>CM060845.1:82815000-85430000 GCA_030762175.1 Metallyticus violacea
AGTGAGCTTTTCTCTGAATATAGATCTATGAATATATTCCGCATTTAGTTTGATCACAAATTTATCCATTTTATAAACATTCTAAAACACCACTATCTATGCATACTCGTGGTTATAATCTATTAAGTCAATAAATACATGTAGTAACTACTTCACATTACTCCCACAGCTGATTCAAACTACACTGAATCCGAACCACGCAGTTCATTCAATCAAAAAGCCTGTGCCACTGGAGATTTTGAGAATATCAAACCAAGATAGGTTGCTCCTAGCAATCATTCAAATGTTCTTATTTTCTCGAGACCACGAACGGCTACAGTGCGAACACAAAAACCTCTTCCTTCGTTGGTATATCTGGCAGAAAAGTACGCAACTGTCATCCATTGTGAACCAAGCAACCTACAAATACAAATTATGACTTAGAATAATTAACACGCTAGTCAAGAGATTGTTGCAAATGAAAACTTTAATACTGAAATGCAATATTTTTTCTTGGGGGGAGGGACAAATGATTCTCAATATATTTTTAAGCGGGCAAAAACACCGTGCCTTCCAAAAATCAGAGTTAGATCAGATGAAACCTGGTCAGGTTATTGGTTCGCATCATCCAATAGTGTGACATTGAGATGGGTTGAGTAAGTAGGTGCTCCGTTGTGTTGATACCACACTGCAACGGCAGCTCATCTAGTAGAGCACGTGGCTCGTGCCGTAGAAAGTGAATACAGCGCATTCCAGTGAGTGTGCCATCATAAAAAGACGGCCTGCAAGTATGTTGAAGCCCCATTTAATTTGAATTGAATATTCAATGAGTGTTCGTAGCGCTCCAATAATGCATTTTGTGGCGATTTACTTGACTGGTGTTGTGGAAACCTGCTTTGTCTGAAAATAACACAGTTGCCAGAATGTTTGCGTCTTGTTCGGATCATTGGAGGACTCACATAACGAATACCATCCTCATCTATGATGGGCTACTGCTATGGTTACATGTGATAGGTTGGAGTATTCAAACATCTGTAAATTTCCCTGGTATTACTAAGGAAATTATTTCATTTTTGTCTGGCCAGACATTATCTCTGTGCATGAGACGCCTTTTGCAGCTCTCAAATTACTAGAAGACGATTCAAATCCGCAAGAACGTGTGTTCCATTGGAATTCTCCTCTGCGAATATCTCTAGCGATACATACGCCAAGCTTCTGTTGCATGTTGTCGAACCTGAATGTTTATCAACATCATATCCAAATACTCTCTATTACTCTGCGTTGACCACAAACAGGTGGGGTTGGTGCTGGTGGTCTAGTGGTAACCATACTTGCCTCCTAAACCAAAGTTCACGGGTTCAACCTCGGCCAAAGAAGTTGGATTTTTTAGGTGTAACAATTTTAACTATGGCTTCCTTCGAAAAGGAAGTAAAGCAGTGGGTCCTGGGTCGAAAATTTACGGCACGAAAAAGAACCTCGAGCCTGAAAGAAGAGGCCTCTGAGCAAAATTGACCGGCCGTTTCACGCCCTGAATTGAATGCAAACTGGTGATCTGAGATGTTAAAGAGAGTCTGTAAGTAAATCAAATCAAATAAAAAAAGGAACAGGTGGAATCAGCTTTTCAATAAAAAAGTATACATGCAGATGCAGGGATTGGAATTTTCCAATATTTTTTGTGATTAGCTAACCATTTCGCTGGCAGAAGCGCTTCGTTGCCTAATCTGTGGCTTAGCTAACGAGACGGAGGGTCAACGTTTACCTATATCTACCTGGATTTTGAGCTCAATCACTTGTGTGAGTGTGTCTATGTTTGTATGATATATACAATGAACTTATTTGAGTTAGGTACCATCTGAATGTTGTTGCTTACTGGGGAAATACAGCCGTCGCAACCGACAAAAAGGCAAACAGGGTTACTGCACGTAATGGTAATATTTTTATTTTAGTATTCATATTCCTACTGAAAGCATAAAGCGTTGCATCTCTTATGACGAGACGTAGAAAATGGTGCCCTCAGCGGCAATACATTGCCGGCATCTGCGAAAGAAATTCCAGTTAACTTTTACATGTTCAAGTATGACTTTTAGCAATTTTTCGTCTGATACTTTTATTTACGTACCCTATTGTATACGAGCTATTCTGAAACCCTTTATTTTAAGTTTTCTCATAAATAAAAATCACAAGAAATCAGATTTGAGCTACGGCTGGCCACGACCCCACTACTGTAATTAACAGATGGACTTCTTCATTGAAGATACACGTACTGGTGTAAGGTATTTGGAAATGCTATGCACATCAATCATACCAGTTAGCATTACGTTCTTCTACCAACAAGACGAGGCACCCTCACACTACCAACGAGGTGTGCGGACTTTCCTAGACGAGAATCTGCAGGGACACTGGATAGAACAAAGAAATGCATTTGAGTTTTTAGCAGGTTCACCAGATTTAACACCCCTGGACCTCAGCGGCAAGTACAGTAATCCCAGTGGCACACTGACCATTGTGATATGAGTCTGACCGCTTGTGGTTACCACTTTGAGACCTGCAAGTAACTGCACTGACAGATGCAGGAAGTTCGATTATTATGATGCTCCAGATGTTCGAAATATAGCGAGAGATAATCTGTGTCTATCCAAGTGTTTGATCCTTTTTCTGCTAATTTAGCCATTGTTATATATATAACAATGGCTAAATTAGCACGAACAAGAGCATGTATACACGAACAAGATAAGGTTATTTGAGTTACGGACAAGCAGAGCGCAACTGTGTACTGGGAAAAATAAGTAATCAAGGCAGTCTATAATTTATGTGCATGTAGCAGCTTGTTGCTTTGAGGGAGATTTTGTCAGCGAGTGGTTGTGCGTTCGCATGTTACTCGGCACTTTCACTTTGTTTAATTATGTGCTAATTATTTTTTGTAAGTTATAGAAAACTGATTCTTGCAGATAAATGTCAAGAAAATATCCTGGCAATCGTGTAGAGAAACAGTTCGCCATCTTGTTAAACGAGAGCAGAATCTCTCAATGATATGAAAACGTGTTCTGAACCGCCATCTTCTTAAGGAAGAAAAACTAAATTAAATACAGAAATATGCTATGTAGATAATTGCACGAGAAATGTGAAGTTTATATTTTAAAACACAGTTTAGTGCTTATTATTATAACTTTTAAATACAGTTATCATTTTATACTTTCAATAATATTGTAAATACTAAAATAAACATGTTAACTTTACGTTTTAGCAGCTCTATCTTATTTTTAGGGTCGGTCCTGGTGGTGTAGTGGTAACCATAATTGCTTTCTAAACCCAAGATCGCAGGTTCAAACCCGGCCAGGATCGAGAGATTTTAGGGGTGAAATTCCTAAGTATGGCTTCCTTCGGAAGGGAAGTAAAGCCGTGGGTTCCGTGTCGTACATTTACGGCACGATAAAGAACCTCAAGCTTGAAAGAAGAAGTCTCTGAGCAAAATTTGTCGGCCGTTTCAAGCTCTGAATAGAATGGAACGCTGATGACCTGAGCTGTTAAAGAGCGTCCGTTAATAAACCAAATCAATCAATTTCTTTCAGGTTGCGACGAGTACAGTAAGCAACCGCTCTTAGGCGGCACATAACTAAAACTATGTATACAAGTACGCAGCTTTACCTTAAGTTATGACCCTTGTCCGCTTACATGTTAACGGAGACCGTACTTTAACTCCGCTTTTACCTAGTCTTATCCTTGAACCTGTTACCTGCCGGTCTCACGGCAGTATACATTTATTCGTGAAAATGGTTAGATTATGCACTTCAGATGCAACGCGTTTTATGTGTAAACGTTATTTTTAATACATATCAGCACGTCGTATGCTCGTCCTCCTCATCAATGCAGTACTGTAATTCACGATAGAGAAAAATTATTTTGAATCTACTGCTGCAGTATAAAACATAACATTAGAAAGAAGACGTACATAAATTAAATTGACGCAAAGATTGGACGTGTCCCATCGAAATTATTACAGCATGGGAAGGTAAATATTAGTAGGTGGTCGAACTTAATCGGGTCAATTAGAATATGGTTAGTCAACAATATGGTTAGAGCGACAATTCCAGCATTTTCTATAAAGGAAAATTGTATACGTACACGTTCAAGAAATGGACATAAATATACTCATCGCCGATGGCAGCATGCTTAATAGCCAAAAGTGGACAAGGTTTATAACTAAAGTTCTGTATTTATTAAGGTTTTTCAGTGTATTTTTTTATTGTTTTATTTATGGACGCTCTTTAACATCTCAGGTCATCAGCGTCCCATTCAACTCAGGGCGTGAAACGGCCGACAAATTTTGCTCAGAGGCCTCTCTTTCAGGCTTGAGGTTCTTTATCGTGCCGTAAATGTACGATACGGGACCCACGGCTTTGCTTCCCTTCCGAAGGAAGCCATACTTAGGATTTTTACGCCCGAAAAAATCCATCGATCCTGGCCGGTTTTGAACCCGCGACCTTGGGCTTAGAAGGCAAATATGGTAACCACTACACCACCAGGACCGACTTCAGTGTGTGTGCTTTATGTTTTGCGTAATTTGGAAATATAAAGCCATCATTAGAAAAGTGCATGATACACATCTATCAGGTTTTCTAATCATAACCTGAAATTATAAACAATTATCTTGTAAAAATTTATGACGGATAAATCCTCATTAACCTGAATCTGACCGCCACGAGTGACCGGGGTCGTCAAGGAGCAGATTCGTGAGCGGGAGGTCTGGGGTTTGAATCCCGCCAGAACCGTCCTGTCCTCCCTGACAAGTTTTTTTCCAGGTTTTCCTCAGTCCTCATAAATGGCAAATGCCGGGGAGGCATCCTAAACTTAGGCCCGGAACGTTTCCTTCCTTAAAAAAATAAATCCTTTCTCAATATACCATTTCTTCTCGTGTTTCATCAGTGTCCATCGCCTGTGATGCCTCAGTAATAAAAAGGGGAGTTAAACAACATTCATTCATTAACCTCAATTGCGATTTTCTCAGTATTTTGTGGGAGTTCTTTATTAATCGGTATTTTCATTAAGTAGCTTATGAGCAAATTGTTCTTTAATTATTTCTTTTTTCTTTTTTGATGTGTTGCCTTTATGAACCAGATTGTTTTTATCAATAGAGCGTTCTTCTTCAATCTTTATCTACTTTGTCTTTAACATTCTTATACATTTTTATTGTACTTTGAATTGTTAACTCTTGGGAGTGTTTACTCCTGCTGCTGTTTTTTCTAGGCGCTGAATGGTCAAGAAACAAAACTTTCTGGGAATGAATAGCTTCTAAAAGAGTGCCCGTTGTAGAACGGCTAAGGGTGGAATTCATAAAACACACAGGATCTATCATACCTTTCCTATTTCTTTTAGCAACCCTGTCCCTCTTATTTTTTAAGCTTTTAATTCCGTGCCAACTCCAAAAGCCTTTGGAACAAACGAGTCCAAGGTACGGAGGAAGGGATAGCTGGATGAGAGAGAGAAATTGGCACCTAAATCACGGCTGAGGGTATTCACCATTCTTCTTCCTTCCTGTCTCGCCGTTTCTTCTCTTCTCTTTTCTGTTGCTTTCTTCGGAATGACGAAAAATTCAAACGGACAGTTAAAAATGATATGAATCGTCTAGTTTCAAAACCACTACATCCATTTTTTTTTATCAAAATGAGTTAATGCTTGGTTTGAAATATTTTCAACATTCTCTAGCAATCTGTGAAGGACAATATATGAGTGGATGTAAAAATAGGTAAGTCTCTGAGAAACTTGTAGCCTCGCAACTACAGTAGGCGTGATCATCTACCACTTAAACTACGAGATATTTAATCTAACATTTCGTGGGGTATCCTTCAAATATTAGAATGTTATAACAAAATTCTTGAAATGCATGCACATGATGGAGAGGAAATTGTAGAACAGAATGAGCGTGTAGGTTGTTCTTGGGTAGTTTGAAGACAGAAAGAGGGAAATATTATTTTTGAAATATATTAATTTTACATCATATTGTAACACTAAAAATAATGTTATGCTGTATATCTCTTAAGATTAAAAATAAGACTTTCTAAAGTGCAATACTATCATGTTATTGCAAATCCACCTACATTCAAAATGTTCAGCTTCAAAACCAGCTGAATTTGGAACAAATATACATAAAGATTTTAAATGTTTTTCTCCAAAAAAATAATAATCTTAAAAAATTAAAATTCTACCATTTATTTATGCTTGTTATAGCTATAAATTATCTTAACCAGTAACAAATGTTCATATAAAAGTACTATGTGCAATTAGTTTTGTTTCTCCTGTAAATATAATAAAATGATGCAACTGTTTTCGAAGCTACTCAACTAGCAAGCAGGTTAAGGAAAAACTCAAAAAAGATGATTAAATTTAATGTAATTAAACTGAGGAAACCAGACTTAAGGTAAGATAACCAATTTTTTCTGTTAAAATTAGTATTTATTGCACCTTATACAGGGTGTCCCACATAAAATTGGTACGCCTCACTGCATTCATATTTAGAATTTGGCTACACTGCGCTCCGTTTACGTAATTTTAAGTGCTCGACATTTGAGTTAAACAGTAATTGTGAATGTTGTGGAAGGAAGCATTGTGAGAGAAATGGTGCAGTTTTTAGTTGAACACCGAATTGCTACTGTGGAATTTTACATAAAGACAGTCTCCATTAAGGAGACTAAAGGTATGTTTGAGGCGAAATATCCTGGTGTCAAGCTCCCCATAACCAGCACAATCAATATATGTATAAGAAATGGAGGACTGCAGGATCCGTGTCGGTCCTGGTGGTATAGTGGTACCATCTTGTCTCCTAAACTCAAGATCGCGGGTTCAATCCGGGTCAGGATTGATGGATTGTTTCGGGTGTAAAAATCCTATCTATGGCTTCCATCGGAAGGGAAATAAAGCTTTGGGTCCCATATCATGTATTTACTGCATTACATGCAGAATCTCATGCTTGAAAGAAGAGATCTCTGAGAAAAATCGAATTGAATTGAATGGGACGCTGATGACCTGATATGTTAAAGAGCGTCCGTAAATAAACCAAATCAACAACAGGATCCGTTGCGGATGTGGAGAGGAATAAGCGTCCGGCGGTGTTACAGAATTCGCATGGGCATAACGAGAAGCCTAAAAAACCGATAAGAAGATTATCTCAGTAAATTGTTCTTTCACGCACAAAGTGCCGTCGTGTACTAAAGAGCTGAAGTTCAGCACTTTTGTGAGCGTAGTGCATGAATTGGGGGGGGGGGACGGACAAACGAGTTACTTATTGCAACTGATTCTTATGTTCGATCGTTACTTAAATGCCCATACTCTTCTTTATGATAGAAGCCTGGTTTCGTCTGTCTGGTTATGTTAACTCACAGACTTTCAGATATGGGTCTCATGATAACCCACATATTGAGAATGAAGTGCATTTTCACTCAGAAAAGATAGGGGTTGGTGTGTAGTGTCATGAATTATCAACCACAATTTTTTCAATTAGATGATAATCAGCACAAGATATCTGTAGATTTTTACATAGGAAGTAATATAATATAGTGATACAGGCCTTTTACGTGAATGGCAGCGAGATAGCGAGGCGTGCCGGTTTTATGTGGGACATGTAGTTATAACATGTTGGTATGACTGCACAGTAACCTCCTTTCCTACTCCTTTATTGATAACATCCAGTTTCCCGAACTTTTGAACCGGTGTAAAGAATGCACTTTATTTCTTTCTCATTTTTTTTATTCATTTATTCGACTATTATTTTTATTATACGTTATTTTTTCGTTGCTCCCTTTTGCTCTCCGTTTTTTTCCGTCGCTTCTAACTTCTTTCTATATTTTATTTCTTTTTTGGAGTTTTGTTCTCCAGTCACGCTGTAGTGAGTATAATATTAGTTTTCGTTTATTTATTTTTTTTTCAGGTTGTCCACTGTTTGTTGCCCACTCTGCCCCTCACCGTTCCCTCTCCCTTTCTTTCACGATGTTTTTACCTTCGCTTTCTCCTATCACCAAATCGATCATAGCCTCCTCGTGGTGTTCCTGCTCTATTCCGAAGAGCCCCTGCTAGGCGCAAGCTCCGAAGTCGCGCTGCCGTCGGAATCGAAGCGCGGGCGGATCTTCAGTAGCGTGTCGGGGTGCGCGAGAGTCAGTCGTCATTCAAGTTGTCCGTTCTGCGATGTCTTGAGTCATTCCGGAGTAATCAACAGACTCTCCCTTTGCGTATCAAAGTAGCACTAGAGCAAGGTTAAAGAAAAAGAATCCCTGGAAAAGACCTGTATGACAGCTGAAGGATGTAAGATGTCATTAGTGGACGTAAAAAGCATTTAGAATCAAGTATGTTTGCCACTCTTCTGTCGAAAGAGAGAGTGAGATAGAGAAGATTCGGAAATTCCCTGTTTGCAAACACCCCATTGGTTCCCACGGCTCTACTCCTAAAGTAGAAGTGGTACCCATTTTGATTATTATTCTAGAGAAGCAAGTTACATGCGAAATCCATGCAGGAGTGTTTTGAGAAAAAACATCTCTTATATGCCTACCATATACATACATACTCTTGGTAATACATAAATCAAGCGTTAGAGAAATAAATAAATGACTATAAAAGTTCATAAAACATCCATGTTGACGTACAAATGTCCATAGAATCATCTTGGATTAGAACTAGTGCGTACTGACTACAAACGTTTGGAAATATTTAGTTTCGTTTCCCTTTGATCTTCCTCTGGCACTATGAAGACAGTGACTCCATACCCGGTGTGTTGAAAAAGGTGTGCATTGTTAACAGGTTGGCAAAATTAGTGTCGACGAAACAAAAAACGTAAAAATAGCTTCGCTCGTCATTAAAAACAATCTCAGGCCGTATAGACACCAGCAGGCATTACTGACTTGATTTCACGAGTGAACACTTTGTACTCCAAGAGGAGCGAGTGCTTAATCGATGACATTGAATTGTTGAGGGGGATTCTAATGATGTAATAATAGAGACATTGGAGATTAGTAAATCCGTCCTTTCTGTCTTGTCGTTAATCACGCTCACTGAATATTGTTTAGTTCTGTTGAGCAGATCAAGTACGTCATCTCCTCGTCTCCATGCAACAAGTAGTTTGGCGGTTACATCGTTCGCTGCTCGAGATGAGTGTTTGAATAGCTACTGAGTAGTAATGCTCGGCGAAACAAAGTAATAACTGTTATTGGAGAAGAACTAAATCTCAGCGAGGCTCTATGAAATTCATTTGGGTGAAGTAACACATCTCTTGTATAAGGCAGGCTGAAAGATTCGATCAGGTAATTGTTCTATATCAACAGCAACTTTCAAAATGTGTGTCAGTGTCAACTAGGACAGTAGTGTAAACTGTTTGAGAGTGGTTGTGTCAAGTCAAGACATGGGTTGTGAGTTGGGAAAATTGGTGATGGTTCAGCGAGATGGAGGAGCAGGTGGAGCAGACGGGGGCAAAGGGCGCCGGGGTGAGACCGATCCTCCGGCACCAGCCCCTACAGATCCTCGACTTCCTCTCACGGCCAAGCAGAAGTACAGCATGATGGCCTCTTGGAAAGGCATCAGCAGAGCAATGGAGCCTACTGGGGTGTACATGTTCATCAAGTAAGTGACTTAACTTATGCTTTCCTGTAGCGGTAAATAGAAAAAGAAGTAAACGGTAAGCCCATTTTTCGTTTCAAGGAAACTTGGAGGCAGACAGGTTTCATAAATGTATGAACTAATGAAAACAAAAAATCCATACACTGGTTAAAACAAAAAAACTTTCTCTTTTTGAGAAAATATGTTTCTCTTATACAAATGTTATTTTGGGAGAATCTATTTTACTTAGTTACATTGTTTTCTACACATACCTGAACGTGTATGAGAGTCCAATGGCCACATGCGAAGCCAGATACCAAAACTTAATGTTCAACAAAAATTACAGAGTCAATCAGGATGTGCCTTTTAAAAAACAGCCCTATTAGGATTTAAGACACATCCGTTAAAGTGAGAGGAATTGAAAATTACACCATTGTAAGAAATTTGTTGATTTAGGCTGAATGTAAATCTATTGTGCATATGTTGAAATAAGGAACTTATAATTTGTGAGTTTAAAATATGTAACAAACTATTTATTAATATTAATTATATTCCATGTTCTCTTTGACAGGTGTACTTAAAAACCCATTTCAAGCACATATAACATAGCTAAAGGAGACGCACTGAAAAATGGATCAATCATTTAATTACTATTATTAACATAAAAGAAAAGTTAAACTTTTAGTTCTTATGGTTCATTTGTGTTTATATTTTTCAGAGGAAATATTACTGTCACTACCAACAAACTATTGACAAACAGAATGAATATTTTGCCTTACTTTATCACCGAGCCGGGTGTCGCTACCCACCTTTTTGTGCAGCTAGTGACATAACCCATGCATTTGACGAGAGGGGGAAAACATCGGTTACTTCAGGCATGCAATTATCCAGATGTAAAATATACCTACCAAATAAAATCACAATATTTTCGGGAATAATTGGTTGGAAGAAGTCATTCTGTACGAAAATGCATAACTGCGTTGTTGCGGAGTTGAGATTGTTTTTAATCCATTTTACTATCAAAAGCCCGCCCTGTTGAGAGGAGTTGTTGAATACTTCGTCAACAATAAAAGAATTTCCATGTTCCAGTAAGGTTGTAGCATTTTCTCCACCAGTATATTATTTTTTGCCATGTTTGTCTTCCTCTTTGATATTAAGAAACGAAGATCCATTCAGCAAATTCAGCAGATCATCCGGAAAATTAATATCAGAACCTTTCTACGGATTTTTCTGTGTACCCAATACTTTGTTCCTTATAGGACACCGTGAGCTTTTGACATTTTTATAGTTTGTCAGGTTAGCCACAATAGTATATATATTTTATACCCACTTCTGCATCTGTGTCTGGAACATATGGCTGAGTAATGCGACAAACGATGCGAGGTCGTGATCTTCACTCGGCCGTGGCAATGGCTTCTCTTCTTATTGATATACCCATGCTATAAAATTGTTTTGCTGCGATGTTTTGGATAAGTGAAGGATTTACTTGCTTCTGTGTAATAATCTCGACATTTCCTCCACATTAGCCAATGACAAAACAAAGTTCTTGAGGCCCGAAGTTTTCACCTTACAATCTCGTTTGAGACAGATGAACGGCCACTGGTAAGATATGGTTTTTCCAGAAGATCGGCAAATGTACAGTCGCCAGCTGGGAGGATCCGCGTATCACATTCATTTAGTTCTACTGTAAAGAAGATAAGCAGGGAAATGTAGCGAGGATACCTATCTTACGTGAGCTTAATATCTCCAAAGAATGTAGAATGATTGTGATGTTAACGGAAGTACAGAGGCTTCGACTTTTGAGGACCTCTCTTGGTTAGTAGGAAGTTCATCCTGTTGGGTTTAGTTAAGTCATATTCATGGTTATACAACTTTATCGAATCTTTACACTAATTCTAAATTATGTTTATGTTCATATATGCATACACGGCGATGCTTTGGTGTGCTCTTATTAAAAAAAAACACACTCTTTGTTGATCTTCAGAGAAACAAAATAGCAATAATTAGGAGATTACGTGTTTAAGTAATAGCTCATCCTTAGTTTGTCGATGAAAAACTGCTATTCTAAAGTTCACCAAATGGAGCACTTCTAAACGCAACATTCCACAAAATAACCACTATTGACATTTTAATAGCTGCTTTCATATCTTTTTAAAACGCCTTGGTTTTACCTCTTACGATTTTACACAGTTTGTTCCATTAGTAATAATCTATTCAAATTTAATCACTTGGTTAAATAAATCCTGCCTGAAATAGCACTGTTAGAATTGCTCTGAAAGTGAGTCGATGGTAATGTCCTGAAATTTTCTGTCGAGTATAGTGTAAGCAGTAAAATGCCAAGTTGTAAGAAAACAAAAACTTTACAGAACGGTGTTGTAGTCTCATCCAGTCGCAGAGAGCTAACAATAATCACCCGATTAAAATTGAATTTTTAATATTTGTTCAATAAAAGAGCCTAAGTTTTATTTTAATCGCTGCGTTAAACGGCTAAAGCCAATATGTTAATCTATTAGTTCGATTGTTGAAATATTTCTTAAGAATTAATGCTATGTAATAAATGTTTCATAAACAAAACATTATAACAGACTATGACATATGTCAGAAGGGATGACGGCGAAAATTCTGCGGGAAATCTCTCCTAAAGCTTCATTTTTTAATGAGGAATAGAAATAATATTAAAAACAAGCTTTCAAAATGGCTTGTGAGGCAAGGTGCTATAGCGTTCCATTACATGTACTTTATTTACAAACATAGTCCGCTTATGTGGTGTTTCACGTCTTGGCAAGTGAGCTTGCTTCAGCCGGGGGCGCCCGTACTTCAACTCCGCTTCCTAAAATGTGTATACAATGTTACTTTACCTACAGAAGAGGCTGGAATTGTGTCTTCCCTATATAGGGAAACCATATTTTGATTAACACGATTAACTCAAGTCAGGGAAATCTCTAAATAAATTCCACAGGCACGTGCCGAGCTAATTCACATTTAAAATAACGTTTACGTATAAAACTGCTCTAGAATGAGCTGTATAAACATCTTTAATGTATATTACTGTGACACGGCAGAGAACAAATTCAGATGCGACGTTCATGAACAAGATAAGAGAGAGCGGTGCTGTTGTACGTACATACTGCGGTTTGTGAGCTAAAGAGAAATATTTATTTATATAAGAATATATTATCTGTCTTAAGGGAAAAAGTCGCTAACTAAAATTAGTATAATTCATAATAAAAATCGTTTTGAACGTTTGATTTCTTTTTCCTCTTCTTGTCAGCATGAATTAGACCTTTTGGCCTGGCCGGTGTCCAAAATTAAAATCTGTCACTTCAGAATTTCCTTAGTTTGTCGATATTCTTTCGTCGTCCGGTCTGTATTGAAATATTTTTAAAGATATCCAATACGGGATCATTCTTGAGAAGACATCTTGAATGTTGTGTTAGCGGAAGAAATGAATACCCTGAAATGGACGGTACATGTAATCTTGTACTTTTGTATACTGACGATATAATTTTTTTATCTCTAATAAGAGATGATTTACAAAAACACATTCAGATTACCTGAATTGAGGTTAAGGTGGTAAATGTTGACAAAAACAAATCAATGCCATTAAAATGGCAGAGACAAAAAATGTATACAGTGGACAAGAAATTCAAAACGTTAAACATGTTTGTTTTTTGGAAGTAACCTTCAATATGAATGGGGAATGGAATAAGTTCTTATTTTTATTAATTATTTAACACTAGGTCAACTAAATGAATTAACATGTATTCCAACTCGCTCTCAGGTATATCAGTGGATACACCATAGAGGATGTATAAGTCTATTCTGTTAATATACAAGTGAAATGTGAGAAAGCTGAACATGCAAATAAAATTGGAAATATGTGCAGGGGTATCCACAGGAGCGTAAAACTGTGGGGTCACGAGTTAATATGAAAATACGGTTCATAGTGAAACTAGGAACACGAAATCCTAACTTAGGCAAATGGAGAGGGACCAGTTCACACTTTGGGCTAAATGCTATAGACACCAGGTACAAAATATAACACCAACTGTTTGAACTGCAGAGGTAGAAAGAGGACTCGGAGGAGTTGATATAGGTTCAATATGGAAACGAGATAATGAGAAATTAATAATGTATGGAAAAATGTTGGAACAAGTTAGAGAATATTAGAGAGCACGAAATCGAGACAGAGTGTAACACTAAAGTCTCCTTGAGACTATTGAATGAAATTAAATTAAATTGGAGTAAAGATATATATATGCTCGTTCTGGGGAGAAATGCAAGATCAGGAATGGCCTTGTTTAGATTAGGAGGTTGGAAGGCTAAAAAGACGCATAGTTCTCGTAGGTGAATGTGTCCATTTTGTGGAACGGATGAAGAACAGTACACATTTTGGCACTGGGAACACCTGAGAATAACGATATTAAAAATAAATAAATAAACAATGAATTTTTTAATGGTGTTTAATGCCCGTTTTTATTACTGAGGCACCACAGGCGGTGGACACTGATGATACTTGAGATTAAATGATATATATTGGGAAAGGATTTTTTTTTAAGGAAGGAAACGTTCCTATGTTTAGGGTACCTCTCTGACATTTGCCATTTATGAGGATTGAGGAAAACCTGGAAAAATCTCAGTTAGGTAGGACAGTTCTGGTGGAATTCGAACCCCAGACCTCCCGCTCACGAGTCCGCGCCTTAACTACCTCGGCCACCCGTGGCGGTTTGTTCATTGTTGATTTACCTGTCACGTAGCAACGCTATCATTATGTATGTGAATCACATCTGTTTACAGAACATGTACAACACATTGCTGTTGTTTTTCGGTCCAACATTGAAATATCTTAAATAGATATCTACTGTGAAAGCGTATGTACATTTTTTGGTCTCACTTAGTAATAAGGACTTAATGTACACCGTTTCTAGGTTAAAAGTCCAGGAATGAAGCTAGTAGAAACTTTTGAATGATTTCAATCTAATGAAAGAACACGAGAGGGAAATTTTATCAAAATGGTAATTAATCTTATCCGTAAGAAGGCGGAATTTGATTATTAATAGTCTTATATTTAGAAAACAATTTGCTACTGAAAATAGTTGTCATTATGTTCAGGAGGAATTATCAAAGATCAGAAAATTTCTGTATACCCACTGGCAAAAAGATCGCTTGTTTTATACTCTCTATGAAAATATGACAGCAGGGAATTGTCAAACCTAGAATGGCACATACAACGGTGAATTTGCTACAGCGTTTCAACCGAATGATTCTTGCTTCCTTGTGCATAATGTGAATCTTGAGATGATGACATGTTTGGGATGCTGTCAAAGGCCTGAAAGGGACACTGTTTTACCTCCGATAAAGGGAATTGTCAAAATTGGGAGTGTGGTTGTGACGGTAACTGAGTAACGTTTCTTTTTAACCAGCAATGTTTGCCATTTTTATATTAAGTGTGAAATGTGACTAGTATTGGTTTATAAACGTAAGTTTCGTTATTAGGAATATTAACGAATTACAATTAATTTAAATACACTATAGATACCAACAAATGTAATATATATCTCTTTCGACCTGCTCGAGTTCTTCTATGGCAAGAAAAGACAAGTCATAGCAGTTCGAAATATAGCTATTACTAATCTGTGACTTTTTCTTAGCGTTTTATCCTTTTCTGCTTTTCTAGTTATTGTTATTTTAGTTACATTGTTAATAATGTTACATTGTTTTTCATTTCTTATTTACACCCCCGGTGTTGCTTTTAACTTGGATTATTAATTTAAATTTGCTTTTGCGTATTTTGGTTTTGACTTCTTTACTATTTATCTATTATTCATTTTATTTTAGTTGTTACTTTCCCTTGTGTTTTCTAATACACTTTATTATTATTAAACTTTTGTTATTTAATACGTCTAATACTTTGATATCTATTCAAGGTAATGAGGTTTGTCTTGCCATAGAAGAAAGCAAGCAGTTCGAAATTTTAGCTATTACAAATCGGTGATTTTTTTTAGTGTTTTATCTTTTTCTGTTTTTATGGTTACTGTTATTTTAAATACATTGTTAATAGTGTTATATTATTTTTCATATATATATATATATATATATATATATATATATTCTGAAGCTACAAGATCACAAATATAAAACGCACATTTTGTTTTATTTTATATCTTCTGTAAATACTTGATTATAAGATGGCAATCCTAGTGGGAAAAGAATTCCATAACTTGATTATAAGTATGTTGATAAGTAACGAAATAAATGAGCCTGCCAATAACAGACACATTTACAACAACAACAACGTCGGAAACATGCTGCTAACACGAGTTGTCCATTGGCTTTTACAACAGACGGCAGAATTTATCATCAAACAGGCACTTCTATATCTGAATGGAACGAGGTAGAAAAAGATCACGAAATAACCCAAGTTCTCTCATGTTTCCTTACACTCCACAGAGAAATATTGCAAAGGATATCGATATCCCAGCAAGTTATAAAGAAAAATCGCTTCCGCTTTCCTAAAATACTTTCAATTGTATTTTGATTGCTTCCTATTAATACATGTTATATTTATAATAAGATCAACAGTGAAGTGTTTTGTGAAAATTATGATTCTTGAAATAATTTCGATGTTTAAAGTTTGCCATTTTTCTTTCGTGCACCGCCACGAGTGGCCGAGGAGTTAAGGCGCGGATTTGTGAGCGGGAGGTCTGGGGTTCGAATCCCGCCAGGACCATCCTTCCTGACTGAAGTTTTTTCCAGGTTTTCCTCAGTCCTCATAAATGACAAATTCCGGGGAGCTACCCTAAACTAGAACATTTCCTTTCTTATAAAAAAAATCATTTTTCAATTTATCATTTTATCTCACGTGTTATCGGTGTCCACCGCTTGTGTGCCTTAGTAGTAAAAGCGGGCATTAAACACCATTCATGCATTCTTTGGTACATATCTAGAGGTGTATAAGATTTAAAACAATCGCATAGACCTTATTGCGATATATTATTGTTTTCTTAATATAAGAAATGTCTAAATTTCAAGCATATCCGGGGCTCTATTGGTTGCGATCCGCTATCATAGTGCAGGTTTGAATTCTACTTGAATGAAATTATTCTCAACTTGAAACAAGCGAAATGCAAAACAATTTACAATCCGGGTTCATTGGCCAGGGCTCACAATAGCTATGTTGGGTATATTAAATTTTATACTCAATAAGTAACATAAATATTTGTTATTCAGTAACTGTTAAAACGTTGAAATAAAAAGTATATATACAGGATGAGATAGAACCCTCTTTCCTTGAAAATTCAGTTTCAGATTTCATACTTGTTCACGCATAAAGGCGTGCATTACTTTAACATTCCATGTACCAAGTACAATTGACAGTGTGTAAATGAGGGTTGACAACCATGTAGTTTTACATCGTTCCGGGTGTCTTATTTGTTTGCAATGTTCCGTTTACATTGGCGATTTTGTTATTCGCTTCTTGCTAAAGTGAATCACAAATAAACCAAAGAACAGGGTACTTTCAAATTACAACTTTGGTGGAAACACAAAAGAACACAATAGCAGACATTGAACAGAACTTTCCTGATGTTCCATCGCCGACATGACAAGGTATGAACTTAAAATAAACGATTTCAGAAATGAAGTTCTGTAATGAATGTAGCACGAAGCGATTGTCAACTGTTCGAACGGAAGAAATGCACATTTCGTTGCTCAGATTTGTGTGTCACTAATTCACATATATCCTTCAGAAAAAAGTCCCAGAAATTAGGAATCTTTACAATTTAAACCGCCTATTACACGACATGGAACCGAGACCATGTCGACAAAAACTTTTTCAGGGCTGCGGGAAAACAATCCAGACTGTCGCTTGAAGTTTTGTGAATGATTCCTCGTGTAATATGAAGCTATTCCGACTTTATCGACCGATGAAGCCTCATAAGGTTGAACGGTTGTGTAAACCGGCGCAATTGTGTTTACTTTGCTAATGAAAATCCACATGTCACGAAGGGCTTAGCGCTCTTGATGTTACTTTTAGAGGTAGCCTTTGGAGTGGAGAGATTGTGGGATCATTCTTTTCTAAAGTAAAAGTTGCTAGCGAACAATTGAAATGTTATCAAGGTATTTATTTACTTGTACGGAATTGGTTCGTGATGTACGGAGATTGTTTCAAGAGAGATTCTTCAACTTTCGAGTCGAAGTTTTATTGGTCAATAAATTTCGTGAAACGGAAAAATATTCTCGATAACTAGTATACGTAGCCATGTACAGTATCACAGAAAAAAAAACATTAGATAACAATGGACATGCTCTGTAACGTTTCTCTAAAAAATCACTTCGGCGCCTTTATCAGCAAACGTGAATTTCCTATATGGTTACTAAAGTTAAAACCCTATAAAAATATTATAATGGAAGAACTTAAACCGGGTGACCCTGCATCTAGAAGAGATTTTGTAAATGGATTATGAACAGTGTGCATGGCAGAAAAATTGATCCTAATCTAATTTCCTTCATGGACGAATCTTTCAGTGGGTATGCTAATACAGTAAACTTTTCTGGAGTACATAAAAAGCTAACCTGCATCATGAGGAGAAACCCCTACATGACCCAAATAGGAGTGTGAAGCACCATTAGCGGCGAGCTTAATAGGCTTTTTTCATGAATTTACTGTAAGGGAAAATAAATTTGCTACTTTCCAACGGATAATACAGTTCATGTCTGTTGCATGCATTACATGAAATATTCGACGATAGAGATACCACTAATAATATATGGCCTTCTCGGTCCCCCGATTTAACCCCCTATGATTTTTTTTTTTTATCTTTTTGGGGCTAAAGGAAAAGTGTACAAGACAAAACCATACCTATTAGATGAACTGAAAAATAAATTTCGTGAATAAAAATATCTTCCATTTCTCAGAGAGAACTGCAGAAGGTAAGGGTTAATTTCAAAAGTCGATGCCTGAAATTTATGAAAATGAAGGAAGGTAGTTCATACATTAGTAATATCTTAACGCGACAGTCATATCTGCGAACTTCCAAGACTCCCCGTTCACCGTGGTACCAGCTCGAACGTTAAGCATGAAGCTGTCCCGCGAAAGAAAAATTACCCATTAGAAGCCTCCCGCGTCATTTTTTAAATAGTGGTTAACGCCCATTTTTACTACTGAGGCACCACAGGAGATGGACACTGACGATACATAAAATGAAACAATAAATTGGGGAAGGATTATTTTTTAAGGAAGGAAACGTTCAGGCCTAAGTACCTCCCAGGCATTTGTCATTTATGAAGATTGAGGAAAACCGGAAAAAAATCCTCAATCATGGAAACGGCTCTGGCGAGAATCGAACCCCAGACCACCCGCTCACGAGTCCGCACGTTAGCGACCTCGGCCATCCGTGGCGGTATCCACATGACACTACATTTCAATCTGTTTATAGGCGTTTGCGTGACCCGGGATGCTTTAAGATGCAAGTGGAATAAGTCAGTGGCGTGTATACCCTTTTGAAAATTTAAGCTCTAACATTTAAGTTTGAAATCTTTGACCGTCAAAATGCCCGTCTTAAGTCTTCTCTGTATAAAATGCAAATGATTTGCTTTAGCAAATATCGGGGAGGTAGCCGGTATTTGCTTAGGCCGAGAACGCTTCCTTCCCCCCCCCCAAATTTTTTTTAACAGTGTTTAACGCCCGTTTTTACTACTGAGGCACCACAGGCGGTTGACACTGGTGATACATGACATGAAATATTGGGAATGGATTTTTTTTTTTAAAAAAGGAAACGTTCAAGGCCTAAGTTTAGGGTACCTCCCCGGCATTTTCCAGTTATGAAGACTGAGGAAAACCTGGAAAAAAAAAAAAAAAACCCAGTCAGGGAGGACGTTCCTCGCGTGATTCTAACCCCAGACCTCCCGCTCACAAGTCCGCGCCTTAACAACCTCGGCCACCCGTGGCGGTAAATCTTTTCTAAATATATCATTACATTTCATGTAATTGTCCATTGCCTGTGATGCCTTGGTAGTAAAATGAACGTTAAACGCTAATTAAAAATTGATATATAGGTTAGAGCTAACTGAACTTCAATTATAAACATTTCCCTTAGAGAACGTAAAGAAAAAGATGCTTTTAAAAATTTTATTGTAAAGCAAATAAGTCACGTCATATATGATATCAAGTTTGTTGCATGGTTTTGGATATTATAGTACTATATCTCCATTATTTCTGTTCACTTGGTAAATCCGAAGAAACTGACGTGGATGTTGCGACGGATATACGGCAGTCTCCCTTTAGTAGTAGCGGGTAGTTCGCATTTTTTTCTTGAAGCAAGCTGATTAGTGTTACAAAATCCCTTATATTTAGTGATGAAATATAGTTGTACCATATATCATCATGGAAGAAAGGAAAAGTTTAATATAACACTCTTTAATTTTTAAAATGTGTATTAAGGCATTAACAATTTAACAAATGAAAAAAAAAAAATATAAAGAAAATCAGTAAGATATACTAAAACACCGAGGCAGTACACTCAAAATCATAATTACAATAAGCAAAAAGGACCTTTGAGGCATTTTCCCTAATTAATTTTATATTTAACACATTGAAACAAAAACAAAATACAACTGAATAACAAATGTGCCGTATAGCATCAAATAAAAAATAATTCTAACAAATAATAATTGAATTTAAGAAAATTAGCAAAAGGAATTGGGTAGATTATCTAATTTGACAAAAAAGTTCCTTAATTGTAAAGTTAATAAAATGCCAATAAGCGAAAAAGTTGATCGCTACTAAACAAATAAATTTTGAGTTAAGGACACCCGATTCACAAATTAATACTAACACAAAGTAGGAGAGGATGGTTCGTCCTAACTAGGAGCAGAAAGAACGTTTACCCCAGAAGAGCTAACAAACTCTCCGATGTTAGTGGTATAGCTGAGAGGGCAATCAGGTGGAAGAAGTGACGTCACTTATTGCAACCTATGAACAATAACCACATTCTACGTGTGCAAACCAATTAGCAGTATACGGCATTTCCCACAAAGTTCCGAATAATGAATGTCAACGCGAAAGAAGGGGAAAGGGAAAAGACAATAGCGGGTTAAGTAACGGGATATGTCATAGCACAATTTAAAAGTAAGGTACAATTTCCTTGGTAATAGATTTAATAAATCATTGAACTTACTCGTTCACTAACAGGGTACACAGGGAGTTTTAGAATTTTAGCATATCTTAACCTTAGCATATAAGCAGCGTCATATTAAAAACGACATTCCTCACATAATTTTTCAAGAACTGGCAAAAAATTTAACATTATTATTGTGGTCTAAATTTAATTTTATTACTGGATTTAATAATTTTTTATTTTTGGAGGTATCTTTCCTCAATACATTCTTTCTACTTCCAGATCTCATCTTTCAGTCTAGTCGGTCCTGGTGGCGTAGTGGTAATCATACTTACCTCGTAAACCCAAGATCGCGGCTTCAATCCCGGCTAGGATCGATGAATTTTTTCAGGCGTAAAATCCAAAAATGGCTTCCTTCGGAAGGGAAGTAGATCCCTGGATCCCATGTCGTAGATTTACGATACGATAGAGAACCTCAAGTCTGAAAGAAGAGACCGCTGAGCAAAATTTATCGGCCGTTCCATGTCCTGAATTGAATGGGACGCTGATGACCTGAGATGTTAAAGAGCGTCCCTAAATAAAACAAATCAACAATCGCTCAGGCTCTTTTCTTTGCTCTAAATTCATTTTGTCTTTGTTAATCATGGAATTTCTTAGAGTTTCCTTCATACTGGAATTCTTCTTCGGCAATCTCTTTATATAACCCAAGCAACTGAACTGTTTTGAGGCTTTATATAAGTGAGCGCTACATTTCAATTGTTTCTTTAATAACATTTACTTCTGATTTGTCACTCTTGAAATTCTTGCTGAATAGTGCTAAAATCTATTCCTGGAGTAGAACAGAACATATCTCGGCCTCTATCTCAGAGTTCCAAACACCATGTTTCTAAATCATGTATTATTGTTGTAACTTATATTTAAATTAAATAGTGATAAAATTTGCTTAGTTGTTTTGAACTATATCTATAGTATTGTTTTTTAATTAGACTTTTATTCAGTGCTCATTTTCTTACTAATAAATTGTTTATTTGAGATAATCTTTTGTAGGATTCTGTTCGATTAAGACCATTGATCAGCTTTATGGGACATGACCGATAAAATTACCTTATTTGAAGGCTTATAGCTCCAGAGTTGTGAAATTTACCACGGAATTCGTGAACTGAAGCAGTCTTAATTTTTAGCTGCATTTGACTGTTACTAACCACAAATTACTTGCAGGTTTTATTCTCTGTTAATATTTAAATTGATGATTAATATAGATTGTGCAGGCTACTACCGGTTTGTTAAAAATGAATGAGGGGCACTAAACTAGTGTTTAAATTCTTCCGAGTACTTTAAACTAAAAAGCGTCGTCTATAGAAATGCGAAATAACTTGAACCCGAAGTATCTGCGCAATAGACAATAACTTCTAATGGTAAAGAAAAGAGTAAGGGCTTGTATCGGCGGAAGTGCCTGAAAGGTGCAGATTTCCTTATAAAAGACATCTGTTCTAGTAAAGGAAGTCATTTTGCATCACTTTGAAAAAACTCTCTGAGATGTGCAGAATTTCACTCAAAAAATGTCTCATTCAAATGAAAACAAACCAAAATGGGCTATTGATTAAGCTTCTGGTTTCCAAAATCACCGAAAACATCTGCGCTATAGGCATAAATTCTTATCAAATCTCTACGATCAACCAAATACATGGCTGCTCAGCACTGAAGGCATTATTTCTCATCGATATCCCCGTCCCATACTGCAATCGTCAAGGATTGCCTTTTTTAAATTCCGGTGAGAAATACCTGCATTTAGCATAAAACCAGACTTCTTTAACTTCCTTTGATTTCCATATACTTTTGAGAGTTGGAAAGACCTTCACAAATTTCGCTTGGATGAAGAGGAGCATGACTCGGTGATATTACGCTTAGTTAACTTATCTCGATAACAGCCTGTAGGCTGGTTTTCATTTAAAAGATATCAGTTTCAAAATTATAAATTTTAGATAAAGGATATTTTTAATTTCTCAAGCAGTAAAATTTGACGATAGGATGCCCCAAAGTAATAATATAAATTGTTATATACTTTCTAGTTTCCACTTCATTCCAATACTTATAATTTTAGGAACAATACATCAAAATAAAAGGATGTATCGCTCCTTTCCTTCTTTCTAGTTCCTGTCTTTTTATTTTAGGCATTTAGCCAAGTTATATATCTGGAAGGCGAAAATGTCATGGGTGACTAAGCTTGTAAAAACTCCGGATGTAGATAACTTATTTTGTCACAAGAAGGGTGTTACTGTTGAAGAGAAGCGACATATAGAAAAACAAGTTATATCACTAAAACTTTTCATTACGTAATGTTCTTTCTCTTCACTTTAGTGGAGGGTAACGATACATTACGGTTTAAATTTTGTTTCCAACATGGAAAAGGTTTAATGTTCTTTTACCGCACAGTCATAACCTTAGTTATTAGTGCGCCCACCTAGTCTATAAAGTCATAAGGATTTCATGTCCGAAAGAAAAAGAATGAAATTTACTAATGTTGCCTGGCATTTAAAATTTACTTATTAAGGTCATAATTATTTCGTCAAAACTAGGACACTCGCTTCGCACTTTTCTTAAACATTTACTCATGATATAAAGTGTAACATTATAAATAATATCACAATATAAAAATATATAAGTAACAAGGCATGTTAATAGTTTTATTATTACAAACTTTAAAGCAAATATATTTAACAATTTTGAAATTTTATTTTAAATACATTTTATTTTAAATACATTCCTGAAAGATAATATTGATATTTTATATTTTATTTTGATAAATTATTTTTAGCAAAATATTAGTAAATTTTATATTTATAATTTGTTTTATATTTATTTAAAATAGTAACAAAATAAAAAGTAACGTCTTACATAAAAACATTTCCTAGGATTTTTTCCGTCTATATCTAATGAATTTATTTTTACAAACTATTACTAGAGCACAGTTGTCCTATTTGTACTCGAATCTCCAACTGTAAATTCAAAAATTCTCTTTTTTAAACTGCAAGTGATTTAAACTTTCAGCAAGACTACGCGTCCTACCATTACGACTATATGGTAAGAGGTTTCGGTTTTTTTGGGTTTCTTATAGTGAGGGAATATCGTGCTATTCCTTTACCTCAAAATATTATTGCATTTAATTTCTCTTCTCTGGGAACGGAAGTTGTAAAGAATAAAGTATATTATGCACGAGTACGTGATATTGCTGATTTATGCTTGTGCTGCTATAGAGGATATTTATATACATATCTCTGGTTACACTTACATAGCTGAACATTCTGTAATTAACGTAAAATATCGGGAATTCTTTTTGTTTTTTACTCGCATGCGAAGCGGGCCGTCAGCCGGAAGCACACAGCGCAGCTGTTCACACCCAATTCGCCATAATTCGGCAAAGTATTTACTGCAAACATGCTAGCATTTTTTCACATAAGATGACCTTTCTCCGCTGTAAAACATGCACTTCAGTAAACTTGCTCGGATGAACTTTTAGCAAATTTTGTAGCAGAATGTGTTGATACGGATTATTATTTCTAGTGTTCTAACTTTGCAAGATATTTTTTGCGATGATTGCTCTAATCGAGCAGTGATATCATTCAGTTTTTCCTCTGCTAGTACATAATACCTGCGTTATTTTTTTTTTTTTTATTTTTGTCTAACATTGATCCTGTTTTAAATTTAAGCACTATTTTCCGAATTGTAGATCTGTCAGTAGGATGAAACTCCGGAAAATGCTCTTGAAATTCTGTAAAATGCGTAGTTCTGCGTCAAACCTTTAAACCATGGCAAACACAGAAATGAAACGCAATAAACAGTAACTTCTCACCGTTCCGAACTTTAACACGCATTGTCAGTGGCAATACGCGCTCATGACTGTCCGTTAATGCAGTAGTGACCTCCCAAATTTGGACCCAGTGCGTGTGCGGGGAAAAACAAAATGAAGGCTCGATACTAGCTAATAAAAGAAATATTATAAGAGGAATATTTTAATTTGAATATTTATTTTTTATATTAAGCTAGCTCGAGTTTGTCATCATATAAACTAAGCCGTTTAGGAACAATTTAAAATAAGACGTAAACTTCTAAATAAAGTTCTTACTTTTACAACAAGAGTACATTAAGTATCTATTTGCCATTTCTGTTTAGTAATGAACTTTTCTATACGAAGGTAACACATTAACAGACGCAGATTGATATTGTTTCTGTTCTTCACTTGTTACTTTTACTATGCGTCGTTGAATTGTTTATCTCGTTAAGTACATTTTCACTGCATGGTTTCGATTGGAGGTGTGTTACGATGCTACGTGAGTTAATAAAGAAAACAAGCCGATTGTTCAATTTTTGGGTTAACAGAGAAAACCAGTTACATTTTGTTCGATTGCCAAGGAATGGTAAAGTACAAGGAAGAGTTTATGAAGGAGAAGTGACTTAGGATTAGAAAAGAGATAATGATGATAATTATAATACTTTCCTAATAATAATGCCTTTCGATTCGATTCGTGCCGCTTCCATCAGAACTAATCTTGCCATGTTTTTAGTGGTTTTCCCAATGGGCTCCTTCCTTTTGGATTATAGCACGCTATTTACACGACCATTAAAATTATTTTGATATTATTTACTTATTTTTTATACTTTGTATTTTAATTCATTTTCCTTCCTTTATCCAATTAAATACATCCGACTATTGATGTACTTCAATTCTCTTGCTTTAATTCTCCTTGCTTGGAGAATATGTACAGAAGTTTACTTTGTTGTACAATTATCTTTTTTCTAGTTAGTCAAAGGCAAAGACCTTCTGAATGGCCAGTACCCGAAATACATAAGTGAAAACGTGCCGTTTTAACAGTATTTTTTGTTTTTCTTTTGTTAGCCTCTTATTTATTATTAAATAGTTTGTATTGTCTGGAATAGACTCTAAATTGGTACCAGACCACATTAATTGTAGTCCATAAAGCAAAAATAACACGATTTGTAATTTAAAACAGCCTCTTTTCAAATTGTTACACGCTGTCTTACTACGAGTATGGAAAAGGAAATATTTATCATTTCTTGAGCATTTATTGCACTTCTCCACTTTCGGAACCAATTTTATATTTCATTTTTTTAGTTATATGAGGCATTTGGAAATTATTTATTTTTCATGACAGATGACTGTGGTGTGGAAATTACCTCCCGACAGCAAATGTTCGACTTTTCAATATTTTAATTGGATTACATTCTGCAGAAAGGAATCAAACACAAAAATATGTAGGCAATATATTGCTAATTAATGAAATTGATGATCTATTTTTGTGCATGAAGACTTTATCTCCAGTGCCAGATAAAACTGCAGTGATCTGTTATACGCATTCCTCGATATTTAATTTATGTTTAACTTAACAGAGTTTTCTGAGGTGGCTGGCTGCAGCATAAATCCAGGGTGCACAATTTTGCTACTGTTACTGCTGAATATAGAGCATAATCTTCTATACTCTTAATAACAAAGGTTATGCATGGCTGAACATACACGATAGCAGATAGACAGAGAGAAAGAGGGGGAAGGGGACTTTAGTAAAAATCCGTAGTAGCTCACACATTTAAAAACATTAATTCTCCTGGTTTTCATACAATAAACCAATGCATGATTCCATTAGTAGTTTGGAATCTGCAGGACAATTTCTGTCTCTGCACAAAGCATTATATACTTCCTATGATTTGAAATCACAGTTCGACTTAAAACTGATAATACTTAGAGTTGGTATAGCACGTTTATTAATTTCGATTTTCTCTTCCAATGGCAGCAAAGAAAACTAACATTCTAAACTTTGCATAGTGTCCATTTTCTTTACACTCAGTACCAAACGAAAGAAAGCAACTAATTCACAATGTTCTCTTGTCTGCCATTCAATAACATCTTACTACAGTATAAGGAAATATTATTAACAGTGTACTGTGACCAAACGACCGATTATCGTTTCTAGAGTGTGTCATGAAAGCATTGTTACTTTAAATATGATATTGTTTTATATAACTATATATCAATAAATAACTAAGTTTTCCGAGGGTACCAAAAAGTATACACACTTTCACAATAGATATCTATTTAATATATTTCAAAGTTGGACCGAAAACCTGCAGTAATGTGTAGTATGTTGTTCTGTAAACAGATGTGACACATAGGTACATTATGCTAGTGTTGCTACAGGTTGACAGGTAAATCAACAATGAGCAACTGAAGCCCAGATTATCGTATGATGTTCTATAAACAGATGTTTCTCAAATTACCTTAAGCTAGCGTTGCTACAACAAAATGGAGCCAAGATTATCTTTTCAACAGCGTAAAGCAATTTTGAAGCGGTATTGGAAAACCGAGAATGTTGTTGAAGTTCAAAGACAATGGAGGCGTGTGTACAGAACAGAACCGCCAACGCGAGTAACAATTGCATGCATTCGAGACAAATTTGAGACTCATGGTATCGTATGCAACAGGATGGTGCACAACCACATTACCACCGAGATGTACGTGCATACTTTGATGACAATTTTCCAAGGCACTGGATAGGACGAAGAGGTCCGATTGAGTATCCTCCGCGTTCTCCGGATCTAACTCCGTTGAACTTCTACCTATGGGGAACTCTTAAGGATGTTGTATACCGTAGAAAACCAGTTACACTGGCAGCACTTCGGCAAGAACTTGAAATGGTATGTGCTGCAATGCTAAGGACACTTTCACAAACGTTGTTCAATCAGTAGTTCAACGTACTCAGAAGTGTATCGACGCCGATGGTGGACATTTTGAGCAACTGTTGTTACTGTAAAAGTCTAAGATGATTAGTGTTCATGATTTTTTGTTTGTGTGAATTCAGTTTTGTTGTGTTAACACCGTTTTTTCTTTGCTTTAAGTATGTGTACATTTTTTGGCAGCCTCTATATGAATATGAATATATATAAAATAAAAATAAAGTAACAACAATGTAACAAATTAACAGTAATTATAATAGTAGAAAAGGATAAAACACTAAGAAAAAGTCACATTTGAGATCGCTATGTTTCGGACTCGTGGAGTCCTTCTAGGGCAAGAAGACTGTCAATCAGAAACATCTTCTTAAACTATCGCGGCTATATTTACAATATTTAAGAGCAGGTATTCCTATTTAGTTTACCCCGTCTTTCTTCCTAAACCTTTCCCCGCCGTTAGTAGCGTCAGCTCCTGACTTGGCTTCTATTTTCAATTTACCTCGTCCATCTAAATTTTACTCCGGTATTTCATACCAGCAGCCCAATAGCAAATGTACCCCTTGTACTTCTCCTACTAGTAGTTGTTAATTGCAGTTGTTAATTTATCTTCTATTTCACTTTCTGATGCTCATACTTTGCTTTTGCAAAAAGGAGTATCTTTTGCCCCAACTACCAAATTTAATCGCCTTAAATATGATTCCGATGGCGTTAAATTTTGCCGTACTTTAAGATGGCGTTACTATTGGCATACTATATCTTCTCAGCCTGCTTCAAATGTTACTCCTTGCCTTCTCAAGTTTCGTCATCCCTCCAAACTTGAACCTCCTCCTTTACCTTCTAGCCATCCTTTAGAAATGTTTATTAACCGATTTTTTGATTAGTGATTCCAAATTTCTAGATATGATCAACCCGAAAGATAACCTAACTTTGCGTGAGAGATCAGCGCTTAAAAGGTTATCTAATAATCCTGAGGTTATTATTCTTCCAACTGATAAAGGGACCTCAGTGGTACTATAGGACATTTCTTCTTACAATGCTGAAGCTTACCGACAGCTTGAGAATGTCACTTATTATGAACTATTGTCTTCCGACCCTACAGTCAAGTTTAATGAAGAAATAGCATCTTTTATTGCATCTTCTGGTACTGGTGAAGGACTTAGTTTCCAAGATATCACTCTGTTTACTCCTCATGTCCCTCGTACTCCCACCATATAGTTTTTCCCTAAAATTCATAAAAAGAACTGTCCAGGTCGCCCGATAGTTGCCAGCTACGATTCCCCCAACTGAACGTATTTCCGCTCTAGTAGATTGTTGGTTACAGCCATTTGTTACGTCTAGGCCACCCTTATCAAAGATTCCTTCCATTTTTTTGAGTTTACTAAAGGAAGTTGACCCTTCGGCACATTCAAATATACTTCTGGCCACTATCGATGTGACGTCACTCTATACTAACATTCCCCATCATGAAGGATTAGCTGCTTTTAGACATTTCTTGGATTATCGAGCACCTCCTCATACCCCATCCCCAGATTTCATTTGTCATCTTGCTTATCTAGTCCTCACTTGCAATGCGTTTAGTTTTGATAATAAATATTACCTACTAATTAAAGGTACTGCGGTGGGCACCAGAATGGCACCGTCTTATGCCAATCTTTTTATGGCTCGCTTAGAGGAGGAATTTCTTAAGTCAGAACCTTTGGCACCATTATTATGGCTGAGATATATTGATGATATATTCGTACTTTGGACTCATGGCTCAGAATCTCTCGATCAGATAATATTAACTCCAAATTTTCAATTAAGTTCACTTCTTCTGTCTCTCCCAATGCTGCTACGTTCCTAGATAGTGATATGTCTTTATGTAATGGCTCTTTTCTTACGTCTGTGCACATTAAGCCTACCAATTTACTACAGTATCTTCATTTTGATAGCTGTCATCCTTTGCTTATCAAAAGATCTATTCCTTTTTCTCTTTCAATCCGTGGTCATCGTCTTTGTAACAACTTTTCATCTCTTGACAAGTATATTAAAATCCTAGCTCAAAAGTTCCAAGACCAAAATTATCCTTCCTCTCTTTTAAAATCCCGTATAATCCCAGCGCACAAAACTTTCCAATGCAAACCTAAATTTTCTAATAAGAACTTCATTAACCTTGTTACTACTTACGTGCCTGGAATTGAAAGCATCAGACCTATTTTGAAAGAATGTCATGATACTTTGTTAATGCACTCATCTTTAAATGGCTTTTCTAAAATTGTACCCCGCTATACTTTTAGAACACTCCCTAACCTTAAAAGTATATTTCGCCGAAACCTATCTCCTCCGAATTTATCACGTCCCTTTACTGGCTCATATCCTTTGCCAACGCCCTAAATGTAAAACCTGTGCGCTAATTATGTCTTGCCATTCATTCCACAGCCCTAATTTATCCAGAGAATTTAACATTTCTTCATTTGCTACTTGTTCTTCTAAGAACGTCGTATATATGTTATTTTGTAAGCTTTGCAAAGCATTTTATATTGGTTTAACTTCTACTGCTATTTCGCTACGTATGAACAATCATAGACGTTCTGTTAAAACCAAGTCTCCCTTGCCGGTTGCCCAACATGCCTTATCTCACTGTAAGGATTTTGATGATGCTTTTAATCTAACACTTATTGATGCGTTACCTACACAATGTTCTGAAAGTTTACTCAGAGATAGAGGAATGGCAGTTATATTTTTACATAAAGCGCGTATACCACCTGGTTTAACTCTTACGTATTAATCCCCCCCCCCACACTCTCATTTCTAGTTTCATCTGTTTCCATACATAACATTACCTTCGATACTCTCTCTCTCTCTCTCTCTCTCTCTCTCTCTCTATATATATATATATATATATATATATGATTGTGTTGTCATTAATATATTGTTTCGCTATAATTATGTAACACTCTAACTTTGTAACGCAACAACAATAATTTTTATAAAACTGGAGACTTTATTGGGAACGCACGTGACGAGAGATGACGTTTCTAGTGGTGCATGCATATTATGGTTCTTATGGGAAAGAGGCTGCTCCTACCTCTCACTTCCCTCGGTCAAAACACTCCTCAAAGCACACACCGAGCAGTTGCAAATCAAGTCCCCTCATTTAATAATCGTAATTACAATCATCAGAGGTAAGATAGAAGCTCCCTATAGATATTCTGTTGTTGTTTCTTTTATGTTAATTTTTTGGAGGAGTGGCGCAAACCAGCAACCTCGTAAAGCAGCCGTTCTTGGAAGGGTTGATTTCTTTCTGCAGAATGTGGTCCAGTTGTGAAGCACTTCTTTGGAGCTCTAATACAAAAGAAATTATAGGGACATATGCTTGCGCCAGTAAGGAAAATCTTTAAAAAAAGATCGTAATTAGGTTCGAGATTAAAATACGGGGCTTCAGAATGCGAGTCTCTGACGTTATCCAATTGCCAACTCTCTTGGTATACAGCAATGTTGATTCAACATAAAATATGACAAGAGACGCTCTCCAAAGTGCATGTCTTTGTTTTGCGGAGCTTGCAAATCAATACTTGTAACGTATACAGAGCAATGCAAAGAAACGGGGTTCATTTGATTATCCAACGGTCCGAGAATTTCACGGAGGGAGATGAAAGTAAAGAAAAGAGAGGAGGTTAGAATTAGAGAGATCGTGGAGTTTTAGGTTTTTGGAAAAGGAAAGGCGGGCTCTGTGCTATACTATACCTGTGTAACAACACACGACCGCTGTCTACAGCTATCTACAACAAATACAGTAGAGATGCAGAGTAATTAGATCAGGGCAAATAAAAGGTTTACACAGCTTCATTTCTCCTACCGCTCTCTGTGTGTGTATAAAGCAATACCTTATTTCTGTGGGTGTTCACTGTACAGATAAATTGCTGTCGCGTGTAGGTAAATACTCTTTGCTGACAATCGCATAATGAATACAATTAATCAATAAACGTCTTAAATGCAAATGCATGACTTTTCAACACAGTTTAACGTTTTTATTTCTTTTAAGACAAAGGCGTTACTTGAATGTATTATAACAACTATTCAATTAATGCTATTTATTATAATAATTTTAATGATAATTAGGTATTTGCGATAAAACTTATACTAACAGGTTGATATAAATTTAGTACGTCACTAATTACATCACATTTTACCAGATATAAATATAAAATAAGGTATTAGTAATATAAGTCCACCTCCTCGGTTTAGTGGTTTGCTGACTGCGGGCCGGGAGGCTCGGGTTCGATTCCCGGTATCTGCTTAGGAAATTTTCTAAGTTAGGGAGACCTGGAACGAGGTCCACTCAGTCTCGTGAGGACAATTGGGAAGGTGCTTGGTGGAGAGGTGGCGATCTTCGATCTCGTAAGCGGCAATAAAACAATCGGTGGGATGCGGTGTGCTTATGATATGACCGCCTGCAATACTGCACTCTACCAATGATATTACGTGATGGAGGTAGAAGACGCAGCGGTCTCGTGGTAAGCTAAGGCCCATATGGGCTGTAAAAGGCTATAGAAGATCATTAATATAAATTAATGAAAATTTTAATATATTTACAAGTCATTTTAATATTAAGGTTAACAAAAGATGTTTGTCATTTTAAGACCAATTTTGTAATGTAAAAATTATATTAAAAGATGCATGATTTTGGCGTAAACGCCAGAATGTGGTATAAAAACTTAAACCTAAACGGAAAAGTATTTTTGAGATTGGCTAATAGATTGGTATTAGGAGATTCTGCTGTTAGTTTGCAATAACTATAACGATATCTACTATACTATGCAGACGTTACTCTACTTAGCATAGGACACTGAAACTAGCGCAACAATTATGTTGATATAGTAAAAGAATGTACATTCAATAAGAATACAAAAAAGTTGCTCACAAATTATACTTTTTAAAGATTATTATAATTATTTAAAACTCAGAATAACGCGCCTTGTTAAAAACTTTTTCCTCACGAACGAATCCAAATTAAGCATAACGTTATGCAGTCTTTAATATGGCTGGACAATGCGTTAAATATTTTGACACACTTTTTGATAACGTGCTAAGGTTGCTTATAGATATGCAGTTTTCAAATATTTAAATTTTATCTAAAGAAAAATTGTTTATAAGTTTTACATAAAATTATATTTTCTTGTATGAAAGTTAATTAATGAAATCATACATTTCCTTAGCTACGTTAATATATTTAGATTTTAAAATACATTTTTGCAAAACTCTGTGATAAGTGTGTGAAATTGTTTTTATTAACACTTTTTAAAAATAAAAAAAATTATTATCCATAGAGCTTCGTAAAACCGTTATACTTTCTAATAAAGTGAAAGTAAACAAAATGTTATTGTTTCACCAGAGCAAATATCAGGTTTTATTTATAAACCATGTCCACTTAAGCGTTGTTTTACTTCTCAGTCACTAAGTGTTTCTCAACCTATGGAGTCGGTCCTGGTGGTGTAATGGTAACCATATTTGCCACCTAAACCCAAGATCACGGGATCGATCCCAGCCAGGACCGACGGATTTTTTCGGGCGTAAAAATCATATGTATGACTTCCTTCGCAAGGGAAGTGAAGTCGTGAGTCCCGGTCGTACATTTACGGCATGTAAAAGAACCTCAACCCTGAAAAAAGAGGCCTCTGAGCAAAATTTGTCGGCCGTTTCACGCCATGATTTGAATGGGACGCTGATGACCTGAGCTGTTAGAGAGCGCCCGGAAATAAAACAAATTAAAAAAAATCTCATGCCTTGGGGAGACTCCGATTTCCTAAAATGTGCACAAAGTCTTGATGCTGCAATCGTATTCTTATTGGCATGATTAAGTTCGAACATCGTAATTTTTCTGATTTAATTGTTCATATTTTCCTTGTGTTTTCAAACCCCCGTTTTTTTAATTTTGTTTTGTTTTGCACTTAACTAATTAAAAGTTGTACGTAATATCACAAATTGCAATTCTGGAAGCAGCCTTCTAGAGGAGAAAAAGAATAACGTGAGGAGGTAAAGGGGAGGAGAAGGAGGACGAGAAAAGTTTGGAATAAATTTCGCTCGCATGGGAGTAGCTAATTCTATTTCTAATAACGTTTACACACAAAAAATAGGTTGCCCTAGGGCAAACCGTCTAGCCAGCTTGCAAATATCTTCAGAAAGAGATGACAAAGGAGGGAGGAACGGTGTTTGAAGTACGGGTGTAGCCGGCTGCGAGGCGTCTAGTAGCCCAGATGTAAAATATCACGCGACTGGAAGGGGATTATAACTAAAAACTATAAATTTATAGATGTGAAAAATGTGTTTGTAATTTTCAATATTTATGAGACACCATTTCTGAAAAGTTTTCATTTCTATTGAGATAGATTTTGCACAAAATATAATTTATGCGCAATTATGCTTTTACAGATGAAGAAGTTTGTTTTATCTAATTTGATGTAACAATTCAGCACTATTTACCTTATGCAGTGAAAGATTTGATCATCTACATACATACCATTAATTTAACTACTTTTTTATTTCAAGGGACCAAGATTGTCTTATGGTCAATATGGTGTTTAAATTTCCTTCCAATTGAGTTTTATGTTTATTAAGATACTAATACAGTGATACCATCTGTTGGCATACAAAATTTCCAATTATATGTAATAACTAGTCCCTGTCTGGAGAGTGAGCCGCTGGGAACTTTCAGCTGAGATAACTGGAAAATAAAATTTGTAGTCGAGTAACAAAACATATAATTTGACAAACTGCATAATAAGTCTTTGATGCAGCTACAACATATAACGAGGGTGCAAAAAACGTATACACAGTTTCACAGTAGATATCTATTTAATATATTTTAAAGTTGAACCGAAAAACAACAGCAGTGTGTAGTATGATGTTTTGTAAACAGATGTGACTCGCATACATTATGATAGCATTACTATGTGACAGGTAAATCAGTAATGAACAAATGAAGCCAAGATTATCGTATGATGTTCTGTAAACAGATTGACTCACATTATGTTATGCTAGCGTTGCTACAACAAAATGGAGCCAAAATTATTGTTTGAACAGTGGAAAGCAATTTTGAAGTGGTGTTGGAAAACCAAGAATGTTGTTGAAGTTCAAAGGCAATGGAGACGTGCGCACAGAACGGAACCGCCAACGCCAGTAACAATTGCACGCATTCGAGACAATTTTGAGACTCATGGTACCGTATGCGATGTTCACAAGGGCACACCTAGGAGACCTCGCACAGCAACAAGCCCCGCGCACTGGATAGGACGAAGAGATTCTGATTGAGTTTCCACCGCGTTCTCCAGATCTAACTCTGTTGAACATCTACCTATGGGGAACTCTTAAGGATGTTGTATGCCGTGGAAAACCAGCAACACTGGCAGCACTTCGGGAAGAAATTGATGTGCTGCAATCGCCGAGGACACTTTCGCAAACGTTGCTCAATCAGTAGTTCGACGTACTCAGGAGTGTATGGAGCATTTTGAGCAACTGTTGTAACTGTAAAATTCTATGATGATTAGTGCTCAACATTTTCTGTTTGTGTGAGTTCAGTTTTGTTATGTTAACACATTTTTTCTTAGCTTAAAGTGTGTATACATTTTTGGCACTCTCTGTATAATGAAAAGTATCACATATACTCACTTTCATTGCTATCTCAAGCAAGAACGTTTTAGAGGTTAACTTCTGTTAGGGTTACAAGTGTTTATACTCTTTCATTCTAATGTATCTATAGACATATATCAATAGAAGGGAAACTGATAGAGGAACTGGAATCATAGTAGATTTAGATATTTCAGGAGCAAGTCCCCCGTAGATGAACTATATAAATATAAGATTTTCAGGTTTTATTACATAGTTTATGGATGGAAACTATGCTAAGTCGGTCCTGGTGGTGTAGCGGTTATCATACCTGCCTCCCAAACCCAAGATCGCGTGTTCAATCCCGGCCAGGACCGATGGATTTTTTTTCGGGCGTAAAAGTCCTAAGTACGGCTTCCTTCGGAAGGAAAGTAAAGCCATGGGGTCACGTGTCGTACATTTACGGCACGGTAAAGAACCTCAAGCCTGAAAAAAGTGGCCTCTAAGCAAAATTTGTCGGCCATTTCACGCCCTGAATAGAATGGGATGCCGATGACCTGAGATGTTAAAGAGCGTCCGTAAATTTAAAAAAAAAAAAAAAAAAAAAAAAAAAAAAAAACATGCTACAAATACTTCAATATTTGCCCTTAATACTTAAAGCTATAGTAAAATGTTACGAAACTAATATTGGCATATACTCTTTTTCTATCTTAAAACCACTTTTCAATATTGCCAAATTTATGTGAAAAGGAATTTGGAATACACTATGATAACGAAACTAAACTTAACATTTTTTCCTTTTTTTGAGTAATTTTGTGCATAATTGAGTTAAAACTTTTGAAAGATATTATTTAGAGCGGCTAAAGGTGCAAATTAGCAGGTGTTAACGGGATATCAATGAGAGTTTGGAGTCTTAGTAAAATGTCCTTCTTTTGGAAGTACGTATTTCTCCTAGATAACTTCTATGCCTATATTTTTTCATAGTTCTTATTAGATACGCTATTTTTTCATAGCAGTTTTAATCTTAAAGTGAGCAGTGAGTAAATTTTCGATTTTGCTTCAGCGTTCTACATGCAATAACGAGGATAAAATGGTTTAGGTTCTTCCAGAAAATTGCTGAACGGAGTTAGCAAGCCTTGGAGAAGGGTTGCCCAGCCTGCTAATGCAATTCACGCAGAGTCCCTGAGCCTCGTTACGTATTTAATAATGTAGCCGGCGTTGCTAGTCCCTGTCTTCACCCCTTGGATGGCCGGGAGCTGGGCCCATCTTCGGCTTGGAGAGACTGGCTGTCGGGGTCTTAATTGTGTTTACAATTCTAAATGTCAGCAGGAAGTGCGTGTGTGTACGTGGAGACTATAACGCTTCATTTAACCGCCTCATTTGTGACTCGTAAATCCAAAAGCATTAACGGTCTCGTTTCTTTGACGCACCCTCCTTCCTTTACCATTCATTTACATTGCCAAAGCTACTTAGGACTAATTTGCGTCTGGGAAAAAAAAAAAAAAAAACTTCTACTTATCTTTATGTAGGGTTTCTTTCCCTTGAAGCATTTACGAAAGGATTTTACAGTGGCAGCCAAATTGAAGTAAACATCATTAGACATGGGCATACGTCAGATATCTAGGATCAGCCTAGACGCTGAACTAATCTAGAATGTTCCAGTTTCTTCTACATACTTAGTGAATGAGTCTGATAAATATCCACATTAACTTCCAAAACTCTACCCAAATGTGATTATTTATTTAAACTTTTATATTTAATTATTCATGCAGAGTTTATGCACATAAAACGTAAGAAGCTTAAAAGGAACATTTTAGTTACTATCAAGCTGAGATATTGGCATCTCGGTTTTATATACCTAGATGTTGTTTTGTTTACTCTTTGATGTACATAACCTCACATTATAGACACAGTTTTTACTAACTTATTCATTTTTATTTTAAAAAAGTACCTTCGTTAGAACTCGCAAAACATCTTGAACAAATAGATAGACCACCAGTAAATTAAAACAAAAGTAACTTCAACATTCACTTACCACTACTACATTACAAAGAACAGCACTTGTGAACATGCCCTAACCCTATAAGTAACTGAAAGAGAGAGAGAGAAAAAAAAAAAACGAAAAAGAAAATAAGGAGCGGTGGAAATTAACAAAACATAAAAATGTGAAACCGATGGACAGCTGGTTGTAAGAAATTCTGAGAAATAAATGCAAAAAATTCTGAGTCCAAGATCGCGGGTTCAAATCCGGCCAGGATCGATGAATTTTTTCGGGCGTAAAAATCCTAAGTATGACTTTCTTCGGACGGGAAGTAAAGCCGTGGGTCGCGTGTGGTACATTTACGGCACGAAAAAAAACCTCAAGCTTGAAAGAAGAAGCCTCTGAATAAAATTTGTTGGCCGTTTCACGCCCTGAATTGAATGGGACGCTGATGACCTGAGATGTTAAAGAGCGTTCATAAATAAACCAAATCAACCAAGTCACTGAAATGAGTAATTGTTATACTAATGGTAGAGAAAAATGCAAAGTTCTGATACGCATTAATGAAGAGTATAGACAAAGAGTGGAAAAAACTGGGGTAGTTGCAGCAAAGTTTACCAACAGAATATTCTAGTTCTTAATAACTGTTTCTTTAAGCTTTGGTGTCTTAAAATCAACAAAATATTGAAATTATTCACTTGCACATTGTAGATATCAAAGTAAGTCATGCTTTATTAATACCCGCTCGCTGGCTGCTCGGCTGTTATGACTAGTATAAACACTGTATGCAGGAACGATCCCTAGCGCATTAAATACGAGTATAACTTGAGATTTGTTCTATACTAATTTAAACAAAATTTCTTAGAGAGTGATACATTTATTTATTTTATAAGTGCAGGATAGGTGCCGAGGTCGTTATGGCGCAGATTCGTGAGTGGTAGGTCTGAGGTACGATTCTCACCGAGACCGTACTCCCTGAGTTTTTTTTCCCCCAGGTTTTCCTCTCAGTCCTCATAAATGGTTAATGCCGGGGAGGTACCCTACTCTTAGAGGTCTAGAATCCTTCCTTAAAAAAATCCTTTACCAATTTATCATTTCATCTCACGTTTCATCAGTGTACACCGCCTGTGGTGCCTCAGGTGTAAAAACGGGCGTTAAACACCATTTTAAAAAAATTATAAGCATGGATTGGTAAAATAAGAACATACTTAGAATTTGGGTAACCAATTTCAAAACTTCATAATAGACTGGTTTAGAGAGCTTTTATCACTTCCTAGCTCAGTATTCCTTAAGATAAAAAAACAATTGTTTGGCGTCTTTACCTCTAAAACTGGCTTCATTTTTGTTTTAAAAATATAATTGATACAGATAACTTACAAATACCATTTTGTTATTTGAGATAAGATTAAAATGAATTTATTTATTATCTAGATAAACGATTCGACGATCAGGAATTGAAAGAAAAAAATATCAGAGTACTTTATGTCTTCTTTACGTTATGACAATTTTTTTCGATACACTTACCTGTCTGTTCGTCACGATGTTTCAATGCATAGCATGTCACGTGATGGTGATTGGTTATTGGCGTTCTGCCACACGAATGTCGAGCAGATTTAACACCCATTTTTTCAATAGTTCCTTTGTTTTCATTTTCAGCATTTGATTGCACCTACAGTGAAGTGTTCATGTGTAAACGCACGATTGTCTAGCGCAGTTTCTATACACATGACAGCGGTGTCAAGGAAATGCGACGAGAGGTGTCTAATTATTCTCTGAGAGCGTTTGGGAATATTTTCTCTCATGACATTTCTGTTACACTAATCTGATCAAGCTTTTTAACACCGTTATTAAACAGGTTCATCTTTTCAGCAGAACTGTTGCTTTAAACATTATGTATGATGCAGTTGGTTTAACTTTCTTTTATTTTACTTAACTACAATAGTTTAAATACATATGAAAATGTATAACAATTAATCTATTAACACGCAACCCAATCGAACAATAAATTAAAATAATATTTGGCCAATCTTAAATAACAGTTAAGGACACACATGTCTTTCTAACCTAAACAATGCCAAACATGGTCTATTATCAGTTACCCATAACCACAAAAGTCAAATCATACAATTTAGAAACATCACAGGATCTATTAATAACCATGATCTGTAATGATAAAATGTGTTTTTCGTCACCAATGTTCAGCGTTCTTTATACAAACAGCACTTTAATCACACCAGCCCACAAGTTGTGGTATTGCCCAACTGTCTACACGAGGTGTACAAGTGCGAATAATATTTTCCCTTGTGAAAGCTGCTTCTTGTAATTTGATGAGTGAAACAGTTTCTCCGATTCACCGCAATAAAATATAATTATCATATATTTGTGCAACAATATTATCATACCTTTGCATTGTAACTAATAATATATATGTTTGTGTCATAAGCTGCAACTACAACACAGGAATTGTAAATAGAAACTTCTTGTGTGGCCGTAGCTGGACTTGTCAACAACGTTATAAAATCTTTTCAAAACTGTGAAATTATTTAAATATTGATAGTGAATTTATGGTTGGTATGAATAATAAAATGTTAAATTATTAAATTGAAGGTTTAAACTTATTATTACGGTCGTGCGCAGGGCCTTATTCTCGAGTTTTAAAGGGAAAAAGCTTTCTATAGCAGAGAAATAACCTTAATGGAGGACTTTAAATCGTCCAGAGGGCTGGGGGGGGATGCTAACCCCTATTGGCTGGTTGTTCGTTAGCTCTTAAAATTCTCCAATGACAATATAAATCCTGAATGCGTTCAAATATAGCAAATTAAGTGTAAGGTAGGTAAAATTGAACCAGCCAATGAAAGAAAGGTATTTGAACTTTTAAAGAAAGGTGCGATATTGCGATATTCGGCGTCTCCAGTCAATGATTTTTAATTCGAAATTGATATATAAGGAGGCGGTCACCCCGTGCCCCAGTTTACTCAATTCACTCAGTACACACTTAGCAAGGAGTTTTCACCGCAGTCCTAAGCAAGCTTTTCTAGGCAAGCAGTACTCAGTTAGGCACTTCGTATTTAGTTGTAGCATTCAGTCGACTTATTCATTTCAGTGCGACTAAGTTAAGCAGATCACAGTACTTGTCTGAAAGTTTCATACATGGCAATTTAGTTTATAACCATAGCAACCCAGTCTATCAAACGCGAAAATACCAAAGGACGCAATATAATTTGTACATAATAAACTAAGCCAACATATTACTTCGCATCAAGTGCTCATTTACACCTTTAAATTGCCCTCCCAGTTCTGTTGAGTCCCATCAACGAAAGAGCGAAATTACCCTGAGATACTGTTACCGCTGGAGCGTCGGCAAACACACCAAGGCAGCCCACAATCAATCCAGAAACTACCTCATAAATTGGCTCACCCACGTCGGGCCACTTACAACAGAGGCAGCTCCTTAAGCCGCTTCATGGCTTAGCAAGTTTAAATGAGGAGTATATGACCAAGTCCAACCTTCAAACTATGTTGCAGCCATAACACCCTGTTGGCAAGCGGTGACTTCAACTGTAGAATGTTCAAATGCAGGAGGTCATCCAAGCTCGGTTCCCAGCGCGTTCTCACTCATTGACGAAGTTTTTTTTCCTCAGAAAACCGCTTTGCCTGAACAAATCATCAATCGGTGTAAGGAGTCCATGTTCTTGCACAGGGGGTATGGCAGAGAAGCCAAAATCCGATGATATAGCTTGTCCGCAGTAAGTAAGAGTTCATTTACAATTTCACATGTTGCTGACACCAATTAAAGTGTTAAGATAAGGGATATTAAGATTCCTTCACATTTTATACCACATCAGCTATAGATATTTAGTGTCAATTTTGCGAACATTCTGGAACTGTCTAAGCAGGAACTTATATATTTCTTTTGAAGTCCGAAAGTGTCTACAGGTGTCTTGATAGTTCTCCTGCGATAATTTATCACTCTATTATACTACTACTAATGACGCTATTTAGATACACATCCCGTTCTTGCGTGTTAATGTTTACCTCATCTACCTGTTTACACTGACCTGAAAAATAGTGTGAGAATTAAAGCCCTACATTTTACCCCAACCTCGGTCAGCCATCTTCCTCCTTCGCTTTGCGGAAATGAGAGTCATTCCCTACCAATACGATATACCGGGCTTCCAGAATACATTCTCACCGCTAGCACGAGGTTTTGCGTCTCGGCCAAAACCGTCTCCTCTCCCCACTCATGGCCGCCTGCCTGTTTGTCCTTGAACTTCCGAGCATTTATCAGTCTACATTCGTTCGCGAAGATGGCAAGACAGCTGACTTTAGAGCAACATATTCATATGTTAATGTTATTATAAACACGAACCAGTTCGTCGCATTCGTAAGGAAGACGAAATTGGCGCAAATCTAGAACGTTCGCCAACAAAATCACTGCCGAAATTAGCACACGTTGAGGTTTTAGTGTTCTCTGCACATAAAGCAACAAAATTGTTAAAACTCGAACCTTACAAGTGTACACGTATTCACTGTCTACGAGAAGGTGATCCCTTAGCGTGTGTGCGTCATTGTAAATGGTTCCTTTCATCGGTGACTGTGTTCTTTTCAGATAAGGCGTGGTTTCATCAAAATGGTCGTTCAAAACACCCGCGATCTTGGGTGTTGAACCGCGATCTTGGTGCAGAAGTGATTGGTTTTCTGAAAATACAAATTGAATTCACGAAACCGCTCTTTATGATAGAAAAATTGGAGGTTAGTGTGCAATCAGTGCAATAATCAGTTCGATTTTTATGAGAAGACAGTAAATTAAAAGAGGTACCGAAATGACGTTCTGACCCCATTTTTTAATTAGCTGACGGAAGAAGAGAAATCATATAGGTAGTTTCAACAAGATTCCGTAGCTTCTCGTGCAGCAGAGTCAATGAGTCAAATTAGGAAAGTGTTTGAAGTTAAATGTGGTTAGTGATGGTGTATGGCCCTCTCGCTCCCCAGGTCTAACAGTCTGTGCTTTAGGATACCCCCATAAATACATTGCATTACAAAGTGTACAAACAAATCTTCACACATTGGAAGAACTGAAGGAAAATGTCGAACTAAATCGTGTCAATCGGAATATTTGTAATCCGGCACAATGCTGTTTGACTGAGGGAGGACGACATTTCCAGAATGTCGCCTGTCCAGCTGCCGAGTGGGACGGTAATGTTGGCGTGTATTTGTTTCATAATGACCCCAAGTTAGAGCTGCAAAAATATGGGACTGGGTGCGGCGGGGACGTCTAACTTCACAATTTTAAACTAAGCTCTATCACTGGCTAGATCCAAGCTTGCTTGGCCTCATCTGATTTGTTTTTACTATGGATTTAAAAACATTTCCTGTGATACGTGGCTTTGAACTTGACCCGTCACTTAAGCTGTTAAAGGTTGTTTATCTCTTAGACGAGTTTTTAACTACCCCACTTGCGCAAGTTAAAGAAACGGTAGTTTTCCCGTACAAAAATATCTCTTTTAAAAGGACAGATACAAAAGGTTGCGTTTTCGCCTTTACAAAACAACCTGACCTCACAAGAGTGCTATTGTTCGGAGTACGACGGGCACAGTACAAGGTATCCTTCTTACTTTCCAGCTATACAACATATAAACAAGAGTGTAAAATTGCTAAACATACATTACTCATGATTATTACATATTATATAAATTAGGGAAAGAGAACACATTCTTCAGTTGTAATAATCAGTTTTGATGATGATGATGATGATGATGATGATGATGATGATGATGATGATGATAATAATAATAATAATAATAATAATAATAATAATAATAATAATAATAATAATAATAATAATAATAATAATAGGAGCGAGGCCATAAATACTGCTTCACGAGAGCAAAGCCCGTACGAGTGGAAATTCTGGAAGACCTTTATCTTCCCTGTCTATATGAAGTATCCCATTACCTGTTCAGTACTCTGATATTGTCTCCTAGGAGATATAATATCTATACAACGTAATAGATTGTACTCAGAGTAAACATGTTACAGAATTACAAACACACCAAGTTAAGTAGTGTAGTTCTTTGTATGTAAGGGACAGCACGAAGCATATTTACGCCTCTGTTCAGTTGAACTCTGCCGTGGTATTGATGCTGTGATTAAATACATATGTATATTCCTAATAATTTAGTACCAGGCTTACCAAGTTTGTACTAGTAAGACCTTAGGACTAGCACCTCATATTTTTTTAAAATCAAATGTCGTTTCAGTTTATACGGTGAATTTATGTGTGCAGATGCTCTTGAGCTCTCAGAAACGTTACTCCAGCTTTAGTTTTTTGCTGTATGGGAAACCTACGTCAAAGAACGTTTGGACATTGCCAACTATTAGGTAAAGATGGAATAATATTAAAACGACTACTTTTATTTAACCTATTCACATTTTTGTTATTCTTTTGCGCCTGAAATATTGAATCATTACGATAAAAATTATAAGAGATTGGTCGTAGTTTTTTTTAAATGATGCAATGTTTTCAAGTTTACTCTCCAGAAGACGATCGAGTCCTAACCCCTTCAACTTGAGGCTCTTCTGGACTTTAAATGCACTTAGCCTCTAATCAGAGGCTCCATGCATAGGACAAAGTTTCCTAAGTAGACAACGATTTCCAGGGCTTGCAGTGACTTGTGGAATATTGGAAAGCCTATTGCTTGGAAACTCTAGAACCGCTGCGCCTGTGTGGTACAGCTTTGCTTCTGATTATCTGGGCTAGAAACTTGGAAAAGCAACATCAGTAGAGAACTATAGCTTCTAGATAGTTAAAAGTAATGTTTAAACATATGTATTAGCTTTTTGTTCATTTTACTAAATAGATATGTTTTATATGCGAATGTTCTGTTATAGACTGAGGGAAAACAACTGAGAACATTACTTTTTTCTTCCTATTTTAATAGAAGTATAATTTGAGCAACTAAAACATATTTACAAGCTAATTTAGTGGACTTTTTTTTTAACTACTTCTAGTCCTTATTAAGCAGTTAACACGTCTATTTTTCTTTTAATATTTGACGTGGCACATAAATTTATTGATGGATGGTTTTTAAACAGCTAAAACTTTCTTTGTAAGCCATTAACACTTTACTTCTCTAATCACGCCAAAAACCCATGTTGTTTTCTTTTTTCCTCCGTGAGAAGTTTTTTACTTCACGGTTATCAAAATTCAGGGCATTCCAAAAGTCAGTTAGCCATTATATTTATGAATTATTTACATCCACCTTTATAAAAATTGCCCAAAATTGACTCCGCCTTTAACTAAGTATGGTTTACAAAGCTTACACACACTTTTACACAATTGTTTGTTCCTGTAGCTTTCTTCGAAGGATTTAGGTTAGGTTTATTGGTCTCTTAGAACGTAATTTTTCTAATAATTCACAAAAAATCACATGAGACCTATCACAGGAAAAACTCAAGAGTCAAACTGTAGCCAAAGCAGATACCAGGAAAGTTAAGCTCTTCTTGCATTACTTGCCCAGCACAGTTGTGAATATTAAAATGTATGTTAGTTTTAAATCATCTGATAAAATGATGAAATTTGCGAATAAGGAATGATTGGTAATATTCAGTGCTTAGTCTGAGTCATCTTCATCCAAAGCTTGTAACAACTTCCTGAAAATCCTCCTCCAATTCCAATCTATCTCATATTCAACTGATGCCCTTCTAATGGACTTCTGTAGACTAACAGCTATTGCTTGAGCCTGCACTTCTAGGTCGCCTTGAAGATAAATGTCGTGTTAAGCCCATTTTCTTAAATATTTTGTTCAACTTTCAGATATAATACCTTTACTATCAAAATTTTTTAGTATTACATTTGTGAATCGGTGAAGAAATCCTGCATTCAGGAATACGAAAACTATTTTTAACGAAACAATGATAAAGCAACCGGAATAATAATGAGGAATGTTGCCAATAGTGTTTTAATGTAATGTAATTTTTTCTGTGCAGATTTAAAAACCAATTAGCAGTGTCAGTTCTGTAAACGTTACAATATATTTTGACATGAGAGCGCAGGTAAGGTTAATATTTACTAGTTGTATATTATACGAAAATTAAAAATTGGGAAATGTTCACGAGAAATAATTTATATCTTATTAATGGTTATTGAAATATGTATTTTTTTTATTCAGACAAACTCATGTTAGGCTAAGGTTTAAAATACGAGTCGGATAGGAAAACTATGAGATCACGGCAGGGCCTAGAGTTAGGGATATTCGACTTGCCTTGCCCGACATAGCCACGAATCTCCCTAACTGAGGTAATACCTAAATTTATTTAGCAGCAGAGATTTTATCCTAAGACTTGACTCAAACCGACAAGTACTTATGGTTCAGACTTCATAGTTTAGCACAGTATTAATTTGAAATAGGATTTTTTTTCATAGGCATATTGCAAAAATTCGAGGTCATGGTCAATAGCTCGAACCACGGATCATCAACTTGCCGTGCTGACACCTTACCATCTAAGTTACCGTGCCGTGTCGTTCTCACTACTGCCGCAGATCTTCCCCATCTCAGTCTTAATACCGTGGAGCTGTCTGAGGCTATTTCGTTGCAGAGATTTTATATCAGAAAGGCGACTTGAAACCGTCGAGTTCTTATTACTTAGACTTGATAATTTCCTTCACTATTAGGTTAAATTTATTTGAAATATGCTAGATTAAGGTTTGGAATCACAGTCTGGTAGTAAAAATTCAAGGTTACGGTTGGGACTCTAACCACGGATCTGTCTAATCCATGCTGACGCTCTTTCCAACTAAGCTACCAAACCTTAGCCTAAACATCAGTTCTGGTGGTGTAGTGGTAATCAAACTTGCCTTCTAAACCCAAGATCGCGGGTTCGATCCCAACCAGGTCCGAGGAATTTTTTCGGGCGTAAAAATCCTAAATCCTTCGGAAGGGAAGTAAAATCGTAGGTCCGGTGTTGTACATTTATGGCACGAAAAAGAACCCCAAGTCTGAAAGAAGATGCCTTTGAGCAAAATTTATCACGGTCGTTTCACACCCGGAATAGAATGGGACACTGATGACCTGAGACGTTAAAGAGTGTCCGAAAATAAACCAGATCAACCAACCAATCTTAGTCTAACACTTAGCTTGTATGAAAAATTAATTTTTCAAATAAATGTGTTCAGGAGAGCCTTAACGTGGCATACAATTTGTAAACTATGATCGTGAGACAGCTAATGCGTTTTAGACGAAGCATTCCTGCAGGTATGTCCGTTGCAACCTGAAAGTTGCTATTAATTGTATAAAACTGATTGTTTTGGTTTGAATATAACGTTTCTCTTAATACCCTATGTTGGAAATTTACCCATTACCATCCCATTTCCGTGGGTATTTCTGCGATAACATGCCGTTCTTTTCTTTGGGTGAAGCAAGCCCAAATATTGCTGTTCGTATTGCCAGAATAGAATATTGGTTGATCCCTGAGAAAATTATGTTAGGAATTGTGTGGAAATTGGCTATTGAGGGAAGATAAACAATTCGGTATATTTAGCAGACAATATATATACCGAAGGTACCAAAAAGGTATACACACTTTCACAGTAGATATCTATTTAATATATTTCAAAGATGCACCGAAAAACAACAGTAATGTGCAGTATGATGTTCTGTAAACAGATGTGACTCACATACATTATGATAGCGTTGCTACATGACAGGTAAATCAACATTCGAACAAATGAAGCCAAGATTATTGTAAATCAACAATGAACAAATGAAGCTAAGATTATCGTGTGATGTTCGGTAAACAAATGCGACTCACATTACGTTATGCTAGCGTTGTTGTATGTTGTATATCGCAGAAAACCAGCTACACTGGCAAAACTTCGGCAAGAAATTAAAAAGACATGTGCTGCAATCGCTGAGGACACTTTCGCAAACGTTACTCAATCAGTAGTTCAACGTACGCAGAAGTGTAAAGACGCATATAGTGGGCATTTTGAGCAACTGTTGTAACTGTAAAAGTCTAAGACGATTAGTGCTTATCTTTTCTGTTTGTGTGAATTCAGTTTTGTTATGTTAACACATTTTTTTTTGCTTGATGTGTATATATATTTTTGTGTTTTGTACATCCTTTCCATTTCAACCTAATGCCCTCCTGAAATTACATCTGGGACACTTTAGGGTGCATTATGCAGCAATTGTCCTTAATCTCTTTAAAAAAGAAGAATAAGAAGAAAAAAAGGACATCGATGGATATTTCTCAGTTAACTCATTGTTCTTATAATGGTTAAGCAAATGGATAATGCTTCTCATAAAAAGATTACTAAATTATACTATGGCAAGAACTGTGTCTCATTCGAAGTGTTACTTTCATTTTATGCAATTTTTTTTAACAATGTTGTAAATATCTTCTGAGTGATGGAAATGCGTCACAGCAACAGAGCACTACTAATACGGCTATCATTATGCAGATAGCGTTGAAATTGTCTGCCCTCTTATTCCACGCATTTTTTGGCATCTGCTTAAGGAATTACCTACCCATCTCTGCTGCAGTTTCCCTTGAGAAAGGAAAGCGATGCCTTTCCCAGACGTTATTTGTCAGTTCTTCAAGGTATGTGGATTAGTTTTGTAGAATATCTTTACACATTCCACAGAGAGTCGCAGGAGGTTACATACTCCTACTGAACATTCCCTCTCTGAATACTGAATACACTAAAACCGTCAGCCATATGTGTTATTGCAAAACCAAAACGTAAAAACACGTTCCTTCCACTTAATACATTACAATATAATACCTAAATATCTTTCCTAAAATCATTTTCTAACTTATCTTAAGTTTCTCTGGCTTATCGTATAAAAACACTCGCTGTTTAGGGTTGTAACTGGGTGCTATTTTCTAAGCCATTACAGCAACACGAATGCTATACAGGCTACTACAGTTCTCCAACCACGATAACGTCCCTACGGGGAGGGGGGCGTTTTCTAGATGGAGTATAGGGAAAATAAATACAACGTGCTTCCTTTTGGCTGAATTGATGTAATGAATGTATGTATTAGCTATGTTAATAACATACATTAGATCCTGGTCAAGGTGGTTTTAGTTCGTTAGCAATATCTAGCGGTACGAGGAGCAATAAAAATATTGGAATTAGCCCATCAATGGACAATATCTCTACAAAATTGTAACTAACGCAGTTGGCAATAATGGACCTTAACCTATTACATAGGCGCAAGTTTAAACTTGCATAGTCACTGTCGTACAGTCTGTTGAGTTCATCCCTGTGCCAATAGCTGGTGAAAAATAATGAATAGTTCTAAGAAAACTTCATGTTCTATTTTCACATGCCTTAAGATAGGTGAAAGAGCGAAAATGTCCACGAGGACTTGGTAGCTGTTCATAGTGACACCATTGTAATGATGGATTGGATCATTTGAAGAAGGCCGGGAGACTTTGAAAATAACCCTCGCTCTGTCGTCCTCTGGAAGCTGTGATCGAAAGAACTATTCAAAGAGAGGAGGAGAACGATTTACAGGTCCAGTGTTTATTGGGTATTATTTCACCGTACCTGAGCACACCTGCGGTTTTACCTGTGTGGTCAGTACATTTTCCTTGGGGTGTTTATAATAGGATTTGTTTGTTAATGTCTTGCGAGAGTAGCAGCTTTTCGTTGAGTTTAGAATGTACAACCAAGTCCCCTCAGGAACCTTGGATAGTGGCCAATTTCTAAGGGCAACTTAATCTGAGAAGCAGTTTATACTATGTTTTTTGTTAACTTGTTAAGGCATCCTTCGGTAGCACTTTGTATGAAGGTCATCTTCTTGCAGCTAGATGATCGTACTGACCTATTTAGCAGAATTTATAATCAGCGCCCCGAAAATAATTTAATATGTATATGTTTAAATACATTTATTATACTGTTTTCAGCGGAGTCTTTATAAGGCTTTATTTAATTATGGTAATAGTAATTATAGGCATAGTGACTTCTAATGCTTTATGTAATTATAAACAGCGGAAATAGATTAAGGGTTTGGTATTCGAATCGGGAAATGAATGCTAAAATAACACCTGAAGGTCTTTCTTGTTACATAAGAGCAAAAGTGACAGGCAAACACCTGGGCAGTCCCGGCTACGAAATGGGGGTTTCCTGACGTCAAGAGTCATGTTTTATTTATTTCGATTGTGTCAGTTAGACGGCTAAATTTTCGCGCCTTCACTTGAACATTCGAGGCAAACTGGCCAATCACCAATGAGTATTTTACAATTTTGGAGAAGGTGAAGTCCCTGAGCTTACTTGTGTGGAACCCTTAGGTTCGAGGTTAAGCACTTGCCACCCAAACCAAGAGACAGTATATAAAGAGGTGAAATCGCCCAGATTCTAAGCAGTTTGTCACTCCGGTTCATCAGGTGAATAAATACACTTGTCTCATCGCATTCCTTCATGTGTTTATATTTTGAGCGTAATTTATGTTCCCCTTCTCGTTTTGTGAATAAGACAACGAAGACGGCGGAAAACCCTGAGATAAGGAGCCGGTGAAAGCTAGGCTACCTTCCATACCCACGCAGCAACAGAAGACGACGAGGAACTACCCTTTTTGTCAGAAATCCATACACAAGAAAATGTTTTCACCTAGATTGAAAATCAGCTGGTTCGAGCTGGGAGTTATTCTTACATCGTTTTTGCGCTCTTGTGAATGACATCAATGATGTACGGGATTCCAAATTGCTCATGGAGCAGATGTGTTGGAAAAGCTACACTCTGTATCGTAGATCCTAAGCGCCCTATTGTGCACGCGGTGGATTTTGAGTATGGTGGACCTGGCCACCCAACTCCAGGCCTCGCAGCCGTACAGAATGAGGAGCGGTACGATCACACGATATCTGCGTCATTTCTGGAGAGTAAAGCGAGACTTGGATCGGAAAATAGGATACAGTTGCCGAAGCGCAGCATGGCCTAGTCTGACCTTAGCTCTTGTATGAGGAGTGAAAGTTAGAGATCTGTCCAGTAGCACTCCAAGGTATTTCGCTTGCGTCACCTAAGGGATTGCTGCATGACGTAACCTGAAGTGTTGCAGACGTTGGTGTCTTCTAGTCTTCCTCACTAGGAGAAGGGTAGAGATCTTCTCCGGGCTAATGGCCATCCGCCATTTCATACTTCACTCCCTAATAGCATTTAACTCTCATTGAAGGGATGGGTAGCAGTAGTTTGGGTTTTTGTGTTATGCCATTATCAGAACATCATCAGCGCATTGGCATTTGGTAGTTATGGACGACGTCGGTAAAGCACCAACGCTGGAAGCTGGGGGACAGCATGCTGCCCTCCGGTACTCCCGCGCCAATTGGCCTTAGGTGACATATTTTCCTCTCTAAGCTAACTAGGAAACTAGCTATGAGCAATATGTAGGGGGTGGGGATTAGCTTCTAAGAATGCTGCTGTATTGTGGATTGCCCGGGAGGAACTCGAACTTATGTACCGGAAGGATGGTTCTCTCCTCAACTAGCGGGAGAAGGTGGGTTAAGAGCAGTCGCTCTAAAACCTTTGAGACGACCGGGAGCAGACTTATAGATCTAATAACTGGAAGGAAAAACTGTATTCTTGTCAGGCTTAGGATGCAGACGACTCTCGCGCCTCTTTCCATCTACTGGGAAAGTGGTGCATATGCAGGCACGCATTATAAATGCGCGTGAAGTGAATGACACCTTTTCGGAGTAGGTGCTGCAGCATTATCTCTGTGACAAGACCAAGACCAGGGGATGCCACGTCTCGCGGTGTTGTAATGGGAATGTGAATCTCGTCTTGAGAGTTCGGTTGCTCTTCCAGGAAGGACGTAACCCTCTGACTAACGACGTCAGTGAAGTCGTCCTTGGGGGTCCTCTCGAGGCTCGAGCTGAGACTCCAAGTATTTGCGAAAGCCGTGGATTCTCGTGAGGTGTAAATGACAGCCTCCCGCAAGTGCCATGGACTGGATGCTTATATAAGGCCTTGTCTTTCTGCAAACTTCGGATAGTCCGCCAGGGTTTCCTCTCTTGTATTTTCCCAGGCCTTAGAACGGTGCGCCCTGAGCAGTCTTCTAACTAGGGTTTTCAACCGCTGGTATATATATAAATTTATCTTTGAATATAATTAACTTATAAAATAATATTTATCTTTACAATGAAAATGTAATGTAGTTATAACTAAATGACTTGTTCTTGTTATTGAATAGAGTGTGTTAAAATTTATTTTTATGTTGTTGAAGATTTTATTTTATTTCTGGGGAGGTGGAAGCGCTGCCATAGTTTTCACCCGGTGTCCTTTGCTTTTATGAGTCGCCGAAGCTCATATGGTATGGTCATGGGATTTTGGTTCTCCAGAGAGATGCTGTAAGTATTGGCGTGAACCGTGCTGACGAGCAGGTTGGAGAAAGCTGTGGCCGCGGCCTCGAGTGTCTCTATCGAGTAAATGCGAGAGCTGGGGTTCACAGTTTGGGCTAGGTGATGAACTACAGCATCCCAGAGGACTCCCTCTTTGTATTCTGGGTTGTTCAGAGTAGAATCTATGACATCTAAAATCCACCTTGACTGGAGTCCAGTTCGTTCATAGCCGCGAGGTCTAAATGGATGGAACCTGTTTTGTAATCATGAAGTCAAGAATAGTACGGTCTACCAGCATAGGTCGGGTGACACGTTGGACCTCTTGGACCTGGCGATGAAGGCCGGGTCTCAGCTGGCGAGGCGGTAATTCAAGAGTGAGAACTTGATGGATGAAAATCAACACATTACTGTTAAAATGCTAATTATGGAAGCGGGTATCCGTGTTGGCAGCATTGACAATATATTCAATGAACATTTAAAGCTGAGAAATATCTCTGCAAAATTGGTTTCATATTCCCCAGCCAATGAAGAAGAAAAGAGGAGAAAGGAATGTGAAAGGAAACTGCTAAGCATGTTTCCACCAACTTTTTCTAAAAGATATATAAACTGGTCATGAAAGTTAGCTTTATTATTATACCACTAAAGCTCAGAACTGCGTGTGCGTAAATGAGAATGAGTCAAGACCAAACATTCTTCGACAAGACTTTGTTTTTGGAAGCGAATGTTCATTGTTTTCTTCAACAAAAAAAAAAAAAAAGTATTAGTGGTTGACTGTATGCCAAATACTATGGCATTTGTATTTTGGATTATTTATTTGAAGACTGAGGCGCGGCGTCCAAAGACATGAACTGTAAGGTGTTGCTTTTGCTCGTCAATGCGTCTCCTCACAGAACAGCTGCAAATTTGAGGAAACTGGAAGACGCCAAAACCCAGTTGCTTGACAGTCCTGATCTTGCACCGTGCGACTTCTGGTTGCTTCCTCGAGTAAAATCTTGCATTGCTGCAAAACCTTTTAAACGATTGCAGGACCTTGCTCAAGCTATGTATTCAGTACTGTTGACAATATCTCAGTCCGAGTACTGTAGTGATTTTGACCAGTGGTACCACCGACTACAGCTGTGTGTGGAGGGAGATGGAGAGGGCGCTAAAGGATTGTGAGAAAAAGTTTTCATTCAGTACTTATCTTAGACTTTAAGGTGACACTTGTAAATCTTTTTGAATGCCCCTCGCAAGAAAGGAAGAACTGCTCATGGTTCAGCTCGGAACGTAATAACTATTAATAAAGATATGTGATGAGCAATCTACACAAACAACATTAACAGCTTCCCTTGCTCGAGCAGCGTTTAATTTCTGCACGGTTATCTGTACGATAGTCATATTCCAAGCATTTCTGATAGCCCTAAAGGCGCATACACTGCACATTCCTCTCAGGGATGTTTTCGTAGTTGGAAGACTGCATTCATATCTGAATCTGCTTTCAGATTGAAAAATCACGACTCACGTGACTGCCGATAGCGAAGAGTGAGCTGCCGGTTTGGGGTAGAGTATAATTTGACGAGCACATACTTTCCTTTGCATAATTTTCACCTTAACAATGAAAATGGGAGCCACTAATTACACTGAACCATCTCCTAAATGTCTTTGTGGTATTAACGACTTGTCTACCCATCGCGATGTGGGAAATCGTGAAAACTTTGCAAATGGGTGAAAGTTACAATCGAGTTCATTGATATAATAACCAAGGAGGAAATAGGAAAGCCGGTGTGTTGCACCAACCGGTAGCCACATTTTGGTGAAGTTGGTAGTTTTCATAGCTCTTGGTATCGAACAGTTACCGCAGTGCTAAGGGCTTCCGTTGTGATTTAATATCCGCTGATACCCTTGGTTACGAGCTTATAAACTTTACGCCCGCTGTTCTCGTAAAGTGGTAACTGTATATCAGTAGCAAACACTTTATGACACACTTTAGACCTTCGTGAGTTGTAGTTATAAGCAAAGCTAATCTTCAAGTCCAGTAACTTATACATAAAAACCTCTGGATTTGCTATTCCTTCCATTATTGTCTCTAAATATTAAGGTTTATTTAATTTGAGTACCTTTTTTTTGAAAGCGTTTGTTACAAGTTTTTTCCAAAAAGCCATTGAGCTACGAGGCTAACAAAATTCCAAAAGTGGGACCTCATTTGATACTTCACAATTGTTTCCAACAGAACAATTGGAAAAAAGTAATAGAAAATGCAAATAATTATATACAACGCATTGTTACTTACCTCAACTAAGTACATTTTGAAATTGTCTGCCGCATTTTATTCAAGCAATTTTAATTCTTGCAGGTGTCAATTCCCCGGGAGTGGAGATTTCTTCTAAACACTGTGTGTATTCATCTTCGATTTATTTATTATTCTTTTGTTTACACTTCCCAACTTTTATTCGCTAACTTATTTAACGTGGGAAGATTGGATTCACAACACGAACCACATGTTACCTCGCTTTATTTATGATACATAGATGCTTCAAGGAATATTAAAACATGTTGTTATCAGCAAACCATGAACACTACTTTCGTTTTGTGTCGGAAGGCTATCAGCTACATACAGGTAAATGTATAGTAACAAAAGAACTATGACCTGATATAAACAACTACTCTAAAGTAAGCGAGAGATGTAGAAGAGACATTTTAACGGAGTTTTATACTTCTGTCATCAAGTATTCTCACGAGTACTCCTTACTTTTGTATAATTTCTTTTTTTCCTTTACATTTTCCACCAGCATGTTACGCGTTGTGGAATGATGAGTGTAAGATTAATGCCAAAGTGTATATAAATCTCCTAACTTCCTTTGGGAATCAAAGAACATTAGTCGGGGTAGTATTTGTTTCTAAAGGGAATTGCAGCAAGGGTTCTTATTATCTCATAACTATATGCCAAATAAATCTCGAAGGCTCAATCGATAACCTACTTGCTGAGTTGGGGTAAATGTTCTCACCATTGTATTTCGTTATAAGATCGAGAAAGAAGCACTTGTGTTTATTTTATCCATAAAATACTCTGTGAGTAGATAACAAGAGCTAGAACGCAGCTGAAAATATATTGATTACTGTTATTGCTGAAGATTGAAGTACGTACATTAAAAGCGACGGTTTATATGGTAAAAACCCTACAGAAATCCCCAGTGCTTTGAATGCAGCTTGTGGTGAGCTTACAGTGCATCTTAGTGCAGTTTCTTGTTATGCCAATCGTGTCAGCTTACACGATGACAAGACCAAGAAGGCTGAAGAAATCAAAAAATGAACGAAGTGTGAAAATTGTAAGGAACTTTCGGAAACCATGGAATCTCAAACGTCAGTATTCCATATTTTGACAAATGATTTACAGAAGAGAAATAATTACAGGACATGTCCCTCATTTCTGAACTATTGAGCACGAGCAAAAAACGCAAGAACATTGCAAAGTAATTGCTGCAACAAAGATTCGACATTGCAGAAATAGAATTTATGTCGAATAGTCGCTAGTGATGAAACATGAATTAGAAACTTTGAATTGGAGTTGACGTCGTAGTTTAACGAGTGGAGAGTTTATCTTCCACACGACCAAAAACAGGTTGACGGGAGCAATCAAAGGTCATGCACATCTTGATGTTGCTTTTGATCACCAAGGAATCACTATGATAGATACAGTCCCGTGTGGTACAATTGTCACAGCCGGATATTGTTGCGACTTCATGCAAAAACTGCACAAACATCGACCTCAGTAGCTCGACAATGGACCACTCAAGACAAAGCTCGCCCGCAGTTGCGCGAATATGAATGCGAATTGTTACAAATCCTTTCCACAGCTCGGATATTGTTCACCAGACTTCGACTTATCCCCGAAATTGAAAACCCAGAGATGTCGTTTTCCTTCTCTGGAAGAGCTTTCGCCGTCGCTACCTGAGCCATTTGACAAACGATGAGAGATGTTGCTGTAATGGAATAGCAAATCTTCCCAAGTATTGGGACGGGTCATTGAAAAACATGAAAACTATTGAAGGACTGTAAAGAGATACTGTCAAAAAATAAACGTGTAAGTAAAGAAAAGTATACATTATTTATGAAATGACCCTCGGTTATTGGTTACTGGAAACGTTCGACTTCAGAGAATCAGACGGTTTGTCATCGATAATAATTGCTGGCTGACCCGCCGAAAGCGACAACCGCATGTGGCGATGGCCAACCATGTTGATCATCTCTCTTTGGAACATTTTTATGCAAATTCTATTTTTGTTATACTAAAAACAAATTCCCAATTGGAATGAAAATATCCACAAGTAAAAAAGAAATACACACCGCTAATTATTATTACTACTGCAAACCCACTCTCTCATTCTGCTATAATTTCTCTGGAGATCTCTGGCATGTCTCTCCGAATTAAATAACGTCGCCTATTACCCTGCCTGAGAGCGAATCTCATTGACTGACGTCAGTAAAACTCGTTATGTTCCTTCACAGTCCAACAGCGAGCAGTGCAAAATGTTTAATTCACGGCTCAAGAGCCAAGTACACAAAAGGACGTACAATGAAGTTAACGTTAACAATCGGGGCAAGCGCACAAGACTAAATGTTGCTGGTACAAATAACGTATCAGAGCATTTAGTGCTGACCAAACCCCGGATTTTGATGGCCTGAAAATATCTAAAAAATCATCAATAAAAAAGCTAAATATGTCCACAAAATGACGTTCTTTAAACATTTTGATGATAATAAAACACCTGAAAAACGATTATAAATACCCTAACATAACCTTAAAACTCCACTATCTTAATTTCAGGGTATGACAGTAAAGTTCACCACATTTTTTATTACTTCTGTTGTTTAAATTAATTAATTAATCAATTTAATAAAACTAGGGGATTTTTTGTGCTTTAAGAAATTCTTGCATGAGAAATTCAGATATAAAATTCTTACTTTGTTTAGAATTTTGCAGTAGAAAACAGCCAGAGTGCTGAGATTTTCATAGTGAATTGAATTAAATGGTGTTTAACGCCCGTTTTTGCTATAGAGGCAAAACAGGCGGTAGCCACAGATGATATATGAGATGAAGTGATATATTGGGAAAGAACTTTTTTTTTTTAAGAATGAAACGTTCCAGACCTAAGTTTAGGGTACTTCCCCGGCATTTGCCATTTATGAGGACTGTGGAAAATCTGGAAAAAAAACCTCAGTCGAGGAGGACGGTTCTGGCGGGAATTGAATCCCAGACCTCCCGCTCACGAGTCGGCACCTTAACGACCTCGGGCATCCGTGGCGGTATTCTCATAGTGAGGGAATGCCCGTTGTCACGTAACACATTGTTTACTTGGAGAAACTGCTCTACCATAATTGAAGCATGCCTGAAATGCATAAAATCTGTGACAGTAAGCTGTTCTTCAATGCAGCAAGTATCAAACGATTCACCAGCAAGTACTTGAGAAATATATCACAAAATTTTGCATCCAGAATTTTTGTCTACAATGCTTTCGACCTTTTTTTCCCTAACTTCTCTCCCTACATTTTTAAAATCTAATGCTACAGAACTTTCGAGGCTTACACCATTCTGTTATACATTTTGATTACATTTATTCAGGAACCAAAGTGTTAATAAAAATAAATACCAGTTATTCTTAAATTTAAATGTTTAAAAATAATGTTTAGTGCTTCAGTTGTATCAGAATTCTGTGTTTGGATAAGAGCTTTAACGATGCCAAATTGCTGAATCTATTCACATACTCCACCGGATGAATGATGACAGGTTCCTGTGGAAATGGAACACCGGAAATCACGGGCTTCTACATTTTACATCCGGGATCCTCGTGATAGTCCAAGGTAGTTTTGTACTGAAAATCCGCTTGGTTTCAAGTAGGAATCCTCTCTTAGCACATCCTACGTGACAAATGACAGACCCTTCAGGACAGTCATTTTGGAGGAGTCTTGCCAGAATGAATTTTGTGCATAAGAATCTTACCCTTGACGCAATGACGTTGCTCTTCTCCATTAAAAATTGACGCCCATCATTTATTTTTTTTATATCTGAATCCTAAATTTTGTATAATTCTGTAGGTGGATGAATTAGAACTAATGTATGGTATTTTAGTTGTTGTAGTGTCCGTTACATTTGGTACTATTGGGATTCTTCATGATCATAATACAGTCCTGCGCACAACGCCCTTGTCAAAGTAATTAAGATGTAATCCTCTTGTGAGGTGAAATATGTTTTATAGGCCATACAAATACTGCGACTAACTTTTCTATTCTCGCCTCAAATGCGAAACACGGCACCTACAGCACACGCCTTTGTAGTCAGTTGCTGCTCAATTTAAAAATACAGTTTATTTGTCTCTTCTTCTTTAACCAAGTTTTGAATAAAAGTATTCACTCTAAAAATAATAATTAGATTCTGAATTCGCAATTACCTGTCGCTTTTAAATCACTGCTACCACCATCAATAAATTCACTACTTACACTTGCTTTACCTAAAGCCATTGCATAGCCTTCTGTTCTCTCGCTAACAAATACAACTACTGATCTGAACACACAACTCGGTCATAAACATGTCTGGCTGTAACATTCTGCAGACGAATCAATATTCTGTTGTAAGGCTAGGGAACTGTTACACGAGATAAGAGACCACAGTATTGTTACTGGAAGGAACTATTATAATAAATTGCGAACAGGGAAGCTCTTAAGCTCTTAAGCATCAGCATAAGTGTACGAGGGTAGGTCCATAAGTTCACGGCCTAAACGTTCTCTAGCTATGATAAAGACAAAAACTATATTTCACTTTTCAATATAGTTACCATTTATTACAATACACTTCTCATATCTTTAAATTAACATTTCATCCCCCTCCAAATATCAGAAATCTTGTCTGCAAAATAGGCATAAACAGCATCCATCAGTTCTTCGTCACTCTTAAATTTCCTTCGTGGAAGGTCCTTCTTGAGTTTTGAAATGAGGGAATTGTCACTGGGAGCTAGATCTTGGCTGTAGGGCGGATGGTAAATCTCCTTAAAGCCACATTTCTTCACAGCTTCCTTTGTAACAAGAGCCGTGTGAACAGGAGCGTTGTCGTGAAGAAGGCGCACACCACCACTCAGCTATCCACGCCTTTTCTCTTTGATGGAAGCGCATAGTCTGTGCAGTAGGCCAGCACAGTACTCCCCATTTACTGCGGTGTTCCTCTCCTTGATGTCCATGAAGGGCATTCCTTCACAGTCCCAAAACATTGTGGTCACGATCTTCTTGATTGACTGTGTGACCTTGGCCTTTAGAGGCGGTGCTTAGCGTGGTTTACGTCACTCCATTGATTCTCTTTTGGACAAGAGCTCATAGTAGAGGACCATAGTTTCTTCATTTTTTGTAATAATGGTTTCAGAACTTCTCTCTCGTTGCCAGGCAGAGCTTCAAAAACGCCTGACAACAGATGACTCGTTGCTGCTTTTTTGGACTGAGGAAAGAAGTCTAGGCACCCATCTTGCACTAACCTTATTCATATTTAAATGTTCATGAATAATTCGAAAGACTGTTTTTTAGAAAGGCACAACCTTGCTGCTATGTCTGTAATTATAAGCAACCGGTCTTGTATAATTTCTCCTTCTACAAGAGCGTGTTTTCAGGAGTGAGCACCTCCAAGGGCCGACCTGCACTCTCTTTGTTTTAAACGCTTTCTCAACCCATTCGAAAAAGTTTGGCCTATTATTTTACGGTAGAATATGAGGGGGATGCTTCCCCATATTCCCCAATGGCTATTTAATTTCATTTGGAATAAGTCCTTCTTTTGTGAGAAACTTAATAACAGCTCGATGCTCCATTTTAAACATGTCACAGTCATCTACACATAGCCTTCTTTATGGAACTATATCTGAACAACTGAACACAGTAGAGCGGAAGTTACAGCTGCAATTATTTATTTAATAGATAAGGTATGACACCTGGCTTTTGATAAGGCTTTTGTGAAGGCGATAGTCCTTGTCGGCGAGGAAGGAAATTTATGAATCTACCCTTGTAGGTACACAGACTTTCTGAAAGAGGGTGGAATTGATTCAAAGTATTTATAAAGAAACTAATATTGTTTTCTGCAACATTACTTACAGTACAATGAATAAGAGATTCTTTAAATCTTCCATATGTTTTTGTTTCCTTATTTTGCGAACACCTCCGCTATTGAAAGGAAACTGCAATAAATGGAGGGCATACAGCAGTGTTGTTTTTCAATGGGAATGCGGCCGCAATACTGTGATAATTATATAATTAATATGAATTAGTAGTTAAGTGGGGTATTATATGGGAATATTTATTTAATGGTCTTATAATGAGGAATATGCTAAAATAAATGCAGTTTTTCACAGTTGGGAAAATTGCTTTCTACGGTTCTCATGAATCAATTATTGCGAATCTAGAATATTTTCCCCTTGCGTAAACAATATTTGCAGAACGATTAACTTGTAGAACAAATTAGGATTTCATTTTTTATTTATTGGTTTATTTACAGACGCTCTTTAACATCTCAGGTCATCAGTACCCCATTCAATTCAGGGCATGAAACGACCGATACATTCTGTCCAGAGGTCTCTTCTTTCAGGTTTGAGATTCTTTTACGTGCCGTAAATCTACGACACGGGACCCACGGCTTTACTTTCCTTCCGAAGGATTACGGTTTTTATGCCGGAAAAAATCCATCGGCCGAGATTGAACCCGCGATCTTGATTCTACGAGGCAAGTATAGTTACTAATAGACCACCAGGAACGACTTGGGAATTCAGTGAGAACACAATATGGTAACATTACAAGACTGCGATTGAAGAACGTGCATATGTTGCTCCCAATTGAAAGTCACTAGCCAAGCTCCCTCATGACCTTACGGCCTCATGGCAAAATACATTCATTCCCGAAGACAAGGACAATTTCATATTCTTCTTATACGGTAAAGAAACAGAGTTAAAAGTATTGGGACCTTCGGCTGCGGCAAATTAGTTGCCGATATGTAAAAAACCATGTGAGCAGACAAGGTTTATTACTCAAGCCTGGAAAAACTGTGATATTTTATTATAGCGTAATGCAACATTATTGGCGTGATATTTCAGGATTGCTTTTCATTCCGATGGTCAACAGCGTGAAGATGGTCTTTGCTATCACAAGGAGGAATTAGATGTGTTAAAAAAGACTGACTTAATTAGCCGTAAGTTCAAGCGAATTTTTACATTTATTGTAGAACATTTCGCTATTGTGTAAAATAGAACTTGTTAACGGCATTGACATATTAAATTTATCCCCAAATATCATATGATGATATAACAATGTTTACTTTAATTTCGTTAACAAACGCCCTGCGTTAAATATAAACACTTTATTGATATTCTGAAAACAAAATTTTAATATTAGGATTGATTTCTAACAGTCGTAATTTCAGAGCTATAAACTTCTAAATTAAAACAATCGTTTATTTTCCGACTGAATAGCGCACTCGTTCTTAAAGCTTATCACGTAAAAGAAATAATTGCCACACTAGCTTTTTGTCCGAGCGAAGGAAATACCCAAGATATTTCGAGTTTTTTTCGTTTGATATCAGTGCCGCTTGTGATTCTAGTTAGTCGACCTTTTGCCCCTAGCAGACCGAAATAGAGCAAAATTCGCCGGTTGTGGACAATTTGGGCGGAGAAAATCCTCAGGAGTGCCGTTTGTTTTCACAAATTCCCAACTGTGATATGGCAAGGGACTTCCAAACCGGACATACGTCTGTCCTAACAGGACCCCTGGGCCTGCTGATCCATTGTTTGGCTAAAGGAAAACGATAAGCATCTCAACCCACGTCCCAGCGCTCGTCTGGGAAAATATCAATTTCTTCTGAGGTACAGTCTGAAAGAAATATAAAGACGCCGAGTTGATGGCTCATACACAACATAGCTAGTGTAGTAATACTGACCTTAGTGATATATCGAGGGGGGGGGGGGTTCTTGGTCAGGAACTGGGGCGACGAGGATGAAGGTATGAGGGCGTATTGGTCTAGAAAGATGTCCATTATGTAGAGGCTAATAGGTAACTTTGTACACACAGTTAGAATGCGGAAAATAAAATTTTGGAGAAAACAAATTTGCAAGGGTATACTCCCCCTAGAAATGGTAGGCACATACATTTAGGAAAGGCAAAATAATAATACTTAAATAGGAAAATTTTAGGTAAAGTCAAAGAAAAATGCCCAAAGGAAATAAAAACAAAGGGAATAGAAGATATAACGCTATAGGGTGGCAAATCATGTGAACTTTTAATAGACTGATAACCAGGATGTCAAAGTATATTAAGTTAAATGGAACGTAAGCAACTTAAATTTGTTAGTTTAATTAGATTTTTATTTAGTAGTTGGGTTGTGAAATTTTATAATTGTGTTAATGGATTATTTAGGATATAAGTTTATTGAATTTCTCTAGGATGCTAAAGAAAAATGATTCGCGAAGCGAGTATATTCTGCAACCCAGAGGAAGAGGTATTCCTTGTTAATAACGGATTTATTTTAGAGTTAAACTTGTGCTTTTAGTTCAGTCGAAGACCCAGGTTTTATTAACGATAGGAAGAAATTTACTTCGGTTATTTGATTTAGGTCTTGAATTGTTAGATTGAAATCAATATACATTTGAATTATAATGTATTTACTTTTTTGGTAATAATAAATTCATTAATTCATACTGACATTTTATATATTAAATAAACTCGTTAATGAAATTAAGATTAACTTTTTAATATGGTTCATATCTCCAATAGCAGTAATGCAGAATAAAAAGATGAAGCCTAAACATTTGGATGATTTTCTATATGATAGAAACATTTTTTTTCAAAGTTGAAACGATTCTGAGATAATCTTCTAGGTTTCCAAGAAAAGAAAAAATAGAAGGGAATGAAATGGTGTTTAAAGCCCGTTTTTTGCTACAGAGGCACCACAGGCAATGGACAGTGATGATATGTGGGATGAAATGATAGATTGAGAAAGGATTTATTTTTAAGGGAGGAAACGCCAGGTCTAAGTTTAGTGTACCTCCCCAGCATTTGCTACTTATGAGAACTGCAGAAAAGGCTGGAAAAAACCTCAGTCAGAGAGGACGGTCCTGGCGGGATTCTAACCCCAGACCTTCCGCTCATGAGTCCGCGCCTTAACGACCTCGGGCACCCGTGGCGGTAAATTAGTAGGAAGATACATGGTTTGCAAAGATTGCTCAGCAATTAAAGCGTGAGACGAGGAACCATTCTTCGTTTCGTGCTAATAATTTCACATTTCTATTCTAATCCTCACATGTGCATGCTTTTTCGGCTGCAAGTCAATTTACGGAGGAAAAAAATAATAATTGAATGTTCATTAAACTTTTACTTTCCAAACAGTTACAAACATTTCATAGTCGTGTCATCCATTTGTTTGGGACTCGCTTTACGAGGTAGGGTGGTGTCGACACAGCCAAAACGACTTACTGAGCCGAGGGAGTCAATAGGTGCCGTGCAGTGCTGATGAGTGCGGTATTCTGTTTGCAGTTTCATTCGGTGAGCGAACTTTCAGTCCAATTCATTTTTTAAAACATTTTTGCACTTTACTACAGGAGAATGAGCATTGGATAATTAAAAATAAACAGAATACGTCACGTTTTGATAGAGGATGATATACAAGATCGATTAGAACAATCGTTGTGAAAATATCTCACAAAGTCAGCCCATCAAGATGGAAGCAGTTCTACAAAAAGGAAAGGGAAGGGAAGGGAAGGGAAAGGAAAGGAAAGGAAAGGAAAGGAAAGGAAAGGAAAGGAAAGGAAAGGAAAGGAAAGGAAAGGAAAGGAAAGGAAAGGAAATAAACAAATAAAATTTCCATAAAGGGCCAAGGCCTCCTGCTAGAGGGAAAAACTCACGTGGTGAACTATTCCACGTGAGTTAGGGATTCAATTGAAAAAAAATACTGTTTTATAGTTTCTTGCCCTTTTTGAGTCCTTGCCACTTCTCACTCCATTCACTTCTATTGCGGGTGATGCTTGCTCCTTGGACGTGTCTGACCATCTTCTCAATCGTCCAGGAGTCCTCTGTCCTGCGCAGGAGTCCCCCACATCGTGGTTATCTGTCCTGCTGTTCCCTCGCCACGTGCCCGCCCCATTTCCATTTTATCACTGCAGCTCTGTACATGATGCTTTCTGATTCTGTGATTTCCTACAGTCTAGTGTTGGAGATCTTGTCTCTCAGTGTTAAACATAGGATCTTCCTGTACATTTTCCTTTGACATATTGCTATCTCTGCTGCTGTCTGTCGGTAAGAGACCAGGTTTGACATCCATATAACAGCACGGGAAGACATACGAGTTGAGTACCTCGAGTTTCAGTTTTTTTGTTTAGAGATGATTCTTACAATATGAACTTTAGAGATCAGAAGGCTTTTCAAGCTTGTGCTACTCGCCTCTTAATTTTTTTTGATCTATTTTATGGTCAAATCTACAAAATTACTCCTACTTAATCCTGGATTGAATTGTTAGGGTGAAAGGAAAATATTTCAAGTATTTCGGTACTTAAGTTTTGCTCAAAGGCTGGTCTTTTGTGCCCATGCCCACAATGGGGGCATCTTTGGGAGGAAATGAAATAAGGGAGATTCCGGGTGTCCACGATCCACCTGCTATTAAATTTTTACAAAGCGCAAGTCACCGTTACACTGCACCAGCCAAACTCGTCCTAGCACTTTCGACCCTGTAACCATTCAACGGAATGAAATGATACGGCAGAGCGAAAAATTCGTGAAAAGCAAAAATGCATCCCGGCATTCACTTAAGCAGCAAAGCCACAAAGGAATTTGTACCCATGACCTTCTGAATGCGAAACCCAACCATTATCGTATGAACTACTGCGCTAAGTAGTACTTAACCTTGTTCTCAAACAGTAGCATAAACCATTTTTTTTAGTAGTGTTTAACGCTCGTTTTTACTACTGAGGCACCATAGGCGGTAGCATAAACCATACAACCGATTTATACTTACATACTTTGTGCGCTTTTGTCAATGACTTGTCATTGTTCCATTTGCATAGCTGAAGTTAACACTCAAAATATCACAAATTGGAAAGCAAAGAAACCAAGATTCATACACGAAAGCCCATTACCCGAACCTAAGATAGTGCAGTGCTAATGGTTCTATTTTTTAAAATGTTAGCCAATGTCTCGTCTTTATTTTAAAATGAACTGAGCTACTGCTTAGTACTGCTAATGTCTTTTGTGAAAGATTAATTAGTCAACGGTCCTCAATCCCCAGATATAACCGTTCCGAATTTAATTTGTGGGGGAAATTGCAAGGTAAGCGTCTGCAAATAAAATATCTTTGTACCTAATAGATGAATAATATTTTATTTTAGATGTTATACCACCCATCTCTCAGTATACGCAGAATAATTAACTTAGATCTGTCCGTTCATCCGTCAGAGTTGCGGGCTCTTGATTTGTAAGAATGTCCCTGAGTAATTTGTTTTGAAATCCGGGCAACCTACCGCCATTGAGCATTGCGTTGGTCGCGCGCTCCACTCTTTTGCATAAACGGAACATGACATGTTATTTACAGAAAGCGCTTTAGTTCTCTCTCTCTCTATCTCTCTCTCTTTTTTGATTGATTTATTTATGGACGCTCTTTAATATCTCAGGTCATCAGCGTCCCATTCAACTCAGGGCGTGAAACGGCCGACAAATTTTGCTCAGAGGTCTCTTTTTTCAGGCTTGAGGTTCTTTATCGTGCCGTAAATGTACGACACGGGACCCAGGGCTACTTTATTTCCCTTCCGAAGGAAGCCATACTTAGGATTTTTACGCCCGAAAAAATCCATCGGTCCTGGCCGGGTTCGAACCCGCGATCTTGGGTGGAGGCAAGTATGGTAACCACTACACCACCAGGACCGACTCTCTCTAGTTCTCGGTAACAATAAATTGGTGTATTCAGTGAGCAAAATTATTTTAAAGATAAGAATGCATTGGATCAATTGACATCATGCACTAATGAATTCATTTTCTCAGCATTGAAAATAGAGCTCGATTCTCATTCGCCAGGGATTTGTTGCTTCCTGACTATCTTTACAATTAATAGGTCTGTTAATGAAGATCACCTGTGTGTGTATCGGTTGATTTACCCTCATTTTGCTGAGAGCTACTATTTTGTTAAGTGGTAAACATGTCAAAAACTGTACGAAACGAAACCACTTAATGGAGGCATAGAGAGAATGTGATAATTTATGGAAAAGGAAGCGAAAAGTCAAAACAAAGTTCTCAATATTTTCTTGTGCAGAAGTAATAAGTTGAAAACGCGTGTCCTGCCAGCTAATTTTGTAAGATGTAATTTATACTGACAAACATTATACAATTGCAAAAATTAAATCCATTAGTCATTACTAAGGATAGGATTTTCATGTATTCTCAAATCTTAAAGTATAATGCATGCACTATCAAAAGACCAACATGCACAATAAAGTAGAAAAATGTTAAATATATGCACTATAAATTTTTAAATTTAATTTTATTTTCCAATAGCTCAATATATAACAATCAGTGTTTCCAAGTTTTTGACAATTAAGTTTATTTCTCATACGTTTATTTCTCAAAATGTTATTGTAGTCAGAAAATTGTCTTTCCATAGCATAAGCAAACAGGTGTAAACTTAAATGAGGATATCTGAGATAAAGTGAGATCAAATTCGTTGTCCTAATTTTTTTAAGCAAATTACTCTAACTGAACACATAAAGTCAAAAGCACGAATTCCATTGATTACTTTCCAAGTTTTCTTTAGCTCCAAATCATACTGAAGAATTTTGAAGGTCTTCAAAGATTCCTAGAGAATCAACAACGGTGAGTTCGTAGTATCCAGCGGCAATTTTGAAAAGTTTGTCTTAATATAAATCAAGTTGTGCTAAACATCCTTTTTCGTAAATGCAGTATAAGCATCTTTAATGCAAACTGCAACGTTAACTGCAAAGTTTTCAACAACGTAAAATCAAAATTGAACATATTTAATTAATATTTAGTTTCATTTAATAATTCATCTAAGCTGTGATATTTCTTACAGATTTAATTTCATTACAATTGACGCAGTGAAAAACTGCAGAATTTAGTCAGGTACTCCATCTCGTTAGAACAGGTTATGGTGACTAAGGTGGATGAGGCAGATGCTGTCTATAGGCAGCAACACTGGCTGGTGCTTTCGAAAAAACTTAAATATTAAAAAAGAATGTCAATTGTTTATGTATGGGATAATATATTTACGCATTAACTTGAAAATAGGAAAACTGGAACATATATTTATTTAATAACTTTGTGGACAATATGAATGTATTTGCACTGCCATAATTAAAGTGAACTATTTACGAGATACAACGCAATGCATGGGCAAGGAAGTTGGGGATAAAATGTCTGAATAGTTTTCCCAGCCTTTAGCATTAGTTAACAACAAGATAATGCCTCTTTAGGCATTATCTTCCTATAATATGGATAGAAAATACCCATAAAATTTGAATTTTTATAAACTAGTAAAATAATTAATACACTTGCTCATTCATCTATCATTAAAAAAATTTGCAACTACAGAGGGATGTTTTCTCTAAAACTTGGCATCATACAGCATAGTTAAATACAATATTAAAAAAATTGAATTTAATATAAATAAACGAAATAACCTGGTTGACCAGGCCCATTCTAACTTAACTTTCCAAGAATTAAATTTGCAATGTATGGCCCAGGAAGTTCGTTGTTTCAACTGAAGTCCATATGTTTGCATTTCCTAAGTCCTTTCGAATTGCATCTAAAGCCTGCAGCAATCACACGTTTTATAAATTTAATTACATTCTAAAATAGTTTTAGTTCATTATTTACTGTTAATTAATAATTTATTTACTAGTTTTAAATAGAAATTAAATTAAAATAATAATTAAAAATAAAAATAAAACAAAATATATCATTACTGCGTTTGATCTCAGAATTTAATTTTTTTGCAAGGTTGATGGCGCTGATATATACTTTTTATGTATTTCTCTGGGAATAGTTTCAGTGTAGAATTTCATAACTTTTATAAGGATATTTTTGCTCCTACAAACGCATCCAACAAATTCCCTTTTGGTGCTGGTTTAGGTGATGTGGTGACAAACGTTTAAATTTTCCGGGTTTTGGATTTTTCATCTTTGTCACATTTCGACTTGAAACACTTAATCTGCTAAAATATTTGGTAAATGATTATATATTTTTAGTTATGTTTCACTTATTTTTAGTAGTGGTGCATAATTTTTATAATTTTTCTCATTTACTTATACATTTTTCTCCTCCTCATTTGGCACTACAGCCCGATGTGAGCTTTAACCTGCCGAGGCGACCTTCTCTACCTTGGTCTTAAGACTTCATTGATAGAGGGCACTACTGCAGGGGAGCATGTGATCAGTATGACGAAACCCCGCAGGTTGCCTATCATGCGAATTTCGTGATCGACGAACGCCAACTCTCTATCAGGCAGCTCCCCAATTGTCCTCACGAGAGTGTGTGAACCCCGTTCCAGATCTCTCTAACTTAGAAAAATAATAACCACAACTACCACTAGACCAAGGATAGACCACTTATAGATCTAGAGATTTTTTAAAAAAGCGATTGACCTAACTACTATGCACTTAGTAGAATAAATTATCATGCAATATGTTATATGTTTGACTGCAGTTATTGCAATTCTTTATACGACACAAGTCACCAGAATATTTCACACCTGACAGTGAACTAGAAATCAAGTTACACATAACATGTGCTGCATTTTTGTAAGACATTTAGCTCCAGGCCCGTACAAAATAAGACAAGGGGGAGGAATTCGGAATTTCATTGAGACGCTAGATTGAGTGGATTTATTACCTTTCCGCGAATTATCAGATGGTAAGGTCGCAAGCAACTCCTTAAAATCCTTTTTAATTATTTTCGGCTACGATTTTTCCCTCTTCTGGGTTTCTGGCTGTTTACTTCTAGTAAATAGTTCAAACTTGCGATAGCCCAAAGCTATGATGTGGAGAAAACGCCTGGTGCTTTGTAAAGCTTTTTCAAGCGAAAATAAAATTACATGGTTGGCCAGAAGTACAGATATACTGAAGTATTATAAGCTAAAATACAACTAAGAGAAAACATTTATAAAATGCAGTACCATGAATTTTAACATGCAATATGCTCTGAAAATAGAAAAATTAATGCTATTATGCAAGATTATGCTCTAAATATACTTTAAGAGTTCCCAGAAAATTAAAAAAAAAAAAACCATTATGCATACACTTATGTCAAAAAAGTGGTAACATGCAAATATGCTCCTTTGACATAACTTAGCCATGAAATGAACATTTACAAAGTTTGAGAAGTGTTGTCAGCTAATATAAAAACTTTCATTTGCATCAAAATCCTGTCTCCATTCCTAACTTCTGTATCAGTTGACACTCTGAAATGTAGTTCATCATTTTCGTTTTTTGCTCATTCTCCTGTTCGAAAGAGTACTTAAAATAAATGCATTTATTTTAAAAGGCAAATTTAATTAAAATTTGATTCGCTAATAGCTTCGATTTTATTTCGAAGTCAAGCATAAGAATATTTGCATTTAGTGTGGCGTTTAATTGTTGAGGTTTTTACAATTTTATTAAACTTAAGTTCCAAATTAATGCTTCTTTTCATACAGGTTCTCGTGAATAAGAACTAGATGCTACATAATTTGCAATTATTTTCTGTATAATTGTAAATAAATAAGTAAATGTTTTAATATTCGTGAAAAACTGCATCCTTCAAATGTAAAACTATAAAATTCTGCTTAATAAGCTCATATCTCGGTCAAAGAATAAAAGTTGAACATATTTTAATTCTTGTATGTGTATGTCAATTTCTGAATATATATTCCTTCAAATATCTCACAAAAAGAACTTATTGACCGTGCTGGCTAAGAAATCGCGAAATCAGCTGATGAAATCGCTTACGAACCACTTTCAAAATTCGCTTAGCAATAGCTCCATCTTGCTGGAAATAGAGACACTTTTCGAACAAACACTAAGGGTTTTCAAGTATGGAGAAAGGAATTTCAGAAATACAAGATACATAATTCTGACAGCTCCATTAATATAAAGAAAAATGCTAATAACATCAAAACATCACGAGCGAACAAATTCTGTTGCAAGCCGAGTTTTCTAGGGATGAAATCGGAATGGGCGACTATTGCTGAACATGACGAAAAGGAGTGCATTTGAAAGTTTCCGGATTTTTCTTCATTGCCAACAGGCTAAGGAGCCTGGGTCTCAATTATGGAAGACTTTATTTATTTAATATAAAGACGAACAGTGGCAGGTCTGTTCTCTTTTAGTTAATAGCTCAATTTGATTAAATTGAACAATTCAGTTTACTTTGTTGAAAATTTTGCAAATGTTTGACTTCGAGGGGGAAAGCTATCTGTTGACCTTAGGCCACCCAGACAATAAGTCAACATAACTTGAAATCCCAGGCAAAACTAAGATAGCTCACATTTTCGGGTGCTTACATGGCATATTCATGTTCTGTTGATTCAATATTTTTTTTCCGGTAATTAGAATTTGGCGGGTGACTACACTTGTGGATGAGAGAGTTGAAAGTCAAGTGTATCGATCTTACAATTTCCGACACTTATCGTTCGCTATATCTAACAGCTTGGTCCTCGAGACTTTTATCACGAAGAATTTATCTCGGCACCAGTGCGGTCATTGTTTGCATTATCCTTTATCAGGATATCTGCACATCCACGAAGCAACAGGTTTCCATATTAACATGCATGATGTCTGTTCGCTGTCAAATGTTTCCGTCGCATAATAATCGTATATATTATTGTGCACAAAACTATCTTAGACGCAGAACGTGTACAACAGTTAAGTGCTTGAAGCAAATAAACTTTCCCAGTTTTCTGCAAAGAGCGTGAACAACCGGGTAAGTCAAATTTTGGTCGCAATTGAGTTATTGGCATACAACGATTCGTCTAATTCCAACTAATTGCGGGGATACTGAACTGTGAAAAAACGCGTGGAACGCAGTTTGGGGTAAAATTGTAGGTACACCGACTATGCTTATTATTCACCAACAGAATGCGGACGGGAAAAAACATGCAAGTCCAGTTACTAAAGCATTGCCCGCTTGTTCTTCATTTAGTGCGTGAAAACCCGGTTAACACGGGCTTTACTTGCCCCTAAGTTGTTTAGCTCTCTTTTTTACGATGAAAAATACTTTGGCAGCATTAATTTCAAAGAGTAATTCCTGTTACCATGATCGACAGCGTCTTCCATGACAGCTATAAAATTTAAGAGTAGATGGTATTTCCACTACTGACCCTTACTTGGAGGAACTAAATGAAGACGCTTGCAATGCAAACTGAAACATGTTATGAAATTAATATATGAGCTAATATCTTGTTTTTGAAAGTTTGCAATAAGAATTCAAATAAATAAAATTTTAATTTTTGAGTTAAAAAGAGATGAATATTAGAAAACATGCAAAATTAAATATTGGTCAAATCTATTTTACGTGCAATTTTTCAATTTTTTTTCCATATGATTTAAAGTATGTTCTTAGATGATCGCGTAATTAAAAGAATGTTGGCTATAACAAAATATGTGTAATTAAATATACTGTAATGCTCCCCTGCTTATAACTTAGAACATTTTTCAACAAGAATGAAAATAAATGGTTAATGTTTGACTCAAAGTGTGTTTAATATGAACATAAATAGGTAATCACCTGAACAGATGTACAACAGACGGGAAAAACCGATTTAGGTTAAAAACTACAAAGCATAGTGAAGTGTAAACATTTCTATTAAAAGATCTTGTTTAAAATGCTGTCTTCCCAGATTACCGTTTATTAAACATTAATTCTCGAATTTGGGGGAAGTTCCAAACTTTGTTTTCTCCCTACTGTAAAATTTGCTTTTGCAGACTCACTCGTTTTTTTCACGTTTTCTGCAGATTGATCCATGTAAACTCCCAACGTTACTATCTGCGCAGATGTAAAGCAAGATAAACAATTGCCAGCACCTTGGGTGTAATGGCAAGGCGATAGACAAAATGCTGTGTAGCTAATGAATATATTACGAAATAAAACGGAAAAACAAAAGAGTTGACCATACATAATACATAAGAACAAAAGTTCTCTCTAGTGTAACAGAAATAATTAATATTTTATGTAATATGTTTTAAGTTTTATTTATACAGAGTGAAACACCTAAAATTGTGCCACCTTCAATATTTCTAAAACGAAATGGGCTTTGATACGCTGATTTCACCGAAATAAAATTCAGAAAAATGCAGTCTGCACAACAATTATTAGAAAGTGGGTTTCTGGCTCAAATTTATAATTTTCAAATGAAATGATGTCTATTGATTTCAAGAAATATAAAATTAGATGTGATTAGAATGTCTATAGAGTTTATTGCACATTTCTAGGTCAAGTAGCTTACGAAATATCGTCTTATGTAGGACTCGTATTTTGAGAGCCTTTTTAGATCTTTAGGGATAAAGCAATACAATCTCTTCGAATATTAGGCACAAAAAACAAATACATGTCTATTTGCACTTTGCCTACAATTTGGGTAAAATTTCAACAGTAAGTTACAGTTTATTCTGGCTGGGTCTAAAATTCTGAACTCTAGTGATATGAAACTTTAATAGTTGTCTGCCCCATGTAATTTCTTAGTACTACATTAGAAACTTCCGGTACATTCCTGCTTACCGCTTGTCTAGTGTTTACACTTCGTTTCCTTTACGCAAAGTACAGTGAGCCGTCCCAGTCAATATTAGAAGTAGGGTGTGCTATATGTGCTAGAGAAGACTGTATTGTTAATCAGCTCTAAAAAATATGCTCCTAGTTTGGAGAATATAGAAAAAATGCCCTGCTTTTTCGCAATGCATACACTGGAAAATATCAAGACAGACATCTGGGAGATCAAAGTCAAAATAGTTGCCGGCTCCATCGATGAAGCACTTCATTTTTACTCGTACAACTTTGATCAGTAATAACATTAATTAGTACACGAATAAATTCATGTACTAATGTGGTGTTTTACGGAGTAGTCGAAGTGGCGTCTATCTGCAGTCACTTGTACACATTTCCAACAACTCTAGTCCCATAAATTCTTCCAATTTCTGCCTGATGTTTCCTAAGTTCCTGTGCAGTATGAAAGCTATTCCTGCTGACTTTATGTTTTCTCTGATCAGTGGTAGCATTTGAATGTAATACACTACAACAAAATTAATTTCACTAACACACTGTGATCAATGTCGCCTATGGTCTGTAATAACACACAAAATTGACTTCTTAATCCAAACTGAGATAGAATAACACAAAGACAGAGCAAGAGCAAACTGCGCGACCAGATAAAAAAACTCGAATATAAGATCTTCTCTTCCATTGTCTTAGCTTCTTACAGACTTGCAATCAAAATAAGGAATAGTCAGTGAAAATTAAAAACGTGTGAAGGTAGAGTAGAAAACGATAGTATTCAAGCAGACAAATGCAATGAGTGGAGTACATCAAGAATCTGTTTTGGGATCAATTTTACTTTTATTATTTGTAAAGGCGAGCATTTGCTCGAATACTATAGCTCAGTATGCAGCTGACAAACATTTATAAAGAACAACTCTTACGATAAGTTAAAAAACTGCTGACAGAAAAGAAATTAAATAAATAAAAAAAATAGTAATCTGTTAGTTTGAAGACAAAAAATTAACAGCTAACATATAAAAAAAATGTAGCGATACTTGCTCCTAAACAAAATGCCAGAAGTGAAATTTGTACTAAAAATCGTGATAATAGGTAGGTAGGTAGGTGGGTGGGTGGGTAGGTAGGTAGGTAGGTAGGTAGGTAGGTAGGTAGGTAGGTAGGTAGGTAGGTAGGTAGGTAGGTAGGTAGGTAGGTAGGTAGGTAGGTAGGTAGGTATATTTCATTTGGCTAGAAAATAACCTTAAATTGAAACAACACATGGGATTCTTAATAGGTAAATTGAACGTACTGTGTTACACCTTCAGACAATTGAAGATCTTTCTCGAATAAAGATGAAACATCAAATTTTTCGACAATGAGGTTTTGATGGAAAAGCGATGTCTCATCCAGATGCCAGATACCATTTGCAAGTCAAGTTGCTAACTAGTGCTGATTAAGTGCATTTAAAAAAAAAGCGGTCTGCGGAAGAAGGCAACCAGTGGTGCTTTCACTATGTCTCAACCATCTACCAAACATAAAGGGTGTAAATGTAATACTATACACGAATAAGATGTTTTGTAAAGGGAACAGCATAGAAAGGAATACATAAGGAGAACACAAAGATGCAAGACAACAATCAAATGAGGTGGGCAGAGAGATGTTCACACTGCAGATTAAATAGAACTGAACTAGGTCTTCAAATTTTCTTTGTATTTCAGCTACAAGAATGGACTATTTGCAATTATTTTATTACGAGCGATTTAGCCATTTCAAAGGAATCAACACTATTTAATCTATATATATATATATATATATATATATATATATATATATATATACCATACACTGTTCTAGGGTCAATAATGCTCGTATTTCCCAAAATAACCATAAATTACTTAATCAAGTCATTACCATAATCAGCACTTTTTCTACTTACACTCAAATGCGCTGCACCTCACAGTAGCCCTATGCAAGCCGATCGCTTTATTTCGGCATATCTCGGAGACAATCGGTTGAGATGGCTGAATACATTGTCGATGCCTTTGCAGTGTTGCTCCCTGTACCTCCCACCCCGACTCATTTACCATAGCGATAGGTCAACGTCTAGGCTGCAATATAAGCTGGCGAAGCTTTGTCATAGTAGCGGAATGGCGCGTTCATCTGCAACACACGAGTTTAGCAAATGAGGGGAAAAAACACATATTATATTTATGATACTTATCATAAGCAATTCGACAGATTAGTTAATTGAACGATCAGTAAAACTATTTAGGATATTTCGGAACAAGTCAGCATTATCAAAGGCTACTAATTCATGTGGTGGCTATATTAACTTTTATGTTATTAGTTTTAAATAATTATATATTCTGCAATAAAGATTAATGATTAATACATAAATTATTTCCTTAATATTAATATTCATAATATTCAGTAGATGATAATATTTTAGCAACAAAAGTAATTTAACGACGTAATTGATTCTATGATAGTTTTATGCAACTAGTGTCATAATTTAGACTTGTATTAAATATCTTGACCAACAAAATATTGTTTATAATTCTGGTATACAAAAGCAGCAAATAAATGTTTATTGCATAACCTATTCTTTAAAATTATTGAAAAATATTAAAATGTATTAAACGTGAAGCTGTCACTGGCTCCCCGTCAATTACAGAGTACTTGAAATAATTAATATTTGTAATTTTAGAATCAGCAACTCAGTAATTATGTGCAAGCGTATTTTCTTTCAATGGAGGAACTTTAGTGATATAACTCGATATGTCGAATTAATATTGTATAGCGTTTAAATGCGTTCATAAAGTGTAATTTTTGGTAATATTTAAGAAATAACGTGTTGAAATGTAACATGGTAAAGAAAAATTCTCGTCTTTCTCCGAACACACAAAGAATTGGAAAAATGTCAAACAAAGCAAGGTGATCCTCTCTGGTATGCAGATAGGGTTGAAAATGCCCCCCCGCCTCAGGGCAGACATCGGTCTGTTTGGTGACAAAGTTGCAGGTGTCTGAATAAAAAGTCATTGACAGTAACGTATGAAATCTGTTTAATTCATCTTATTGACGAATAGAAAGCATTTGGCTTAACCAAAGTTGTCCAGCGAATAGAATTCAAATTCAATGAAGTAAGCACTCCCATGAGTGATGTTAACACAAAATTGGCGGGAGTATTTCGCGCCGTTGCCCATGGATAGCGTCATTTTGTATGGTGTATAGAAGGGATAGATTTTGCCCAAAAGTGGGGCAGTCTCAGAATTTTCAGGGCCCAAATTTATGTGGCTGCCGTCGCCGGAAGAACAGCGAAAGAGCGGCCTAAGTACCAAGTGCCAGTTCCGGCGACGGAGTTTCAGCGTCAGTCACCACGCTAATTGCCGATACATCACTGAGCCGCATGAAGAATTCCATTGAATTAAAAACCTCCTCGCACTCGGCACCATTCGGATAACGCAATAAATCAAAGTGTTTGCCAAGATTACGTTGCCTACTGTTCGATGTAAGATGTGACTTTGCCCGAATATTCACATCAAGGAGAGTAAACGATATCAACAAGTAAATAACGAAGCGTTATTTATCGACTCCTTTAGCGTCGTAGTCCCGTCTCAGGCCCGGCTGGCTAACAGTCGCTAAAATCCAGCGAAACGCCCTCGAGAGAGTCTCATCGAAGAAGAATGGGAATGTTTACAGCAGCCGTGGCGAAACCTGCGATCCGCGGGCATAAATTCTTTACCACAGCAACTATACAGCCCAGTTACCATCCTCCAGCTATCAAATTCGTTTTAAACTGCAGCCAAAATTGGGACCAATAACAAACACCCTCCCCGGCAACATTTCTCTCTTCAAACATTTTATGAAAATTGATGGCTATTGGACTCTTTGGAAATTTGCTAATTGTAAAAATAATTTATGCATTTATATATAACATTGCTATTGCTATGCTATGCTATCTGATCAATGGCTTCCCTTATGAATATCATTCGTTTACGTTTTATATTTAATATGAATCATTTGATTCAATGTCCTATATCATAGCACTAGACATATATGATTTTACAACATGGATGAAATGTACAATTGTAGCTTAGATCCTACGTAAACTGGTGGGGCCCGATTCAATCTCCGGCCGGGTTAGCATTTCCACGTATCTTGGTGCCAGTCTTTCACAATTTCTGCTTACGGAGATGAGTAGTTGCTTTCATATGCTGCGCACGTAAATTAATCTGCCCATCTCTGCGTTTATTTACAGGCACTAAACGACTGAAGCAAAATGCAGGTAGCCGGAATGTACGTTACTTGATAATGTGGATGCGGTTTAAAGCGGAACCAATTAGGATCAAGTGTGGTTCGGTCGCACAATTGCACCACCAGCAAAATTACTCCGAACTGTGATTAGTATTAGTGACAAATACACATTATTCTATAAATGCCAGTAGTGTCGTGCTATGTTTAGTGACTCCACTTTCTCCTTGTGCTCTGTCAAATCAGTTACGCCATGGAAATTCTTAACTTGATTCTATTTTGTCCCCTATGTGCTAGGTATGAGCTTTGACAAGCTGCATATATAGAGATCACCATACTTTCATAGGAGCGAGGCAATGAAACTGCCATTCTTTACAATAGTGCCAACTTCTGTACAATAAACACAGCATATGTTTTATATCTGTTTTCAGTCAAACTTATCGGAAAACATGAGAGTGAAAGGATTACATTCGGGTTCTAGATGATAAAACAATATATTAGTTACGTGAAAATTAAGAACGAATTATTTATAGTCAGTCAACTGTTTTACACTGAAAAAATGCTCACCAATATCGATATATGACATCAGTGCGAAATTAAGCTTACAAATAGTATTACTTGGCAGAGTCGGTAAACATTTCTCTCGTTCATTTTGATACGGCTAGTAGGAGTACATAATGACCCCCCCCCCCCGCTAAAGTCTAAAAACAACAGTAATGTGTAGTATGATGTTCTATAAACAGATGCGATTCGCATACATTATGATAGCGTTGCTACGTGACAGGTAAATCAACAATGCACAAATGAAGGCAAGATTATCGTATGATATTCTGTAAACAGATGTGACTCATATTACGTTATGTAATGTAATGCTACAACAAAATGGAGCCAAGATTATTTTTGAACAGCGGAAAGCAATTTTGAATTGGTATTGAAAACCCGAGAATGTTTTTGAAGTTCAAAGGTAATGAAGACGTGTGTACAGAACAGAACCGCCAACGTGAGTAGCAATTGCACGCATTTGAGACAAATTTGAGACTCATGGTACTGTATGCGATATTCTCAAGGGCAGATTTGGGAGATCTCGCACAGCAACATGCCCTGCGTCCTCGGCTATGGTTTTGGAACGTTTTGAGCACTCGTCGCAGAAATCTACAAAGCAATGTGCACGTGAGACTGGGATTAGCAGAATCAGCGTACGTCGTATTATTAAAACAGCAAAGATAAAAGTTTTCATCCCAATACTTTTGAATGCTTAAATGAAGATAACCCTGTTCGGAAAATGCATGTGCTGCAATCGCTGAGGACACTTTCGACCACTTTGCTCAATCAGTAATTCAACATACTCAGAAGTGTATCGACGCCGATGGTGGGTATTTTGAGCAGCTGTTGTAATTGTAAAAGTCTAAGATGATTAGTGATCATCATTTTCTGTTTGTGTGAATTCAGTTTTATGTTAACACAGTTTTTTCTTTGCTTGAAATGTATATACATTTTTGGCACTTCTCTGTATTTTCACTAGGATGTAAATATGGCATATTTACATCCTAGTGACTAGCATTACACTGTAAAAAACTATTTCAAGGTTTTCTAAACTATGAGGAGTCCCTTCAGCATCCCACAAAAAGCCTCACACATAGACAAATCAGGACTTCTGAAGGACGGAAAATGTGAGTGTCTAAAAATCAGCTGAACGAGAAACAACTGCCAGAGTAAATGCCCTTTCCTTTGACCAGTATGGGTGGTCGCATCATCTTGTTCAAATATTTGCAATGTATATCAAGTTTGTTCAAGGCATAAAATGTGCACAAATCCCCTTGAACACTTCGTCAACTTGCTCCCTGCTGATGTGAAGTAAATTCTGTTTGCATTTTCAATGAAATACGGAGCATTGATGCTGTGGGAAGATACAGAGACGCACATTGTACTTTCTCCGAATGTAATGGACTCTGTGCATATTCGTTCCGTTTTTCCCAACCAAGAAACGCTTTTTTGCTTTTTGACATGCCCAATCAGTAGGACATTATCAGGATTTTGATTAACACTGAATATAACACGTGCACCATATTGAACTGTGCTATGAAGTCTGGCTTTTAATGCTCATGGAATATCGTGTATAACATTTTGTTTTGTGAGAAGTATTGCATTAGATCTTGGATTACATTTTTCTTTTTGGGCCATTTTCTACTTAAACCTTATATTTAGAGCTGCGCCCTACAAACATATCCATTAGCATTCATCCACATGTAGCAATGATATAACGGAATCACATTCGCGACCCTGGTGGTCTAGTGGTAATCATACTTGCCTCGTAGACCCAAGGTCGCGGGTTAGATTCCTGCCAATATCGATGGATTTTTTCGGATGTAAAAATCCTAAGTATGGCTTCCTTCGAAAGGGAAGGTCCTTTGTAGATTTACGGCACATAAAAGAACCTCCATATGAAAGAAAGGCTTATGAGCAAAATTTATCGGCCTTTTCGGGCCCTGAATTGAACGGTACGCTGATGACCTGAGATGTTAAACAGCGTCCATAAATAAAACAAATCAAATCAAAAAGGAATCACATTCATGCATGGTGCATTCAGTTTAACACATTTGCCTGTCAGAAACATCCTCTGTGTTAGTGCCTTATTGCAGCTTAGAAAAATTAACAAAACGAGGATCCTGTGAGAAGATTTAAAATAAACAAGTTCGTTTTTGTTCGAAGTACATGCCAAAAGCAGGTGGAACGGAATTACATTTTCTGCTAAATTATCACTTCGTTACGCCAGAAAGTGCTTTTTTTTTTCTGCCGTCACGGAGAGCGAACGGTTGCAAAAATTGGTGAAGAGGGTAATGAACGCTTAAAGCTAAGCGTTTTGCTCTCTCGACAAAACGGCATAGGAAAGTGTAGTTCAGAACGGAGACCTTGAGAACTTTGCAGAAGTGCCAACTTTTGCAAAGTCCTGGTTAAAGCATAAAAAGAACCCGAGCTAGCTTAATTTGCATCGCAATGGCTTTGGGATACATATTATAAAAATACTAATTAACATTCTTTTTCCATTTGCGGGGAGTTTGTACATTCCATGTTTTAAGTCCTTCAGTACCACCAGCCCTAGATTCCTGTTCACCAAATACAGGATGAACAGTAAAGCAACTGCTATCAAACGCAAATTGGGCATAGTTTAAAACTACATAAGTGCAAATAATCTCTGCGAGAATTGCTCCATATTTGTGGCTGCATTTTGCTCCTATCAACACCATTGAATTTGATGATGATATTCAAAGCATTGTTTATGATCCACTTCTATAAAATCGATTTCTAAGGTATACTAAAGTAAATAATTTGAGAAATCTGAGTAACCGAAAATTTTTAGAAATTAACCGATCATCAAAGAATCCCCTGAATGAGGCAAGATATGAGGGGAGGCACCATCTTTTGAAAACAGTTAAGTGAGTTCAATGCCCTCATTTTTTAAACAAGTTCCAAGCAAGTGCATTTATACTGGTCTGTATACCAATGTGAAAAATAATGAAAATTGTTATAAATAACTTGCCAAAATTAACTTCAGAACACGAATAGTAAAACAGCTCAGCAGTAAAAGCGAGTGGTCTAACTCGGAAAAATTGCTAAACAGAAAACACATTACCTTGTAAAGCGTTAACTAGTTGGTTGCTTAAAGTATTGAAAATAATGATAAACACTGCTTATATAATAATAATAATGATAATAATAATAATAACAACGAATTTAAATTAATCATGCTAATTGATCCTCATTTAGAAGTAAAATAATGTCCTAACACAGCCTTTTACGTATATTTCTCCTTTATAATAAAAAACACCTGCCTTCTGTACTTCTATTAAGGTAACTCAACTAGATCTAATTAAGTGTTGAGAATTAGCATGGCGGTCTATGAATGTCGTGTCATAATCATTGTTTAAATTGTTGTAGTGTTGATTTGTTATTTTTGGGCGGGCAGAAAATTCATTATTTTACAGTGGCGGTTGGAAATCCGTTGTTTGGAAGCTTTAATTTCGTTGGTGGTTTGAACTCTCCCACAAAAAGTCACGAACCTAAGACATTAAAAAATATATGGTCTTAGCCCAATATAGTGTAATTATTTACAAATATCTACATGATTATTATCACGGTCGCTGGACTATGAAAATGAAATAAATTTGTTAAATTAGACACCATAAATTCACTGTAACATTATAAGATTTATTACAACGCTCAGTTATATCCAAAAAACGAGAATATACAATGACTGTATACCTGACTTGCAGACATGGCACCGAGCTAGCTTGACAAGCGAGGGAAGTTAAAAGCATTGACACCTCTATCCTATCTGGTCGTTGCTGTACAACTAATTTTTCTTAGCTGTTCTTCGTGCTGCTTTTACATGGGAGAGTTCAAACCACCAACCAAATTAAAGCTTCCAAGAAGCAGGTTTACAGTGAGACCCTCAAGTGCGCCCGTTTTCACTTTTCCCCGCCCAACAATAACAAATCAATAGACACTAACAATTTAAACAATGAGTATACCACATCAAAATATTCCTTTCGGTCGCTTATAGACAGGCCTTTTAAAACTTAAATAGAAAACAATAAAAAAAAAAAAAAAAAAAAAACGAATCACCTGGAATAATGGTAAAAAATAAAGTTAAAATTGAGGATAAATTTGAAGCAAGTATCACAATAAGATGATTAAATTTCCATGTGTTTTATTGTGTTTTATATATGCCTAGGACGTTTATTAAAATTTATGGACGGATGACATGTAATAGAACCATGTATTTTCTTCTGATTACAATTCTGAAGAAAACTGCAATTAATTAAAATTATTGAAGATGCATTTAAATTAATTTCAGCCTAAATAGTGAGAAAATTAAATAATACTAAGCATATGACCAATAAGAGATAAATGATGTGTATAATACACTTAAAGCATCATGGAATGATTCCATTCCCCGATACCTCCTCTCTACGTGTACAGAGTTAAAGCAATTGCATATACTGAATGAGCCACACAAGTATCGATCACTCGCCCGTTTTTTCACATGGTCGACAGAGACATAAATTGTAATGTTCGTGTTGTAAAGACTTCTATGACCCAGCATATATTGCATAATGAGTATTTAACTCATTTCAGCAGTCAAACATGATTAAAATAAAGATACTCCAATATTAATGTCCCAAGTGGTAAAATAATTCACAATCCTGTTAATTCACTTTCAGAAAATGGAAATATTTGGGATACTGGTGCTTTGGGTTCATATATAATTGAATATTATATTATTTGGCAGGTAATGCTTCTACGCTTCACAATTATATGAAGAAAGCACCAGGCCGAATAGGAGAATACATGAAAGAAAGTTCATGATACAAAGGCAGATTTAAAACTTGTGAAGATTAAAAGATGGAAACAAACAATTTTGTATGTACATGACAAACTAAACGAAAGAAGAGGAAAAAAGGAACTCATTCGACTGCTTCCTTACCCTACCTTCACCTTGGGAGAAAGAAAAAAAAAATAACATGACGAAGGTCTACAAAATTTGTTTTCGATCTGCAAATTTCCAATATCTGTGCTAATAACATTTTTAATATTCCGCTCGTTCCCCCAATCTTTTCCAGTCTCATTTACTTTCAAATTCCAGATTCAACTTTCCAGATCTCACCAGGGACTTCCTCTTACATCTTTCCACAAGTTTTTCACATTTTGTCTTCTTATTGTTGTAGCCTGCATGTATATTTCTTCATAAGTCCTGATGATATAATAGTATACAGGATGTCTCACCTAATTCTGCGATCTCAAATATTTTCAGAATGAAATAACCCATGTCAGGGATCACACAATGAGAGGGTATGCACAATCCAGAAAAAAAAAAAAAAAAAATACAGTTTTCAGCTTAAAATTACATTTTTTTAAATAGAAAATGTATGTTTTATTTCTAGCAAACTGAAAATTAGAGGTACAATTAGTGATGAAAGTATTGGTTTCACTGTTCTAAACCGCATGCCTTCTGAAATAGACAAACTTTTAGAGTGGCAATGGATACACCGTTCCTGGCGTTATGTAAAGAGTGTAGTTTGTCCAGCATGGGTTGCCTGCAGTATGTCTGTTCTAAAAGCATGCAATAAACAAACCATTATGAGTTCTCATGTACTAGTGTCTCCTGACCTGGTCCATATTGATATTTGGAAGCAGTTGCCTGATAATTAATGTTTTGTTTGTTCACAAATCACGGTAATGTGAATTTGAAGAGCACGCCTACTGGCCCGTGCCAAATTCCCATTGGCCTCGCGAGATTGCTCATCAACAACAATGTATCATTTGCAATCGCATTGAAGGTCCCTATTTTTATTAGCAAACATTACACAGAAACGATACACGCTATTTCTGTAAGACACTCTACCCCTTCTCATGGAGTACTTGTAATTGGAAACGCGTCTATCAATGTGGTTCCAGCATGATGGATACCCCGCACACTTCACTCATGTTCCCAGAGAATTTGTGGATGCCAAGTATACAAATCGGTGGAAGCCAGCTCGGAGCTCTGATTAGATTCCATTAGATTACGTTCTCTGGGTGCAGTGAAAGAGATTGTATCAGGAACTCCCAATGACACTAGAGAATATGAAAATGCTGCGGCGTGTGCGGCAATGTCTGTAGAAAGTTACAATCTGTGCAACGTTCGCTTGTTCACCGTCTCCCCAAGTGCATTGATGCAAACGATTTGAACCGCTAAAGTGATACAGCTTTATCAGATAAGTTTTCTGTGCTGGATATAAATTACAAGCATAAGTTTCTTAGAGCTATGCATTTTATTTAAGAAAGTAAATCCAATTCTGTTATTACTAATGGCACCTGTAGTTTTCAGTTTGCTAGGAAAAAAAAAAAAAAAAAAACCATATGTTCCATTTAACTTTGGGTTAAAAGCGATGTTTTTTAAAAATTTCTGGATTGTGCATACTCATTGTGTGAGCCCCTGACGTGGGTACATTTCTGATCAACTAGATTTTTCACATCTTGTTTTATTTCGAAAATATTTGAGGTCGCAAATTAGGTGAGATACCCGGCATATACTTAAAATGAAAAACTATTCACTGCTCATATTTACAATATGCTTTATATGTCCTTTTTTATTTTCTTTTTGTACCAGACAAAATATACAGACCATATAATGAAATACATAGAATTTTATATGAGCTGCATGTATGTGTGATTATAAAGCTACCTGTATACTTACGAAATAGTTAATACAAAATAATGAAAAATTGGCAAAGGAAAGTTCATCTTGCTAGGTTGATAACGTTACAACGACGAATATCTTGCAACGTTTCAGCTTTGACCACTGTATACAGTTCAGATCTCTCTCATCGTGAGATGAGCAAATGGAAAAAGAATTCACCTCCGATTAGGTCTGTCAGTGAGAAGGAAGAATGATTGGAGCAGTTTGCTTGTGGCCACTTCTGACCGTTGTTATGCTATGTAAACAGTGAAGATCGCAGCTTTAGACACAGTGGATAAGGAGCGGATGAATACATTTTGAAATATATGTGTAAATTAACAAGGAATATATTTTTTATGCAAATCCGTCTTGAAACTATTGATATTAATGTAGAATGGCAAATATAAGTGAAATAATGCATAAATTAGTACAAGAAATAGCACGAATAAAAATAAATATTGAAAGAGAAATGGATTAAAGGTCTGGAATATAGAAATATCGGAAGCAATCAAAAGGAGACAACAAACATGCCTTAACAAAAATAAAGTCAAGTAAGAATAAATATAACAATTACTGCAAAATAAAACAAACTTTTTGCAATAAATTAATAAGTGGCACAGAGGCCATAAATATTGTAGACATGAAATGTCTCGAATTGATGAAAATGTTAAATAAAGACACAAAAAAATGAAAAGAATATTATAAAAGTATGGCATAAAGAATAAATAAGAAAAACGACTTGAAAAAATAAACTATATGGCTTTACTAAAGAAATAGAGTTAATTGAATATCAAGAACCAATGGAAGTCTTAAACTTCTTTAAAAATAGAAAAATCTCTTCTTTGACAATATTAACTTACAATATAACATAGGTTTGGTACAGAGCTTGAGGTACCTGAAATTGCTGGCTAGTTGAACTTGATTCCACAACAATGAACATCTAAAATAATATATATTTTTTTTAAAAATAAGCCAAGTATAACACTTTTAAAATAAAAGTTTTAATCCTAGACCTTTATAAGAGTTCTCAAGAGTTATAACAAAAAATATACTGGCCGCTTCCGAGGTTTAGTGGTAGCGTCTGCGACCACTAATCCGGAGGTCCTATGTTCGTAACCCGTCAGGGCAAGCTATTTGGGTCAGATATTTTCGGAGTTGTTTCTTACTCTGAGAAGCTTTAAGGCGCCTAGGACCACTCCGAGCTCATTTGAAATTCATTTAATTTCATTTGGATTTCATTCATGTTTACAGACTTAAACCTATAGTATTTAGTCCTCAAGCTATAGGTTTCGATAGATGATCAATGCAGTCAAAGTGACAATAAATAAAACATAAAAAATGAATAATAATAATAATAATAATAATAATAATAAAAGGCAACGTAGTAGATGGAAACTTTATTATAGAAGAACAAAACTTAGAGATGGCTCTTGTACAGGATCACCTCCTTACTTAGTTAAACAGCGTGGGAGTCCCTTTTTGATTCCGTATCTACTCGGAGATTTTCTGAGTAAAGGAGACCTAGCCTAGTGAGGATAGTTGGAGAAGTACTTTCAATCTTGAAGGTCGCGTGACGTTGACCAGCGGAGTATCATATATCTCTCTGTAATACCACCTTCTGTCAGGTAGAGGATGTTGGTTGGATATACTGTCGAGCCAGAAGGAAAGAAAATCTAGCAACAACATATTCTAAAATATATTTAAAAGATTTCAACTTTTAAAACTGCTTTTTAGAAATTTTGTAAAGACCATGGTTAGCTGATATACAGGTATATCTTACCTTTAAGAGCTTTTGCATCTGAACATCTTTCACTTACAGATAGTTCACAAGTTGCAAAATCAGTAACTTTTTCCGCATGTATTTAATTTGTTCATCACAGAACTTCTTTATTAGGTTACCGTCGTCATGCTGTGCAGCTCTCATATCAACATTTTAAAGCTCTCTTAATTATCATTGCTCTGTTGGTTTCCATTTTCGCTGCCTCCACCCCACTCATGCGCACACAAAAACTCGCAGCCTTCCTCTCTGATAGACAACTGCGTGGAACCAGTTTCATTTCCATCAGCCGATCATAAAAACGATGTGTTACAATGAAAAGAGCATCGTAAAAATATTAAAAATACATTTGCTGGAGGAATGAGCTGCCAGATCAACTGCACATTTATTTTATTCGGATATTTGCCAGTTAACGGGAAAAGTAAATACTAGAAAAATTGTCAATCAATCGGAATAAACCTCCATGTATTATTTTTCATAAGCTTTCTCTTTGTGATATTGTAACTTTATAAGCTGATGTTTTCAATTTTTTTTATAATATACTTGTTTGAAATATACCTCTATTGGATACCAAAATATTCTTACAGCATAAATAAAATTTTATGTAATGAGAAACGTTTTTCTTTAATTACTTTCATTTATGGATGTTTAACTTTTTATAGAATTTTATTGATTTAAGGCGAAAATAAACCAAAATTTCAAGATATTTTCGTTCTGAGTAAATTTTTACTACATACAAAGTGTAGAAACCACAAATCTTGGAAACATTTACTTATGTTAAATACTTATAATAATGCTGGGAACATTTAAGCCACTATATATGTTGAATACGGTATGCTTCCCTTGTTCTCGGTCCCCGATTTTTCCTTACAACGTTCAAACCATTGCATATTATTCAGTAGCATTCGATACTAATATAACTTGATTTATGTCAACCATGACCTCACAGCAAGAATTTAGTGATATCAAGGCATTCCTGCCAAAGCCTCTCCCTGTTATGGAAGATATTCACCTACGCATCCACATTTACAGTATCAATTTCCTACCGAATGTTTTTTTGCAGTTCCACAGAGTCCATGGTTTGTTGCAATACATTTTGCTTTTCATTGGAAATGTGGTTATATATGGACAGGCGATCTACATAGGTAACTGGCCGATGTCTTATAGATACGATCTTCAAAGAAGGAAACTATATTGACATTTGATTCATAAACTCGTGGAATATTTCCATGCAGACAGCTTGTTTACCACAGAGGTCAAAAATGCGGCGCCGTGACATCCTAACTGTTTCGCCATGAAGAGATGTTGCATGCATCTAGAGGAATTCTCTTGCCCATAAATGGATATTCTCGGAATTGATGCAGGCATTCTCGTGAAATCACGTCTCTCGTTCAGTATTCCTGATGTGCAATGCCAAACTGCTGTAACTAATGACAGTAACTGAGTTCCTTCTAAACACAGGAGAATTTGAATTCTTGGGATAACATGATATGCAGGAGATTTGCTTTTTTCAACTCTTTGATCTGTACAAGGATAGGTCCATAAGTTTCCGGCCTAACCATTTTCTAGATAAGATAAAGACAAAAATATATTTTATTTGTCAATATAGTTACCCTTTATTGCAATACATTTCTCACATCTTTGAATTAACATTTCAATCCCCTCCCCTCCAAAATAGTAAAAGTCTTGTCTGCAAAATTGGCATAAATAGCACCCATCACTTCTTCGGGAAACTTAAATTTCCTTTCTCGAAGGTACTCCTTGAGTTTTGAGAGGAGGAAATAGTCACTGGGAGCTAGATCTACGCCTGTAGGATGCATGATCGATCTCCTTAAAACCACATTTCTTCACAGCTTCCTTTGCAACAAAAGCTGTGTGCTCAGGCGCGTTGTCGTGAAGAAGGTGCACACCACCACTCAGCTGTCCTCGCCTTTTCTCTTTTATGGAAGCACGTAGTCTGTGAGTAGGCCCCCATTTAGTGTGGTGTTCCTCTCCATGAAGTAAATGAAGAATATTCTTTCACAGTCCTAAAAGTATGTGACCATGATCTTCTTGGTTGACTGAGTGACCTTGACCTTTAGAGGCGGTGCTTCGCCAAGCTTACGCCACTCCATTGATTCTCTTTTGGATAAGGGATCATAGTAGAGGACCAAAGTTTCATCTCCTGTAACAATGGTTTGCAAAAGTTCTCTCTCTCTCTCTCTCTCTCTCTCTCTCTCTCTCTCTCTCTCTCTCGTTGCTATGGCAGAGCCCCAAAAATGCCTGACAACAGATGACTCGTTGCTGCTTTAGGACTGAGGAAAAAAGTCTAGGTACCCATCTTGCTCTAACCCTATGCTGTTTAAATGTCATGAATAACCATTGTTTTAGAAATACCCAACCTTGCTGCTATTTCTGTAACTTTGAGCCGCCGGTCTTCCATAATTTTTCCTTCCATAAGAGCGATGCTTTCAGGAGTGAGCACCTCCAAGGGCCGACCTACACGCTCTTCGTGTTCAATGCTTTCTCGACCCATTCGAAAAAGTTTGGCCCATTCTTTTACGGTAGAATATGAGGGGGATGCTTCCCCATATACACTGTGCAGTCGCTGTTAAATTTCATTTGGAGTAAATCCTTCTTTTGTGAAGAACTTAATAACAGCTCGAAACTCCATTTTGAACATGTCACAATCTTCTACACATAGCCTTCTTTATGCAACTATATCTGAACAACTGAACACAGCGGAGCGGAAGTTACAGCTGCAATAAATTACTTCACAGATAAGATATGACACCAGGTAAGGATTTTATGAAGGCAATAATCCTTATCGGCGAGGCCGGAAACTTATGGACTTACCCTAATATTTGTGCAAACTACCATCCCCTACGACAGTTTACACAAAAACGTCCGTTGGGGAGACCTGCAAATTGCCCCTCCTCCTGTATTGTTGCTTTTGGTAGTTTTGGAGGTATTTTCCTTCCCCGTAGACTCCAATGGTGTTTCCATGGTATCGGTTTCTGTACCAGACACTGAATGGAGGATTTTTGCTGATAGTTTAAGAAACGCAAATTGCTCAAAATGAGTTTTTGGCACTTCTTTATCGACGCGGTTATCTAGCACACAGGACAATAAACAAGAGACCTTCCTCTGTACATTGTTCCATACTCTATTGTACGTACTGTATTGCTCGTAAAACAAAGGCATAATGACTGTTTCAACCGAAACTCTTAGGAATAGTAGCATGAAATAACTTAATTCTTGTTGTACGTCACATATTTGATGTAGTATTTCATCAAGTTTCACGCATTAACTCGCTGCTATTGTCCGATCAACAATGTATTTACAATACCTAGTCTAGTCATAAATACCACCAGGAACTTTTGAAAAGAACTGTGGCAGATGTTAGAACAGTGTTTCTGCCAGACACTATACCTGTCATTGTTGAGTTCAGGTGTTGTAGAAAGAGTTCATTATTTGAGGTTTAACCATGGAATGGGGGAGATTATGGTTTCTCTCATAGGGTGAGAATTTTTCAGAATCTCAAAAAGCTAGAAACCAGTAGGAAGTTTGTGTACTATACCAGCCAACACTTCATTGAGACCAGTGCTGTAGATTATGGTTATAGATTCAGATGTGCTCTGTGAGCATCAGAGCTGTTGTCAAACCTTTGGCCGTTCCTTTTTGGTGAAATTCAATTAGGAAGCAGACATTAATAACCTCTGAGATGAACGTATCAGGGAGAACGTTCAGAGTGCTTTGGACTAGGGCTTTTTATCGCAATGCTGAGCAATTTTAAATGCAGAAATGAAGCAGCATGGTGAGGATGGTGAGATGCAAACCACTGCTGCAGCGTTACACTAACGATGGCCAACGAGAAAATTCATTTTACTGATGAGAAAAGTAGAAGAAGCAATACAGAAGAAAGCTACAACCGTCAAAATAAAACATTATACGTCTCAATTTCACCAGAAGCTTGTGGGAGAATTCCGGCAGCACGGTTTGCTGTGAGCGCAATCCACCAAGTTCCCAAGTTCCATTTCTGTTAAAAGGGATTGAAGACAACCGCCAAAACATACAAAACACTCTGTTGGAATCTGTGGTGAGGAACCTATACGACTTTGTTAAAAAACTGGCATTGGCGCTTCTAGCAAGATTCAGCTCCAGCTCACAGGGCAAGGTCCAAGAGAAACTGAGAAACCTGAACTACCTGGACTACAAAATGAGGCCAGTGCTTGAGAGTACGGTCTGCAAAATAAAGTACTTAATACTGATAATTGTACTCTTGACTTTAGTGTACGACAGTTTACAGAGAGAAAGGGGACCTTTGACTTTCCTCTAAACTCTGGAAAGCTGGTTTTATTTCCAGGGTTTTTGTTTAAATATATTTTGCAATAGCGCTATTAATCTCTGAGAAAATAAGTTTTTTTCCCTGCAAACGCAGACTTCAACTGCTTGCTGTTATTTCTTTAGTTTCTGCAGCTGCTACCGCAACGAGCGAAAGATCGTTAGCGTTTTTATCAAGTTAAGAAATTATACATAACATAAATGAAACACATGAGTTTGAGATCAAATTATTTAATGAAACTATTCACAATCACTAGCTAAGCAGACAATTGAAAGAGGTTAATAAACGTCCTAAATAGAGAGCTCTTCTAATTGGTTGCCTTTCTCGATAGATTTGTGACACTACAGCAATAGGTTAGTTTGAGCCGCTGGCATTAACGGTTGTCGACCACTTACACCTAACCAAGTTAAATATTGTGGCAGTAATAGTACTAATTAGCAATGAAATAAAACAGGATTTAATATTCGTTTTATAATTAACTCGATTTCTTGTATCTAGAGTTAGGAGACAGTAATTTTCAAAACAAAATTAAACTTCGCAATGTATTTCTGACTTCTTCACGACATGTCACGCAATACAACAATGTTAAAATAATTCTATTCACATATGAAACAAAATTTTAATCGCTGTAAAATCAAGACTTGTTAGAAATTACCTAGTTCATAAGAATGTGTTCGTGTCTCGTAAGATAACAAGTAAAATGGCTAAAACAAAACCAGTCTGTTGAAAGTAATATTCCACAAGTTTCATGTAAAGCGAGTGATAAAGCCAACGGTGAAGTGAAAAGACCTGAATATGAAGTTCAGTAGGTACCTCTGAAAGCTCAGCAATAAACTGTGCAACGCTTCCATCCAATGATGTTGGGTCTCAGATCATTGAAATTATTTTGGTGCTGTGAATGCATGGCTCATCGTTATTCCCTAACAAGCCTCGGGGACTTCACGTTTCGCAAGAATGGGTGCAGGCAAAATGAAACTGCTAAAGAAACCATAAGGAAACATAACAACAAAGTTTAAAGAAAAAGTGCTTGAACATAAAGTAATTAAATGACACGCAGATGCATCAGAAATAGTGGGAATGGGCAAAAAGCAACTCTTAAAACATGTGCTTATAACAATACAAAAAGAAGTTGCTCGTTTTTACAACAGGTTACAAAATTTATAAATACTGACATACAATTGATATAGATCTCCAATCTCCTAAAAGGCTCGATATGGGAAATTCACACACACGCAGTTTTCTTGCACTAACCTTGCATCTCATATCGCTAAAAGTATTATTGATAGGATAGTGAAATACGCTGTAGAAAACAAATAGAAAATAAGTATATCCATAGATTAATCTACCACACTAAGCAAAAAGTGGACACTAGTTGTGTGTTTAAAGTGTTCTATGCAGTACATTGACACGTGTCAAACTATATTTTTAGATCTAATTACACTCCATAATGGAATAGCTTCCAGTACTACTACTGCCCTTCTTGAAAAACTCGGTTTGTTCGGAATGAGCGAAGAATATGCACAAGAATGTCTCGTATTATTTATGGACGGTGTCTCAACAATGAATGATAGACAGAAGGAGTGGCTTATGAGTGGAATTTAAAAATGTATTTCCCTCTATCATAATCTGGCATTGCAGCAATCAAATACTGGAACTGTTAATGATTCTATCAGAGAAATTCGTGGAATAAATTCCTTTAAAATATTTTTAGAAAAACTATACACTCTTTACAATCTCCTAAGGATAAATAACTGTGTAAGAAGCTTAGGGCAATGAATTTTACAAATTGGTAATTTTTTCACAGTTCGGTGGTTTTCATCAACTAAAAGAACTTTGCAGACTGCGTCGGGAAAATTTTGAGAATTTATAATTCCATTTTGAAAAGGCTGAGAGTAATGTTACAAGAGATCACAAAGAAATAGGTAATTTTCTGATTTAGGGAAATGTTTGACAAGTGTAGAGTTTGTACAACATTTAGGAACAATGCTCGATGCATTGCCAGAACTTCAAACGAGGGAAATGACACTGCAAACAGCAGATAAGCTGATAAAAAGGGACATTACAGTGTTTTCGTCATTGCAACAAAATCCAGGCCATTACATTAAGGTAGCTAATATTATAATTAAATTAAGTAAATTCAAATCTTTGCCTCTGTAAAAATGTAATAAACACAGCATCAATGCAGGACAGTTGCCAATTTAGAAACAAGATTATTAACTACTTATTCATATCAAAAAAGGTATGAATGACGATTTGCAAAATAGTAGTAACTATAATGATTTTCTATACCACTTTACTGTGTTGATGATTATCGATTTAACTGGACTTTCTCTTTCTGCCATCCTGACTATTAAATGGGAGCGATCGGCAGATGAACTCTTACTATAGTAAACGAAAAATGACTGCAGAACAATCTGTTTGAGGCAATCTTGAGGGTTGAGTACGCGTAGTTTATATTTCTCAACTAAAGCCCTGGTTTCATCCTAAGAATATCAGCATTGCTAACTGAACCATCTTATAAACGGATGTCGTTTATTTCGCATTTGAAGATAAACAAACAGTTGAAATAAGCTATTAAAACAAAGCATAAACAGCATAAAAACAGTGGAATATAGCTGTTAAAAATGCGCACAACAGTTTGATTGTGTAGCTGAGATTGAAGCACAAAGTAACCGACCTGGTAAGGAGATTGTGAAACTTACGACTGCAGATAAGCATTATTAGGTAGAGATTGTTGAATATGAAAACAGTGAATTTCATCATGGAGGTTGGAGTCTATTTAGGTAAAGTAAAAAGCAAATGGTTGAGCAATATAAATAAACCAGGGGAAACTAAGCTTTTAGAAAATTAATTAAAAATAAAAATGGATAGGGTATGGTGTACGTATAAAGTGATTTCGGTAGCAAAATAACCACAGTGTTGAAGCTTTCCGGGCCACTAGATTAGTAACGTAATATACAGAATGTTTCGGAAATATTTTTACAAACTTTGGTGGCAGGTTCCTCACACCAAAAAACAAGGAAAAAAGTCCATATAAACATATATCCTGAAATGCTTAGTTTTTGAGTTATTAATGAACCAAAACAAGGAAAAAACTATTCATAAAACATATGACCGAAAATCCTTAGTTGTTGAGTTATTAATGAAAGTTTACTTCAATGCATTTCAAGGTACAATCTAACAACGAAAGTACGTAACCGAAAATAAAATACAATTTGTTAAGTAATCGAATTATATTATCGATACAAGTCTGCTGATGCGCCATGTGCATACTTATATGACAAAATGCAGCAATAGCACTGTTGTAGGTTAGCCATTTATGTGATTTGCTAATAACCCTATTAAAATGTAATAGAAATAGTCGTTTTAATTCTGGTGTAAACTTGCATTAATAACTCAAAAACTAAGAATTTCTGGACGAATGTTTATGTGTACTTTTTGTCTTGTTTTGGTAAACTTTTATTAATAACTCCTAAAAATAATAATTTCTGGACATAAGTATATATGGATATTTTTTTCTTGTTTTGGTAAACTTTTATTAATAGCTCAAAAATTAAAATTTTCAGACATATGCAATGTGAACTTTTTTCTTGTTTTGGTGCAAGCAACCCGCCACCAAAGTTTGTAAAAATATTTCCGAAACATTCTGTATATGGAAATGGTTCTTTCACACTAGCTATGTGTAGGACATAAGATGGAAATGTAGACTCAAACTTAAAAAAGTCGGGTCATGACTGGGATTCGAACCACGGATCTTCAGCCTTCCGGGCTGACGCTCTACCAACCGACAGCTACCTTCTCCAAGCACGGAACCATGAAATTCATTCATCTGATTCTTTACACCTCGGGGACCTCCCAGAGGTTTCTCTATAAACCGAAATAGTTGGTGGTTAAACTAGAAACCCAGGTCTTAAGCATTCGTAGCATCATCAGTCGCCTCTTAAGGACAAATCTCTCATAGTAGAGAAACCTTAGGGAAGGATGTGCAGGTAGAATCAGATGAGAGAGGTTCGTGGTTCCGTGCTTGGAGGACACGGTAGCTCAGTTGGTAGAGCATCAGTCCGAAAGGCTGTAAAACTGCGGTTCGAATCCAGTCTGTGACCGGAATATTTCAGGTCAGAATTTGTTATTTTCAATCAGATATTTGATATGCATATTAAGTTTATTTATTAGAGACAGAAAAACAATTGTTGAAATTTGAAGTGTTTGACACGGGTTTTTACTAAAAGATTGAAAATAAAAATATATTATTAATGCAATATAAAATATCGTTTTACAAAATTAGACAATCAACAGTAAATTACAAGACATTCCGTACTACTATTATCTGACTCATCGATGTTTGCAGCATGTGTACTGGAATTATCATTTTGAATCATTTGGGAGGTTTTCAAAGGGCTGGCGGCTTTCTGGAGACAATAGGCACATAGTTTTTTTTTTTCAATTCAATTTTATGACTGTGCTGGTCTTCACGGATTTATTTTAAAGAGCGAAAAACAATAATTCTTTAGATATTGAAAAAATTTTTGGTGTGTTCACTGATGTTCATTAAATGTGTCTATTATTCCAATATGCGGCGATTTTCTGTCAATCCTATATATTAGTTAACGCAAGAACAGTCCATGCCAACTGACAGGGAAAGAACATGAATAATGACAAAGGCTGTTTTATGCAATTAACGTGTTTTTCTGAGAGCTATTCCGCTGTATGCGGATCGTTTTTGGAGTCTACAGACATTCAAACTGTATCAAAAGTGCCCCTGCATATGGTGGCATTCTATACTGATTTTCATTAAAATATAACAAGGCCTGTTTTTGTGATGTACCTATATATATATTTGGTTTATTTACGGACGCAGCGTCCCATTCAATTCAGGGCGTGATGGCCGACAAATTTTGCTCAGAGGCCTCTTCTTTCAGGCTTGAGGCTGTTTTTCGTGCTGTAAATGTACGACACGGGAGACCCAGGGCTTTACATCCCTTACGAAGAAAGCCATACTTAGGATTTTTATGCCCGAAAAATCCATTGGTCTTGATCGGGATCGAACCCGCGATCTTGCGTTTAGGAGGCAAGTATGGTTACCACTATACCACCAGGATCGACATATGCCTCCTATATGCCTATGTTTCGACACTATGAAATTAACACTTTCATAAGTTCTTAAAGCAAGTGGCACATTTTGAGGGGGGTCCCCTGACATAAAGTTGTTGAAGCATAAATGTCCGATACATGATGGACAAGCAAGTTAGGAGAAGAAATAGTGATAAGTGGGAAAATGTAGAGAATGGGATAAAAACACGTTTTCGTACTAAATTGGTCAGCAATTTACAAGTTAATGCGCCCATCGAGTATCATTAGAGCAGCGTACACAGAGGAATGAAATGTTTGATGGTCCCTGGTACATAACGTCATGTGGTATGGAAATGTTATTGCAGCACAAACACGTTCTGTAAACGTCCATTCATAAAATGGGAAGCCATTTTAATCAAACAGCTTTTATTATTCATGTGTAGCACTATAAAAACAATCCACAAAATGGGAGGGATTTGAATATATTTTCTGTATTTCAGACCGCACAACCGCAAGAACTGTACTTGAAATGCACACTGTAGTGACGCAACGTACAATATTAAAACTACAAACATATACATACTTTGTCAAAACAGAGAGGAAATGTCAGTTAATGCAATTCTGGTGTCTGTTATTTGAACTACCGACTTTTATTAGGAAAGAAGGCGCTAAAGTAAATAAATGTTTATATAAATCGTTTGAGTTTAAGTAAGCAGTGTTTATAAAACATATTTTGGTTATTATATGTCAATGTCGATTTTATCAACATTATGATAAAGCACAAGTGTTTTTACGGGATAAATTTTAAGACCTATATCATTATGAAACATTTGTTTTTTTTTAACCAGCTTCATAATCTACGTTCATAAAAAGTGGTGTATATACTTAAAATAGCCCTCTATTTATCTAAACGCACTAGTTCGTTAAATAAAACCGCTTGTTCTTGGGGAATTTACTTGACAGAGGCACTCGACGTGCCCTTCGGAGATATTTTCTGATTGTGAGTAAATATTTTGTCTTTTATCTACCTTTGAGTCAAAATCCATAACATAACATATTTGCTATTTAGCTCTATTTACAGAGAAGTTGCCAGTTCGTTCCTTGTTGTTGATTTTGCAGTATATTTTACGTTAAATATACTACAATTTATTTAATTGTTATTTAATCACTACGTCGTCTATCACTGTTAAGGTAGTTGGTGCGTATTTTGAGATCTCATATGAGACATAATATAATGATTAATTATTACCTATCAGTTTAAAAACTATTGTACATTAGGGGCTTAGAAACTGGCGACAGAAATTTCAATGAAAAGAAGTATGTTAAATGATAGCAAATTTCCAAAAACTATGGAACAGAAACCTTAAAATTGTACCCGAGATTTAAAAGTGCTATTCGGCATCCTCTTGTATATTTTGGCTTAATGTTAGAATTAAAATGTTGCTAACATGTCATATTTAGCAATTTAACATTAAACTAAGGAAATATATCATTTGAAGGTTCTCAAACTTGAAGGACATTTCTACATTCCGTCAAATGATAAAGAGTGTAAATAGCATTTTTACCTTGCAGAATTGTCCTGGTGGTGTAGTGGTTACCATACTTGCCTCCTATACCCAAGATCGCGGGTTCGAACCCGGCCAGGATCGATGGATTTTTCCGGGCGTAAAAATCCTAAGTATGGCTTCCTTCGGAAGGGAAGTAAAGCCGTGGGTCCCGTGTCGTACATTTACGGCACGAAAAAGAACCTCAAGCCTGAAAGAGAGGCCTCTGAGCAAAATTTGTCGGCCGTTTCACGCCCTGAGTTGAATGGGACGCTGATGACCTGAGCTGTTAAAGAGCGTCCATAAATAAATCAATCAAAAAAAAAAAAAAAAAAAAAAAACCTTGCAGAATTTTTCCTATTTGACACATTAACCAAAAATTCAATTTCTTCTATTCCCCCTCCTCCAGTTTTTCCTCAAACACTCGTGCAATATTCTCGATCTTTATTGTTTTAAGAACGCAACACGTTTTTGCAATGACGTTAATGCCATTGTTTACAATTAAAAAGCTACTCTTAGTATTAAGTCAGGATCTTGAAATACTGCAATTGAAACACCACATGCTATACAAGTGTCAGCCACTGTCTTCAAAACATCAAAATGATCGAACAAGCACACACAGAAATCCAAGAGCCCAAAGCGCAAGGATAGGCTATGAATACTTGGAAATGTACACTTTTACGAAAATGGCTTATTCTTTAAAGTGATTTCATTCACAAACACTAGAAAAAACTTGTACTAGTAAAAAAATGTGTCAGCAGCATTTGGCTTCACTTTCAAGCTCTGAAATGCAAAAAATAAAAAATAAAAATTTTGAAAGAAAATAACAGCTAAAAACTCAAGGGAAAATAAAATTAAACGATCAAAAAAGTAAAAGGGAAACAAAATTTGGTGATAATTCTTGGCAAATTTGGAAATCAACATTATATTACGTATTTAATTGTCTGTGGTATCTCAAAAATAATTTAATATAACACATTGCCATAAAATTTATCTCTCCTGGAAAACTTCGCAATATACTGCTCTGAACATTTTTTATTCTAAATAAAAAGAGAGTAGGAAAATAAACAAATTAGATATTTACACCACGATTCATTAATTTTAATTCCGCATAAACTTTCTTATAATTTCCAAGAGGAACACAAACGAGTAAATCAGCACGGAATTGTGTTTATGAAGTCAAAAATAAAATTATTGAGGCAAAAATACCGAATACACGGAACAAAAATAATACAATTTTCATCAAAGTATCACCTTGGCTCTTAATAACTACCTTGCAAACTCTATAGGCATTGGATATATTCCGATGCTACTTCCCAGCGATAATGTAAGCTTTTTAAATGCACTTCCTAGATACCCCTAACTACTGTATTGCCTAAGATTTCGATGGAAATTCAGTTCGAGTTTTGGGAGAGCAAAGTCATATCTTTTAGCACTTCTAGTTTTTCTTTATATGCAACGTATCTCATGCTGTATCCAGATTGATGTTTAAGGTAGAATTGTTATCATACTCCAAGGTTAAACCTTTCCCTAATAGATACAATTCCCGTTGGTATTGTGTGACGACGGAAAATTTTATGATCTATTTGTTTAAAATATCCAACTTTATTCCCCCCTAAAAATTCTCAAACTATAATAGACTGCCTCATTACGACAGTTAACAGAATTCATTGATAGGAAACCTGTACATTGGACATACATTCTTTGCCTTTTCTTTGGATTCACCTGTGAAAAAAAAAACCTAGATAAGTGGGCAGGTGTACAGAGTCGACGTTGTTAAGTTCAATGGATAATCTCTTTTATATTAATAGGATTTAGCCGTGGTTTCCTTACTGCCACATGCATCTTCTGAAAATCTAATTCTTACTGTTGCAACAAATACATTATTCTTTTTCCTTTGTGCTATTCTGCATATATGTGTGTGATGCATTGTTTTACTGGTAATAATAATAAACTTATCATTCCCTTTTGCAGTTTTATGAGATTATCCTAGTTGGTAAATCTTGTAGTGCTTGTTTGGCATACTATTACACTCCCCAATAATAGCCACATTCTTTAGCAATTTGACAAATCGATAAATCTATCTTCCCCGATGGTACAATCGCCGCACGTACTTCTACTGATATTTTCACTTTTGGGGCCATAAGAGTCATGTAATTAAATAGCACTAACAAACTGAACTGCACATAGCAGGGATATTTAGCAATGCACCCTGTATGATTGATAGTAGTACAGTGAACAACATGGATATCTAAGTAACATAGATTTCCTTTGTTTCTCTTTTTATAAAGACAACAAAGTATAGAATAACATTTTAAATTATATGGCATTACTTAGTAATTAAACACAATCATCTGCATAATAAAGAACAATTCATTTAAACAAGCAGTTGCATTGAAATTCGTAGGTGGTAGCGTAACTATAATATCATAGTACTATAAATTAAATGTTTTCTAACTGACAATAGAATGTTATTGATATATTCCCACAACTTTATTTTTAAATATTATCCAATACTAAACTTTTAGGATATTCAGATTATGTTTTATACTTTTCATAAAAATAAATTAGGCATTTTCATGACATTTGGGAGAAAATATAAACTGGTTACAATAGTGTTTTAAATTAGTGAAAGAGTTTTGTAAACAACAGGGCACAAAAATTATCAAAATTCAAGTAAGAGAATTTATGTCAAGGTATCCTGAAAATCTATTTAAGCAATTAAAGAAAATGTGTGTTTTCATAGTATCTAAATTAATGCCAATTTAAAATATAATATTCCAGACCTATCCCCCAAAACATCCAGCTATTTAACATTAAAAAGTAGTTTATTTAGCTTAAAGGTGCGTTTGGTACATGAGATTCTCATATACTTAGCACAGCATCTCTTCAGGAGCATTATCAGCCTCGGCGCGTTCTCTTTAATCTCGTCCACAGTTTGAAATCCTTTTCCTTTTATCTACCAGCCAAATCTGGGCCCTAGGCGGTTGACAGACTCGAGCGTCACTAATCCTAAGTTTTGTTGAGTGTGCAGGCGGGACACATCAGCTAATTCGATAACATCTCACTGTTCGGTAGTAAGATCTGCCAAGTCAAGCAACGGCGCTCGAGATATTAACAGTAACTGAATAAACTACCTAAAGATTAAAAAGAAAAAAACTTTGTTTGATTATATGCTGGCACAGAGTCTTGTTCAAAACTTCATGGTTGGTTTTCTTTAACTTTGTAGACTTGCTTAACAACGTGCGCCAGGATTGATTCTTGATACGTCGTTTACGGAAACTTTTATTTCTTTATAATAAAGGTCTCTGTGATCCCGTCATAGGCGAAATCCGCACCAGTCGCGGATTGGTCGTTCTTTGAACTCTTTTAGCCAACTGAAAAGCTTCTAGAAGTCACCAAACGTATTTGACCTTTCATTTGGTTCGTTGTACGGTTCTCTCACAATGACCATTTTCCGATAAGCGAACAAACTTTTGCAGTGTTTTTCAACAGCGATTCTTGTCGATCTTCTCTTTTTGTTCGCAGACCAAAAGGGAGCAAATGTGCATGCATCTTTGGAGAGCCCAAACTTAAATATAATTTGCTCTTCGAGTATGGAGTCCATGAAATTTTATTTATTGTTTATGGAATGTTCTGAAGATTTGAGTTTTGACAGCTTCATTTGAGTGTGAAGTATACTCTTGGACAACCTGGACCATAATTGTATCCTCGAAGAGATTCAAGGTCCTATCCAGAAACATATGGTTAATCCCAATGTCTTGAGGATACGACATACTTATAAAATATAATTGAGTTTTTTCTTTTTCTTTTCTTACTTATTTTAACATTTCATGATTAAATATTTTCTGTAAAGCGGTACATGTACAAGATAATTTACAAAAGTGATTGGAAAGTTCTAGGAGTAATCCACAGATGGCAATAGTAGTCGCAAACCTATTAATCGTATTAAACACTACCACGTTCCTTAGAAACAGTTGTAAATAATTTAATTAGACAAGAGTGGTAGTGCACATACTTGATGCAGAATGATAGGAAACAAAAGAAATTCATTTTAGGAGACTCTGCTTCTCTTGTGTCAAGGGATTATAAAAATGATTCTCGACTTGGATGACCAAAATCTCCCACAACATCTGAAATTATAAAAATTGCTGAACCTATAGTCATTTTAGGTTAACGAGAAACTATGGAAGAATAAATTACTGGTATTGTTTGCATCTGATCAAAAACGAATCAAAATGCAAGATTTTAAACAAAATATTACATGTTTCCAGAGTAGTCTAAAAGATGAAATATTGCTGCCCTACTATACACCAAAATCAAATGTGCAGGTGAAAACAATGGAAATATCTTTATTCGAGAATCCCCGCCGCCAAAAACAGCCATGACGTTGTAGTGGGCCGTAAAGATTACGTTTTCAAATTTCTAAGATTCTAAAGGTTGATACTGGAAGATACTATACTATACTTTTGAAATGATAAAGTAAATAAAAATTACGCTAGATGATACCGGTTTATCAACGAAGGTGGTAATCTTTCATCAAGACATTACATGTCCCCACAGATGTCCTTGCATTGAGATGTGATTTGCTGTCCTATCCGCCTTATTCACTTGTTTTCACTCCTTCAGATATTCATATATTCTCAAAGCTTAAAAAAGTCCTAAGTTGTAAGTGATTTTCAACGCACTAACTTAATATTTTGACAGTGTTTGCAACATCGATAAATGCATTAGTTTTTAGAGAGAAGAGTTTAAACAGTTAGTTCCTTTTTTCTATTTCATTTCGAGAAATTTTTAAATTACCCAAATAATTTGACTCAAAAAACCTATATTTGGGACTTAGTATGCTTTAAGTTGGTAAAGCACTTATGCTATTCTTTATGGCACGACTGTTTACATTTGATGAAATGTACAGGAATATCTGTGCGCCTTATTTACTGTCTTCTTTCTCTCAAAATGAAAAATTTGGAATGTAGGCGTTGATGTATTTTCGGTTTAATCAAGTAAGAAGGTAATGAGCAATTTTGTTTCAAAGTCCCTTGAGAACGCAGGGGAAGCATTGAAGCTTTGCCTGCTCAGCGAAGATGAGAAAAGGAAAGGTGCACGAGCAAATATGTTGAATGTGTGCCATGAAAACGTGGAAGGAGAGAGAACAAATAGAGCAAGACGCAGTAAGTAATGAATAGAAGGCGAAGTGGGTAGACGTGATAGTTGATGGAGGTCGGGAGCAGGTCAAGTGGTCTCAAAATGGAATAGCCTACTTCATTAGAGGTCACTAGTTGACTTTTTTTCTAACGGATGACATTACGTAAAGTAACAGCTATGAACAAAATATGCTCATTCACATAGCACGAAGAATTCTGAGCCTAAAAATGTGAAATCTGGAGTAAAACACTCAGTAATTATTATAGTACAAACCCATTGTCAGGAGTTTAGATTTGGAGGTGAAGCAAGTGTCCCATTATAATATCAATCTATAGAATATTGACACTAGGACTGGCAGCGGAAAAATATATTAAAATAATAAAATTCAGCGGAAGAACTCATGGCAACAGATGGTTTGCAGAAAATGGGATAGCATTAGTTCAGATTATTATATTTTCACGTTTCGAAACGGTTTAAAAGAGCAAGGAATATTATTTCCTTCAACAGAATCATACCAAGTTCTTGACAGCTGAGTATCGCCACTACGATATTTGCAGTCCAAGCAATATCATAGTATTTTTCCAATCTCTCTCGTGGACAACACCAGAAGGAGAAGTCATACATTGCAACCATCAATACGAATAACGTTGTATATACGAAATAACTCGCTTCCTGAGCTTGACCAAAGTAAAATATCCCCTCACTAAGTGGACAGAATCAGTCACCGGAAGGACAGAAGATGACGGCGTCCGTAAGAAAGTGGAGAATCACCGTGATACGGTTTCTGCATTTGCTAGCGAACTATTCCAGAGATTTACTACTAGATGACCGTTGTGTAACAGAAATTTCAATATGAACAAATTATCTTCTAACTGGAAGATAATCTCTCGCTAAGGAATGGCACAAGTGAAATCTTTCATTCTATTCCATAGGCGCATAACAATGGATGCTAAAGTTCGTGAGGTCCGCATTGGCCACGGACTGGTTTCACTATTATCATCACCAGTTCAACAACGCATATATAGAGGAACTTCTACAGGCTGATGAGGTGGGTTTTTGGGCAGCTTGATAACGACGAAATGACGCTTGGGTCAATCATATGACCCTGAAAGGAAGAAAATGAACAAGCTGAGGAAACGTGCATAGTCGTTGCCATCTAAGAATGTACAAGTTCTAGTTTTCGTCAGGAAAGATAAAGTTGAGCGTGTTCTAGGATCGGCGGGGTATCACAGCGATTGACTGCGCACAAATGGATGTCAATATTGCCAGACCGTCCTGTGAAAATTTAGGAGGAAATCAAGAATAGGTGAAAGGGAATGCTTGAAAAAGCTATGTGATATCTTCCTCGACAACCCATAGCCTTGCCAGCTTGGGATATGAAATTCTCCCCATCCACCAGAAATGCCACACAGGAATTTTTGTTCTTTCCACGGTTAAAGAAGTCACTTCATGGTAAGCGAATTTAAGACATTAACAAAGTCATTCCTGAAGTGGAAGATTTCCTCAACATCCTTTCTCCAATCAAGGTATCCTGCAGTTAGTGTATACATGGGAAATTTGGCCTTACAAGGGGCATACTCCAAGGTAAATAAAGACTAACTCATATAGCATTTCTTGCACCTGTGTCTTCATTTTTTCTGGACGATACTTTACATTTTATGACTTCCTCTCGTATGCATTCATTGAAAAAGTGAATTAGCTGCCAGGAACTGGTTGTAGAAAGAGACAGTGAAATTCTTCCATATATCCACAATGATAACCTGTTGCACACAGTATACAAACCTGTTATATGCATCCTCACAGTTCATAAGCTAATCCTCGCTAATGGCTTGCTTAGCAGTACACCAGCACAAATGCCATTGCCTCGCCAACTAGGAAGAAAGAGAGAGAGAGATACACGGTTTTCATTAAAATGAAAATGTTATCGCTTTCTATGCCAGGGGATAGTCACAAGAATGGTGTAACTTTGTATTTTAATTTATTTATACAGTAGCAACAGTTGTTAGCATAATTGTATTCGTATGACTACGTTGGAGATGTCTTTCAGACAGTAGATTGGTACTTTGCTATGATAGTTTAGAATATAAATATGTATGCGTTTCTTATATCTTATTTACACAGAAATAAAATAATTTTGACCATTACCCAGAAACGTGGATTTAAAAACTTTTCATCATATTTTGAGATGTTCGACCTTGTCTCTATTCTACTACTTCAATGCTTTCTTGTTCTAAAGGCTTAAAAAAAACATAAATAAAAAAAGCCAATCATCCGATGACCGAAGCACTAGCGGGAACTGCATAGGTCTATAAGCCTCGCTCACGTCAGTCGGGCTATTCGAGTAGGGGCGGGCAGGGTTTACCGAACTGCTACGTTGGCCTTCGGTTTCACGTCACTCAGTCATTGTCGTATAAATAGTGAAAGAAACAACATCGTAAAGTATGCTAAGAGCATTAAATGGCAAACATTAAGGCTAATTATTCTATGTCACAGCAAGTGTTTATTTACGATTTGTATATCTGTACCAAGTCCTCCAGCTATCAGGATATTATTTGAAGAGAAATTCTCAGTTGATAGGGTTCAAAGTGGTAATGCGAGTGATAAATAACTAGTACCCACACACTTTACACGAACTAAAAGATAGGAAACACCTACCAAGGATATATTTCATTTCTTAAAGAGAGCTAAGAAGGCTAACCAGGTGCCAAAAATGTGTGGAAAATGAAGGCAGGCAGTTCCAACATCTCTTTGCGCTAACATGTTATATGAATTAGAATTTATTAGACAGACACTCCAGTCTTTCTACCACCGATTCTTGTATTAACCCGCCCGTCCGCTAATTCCAACTCTATTGCAATCTGGCTGGTCGTAAGCGATGACTTACCAGCCGACGCAATCCCCGCAGCCGCTTCGGTGATCAGATACTAGGATGATATAAGGTCATTTATTTAATTACAATGTAGGTAACAGTAGTAGCGTACAATAAGTCGTCTCTGAAGTTTCTTTACGCCTAGTTATATTTATATTTCTAAACTAATAGTCAGTAAAACTTACGTTTTGTAACATTAGGAATGGGAAATTACTCTTTCTCATTCTATTAATTAATTTATTTAGTGTTAAGAATAAGTAATATATTATTTGCTCGATTAAAATTTGAGCCTTCTTGCACGCGTTTCTTTCTACTTCTTACCTACAATGCACCTCTCACCGTCATCACCTCCCTGTACACGCAGGAAGGTTTTGTTACTCGTGTCTTGTTCCTCTTGGCAAGAAGTTTTCCAGAATAATGTGACGTAATCTTTCTACGGTGGTCGGTTTTCCTCGTGTTGTCCGCTGGCCACGATTGCTTCGGTTCAAAGGTGGTAACACGTTTAGGCCTTTCTTCAAAATTAATAGGACAGAAGCTCCCCACGTAAACGTGACTCAGTGACTTTGGTAATATGTAGGTTTGTTAAAGTTTATTCATTGTATTGTAAAGATTTTATGTTGATTTTAAGCTCTTTGTTTTGATCAATAGGAACTTCTGTGCTGTAACATTTTTTAAGATGCTGTCAAATCAGGGTAACATTAAAGGTCTTTTAAAATTCCTTAAATTAAGATTTGTGAAGTGAATAACCCGATAGTCAAGTTTGGCTTATTGAGAAATAAATCGCAATATTTGTAAGCTATCTTCCTGCGTACTCAAAAACTACTTTTCTACTACATCCTTACGATTTTCTTCTAGTATTATTCCTAATTTGTCTAAGCATCAGCGGAAAGGTCTTGAATTGAACATTATAAAGAATTTGGTAGTATAAATGGAAGAGAAGTTGTAGATGATTTAGCAGAATAAGCCACAGTTGATATAACTTTTAATTCGTGCTATTTTATGGAAAAGATTAAATTATATGCCTAATAGATAAACATGGCGAGAAATGTATAGCTTTTTTCCCGAAAGCTATCTATTTATGCACGACTGTGTTATAGATTTCTAATTTGGTAGAGGAGATCAAAAGGGACACTTTTAATACAGACATCTGCTAGCTTATCATTTGAAATGGACTCAGTAAACCATAAGAGTGCTATTTTGTTTTTGCATGGGTTTTAGCGAGATAGCTGATGTTTATGCTGATTTTTTATTTATACTTTTTAAGTCAAACATGGCGGGATTAACGTCATAGAACTCGATATGCAGTTAAGCATATTTCTGTCCTGCCGATCTTATTTGAAAGAGCACTTGATTACAAAGAGGACATTCTGGCGAATATATAACAGTATCAGAAATACACGAGACATTTCCAGTGAATTATGGTTTTTAGTGCATTTTAAAGTCGACAGATGATGTTTTGAACAGCTGCAATGAAGTGAATTCATTGGTTTCTCATTTTATTTTAATAGATGGTCTCATAAGACATTTCGGATTTTGAGTTTGATGTTTTGTAACATCTTGATGGCTTCTCTTGTTATTTACAGCACGACTATTATTGTGTATATCGCGAGCATGTGTCAGTTGTCAGTTGTTAACACACAATCATAAAATAGAAATAAACAGCTGGAGACTAGAGTCCTAACACACTACTGGAAACAAGATTATAAAGCTGCTACCGCGCGTCTAAGAATACATGTCAAATGCAGGGAGGTGTTAGTGAGCGTATAAGTGCAACGATGGTTCTAGCGGTTCAATAATGGGCAAATGAATTAATAGTTTTAACGTTCGTTTTTTGTGACAGAGGCGTTACAGGCAATGGACACTGATGATACATGAGATGAAATGATAAATTGGGAAAGGATTTATTTTTAAGGAAGGAAGCGTTCCAGGCCTAAGTTTAGGGTACCTCCCGGCATTTACCATTTATGAGGACTGTTGTCAACTGAATTATCAATATAAAAAATGCAATAATTTATAATTATGCACATACTGTTATGTGTACTATATCTACTTATGAACTAATTTTAATTGCTAAATACCAAATGTTGATAACCTATTATCACACGGGTTAGAGCAAATATGAAACTATACTTAAACCTAGCTGATATTATATTCCAAGTATATGCTTTAAATTGTGTGCAAAATATAAAGTTAAATTTAGCGTAAGTAAGAAATGTTAATAGAGCAAAGTAAGCAAAAGTATTGTGTAATTCAATATTGTATAATTTCGCTATATTTGGATGTTTCTATTAAACAACATTCGCTATCCAATATGCCTAAAATATAACGAAACTATACTGGTATCTATAATAGTTGACACTTTCCTCTTGATCTCATTTAGGGAGCACATTGCATGGCGCTTTTAATGTTGCTTGGGTCTTATGTCAATTCCATCTGCATTCCACATCACCTTGATGTCATTGACCTTTAACTTGTTGTGTGTGTATGACTGCACTTGAGTAGATCTGCCTGAAGGCGAAGAAAGGAATTACATAATTGACTTTGAATGAGAAGTGATTTAACCTAAGTTGATTCTCAAACGATGCCATGGCAAAGACCGTAGGGATTCAAGTAGCACAAGCTTGCGAAGATGCTGAATTATCTCTGGCACATTGGGTTCCTTCGAATTTTCGATTGTTTTAATAATAATATTTAGAAAAAAAACACGATATCTTTAGCAATTATGAAATATAACTCGCAAATTGACAATAACTCTTTTTAGAATATTGTTTTACTGTTCATAAAGTCAATGGAAATAACTCCATATTTGATTCACAATGGGATGATATTCAATTTGTTAGGTTTTCAGGAAAAGAATTAAACTTAAACATGGTTTCTTTATTTTACTTCATGTTTATTACAGAGATACATGTAATAGAAAGAGAAGCATATGGAACTTGTTGCATTTAACATTAATTAACAAAAACTTTAAATGTTTTTGGAAAAATAATTTAAATTAATATTTCGGAAAACTTTTGGACTTTCAACATAATACATTGGTAAATATTTCGGACGATTATCCATTGATTAAATTATAGCACAATTTGCAAATTCGAAATAAATTATTTTTAGTCACTCATTCTATATTTATATTTATATTTAGTCATCGACCTCTTCTCTATGATCTTGAACTTCTGAGTGAGAAAGGTTCCTGAAGTAACCATACAAACTTCTTGGGATGCACAGATCTTTTATTAATTATTATTATTATTAATATTATTATTATTATTATTATGCCGCAAATTATTTCGTAGTTAACGGAGATTCTCTGGCATGGCACATAGCAGGTGTGTGTGTGCTTACCCTTTCCCCTCTTCTTTTCAGTATCTATGAATTTCAGCTATCTCTAAATTAAATTTAGATTTGTACATGTAATTCCTAAGTTGTTTTTCAACCTTGATGTGCACCACCTTTCTAAGAACTTCTTCGCCATCAACATTGTTCGGGTAAGGGAATTTCGTCAGTGAATTGAAATCCTTTAAATCTTCCGTGTTCCGTGTTTATTTCACAAACTTGGGCCCCCCCCCCCCAACACTTCATGAGCTGAACCCAGTCATGAGGAACTATGAGTGGTAGTTTTTAATTTTTTGATTATGGCGTCGAATACCTAGGCAGTAAAAATAATTGATGATTTTTGCCCTCCAAAGATGTGAGCTTTTGGATTATATACAGCAAAAATGTCACAAAACGTTATCGCATATTAAAAAATAAAACAGTTCTGTACATCAAAAAGACGTATAAGAATTAGAAACAGATCTAAAAGTAACAAAAGTAGAAAAGCCGATGGGCTGCATGAAATTAATGCTAAATTAATTAAATAGATGTGAGCTTTTGGATTAGTATACAGCAAAAATGTCACAAAATATTATCGCATATTAATAAAATAAAACATTTCTGTAGACCAAACAGACATAAAAGAATTAGAAACAGCTCTAAAAATAACAAAAAATAGAAAAGTCACTGGAATGGATGAAATTAATGCTGAATTAATTAAATACGATGGAACGATATTGAAATTCTGTTTTCTTCATTTTTAAACATGTGCTGGAAGAACTGTTTAGTATATATGGGACGGAATACAACTAAAGTTATCTCATTTTATTAAATGCAGTCTATAACATTTATGGAAAAATTCTTAATCAAAGATTACTGACATAATAATGTTAGAAGAACAATAAGGCTTTAGAAAAGGACGTTCATATATTTTAATAAGACAAATTATCGAAAAACGTCGTGAATTTATTATAGAAACTCATACAGCGTTTGTTGATTATGAGAAAGGCTTTGATAAAGTAAAAAGTCCCCTTTTATGGAAAATATTAGAAGCAAGAGGTTTTCCTAGACACCCAGTTAGTGTTATTAAGAGTTATATGTAAATATTAAAATAATTATTAGTTTAGGTTTTAAAGTGTCAGATGAAATCTGAACAAATTAAGATGTTCGACAAGAATGTAGTTTATCAACCACTTTATTTAATAAATATGTTTGACGACCTAGTTATGAGCTGGAAAGATGAAATAGAGTCTGGGATTAAAATAAAACCATACACATCTTTAAAGACTTTGATGATCAAATAGCTATCCAAGAAACAGAAGATAACTTACAATGAGGAGTATATAGATTAAACCAAAATTCAATGTGCTACAATTTAATTGTATGTTAAAACAAAACAAAAATAATGGCTTTTAAAGGGAAGAATCCTGTTCGATCAGAGATACTAATAAACGGGGAAAAAATACTAGAACAGGAATCCCTCTTCATTATTTAGGATGCAATATTAGTGTTAAATTTGACAAACACATGAAAGTTAATACATTTCACCATTTGTGAATTCACCATTTTTTAGGACGAAAACTAGAAGAGAGAGACAAATGAAATTTTATAAGGTTATGGCTGCCCCTACTCTTGTATATGATTCCGAATCGTGGACAGTGACAAAAAGAAAGAAATCACATGTGCAGTCTGCAGAAATGAAATAAATGAAATATGCAAGAGGATGCACTAGAGTTGATAAAATAAGAAATGAAATAATAGGACCAAATTTGAATATTTTTTTTCAATTAAAGATAGGAAGGATGAAAGTAAAATGAAATGGAAATATCATCAAAGACCATATTGAAAGAATGACAGAAAATAGATTGCCAAAGAAGACAATGTACGAAGGTAGGTCCACAAGTTTCGGGCCTAACTTTTTTCTAGGTATAATAACGACAAAAACTATATTTCGCTTTTCAACATAGTTACCCTTTATTGAAATGCACTTCCCACATCTTTGAATTAACATTTCAACCCCCCCCCCTACAAAATAGTTGGGAGTTTTGTATGCAAAATGGGCATAAAAAGCATCCGTCACTAGTTCGTCACACTTAAATTTCCTTCACCGAAGGTCCTTCTTAAGTTCTGAGAAGAGGAAACAGTCACTGGGAGATAGATCTGGGCTGTAGGGCGGATGGTCGATCTCCTTGAAGCCGCATTTCTTCACAGCTTCCTTTGCTACAAGAGCTGTGTACACAGGCGCGTTGTCGTGAAGAAGGCACACACCACCACTCAGCTTTCCTCGCCTTTTCTCTTTGATGGAAGCACATAGCCTGTACTGTAGGCCAGCATAGTACTCCCCATTTACTGCGGTGTTCCTCTCCTTGAAGTCAATGAAGAGTATTCCTTCACAGCCCCAAAATATTGTGGCCATGATCATCTTGGTTGACTGAGTGACCTAGGTCTTTAGAGGCGGTGCTTCGCAAGGTTTATACCACTCCATTAATTCTCTTTTGGACAAGGGTTCATTGTAGATGACCATAGTTATACCTCCTGTAACAATGGTTTGTACAACTTCTCTCTCGTTGCCACGGAAGAACTCTAAAATCCTGACAACAGATGACTCGTTGCTGCTTTTGGACTGAGGAAAGAAGTCATCCATCTTGCACTAGCCTTATTCATGTTTAAATGTTCATGAATAATTCGAAGGACTGTTGTTTTAGAAAGGCCTCAAACTTGCTATTGTTTGTGTAACTTTGGGCCGCCGGTCTTCCATAAGAGCGATGTTTTCAGGAGTGATCTTCTCCAAGGACCGACCTGCATGCTCTTCGTCTTCAATGTTTTCTCAACCTATTCGAAAAAGTTTGGTCCATTCTTTTACGGCAGAATATGAGGGGAATGCTTCCGCATATACACCGTCCAATAGCTGTTTAATTTCATTTGGAGTAAGTCCTTCTTTTATGAGGAACTTAATAACAGGTCGATACTCCATTTTGAACATATCGCAATCTTCTACACATAGCCTTCTTCAGGGAACTATATCTGAACTGAACACAGCGGAGCGAAAGTTACAATTGCAATTATTTACTTAACAGATAAGGCATGACACCAGATAAGGGTTTTATGAAGACGATAACCCTTATCGGCGAGGCCGGAAACTGATGTACCTACTGTCGTATTATAAACCAATTGGGAGGAGAAAAATGGGTAGTTCCCGTAAAAGATGGCTTGACGATAGAGACCGGAACAGCTGAAACCACTTATTCCTTGAAAAGAGAAGAAGAAAAATAAAAGATAAATTACCAGTGTAAACAGTGTATATGTGATTTCCGTGCATGCATAGCATGTTTCTTAATTATCCAACATAAATCGTGCGTTAACCCTCACTTACTCTTCAAGACACCTGCTGTATTTCAGTTGAGGGGATAAGCAATTTCATGGTACAAAAATTACCTTTGAAGGCACGTTTTATTGTGTTTAGAACAGGAATCTTTTGGTGGTAGTGGCGTTATTTTATTTTTTTTTTTTATTTTGTATTATATTTTTTTTTAATTTACGGATCTCAGGTCGTCAGCGTCCCATTCAATTCAGGGCGTAAAACGGTCGATAAATTTTGCTCAGAGGCCTCATTTTTCAGGCTTGCGGGTTTTTTACGTGCCGCATATGTACGACACGGGCTTTACTTTCCTTCCGAAGGAAGCCATTTTTAGGATTTTTACTCCCTTAAACAACCATCAACCCTTGCCGGGATTGAACCCTCAAACTTAGGTTTAGGAGGCAAGTATGGGAGCACTAGACCACCAGGACCGACATGATGGTGTAGCATGAAGTGTACAAGACAAAAATAGCACGCTTTAATAACCAAGCGAACTGCCTCAAAGTTTACATCTAAGGCCTGCATTCGAATCCTGCGGTGCCTGCCAATCTGCTTAGTGTTTTAGACAGATTTCCTTAAAGGCTATAATGCAAATGTCAGCTTGCTTCATGCAACTACGAACCCTTAAAGAAATTTTATACAATAAAAATCAATACAAACGAGGTAAAACATACAATAAGGCGATAGCCATTGTCAGGCAATACATGAACGAATACTAGCTTCAGGTATCAAGAGATCATAAGCAGATACCGCGACAAAGCAATTGACGAACAATAAATACACCTGTTTGAAAAACACTTTTAAGTATTTCGTATGTTTATAAAAACAGGCACAGGAGGAATGTTTTCCGTATTTGATTATTGAGAATATGAGATATCATAAAAAAGAAGCTAGAACCTATTTTATTAAGTGGTTAACAAACATCAGAAAATGTTCCACACTGTTCAAACCAATCTACCAGGTTACACTTAATCTGTATACTGGATAGTCGAAAGAAAAATTATGAAGATTATTCATACAATACTTTCGCAAATGTCACATCAAAGTTAACATACCAGATGCATTAAGATACGGGTTACTCTTGATATATACGTGTTTCACATTAGATATTATATTATGAAATACCCCAAAAACTACAGTATGCAATTTCCTTAAAACATTTTAATACATACACTAGTAAGTGAACCTGATTGTATTATTACAATTTTGGCTTTTATATATATATATATATATATATATATATATATATATATATATATATATATATATATATAGATTCATTTTAAAAACAATTTGTGAAGAAAATTTTTAAAAATAGTTCTGTAGAATGAGGGGATATTTTCTTATGCCCCTTTCTTAGAAACTAATACTACATTACTGAATTTTATGCATTTTTTAAGATCCTCCTTAAAAAATAAGACTAATATCAAGAAAGCAGCATTTAATATATATATTGACAAAAATTGTGAATTGAAATGAAATAGATGCTAATTTTTATATTTTTAACATTCATTTTTCTCTAACAAATAATACTTTTATCAGAACAAAAAATAAATATTGAAAAGAAACACGTGTTAATGTTTATACTCATTATAACCTTACTGTTTTATTTTATGTGTATTAAAGTCTATCTTCACAGTACAAATATTAAACTTAGTGTGTCGGTCCTAGTGGTCTAGTGGTAGCCCTCGTAGACCCAAGTCTACGGATTCAAACCCGACTAGGGTTGGTGTATCTTATAGGGCGTAAACATTTTAAATATGGCCTCCTTCGAGAGAGAAGTAAAGCCGTTAGTCTCGTGTCGTAGATTTACAGCACGTTAAAGAACCTTAAGTCTGATAGAAAGGACCTCCGGGCAAAATTTATCGGCCGTTTCACGACCTGGTTTGAATGAGACGCTAATACCCAGAGATGTTAACGAGCGTCCTTATATAAATAATAATAATAATAATAATAATAATAATAATAATACTCGATGAGATCTTAAAGGCACACACATGAAAATTCAATGGTGCGCTGATTATATCTTTAGAGGAAAGCGTACATAAAAATTCCTTGTTTTTGCTGCATTATTTCACTATACATTTCACAAAGTATTTTTTAAAATAATTTATATATCATGTAACAAACATCAAATAATATAATACTGCCCACAAATTACTGCACAAGTTGTAAAAGTTTAAAGGAAATTGGTACATAAGTATAGCGGTTTTAAAAATAATATGTATATAATACGCTTTTGCCCTAATAATAAATATAGTGTATGACTTTAACAGAGAGGAAACAAAAAAAAAAGACGAAAGGATGTATAGGAGGAAGAAAATCAGAAATTATTAGAAGGAAAAAAAAAATGCAGTAGAGAAAGAGAAAGAGTGCAAAAAAGAACAGGAGGGGGGGGGGGGAGGAAGCTACAAGGAAGTTAACAGGATTTATATATTCGGTTTGTTAATCATCGCAAGTTTAATATTGTACATTTTTACTGGACAGTTTTAATGTTGCTCAGGCTTTCGCCTTTGTGCTTTGGAGAACAAAGCGGCTGCAGAGACTCATCGCCTGAGAAGCAGCCGCCTGTGGTAACCAACAGACCGAGATAAAGGTTAGAGAAAGACGGGGATGAAAAGAGGAGCATGTAATTTAGAAAATAAAACCTTAGCAACAAGTACCTCAGGATACAGGTGGCTTGCCTTTCTCAGAAATTTGCTATATATTGCTTTGTTCCCGGTCTTGCTGGACAGAGAACTTCTGTAAGCTTTTACTAAAGTTGGATTTGTAACTTGCACAGTGAAAAGTTTAGTTCCCGGGAGGGTTAAATAACTTTCTATGTCACTGACCAAAGAACCCTAGAGAATCCTAAAATCTACAAGTTTCTCAAAGCTATGAAAAGTTTCTAAAAACTATAAAATCGTCCGAATGAGTTCGAAGCCAAGAACCTGATAGTGAAGCAATGCTATGTCGGGTTTATGAATGTAGTTTTAAGACTTTAAAATGTTTAAATTCGTTCCGTAAATGGAAAAAATTTCGAGCCTTACAATTTTGGGGAATGACAATACAGGCATTTAACTCAACATAGTCTTACTTCCAAAAGAAATGGTCTTTAAAATAATAAATGAATATATTAATGAAGAATAATACAAAATGAATAAGGGACAGGAAGTAAATTTCCATCCCGGTATTCAAACGCCAAGGGAAAAACCCCAAGGTAAGGATGGCCGGCTTCAAGGGATTTGAACTGGAGATCTCACGAATGCGTTAACGCTTGAGTCACCCCGCTCGGTAAGGGTATGGGGAGATACCGAAAGTAGCGAAAAATTCGTTGCTGTCCTATCTTAATGACATTTGGTATCTCTTTTATTTTTTCGCAACTCATATCTGTATTCCAACCTTTCAGTAACTGAATACGGTTGATACTTTTGGTGATTTGACCAATATGGTGGTTTGAATGTGAATTGGCACGCTGACAAATAGCTGAAGGGACGGTTTTCCACAGCTGAACAATTTTAAGTTCCTCACCAGACTATCTCCCCCCTCTCGAGAATGACCAATAATTTAATTTTTATATTTTGATTATGTTACTTATGCATCATTTTGTTACGCAGTTATGTAGACCAATAGAAATGCTGAGGATGTGACCTATCCATATTTTTGCCTCGTAGACCAAGATCGCAGGTTCAATCCCGGTAATTGTGGAATATTTTTCGGGTATATAAATCATAATTCTGGCTTCCTTCGAAAGGGATGTAAAACCGTGGGTCCCGTGTTGTAGATTTACCGCACGTAAAAGAACCTGAAAAGAGGCCTCTGAGCAAAATTTATCGACCGTTTAACGCCCTAAATTGAATGGGAACTGATGACCAAAGAGTGTCCTTAAATAAACCAAATAAATAAAATAAAATAAAAAACCCAAGGTACGTAAAACCTCCGAAAAATGAAAACTTTAATCAGACAATTTAAACTGACCGGAACTTGAACCCAGAACCTCCAGATTAGAAGTCGCAAACGCTGCCGTTAGATCACGAAAATGATCTTAAATATTTTTATTAATATTTATATGAAGATATTTTGGCAATCATTTACTTCTTAATCATTTATCTAGTTAAGTATTTTGTAAGGCAGTAACAGGTCCCCTCAACTCAGGGTAATCCAGCTAGTAAAAATCTCCATTTACATAGAACAACACAATGTTGTATTTGTTTGTGTAACTTCTTAATAACTGTGCGTAGAACACACTTTGGAACCGAAGACTTCTTCATCAATAGATTAATTCAATTTGTTTTCAAGACGGGTAAAGCATGCGCAGAAACATATGGAAGAATAAGGCAGACACTTCAAGAACTTTGTATGACATGGATGAGGACTTGACTTTTTAAGTGCACATATATAATGCTTTTATTACACGCTCACTGTGGCGTAGCGAGTTTAACTCGGAATTCACGTTTCCAGCCGTTCGGGAGCATACGAACGTGGTCCTTGAATTACCTGCCGTGATCAGGTTTTGTAGATAATGCTCCCATCGAGTATTTCTGTTGATGATTGACACAACTTCCCCTCCCCCAACCAAAAAACCCACTAAAGCATTCATGAATAATAATGTGCGATGTTCTGTGCTGAACTAAGACACTTTGAACGGGAGAGGGAATTCGGTTAAGCTTAACTCCGATATGGGATGTCTACAAGAGTCAAGCGTTAGAGCCTAGTAAACGTTCATTCAACATTCCCAGCTGCATATAAAATTTAAAACTGCTCAGGTCAATATTCCTATTAGACTATATTAGAGTCGGCCTCGGTCTAGAAATTACGTTCTCTCCACTGAGGCCGATAGTTTTTCGGTACATAAAAACATTGAGCGCAAGTCCTCAGGAAAATACATAAAACTGTGGGTCTCGCGCATAGATGTATGTCACGTTAAAGAACACCATGCCTGAGAAAAAGAGTTTCCTGGAACAAAATTACCAGCCATTTCACGTAATACCTTAGCATCACAATGAAGCGATGAGATGATAACCTTTCCTTTATACAATTGTAAGTGCTAAGTGTAACTAAATTAAAACGCTTCACGGGACAGGCTTTGGACTTAAATCTGTAAGCTGGTGATGAATATTTTGGGTTGGCCGTACTGTAGCATCCTAACTAATTTCTTAGCTGACGTTCCAGTTATTTTGCTGCGGTCTCCTTCTTAGAAACAAGTCTAAAGTACTAACACAAACTCATAATTATCAGTTTTACTTGATTGAAACAATTGTAACTTGGAGCTCAAACAGAATTGAAGTTACCATAACGTTAGCTTTTGTGTCAACTTTTCCCCGTGATTAACTTTGCTGCATTTGAACAATTTTTAATCCTCTGCAAGCATAGAAAGTATATTATTATTTAGTGTATGATTTTTAGTCAGACTTTATAAATTTATTGGATATATGCAATGTTTTTGAACATGGAGCGGAATTATTTATAAAGGTATAATTGTTTTCATTTTCTTCATGATTATTTTGTAATTCAGGAAACTAGTAGTACAGCCATACTTAAATCTGAGAAATTGTTGATTTGATTTATTTGTGGACGATCTTTAACATTCAGGTCATCAGCGTCCCATTCAATTCAGGGCGTGAAATGGCCGACAAATTTTGCTCATAGGCCTCTTCTTTCAGGCTTGAGGTTCTTTTTCGTGCTGTAAATGAACGGCACGGCTTACCTCCCTTGCGAAGGAAGTCATACTTCCGATTTTTACGCCCGAAAAAAATCTCAGAAGTAACCATGTCGGGTTTTACAAAACGAAGGCGAAATGCAAATTATTGTAAAATTATTATAATATAATATAAAACAGCCGAGCTATACTTTCAAGCCTGTGATATTTACTGCCTGAATTATCCGTCATGTAAACCACGAAAGCAAAGCTTGTAAACGGTTACTGCAACCTCGACTCTGTTACATAAATCTGATATTGCTAGATCATATTTGCAAATTACTATTATTAATAATTTTGCTGTATAACACTCAAAGTTATACTAATAATATTTATGATATTCCACTACACAATTTTACAAAGACTTTCGTAATATTCAATGCAATGCCTCCTGAATCATACATTTAAAAATTTGTAAAACATAATCTAGTCAACAGTGGACATAATTGTTGTTGGTTTTGAAATAATAATTTGAAAAATGGGAAAATGCAACAAAGACTTTTTTTCTACCAGTCCCATACACATTATTTAAAATTATTAGTAAAGTTAGTGTGTGTCCCCTCGATACGCTAATTTAATCTCCAATGATTATCTGTGGGATTATTAGAAGACAAACGGTAGAAGACAAATTCACTTTAAATGAACTGAAAAAACAATAACATTTGTTAAGAAATTACTTCCATTTCTCAGAGGGAACTCCATAAGGCAATAGATTTCAGAAATGTTCCAAGGGATTCTAAATCTTTCATAAAAAGCTGAATCATGCTGAATTTATTAGTAATCACAAATAATAATAGTATTAGTAATTGCTTTACAACACAAAATATTTAAAAAGCATTAATATAATTAGAATTTTATTAATAATTAGTAAGTTTTCTTCAGACTATTATGTACCGCCACGGATGGCCAAGGTCGTTAAGACGCGAAATCGTGAGCGGAAGGTCTGGGGTTCGAATCTCATCAAGACCATCCTCCCTGACTGGGTTTTTTCCAGGTTTTCCTCAGTCCTCATAACTGCCAAATGCCGGGGAGGTATCCTAAACTTAGGCCTGGAACGCTTCCTTCCTTTAACATTTTCCTTTCCCAATATATCATTTCATCTCATGTATCATCAGTGTCCGCCGCCTGTGGTGCCTCAGTAGTAAAAACGGGCGTTAAACATTACAAAAAATTAAAAAGACTATTATGCAACAGAAATATTTTATAAATTAAAAATTGTGAACGATTTCTCGAATGCTATTAGTTTTGGAATGTAAAGCAACAGACCCTTTGTTCCTTAGAATTCACCCCAAAATTGAGTTTCTTCCTTTAAATGCTTTTGGAGGATTTAAAATCGATTTCAGTGCAATGTGATATCAATTTAAACGGTCGTATAGTAACGTCGCAGCGAGTGTTTCACTTGCTAGGCATTTTAACTTCCATACAGAAATGGATTTAAGCTTGACGAGATTTAAGATGTTGGCAAGTAGGTCAGCAAGAGGAGAAGTGCAAGTAGCACGGGGGGACAAGGTCATAGATCTACGTCAGCAATGCTATTTCAAGTGGTACGTGGAAGGTGTCAATAGAAAGAACCCGCTATCGCATTCTCCAAACATATGTTGACTTCTGTTGCCTAAGTTGTCATTCTTCTTATGGCGGTTACGGAGAAAACAAAATACGTTTATAACCCTTTCGAAAAAAACTTATGGGCGCTGAGAAGCTGGAAAGAGGAAGGAGAAAAAAAGTTGACAACGATAGGCTTGCGGTATACATTAACAAGAAACAAACGCTACTTGCATGTTATAGTTGCCAGGCTGCAAACACGTCTGGGGTTGATTGAGAGCACAAACACTTGTGATGGAGGAAGCACCTATTAGTGCTATACATTTTAAAAGGAATGGTAAAGTATTCTAAAAGACGGAAATAGTGACAACGAACACATTAGTGTAACTAGTGAGTGAGCAATACCTCGCGCGGCCTTGCGAGTCTGCCGAATCAGCAGATAATGCAGCCATATGGAGGGATGGAAGACCACGCTGAAGTCATGCATAAGTTTGCGTAGTCTGTTGAAGATAAGGAGGTGTTTTTCGTGACTTTTATTGTGTATTAATAAAATGAATATAATTCAATTCATTTATTTTACTCCAAAGTGCATTTTGTATTATTTGTGCGTTCCTGTAGGATCGGATCTGCTATAAGGATATTATTTCAAGGAGAATTTCCTGGTGTTAACGTTTCAAATGGAAGTTCGAGTCAGCCTGGTAAAAGGCGTAGAAGGAAACGTAAAGTGCTCACAGAAGAAACTAGATAGCATAGGGCACACTCTGGGAAAAGTCCCATAGAAACTCATTTCGGCGACTTTCTTAGCATAAATCTGTTCGAAAGGCTACTAAAGTACTAAGTAGATATCAATATAACAGTCTTATAGTGTAAGAACTAAAAACCAGGAATCCCTTAATGAAAAGTCGAAGATTGGTAATGGAGTTTGACGCCAGTACAAAAACAACAAATTAATCCTAACCTCATTTTAGACAAAGCTTGCTTCTACCTATATGAATATGTTAATTAAAAAACAACGGATACTGGAATACATAAACATCTTAACCTGGTTCACAAGGAAGCATTTAATAAACAAATAAATGGATTGCTAGAGAACAATAAGCTGTATTTTTTCCTTTAGAAAAGAATTAAACATTTAAATATAAATTCAAATATTTTTACAGCCCTTATTTCCAGAATTAATTGAGAGGGACGACTTTCCAGCAGGACTCTACCACTGCATATATAGCCAACTTTTCCCGAACTGCTTTCTTATCGAGTCATCAGTAAGGACATATGGTCTTCTTGATTATTCGATTTAACCACATAAGATTATTTAATGAACTATTAAAAGACAAACTGTCAAGAAACAAATACAATTTAAATGAACTGAAAAATAATATTCGTTAAAACATTACTTCCATTTTTCAGGGGGAAGTGCATAAAACTATGGATAATTTCATCAGCAGATGCCAGAAATGTGCCAAAGAGCCCCCCCCCCCCAAAGTAACGGAAGGTCATATGCAAAATATTCTTACAAAAGAGATACATGGTAGTCTATGACCAAAGCAGTCAGCTTTCATGATACGAGTTCAATATTGTGACGTGTTATGTGTATCAAGATTCTAAATATCTTTAAAACTAGTGGTAATCTGACGAATGAGTGGCCTTGTCAATAAACAAAATGCTCATTTGTTCGGCTGGAAAAACCGGAGAAAGTGACAATGTGTGTCACTGTGTATTATTGATCTGCACTTCATTGAAGATGCACATGGAAACAGAATTAACTTCAATCAGAAATGTACAAAGGAGCAAACTACTGAACATTTTCGGGTAGATTTGGACACATTTAGTGCGCTGATAAGCACAAGGAAGTATTTCAACAAGATGGGGCGACCTTCCATGCTGATTTTGGAAATGGACGCCTGCTCAAACAGCTGTTTCCCGATCATCTGTTTTCTGGACATTCAAATGTTCCATATTCTTCACGAATTTCTGCTTTGTCGTTGTGTGATGCATTTTGCTGGGGGATACTGAAAGAACAGTTTTTAATACCCATTCCGGGTGATATAGACGAACATGTGAAAACATCGAAACAATTCTACACAGTGTAACAGGGAAGCCGTGCGATGCTATGATCACCAGGGTGATAAACAGTATGGAACATTCATACACAATGGTGGAAAACTGTAGAACACCTACATGAACGATAGGTAATCACTGTATATAAAATGTTACTCAAGTATTTTGGCTTTCCTTTTTTCACGGGGGATGGGGCAACCCCATATAAAGCTTGAAGACGGACAATTTCAACATCTCTTTGCTTGAGATGGATGAGTAAATTACTAGTAATTATTTATGAAATAAGTCCTCTAGTGTTTAAGTACTCTCTGTTTGGTGTTATCAGTTTGATTAGCCCACGACTCGCAAAGCCGAGCAAGTTGGCGCACAAAGGATTGTCACCTGATGCAAGTTAAATGCTCGCATCCCTTTTCCAAGTAAAACAGTACAATATTATTGACTGCAGGAATGTTCATACCATGCAAGAAACAATACAGGTTATGGTTACTATTTAGTGTCGACAATGCAAACGAAAATAAACATTTTATGAAAAGAAAATATTTAAATAGGTATATAATTACTTACCATAAAACTATAAGAAAGGGCGCCGAGGAAGGAGAAATATCCAAGCGAATGTTACCTCGTTGAAGGCTTGTGAACAATTCGTGTTCCCGAAGTGTATTAACAGATTATGGGGTACTTGCCGACATGAAGCTTCATATACACGTCGTATTCGAAATTGACGAGGCGAATCTCATAGCTCTTATGCTCGTTGTGAAATGCAAAGCATACGCCAAGCCTTAACACTCTTCACAATTTTAATGTACCTTGCAATACAGCACTCACCGTGACCTTGCTGACTTTCATGTCGTCTAAGCGGAAGCAGATGGCGCGTGAGTGGTCAATTCTTACAACGCTCATCTGGTAGCAAGTGGCTGTTAACGCTACGTTGACTTTTATGTCTTGGTTAAGATCGGACTTTCTGTGAGGCTTCCAAAGAGAAAAATGATTTATATCTGATAAAAATGACTAAAATGCATACTTACATTTATGTAGATTATTATCAAACATGGAGCGTAATAAGGACTAAAATTTATAAAAATGATGCAAAATATTGCAAATAAAATGTATATTTCATCAAATTCTCAAGGTATTAAACTTACAGTTAAAGGTGTTACTGCTTAACGATAGAACAAGAATTTAATGCTCTTGATGTAGATATTAAAATAATACTCACATTTTTGTACTATTACAAATTGATTACTTCTTCATCTTTCTATGATAATTGCCTATTTACAAAACAATTTACAAAACATTATTTTCGATTTTCAAGTGCAGAACAGCGTCTATTGTCTCTTAAAACAGTTTTATTCTTGCTAAGATTCCTCAATATCACTAAAGTAATGGAGGTCACTTGTGGAGTCGGTCCTGGTAGTGTAGTAGTAACCATACTTGCTTTCTAAACCCAAGGTCGCGGGTTCAAACGGCCAGGATCGATGGCTTTTTTCGGGCGTAAAAATCTTAAGTATGGCTTCCTTCGGAAGGGAAGTAAAGCCGTGAGTCCAGTGTCGTACATTTACGGCACGAAAAAGAACCTCAAGCCTGAAAGAAGAGGCCTCTGAGCAAAATTTATCGGCCGTTTCATGCTCTGAATTGAATGTGACACTGATGACCTGCGATGTTAAAGAGCGTCCGAAATAAAACAAACATCACCTGTGGAGTTAAATCCAAATGTAATTCCTCATTTGATTCACTTTTTAAAGTAACACAACTTAGAACAGTTTTGATACATTGTATTCAAGTTCACTTTCACTGCTTCTGTGACTTCTACTGCAACATTGAAACATTTTGTCGCTTTCCTTAGGGCGTTAGGACTTTTGGATAGAAGGTTGTGAAACTTTTGTAGAGCATTAATGCAGCTAGGATGCAAGAGAAACTTGCTTGAATGTATGGTATATCAATTTTAGTTATTTTATTGCCTGTGCATTCAATTGAAATAGAAACGTCAGAGTCTAAAACAATGAGCACATTTTAATGACTTCAATGATAACTGCGTAATATTCTACTGGTTTTAAACACTTTTAAGACTGGCTTTCTGCTTTTCACATTTTATGGAAAGGCGGAACCAGCCTTAAAATATTGATGCCAGTAAAATATCTGACAAGAACTATTTTGAAATCGTGAAAAGATTTAAAATACATTTTGGAATTACGTAAAGATATGTGAGTGTTCCTTAAATGTGTAAGAATATTGCTGTATTCGGAAATAGGGACAAATGAAATGAAAGATCCCATTATGTTCCGTAAAGGGTTAGGGCCTTCTAGAGGGGAAAAATGAGGGACAAATAGAGTAAAATATGTTTTAATCATTCAAAATGTCTTTATTTGTAAAAACATGATAACATTTTAATTATAACTAATAAAAAAACAATATATATTTACATATAAATCTAGCTCTGCTTATGAATAGTGAAACTAAAAATTGATATTTCGGTAGTTAAAATCTCTTGCAAATGTTAATTAGAAAACATGCCAACGTATAACGAGATATTAAGTAGACATTTCATTAATTTTTTTAATATTATCCATGTTAGTACATACTGATCCAATTAAGCTGGAGGAGAAATTTTAATAAAAGCTTTTGAAAGAAGAAGAGAAAATTAATAACTTTCATTTTAAAAGCTTGCTGATATCAAAATCGAATGACCTTTAAATGCAGTGTTGCTTCTCTGCTGCATTGCCACTTATACCATCAAACAACTTATTCAAAAGCACAAAAATGGGATGCAATAAAAAGATGGTGAAAATAGAAATAATATAAAATATAGATGTGTGAGTATATAATTTATTTTAACAAGCAAAGATGTAAAATTTAATACTGCAAATATTCGATCAACAGCATAAGATATTGCAAACACATAAGGTATTCTTGCATTTTGATAATATGCCTTGAAGTATTACGAAAATAGCTGGATCTGGATCGATGTACTAAATTAATGAAACAATTATCGAAATTATTGTAATCAGAGAAATAAACACCTTGGCCAGACTTTTCATATCGCTGTATCTGCCCACAATGACCAACAAATTGTTTTGCAAAACCGTTCATTTATAAAACCGCATACCACTGTCGTTCTGATAAAAGCGTCCAGTAATAAAAACCTAATAATATGGGGTAAGGTGATACAATGTCTTTATACCTAAGAAGATACACTTCCGAACATCCCGTATTTATTTTTAAGATTATGACTAATCGAAGAGAACAACCTCTTGTTGTATCCGAGTTTTCGTATATCTTTACTTGGGGGGGGGGGACAAAGTGAGTGATGTTTCATTGGATTTTATGCTCATATAGCTAAACCTTTACCTTGGATCTAATTACGCACTTTTTGTAATTGGATGGCTGTTTATTTAAACGATGTAAATAGACAAGAGAACACGACTCGTTCTAATGTTTTGGTAGAATACAGTAATGCTACTAACAATAATTATGCTACTGTTTCCGGTTTAATTTTCCATTGATGCACAGAAAAAGGATGCTCTAGCAAACAAAATGAAACAGATGATTCCTCTAGCCCCCTTCCATTGTTTAACCGGCGTTGCTGGCTCCAGGCAGCCTCTGTTTATTGGTTCACAGGAAATATTAGAGAGCGCTCTCAGCAGAGTTTTGCTGCTCTTCTAAACAAAGGTTATCTGCTGATGATGGACAGCTCAACTTGTAATATTTCTCATTTTTAAATAGACCAGCTCCTCGTGAATGCCATTCTTCTGTGTGAAAAGATCTTCGGTTTATTCAATAAACAAGAACTGCATTCACGGTTAAAGGCAACTGTGTTTCTGACCCAGAAGGCATGGTTAGTGTATTTCACCCAGCTGGGACTGTTTGCATAACTGGGGCTTCTGTTTCGGATGCTCCTTAAATTTTCAGAGTGTAGTATGTATGCATCTTTGGAGGAGTTTTTTTTTTTTTTTGAATAGTGTTTAACGCCCGTTTTTACTACTGAGGCACCACAGGTGGTGGACATTGATGATACATGAAATGAAATGATATATTGGGAAAGGATTTTTAAAGGAAGGAAACGTTCCAGGCCTAAGTTTAGAGTACCTCCCCGGCATTTGCCATTTATGAGGACTGAGGAAAATCTGGAAAAATCCCCAGTCAGGGAGGACGGTCCTGACGGGATTCGAACCCCAGACCTCCCGCTCATGAGGCCGCACCTTAACAACCTCGGCATTCTGTGGCGGTTTGGAGGACTCGAAAGCAGTTCAAAACACCTAGTTATCTTTCTTAAATACTTCAGAATATATATATATATATATATATATATATATATGTAGAACATTTTTCAGTGCTATTTGGAGTCGTAGAAAAGTATTTAATCTTTATGATATACTTTGAAATTAGTTTTTTTCCCTGTTTTTAGCTTTTCCGCACACTCCCTTCAACTGACCTTCTTTCCTAGTTATTGTCACAATAAACTCTGTAGCATGTAACAGTACTTGGAGGTGTCGCATAATCCTATAAACCTTGCTTTATACACGTAAAAGCGTGAAAGGATGCCTTTAAGAAATTACACAAAGTAACTGCATGTAATTACTTTTAAAACACTGCAGCGTTCCTCTCGAACGTTTTAAAATCAATTGACACAGGTATTCAAAACTTACTACAAACATTGTGGTTATGTTACTTAACATAAACTCAAACTTATAAAAACGTAAATATTATGAACCGTAATCCATCTTTTGGAAATTAAATCATCAATTTCTTGTAATCTGATAAACAGAAACATTCACTTTTTCAGACACTTAAAAATAAGTACTTCCTTCCATTTTCAAGTGGATTGCAGTGGTACCAACATTCAAAAATTAATATAGCACGTAATACGTGACAACTGAGTTGTAAAAATAAACATTTTGACTCCTATGATTTAAGCAGCGAGGCAATTTTAGTTTCAAATCCAATTCATCTCTACATCTCGGTATTCAACTTGACTGAAACTGTGGTTTGAGATTTTCAAAGTAATAAATTTAGTCATTGCATGCAATTATCATATAAAGCAGCAGTTTAGAGCAATGACTCGGGTTTCAATCCTCACTAGAACAAATATGTGCAAATAAACATGAAACTTCACACGATTCAAAACCATAAATTAAATTCTTCACTTACAAAAAACAAGATGTCCATTGAAAACTGGTGGAAAGCTTTTAAAAACGTCTGCTCTTTTCATTTTGAATCCAAAGAGGGTTCATCATTTGCGTGCCTGCCCCGTTACCTCCAGCGTTTTTCCATAATTTTATCAGTGTCATAAATCGTCATCTAAAAGGGCAGACGTATTGGAAAGGGGCTCCAGCATACGGAAAATAAATCCCGAAAACTCTAAGCGTAAGGGTCATATATTTCATTTACAGAAGTACACAACTACAACATTCGCCATACGTCATATTACTCATTTGTTCTTTTTAGCCATAGAAGTGACAAAATCCGACTGGAGTTGGACTTAGTTGCGACAGATTTTGTGTTAAATAGAGAAATCTTTCCAGCAGCTGGTGCAGTACGTGAAGTGACTAAAACTACGTACGGGTTTTCCAATGCAAATATGTAAGTAAGCAGATCAAGCATTTGCTTCTTCTCCATTATTATTATTATTATTATTATTATTATTATTATTATTATTATTATTATTATTATTATTATTATTATTATTATTATTATTATTATTATTATTATTATTATTATTATTATTATTGCAGGATTATATAGCTAATATCGTCTTGAATGTCTTTCATTCTAGAGTTGTGTTCTTCATTTCGCTCATTATTTCCTCGTTCCAGGTTTCCCGAGTTCTACTTCTCTTGTTTCCGCTGATAAATTAGTTTAGATCATCTGCTTCCATTTTCAACAGATTTTAGGCTTCTTCTCTCTATTGTTTCTTGCACAGTCCCTTCTGCATTATTTTGTGTCGATTTCTTGGTTCCAGTCTGAAGACTTCTCAGGTACAATAGTTTAACTTTTTCCAGCTAATTGCTCTTTCAAGTAAAATTCATTTTACAAATTCCAATTCGAAAAAACTCATAACAGATTCCATGAACATTATCCCAGTTAATTGTTTACACTCTTCGTATGTTTATTTCAGTCGATGGAGTATAAATATAAACATGACCTTGTTTTTCTCAATTTTTTTTTTTTTTTTTTTACCATTTTCTGCCTTTTTAAGATGCAAATATATATACCGAATATTTTTCTTGGTTTATTTAAATTCCAGTTTCTTCATCGAGAATGACATTTATCTGTTTTACTACAGTGAGATTATTTCAGTTACGGGCCGGCAGAGCGCGGTAATTTATTGGGAGAAGCCAGTTGTCAAGGCACGTGTAGATAGAGCTTATATATTTTTTTAGGGAAACTTTGTCTACAAATGGTTGTGTGTAGTCTTGAAGAAAGAGTTTTTATGCACGATACTTATATGAAAACGAATTCTTGCAGAGAAGAAGAATAATCCTGGCAATCCTATTTCAGTTAGAGAATTTGTTAAATTTTTTCCACAAATAGGATCTCTCAATGACAGAAATGTGTTCCGAATTGCTGTGTTCTTACCGAAGAAAAGTCAAATGAAATACAGGAAATTTCAATACAGATGCCGGCAATGTATTCCCATTGAGGGGCATCATTTTCAAAATCTTTTATAACATAGTTAATGTTTTTAATTATCAGTCTTAAATACAGTATCATTATATGCTTTCAATAAAAATAAAAATATTAACTTTACTTTCGGGTCTATCTCTCTTTTTCTGGTTGCGGCGGCTGCAATAACCAGCCGGGCTTAAGCGACCCGTAACTCAAGCTCATTACATTAGAAATTGAATATGCACTTCAAGCTTAACTTAAAGTGACAGCAAGATATTAAATGTTTTCATAATTTTACTATTAATTATACTAAAGTTATATTGAGCAGTAGTTCTTGGACATCTGAACATTGTAATGCAATAGAGCGATTCGTTCATGTAGTGTAATTACTTATTTTAAATAGGTTTAGATAATAGACAAATTAAAATCTTTTCCTAATATAAAACTTCCCAATCAGTACAAGATTAGAAAAGATGCAACGTGATGTAAAGTTGGATGAATTTTGATCAGCGCCCCGTACAACCTTACACTCTCCGTCCTGACAGGCCGGAGACACAGAAGAAGCAGTTCTACATTATGGCTGCCACCCCCCGGCCTCGACAAGTTGAGACACATTTCAAGAATTTAATACACAAAAATAAAATACTGCAGGGTCTAATTGCCAACAAGGGACTTATAAACCAGACTCTTCCACTCTCCACTCACACAAGTTACGCGTCCCATTACTTCCTTACAAACAAATTGTCATTTATGGCGTCGTTTCTAAAGACTCCGGTGCTAATTAACCTGGTGCAGAGCGCACATAGTCATTCCTCGTCCTTTTACGTTCTTATATTAAACTGCTCCAAAATACACAGGGGGCATCTTCCAGGATTGTTTCAGAAAACATTGCTGTACAAAAGATCTCTCGTACTATTTTATAACTCCCTTATGATAAATTAGTGTATATCACCCAAAAAGAGCACGGGCAAGGTACTCAGCGAAGGTTCTTCCTAATTTAGAAAATTGTGTTTATCTACTTTTTCCATTAAGTTCTCTCTTGGGCCTCCAGTTATCTGGACATCTATTATTCTACTCCTTTGGATTCCAGGTGACAAGTCAGTGCATCTGGAGTGGTATTTGTGTGGTGGGAGTAATTAAGGATTTGTTTGTTTATAGGGAAGAAATTATTACCCGATTATCAAATTCTTAAGCCCGTCCGGGGAATTTTGGATAGGTTTGTTTTAGGTGAGTACAGTGGACGAGGAAGTTTCTGTGCTCAGAACGGGGTTTATATCTTGGATTTTGGAACGTTCTGATCCCTATGACTCCTAACTACTCTACTCCTGTGCTGGCTCTCAGGTAAGACTGGAATGTGGGTTCCTATCTTAAACTCGAAACTAGTGGAGATTTGGGATGTAAACACTTCACGGGTAGAGGAATTTAAAAAAAAATCACTTTAATTGAGACTGAATTTGTCACGTCCACTAAAGAGTTTTATTAGTTGTGAATATACACTCAGGGAAAATGTCCATTAGAATCGTCTACTAGGAACCTTGACTGTATGACGGCACGATCTGGCAAGCATTTCAATTAGAGGTTTGCGACAGTCCAAAACTCGCTCACTCTGGGAAAATTAAATCAAGAGTTCTTCACTCTATTCGGCAACGGACGCATTTATCAGCGATACGTCGGTGTACTTTAACACTTTCTAATTTCTCGCGTTTCCTAACTTTTCCTTCCTGTACTATTAAAGTTTGTATTCGCATATTATCTTCTATACACATTTACACTTGTGACTTCCTCCGATACTCTGCGACTTCACTAACAGATGACTCGAGACTTAAGACGCACCTAAATTTAAACTTTCACTTAAACTTATATCGCTCAGTTTTCTGTTACTTCTGGTACGGTTTGCCTTCGGCTACAAGCGCCGGACTATAGCTAGACCGCGACTGTATTTTGACTTCGACTGCAATTCCTATTCCAACGACGATAGTTGACTGTTGAGTGCCCAATTTGGCCTCTATATGATGTCTTACTCGGGGATGGTCCCTATGACGCTTGTTCAGTCTTAATTCATACTTTAATTACTCTCCTTCTCCGTTCATTGGCTGTTCCTTGCAATTATCTTACGGAACTTTCTGATTGGTTCATCTTTTTTCGCCTCTTCTGGCTTGGGGCGGGGGTGTCACAATCTTGACCTTGACCTAAATAATAGGATTCTCCCTGGGTCCTTGAGCGAGAAGATATACCGTACATTATTCTCTATCACTTTTAAGAAGTTGCCAAGGGATGCAAACAGTCAAGCTTCCCTTGTTCGACTTACACGTAAGATTTAACGGTATCTTATGTTTGTTTCAGGGTTACCATGAGGGGATCTGAGAGGTTGGATCCGATTTTATGACTTAGGATCGTTCCCTACACAACTTCACTTTCGCTCGTCTCTTCTAACAATAAATTCAAATACGCCATACTCACGGCAATGCGACTTTGGAACGAACCTCGTCTTCTTACTTCTAATTTACATGCTACGTCCTATAATTGTGATAATAGTTTAACTCCATTTAGGCCACTGTGATTGCCTAAGTGTTTCTTTATGTAGGAGGAAATCTTCTGTTTCACATCTATCGAAGACTTGGCGTACCCACACATCCTGCCGAACTTCACTTGGGATTTCTCTGCAACCGCAGCATTTTGGATGTTAATACTCTCCAGGCATGATCATTTCTCAGGCGGCATTTTAAGCGCAGATATTTCTTCATCTTTTTCACAGTTATTCCTTTAATTTTTTTCCTTGTTGGTGGCCATAGATAAGAGTCGCATGCACCTCTCCATTATTATTATTATTATTATTATTATTATTATTATTATTACTGTTGGTGTTATTTTCATTAATTTATTATTAATTTTTTAGACCACCGCATGATGTTTTTCAGAAAAGAATGGTTTACAAACTCCAGAATAGGACACAACTTGAAAATGCTTTGAATGAGACAGTTGAGTTTAAATGTGTGAATTATTATTTGTATATTTTAAATTGACTCCATTTATATCTATCGTCCCTCACGAACATTAGTAATTACTTTTCATTTATCGTAGGCAACTTCGTTACTCTATTGAAATATATCCTTTAGTAAACTTTATAGTTCAGTTGTTCAGATTGCTATACATTGTCTGCTAAGCGGAGATTCCTTTTGCCATTTACTCGTATTTTGGTGTCGTAGGTGCCGTTGGTTCTTTTGAAGATATCTTTCAGTAGGCTTGTGAATATTTAGTGAATACATAGTCGCCTTGTCCGACTCCTCTTTATGGAGAAAGCTCTTGTTCTATTTTTACCTAGCCTGACTTTATCTCTAATTCCTTTGTAACATTCTTAAGTATTTTTCTTTTAGCCCATGTTTATTTAGTTCCACTATTAAGGAAATAATCTCTACAATGTCTAAAGCTTTGCTGAAGTCTATGAAGGCTAGATACAACATTGGTGGAATTCTTATGAGGTTTTTCCCCCCATTAGTTGTGACATTTGAAGATTATCTATAGTTCAGCGTCCGGTTGGGAATCAGCCCGTTCTTCTAAACTTTGATTAATTCTTTTGGTTATGCTTTCGAGAAGAGTGTATACTCGGTTGATATTAAGCATATTAGTTGGCAGTTGTTCGTCTTCCTTGTACTCGTCCTTGTGCATTAAAATTAAGGTGTTTATCTGCCATTGTTAACGCATTGACTCAGTCCAGTATTCCGTTGAATAGCTATAAAATAGATTTAAGAAGTTCTTCTCTTATATTTAAGTGTTTGTTTAGTCTTCCGTTATCAACAAATGTCTTGTAGGATTTTGGTGAACTGTAATGGAGTATCGTTTGCATTTAGGTGCGTGCTATTGTAGAGATTTCCATACACCCCGGTAGCTGTAGACACAGTTCTCAATTTTGAAACTGTAGTGCTACTACTTGGGTATTTTAGTTGGTTTACTAATCTTTTTTTTTTTTTTGGCTGAATTCTTTTTTGAGCTTCTTTAAGGATTATTTTCATTATTTGTTATATAAATTATGTTCTATTAATTGCATTGTGTCCTCATTAAGATTCGCACTTTTTGTAGTCACCCTATCATTGCTACAGGCTCGAGTGGCAGCTTCAATTATGCAATTTTGTTTATAATTATAAGTGTCTTGAGTGTTTTCTGAAAGGTTCAGACCTGCTTCAGCACATTTGCAGAAAGATTTTTTTATAATATAGTTGGTCATTGAATGTACAATTCTGAAGTCTACATAGAATTTTAATCCCTTCATGATTTCAACATTATTTTATGTTAAGACTATTGTTATTGAAATTTCCGATAACGAAATTAATTAGGGTGTCACCTAAGTGAACTGGAAGGGGAGTAGTGGTAAGGTAATACTGTCGCCACGTTGCTATGAACATATGAGAATATTGTTCTCAGAATATTAGAGGAAGGGTTATGTTCAGCACACTTTGCTATTGCCTGTAGATGAACGAATAGTAACTATCAGGCGTGGTATTAAAATGGACCGTCCTAAAGCTATGTTTTCTAAAAGTGAGAGCGTTGCGGGTCTCCGAGAAGCCTGTGGCGGTGAAATTTTGCCATATAGGACTAAGATATGTTGGCGCCTGTCTTTTGACGAGGACGTGATATTGTGGAAGGTGCAGAAGAGGTGTATGTCGTTCTGTTCTCGAAGCTCATTACTCTGTGACTCAAATTTGCTGGAGGTGGACAACTTGAGAGGTAGCCGCAGAAGTCAGAACAAGCCATAGAAAAGCATTCCAGTAAGGCTCCTTTTCAGACATCATTAAAAAACGGCTTAAGCTACGGACGTCCAGCGTCTTCCAGTAGTTTGACAGCGGGTGATAAATGTGGCTGGGGATTACACTGAAGGAACTCAAAAGTCTACAGGCTCTTGAGCAAATGGTTGAGTATGTTACACTTTTTTCTTTCCACCACTTGAAGTCTTTCTTAGAATATTTCGTCTCGTCTGGTTTCGTGAGTATTGCAGCGTAAACACACACCACGCCAAATTGAAATGTCTTGTGTATTTCTATCCTATCTGGAAAACTTCACTTCCATTTCCCCAAAGCGCACACTTGGAGATTTAGATTTATATATACGACTTCTCGCGTGGAATTTTCTCGCCAAAGGTACGTGTTTAACAAACAAAGTCACGGCAGCTATGTCAGTCAATAAGTCACTCAACAGGTGACTGTTAGATGCAAGGTTCATTAACTGCAAAGTATGCATGCTTTTCTTGTCTATTGTTTAAATAATATTACAATTGATCGGTTCGTCGAGTTCAAAATGATTTGGACGAAGATTCTCTGATGTTGAAGTTCCCAGTCGTAAAATTATCCATTATGTACATAACGGGAAGTATAAAAGATAAGCGAAGACAAATATTAGATTTCAATATCTTAGCTTGAAAAGCATCCTAAAATTTACTAGGCACCTTCCACAACTAACGGGGCGCTCTTTAGGCAAGTAACTTTATTTTATAAATAAAAAAAAAACGGTTTATTTTAGTGGAAATATAGCTGGCAACTAGTGGGGTATTCTCAATTATATGCTCATTTCTCAAGAATATATGAAAAATGTTCTATTGCAAAAAGACATCCCTAATAACTTGCTTCTGCATATTGTTTATTATTCCCTACCGTTCATCTTTTAAACGAAAATATATTTTCCTGTATCCGTTTTAGTTAACTTATAAATTTTCCCATCCCTATTATTGCTCAAATTTCAACTCATCTCTTGTTACATTTGTTATGGGAGATGGCATTTACAAATTCTGATTCCCCCGCACTGCTTCAAATAGCTATTTGTAAGCATATTTGAGTTAGTAATGTTAATTATCTTAACGGGAACCCTAGATAATCTTCCTACACTTTCTGAAGTTAATTTGACAATGTCTAGCGCATTTTTTTACGGCATGTACTTCTTTGTGAAAACGAGAGCTTTTTCATATAGTATGACGTTGTTCAATTGTTCAACTACACGGCCATTCCTTTCAGATATTCAAAATGGCCGTGATTGGAGATGGAGGGCGAGGTATTTTTATCTCTCTCTCTCTCTGCGAATAGAGGTTGCAAGCAAACAAAGTTTACCTAATTGAGCAGTGGACGATTCTTATGATTGGCTATACAGCCGAGCTAGCAGCGAATCTCTAGATATGTAAACAATCAATTATATTTATTAAGCCTCAATGGACAGTAATTAAAGTTAGGCAAAACTTTTGATAAACAGTTCTCCAAACAAGTTTATATTTTCCAATCCGTGGAAAATTAAGTTATTCTTTTATTTAATAGAAATTAGAAATGATTACAGCTACCTCACCACCACTCCTGCTGGCTGTAGCAACAACTCACAAATATACAGTTCTTAATAAAAATTCTAAGCCAGCTATGTTACAACATACCACACAATTAAAATGTTTAAATATAATGATATGTAGGAGCAATGGGTGTCAAACACTTCGGCTTATTTCAAACTTTAAAAATAAATTGAGGAAGTTTATTGAAAAGTAAATTTTCCAAGAAAACTTTAATTGTTTAAAATGAGTTCATGCTAAGTTAAACAAGTTAAGGGCGTTAAACAAATGATACCAAAGTATATAGAAGCAACATATGTTCAGAAAGCATCTAGCCTTAGCTTACACTCAATTCGAATGCCTTTGATACACTTAACCGTTATTTGGATTTACTTTCAACTCGCGTTCCACATGGTGTCCTGTCAAAAAATCTTATTTTTGTGTAGTACCATTTTCTCAAGTTTTAGCCAGATGATCACGCCCTTCAAAAACTCATAACTAAGTCCTGCCTTTGGACACTTTGGATATACAAGTTAGTGTTCATCAGTGATAGAACCTTCGCTTTGAACGAAGAGCATATGAGTCAAAACAGTTCGAGTTACAGTGAAGACGCCTTCCCGCTACTACCAGCAGTATAGATATGTAAGTAGGGTGGGTTGCCGCCAAGCAATACTCCATGCACAATTATACTGTTGCGGAATGTTTGAAGCTTCTCGGTGTATAAAACAGGACTCTACTTATAATTCTCGTTGGCGCTCTTTTATATACACAATTAGAGTTGTTTTTGGCTCTGTGTTCACAGCTTGAGCACAAATTTCGCCGCAACGTCATATATTCTAAATCCTGGTGTAGATACTGTTGCAATCTCTGGTATTTCTCTACGACCTAATGACAAACCTGCATTATCAAAGAATGCACTTTACGAACAAAATGGGTATTTCAACTTGTTAATGGCCTTTCGGGATACTGGTTAAGTGTGCATACATCTTTGAACCCGTTAAACCGGCCTAATTCGTCCTATAATAGCCATTGCGACTTCGCCACAAGTCTGATTAACGTTCCGAATTGTTTCTACTGGGAAATCTCCACCTTACACATCAACACGATTTTTCGCCACCGAACCAAAGAATTCTCACTTTCAAAATAGTGACCACAGTGCTTGAAACATCGCCTGAGTTCCAATAAAATGTAACAAAAATGATAGGGGATTATGAGGTACAAAATAAAGTAACGGCGAGTGAAATGAATTAGTTTCTTTTGAATATAAATCATAACACGGATAATAAAATATTATTATCCTCTTTCTAAATGTCAACTTTAAGTTAATACTCTCTATTTCACATGCAATGTAACAACCACATGCCATTACTATCTATTCAATGACCAATCCGAAACAACGAATGAATAGGATTGGTATTGCGGACGAATTGGATGAAAAGGAAAGCAGTGAAACCTAGAATATATTTAATTATTTTATCAGAAATATCAAATTACAAATATGCTCTGAAAATCTATCGGCCTGGACCATAGGTGGCCTTACACTTGGCAAAATAATTAGTAGCTTTTAGATTAGTACATTTGTCTGCAGATATATCAATTAATTGTTTCAAGTAGTCTAATTAATATAGCTTTCTAAAGCAGACTTGTTATGGATAGTCCATAAAAGGATAAAATTGCAATTCGACATTCTTGTAAAATATCGTTTACTACTGAAGTAAACTATTACCAAATTTATAAAGGTTTATGGGAATTTTCAATGGTTATAAAAATGGAATGCTAAATTTAAATATTCGTAACAGTCTGGAAGATGAGTTCAAAAAGTGCAACAGCAGGATTTAGTGAACAAATATATTATATATTGGATGACAGCAAGGTAAAGTGCGTCAAATTGCTAAGTCTATGGATATTTCAATGTAGGCTACATTTTACACCAGGAATTGCACATTTTTAAACAGTGTTTAACGCCCGTCTTTACTACTGAGGCACCACATGCGGTGGACCCTGATGATACGTGAAACGAAATGATATATTGGGAAAGCTTTTTTAAGGAAGCAAATGCTCCAGGCATAAGAGCGTAGGAATTGCACATGAAAAGTTTTGCTTCCCAGGAGCAAATCAAACACATGGAATTATTGCAGTTTCGTGAGACTTGAACATCAGATTCGTAACAACACTCAAAAGGATAGAAGCCGGCTGTTCAGCCCAAGAGAAGACAAAGTCGGTTTCGTCTGCAGGAAAGGTTAAGACATTAGTCTTTTGGGACTAAGTGAATGGGACACCAAACTGTTTTGACCCTCTCTCCATGAAAATGTCCTCTTTGCTTAACAGTCTGAACCACATCATCCCTCTATGTAGAATTTTCTTTCTGGGTATATTTACCTATCCGAAATAAAGAAAGACAGTTGATTTCAATACAGAAATAATTAATTCAAACCATTCGCATTTCACTGATTCGTTTCGCCTACCTATGGAAAGAATTATTTTAGGATGTTGGCTAGTATTGATGGTATAGAACAAAAATGAAAATCTGGTTGTAGCACAGTGTATTGGGGAAGTTCGTATACTCCTATAAGCTAATTACAACCAACAATATGTAATAATTACAATATAATAATATAATATGATATGCTATGAGAAGTACAGTACAGGGGTATACGGACTTCCCGGACATCCTGTAGTTAAAACATATGAACTTTACTGCTATTAGTGCACTTTCTTACTAATTTTACACATTAGTGTAAAATGCTAAAATAAAGTAACTTCCTACCCCCTCCAACTTTCGATTAGTAGCTAGTTTATCCCCCCCACCATAATCGTACACATAAACTTTGCTTATTTTCACAGTACGAAACTATTTCATCCTTTGATACAAGAGAATATAGCAATCCAGTGTCCTTTATGAACCGAAACTGATATAAACTGCCTTGCCCTCCAATCCGATTTGCCCACCGTTACCTTAAGCTCGTATTAAAAGCATTTATTAGAGCTAAGATGACATTTCAGTAATATTTGCTCGAGTTTGACGAACCTTTAACTCTGGATAATGTAAAGGATAATCTTTAAAATATGCGCAATTCAGAATTCTTTCTAATGAAATATATTATAAGCCATAAAGACATTATATGGTTATATGTACTATTTTTCTAATGGGACATTGATATGAGAACATCCCAAAAATTTTAGGACGAGAAATCCGGTATAGGGATAGTTAGGAAGTGGGATTTTTTTGGCCTCTTGGTGCCTTTCGTTCGCAAGGGGTCCCTCCGGAAGGAAAAAGTGAGGTGAAGGATACACAGGCGGCCAGGATCCTGAGGGGTGGTGCTTGAACGCCGTGAAATCCCTAACTTTCCCACACATAAGTTTCCCAGACGCCGATAGACCAGCGAGAACCATCCCGGTAACAGGTTGCAGACTCTGGGGCAGGAACATTCTACTGAGCGTAAGCCACTGTGGTAACACACCGCAGCTGCCCGTCTGGCCTAACTCTTACGACTACGGTAAAGACGTTATTCTACTCAGTAGGTTAAGTTCTGAGATCCTGCTGCATCGATGCAAAACTCTGATCTTAGTAGCGTGTTACGCCATACTTGCAAGAAAAAATTATCAGCCTCTATTATTATTGAAACAAAGAAAGTCTGTGAAACACCATCATTTGAGGGTTCATCAAAAACGCGAGAATTACAAAGCGTTTCATAAGTGCTGCAGAGAACTGGCAACTTGTTTTTATTGTTACCGCCATTATCTCAAAATTTTATAATTTATATTAAGTTCTCGTGTTAAAAATCTATGCTACCTATCAATAACGTAATGTTCTAGTACTATAATCGTTTATGGAAAATAAGAGTACGTAACGTTTAAACAAATATTAATCATAAGAAACTCACCTCAGATATTAAAGTCTCTGATGAAAACACTACATAACACAAAATCTCACTTATCACAAACAACAGCGAATATTCTGCAACGTTTCTGCTGAACATTCTTAACCAACCTGTTTGTATTCCATATTTTTTACTAAGCGAATTGACTTGCATTCAGGAAGTATCGGGTTGAACTCCCTCAGGGAATTCACATAGGTGAAATCAGAAATTTTTTGCTGTTTTCTCTCATTACATTTCACAGCATCAACCTGTAATACGTCATTGCACCGGGTGTGATAAACATAACGCATGGCTACTATGTGAACTGATTTGTGTCAATCTATGACGTAATTTCGAGTAAGTGCGGTATGATGACAGACCTATCGATATGACTGACGCAAACAAATGTAAAACTACGGCATGAGACAAGTTACTGGTCTTGAGCTTGTAATGGTTTGCTGAGAGTGGCCTACACAGATGTTAATGAACTACATCGAAATAATTTCAGAGAGTGTAGAGATGTATATGATAAGCAAGGTAACTAAAAACACAACTAAACATAACGCAGCTTATGGTGTTAAATATTTTGGCATCAGATGTCAAAACCAAGCCGGTTGAAAAATTGGTTCAAAATGTTTTTAAAACTGCCTTGCGAACACGAAATATCGAATAATCGCAGCCTGTTATAACCGTTTCAAGATTTAGTGCTATAAAAATCCCTCAAATCTCGATCTAATCGTTTGACAGTGCGACAATGAACTTCTATTAACTGCCTCCTAGCATTATGTGGCCTACTCTATAGGGAGCTCTTTAACTGCTTGTGTAACGTAATGCGTAAAGTGAAAGCTGATGCTCTGCAGGCCATGGGTTTAACTCTTGTCGTGCCGTTAATTTTTTTAATATGAAGTGCTACGATATGCATACTAAAGAATTATTAAAGTTATTTAACGCTTTCAAGTTTTATGCTCTTTCTCAACAATGAATGTATAAATAACATACAATGGCCAATAAGCTTGTTACTAACATGATGCCTAAAACTTAATTTACCAAATACATACTCAGAACATGATTCTGAATGGCAAGTACAACAACAACAACAACAACAACAACAACAACAGATGTAATTATATGAATCGATATGCTAAGATTTAGGTGTAAAATTAAAACGTGGGCTAAAAGCCGTAAAACTGTCATAATCGTTGATACGTTCTGAAATCTCCCTTCGTTCGTGTGTTATGCTTTTGAGGGACATTTTCATTATCCAGTGGGGTACTGGTGCTTTAGAAACTTATTGCCATAGCTTCGAAATTTGAATAGATAGACCATAAGTTTTCTATTTCAAATTACCTGTCTACACTCTCTGAAATTATTTCCACTTAGTTCATTAACACTCTGTATATACACCAGTTTGTGTTTCATATGAAGAATCTTATAATATAACATAAAATTAACGTTCTTTGTATATATAATATATTATTATTATTATTATTATTATTATTATTATTATTATTATTATTAATGTAGTTACTTTCCAGGTTTTGTAGCACCTAGTACAGTATAGTTCGTTGGTGTGTGTTGGCATACAATTTTGCCATAGAAATTTGAAAACAACGACACGAGTAACCAATGTTGTGAGTGGAATGTCTGGGTTCGATTCCTTATAAGACCGTCCTTCCTAACTGAGGTTATTCTATGATTTTCTCAGTCCTTATAAATGACAAATATCGTGGAGAAGAATAAAAATACATTCTTTACCGATTTTAATTTCTTCTCAGGTATAAGTAGTGTCCACCGCACCTGATGCCACATCAACAAAAAACGGGCAATAAACAATATTTAAAAAATTGAAAATCAATATCTAACGAATAAAGGAAAGAGTAGCTATTTTACAGGTAAAAACAAAATCTCAAGTTTTAAAACGGCATGTTTTACCAACACCTACTGAGGTAGGAACTCGAAATAAATGACGGAAGCTGAGCCCACAAATTTATAGCATTGCAAACACGTTGGCAGGAATATCTTGACCCCAATGCTGCAGATCTTTAATCCTTGGATGTTTTTTAGGGGAGGGGACACGTCGTTAAAACCAACAATCACAAATTCCTTACTCTATTGTACTCTACGCTGAGAGAGTCGCTGCTAACAAAGAGCAGAGTTCTCTAAGATACCACCATATTGAAGTAGCAGTCAATTCTTCCAGTTTCCGCTTTCCAGGCTTCTTTCTACTGCTTTCCGATAACGACTATGAGTTTTTCCTGTTCGCGTAACTTCTATCGGCTTTATTTCTTTTCTTTTTTTTTTAAATTAGATTCACGCCATTATTTCTTTCCCCAACTATAGAAATGTTATATTACTTTTCCTCCCGCAATTTCGTTGTTTTTCAAGTGTATGTGTTTGTTATCGTATAACAGAAGATAGCGTGTCATATCTCATTTCAGCAAACGATCAACTATCCCTATCGTGTATGAAATAAAAATTCGAACTCAAAATTTGTATGAGAAAAGGCAACATTGCACTGAATCAAGGTGCGCCATGCAATACGTCTATATGACAGACATTTTGCAAGATGCTGTGTGTTAGGAAGGTGAACTTTTTTGTTCTAACTTAGATATGAGATAAAATGAACCTTCTTATTTAGAAAATAATGCAGTTCTTTGAGCATACAGTTTGTTTAAATGTAATAGTGATCTCGTAACTAATAAATTAAAAAACTTAAATATACCTCACGGATTGTTTTGTTCTACTTAAGAAGATAATTCGAAACTGAATCAAAAGTTGTTTCTTCAATATTCAATATAAATATAAAAATATTTAGCATTACTTTTCCCATAATTCCATTTTTACATACATGAAAATAAATCAGAATACATGTCATGATATTTGAATGAATACTTTCAAAGAACAAAGTATGGCAAGTATCCAGTGAACAATTATTATAGACGACAATAATTAAATATGACAATTTTTACGTAGGATTTTAAAATATTACATTAATTATCCAGCCATTCATTATTTAATAGCTGAAAATGGATTTACTTCCGTTGGCAATGAAATTCGTTGGTCCTGGTGGTGTAGTGGTTACCATACTTGCCTCCTAAACCCAAGATCGCGGGTTCGATCCCAGCCAGGACCGATGGATTTTTTCGGGTGTAAAAATCCTAGTGTGGCTTCCTTCGGAAGGGAAGTAAAGCCGTGGGCCCAGTGTCATACATTTACGGCACGATAAAGAACCTCAAGCCTGAAACAAGAGGCCTCTGAGCAAAATTTTTCGACCGTTTCACTCCCCGAGTTTAATGGGGCGCTGATGATCTGAGATGTTAAAGAGCGTCGATAAATAAACCTAATTAAAAACAAAACAAAAAACAAAACGAAAGTAATTCAAACAAAGTGGAGAAAAACACACTTTAATTACAAGAAAAGGGGGAATAATAACAATAGACACAAACGCATGCAAGTACAAACCGTTTTTTTAATGCTTCCCTTTCTTTTTCTAGTGCAACACACTCGTAATATAAAGTAGTTAAATAAAAGGGAGGTATATGGCCAGCAGAAAAATAATTAAATATGCAACATTCTTAACATATTTACCAAGGAAATAGACTTGGAAAAACTACATGATTATGGAATGTAAATGTTAAGGAATTGTAAAACTGTAAATAATGTACCTAACAGGATTAGATATCATAAGGTAATATTAATATAAAGAAATTTGTTAAATTTTATGATTATATTAATAAGTTGTTCTCAAAGGTAAGTTCAACAATCAAACAATGTGACCATTCTTATTAGAAGCAAAATTGAAACTGTTCCAAAAGTACTATAAATATAATAAAGCATGTACTATTTCTAGTACGACCAATTGGACACGATATTAATAAAGATGAGATAAAAAAAACTACATTAACAAAAGGATACTCTATGTGCATAAACCAATACTTGAAAATAACTAATAATTGAAATTAAAGTAGTTTTCTTAAGCCTGACTTTAATTGCGCAGGTTCTTCAGACAAAGTCTCTAGTACGTGCGCAAGTAACTGATCCCAGTCGCTTATGGTTTGACCTAGAAATGATTCATTTGCTATTATTTGTTCTCTACTTTCTTTCCTTTATTTTGTGAGAATGGTTACTTTTTATTAAATTGTTTAACAGTTATGGCCCATTTTTTATCTCTGGCAGGCTCACCTTGTACGTTTTAAAAACTGCTCTTTTTCCCCTCTCGCTTTTAGAACCAACTTTAAATTATGTCTAATGCTTTAATACCAGTGTCCCCAACTTTTTTTGAATCGTGGAGCCCTTTATATGTAGAATCAATTTTTATGGCGAGTCCCTTAGGCCCATCCTGTTTATTACAAATTAATGATGTTTGGTGTTATTACGAACGAGGGGAGAAAAGGGGATGTAACAGAATGTAAAGTAAAGAGATATCTAAACTGCTCAATTTCCATGCAATTAAATTATATTTTAATAAGTTTGAAATTTTGCCATTATTCTTAATTCTCAACTGCCACCAATACATATGATATTATCAAAACGTATTCCAAAATTCAACAAATCAAACCATTTGCGTTAGGTTAGATTTTATATTGTGGATAAATGCAACAATAAGATCCATACAATAAACTCAGTTCCTCCAATTTAATCCTTACATCCAATTCAGTTCAAATACACATGAGTTCATAAACTTATTCCTATTAAATTTTAATTCATAAATAACAAACGTTTAATAAGGCATTTTGGTTATATTTTCTGCACCAATGTCTTATTTTAGGTTCAATTTGTGATAATTATTGCAGGCTGGTTCTGTATTTGTTTTGGTAGCTAAATAGGCTATAGTCCCCCTTCATAGAGACACGTAACTGAGCGAGTAATATTATTTTTGCTTTCTCGGAAAAGATTTTGAATCCATCTTTAAATGCAGCAAAAAAATCCTTCAGACTTTGATTTAGAATGGCGGTTTTTAGTTCGCTATGAGATACCAAATTATGAGACTTTCATATTGCGCTGAGTTTAAGCTGGATATATATATATATATATATTTTTCATGCTGAACACATTCAATAATTTAAAGTAATTAAGCACTTTCTTTGAGATGTCGAGAAAAAAAGATTCAAACGACTGTCTAAATGCTTTGAGATACTCCTGAATGTTTTTCTGTATCTTGATGTTATTTTCAATCAATAAACTATTTATAAGAGGGAAGAAATGCACATCTATACATAAATTTCCTCTTAAAAGAAAAAACTTTGGCACTTGCATCAAAAGTTGTGGCAAGTTTTCTTTTTATGATATAATAATTTCATTCATTTTGTTAAAAATGTAGACCAAATACCCCAGTTTGTACACCCAGTCTTCACCATTTAAAACCGTAAGCAATAAAGCGTTATAGTCCATAAAAATGCTGCTACTTATGCACGAGTGAAAACGCTTTTCCTCGAGACAATCACTTTACTTAACATGCAGCAGGAGGGACTGATGATTTGAAGACGCTGCTTTTAAGAGGTCGCGATTTTACAACTGTTTGTTATTTTTATGACATCATTCAACATTATCATACGCTCAGACGGCAAGAGTAACGTGTGTCTATGAAGAGAACAATGGTTGCTGCTACACTTCTTTGACATAGCTTTAATTTTGGCAATGTCTCCAGCATTGCGACCCTTTTACGTACATCTGCACCATTTCCCCACGATAATTCATTTGATGAGAAGAATTCATCCAAAAGAGTTAATATTTCATCCCTTGATGTGTTGGCTGGTAGTGGCCTGCAAAGAAGAAGGTCCTCCTGATAGCTTTGTAAGCAAACATAACGAACAAATGCATTAAAACAGCCAACCCGGAGACATCGATCAATTCATTATTTGTAGTGCGAATTTGGTACACGTGACGTGACTTATAAGTTTCTCAGATATATCACTTATTCACTAGCAACGATGCTATATGTTGTATAAGGTTTAATAAGTCTCTACAATGGTATGAACTGCACAGTAATTTACTAGGTAGGAAGCTTCCAGTGCTTTTTCAGGTAATGGTTTTAGCAAGTGTTGTCATAATTTTCTGTGACGCCAAAATTTCGTTGCGTTTGCTCTTGAAAAACTCAGGCTGTTTATCTTTCAACTCGGAATAGTTTCCCTTGAAATAAAAAAGCAATAAATAAAATAAAATAAAATAAAATAAAATAAAAGCAATTTATCAGAACAAACACAACTGTTGGTACATAAATTTCTGTAAATTTCACATAGAGAGGTGGACCATTATTGGTTTCTGTGAATCTCGTATTCAAGTAACTTTCTTTGTATTTTAGATTTTTATTGGAAGATCTTTCTCTCCATTCCCCCTTTACTGTCGCATTTTGCAAATAATGACTGAGGTAACGCCGCAGATTCAGAAATGGTTTCTTTTGCGTAAAACTCCTCTAACGCTTTGAGTGTATTGCTTGGTTTTCATCTTTTTTGTTGTTGGCTCATCTAGCAAAGTAGTTTGTCTTCCTTTTCAAATTACATCTTTTTTCTTCAAAATACCTATTTGAAGCCAGCAGCTCATGCCTAAAAGAAAATCACCAAGGAATGTAAGAATAACTGACTTTATCTTTCATTACCCAGAATACAAAATAAACCAAATACAGTGTGTCGTTAAAAATAAGATGCTTTCGTTGAAAAATTACTCTTTTTCATTACAAATGAGGGCTTTTATGTTAAAAAAATGTTAAACAAAACACTTCTTCTATGTTAGTAAAATAATTCAAAGCTATATTTAATATTCTTAAATATTAACTTTAAGACTTAACTGTAGATAATATAAAGAAAAAATGTAAATGTGATGTTAGTAAATGCTTATAGATTTTAACTACCAGTTTGCCTAAATCGTCAAGAATTAATTGATGAATAAACAATAAATAAATATTTAAAGACATTTTAATAAAAACGTATGCTTTTAAAGTCAGTTATTTAATTTAAATTGACAGTTTTAAAATCTCACCATTAATCGATAAAAAGTCCATTTTTAAACGATAAAGAATTTATTTTAAAATAAGAAAGCATAATTTAATTAAGGAAAAAATACTTATTTGTAACGAAAAACTTTTAAAATTTAATAACAAAACAAAATATTACCTAATTGTTAACCAATAAATCCCCCCATAATCCATCAATAATGTAACGTTCAATAATGTAGCTGTAACTCATCTAAACGATAACAAGTATGGCTTCCTTCGGAAGTAAATCCATGGATCTCATATCATACATTTACGGCACGAAAAAGAACGTCAAGCCTGAAAGAAGAATCCTCTGAGCAAAATTTGTTGGCCTTTCACGCATGAATTACGAGATCTGTTCAAAAAATTCCGGAACATTCGTAATTTCGCACCAATGGAGCGTTGGAGCTAAATACCGTTGGCATCCCTGCACACGCCTATGTTTGATGTGTATCTGCAGGAAGTTTCATTATGGTATGTCTGTTAGTTATTGTTCAGTGCTGTATTGAGTAGAACGTTGTGTCGCACAGTTTGCGAATTTCGAGATGGCAGAGTTAGAGGAGCAACGCGTCTGCATTAAATTTTGCGTGAAACTCAAGAAAACCGTTCGGTGTTACGAATGGTTCAGGGGTTTAAAAATGACTGGACGGAAGTTAAAGATGACCCTCGTTCAGAACGCCCTTCGACGTCTACCGACAACGCTCATGTCAGGAACGTTAACGAAATTATGCGTGCCAATCGAAGGCTGACTGTCCGAGAGATTGCAGAAGAAGGTAACATTTCAATTGGTTCATGTCATGAAATTCTGACACAGCATCTTGGAGTGCATCGTGTTGCCGCCAAGTTCGTCCCACGGCTCATGATTCAAGACCAGAAAGACGATCGCCTCGCAATCTGTGAAGAGCTTTTGGATCGCGCAAATGAGAATGAGATAGATGTTCCTTAAGAGAATCATAACTGGTGATGAGACGTGTGGGTCTAATGTTATGATGTTGAGACAGGTTTAATCTTCACAATGGGTGGGGAAAGGTTCTCAAAGACCAAAAAAAGCTCCTCAGGTCAGGTCAAACGTGATAGCCATGCTGATAGTTTTCTTTGACTTTAAAGGATTAGTTCATCATGAATTCGTGCCGTAGGGACAAACTGTTAATCGATGGTACTATCGGGACGTGTTGCGACGCCTGCGAGAAAATGTGAGAAAGATACGTGAAATGTGGCGGGACAATTCATGGCTCTTTCATCACGATAACCCACCCGCACATTCATCCCTGTTCGTGCGTGAATACTGCACAAAAAACAAAATCACTGTGCTGCCTCATCCTCCGTACTCTCCAGATCTGGTTTCTGCGGACTTTTTTATTCCCAAAGTTGAAAATTCCGTTGAAAGGACGAAGATTTGCAACGATAGACGAGATAAAAGATAATTCGCAGACGAGATCCAGAAAGAGGTGTACCAAGACTGCTTCCGGAAGTGGAAACGACGTTGGGAGCGGTGTATCAATTATGGAGGAGAGAGACCATGCACAAGAAGTAAAAGGTAAGCGTAGAAAAATTTTGTGGACAAAGTTCCGGAATTTTTTGAACAGACCTCGTAAATTGAGGCTGATAACTTTAGATGTTAAAGAGCGTCAGTAAATAAATGAAATAAATAAAATAAAAACTTACAATTTATGATATATCCGGCTTAATGATAAATTTGTATTCTGAGTTGTGATTCTACGTTTTTCAAACTCCTTCTACTGAAAAAGTCTATTTATTTTCATTTTTTATTTTATTATTTTTTTTTAGATAAATGAGTGCAGAGAAATATTTTTAAATAAATAAGTTGTTACGAAAGACACCAATAACTTCATAGCAATTTTTGATAGTCCGAAAGACATGTGAAATGTTACCAAGGAAACTATTAAGATGTATATGAGAGTTTTGCCTGATCCACGTTTTCGGCGTATCTATTTAGTTACCTCAATAAATATACATCATAAATCTATATCATCTTTCGTTTGGAATCATTCGGAGAGTTCGCGGACCACAATTTGAGAACCCCTGGTCTAGGGGACAAAAGGCTGTGGTAGTGTGTGTTGAATTGCATTTTATGTTTTGATATTCCTTGCTAGGTGTTAACAGTGCATTGTTTCACTGAATAAAATAACTATAAGCAGACAAAGGAGTGTGTCAACAACATGCTTTGTCTGCAAGGTTCGTGCTGTAAATATTATGCCGACACAATTCAAGGGACAAAACAAGTGCGCAGCAAGTTCCATACTGTTAAATGTAGCAGACGCTAAGAATAATTGAAAGTTGTGAATAATTCCCCAAGCTTACCATATTAACAGCATTATATTTTTTTTAAACCTTCAAATCCCACTTTCTTCCTTGACTACAGTTTGTGGTAAGAGTACCATAAGCCATGTTAACTGAACCTTGTATACTCATTTCGGCCTACTACATTTTGCTGATCTATATTCTTAATACAGGCACTATTAGTTCAATGCTGACTCGAGCGTATGTGAATTAAACTATTTGTTTCTAATATAGCAGGCCTGGAATGTAATTTCCATAGCAACTCAAGTTATAAATTACTTATTTTTTGTCATATGTGGGAAATCTTATTTTTCTGGCGTTAATATCTTACAATTTATAATTATAAATAAATGTTATTAAAAATAAAACAATAATAAGAGTGCTATGTAAAATTAGTTAAGTATAATCAAGAAGCACAGATCAAATATAAAACAAAGCAAAAATATTTTAAATGTTACGTAAGAAAACAAACACAGAGAGAATTAGACTTTTTATTTTTAAAAGCTGTTATTTCGCCTTGACTGTTTTGGGTTTCTCGCGACATCTGTATATATTGGGCGTGAATGCTTTACATGTAATTCGTAAGCCTTTAGTTATGAATAAAATGACAGAAATGAATAAATGATGGCGCAAAAGAGCTACCACTACACTATGGGGGCGCCAGAATGAACACTGTTTAGCTTTCACAAACAAAGATATGAAATAATGAACATGAATAAAATTGAACTAAGGCGCCTAATTCTGCTTACTAAATAAACATTTAAATAACATAAATGCATTGTCAAAACATTTATGATATTGCAGAGTTTTGACCTGAAGTGCAGAAAGATTTGCCTCTTACCCTGCATGTATATAAAGCGTTTTATCTACACTTAGACTGTGTATTGTTTTTAGCAAATTCCGAAGGCATGTTGTTAGTAGCTATTCTTGTTGTACCCATGAAACAATTTTTGAAAATTTTCTTCAAATCTCCATCGATTACTAGACACCGAAAACGATAGTGAATACACACACGTGCGCGCGTGTTTGTTAACGATCTAGCGGTCCCAAAATTTAATTTTTTTCTCAATGAAACTTGGTTTATAACAATCAGTTCACAAACAATTCGTCAAGTTCGTTAATCATAAAAATTGGACCAATTGGGGAGCGTTAATTTAAAGCGAAAATTTAAAGAAACATTTAAAAATTACATTAGCAGCTGAAATTTTTTTCTCTTAATGAAACTCGGCATATTTCATTAAAATAAATTAATGAAAATAGTTTCTGAAAATCAGGGCAATCGGGTCATTAGGAGGGGGGTTACCTGAAAGCGGAGTGGAGGTTAAAAAGAAATTTAAAAATCGCCCCAGCGGCAGGAATATTCGTTTTTCACAACAAATTTCGGTGTATACTATTTAAACTAATAAAAAAAAACCACTTTCTATAATTAGGAAAACCGGGCAATTAGGGATGGGGGTATAGCTGAAAACCTGAATTTAAAAATCGTTCTAGAGGCAGCAATTTTTGTTTTTTCGCAATGAAACTTGGTATAGGCCATTGAAATAAAATAAGAGTAATAGTTTATGAAAATTAATGAAAACTTATTATTAGTAGTGGGGGTTTACCTGAAACCCAAATTTTAAAAACGAATCTAGCGGCACTAATATTTCTTTCTTTCTTTCTTTCTTTCTTTCTTTCTTTCTTTCTTTCTTTCTTTCTTTCTTTCTTTCTTTCTTTCTTTCTTTCTTTCTTTCTTTCTTTCTTCCTTCCTTTCTTTTTTTTGCAACAGAACTCGACATATATCATTTAAATAAAATAAGAAAAACAGTCCCTGAAAATCAAGCAAATTGATATATTAGAAGTGGGAGTTTTACCTGAAACTCAAAATTTAAAAATCGCTCTAGCGGCACAAATATTTGTTTCTTCGCAACAAAACTCGATATATAGCATTTAAATAATATAAGAAAATAGTTTCTGAAAATTAGGGCTATTGAATCTTGAAAACTGAACTTTAAAAAGCGCTCTTGCGTTTAATTTTCTCCCCATTGTTTTAAAATAAATGGACAAATTAACAGCATATAAACTCTATTTATAATGTCGCATATATTTTATATTTAACAAAATCATCGCCGTGAAGATAGAAAATGTGAAATATTAATCTAATATATGTTTGAGAATTATATTTATATGTAAGAGCGCTCTGTAACAAACTTCAGAAAACTTTTTCATTACATGTTTTACTACAATAACATTTAAATTAACTTTCAAAGCCAGTCGAAAATCGATGGAACTTTCGATTGTATATTGTTGATTGTGTATATTTGCTAGTACATTGTAATTGTTTTTAAATAGTAATATATTTTTGTTTAATTGAAACACATGAACACCAACTTCTTAAATAAGAAGATGTAACCGGAAACTTTGTTATTTCTCTACTTTAGTGAATGTAAAGATGATATTATGGGTTCAGTTCATAGACATGATTCCATTTAAAAATGCTTTAAAATACCCACACAGTATAGCTTTGTCTACCAGTGTTCATATTTAACAGTATATCATTCATTTTTGTGGCTTAATCTCAATAATAATAATAATAATAATAATAATAATAATAATAATAATAATAATAATAATAATAATAACAACAACAACAACTCTATAAATGTGGTTTCTCTTTTGTAATAGATTGCAAGAAACCTAACACCACACAGTAATGCCATAAATTGTTCATTTCACTAATTAATAAGGCCATTATTTGGATTTAATATTAATTTTAATGTTATTCAAGTTGCTGAGGAATTCGCTTAGTTAACGCAACTCCTGCGTGACAGACTGTTATTTTTGCTAAAATGTTTGTGCAACAACCAATAAACAATTACACCACTGAACAGCGTTGTTATTCAGGATGATTACAGCTTCGCCAACATGATGGAAATGGGTAATAGAATTCCACTGGTGTACACTGCAGGAACAAAATTGTATGCAATGAATTTTACAGTGCGTAGAAATTAACCAACGTTACTGATACGTCCCATTTGGCTCTATATTCGTGAACAATGGAACGTGAACCTCGATGGCACATTGTTTTCAAATCGTTCCATTATTGGGCAACTCTCTGGATTTAATATTAATAGCCCCATTCCAGCGACAGGAAATGAAGATTAAATGTTAGAGGAAATGTGCGTACTCTCGCGTTTAAAAGAGGTACTATAATCATTCATATAACGCTACATCAAAGCTTGCAGGATCATATGATGTAAGTCTTTAATCCTGTGTATAAAATGGGCTAATTTATGGGAAGAGCTGTAGAGTCTGGTTTGATGTCCAACTGTGCAAATATTTCACAGAGGCAAGTACAGGAAAGAATGTGATTATAGGTTTGACCAGCTTCTCTCAAAGCAACAACAGAAAAGTGGAAGGTATCTATTACTCTATTAAAAGGGCTAGCTCATCGCAAGAGTTGAGTGTAAAGAAATGCTTCCGCGAGCATTACTTGCATTTGGATGGAAATATTTGGACAAATGAAAGATGAAATAATCCTTAGGATATGCGCTTTAATTTCTGAACTTATCGCTCAGTATAGTCACAAGATAAATGAATACACTTTAGTTGCACTGAATACGATTCTTGAAGGTGTCGCTTAAGAAGTCCGCCTCCTGTTTCGGTAGATATATAAGAGGCGAATCAAAAGCTTCCGGCCTAACATGATCATTGTTCGTTGTTCATGCTATCTGATGCTCACTTGTTTCAGGAATGTAAACATTGCATTTCCTGTCGGTTCTGGTGGTCTAGCGGTAACCATACTTGCCCCGTAAACCCAAGATAGCCGGTGCAATTCCGGCCAAGTTCGATAGATTTTTCCGGGTGTTAAAATTGTGATTGTGGCTTCATTCGGAAGGGAAGTAAAGCCGTGAGTAGTAGATTTACGGCACGGAAAAGAGCCTCAAGCCTGAAAGAAGCCTCTGAGCAAAATTTATCGGGCGTTTCATGCTCTAAATTGAATGGGACGCTAATGACCTGAAATATTAAAGAGTGCCCATAAATATATAACAAAAATCAAACTGCATTTCCTTCCGGCCACGCGTTCATTTGCTTGCTAAAGCTAATTTAAGCCCGAAGTGATGCGTAATACAGCGTAACATTCAAAATATAGGCCAAAGCAGTGATTAAAAATTTAATTAAAGAAGGACTTTCACCCAGTGACTTTGATTGTATTTGTCATCCTTTCAAATTCCACATCAAAAGCATTTTCTTCGGTCAGAAAGAGCCTTGAAGATGCTCTTTGTGAGTGTAGGCCGGTACAAGGAAAACGACATTCTGTGACAGGTCTCTGAAGCCAACAGAAATGACTGTAGATTGGTGCTTTCTTAAACTACTGTGAATCGCGTCCTTTATCAACATTTATCTTTGCTTAAGATCAGCGTCCCGAAATCAGTAGTGCGCGTGGAATGTTGTCTGCAGTTTTCGAACCTTTGCCGTGGTAACGAGGGGGAAGTATTGGAATCCACCGTCACAGGGAACAAAAGTATTGTCCGTTTCTGTGACCCTCATTCAAAAAGAGAATCATTGGAGGGGGAGAAAGGGTGAAGCACCCGCTGGATAGATTTCAGGGGTGGATGAGAATACTTTCGGTATTTGCGTCTTGCTCATAGCTGGACCATTGTCCTAAATAGAGATATTTCCGAGTGAAAGGGATGAGGTAAGAGAGATGCCGGACGGCCAAGATCTATGGGCGGTGACTGCGCGGACGCATATGGTCCCTTAAATGTTTCCAAATAGAACACATTAATGCCGGTGGAGCCCTCCTCATGAATTGTTCGAACCCTCAGAAATTCCGCCTCTATTCTATACATCGGGTAGAAACTTGCTTCTAAACGCAAGCCACGATGCAGCGGTATTATTAAAATGGGGGGTGGCGTCAGCTGGCTATTCGGTCGCGCCGTTGAGGAAAATGATGAACGCTCCGCTGCTATGAAGTGTCGTTCACCATGTCATAACCAATGCTCCGGCGCATGAGAATCAATTACTTGTTTATAGTTTTTTTTTCGGATCTCAGGGTTTATATATATATTTGGAACGTATGCACGTTACCAGGGAGACAGGATGGGAACGGGGTACACACTCTCCTTCACTTCAAGACACATGTAAATTCCTTTTGAGAATTGTTATTTACAGTTGCAGAGACGATGAACCCCTTTTATTCACATAAATTATACTTTCTAGCCAGGAGAGAATCTCGGACTGTTTGAACTATAAGGGAGCTAACTGCGGACTGCCTGAACTGCCTCAAAACTTATCAAAACTGATTGCAAACTCGTCACACTACCTAACTAAAAACTTGATCACACTGCTCCGACCTTTAACTGCGGGGCTTGACTAAAAACTCATCAGACTGCTTAACTACAACTGATCAAAGGCTGCGTCGACAACTGTTATGTAACTACTCCAGGATTCTTCACAAAGCTGCTTGGGAAATGCTCAAGGACTGCGTCGAGATTCTTCACACACTGCGTAACTAGAGCTGCCTGGCTTTCTTCAAAAACTGCGTGCTCCAAGATTCTTCACAAGACTGTGTAACTAAAGCTACCTGGGCTTTCTTCAAAACAGCGTAACTAGAGCTGCCTGGCTTTCTTCAAAAACTGCGTGTTCCAAGATTATTCACAAGACTGCGGGGCTTCTCTTCAAAACTGCGGGGCTTTTCTGCTTTCCCCTAACTTTTATTAAATTCACAGTCGGTCAGTCTCATGTGCGTCCTTTTAATTTTGCGTCTGTTTAGGTTCTACTCCTAGGTTGGCTACATGAGAATCACGTGGTTCCCGGTTCGTTCCCTATAGGCTGCTATTTGGCGCCGATTTCTGTCGTCCTCCTACTAACGAACTCCTGGGCTTGTTTTTCTCATTTCTTCCCTCACATCTCCCCTTCAAGTAGTTTTTCGGGTCAGAACCATGTCCCGTTAGCTTTTGTTTAAGTTGCATGTCTTCAAGGTCTTTCCTACAATATCACCCCTAGCCTAGCTGCATGTTAGGGATTGGACTTTTTATGGCTTTATTCTTTGTATAGCGGACGGAGGGTCTTGACTTACATGATTTTTGCAGAGTTACTGCACAAATGTGTGTATCATATTCTCAGAGGCTTTTGCTTTACTTTCTATTGATAATGTCTCATTAATATTTTAGGATTCATCAAATTAAACATACAATTTTATATTCTCCCTAATCTCTGGAGCTAGGAAATACTGCTCCAGCGTTCACACCGCGCCAGCCTATTTCACCCAGGCACTTTCAGGGTGTGACAGAACCAACAAATGAAGTAATATGAAATAGGAGAGCGGAAAATTCGTTTAATATAAATATCCATCCCGACGTTCGCCTAAATGGCAGGGGTAAACTACGAAAATATCGAAGATCAGAATGGCCCGTTCATGGCGGATTTAAGAGTTCATCTGCTCCACGGTGTGACCACACGTGGCTTCCAGGAGCTGAATCATTCACTCAACAGCCCAGATCTTGGCACCACCAACCATTACCTGTTTCAAAACAAATCTGAGATTCAAGACGATAATAAGTTGAAAATTGCTGTTTTCCAGCATTTTGTGAGCAAAGTTTCGGACTATTTTGTTATTTAGTGAGGATTGAATTATTAAATCAGAGATGTAAGAAAAGTATTGAAGCAAAAAGAGATTGCGTTGGAAAATATACCTTTTTATGGTATTATGTACCTAGCCGGAAACTTTTAGACCGCACCTCTTAGTTCCTAATATACATGTTATAGTTTATTCATTGGATGCATAGTGATGGTGTCCTTTAAATAGCAAAGTGCCAAGTTTTGACTGCAAGCTGAGTACCAAGTAAGGCTAATCTGTCAATTCCTGCTATGCTCACACGTGAAGTAGTATGTGACTTAGCATTATCTTTTTGCATGAAAATATTTCTCTTTCTTCTTCGAGTACTCCTTAAATTTCACAACCACAAAATTTATCGTTCTTTATTTTTATTTATTATTTGGTTTCTTTACAGACGCTCTTTAACATTTCAGGTCATCAGTGTCCCACTCAATTTCGATAAAGTTTGTTCAGAGGCTTTTTTCTTTTAGACTTCAAGTTCTTTTACCTGCCGTAAAATTACAACACAGGACCCACAGCTTCCTTCCAATGGAAGCCATATAAATATTTTTACGCCTGGCGGGGTTTGAACCTGCTTTTGGGTTTACGAGGTAAATATAGTTGCCTCCAGACCCGACCCAAAAAACCTGTTGCCCCGAGTTTGCCAGCTGAAGCCTTTAATATCGTCTCTTGCACATTCTAGAGAGAAATTCTGCTTTTTATTAATTAAAATATTCTCATTCAATCATTGAATCGAGGTATACTTTTCATTCATTCCTGTTAGATCCTTCCTTCTAGCTAATTTTCTGCTCATCAAGACCGGAAACATTAAAGTCCTGATAATCGACTTATAAGGATAAGGCCTAAGGTCTGTTTCGTAGGCGGTAATGAAGCGGCAGAAAAATTGACAAAAGAAGAGCTAAGAACGTCTTTAGAACCTTTCTGCAGTATTAGCAAGAAAATTTCTGGAACTGCAACATACCAAGTAAGAACATCAGATGAGAGGAAATTACCTTTACCGGTCAAGAAATGACTAAAAGGGGTATTAAAAATTCCAGTAGCACCCTGGATAAAGTCCTGCTTAGTAGAGGTAGAAAGCAAATATGCAAGTCATTGGAATTTCTGCCGTTTGGCATTCCGGAAACACCTTTGGACGATGAGACTTACTAGAGAAACCCCAAATGCCATCTATATGCACAGTCTAAAGAGACAGCAGAACACGGAATGTTAGTTAATATGTGGGACATCTCTCAGAAATTGACCACGGATCGCAAGGCAAGATAAATAAACCACAAGTATTTTTGCCCTTTACAAATTGGTGCTGCTTTGTGGTTTGAAATCAGACGTTGTATAATTGTCATCGAAATAATGCGGAAATTTCACAATATTGTGAATGGGAGAACGAAAATTCCATGCCTTGGAAACAAGCCACCAATAACACTTCAGCGTTAATGTATGGGCTGAAATAATGGGCGATTCATTAATGTATCCTTTTATTTTACAAGCGCATCTTATTCTATTGCAACTTTTGTAACGGATCATATAAATATTTTATTGGAAGAAGTTTCACTAACATAATAGGCCCTATATGGTTCATGTATGACGGGGCACCGCCTCATTTTTCTCGTGCTGCTACTAAATAAAAGGATAGATGGAGAGGCACCTGCTCCCATGTTTACATGATCTCAATTTATTAGATTTTTACATATGGGGTAAATTAAAGAACATTGTACATTCCAGATCTACTCGCCAGCATACTGAACTAGAATGCCACAGATACAATAGACACTTGAGATGTGGGAGAGAGTAACATAGTGTATGTGTGTGATGCGGCGTTTGGGAGCATATGTTAGAATTAATGGTGGTCATTTCAGCACTTGCTATAGAACTATTAATAAGAGAAGTAGAAAGAAGAAGAATGCGTGACTAAAAAGTAAACGAAATCAACTGCATGTTCATTTGAACAATTTTGCTTGCATGTAGGTCCTCTATAATACCACAGTGGTTTACCACAAGTTAAGTAATACTTAAATTTCGACTTGCTGCTATATTTTGGCCAGACCTAGTTAGATTAATACACTCCCTGCAATTTCAGACCCTTTGTGGAAATATTTTAAATATGTTCACTTTTAAGGACTTTTTTGATGTGGTTTATTTGCAGACGCTCTTTAACAACTCAGGTCATCAGCTTCCCATTCAATTCAGGGCGTGGAATGGCCGACAAATTTTGCTCAGAGGCCTCTTTTTTTTCAGGCTTGAGATTCCTTTACGTGCCGCAAATGTATAACACTGGACCCAGGACTTTACTCCCTTCAAAAAAAAGCCATACTTAGGATTTTTACGTCCGAAAAAAAAATCATCGATCCTGGCCGGGTTGAACCCCCGATCTTGGGTTTAGGAGTTGCCACTACACCACCAGGACCGGCAGTTTTAAGGACATGAATAATAGAAGTGAGTATGAAGTCCCCAGCAAGTTTTAAAGTATAAACTTCACTTCTACTTCTGAGGATACTGTCAAAGCTATTGGTTGACATTTTCTTGTTAGGAGGAATGTTATTTCAAACAGCTAAGATTGGCAGCACCTAAACAGCACAAAGCTACTGTAATTCGTGTGCTTATACCAAAGGACTCGTAATACACTAGCTCACTAACTAATAACAGGTAGTTCCTGTTGCCATAACCACAGTCTACATTAACATGGTTGTGTGTGCTGTCGCTAAAGACGAGGGAGCAATTCGCTAAGATAACTTTAGATTCTTTGCCAAAGTAGGTGCAATGCTAAGCAATAGTTCTTATTATTATCTTTTAAACTTGAAATAAAAGTTTTACTTTTCATTTCTTCACCTTTCAGTTTCTACGGTTAATCTTAAGGAAATGACAAACGATTATTATTAAAATCATTGTTTTATACCAATTTTCTAAACAGAAAAAAGTTCGGAGCTGTCATTAAGGAACATTTGTAATACACAACTGACATTCTTCCATGAGGCAAAAAATTCACAAGCCCACACATGGGCTGTGCTGAGCTGAAAACATCTGGGTATCTTGGTACTGAAAGTTTGTATAAGCCATCTAGAATCCATTTCAAAGATTTCATGTTCAATAATGCTTCTTCTATACAAGCTGTTAATAAACACTGGCAAACTTCTAAGAAATTAATTGAGGATCTAAAACAAGCGAATAGGTTCATATAAAAAGGTGGTGTTTTTAAATAGTAATGTTTTTCGTTTAAATGTAATACTAAAATAAGTGCTAAAAAGTGTCATCGAATCTAATATAGGCTTCCAATCATGATTACTTTATTCTCTTCAATAATGCAAGTGTGTGCTATAACTAGCATACCCGGCTTAATAAGCTAACGAAGAATTTCACGTTGCCAATAGGCCTGAAACTCACAATGATCTTTAAATGACCCCCATACACATATGTCCGATGGAGAACGATTAGGACAGGTTTTCTGTTCCCCTGGACCTATCCATTTGAAATATGCTGATCTAGAATGTCGCAAGCAGCATTAGGAAAGAAGACGGTGCACTATAATACATGAACCACGTACGGTATATTAAGTTTAGTGGAACTTCTTACAACAAACAAACATTTAAGTAATCCATTAAAAGTCACAATCACAGCTCTTGTCAGGTTGGTTGGTTGCTGGTGGCCATTGGGGATCTGATATATCTGATTATACTTTTTTCCCTAGCTTCCCAATAAAGAGCTTCCAAATTATTTTTCGTTTGTTTGTTGCTATCTAGTTGGCTGCATTTGAGTAGATGTTCTTTATTTAAGGTAGCATTCACGTCCTTACACAGTGTGCAGTGACTGTCCTTGATTAATTTCATCCTGAAGAGATGTTCTGACAGGCAACCATGCCCAACAATTAAGCGGAATTGGTCAACTTCAATTTTTCTTGGTTTCAATAAAAGATGTTTGAAGGTATTTAGATCTTTATATGGTTTTCCTTTAAGTTTTTGTTCAATATTTTGTTGTTCTCGTTCAGATATAAATATTTTTATGACTTTCAATTTAGAGGGAAGTTCTAGTTCAAAAGATGGTTTTAATTTTATGGTGGCTCCCCCCCTTTTTGCTGAGTATTGGAAATCTCATTTTACTTCAATCCCACATGGCTCGGAATCCATCGTAAGACGATTTCTGATCTGGATTGGATGATATAGTTTTCTTATTTAATTTATAGAGTATGGCTGTGGGTAATGTAATTCATCATACTTTGTAGTGCTGCTTTAGAGTCACTTAAGATAACAATTCTTTTATTTATGTTAAGTCTAAACAGTACATTTTGTAAAGCTGCTCTAATGGCCATTATTTCGCCATCAAAATTGTTAGCATACTGTCCCAAAGGTGTATAATGAGAGAATTCTTCACAGTATATCCCAAAGCCTGCTTCTCCATTTTTACGAGACCCATCTGTATACACTCTATACCACGTATTAGTTGGATAATAGTTGTTTAGTGTATTAACACTGTCAATCTTAATACCTCAGGTGGGTCATTCTTCTTGTAGACCATTGTATCCAGATTTAACTTCACGTTAATATTATAAAGGATTGTAAAGGATCAGTTGGTATAATGACAGGTTTAGTGCTTATTTTAATAATTTGTCTAAATCTTCTTTCTGTATGTAGTTTTTGACAGTCTGTTTTGTGCTGTCAGGAATTTGAAACCTGTGTTGATTACTTTTTAATTGCTGTCCCAGTATAGCCGTTTTAATTGGCAGGTTGTTAGTTGTGCTCTGCATTGTAGCAATTGGTGTTGTTTTAACGGCTCCTGTTATTATTCTTAAGGACCTAGATTGTATTGATGCTCTTGGCAGTGTTCCACGTATAATAAAATAGTCTGATTAATGTGTTCCCAATAATTGTAGCCTACATGTTAATGCTAAACTGCTGTTAGTGCCTTGATTCCAAAATTGGATAGTATTTTGTAGGTGTTTTAATTAAATATATGTACCAGAATGGACGGAGAGAAAGATTTTGGAAAAAAGGAAATTTGATAGGTTCTGGGTGTAATCTCAGGGGTAAATAATTCTTTCCTCTCCGACGATAGTTACTGCTGTGTTACAGTTTTGCCACGGCTGTAGAGACTCTGTTGCTGGATATTTTTATGGTCCTATGACCTTAGGGGAAGGAGTCTTGGAGATTAATAATATTTTTTCGTTATGGAAGATCACACCATTTATTTTCATATACTATTGTACATAAACTATTGAACTATTGCACTCGACTAATAAAGCTCTCCACGTAATATCTTGCAAAACTAACTACCGTTTCCACTAATTGAATGGAACTGAGAATGATATTCCAATGATATTGCCCCACTGAATACTCTTGCAAAACTGACTGCGGGCCACAAAATTGCAAGACTAAATAAACATGGTCTACGTGACTTTTTCCATGTAGAATCAACTCAAGCGGTTGACTTCTTCCCTTGAAGAGGTTATCGGCCTGTCTTTACATTCCTGCTGTCGCCAAAAGTTTTATGGTGCCTACCCTACTTAATAAATTCTCTAACAGAATACCAATAAACATCTTGCTCAAGGGTTCTTTACAAATATTGTTACAACAGGCTACATAAATTCCCAGGTCAGGTTTTATGGCTGGGGGTAGCTTTCTGCCTCCTGGCAAGAAAATAACATTTTACACACAATAATACAACACTCGTACAGGAAAAGACACTACACTCGATTATAACGACGTTACATAAAATTATTTGCTATAATTAATCTAATTAAATATGGGGGTGGCAGCTCATAAATGCTGCCTCAATTTTCCTCCGCCCATACTATATTCTGTGGCAATTCTATGACCACAATGGTGGTAGATTACCACAACAGAGCATTAATTTGTTAATGACAAAAATATTCATAGCTCTCTTATCAATACATCACAAAATGACTAAGTAAAAACCAAGCGAAACTTAGCATAAGTTTATTTGAACTTTTTTGTTGCTTCGCTATCAATTCCCCAGACGTTTCTTGTATGTTAAACAACGTTCCCTATGCTCATCATGAATCGGTTCTGTTCTTTTGAACTTGCTAATTAATTCCGGAAATGTTTTGTCAATGGTGCAGGCTTGCGAGACGGTCTTCGAAATGTCTATAATGACATTAAACTTATTTCACTAAGCACAAGTGTTACTAGCAGGGTATTGTTAAATCTTAAAATTAGTGATTTTATCTGCAATTTGTACACCAGTAATTAAGTGATATTCCACCTATAAGTAAAACGAAAATCTTTGAAAAATATATTTTCGGTAGACTTACCCCCCTTACTACTCGCTTGAAGAGAGTGCGTTTATTAACATTCATAAGAATCCTCCTGGGTTACTTTTCATTTTGAGTGAAAAACATTTGTAAAATGCTGAAAAACAGCGGAAAAAGTAGTCAGCGTTGCAGCTGCTTCGCTAGACAGACGGGAATCAAACAAGTGATGTCCATCCCGGGAAAGCAAGTTATTTTTGTATCAACAGCTGCGAATGTAATTATCGTATGCAGCTCAGTCATAAACACTGCTCTTGTTATTTATTCATTGACAGCGGTTATAACTGCTGCACACTAATTATGCTAAAAGATCACTGCATATTAATGAACCTAAAATTTAGCTTTAGTATATCAGAGAATTAACACCATCTGTTTAGCAACTTTTTGTTTAAGCTTGTCACACATTATATATCAGCAAACAATCATAGGCATAATCATGAAAGCATTAACTTGTATCGTTTAGGGAATATTATTTTTGTGAAAGGATTAAATGTGTAACTTTATAAAAACATTTTAGATTTCTGGCTGTTGTATAAACCATTTTGTGGGAAAAAAAAATTGAAGACCCTGCCATATCAAAATTCCGATATTATCATAAAAAGGACAAACGTATCGTGTTTACGGTTATCATTTTAATACTTAAGAATGAATAGTACTTATTTGTTTTGTATTATATTTTCCATGAAAATCTTAACGATTTTTAGTATATCTGCCGATGAAGCGCAAATCAAATCTCTCTCTCACTTTAATATTTTACATGTTATTTTAATGTAAAATAAAAGTTTTACAAAGGTTTCAGAAAAGCGTCTTATCACTATTAAATATTTGCCCAGAAAGATTTAACACTTAAATTGGTCTTACATATAATTTAACTCCTTGACACATTAAAAAAAAATTGTATTCGCTAATAGAATGCACATTCGTTTTCGAGATATCAAATGAGAGATAAACACATCAAGTTTTTTTTTCCCCTCAAGCATACTCCAGCCTCTAATGAATGAATGAGTATAAAATTGGCATACATGATAATATCCTTACAACCCTCGCACGCATTCACGTGCTTTCATAATTAACAAAAGGTACATTTATTGAATAAATCAGTATATTAATAAAGGTACATTTATTGAATAAATCAGTATATTAATATTATCTCTAGTGCTTAGAGTTGTTATAATAATAATAACAACAACAACAATAATCTCAACGTTAGCATACTAAAAGGTTCCCGGTGGTGTAGTGGTAATCCATCCTTGCATCCTAAACCAAATATCATGGGCTCAAACCCTGGTCAGGACCGATGGATTTTTTCGGGCGTAAAAATCGTAAGTATGGCTTCCTTCGGAAGGGAAGTAAAGCCGTGGGTCCCATGTCGTACATTTACGGCACGAAAAAGAACCTCAAGCCTGAAGGAAGAGGCCTCTGAGCAAAATTTGTCAGTCGTTTCATGCCCAGAACTGAATGGGACGCTGATGACCTGTGAGGTTAAATAGCGTCCGTAAATAAACCAAATAAAAAAAAAAAAATACTAAAAGGTCCAGAACATGAAAACACGCATGTTAGTAGAATAAGTGAATACAATGCCATACCTATAGATACCGTTTTAATTCGGTTTAGTCCCCCCCCCCCTTCTCCCCAGTTTGCATTTTGAAATCTGAACTCTCTCACCTTTGGCAAGAATTTCCCTGCCTGTTCCTCACGCATCCTCGCCTGCCAACAGAGTCCCAGCATGCCCCTCGCCCTCTGTTAGAATCAGTAAAAGAATGCGGCAGGAACTTCTTTCTCCATGGCTCACTGCTGCTATAGTTCGCAAGGATATGCGACCACCATTCCTCCTCTCCACATTAAGAGCAGATTCTCAATCCACTTTCATCGGAGATCCTGCCATGCGCCCAAGCCAAAACCAAGCGAGTCCCTGTTTAATGATCTGGCCCCTTCTCCATTCCCCACCTAGATTTAAGCCCCGATTGTACTTCCCAATAGATCTACTTCCCATGTTGTGCGTTTGTTTCCTGCATGAGCTTCTCCAGGTGACGGTCGCAACATGAGAAGAAGTGTTATGTTTCTAAATAAACAAAAAACGAACATGGAGAGGCGAGTATCAGCATAAAGAGCTGATATAAAATATTTCCAGAAGAAGGCTGCGTGTCCTCGAAAAAGAATCCTGAACGGCTTGGTCTCTCATGAGACAGTACAGTCGTCTTAAGTGAACAAACTTGCCTACATGAAGTTGGAACTGTCTTAGTTCTTTAAGCGTATCATGGTCAAGTCCTAAAAATTGCAGTTGGTGTTTAAGATTCTGGTGGAAATATTTCTGAGAATAAATGCACGCCCGCCATGAAGTTGGCAGTTTTGAGATAACTATTCTTTAGCACTGAAGCTACAATCTTAACCGCCTCAATGTTTTTTTAACCCTCAGTAATTCTAGAGCATCAAGGTATATCGGCGCTAGGCAAGCATAACGAGATGTATCTCGCAGTGACTGATGCCCCCGAAAGGGAGGATTACATTTTCCAGCAGGATGGCGCACCAATACATTACCTCCATCTCATTCATAGATATCTGAACGAATTGCCACTAAGTTGGATAAGCTGCACAACCAGCGCTTGCCTTGATCCCCCGGCCAGATGTAGTAGCTCTTGCTGACAATTTTTTTTTTCTTCTACCTCCTGCTAATCTGGCCGAATATTGAGATCACATCACCAACGAAATTGCAACAACCAGTCGTGATGTAAGTTAAAAAATTATAAAGCACTTATAAAAAGAACGTATGACCTTTTATTTCATTTAATACCTCGGAAACCTTGTCCTGTTATTGCTATGGAGTTATGAATGTTTAAAACAGCGTCAAGATATTATGGATAGTTGGTCTCGAGCGTCTACCTATAGATAGAGAATAAAACATTGTGGGAATGTTAAGAGATTGGTTGCTCTCGTGCACTGATTTATCCGTTGTCAACTAGAAGATGCATAACAGAAACAATGGCCATTTCAAATGGTACAAATAAACTATAATCAGTAGCTATTTAGATTTTCCTTAAGTATCAGCAAATACTGGTAAAAGCTGTTTAACCGTATCGCGTGATTATTCTGGATTACTTTGTAGTAGTTGACGAAACATGGATGTACCTCTATGTTCCTAAGTATAAGCTTCAAACAACGGATTGGTAATACGGAAGATATCCAAATTTTTGAGTCCAGTCCTCGTTGATAAACAAAGTTGAATGGTAAATTATCTGAATTGAGACCAGTATTAAATTATTAATAACTCAACTATACATGTGTATGAATGAAGGAAAATGTGTAATAGAATTCTTTCATTAGAACAACGCTCCAGTGCATAAGAACCTTATTTCCTTAACGCAGTTCCTGATGACTAGTTACTAGAGACTTTTGTTTGGTTCCAAACCTGAAGGAAAGTATGTAAACCTTAAGGGTGCAGCCAGGAAATCTGCGATCAAGACCACGAGTTTATATCTAGGTGGAATACATAAAGAATGCTGTAATTGTATTGAGGGACAACTTGCTCTCTGTCTTAAGAATATTGTTCAAAATACTAAATTTCCTTAGAATCCAAAGGATTTTGCGATGCATCTATAAATACAATCTTAAAGAAGGTGCACGGGAATAAAAATAGACAAAATAAGAAAAATACTTATTCATATGATATATCAAAGAGATGTAAAAACATTAGATTAAATAAAACAATTTAACTTGTATACTGATAGCAAGAACTGCAAAGATTATAAATTAAACACTATTTTCCGTTAAGTTGCTTGTTATTTTCCTTATTATTATTATTATTATTATTATTAATTATTATTATTATTATTGTTGTTGTTGTTATTATTATTATTATTATTATTATTATTATTATTATTCATTGTCCATTTATCTTTTCTTCTTTTCTTTCAGTCACCTTTGGTATTCTGCTCTTTTCCATTCTTTACACATATTCATATCGCATTAGTCTTCTCTCTTTAGTTACTTCAATAATATTATTTCATATCTCTTATTTCCTGTTCTGTGCATTAGAACGGTCCTTCTTCAAAAATATTTTTGAGTATAATAATTTGCTTGTTGAGTTCTAAAGCTCACGTATCTGCTTGTACTAGTATGCACTTTAAACACTGACTTTATTTTCCAATTTTTTATTTATTCTTTTCTACATTTAAAATAAAGATTTTAATTTAAATTTTAATCATTGCATTATTAAGGCTATTAAACTAAGACATTAATATTCATCAGTTATCAGCATTTTCCCTTATTAGACGGATTACCTGTTGCATTTGTACAATCACATTTGAATATGTTAATAGCAAACGCAGAAGCTCTTCTGGGCTATTATAGCAGTAACTTAGTTCGTGATTTAAAGGGAACCTTCCCTTATTTTAATTGTTTACTAACATTAAATGTTTTTAACCTCCTAATCTGATGCAACAGTGAATGGAATAAATTAATGATGGTCTGAATGAGTATGTGGATGTTCAGATAATGATTTGCCTTTACAGGGTGTGGAAAATCTTTAAAAATAAACAGATAAATACATAAATTAGTAATTCGTAACGAATACGAGTATCAGCCCCTGAGTGACAGTGCGTACTCAATTTTTAACCTCGTCCTAGTTAAATGGACTGGACGTTAAATATGAATTTACTACAAACATTTGTATGGAGAGGCGTAATAGTAGTGTGCGGCTATTATTCACGATTGTTTTGGTTTCCGTTTTGTTTATAACTGTTAATGTTTGAGTATTGTGGGAGACATTTATTCTTAATTCTTTTATTATGTAGTGTTCTTTAAAAAATTCCTTTCATGTCGTGGAAATCATAGTTTGACTAATGTATAAATTAAATGCCACATCTAGATAAGTAATATAACTTAAAATTTAGTGGAAGCCTTTTATGGGTAGAGGCAGGTTTGATGAATGAAAACAGCTGCTAAAACGACTAAACCATTATGTAGGTATTTACAAGCTACATATTAGGCGCTCGAGTAAGTGCTGGAGCAAGACATATTTGGAGAAGAGCAGAAGCTCGTTGCATCAGATAATAGCGATCACAATGTCTACTTATATTCCCCGCAACCCCCTATAGTAGTGCAGTTTGCTGGTAATCAGCAAAACTTCAAACATGACCGAAAAGTTTAAAATTATCACCAGGCATCATCTGGCAGTGAAAGGGTGGAAGTAGCTTATCATTAAGTCGGTGGGAACGTTTAACGATGCTGTGAAAACTTTTTGAAAACGGCTTTACTCTGGTTCATTTCTGGAGTTTTAGCTCACCTTTAAAACGAGAGCGTTCTGAGAATTTTTCGGCCTTGAGCAAAGGTGGCTATGTAATTGTTAAAATAATTATTTGAGTTGCTACGTAAGCATTCATTTGAAATATCAAGTAATTGTTTCAAACAGTTTAATTTCTAACCACAAGTGTTGTGGCTAGTCAATAAAATAGACAAAATTAATTATCGTGCAGTGATCAAGTTTTTTTGTAAAACATAACAACGCCAAATGAAGTTCATATAACTTTAAAAAAGTTTATGGAGATACCTTCCCTTCATTTTCAAGTCTTGAAAGTGACCCACGTGAAGGAGCGAAGAGTTCATTTGAGAAAACATCACGCAAGATGGGTACCGCAGATCAAAAACGCAATCTTATGGAAATATTTCAATAGCTTTTTAACTGATTTTTTGCCTTTACTCACAACTGGATGGAACTTTTAATTCTCGTTACAAACGAGAATTAAAACAGCAGTCAGAATTATGGACACAATCGGTTGTTCAACGCCAAAGAAGATAAAGTTGTTTCCATTTACAGGAAAGTATGGCATCAGTATTTTAGGACGCTAAAGGAAGTAATATTATCCTCAGAAGAATAAAACCATAATTAGAGAGTAGCATTTCATTCTTTTAAACCAATTATATAAAAATTTGCATGAGAAAAGGGGGGGTGTTTTATTAGAAAATGCATCCATCCACAAAAGTGTTTTAGCGCTGGAAAAACTGAAAGATTTGAAGTATGACTTGTTAGAACATCCCACAATACTCCCCAGATTTAGCTTTCTCTTTTCCTAAGCTCAAACTCTTCTGCGATTTTCATAAAATCAACAGCGCAGCTATGGTGGAGTATTTTGTCATCTTCCGGAAAACCACTTAGCATTGGACCACATCTGGAATATATGCATTGACCTTAAGGAAGATTATGTTGAAACATTAAAATGATGTTCAAGTTTAAAAGTCGTTTCTTTAGTTTTAAGTCGAGAGATTTTCAGACGCCCTCTACATTTGTTTTCTTAATGATGGTAAAGTTATATTTTTATTTAAGTTATCAAGTTAAAATATAGAATATTGTAGACCTTGATCAGAATCGGGTAATTGCTAGTTATCTGTAATTTAACAAATGTCTTTTAATTCCTTTATCATATAAATATTTAACAAAATAAAGATTATCATCACTTGATCGTGTGAGCCGTAAATTTATACGTAAATCGCCTGCTGGTTGACGTACTACACTTCAATTGTTTATATATATAAACCCAGGGTGCCAAAAATGTATACATACATTCACAGTAGATATCTATTTAATATACTTCAAGGTTGGACCGTAAAACAACAGTAATGTGTAGTATGTTGTTCTGTAAACAGATGTGACTACATTACGTTATGAAAGCGTTGCTACGTGACAGGTAAATCAACAATGAACAATTGAAGTCAAGATTATCGTGTTATGTTGTGTAAACATATGTGACTGACATTACGTTATGCTAGCGTTGCTACAACAAAATGGAGCCAAGGTTATCGTTTGAACGCGGAAAGAAATTTCGAAGTGGAAATTGGAAAACCGAGAATGTTGTTGAAGTTCAAAGGCAATGGAGACGTGTGAACAGAACAGAACCGGCAACACGAGTAACAATGGCACGCATTTGAGACAAATTTGAGACACATGCTACCGTATGGGAAGTTCACAAGGGCAGGACGCACAGCAACAAATTGAAACGGTATGTGCAGCAATTGCTGAGGACACTTTCGCAAACGTTGCTCAATCAGTAGTTCAACGTACTCAGAAGTATATCGACGCCGATGTTAGGCATTTTGAGCAACTGTTGTAACTGTAAAAGTCTAAGATGATTAGTGCTCATCATTTTCTGTTTGTGAGAATTTAGTTTTAGTTTTTTCTTTTCTTGAGGTGTGTATACATTTTTTGGCACTCTCTGTATATAACATTTTTAATTCTGTGTGAAATGAATATTTTTTCTAATTATTCTTTTATAATGTATAATATATTAGATTGTAGGTTTTCCTATAATGAATAAATCCTTTATATGTAAACATTTTGAATTCTCTGTGAGTTTCATGCTGCAAATATTATATCGAAATAGTATGTAAAATAAATGAGGAAATGGAATTATCTTTCTATCTAGTAAATGTTCGGTTTTCGTAAGTACAGTTGCTGACTATTATCAGCTTGTATATTTGTTAAGCTGTCATATAGATTTCAGAGCGAGGGAATCGCAAAAAGTTTGCTGATTTCTACACGATACGATAGTAATTTGTACTTGTCATAGGCTCCTGAAACATCCATCTGCTGACTTTGCAAGCAGGAGGAATCAATCAGATACTTGACAACCAATGGTAAGGGGTGGAATAAAAACCACGTGTTTGGCAGGCTGCCTGATGAAGTTTCGCTTCTCTTTTTCTCTGCACTTTGACGTCAGTTCGCACAGAATTTGTGTTTAACGGTGGCGTCTTCCAGTCTCGGTTGAAGATGCGAGGGGCATCATTTGCCAAAGTTCTCGTGCTTCCATTCGTCTTACGCAAATTATGACTGAGCTGTTTCTTACACTGAATTTATTACTGACGTAGGTTTTAGCTACTCTCTGAGATCCATTGAGAAATGGCCTATATGGAGCAGCTCTAAGAAAATACACAGAGCCAGTCCAGGCGTCGAAGCAGTCGGTTTGAAACAATCGCTAATTATTTGGAAAATTACTTTTGGAGCCTTCATAGATGATCAAAAGTCTATTATTTTATTTTATATGAAAATTGTATGATAATTAAATTATATCCTTATATACATGTTTCACGAATCATCTAATGTAAAAAAGAAATGTATAATTTCTTCAAATTAACATTTTTATATAAAACAGAACATAACATAACAGGTTTTTAAATTAATAAAACAATGGCATAGAAAGTCCATATGCTGCTTTGTTGCTTCTGTCTTCTTTTTAATAACCTCAGTATCTAAAAGGCTAATTATGGGCATTAGAAAAGAGAGATGAACTCTATAAGTGAGGTATGAACCCATTAGCTTAAGATTAGCTTACTTTTCTTTACGTTTTGGTGTATATACCTTTTATAGTTTGTATTGAAACAATTAGAAATGTAATTAGACCATCAACTTTAATAACTCGTAACATCCAAATAATCTTGGATGTTACGATTAAGACTAGGGAGAGAATGTATAACTATAAATGTCTATGAAAGACTCTGACAAATTTTTATATTCCACGATCCTCTGCACTATGCGAACGAGATCATTTTATTTTCAGAACAGAAACGTTATTTCGGATCCTGACATTAGTGTCACAGCAAATGAAACCACAATACACATGTAACTTTTGATTTAAATTATCAATATATAACAATAAATATATAGAGTACTCAATAAATAAGTTAGCAGGGTAAATATATAATTAATTAGTACCTAATATTCTCATATATTCTCAAAGAACATGATCGACAAATAAATGGATGTGTTTTCTGAATAAAGAAGATACTTCGAAAAAGATAGTATGTGAAGAAGGTATTTTGACAGAAATTCAACTTGCAAGACTGAAATAATTTGCAGTGTCCACTCCGCAGTTGTAACGTTTGATATATGTAGTTGTTGATTTGTTTTATTTACGGACGTTCTTTTAACATCTCAGATCATCAGCGTCCCATTCAATTCAGGGCGTGAAACGGCCGATAAATTTTGATCAGAGCCCTCTTCTTTCAGGCTTGAGGTTCTTTATCGTGCCGTAAATTTGCAACGCGGGATCGACGGCTTTACTTCGGCCCTTCTGAAGGAAGCCAAGCTTAGGATTTTTATGCCCAAAAAATCCACCGATCTTGGCCGGGTTTGAGCTCGCGAGAATCTTGGGTTTAGCACGCAAATATGGTTAGCACTACACCACCAGGATCGACTGATATATGAAGGCATTTACCAGTGTCATAATATATCACTCAAAGCATATCTTAATCTGGTGAACGGAATAGGTGTAAAGAATGGGAGAGGACCTACAACTGTTTTCTTAACCTAAGAGAGATGGTGCCATATTGATTATTTTTGTTTAAATAAACATTGCCACAGTGCTATTTATTCCTGAGACACTGTTTTATTTTTCACAATCTTGCAACAAGTGAACTCAGGTACTTGTTAATTCTTTAGCTTCTACAGCTACCATAACAAAGAGCAAAAAAGGTTATTAGCAGGCACGTGAAAAACTTAAGGGATTATTCTCATTGGAAATTACACATTACAACATGAAAATAAGAGCTTGAGATCAGATTATTTAAAATAAACATTTTACTACTATTAAACGCAGACAGTAGACGATTTATAAATGTCCTAGGAATATAGCACCCATCTGTGTGGGATTTTTCTCATACATTCGTACCACTGCTGCTCTGTTACGATGCGTTTCACCATAAAAAATAACATTTCAAGATACTTCTGTGACTTTACCTTGCAGAATGAATCTTCCTGCGGCCGGCAGTCCCGAACGGCAGCGTAGACTGCCGATTTGTTACAATTTTATTAGAAGCAATTACTTAGACGAATCATTTCCACGTTAAGTAAGGAATCCCTGTTAGCTCAGTAGATTAGAGCATTATGCTAATGATGAGAAGGTTCGATCGTGGGTTCGATTTCCTATGGACAATTTTTTTAACTTGTAATCCTTTTTCTCTAAAAATAAATGTTAAACTTTTTTTTAATCTTCATAATTTTTCTGCACTATTCTTAATTGAATAAATGTTACTTGTTTCATAAGTTAGGATAGGTAAGTTTAGTTTAAATCTAAGAAAAATAATAGAAATTAAAAATAATATTAATGCATAATAACACTTTTTACACTATTCTTAATCGAATAAATTTTACTTTTTCATACGTTAGGTTAGGTTAGTTAACAAAAAATAATAGAACAAAAAAAAATAATATTACTCCCTAATAACCTTTCTAATTCGTTGCTTTTTTTAATGTTCATGTTCATGTTCAATACTTTTCCTACACTATTCTTAATCGAATAAAGGTTACTTTTTAATACGCCAAGTAAGTTTAGTTTAAGTTAAAAATAAACAAATAAATAATAAAATATAAAAGTAATATTACACTATAGTAACACTGCTTATCATAACCAGCAAACGATTTTCATGCTTCCGCTGCCATTCGGGACTGAGTGCTTCGCCTTTATCCACTGCTTTCGGCACTCCGGCCGCAGGGTAAGTCTCCTGTGCTAACTTAGAAACTAAAGTCACATGTTCCACAAAGATAAACGGTTGAAATTAGTTATTAAAACATATGCAACATAAAACTTGTTGAAGATAGATTGTAAAATGATACATATATGATTCTTAGATCTGCAGTATCGTCATTGTTGTGACGCTGCGATTGAAAAAAAAAAAAAAAAAAAAAAAAACTTACATAAGGCTGTGAAACTTGTGACTGCAAAATAAGTGTTAACATACAGAAAAGGAGATTACCTTACCACTTTTTTCATTAAAACAAACTCCAAATTTCAATTAATTGAGCAAGCGATGTATTTCGAAATAACCTACAACCAATCTTTTTCTCAAAAACCACTTCAAAAAGGGGAAAATGACACTTAACTATGTTCCTAGTCATCATAAAGAATCATCTTAAGGTCTTTTTTCACTTTGTTTACTCCCTCCTTCAAGTGTACGACTTATCTATAACCTTCAGTTGTTTCACATAGACACTTCCGCATTATCTTCTGTTTACTTTCGCTTGTTATGCATGCGCGCAGAGGCCTCCGAGCTGTTATTGTATGTCCCGAGCTACTTTGATCCTGATTAAAATTGAGAATTCTAATCATGCATCGTCACAGGAGGGGTTAAAATGAAACCGTACGTGTTTAACGAAAATGTGAACACAGGGTCAAGCGATTTTGTCGACGCTTCACAACAGTACTTGACCAATTAAAGCATTTCAAAGGCAACGTTTATTGTGGGGTTATTTACCTTTACTCAGATCCTCCGGGAATTAATTTCCAAAAATTATTTATCCGTACGCGGCGAACAGGAACAAGGGACTCGGAATCACGTGCACTCCTATTGCTAGTACAGCTCTTGCTGCAAGTCCCGAGTGACAGCGGAGAGAGCCGGAGGTAGTGATGCACATATTCTAGGCTTCCAAGCACAACGGCATGATAGATGGTTGGAGCGTCATGATATAGTCGTGAAGAAAGTGTGTTCGAATCATGTCCGTACGATTTTTTATTATTTTTTTTATTCTACTGGAGTTAAAGCAGATTTGCCATCATTATAATGATTTACTGTGTAACTGAGTACTACTTACACAATGCGCTATAAATTGATATTCATGATTTTCTTCTGTTACATTCAAAGGAGATTTGCCACCATTGCTGTGAGTTACCCGCCCCTATCAATTTATTTTTACGAACATGAGACGAGCGTGGGCCGTCAGGCCGTAGCGAACTGCAGCAAATCACTAAGTCTACCGGTTTCTCGGATTTACCCGAGATTCGTGTTAGGTTAGTGTATATATATATATATATGAATTATTTGCAAATTGAAACAAGAGCTAACAATGCCCTATGAATTTATATTTAACAGTTACGGAGGATAAGGCATAGATTACATTATTATAATAAAAATACATAGAATATTTAGTTACAAGTCGTTCCGCCTCGTTTGGCTCTCTCCGCTGTCGTTCGGGGCTTGCAGCAAGAGTTGCACTAGCAATAAGAGTTGCACCATGATTCCCGTGATTCCGCTCTGCCGTTCTACGTGTATGGGCAAGTACAAAACGAGCCTACAGAATAGGCTTCCTTCCCTGGAAGTGCTTCGATAATGCTTTTCAGACCTGCATCAGCTGCTTATAGCTTATACGTAATAGTTCGTTCAGTTTTGAAACAAAGAACCACAAACCCTCTTTACGACTAGTCTTTGAAAATCATCCAAAAGTGTTTGTATATAATTACACTTGAAGTTGCAATACACCAAATTCTATAAGTGTGAAGAAGACGTGAATAATAACTAACGGGTTTGTTTTTCGATGTTTAAACACGCGCTTTAGGACGCATATTCAGTTGAATTTTTTTTTTTTTTTTAATTGTAAACGGTCTGGACGATCTATAAGATTATTGTACTGTATGAGAGTTTCAATGGATGATAGGTACAACACTCTTTAAACTACATTTTGCACTCCATCAAGTAGTTACAGCTCAGGATAAAGATTGTGTACAATATATGGTTAAAAACTCAAAGAAGAGGACGAGAAATTGAGTTTGTTAAATACAACTAGAGAAAACGAAATATGTACGCTCGCGCTCGTATGTACGAAGCCCCAGCTATTTCATTTTCGGGATTGTAAAGGCCTCTGAGGGATATTGGTTTGCTGTTGGCAACACTGCAAAGAGCGTGTCTTGATTGGTAACCACAGCGGAAATTAGCGTACGGCATCCAGTGTTACAGATGCCTGACAGATACAGCTTGAGATTGGAAGGAGAACATGAAGGATTTCGTTATCAAATCGGCCTACAAAGACATTAAGGACGCATCGTTTATGAGGGGCTATATTTCATCGCAGTGTAATTTCCTGTTTGTTAGCCCAAGTGCGCTGTAACAGAAAGGGGCTCAGCAAAATCTTTGATCATAACAGCAGTGATTCATTAAATTAACATCACAGGTAACGATATGTGTTATAATCATATCATATGCAAACTCATTCGTGCAATTTTTGTGCTGGTCCGTTTCATAGCGCTTATCAATTTTTTCCTTAAATGAAATTATCAACATTAATCGTATTTAAAGGCTCTTAAAAAGTTCTAATACTTATCACATATAATAATTCTATATTTACGTAATCTAATTTATTTTATAATCCTTTAAAGAATACAAAGATAAAATCTTATTCCAATAATTAATGTGTACTTCAAGGTCAAAGTAAGACTAGTCAGAATAAAACACGGCATCGTGCGTCAACAAATGGAGTGTTAGCTTAAACATCGTGTACGAAACGTTCTACATTTCTTATATTCCCGACGTAGGTTCTGAAGAGCCAGTAGGTTGATGGTCTGTTCACTTTCCTACTTTGACGCTTGACCATTACGTTTCTGACAAGACGTATAAAAGCTGGTGAACGATTAAGAAACATTTTTAATCAAAACATTCGTAAAATAAGAGATTTTCTAAGAAATACCTGCCGCGTTTGATTTCCTGGAATTTTTTGTCAGGCTTGAATTTTGTGATAGTCAGAACGAATATATATATTTAGTTGATTTCTCCTTTGTTTACCTAATTTTGAAAAAATGAGGATTGTTGTTGATTGGTATGTGCTATAAAAATTAGCTGACTCGGGACTGCTGCTTCGCAGAACGCCAATCAAAAGTCACTGTACTCCAAAAGCTCTAAGTGTTTAAATAATAAGTGTGGCAGTTTCACATCAGGGGTGGTGAAAGCCAGGAAAGAAAACTTCCCGTGAATAAATATTCGAAAATAAATATATGTTAAGTATGGTCCATTCTTTATTTGCACCAAACAGAGACTAGTAAACATGGTTTATTTTACCAGTGTTGTGCGGCCTGGATTGGGCCGTCTTTATTTCCTTTCCCTTTCTTGGTGATGGGTAAGTCAGTTGAGATAGTAAACATTAGTGTATACAACTAAGTTAATTCATGCACAATGGAGCACCACCCTATTTTCTACCCATCTTGCAACAACACTTATCCCAGATTTTATTGAATGATTGATTGGGATGTTTTAGTGGCAAAACTTTATCTTTTGGATTCTTGGCTTGGGAGACACTTAAAAAACTTAGTGTATATCACACCCAGCGATAATATACAAACATTGCTAGAGCGTGTGTACACTGCACGTCACCAAATTCTGTGAAACGTATGGCTGAAGTATGTATGAATGACAATTCTCCTAAATGACTCTTCAAAGAACCGTTGAAAATAATAGGCTACAATGCAACATGTAAAAATATGCGCAACTTTCATTAAAACACTCTGTACATACAAACCGAACATTCATAAGAAACGCAAAATATTCATATATGATAATACGAGGTAGATCCACAAGTTTCCGGCCTCGCCGATAAGGATTATCGCCTTTACAAAATCCTTAGCTGGTGCATTACCTTAACTGTTAAGCAAATAATTGCAGCTGTAACTTCCGCTTCGCTGTGTTCAGTTGTTCAGATATAGCTGCATAAAGACGGCTATGTGTTGAAGATTGTGACATGTTCAAAATGGAGTTTCCAGCTGTTATTAAGTTCTTCACAAAAGAAGGATTTACTCCAAATAAAATTAAACAGCGACTGGACCGTGTATATGGGGAAGCGTCTCCCTCATATTCTGCCGGAAAAGAGTGGGCCAACGTTTTTCGAATGGGTCCAGAAAGCATTGAAGACAAAGAGCGTACAAGTCGGCCCTTGGAAGTGCTCACTCCTGAAAACGTCGCTCTTGTAGAAGGAGAAATTATGGAAGACCAGCAGCTCATATTTACAGAAATAGTAGCAAGGTTGGGCCTTTCTAAAACAACAGTCCTTCGAATTATTCATGAACATTTAAAAATGAATAAGGTTAGTGCCTAGATTTCTTTCCTCAGTCCAAAAGCATCAACGAATCATCTGTTGTTAGGCATTTTTGGAGCCCTGCCGTGGCAACGAGAGAGAAGTTCTGCTAACCATTGTTACAGGAGATGAAACTATGGTTCTTTACTATGATCCCTTGTCCAAAAGAGAATCAATGCAGTGACGTAAACCTGGCGAAGCACCGACTCTAAAGGCCAAGGTCACTCATTCAACCAAGAAGATCATGGTCACAATCTTTTGGCACTGTGAAGGAATACTCTTCATTGACTTCAAGGAGAGGGACACCATAATAAATGGGGAGTACTGTTGGCCTACTGCACAGACTACGTGCTTCCATCAAAGTGAAAAGGCGAGAAAAGCTGAATGTTGGTGTGCACCTTCCTCACGACAACGCGCCTATGCACACAGCTCTTGTTGCAAAGGAAGCTGTGAAGTGGTTTCAAGGAGATCGATCATCTACTCTACAGCCCAGATCTAGCCCCCAGAGACTATTTCCTCTTCTCAAAAGACGAGAAGGACCTTCGAGGAAGGAAATTTAAATGTGATGAAAAAGTGATAGATGCTGTTTATGCCCATTTTGCAGACAAAACTTTTGACTACAGGGGGGGGGGGGGGGTCGAAATGTTAATTCAAAGATGTGAGAAGTGTATTGCAATAAAGGGTAACTATATTGAAAAGTGAAATATAATTTTTGTCTTTATCATACCTAGAAAAGGGTTAGGCCGGAAACTTATGGATCTATCCTTGTACTAGATTTTGAACATTAGACAATAGATTTTATCATAGGCATGCTCTTTTGAGATCGTGTTATATCAAAGATATCCGTCGTTTTTGTTACATAAATATCACTTATCTTTAAGATACTGAAGACATTAGACATTTCTGAGATTCCTAACTACAATCTCACTGTTTGCCACCTGATCTGATTCTTAGAAATATTGGTTTGCACAGTGAGGTCATTTGAACAACGTGCCAGCAGAGCGCGGCTGTGCGATGGGAAAGTCGGGTGTCAACGTCATATAATACGTGCGCAGGCAGCAGCTTGTAGCTGGTTTGAGGGAGACTTTGTCAGAGAGTGGCTGTCCGTTAATGTTTTATTCTGTGCTTTCATGTATGCAATTGTGTGCTAAATGTTCTTCGTTAATTATGCTACTACATAAATACAGTCTTGAAGAACGGGGTACGATACATGGATGAAAACGGATTCTTGCAGAGAAGTGGCAGGTAATTCACGAAAAAATATCCTGGAAATGATTTTCCAGGTAGGAAGCTGTTCGCCAGCTTGTTAAAGTTACGAAAAACAGAATCTCTCAATAGCAATAGACGTGTTCCAAACTGCTGTATTTTTACGAGAGAAAAGTTAAGATGAAATAAGAAATTTCCCACATAGATGCCGGCAAAGTATTGCCGTTGAGGAGCATCGTTTTAAACATCTCTTATAACGCAGATTAATTTATTTTTTATCAGTTGTAAACACAGTATCATTTTATGTGTCCATAAAAGTGCAAATATAAATAAAAATACTAACTTTGCGGTCGGCGACTCTACTCCCCTTTATTCGGTTGCAGAGGCTGCATTGCCCAATAAGCAGCCTGTAATTCAAATAACCTCAGTTTTGGCTAATAAATACAGCGAACAGTTTAGAGGCTAGGAACAAAAACTGCACAGTCAATAAACCAATCCTTTTATGGAACGCTTAGAGAAGGAAATCCTGAATTTCGCAAAGTAGGAATAAAGTGCATTGGTATCCTTATTCTCTATGAACTGAATTCTCATTGTCTTGAAAGAATCCTTCTCAGACTTAATTACAAAGTATATGATAACTTAACTTTTCTGTCTTTCCTACTACTGCAGCCTTCTATAAATCGATTCCCAACTCCTGCCAAAACATCTCACGTCCTTAAACATGAAACCTACCAATTTACAACGGTATCTCTATTTCGAGAGTTGCCATGTCTTTCACACAATGGGATTCACTCCTTTTCCTCTTACATTCCACGGTTACCTTTTACGAAACTTTCTATCTCAGCATGAACACGTACAACACATGGTTCCAAGACCCCAAATATCCTATCTCCTTTTACAATTCCCCATCCTCCCAATGCGCAAAAATTCCAACGCAAACCTAGGATATGTGGCAAGAAATGTATTACCTACGTCCCAGGAATTGAAGGCGTCAAACCTATCGTAAAGGAATGCCATAGCTTTTTATACATGCGCCATTCTCTGTTTGATTTCTCGATATTTGTATTCAATCTCGTCCTCAGAAAACCCCTTATCGTTAAGAACATGTACAAAGAATTTACTAGTATCGAAAATAGGCATTTTAAATATAGAACAAATGCCTTGTGATGCTAGAGACGTTATCTCTAAAGTTACAAATGTACGATTTATAAATGGTCAATTGCAAACAAAAGCTTACCTGTAATAAACGATTTACTGTTAAACACTTGCCTTAATCTTAATTAATGGAAGCTGTAGTATAGCAACTGCTCAAAAACTGACCTTGTAGCACTCAAAATGCCTCACCACTTTCATGAAAATCTGTAAACCGAGATAGTTCGACTTGTTGAGATGCGACCTGCTTATCAAAGATTTGCATTTACATTTGACTATGAATACACGTCACATCGCACTGTAGCTATGACGTTGATTCATATCTAAGATCATTCGTTTCGCCTCTCAAAACACGTAGTGTCAATATTACTGTTGCAGGTGTCCAGTTGGATTAGTGGTTCATATTCACGCCAGCATTCTGAATGCAAATAGTGTATTTTGGTTGCATTTGCTAATCTTAATTTTGAAAAAGAAATTTAAATCACATCACTTTCTAACTCCACCTCCAAGAATGTAAACTTTGTGGTGTAAATATACAGTACATTTTTTCACTCTGAGTGAATAATCATAGGCGATCACTAAAATCCAAATGCACTTTGCAGGTGACATAATGTGCTCTGTCGCATTAAAAGTAGATTTCTGAAATATTTTTTTACACTTATTCATATCCTGTCTATAGTTACACCCTTAAAACAGTCTTAAATAACATACTTTCACCTAGACTCAGGCTAATAGCCTGTTTCCATGTTAGCTCATCTGGATGGTCTCTCAAAATTCCTTTTCTTCTTCGCTCCTATGCTAATATTGCTTACTAAACCTTTTATCTTCCATTCTGTCTATATGTTATGTTTTTCATTTAAAACTATTTTCTTCCACTTTATCATTCACAGAAAAAAAATTATTGCGAATATCTTATATCTTCAACTCGCAATTGTGTAACCTCTTACAACCACCATACTTTGCAAAAATTTAATTTCGGTTTTTCGTATTTCATTACTTCTTTTCTGCTCGAATTCAATATTCACTGACTGCATTCTGACATTGTAAACTTTGCAATATTTTGTTCATCTTAATTTTTAATACAGCACATCTCAACCTAAATATATACAAGGATTTGTTTCAAGATGCAGTTTTCTAAAATATTTTGATCGTACAGGGTGCTTACCGCTAAAAGGTAAACTATTGTCTTTTTGATACAATTAAATTAAAATATTTATACATGTAATTAAGAAATACACACTTTCTTCATTTAATTGCTTGTTCTTTTGTACAATACCACATTATCTGGAAATGGCAAAAGATTTATAATAAGCATACGGCTACTTCTATTACCTCCTTTGAGTGCGTATATTAACTGCCTCACAACCTCGTCAATATATCAAAATGCTAAATAACATTAGGAATTAGCAGCATCCCTGTCGAAGTCCCTTATTTAACTATTTCTGCACTAAAATGATTGGGTATTTTCTCCATTGAAATGATTTAGTTTTACTCTGGTGCGTATTTTATTCATACTATGTTTTTGGTGAAAAAAGTGTAAAATAACTTTCCAGAAATGTATAAAAGTATAGTGAACTACAGCGTTCGGTGTAAGCAAGGAAAACACTCAAATAAATGCTTCTCTCCATTTACTACCTGCTCGAAAATAGTCGGGCCGATTAAGCATTTTGCGCTAATCCAGTTTTCCTATCATAAACAGGGGGTTCTTGTGTATAGTTTGGATTTTCGGAACCAAAATAGAGAGTGAATGGATTTCTTTTGAGCATACAGTAAATGAAGGGAGGTACCGATAGATATTATGACCCTATGTTTCAATCAGCTGAAGAAAGAAGAGAAATAAAAGGGTGGTTTCAACAAAATTCCGCCACTGCTAATACAGCAGAAGATACCATGGGAAATAAGGTTTGGAGCTAGGGTGATTGGTGCTGCTGTTAGACATCTCTCCCCAGATCAAATCCTCACACATTGGAAGAACTTAAGTAAAACGTATGAAGTCAGAGACATTACAATAGTGGAACTAAATCGTGTCAATGTGTTAATTCGGTACAACGTCTGTTTAGCTGAGGGAAGACGACATTTCCAGCGTTTGCCACAGGGTAAATTTTTATGCACAATTTTTAGATGGGACATGAAGAGTACAGGCGCGAGCGGCTGTGGTGCATTCAGCGGCCGAGATGAGAAAACCCCTTGCGAGCGGTAAGGACATATTCTGTAAGCCCTGTACAAGGTAAGCATGTGTACACATTTTAGGAAGTGAAACTGAAGTACGAACGCATCCACGTAGGCGTACTTAGTAGCTGTTTGAGAGGATATGGTTAAAAACTAAAACTAAGAAATATAATGCCGAAATACACGTTGAGCTTCCAGACATTTGCTTCAGAAAATTTCCATTGTCTTTCGTTCACAATTTTTACATATTTCTTGTATTATAACGGAATAACAATAATATATCAGTACAGCAAATCTTCTCTAACTCGCTCTCCCTTAATTTTTATCCATCACCTCAACGATTCAAGTAATCAAAGCTTGCCTAACCTATAGTCTGTGAAAATATACAGCTTTTCGCTTTTCGGCATTTATAAACAGGACGTTTATTAATTTTTGTCCTGCTTTCAAATACATATAATTGCACAACTATCAACCATATATCACTTTTCAGACATAAAATAATGCAGAAACTCTCCAAGTTTAGCAATCATCCACTATGTTATTAACCCGTTGTTATGCAACAGACGGTTGTTTGCGGTGTAACCATAAATGTAAGCTGTGTTTTCTTTACTGACGTATATGCTGAGGCAAGTATGGAAGGAACTCTATTATCGGCTAGATGTTGCTCATGTATCCAGAGGAAGTCACCTCTATTCAAAGAATAGAGGTATATATCTATAAAACTGAATGCTACAAAGGTAATTCTAAGTACAAAGTTTAGATTAAAGTTTCCATTTATAGGATGAATATTTTCCTATTTTTAGAATATCTAGCATAAACTCTGTTGTATATACGGTCTCTGTTAACAAGTTAGATAGGATATTTTAAGATAAACCATTATTAAGGACAAGGGGTTAATTGATTTTTGTTTTAAAACGTATTTGAATCGATTTTTGAGAGGGCTTGCATATTCCTTTTTTGATAGCAGTAAACCTTTCACTAATCAAATAATTATCTGCTTTTGTTCTGAGATATTAAACACTATACGTCTCTGTTCTTTAAAAACACAGCAAATATTTGACAATTGAAATAAAAACTATTTTAAAAATATCATAACGGCTATATAAAATTATGTTACACTAGAATTTTAATTAAAGTTTCTTTAAAAGAAATAAAATTGTGCTAGATGTTTAAAAAAAGTAAATTTAATCTACAAATCTGCTAAGAGGTTTTTTATCCCTCATGAAATTGTGTTTGCAGACCCGTAATTTAGAAGATTTGTGCGCTTGTTTTTGTGTGTGTCGATATAACTGTGGTGAGCCGAAACATTTTTGGGTTTCTGAGCAAGTGCTAATAATAACAACAATAATAATAATAATAACAAAATAATTGTTATTATTATTGTTATTATATAAGATGGCCAGCCGTATTCCTATAACAGCTTTGTTATCTATCGAGCTCAAGAAGCAATATTATATTGTTCTTTATAAATTAGAATAACCACTAAAGAATTTGCATAATGTAAGTATGAAACTGGTATAGTATCTAGTGAATCACACTGTATATATGGAATGAAACTGGCTTGTGACTAACATTCTAACAACCTTAACTATATTTTAATGTTGGTAGAGTGACCTCAATTAAATTCCTCGGTTTTAGGGATGAGCAAACAATGGGAGAGCCTGGGGTATCTCTCAGGAGACACAAAACCTTACACGTGTAAGCTGGGCAGATAACAACCTGGCAAACGTGTAGCAAAGGATAACAGGAAAGAAGTAGAGGGAAATTCTACCCTTGCTACTAAACGAATTGAATCTCCCCCACCGTCGTGAATAATTCAGAGAAGACGATAAACATTTAGAAGAAACAATGGTTTAGAGTGACGTAACAGGGGCGCCTGCCGTCTGCCACACTGCAGCAAAACAATTCAACAACGTGATTATTTGGAGACGAGCCAAAGGCAAAACCGAAACGATTATTGTTTTATATGATCCTGTGCTTGCTACATTTCATGGAATTTTATTGAGGCAGTTCGTTAATGTGTATATCACAATTGTGTTAGAAGATAATCATTTCAGTTCTCGTATTTTGTGCAATTTAATCATTCTTAAAGCTTCTTTATTAAATTAGACTAAGTTACGGTATTACGTCTAATTGCAATTAATATTATTTTACATTAGTACGCATGAGAGTCTTTTTTAAATGACATTTAACGCCCAATTTTACTACCGAGGCACCACAGGCGGTGGACACTGATGATACAAGAAATGAAATGATATATTGGGAAAGGATTTTTTTTTTAAGGTTCCAGGCCACAGTTTAGGGTACCTCCCAGGCATTTGCCAGTTATGAGCACTGAAGAAAACCTGGAAAAAACCTCAGTCAGGGAGGATGGTCCTGGCAGGATTCGAACCACAGACCTCCAGCTCGAGTCCGCGCCTTAACTACCACGGTTATCCGTGGCCGTGTGACGGTTGTTGACTAATATAAACAAACCCATAGTAACATAATTTCAGAATCGAGTTCTTAGACACAATTAAAAGAATTATAAAACAGTTATAACTGAAGCCATCTGTAAAGTGGAGGGAGAAGTAGGCGATTTCTGAGAGTTTAGATTCCGACATTTTAATTGTCGATATAGATATTAAGGTAAGCCTATACTGAATTTTCAGAAGCGCTCAATTCTGAAACTGTACACATATTAAATATATGTGAGGTAAGCGAACTGATCAACTGCTGGCCGGGAGGCCGAGGTTCCGGACCTAGTTAGGAATTTATAGTGAGGACAATTGGGAAGCTACCTGATAGACAGGTGGGATGCCGCATGCTGATCATATGCCCCTTTGCAATACTGCCAATAAAGTCGTAAGACGGAGGTAGAGGATGCAGAGGTGGCCTCGGTAGGTCATGGCTCACCCTGGGTTCCAGTGCCAAATGAGAATAGAGAACTATGAGAATTATTTGAAAGTTTATATCTCTCGCACCTCAGCATCTGGTTTGTTGTGCTATTCACTTTTCTTTATAGCAGTTCTAGCACGGTATTCTTAAAAAGTTGCATATCCTTCATGATTCCATGATTCAGTTTGGAGGCTCTAAAGAGTAGAATCTGCCTCTGCCTAGAGTATCACAATGGAACATTGTGTGTTTCATGACATGTTTCAAGAGTCCCATGATCTGCTAAATGGCCTAAGTTCAATAATTAGTGCAAATGCAATTGTTTCTTCCTTCCAAGTGGAAGAGCGACTTATTGATTGTTGATTTTGGTTTATTTACGGACGCTCTTTAACATTTCGGGTCATCAGGGTCCCATTCAATTCAGGGCATGAAATGGCCGACAAATTTTGCTCAGAGGCGTTTCCTTAGAGGCTTGAGTTTCTTTTATGTGCCATAAATGTACGACACGGGATCCACGGCGTTGATTTCCTTCCGAAGGAAGCCATACTTAGAAATTTTACGCCTGATAAAGCTCATCGACTCTGGCCGGGATTGAATTCACGATCTTGGGTCTACGAGTCATTTATGGTACCACTGCACCACCAGGACCGACAAACGCGACTTAGTGAGAGTTGGTTGGAACCTTTGACAAGAATTTTGCCGAGTGAGTGACCAAGTTATTTAAAGCACGTCTTTTTCTATTTCCTAGTCCATGTTCGTATTGTGGATTTTGCATTTCATTTGTTATTGCCACAGTTAAGTTCTGGTTCAGTAATGGAATTAATTGCTCCCCTCATCGGCATTCCTTGAAAAAATATTAATATCACCTCTAATTCTCTGACAACGTTTAAAGTAACTGGAAGACAAATAATAGAACCCAAAATGTTTTAACACACAGTAAATTCAGAGAGGTATCGCATGCAAACACTTATACAGGGTGTTTGAAGGCATTTTCATACCAATCTAGTTTCAAATTGGTAGGAATCAACTGATTGAAGCCGTTATAATTCTTAAATTACAACCGCTAAGTAAGGTTCCAATTTTAACAATTTAGTAACACAATGGAGTGAGATTTTTAAAATACCTATTTCCTATGGTGCATTTCTTTGAAAAACACTGTAATATTTTCCTAGTCATGTTTTTCTTTCGACAGAAAACGGAGTTCTTAGAAATTCTGTCGAATACATATTGATACTGCTTACCTGTAGCTTTCTTGCAGTATCTTTAAATGAAACCAAGACTACAAGAATTTTCTCTATACATTACTTATACAACACTCTGAAATTCTGTTCGTATAAGTGTCATACTTATTAATTATAGGGGGGGGGGCATTTCAATACGTTAAATTTAATTCATACAGCAATAAAGCCACTTGCACACTTAAGAACAGCAAATTACTGACTTTCTGAAAAAGATATATTTAGGGTCTAGAATATGACCTTGAGCTGAGAGATTTCGGATCGATAACTCGGAGGGTTTGGTTGGTGGACCAGCCATTGCGGTCCGTTAGCGTGTCTGGTAGATGGCTGACTGGGACGCACCGTGTTACTCTGGAGTAATACTTTCGAGCACTCCTTCGTTTTGGCCCTTAATGATTGATACAGAAAAGTGGTGATTAATTCACTAAGTTTCCTTGCATGATAAAAAAACAAGTATGTATAGTATACATACAAGTATTGCGCCTGTTAGAACTGACTGACTGACTGTCTGAGAAGAAGAATGTGTGCTATGTACTGTGGGTTACTAATACCACAACATTTTAAAAACAATTTATATTAATTTTGGAAATAGTAATTATAACAAAACACGCTGAGAATATTTAAACTGCTCTGTGTGATTAAAGTTAAATATTTTATCCTAAATGTTTGTTACTACTTTATACTAATTTTTTTTTTTCCATTACTTATATTTTTTGTCCTTTTTGTTAAGCATTTTAATGTTTAAAACAGCATTCCTTAAAGTAGTTCCTATTCAAGTTCAGATGTATTGATATACTGTTTTAGCGCCACGGGTGGCCGAGGTCGTTAAGTCTCGGACTCGTGAGCGGGAGGTCTGGGTTCGAATCCCGCCAGGACCGTCCTTCCTGACTGAGGTTTTTTCCAGGTTTTCCTCAGTCCTCATAAATGGCAAATGCCGGTGAGGTACCCTAAACTTAGGCCTGGAACGATTCCTTCCATAAAAATAAATTCTTTCCCAATATATCATTTCATCTCATGTATCATCAGTGTCCATCGTCTGTGGTGCCTCTGTAGCAAAAACGGGAGTTAAACACTATTCATTCATGATATACTCTTACCACATTTTTTATTGAAATTTTGATGTTTTGTCATAATTTCAGCATTGCCTTTCTCTAACAGTCAGGAAAGCCTAAAGTTTGGAACATTAGGAGCACTTGCATTAGTTTAATCGAAAATGCACGAAAAAGCGTTCGTAGGTTTTCAGAAGAAATTTGACATACACACCAAGAGTTTCAGAAAAGTTCTGCATGTTATATTTACACCAGATCAAACAACTCAGGCTGAATATTTGTCATCAGGTTGTTACATATCTCCTCGATGATACGACCACACTGTTTATGCTACGGTTTGATCTTAACACCTAGAACGGGTTAGGTTACACAGTTTTGACTCAGGTGCTACCTGTTAGTTCACTATCAGGAAAAAGTCGAGGAACATTATACTTGACAAACAAATCTAATCTTGCGTCATCATTTTACCATATATCTTAATCCATGCTTCACTTCCAGTTAGAAGATTTTGCTTTAACATACAATTGGATTCCAAGGTTAAGTAAATTCTTCCTGGTCGAAAGATACCTCAACGCTAAAGAAACTAATATTCTTTACTTTGAAGAATGTATCCTGAATAATTTTTGTTCAAAAACATTATTTCAAGACCAATTGTTTACAATATTAATAGATGCTGTTGATAACATCACTGGTAATAAGAGAGTGGCTTTCCTAGGTAAATCTGCAGCAAATTACTGACCTTCTGAAAGAATTTATTGCCTAAAATATGACTTTGAGTTGAAAGATTTCGAATCGATAACGCAAAAGATTTGGTTGTAGACCAAGCTATTGCTGCCCGTGCCTGTGGCTGGCAGATGGCTGTCTGGGACGCATGGTATTACTCCGAAGTAACATTTTAGAATATTTCTTCATTTTGGCTGAACCTTGCTGGGTTTATTTCATTATATATTAGTTTTATTTTAATTAATTTTCCGAAATTTCATAAGCTCAAGGTTTGACCATTTAGTATTACAAAGCACAATAGAGAGTTTTTTCCCCTAATTTGGTTATTCTAAATATTCTGAACCAAAGGCGATAGAATGTTATACTAAGCGTTTTTATCTTAATTTCAGCTAAAATTTGATTTTATAAAAATATTCTAATACCTCAATATTTACTTCAATCTCAAATTGCTAATATTCAAAAGTTTAAATATTAATGTAATTGTTGTACCCTTCTGGAGTTCCAAAGCAGTAATTAGTTCCGTGGTGAGGGTACAGCAATATTGTTATGAGCCTTAATCTCTGCAACCCGCTAAGCCACTTCGGGGCCTGTGTTGGGAACTCTCTATCCATTACAGCTGGACCGAATTAGAAATAACACCCTGATGTTTCTGTATTAAGAGTATTAATCAATTAGCAAAATCACAGCAGTAACATTGGGGCTGTTTTCGTGTTTTAAATGGGACACGCTTATAAACAAACTCCACCTGAAACTCATTTTAATGAAGCCGTGGTGTTGCTTACAGTAATGCAAAATGGCGGGCGATGAAAAGTCAATACAGTAACAAACCTCTATATTATAGGCGAAGTGTGCAGCATAATTATGTTTAGTCTTAATAGTAGGTCGGTTCATTGTTTTTTCCTCTCGCATATACAGCAAGTCACACTTTCCAGTACTGACACTATTCAAGTACTGTTTTAAGAAAATTCGGTAGTATAGTTGAAGTTTTAGAAACAAATCAATGATATGTGGAGATAAGCAGTAAATGCGTTTATAATACTACACTGTTATTTCATATAGTCATTAAATATTTCAACTGCATAGTTTTAAAGCATACTGTTTATGTCAGTTTTAGCAAATATAAGAAATGTGCTGTCATTGGGGAAAAAAAAAAGAACAATCTGCATTTAAACAGGTAGGTGGACAGAAGTATAACCTGCTTTGTATAAATCAACCAATGTTCGCCAAGAGAAGAGACTGTCGACTGCAGAAAGTTAAATAACTTCCTTAGAAACTTAAAGGAACCATTAAAAGATGGGATTTTCAGTGCACCTTATAGAAGCAATATATTCATATAGCGATTTAATAACTAAAATTAAAACTGTCGATTTTAATGTTACAAAAGCATTAATGCAAGGTTGCTGTGTATCCTCAACTTTTTATCAAACAATATGTATTGAATATGCCCTTTTTGCTGCGGAAAAGTGTAGCCTAAAATGATAATCACTCAGTATATTGCCTAAAATATGCAGATGATCAGATAATTATGGTTCAAAATTTAGGATATATGTATAAACAGAAAACTGACCGATGAATATACTTAACTTTTAAAACATATTTTTAAAAATTCAAGTTAAAAGGATTCTGGAAGTATGAATAACTTTTATATTTAATGTTGTTTAACGCCTGTTTTTACCACTGAGGCACCACAGGCTATGGGCACGGATGATACACGAGATGAAATGAGAAATTGGGAAAGGATTTTTAAGGAAGGAAACGTTCCAGGTATATTTTAGTATACCTCCCCGGCATTTACCATTTATGAGGACTGAGGAAAACCTGGAAAAAACCCTAGTCGGGGAGGACGGTCCTGGTGGGAATTGAGCCCCAGACGTCCCGCTAATGAGTCCGTGCCTGAATGACCTCGGCTATCCGTGGCAATCATTTCATATTTAAGAAAAGTATTTTAAGGTCTGTAGTGAATATAAATATTTAAGAATGAAAATTACAAGTAATGGTAGGCTCGATAAGGAAATTAACCTATGAACAACAAATGGAAAAAGAGTCGCTTCAGCATTAAATATTACAGAATAAGGCAAAATCATTATAAATTATACTAAGATTATAATATTTTAACATACGCGGGTTTGTTAATGTTAGCATTAACAGTTATACTCGTATGCGCGCCAAACGATAAAGTCGTTGGGTGTGATGTGAAAGAATATGGGGGGAATAGTCCGAGTATGCGCATGGAACGCATGATCAGTTTTTTCAGTCTTTTTTTAAAATGTATTTAACGCCCGTTTTTATTACTGCGGCACCACAGGCGGTGAACAATGATGATACACGAGATGAAATGATATATTGAGGAAGGATTATTTCAAGGAAGGAAACGTTCCAGGCCTAAGTTTAGTGTACCTTCTCGGCATTTGCCATTTATGAGCACTGAGGAAAACCTGAATAAAACCTCAGTCGGGGAGGACGGTCCAGGTGGGAATCCAACTTCAGACCTCCCACTCATGAGTCCGCACCTTAACGACCTCGGTCACCCATGACGGTGTTTTTAACGTGGTTACGCTTAGAGCAGTCGAGGGAAGAACATCGAGACAGAAGGACGTACGCAATGTGTTCAGATGGCCGCCTTAGCGACAGGCAACAAAGATGTAGAAGCAACCTAAATATAATGTAATAAATCTGATATTCTTGATTTAAGTTTGAATAATAGGAAACCTTTACCTTAGCACCATCATTTTCCAGGCATTTTGGATAGAGGTATTTAGAGTACAAATAGATCTTTTTAAGCGATATGAGCTCGCCTTCATGTCCAGCTTCGTGTAATACTGTATTAAAGCTGTGTTTGGGCGGTGACAATATACAGCTCTAAGAGGTATGGTTTTATATGAGTCCAAAACATGGAGTATGCACAAACTAAAAGGGAGACTGCTGACTATGGAGATGCGTTACTGATGATAATCTCCGCAAATATTTAGAAGGGGCGGGTTAAGAGAGAATTAAATGCTGGAACAAGAATACTACAGTGAGGCAATTGATATGGTATGGTCAGCTAATGGAAGAACCAGATAAAGGGGACCAAAGAATGGGTACTAGGAAAAAGAAGCAAACGAGGAAGGCCTAGAAAATTGTAAAAAGAGACGTCAACTGATTTTTGATTTGGTTTATTTTCGGACGCTCTTCAATATCTCAGGTCACCAACATCCCATTCAAATCAGGGCGTGAAACGACCGACGAATTTTACTCAGATGCCTCTTCTTTCAGGCTTGAGGTTGGTTTTCGTGCCGTAAAGTATGATACGGGATCCACGGCTTTACTTCCCTTCCCTTCCGAAGGAAGCCATTCTTAGGATTTTTACGCCTGATGAAAATCCATCGATCCTGGCCGGGTTTGAACCCGCGATCTTGGGGTTTAGGATGCAAGTATGGTTACCACCACACACCAGGACCCACGGAGAGACGTCAGTGAGAGGGTTAATAGGAGGAATAGAGGAAAATGATATGTGGCCAATCAGAACATGTTCTTATCATTGCAAACATTGACAAATGAATCAATGGAAATAATGGTTGACGAGAGAATTTATTTCAAAACAGCATTCTGTAGAAATCATAAAAATGTTGCTATTTGTTAATTTCTGAAAAGCAAACGCTAGTAATAAAGTTACAGGTATGTGGAATTGTACTAGCGCTGTGCATTATCTTGGCAGTTAACGGGACATCATCGAGGTTTCACTTGAAACTGCTTTGGGTGTACATCATGGGTTAACGTCAATGTAAGAGAAAGGGTGTATGAGCATTCATAGTTCCACATTGACATGCACGGTTTATAGAAGACCATGGAATCTTTCATGCATCGAAAATCGATTGCAGTAACTAGTAACAATGCCGTCCTTGCAATTCACAACTTTTCTGTCGTGTACCATACGCTTTTGAGTGGAAAACCAACTTTAGAAGCTCTTAGTAGCCAGCGACTTGAAAATGATGTGAACTAAAAAACGAACAGAATAGAATTCGGTATATTATGAGCAAGGAGCTGTGGAACGAAACATGGTTGGAAAAATTTGACTTTATGGAGAAGTACTACAAAAGTTTTATGTTCTATGTATAAATATATCAAATGTATAAAGTACGAATATATGATGTTTTGTTGCTGATATTTGTCCTAATGGGCTGATTACAATGCTGCCTCTATCGGGTTTATATCTAGTGATGCATAATCATTTTCACTTGTTTCAATACAGTATTTCACATGTGCATTCATGTTTAATTTACAGTAAAATAATTTTGTTGCAAAATTTTCACTTACAGCAACTATTAAGTTATAGAAAATTATTTGTTGATATTACTTCATCATGTTGCTTATATTAGACGGAAGCGTTTTAATCTTTGCGTTTAGCATTTCAAAGTTGCCTAAGCTTTGCACTAGTACTACAATTACCAAGATGGTACCCATTTTGTGTTTAACACCAGATTTTAATTTACAAATTTAATGGGAAGATTTGTAAGAATTTCACCACCTCCGCACAGCCATAGGATAAACCCGAACTTAAGCTTGGGGTGGTCAACCTATCCTGCCGTAGTCTAAGATTCACTTTTCTATCCTAAAAAAGGCATACCCTTCACAGGCGCCAGCTGACATAGAAATATTTTTGGTATATTTAATCTTTGCAATTAATTAACTTCTTCTATTACTCTTTTTTCATTTCACCCTCCTAAACATGAGCCACAGACAACTTCTACTTTTCTGACTGATAAATTCCTAGAAGAAACGAGTAGCCCCAAATTATTGAAATCTACAGGTAAATTTACGCTCCTAGAGAGATCTTAATTGCGCAAATTGTCCACCAAGAATGAGATTATCATCCTGCCGTTATTCTTGATTGGGCTACCTATCTCTCAGAAGCTTACAGACAATTGCATGATAGCAAATACAACTTTTCTTTGACTCAGGACCTACTAATGACTTTAATGCTGAGATAACAAACTACTTAATCATTCAGGCATCTTTTGAAGGTTACAGTAAGACTGAAGTTTCCCTCTTAACTCCGACAGATGTAAAGATTCCATCCACTTTATTCCCAAAAGCCAAAAGAAAGCTTGCCTTGGTGGGGGGGATTTGTTTGAACAGCATTCGTATAGTATATGGAATACATTTCTTTTTTAATGTGTTAATTATAAGCTGTTTAAAGATTATTTTAACACATTTAACTTGTCAGTACCTGTAACTATACCTGTACTCCTCAATTGACCTTACGGCGTTATCTAACCTGTTATTCCAAAGAACCTCAGACCGCTTTCTTACGTATTTTGTTCCCGTATTCTGTTTTCAACAGCGAAGTTGACCAGTTCTGTATTAATATTATGCCTGACTATTAAAAATTTATGTAACCATCTTTAATAAGCCGGATTTGCGGTATATATACTAAAATAAATAAGAATGTAAATTAAGTTAGCCAGAAGCCATTATCAATATCAGTAATAAAAAGTATGAAGTTATGAAGCTTCATTGAATGGTCACAAATCAGTACAAATACAAATGTTAACTCGTCGGTACAAGCTTAAATTATTAGTAAAGGCCAAGCAGCTCTGAAACTGAAATATACACCTGGAAAAATTAAAGTTTGAGAAATGACATCCAAATCAGAGGTATTAGTCCTTGTCATCCTGGAGATAGAACGTTTTGGACTTGTCTGCCCAACTGTGAAACCTGCAGTTGAGTAGAGTGTAACTTTATGAAAATGTTTTGGAAATAATAAAATAGGAATATTAGATTAAGGAAAGGACACTAAAAATCAGTGTCATTGACATTACTTTCAGTCTCTTTCCAGTCACATTTTGAGCTTTGTGATAGGAGGTGGACAGGAAAGTAACAACGTGGATGAGTTAAAGTGTTTTGCTCGCTCGAAGAAACAAGGTGTTGCAAGAAAGTCCAACATTTACTGAGGTATCACAGAGCAATCATATTGATGAAAAGAAAATATGAACTAATTGCACACTCTTTATAATCGAAGACAATTTATCAATCTTAAAGTATATTTGTATGCAGTTAAACATAAATATTTATTGAAGCTTGTTTTAAATAAAAATGTTGAATAAACCAATTCTTTAAAGGTGAACTGTTTAAAACGTTCTGTCGCCAGTGTATCCCTTAAAGAAGTACTTGCAGAAGCTATTGAACTTATAATCTGTAATCTATAGAAGCCTTAAGTTCCAAAATGTAAATTTCTATCAAGAAGTAAGTATCTTGAGTGCTATCGAGTGGTATCGACCGTCCAAAGAAGGCAGAGAAGAGATTAAAAATGAACGCTTAAGGCAAAATCTTCAATCGCGGTGAGTGATTTGAATATTTTGCATACTGATCAGCTTTTTAATTTCAGAAGGAGGATTTCTGTAATGTGTTAGTGCTGAGAACAGAGCTGCATCAAGACTATCATGACTGGAAATCGTAAAAAATATCTGACTCGACAGTATGTCGATATCACAAGGTGCTGGAAAGTTTCTTTCAGTATGTTCTGTGAAACTGCATGAACATTATGAGGCCATAATAATATTTAGGGCCTTGCTACCGAACTACCATACACAATATATTTTCATTGTTTATTTATTTTTTTTTTTTGCCAACTTCATTTTAATATATTTAAAAATGCTTCTAAGAGGTCGTGTTATGTAAGTTTTACACGTTTTTGTGTACCCCAATGTGTTCTTGATGCGTGACCGTTACTGTTACTGTTCGGTTTTCTCTGGCGCTATCTTATTTGGAAAAAAAAAACTGTCTAAGCTTTGGCTTACATAGTAGGCCCTGTCGAGTGGTGTCATGAACAAATTGACTCTAATAAAATTTATTCCTCTGCTCTTTGCACCCGCACAAGATTCCTAGATATGCAGATAAACAATTTAAAAACTTAATAAAACTTGGTCTGCGAAGCGCAATATGTTTTTCCTCTGCTGTGCTGTTATATAAATGAGTTAGCCAATCGTCAATCATACTTTTTACTTTTACTATTCTTCCCTGGCTTTTCTCATGCAAGATCTAGGAAGACACTTACACATTTCATATTTATATGTCAAAAATATTATATTTAATATAATATTTATGTCGGAAAAATATTTTCTGTGCAAAATTAAAAGCTGTATTTGACTTCTTGAAGATAATTATGAAACTTTTAAAACATTTTAATGTTTCTTTAAGCGAGATATAACCAACACCTATGAGATATATAGCAGCAACACTTTTGAGCTATTTTACAATAACGTTCATATAATTATTTCGTTCAAAGGATTTATTGCAATGTGAATGGCATGGATTAGTAGGGCTGGAAAGAACATAGTGGCAATATTGTCGCCACGCTGTTAATGAACATGCGAGAGCGTTGTTAGTATATCTAGAGAAATGGCAAAACTGTTCAACACACTCAGCGTCACTAGTGCACTATCTCTATACAAACGAATACGAAGCTGTCGAGTAATGATGTGAATTTGGATCGCCCTAAAATAATGTTTATTGAAAAGAGCAGTGTGCACGGTTTAAAATTGAGATGGCACGTGTTAGGAACGCCAGGGAATGTCATGCAGGTCGGTTTACGAGAAGCCTGTGGCAAAACTTTGCCATGCCATGTCGAACGGTGGTCCGTGGAGTGCCAGACTTTCGACAAAGGCAATAGAGTGGAAGATGCACCACGTTTAGGTCGGTTTGTCCTTGAAACGCATTACGTTGCTTTGATTCCATCACTGCTGGAGGTTGGTCGTTGATTGACAGTGAGGGGGTTAGCCGCAGAAGTCAGATCCAGCCACATTACAGTCTTGCAGTAGGGCGCTCCTTATCAAACAAAAAAAAAAAGTGGAAGGGTATTACTTTGAAGAAATATAAAATGTCTCCAGACTGTAGAATAAATGGTTTATTACTTATGAGTATTTTGTCTTTACTTTATTTTCCATCCTTGTATGTTTCTTGATTTTCATTCCTAGTTTTCGTAGCAAGACTACATTGCAAGAAATAAATTTCATCAGCCTTTTGTTATACATAGTGCCCTTAATAAATTATTTACACCTAAGTGAGCAGTACTCAGCTGATAAATGTAATAGAGTGTTTGTACAGGGTTCCATTAAGTTCGTGCGGTTTTCCCGTGTTATTTATTGTAATTATTTTAATTTATTTGTTTGTTTGTATCTTGTATCTTCGGATTTACATTGTACCGCAAGATATAATTGCAATATAGCGCAGAAGAGTAGAAAAATATGAGTAGAACAAAGTTAAAGACATCCAACAAACTTACTTGATGGCGCACTGCAATGAGTTCCTAATTTCCTTTTAGTGGAAGCGAAGGCGGTTCCTCTGAGAATGAAGCAAAGTTTGGAGGCCGGATGCGTAAAGAAACGACATCCTGCTTCCCCCTTTAAAGCTTATTTTAAAGGTATACACGCATCTGAAACTAAACCGATACCTCTGTGCATGCCTGCAATATGTCAGGCTTGTCCTGAAACAAAAGTCAGCGATTATATGTACAGCTTTACGTACTCGTATAGTTCACTGCATTGAAAACGTCTATTTTTTAAACTTTTTAAGAGGCATGCGTTTTATTTAGCATGATGATATTACCCCTAGAGCCATTTCTGGGGCACACAAATGTGCTTAAATTGGGTTCCATATATTGCATTTTTAAATGTCAGATTTTAGGTCAATATGGCCTAGAACGTTTTTTTCTTCCTGACTTTGCAACCTTAAGACGTCGGTATATTTAAACTTTGAAAAGGGATCTCGGAAGCAAACAAGGTCAGAGTTGTAGCTCTGTCGTGCTTTCGACATCGGTCAAGAGGGTTTGAATCCTGATAAATTGATTATAGCTTCTTAGAATGAACATAAATGTAAACCTTTAGAAATAAAGATTGCATTAATTTGAATATTTTTAAGCTCTCAGCTGACATAACATTTTTTAAAATGGGTATTCATGTGCTTCCACCCACAGCAAAGAAGTGAGCAATAAATTAACAAAAACCTAAGTTCTATTTTAGTGGTTGTAGCTGATCAACTGTGTCTTTTACTAAAACTAGCACAACAAGAGAATCGTAACTTTTACACCCTATTTCATTTATATATTATTTTGTCTTCAACCATTTCTAAATCATGCCTTCAAAATGTGTCAATATATAATTTCACTGATAAACTTAGAACGCACATGACAGATTAAAATGAATGTATTTTGAAAGAATTGTAAAAATGTACAGAAAATGTGGCAGATCAGAAAACATTATTATTTTAGAAGATGGAACAGAATGCTCTTACTTTTAAATTCTCTTTGTTTAAAGAAAAGACGAGCGCAGAACGGCACGTGTTTCCTGTAGCGAGAATATCGAGGGGTTCCGTGACTGTGATCAATCAATCACCACGCGACGCTTTTGTGGAAATCCTTGTCGGCACCATTGGATTATTTCTAGACTGCATCCAACGCATTAGGTTTGTTACAAATGGACGAGTGCTAACAACGCAGCACGTAAGAGAGCATTTAATCAAATTGCCACCGAGTACCACTATCGAATGTTGTGTTACAAATCCAGTGCTAGCGAAAATCATTTACGCAAGACAGAAAACGTCGCTTGTGCAAAAACAAATTAATAAAACACTTTCTGCTTTTAAAGTCGGTTAATAACTTCATAAGAAAATTAAAACGCTAGTTTATTCTAGAACTCATGTAAATAGACACTGCACAAAATATCATGTTTATATTATGGCCAGGTGGGAAACGCAGCGAATGTTCACAATCACCTCTTATTGTAAACATTTGTCTTGTTGCTTGGTAAATGTGGGCACCAGAAAGAAATAATTGCATATTTTCCCATATTTGCCATAATTGTTCACATTTATCAAGGTAGTGTGGTAAATATAGATAGATCTAATTTTCCCTCCAAATGTTGACTGTTTCATTGTTCCTATGTTTATGTAAATGTATTTTGATATTGTTGATATTATCCATACATAATCAAACACATTTTTGTGGGTAGTGGCAGGATACTTAATTGGCATCATCTCTGCCTTACGCTTTTTACGTTATAACACTATACATTATTACGAAAACCAAGTTAATTTTGTTCAAATCAAGATGTTGGCTAAATGTTTGTGAAAACATCAAACGACAGTTACTAAAATAAAACATAAATGAAAGATATCCAAAAGAGCTATAGAGCTCTAACCAAGAAACCGTATTTTGTCATCAAATAATCTATTTTAAGGAAACAAAGATAATCATGAGTTGACATACAAGGAAACACATTCTTAAACATCTTAATCACCATTATTATTGATGAATAAAACATTTGATTGCACAAGTACACATTTAACTAAAAGCATATAAATATATTTTTTTTAATCAGCTATTCTCGTTTGCATTTATTAGTGCAATAGCCTCTCAGAAAACACGTTAACTAACAAGCCCGAAAGTGCTTTTTCAACTTTCACCAAAGGCGAATAGTAACTGTTAAAAATTCCTTTTAATATTGGTTAACTAAAACATTTTCAACATTTATCTGCCTGTTTTGTCATTTGACCGTGACGTGTATAAAATATACATTTAATTAAAAAGAGAAAGTTTATAAGTTTTGCTTAGCTTTTCCAATTGATAATCTCGTTGTTTAAAGAAACGGAACTTTCTTGGGCATTCAGTAGTGGAATATTATTAGCACTTTTCTAAGTATGGACTTTCAGATTATATGAGATGTTTAATGTTTTCAACAATAAAGAGCATATGAGCAAAGTGTAGTGAAACCTTCAGATGCAGTAATTTGTTCTGAGCCAATTTCCCTCTGATCTTCGGCCACTATCGTTGACTATATTCCTACTGCTTATGATCGCTGAATTCTACCGATCCCTCGCGGAAGGAAAGGGCGTCTTTAATTACGAGGAATATTCATTATTTTATCTCCTGAAGAATTATCCAGGTATATGTGGCTTTATTAACATTTACTTTTCTAAATTTTAAATTTGTTACTTCTGCATGCTATTCACTGTACTGAGTGGAAAGTTGTGAAAACGTTCGACTACTTTACTCCATTCCTTTCATACATTAATTTCTATGTAGATGCTAGCTTATCTCCCTATTACAGTGCCTTCGCAAGGTGTGGTTATGATTTTCCTGCGAAACCCAATCTGAGTAGTAGCTTTGGTAGGGGCGCACTATTGTTGAATAGACGCTTCGGTGTAGCTCGCTAAGGTAATAAAATATAAACTATAATTATTGCTATTAGTATTTTTATATCTACAACAAAAGTATATTTACTAAGTGAAAACAGAAGTGTGAAGAAGCAATTTTTAAGGAAATTCCTGTGTTCCCGCTCCACACAAAATTTTGATAATCGTCTTGTTAATAACTTTAGGAAATGTGAATCTATGTGCGATAAACAATCGTAAATATATGCATTGTGCTTACCTAGGACAAACCTTAGGGCATTAAGGGAAAGTTACAACATGGTTTACATAGAAAACAGGAATTTTACACATTTCGTTTGGAAAGCTATCAGTAATTATTGACAAGTGAATATAAGCGGCTTAAAATTCTGTAACGGGGTTTTCAACTATGTTAGTGATGATCAAATTGATCCACGTTTAATTTTCTTCAATTACAAGGCATGATTCATTTACAAGGGCTGTGATGGCATATAATAACAAGTGATGGGGTGTCGAAAAACCCGATCGTGGATTATGGTATGTTACCATACAGGGATAACATACACCGTTCTTAGAGCAGCTATCTTACAATGGACGCTGTAATATCTGTAGTTTTTCAACAAGATTCTGCTACAGCGCATAAAATCTGAAGACTATTTAGCTTTAATAGAGGGAATGCTTAAAGTTACTGTCATTAGTAAAGGATTATGGTCAGTGGGATCCCCCAGATAGTCTATGACATTGTTGCATATGAAAGATTTACAAGAAGCGGGTATGTGATCAATATCAATAGGGAGAAAGATTGAGTAAAGAGTTCTGGAAAGAGATAACAATAAGAATTGAGGATATTGCAAAACAGGAAAAGTAGGCAAATCTTAGCACCAAAAAATCTCTGAAATTATATAGTACACTAAAAATGAATAGGGAAGAGAAAGATATATTGAAAATTGTGATAAGGCAGGAAGAGAAGGACTGGCATGGTTTAGAACAGGAGTAAAATATTTAATTAGATTAAAAAATGGATACACTAAGGAAATATGTCCTATGTGTGAAGAACCAGATAGTACTTGGCATTGTATACTAGAATATAAGCAAACCAAATTTTGGAGGGAACAGTTTCTATTACGAAAGTGGGAACACATGCCATATGAAATAAGAGGTAGAAGAATTTTAAATTTAAAATCAGATGATAACATTAAGGAACCGGGAAAATACATAGGCAAGTTAAGACAAAAATGGTTATGAGAGTAAAATACTTTGGAAAGATGCTTGAGAAATGGTATAGAATTGTCAGCTAGTGAAAAGATGAAATGAGTAGAGGAGAGTATTGGACTAGTTATCAAATGTTAGTTAAACAGAATCCTTATACACCAATAACCAGGGTGTTAATGTGTATAAGGTCCTAAGGAATAGGCAGTTCTCAAGGAAGGAAATTTGGCCGAATGGGCTTAATTAAAATGAAAGAAGGTTTAGTATTACAGGGAATATAATTTAGTGTTGTATTGAATGTATAAATTGCTTTTAATGTTGTGTTTTGTTTTTGGTTGGATCGGAGCCCGGTTATTCCAGTAGGTAGCTGCTGATGAACCGGGGACAGGGGGTCTGAGCCAATCAAATAGGAATACATTTTGATTGGAGTTAGTGCATTCTGTAATTGCCAAAGGCACTGTTCCTAATTGTTGTATTTAAAAGTAATGTTTCTGGTGAAGCTCAGCTTTGTTAAAAATCCGAAGGCAAGCGTAAAATAAAACAGACTAAAGACACAAAGCATGAGGGTGAAATAAAGCAGATATCCCGACTTGGTGGAACCGAAGGAAAAAAAAAAAAAAAAAAGAGCAAGCATTGCTCTTAATTTAAAGCCTATGAAACGTCCAGTCGGGAATCTTAAAATTAATATATGCTCGCTCCTCGGCGAATAGAGAGAAAATTTTAATAGGAATAATAGTCGAAATGGGAGGAGTTGATCTAACGATGGGATGAGTGGATATTTGATAAAAGATTGGGATTTCAAGCCCGAGAGAGTAAGAGTTGAGCCACCAGTAGAGTGAGAGTTTAGTTAAGGAACAGGGTGAGCTTAACAATCATACAGAGTGAGTTTTAGCCATCAAGAGAAAAGGGTGTTCAGCTATAGAAAGTGAAAGTAGAGAGATTAAGGGGAGTGTTTTTTTGATAGACAATTAGTTCGATTAGTGCAAGTGTGACCTAAGAACCGCTCAATAGAACTTAAAAAAGCGACCCTTAACATCGAATAAGCAAATAAATAGTGTCATCTCCAGTCTTAAGATTTGTTTTCATAAATTACACAGTTTCCACCGTTGACCTGAAAAGGTCACAAAGTTCCAGTGCTCTACCGAATCTAGCTGTGGCATAGCGACACATCGAGACTGCGGCGGGAGAGAAGAAGAACTTCATTGATTCTAGAAAATACTATGGGTATTCTGATCAATTAAAACACATCCTTTTTCTTCCTCCTTCCCCCCATAAAAACTGTCGCAGTATGAATAACACAACTGAAAGAGTATATAAAAAAAACTGCTTGGGAATTTAAAAATATTAAAATATATGAAAAATGTGTAGCATTACAAGAACATATCTAACGTCTTCTGTGACAAAGACAGGAGATTACTTTAATCGTAACGTTGAAAAAAAAAAAACTAAATTAAAATAAAGGTATGCTCTTGAGTTGGGGGATTAGATAGGCGCATTCCACTCTGCCGGCAGGCGGCGTGCTTCTAAAAGGTAGGCAGGCGGTCCGCATTCTAATGTATCCAAAGTTTGCTAAGCACCAGCACAGGTCAAAGGATCGTTGACAATTTGCCTTGGTCTGAGTGGAGAAACACGTGAACTGAAATGTTGCCAGTTTCAAAATCCTCTTCTTAGGCTGTTACAGACATGGGAACTAGAATTCGCTTCTCAATTCATTACATTCGAGAGGTTTCAGAATCTTTTAGGTATTTGATCAGGTGATTCGCGTCCACAAATTTACATATTCTTCTGCGATATCAGCATGATCAAACATTTTTATAATTTACCTTCATTAGTATGTTATCGTGTTTACTACGCCGCATTCAGCAGTAGGTTAAATTTATTCAATGGAAGAAATTGAAAGGTGACTTTCACATAGAAAATTTAACGAGGAGTTTAAATCATAGCTGGCTAGATATATGTATTCAATATAGATAATTTGTTTTTCAATATATTTTTTAATTGTGTTTAACGCCCGTTTTTACTACTGAGGCACCACAGGCGGTGAACACTAATGAAACATGAGATGAAAAGATATATTGGGAAAGGATTTTTTTTTTTTTAAGGAAGGAAACGTTCCAGGCCTAAGTTTAGGGTAACTCCCCGGCATTTGCCAGTTATGAGGACTGAAAAAAAATCTGAAAAAAAAAACCTCAGTCAGAGAGGACGGTCCCGGTGGGATTCGAACCCCAGATCTCCCGCTCACGAGCCCGTACCTTAACGACCTCGGCCAACAGTGGCGGTTTTTAAATATTTGGAGAAATCTTTTTTTCATAAGAGCAATCTTCTTTTACTAATGTTATTAAAATATTTATATAATGACAGATCAAGAACAATGCTAGAAGAGGATCAATTTCCTAATATTTAAAATTCATTAAACAAAACTGAATTAATTACAAGTTACAATAATTTTAAGTTTATTTGCTTTTTTGGCTCATGATGTAGGAATATAAATTTTATTGTAAAAATTGAGCACTAATATTCTTGCTAATGCTTTCTGCCACTACATCTTCGTGTCTGATATCAATTATGAATTTAATTCTACAATATTTGCATTGTTTACACCTTTTAACATTTCACAGTCATCATTAGTTTTATCTACATTTACTTTAATGGTGTCAATGCAAATTTGTATTCGCTGTCGCACGCTCATTTTGTTGCGTGTGTGTTCTGTTTGATATCCCATTTAAAGACGGAGAGTCGGCATCCCCATTATCATTATCTGTGAGTGGTGTTTGTGTAGAATTCCTGGGAGTGAGAAGGAAACACTCTTCCTTTTGCTTGCCCTCGACCACAAAGCCTAGGGACCCAGAGCAACCACCGCCCACGTACCTTCATATCCCAGCCAACTGTATTAATCGATATCATATAGCGCATCGTCACAAACATGCTGGCTGTTCTGAAAGTCCGACATGAATTCCATTTTTCACAGTTAACAGCAATCCATCATGGAGAAAGAATCACTATCCTTGTGTTTGTTACTTAAAATTTCTTCAGTACGGTCCGACTGTTTCAGCAATTTTTGTTTCACATCAATTACTTATTGGATTTTAGAACGACGAAAAGCATAAACAAATCTGTTCGTTGACGCCTAAAATTACATGGCGTTTATTTTCTATGTTAGCAGTAATTCTGGAACAGAACATAGGTCAAACGGAATAATTAATGAGTTCTTGTGGTGTAGAAATGTTTAAAGAAACAACATGCTTTGTTACAACATCAAAACAAATATAATATCTGCACTTAATCAAATACAAATTCGGTTCAACGTTTCTGGGTAAGTAGTTCATAAAAACAGTAATAGTGTTAATGGGCTTTTATGGCGACAAGTTTAAAACGACACAAGTAGTTATAACTATCACCTTACCTTAATATACCTTACAGTCGTTTTACATATACAAAAATAGGAACAAGCACCAACACTTCCAAACAAACGCTCAATCTTCTGTGGGAAATTAGAAATTTTGTGAACATTGTTATCTTAAAAACTCTGTTTCCCTGCACTCTCCCAAAATTTCCCTCTGTTCAAACAGCGGGCAAATTCCTTCTTCAGCAAATTTTAATTAATTTACTTCCTTTCCAAACATCTAATTTAAGCTATGCGAGATTACTACTTTCTTCTCCCCTAAAGCTGAACTATTTGAGCCTGCAGGTTAAGCCAGACCTTTTCTGCGCGTTGTGTCTCAGTGTTTTCTTTATCTGTAGCCCGCAAATGTCTGTTAACCATCTTCCAGTCATTGCGCGTAATGTTCTGTCCCCTTAAACAAATATGCTCCAATTACATTTTTTCGGAGCCTTTTCCTATTTTACAACCATACCCCATTCTTCCCTTAATTGTTCCCTCAGACACACAGTTCAAGTGTTAACTTTAAGTCTTCGTATTTTTAAATTTACACCTTCGTTACAGATACCAAACTCTTTAAGAAACGCGTAGTTCGCTGTATCCCTCCATATCTGTATCATCAATTTCAGAAAATGTGTTGTATCTGACTCAATTTCACAAATTTCGGCCCCACACAACAGAGTTGACCGAACAACAGCCCTGAACTCCATCTGCATTGTTCTCAGTGAGTTTCTGCGCATAATACTTAATGCTTTTATTATTTTTAATATGCATTTGCTTATGTGGCGCGTATATATTTTGTCCAGCTTAACTTCTTAGTTAATGTGACCCCATTCTTCACATTTTCTAATGCCTATCCTGCATGTTCCCACCTCTCTTTCCTACTATCATAAAAACAAATTAGAAGCATTAGTCGTTTCTGTCAAACCTAAGTAACATAGCTAGTTCGCCCTTGTTTAAGGATATGCTTTGAAATGTAAGACTCAGAAAATTATAAACAGTTTAATTTATTTCTAATTAATAAGTATTTATCAACACTATCAAGCATTCAAAAAGTACTGCTTTGGCCTTTATACACCTCGTTAGGTCAAGTTGCTACTGTGGCAGGAAAGCATACAGAGCTATTTCCTTCACTGTCTTCAGAAGACCTCGCTTGATGGTTCAAATTGGAATGAAGTTTATCGCAAACCTTGCTCTCCAATATGCACCATATGGATTCAGGTCTGGGCTACCAGCAGGACAATTTTTATGCAGTGAGCGTTATTTCTAAACCGTGGCTCGTCTTCGGAACTGAATCTTGAGGAACTCAATGCGTTCCACTGAAGAATGGCATATTCAAGGACCTGAAGATGTCTTCTTGATGCTGTCAATTTCTGGTTTTTATCACTTGTTGAAGAAAAATGGAAAGATATCCCTCCCTGTTGTAGCACTGTGCAACACACCATCTCTGATGTTGAGCGATATTCTCTCTGGACTCAGAAAACTGTCATATTCCCTCCCTTGGAACTCTTGTGTTGATTTTTTGACTTGTTTTATTTACGGACGCTCTTTGACATTTCAGGTCATCAGCGTCCCATTCTATTCAGAGCATGAAACGGCCGACAAATTTTGTTCAGAGGCCTCCTTTTTCAGGCTTGAGGTTCTTTATCATGAGATAAATGTAACACATGGGACCCACCGCTTTACTTCCCTTCTGAAGGAAGCCATATTTAGGATTTTTACGCCCGAAAAAATCCATCGATCCTGGTCGGTTTGAACCCTCGATCTTGGGTTTAGAAGACAAGTATGGTTGGAACTCTTTTGTGTATATATAATATTTAATTCAGGAAATATAATTCCTCGTAGTGTAAGAAAATGCCCATATATTTACAAGTGCATTCCAAAACACGGCGAAAAAATGAAAGAATATATCTATTTTGCATGCAGACTTTTTTCTTGTAAATTTTCGGTTTTAAATTACTTTAGCTCTTCTTTGATTGGTTTTTTTTTTTTATTTATGGACGCTCTTTAACAGCTCAGGTCATCAGCGTCCCATTCAACTCAGGGCGTGAAACGGCCGACAAATTTTGCTCAGAGGCCTCTCCTTCAGGCTTGAGGTTCTTTTTTCTTTTTCGTGCCGTAAATGTACGACACGGGACCCACGGCTTTACTTCCCTTCCGAAGGAAGTCATACTTAGGATTTTTACGCCAGGAAAAATCCATCGGTCCTGGCCGGGTTCGAACCCGCGATCTTGGGTTTAGGAGGCAAATATGGTAACGCTCTTCTTTGATATACAGTATTAGGCAGTATACTATTTTAAATTTTGTAAATTAATTTTCTAATGAACTTTTACATTTATTACACATTACTGTCAGTCAGTCACCCATAACCAAGAAAGAAGTATCAAAACATGTTATCCTAAAATCACTTTTCGCAGTGACGCCTTGACCAACATTCTATGCTCTGGGTTAAGTCAATTTACTCAACCTTAGAACATATATAAAAATTTTTTTCTAATGAATCTGCGATCCATTTTAAGCAAAAGTATTCCTTTAGAACGTAATATTTCTTTATAAAATATTTCGAATAAAAACTGGAAAAGGAAGTTCAAATGAAGACAATGGCTTGGATAGCTGTGAAAAATGTAACTACTGCACAAATTGCTGAAAACTTCTCTCACACTGTGAGCAATAAAGCCAAGCACATGGCTAATCGGAAAGTATCCCAAACTGAAAAAGCATTTGAAAAAAAAAAATTCTTTTCGGCTTTCCCAGACAAAGAAATCGTTTCAACTGTAAAAGTGTTGCATGAGTATGCACATCTTTCATATGAACAGTCACTCAGGCTGATTCGCGAATTTTATAAATTAAGTCAAAAACAACGTGGATAATATTGCTGCATTTAGTGTTTCTGCAGTGTAACGTGATCTACCAGGAATGACGTATGTGTTCATCATGATTCATTCGAGACTGTGGGATGCGTTTAACTCTGCAACTTGATATTCTTTTCTGCAGTTTGGCTCATAGAGTTCATTGTCCGTAATATGAAACAGTGAAGGCTTTCTTACTTGTCAGTATATATTAATAAATAACTCATTTTTTCATATCACCTGAATTAAATTAAATTAAATATTCATTAAAAGAAGACAATGTTTCAAGTTCTGTATTTAATATTTGTGTCTTTTAAGTATTTTTAAGGTCCTAAAATGAAAGTGATATGTAAGTTACAAATATAAATAAAATCTAGTAACATAAATAGATCTTAATATATTTACTATTACGTGACTATATAGATTAAAGGTATATATTTTATATTCTTGCCCAATATAAATAAATATCAGAGATGTCAGGTATACACCAAGTCCGATTAGACAGCACGGAGATTCTGAACTCTATTTTCATTAATAATTAAAAGTTGATGATTTTCATAAAATATTAAAGCTTAAACCCTCCCTCCAAACGGAGTTTAGAGAAATTTAGAGTAATTGTTTGACTCTTAAAGAAAATAGACAAAATGTCACTTAGTAACAAAATGTTTGATATTAATGTACTTTCTGCTTTGGTTTTAACAGAGAGTGGTTCTCTGGGATTCAAAGTTCGCACTCCAGGTCTTATCACAAAACCAGCATTGCTATTTGCAACGAATTCTGGAATGCAGACTGTTGCTGAAGGATCTTACTCATACAATTTCTTTCCAATGGGTACCTGCACACTGTGGCATCGTGGGAAATGAACACGAGGACCTACTTGCTAAAAAAGGAGCCTTGCTGATCCAGAGACCCACGAGGACAATACCATTTTATTCGCTAAAGCTTTTCACAAATAGGAAATTCAAACATAATTTTAAATCGGAAGCTACAGTGGCATCTAAAGACAAAAATTGGGCAATTCTTAGAACATTGTTTGTGTACCTGACGGAATTCTCCAAATTGTACCCTTTGTGGTTCTTGTCAACCTAGACGGCTGAACATTTAGATATGCTCTCTGCATTAAATGCTTTTAATAGCATTACTGAAAAATACTGGAGAGCCTGTGTACTAATAGCGTAAGTACTAAATTGTATGTGGCATTTATTCAATAAATAAATAAACTTTCTGCTTGGAGCCCGTATCTTTCATGGTCATTTTAATCACGAACATGTTTTTTCTATCAGACAGTGAACTGAATATTCATAGTTCAAACCCATTACACGTATCAGGCAGAGGTTTTACTCAGGTGGAATTGCTCTTTATCTCTCGTAAAATTTTACTCATTAGTAAAGAGGATTTTTTTTTCGTGGCTATTTGAACGTGCCGCTGAAGGGAGTTCCTTTGTCCTTTCACATGTCCTGTCGGCTCGATAAGCTGCCATATGAAAGTTCTCTTTAACGATACGGGACATGGATCTGGTAGAAATATTCAACTCCCGAACTAATTTTTTCTTACGGAGTTGATTTCGGCGAATCCTTTCAATGCACTCCTTTACCATCACTGATGTCCTTGTGGTGCGTGTGTAGTCAGATCTGAGCCCACCTTCAGTAGAATAGAATTTTCTCAACTTGTTTATAGCATTGTAAATTTAGTTATTTGTGATATACGTTCCTTAAGTGTCATTATTTTTGGAGAGTGTGAAGTTAAGAGACATTTCTTTAAAACACGAATCAGTAGAAAGAAAGATCAGATTTCAAGAATGTACTTCAAGAATCAGCAAAAACTTAACATTAAATAAGATGGAGAGGTTAGGAGATCAAGAATTTTTGACCACGTATATAATCAACAAACCGAGCATTAGTATGTAACTAGAGAATGAAATGAAAATATGAAGCTTAAATGTGTTACTTATTTATGCTACGTGTAATATTTGTCATGACAAGTCGAGGTAGATATTAATTACTTATTGAAAGAAGTTTGTGTATGGAAAATTGCAATTCTTTTTGCAATTGTAAGTAATTGATTTCTTTAGGTACAAGAGGGTTTTTTGTGTTTATTTACGGACGCTCTTTAACACCTCAGGTGTTCAATGTCCAATTCAATTTAGAGCGTGACAAATTTTGCCCAGAGGTCTCTTCTTTCAGGCTTGAGGTTCTTTTTCGTGCCATAAATCTACGTCACGGAACCCACGACTTTACTTCCCTTCCGAAGGAAGCCATACTTAGGGTTTTTACGCCGGAAAAAATCCGTCAGGCTTGGCCGGGATCGAACCCGCGTTCTTGGGTTTAGGAGGCAATAATGATTACCACTACACCACCAGGACCAACACAAGGGTTTTAAAGACTCGTCTTGTGCATTAGCAAATATTGGGCAAATTGCAACTTTACGCTCTGTCGTGGAATAAAATTATTTGTATCAGAAACGTGAATACTACACTTGGGAAGGGCTATTAAAACAACTGTGTTTTTCTTTAGAAACTATTTTATGTTTATCCCATTTAGTAGTGCAACTTGAGTCGGCACCTTCAATGATCTTGCTTCCAAAACCAGCTGCATATTTGCTATACTTCTCAATAAATTAATTTGATATCCGTGCTATCGGCGCAGCTAACACGTGTTTAACGAACGGCTGCTAAACGCAGTTACCTATAAATATAATGGAAGTACACTCTTTCTTTGACATGAAATTCCAGTACTTGTCACTGAAATAAAAGGGAATTATGTAAAAAACAGTACATTAATTAAGGTAAATAAATCGCGTTTATTCTCTAGTTTTCGGTTGAGCTTATGCATTGATGGTTTCTGAATGACATCCAAGCATTTTTATGCATTATTATTGTTATTATAATTATTACTTCCTAAATCCCTATTTTATGCTTATGATAAAGAGTGAAATTTGTGATAGTTATCGAAATGCAGAAAAGTTAGGTTAAGGAGACGGCGAGCTTAGCTTACTTTTATAATCACCATAAATAACATTTTTTAATAGTGTTTAACGCCCATTTTTACTACTGAAGCACCACAGGCGGTGGACACTGATGATACAGTGAAATGAAATATTGGTAAAGAATTTTTTTAGGAAAGAAACGTTCCAGGCCTAAGTTAAGGGTACTTCCTCAGCATTTGCTAATTATGAGGACTGAGGAAAACCTGGAAAAAACCTCAGTCAGGGAGGACCGTCTTGGCGGGATTGGAACCTTGGGCCTCCCACTCACGAGTTCTGGCCTTAACGATCTCGGCCACCCGTGGCGGTCCCGTAAATATCTGATCACTGAAAACTCTATATTATATTTTCCACTCTTTATAGCAGCGTTACCATGTGATACCCTATTACTGGATAATCGAAGTAAGGAAAGGAAAGAAGAATGTAGAGACGTATGTGATGTTATGCAAAACTATTATACAAAATAAAACATTGTCTAATAGCAAATTTCACTGCACATATACCACCTCTAAGCTATTAATTTTTCTGTATTCGTTCTCTTGGCAGCATTTTACCATATTAGAGGAGTGTAACATAATCTGAAATAACATTAACGAAGAAAGGAGCACCCAATGTGGTATTAGAGTATTAGTATTATCTATTAATTGGTGGAAAACTTGAATCTTGTAGGATAATTTGGTAAGAATTATTCAAAGGAATCGATTCAGCATTAAGTGTTGTATTACAGGCGTACCTTGTGCATCTAGAAAAAGTATGCGCTTAGGAAAGGATAGTTTTATTTTTAAATAGTGTTTAACGCCCATTTTAATGAGTCATTACAGGCCAGTAGTGCCAACATAATCACCAAACATCATCAATCTGGTGACTTAAACTTTAGTATCAATAGTAAAATATATTTCAGAATTCATCCAGTAATTATCATTACATCCAGTAATAATTATTATTAGAGTTTCGATGGCACACAAATTCCTAAGAGCTGCTTTATTTATTATAAAAGTACTAATAATGTTGTTAGTTTTGTTTTAATTATAATTATATTTTGTTTTAATTATTCCAATTTCGTGACATGCGCACTCAGAATTCGATTCCACAAAATACCCAAGCTGTCCCTACTGTATATACAGTAGGGTTTATAAAGACTAGACTAATGGACATATGAACCATCCTCGATCAATGCGATTTTCCGGTGCATCCACAATGATCAAAGTTAAACGAGGTAGTTGATTATGGTCAATTTTGACCGCGGGTTCTGGACCGATCAACTCCGTCGACTGCGGTAAAATTATAAAAAATGGCTTCCCATTTCGATTTTGTTGAAGATATTGAGGACGAGATAATATACTTGGATTATTTAAATAGCGTCAGCGTCAAAACCGGAACACTGTGAAAAGAGGTGACTCTTTTGAAGAGTGTGAGGGCAGGACATTTGAAGAAAGATTCCGGCTGTCAAAGGATACAGTCTAGTGGCTAGTAAATGAAATGACTGAGAGGTTAGAATTCTCTACTAACCGTAATCACCCTGTTTCAACCATGAATATAATTTTATACTTCATGACGCACGCTATTTTAATAAATAGACATTTATTTGGTAGTTAGAAACCGCCTGGTATATTGAAACGTATGTGCAATCATTCCATACCTACTTCTTTTACTTTAAAGAACAGGAATCATCTTGTAATTTTCCAGTTTATTACAATGTGACATAATTAGTTGCAACAGAACGTGTATCTCTTGCCGAGTAAAATTTGTAGGCCTTGGATGGATCAAACACAAAACAAAAACAAAGCGATATAGACAAGGAGATTGCAATTACACTACAACCTCTTGGGCTATAGAGTCGATTCTTTCCTTTGAGTAATTATCGTAGAATCGTGATCGTTCAGCAGGTCAGGTGATGGAGGTTTGTTAAACGAGAATTAACTATAATGCACCGCAGCTACAATTTCACCTCGGTCAAAGTTTGATCATGTTTCAGTAACCCTCGATCAGCACGATTTGATCGAGAATGGAGCACATGGCCATAAGCATGTTTGGGCAGAAAAATGTTTAGGTTGTTATAGTTACCGATAACATTTAGCCTGAATTTCATATTTATTACACATACATATTGAACAATTTTAATTAATTAATAAGGCTCACATCCTAGTTTGAAAATTCTGTAAATAAACAAAGTAAAATAAATACTTTTTCAAACCAAGGGTTCCATAATTAAGATACATACCAAAAAATAAAAAAAAAACATCAGTCAAAGGGGAAGAAACAGCCAATATAACATTTTCTAATACATTTAACTCGACTTGGCAACTCTTACAGCATTTTATGAACTTCCTTGCATGATGAATAATTCCTGTTGAAGACAAGATTTTATTGCCTCTTTTCTTCTTTTTTATACGGTCTCGGAATCGCCTGCGGTTGTGTGTGCATGTCTGAACACCTCTGTGATTTATACGCTCTTCGCCGCGAATATTCGCTTAAAATACCTGTCTTTCTAGGTTTCACTGCCTTTCTTAAAGATACTTACAAACAGATCCTTCTTAATCTCTTTCCGTTTCCGGCATGATAATTAAAACTTTATATGGGTTGTAGAAAGAGATTTCTGAATGTGTTTGCGTGTGGCGTGTGGCCCAAGAGTATATATGTATACATATGTGGCATGTTTGAATCACACATTCTAAAGACTATTCTCATAAATGTTCAAGAAGCTGCGTATATGTTGTTCAATAGAACGGAAACTTTTGAAACTATTGTTAACTAAGTGGAATAATTAAAATTCTAAACAAATATGGAAACTACTTTCTACAGCGTTGTGTTTTTTTAATATTGTTTAACGTCCGTTTTTACTACTGAGGCATCACAAACGGTGACACTGATACATGAAATGAAATGATAAATTGGGGAAGGATTTTGTTTTAAAGGAAGGAAGCATTCCAGGCCTAAATTTAGGGTACCTCCCCGGCATTTGCCATTTATGACTGAAGAAATCCTGGAGAAAATCTCAGTCAGGGAGGACGGTCCTGGTGGGAATCGAACCCCAGACCTCTCGCTCATGATTCCACTCCTTAACATCCTCGGCCACCCGTGGTGGTACTGTCTTCAGGAATTGATAAAACCCATTAGTATAAAATTCCATGCAAATTTACCAACGTCATATCTAAACATTTATATTTATAGCTTGATCAATAAAGTTCTGCCAGTTTCAGTACAGACGTTTCAAAACATATTCTGAACAAATTCTTTAGTATTAAATATAGTGATCATCGCTATTGAGGACACTGCCAACGTGATAGAAGAATGTGATTTTCATTGTGGTAGAACTTCTTAAGAGGGGTAAACAAATAATTCATTCATTGCAGATCGGCAAACGTTTGGAATTGCTGATCTCGGAGGTGATTATACAAAGAGAGGAAAATCCGATAATTAGATGGTTCAATGTATAGAAAGTATGGTGAGTGCTCTAGACTCTCCCAGCCGAACGGATAATCATTTCACACTTTAGCTGTATGTGATTCTACATTATCGTGCAAAAGAATAACGTCTTTGTGATTCAGGAGTGCAGATTCCCTAGCTTTCTTCTCTTCATGGACACGTTCAAGCTGATTAGGAATACACAATGGCGTTGGGCTGGCAGCAGTCTACAATAAACACATAGTATTATCTTCTTTTGGTGCAGTAGACTTCGCATGTCAGTAACCTATCAAGAAAGGAATCTTTCTGCTGACATGACAACAATGCAGAACAGGTGCTGCCTTCTGAACCAATGTCAAATCGAGTGGAACCTAGCGACCGAGCAGTGTGGTTTCTGTACTTATGTTGAATTACTGTGGCACGTCCTCACATGTACGGCTGCGTCCGTTTCAACAGTCGCTAAAAGAGCCTGTTAATCATTGTTGTTGCTTTTCCTACGTGGCCCATCCTCAAGGTTTTCATTGTCTTCTTTGAACTTCGCGAACCATTTGTGCGTATCCATTTATTCACAGTATCAGCACCAAAGGCCTGGCGTATTTTCCTCGCCTCTGAGGTTTCATGGTTCTTCAGTTTAAATTCATAGAGCATGAAAATTCGTAAAACCATATTTGAGTTGCTCCTGTATAACCTTCTTGAAAGAATGGCTAACACTAGAAAAATTTTAATCTAGCAACTTAAGGGATACTGATTTTGGCCAAAATCGGCCAAAAATCTATTTTTTTTCCTGCAAATGGTTCCTTGAACCTTTGGGCGTCCACAGAGAGCCAATATTTGCATGTCCCCCCTTCCTTTCGGGCTCTACGGCCATATAAAGAGCTCCGCGAAGACTTTTACATTACACACTATTTCCCAGCCTTCCTTTTTGTTTTCAAAAGTTCATTTTCACATTTAAAATGCCCCACATGTCTCAGAAATTTTTTAAATTCAATTAGATTTTCCAAGAATGTGCAGAAATATCCTTTGAAATATACTATAGGACAAAATACATGCCAACACCAATAATAAAAAAATTATGAAAAATTTATTATTTTTTAAGATTGAATTTCTTATAGGATTAAAAATTATCACACTTCACTCATAAAATTTAACGAAAATATCTTTCTTATAATTTTTGTATGTGGCCGAAAGCTTTAATTGCAAAAATGCTAACGAATTTTCTCAACTCATGAGCCGCGTGGGACATTTTGATTATGCGAAATATTTGTGTAATAAAATTTATGAAATAATTTATAGTTCATTAAGTATTTATTCAATATGAATGAAATTTGTTATACATATTAACACAACAGCAATGCAGTCATAGTAAAAGTTTCATAAAAATCCATACAAAAATGTGGGACTTTGAAAATCCACTCCGAGTGTACTGACAACAATTGTTTCTGTTTTAACTTTATTTACTGGGCGATTAAACGTTTCTTAAAGCCTCTAAAGTTTTAGCTATTTTTATTCTTATTCGCAACAGCTTATTATCAGAATTTAAAAGAATTATCGCAAAAATACCACCCTAATTATTTGCTCCAAAATTTTATTATTATATAAAATTCGTTTTTATGGAATTGTAACAACCGTAATTTTGCATCACGCGTACGCACCATAATTTGTGTTATTGTAAATAGTAAGAGAAGAAAACATTATCAAAGCAAATGACATACTAAAATCTTTAACGTTTTAAGTCAGATTAGCAAGTGTGAATGTCAATTTTGTTTCATGTGGCATAAACAGCAGATATTTCCGATACCTACCAAGGTGGAATAGTTTGCTACTTAATCCTTTTGGTATTAACACTACTTTTATCAAGCCTGGAAAATATTTCCCTATCATGTACAATCCTTTATATTAATGTTTAATTCTATAACATTTCTTACAAAATATTTGAAAATAATACCTTATTTTAAATTTCGTAGCAAAAATGAGCAGAATTACATGATCATGTCAGTTCAATTACAAAGCATTAATATTTGCAAAGTTTTAGTTATTAACCTGGAAATTTGTTAAATTAAAGCAACATTTAAAATGTAACTATTTTTTCAATTGCATACTTGTAGCCCTTGTACCATGCCGTAAATATATGTAATATTTAATAAACTATTCTGTAGACGAGGTCCTTAAAGAGCCGTGCTAAGCTACTGTCACTTGCCTTTTCCTACAGATATTTGCCTGATGGAGATGTGATCGGCGAAGGAGAGAAGAAAGGAAGAGACCAGAAGGAAGGGGTGAGAACACAGACAGCGCCGGGAAAGTTTTTTTCTTTTCCTTCTTGGTATCTCTTTCCAATATCCCCTACACTCCGTTGTGCGGTGGTTTGCCAGACCTAGCGCAAAAACGGCCTTCGTCTAATGTGCTATATCCAGAAGAATGCAGACTTCCTACATGATTAATGCTTTTCCACATATAAAGAAACAGAAAGCTCTCTTTTTTAGATGGGATTTGATTGTCAGTTTAGATAATAACATTAGAAGTTGTGATGATATAATTCTACTGTCTGATAATCTTCAGCAATAGAACTTTTTTCTCTGATGACATTGCCTTTTTACACAATTTAAGAGACTGTTTTAAAAAATGTTTTTAGTAACAAACTTCCTTAACGCTAGTTTATGCTAATTTTTAATATTTAAACTTTATGAACTCCCCTTCCAGAATAAAAGACAATTGGTTACAATTAAGTGCAATGCAATAAGTATTTTTTTTATCTTCTTGTTTTACTGCGATTTGGATACTCAGGCTGCAAGCACCAACAACAGACAGACATCCGAATGGTATAAATGAATTTTATTGCTGCGATCTCTGAGGAGAGAAATTTAGATGGCTGAGCTTATTTATATTCATTTGCAATTTAGGGAAACTAGGTTTCAAGTGTATTCACTTTTTACTCCTGATTTTTCCCCAATATTTTAAAAATGATGGACGTAATTATTTGAAAATTGACATGGCCCAAGACAAGCATGGTTACGAAAGGCAAGAATGACGGTGCTTTTCTCTAGCCCGTGATGTCCTGGAAGGCCGATTCTTCTATTATTATCTTTGGCAATTGTGTGACGGATCTGACAAGCTGCTGTTATGAGCTCCTCAGTGGCCATCGTGTCTGTGTTACAAGCAATACAGTACGTACAATATAGTATGAACCGGTAAACAGTGGAACATTGTTTGTTTATTCTCTGTATGCACTGGAAAGCTGTGCTTCTAAGGGAGTGCCAAAGATAATTTATTACATAATTTACTGTTAGGAAAACAGACAAAATCCTCCATTCAATATCTGATAAAAAAAAAACTAGAAATCGTGGGAAACTTTCTTGGATGTTCACGAAAGAAGAGATGATAGCTAAGAGCCTCTATACCTGAGATTTACAGAGGAACATGTCAATGAACTGCAAAGAAAGCAAAGTTGCAAGTATGTCGAGTTACACCGTGCAAGAATTGAAACTTTCCATGATCAAAGAGGACTCAATTACTACCAATTGGTTTCAGCAGTTTTTCTGTGTATATTCGGGAATGCAGTTATCTGTGCAGGTTATTTCCACATAATTGGGCACATCATCTCCCAAATTACTGAGTATTTGGATTACTGAGAATATTTACGCTATATGGTGTCCGTATTTTTGGCCGCATATTCTTATCGACAACGGTGAAAATCGCAGAAATCTTGCGCGAATTTGTGACGAGGAACTCTATGCTGGCTAACTCCAGCAAGATGATGCCACGTAACATATTTCCAATGTCAGCATAGTTGATCATTGCGTCATTTGTACAGGATTTTGGCCACTAAAGCCGCTTAATTTTATATCACCTATGTTCTTCCAATTGGGCATGGAATGGTAAGTTTTGCATCAAACTATCGAAAAATGAGGCTGTGGCTTCAGTTGTTTTCCAATATATGTAGAGACGTGTGCAGGCCTGCTTAATGCTAATGACAACCCCTTTCAACATTTTCTGAGATCATCATGCTTCTCATATGCCAAGGATACCCTTAGAACTGAATTATATTCATTAGTTAGAAAGTTACAAGAAAAATCTGGCGCAGATTGGGAGGTACAGCAAGAAATGTAAAATGTATACTTTTTTTTAAGTTCTAACACACTTACCAAACAAAAGCAGTAATAATTTGAGATCTTGATATACCATTGAGACTGCAAAATAGGCTTCTTCTCTGCTATTTGGTCAGTTATATGAGGTTTCAGCAGTTAATCCCAAAATACTTGTTGTAAGCCTTTTCACACAGAATCAGTAAGTCCTTTATTTTGATAAGGTAAATACATTAGTAGCAAAGTATGTCTGGAATGTTTCACTATATTTAATAGCATTGTTTGCGCGAATATCGAATGATATTGCTAAAAACTATATTAGGTTATTAGGGCTAGGATTCATATGCAAACACATGTCATCATTGTAAATCATGCAAAAACCGTTTTAATATCGTACATGCTGCCAACTTCAGTGATAATAAATGTGAAAGGTACATTTAGCTTTTTTTTCGTATTGTTGGGTATTTCTACACATAATAGACTACTGCATCATTATACATCATATTTTCAAGATTCCTTTGTACAAACTGTCAAATTTACATATCTAGTTTTTTTAAAAAAATACCAATCGTCATAATTAATATAAAAAACAAACAAAATAGGAATGCGTTCAGTGCAAATGCCACTAAACTTCCAATAAACGTTTTTTTATAAGAATCACTTGTTCCATTCACAAGCAGCAAACCTTCCCCAATTCGTTTCTTTGATTTTCTCCGGATTGTTAAATAATGCATCATTAAGAGCAAACTGAAACATTTCTTTTAAATCACTTACGACCTCAATTGCATTTAGAATAGAATATTTCGAAACATGCTTTTCCATAATTTGAAAATCATTGTAAAAAAAATAATCTCTATATTAAACACGAATTTTGGGAAACATTCCGACTTAATTATGAGTCTAGGAACTAAAGGATTGTCGTTGTGAGAACAGCACATGGGGCCACTGATGAAACTGTTAAGGTAAAACACATAAAAAAATTCTGGACTTAAAGAGAAGAAGGTTTTATGTCAATAAAAATTGCATTACTCAAACTTGGATCATTAGCATTTTGCTTGATAACACCAGATCATGTGAGGCAGTATTTATGGTTGCCTATCAAATAATTTTATGTGACTTCGTTGTAACCATGAGTGTAATGTTCTTTTTCTTGTTCAGTTATGTGTAAAATGTATTTTCTCGCAAGTGTGCAGAAAGCTACCAGAAGTTGAAGTGCAATATTATATAGACCCATTTCTTTCAGCCTTGAAAACATTCTTGCAGATAAAGTATGGTATTAAAACAATTGGTAAACTATTCGTCGTGTTTTGTAAAGATAAATATTTTAACATATAAATCTTTTGCATGCTTTTGTATGTTTCTGATTGGATTTGCACTCTAGGATAGTTATTTCACAGAACGGAAAGCAGTGATATTGATTTGCAAAATTTACATATAGGAATATTAATGAGTTTAAAGACAGGCAGAAGGCTCTTCGTCTTCTTACTCATTAAATGTTGTACGCTTAAACTTTTCATTGTGTTAAGGCTCGTATGTTCATGAAGATACTAATGCAATAACAGTATTAATAAACAAGTACCATTTTGTGGGAAATACCTAACATTATTGTCCAAAACAGATGTGATTTTTGGACTCAGCAACTTCAAATTAGCACAGTTTAAGTGTTATCCTGCAGTCAGTAACTTTTATATAGATGGTGTATTAGAAAGTAGTAATTCATTTCAAGCAATAACCTATAGAAGTAATAAAATTTGTATTTTTAAATGTAAATATGGTAACAGTTATAAAACAATTGAAAAATAAGTCTGCTGTTATGAAATCTCAGACATTTTTATTTTTATGAAAGAAAGATGTTAACAATTTCAAAGATCTTACTTTTGAATTGCCCCATGTATACCAGCTATCCGGTTCAGTTGAAAGGTAAACATTGCTCCTGTCTTAAGAATCACAAATTTACTCAGTAGCTTCTTACTTTCCATTCTGTTTCGTATGCATTAACAGAGAGATAAAAAAAAAACTTTTCTGGGGAGATGTGCGCGCCTCGAGAGCTCATGTAACATAATCGGGGGCTCACATGAAAGGATAATGAACAGTAGGTCTCCATCTTCCCATTAGGAGTCAGCTAGTTAGAAATATCAAACCCACAGAAACTCTCTCCTTTGAGGATCGCTGTAAAAGAAAGGACACGTGCATGCATGACGCCATCTTAGTCATGGATTTTTAATGTGCTCACTTTTGTTACTGCTTAAGTTAGCAAAGCTGCGGAAGTGGCTCCTCTAGCGGCACGACGGAGAATCTAGTGACTTGCAATTGTCAGCATAAGCACAAGTGTTCTATATAGTTTTTAGGTCATCAACAAGTAAAATATTTTACCCCCGAATTCCATTTAAAATAACTAGTGTTAATAATTAATACTTTTAAGTTACCCTTTCTTTAAATCTCAAGTGTATTAAGTTCTAATCATGTTGCTATTCAAACCAATTTATTTTTAATACTATCTAAGATATAAATGTAATGTTTTTATTCGAAAATTAATTGTTGTTTTTACATTATTAACTGCATTATGCGGCTAATAATATAACACAGTCATTAATTACGGAATAGAAAACGCTACATTTATATCTTACATAATAATAAAAACGAATTTGTTTAAATAAAAACGTGGCATACTTAAAAGTTAAGTTTACATTTGATTTACTCTTTTTGTATAATTACTGGCGTGAATGAGGTTATGTTTTCTCATATTAAACCTCTAATGCGACTTGTAGGACTAAGTGCGACGCTCTCTCCTCTGGATTTTAGGTTCTCGAGCTCGAATCCAGCCGAATTTGATAGGTTTTTAGGAAGTGAAAAATTCGAATCGCAAGTCCTCTGGGAGAGAGCCGTGGGTCCCATGTTGTAGATTTAGGGCACGTTAAAATCCTTCATACTTGAAAAAAATTATCGCCAATTTCAGACAATTTCAAGTAATGCCTCTGCTGTGACCAAGCAGTAGGTGAGAGAACTTTTAAGAGATTTCATCGTTTAAAAAATAAAATAAAATAAAAACCCTTCAGTAACTAGTGAACTTTATAATATGTTCATGGTTACTTTGCTTAACAAAGTTGCGTTTGAATTGATTTACGATTTATTGAAGTTTAAATCGCAAAATCGTATTTTTTAACCTAATATGGAAAATTCAATGCATTTGCGCTTTTTGTAAGACTACTAATTACTATAATGGTTGCGCATTGTACTTTCATTTTGCCTTAAAAAAACTTTTGAAATTCATACTGTAATTGCAAGCGACAAGAAGCGTCATTCATGATAATGCTATTCAGTCGGATAATAATCAGATATTGTTATGTGTCACAGTATTCGGACGATCGATGTCACTTTAGCAAACATGTAATTTATTATTGATAGTGATAGTGACAAACCTGAGATACAGGTCAAAACATGTAATAAATTCTTGAGCTCTAAAGAAATAGTATAAAATTATAGGGCACAAAATGATTCTATAACAAATCGAGTTTTAACGTTTGGCGTAGTAAATCCTTCGTACCATCAAAAGAAATCTATGCTAAATAGGACATTTAGAATTGTAATTATGATTGTAATTATGAGTGACGCGCAGACTGTATTCCTTTGTTTTGACAATCCAACTGACAACTTTAGTAATTAGTACAATTAACTCAACCTGTGATTATGCATCGTCATAACAAAGAACCACACATTTGCTTTGAAGCACTTTTGTTTTGGACACTAGTTCAAACAGTGAGTAAAGAACGATTTTTTTCGGGGGGGAGGGTCCCAGTTTTAGCACCAATATCCTTTTTATTTTGCATTAAATTGTGATTACCTGTGAGATTATTTTTTAAAATAATGTAATGATTTATATTTCAAATATAAGGTTCGTTCTTTTAGGTTAGTCGTCATGGTGACAAATGTTCACTGTTTTCTCCAACGTACATAAGAAATGCAAACTAATTGTAGGGTTAATATTCCTGTATTATTTTGGGAATTGGACGATTACCACAAATTAATAAAGCCTTAAGGTTGCTTTAATATTGTTTAACACCACAAAGTACTAATTTGTAATACCTTACATAAAAATATATACAGAGCAATAAACAGCGTTATTTTATAACCCTAGGGAACAAATCTCAAACTTAAGAAGCCATAGTTAGTCAGATGCTTGATATTGATAAAAATAAATGAGTGTTAATGTAGGAGGTCAATTATAAGCCGACATCCTATTTTCTACGATCAGCTTCGCTTGCCTGATTACCTACTATTGAATTCCGCGCCGTTTAAGAATATTCACGAGTTAATGTTTTACAAATATGACGAAAAAATTAAATGTTTTTTAATAACATTTTGTCAATTTTGGTAGTCTAGTAGTAACCAAACTTGACTCGTAGATTCAAGATTGCGGGATCAATCCCAGTCAGGATCGAAGAATTTTTTCGGGCGTAAAAATCCTAAGTATGGCTTCCTTCGGAAGGGAAGTAAAGCCGTGGGTCCCATGTAGTAGATTTACGGCATGGTAAAGAACCTCAAACCTGAAAAAGAGGCCTCTGAGCAAAACGTTTCACACATTCAAATCAGGGCATTTCACGAACTGACTTGTTAAAGAGCGTCCGTAAAGAAACCAAGTGAATAACAATTAATTATGCTATCAAACAAATGAAAGCTCCCTTATTATAAAAACGCATTGTTGGTTCCCAGATGCTGTGGCATGTTAAAGTGCCTATTGTGAGGTGTCTATGCAGTTCTGCTTTCTACTCTAAACATTTAGCAATTTCCTTTCTGCAACGTGCACCTTGCGGAGAAGTTTTTATTACATACTGATAATAGTGTTGTAACAATGTGTAGGTGCTGCCTTTTTATTGTAAATAATTTTTAAGATGTTAAACCGTCATTTCCAATATCTACAAATATTTTAGGTAAAATTGTTTTAATTTAAGAAAACCTAAAAACATAGCTATTACAGATATATTGCCATTTCATTTAAGTGCTATCAAGAATTAAAAAAAAAGAATTAGTAATGTTCATTTATATATACTGTTATATAATATATTAAATATTAATATTACCAACACTTTTAATCCACAAACCTTATTTGAAGAACTATTTTTCAGTAATACTTTAGAATAAATTTAAGTATTAAAAAATTCTTGTTAAAATGTTCAATATTTTCCTCGTTGGTATTGTGTTAACTTGAATGGTTTTGAACATTTATTCATAAATAGCAAAATATAGTACACATCTATACAAACTTTTAAAAATAAGGGTTCACGCTGTATTCTATCTACTCAATGAAATAAAAGTTATAATTTATTAATTGTTAGACTTATCCATTGCAAAATTAATATTTCCTTTAAATAGTACCTATAAGTATGTACACCATAAGAAAAAAATGCTCGGTTCTGCGCTCCATCACGTTGGTAAATCCCTGCGCAGGGACATTACAGCCTTAGGCCTCATAACAATCAGAAGGCAGACATGCGCAGACAGTCGAGCACATACATAGCAATGAAAACTGCCGAAGTTTGAACACTAGCCCTGCGTGAATTGTTTCATTTGTTATATTATGCAAGATAAATTAATGTTTAAAATATATACGATAGTATAACTTTCAATTGAAAATACTTATTTAATTTTATGTTATTTATGCTCACAAAATATTTAAAGTAGTTTACATCATAAAAATAAATAGGAAATTAATAAATATTCTTAAGTAAACATTAAAAAGAAAAAGTATATATAATTTTAATGTTATCTTTTTAGTTTTACCTTTTAGCATATTATTAATGTGCCATTTATTTTGAAATTGAAGATGATTAATTTACGTTTTTGTGTTTGATCATAAAAAGCAATTGAAATATATCTTATAAATTAATATATATATTAGTGCCTTATATTAAATACAACTTTTATCTGCATAAACCAACAAATAACATAATCAAGCACAATGGAGATTCCTTCTTATTACTAGACACATGTTTTTGTCCACTCAGCCATCACAGCACACTTTCCGAACAAATGTGGATAGCTTGAACATGAACTGAAGGCGGTATTAAAATATTTATTGTAAACCTAACACCCACACATTTTCCGAATTGGTCATAGTTTCTGGTTGTTGCTAATTTGTTTTTATTAGGAAGTATCATTCAGTAATTTGTCCAAAATTTTAAAAAGACTTGCTATGGGGTCATTTATCCACATTTTATCATCTATAATTAGTTTTGGAACCAAATACATTTATACTAGTACAGATAGCGTTTTAATGCTATAAAAGGTATGCTTTAGAATTGTATACATATTTGCTAAGAAAGAACTTTGTAGAAGCATTTTTAGAAATGAGAAATATTTTACTTAGCTTACATGCTTATAGAGTTACATCTAAATGTATAGTATAGGTATTTTATTTATTAAAGTATATTTTCATATAATAACGTTAAGACTAAAGGAAACATTCAGACAAGAGTTTCAATATCAAAGTATCAACCAAATATTGCTTGGGGGAAAAAATGCGTTATAGAAAATCCCTAGAAAAATGAAACATCAATTTTAATATGTGTGAAATAAGAATAATAAATGGTTATGAAATGTAAGGTAATCCATCTAACTGTACTATGGATAAACATAAGAGTAAGTATAATTTACAATACAACTGTTAAACGAAAATATGACCTAGCTAATATGTCTTAGCTAAACATTTTCAACGTTTGTAATAGAAATGGGTGGCTTAACTTTATTTGTTTATGGTATATGCACTCAAATATTACGATACCGCCACGAGTGGCCGAGGTCGTTAAGACGCGGGCACTCAGCGGGAGATCTGGGGTTCAAATCTCGCCAGGACCGTTACCCTGACTGAGGTTTTCCTCAATCCTCATAAATGGCAAATGCCGGGGAGGCGCCCTAGGCCTGAAACGTTTCCTTTCTTAAACAAAAAAATCCTTTTCCAATAAATCATTTCATCTTATGTATATTCATTGTCCATCGCCTGTGATGCCTCAGTAGTAAAAACGGGAGTTAAACACAATATATATAATGATTATTGCTCTGTCTTTGCCAAACATATAAACAAACATGGAGCATTCATTTTTTATTATTATTCGATGAAGCAATTTATTATAAACTAACAATACAAAAAGTATATATTAGTTATGTAAGTTTGAGTATAAGCACGCAATCAGCTGGAGTGAATAAATTACATTATTAAATTACAAGTATACGAGTCAATATATGATATATTAAAAAAGCTAATATACTAAATACTAACACTGCATCATAACTAATAATTAATACAAATACAAATAAATGTTGATCAGCAGAAATTTCTAACAAATTATCAATCGTAGCGCCTTTGTTTGCTTTCGTATTTGCAGGAGTACGAGTGATTTGCATTATTCACAGCCTTTTCTGGATTAACTGTAGATGTCAGCTCCGTCACAAACGATTTGCGCCTCTTTTCTTAGGTACGGTGAAATCATTTTCACTACCTCGTATAATTCATTAACTTGTCTGAACTACACTATTACAGTCTTTTACTGACAGTGTTAGAGTACAGTGCTTTTAAACCGGAAATAACTTGACAATGTCATAGGAATGACGAGGGTTTTCCGTTGAAATAACTTCCATTTAAGTTTAATATCGCGCGCCACGGTTAAGAGTTGATAAAACACTCTGCGCAAGAGAATTCGGTTCTCTGCGTCTGCAGAGTGATTACCCTAAAGTTCACACGGACCTGGAATGATCCGGAAAAAAATGACATTTTAGCCTGTTGATTATTATTGAAATTTGGGCAGAGACACTTTCAAAGCGATTCACATGCATAGGACTTGTCTTGCAGTACTGTTCAAGCGCAATATTGCTTAATTCCGAAATATGTTAAAAGCTTGCAATTTACTGTCCATAACGATTCCAAAGGTACACATTTCTTCTTCTAAAGGCCGTTTATCTTCATCTGATGACGAAGAGAGACATCATTTTAATGTTTTTAAACACTTGGAAGTCTTCTGGCCTCTCTTTTCGCATCTTCAGCCGTTTTAATTGATATTGTTTCTTGTGCATTTCATCATCTTATTCTTTAAATGTCGCTATGTGCATCACATTGTTGTGTAATTCTTTGTTATATCTCACAAATCGACTTTAGTGTACATTCGATTATATCTCACAAATCGACTTTAGTGTACATTCGATTATATCTCACAAATCGACTTTAGTGTACATTCGATTAGTTACTGGAGGCGCGATGGGAACAATTTCGCACTGAAGCTTTCAGCCTGTTGTATCATCCTCGCATTGTCCCATGTAAAGAAGAAAATGAACTGTGAACATCTGAATCGCCGATGGGAAGAACCACAGACCCATTTTGCCCGAGTTTCTCAGCGATACTGCAACCTAAACGAATTTCCGCGTAGACGCAGGTTCCAAAAAGATTCTCGAAACCAAACGAAGTTTTAGGGCAGAGAACCCTTAGCCGAGGCCGCGATAGAGCAATTGAGATAAAATGAGAGAAGAGTAAGGAAGGAGAAATGAGAAAATTCCGATAAACAACAAAAACTCCCCAGTTTCATCAAGCTACCAAGCCGCCACACACCAAAACCAGCTGTAACAATTCAGTGTTCTAGTCAACTGAGCTATCGTAAAGGACAAATAGCCAATTACCCTCTTACCCTCGAAGCGTTTCAGAGTCTTTTTTTTTTTTTTTTTTTTTTAGTTGAATTCATATATTCATACCACGATATTTAAATGCATTGACTGTGAAAACAGTGTAATCTGCATAAAAATGGAATTTACATGTTTATTTCTCATCGAATACTCCGAAGGAGTTTTAAACTCTGTGCTACATTCCCCGTGATCAAACGTATATTTCCTTGCAAATTCTGTTACTTATCATGTGAATAATAATTTTAGTAATCTTATCTAATTCACAATAATAAGCTTTACACAGTCGAAATCTTTATTTAAGTCCACAGACCATATAAACGATCTTTACAAGAGATGTGAATTAATGTGGGAAATAAGCCATGGTGTGCATATTTCCTCTCCAAAAAGTTGACATGAACGTTCTACTGTATGACAGCTACTTCCTCTAGGACAGGGCATATAGTGGTTACAAACTTAGAGCCTGTGTTGCTAATCCCATTTCAACAGAACTTGATGACAGTTTCGCGGCTCGTTTAAGTTGTGTAAAAGTATAGGATGATGATAATAATATTGCGGTGTGCGCTGGCGTGCATTCACACGAAATGTGGACATTTCGAACACGACTTGTAAATAAATCTATATATGTGTTCTACCACTTATTTGAGGTTGTCAGAATTATAAATATTCCTCACTTATTAAAAAAAATTATGAACTTAAATAAAACGAAGAGTTTAAAAATAAACTTGTATCAGAGGTAGTAGTATTTATTAAACGTAAATGAGATACAAATAACATTTTTCTCTTCACAATACATAAAAATACAGTTGACGAGAATTTCATATTTTTATTTTACATTGTTTTGTCAGATATTAAATACAAGCAAAGATATGTCTTCTTTTTGATAAAAATGTTTTAGGCTTTTCTAATATTTTATTTATATAATTTATTAAATGAACCACAGAGTTAACATCAGTATTTTATTTTTACATTTATATTATTATTGCCTTTCATTTCAGCATCTTTCCGCATGCTGTAACTGACAGATTCACTTCTGCCTTTCTTGACGCTTATCCAATAGACCGTGAACTCAGAAAAGCACAAGGAGTCATCCGCTAATGAACCTCTAAAGTAGATATCAACTCCGGTATTAAGATACGAAAGTCGCTTATCCCTTGTAATGTATTCGAAGCGTCTTTGGAAAGAACGTGTCAAGTACATGCTTATTATTTCTCAGACGCTGCCACCGTCTTGTGCTCAGAGTGAATGGGAAATGTGCCGGGTCTCCGGATATTTGAGAGAGTATGAGGGGAATAATATCGTACAGGGAAAGAACCTGTCAACTCCATAAATTGTTTTTCTTATTTTGATACACCTGCAAGAAAGCTACGTTAAGTCAGCTGTTTTTGCCTTTAGAGTTAAGAAATTGTTTACTCAAATATTGCGTTGTGAATTTTTTTTATATAAAGTTTTTTTTTAACCTATTAATTGTCAGTTTGAAACCCAATTTCAGATATTTTTTCACAGTTTTATAAAGTCATTTCTATTTTAAATATTATTAAATCCTTGTGCTGGACCGTGACATAATGAGCCCCTATCGTTAGAAATAAAACTTTTTAAATGTTTACGGTAAGAATAGGAATGAATATAGTCATGAATGGAATGACCCACTCTCAGGCTCTTTCCATGAAGAAAAGAGATCGCTTTATTTTGTAACCATTTCTTGCTTGCTTGCATTAGTAAATTGCCGGTGCTGATCGGTAGCTGTAGTTAAGACGGTAGTTCCACAACTTCACGGTCTAACCTCTTTCTAGGTATCCTAAAGACGAAAACTATATTTCACTTTTCAATATAGTTACCCTTTATTGCAATACACTTCTCACATCTTTGAATTAACATTTCACTCCCTCCCCCCAAATAGTCAGAAGTCTTGTCTGCAAAATGGGCATAAGCAGTATCCATCACTTCTTCGTCACACTTCAATTTCCTTCCTCGAAGGTCCTTCTTGAGTTTTGAGAACAGGAAATAGTCACTAGGAGCTAAAACTGGGCTGTAGAGTGGATGACTACATTTCTCCACGACTTCATTTGCAACAAGAGCTGTGTGCACAAGCGCGTTACCGTGAAGAAGGCGCACAACAACACTCAGCTTTCCTCGCCTTTTCTCTTTGATGGAAGCACGTAGCCTGTGCAGTAGGACAGCATAGTACTCCCCATTTACTGTGGTGTTTCTCCTTGAAGTCAATGAAGAATATTATTTTACAGTCCCAAAAGATAGTGGTCATGATCTTCTTGGTTGACTGAGTGACCTTGGCCTTTAGAGGCAGTGCTTCGCCAGGTTTACGCCACTCCATTGATTCTCTTTTGGACAAGGGATCGTAGTAGAGGCCCATATTTTCATCTCCTGTAACAATGGTTTGCAGAACTCCTCTCTCGTTGCTACGGCAGACCACAGATGATGTGTTGCTGCTTTTAGATTGAGGAAAGAAATCTAGGCACTAACCTTGTTTATGTTTAAACGTTCATGAATAATTTGAATTACTGTTGTTTTAGAAAGGCCCAACCTTGCTGCTATTTCTATAACTTTGTGCCATAATTTTTCCTTCCACAAGAGTGATGTTTTCAGGAGTGAGCACCTCCAAGGGCCGACCTGCAGTCTCTTCAGTCTTCAATGCTTTCTGGACCCATTCGAAAAAGTTTGGCCCATTCTTTTACGGTAGAATATGAGGGGGATGCTTCCCTATCTGCATCGTACAATTGCTGTTTAATTTCATTTGAAATAAGTCCTTTTGTGAAGAACTTAATAACAGGTCGATACTCCATTCTGAACATATCACAATCTTCTACACATAGTCTTCTTTAGGCAAAAATATCTGTACAACTGAACACAGCGGAGAGGTTGTTACAGCTGCAGTTTTTTACTTAAGGGTTTTGTGAATGCGATAATTATTATCGCGGCGAGACCGGAAACTTATTGACCTACCCTCGTTAAGTGCTGTTTAGTCACATTCTTAGACCGTGAGTCAGTAATGTTTGTTAAGCACAGGCATTTACTACCGCTCATATATTTATAGCAATATTACCTCAGCAATTGCGATTGAAATTTAAAAGTATTCATAAAATTGAGTCTACTCTACAAGTAGTACCTGTAGCCATGCTGTGAAACTAAAATTGTATATCAAGAAAATACTCTAACTCGCATTATTTTTCACATTTATCAAAGAAAAAAAATTATATGCTAAATACGCCGTACCGCAAACAAGAGGTAGAGAACAACATACACGAGGAACATCAAATGACGTACGGGAATAGACCCAATGTGCAACACCTGGAAGATTACGTTCAGGATTCAACGACTATGTGAGCAACAACAAGTGATTCCAACTCGAGAAAGAAACACAGTAGTGAATTATGTGGGATATAGGGACTAGCCTTTGTCCAAGGCAGTCAATATCACCACAATGCTGAGAAAAGAAGTTTTCGGTCAGACTGGTAGGTACAAGTTATTTACACGGTTGGACTACAGTGTACTGAAAAACTCAGCATTTTGTTTCCTATGTACATTGTTTGACAGCAAACTTGTTTTCACATTCACTAAGGTTAGTGGAACTGGAAAAGGGCGCTTCCGGAAACACGACAACAGTCAAACTCATAAAACTGCGCAGATTTCGTGGGAGTCTTTCAAACAGATGAAACAAGATGGGGAAGCTTCAGTGTTCACTGCTATTAGTGACATTTACACTGCTCAAGTAAGGGAAAACAGAATGTACCTTGTAGCAGCTTGCTCTATACGGCGGGGAAGAAGTAGAGCAAAGACAGGGTGAACCAAAGACCAGTAACTAGAGCTTATGCTAAGATAGATCCACTGGTGAAAATGAGAATAGAAGATGTAAGCCTAAGTTCAAAGTATTTACATCATTCTCTTCAAAATGACACTTTTGATATACTTGTAAACGCGCTGTAGCGGGTTGTTCAGACCAAGTACTTTGCACTTATAATTGATGAATCCAAAGATATGAGAGTTATTCCCTCTTTAAGAAGGGGGTTTCACAAGCTGTGAACGTTCACTGCATGAATCATCGATTAAACTTGGTAATAGTTGAGCCGCAAGAAATCCCGAGAGTTTTTCATCCCGCTGAAAAATATGTGCATTTTGCTACTTGCGTTAATGTAAAAAGAAATTAACTTACCTAAACTTGCATTACAACGCCTGAGAGATACAAGATAGTCCTGCAAGTTTTGGCGTGTTTGTGAAATGAACATTTTCTGAAATATTGGCACATTTCTGAAGGAAATATCAGTTAAAGGGTAATAACTGAACCACGCTGACAAACCACTATTGCAGTATACTTAACTATAGCAACCAATTTGAAAAAATTCCTTCCCGAAGAATTACGCCGCCAATATTCCAGTGCCAATCACATTATACCGCAGACATCGGAAATATTCAAGTCATGCACCGTTGAAATATGTACTGAAGTTGATGGTCGTCACCACCCCATAGATGCTTTGACAGTAAGTTATATAGGGTATCAAATAATAAAGCACCATACAAATCTGTTCCTTAAACTTAGTACACCTTCAAGTTCTCGTATTGCATAAAATAGTCATTTCCGACCAGTGGTTTCCTGTCTCATAATATTCAGTTTAGGCTTGTCTACCATTTCTTTGGGACACCCTGTAGCGTGGAAATTTCCGCGGAAATGTACTTACCAAGACAAGGACTTAATAGGTTCTTTTTAAATTTTATACATATTCCTTTTGGTGTTTGTTGATTTATTTTATTTACGGACGCTCTTTAACATCTCATGTCATCAGCGTTCCAATCAGTTCAGAGCGCTAAACGGCCGATAAATTTTGCTCAGATGTCTCTTCTCTTAAGCTTGAGGTTCTTTTACGTGGCTTAAATCTATGACTCGGCTTTACTTCCCTTCCGAAGGAAGCCATACTTAGAATTTTTACGCCGGAAAAAGTCCATCGATCCTGGCCGGGATTGAACCCGCTATCTTGGGTTTACAAGGCAAATATGGCTACCACTATACCACCAGGACCGATCTTTTTAATGTGATTAGCTACTAATAGGTAGCATATATATCGAAATGAATCCGGGAATATCGGTTTGCAGTATTGTTTTCTACCATATAGATTATTCCTAAAATTAATTAATAGAGCATGCGTTCAAAGTTCAACCCTTCCTCGATAGCGACTGCCAGTTATATCGGGCCATTTTTTCCTGGATTCACTCTGAGCGGCACAACGCTTATCACATAGCCACTACCCTTCGCACTCGGAAAGCGATATTGACGCGGCCGCACCTTCCAGTGTTTTGCAGTCAGTGATAAATTGCAGAGATTATCAGTGTGTTGTGTTGTTTCACTCCTCTTTGTGCGTGTATGGATCATTGGAATCCTGGTTCAGAAAACAAAGAAGTTTCATTCTTGTAACTTCAAAAGAAAGAAAGAAAGAAAGAAATAAGAGGGAGAGGGAGAGAGAGGGAGAGAGAGGGAGAGAGAGAGGGAGAGAGAGAGGGAGAGAGAGAATCGCCACTCACTGTTGTAGAGAATAAAAGTAGAGGTTTATGCGTTTTACTTAATTTAACAAACGTTTACTTCATAAAAAGTGAACAAATTAAAACTTTTGGACCTATATTAGAAAATAAAATAAGTTGAAGACGCCATGTTTACTCAGAGGGATAGCTTGATGATATTGGTGCTAAGATATTCTCTCTAAAGGTTAGAGTAGTTAGTTGTGAATCAATACAACGCATTACAAAGTTAGGAAATGCCGTATATAAGTGTAAGCAATGTTACTTGTACAGTCGGTTTCTTCAGTTCGTAAACAATATTATTAATAAATTTTCTTTTTCTTTTCAATGATGCCTGAAGAAAAAGCTGCCTACAGTGTTTTGCTTAAAGCAGTGAAAAAGATGCCTTTTAGCAACTGACTGTGGGGTTGTTGTCAATTCTCTAATAATAATGTAGGTAGCATTTTATTTATTATTGAACATAATTAAATTTTAAATGCATAAGGGTTTATTTACAACTTGTAAAAGTGCAGGGTTAAATCTCCATTAAGCGCCTGTGCTATTCTCACAGTGGTATGATAAGCAAATGTCATGTCATTATCTGACATTAAACCTTTCAGTGCGTAAAAATTGTTCTGTAACGAGAAGAGCTTTTAGTCATTTAAAATATTCTTGTGAATGTGAAAAAATATTATATCCTGGAAAGATAAAATATATACCTAGTCGTTTATATCCTGCAGAAGTTAGTACAGATGCGTCAAAATTCTTATGGTCGAGGGTAAGTCATTAATTAAGTTATAGAATGATGTGAGATACTACATGTTTGAATGAGGCCATTGCGACTAGAGGCAGCGTTAGTTAGCTGGAAAAATGGGAGACAATCGAATATTTACAATAGCAAAACAGCAGTTGCAAAATGGCGGAGCCTCTGAGTGAGCATACAACCCTCGAGCAGCGCTCCGTTGTGCGATTTTTGTGAGAAAAAGACATAGAATCAAAGAATATTGATCAAGAAATGCTTCCCCGTCGACCGGCCAACGGAGATGGCTACAGAGGTGCATTTGCAACGAGAAGAACACTTAATTAGAGCAGACAGAAGGGTAACTACAGACATTATAACCACTGCTATTGATTGTTCACAAGGCATAACCTACCTCACGCATGACACAAAGTCTGTGCACGATGGAGACCGCACATGTCGACCCCACAACAAAAAATGTAAAGAATGAGTCTGGCATTACAGCATCTCAGTTGCCACTGCGATCAAAGACAGAGTGTTAGCCCGAATGGTCACAGGTGATGAATTTTGGGTTCACCATTACCAGCCCGAGACATAGTGTGCGTCAATAAGAGTCTTCTGGGATCACGAAGGTATCTCCCCACATTTCAGCCTCAAGGACAACCCGCAAATGCCGACTTCTACTATAACATACTTAGGAAGCTTCTTAGGCCATTCACCAGAAGCGGCCAGGACTCCTTACCAAAGGCACGTTGCTCTTGCATGAAAATGCGCGTCCTCATTGTATCAACAATGCGAAATGTCAAGTGGGAAATGTTGGAGCTCCGCCATCTAGCGCCGACCTGGCTTTAAGCGCCTTCCCTTCGTTCGGTCCTCTTCCGGGGGAACGTTTTCCGAGATGAAGCTGTAGAAAGGAAGGCACCGTCTGGTTCCGACAGCAGTGCAAAGAAATTTATGCTGCACACTTTTAGGGGCTCGTGAAACGATTGGACAAGTGTCTCAATGTACAGGAAGACTGTGTTTAAAAATAAAAGTAGTACTCAAATCATACTCCTACTTGTTTTAAGTTCTACATGCATGCGTTTGTAAGTTACTTAATGACTATAGTTATTTATGGGACCTCAGTTTGAAACAAATTATCGCACTTTACGGATTGTAATATTTACATTTATTAAGTAAATATGTTGGTCTTTGTGATATAGGAGTAATGCACTCTCTTCTGGACCCAGGGTTCATGGGTTGAAACTTAGGAGTAGTCGGTTGATTTTTTCCGGATATAAAAATCCGGAGCGCCAGTTCTCCGATAGCATCACGCATGACACTTGAGGCGTTAGGCAGACATTTCTCCCTCTGACATCTGTAGGGGCTAAGTGTAGTTCAATTCGAATGGTTCATTCGAATTCCCGGAACAGACCTTAGACCTAATGCTTGTGTATGTAGATGTTAAGAATGAAATATGTAGTCAGTCAAAATACCAATAATAGTATATTGAAATAAATTAAGCTTTAGCATATGTTATTATTTTAGTGCATCAATTCTAGTTTTTAAGTGCATATTTTGTCGTTTTAGTGCATATGAATCCCCCCTTAATTACACGTATAAAATGTCATTTTTATAGATCCTAATAAAAAGGAATCATACTATTCATTCTCATCAAGTAAATGTAACAGAATTAATTTTCCAGTAGCTTTCACCAGTGACTGGGGTAAAACAATGAAAGACTATTCTAAAATTATTAATTGAAAAACTTCGAAAACAGCTTTGATATAACATACCAGAAGAGACCTTAATACTCATATATGAGCAATTTTTTCTTAAGTTATTTAAATGGATAAGTGAAATTCCATCAAGTTTTTCTTAAATGTTTATTTTTTGTATGCGAAAACTATGTAAATTAATAACAACTTATTGGGGAAGAGTTAATACGTAAATCTCAGATAAAACTGATACCGATGCTACATAAATGGCCAGGATTTCATTTGGAGTGATCATGTTTCGAAACGCCTTAAAGAAGCAAAAGTCTTCTTTCACAAGGGTAGAAGGCTATTCATATTGAAGATGCGAGCACCGGTTAACAACAAAACTTTCATCGTAAAAGCCATAAACGAAGATGAATAATCGATCTACGGCTATGGTCCTGAAACAAAAGTTCAGTCTTCTGGATGAAAGTCAGTTGAATTTAATGTCCGAAAGTGCGATGAAGAAGGAGCAAGGAAAGGTCATGTTGGCATTTTGTTTATATCTTCCATAATAAGCGAGGGACTGAGGGATTCTGTAGGAAGAAAATGGTCGCACATATTGAGAGGGAGTTATTGATAGCTCAATTGTGATAATGCACTTGCCTATGCGTCTAATGCAATTTATTTCCTTTTTCTATTTTGAAGAAGTTTAAATATCGCTTAGCCCAGCTCTTAACAGTCCCCTATAGCATTATTATTTGTGACTTTCCGCAACATTAAAAATACCAAAGAAAGAGAAGATATTTTTGATTGTTAATGATGGAGAATAAAATACAACGAGACAATTACAAAAGAAGATTTCAACTCTGTTTTGTGAGCTGCTAAAGGGAAAGGCGAGATATGTTAGGTTTGATCTTTTTACTAATTTCAAATAGACTGATACTTACGCACATGGTAACACAACAGATAAATATTTAACATAATGATCTTTGAAATATAAAATACCTATGTAAATCTCAGGAAGGAATCAACATAAAACACACACCAGTATAGGCAACGCAACTATAACGCCTGTAATAAACTATTTACTTTCTATATCTCAGTTTAGAAATTCAAAAGATACTTTGATATTCAAATATTTGAGGGGATATTCTACTCTATGACACTACTTTAGAAATGCAAGCGATAATAAACTTTAAATATTTAGTGACCTCAAGGATGCCGGAAATTAAAACCCAACTTGGAAACGGACAGAAAAGGGGAAAGAAACCACAAGTCAACAACTTGCCTCCCGCATTAGAATGAAAGGAAAGTTTGGCAAAAAGAGAACAATAATACGAAAAGCTCAAAGAAAACCACATTATATCTACTCAGAAATTTGGACAGTTTTACTAAATTAAATATTGAAATAAAATTAGTGAAACAACTCGCAAATAAACAAATACAATGCCCGAATTAATAAACATAATCCTCTTACCTAATTGCAGATTATACAGTAGAAAGGTTGTAATGAACAGGGCGAACTTCACTTCAAAATTACTGAAAAAGAAGAAATGATGAATAGGATTAGAAAAGTTTAATATTAATCTACAGAACTTAATTTATAAACCTTGACCGCTAATGTGGTGTATTACATCTCGGCCACTAGACGTACGCCGCACCCATACTTAACATCGCTTCGTAAGCGTGTATACAATTTAGTAAATCTAGAAAATGGAAAACAACACATCTAATTAGCACCACTGAAAAATGAATATATAATTTATAATAAAAACTGTAAATATAAAGGAAAACACTGAAATTATTTTAGTCCATAATGGAGTACAATAGCATTACGGACCTTTTTGTGTGTGTGTGTGTGTGTGTGTGTGTGTGTGTGTGATTCATTAAAAGTTTTTTTTCCCCCCCTCGCGGGAACTATGCGGTTCGGAACATTGGTAGTTGCAATATTAAAGAAACAGTCAAGATTATTTCCAGGACTATTTTCTTACATCAGTATACCCAACTGCCGATATTCTTCTACAGTCTGCTATTGTTGTGGATACAGGATAAATATAATGGAGTGAAGTTCTGTATTGTGCCCTAAGGGACTATAAACATACCGGTCAAAATTTCGGAACTCCTGATAAAAAAAAAAAAAAAAAAAAACCTAATAGCTTGTGATACGCCCAAGAGACCGAAATTCGATGTGACATGAACTCAAGGTTTCGGATATGGCTGATATCATCCGTTATCCGTCAAGAATTCCAGCAGTTTTGCCAAAGTTCGCGGATGTCGCCGCTGGCGTTTTACTAGCTATTTATGGTGCCCCAAAGATTTTCAGTTGGTTTTGAATCTGCTGACTTTGAGGTGCATGAGGTTTCAAAATATTAACCATTCTAATAGTATGCAGTTTGAGTTCCATGAACGAGGAAATTCCGTTTCTGGTGCACTAAGATGAACCATGAAAAGCAACACCTGGTCGTCTAGCAGTTCAATGTGGTCTTTGTAGTTTTCTCAGCTGGGTAACTGAAATGCCCTCAGAACAGAACAAAGTAGTTTCCAGCTTACACACAGTCCTCACTGAAATCCTCATGCGGTTTACGTTGTACATGTCACCTTGTATGATCCCTTACAAACAAAAACATACTCAACTATCCAGTCGTCGACAGTTCATTGTTTTCTCGCGCCGACTGTACTCCTGCAGCTTTGTGCTTCAGATGTTTGTGGCATTAACATAGTTCCTTTGTAATGACAATGAGGGTCCTGCAGAAATTCCTGCAACGTTGAAATGGCTTGCAGTGTAATGTTTCATCTTCCGACTACAATTCTGGCGATTATAACTGGTAAACTGATGTGTCGCAACTGCTGATAGAACTATATGGCAGTTCGTTTCAACATATTCGCAATTTATTTTTATCCTAAGCTCTTTGGCACGGCCAAACACATTAATCCTTTTTTTTTTTTTTTGTCTCCTCTAATATGCGACCTACGCAAACATTACGTACCATTTGTAGCTTTGTAGCAGATTTATCGGACACAGTGTCGTCCGAAGTATGTCACGTGTTACAATATCGCCATGACACATCTTTAGATTTTTTTTACTTTGCTTTCAGTGCATGCAAGATTACTATTGACACAGTTGTGGTCACGTAATCGGAGTCATACCTTGATTGCGTCATTTTCCTTCCTGTTGTGACAGTGTAAAGATAGCTGCCCTGCTAACAATGTGCACCAAGGAGGAACAAAAAACCAGTGATCCGATTTCTCTGCTCGGAAAGTAAGCCAGAGGCTGAAATGCATTGAATGCAGTCCTCTACCAAGTAGAAATGTATATGAGTGGCTCAAAAAATGAAGTGCTGAAATCTATTGTTGAAGACAGTGCAATGCCACACTGTTGAAGCCATTAACCATTTGGGTTTTGAGTTGCTGGAACACGTTTACTACAGCCCAGATCTCGCACCTCCCGATATCATCTCTTTGGAAAGTTCAATGATGCTTTGTGAGTTGTCAATTTTCTAAGGATGGAGAAGTGAGGGAAACTGTGCATAAATGGTTGCTCGACCAACCGAAAATCTTCAAATGCACAAGCTTATGGACAGCAAGGCCAAATGCATCAAAAAGGAAGGAGGCCATGTAAAAAAAAACGAAATACTTTTCAACTCGTACATTTATACTATTAAATTGGAAAAACAAGAGTGCGAATACTTTTCGATTTTCCCTCATATTTTGTTTGGTGAGCTTAGTTTACAGCACACAATAAAGGTCAGTAGTGATTTGGCCTTGGCTGTATACATGCTTGATGATGGGCTACGCAGTATATTCCTTGCTAGCAAATAACACTCTGATTTACTTTATAACATGTATTCCAGAATATATTCTCGTAAGAAATTTTTTTCTTCGTACAGACCTCAAGCCTCAAAGAGAGCCTCTGAGCAAAATTTGTCGGCCGTTTCACGCCCTGAATTGAATGGAACGCGTGACCTGAGATGTTAAAGAGCGTCCATAAATAAACCAATAAAAAAAATCTTCGTAATGCTCTTCCATTAGTTCATTTTGTTTAATAATATATAAAAATAGTTACTTATAACCAGAGCCCGGAAGTTCAGGCATTTATTTTGGTTAACATAGGCAGGAAAAAAGCAATTTAAAATACTGAAAATAGGCAGCAGTATAATTAAAAGTGTCATTTATTAAAAAGTGAAAACAGATAGTAATATTAATGAAAATAGGTATTTAAGGTACTTACTAATTTTTCAGATTATTAAAGTACTTAAACTTACTTTTCTTGGTTATAAGCAACAAGAAGATGCTTTTTCAACGTTTCTGTATACGCGTTTATAGGAGAATCGTGTTAGTATCTCTCTTACTTCCGTACTGAACAACTGTAGAGACTTTATTGCACACGTGTACCGCTCTCATCTTTCTCGCTTGCAATTGTTTGTTATATGTATACAGCTGAGAAGCTACCTCCGTCACGTATTTTCTATAATTGTCTCGTCCAGATCGATACAAGATCGCCAGGACTATTCAAAACTATATCCTCTCTATTTCGCGGTATTAGTATGCTTGAGTTAACCGTGCGTTCCTTTCACTAATGAGGGTTTTGCTATTTAAAGAGCTTAAATGAAAGGGTTGAGGTTTGAAAGTTTGAAAAGAAATAAATGTACAACAAAAATTACAATAATTATTTTGTGAGGTGAACATATCATCTAATATTTATAAGTTATAAGTTTAACTTTTTCAGTGCGACATATTAAAATTCTTTATGATCCTTTTCAAAATGCGCAAATAATCACAGAAAACTTATATTAACAATCCAAAACAGAAAAAAGTTTTAAACCTTAAAACAGGCAATATAAGGCAAAATAGGAAAAAAAAAAAAGGGGGGGAGCAAAATAAAAATTGACCATACAGAGCCCCAATGAAGGGAAGCAAGCTCATTTCTATCTGACTCTTTAATATATCCACCCAGATAGATAATGCAGTTTGCCTCAATTTCGGACTCTGCTTATAATATATTAGTAAATCCAAAGAGGAATATGGTATAAGGCTATAATGTCAGAACAAAATTAACCATGTTTATTCCCTAACATCTTACTAAATACTTTTACACTTCCTGTTTTTCTGCTTTGTAATTTTTTTTGTGTTGAGTAACTCGAAATGGTTTTCCATTGCCTGCATTTTTACAATTGTACACAATTATTCACAATTACAAAATTACAACTTGATATTTCACGCCAGTTCAGTTTGTTGTACTTGCTTTCGGAACAATTGAACAATCAAACAAACCACTGAGAAGTCAAATGCTCTTCGAAACAATGCTAACAATTAACATAATCGTTCCGTGTCACTGTACCGCTTAACTGGTTCAGGTGCAGAAATGAATCACTTACTGTATGAAGCGACTCAAAAGAAATAAATGCACCCAACGATATTCCATGTTTGCTACTCTCCCATCCAGACAACCACCGATCATTTACAGTCCATAACGACGTGTAACGGAAAGTCGCGCTTGTGTTTTATTTGCTGTTTCTTTATTGCTACTTTGACAGCATCAGCCTTATTGGAACATTAATTGTTTACTGGTCATGTTCTGCCTGAGAGATGACTTTTGTCTTTCTGTACACCTGGTTTCGCAATTTTGCCAATAGATGACTTTAGTTGAGTAATTATTTTCCTATGCTATTTACCTTGTTTTTAATGCATCATTTGAATGGTAATGGATATATGAGGAGTTGTGGCCGGCACCGAGAATGAAAGGGGTATTATGGGAGAGCAAAAATAACAATTTCTACACTGCTGACTATTAAAATTGCAACACGTTGTGTGTTCATAATAACGAGGCGGAAATTATTTCTGTCTTCTCCTTTGGTTGTTTAACGGGGACGTTGAGAGCCTTCGCGTCTGTGTGTTTGTCTTAGCTCGATCCAATGATTCGTTTTGCTATGGGCGCATTTCACATCAATATCTTGGAATGGCATACCGCACCCTCGGTATGTCATAATTCTCCCTTGATCAAATTCAGACACCTGCTGATATTGCTGATGAATTGTTGACTATCTACTCGTTCCTTCTGAGAAATTGTGGGGTCGGTTTAACGAGTCTCTTTTGGACGTTGCAATTTTAATGGCCAGTTGTTAGTATAAGTAAAAATCTTGTCACACTTATCAATAATATATTAGCTGAACAAAAACTACAATCATTGTTGATACTTTGGAAATTCCAAGCTGTTCTTATTTTATTAGAGCAATTTGTTTTTTATTTGAGCAAAACAGAGAATAGAATTAATACCTTTATTAAATATATATTTATTTACTCTTTAAAATTACGATATAACTGTTAAAATTATGGCTTCTAGGATGAATAATTAAAATTTCCTGATGCAAATTTTGGCTTTTATCGCTAAGCAAATACACACTATTACATAACCATTTTGAAAATTATTATAAAAATTAATTGAAAATATTAGGGGCCCGGTTGAATATTGTTTTCGGAAGGAAAAAAAAAAAACATTTAAAAGAGAATAACCATTTAAAGAGTGATGCACAATTTTGTTTTCCGCAAACTAAGTTAATTTTTAGTTTTAGGGAATGCATGCGACTTATACTAACAAAATAATTTTCAAGAATAATATACTAACAGTTATCAAATACTGTAACACCAGTTTTACTTATCGAGTTATTGTAGCGGGGAAATCGTCGTGGGTTCGGAACTTATAGCGATTTTTTTTGTCTCTTTCATTGTTTATTAGTTGTAAATTATATTTAATATTGTACCCGCTATCATAGAAGATGCTCTAAGTGCCTTGAGGCAAATCTGAATCCTTCTGAAAATATTTTAGATACTTGACGCAATTTATCCTCCCGAATATTGTAAACTGCCTCCCGGATATTTTGTTTTGGCACCTCCACAGATTTTATTTCAGATACAGGAATACTTGTATATATATATATATATATATATATATATATATGAATAGGCAGCAGCTGAGTAGCTTTATGCGCACTGCCGACACATACACCAACTTAATGGATATTCTGTTGTGGCACCTCCACAGGTTTTATTTCAGATACAGGAATACTTGTATATATATATATATATATATATATATATATATATATATATATATGAATAGGCAGCAGCTGAGTAGCTTTATGCGCACTGCCGACACATACACCAACTTGCTGGATATTCTGTTGTGGCACCTCCACAGGTTTTATTTCAGATACAGGAATACTTATATGAATAGGCAGCAGCTGAGTAGCTTTATGCGCACTGCCGACACATACACGAACTTGCTAGGCTAACGTTGGTAAAGACTTTCGAGCAGAAAATTCTAATCAATAGCCTATTTCATGAACCTTCTCTTCTGATAAAACCTGTTTTTTTGGTCTCGGTTTCTTGTCAATGAAAATGGAAGTAAATATTCTTCGTTCTAACTGTATCTCACTTTCGGCATGCTCCTAACTCGCAGGTTCTGTAGAAATGTAACTGACACAGTTATTAGAGTTACACACGACTGAGCAAGCTCAATTTCTGCTTCAGCAGGACTTTAAACTCCAGTCTTTCCCGATATCGCTCTATAATGAAGTTTAACCGGTTTTCACATTTGTATATAAACATATAAACATTTGTATGTCCTTGCTTAGGACATAGTACTTATGAATTGTGCCCAATAAATTTATGGACTTTGTACTTAACAAATATAACTCACCTTTGTTGCATAGCAGTTCTTTCTTGTTTCACGATGCACGCCTGTAAGTAAGAAAATAAATTATTATTTTATATAATAATTGTTTGTGTGCACATTAGGACTTGGTGTCCAGCAGATACTGGAAAACAGGGTTAAAAGCTATTTAAAAGTCAGACATCAAGGGTAATGTAAACTAATTCCATTACTTATGACTTTACGGTGGTGGAATTTGAGATTTGCGCGAACTTACATCGACATACTTTGGCGCCTTAGTCCCTTTTAGACGCTTATCTCAGCGCCTCTGTTGCTTTTCAAAACAGCCAATTTTTCTGGCTCATCATGCTGCCTCCTTGCCTTACCCTACTCACGCCCATGATCCCTTCCGCAGCGAAAAGACCTATCAGAGACTCGTAATCATATGAGTTCTAGAGAGAACTATTAATATTTTATGATTATATTATTATTATATTTGTTTTGGGACGCTTTTTAACATCTCTGATCATTAACGTCCTACTCAATTCAGGAGGTGAAACGGTGGATAAATTTTGCTCAGGCTTGAGGTTCTTTTAGGTGCCCGTAAAGAATGAAAAAGGTGAATAATATAATTTTCTGCCAAGAAATGAAGCATGGGCAGAGGTCTAATTGATGATGAACGTATAGGAAAATGACTTCACGCTGCTCAATTAAGTTTTTTTCTGTTATTAAGTTAACAGCAAGATCTCGCATTTATTTCTATAAAACGGTTGGATAGTTTCCGGACACCTGATATATTACGCCATTCTATGCTTTGCTCTCCGGCGTTTGAAAAAATGTGGCTGTTAATGGCCTAACTAGCTGGTGGTTACATTTTTGTATGGCCTAGTTTAATGTTTTACGTCAGTTTGTGCTCATAATCTTATCTCATTATCGCCCTTTTAGAATAATATACATTCTAGCAAACCCAACCGTTAATCAAAACCTAGAATGCTTACTAATTATAACAAGCATTAAAACATGCAAATATACAAAGAAATATTTTTCCAAATCATTAACGGAGTTAGAACTAGAAGCTTTACATGTCCTCTATTAGGAATTTAATTCTGTCTTTACATTTTATATAGGCTCGGGTGAATTTAGCCTCTAAAACCGAGGAAGGCGATCAGGATTCGGTGCAACTCTGAGCCTTCTAAGTGAGGGATATACGGAGCGTCTCCCGCAACTTTTAGGATCGCTGTCAGTCTATCACGTAGCATTTAAAGCTTGCACCAGAGTTTAAAACTGGAAAGTTTCAGATCTATTTTAATCTTGCTACTCATTAGATATACAAGAAGTCCCAAAATAATTTGCTCAAACTATACGAGAAATACATTTCAGTGAATAAGAATTAACATGTGCTAAACGTGTATTCTGGGAGGTTTATTGTTGTGTACCGAATCAGAAATTGTAATTTTATTGCCTATTGTAATACCAGTGAACTTACGTTGTTGCTTTTTTTTCGAGAAACTTTTTTTCAGCAATAAAAAATGAATGAAACAGTCTGCATTTTCAGTTTACCTCTCTTTTGAGAAGCGCCAAAAAATGGCCCTCTTTAACCATTCGATATTCGAAATGAATTCGAGAAACTTTGCACTGAAATTATTTAGCCCAGAAATATTTTCCGTTCTGACAATCTAGGATGGAATTATATTTATTATTTGGCGTGTATATGTAATAGAAATGAATTAGGAATTATTGTTTTCTTTCTCTCTCGTAAACAGGTAGTTCTGTTAAATTCTCTTTAATATTTTGAAACATGATGGATGTAAATAATATTTACCACAATAGTACAACTTGCGAGGGGATTTATCGTAAGAAATTCATTTACTTCATTTTCCTATTAGGTCAATCGATACTCTTCCCAATATGTGAGAATTCTAATACCAACGTACTTGCCGGCCAGGCATTGGACTTCCGCACTCGCTACAGAAGGCAGTTGCGCAACGAGAATAGACTTACAACCAACATTGCGCTAAATGATGTAGGTGAAGATGGGGATTAGATGATGATGGTGAAATGAGTAGTAGGCGATACCGGAGCACCCGAAGAAAATTTACCCAATCCGCCTCGGTGTAAAGCAAGCAGTCCAGCTACTCTTCCCAATATTAGGACAATTAAAATGGATGAGAAGCGAACGTCAAAAAAGAATGAGTTATTTCTACGTCGTACATAGCAGAACCAGTTTGATATTTGTTAACCTTCGACAACCATTTGACCAGAGATGATGGCTTATTTTCCGCATGGTGTTTCTGTAAATGTTCAAAAAAGAAATGTAAAAAAGAATAAAGTAAAACTAACCACAATATTTTCACTGTAATCTTTTCGAAATGGAAGTATATTGATATAAACTTTCTATTAAGCCTATACAGGGTGATTGCATAAAATGGGTGATATTTAAAATAGCATAGCTTCGTGTGTATGAGACAGTTTCGAAAAGGGTTTTGTTTAAATGACGCAAGAGCTGTGAGAGCTAATTTTATACCGTAGTTTTATAAGGTGTTCGCGTGATGTCATCACCGTCAGGATGTTAATTTTTCAATGTTCCTGAGCAAGTATTTTGGTGAAAAATTACTGGATATCGATTTCCATCGTTACCACGTAAAGGACATGCCACAGAAACGGAGTGCACGTGCCTTCCAAGAGGGATGAAGCAGGAAATGTAGTCTCAGAATTTCCTATTTAATTATAATTGCTTCTGACTACTGCTACTGCTGCTGTTGCTACAACTACTACTACTACAACAACAACAACTACAACAACAACTACAACAACAACAACTACAACAACAACAACAATAATAATAATAATAACAATAATAATAATAATAATAATAATAATAATAATAATAATAATTGTATCTTGTTTCAGGTAATCAAAGTATTAAGAATATTAAAATTAAAAGGAGAACCACAATATTGTATGTATTAGTGTATGTATGCAGATATGTTTTTTTTTCTAGTAAGTAATATCCAAGTTATCTTTCTGTAATACTATGATTGACAGTGCACATATGTCTTTGTTATGTTTTTGTAAAAGGTACGGGAATGCTGAGCTTTTGTTAGATAAAGGCCGCTTTACCTGGGAAGAGGGTCCTTTGTTAAACATTACTCTTTCAAATCCCCTCGGACACACTAGCCGATCTCAAGGCGCCAGATATGCCATTACACTGTAAAAGGCTAGGAATATGCATTCAATTGAAAACGGTACTTGCCGTCAAAAGGAAATACAGCATACAGAAACACGTGTTTTCGCAGAAACCAGGCTTTAGCTGTTTCAAAGGGAGGCGGCATATATTGCAGAAACGTACTTTATCGCAAGAATCTAGTGAAGGGTAAATGTCCCTTTTTCCGTAGAGTGGGAAGAGAATATATTTCCTGGTAAAACCCAGAAACTTCAACCAATCAACATGTTTGAAAAACCCGACGAATAAAAGACACTTGTAATAATCCATGCACTTGTGTGATCCAATGATATTCTAGAAGGAACCAAGTTTAATACTTTTTTAATTAAATTTTTGCGAGGGAGGAGCGAGTTCGCATAAGAGATTCAATATTAACTATGAGAAGTTAAGTTTTTAAGCATTCGCGAGAGGAAGCAGTCATAACAGTAACAGTAAGATTCATGACAGTGGAATAAGAGCGTGACAGTAGTAACAGCGGTAAAGTTAGCAGCAAGAGTGACAATTAGTCAGTATATGCATCAGTCATCAGTTATTCAGTGTCATAGCAGAATAGTTAAACCTTCGCGAAGAGTCAAAGTAAATCGTTCGGGCAGTGAGAGTCAGTCAGGCAGTGCAACGTAATAGTAAGAATAGTCACAATTGTTAAAGTAAATAAATACCCGAGTGAATACAGCGCATTATAATCCGACGAAGCACACCATCTTCCAGAACCTTCCAAGTTGTCAAATAAATTAAATGTCCAACCACAGCCGAATTTCATTATTACAGTGAACAATCCCCTTCCTTCTTAATGACATTACGTCATTAAAACAGTCCAAAAGTTCTCTGAAATCCCTATCCTCTGCATTGGAACCAGAGAGTTTGGAAACTTCGAACTCATGATTCCAAGAGCCGAGGCGAGGCAAGACAAGAAGAGCATCTAATAGTCCGATCAAATAAATAAATAATAAATCACCCATCCAATATCCAAAATAACATACCCCACAATAATTCCAGTTCCAAAGACGAAGTTGGAAATAATAGAATCTTTGTTGATTTTGTTTAAGACTGGCAAGCATGTTAAAGAGCGATAAAATTCATGCACAATTATTACTGTTCGTGAGCTGCAGGATCCGAATAAGGAGACACGAACTCGTTACTGCACGTGGTTTATGGCTTTTATTTTGAGGTTACCTGACATTTTAAACTCCAGTGGTTCACAAATATCTGGATATGTGAATTTGCAAGGTTACATATGAACCTCACAGAAATGAAACCTGGTCACGAGTTAGTTTTACACACGTAGAAGACAGGAGTTTGGTATAACTTCGTCAAGCCAAAGAATAGGTATGTTAATTTTTGCAGATATAATGAAATGAGACCGGTATTAACGTATTTTCAACCAACTATTCATTAATGGCTCTTATCCGAATGTTCTATATGCAATTCCAAAGCTAACTGCTCAAAACGCTTATAGACCACCATGGGAGGCAAAGGTCGTTAAGGCGCGGACTCGTGAGCGGGATGTGTGGGATTCGAATCCCGCCAGGATCTTCCTTCCTGACTGAGGTTTTTTCCGGGTTTTCCTCAGTCCTCATAAATGGTAAATGCCGGGGAGGTACCCCAAACTTAAGTCTGGAACGTTTCCTTCCTTAAAAAAAAAAACCCTTTCCCAATATATCATTTCATCTCGTGTATCATCAGTGTCCAACGCCTGTTGTGCCTCAGAGGTAAAAACGGGCGTTAAACACTATTAAAAATGCTTACAGCAATTCAATGTATTGTTTTAATTCAGCGTCTGCCCAAAATTCTAGAATAAAAACAGTTTTAATTAAATACTTTACAGTAATACGTTTAGAAACTTCTGGTTCAATACATTGAAGCGGTTTAGTAAGACCCCACTTTGGGCGCCAAATTTTGAAGCGGTTTGGCCGTGGGATATTTTTATTGTTATCGTTGGCCTCATATTGTGATGCCAATTTTGAAGTGGTTTTGTAGATTGATTATTGGTCTTTTCGGTTTTGTTGCCCACGCTTCAATGACAACAATTTCAGGACGAATTCGGCTATTTTGTTCACTCGTACTCAACAGGACTGGGAGAGAATTTCAAAAGTGTAAATAAGCATAAGATGCGACATAAAAATATTGGTATTTTTATGTCCAAAATCTTTCGCGTCCTCTGGTGTTTCGCGTACTTAGCTCCGCGAACTGAATTGCATGCCCCAGAGGAGCTGCCGCCTCCCTTATATATTAAATTCAAATAAAAAATCGTTGGTTAGAGACGCCAAAAGGCACCCACAATCTTCGAGGCTATCTTTAAAGGTTCCAACATACATTTTCAGTTGACTGGTTTAAATTCAGCTGCCATGCGTTTAATTCGCAATTTTTTGAAAGTACAAATAATTTTGTTGGCATTAGTTGGTTTTAAAGGGCTAACAGTACAGCAAGCGGTCGGACTCAAAACTCCAAACGGATTTAAAGGTCCTTGAGTTTATTAGCCTTGCTACAATCGCAGCAAAATACTCAACCCTCGGGTTCTTGTAAAGAGTTTTATGACCCTTTGTTGGCTTTCCAGGCTTCCGCAACAAAACACCAAGGAGCTTTCTCTTTTTGTTTACACACAATTTACAGGTTACTGTTATACCGTATTATAAACATGTAGATACAAGGCATCTACACCACTAACTTATAATAACACATAAATATTATAATTATATTTGAGTAAGGGCGGTTTCAGCATGGAAGCTATTTCTACGTCTTACATCACTCTGAAGAGTAATAAGTTCTTTTAACAGCCCTGGATAAAGATATGTTTGTCACTGGAGCAAAGCTGCAAGGTGAGTTTTCAGCTGGTGACTCAGAGAGACGGTGTTGATTGACTGATGGAGCGTTTCTGATGTGTCAGGTGTCTCATGTGAGTAACGGATGTGGCTACTCAATGGTCCTGGGATCTGGATTGATTAAACTTCTGCCCTTCCGTTTGATTTATTGTTTTCGACAAGAGAAGAACAGGATAGACGCTAACAGCTCTTCGGTGTTACCCACCAATACGTTCATTCCAAAGGTCATAACGGCGAAGTGTGACAGGAACTTGCCAAGTATCGTCTCATTCATCACTAAGCTACCGTTTTCTTTCTAAATACGTATTTTAATCCTTCATAAAAAGCGCAAGCCTTTAGGTTATTTAGTGGTATTGACTTTTATAGTGATTATTGTTTGTTTTACTTGTAAGTGGGTACCTATTTCAATTTTAGGTTCCTAAAATTAACCTAAAATTATAAGCATTGTTCATTATAATTATTGACAATCTTTTGTTCACACACTCTTCAAAGAGCAAGGAAATGAAACACTTTTTGCTTCTAAAACCTATCTCATGCACATTCACATTCAACTCCTGATTATGATTGATTGCAGTACTTTATATTTTATAGTTGAAGCTATAAATCGTTTTACGTTTGCATAAATTAGTAAGATTTTAAGTAGATAATAATGTAATGAACATTTTTTCCTAATCGCATTGCTTTGTTAACTTCCAAAAGCCATTTTTTATTATCATAAGGATCTTGTATCTGTGGGAGAAGAAATAACATTCTGCTTTTATTTTTAACCTATTGTAGCTTACATGATGAAAGCTGAACAGATCGTAAAGACATTGTAACCCAATATGCTGCACATTATCTACTCTACGTTCACTCTTAGTGATCCTAACATAAACAACACATAATGTATCCTTCCGCCGTTCGCGCCAGGAATACTTTCAGGAACACAGTGACATATAATGGAAAGAGAAAGATAGAACTAGCGAGTTTCAGCTTGGAAGTTGCAGAACGGGAAGAGGATATTTTGAAGATCTATTTAATTAAATAAATAAGCAATCATTAAATTCGTGTAAAAAGTATTATTCTTTTTAATAGTATTGCATTATTTAAGGAATACATTTCGATTATTAACATGGGACTAGTTTCTTTGCGACTGTTTCTTTTGTTGTACTTTAGAGCATTGTAACTTCAATAAGTCACCTGAGTCACATAAACTTGTCGCTTATTTGCCTTAAGAGATAAGGCAGCAATTTCCGGTTTGAAATGTCTTATCTACAGTATAATCAAAGGTTTCTTGAAGGCGCCGAGTCTACGCATTCTAAGATGCTCTGCCGGCAGCTCTTTCGGCATCTTTTAGGGACACCTGGTTGAATGCTGCCCTATTTTATGCTGAACATCCCGGCAATGGTACATTTCGTCAGATGAGAAGCTATTTGTTTTTCTTGCGTTTTTATCAGGCAACTTAATATTTAACAGCGTTTTAGGCATTTTGGGTGGTTTTTTATATTATTGTCCTTGGCGAGAAATAGAAACAAAAACGGCCTTAGTGAACCTGAATCTTGAGGTTACTGTTGTGGCAAACTTTGGAAAGTTGCCAGTCCAGATAACAAAAACTTCCAAAACATGTCCTCACTGCTTGCACAAGGTTTTACTCTCGGCTTCCCTCTCCTCTCACGGCCTCCTGCCTGCCTGTCCTTGAACTTCCGAGCAGTCACCAGCGAAGTTGGCAAGACAGCTGGGTTTAGAACAACATATTTTTGTGTGTAAACGTTGTTATAAATACGAATCAGGAATTTATTAAGAAGTTCCCTGGGTAATTGTCTCCTTTCAGAAATGAAATCCTTGATCTCGTAAATAAGGTTGATGCTACTGGTTCAGTGCAAAACAAGAATCATGCGAAGAAGTAACAGTTTTAACGGAAGATAAACTGTATACTATATACTGTCCATTGTTTACGCTAAGGTGTTCCAGCAGTACATGTGCGTTACTATGAGTGGTTTCTTTCATCAGTGATGAAAGGTTAATCAATCCACCGCTTATGTTCTTTTCAGACAAGAAAATGTTCCACTAAAATGGCGTGTGAACACTCACAAGCTCGTTATTGGTGTTCTGAAATCCAAATTGTATACAAGAAACCCAATTTTATGATAGTAAAATTAGAATTTTTAAGTAGGATTAGCCAAAACGCACAATCGGTTGAATATTTTAAGATATAGTAGTAAATGGATTCAGCAGAAAAGAAATAATAATGGTAGTTTCAACAAGATTCCACCCCTGCTCATACATGTCCATGGGTAAAATTAGGGAGGTGTGTGAAGATAGTGATTTAGTGTTGATGATGGTTCTCTAGCTTCCCAGATCTAACAGTCTGTGATTTTTATTTGTGGGGTAACTTGAAGGACAAAGTGTACAAAACAAATCCTCACCTATTGGAAGAACTCAAAGTAACCATACAATGAACTATATTGTGTCAATCAGAATGTGTTTTCCCGGTACAATGAACTGACGGAGGACATTTTCAGTGTTTCCTCATTATTCAGACAGTTTTAAGAAGCGAAGTCAAGAGTACTAGCGCGGCCGGCTGTAGAATGTTCCCAGTTACCAAGACGCAAAACCCGGGGCTAGCTGTAAGGAAATATTCCAGAGGTCCGGTAGAAGAAAGAGGCATTTCTTCCGAACCAATTCATGCAGAAGCTGAAACTGCTCAAGAACGCCAGACAGTATTAACAGCAATGAGAGTTAAGTATTTCAAAATTGTGAAGAAATATCCTAATTGGGACACAGTGTTGATGGCTGGAAATCACCTTTAGATTAGCACCCAGTAGAGAGAGAGAGAGTCGTTACAACACTGCCACCTTGGTTTTATGAAGTAAAAATGATCTTTCCCCAAACAAGGGGCATTTTATTGCCTATACAGACTAGGAAAATGCCTAATTCATGTACCAAGTTTCCTTTACGTAGCTTCCAATAATAGTATTAATCATTATTTGAATAAGTACTAGATTAGACATGAACAAAAACAGAGTTTCAATAAAGAAAATACAACATCTTGTTTTGTCTAATTTCTTGGTCATAAAAGTAACTAAACTTGAACATGAAAAGTTACAAGTACAAGCACAATTAACAATGCAAAAATAAATAGAAAGCGTCAGTCTTACTTCGCAATCTTGTTTGATAAACTTGGTGATTTCTGGATACGAAGAAATAGTGTCCCGACTGATATTTGGTTATTCAACACTGTTCTTAAGAAAACTTTTGAAGTGTTTGAAGTAAAAAACAAGTTAATGAATACGTTGGATAAGATAGGTAATTAAGTCAGCTATTAGAGTGCTTTTTGCTATGTATGACCGGATGCATCATGCTGCAAAATTTGGTTTTTTCTAGTGATTAAATCTGGCTGTTTTCTTGCAGCTTCTGATGCATTTTGTAATATTTTTGATAGTGTTTTCCTAAAGTTGTTCAGCCATGATTGAGAAAACTGTGTTCAATTAAACCCTACAGTCACCATAAAACTTACCGTGCTGCGAAGTATTTCGGTACTTCATAACCATCAAGCCAATGTGTCGATCATTTGCAGTTGTAGATAGCCCACTTATTATCACAGGCCCCAATATGATCCGTAAACACGTGTGAAACGCAGTGAAGAACAGACCGCATATTGATCAATCTTTTGAGGTTCATTTAATTTATGTAGAAACTATTTATCGAAAGTTTACAATTTTCCATGTGACCCAAGTGCTCACAAGTGGTTATAAGGCCCAAGTGTGAGTTCCTATGTATTTTGATGAGTATTTGCTTCAACAATTTTCATTAGTTGATCATCACATTAAAGCCTCTTTATTTCCCAAGATCTCCAAAATATATTTTTCAAATCAGTATTAAACCGTGGGTTCGAAAGCATTTCCTTTCCGCATGATTTTACAATTCCTGCGAATTGCCTAACGTTCTGTTTGAATTCAAGCTCCAGTTATACGCAGATCGCTGCTTTTCAAAAGAATTATGAGTAAATTTTATTTACAACAATGGGGTCACTAGAGTCCGTCATCTACGAGAACTTTAAGATAAATTTTGTCACGTTTACAAAGAATGTACATTTTCATATTTACAGTTTAAAATATATAATATTGTGACGAACTAAGTAATTGAGTGTCAGTAATTCAGTATATTTGTCATTATTTCAAATTATACGTACAATTTTAGAGAATGTGTTGCTATGAGGATATTGCATAATTTGGGGAAGTTGTACCAAGCCTTTGTGCACGGTAGTTCTGCAGCCTAGCCTCCGGCTAAACCCACACTTTCCTGTTGGACTACCATTGTTAATGTCAAGTAACATCCCCTTTGGTTAAGCTACATCCGTAAGAGAAATCTTGTAGACTCTTCTGGAAGCTTTTGTGACGTGAATTATCACATCCGTTTGGAATATTTTAAGACTCAACCTGAAATCAAGAGGGTATAAAACATAAAGGCGGTTTAGCGGAAGTTGTCAAATATCGGGGTTGCCAGGGTGAACTCCTGCCAGCCGGGAACGAAACGGAAGTCGGCGTCACAGCCAGCACTCTGCTTAGCTCAGTAACCATCGACCTAAGGTAAGTTACAGGCCAGGGTTGGGATGTTCTCTATTGAACAAATAAATTTAGTTACGCATAATGTACATTATTTTAGTGCTCTAGCTCTGAAGCTCCTTGCGCCTTCCCATGTCCAACTAATCGTGACATTATTGATGGAGACGCCGCTGTCAGATACTAGTCGTGATATAAAATCTACCATTAATTTACTATTAACCCAATAGCTGTCAGTACAATCCAAAATATATTGGATACTTCATTTTATTATTCCGTTTTGTTTTGCTAATTCTTCCTTGCAGTTGAAGTATCACATTTTGTGAAATAACTTTTCCTAGGCTGCTTTTTGACAATGTCTGTCACACTTAAGTCACCATATAATGCATTGTCATTTTATGAACCTTGTTCTGTATAGAAAAGGCAAGAGAAGTTGGGCATATGCAATATAGATTTGATAAACTTAAGAAAAGAAAGACGCAGAGCTGTCTCCCAAAGGATTACAGTGCCATGGGGATATATAAGTCGTAAGGAATGAGAAATGAACAGATCAGTAAAGAAGCGGAACACAGAGAGAGTATGGTATGGGGGGGAAAGCTGAAGGATTTCTTGTGTAACGGACGAGTTGTAACCTCAGAGATTGCCGAGAAGGATTTGGGCATGATCAAGACTTGGAAAAAGAAAAGGAGGTAGGCACGGAGAGATATGAAACATAGAAATTTCCTAAGGAACGAAGTCTTGCAAATTGCAGGAATAAATGCAAATGAAAGTTGAAGAGATTCGAAAACAGAGCACATTTTGTATCACTTTAACATTCGGAATAATATCTTAAACATTCTTAAAATTGCGCTCTTTTTAATCCTCTTTATCTCAAATTTAATATTTTAGGATGCACATATTATAATTTTAAATAACTTCAAAAATATTGCTCTCTAATTATTTTAAGATACACAGTGCTTAACAAATTTAGATGAGTTTAGGAACAAAATCTAATATCAATTACAGGCCTTAAATCTTACCGCGTGAAGAAATTTATAAATAATGGTTTCATCAAAATTTACAACTGCAAAAGAAGAAGAAGAAGAAGAAGAAGAAGAAGAAGAAGAAAGAAAGAAAGAAAGAAAGAAAGAAAGAAAGAAAGAAATATGGAACTGTAATGTCCATGAAATGGCTTCGAATCGATTACGAACAATTTCCCTATTCTTATAATTCGTAGCTCCATCTTGCTGGAAGTAGTCATCATTTAGGTAAAAAACAAACAAACAAACAAACAAAAATTAATGTTGCAAAATTAAAGAAAAATTTTGAAACAAAGTTACATAATGCTTAAATTTAACTGCATCATTCTCAAAGAAAAAAATTACTCGTCAAAATATTTCAAAATGTGCATCCCCATACCAAACCGTCCACTTTAGGAGAATGTAGTGATCGTTCATGTAACAGTCTACACTTATAGCAGCGAATCTCTAAAGTTCCTTGACTGCGGATCCCTAATATTTAACTCAAAGTTTACAATCCTAAATTTGCATCCTACCCATTTTTAAAGTTAATTATCACTAGCATATCCTTATAAAACTGTATAATCTTAACAATAATATTAAAACACATAAAAGATAATAATAATAATTAACAATGGAACAACATAACTCAATATTTTCTACCCTGAATGAGAACATGATGCTTCACTTCACTTATAAATTGTGATATTTCGAGCGTAATAGGAGAAATTTGTATTCTGAGTTCTGATTCTACATTTCCCAAACTGTTTCTATGCTTGATTTTCTCTAGATTAATGATTACAGAGAATCAGTAGCGTATCCTGGCTTTTAAGATAGGGCATGCAATTTTAACAGCACTTGAAAACGAGATAATACGATATATTAATGAGCAATTTAAAAATACCTCGTTATACTTCATAATTCATAAACTGTAATAGTTATGAAAGGACTAACAGAATGATACTTCAGTAAATTCAGTATTAAACTTTGGTCAGTATCTTTCACTTCCTTCCATGCTTCTGTTGCTTTCTTTGTTAAATTAGTCAAATAAATTATTATTGTTTTATTGTTAACTGACACCCCTTCAACGGCTAATTGTTACTTTGAGACGATAAATGAATTGTATAAACAAATATACGGCCACGGGTGGCCGAGGTCGTTCAGGCGCGGATCGTGAGCGGGAGGTCTGGGGTTCGAATCCCGCCAGGAGTCCTCCCTCACTGAGTCTTTTTTTTCCCCAGGTTTTCCTCAGTCTTAATAACTGGAAAATGGGGAAAATACCCTAAACTTAGGCCTGGAACGTTTCCTTCCTTTAAAAAAAATCCTTTCCCAATTTATCATTTCATTTCATATATCATTAGTGTTCACCGCCTGTGGTGCCTCAGTAGTAAAAACGGGCGTTCAAAAAAAAAAAAATAATAAACTATTAAACCCAGATTCCTTGATCATGGAAACGGACTACATTTTTTTATTTATTATAAAATATATATCAATATTGTTGAAGTACCTACTACTTAAGGGCAAACAAACAAAAACAACAAAAGGAGGAGGGACAAGAAGAGAAAAGAAACATTATTTACATTGATTATCACATTTCCTCAACTCTTAGCATCTTTTCATTTCTTTTTCCTCCTTTTCTTACTCTCTTCCGAAGACGATGCCCCATCATTCAAATTTAAAACGATCTGTCTAGGCGCTATGTAAATTGCGATATTCTTTTTCAACATATCTGATGTAGTTTGGACAGCGGTTATTTTCAATAATTTCCTCTACAACCTGTTAGATCAGTGTTCGAACTTCCTTCCGAGGGCATTTTCTGAGGGAACCTTTTGTTTTAGTTCCGACCAAACAAATTCAATAGGTTGAGATAGCTGTGGTACGGAAGTAGTCTGAGAGAGAATAAGTGCATATTTCACTTCTATAGCATGAACTGCATACAGCTTTACCTTCTCACAGATAGGTCTGATTACTTTACATTTTTTGAGCAGTGTTTAACGTTCGTTTTTACTACTGAGGCACTACAGGCGGTAGACACTGATGATACATGAAATGAAATGTTAAATTGGGAAAGGAGTATTTTTTTAAGGAAGGGTTCCAGGCCAAAATTTAGGGTACCTCTCCGGCATTTGGCATTTATGAGGACTGAGGAAAAGTTGGAACCAGACCTCACGCTCACGAGTCCGCGCTTTAACGACCACCCATGGCGGTATGATTAGTTTATGCAATTGTAGCATGGTGGATTGAGAAGGCTGATGTGATGGTCTTCTGTGAATTTTATTACATCTTCCCGCTTCTTAGGCATGGTATTGAAAACACGTGTATGATATTTTGCGTTATCCATGACAATCCTTGAACAGCCTGTTTTTTTTTTTTTTTCCCCTCCATATTTACAGACGCTCTTTAACATATCAGGTCATCAGCGTGCCATTCAAATCAGGGCGTGAAACGGCCGACAAATTTTGCTTAGATGCCCCTTTTTTCAGGCTTGAGGTTCTTTATTGTACCGTAAATCTGTATCTTCAAACCATTCCTCAACAGCTTGGCAGTCATCGTCCCGTGATAGTCAACTGGAGCATCCAACAAACTCTTGTGAGTCACAAACATTGTCCCTGGATCAAACCCGCTTCCTCTTCCTATGTGAACAATCAGTGTTCTAGTTCTTTACCGGTTGAAGCATCAAAGTAGTCCGTTCCATCCATCCATCTTCGGAAGACACCGTTGTGGATATTGTAGTAGGTCTCGTCGAGACTTGGAAGCCTAACTGCCTATAGTGGGCCCGTCATATCTGATTCGCTCTGATTCCATTACCGGTGTTCGGAGAATTCGTTTCTTAAACCTAACATTCATGGATGTAAGAAGTTTTAACAATGTCGTCCTCTGATAAGGGAACTCGTACTCACTGCTTCTCGTTTTCTCACGAACTGCACCCAAAACTCTGTTCACTGTTGGAGCAGTGTGACTCGTATAAAACGAACATGCAAGCGGATGCCAAAAATGTATACACATTTCAAGCAAAGAAAAAGCAGTGTTAACATAACAAAACTGAATTCACACAAACAGAAAATGATGAGCACTAATCATTTTAAACTTTTACAGTTACAACAGTTACTCAAAATGCCCACCATCGGCGTCGATACACTTCTGAGTACGTTGAACTACTGATTGAACAACGTCAGCGATTGCAGCACATGACATGCCGTTTCAATTTCTTCCCGAAGTGCTGTCAGTGTAGCTGGTTTTCTACGTTATACAACATCCTTATGAGTTCCTCATAAGTAGAAGTCCATCGGAGTTAGATTCGGAGAAGGCGGATGAAACTCAATCGGACCTCTTCGGCCTATCCAGTGCCTTGGAAATCTGTCATCAAGGTATGCGTGTACATCTCGGTGGTAATGTGGTGTTGCACCATCCCGTTGGAAGTAAAATTCCTCGTTTCCATAGAGTGTATGAATGACTGATAAGACGGGTGTGCGCATCTTGTTCAGGTACACTGGACTTTCCTTCTTCCTACTTCCTCCAAAAAGGAATGGTTCGATTAAACCCATAGATGACAACCCACACCAAACATTAGTTCCAGGTAAATTAATAGCCTTTTTCCAAAATAACATGTGCATTGTTTGCACACCATTAGACACAGTTATACCGGTTAACATTCCGTTCAACTCAATTGTGCCTCATCAGACCAAACAACTTTCCCTACTAAAGCCTCATTCTCTTGCACCATGTTCCAAAATCACTCATAGTACTGCATTCTCCAATCAGGGTCATCTTTATTTAATGCATGCAAAAGTCTTGGGATGAAAACTTTCAACTTTGCTGTTTTAATATTAAGACTTAAGCTGATTCTGCTAATACCAGCCTCAGGTGCACCTTACTTCGTAGATTTCTGCGGCGAGTGCTCAAAACGTTCCAAAACCATAGCCGAAGACGCGAGGCTTGTTGCTGTGCGAGGTCTCCCAAATCTGCCCATGTGAACATCGCATACGGTACCACGAGTCTCAAATTTGTCTCGAATGCATGCAATTGTTACTCGCGTTGGCGGTTCTGTTCTGTACACACGTCTCCATTGCCTTTGAACTTCAAATACATTCTCGGTTTTCCAATACCACTTCAAAATTGCTTTCCGCTGTTCAAACGATAATCTTGGCTCTATTTGTTCATTGTTGATTTACGATAATCTTGATTTCGTTTGTTCATTGTTGATTTACCTGTCACGTAGCAACGCTATCATAATGTATGTGAGTCACGTCTGTTTACAGAACACCATAACCACACATTACTGTTGTTTTTCGGTTTTAACTTTGAAATATACAAAATAGAAGTATGTATACATTTTTTGCCACCATCGGTGTATTTCTGCTTATTAAATCCATAATAAAACCATAATTCTTATTATATTCATGAACAATTTTTTCCCGCCGCGTTTCGTCTTTGTAGGAATTGTATAATGTTGAATATCCAGCTACTTGTACGTCTGGGAACGCCAGTTGTAGCCACAGTATGTGCTACCGGCGACTCAAACATGACCTCTCCTCCTTTAAAATTATTATATATATTTTTGGACAATGTGTGCTGTCTGATTATTCATTGGTTTTCCGCGTCCGCCCTGTAGGTGAAAAATTTGCCTTATAAGTAGCAGGCTCATTAGCTGTTTCCCTTGGCCGGCTCATATTTATATACAGAAGTTTGTGGAATATTTCTGATGTGCGCCACTACTAGTGTATGAATGAGAGCTAAACCGTGCAACTCTGGCTGGGTTGTTTTACTTCCTATACACGCACCGGCCACGCAAAATCCTCATCTTCCCCTTTCACTGTCTCAAAACGCTCTGACCAAAGTATACGTAGTACAAATACATTTACAGTTTATTCAAATCCTATTGTTTTGAAGAAAAATTACACCCTGCTTGGTTTATTGCGTCACTCATCTTGGACCCAATCAAAGAAGGCGGGATTGACTTTCATATCCATGAGCAAATCGTTTTGTACTGATATCAATGGAAATGCAGGCATCCTTGTCCTTGCGAATTTCTTTGGAATGTTTTATTCGTTTCATAGCAGGAAAGGAACACTGCAATGATGAATTGTTTCCTATAACACAATTCTTGTATCCCTCTGTGAAGATAATATTAAACTAAAATCTTGTTATGTTCCCTAAACTCCCTCCCTTGAAATGCTCAGAGTTAGAGAGACCCCTTAGCTAAGCTTCAATCTTATAATAAAACAATTATAATAATAAAAATTCCGAAAGCATTCTCTAATTTAAAAATTTGCTAATACGGAATATTTTTAGATAATTGCAGGATTTTAAAATACTGCAGGGGCTCCAAAAATGGTAAATCTGTCATGAAACAAAGCTACGTTATTTATAATTCACAATCAACAATGTTATTTATATTCATCCTTTAATGTCGACGCATAATCTTCTTTTAATTTTTTTTTTTTTCGTCCACTTGACCGTGTTAATTGCCGTCAAATTGTTTCGAAATCACTATTACATCTTGACAGCAAAATTTCTTTTTGAGGTAAGTAATGCCTTTCAAACATGCAGTTTGTAAAATGTTAAACATTTAATTGAAGTGTACATACAAGTTTCAATTTTATTGCCCTAGTGCTTCTATCTTCAGGATCAATATGAAATTAGTGAGTGCAGTTTTCGCAAGGTTTTTCCCACATTTCGCCTATAATCTACACCAATTCTGGTTCAAATGACGTCACCGAGATTACCATGCTGAAAGAACAGTATCTCTTGCTTTGAGTGGGAATTTGACCTAAATTTTCAGCGATCATACATTTTTTGTTGTTAAATTGTAAACTTTATTTTTTCAAATAAAATCTGAGAGTATGGAATGCATGCCTGCATTCAAGAAGAAGACGCTCCTGTAGAGAATGATTTTTCATACAGTTGTTACGAAATACTTTAATATTTCCATGGCCTTCTTTGATAGTCCGGGAAAATCTGGTGCTGAGGGCAGGCAAGCCCCAGTCTAAGCAGTTCGTTTGTCGAAAAATGCATACAATTGCAAGGGAAACAATGATGCTACATATGAGCTTTCTGTCTTCAATTTATTCTAATTTACTTTACCTCAATAATTTACACAGTATATATTCTTGTAATATTGTTTGTATTTATACATTCAAGAATAAACGGAGTTAACGCTTGGTGGACACCCGAAGTCCGTGGAGAACAGGGTTTTTATTTATTATTATTATTATTATTATTATTATTATTATTATTATTATTATTATTATTTTTTTTTTTTTTTTTTTTTCGGTTTATTTACAGACGCTCTTTAACATCTCAGATCATCAGCGTCCCATTCAATTCAGGGCGTGAAACGGCCGTCAAATTTTGCTCAGAGACCTCTTTTTACAGGCTTGAGGTTCTTTTTCGTGCCGTAAATGTACGACACGGGATCACGTCTTTTCTTCCATTCCGAAGGAAGCCATGCTTAGGAGTTTTACGCCCGAAAATAATCCATCGGTCCTGGCCGGAATCGAACCCGCGATCTTGGAAGTATGGTTACCACTACATCACCAGGACCTACTCGTGGGCAACAGAGAACCACTGGTCAAGATTCATCAGACATCAATAGGTGTTTTGTATTATTGGCAAGGTGTCGCACAACTCTGCTCATGTGATATCGTCTTGAATAAACAAAATCTAAATTACCGGTTATTCCTTCCCAAACTTCGCTTATATGTCAAGGATGTATCACTTTTATCGAGCATTTCTTACACTTGCAGTATTTCAAACATAGAAACATAACAAGATGAAGAAGCTGCATCTGTGATGGAATCAACTCTACGATAAACAATAACTGCAGTTCTGTGAACAGGGGCAAAGTACACTGCTTGAGTGTAGCTACTTTCAAGGACTTATGATAAAACCAATCTGAATTCAAGTATCTACTTAAATAAGACAGGTTAAAATTATGAAGTGAAAACTTTTACCCACTTAAAGTGTAAACTCAAATACTTGATTTATCTCTTTTTTGCTTTTAACAGCTCAAGTGAAAGATTTGTACTGGTTAATGCATACCAGCCTTTTAAAACATTCAATTATGAATATAAAAGGATCTAACTTGGAAAATCTCTTCCGTGTGCGTTTATTTTCGTTACTCGTTATGCACACAAATATATCCGGAAGTGAAGCCGCTATGGACGTTAATCGGCTCACATTTTGTAATACGAACTTGTTCAGGTGCATAATACGTGAGCTATTGTAATGCTTGTTTTATCGGAAACGGTTGATCTTTATACTAAAATCCTATTACACAAATGACTTAGCAATGGAACCAGGAGAATTAAACGAACAACTTTAAAATTTCGATATAAAAATTATATATAGTAGTTAGGTAGACACAAAAGCGAATGATATGCCCGAGGTTGAGCATGTAAATATTTATTTTTATGCAAGGAACGCTTTGAGATTTGCCATTATTTTTGAAAACGAACACTTCTATGAGTATGTTTCTGAACATTTGAAGCATGTGAGATGATCTTTTAAGTCTTCGATATTATTAAAGAAAATATGAAAGTTTACTTACGAAATTTTGGGGTGCATATTTACATTTCGCGTATTTCTCTCTCCTGGTTCGTTTCCTTGTTAATCATTTTAGGATTGCAAGGCCAGGCGACTTGGGTTGCTGGTGAGCGATGAGCAGTAGTGGAATATTCTCATTGGAAAAAATGCGAGAGTATCGAACTCCTTGGAGTGGGGCCTCCACTGCGCTGTAGAAGATAAAACAATAAAGTTACCAGCTATGGTTTATGACCATGTAAACTCAAATGAGTATACTTAAAGTACAAATATTAGACTATTACAATCGAAAAGGGCTTAACTTTCTGCTCATGAATACACAAGCCCTCTATTTATGCGATACCTATAAGGCCAGATAATCAGATTTCAAATTTCATGTGATTTTCTTCAGCAAGGCCCTTTCAACATGTTCCAGAAATTTTACAACGCATATATAAACACAAAAAATTACAGCTCAGCTAATTATATTCAGTTAAGCGTGTAGTTCAGTTTCAAAATTGTAATCTGAATAATGCTGTGGATAAGTACGGTGTCTACAACAAAATGCTCCCAATATTTAATTAAAATAACAACATTGTAACACATATAAGTCCTAACAGATCAATTTCTTAAATTTTTCTGCAGGAGCCCTTTTGTTGGCAAGAAGTATATCTACTTTACATTTGATACCGTTCTGATCCGGTCTAACATTTTCGGAGTGATCTCTCCGCACGAGTTGGCCGGTCTTGCGGCGAATCTGGCCGCCGCAGCCAGAGCTCTTACTGCCGAGCAATCGGATAAAATATCTAGGCAAGTGAAACTACTAACTTTGTAATGATTCACGTTCGCACTATTACAGTTGCAATTATAATGAAAATAAACACGCACTTCATCACAGGAGATTTTGGAAATTTTCTCTTGCATCCATATACGAGGGTAGATTCGTAAGTTTCCGGCCTCGCCGATATTCAGCTGGTGTCATATCTTATCTGTTAAGTTAATAATTGCAACTGTAACTTCCCATTCTCTGTGTTCAAGATGCATTTGCATAAAGAAGCCTATATGTAGAACATTGTGACATGTTCAAAATAGAGTATCGAATAGTTATTAAATTCTTTATAAAAGAAGGTCCTACTCCAATTGGACGGTGTACATGGGGAAGCATCCCGCTTATATTATACCGTAAAAGAATGAGCCAAACTTTTTCGAATGGGTTGAGAAAGCATTGAAGAGATGAGGAGCATACATGTGGGCCATTGGAGGTGCTCACTCCTGAAAGCATCACTCTTGTGGAAGCAGAACTTATAGAAGTTACAGAAATAGCAGCAAGGTTGGACCTTTCTAAAACAACAGTCCTTCGAATTATTCATGAACATTTAAACATGAATAAGGTTAGTGCAAGAAGGATGCCCAGACTTCTTTACTCAGTACAAAAGCAGCAACGAGTCATCTTTGTCAGACATTTTTGGAGCTCTGCCGTGGTAACGAGAGAGAAGCTCTGCAAACCATTGTTACAGGATATGAAACTATGGTCCTCCCCTTGACCAAAAGAGAACCAATGGGGTGGCGTACACCTGGCGAAGCACCATCTCTAAAATCCAAGGTCACTCAGTCAACCAAGAAGATTATGGCCACAATATTTTGGGACTATGAAGAAATACTCTTCATTGACTTCAAGGAGAGGAACACCACAGTAAACGGAGAGTACTCTGCTGGCCTACTGCACAGACTACGTGCTTCTATCAAAGAGAAAATGCGAGGAAAGCTGAGTGGTGATGTACGCCTTCTTCACGACAATGCGCCTGTGCACACAGCTCTTGTTGCAAAGGAAGCTGTGACGAAATGTGCTTCAAGGAGATCGACCATCCGCCCTACAGTCCAGATCTAGCTCCCAGTAACTATTTACTCTTTTCAAAACTCAAGAAGGACCTTCGAGGAAGGAAATTTAAGTGAGACGAAAAAATGATGATGCTTTTTATGTCCATTTTGCAGACAAAACTTATGACTATTGGGGGGGGGGGGGTTGAAATGTTAGTTCAAAGATGTGAGAAGTGTATTGCAATAAAGGGTAACTATATTGAAAAGTGAAATATGGTTTTTGTCTTTATCATACTTAGAAAAGGGTTAGGCCGGAAACGTATGGACCTCCCCTCGTAATTCTGATACCTTTTTAGGAACTTTTCTTCCACAGCATCAGTTCAGCTTCCGAAATAAGAGAGAATTTATTTCCTGATATCGTCTTTCAATTTTTATAAATTGTAGGGATTGACCTATACATTTTATGTTTCATGTTTCCCCATAAATAAAAATCAAGTGACGTGAGATCCGGGGACCGTGCGGGCCAACAACCCTTACTAATTTAAAAGTTATTCCTCAATGAAATTTAATGACCTTGTTGCCGTGTGCGAAGTGGCAGAGTCTTGCTAGAAATATGTAGACCGACATACAATATCTGTCAGTTGTTCAAAGATTGTGGTATGCCATTGCTATAACGTTTTGAATTTACGGTATCTACAAAAATATTGGCTCTATTTTCCTGTAGGTATTAAACGCACAGCATACCCCGATTTTCTCTTCAGGTAATGAGGTTTCTCTGAGCTCCAATGCCGATTATTCTGCCCCGAAACATGGCCGTGTAATTGGTACCAAGCTAATCCACTTCGTCCTCTTCAAAGTTTCGTTCATAGCCATCCTCACATCTGGCGATCTTGTTGAAACCACATTTAGGTTTATGAAAGGCATATTTTTCCTGTATGTCTTGATATATTGCTCTTGTGATAGTGTTCTCCATGAAGAAAAACAGTCCGGTGTTCCTGTTGCACATAAGGAGCATCAAATTTTCCCTACCTTGCTGCACACCCAATGAGGTCTAGTTGGAAAACATTAAAGCTGAATTTCCGCGAGGGTGGCTAGGCAATTCATAAGAAAATTTGTTGTATTTTTTGCTTGGTCTTTGGCTTTAGGTCTTGCTACATCTTTTATGTAGAGAGATGCACCGCTTTCTGAGAATTCTTTACAATGTTGCCAGCCGCAACTAAAGTTTCCTTGAAACCTAGACATATCGATTTCCTTCGACTTCTTTCGAACTTTGACGGACGCTTTCAGTCTGCTCATGGGGGAAACGCCGACCTCCTTCGTGGCTTTTTAAAGTACTCTCCGGGTGTCCAGGAACAAGTACCACCAGCAAACACCTTAACACCTTTCCGACGGAATATTTTTAATTTAGGCAGATAGCTGTGAAGCTGTCCCTGGCTCCCCGGCAGTTACAGAGTAATTGAAGTAATTAATCTTTGTAAAGTTTAGAATCAGCAACTCTGTGATTAGGTGCAAGTATGTTGTGCATTTTTCTCTCAGAAACTTTAATGACATATGTCATTAATTACTATTGTATAGTGTTTAAATGCATTCATAAAGAGTAATTTTTGTAATATTTAAGAAATAACGTGTGGAAATATAACAAGCTGAAGAAAGGCCCTCGTCTCTCTCCGAACGCAGAAAGTTAAGACAGTTGGAAGGTAATCCCCTCTGGTATGCAGCTGGGGTTTGAAAATGTCCCTGCCTCAGGGCATAAACCGGCCTGTTGCTGCCAAAGTTGCAGGTGTCCGAGTAAAAGAGTCATTGACAGTAAGGTATGAAATCTGTTAAAATTCATCTTATTGACGAATAACGAAGTATTTGGCTTAAACAAACTTTTCCAGGGAACAGAAATGAAATCCGGTGAGGTAAGCATTCACCTATCAGAGATGTTAATACAAAGTTGGCGGGAGTATTTCGCGCTGTTGCACACGGATGGCGTCGTTTGATATTGTGTATAAAAGGGCTAGATTTTCCCAAAAGGGCAGTCTCAGAATTCTCCAGGTCCAGATACGTGCGGCTGCCAGCGCACGGAGATCGACCTAAGTACCAAGTGCGACAACGAAGCTTGAGTGTCAGTCACCACGTTAACTGCCGATATAGCATTGAGTTGCATCAGGAACTCAGTTAAATTAACAATTTCCTTGCTCTGGGACTTTTTGGTCGGTACAAATAAATATACACGTCTGCCAAGATTACCTCGCTGTGGATCGACGAGAGACTTGAGTTCGCCCGGGTGTTCACGCTAGAAGAAATAAACTGTATTAACAAAGTAAATAACGAAGCGTCTTTTGTCGTCACCTTCGGAATCCCGTTCCACTCAAACCCGGCTGGCACATAGCCGCCAAAATACAGCGAAACGCCCTCGAGAGAGTCTCATCGAAGAAGAGTGGGATAAATATCCGCCACCCAAATCCTATTTCACTGGTTATCAACTATTGGTTGACTTCCAGTAAATTTGCAATTTTATTTATTTTAGTTTTTTGTCTAGTAATGAAATGCTTAATTTTTATTTAAGTTATATTTCTATTTTGTTTATATAATTATAGATTTCATCTGTAAAGTATATATTGTGGGAAAAAGAAAATCTAAAAAATGATAAAAAGTGGAAATGTACGTCGTATAGGTAACAAAGTGCCGGGACGGAGTATTGCAGATTTTATTTTATTTTGTCCAGAAATAGTTTATTCAATATCTTTGGTCTCTTGGCACCCGCTGAACTGACGCTATTTCGTGCGAACTAACAGCGCTAACCGAAATGGGAATAACAACTCCTGTTCCTGCATAATGGACGAATAAAATTTTAAAAAATACTCCTGTTTTTATAAAGCTACAAAATTTTGGTGGGTGTCTTTGGTATACTACAGTCCTTTTTCTCCCTGTCTTTCTCCAATACCCGCCGGCAGCAATGGTACTCAAAACGTACATAAGCAGGACCTATCTAGTCTGTATATATGTTACCACCATCAATGCCGGTGTTTGTGCGTTTTTTCTTCATTTACAAACTTAAAGCTATATATTGTTCAAAGTAGAAAACATTGTATATAACAATTCTCTGCAACATATACAGCAATTATAGGTTTCTCTAAACCTCAATAACTAATTGTTGAGCCTTTGGTACTCGTTTGCGTAGTGTACCTGCAGTATCAATATTTGTGGTGTGGCGGCTTCTTTGTATAGTTTTAAAATCTGTAGATAAAACCATTATTGTGCTGTACAACGCACAGGTTTTATTTTGAGAGTGAACAATGCAACAACAAATGTATTTATATTAGAAATGAGATAGGACTTAATTGCCAAGCGCTTTTATGTATAGCCAAATGAAGAATATTGATTATAAGCAGAAGGAAAGGAATTTTGGCAAAATCTTTCTAACGAATAACCGTTGAGTAATTAGCATAAATAAGATGTTTTTTTTTTCTGAATTGTTTTATGGATCTTCTTTAAGTGCCATCAAGATAACATTCATTAACATTATTTTGACGAATATACCTGTCTAGGAAGTTAATATTGTTCAAAGAACGTTTACCATATGCATACATACATAAAAAGTGTCTAAAATACAAATAACATTTTCAATAGAATTCTTGGTATATCTAAACAAAGATAAATGGTGAGTAAATATGTGAGCAGTGGAGGTTACCACAACAGTCAACTATCTTTTGTTTTATTTATTTAAATTGTTATATAGTGAAGGATTTTCATTTGTTTTATTTACGGACGCTCTTTAACATCTCAGGTCATCAGCGTCCCATTCAACTCAGGGCGTGAAACGGCCGACAAATTTTGATCAGAGGCCTCTCTTTCAGGCTTGAGGTTCTTTTTCCTGCCGTAAATGTACGGCACGGGACCCACGACTTTACTTCCCTTCCGAAGGAAGCCATACTTAGGATTTTATATATTATATTGTGAAGGAGTAAATAAGTTTCTTATAATACAGAAGTCAGCTATTTATTTCTACTTAATAAATGAAATTAATATTTAAGTCGAGACGAAATATTAATGGAATAATTTACAAAAGGTGGAATATAAGCCAATGCGGCTAGGTGCCCGAATATTGGAAAAAACTTTATATCCAGACTGTGGAGGAAATATCATGAATTTGGCATTCTAGAAGCACAAGATCTAGGTAAACCAAGGATTATAACTGCTGCCTAAGGACCCTTTGAGAAATGATGTCAATTGCTGCTATGTTAAGAAGTATTGTGTAGAATTGTGATTTAAGTGTTTAACCCGAACTATTAGAAATATTGTGTATGAAAAAGTACTGCATTCTTGTCGTCTATAAATTTGACGTGGAAATCGACTACTTCGCATTGCATGGTGCCGGGAATATGGTAATGGGCAACAAGAAAAATGGAGCCATTTTCTCTCCACACATGAATCACATTTAATTCTGCATTCACATTTCAGAGGAGTATAACGCAGAAATTCACAAATAAATAAATTCACAAATTAAGAATGCTACATCATGGTCTAGGGAGGAATAATGCAAATAGAAAAACAGATCTGGTTCTGAACCATGGAACAATGAATGCAAACAATTACATTTAGGATGTTTTGCAGCCTGTGATCCTTCCTATTGCTGAAGTGGCTGGCCCTGAATTCCTTTACATGCATGATAATGTCAAAGCACATGGTGCACAGTGTGTGTCTAAGTGGTTAGACAGACAGACGAGAGACAGTACTATAGCGACCTGCTCAGTTCCACTTCTAATTCCGATCGAGCATCTGTGGTATACCCTTCAACAGAGTTTTAGAGGATACTGAAAATCTCGAACAGTTCATGCATCTCCATCATTACTGGCAGAATATCAAACGAGATGAAATAATTGTCACATTTATTCAATGTCAAGGTGACAAGCATACTAATGCAAGAGGTACAGGTAAAAAGTACTGGTGGTACAAGCGTCAAGGGAAACTAGAGAAAAAGGACAATTTTACACGTATGTGTGACTGGGTGTTGTATCTTTAAATTATAAATTTGTGTTATTTTCGTTTAAAAATATTAAATTTTGGGCTTTTGGACAAATGCGCTGTATTATCAACTTTAAATATTGCAAATATTGTTAACACGACATGATGATGCGATTCCATTCACAAATGCATTAGAAAAACTTTAAAAAAAAGTGTGTTCCTTAATAGTTTTGATGTAGATCTGATGTAATGTTTTGATTAGTACTAAAATGGATCAGACACAGAGCTGTAAATTTAACGTAATTATATACCAGTACTTCCTTATGTCGCCCAGTCCTGCTAATTCACATAGAAAGACGGAAAGATGCTGGGGAACATATCAAAAGGAAAATGTAGAGAAAGATTCTTGGTATCAACATTAAAGATGAGTGAGAAACAGTGGGATAAGCAGAGGATTCGGGGCACTAAGACTGATGACTATATAAAATGGAAGTAGGACATGTGATGCAGCTAAATTCAAATTGGTGGACCTACTTATATTGCGATTCTAGGTTAGGTACTGTAGAAGTGAAGAAAAAGGCGAGCATACGACCTGTGGAAAAACTTTCATAGGTGGTGAACAGCAAAAAAGGGATAATAGTGGTTTAGGACAACAGGATGAACAATCATGTTCAGTTTTGTGAGTTCCAATATACAAATAAAAATCCATAGTCCTAGATGGGAGAAATGCCTCTCAAAAGTCGGTCCTGGTAGTCTAGTGGTAAACACACTTGCCTCGTAAACCCAAGATGGCGGGTTCAATCCCGGTCAGAATCGATGGATACTTTCGGGCATAAAAATCCAAGTGCGGTTTCCTTAGGAAGGGAAGTAAAGCCGTGGGTCCTGTGTCGTTGATTTACGGCACGAAACAAATCCTCAAGCCTGAAAGAAGAGGCCTCTGAGCAAAATTTACCGGCCGTTTCACGCCCCGATTTGAATGGGACGCTGATGATCTGGGATGTTAAAGGGCGTCCATTAAATAGACCAAATCAAAATCAAAGCCTCTCAGAATGCTGTGTGTCCATAAAGTCTTGGTGCATTTTTAATTGCTTTAGCTTTGAAATGAAAGAAAAAAAGAACTAAATTCCAATTGTATTATCATAAATAACTCATTAGTAGGGGAGAGTTAAGAACAGCACACTGCAGAGTCAAGTGAAATGAACTATTCAGAGGAAAGTTCAGTGAATTTTGCAACAGTCCTTACGGCCTACCCCGACGGAAATGCAAATATAATAATATTTTAGTAATGTAAATATCATGAATGTATGTAGGTGTGTATAGGTACAACTTTAACATGTGACTTGTATGTTGACAAAAGAGAAAGTTCTCTGGTGTATTCTGTTACGGTAGCTTGAAAAGCCAAAGAGGTCATAAAACTTTATACAAAACACGAGTAAGCCCGCGGGTCGAGTATGATGCTACGTTAAAAAGGACTTTCGCTGTAGGGTTAAGGACTTTTAAATTCATTAGGGTTTTGAACCCGACATTCGTTGTCCTTTAAGCTAGCCAATGTCAAGAAGAGTTTAAAATTTCAAATAATAGCTAATGGCACGTGCTGGCAGGGAATTTAAACCAGCCAATGGTAAATGTATATTTTAAACTTTTAAACAAAGGCACTAGACGTGCCCTTTCTTTTGGCGCCATTAAGCCAACGGTTACTAGATTTGAATTTAATATATAAGTAGGCATTTCTCGGTTGGCGCAAGCAGTTATCAGTTATCAGTAGGATAGATTAGTACTTCAGTTCATGCAGTTCAACGTAGAGGCGGTTCACGTAGACACTTCAGTTTAAGTAACGCATTTTAAGTTTCACATTCTGCGGGGACACTTATACTCATCTGTTAAGTTTTACACGCGGCAAGACACACTCATTGTTAAAGTCTACACGCTGCGACGTATGCATTTCTAAGGTCTACAAGCGTGGAGAAATATGCTGAAGCATTCAGAAAAAATTCAATTTCAGACATGGGCCTCAGATTCAGTTCATATCTGTGGAAGTCATGGCAGCTAAGTTTATATTCATTGTAGATTAATTCTATCATACGCAAAACTCAGAGAACACGACATATATTTAACATAATAAATTACCATATATATTATGTCTCGTTGTGTGGTTATTTATGCTGGTCTCCTCTTCCAGTTGTTGAGTCAACAAATAGCAGAATATCACTCTGAAAATTTTTTGTCACTGAAGCCTTAACATCAACACACCAAACCGCCTCTAATTTGGCGCCCAATGTGGCTGCCATATCATCTCTTCTCAATTTTGTTACGCAAACGATTTGAATCTGTAATGTATGCAAGTATTTGCCTTCGGTTATTTTATGAAGATTCTCCACACTTTTTTATTTCATTTATTTACGGACACACTTTAAGTGTTATTCAGAGGCTTCTTCATTCAGACTTGTGGTTCTTTTACGTGCCGTAAATCTAATACTCGGGACCCATGACTTCACTTCCCTTCTTAAGGAAGCATACTTTGGATTTTTTTATGCCCAAAAATCTATTAATCATGGCCTGAATTGAACCCGCGATCTTGGGTATACGAGCCAAATATAGTTACCACTATGTAGATCACCAGGATTGACTTTTTCACATGAAAATAATATTCATCATTTCAAAGAAAGAAGGAAATTTTATGGTGATCCCAGAAGATTTTGTCTACTTGCTCTTTATTATGAAACTTGACTGATAAAATGCACACACAGTACAGGTTTTTCCCCTCAGAGATATAAAGAAATAAATATCCACCATTTAAAAACTCTAAAAGTTTATACAATGAAGCTGTAACAATGAGATGACGTCCCTATTTAACATATTATAAAATATTAATTTAATCAAAGATATTATAAGTATTATTAAGGCTAGTGTGTACAATTTATGTGTATCCATGTTAGTTGTTTAGTTATTCATGCATTGTGTATTTTTGTGTATTTTTGGGGGGGTAACAGAAGAGAAAGTCTGGCGACAGACCTTTTAGAATAGATGCCAGACAATATAGAGAGGGTGAATAAGTTTTGTATAATAGACAAAGAACAGATGACCAGGAGTCGCCTTTGTATTTGGTCGTTTGTACAAGAAAGGGTCGCCTCTCTAGAGCTTCTGTTAACTTTCATTTTTTAGTTAGCCTAAAGAAGGGAACAGTAGGAGACCTATGCAGAATAGAAAGTGAAAAAAGGCAGATTTCTACACTTGTGTGTAGAAAGGGAGAAAAGGAAATCAGGTTAATATGAAGGCCAAGGGGAGGTCCGAAGCTACAGGGCAGTAAGTGTAGAGCCGTCAAGGTAGAGAGAAGGAATCGGGCAGTAATAGTCAGTCCCTGAGTAAAGGAAAGAATCGAGTGATCTTGAAGTGTAGGTGATCGTGGTCCGGGAGAGTGAAATTGCATTATAAAGTATAAAGTCATTTTGAACTAACTACATGCAAAGAAGGGGAATGTTACGATAGACAATTAGTGTAAAGAGAGGTAGCAATAAATAAATGCTGTACCATAGAACTTAGAAAGGCGATCCCTTGCAGATAACCAGTGGCAGAAGGAAATAAACAGTATCATCATCAGTCTTGAACTTTGCTTATATATTTCCCAATTCCCGACTATTTCCACCCGTTGACCTGAAAAGGTAACAAAATATCCAGCTATATACATAAGAAGCTAGCCGGGGCAGAGCGATGCATCGAGACAGCGGCGGGAGAGAAGAAGAACTTCAAAAGATTCTACAAATACTATTAAATCATAATTAATAAAACTCCCATCCATTGACTTCTTCCTCCCCCCATTAAAACTGCTTCAACAACAAATAAACGGCGTAGAGGAAATATGCGCAAGTGCGCTAATGTCTAATGCGAGGACAAGCCTGTCACTATATATTCACAGACACGCTACGGTAAGCACGTGGACGTTACATCAAAAGTTCACTACGTGTTGTGCTTAGTAGAACAAAAATATGTTATGCGTGTGCAACGCCATATGCTACATGAGTGGAATGAGTAGAGACAGTCTAGATATTTGCGCAATTGAAGGCGCAACACCGAGTTGCATTGACCATTCTCCTAAACTTTAAAAGTTTCTATACCAAGTCACGTAAAAAGCTAAGCTATTAACTTATTATTTACACTTGTAATCATAATTATTTCTCGATATCTCTAAGCAGAACAAATCTATATAATGAAAAGCTGGCCTGTCGATATGTCTGGGTGACAATGAAAACTTGCCTTATAAATTACATAACATCCAGAAATTTGAGAAATTCTGAAGAGATGCTCGAGACATTTAGCCTAGAAATAACGATATATTTACTAGAACGTTACGTCACTTTACGGAGACAAAAAGTCTAACCATTATTACAGTCTTTAAATTGTGTTTTTTCTAAATCGCTTAAACCTGTTTATAGGCTAGTTCTAAACCTTGTGAAGAAATTTAGCACCCACAAATGAGTACCTGAATGTGTTCCAGAAATGTGTGAATTTGCAGATGGTTTCATTTACTATCCTCCGTATTGGTCGTTACACTGTAACAAACCAGTACATTTAATTTAGAATTGTATATTCATATATTTACAAATTGTAGTAACACACTACGGTAAGACGGGCAATTAATCAGTAACCATTTTATAAATATTAAACGAAAACAGATAAAACGTTTCATTACAAGTTACCTACAAACAGAGCATCTAATGATAAAATCCTGCCATGACTGTGTTTGAAAACAAGTTCGATTTTGCTTAGAATAGTTAGAGAGAATGTTTTCTCTGTTCCTTTCGGCCCATGTTAATTACATCTAGGCAACTGATGTTATGCATCACATTTTTCGTTGTACATCACATTTTCTCATATAAGCGAGTTATGGGGGGGGGGGAAGTTAAATTTAGACGATTAAAATATATAATATACAATTCATATTTATCTCCATTTTCAGCATTCACATTTAAATTTATTATCGGCTGTTTGTTCGTCTGTCTTCATATAAATATACTATAAATCACCGCTAATTTAATGCCGCCGGAAAGGTACGAGTTAAACAGAGCGACCTAAAACATAACGCTTCTAAAAATAAGAATCCGAAGAAAGTGAATTAACAAATGAATGACTGATTCTTTTTATAACTGGAGTGTGCTTACACTCTTAAGAGAGAGAGAGAGAGAGAGAGAGAGAGAGAGAGAGAGAGAGAGGAATAAAAACTTGGTGGCCCTATAAAGACCTTGACATTTGTCTATTCTGGTAGATACTTCCACATCTGAACACTTCTGGGCTGCGCTATGTCGGTTTCCGAAGTTTGGTGGGGTATTTGCGATTAGCAATTGGGAGTTGTGGCGCCTTAGGGCCCATTCATCCTTTCAAGCAGCACGATAAGCCTCAAGTCGGTCCTCATTGTCCTTATTTCCCTTCCTATCCTCACCTTGATTCTCAAAGTAATGGCTTACGTTTGTAAGATAGTTCCGTTTTCAATAATAATATTACTTAGCTTGTATTGCTCTGCCTATTATATGCTCTGGTTTCCTATGTCTGTGAATTAATGTTAATTTAAAAGCATTTTTGGAAGGTGAAAATTTTCCATTTTTGTAGGTATTTACTACTTTGAGTTTTTACACTCCATATATCTACATCGGATTGTTTTTAAGGTTTAGGGGACTGGATAATGCCCACACGCAAATCCGCAAAGAATAGTGAGCACTGTAATACTTTTATTAAACTTCAAAACATTTTTTTTAAATTTTATAATGTCTTTACTTTCATTTGGCATAAGTTAGTTATGTTCATAATGTGGTACATCGAACTTTATTCTTTGTTGTACCGTAAAACTTGAATAATTCATTAAACTGATATGTACAACATTTTCTTAAATAGCCCAAAATGAAATATAGATATTTTTAGAAATTGATAGTTTAACTTCCTGAAATAATTTTATAATGAAAACAAAATATCTGCTTGACCTTCTTCTGCAAGATGTACTGTAATCGCTGATAACATTTATAAGATTCCCATTCTCAGTTTCATGCCATCTGAAGGAATATATCTCTATATTGCTATATTGTTATAGAGCCTTGCGATACTATGTAACTTGTTCATAAAATTCAAATTAAATAATGGCAATAAATTTATTTAAAGATATTCTCTTTCAAATAACAAGGAAAATATAAGAAGCTGTTCTGACAAAGCCACAAGTCACACCACAGGCGATGGACACTGATGATACATCAGATGAAATAATATATTGGGAAAGGATTTATTTTTTTAAGGAAGGAGTCGTCGTGTTTAGGGTACCTCCCCGGCATTTTCCATTTATGAGGACTGAGGAAAACCTGGAAAAAACCTCAGTCAGGGAGGATGGTCCTGGTGGGATTCGAACGCCAGACCTCCCGCTCACGAGTCTGCGCTTTAACGTCCTCGGCCACCCGTGGCGGTATACAGTAAGAAGAGCTAACTGTTATAGGAACATGGAAGAAGTTTAAAAAAAAAAAAAAAGGTTCCTAAAGTAGTTTAAGAAAGAGCAGTAGCATACTTTGGACACGTGAAAAAGGATGGAAAACATGATAAATGTTGCATCACAGAGAAATCTAAACAAAAACATTTGTCCGCAATTTTTTCCTATGTTTATTACAGCACTTGGCAAAGAGGGGGTTTATTGATGCAGCGTATTTTATTTAAAGGCACAATTTACCTAATTTTGATATTATTATTATTATTATTATTATTATTATTATTATTATTATAATATACTTGGCAAAGGGGGGCTTTGTTGATGCGCGCATTTTATGTAAAGGCACAATTTACCTAATTTTGATATTATTATTATTATTATTATTATTATATACTTGGCAAAGGGGGATTTTGTTGATGCAGCGCATTTTATGTAAAGGCACAATTTACCTAATTTTGATATTTTATTATATATATAGGTAATGAATAAATGCCTTTAGTTTAGATGTCTGTGGCATTAAATAAATGAATATTCGAAACGCGATTCTTGCAAGAAAAGTATATGGGTTGGAACAAATGTGTCTATATTAATTGGATTATAGGCCAGTACATACCTCTAAATATTCTAGTGAATGTCGTTTTCTGCAGGTCCAGCAAACGTCCACTATAGTTCACTGCAAGGTCATTGTACAGAGCTTTCCCCTACGGAGCCGGGGTTTTCTTATGAGCGGGCTCGCTTGTCGCCCGTGGAAGGGCTAGCAAGTTTGCTTGCTTACTTATTTCTCTAATCACTGAAGCCCGGCTAGCCGGCTAATGAGTAGTGTACTCGCCCATAGGCAAATCGTCCGGGGAAAACAATAATGATCGCACTGTACATGGCTGACAAAATGCAAATATCTTGACTGCAAATTAAAGCAATAACGTGAGTGCAAATCGCACAATTAAAGAAGAAGAAAAACAAAGCAAAGTGGGCTGTATGCCCACACTCAGTAATGTCAGCGCTGAAGGTAACGTCAGTTTGAGGTTATACACGGGTTCACCACTATCGTAGCCAATTGCCTGTCATGTGTAACAAAGCATTGGTCTGTAAATATCCGTACACTGTTTCTTGATAAAGAACAAGTCATGCAATTCAGACTGCAGATTACTGAAACGTAATTTAATAAACTGTGTTATTTTCTTGGCATAGATTTTATATTGCCTAAGAAACACATGTTCAGGTTGTGTACATTTGATAGTTTTTGGTAGGATGGTTGTTAAGGGATAGAAGCCTATTATGGTCGACTGTAGAAGTTTGCAAACAAAAGAATATCACCAGTACATTAAGGAGCCCCTTCCCTCACGGGATTTTGGTGTAATTGAGTTTGTTGGAATCGCAATGCATTCCTTGATAGTATAAAAATGAAGATTAACAGTTATACTTTTGCAATATCTAGTATAATGTGATACATTGTTTAAAGATTTTATTAAAATGTTCCGTATATAAAGTTGCAATAGCTTTCATCTTTGATCTAATTATTCACTTTGAATTTGTTTTTAACGTTCACAGTTTCAGAGTCTCAGTCCTCTAAACCATCTGACATTAAGTGAACATAATGTATGACAGCGAACACCTTTATCTTGCTATCATTTCTGCAGTCATCTCCATTAGTTTTGCCTTAGAGAAAAATTTTCATTTCCATGTTTGGGAAAGCTTTTATTACTATTAGTTATTATTATTATTATTATTATTATTATTACATACAATAATATATCTATATAGCTTGTCAGTTCTAGTGGTAGCTAAACTTATCTTGTGAACCCAAGGTCGCAGTTTTACACCTGCCTTAGGATTTTAGGGCGTAAATTTCTAAGTATGGCTTCCCTAGGAAGGAAAGTAAAATTACTGTATCGTGTCTTAGATCCCCAAGCCTGAAAAAAGAGGTCTATGAGCAAAATGTACCACTCATTTCACGCCCTGAATTGAATGGAACGCTAACGGTCAAAGATGTTAAAGAGCATCCATAAATAATCCAAACAATTAATAATATTAATTTATATTTTTAATTCAAGTTAAAGCATTGTGGGTCCAAAAATGTTCCACGTGCAAAAAAGTGACCAAACCGTACAGTAAACGTTAAACGAGGCCAAACACACAGTTAAATGACTGGTCACATCAAGACATGTGTTTTCCGCCTTGTCTGAGAAGAGCAAACGAGACAGTTTGATTATAAATCTTAGGGGATTAAATTTTAAAATGTCACAGCACGAATGTGCCGAAAGTCAGGAAAAGTAATGAGACTGCTTTAGGATGTTTCAGAGGGGAGGGACGTGATCCATCACTGAGACGGAAACAAATCCGCTTATCAGGAAAATGACGGCGTTCTGGCGTGCTAAGAACAAAAGCTCACAGCTCAAGCACGCAACAATGGAAGTAGCGTCCGTGGAAATGTCGGCGTCGCATGAGATCGACGTGACAAACGGAATTATTCTTGCAGTATCCCGGAAATTAAACCCGTTTTAGCGTCTCGCTCTCTGGAACATGAGGAACTACCGCGGATTTTTCGCCTTTTATTTTTTTTTTTTTTTTTTTCCTGGCCTCAAGGGTTTCTTCTTCGGTCCACTAAGCATAATATTTGTGTTTGTTTGGCTGACACTTCCGTTTAGCCGAAAGCAATCTGATGTAACACATGCTTCTTGCGCTGGAATGTTGCCCTGAGTCCATGATAGCCTGTGTTTTAAAATAACACGACAACGGAAGTATTGTGGGTTGTAGGGTCGCAGATAACTGGCACCTTGCAATCGAAATCTTAGAAGTTCAATCTAGTTACACATGTTCCCCAAGATACTGAAATAATACCACATGCTTTGTGAGGTACTATGAATTATTACGAGTAAATTTTATATAAAACAACTCATTTCGGGTGTATTAATCTTAAAAACTACATACCGAAGATATCAATGGTTAACGTTAGCTTAAATTATGACATGAATTGAACATAACGGTTGAAGGTTGTAACATTAAATTAAATATTTTTATTCGTAGAAATTGAGTTACATTCTTCCAATTGTGGGATATACAAGTCCTTATTCCGCTACGCAAAAGGAAATTTATTTTGTAGACGAGAAGTTACTGCGTAACGACACGCCACTTACCGAGGAAAATAATGTACGGTCTGAACTGATAGCGAGTAATTTTTCTTTTGTTATTTACTAGTAGTAAATAGTAACGAATATTGTAATCACTATGATAATAGATGCCCAAAATGCCCGACCTCCGCTAAGAGACACGCTTGAATCCTTTCGACACGCTATCCATCCTCCCAAATATTGTAACTACCTTTTGAATATTTTATTTTGGCACCTCCATAGGTTTTCTTTCAGGTACAGCAACACTTTTATAAGGATGAAAAGCAGAAGCTTAGTGCCTTTATACGCACTGTCGACAGGTACATCAATTTGCTGGGCTAATCGTGTTAAAGACTTTCGAGGAAAAGTTTCTAATGGACAGCCCTCTTCATTAACTTCTATTACGGGTGACTAAGCGAAATGACACGAATGACCGGGTCGAAGCATGGAATATTTGCGTCACAAATGTGTAGTCCGGATAGTTTTACGGAAATAAGATTTACTTGTGTGTGTTATTAGCATGAACAATATACGATATTACAATTATAAAGATTTAGTAATTATGCATACTTCTTTGTCTATTGTTTAACGTGTTGTAATGAGACAACCGTAATCCAGTGCACTATCTTTCCGCAGAGACTGTACACAGTATGACAGTAAGTTACTGACAAAGGATTGTGAGAAACCGATGCTCACCAAACGTAGCACATAATCAAGCGCATGACAGAACAGGCATGCAGAGTAAAGCGTTAGAGCGTAAGGCGTTCTGCCGATGTAAACTATGCAAGTTAACATAAAGTTACACACAGTTAAAGTACTTCAACTACTCGATTTTGTTAATAAAATAATTAAACACTATTTTTATAATATGTAATTTTTTGTAACAAACATGAAATGGTCTTTACAATGTGTACAAAATAATAACAAGTTTATGCCCCCCCCCCCAAAAAAAATTAAATATACAAAAATGTTCACACATTCTCCTCAAAGTGGAACGTGTGCCTATTCTTTTTTCTGAAACAGAAAAGCAGCCTCTTGTTTGTTTTTAACACTTTATTAGCACACCGTTATTTCTTCTCACTCTGCCAGCATTTTTGACATTGATTTTATCTAACTAAAAATAGTTATCACACTAACTTGGCACAATTTTGTTCCACTCTTCTAAAAGAGTCTTTTAGAAATAATTTTTTTTCTCGTATTTTATCATCTTTTCACAGTTTCACAGCTTCAGAGTTTTGAATTTTGATGACTTTATTCCAGTGGCGTAACCAGAATTTTCTCAAGGGAGTCGTTTCAGTTTAGTATTTGGAATGACAAAGAGGTATGAATATACATTTTAACCAAAACAATGCTACTTGCTTTATTAATTATATACAATGCGTAATTGAAAATTGGAAGCACAGAATTCAGGACTAGAATTTGTGTTTTTAACAGCATATCGAAATGTTTAATGTTTCATATATAAGGTTAAATCCAGAACTACAATTAGATGAATAGATTGTAACTTGTTTGGAAGTGAACTGAAAATTTAAAGGAATCTGGTTAAGTATTATTGTAGTAAAACCGTTAACATGATCTTTACTAGATTCGATTTAGTGATCCTGAGTGTCGAAGATCAGGTCACAACCAATCAGAATGATCGTCATTGGTCGTTGCAGGTATCTAAAACTGGGGTTACCATACAGGTAATAGAATTTAGATTAATGGTCATAAGATTTAGGCTCAGTTTGGTATATTTGAAAACCTTACTGATAGATTTAAGAGTGAATTAACGTTTAACTCGTAAAAAATAAATATATCTTGAAGAAACAAGACATTATAAACACATTGACCAAAATTATTAGTGGGGGAAAGAAGTCTTTTAAAGATTAGGACGGGACAATTGCTCTAAAACCACTACTCTGGGCAACATAAACATAAATTAACAATATAAAAATAATAGCATGTGTAAATAGGTGTCCTCGATGTGTGAAACGATATCTAGGGTGGGGATAGGAGTATGGCAGTTATTTGTATTGCCTGACGTAGCGACGTGTAATTCGCTTCTGGCTTTAATATTTTCATTTACGCACCCTTCGGTAGATTTCACTTTGTAAACAAAATAGGAAAATATTGTCCCTTGCTTTCATTTCCTATTTTTATCTACACAATGACCTCGAATCATACCTTGGCAATAACCCTACTCTTTCTGAACTACTGAGGTTTAACTTTTTATAATCCAGTCGTTTTCATCATTCAGCATTACCAAAGAAAAACAGAATAGGACAGAAGCACCATTCTAGCGATAGGTGAGTAGATTTCTAGGCATTGTTTGAACATTGGCAGATCTTGCACATTCAACGCTGGCGTAATGTTTCTGTTTATGTCTGGCGTTTAAATCTCTTAGGCTGCTGAAAAGCTTTACAAAGCAAGCTGATTGTTATGGTAAATAAAGCTGTTCGTTTCTAATTCCCGGAAGGCAAAGGAGATACGTCTCGTGTTATAAAAATGTCATTACTCATTAATATATGTTTGCATTAGTGGCGGATTGTGCATTTTTAAGGGTAGGTGCAGTATCGCGACGTACCAAATGGAAAACATGGTAAATATTAACCTAACTTAAGGTTCACTACATTAAAAAAAATAACCACACTAAATAAGAAAGAAAAAAATAACTTGAAAGAGTGGAGTACCCAAAAAGAGAGTTCTAATCTCCTTATCCCGCCCTAACTCCTATGTAATTACACCCCTGCTTCTCTCGTTTACTCCTCTGCAGTGCAAAGTATAAGAGCCCCATCATTTTGTATATACTGAGCTTCCGATTAAGCACGCCATCAATTAAGTGGTGTCTTTCTTGTATATTGGAAAATATGCCTAATATTTAAATCAGACGACCTTACGTAACGATTTAAATATATATAAGGCATTGCCGTTATAGGCAGCACGAATTAAGACTATTAATACCAAAATAAATAAGTTACTGCACATTAACACTCCTGGATATACCTTGAATTTGGAATATAATTTATTTGAAACGTGTATTTGCATAATTATTTTAGTAATCCAAAAGGAAACTATAAAACGAAAGCATGGAATAAGATTCAAGTAAATTTTCTGCTTTGAACACTACATACACTTTTATTTCACGCACAGTGTCGTGATTGATGTATGAACAGAACTGAGTATCGCTTTGACCAGCAGGAATTGTCCTTGTCTACATTTTTCTTGCCTATTGTAGTTTCTTGAAATCCTATTCTTTGTTTTCACTTCAATAAACATGAACTTAGCAGTAGCTAATAATAAAAATATACTTCATATGGTGCAATAATTCCCACTACATCTCTCAGAACCATCTTTGCGGGCAGCCAGCTGTTAGTGACGGAGTACATTGTTGGCAAATTTTATATTGTGCACACGCACATGTAAACACCAGGTAACCCCGATCTTAGTCGCAATCTGACGTAAGCATAATATTATCGCTTGAGATGTTCGACCAATTCCTTCGGAAAGGAAGTAAAGCTTTAGATTTACGGTACGTAAAAGAGTCTCGAGCCTGACAGAAGAGGTCTTTGAGGAAAATTCATTGACCTTTTCACGCTATGAATTGAATGGGACGCTGATGAACTGAGCATCCGTAAATAAAGGCCCTCCCAAAAAAAAAAAAAAAAAATTAGAGTTATTTCTGTGCACTATGTCAATATGGAATGCATTTGCTCAAAACGGTATGACTTTAACGCAAATCTTCCTATTTCATTATAACTATTTAACGCAAAACAATACAAATACTATAGCAAATCAGTCATGTGCAAAGCTTACTTTTCAAACTGGCAACGCAGCACCTGTCCTCCAGTGCTTATCCCTTCTCACTTGTCCTTGAATGGGATGTGCTGAAACCTGTGTGCAATTCCTTTTACGTGCTCCAATAATGATAATTTGTCGATTTGAAAATGTTCACAGTTCAGTTGCAACACAATGCTTTTCTTGTTCGCGTTTACTTATTTTTTATTTTATAATGCACTGTTCTAAAGCAGAGATACGTTTCACTCTGCTGATACAGTTGTTGTAATAGGATATGAAGAATATTTCACCCGCAATTATAGCGCTGATTTTGTTCACAAGTTAAAATACTGTACACATAATTTTAAGTTGAAGTGAACATTTCGTCCAGATTTGTTAAAATATCTAAGTCGTTTAACTTGAGACAGTATTTATGAGCTTCCACCCCCAAATTTAATTAGAGTAATTGGAGCATGTAATTTTATGTAACTTCCTTATTATAATCACGAGTGTAATGTCGTTTTATTTCCTGTACAAGTGTTGAATTATTGGGTGTAAAATGTTATTTTCTTGCCAGGATGCAGAAAGCTACCCCAGCCATAAAATCTGACCTGGGAATTTCTGTTGCTTATTGTAACAATAGTTGTAAAGATGACCCAAACAAACCGATGTTTTCTCGAGAAAGTTTTAAAGGAGTAGGAGTAAACACCTTGAGTAAGGTGTTTATTTGTATTCTGTTAGAGAATTGTAAAGCAGGGTAGGCATAATAAAACATATGGCAGGCAACTACAGTGATGAAAAGACCGGCCGATAACCTCTTCAAGGGAAGAAACTAGCAACTTAAGTTGATATGTACATGTAAAAGTCCCGTAAGCCATGTTTATTTAGTCTTGTAATTTTGCGGCCCGCGGTCATTTTGCAGGAGTATTCAGTGGGGCGTTATGAGTGGAAGGGCTTTCTCAGTTCCGTTCAGTTAGTGGAAAGCTGTAGTTAGTTTTGGAAGAGTATTCAGTGGGAGGCAATTTCAGTGTGGAAGATAAACGCGGTCAGTACAGTTCTGTTCAGTGGACGAGCTTTATTAGTCGAATTCAATTACGTCTCAGGATTAGTTGATTTCAGGATGAGTATTTATCAAATTAAGGGACGTCAGAGTGATCATCATAGTTAGTGCGAGAGTGGCACATATTCTCCAGAAAATAACGGCAGTACATTTAATGTGGAATAGTTTATGAACAATAAATTGTGTTTCAACTTCTATAAGCAAAACTCTTATCAATCTCCATATACTTCTTCCCCTATGGTCACAGGACCATAAATATATCCAGCAGTAGAGTCTCAACAGCTGTGGCAAAACTGCAAGTCAGCGGAAACCAATCGTCAGAGAGGAAGAAATAACATTACCCCTGAGAATCCAAAACAATCAAATTAATTTCCTTTTTCCAAAATCCTTCCCTCCACATAGTATACATATTTAATTAAAACTCATTCTCTCTTTATTTAATACCACTCTGCACAATGATAAACGAAAATTACTTGTCTCATTATTTGCATATAATAACTAGCTGATCTAGATAAATTCTTCTCGTATTATTTTACTAAGTTGCAAAATTAATTCTTCACACAATTTTCTTTTGCAATTATTCCGCAAAACGTATGATTCAATAGTTCTAGCGCCTATGTTTTCATACGGATATCTCTTGAAAACACTATTTCACACACTTTCTGTATTTAAAATTGACCTTAATATTACATTCCACGCCACGATTTTTTATGAAGTTCATTCTTTAAACGTTTAAACTAGCAAGCAATGATAAATACAGCTATTATCACTGTCAACACGTTATTTCCAATATAGCAGTAACCTTCGACTGTGCTCATGGAGATCTCCAAAATGTCTTGCGATGAGAAGAAGACAAGCATGAGGAATGTGGTACGTAAACATTTTCTCCCTCCTCACTATGTTCACGTACGTTAGTGCCGATAAAAATAAACCGTGTTATAATATACTAGCCCATAATTAGAAGTCCAGCAGGTTTGCAAGATATGAATCTGAGATATTCTCATTCACGTGGCAGCATGGGTATCTCACATAAACTCGTACGTGTGCAGATAACAGATCCAAGTCCCCTCGCACTTCAGTCTCCTCTTGCCATATTCTGATCCCCATGTTATACAATATTCGACCCTGACCAACGCCATCAATACCATTAGTTACTTATAGGATAGAGTACAGTTGCCAAATTAGGTATTAAACTTTGTGACATATGTCTTTTGCGGTAAAGAAAATTAATTATTGGGGATAATTTTTCGTGTTTTTACACTTTCCTATCGAACCTATTATAAATAATAATCTAGTTACACATTTTTGTCTAAAGGTCCATTTTAATCCTTATTAATTTAGAATCTCTTTCGAGAATGATAAATGACTGAAACCAGCCTAAGGTTACGATATATTTAATTAGCTTTCTTTAATCTCGAGTTCATCTTTTACGGACACCAAAGAGAGGAGAAGTCCACCAGGTGTCATTTCTAAATCCCAGTTCTTGGGGAGTATTATGCACTCTTCTATTTTTTTTAAAATAATAACGAATTTTACTGAACGGTTTCTTAGTTTAGACACCCGTTAAAAAACAAACATTTTTATAATTAATTATATTTCAAAAATTAATATTTAAAATGTTTGTTTAATTCTTATTTATTGTGACAATGGACTTATTTATAATTTACTTGAGCCAGCAGTTTTATATACTGATTTTATTTTAATACTGTTTAAGGCCCCTTTTCACCTGAGGCATCACAGACGGTGGACATTGCTGATACACAAGATGAAATGACTACCTGGGAAAGGATTTTTTTTAAACCTCACGCTCAAGAGCCTTACGGATCTCGGCTACCAGTTGCAGTTTTATAAGTTGTTGACATGAACCGAGAGTTAAGAATAAAATTTATGACAGTTTTTTTAATGTTTTACTCTTTCACAAATTTTAAATTGGGGAAAAAGATGTGCTTTAATAAATGGATTTTTATTGTTTAAAGATAAAACTGAGATTATGCACTTTGAATTCAAATATGTAATAAATGAAACACAAACTGAAAACCTATTGGAAGCATAATGTTCATAAAATTTGTAGTAAGTTGTCTAGAGTGATTTTTCTTTCAATATTTCAAAGTTATATTGTGTGGGGAATTTAGCAACCCTCATAATTAAGAGCATAATAAGAATTATGCTAAAAAGACCTGACTTGCAGCAGTGAGCATTTTTATTTATTATACGATTAATTACGTATATACTCACATTGAATAATATGATTTACGATAAAATATTCACAGTGTAAACGCTAGAAAAATTATAAGTTAAATATCCATTATTGTACGCTTGCCTTCACTAAGTAAATATGTTTTTACAAAGGGGTGGAGTTTTATGATAAAGTATCTCTGAAGTGCCAGAACTTTAAAAAGTATAATTATTTTTAGAAAATAAGTATACACTTGATTACCAACAAGGCTTTTTATACATTAAATGTTATAATATTATTGATCTCAATTAATATTTTAACTGCTCTTAATGTTATATTATTTAAAATGTTTGACTGTGGACAAATAAAGGTAATTGATTGATTAAATATTACATTTCTGTTAAAGTTTATAGTTTTTGAAAACATTAAGTGCCAACCCTGGACATATTAGAAACTTCAAATTATTATTATTATTATTATTATTATTATTATTATTATTATTATTATTATTATTATTATCATCATCATCATCATCAATTACTGGTAACTACTCAGAACATTTTAATGAGTAATGTCTGACAACACCGCATAACTTCATTATTTGTTAAATCATTTTACTGCATGCTTGAGGAATATTCTGCCTTTTAAAGTTTGAGATCTTGAGATAGGAGGGCAACTTTTCGTACTCGTTCCCTCCCTATACCTCGCATTTGCCGCAGTCGAGCAACTCAGATGTACTTTTTGTTTGTTTTTCAGAAAAATCACCTGTGGTTTCAGTGAACAATAATTCAGTGCGAAACTGGAGGAAGGAAAATTCAGACCGCCATGCAATTAAATAGAGTACCAACTTCATTTATTCCTCGCCGCTGCTGTAGCGAAGTTTCTTGTCGCTTGTTCCCCAAATTAATATTACATTATTACTTCAGAGAGTAAGCCAAAGAAAAGCACACTGTAAACGAGAATAGTTGTATCACCTGACTGCTAAGAAGCTTTCCAAAACAAATATATGCATAAAGTAACACTATTAACAATGTAACAATTTAACAGTAATTATAACAATAGAAAAGAATAAAACACTAAGAGAAAGTCACACTTGTAATCGCTAGATTTCCAACTACTAGAGTTCTTATATGGCAAGAAGACAAGTCTTATATTATATAAATATAAATGAAAAAATAACGCTATTGACGATGTAACTAAATTAACAATAATTAAAAAAGCAGAAAAGAATAAAACACTAAGAAAAAGTCACAGAGTTGTAATCGCGCATTACAACTCTGTGACTTTTACCTTTTGGTGTTTTATCCTTTTCTGTTGCTTATATATATAACTGTAGTTTATTATTCTTTTTGCTTATATATTGCAGCATTTTTGTTATAGGGTTAGAGTGTATATATATATAATATAAAATAAAAATAAAGTAACACTATTAACAATGTTAACAAATTAACAGTAATAATAAAAGTAGAAAAAAATAAAACACTTAGATAAAGTCACACTTGAAATTGCCACATTTCGAACTCGTCGAGTTCTTCAATGGCAAGAAGCTAGACAAGTGAAGACTATATATATACACACACACTCTCTCTAACCCTATAACAGATATCATCGGATTATTTACATTCAATTATAGGTACAATTTGTTAGAAAGTAATGATATATATGCTGTATATAATTTAAAATCTCCAGTTCTATAATATTTGAATTTGAATGTCCTTAGTTTTAGTATATAGAGAGCGAGACAATTATTGTCTAGCATCGATCCCAGGCCCGCTTAGAATTACATATATATACTATTCAGGAATAATAAAAACGTCTTAAAAGCATAAAATTCATAAAAAACCACTCAGAATGCAATATAAAAAGTATACACTAAAAACCGTAAAACTGAACACTAAAACCACACGGTATTTCGAGCTGGCTCTTGGTCACGTGCTGAGAATGAACTGAGCTGTGGCGGGCGGTGTCTGTCTTAGTGAGGCATAAGCGGTGTGACCTGGCAGAAAAACTGCCAACTATAGCTGAACAAAGTAGTTTGGCAAACCTGGCAGTATTACAAGGAAATATTGAGGCCTGGAGGAATACGGGCTTTATGCAAAACTATTGCTGCCATCTCTAGGTCTCTAAGTAAGGTATGTTTGGATGGAGGGGCGGCATCTATGAGAATAAGGGAAAACAGTCATCGAACGTGGCCTGGTGAAAACTGGCATGTTGTGATACCGGCAATGGGGAACAGGTTTTAACCGAACGCCTGTGGTTGTTCATTCTAATGGAAACCATAGTGGACGTTAGTCCAATATAAAAAGCTGGACAAAATTTGCATTTAAGTAAATGACAACATTCGTAGATGTGCAGTTGAGAAATGAGTGAATTATAAACTGCGATTTCAGGTTCGGACTAACAAAAGACGAGCATGGGGATATCAAGGTACAAGTTGAAGTAGTTATTGGTGGGAAGGTGCGGGGGGGGGGGTTGATTATTGCCCCGAGTTGGAGGGTCAAGGTTTGAAGGAGTTGTAGGTGGCGGGGAGAATGGTGATAGGGGTTTGATTGTTTATGATCCAGCTCACCACTCAATAACTCTTCTCGTCGATCTCAGGGATGTAGCTGGTTTTCGGGACCTGTTAGTGCCGGGTTGAGTGAAGGGAATTAAAGGTATTATATCGACCAGAGAGAACACATTATCTGCAGGTTGACGTCGTTTATTTAACAAAAAGTGCATCTCACGGCGTTTCTGTTCGGACCACAGTAATGAGACGTCGGGCAGACACGCGGAGCTTAATGTTTGACTAGCAGTGTGATTGCTGACCGCTCGGAAGACGTGTCAAGCTGAAGTGACGCTCGAACATTGGTGTTCCTATGATATCTGTCTGCTGACGAGAACTGCTCGGAATTCCCGGAGTAAAGGAGTAGACGAACCAAAAAAGACCTCGAAAGGGCGATTTCACGTCCTTAAATACCCAATATAGCACGCTTTACCACGTGATGCATGGGCGCTCTATTTTCCCGCCACTATGAATTTAGACATCCTCATAGGTTAGCTGTGACTTCATGCCACTCTCACATTATTGGCCCGTTTGATTATTTGAGCTTAACCACTCGACGATTTGTCCAGCGTCTAATTTCAAGTTTTACTGAACGTTACAGATCAACGGCCTTAGCGGCATTATAGCGTGGTTCTTTCCCAGCATACCTGGCCGGGGCGAACACCCGTCCTCCTAATGAACAAAAGAAAGTATTTGCTCCATTGTCTGCCTAAACGGTCTCTCTGCCGTCCGAGCCAAATTCCTGCTTTTCTTGACATTCTTACAAACAGAACCCTTCACTTAAAGCTAGCTGAAATAAAAATATATTCTAATCAATTTCTCGCAATTGATGGGGTACCAAAAATTGTATCAAAGTCTTACATTTAGGGCGGTTGCATGGATATGAGCCAAGTGTAGAGAAGGAGGGCTGAGGATAATCAATATTTCTACGAAAAATGCTCCTGAGATTGCGAGTCGACCGGAAACATAGCCTTGGCGATGTCAGAAAAAATGATGCAGTTAGCTGATTTTGAGTGAGAATATTGAAGCTGTCTTTTAGGACAGCTTTGAGTCTTTCAATACCCGGAAAATATGTCACTGTGAATTTCAATGGGTCAATATCTGCTGGTTTACGAGTCTTGGGAGTATGTTTATGATGGGAGGCCTGGACTTAGATTTTACCAGGGAAGGGGGTAACCCCTCTTAACTAATTTGTCAGTTAATTGGATAAGGTATCTATCCAGAGCTGAGTCGTTATTGCAGATTCGATGTCCTCGTAGTGACAAAGAAAAGGGGAATGACCTTTTTAATATGTGATGGATGGCAACTTTCGAAATATAAGTACTGTTGTAGGTTAGTAGTTTTAACATGAATTGATGTCAGAAATTGCTTATTGCCTAACTGAATTTCTACATCCAGGAAGACAGCTTGAGTACGGGAAACTGTGGATGTGAACTTAACTAGGTAGTTGGTGTTCAGCCTATTGAAGAAACCGTCAAATGCAGTAATACCATGAGTCCAAATGATGAAAATGTCGTCAATGAATCTGCGCCACACCAACAGTGCTAAGGATTCTGAACATAGAAATTCTTCTTCAAGTGTATATATATATATATATATACACTCTAACCCTATAACAGAAATGCTACAATATATATATGAACAGGCGAATTAATAAAAGTAATTGCAATGGACTTGTTACTTGTTTGTCATTTTGTCAGTTGGTGCTGAAGTGTAAGGGAGAAGTGTTAGAAAAAAGCAAAAGTGTTAATAAATGGTGAAAACTGGAACTGGATGTGTTTTACTTTTGTTTATCATCTCCTTTCCCTATGATAGTGCATCACAAAAACGTTCAGGTAATAAATGGAGCTTGTAACCGAGGAATAAACATTACAATACTGAATGGAGGTTCCACCAATCACCCCTGAGATACCAATCCATTTATAAAATTAGATCACCACCTTATCCACAGCGAATCCAAAACCAATCACAACCTAAAATAATAAATAAATAAACAAATACCGCCGCAAGAGACATGGGGGAAAAACAATTTAAAACCGTTGATCTCCGAAACATTTCTACTTAATATACTTCTCACTTCGGAAGAAATCGGTCCAACTGAAATTCGTACTCGACTTGAAACAGTAGAGTCTGAAGCTGAACAAGGGAGGCAGTGTTGCATTGAAATATGTCCCCCCTTCAATTTAAGGTTTGCTTTGGTATATTTTGAACAGAGGTATTACAATAGCATATGTTAGGGTATAATAACGAATACAAAATGACTGACCAAAGCAACCTATACGCGAAGAGTTCTAAAGGTTTTCGGTCTGACTAAGAAAATACAAGATTTAAGAGAATTATTCAACATAGTCACCTTAAATCGATACATTTAGGCCAACGCCTCTCCATCTTTTTAACACCCTTAGTAAAATAAGATTTGTCCATATGTGAAAATATGGGTCTATCTTTGCTTCAACCCCATTTCACGTGTCTCTTCGTCCACTCAGTCATTTCTTCAGGTTTTCTACAAAAAGTAATCATTGAGAACCAAATCCAGCGAATGCGAAAGCACTTGAAACCGAAGGTCATGCAGTTTTGCAGCAACAATCCCAAACGGGTGTGTCGATCCTAGTGGTGTAGTGGTAACCATACTTGCCTTCTAAACCCAAGATCGCGGCCAGGATCGATGGATTTTTTTCAGGGGTAAAAATCCTAAGTAAGGCTTCCTTCGGAAGGGAAGTAAAGCCGTGGGTCCCGTGTCGTACATTTATGGCACGAAAAAGAACCTCAAGACTGAAAGAGAGGCCTCTGAGCAAAATTTGTCGGCCGTTTCACGCCCTGAATAGAATGGGACGTTGATGACCTGAAATGTTATAGTGTCCATAAATAAATTAAATCAAAAGCCAAACGTGTGTGAAAGGGCATTATCGTCAAGAAAGACATTTCTTTTTCGCAAGGTGTGGACGTTTAGCCTGAATAGCATCCTTCAGTTGGTCCAGTAATGCAGCATAATATTCCCGTGTGATGGTTATGCCCTTCCGGAGGTAGTCTACGACACTACACCACGAGAATCCCAGAAAATCGCAGCCTTGACTTTTCATGCAGATGGAATTTATTTTGCTGTCTTTGGTGCACTTTTGCCATCCACTGTTAGAGATAGAGTCCTTTAATGTGGAATCTAACTTTGTTTGTACTTCTGTTGGTATTAAACCCTTCAAAATGAAGTATTTCATCACAGTTCGTATTTCAGTTTCTATCCATTTTGTAGAAAATATTGACACTAGTTTGTTTACATGATCATCGCAAACAAGTGACTAAACTTACGCGTCTGAAACTTTACTGAAAGGATTATACTTAACTATCATAGAAATTTGACCATCTTCACGACATCTCTTGAGTGAGGCCGAGAACTTTTAGAACACCCCATACAGCTTTGAGAAGAATATATATATATATATATATATATTCAGTTCAAATTCAAACAATAACAACAATCCATTTCCAGGCAACAACAGAAAACAAAAAATGCGAAATCAGTTGCATCCTCCTTAAAATTAGGATCACAATATAGGAGTACCATATTTAATTTCAAATTTGGGGTGGCTGAGTGAGGGGGTAAAACCAAAAATTTGATATACATTAGTTTTAAACTTCTCCCCATTATCTAAATTGAGGTGTTTTTCATTTAAATTAAATTTATGTTAAATTGGCAATTATTCCGACTGGGAAATTTTTAAACTAGATCAAAATAAAAATATAAATAAAAGGAATAAATAAGTGACAGAACGCCGGTATTGAATAAATGTACTAAAATAGGTTAATATAAACATAAAGTATATAAATAAAAATTTAAAGTTATATGCAGCAATGAGATATGTTAAAGTTGACCTAAATTGATATAAACATTAAGTTACACGAGAGGGCAGTATGGTATGGAGGAACCTAAAAGTAAAATATACAAAAAAAAAAAAAAAAAGCGCGTAAGTAAAACAAATAATAATCAACAAAAAACGGTAGCATGTTTGGATGCATTTAAATAGGCTAAAGTAATAAAACATATACGCCAGTAATCCCGAACGCCATATTTCTGTATTCACTTAGGCTGCATCACTATGTTGAAACGTACTCCCATAGATCCTGTTCAGAAAGGTCAAGCGCGGAAAATTCGTTGAGTGTAAATTTCCATCCCAGTATTCGCCAAAGTGACCAGGGACACAACGAAAAAGCCGAAGGTCGGAATTGCCGACCCAACGGTAATTGGATCCGGGACCCTGCGAGTACGATCTGAGCATTCACTGAACAAAACAACAAACCACAAAGTAAATAGCACAGATCGTTAATGAGGTAGACTTGCTTCACTTGTTTCCAGATCATCTGTTTCAGTATTTGGTGAAGTGATGCTACCTGGGTGGGAGCATATAGTTCGGATAGTGAATTGGCTACTGTTTTGCTGATGTTTTAAACACTGATGATAAAATTACCTTAAATATTATGGGACAAGATTACCTTACCACGCTTTAATTCTAGTTATGGCGCAATTAGGAAAGGAAAAAGCCCGTCACAGGAGCTGCGTAAACTAAGCGAATTCCTCACCTACTAGAGAAACTTTAAAAAAGAATATAAAATCCAAATAATGACTTTATTAATTAATGAAATATGTTATGGCATTACTGTGCGGTATTAGGGGAATAAAATTAGAATATTTGCAACCTATATCACAAAGAAGAAATAACATTTTAGAATTAATAATAATAATAATAATAATAATAATAATAATAATAATAATGAGATTAAAGCACATAAAAATAATTTATTATTAAATAAATGAAATATATGAACACTGATAGAAAAGCCAATCTGTGTGGGTATTTTTAAACATTTTAAAATGTAACCATGTTTATGAACTCAGTCCTCGATATCATTTTTACATTCACTAAAATAGAGAATAACATTTTCGAGTTACATTGTGTATTTAAGATGATGTTCATATGTTTCAATAAAACATATGAACACTATTTAAAAATAATTACAATGTACTAAGCAAATATACATAATTAACAATAAACAATTGAAAGTTTCATTAATTTTCATTGGCTTAAAATTTAATTTAAATGTTATTGTAGTGAAAACATATAACGCCCTTACATACAAATATAATTCCAAACACACATTATATTAATATTTCACATTTGCTACATTCACGACGATGATTTTGTTAAATATAAAACATATGCATCGTTATAATCACAGTTAATATTCTGAATTAATTTGTACTTTTATTTTAAAATAATATAGAGAAAATTAAACGCAAGAGCGCTTTTTAAAATTCGGTTTTCAAGTACAACTCTACTCCTAATGGTCAGATTTCCCTAATTTTTGGAAACTATTTTTCTTATTTTATCTAAATGGTATATACCGAATTTAGTTGGGAAGAAACAAATGTTGGTGCGATTAGAGCGATTTTTAAATTTTGGGTTTCAGGTAAACCCCCGCTCTTAATGGACCTATTCCCCTGATTTTCAGAAACTATTTTTCTCGTTTTATTTAAATGATTCCAAGACCCTCATGAAATAATTTTAAATTTTAAAATAACTTGTTATTACTATATTTTCACTGTAGTACAATTACCTACTTAAAATGTCAAACTTGTTTTATTTAAATGGCCTATACTATTTGTAAGAATATGTTAAAAATGGAGTTGATATTCTTTTGTGCACATTTAGTGAATGTCTGCTAAATAACAACATCCACACATTTTTGGTTTTAGAGAATTGCAATGATAATACATTGAGGTTATTTGGCTTACGGGTTGGCAGAACATGACTGCTTATTGGGGGAAGCCAGTAGTCAAGGCCTGTAATGCATATGCAGGTAGAAGCTTGTAGTTAGTTTAAAGAAGGCTTTGACATAGAGCGAGCGATCGTGCATTCATGTGTTACTTGGTGCTTTCAATTTGTATCAATTGTGTGCTAATTATTCTTTCGTTAGTTATGCCACTGAAAATATAGGTTGTTACCCTAATTTATTATTACAGGAAACCATTAACGTTTAAAGATATGATGAACACAAAGTGTTGTCTGAAAGGGAAAACGAAATTTTTGATCACAGGATATAATTTTATTTTGTTGAAATAAATCAGCACAAGCCTCATCAGTTACAGCGACGCCATCTAGCAGTAGATAATTTGCTGCCATGTACGTTGCAACATGTTTTAAGTCACTCTGGCTATGACTACAATGATGCGCTCTCGAAGGCTCAGAAAGTTTCTTACTGGGATGACATAAACCTTATTCTTTACGTACCCCCAAAAAATCCAAGGGAATAAGATCAGGGGATCTTGGGGGCAATGCGATCGATCCTCCTCTATCAATCCAAACAGCCGGAAAAAATCTCGTCCACGGTACTGCGAACATTTCTGTACGAATGTGGCGGGGCGCCATCTTGTTGAAAATGGACTTCAGGGTGTATGTGTTGGATTTGAAGTGAGAATAATTATTTCAACATATCTAGGTACATATTTTTCCAGGAAGAAGAAAGACCCGTTTACCTGATTTATGACACGACCTCTGCCACATCTTTTGTTGATAATTGAAAATATTACAAAACTTCATGAGTTCACCTTTTAGATGGCACCATTCTGTTTCATTAAATCTTTAAAATTTTATAGTAATTTGAAATGAGGTCCATTTGAGGGGCACACCCTATATAGTGTTGAAGAACGGGTTTTCACGCATGATACATATATGGAAACGATTCCTGCAGAGAAGTGTAAGGCGATTCGCAATAAAATATACTGGCAGAAGAAACCGTTTGCCAACTTGTTAAAAGTTACGAGAAACAGGATAACTCAATAACGAGAAATCTGTTCCGAGACGCCGTATTAGAATGAAATACAGCTTTCGTACGCAGTGTCGGTAATGTATTGCCTCTGGGGGAGTATCATGTTCAACATCTCCAGTTTTAAATACAGTATCAGTTTATGCTTTCAGTAAAAATAAAGATAACTACCTTTACGCGCAGGACTTTATTTCCCTTTTGCTGATTGGGGCGGCTGTAGCGGCTGTAACTCAAATAATATCATTATATAAAACAAACTTTTACCGAAAATGCAGTTACTCAAAAAAAAAAAAAAAAAAAAAAACTAAAGCGAAAGTAGTTTTTAGGCATATATATATATGTGTGTGTGTGTGTGTGTGTGTGTGTGTGTGTGTGTGTGTGCGCGCGCGCGTTATAATCTGGTAATTTAGAATTTTTTTGGTTTTAATAATTTTTATGGAAGAGAAAGGGGATAATATTTGTCTAACCACTTCCCTGGTATAGTGTGGTAGCGTTTGCGACTACTAATCTGGGTAATTTTTTTTTTTTACTTGCCCTTTTAATGCGCCAAGGACTTCGGTCTTATTTGTGCCATGATTAATTCATTTCACTTTATTCCCTACAAACCTACAGCTATAGTATGCTATACACAACCTGCAGACGTCGCGAAAAGACCAAAGTAGTCACAGGGACAATAAATAAAACATAAAAAGTATCTGAATAGTATAAAAACAGCCAATTAATTTTTGACAAGTTATATGTCCTTAATATAATTGGGAAAAATGAGAATAGAATAATGACAATAATAATTAAAATGCGTGTTTTTAATTTTTTTTACACGCAGAAACGTCTGTACATAGAGATAAATACATTAGATATATATATATATATATATATATATATATATTATTTCATCACAACATTTATTACTTTTCTGATTAAGAGAAACACGTGAATGTTGGTTATGTTAGATACATATACTTAGTTTCGTTTATTTTATATGTTAGGACATATTCCATAGATAGATGTCAAAAGCTTCCTCTTTAGGCGTAACAGAGGACAATGGTAGTATTTTAGACATTGATAAGAACACACGAGTCAGTTAAATCCATTGTTTGGTTCTGAATATCGCAACACAGATAGAATTTTGATGCATCCGATTTGCATGAAGCTGCAATTCCCCTGGCTGTGGCAATTGCAATCAGGGGGCCTACGTGATTCCTTTGCATAGCATCGCCAGTACCATTCCCTTGCCAACAGTCTCCCAATATAATGTGGGTACTGTTCAAAGTTAGAGCAGGGAATTACATTGTCAACTTTGAAGTAAATTTCCACAGAAATAATGGGTTTTATTAAAGAAGACTGGCTGTTGTAGTATCAAGTATAAGGACTGTCAATCTTCTGTGATCTCGTGCCAAATCTGTCTTGCTTTAGTTTCAATAAAAATCTCATGTTAAGAAGTCGTATTCGAACCTGCAAGTTTACATGTCAAAAGCATTATTCTTTAGCAGCGAAAAAAAATATATATATAAATAAAAATCGTCTAACTTGTTTTATTACAGAAGTTGGCAACGAAGAATAACAGAAAGTGCTGCATTATCAATGGCGTCTGCCATCTACCGCGCAAGTATGAAGATATAGTGCAAGGATATGGCTTCCAGAAACTTCTGTGATTGCTAAGTAAAAACATCATTAATGCTGTGAAATACATAAAAAGTGTAAAATGACCTATATTGCCACAGTAGATTATAAAAGTAAATGTTATAAGAATATTTCAATAGCTCCGTTAAAGTATTCCATTAATATGTAAAAGTGTGGCATTCTTAAGACCAATAATCACTGACAAAAGTTAAAATCACCATAAAAAGGTACAAATTATATTGCGAGAAATTCTGATTTTCCCTGAATAAATTAATTTGCCCTGGCTCGTTAATGCGGTTGTACAAGCAAAGATGGATCGTTATTTTTACTATTAACACCGCCATCACGACCACTGCCCGATTTTACGTTTGTAAAGACTAGTACAATTTTCCAAATCTGAAAATTTCAACTAAACAAAAATAAGCATAATGGATGATGTATATATAACAGTGAAATAACGGAAGTAAGCATATGATACATGAAACAAAAGTACCTAAACAAACAATATGCGTTAAAACTTAACGGTTGCATTAAACTATAAAAATGTACGATGATCTATGGCGATTAGTCGAAAATCAACAGTTCCTTACTTTTATTAGTCGAAAACAGTATGGCTGGCCTTTCAATCACTAAGATAGCGAATTAAAAATTACCATTTTTACATTTTCTACCAATTTCTTTTTAATAAGATTTAAGATATTAAAATGAATAATTTTATTTATTTTTATCCAAATTTTAATAGGTAGCTTTGTGAACTGAGGAATTAATATTTAAGAGTAAACCAGAGAAATTAAATTGTTAAATTTACCTAAAATAACAGGAATGTTAATAAAAACATCACTAGTAGGTGATGTGACTCGATTAAAAACTACACCTTCCACACTCCCCTAAAGTGCATCTACTTTTATAGCCAAAATCGAAGAAGAAATTGTTGCATGGTGTGCTATGTACGGCTGTACCAAGTAAGAAATATACTAGAAACGGGTGATAAAGGTAAATAAGGGTATATTTCATAAACAATGTAAAACGTAACCTGAAATAAAATATGACAAGATAAAAGTAATGCGTTCCCAAAGTAGCAAATAAAATACAAGTAGAAAACCAGTAAATGCTATACAACAAATTATTCGCTCTAGGACTTTGCGTTATTAACATACTAAAATTGCACATAAGCATGTTAAAGACAGTAACGTCATCAAAAAACAATCGACTGATGCGCTAGCAATGCAACAATCGAAAAACACACGCTAACCTAGAGCCAACCTCAGGTAAATCGTAGAAGCCGGAGTATCCAGGCATTTAATGAGGCTTGCTACGGCCTGAAGGCCTACGCTCGCCTTCTATTTGGAAAAAATACATGCGAATATGTAAGTACATCGCAAAATTATATTACAGCTGGAATGGCAACTCTGAAGAACAAACGTGGAATTACACAAGCAGATACACTAGTCGAGAAAAGCTAAAACTGAGGCGCAGATTTGCCCTGGTGGTGAAAAGTATAAGACATACAGCGAAACAGTATTATATGGTAAAATCATATAGGTGTTGGCAACTCTGAAAAATAAACGACGAACCACTGAAGGTAGTCCGCAGAGCCACTCTGGTGAGGAAAATGAAAGACAAGCACGCAAACATGAACATGATAAGGCTGGACCTTACAAATAGAAGTTACCCAGAAGTCCCGAACCGTAGCAAACGAAGATGGCCAACTGGTTACGGTTTCACACGCCAAATTTTAAATGTGTTATATAGAAAGTGTTAGTGTATATTGTGTTGTAAAAAGAAGGCGTTGGTTTGCACTATGGTTAATTGTTTTTAGCCGCACTTGAAATAACGAAATATCTCGCTTATACAGATCGGAGTACATACAAAGCTTAGACTGTTAAAAGTGCATATCTTTTCCCTTATCATTATCATTTCCTTTACGTATTACATTGTTACATTACATTTTCTCATTTGCTTTCGTGCGATTAACTTCTAAAATGAGTGCTTTCGTATGATTTTTCTCGTTTGCTTTCAACACGAGTGCTTTCTAGTGATTAAGTACTGACGTACTTCCTACAAAGGCAATTTTTCCACATTCATATCCAAAAACTCGAAAGTAATTATTTGACGCTCAAGATGTTTCTCAATGATGCAGTGCAAATTAATGCTGGTTATTTTATATGAGCCAAAAAAGCACAAAAAAAAGCTTACAAATATAGCTCAATCATGTTAATACCCTGCTAGTCTTTGATGAAGTTTTAAATAACACAAAAGAAAAACACTAAAAATTAAGTAGTCTTTGTTGCTTTAAAGTTAACTTACATTTACAATTTCATACAAAGCGGTTTCATTACAAATTTTGTGTATAAACATGGGGCACCTACAGTCTAAAAAGTGTTCTGTGCCCTTACCAGAACAACAAAAGGAAATAAATGCTTGCGAGTTTTTGCATATAATTAAGGAAATGTCCACAATAGCAAAAGTTGAAGTTTTGAAGAAATACAGGGAATCTATTAAGGCAACATTAGCTACGGTTCGCATCCAAAATGAGCAAGTACTCGTGACCAAAACTAAAGAAATGTCTCAGAATAGGAAAATTGTTCCACAGAGATGACTCTTTGCTACACACGCAAAAAACGCATCCCATTCCCCTTGCAAAACCTGACACAATGGACATTAGCCCCACCTCAAATTAAGAAATATCTCGCTTATACAGTTTGGAATGCATGCAAAGGTTTTACTGTTAAAAGGATGCCTTTTCCCTATAATTATCCTTTACCCTTTTACATTGCTACATTGCAGTTTCCCATTTGCTTTTGTATGATTAACGCTAACATACCGCCACGGGTGGCCGAGGTCGTTAAGGCGCGAACTCGTGAGCGGGAGGTCTGGGGTTCGAATCCCGCCAGGACCGTCCTCCCTGACTGAATTTTTTTTTTCCAGGTTTTCCTCAGTCCTCAAATGGCAAATGCCGGGAAGGTACCCTAAACTCAGGCCTGGAACGTTTCCTTCCTTAAAAATAAATGCTTTCCCAATATATCATTTCATTTCATGTATCACCAGTGTCCATCGCCTGTGGTGCCTCTGTAGCAAAAACGAGCGTTAAACATCATTCATTCATTAACACTAACATGCTTCCTACAAAATCAACTTCTCCGCACGAGACATTTCATGAGTGGTGTTCGGATTTCTCCGCTGTCGCTCGGAACTGCTCGGAACTGCTCGCTACTTCCGAGTAACTTCTAGTTGTAAGGTCGAGTATAATAATGCGGAAATTTGTTATATTCATCTAAGTTTACCACTGGATACTTGCGACCAGAACTCCGAACTATAATAATAATAATAATAATAATAATAATAATAATAATAATAATCATAATAATTGCACCCATTCTCCAGCAATTAAAGTTCGTGTAATAATATGTACACTCACTTTATCGTGCGTTTTTATTTTTATAAACTTTGGTTGAGTGGTTTACCTTAAAGGAAGTTTGTATTTATCTAATATTTGATTAAGAGTCAGTTCATACATACAGTTCATACATCTTGTACTAGATAATTGATACAAACTTCCTTATGGGTACATCACTCCGCAAACATTTATAAACTTATAAAACTTACATTAAAGTTAGTGTACACATTATTACAACAAGTTTAATTGCAGAAAAATTAGTGCAGATATAATCATTATAGTTCAGAGCTGGTGGTCGCAAGTACCCAATGATAAACTTAGATGTTGCGTTAATAATGTAATAATTTTTTTCATTATTATGTTCGCAAGCTTGTCTTTCGTTTTACCCATGAGGGCGGCTCTGCGAACTAACTTAGGGGTTCAAGGTTTATTTTTCACAATTGACATCTATAATTTTTTTTTTTAAATACTGTTCCGTTGCATATCTTATATGTAATGAATCTGTGCTTTAGCTTTAGATTTCCTCAACTTTGGCATCTGCTTGACCATTTCTCCTTCATTTTTCAAAGTTGCCAACTCAATCTTATACATTTTACGATGTACGAACATATTCGCATGTATTTTTTCCATTTTTCTCCAACATTTAGCGGTTTTTCTTTGATTTTTAATTTGAGCTAAGGCTTAATGTGGCTGAATGTGTGCAATTATGTGTATATGTGAAAGTATTAGAAGTTGGTATGTTTGAACGAACTAGTTGTCAATTTAACAATTTATAGTTATAAAAAGAAGTAAAGAGCACTGTGTCCTCCAGTTGTTAAAATTTGCGTGAAGTTAGGTTTAAGCTAGTGTGTGTTTATGCATTGCTTACCAATTGCATTTTTCCATTGTTGTCATTGTTGCACTTATATTTGCGAATTGCCGAGCGGAGGTTGTCAGGCCGTAGCGAGCAGCAATAAATTACAGGGTTCTCCAGTTTCTGCAATTTACTCAAGGTTTAGGTTAGTGTACATTAATTTATTACTTAATGCATTTTTTAGATTTTTGCATTTCCGCTTATAGTTATGAATAGGAGGCGAACGGAGGCCGTCAGGTCGTAGCTAGCTGCTAGTAATCACTGGGTTCTCCGGTTTCTGAGTTTTACTCGAAGTTAGGCTAGGTGTGTATGAATTTATTACTCTTTGCATTTCTTCGATTGTTGTATTTAATTAAGTTAAAATGGGTCATTTTTGCATTTTGAGAGTGGGAAGAGTCTGCGAGTGGAGGTTAATAAGTAATTATGTTAGCATTGGTGCTATCTGAAGTCACTATGTTTCAAAATGGCTGTGTGCAATTTTGGTACGCAGGTAGTTTGTATATCATTTACCCATTCATTATTCCCTGTATTTTATTTGCTATTTGAAAACGCATGACTTTTATCTAGTAATAATGTCTGCATGTAAACTTTTATTTCATGTAACTTTTACATTGTTTATTAAATTTCCCCTTATACGCGCTATCCTTTACATTCTTATTTCAGGTGTATTTCTTACTGTTGGTACAACTGTCACAGTTGTAACCACAACACGAGGAAATTTCGTTCTGTTCCTTGAATTTCAGCTCTAAAAGTAGATATATTTTATTGGGAAGATGGTTAGTGTACTAACTTTTAACAGAGACACATCATCTCCTGATACTGTTTTTATTCGCTCACCCTTTATTGTAGGTACCAGGGTAGGTCCATAAGTTTCCGGCCTAACCATTTTCTAGGTATGATAAACACAAAAACTATATTTCACTTTTCAACATAGTTACCCTTTATACCAATACACTTCTCACATCTTTGAATTAACATTTCAAGCCCCCCCCCCAAATAGTCAGAAGTTTTGTCTGCAAAATGGGCAAAAACAGAATCCATCATTTCCTCCTGACACTTAAATTTCTTTCCTCGAAGGTCCTTCTTGAGTTTTGAAAAGAGGAAATAGTTAATGGAAGCTAGATTTGGACTGTAGGGTGGATGGTCCATCTCCTTGTATCCACATTTCTTCACAGTTTCCTTTGCAACAAAAGCTGTGTGCACAGGCGCGTTGTTGTGAAGAAAGCGCACACCACGGCCCAGTTTTGTTCGCCTTTTCTCTTTGATGGAAGCACGTAGTCTGTGTAGTGGGCCAGCATAGCACTCCCCATTTCATTTGAAACCAATGAAGAGTGTTCCTTCACAGTCCCAAAAGATTGTGGCCATGAACTTCTTGGTTGACTGAGTGACCTTGGCCTTTAGAGGCGGTGCTTCGCCAGGTTTACGCCACTCCATTGATTCTTTTTTGGACAAGGGATCATAGCAGAGGACCATAATCTAATCTCCTGTAACAATGGTTTGCAGAACTTCTCTCTCGTTGCCACGCCAGATCTTCAAAATGTCTGACAACAGCTGATTCGTTGCTGCTTTTGGACTGAGGAAAAAGTTTAGATACCCACTAACCTTATTCATGTTTAAATGTTCATGAATAATACGGACTGTTGTTTTAGAAAGGCCCAACCTTGCTGCTATTTCTGTGGCTTTAAGTCGTCGGTTTTCCGTAATTCCTGCTTCCACAAGAGTGATGTTTTCAGGAATGAGCACCTCCAAGTGCCGACCTGCACGCTCTTGGTCTTCAATGCTTTCTCGACCCATTCGAAGCAGTTTGGCCCATTCTTTTACGGTAGAATATGAGGGGGATGCTTCCCCATGTACAACACCCAATCTCTGTTTAATTTCATTTGGAGTAAGTCCTTCTTTTGTGAACTTAATAACAGCTCGAAATTCCATTTTGAAATATTACAATCTTCTACACATAGCTTTATGCAACTATATCTAAACAACTGAACACGGCGGAGGGAAGTTACAGCTGCAGTTATTTACTTAACAGATGAGGTGTGGCACTAGGTAAGGATTTTGTGAAGGCGATAATCCTTATCGGCGAGGCCGGAAACTTATGGACCTGCCCTAGTAAGTTTAACACTGTCATTTCTCTGAAAGTTTCACTGAGACTTGTTTAGTCAATTATTGGGTTAGTTGAGTTTAGGTTAGTTCTGCTTTATATGAAAGACTTTGTTTAGTCAATTTTTGTTAGGTTAGGTTTAGATTAAAATGTTTTTTATTAGGAACATTTTTAAGTCAGGTTTATGTTATTAGAATTTTTTTAAAAGAATATTATTTATTTAGTTTTATGTTAGAAAAGGCGTGTATTTAAATATTTGTTTAGGTGGCGTATGAACAATTTCTATTACGCATTTCTTTTCATTAAGTTTCTTTCTTTGATTATTTTATTGGTTTACATTTCATTACTCGTTTTTGCTAAATTTAGAAGGGCTGACTGTGTTGCTAGTTCTACATATTCTGTTTGTTTATTCATTACCTCATCAATGAATAGTGGGGATTAGCATCTTTTTGTTCCGAAATGGCGAGATTTGCGCTATAAAAAGATGGGTCACTCGGAGTGGAATCCAAGCTTTGATAGCGTTAACATCTAACTCTCTATGTGCATCCGTAGAGGGTGGGGAAAAAGTACAAAAATAATCTGTTTGCTACGACACAAGCGCTACATCTGAAATGTAGACTGCATGCAGGTGACACAGACAAGCATGCAACAGTCATTGGCGGGTTACAGTAACTTTAAAGGGTTGATGCATGCCAGTGTTCATCAGATGGTAAGTGATTCTAGAATTATTTAAAAGCAGTTTTAGTAGCCCCAATCATCAGTAGATATTGATAAAAGTATACGTGTATGTTAAAAACATCAAACGTGCTAAAACTAAACAAACAAATGCAGTTTCGGATAGGAATTCCGTGTTAAATACAAAATTCAAGTTTAATGTAAAATTACGGCGAGCACTAATATTCCATTTAATTTAGAAAATCTACAATTTAAAGCGTTTCTAGAGAAATACACCACAGACTATGAGATACCGATTGAACAGTAATTAGGAAATAAAGCTCGACTGAATGTTACATTGAAATTATAAAAAAATATAAGAGATACAGTAGGACTGGGTTTTAGTAGATAAAGTACAAACATTAAAGGTAGATATATGTCAAATATGATCATGGGCATACTGTTACCCAATAATTTAGGGGAACTTTTGGTAATTCTGAAAATGTAGATCATGTAGTTATTGAGATTTTTTATGAAACATCATTGTCAATTTTATGGCCTAAAGGAATTAGATATGACAATGTTTTACTTTTGTCAAAGATGCTGCCGCAGCAAGTAAAAAAATGAAATGCTATTCGAAAATGGTACAGTTGATCTGCCATAGAGAGACCTTAGCTTTGCCGATGCGGACACTCTTAAAGCTGACACTAAATATTTCTAAAAATTCCCTCTACAGATTTACGAGATTTTAAGGAAACAAATCCAGATATTCTACTTGTATTAACATAGTGATGGAAGTGGGTAGAACAGCAATGCATTATACTAAACATTACAGTAAAATAGAAAATATAGAATAGCTTTTGTTACGAGTAGGCATCATCAGTTAAATTTTTAAAAGTTGGTCAACTTTTAAAAATAATACTTGGGAACATCTAAATTAGAAATGTACAGTGTTTAATAACTGAGGATAAACTATGGAATACCATTAATCAGTTAGAATCTGGACCGGCTATTACAAAAGTCAAGTAAAAGTTTATAGTGATCTGCAAAAGAATTATAATTATTCTTTGTGTCCTGCTAACAACAAAGTGAACAAATTCAAAATTTAACATGTCCTATTTTAAATACACATCCTATTACCTCGTGCGACGTCAAAAGAAGTTTCTAGCAAAAAGAAGAAGAAAAAAAAAAAAAGGTCTTGCTGTGTCCTCTTTACACGCAATGATCAGATGTTACCTTCTTCCTTTCATCCACATGGTAAACTACTATACTGCGTTTTCTCTTTCATTGGTCTTAACTGGTATGGAACCATCGAGTATGTTGACGTCATAGCCCTGCCCTGGGGTTACTGAGAGTGTCTCCACACGGAGAGAAGCAGCAACAGCAGCTTCGAGGGGTGAACACTTTCCAAATTATTAGGATCGTTACTTCTCCATGCCGCACACACTGACCAAGGCATTTCTGTGAGTTATGTATTTGGGATTTTTAAAATTTAATGCGTTTCTTTGTTCTTTTTATATTGCATTTTAAAACATTAAATGTTGTGATTACCTTACCTTTTACTGTGCTATGCCAGTATGTGATATCCAATCTGAAGGCAGGCACGTAATGTAATTGATGTTATGCCTTTATATTGACTTTGCCAGTAAATGTTGTAATATTCAATCTGAGAGCAGGTATGTAGGTTATAAATGTTCTATTCATTTTTCTTTTTTCTATTGCGCTGTGCAAGTAAAAAAAACAAGTTTTGTTGTTTTATTTATTGTCATTTTACTTCATTAATCCTCTCGTGACACCTGTAGATTCTGGACTGAATACTGAGGTGTAAGTCTCTAGGGATGAATGAAATGAAATGAATTAATGATGGTACAAATGAGTCTTTGGTGCATTAATGCTATCTGGCATTCAGCATCTCAGGGTAAGGAAATACTCCAGAAAATAATCCTTACCAAACAGCTGTCTTGACTGGAATTTGAACCCAGAATCTCCGAATTGGTAGTCTCAAATGTTACATTAGACCACGGAGTCGGTACTAAATTTTGTGATGTTCAAATTAGAGGCCAGCAAGGCAAGATAATTTTAATATTTTATTGTATATAACAGTGCTTTAACACTAAGCTCTTACATTGTTAAGCTTACAGTAATATTTAATGCAATCTTGTTGAGTATTGTATGTTTCATTTCTTAATTATAATAAATACATATTTGTTACAATTACTCTTCCTATTTTCTCGACCACATTTAAGGTATCTTTCCGAGTACAATTCACCGCCATGGGTGGCCGAGGTCGTTAAGGCGCGGACGCGTGAGCGGGAGACCTGGGGTTCGAATCCCCCCAGGATCGTCCTCCCTGACCGAGTTTCCCCCCCTCCCCCAGGTTTTCCTCAGTCCTCATAAATGGAAAATGCCGGGGAGGTACCCTAAACTTAGACCTGGAACGATTTCTTCACTAAAAATAAACCCTTTCCCAATATATCATTTCATTTCTTGTATCATCAGTGTTCACCGCCTATTCATTATTCATTCATTTACGAGGACAATTCCTTAATCAGATTATGAAGACGTTGTATAAAAGAGGAGTTAAAGAACAAGTATGGCGCATGCCACAATGGCAACAGAAGGAACTTCACATTTTATAATTATGACATAATATTAATAATAATGATAAACATATGGATGATGGAAAACGGCTCTTCGTTTCTTTTTAGCGAAAGTAACACTTATTATTCGTGCACTAGTAAATTATTCATGTATGCTTATTAACCATTAAATAGCGAGCGTTATATTTTATAAATATGACTGAGAACTACATTAGTAAACATCTCTTCGTATTTCGATGCACCTGTTATCAATATGAACAGAGTATGAAGAGGTTCTAAAAGTTCAATCCTGACCAAGAGATTTTTTTCCCAACGTAGTCACCTTGTGAATCGATACATTTAGTCCGACTTTCCAACTTTTTAATACCCTGAGTAAAATAAGATTTGTCTATCTGAAAAATAAACCTCTGTCTCAACTTCAATCTCAGCGATAGATATGAATTTTTGTCCACCCAGTCATATCTTCAGTTTGGGAACAAAGTAATTCCGGCGAATATGGCAGATGTAGAAGCCTTGGAAGCGAAGGTCATGAAATTTTGCACCAACAATCTCAGACGCTTGTGAAGGCGCATTATTGTGATGAAAGACAACTTTCTTTTTCGCAAGGTGTGAACGTTTAGCCTGATTAGCATCCTTCAGTTGATCCAGTAGTGAAGCGTAATGCTCCCCGGTGATGATTCTGTTCTTCTGCAGGTAGTCTACGAGCACCACACCATGACAATCCCAGTAAACCATAGCCAGGACTTTTCCTGCATATCGAACCGTTTTGCTTTCTTTGGTGCACTTTCAGCTGTTGCTCTACTGTTTGGACAGCTCCTTCGTCTCTGTCATGTAGTAATGAATCCATGTTTCATCTACTATTATGAAACATTGGAGAAACTCACTGGAAGTGCGTTTAAATAAGTCTAAACATTGTTGCGAAATGTTCATTTCAATGAGTTTTTTGTGCATTGTTAATAAAAACGGCAACCATAGAGAAGAAAGCTTTCTTACGCCCAAAACTTCTTATAAATTGTAGTGCACATTGCCTATCAAGATCTTTGCAATATCAGCCAAATTGAGTACGGTATTGTGTGTGTGTTTGACATAATCTCGTGGGTTGTAGCAGTTTTGGGATGCCCTGGCGCTCATCTTCTAGAATGGATGCACTACCGCTTTTAAATTCAGCATCCCACTTTTTAACTGTCGAAACAAAGGGGAAGAAAAAGAATCTAACTTCTTTTGTATTTTTGTTGGGATTAAACCTTTATCGCAGCTCGTATTTCAGTTTTATTCTTTTGTAGAAAACGTTAACATAGTTTGTTTACACGATCCTCACAAACAAGTTACTACACTTACGCACCTGAAACTTTACAGCGCATCATCTAAAGGTTAATACTTAACAACTATCATAGTACTTTGGTCATCTTCACTCCATCTCTGAGTTAGGTCAAATCTTTTAGAACACCTCTGTATACCTTGCCAGTCCTCTGCTCGACATTCTCGACAACTACCACCCAACACGAAAACAGAGTTTATAGTTGTCTAGCTTAGCTGCAAGGTATTTCTTCCCGTCCTCTCTTTATTAGTATTTTACAGTTACATATAATTGTTTCTTTTTGGAAAAGCTCTGCATAAAAATGAACTGAAATAGCGAATCCCATGAACAATGTTTATAGCAGCGAATGAATATGAAAAGTATGCATATAGGGACATATTAATTTGCAATTGTTTTTTTACAATGGAATATAAATTAAAGGACGGATAATAGTAATCTACATAATTCACCACAGTGATCACAGGCTATTTAACGCTACGTTATCACTGCTCTGTCATCTATATTTGCAGATATCTTTACAAATGTTGGCATAGCACAATGTTGAAACTTGTAGGACCATTTCAAGAGAGCAATGCGTTAACTCTTCCCTAATGGAAAATGACAGCTTGGCTTTATTTGACCAAGTGAAGCGCATGCATTTTGAAGGAAAGCAGAGGCGCTTGGCTAGCTTATGAATATTTGCACTATATGCATTGTGTTAGGCATAGCTGTCAGTTTTCTGTCGGGCTCATGAAAGCCAATCTGCTTTAGCACAGCATATGGAGCTGTTTACATTCAAACCACGTATCTGCAATGAAGGGGCTTTGAGTTCGAATGCCTCTAGAATTTGGCAAGATACAAGCTGTGTGACCGGTCTATTCTCAACATAAAAGGCTCCTCTTCAATGTGCTGACAGCATCGTCGTTTTCTTCTTCTTCTGAAAAAGTTCTTATTATCATCTGCATGAGTACAGTTTGTTTTGTTTCCCCTCTTCATGTCTCTTCAAGTCATCTTGTATCTTGATACGCCTTTAAGAAATCATTCTTCTGGAATGCAAGTTTCTTTTGCAATTATCTGCCACACGTAAGCTTTGAAATGTTAACGGTTCCTAAATACCCTTTAAAAGACCAGTAACAAAACGATACAGTTGCGTTATCGATTTATGATTAATATAAAGTGTTTATTATTTTTTCTCAAAAACATGGGAGTATTTCTGGGTCAATTTATCTTGCAAAATTACAATATTTTACTTATGTATATCATATGCTATCTTTAGCACATGAAGCTGTCCCTGGCTCCTCGTCAATTGCAGAGTAATTCAAACAATTAATATTTGTAATTTTAGTATCAGCAACTCAGTAAATATGTGCAAGTATGTTTAAGCATTTTCTTTCAGTATAGGAACTTTATGACATAACTCGTATATGTACAATTAATATTGTGTAGTGTTTAATGCGTTCATAAAGTGTAATTATTGGTAGTTTTTAAGAGAGACATGTAGTAATATAGCAAGGTAAGGAAAAATTCACGTCTTTCTCCGGGCACAGAAGGACTTAGCCAAAAGTCAGACAATGCAAGGTAATCTGGTATGGTATGCAGTTAGGGTTTAAAATGCCCCCGCCTCACGCCAGACACTGGCCTATCTGGTGACAAAGTTGCAAGTGTCCGAGTAAAAAAGTCGTATGAAATTTGTTTAAATTCATCTTATTGACAAATTTGCCTTGATCAAAATTGTCCAGCGAATAGAAATGAGGTAAGCACGGATCTATGAGTGACAAAATTGGCGCCATTATTTGGCGCCATTGCCCATGGATGGCGTCATTTTGTTTTGTGTATAAAAGGAATAGATTTTGCCCAAAAGTGGCGCAGTCTCAGAATTTTCAAGGCCCAGATACACGTGGCTACCGTCGTCCGGAGATAAGCGGAAAAGCGGCCTAAGTACCAAGTACCAGTTCCGGCGACAGTAAAGCTTGAGTGTCAGTCACCATACTAATTGCCGATACATCATTGAGCTGCATTAAGAATTCTGTTGAATTGACAATCTCTTCGCACTCGATACCATTTGGTTAACCGCCACGGGTGGCCGAGGTCGTTAAGGCACGGACTCGTGAGCGGGAGATCTGGGGTTCGAATCCCACCAGGACCGTCCTCCCTGACTGGGTTTTTTTTTTCCAGGTTTTCCTCGGTCCTCATAACTGGTAAATGCCGGGGAGGTACCCTAATTTAGGCCTGGAATGTTTCCTTCCTTAAAAATAAATCCTTTCCCGATATCTCATTTCACCTCATGTATCATCATTGTCCACCGCCTGTGGTGCCTCAGTAGTAAATACGGGCGTTAAACACTACTCAAAAAAAAAAAAAAATTGGTTAACACAATAAATTAAAGTGTTTGCCAAGATTACCTTGCTTGCGGTGCGACGTGAGACGTGAGTTTGCTCAATACTCATGTTAAGGAGATTAAATGATATCAGCAACTAAACAACAAAGCGTTATTTATCGTCACCTTTTGTATCGGAATCCCGTTCGCTCAGTCCCGGCTGGCTCACAGCCGCCAAAATCCAGCGAAACGCCCTCGAGAGAGTCTCATCAAAGAAGAAGGGGTGGTCTGCAGCAGGCGTGGTGAAACCTGCGATCAGCGGGCATAAATTATTTACGGCAGTAAGCATACAGCCCAATCCCGTCCCCCACCAACAATCATTTTATTATGAACTGGTGTCCAAAGCGAGGCCAATCATAAACACCCTACCAATAAATGTATTACACACACTATCTTAAACCACCTCCCTGGTTCAGTGGGTAGCACTGCTGGTTGCGACCTGCTAGATTTCGGATTTGATTTCCATTACCTACTCGGAGATTTTCAGAATTAAAAAGATTTGGAGCAGGTTCCCTCCAGCACTTCTGCTCAATGAGGATGCCTCATCCGTGAGGACAATTGAGGAGCGCGTGATAGAGAAGCAGTACTCATTCTATCTCGGGAACCATCTCTGATGGTACCTGTAGAGGTGCAGGTTTGCTGGTCAATGAAGTTTTCGAGACGGACGTAGGGCTCGTGGACTGGCGTGCTTGGGTGGATGAACACACTAGAGAGCAACAGTAAAAATTCTCGTTCTCGTATCCGATTTATCATAAACAAATGTCATACAAGCTTATTTTAAACTGAAGCTGATATTCTTGTCATGTGCACTGCATAAACTGCACGGTGCAGGGATGACGTCTGGAAGGCTCCCTGCCGTGCAGCTCGATAGGAAGAATAGAACTTTGATATTTTCAAGTCAGTGTTGTGAGATGGCTTACTGTACATAGTTCTGTTTTTTTCTCGAATGTGGTATAAGTTTGTAAAGTCCGAAAATGTATCCCAGGGACCCGGGCCAGAACAAACAAGCGCAACATCATTGCGAGAGGATCCTTATCTGGGAATAAGCGCAAGACGGTATCGATAAAAGTTGGGATCTGATCCTCTGGAACAGTTGTCTCTAGGTAGTGAAGCTTAGGTAGAGAAACCTGTAATATGTGTACCTCAGTAGACGCCTAGAGAGTCAACGTATCACCTGGTAGGACGAAGTGCACCAGTGTCCTGTAAAGTGATTATTTAGGCTTGGTCTCAAGGATGATTCTCGAATAATGATGTAGGAAGAGGTATAATAATTAAGCTCCAGAATTTAAGAACTGCTTTAAAGGACGAATGGGCGTTAACACCTCAAAATGATACTTTTTTATTTGTTTATTTACGGACGCTCTTTAACATCTCAGGTCATCAGCATCCCATTCTATTCAGGGCGTGAAACGGCCGACAAATTTTGCTCAGAGGCCTCTCTTTCAGGCTTGAGGTGCTTTATCGTGCCGTAAATGTACGACACGGGATCCACGGCTTTACTTTCCTTCCGAAGGAAGCCATACTTAGGATTTTGACGCCCGAAAAATGCATCGGTCCTGGCCGGGTTCGAACCCGCGATTTTCAGTTTAGAAGAAGTATGGTTCCATCACACAGGACCGACATAAAACGATACTGATGATATTCGCAGTATGCCAAGTCCTCTATTGCTGCCATATTGAGCAGATGTAGACCGGTTTTCTGAATTTGTGGCAAATGTAATACAATTAAGACTTTACAAAATTTGATATTTTTAAATTTTTGATCAAAGTTTATGTTAGAGCGCTTACATACTTTACGATTTATATAATACATTTCATTTCAACAACTACATTTTTATTCAATGTTTGTGTGTTTTGATGCTTTTGTTTAATTAAGGATAGCCGTGTAGTTTTTTCTTCCGCTAGGTACCAGTGATGCAGTTATTTTACAAAATGGAGTCTCTAAGTGACGTGTCTTATCAACAAAGAGCAGCAATTGATTTTTGAGACAGTTACTAACCTCAGAACTGTAAGAAATATTCTTGGAGGCACATACAGCAGTCAGTCATTGAGCGAAAAGGTGACATCATCGGATCGTGGCAGTCTCTTTGAACATCCGTGCTCCCGGCGACGGCACTCTGCAGTCACACATGCAATAATATAACGTATTACCAGCGTCAACACAATTATCCACTGTTAGAACATTCAAACATTGTTAAATGGACTGTTCAAGTCTACTTCCGATCATAAAGAGCAGAGAATCACCATTTGTTCGGGGTAGCTTGTGAATTACAAGGCTGAAGGTGAGATATGCTAATGGTATTTAAAACGTGAATGCATCACTTGGGATCCTAAGACCAGAAGACACCGAGTAGCATCTGAAAAACTCTCGGAAGGAGGGGGAGGGAGTGGTGGATTTCAGTACAGTTTCAGTAAATTCATTGCCATGTGTTTCTGGGACTCTGAAGGAATCAATGATCACGTATTTGCTTATGGTGAAACAGTTTAACTCCGAAGTATATGTCAAAACTGTTCGTAAGTTGAAAAAACGGTTCCAGCACCTACTTTCTCATGAATGTGAACAAACTTCTTCTTCATCACAAAGGGAAGTCATATTCAAGCCTACGCAATCGAGTAGAGATGATTAAATTGCTCCCTCGTCCAACCTACAGCCTAAATTCTGCACTTTCTGATTACCGTCAAATCAGTCCTCTAAAAATGTAATTCGCGATAGGAGATTTGACGATGAGGAGAAAACAAAGATGACAGAGAAACGGACTAGAGCTGTACCGCGAAGGCACACGGGCTTAGACATCTACGTGAACTAAAGTCGTATGTATGCAAGGAAATTATATTGAAAAACAGCACTGTCTAATAAAAAAATGAGAAATAATCCACCGAATTTGAAACGAAATAAAACAACCCCGAAAGAGAGAAAAAAATTGTTCCATTACAACCACCCGCCCTGTAGAGAAAAAGGAAATTGTTCTTTCACACTAGCGCTGTGTCCTAACGTGTCCTCCAATAACGGAACCAACAACCTCTCTTATCATCATCATGATCAAATGAGAGAGGTCCTTAGTTCCGTTCTTGGAGGACACGGTAGAGCGTCAACCATAAGGCTGAAGATCAATGGTTCGACTTCGGGCCGTGACTCGAAAGTTTCAAGCCTGGCTCTTCATTTCCAACTAAATAAGAAACTTTCGAGAAAACGTTTGAATAAATCACCTGTTGTATTTTGAAAATATTATTATTTTATGAAATCATAGCATTTTAGCAATTATTTCATGGAAATTACAAATTATTTATATTTTTAAACGACGCCAGACTTTTCTGCATTTGGTCTGAGAGAGAGCGAACATTTTTGAATTTGGTATTTAAAGTTCAATACTTTCCACATAAATAGAAACATCAAATGATTCAACGAATGAACTTATTACTCTAAGTTCAAATTTAAATTTATACTTAATTTGAGAAAAAATCATAATTCTGTTTAAAGTGTTACCTCTGATGCCATAGCTCGCACGACAATAATCGTAAAACGTTCTGTGCTGCAGGACTTAAGTCAGTTGAAGATTTCTTATGTAAAATGCTATATGAGATTCAGATTAAATTTATCTACATAATAGGATCTCTTGCTTTGAAAGTATCCCAGTCATATCACAGCATTAGCATAAATCTACATATAAAATTTCTATATTAAATCACAATTATTATTATTATTATTATTATTATTATTATTATTATTATTATTATACATATTTATAACGTGCAATCTAGTTGAACTTGTTTATAAAAGCACCCGACTTTCTCGAAAAACCGCATCACTATCCCGACCAAATTAATGAAAAAGGATCTGCCGATGTTTACATCGAAAGTTTCTTATAGCACCATTAGCGATATCTCCGCGGCCGTAAGAAATTTAGAAGATACGGACCATAAAGAGAAAGTGGAGGAAAGGAGATGATCTAACTGCCATTGTTATGGGCATCATCAAGAGATCAGTTTACAAGTAGAAACCCCATTTCTGTAATGGAGGGAGGCCGAATGCTTGGGGACAACAAAATAATAAAAGAGAACGTTAGAAGGAAATGGCTGGGCATAGCATTAATAGAGAAACGCATCTAAAAGCTTTAAATGAACATCTAGCGTCATGGAAGCACTTTCTTATAATTCTTCCTAAGAGAGGGTAATGAAAATATCAGCAATACCAAACTGCAAAGAGGTATTTACAGAACAAAAGTATGGTATTTAAACTTTAATCAATTTACCTATTATAATCGGTGAATACAACTAGAGTTAATTTCTTCTAAACTTTTTTCGTTCTACACCAGCTGTGACTATAGCTATTTAATTATTTTAGATCACAAAACATAAGAACTTATTTCAAGATTGAACTACTTAAATGGAGGATCAGTTCAAATACAGTGCGATTATCTTCAATAATGGACATTCTGCGAAAGTTACACACAAAGGGACCCTTCCTCGCTAATAAAACATATTTTCATTATTCCACAAGACAGTATGGTTTTGATAAGATTTAGATATATTACAAGAGCTATAAATATTTAACAAAATTACTTATTATAAGCTAATAACACATCTTTAAAGGTTTCTTGGTGCATTTGTGTGTTGTGAACAAAGCAAGAGATTCAGTTTAAGTACTCCATTTCACATAGTGTTTTCATTTATATTTTGTAGTTTACTAACGAGTCGGCATATGGTTTGAAGCAAAAGTGAAAAACAATTAATAATAAACCAATAAATTCCCCAAAGGAGACTTAGAATGACATAACCTTTTCAAATGGAAAATTAATGTTTCATGTGCTTTAATGCAAATCTCGTTATTTTTGTTTTTGCATCAGAGTGATTTACATCGTTTCAACTATGGTGGCTTAAAACTTGACCTGAGTATTAAGTACAAAGTCACGGCTGTTTAGGAGATCATACTCAACATGTCGGTCCTGGTGGTGTGGTGGTAACCATACTTATTCTAAACCCAAAATCGCGGGTTCAAACCCGGCCAGGATCGATGAATTTTTCGGGCGTAAAAATCCTAAGTGTGGCTTCCTTCGGAAGGTAAGTAAAGCCGTGGGTCCCGTGTCGTACATTTACGGCACGAAAAAGAACCTCAAGCCTGAAAGAAGAGACCTCTGAGCAAAATTTGTCGGCCGTTTCACGCCCTGAGTTGAATGGGACGCTGATGACCTGAGATGTTAAAGAGCGTCCATAAATAAACCAAATCAACAATATGCAACATATTTTCATGCATCATGAAGTAGCATCCATTTACAGCCTGTTGGACAGCCGAGACACCAAGAACCATTATAAAGTAAAAGAATGGCCTAGGTGAGAATCATTTGTTACTGCGAAAGGAAATGCGAAAAACGCTTCATTCATTTGCCTCTGCTTCATATCAAGTTAGGCCTATTGAACAATGTCGTGAAAGCTGTGTATAAAAAGGCCAAGATTTAAATGCTTTGAAACAAATATTTCCTAAAGTGAAGCAAAGCTGAAAGAGGGCATGTTTGACAAATCAGAAACCAATTGAATGATCCAAAGTTCACAACTCTTGAGTTAGGTGTTTGGTCCTCTTTCAAAGCAATTGTTAATGACTTTCTGGGCATCAGAAAAATGATGACTATGTTTCCTTAGTGAATAACCGGTTGGAGAACTACAAGAACGGTGTAAAATGTCACTTAAAATTGTTTTTTTACATGCTCACCTTGACTTCTTCCCTCAAAATTTGGGCGCCGTTAAGAGTTGAGAAGGTTTCACCAAGACAGCCTTGGAAAACACTTGGAACCCTTAGATGATGGAAGACTACTGTTGGTGTCTTTTTAGGGAGTGTGAGGAAACACCTTACAAAGGAAGAGCATAATTGCCACACTTTTGAAAACAAAATAAAGAGTCACATTGCAAATACAGCGGGGTCCAAAAATGTATACACTGTTTGGTCAATAACCTTGTAATAAATTGTTATACACGTCTCAAATTTGGTGAATATATAGTATAATATTCAAATTGTTGAAATCATTTGAGATTTTTGTAGTGACCACCATCAGCAGTTAAGCACAGTGGATGCTGTCGAACGGTGCAAAAACAGCATCCTGTAACATGTCCAGTGGAATTCCATGTTTTCGCATATTACAGCCAGTGTAGGTGGTTTTGCTGGATGCAGGACGTCCTTTAGGGTCCCCCAGAGGTAATATAGTGTACAGTTGTTAGATCTGGGGACCGTGCAATTTATTGGACAGTGCCTCTTCGGTCTATCCATCGTACAGGGAGAGTTTCATTTCTTCACGACTAAATGGTAGTGAGCTGGGGCACCATCTTGTGGCAGCTAAAACCTCTCGCCCGCATACAGCTCTCGAATCGCAGGTAAAATAGCCGTCTGCAGCTCTTCGATATAAATCGGTAACTGCTCCTTCACAGTAGAACGTTTCGATCAACGCCCAATAGGACAGGTGGATTTTCAGGGACTCAGTGCAAGTAATTGTGTGGGTTTACAGTCATGTTTAGTTTGAGTTGTGCTTCATCCGACCAAATGATAGCCTTACAGTCGCCATTTTGTGTCGCTAAACAAACAAAAGTTACCAGTCCAAGGCTACGCAAATCCTAGACACTAACCTAAACCTTCAACAAATTTGGGATTTGTATCTCAATTCATTATAAGGCAATTGATGATCAAACAGTGCATACATTTTTTGTACCCCTCTGTGACCTTATAGGGAAAACAGATTTTTCCATTGAATTCTGCAACTCATAACTAGATAAATTAACGTATTTATTAGTTATAAGTGAAATTATTTGGATGCATTTAAAATCATTAATGTGCACCCACGTTGTATTGCATGTATGTATGTTAGTATGTGTATCTAGGAAATGCGACGTGATAGAGAAAAACGGAGGTTTGCACTAAATTCTGCACCCCAATTTTAGTTAAGATCATTACCTTTCACACCAGCTAAGGAAAAATGTTAACTACTGTTATTACCCCATCGTTTAAATATGCGCGTGAATTTCTTAGAGATATTCTTCCGTAACTTATTTATTTACTTGCATTCCATGAGATTCACACAAGTTCTTTTCAGTTAGAGCATGGAAGTCATCAATTTTGTTACTACTAAAACATCACTCTTCTTCTTCTCATTTGACACTACATTCTGGGGTGAGACGATCTGCCGCGGCGACCTATGTTTCCTTTATCTCCTTCTTGATAGAGGACAATATTGCAGGAGAGCACGTGACAGCATGCCGGCAGCATGCAGGTCGTTTATCATGATCCAAGAGCGCCACCTCTCCATCAGACAGTTACCCAATTGTCCTCACGAGGCTGAATGGACCCCATTCCAGACCTCCCTAACTTAGAAAAAATTCTAAGCAGATACCTGGAATCAAACTCGGGTTTCCCGGTTAGCAGTAAGCAACATTAAAAAACCAGTAATTATAATATCAAAATGTATAAATGCATACGAGTTTCAACGTAGAATTTTTGTTCACAAAATTGAACATTTTTATGGCCATGTAATGCACTCTCTTTTGATAACACGACAGTTTTAGTGACGGTGTGTAAAAGTACTTTTTGATAAGTATTTATTGCTGTATTAGTAGCAAAGTTCTTTTATTATTAGATAGGAGGAAGATTTTCACAATCCCTTTATCTGACTCCTACTAGGTTTAAGTGATGCTTTTGTGGCGTTAACGTTGCTTTTACCAAAGTATTGTTCCAAAAGACATTGCTGAGTGCAGGCATGTTGTAATCCGGGTAATGATGCATAGACAATTGTTTTGTCTTTTGGAACATCACCAAACAATCTAGGTACTTCTTCATAAACGTAATTTTGGCTCTACCACGTCACAAAATTATGACGCAACTAAGTTTTGAACACAAGAGTTGACTAAAGGGAGCCTATGCTAGGTTTTACAAAACTGCCATCCTGGAAAGCCATTAAACCTCTGCGAAACACTCTTTCATTCGTGTTCCCATAGCAATGCTGTTGTTAAGACAGATGAGAACAGCAAAAACAGAAAGCTCCTGTTACATGAAAAAGCATAGAACTGTTTCTTTACACACTGCTATGATTACAAAACCAAACAAAAATGAGGGAGCTTTTGTCAACTGACTCAGATAAATTTAATGAGCAAGATCCCTTCCTTCGAGGTGAATGCACCTTTGTCACACTTGCTCACGCAACCAGGAGTAAGAGAATACGTGAGACTATCTTGAAATGTCAGAGTTGTTTACCTGCAATAGGTAAACCTTGAAAAGGTCTTTGTGCTTTTAAATATCGTGTACAAATAATTCTTAAAGACCATGCATTGAATGTTTTTTAGTTTTGTAGTTAAAAATACAAAGGAACAAAATAATGATCAGTGGCAAAGTAGCTTCGAAGAAAATTTGGAAGCTCTAGTAATTACATGAGTTTCAAATTTAGGAAATTGGTACATAAATGCGTTTACATAATTGTAAATCGTAATTTTCTTGCTTTTTAGATAAATTTGTTCATTTTGAACAAACGTGAAGGAAAAATATAACACTTTTTATTTATGGATATTTCTTAATTGAATCCCTGTTTGTTAAAAGGAAGTAGTCATATTTTTTTGCTGAAATATTTTCTATTATCTTAGACATGTTGATTAAGTTAAATAAACCGCCGCCGGTGGCCGAGGTCGTTAAGGTACGGACTCGTGAACGGGAGGTCCTGGGTTCGAATCCCGCCAGGGCTTCCCCCCTGACTGAGTTTTTTCCAGGTTTTCCTCAGTCCTCACAAATGGCAAATACCGGGGAGGTACGCTAAACTTAGGTCTGGAACGCTTCCTTCCTTAAAAAAAAATCCTTTCCCAACATATCATTTCATCTCATGTACCATCATGTCCACCGCCTATGGTGCTTCAGCGGGGTCAAACACTAATCAAAAAATTAAAATAAGTTTAGGGTAAAAATGGTCAGAATAATATACAGAATTTCCATTTTTGTTAAAAGGGCACCTGGACACTAAAATATGCAGTGCGTTCTATTTCCCATAACTAAAACATAACTTTAACATGAAATTTACACAGTCGCAAGTAGACTTGCTGTAAAGAGCTAAAATTAAGCTGAAGTTTCCTCTATCTAAATGATCTTGATATTGCTGTAATGACTATTCACTTAAGAATAGTCGGTCCTGGTGGTGTAGTGATAACCATACTTTCCTTCCAAACCAAGATCGCAGGTTCAAACCCGGCCAGGATCGATGGTTTTTTGAGGGGCGTAAAAATCTTAAGTATGGTTTGCTTCGGAAGGGAAGTAAAGCCGTGGGTCCCGTGTCGTACATTTACGGCACGAAAAAGAACCTCAAGCCTGAAAGAAGAGGCCTCTGAGCAAAATTTGTCGGCCGTTTCACGCCCTGAATAGAATGGGACGCTGATGACCTGTGATGTTAAAGAGCATCCGTAAATAAACAAATTAAAAAAAACTTAAGACGTTTTACAATGTCTGATAAAAATCTGGACATAAAAGTATCCCCTCTAAGAGCATTGCTTGTAATTATATGCAGAATATGCCAATACCTAATATTCCTGTCCTGGAACTATTTTGAGACAAATTTACTGTTAGCGTTTTCTGCATGCACAATATAAAACAAATAAAGGAATAACATAGTATAAATCTCTTATGAAGGATTTTTTTTTTTTTGGATTGATTTATTTAAGGACGCTCTTTAACATCTCTGGTCATCAGCGTCCCATTCAAATCAGGGCGTGAAACGGCCGACAAATTTTGCTCAGAGGCCTCTCTTTCAGGCTTGAGGTTCTTTTTCGTGCCGTAAATGTACGACACGGGACCCAAGGCTTTACTTCCCTTCTGAAGCAAGCTTACTTAAGATTTTTACGCCCGAAAAAAGCCATCGATCCTGGCCGTTTGAACCCGCGATCTTGGGTTTAGAAGGCAAGTATGGTAACCACTACACCACCAGGACCGACTGCTATGAAGGAGGGGCAAAGAAGGACCCAATTGAGGATGTTATTTTCTTTTACGTTATTTGATTTTCGTTCTACCACATTATGATAAAATGCATTATTTTCTGATAACATTTCTGAGCAGAATAAAAACCACACAATCTCCTAATTTCTATTAAGTCTCACCGATAAAAACAGATTTAAAAATATACAATATTTCTTTCCAATTAAATGTTCAAGCTGTGTGAACTGTGATAGAGATTTTATCACAAGTAATATCCCATCGGTCCTGGTGGTGTAGTGGTGACCATACTTGGCTTCCTAAACCAAAGATCGCGGGTTCAAAACCGGCCAGGATCAATGGTTTTTTCGGATATAAAATTCCTAAGTAATAGCTTCCTTCGGAAGGGAAGTAAAGCCATGGGTCCCGTATTGTACATTTACGGCATGAACCAGACTGAAAGAAGAGGCCTCTGAGCAAAAATTTTGGTCGTTGCACTCCCTGAATTGAATGAGGCGCTGATGACCTGAGATGTTAAAGAGCGCCCACAAATAAAACACATCAACAAGTAATATCACAAGAGGGTCTGAGATGGAAAGCTCAGATCCTCGAGTGATATTTATTAGGACTATTTCTGGAATAAAATAAGAATTTAAATGTAATTCCCGTAAAATTGACTTATAATATTGTAATAATTACGAATATTTAACCTTTTCAAGCCATCTAGCAATAGACGAATGTCGATTATCAGTAATACCAAAATAGAAGAGCCAAATACGGGTTTTGGACTATTTCATGAATAGATTATGAACAAAAGTGATACATTATTTTGAATTTCGCCCAAGGATTATTAACAATTGTATAAAATACACTTACTTATGAATACCTATCTATTCCGAAACCGTGGGAATGAAATAGATGAAAGTTGACTATTACAGTCGCTACCGTTCGATTTACTAATACCAACTGAGAAAAACAAAACAGACATTTTATAATTTTGAACAACGTGTTTATTAAGATTTATGGTTGCTTAGGCAGATATTGTTACATAATTTATAAAACCATTTCAGACTATTTGGTTGAATAAGCAAAAACAATTGCTTGAGTGCATGCATACACTTTAGTTAAATTTACAATTACAGAAAACACAGAAAAGTGGTCAGTGATGCGAGTCAGGAATTATATACTCGTACTGGAGGTATAGAGTTGGCTACACTGATCACAAGACAAATGCACATCGCGAGATAAAACGGATTTGATAATTTTTTCGATAATTTTACTGCGATATCCAGCTGTTATTGATCAAAATTCAAAACTTTATTTCGATTCATTGATCGATTTTAAGATGATGTCTCATAAATGAAATAGTCATTATTTAAACTGCCTTGAAACATATGATCGCATTAATACAATTTATCAACGCATTCACGCTGATGACCTGAGATGTTAAAGAGCGTCCATAAATAAATCAAATCAACGCATTCAAAGAATTAACTCTTTTAAATGTACCGTTATAGATATAATTCCAACAGAATCAGTAATTTTTTTCCACCAGGACCGTCCTACCTAACTGAGGTTTTTCCAAGGTTTTTCTCAGTCATAAATGACAAATCCGGGGAGGTAACCTAAACTTAGGCCTGGAACACTTCCTTCCTTTTAAAACTCCTTTCCTAGTTTATCATTTCATCTCATGTATCATCAGTGCCTACCTTGATGACTCTATAGTTAAAAAGGATTTTAAACACTATTAAAAAATCAGTAATTTACAATTTCAGGACTGCTGGCAGAATTACTACAGGAAAACAAAAACTGTTATCACTTGAAAGTGCAAGTAATAAGGCGATGTAAATCCTTAGTGGTTGAAAGTGTAAATAATAAGGAAAACGGGATAAGAAATTATACTTTGCAATTTGTATATGATCGTCAGCGTCCAAGGACTGCTGTTGCTGTTCAATGGATTCAATGGAACATACACATCCAACCACTTAGGATTTACATCGCCTTATGAATTTTGTAAATAAACAGCGTGCTGCACATGTTATTACAGAGCAAGAAGAAAGGAGCTTAGAATGCCTGAAGAAAATGTCGAGGAAAGAATGTGAAGAGGAAGATGCAAATTTCAATAGATAAATGATATAAAGACTGATCTAAGGAAACTGGAAGTTAAGCAATGAAGATTAAGGCAATGGACTGTGAGCAATCGGACATCAGTCATAAAGTATGCCAAGGTTAAACTGATAGGGTCTGGAAACGTTACGGGATATGGTATGGGCGACGACTTCTTTGATTTATGTTGTACACCTACGGCGATTTAAATGCAGGCCGCCGTCTATTGGGCCAACAGTATTGTGTCCCCACGATGCTTCTTATGTCGTAAGTTCTAGTCGTTGTGATGCCTCGGCTGCCGTCCTTCCTTTATTATTACTCCCGTTCCAAAGAAGGAATAATAATTACCTCAGGTCAGTGGGAGGAAGAAGATGGGCTGCTGAAGTGAATGAGGACACGTCGAAGAAATTGTTGAATACACAATTTATTGAGTAACTTCTTTTCTAATTGCCGCACCGTTTACCTGGGAACGGAGAATGCATATCTGTGGCACTAATTAATATACCATACTTGATTGCGTTGAACCAAACAATTAAGTAATGTAACGCTTTACGATGAATTTACCACTTCCTAGTGTTGTCGAAGTTAAACTTTACATACTTTAACACGTACTTTCACCGGTAAATTCACGAGTCTTATCTCTGTTGAAATTACACTTGCAATAACACAATCTTTTGATGATTTGGTTTATTTACGGACGCCGGTAATCATCTCAGGTCACCAGCGTCCCATTCAAATTAGGGTGTGAAACGACCGATAAATATTGCTCTTTTTTCAGGCTTGAGGTTCTTTATCGTGCCGTAAATGTACGACACGGGACCCACGGCTTTACTTCCCTTCCGAAGGTAGCCATACTTGCGATTTTTACACCCGAAAAAATCCATCGGTTTCCTGGCTAGGGTTTAGGAGAAAGTATGGTTACCACTACACCACTAGGATCGACATAACACAATCTGCAGCGGTCGAATTTAAACTTAGAATGACGCAACCCACCGCTGTCGAAGTTAACCGTGGAGTGAAGCTTATGGCTTCAGATGGCCTATATATACAGAATATGAATCTGCTAGGCTGGGACGTTCATGTTTCCCTAACTTTATCAAACGTCGTTTTTTTTGAACCCAGCTTTCTAACTGGCTACTCTTACATTTTATATGGCTGGTCTGGTTCGTTCTTTTAACACATTTCTCATAACGCCTTCGCCTATACGGGGTTTTTAAACATTCTGACTGTTTGTGTGTTTCACCCCTAAGTCTTTTTGTGGACCCCTACGCACGGCTTTCTCAAAAAGGTAGCTTTTTCTGTAACAGGTCTATTTAAATAGGACGGACAATGACATAGCTTACTCGCTTGCATCAATTCACCCTCTTTCTATTGTGAAAGGCTTCTCAATGGTCTAACAGTATCAGGCTCTTCCTAAGTTACACAAGGCTTGCCTAACTAAAGTATATGATAATGCACATGATTACACTTATGTTTACATATTATATACATAAATGCACAGGTTCCGAAGGGGATAATTCAAACACTAGTACTTCAGATAATGAGAATTAATACTCACAGTAACTATTATATGCATAGTAAGGTTAATTATAAGAATTGCAACAGTAAAGACCTTGATAATAAAGATTATGCTGAGGGGTGAAGTCGGCAATTCCGCTTCATATTGTAGAAGCATAGAAATAGGAGAAAAAAAATAATAGAAAGAATTCTGTTAGAAACTCTTTTATCCATACGAAGTATATAAAAGATGCAATTAACGTGACCAGAAGAACACGCAACTGTTTCGCTTTGTTACTAAGATGTTTACAATTCAATTTCTAAACAATATCAATAATCAAAAGTAGATAAACCTTGCATACAGAGTAAGGGAAAAAGTCTGGAGAAATAAACATAAAGATGCTTCCAAAACTGTTTAAACTTGTGCCCAGACTGGAAGGCAGAGGTGGGCGAGATAACAATCTATATGGAAATCAAGGAGGGGAACAGGGACCAATAATCGTGGAAACTGTTATTTAATGAGTTGGGTTGGTAGGAACGAAGGAGGATATTTCGGTACTTCTACCTTGTCGAGGCCTACCCCTGAAGGAAGGAGGAAGGATTCTATAAGAGAGACACTGGGCGGCCAGGGTTCACGGGCGGTGAGACGCTGAAATAGAGGGATCCCTAACGTAGTTTCCGGATAGAACAATCCTCTAAGGAGTTCGAGAAGCGATGGGAAAATCGATTGCTTCTTTCAATCGAATGAAACGATAATCGATTGTTTTACATATCAGAATAATCGAATAATGGAGTTACTTTTTAAAAATGTTATTACGTTTTGAAGAAGAACAATCAGCTTGTATAATTAATATATGTTAACTTGAACAATTCCGCTCTTTAGTTTCAGTTTTGATCTGTAAGTCTCAATTGTTAAGACGTAGTTTCCGGATAGAACAATCCTCTAAGGAGTTCGAGAAGCGATGGGAAAATCGATTGCTTCTTTCAATCGAATGAAACGATAATCGATTGTTTTACAAATCAGAATAATCGAATAATGGAGTTACTTTTTAAAAATGTTATTACGTTTTGAAGAAGAACAATCAGCTTGTATAATTAATATATGTTAACTTGAACAATTCCGCTCTTTAGTTTCAGTTTTGATCTGTAAGTCTCCATTGTTAAGACAACAGATTTTAAAACGATTTGCTAAAGCTACAGTCGCACCGCACCTCACCTCGCCTGCACATTCTACCCCATAAAGAATGGAAATTTCGTAGAAACGAAAGATCCATTCCAGCATTCGTCAAAGCGGCCAGGGGAAACCACTAAAATGGTCGCACCCAAGGGATTTGAATGCGCAACCTTCCAAATGCGAGTCACAAGCATTATCACTTGAGCCACTCAGCTGGGTATTCAACAAGAAACAACAGAAATTGGAAAAGTATATGAAACTAACTTAATAAAACAAATTCTGAACAGGTACTGATGGATGACAAATTACACGGTCTATACCATAACCCCCAAGAAGTAAATATTTCAATTCTTTGTATCATTTAATTGAAATTTGGGTAAACTTTTAATTTAATTTAAAAATTAATATATTTCGAACAAAGTATACAATTTAAAGTATAATTTTCATATTAGTATTCAGACATTGATAGATTTTTAAACTTATAAGATGAAGCGTATAGATTCCTTTCTATGGGGAAACCAGTGGTCCAGTGTTTTTATTTTCCTGTAGTGTGTAGGATGTAGCATAAAATCTCTTCAAGTGCATTAATTGCACAAACGTACGTAAATAATGTCAAAGACAAAATTTTGCTCCCAAATATAAATTATGGTATAATATCGATATACTGTGATCGGTAAAGGAGTTTTTGTTCTCAACATAAAATAGAGAACGAAAGAAATGATTATATAACTTGAGAAACTTTGGTCATCTATTGCATCCGATAGAAAAATACGACTGGAAAACGCTGGCATTGCAACTGTACTTTAGTGACTACCCACATTCTCGAAGTCGTGCGGCGGAATCACTGTTCACTTTCGAAATAGGTACACGCTATTTCCGCTTGATAGATGGATTAGTAATTTCCTTCGCATTCTCTACTACATGGGTTCTTTCTTGAGCAAGGTAATACTTCTAGACAAATCACAGAAACTTGGGCGTTAAAACATTGCTCTCAAGCGTCAAGAAAGAGTTACTATATCTCAAAAATAGGAGATATTTGTCAAAAAATGTTGTAATCCTTAAGTGTTCGCCAAAGCAGTTAGAAGTTCAGCTCTTCAGGAAACAAAGTTCACATACATCTACTTTATCATATAACAATCTCGTGGAACGAAGTTAGGGTTTAGATTTATTCCTGAAGTGTACGACTTAATAACTGAATACTGTAGAGTTTATATAAATAAACTTACATAATATTGGGTTAAATACAAAACGATATAAAGTCATTACACATAAACGAATGTAAAGCTACATTTTAATTTAATACCAACAAGGACACAACAACATAATGAATGGTCATCAACATATTTATCAGCAGCCTTTTTGCATGATATTCCTTTGGAGCAATTTTGGAAGCTTCATTACCGCGGGGTATGTTTTTAAGTATATTGGGAAGAATGTTATAACTTTTGATACATTGATATATAAATATTTTTTGATGTCAAGATAGCACTGATGCAGATATACAAGAGTTTTGTATTTGCATAATGTTTGTATTATGACTATTCTGGTCATAATTGCAATGTGCGTAAGAGACCAGCTAAACTGACCTCACTTTTTCTCAAAAGGAACGAGTATGATTCGTCGAAAATATGACAGCAATATGAACAGGTGTCTCGAGTTTGATGATGGGAGAATTGTGAAATACCGATATCATTCCGATAAATTGGTGTAGATATTAGAAGAAATGCGTTCACAGCAATGCGAATATGAGATCACCGGATCGATGTAGGACGAACACACAGACGTGAAGGAGCCTAGCGGCCCGTGAAACTACCGAATGAGAAGACAAGAAATCATTTCCGCAAGGCCATTGTGAACACCGCAATGTGTTGGGGTTGTAATGGCCAGGAATGTATAAACTATTAAAATAGAAAGTACATAATATTTACAAGGAAAAGTTCAGATCTTCTGTTTTAATTCATTTCTGCTACCAGTACTACCGACTGTTTTTCGTACAGCGGTTACCTTTAACAAGAAGATGCATTTAGTTTCACGAACATCCCCAAAATACGAGTCCATGTTTAAGCATCAAATAAAAATAGCAGCATAACGTATATTTTAAAGACCTAATGTCTACCACTTTTGTCAGAAGAGATAGAAAGGACGCAGTTTTAAATTTTTACAAAGTTCTGGTTATTTCATCGCTACTCTATGGCTCGGAAGTTTGGTCTCCGACAACAAAGGTTAGAATCGGCAGTGATAAGACTTTTAAGCGCAATAGCCAAATATAGACTATTACATCATAATGAAAGTCCGGAAATCCGAGAAGAGTTACACATTTCAAACAGTCTAGTAATAAATAAATACAGAACAAAGTGGCATAATAAAATAAATAGAGTGGATTCCAACCATATGGCTAAAACAGTATAGGTCCTATAGGACGACGAGAAATAGGTCGGAAAAGATGAAGAGACAATTTTAATATAAATTTTAATATAAATTCATAGTGTGGAGACAGAATAGGTAAGAAGGCGTTATCTGTGTTAAATTCGGTGGTTACGATTAGCCATCAGAATGACATTTGAGCTTTCAAATGTTTTGCTAAGTCATAAAATGTCCCTCGGTGTATGTTGCCCATTAAGGATCATTAATTTATGTTTTAAAATAGCCTTTACTGTCGATATACCTTTTATATCACTATAGGAAAAGAAGGGGCCCGCTTCCAGAGTGGTCCAGCATTGGGGAACACACATGCATACATATCAAAGCTTAGCCAACTAGCCCAGAGATTAACGAAGAGAGTTTAGCGTCCCCGCATCTACGATCTTTTGCACCACTGCTATGTAAGATATAACCTTTGACATAACTTTATACAAGCAAAATTATTTCTAATGAAAGCACACAACACAAATTCTATAGCGTAGTGGACATAGGAAGTAGGGGGCTTATACATATTCGGACTTCAACAGTCGAACCCCCCCCCCCTTTTTTTGTCTTAACATGTACCAAAGAATTTATGATGTCATATCAACAATAGAAACAGATGACATTGGACGCTTCGTTGTAGTGTTGCAGGCGTTAATTCCAAATAGCTTACCTTAAACATACAATTTATTCTGTCAAAGACATGTCCTAATATTAATTAATTAAAGTTCAATTGCAGTAATTGTCACAAAACTTATCACTTTCATTACGTGATAGAGTGACTTGTGATTAGATTGAGGTGCAGCCTGCTTAAGACTGCGCCACCACCGCCAATAGCATAGGTTTACATTTTCTTTGTTATAAGCACACGTCACATCACAATGTAGCTATGACCCTGATCCATATTGAAGATCTGAGATCATCCGTTCCCACTTTCAAAAGATGTCAAGCACTCTTTCTACTTCTAAAATCTTTTCCTCCAACTCTGTATATTAGCATAATTTTAATCAAAACTCTTTGTTTTCTAGATAAATATACAGGGAACCCTTTAATAGAGAGATTGACTGTAAAATAAAAAAGGTTAGAAAACGGCAATATTTAAGTCTGTACTAGCTTCTTTCTCTGGAAAATACTAAATAGTTTGGGAACGTATCTGTTTTTGTTTTGAATCTTCTAATGAAACTGTGGAACCTTTCAATGAACTGTGATATGATTTCAGGAGTATTTACAATAATTAAAATACGTTTTAATGTTTATAAAATATAATGGGTAAATTTAATTTTAACTAGGCTAATAAAGATTCAACGAAAGAAAAAAAACTTCTGCAAGTTATATATTTTGTTTCATTATGTTCATATTGCTTTAATTCTTGTATTATAAAAAGCGTTAAATATTGCATTGAAAACAATGACATTGTTTAATAATATTAGGACAGTACATAGTACACACTTGTTTCTTCACAAATATTTTCTGTTAGATGTTGGTTTGAAGATGGAACAGGTTTGATGGCTTAAAACCTATGGACAAAAGAAGTCAAATTCTACTTAATGGAAAGAAAAAATGCTACGATTTCTGTTCACGTTTTTATCTGTGGGGGGAGGGGTATATGTTATTTCCAGTGAAACAGAAAGGCGCTGAAATATATCGAAGTTTGTAGTCAACAGCAAGGCACGTGAGCAGGATAGAATAACTTGATCGCATGCCAAGGTACATTGCCTCGGGACGGCTGTTTGTTGTTCCAAACTTCCGAGATAATGCCTGCACTGCATTAAGTGGAAAGTGCTCTTGTCAAGCTTTTAAGGCTTCGGTCTGTGTTAAGCTATTAATTCTGTGACGACTTGAGAAAGTTGGGCCATTTTTTATTTCAAGAGTTCACCTCCGGAGTAATTAATAATATAATTCATTGAATGAATTCTCCACATGAGGGGTTTGGAAGCTTAAAAATCTAAGTAACAATGTTGATCAAGTTCACCAACTCATAGTGCTTTTTATAGCCAGAAGGAGGAACTGTTTAATTTGTGAAGAAAAATAAGTAAAATTTTAATAAGTTTAACATAATTTTTACAATGAATTGAGATTTTACATTTAATCATTAATCAAAACTATTTCGTTAATTCAATTTTTTTTTCTATTCTTCTCAAATTCCGAGGCTTCTTGCTTCAGCGTAACAATTAATGTACAGAAAAAAAATTAAATACTTATTACTAATTATTTACAATGTAGTTTTTAAACTGTAAAATAGCCCATTTGAAACTGGTACAAAATGTCAATGCTTCTATATTTAGCTATCAATGTTAACCAAGCAAATGCACAAATGAGAGCAAAAAAAAAAAAGAAAGAAAGAAAGAAAGAAAGAAAGAAAGAAAAGAAAAGAAAAGAAAAAGGAAGAAAGAAAAGAAAAGAAAAAATAAATAAAAAGCTAATTGTTCCCTTTAGGTATTATGAAATAAATTATTCATAGAGTTGCGAAATACAACAAGATTGTATAAAGTCATGGGAGTGTATGGAAATTGACTGAAAATTACTACCAAAGAAATTTAAAGGTGGCAGGATATAAATTTATATTTCTGAGGGAAAAATACTTTATCTAGAATTTAATATAAGCTAACAATAGCAACTGCCGAAAAAAGTGCTACACTGTGATTATTATACTATTTATAAAGTTTATTTAATTTGTTTATTCCGCAAACTCTAAAAAGCCAAACTGCCTGTGTAAGTACGTTGATAAAAATAAATCGAATTTGTTGAAAGTAGCTGATATTCAAAATCATTGTACAATAAAACAGATTAATAGTCAGAAACTGAAAAATACTTTTATTATATCAGATATTAGTTGGTATAGCAAATCACTAGAGCTGGCATTTTTATGATCCAAAATTTATCAATGTGTAAGAATAAAATAAGCACTTATTACGTAATATATATAGCATATTCTGCAGAAATATGCTCTGTAATATAAAAGCTGTTGCAACAAATTTAACAACTTAATATTTTACTTTGGAGATAAAAACTAATAAATTGATAACCACAAGAGAAAAAAGTAAAATTTTAACACATGTAAATTCTAGGATATTTTTACAAATTCTTTTACTGAATTTACTTCATCACACCTGGGTTGCAATTAAAAATAAATACTTTGAGCAGATTCTAAATTAAAATTATTTTTTGTTGACAGTTAACAAAGTCTGGTACATAGGAAAGTTTATTTCTAATTCTTCTAATTCTGAATTATCAATGAACAAATTTTCCCCTAAAATCTTTCGTTTTTGTCCAAAATGGCCTTTATTTTCTTGAACTTCACTTACCATCTCTCTCTCTCTCTCTCTCCCTCTCTCTCTCTCTGTGTCTCTCATTTCTCTCCTTGTGTCTCTCACATACCACTCCTCCTCCTAAATGGGGTTTTACCTACTTTCACATCCAATTGCTTCCAAAGAAATGCCCAACTTACTGCTTTCTATGCTTAGTTATCGCAAAAAATTTTACAAATATTTGTTGTGATCAAGAATCAAGTCTATTTTGCACGTTCCACATTACAGGAGAACAAGGAAGCTTTAGGGTTTGTTTGCAGAGGAAAATGAACGAGCATACTTCCATACTTCCATACATACACTAAAGTGTTCAAAACTCTTGAAAAGATAAAACTATTCTAAATATGCCCTAAAATCATTATAAGATATGCTGTTAGGATAAACTGCCATGTAATCACAGATATGCTCTAACAAAATACCTCAGATTAAACAGTTTATTTTTATAAATAAATAAATAAATAAATATAATTATAAAAACAGAAAAGGATAAAACACTAAGAAAAAGTCAGACCAGTAACCACTACATTTCGAACTGCTTGTATTCTTCTATGACAAGAAGGCAAGTGAAGGTGATAAAATAAATATTGAATATCAAAAGTAGCGTTATGCATGAAAACAAATGAAACAAGCAACTAGAATGAGTGAGAGGGAGGGATTAAAAAAATTATACGTAAGATTTAAACCTGGTGGTACATGAGCTTTATGTAAAAAATATATCTGTCCTTTTTCTATCCCTTGAGTAAACTTTCAGAACAATGCGTAAGTAACGCATCAATAAGTGTTAGATTAAATGTATCGTCGAAATATTTACATTGAGATAAGGCATGTTGTGCAACCGGAAAGGAAGACTTGGTTTTAACAGAACGTCTATGATTGTATACGTAGCGAATGAATGAATAGTGTTTAACGCCCGTTTTTGTTACAGTGGCACCACAGGCGATGGACACTGATGATACTTGAAATGAAATAATATATTCGGAAAGTATTTTTGCGATTTATGAGGACTGAGGAAAACCTCAGTCAGGGAGGACGGTCCTGGTGGTATTCGAATCCAGACCTCCCGCTCACGAGCCCGCGCCTTAACGACCTCGGCCACCCGTGGCGGTACGTAGCGAAACAACAGTAGAAGTTAATCCAATATAAAATGCTTTGCAAAGCTTACAACATAACATATATATATGACGTTCTTAGAAGAACAAGTAGCAAATGAAGAAATGTTAAATTCTCTGGATAAATTAGGGCTGCGGAATGAATGACACGGCATAATTAGGGCACAGGTTTTACATATATAAAACTACAGAAACAGAAATAGAACAAATCACCTAGTATTCAGAGATAATCGCCATACTTCGAATTTCTTGAGTTCTTCAAAGGCCTTAGAGAACTCAAAGAACTTTGAAGTTCGAAGCATATCAGATATCAAGTATATAATCGCTAAACTTTGAACTTCTCGAGTTCTTCAAAGGTCTCAAAGAACGTTAAAGTTAGAACTATTAAGACTATCAGTGAATACTAAATTGTTTATCCTTTTTCTGCTTCTTCAGTTGTTATTTTAGTTACGCATATTACTTTATTTTTCATTTAAATTACATATTATATATATTAGCAAATCATCAGGTTTAATAAAGATGTTAAATAATAAAAATCCATTTCCAACAAATTAACTATGCCTATTAAAGAAAACAACAATTTAAACCATTATGTGAAAATGTTGTTATTACTTTACATAATACCAGAAGAAAGTTTAATATCCAATATATCATTGAACTTGAGTTCTCTTTATTGATATTCTAAGTAATACGAAGTCTATATACATGTAACTGTTTAATGACTAGTAAATATTGATATTGCTAAATTTTAAGGTACATTATCTTGACGATAGTTAATGAATAACATCAAAGAACTTTTTTTAAGTAATGAAATTATTTGACTGTCGTTTTAGTTTATTTTATTGTGTATTTTGAAATGATTTTAATATATTATATATTTTTAACTAAAGAAGAAAAACTTAGGTATGAACCCTTATTATTCTTAGGCAAATTATTCGATTAGAAGATTAACTGTGGAAATTTATTACGTATAGAATCTACAAAATATATTGAAAAACCTTTGTACCAATCTTGAAATTAATACGGTAGGCTGTGAACTAAGGCTTTGTAAGTAACACATTCATTATGAAGGAATGCTGTACATACAATAAAATCAAATTTAGAATTATCTGCTTTTCCACATTAGTTAGACAATTCTGAACACCAGTAATAACTCCTAAAAATGATTAGGTGTGCCGAAGTTGACAACCTTTGCACAGTCTTCTGAAAACCATTGAAACACTATTTTCTCTTACCCCCTTAAGTGATGCAAAGAAGCTTCAAACCTTTTCCATGAACTACTACTGCAAATAAATTTCTCAGAAACTTCAAGCTAATGTTGTTTTATACAACAACGTCTCTCTAATTCAGGATTTGAGATAAATCCGAACGTTCCTTTTCATTCTTCTAAGTAAACGCTGCAAAGTTTTTTCTCTTGGAATTTTCCGCCTGCGGTTTTAGGATTCCACCGTGCGAACGGTCTTAAAAGACAAAACAAGAACGCGGCATTCGATTTACAGCCGTACGCCGACAAAACAACGTATGTGATTCTTTCACTCCTGATTAATGATTTTACTTTCTTTCTCTTGCAGTTTAATGGAGAGCTTCTAATGTGTTTGGCGAGTGAACATAAGATAAAGTTATCTGGGGCTTCCAAGAAAATAACCGAAAGAAAAGAACCAGAAGTAACAAAAATAATGTAAAAACTGAAAGCAAGAACTGGTTTTTATAATTTCATCTGAGGATATAATTTGTGTGTTAAAGAAACGCCTAAATATTTGGGAATGAAGCAGCAGCAACAAGAATCAGTCTTCATTATTATTTTTACCTTCTTCCAAACCAAAGTGTGCAAATTACGATGATCTTTCTGTTATAATGAATGAAGATAGTTTTCCCTTTTAAAGATTTTATTCCAGAAAGATATCGGAAAGCTATGTAGTCTGTATCTATTTTAACGAGGTCAAAAATTAATAATTGGGAGCACAGAAAACATACTTTTTAGTGTGGGTTATAAGAGTATTTACTTATTCAAACCATGAGTTAGTAAACATTGCTTACGGAAAGGGGACTCAGATGGTAACTTCTGGAACTAGCATTCTGAAGGTCCTCATCCGGATCTTAGGGTTTTCTCTTTGTTTCCCCTGATCCCTTAGGTAAATTTTGGAATGGATGCCTACGTTACACAAACTTCCCTGTCTCTCATTTAATTTTCTTATTCATTATTTTAGGATTTTAGACCAGGAGACTTGGGTTGGTGATAAGCGGTGTGCAGTGGTGGAATTTTCTCATGGGGTATGGTGTGACAGCAGCCCTTCCGAGGAGTTCGAACTCCTTGAAGGCGGGCGGAAGGGAGGGCTTTTCCAGCGTCTTAATAGATCAACAAAAGAAAAGGAATCTGGGAACTACATAAATACGTATGCCCTTCCAAATCCTCCCGGATGTTCAATAGGACGCAGAATGCCCTCACTGGGCCTCCGTGTCTGAAGTCCTCCGTCTGACATTATTCAATTCAATCCAAACATCTTCTATTCTATTTAAATAAACTTAATGGTGTAATGTTTTTGTAACAAGTATATTGTTATTGTCTAAGATTGTGCATATTAAGTAAGAAAATAAAATTGGAACTGCAACCGCCTTTCGTAAATACGAGCATATATCCAAGTGCTTGATTATCACAGCCGACACTAAAAGAGTTTAACCAACCTTTGAAAAAGTTACATTCTACATTTAGTTCATTTGTTTGTTAATGTGAAACCCTGACAACAAAATTATCAATTAAATCATTGTCCTTTCGCTTTTATTTTATGGAAAAACCTGCTAATAAATTACAAGTGAATTCACTGCTTGAATTTGATTTCGTCACTTTACTGCTTGATGGATGTGCATAGAAGGTTACCTGTGAAGAACAACAACTTGAATAGGATGATTAATATTCCTGGGCATCCACTGAACATACGTTCCTATCTCGTCGAACACATTTTCTTCCCTTACCACCTCTGCCTGCTCTAAATCCAGCGCACAGCTTTCAGCGACCGTTCAGCGATTCCAAAACGTCCATAATGCGTATTAGAATGCATAGTTGTTTGAGTTACAGTTGATTATATTGGTGCTGATATTTTCTGTTTACAAATCCCTCTACAGACAAAACACAACATACATATAGCCTACAGCCATTATTTAACTTTCAAAAGTCTAATTAATTTTACCGCAAAGCTTATGCAAATGCTAAGTATACATATATATATATATACTTTAAATAACAAATATATACTATATTTTTCTTCTCAATAGCCCTACAGTCGGGAGTGAGCCTTAACTTACCGCAGCGACCTCTATCTCCGTCTCATGACTTCATTGATAGAGGGCAGTATGTCGGCATCCGGCAGGTCGTCTACTACGCGGCTCCTAGATCGAAGAACGCCACCTCTCATTCAGGTAGCTTCCCAGTTATCCTCACGATAATTCATCCCGTTCCAGACCTCCTAATTTATAAAAATTCCTAAGCAGCTACCGGGAGTCGAACCCTGGTCTTCCAGCCAGTACTGCTAACCACTAGACCAAAGAAGGGGTTATAGAGCTACATTACAAATGTAATGTAAATAGTTATACTGTATATCACCAACCGTGTTATATGGAATTAGCATTTGATTGATTTATTTATGGACGCTCAACTCAGGGCGTGAAACGGCCGACAAATTTTGCTCAGAGGCCTCTCTTCCAGGCTTGAGGTTCTTTTTCGTGCCGTAAATGTACGACACGGGACCCACGCCTTTACTTCCATCCATCGGTCCTGGCCGGGTTCGAACCCGCGTTTTGGGTTTAGGAGGCAAGTATGGTTACCACTACACCACCAGACCTACATGGAATTAGCAGATTATTTCATCATTGTTATGTAAAAGTGACAATATGCGCTGAACTTCATTCTTACTTACGTGCTTCGATCTCTTTATTAATACATTGCAGTATGCTTAATATTTTCCATTCTCCTTCAAGAGATTAAAATTCAAATCCTCGAAATTACTATTCGGCGAAATTGGCATCTTTATGCGGCGTACTGTTTTAGAATCCAAATAGAAAACAAAAAGTTTTAAACAGTATTCACATGTAACAGTTCACAATCGCTTTAAATTTTAATACACAAATACAAAACACGTTTCTCTTCTGTTTGTCAACAGGAGTTTCGCCAACTCTTTGCGTAGAAGCATTGCGTAGACGAATTTGCCAATCTTAAAAATATAATATACTTGCTTACAAAGATTACCTACTCTACACGAGTTCTTTACGAGTCTGCATACATTCTGGGATGAAACCAGTGCTTCAGATATTTCAGAGGTTTTTGAGGTTTGCCTGAAAATGAACTACTACTGCTAAAATGTTGATCTGAACATCCTGAGGTTTTACAGTTTTTCTTAAAATTTACTTTTGAACACTTCCCGGTTCAGTGAATAAATTTACAACGTATTGAGAAAAAAACCACTTAGATGACTTTTTCTTAGCGTATAAATTACATTATTACATACACCCTGAACATTTCTGCTATTTTCCTCATATAAAAGTCAATGAAACATTTTCTGCAATCATTAAAATTAAAATTTATTTATTTATTTACTTATGACATACGATCTAAGTAATCTTATATTTTCAAATCGTGATTTCTGGTTGTAACACTACAAATATTCTAAATAAGTCGTGTTTTCATTATTAAGTACTTAAGTATATGGTAACCCACTTTTAAACTATTTAAAACTTACAAAAGATTTACATCACATAAAACACTATTACAAATACAATAAAAGTGAATATACATTTTGAAATTGTAACATAAATAACAAAATGTTTAAAATAAAAGCTCTTTTAGATGGAATTTCAAAAATGTAAAAATGAAGCTACTTTATTTAAATTTTTAAAATTGTTCCCGTTCCACCCATAGGTGTCAGATGGTGACTCAAATTTTGCGAAATTGGAAAGATCTATTTGAAATGTTTTATTTTTGTTGTATGCATGCATGTATACTTTTCCAGATATTGGATAAAGTAATTTTAAGTGGACTAGTCTGTATATTTTAGTTAATACTGTTATGGAAGAATTGTATCATTAACTGTACGTTAGAACAGATTTTCACTCATTCGTTCAATATGACCAGCTTAACTTGCCGAAGTACACACTTGAAAAAACAAAGAATGGGATAGGTAACAAATTTTCTGATAAGAAACAGTGCTTAGCAACACTGTATCTAGAAATCCCAGGGTTAGGTGGTTAATAAAGATGTGCTAAAAGATGTGATAAGGATGAAATTTCTAGCATAAAGTACATGTAAACGATGTGTGATTTTTAAAACATTTCTATCCATATTTCGTTATTGTAATTGCGTTAATTTGCAACACGAAACAAATAAAATTAAAAAATGGCAGCATGCCATCAGATGCCGTGGATAAATCGGTTTCTCGATGCATTCCCGTGAGAATTTTATCCTTACGAAACATTGTCAGAGTGTTTGGTTTTTGTCACTAATTGCCTCTCCCATTTCATTACAGCAGTTCTCTATTGGATTACGGTGAGGGTTGTTTCCTGGCTGTGACAGCGTTTTGATGGAATTTTCACAAACTCTGGGTTCAGAAGGAAATATCACCAATATTTGTTTACATTTATCCTGTTTGTACTCACTCACCTTTTTGCTCTATTGCGTGCCTCTGAGTTTTCCTAAAAAATGTAATATTTGTAACTCTGAAATATTTTACACTTGGGAGCAATTAATTACACTGTAAAATATCACACACACAAATACACACTCCAGGTTTACTGAACCACTGCAAACCCAAACTGCCCGATAAAACTTATTCTCAGTCATTATGTAGTCAGTAAGAAATGTATTATTTTCGTACAAAATGCTTTTCGTTTCAGCAATGAAAGTTGTTAAACTCATCGGAAAATGCTCCATGAAATAGCTTTAAATACCAGTCTTTATAAATATGGGCATCTTCCCCTTTATTTTGTTATTTTCCTGTTTATGATAGATTGTAAGTGATCATAATTCAATAGTCTAATGCGTAGAAAAATAATTCTTCTTCAAAACAAGGCATAATTCAATCTGATTAAATTTCCTGAAAGTTAATGGACAAAATATCTAATACTGAATATGCAGTTAAAATGTGTGTCATGAAAGGTATGGGAAATGTAGAAAAGTCGCAAATCTTTGTGGGTTGATTTCAAAAACAAGATGTACAACATTTTAAAATTATATAAAATACTCATTTAACGTAACTTTTATTAGGGTTCTTCGAAAATCTTGGATTTGTTTTATTTTGTCTTGTAAACAAAAGAATGTAATAGATTTTTGTTAGTAAGACAAATAAATTCAACGCATTATTAAACACTTCAATCTAATTAATTAAATATTTCTAATTATTGAAAAATTCTCTAATTAAGAGAGCGCGTTTCCTACAAATAAAAGACAGAGCAAATAGGACTAAATGTAAGAAATAAAAGTAGAACAAAATAAACTGAAAAAGGGACCCAAAAAGTATATCAAAAGGAAAGAAAAGTAAGAAAGAAATGAGAAGCCATAAAACAATATAAAAGTAAAGTAATATACATAACAAAAATCAAAAGATCCGGAAACAAGTAAAGGAAAGAAATACATATAGAGAGCGTGGATTGCACCTTGAATATCGTGAGGCAGGCATCCCACAAAACAAACGTGCCAGAGATGTTGCTTGATCCCACGGCGAACTATAACCAACAACCCAGCCCTTCCTCCGTCACTTCAAAAGCACGCGATGCTCTTTAATATTTACCAGCATTAGCAAGGCATGTCTTCACATTTTTTTTGATCTTCATCCCTCTTTAAATCGCCCATTTCTAGACTATGTTACCCTCTCTTTCTCTTCTCTGGGGACGTAAATTAACGCTAAGCATCTTTGTTAAAAAAATTTTTTTAGCAACCGCAAGCCTATGCGTAAGAATAGAGATTTAAAATAATTGAATATAGACAAAGTATACAACCATAGAACAACAATATTCCGTTATATTGACTAAAAGCATCTATAAATTACTAGAGCACAGACTTAGGTTTATCAATGAGGTCAAGGGACTTATACATCCATTAGCAGAAGATTGCTATGTGGGAATGTGCATTAATTTTGAAGTGCGTAAATGCAAAGTGTGTTGTGTCTCAGCACATTTTTTCCCTTGCATAGCGATTAACAATTATCCAAACGACAAACCGTTAATTTTTGCATGGTATAGTTAATAAATTTAGGAACAAGATAAATGTGCGGGATAAAGAAACTAAGATTTAGCCGAAGGTTTTCACCAAGGAAACATTTATGGTACGCAATTAAAAATTATAGATTATTAGGGAAACTATTTTCGATTTCACTATCGACATTGCTTATGATGCATTCGACAATGGGCCGCACAATTGGCTAATACTTGTACAGCTCTTTATGTAATACTAGCATTTAATATTTAAAAATATAAGCAAATTCACAAAGTGCAAAAACACTGCTGCTACATCAATAGTGAATACGAGCTTTATTAACAAAGGAAACCAAACATATTATTATTATTATTATTATTATTATTATTATTATTATTATTATTATTATTATTATTTTCCAGTAGAGTATAGCACATGCAGATTTTTATATACCCTTTGTTGTTGATTTGGCTTATTTACGGACGATCTTTAAAATCTGAGGTCATCAGCGTCCCATTCTATACAGGGCGTGAAACTGCCGACAAATTTTGCTCAGAGACCTCTTCTTTCAGGCTCGAGGCTCTTTTACATGCCGTAAATACACGACATGGGACCCACGGCTTTACTTCTCTTCCGAAGGAAGCTATACTTAGGATTTTTACGCCAGAAAAAGTCCATCGATTCTGGCCGGGTTTGAACCCGCGATTGAATTTTGGAGGCAAGTTGGTTACCACTACACCACCAGGGTCGACTTTTATGTAAACTCAAACTTCTTTTCCTCAATATGTAATCACAAGGCCAATGGTTATTCTTAACCATTAAAGTTATAAGCTGATTAGATATTTACTTTAGTTGTGCCAAAACCGAGATAGCTACCTAAGCGATTCCTCCACTTGAAAATTGAGAGATAAGGAATGCATTCTTTCCTGCAGGTTTTTAGTATATTCTTTACGTTACGTTTAAATTATCCCATTTGCTACAAATATACGCCATTCGATCCTACACTCAGTAGCCTGGCAGTCTCTAGTCTCGCTCTTTATCCTGTTTACTGGAACTATTTAGGATAGCTCACTACTTCTTCATAGCATCCTCATTAATATACAATTTTGGGTGGCGTCACAAGAATTAAGAATTTGCAGTAAATCATTTGAAGGTGTCAAACAGTTAAAGAAGTGAGTGGTGACGAAAAAGAAATGTTTCCAGATGCTGCTTTGTACACAAAATTTAAAGTTATGGTCTCTGGGATCAAACTCAAACATCCGGAAAGTAAGTGGTATGAAGTAGGAACTAATAACACACTAAATACAATAATATTCCAAGACATTTTCCACGCTGATAAATGACGTCGGGTTTGTAAGTAGCAGTTGAAAATGGCACCTAAAGCAAGTATGTTCGATTAACAGCAAATGTGTGAAACTGATAATATGCGGTATCTTTCTACCGGTCTCCCCGTGTGTATCACGTTTCGTTAGCAATATTGTTTATATAATTTGCATAGGAGGTCGTTTACAGCAGATTCTGAAAATCCACGTTGGCTAAATATGACTTTCGTGTACGCAACTTTCCTTCATTGTACTCCGTTACTGCTCGGTTTCCTTTGTGCTTTTACCGTGTCTTGTTTGCTGAAAATTTGGTATACTTGAATTGCTTAACGCTGTTATCTCGAACAGTGCCATAAACTAATTGATATTGATAAATACTATTTCATTGCTCTTTGAGCTCCCGCGGCACTTTAGGAGTTAACGTAAATTCTCCTGGGCATATCTGCAGTAATTATATGTACATATATTTTGAACTTTAAACCTTCAATTATCTCTCTGACACATCGGGTATTCCTTTTCCTTAATTGATTTTCCATAATTGGAAAATGTTCCTTTTTTACAATATTTTGAAGTAGCGTATGAAACTAATGAATGTGGAGGTATTGGTGGTAGACATTTCATGAAACCTTAGTATACATTTCCACGCCTGTTTTTATGATAAAAATAAATTTCCACTCCACCTTTTGTTGTGGTAATTAACTAATCTATCACAAATTTTGCATTTTTATTTCATTAATGCAAAACTTCTCTATTATATAGAAAATCAGTACTTGTGTAGCGGAAATTGGGGACTTTCCCATCTAGAAGATGAATGCAAAAGGCCGCATGTTTTTACACCTTCAAATTAAGCAAACCATAACAAATAGTTGAAACAGTTAAAACAGAAACACGTTGGTATTTTCTTGGGAAAGCAGTCACGAGCATATTTTCTCTAAAAATTAACTGTAGCAGGTAGAATCAGCACATGTACCTGCTGAATCACCACATTCTTTATTTATATAAAACTTATTTTTCAAACAATAAAGCCGGTCTTCAACCATTTTTATTTCTACAATCAAAAGTGTTACATTTGTTAAACTAATATTGCAAAGACAGACAGTTCCAAAAGATTGTAAAAAGCTAAATTAATTTTAATTTTAAAAAAGATAATATTAAAATTTGTGAAAATTATAGAAGAATAAGTATATATAATTCTATGTATGCAATATAGTATAAATAAATGAATGAAACATCTGAAACATTATTAAGGAAAGAAGGAAGTAATGGAAAACGGGAATTATATTTATAATTGAAGAACCACTTAATAAAAGAAATAAATCTAACTTGTAAACTATGCTGCTTTCATTGATTTCAAAAAATCATCTGGCAGAGCAGACGAAAAAAAAACCTATTAACAATTATGAATGAAAAAATTTACCATAATTATCTAATAGAAGTGGTGAATAATATATATTATATAATTAAAATAACAATAATAAATAAATCATAAGTGGAGCATATAAGAGTCTATGTATCAAAGACATGACTCAGAGATAGAAATATATTTCAATATAAAAATTAAATTAAAACAACGTAAAATAAAATAAATCCAGGAAAGTGAAGATACTGTACAACGATTAGACATGTGCCATCTCTATTAAATATTTTAAGAATAGGGTTTCAAAATTCAAAAAAACACCTCTTATTTGATAATCCCCCTTAGAACAAATATTCTATTGTATTTATTTAGAAAGTGAAACAAATCTTAGAAACAACTCAAATATAATTAAATATTAGAGGGGAAATCAATTTATATGTGGGAACTAGAGAGTTTGTAAAATTAAATGCTATTGAAATTATGGCATAGAATTGACCTGGGTCCCTACAAAGTTACTCCAAAGTAGAATACAAGGAACAAATTTTATGAGATAATCTTACACAAAATTGTGGTATATAACCAACAAAATAATTAGAAAAAAAAACCTAAAAAAATCAAAAACGAAGAAATAACATGATACAAAAATAAACGTTAAAGTGCGGGACAAACCTTAATGACCTACTCCCATCCCAGGGAGTTCCGAGTGTCTAGTGATGTCGCCTTCACTGCCACGAGATACCTGGTAATTCTTCAGCGTTGCCACTGTTACTTTCGTACATCAAATATTGAGCAGATTATAAATATTTATAGTTTGTCATACTCGTATTATCAAGAATATCTAAGAGTGTCTTAATTAATAAGCATTGACTAAATTATTTACTTTCTTTCCACACCAGATCTCGTTAGCACTAAACATACACTGAAAGACATTACATAGACGTGGCAACATTGTTTTTCTGAGCAAACTCTGCTGCATCACATTCCTCGGGCGTATTATATCACATAACAGAATTAAGTCCCTGTATAACTATAGTCTTTGTTCCAGGAAAATAGGCTATCAAGGCTTGTCTCGTACTATATGAGGATGAATAACCAAAGATCAGTAAAAAATAGACCCTTAGTTACAAACCTAGAAGTAAGAATGATATTCCAAACCCACAAAAGAGCTAGAGGGATAGAACAAGACAGTTGTGGTCTAAATAGAGCAGGTTGGTGATGGTGATTATTGTCCTTTTGTTGTACACAGCATGGCACAGTTTTCTCATGACATTTGTTATGTTATCCACTAGATATTGTTGCAATATAGCAAGGGCAGTGGAAAAGTTTGCAACAAAAATAATATCACCGTATTAACGCACTTGGATGGAAGTCCATCTAAGGATTCATGATTTTATTGGAAGCAATGTCAGTTCCTCAGAGTATGGGAATAGGTTTCAGACACTATTTATGAGTTTCCACTCCCCTATTTAATTAGAGTGGTTATAGTAAGTAGTTTTATGTAACTTCTTTATTTTAAGAGTGTAGTTTCATTTCTATTACGTGTACAAGTGTTGGATCATTGTTTGAGATGTTATTTTCTAACTAGAACGCAGAAAGTTACCCCAGTCATTAAATCTGATCTGGGAATTTCTGTTGCCTATTGTATCAGTATTTGCATAGAAGGCCCAAGCAAACGGCAAACCGGTATTTTCTGGAGAAATTCTTAAAGCATGGTCCGTGGAAAAGATTTCTTGTCTATTGTCTGAAAGCTTTGCTGCTATTATATTACGCAAGAGTAGTAAACATACGGGGGTAAAAAGACAGGCTGATAACCTCTGAAAGGGATATCCTAACGGTTCCACGTAATACGTGTGTGTGTAAGAAGTCACGTAAGCCTCCTGACCTATAAAATGGCAGAAAAAATCGGAGGGAACAAATACCCAATAGAAATGCGAAGATGAGAGAAAATATTCTAGATTTTCCAAACAAACATGTTTGAAAGATAGCTTTGTGAGACCGGCAGACTGCCATGTTTATTTAGTCTTGTCATTTTGAGTCCGAGGGACACTTCCGTTCAGTTGGTTAGAAGAAAGGGCATTCTCCGTTCGATCTTAAGCCAGTGTGGAAGAATAGGCACTAGCATCCTGGTATCTGTTTCAGTTTAGTTCAGTAAAAGAATATCGTTTGTGGAAACCTATCAGTGAGGAGTAGGCAAATGTGTCTCAGAATTATTTGAATTTAGTGGAGTTCATGTGGAGAGTTTTAGAGGTATTAAAGTGCGTTAACGTCGGAGTGATCGCCATATTAGTGCAAAAGTGGCACATATTCTCCAGGAAATAACGGCAGTACTTTTATGTGGAATAGTTTATGAACATTAAATTGTGTTTCATCTCCTATAACGAAAACGCTTATCAATCTCTACATACTCCTTCCCTGTGATCACAGGATCATAAAAGTATCCAACAGCAGAGTCTCAACAGCTGTGGCATAAATATAAGTAAGAGGTAACCAATCATCGGAGAGTAAGAACAACATTTTCCCTGAGAATCCAAAACAATCAAATAAAAGCCTTCCAAAATCTTTCCCTCCACTCTATATATTTAATTAACCCCATTTCTAATTTAAAACCGCAGCAGGTTGTGGAACATAGGTAAGCTCGTCTTCAAAGTATTTCTAAAATATGTATCTGCAATTAATAATTTGGAAATTTCTCTGTAAACAGAAAGGAATTAGCTTGTATTCTACTGCATTTCAATGACAAATATTGGAAATTACTGTGTATGTTTGAGAGCACTCATCACAACTGCGCAACACCTTACAAGAAAACGTTTATTCCTTACAACGATGTAGATGGAACGTCGATATACGAGTACATTACCTTTTCAATGCATCTTTGACGAAGCTAATGCATATACTTAAATTATTGTGGTAAATTCAGCAAACAGTGCCAAATGCATTTGGAAAGTTGAAACGTGTGGGTGCTAAATTCATGAGAACGAACAATTGCTGACTGTGTTCAATGTATTTCAGATCTTGCATGCTTTGTGTTTATATGAGGTTTCCTTTTATGGCATAAAAATAAATGAAAACGAAATTGATCCAATAGCAGTGGAGCTTCAAGGCACAGGGGTAGTTGTAATGTAGCCCTTATCGCGAGGAAAGCGATCGCATCATCATCATCGTGCCCCGAGGGTAAATTAGCTGGTCCTTGCTACCCTCACGTACCCTCTGATTACATCGGTCCCGGTCTATTTTTAGACGCGGCAATCACGTTCGAGAGGGCAAATGAGGCTGGGCCAATAACCTAATCCAAAAACATCGCCAGGAGCTTTAACGATTTTCTAAATATTTTAGATCCCCATCGGCGATGCTATGAGGTGTTTTAAACTTTTTAAGTATTATTTATTATACTGTAATATATACCTAATTTACTGTTTTGATATACAAGTATGTGCCCAGAAGGCGTCTTAGAGTGAAACAGAATATATGATCGAATTAACATACTTGCTTAAGAGGTCTGTTTATTTACCATACCGCTATGCTATTCCAATATGTGATAAAACTAAAATGAACAAATAAGATAGAAAAGTTTACAGGTTATGAGAAAAACATCTTCAGTTTTTTAAGTATCATTACATGCATCTTATGGAACCTGCTAGGGCAGTTAGTTGCAAAGGAACAGCAAATGTGGTTTTTAGGTTTCTACAGCTGCTACACAATAGACGTCAGTGCAATGTAAGTTCTTCCATACTCGCCTTAGTACATGCATCTCAATTTTCAGATCAAGGGTGATATAAAGACAATGCTGCAAGCAAAAGTCGCGACGATCTCATGATCACGGAAGCCAATGTATGACTATCTTTTTCGGATAGCTACGAATCTCACGAAGAAAGTGCGGTCCCTCTGTTTAGTTGAATATGAAATCTATTTGGGCTTGTGCTGAACATGTCAAATACACACATCAAAACTACACAAATTTTAAATAAAATTCGTGTTATATCTAAGCCAATGATAAACAGCGAGCCTTGAGGGATAACACAAATGTTAAATATGCACTAGTGACTATAGCAGCAGTTATCATTTATTTAATGTATTCAAATTTTTACTTTTTGAATTAGTTAATAAATTGTTTTTGATGTACCAGTTTATAAACATCTCTCTATTAAAACATTCAAAGAAAGAGTAAGAGATTCTTCCAATAAATGAAATGAATGCTCAACGACGCGATTTAAGTCTAATAAATATTTGTGACGATTGGAACAATAAGAGATGGTGGAACAAAAGCTTATGCCGATATCAATAATTTGGCACTCTAGAAGAACAACATCCAGCTAAACCAAGGATTACTGGACAAGACTTAAGGGTTCTGAGAGAAAGGAGATCAACTGCAAGTTCCCTGTTTCAACCCAAACTGCTGGAAAGAGACCGCATAAAAGATTACTTCATTCATTCGGGCACCGTCATATTGTATGGTGCCGGGAGCATGTCAATTAACAACAGGAATAATTGAGCAATGAATCGCACTTCGGTCTGAATCCAGATTCCAGGAAAATACGCATTTGGAGACTAAAGACTGATATATATATTCAAAAGAGGTACCCTGATGGTTCTGGGGGACAATTAATGACAAATATATAACAACAGATCTTGTTTTGATCGGTGAAACAACGAATACATACAAGATATTTTGTGGTTTTTCCTATTGTTGAAGAGTCTGGCTTTGAATTCCTTTACATAAATGATGCCAAGGCACAGGATGCAGGGTGTATGAGGGTGGGAGTAGAACATAGTTAGAAAGAGGCAATATTTCATTAGTAAAATGGCTTGCTCAGTCCCCAGAACTAAATTATATCGAGCATCTCTGCTATATTATTCACAATTAGTTTAGAGAATATTGAAAACAAGGAGACTCTGGTTCAGCTATTTATATGTCTCCATCACCGCTGGCAGAATATCTAACAAGATGGAATCCTCCCATTTATTCATTGCCAAGGAGGTGTTGAGCAGTACTTAATACAAATTACTAACATCATAGGAGATTTAAGAAAAAATGGCAATTTTACAATATATTTGTAATTTGAGTTAATGTTGTAAATATTGTTTATACAACTTGTATGTTAAGATTTCGTTCATAATAATTAAAACATTTATGAAAAATGCTTGCTTGCTCTTTAGAAAATTTAGCATGTGTATAAGATCCCAGCTTCAGAGATTTTCGCGAAGAAGAATGGTCCATAAACCTTACTACGCGAAGAGGAAGAAAACTGTTGAATTTGAGAGAATCACACGCGAGCGGATTTTTCCTTCCTTGCACTCTTTCTGCACTAAGGTGGAAGGTGCAAAATCTTCATCTGCCAGCAATTTCTGGAAGGCGTGCCGTCGATTATGACACGAAGAGACTGCATTAATTTGGTTTCTGCTTACAAAAGCTTTCGAGAAATACTCTAAACTGTTTTTATAACAACCCAAGCTGTTTGCTACCACGGCTGATAGAATATTGGGAGCAGCGTTAGTAATACCGCTTTAAGTTTACAGAGCCGAGGCAAATTGATTTAGATCAATAAAGAAAACGCTAGAACAGATTTCATAAGTAGAAGGCTGAGAGAGTGAATAAAATTTGAATGAAAAGAATTGCCGGAATGGTGCAGAAAAGAAGGGATTGGGAATATTGGGCTTAATAGAGAGGAAAAGGATGTAACTGCACAGTTCCTTAATATACTACTCAAAATTTATATTACATTCTTCTGAAATATATAGGCGTATATTTTATGCACCACCATCTTTGTATCATTAAAACAAGCAAAAGATGCACAGCGATAAGAGTTTGAAAATAATTCAATGTTTAATTACACTGGTCAACAAAATTGAAGCATTTTTTTTGTTAAAAGGGAAACAATGGATGATTCTAATAACTTTTTTGAGCTGATTTCAAATCCTTTTCAATCACCCAGGGTTTAGTAATAATATTTTTTTTTGAGTAGTGTTTAACGCCCATTTTTACTACTGAGGCACCACAGGCGGTGGACACTGATGATACACGAGATGAAATGATATATTGGGAAAGGATTTTTTTTTAAGGAAGGGAGCGTTCCAAGCCTAAGTTTAGGTACCTACCCGGCATTTGCCAGTTATGAAGACTGAGGAAAACCTGGAAAAACCCGAGTCAGGGAGAGGACGGTCCTGGCGGGATGCGAACCGCAGACCTCCCGCTCACGAGTCCGTGCCTTAACGACCTCGGCCACCCGTGGCGGTCTCTCTTGTCTATATATTATATTATTATAATATCTTACTTAAATTAGCTTTACTCTCCTAAACAGCGGCTATACTTCGCTTGAGGAGCATCTCTCTTCAGTGTAGTAATCTGCCAACATAGTTGGACACCTTTATCCTGGTAGCGCCTTCCATTTCTGCATGTCCTGGTGGAAACGCTTCCCGTGTTCGTCGCTCAGAGCCCCTGGGTTTTCAGGGGAGAAATCAAAACGAAGTGCAGAAAATTTATTTTGAAAGACATATTACATCCCATCATTGCAGAAAACTAGGTGCTCCTCTTTAGAAAACAAATTTGGCGTTGGCGGAAGAAACTAACTTTGCAGTCATCCAGCAGTAGTTTCCAGCCTTGATAAGAGTAATTCTGTCTTGCTTTTGCTTAAACCAAGGCACCGAACCAAACATTCAAATTCTCGTATATTAGAAAACGAGGCTAATTTATAGTAATATCTTCCACAAAATCGGGATCATTCTGAACCTCAGGAACACTTTGAATTATTTCAATGTTATATCATCTGGTGGAGTTGGTTCCTGGCCCATGAAACACCGGTCGAATTGCTGAATCTAAAAATGTTAATGTAACAGTGTCTGTATTTGCAATTTATTCACTTATATATTTGTCAAGCAGAAATAGTATTTTTCAAATGATCCTAGGTGCGCCCCATATCATAGGGACTGCTAAAGGCATGTGACGGGATCCTTTTAACCAGTTAATAGTGTTACACATTTGGTACAACAGATTTCCGGGGCCTATGTATAATTCGGTCTATTTTGCTGTAAAATCACACTTACAAGTTCTAGTTAGAGAAGTAAAATTTCGCCTCTGCGCTTTTAAAGTGAGCTCACCACACACGTAGCAGAAGTTGTTTCTATCATTAAGACACTTCCAAGACATGTTTCTTATACACTTATAATGCGTTATCAGGTACGGCATTATACACTTCTATCACAATTCAAAAGACAACAGAAGAGAGCAATGGATTAGCTTCTTTCTTTAAAGAAAGCTTCTGGGAACTATAACCATACAATCACAATTTTGTGAGGAAAAAGTAATTATTGTTATTCGTGAATCACATACAACAATCACCAAATGTTATAAATCATTGTTGGCAGGATGGAATGAAATATAATATACTTCTTCTAATCGGCATGTAATATACCACAAACGCTAATAAACAGGAAACAATTATTTTGAAAATTACAAAAAAATAGTGGGTGATGGAAAATTTCTGACTTTATTATTAAAGTTATTTATGTAACAAAACCATTGTTGGCCAGTGTTAATAAATAAACAAACTGTGTTAAAAAAAGATCTCATCTTTTCAAGATTTACTACCGAAACGTCATTTCCGTCATTTGCTATAGTATATAGCTACTGAAGGGCTCTTGCTATAACAAGACTAAAAAAAATATTTTATTTTGTGGATTCAACTAAGAATAATCGTGTAATACTATATTTTTTCGTTATTCTTGAACCTTCCTCTATAGAGAGAAGTTAGTTGATGTTTATATAATATTAAAATGTCATAGAAACAGGTAGATTATGTTACCAATTTCTTGGTAGCGCTATAACGCCATAGTGACGATAAATAACTATATATATTAGCTTATTCCCGAAAATTAAATTACGTAGTATTTATTTGCTTAGATTAACGCTCTTTAACTTTTCATTATATATAATATATATATATATATATATATATATATATATATATATATATATATATATATATATATATAAAGAGCCACTTTTTAAAAATACCACATTCAAAACATATTAGTCAGTTCCAAATTATGTTTTATATCCAGACTAAGAAAAAAGCTTAGTTAGCGATGAATGAATGTTTATAATTTTAATAGAGATATTTTGTTGGATCTTTTCTACTTTGATTCCCTTGTTGTTTATGAATACGGAATTCTTAATTATTTATATTAGAAAAGAGATGATTGCACATTGGCTCAGGTGTTCCAAACAATGCCAGTATGCAAGTTTTCCTAATTGAGTTGTATATGATGTTCAGTACAAAATAGCATCTATGATATGCTCTGGTCTGAAGAGAATATTAAAATATTTTGTCATACTTTTCTTCTTTGTATGTACCTTATTTCCAGTTCTACAGCAATTTAAGTGTTGAGATACGGTAATGCGGGCAGCCTAAGTGAAGTTAGAGGATCGAATGAATGTTCCGTTTACCGATCGAGATAGCGCCTCATTAATAACCATTGTCGTACAATTCGTGTATAGTGCTGGGTTAATCGCATGTTGCCACAATATATCCCTTCGGTGGTGAAGGGTTATTATAGCATGGGTATATTATTAGACCTGCGAACCCCACTTTATCTAATAATGGATCACAAACAGGTGAAGAGAATTTCGCTTTTATTGAATAATGCATGATCGCATCCATCTGCAATATTCATGACGGTCCTGGAAATCTTAAAATTAGCCTTCTTCTATTTTCATCGCAATCTCCAGATCTTAATTCAATTGAAACTTTGTTTAAAGGCAATTAGATAATCAGCTACAAGCTGTACTGTCTAAAGTGCGGACACTTACCATAGTTCTCCATGAAATACCGCAAATAAATGCATCCAAAGCTTGCTAGAGGAGTGTTACACCCTTAGAAAAGCAAACCTAATACAATTTCATCAATTATTTAACGCCTATAAACCCAAACCGTAGACAATGCTTTATCAAGAGTCAAGTTAACTGCGGCATTCTTACGGCTCTGTATTGGATTATTTAATGCCAATGTATAATGTACCTGTTTTCCCAGTAGCGTGTCTCATAGACCCAAGATCGCGATGGATTTTTTCGGGTGTAAAAATTCTAAGTATAGCTTCCTACGGAAGGGAAGTAAAGTCTTGGGTCCCATGGCACATATAACAACCTTAAGCATGAAAGAAGAGGGCTTTGAGCAAAATTTATCGGCCGTTTCACGCCCTGAATTGAATGGAACGCTGATGAACTGAAGTGTTAAAGAGCATCCTTAAATAAACCAAATCAATCATGTGTGATTCTTTTTTTTTATTCGGTTTATTTACGGACGCTCTTTAACATCTCAGGCCATCAGCGTCCCATTCAATTGAGAGCGTGAAACGGCCGACAAATTTTGCTCAGAGGCCTCTTCTTTCAGGCTTGAGGTTCTTTATCGTACCGCAAATGTACGACACGGAACCTATGGCTTTACTTCCCTTCCGAAGGAAGCTATACTTAGGATTTTTATACCCGAAAAAAAAACATCGGTTCTGGGATCGAACTTGCAATCTTGGGTTTAGGAGGCAAGTATGGTTACCACTACATCACCAGGACCGACAAATCATGTGTGAGAAGTTCACTTCCCTAATCATAATAAAGTACAAGAAAAGAGTTAAACATATTTTCTTTCAGATTAGAAATTGGTTAACAGCTAATGTATTTATATTAAATAAAATAAACATTTCGTTTACAATTAGATAACAGAATGTACATAAGGAAAAATAATTTGAATTTTTGGGTGCAGTTATTAATAGCGCAATTATTTGCGACAACTATATTGACTATTTTGGCAAGAGACTTTCCAGAATTACACATAGAATTACAAACTTAAAAGCACAAGCTCTGAAAGATTATTTAAAATGGCGTAACATTTTATATTTTATAAGCTTAATTAATTATCGGTTACTAATTATAATAATTAACAAGGTGTTTAACATAATGTTTATTTGGCAGAAGGAAATAATTATGTTTATCACACAGTCAACGAGTGGCCGAGGTCGTAAAAGAATGGACTTGTGAGTGGGAAGTCTAGGCTTCGATTTCCGCCAGGTCCGTTCTTCCTCTCTGAGGTCCTCACAATGGCAAGTGCGGGGGAGGTACCTAAACTTAAACTTGGAACGTGTTCCTCCTTAAAAAAATACTTTCCCAATTTATCATTTCTTGTCAATTATCACCAGTGTCCACCGCCTATAATGCCCCACGGAGTTAAAACACTGTTAAAAAGTAATTATCACACATTAATCTATTAAGGCTCATTTTAATTCATATTTCTATCGATGAAAAAAGTATTAGTACCTTATATATTATTACATTTTGTGTATTACAGATAATACAGTGAAATTATATGAGTATCGAGCCGACAGGGCATGACGGTATTGGGAAAAGATAGTCGTCTAGGCTGTATAATGCATATGCAAGTAGCAGCTTATAAGCTTATAGTTAATTTTAGGTTGGCTTCGCCAGCAAATGGCCTCGCGTTCGCTGTTACTCTATGCTTTCATTGGGTATAAATTGTGAACCAATTGTTTTTCGTTAGTTATGCCACCACATAAAGTCTTGTTTATGTCAATGCATATGTGAAAACGGATTCAGAGAAGTGATAAGGCTATTAGCAAGAAAATGTCCTGACAATTGTGCTCCAAGCAGAGAAACTGTTAGTCAACTTGTTAAATATTTACAAGAATCTCTCAATGACAGAAAAAGTTTTCCGAATCGCCCCGTTCTTATGGGGAAAAAAAATAATAAATGAAATACAGGAGTTTCCTCGGTAGATGCCGTAAATGTATCGCTGTTGATAGACATTGTTGAAAACATTAACTTTTAATGCAGGTTACTGATAATTATTCCCTGTTTTAAACGCAATATTGCACTATGCTTTCAAGAATATAAATAATGATTTTACCAGTGGCGGCAATTCTCGGTTTTCTTTTAAACGAGTTGCGGAGGCTGCATTTCCCCTGTAAGCAATCGTGTCCAAGTGGGCCGTAAGTCAAATGGTCGCCGTAAAAATTGCGAATATTTTTTTCTAAATTGTTAATACTTAGCAGGAAAGAAATAATTTTAATACAGTGATCTCAAAACTTTGAGCGACTTTCTTTTAACAGTTCTAGTATTAGGCAATTGTCTTACATGCTCATTGAGAATTTTTCTATTTCTAAATTATATCAAGTCGAGCATAAAATTGTATTGCATTGTAAATTATATAATACACATTGGTCGTTCTTGTATAATATTAATTGTATCCTTTCTAAATTCATATAACTCATTCCATCGTATTTAAGAATAAATAACGAATAATTATTATTAAGAATATTTCTTGCAAGTGTAATATATTAATTGGAATCTCTATTGATACCAAATGCAACATTTCTCTCTCTAACATCCATGTTAATAATTTTTAAGATCTGCAGATGTTTGTAGCTTTTAGGCAGTTAACCTTAAGGACGGAGCGTAAATGTTCCTTTTACCTAAACAATTTTTCATATGGGCTATGTACTCCTTGTAAATGAGTAAAAGTAAAAGACCCAGGCATTTCATAAAATTGGTAGATTTAATGAATGTAAGTTGTTGTACACACGATTTATTGCGTTTGTAATATTTTATACGTGTCAGAATATTTTATATTTAAATTTTTTATTTTAAGCCATTAGTATATATTTTTAAATTTTTAAATATTTTATTACATATAGAATAAATACTGCCACAGCTAACATACTTTTCAACTTTTTATTCATTATTTATTCACTATATCTACATATTCATATTAATTCACTATATCTATATATTCAAAGTTCAGTGTTCTAACAATACCAGGGAAAAATATTTTTTACGTGAATGGAAAAAGTTAGGGGTTGTATCCTTTATGAGAGAAAGTGGTAAAAATCTGTAGAGAAATTATAATTCTTTAAAATGTTATATTCCTTATTACAGTATTACAGGCAATTCCCTTTATAAATCCTTTTATTTATAAAATAATAATCTATTTGACATAATTTATGGCTCCAAATTTTGATATTGGGCTTTAGACTGCCGCAGCGATTGCTGCGTCCTCTACCTCCGTCTTGCGACATCGTTGTTAGAGGACATGTAATCAGTCGCACGAGGACATGCAATCAGTCTATCGGGCGGATTTCGAGATCGAAAGACTCCATCTTTCCACTAGGCAGCTCCCCAGTTTTCCTCACGTGCTGGGTAACTATTAGACCAAGAAGGTGGCTAGGAAAATGTTTCTTAACAAAGTGAGGTTATGTTATGGTGTTTAACCAAATAATGCTGAGGTGTTAACTTCTCAATTTTATAATGACTAAAGATACTCCTGTGAGGCAAATGTGGCCAAATAAATGTTCAACCAGATTATGCCAACTTTGTATAAATGCCAGTAAATAAGATTTTTTTCACCGAGATAGCATGCTATGCTAGTTAAAAATAAATGAAATGCTTCAACTCTAACATCAGATACCTATGTCTCAGAACACAGAATTTACAGAAACTTCTCTACACTTTTTCTTCCCTCTGAGGAAAACTGTAAGGAGTTTATGCCGCTATTAACAAATATAAAATATAGTCTATCGTTTACACACATTATAAATAACGAAAGAGGAAGGAAACCTGTATCAGTTGAACTGTAACGGTTACTCTTTTTACTGTAGAAATATGAACAGAATATCTCTGGCTGAAAGTGATTTCTTCCTTTAGAAGTTGTGGGTAGCATACCTCTTTATGTACATTTTTTATAACTTAATGGCGTGCAACGTGTCCTGGCATAATTTAAGATCCTTTAATTTTTCTCCGGCAATAATTCTAGTAAGTTTTTTTTTTTATGAGAGCTTAGATAGCCTGGCGCCCATTATCCTTTGTGTGATATCGTTAAAATATACTGCATAACCTTGCATATTCCTTCGCCGTGTTTAAAGTAATAAAAACACACAAACAAAAGGGACGCAAGAACACCGGTAAGGTTTCCTCTTCTTATTCTTCTTCTTCTTCTTTTCCTCCCCATAGCAGCACCGTTTTAAAATAATTTGCCTGTGAATCTTGGATGAAAACGTTAAGTTAAATTTTGTGGAGATGAGAGTTTTACAGAGCGCCTCATTTACATTTTCTGATTTCATATTGAGACGCTAAATGGAGGCTGTTTTCTTGTTTTTTTTACTATCAATGTTATTTAATAGAAACTGGGAAGAACATGAGTAACGAAAATGAAACACACACACAAAAAATAAATAAAATAATAACACAGAGAACTGCAACAGAAAATTCAGTTAAAAACAATTTTTCATGCAGTAGCACAAATATCTGAAATGGCTGAATAATAACATCCATTAATTATATATTTAAATCTGTAAAATGGACAATACTTTTCAACTGGGAGATGCGGAAATGGGAAAAGAAGAAGGAGAACAAAAAACCGAAATGGTTGTTCGGTTGGTAAAAGAAGGGGATATATAAGAAGTGCTATACTAAACACCAAGAAAAGTTACTGAGCTGAGAGAAAAAGAGGACAACTTGAAAAGGGACTAAAGGAGTGGACAAATACCAGGAAAAGAGTAGCACTTAAAACTTTTCCCTCATCAGCGAGACAAAGAAATCGATGGAAGAAAAATTCCCATATTCCCCAAGCTGCAGCGTCGATGACCAGCCATACAGAAATAAACTCTTTTGCCTGTTTGGAATACTAGCGTTTAATTAAACTGAATAACGGGTTACGTCATTGAACATTTAAGAACAAAAATCAAGAGGATAATGTAAAAAATATAAATAATTTTAAAACGTGGTAATTTAATGGAGATCCATAAGAAATGTTAATAAAAATAGTTTAAATAGATAAATGCCATTGTATTAAAATATACAGTATATTATTGAACACTGTATAGGAGTCTTAGACAAGCAAGAAGCAGAATTAATGCAACTAAAAACTATAATTATAGAAGTAAAAGGTTGTACGTTTTGTTTTTCCTCTTTAGGTATTTGCGCACGATCATGTTGACACATACCGTCACCTAACTTGATCCAGCACGAGAGAGGAGCAACGTTTTTGGGTAGTGAAGGTGAGAAACCAGAGGTATTCTTCGGGAAAGGCAAAATTGATGTCTATAATTGGCACAGAAAGTTTAAAGTGAAGTGATGTGTCAACTTTTGCGCTTCGGCTGACATTGCGAACACGCCTTAACTATCTCTAAAGCTGAACATGTTGAGCTGGTAATAATCAAGGGGTGGCTGCAGAACGGAAGGTTAACAATCCTCAGATAAACGCCGATACATCAGTTCATCAGAAACCTTGCACCAATTTGTCCACATACAGAATACGTTTTTTTAAGAAATGAGCAATAACTTCGTTAACCATTAGTTTATATACACTGATGGGTCCAAAATTGACCACGACGCCGATTATGCAGTAATGTTTTCTGAAGAAACGCTTAAATATAAACTTCCTGACTACTAAGACTTCACCTGAAGTTGTGAACTGTAGACATTTTTCGAGTATGCATCACAGTCTCCAAGCTTACACCAAAGCTTTGAAAATTCTACAGGATAAAGAAAAAGTGTTCTCAGATGCCTTTGTGTTTGTATGGATTCTGTCTCATTAATGCATACTGGGTAACGAAGAAGCTGATCAAGCTGCCATAGAGGCCGCTTTTCTACAATTTCAACCTCGCCAAGAACCATCCCTCCAAGATATCATTTCGGAACTGGAAACATCAATAAAATCAACTACCATCAGGGAATCTCCATGCAGTACATAAAGTCTGCAAATTACCTCTCCACGAAGTCACTGACGCGAAGAGATTTAGTAACTCATCCGTCTCTGAATTGGCCCACTGCATTTAACTCACTCCCATCACCTCTCACGTCAACAACAACCAATATGTCATACTTGCGACACAAAACTCGACAAAAGAATACAGAACGGAATTCCGGATCATCTCCCAGAAGTGCTCATCGATAGCCTGCTTAGGTCAAAAGTGTGTTCTTATTTTAAAGATCTGAAACTCATTAATGAACTTATCACAGTGGATAGATCCCGGTACTGTTTAAAATCATACCAACTTTTGGTGAGCTGTGGCTGCGAAAGACGGCACGGCGAAACCTTTCAAAGCAATCTCTTTCTCCTAAACCAACATCAAAGTCGTAAATAATAATCATGACACGGAAATACTAGCGTTTGAGAGCTATCTTTTTATAATCTAACAACAAGTTTAGATATACAGCTAATACAGCACTTGTTGGGGCGAGATTAACTTGCACATATGTTGCTAACAAAGTTTCTATCTAAAGATAGGAACAACTGTGTTAGCGTCTGATCATTCTAAAAAAAAAAAAAAAAAAAAAAAAGTAATTTTCATAGAAGGGTGAATATTGTAATTAGAAACAGAGTTAACGTGTTAATAAATTAAAAAAAAAAGAATTAGCTGCATTGTTTCCCATTTTAAAAAGATAAATAACAATTGACAATATTGCAAATTTTTGGTTCATAAAAGTAACTGTTTTAAAAAATATTGAAAAACGTGTTAATGTATAAAACTATGTCTATTTAAAATTCTTCAAACTGAAGTAAGACAGAAATAGATTACAAATGGATAATTATTAATTATATAAAGTAATAAAATAATTGAATTTTGAGAAAACGTGTTAGCAAGTTTAAAACAATGCATATTTATAGGTTTCCATATAACATACTCCTACAAACCTGCAATGTTGGGTGCTTCAAAACAATCTGTAAATGTATGATGTATATACATAAGTAGTTGCTGTAGTTGCTGTAAGCCAGAATGTCTGTCGTTCTGATAATCTGGTTGGCGAACAGCTCAACATTCTTTCATTATCTCAGTACTATACGGAACAAAACTTTTGTCAGATATTAACATATCTAAAACAGAAGCGACACGTTGATATACAGTGAGGTTATTTGAGTTACGGGCTGCCAAAATGCGCCTGCTTACTGGTCACTGCAACCGCTAAAAGGGAGATATAGTCGCCGCGCGTAAAGTTAGTATTTTTATTTTTACTGAAAGCATAAAATGATAATATGAAGAACAAATCCGAGTTATATAATTGTTGAAAATAATGCCTCTCATCAGCAACACATTGCAGGGAACCATGTAAGAATTTCCGTATTTCATCGAAATTTTCTTCCGTATATGCTACGTTTGGTTATGGTTATTCCGAAACTCAATAAACAGAATTCGACATCCATCCGTTAATGACCGAACAAGTTTTAGGTTTGCAAGTATATTGAAAGGAACCCACTCCCCCACAAAAAGGTAACTTCATAAAGCGGACAGGAATTATTTACAATTATAAAGTAATTTATTAAACAATAAACATGTAAATGTAAATGTAATGCACATGTTAAACAGTTTGCAGTTTGAAAATGGTGCAATATGTCACATAACAATACATCATTTGAATCAGTGGCAATCCTTTAAAATATTGCTGCAATAAATATACAATTGAATAAATACTTCAAAAAATTACTTGCAGTTAAGCATTTAATACAATCTGCCTCTCGGACACTGAATAAAAGACTTTTAATACTACCCAAAACTTACCATTAGTTTTAACACATTGACATATAAAATCCCAGTTCCATGTTTTTTTTTTTTTTTTAATAACTACAACTGGAAACTGTACGTCAATATAGAAACTGCAATGAAAAATATTAGACTGAAACGTTTTAACATTTACATTATATTTGGGTCACAGGTCTTGTCCTACGGAGAAGGCTCCGAACCTAACAATTTAGAAGTAAAGGCATAAACAAAATGTACCTTAAGATGTTCTGGAGACGACGCAACTTTCGAAGGAAGCAAGAAAATGCCATTCAGGAAGCTTACGTCATCCCCTTCAGAACATACGATAGACTTGACAGTCAATAACAAGCAAGATCGGCGAGGTCTCCTGACATGGCCGCCAGATAACAAAGGAAGGAAAGAGAAAACGGCTTTCGAAAGAACTGCAAAACGGCGCATATAAAAACAGGCTGTTCAAAACACTTTCCTTGTGATTGAGAGACCCTATCTCTCAATAACAAGTTGGCCAACAGTATGGAAAGCAATTGCCAGAATATTTTCTTGCGAATCACCTTACCACTTCGCTGCAAAAATCATTTTCCATATAAGCGTCTACATAAAACCCGTTCTGCAAGACTATATTTATGTGGTGACTAAACTAACGAAGAACAATAGTAGACAATTTATATACAAGAAAACAACGTGCAATACACGAATTCTCGCAAAGCTTCTTAATCTAACTACAAGATACTACCTGCACTTGCACTATAAGGCCATGACGACTGGCTTCTCCCGGTAGTTAGCCTTACTATGCCAGCCCTTAACTCAAATAACCTCACTGTATAAACAGCGAATAACGATAAAGGCTCCAGAAGAAACTAACTATAATGTGAGCATCCCAATAATGTTTGAGTTAGACTTTTATTCCAATACTTGCTTAACCGTACAAATATTAATATATCAAGAACAAACTAACATTTGCGGACGAATCTTAGCCAAATGCGAATATTGATTGAATGAGTTCGATACTTAATTTTTTAATAAAAGCTCTATACATTATAACAGAATATTTAAAAGGTAATGTACATGTGAAATAAAATATCACTGATTTTTCTCTTATTCGCTACTAAGTGTTGACTTAATAATGGTCAGTGTTTATATGTGAACCAGTTTTTTTATCAGGAAGGTGTTCTTTCTCTTGAAATGAATGATATTCCTGAAGAAATTTCGGCTTAGGCAAGTCCAATTGAAACATACATCAGGGCAGCGGTAGGAGAAGGAACATACTGTTAAAATGCCCTATTATTAATTAAATTATTTATTATAATAATATTTACACTCCGCTAAAGTGTTGGTATGACAAGTTTAGCGGCTTAAGCCTCTAAAGTTCAATTTTTTTCGGACTGTTATCATCTCCAAAGCAACCAGTTTAGAGATTTTGTACCAAAAAGTAATCATTTTTCGTTTTTTAACCCCAATGTTCAAATACAATTGTTTTCCATCCTTCAAGTTTCCGGGAACTTATAGAGGTTGAGTTTATTTATTTCTCATTAGGGTTTTGTGTTTAGGTTATAAGTGTACCGAAATGAGCGGTGGAAGATATACTTTCTACTCGTGTGAAGCCATTTGGCCCTACTCCCAATAATGTGTCATATAATCCTCTCAAAGTCGGTAACTGTAATATTGGTGAGCAGCAAATGAAGGTAAATGTACATACACTGAGAGATAAACTGTAGCATTATAAAAAAAATTGGCAGAGTTAGATCAATAGAATGCCTTTCGCAATTTATAAATGCAAAGATTGCCAAAACCGCTACTTTTTCAAAGAAGAAAAAGGGAAATTAGTAAAGAACTGTGGAGCAGCAAAAAGGGTCTGTAAATCCCTAGTGCAACGAATAGGTGAACGTTTTCAACTTGTTCTTTGAATATTGTGCACTGGACCAGTTCTTTATTTATGTGAGTAGCTTTTCTGTTTAGATCTCCGATATTTGTATAATTAACGACCATGAGCACCCAAATGTGGCGCACCCCTCTGTTAAGTGGGGCCCAAACAAATGGATGACATATTTATGGAATCTGAATACAACGCAATGAGATAGTTTTTGGGAGTGCACACATGACTGCTCACGACCGCCTCAAACCATCTTTAGTTTCTCTCGAGTACCGGAAACCAACATTTGTAACGCCAGAGTTCACAGACTAGAATTAGAGCATCTGAAGGGATCGTAAATCCTTCCTGAACAGACATGCATTTCCTTTCTTGTGGGTCTACACAAGAAGCGGAAATTTTCTTGAAGAAATAGCTGCTTGCTAATTACCGGTAATATATATTTGCATGTCTCTACCCGAGCGCCAGCGGTTTGACCTCTGACCTCTCCCCAAACGCATGCATCCTGTTGTTCATGAAGAGGAGAGGTTGATAACTACTGTTGTTTGTTGCTCAGGGAACTTGAGTTTCCTCCCTTGTTTCGCCTGGGGCAGTTGTAGGAGCGCTTGGCCAGCTGGGATGAAAGGTCAGCTTTTACCTTGTTAATTGCCGTGTTCTAACCGAGTAGCCGCCATTTGCAATATTCACAGCACTGTGCGACTGTCTTATCAGTACTACTACTAGCCGAGTCCCTGATTAGGGAGAATTTCTTTGCTTTTCTGTAGCAATCTGCTCATTTCTCTCATTTCTTTGGAATAAGGGTGAATTATTTGTTTTCCAAACTGGAATATGGGGAAATAATAAGTATGGCAAAATATTTCTTGACCGCCCCCTCTCTGCTTTTTTCCAATTCCATTAAGTGATGCTAAACATTCAAACATTTCTTCCAAGTGCAGTGTGTATGGAATATTTTCACTGAAGAGATAGAGTGTTTTCAAATGGACGTTCATCCGCTAGAGAGCGGGTAGCGACAGCAAACACATACTGGTAACCGGTTCCTATGACCTTCAACTCCCCGCTTAAAGGAAACGTTGTCTTTGCGTAGTTCAGACGAAAAGTCAAAGAAAGCTCTGCGAAGTTTTGCGCAGGAAGTTCTTGGAATATCACCTAACTTTTACAATTAAAACCTATAAAATAACATTTTTTCAGAAATATCAGCCATATGATAATGTACAGAGAGTAAAGTGCTCTTTTAAATAGTCATGTAGCGACCAGAACAACGGGCATTGGAGTTCAAAAATGCGAAAGCATTGTATGAGTATGACCAACAAATTGATGTATGGTGCGCAATGAACACTTCCAGAATCATAGGGCCTATATTTTATGAAAATATCGTCAATGTGCAGATATACAGAGTTTAATATAATAATTACATCCTTCGAAAAAAATACTGTACATTGGATGTAAATAAATAAATATATATTTTTTTCAAAATACTCCGCTGCAGTGCATACAGCTGATCTTTTGTTAGCTTTAATTCAGGAAATTCAGGTCATTAGTAAGATATTATGACCAGCGCATTCCCCAACTCTTATCATATGCAATTTCTATGAAAGGGGGAACGTGAAGAATAAAGTGTATAGGAATTACCTCCATAAATTGCAAGAACTGAAAGACAATATAAGATACATTGCAGTAACTTCACAAGATGAAATACTGCTTGTTCTTGAAAGGTGTGAGAGATGTATGGCGGGCGTCACAAGGATATAATTTGCAATGTCTTGTAACTGTAATTTGCATGAGAGATGCATGCTCCTTAATTGAGGGGCTATGTATATGCGAATCAGTCGGCAGACAACGAGCTTCCAGCCGCCATTCGGCCTGCGCTCTGACGGATGAACGTCCATTTGAAATTCTTGTAGCGTTAGTACTGGTCAAATGTATACGATCGTTCATATATGTTTTCCTATTTATTAAACTCAATTATTTCCTGAAGTGGTAACAATGAACACGTTTATTGCGTTATAATACGTTTTTATTGTACCATTAACAGCTTGAAAGCTTGCACTAAATTGATAAGGGGTTTGTAGTTATTAAAGCTTTAGATTTTTGTATAAAGCAATACATGTTTGTTTCCAATTGTGCTTCATTTATTGAAATGTTTTTATAGTATTTAAAAGTTTTTACAAATCTATTGACTACGGAAGAACGATATTTGAATACAAGTGTAATAACTTTGAATGTTAAAGAAGTTTACTTATCCGAAAGAGGGAGAGAGGAATTATTCGCTTTCCGCACTTTCAACGATTAGTAATGATTGCCTCAGTGGCAATTTCCATCCCTTTCACAACCTAAGCGGGTTTTCCATTTTGAATTTCTCATTTCTAAACAATTTTTATATTTATAAATGTGTTTCAGATACTTTATAATGCCGATTTTACAATTTTTTTTAAACATTACTGTATTTTGCTTTCTTACATTAACTTACAGAGATTTCTGTTATTAATTTAATTTCAAAAAAAAAAAATCTATGCAGAGGAAGTACCTTTTACAAGACCGGATAAAACATAGAAGTATTTTCCAGTAGAAGGGCGGTCCAAAAATATGCAGCTGAAGAATAGGAGCAAAGGCCTCGGACGCTTCGTTGCGGTGCTGCAGATGCTATCTTCAAAGCTACAAATGTGTTTATGGGTGGTCAAGAGGGCTGAAAACAGTAGCTCACCGATGAATTACTGTCTGATGCGCCATACGCCAAGTGAATGTCAACCAGCTCTTCAGGCGTGAAATATGAGACACATAACTCCTTTCAAACAACAATATAATTCATACAGTAAATACTAATTTAATTAATTGGGGCTAAAGTATAATTTCCTGTTTCATGAAATACCCTTACAGTAGTTTTCCAAACTCTCTGTCACTTTCTCTGAGTGACAGCCCACGACTGTTTGTAGATTGAGTAGAGCCTGCTTTTGACTGGGCTTCTGCCATTGATATTGGTTTACAGTTGACTGGCTATGAACACAACAAATCGCAACGTAGCTGAGATATGCATATATATTCCTGCAAGAGCGCTCTCGTCCGATCACTCGGCAGCTATTCCAGTCGCTATAGGTCTAAGCCCAAATTCAAGGTGCCGCGCCTTGTGTGTGGCCCCCTTGGATAGCAAAGGAGCATAACCTAGCAACAGGAAAACATTCCAAATCTCCATCAGCCTCAATAGCAACACAAAATAGCGGATAGCGGCATGCCCATGCTGTTCTCAAAATAGAGAACAGCATGCGCATAGCAAGCATACTCCAAGGATGTCATATCCGCCCGCTACAATTAGAATAAGCTTTAAGCACCATCCGTCTGCCTCACAACCCAAACACCACAACCACCCTACAACCTTCATCCCATCTCTGCGGTTAAACCCATACAGGGTAGGTACAAAGCAACCACATACAGGTTGAGCACTAACCCAGCCTGCCATATTTGATTGGATTGGATTGGATTGAAGCGTCAGAGAGCATTCTTTAACTCTTTATATATACTTTGCCCGCAACCAGTATATTGTGACCTAGGATGACATTTGTGCTTTGGACAAGCGTGTCTTTGGTAACAAATTCAATACTGTTGGCCTCCTACGGAAAAGTATCAGGGATGTAGCGAGGCAGAAGAGTAAAATTTATCATTTTTATAAAAAACATAAAATTACTAGGAATTTCATTTATTCAAATGAAATATAGTATCGGTGTAACGCATTTTACTTTTCCGTTCATGAAATAATTAAACTGGTCAGCGATGAAATTATTGTTCGAAATGTATTCCGAAATAATTTGTACAATTTTATATAAAATTACATTAAACTGGAATATAACGTTAATATGAAATCCTTACGACATAGGTGAGAACAATAAACTGAATTGATTTTCAGATTTAGCTCACTAACTTCATATTAATTCATTTTATCTGGTCCTTATATGTTATTGGTTATTTTGGTAGGTTTACCGACATTGTTCTTAACCTAACATCTATTGGTTATTTGAAATTATGAAATCTAAACAATATTCTATTAACTTGCTAAATCATGTTCCTGTAAATCTATCGCCCCCCCCCTTTCTTTAACAGCTAGATGGGTTTAGTTGCATAGTCGTCTCTCTAGAACATCTTATGTTTATATAGAATGTCTTATTTAAGGAATGCGCGGAATAGTTTTCTTCAAATCGATGACCTCTGAAAACGATTGAATATTGAAGTGGGAGCCTGAGATATCGCGAAATGAGGGAGAGCTGATGCATCTCGTATTGCCCGAGGGAAATCGATGGATTTGTAATAACCGGGTGCAATGCAAACTTTCCTTTAGCCCTCGGTGCAACTGGCTCAGCCGTTTTTAATTTCTCTGCAGCCACGTGCTGCTGGGCTCTTCTCTCATAGCGGGATATTTGCACCCAAAACAACCCGCAATATTAAAGTAAAGAGTTCCATTTTACGGTTAGCTCAAAGTAGCTTTAATTAGCAAATTGTTCATCGTTTTGAATCTATCATAACTTGTGCATGTGGAATGTGCACATACACCTATAATTAGTCCACGGATATTTTATCCAGGAAGATAATTGTAATGCAACTTTCAGGTTCTAATGAATAACACCTCATAGTAGAGGAATGAATTGCCTTTTCGTTGTTTGTGGCGATGACGATGCCTTCTGACTGTATCTAAAGAATTTTCGTAATTACTAAAATTCCATTATCTTCAAATAGGAATCACAAAAAATGTTATCTTGACTTACCAATAGCACTTGAGTTTTATTGCATCACTTTGTTGATCTTGACGAGTGGTCTAGTGTTCATTCTTTTGTGTTGTAAAGTGCATTATTCAATAACGTGTTACAAGGCAATCTTATCGAGGTTCATTCGGAAAATAGCCAAACTGTTTGTGTTAGTTCATCTACAGCGAAACTCTCACTGATGATAATTCATTGATTTTCCTCTGCTTAGTTTAAACAGTTTAGTAAAAAGTAAATATAGCTTTACACCTTGGAGCGGTATATACGTGTACGTGGGTCCTAAATTTGGTGTGTACGGCGGATGTTCTTGAAGCCTTGTCTTTGGGAGGAGAATTGTGTTGTTATTGTGGGTAATAAACTCTCAGGGTTTGCTATACTGGATGTTTTGTGACACTTCAAGGCCAGCAGGACGAGAAGGATTCGAACACTAGCCACAGAAAAGAACACACTACATTTTCTGTATCTCAATATTTATTTGTTATGTAATATTTTTTCATTATAGGTCGCATTGTCCATGCAGACCTGAGTTCCAGGCTATCCCTTTTCTAACTCCTGACTATTAGACAACTCTTAAAATGAATGAATAGTGTTTAACGCCCGTTTTTGCTACAGAGGCACCACAGGCGATGGACACTGATGATAGATGAGATGAAATGATATATTGGGAAAGGATTTATTTTTAAGGAAGGAATCGTTCCAGGCCTAAGTTTAGGGTACCTCCCCGGCATTTGCCATTTATGAGGACTGAGGAAAACCTGGAAAAAACCTCAGTCAGGAAGGACGGTCCTGGCGGTATTCGAACCCAGACCTCCCGCTCACGAGTCCGAGACTTAACGACCTCGGCCACCCGTGGCGGTAGACAACTCTTAACCCTCTTACTGAGGGCTTGTAGCTCCCCGACCTCTTACTGCCTGACTTCGAATTCTTACTTCCTCCTGAACGCCCTATTTGATTTTTTTAAATTCCTAAACCCCTCCTTACGCGAACTTTAATTTTATATTATTCTGGAAACAGATTGAATTCCGGGCTTCCTTATTGCATATCGCTTAATATTTATTGTTATATGGGCTGACTCTGTTTCGAGCTATACGTTCATTTGTTATTTCTATTCCTTTACCCCACACTTCTACAAAATTTCCGGTCCATTCTTTTCCCATAAAAGCCGTGTAATAAATTTCGGCATATACCTTTTAAGTCGAACTTCTAAAATAATGAGTTTCCTCCCCTAGTTACTTTTAGATCGACAAACCTTCTCATAGATAAAGCACGTTCCCGGCCATCCATTTTCTATCTCTACTTTCTGGAAATTTTTCTGCGAAATTCTTTATTGTGCCCCTGTACTATTTCATATGTCATCTTCGATACATTCTCAGAAATCTGTATTTCTACGTCTTTTGTCCTTTGCTTCGTTAGGTAAACAATGTAAACAACTTTTACCCTGAAAGTGAAAATGACCCTTTTACAACATGCCGGCAATGTTCGCTCCAAAATATTCACACAGATGAAAAGTAACCATCCTCCTATCTCCGCCTCTTTCTACTAACTGCCTGCTTCAGGTCTACCGCCGACAATCTTTTCCTTAAACATACAATACAACCCTTAAACACAATACAATAGCTCTGTCTCTCTCTACAGATTTTACAGTCATCAATAAAAGCTGAAAATAAATGCTATTCTTCCACCTTGCTCCGATATGCACAACATATTGCTATCTGCTCAGATACTTACATATATTAATCTTAATAATAATTGCAATAAGAACTTAATATTAAGGAGCTCCGAGTTCCGGTGCCAATCTGAATACAGTCTCTATTCATGGCTATACACATGAACCAGCAATTTTTCAATTTTTGGCCTTTCTTTTGCCATTGCAACCGTAAAACATTGAAACGACACCTTGTTTTGATGGAACAGCACATTTCTGTGCGACAGTCTTGGCAGTTTTTCCTTCAAAGATCCAATAATCTGTATAAAACACCCCTGATATTCTGTTACCTTTATCAAACGGTCTGCCAAAGCTACTAATTGAGAATCATACACTCCTAGACAGTAGCCGCCATCTTCTCAGGAACGAAACGGTCTTCGCGTTTTTTGAGGCACTTCCACATGTCATTGTCAATTATTTTGACCGCTTCTTCGACTTGGATGTGTAATGATGAATTCAAGTCTTGTCAACGGTCATGAATCGAAGCTAAAATAGTGAATTTAAACACAGCCATGGCACTGAACTTCTCTTTCGTCTGCGATTGGGCCACAGTAAACAATAATTGTATACCACACAGCTTTTACATTCACACATTCAGAGTCTCAGCTATCTCAGGCACTTTCATTCAACGATATTTCATTACGATACCATGGTTGCCAATGACATCCTTCGTGATGACCTGAATTGGGCGTCCAAAGTGCGCTTATTTTTTGGTGCGGAATATGATTTTCATACAATGCAATTTGATCACTTTTTTAATTAAAAATATTTAATCACTTCATGAAACTCCACTTTTACAGCTCCTATGGCAGATGCAACAGTAGATAATTCAGAGAACTGCCAAACGTTAGCTACCCATCGTATTTGGATGATCCCTTGCCCTACACCTTAATAGTAACACTTGCCAACAACGGTAACAACGAAATTTTACTCCATTTTTAATTTGCCAGTCCTTTAAAACCACTAGGTATTTTTAAAAAGTCATTTTTACTTTAAGTTATGACTTATACTGCTACATGTTAATATCGACTTGTTCTGCAAGTTCGATTATGAAATTACTTATTCTAGGGCAAACAGTATTCTTTCATTTTCTGCATTAAATTTGCATTTACGTGGGTACTAAATAAAATAGTTTCAGTATGTATTATAGATATATTACTGAACATACAACGACATTCCCATTGAGGCCTTCAATATAATCTCCTGCGTTGTTCAGCACTGTTTCCCAAATCCGTGGTAGTGTCGTATGCAGCTGGCAACGTTATTATTGTTGATGTCTGCAACGGACCAACCTAAGGTGCCTAGTAAGGAAGGAATATCTGGAAACCTGGTGCTTTGGAGGGTTCCTTCAACCAGGAAAGAGTTGAATGTATGGTGAGTATGCACTTCTCAATGTAACCCGGCCAACAATTTGATCACATGTCTGCCACGTGACAATGAGCGTTGTTAAATAAGATGCCTCTCCAGGAAGTGCGGACGTTTGCGCAAGTGACGATGGAGGAAAATTTAGTAGGCTCAATCTGCTGACTCTCCCGTCCTCCACGAATCACCTCGACTCTGTGTGTAATAGTAGCGCATCGTTGTCACAAGCTTCCTGCATTACTTCATAGCTTTGAAGGGCTTTTTTGCCACGGGCCTCTAGTTTTTATCCAAGAATGCTATTTCAGATTCGTAAACGTGCTTTAGAGCTCCTCATTGGTCAGTTCAAACACGTACAGCATCACAACCACTAGCTTTACATTGTACATCTTGACATGGCTCGAACTGCAATATCCAGATCCTTCCCTCGCACGAGCGTGTGCGTACTACTTTATTTACGGCCCACGCAAGCAAGCTATGCAATGAAGAAGGGATAAAAGATATACTCCGCCCCAACAGGGACCAGTATGCCGCTATGAATACACTTATTCATTTATTTAAAGACGGGTTTTAACATCTTTGGGAATTAGCGTCCCGTGAAAATGCCGATAAACTAGGAATGCGATATGGTTTTGTAGTATTTCAATTGTGATGTACACAAACAGATTTTCTGCTGTTTTCCCTCGGGCTTCTCCTGTTTCGTTGCTTTCATACCACCAATTTTCATTTTTTATTCGCGTTTTCATGTCGTCTTAATAGCTGGCTGCCATTTTGGTGGTGACAGTGGCATCACTCGCCCTCGAACACGTCTCGTTCCTTTCCTGCGCAATTCTCAGTTTGTAAGGCTGTCTTTCTCTTACTATCAAAAGGACTTATGGTACCCCCCCTTTTTTTTTTGAAAGGTCACAACAAAAGAATTTTCCAACGCCTGTATGCTCTGTTAAAAGATTTCTGTCTAAATAAGAGGAAATATATAAAATTCGTAGGTGAGGTGATAAATAAACAAATCACGAAAGGGTGCCCCCAGGGATTGGTCCTTGGGCCGATCTTTTGGGACATTGTCTTGGAAACATATTTGAATATTTTAAAACGCGACATTAATATATTGAACACCACTGCCTACGCCGACGACGTTATGTTTCTAATTGAAGGAAATAGCAGGAAACAACTGGAAGAAAGGGCAAATAATCTGCGTAAATTCCAAACGACAGGTTGCTCCTGCCAAATCTGTTACATGCTCTTAAAAGGAAATATAAAAGAAGACCCTTCCATAAAATACAACAATCAAGTAATCACATGAAAAAGAGAAGTGAAGTCCTTAGGATTGTATTTGGATGTAAAAATTTAACTTAAAAAAAAAAACATACTGATTATGTCAAATCAACATCCGAGAAAACAATGATGCAATTGGTGAAAATTATACAGTCAAAATTTAAAGTATCGTTACACGCAATAACAATTTACCTTAATGCATATTTGCAGTCATAATGACATATGGGGCAGGGGTGCAACCAGGATGCATAATACAAGTTTAAAAAATCAATTAAGAAGCACACAGAGGAAAATATTATTTAGATACACAGGAGCGGTCAGCACCACACCTACTCTGGCCCTCTTTGTAGCCACCAGAATTTGGCCCATGGATTATTAATACGTTTAAGGGAATCGAGATACTGGTTTAAGAAAAGAAATAATGAGAAAGTTACTGAAATAGTTGGAAGAGATTATATTTAGACCTGTGACATAAAATATAAGCTTCAATTAACCTGGCAACAAGAGTGGGATGGAATCAATGCAGGGAGGAGAACGCACAATCTGTTTTATAATATAATATTTCACTAACTAACAGGAAAAGTCCCGTACGGTGCTTATTAGTGCAAAATTAAAAAAAAAATAATGAAAATTCTAAATATTGTTATAAGCAAGATACACCAGAACATGCGCTATTTGAATACACGAGATATCCGATAGAACACAAGAGGAGAGAACTACTTTAAGTGGATATCAGATAAAATACATCCCAAGAACAGGAGAATTATACCACCATCTAGAAAATTTAGCTCACAAAGTAAGTAAAATCGCTTGGGAGGAGAGAATTGAACTGGAGGAGATACAAGTACTAATACAAGAAGAACAAATATTGAGCAGATCAGAAAGGTTACGCATCAATAACTTAACACACGCACATATATATCAATAAATAATTTTCCTATAGATGACAGTCAAGATGCAGATCAAATCACACAAGCAGGAGGAGCGGAAGGAGAGGAAGATCAAGACGAGGACTAAACGGAATGTCCATCAATAAACCTAGAGGCCAGAGGCGAACAGATGGGGACGAGTGGAAGAAGAGGGATGTTAAAAGAGGTCGACAACACAGAGGAAGTGGGAAACCGCAGCCAGGAAGGCAGAAGTTGAGGAAAAGAGGAAGAGAAGTGAAGGGATAGAGGAGCCGGTGCAGGAGAATTTAAAAGAGTGTATTAATAATAGAAGCAATGTGAAGTAAAGGGAACTCTAGAATAATAATAATAATAATAATAATAATAATAATAATAATAATAATAATAATAATAATAATAATGTGTATTACAGCCTAAGTTGAATAAGTTGTATAACATATACATAAATTTGTTATAAATATAATTAACAAAAATTGTATAAATTTTAGGTAACTTATTGGTGATATAGATTAAATAAACACTAGGAAAATTATTGTACTAGATTCCAGTACACGTTCGCCGGGAACCGGTGGAACTGTTTATGTTTAGTTTAGTTTACAGTTTATGTTGCATTGTAATCTGTATTTGGTTAACAGCTGGTTACCAGTTGCAAGTTATTGACTTCCAGCTGTATGGGAATTTATAGATGGTATAGTTATAGTGCATTTGTTTTATTGTATATTTAGTTTTAGATTTAAATAAATATGTATAATAATAACGTAAAAAATGTAAAAACATAAATTGTGAAATAAAAGTTAAAGATGCTGCAATATACGCCTCGGTGTAGGAAACATGGTACCGGGATGCAGTATTACAGTTTTTTATTTTTACTTTTATCGATAGGACACCCAAGGGGTGGTACTTAGGGCACACACAAGCTCAAATAACGAGAAACAATTGTTTTAGTATGAATTCACCAGAGATGCCGTGGTTTGTCTGCGGTCGACTGAAACATGAGGCTTGTGGCGCCACATCATCCTTAGACTAGGCTACAATAAGCCTCCTTATAGCCTGACATACCTCAAGGTTTTCTGAGCTCTCTTCATTCCGTTTGCTACTCATGACTTTTTGTAATTAAACAGCCAGAATTCGACACCCTCCCGTTGATATCTCAACAAGTTTTAACCTTGGAAGAGACTGTAAGGAAAATCCCCTGGATGCGGCCAGAGAAAAGTAAGTTTAAAATACGGGAGAAGGGAGGTTTACAATTGTAATATATTTTATTAAACAATTATAAATGTAAACCAAAGGCACATCTTAAATAGATTTTACGTATGAAAAATGAAAATTGCGTAAAATGTAACTCAGCAATGCATCATTTGAACAAATGATAAAACCGCGAAATATTGCCATAACAAATATACACAAATGGATAAATGATTAATAAAGAATTACTTGGACGTAAGCATTTCATAGAATCTTCAGTTTGGGAAATTATAAAATACTTTTAAAACTACCCAAAATTTACAAATAGTTTTAACATATTGTTTTCCAAAACCCAAGTTCCCAGTTTGTTTAAAATAATTACAAAAGAACATTTGATAGCAATGTAGCAAAGTTCAATTAAAAATTACAGTAAAGCAATATATCTGGGCCACAGAGCTTATCCTCTGGAGAAGGCTCCGGGCTTAACAATTTAGAAACAAAGGCTAAAAGCAGCTATTCCGAACTTAATTAGCAGAAGGAAGAGAAAGCACGCCGGTCAGGGCAATTACGCCACCACTTGCCGGAACTTTCGATACACTAAAGAACCAATAGCTAAAAAGTATCAGTTAGTGAGCCCTCCTGACTTAGTTAGACAGTAAGGGGGAAGGAAAAAGACTTTCGGAGCATAGGAAAGGCGCGCAAAAACTGTACACCTCTTATCTTATATAAAATGATTTATCTTTGCTAACTATTTCTTATACTTTGATCATTTTTAATTACAAATGAAAAGATACAACGGTGCAGACGAGAGTTTGCTTAGTCAAAATTTCCTTAAGCACAATTTTCCTAAAAAAATGACATTCTCTTTTAGAATAAAACGCCCTAATCACCAACGGAACTGACAATGCCATATTGTTTCTGAAGGTTCTTTGTCGAGCTAAATATCGAATTCTGATGAGATAATCAACAAGTCTTGTGTAGAAATTTGAGTAAGATTGTCTACTAATTATCCTTCACACAACCGTCTATACATGCACATATACACCAATTTAGAGGGTAGTTAAAAATCCTGCACTACATAAATAATTTTTTAAGCATTTTGTTCAGTGACATCAAATTCTGTTATGTGGGGAAAGCCGTATACTGAGAACTCAAAAATAAAATGATTTGTCCACTTTCTTCTACTCTGGTTTAACTCTAATTCTCTTATTTTAAATGTAATATCCAATAAATTTTTGTATTTTCAAATAATGCTCTTAAAACATATTTTTTTGCAAATATATTGTTGCTAAATAAGAAAACAAACAAGTGTAGCTAATTGTAAAAGGCTCCTTCCTTAACAAAAACAAAACTAGTTCACCGTCTAAAGTATGTCTTCAAACTGGTAGCCCTTATATGTATGACAATGTACCAGTCGATTATAGAAACTATACAAGAAATGACTTAATCAGGCTTTAAGAATGCCTTGTCTTGCTCCGTTTCCATTATTCTACATGTCATTCTAAGATTGGGTGTTTTTCAACATACTACTGACTTTGAATGGCCCCATTCAAAGAAGTTCAAAGTCGACAAACCATTGTGATGGATAAAATTGGTCTAAATGCTGGCGAATATTCTGTCCATAGTGAGCTGGAACTTCATCTTGTTGGAAATAGATGTTATTTTTGGGTAGCACATGGTTGACTGGAAATAAATTTTCGATAGCCGACACTATATAATTTCGAAGCAAATCCAAATACCTATTAACGTTTAGCGTTTCTGTTAATAAGAGAGGATCAATGATATGACCACTAACAACACCAGTTCAAACAATGCGGTTTTGTTCACACTGCGTGTGGTTCTCCTCCATCCATTGTACTTGTATCTCCTCCAGATCCAATATAGGCAACCGTGTCTGTTGGCAAATTCATTCAGACAGAATGCGACTTCATATGAGAATGGAATGTGTCTAAGAAAAACTGGACTGTTGTTAATGCGCTCCATCATTAATTTACAAAACTGCATTCTTCTATTGGGATCGTCCTCTTAAAGTTGCTGCTAAAGTTTAATTTTATAAGAGTGTTGCTGGGCACGTTTAAGAATTTTCATCAGGATCTTTGGCTTATATTTGATTCCAAAGAAAAAATTATAGTAGAAACTTTTGTATTTCCTTGCATATGGAAAACTTTCAATGTAGCATTATCATCCCATGCACTTTTCGGGTTCCACAAAAATATGATCTAATACATTATAAGTGTATGAACTTGTTATTTGAAGTTATTATTCTGTTACCCTTGTACTTTACAACTCCATACTTACAAGTGTACAAGTAATTTTTCGTTGTTTTGTTACACAGAAGTATTATATTAGTCGGGCAATGGTAATTTATATAAATTTCTCTACAAGGGTAGGAATATTGGTAACTTCAAAAGCTAGCGCAAAATGAAAATATCTTTTTAATAGTTTTAGGAATTAGTTGACCTAAATATGCGAAGTATTAACGAATGTGATGATTATGATGAGAGTAGGAATATGTATAAAGAAAAAATAATTCAGTATTTAGGTACAATAAAAAGTTAAGTGCAATTAAAGTACGGCTCATGACTTATATTGGCGTTTTCTGTTTAAAATGCATATTTCAGTCCAGCATCTTAGTTTGTGTTTTTTAAGGTTCTTGCTACATGCCAGGAAAATATTTTCTTTCCATTCTATCTCTTTTAACACAATTTTCCCAATTTTTGCTTATAATGAGAACGTGATTGCAAGCAATATAAACAGATATATAAATAATCAAATGGACTCAAAAAAATAAATGACCGGAGCAATGGCAATGCCCAATACTCCTGCTATTTCTCGAAGACTGTAGTCATATGCGATCGTCGTCTCAAAGTGGATTATTACTCATGAATATTATAAATGTATAACAAAGTATTTAAATCATTATATCTGAAAAAATACAAGATCCATAGCAGCAATGGTAGTAATCCTCTTTGTACATAAAAATATGAATTTATTACTAAGGAGTGGACATAACCTATTTCAAGGGATGGGGCGTGTGGCAAACAGCTGTTCCTCCATCTTGATCTAAGATAAGTCCCTTGTAACTTTTGACTACTTTTCAAATTCTGTACTTCTTTCGTGGAATAGAAAGCCAAGACAGTAACTTGTAACTTGTACTGTACTGTATTAGACCATTCTTTTCAGGAATAGGGCCCAGATCTTGGTAGTGCTTCACGCTTCCAGCTTCAGTAAATTTATTTAGATCATTGTCACTTTCTACGTGGTTTGTAATCCGATGCCTCTGAATGTAACAGTTTCCTTTCTCCATAGCCAACTATAATTAAAATTAGAATTATTTCTCTTTCACTCAACATCAGATAAAATTACTAAATAAACTATATGTCAGCTTTAACACCTCAAATAAGATGTTTCTGTATCAATAAGCAAACAAAAGACAGTGTTTACGTTATGTGAAAACAGTTTTATTATTCGCTACACTCTTTTGTTTTCTAGATTTAGCAACAATAAATGTATACATAAGTATCTAGTGTGAATGCTTCTTGAAGAGCTATTGTTAGAGTTATTCGGAAATTCAAAATATGTTGGATATTCCATTTAAAATAAGAGAGTTGGAGTTAGAGGTTGTGTAGATGTGCGTTCAACATTCAGGTATTCGGTTAATCGTGCCCCAAAAACTGAAGTGCGCAAACAAGTAGTTCACCGTCCTCTGGTCCTCTGATAGTTTACGGGAAAGAAGGCACTCGATCCGAAAATCCAAGTTGTGATTCGTATCGGATAGGTATACTCAAGGGTGAAAGTATACATGGTCTTAGAGCACAGCAGACAATTTGGGAACAGCTCGAGGCATTTAGAACCGGAAATCTGAGTTGTGATAAGCCAAGTAGTCCACGAATGTCTGTTTTTGTGGCCTTCTGCATGTACTGGAGCGTGGTACAATCAATAATGCACCTGGCAGACCGCTCGAGTGAGAAGAGAGCGCTTCTCCCAGGGATGAAGCAGCCTGTCTGTACCAGCTTCTATTACTCATGCTGCTAACATCAACCCCGGCTACCGTCTTCTCTTCCGAGGAACAAATCTGCTATTCACTGTAGTCACTCTGCTTGAACTTCTGAGCAACCATTTTCCATTCACAAAAACAATAATTAACTAGAACTGTTAAAGTTAAACTGCTAAAGTTAATTTCACCTCAATGCTGAAACTACAGTTACATTTGAAACATTTGGATTATGTTTTTGTTCTGTGTTAAATAAACTACAGTTAAAACAAATATGCATTTTTTTTTCTTATAGCAAGATGCGTTTATTTTGTACTCCATTTGTCTAACAGATTTAAATTTGTAGACATACTACTGCAACGAATTATTCTAAAGTTTTTTTTTACAGCATTTATTAGCAAATACTTTTTTTTGATCAATTATTTACTGTGAAGAAAAGTATATGCCGAAAATAGAACATCTGGCAACAGTTGGTGTCTCGTCTACTCCAGCCTTTGAATTCGTGCTAATGTTTGCCGTAGTATCAACAAAAATATCTTTAAATTATATTTACAATATTTTTTTAATTGATTTATTTATGGACGCTCTTTAACATCTCAGGTCATCAGCGTCCCATTCAATTCAGGGCGTGAAACGTCCGACAAATTTTCCTCAGAGGCCTCTCTTTCAGGCTTGAGGTTCTTTTTCGTGCCGTAGATGTACGACACGGGACCCACGGCTTTACTTCTCTTCCGAAGGAAGCCATACTTAGGATTTTTACGCCCGAAAAAATCCATCGGTCCTGGCCGGGTTCGAACCCGCGTTCTTGGGTGTAGGAGGCAAGTATGGTAACCACTACACCACCAGGACCGACTTTTACAACCGTGCTGTCAAAATCTTTTTGGCTAAGTAATGCAAAGTCTAATTTGACGAAATAGATAACATTATTCTAAGTCTTTAATTCTGTAATATATACGGTGTCTGAGTGGACTTCGTCATTAACTTAATTTTTAAATGCTTCTAGACTAATTGTTCAGGTAATAACGGCTTTATCTATTGTAAATGAAGAACCAGATTTAAAAATTCAATTCACGAATCTTCTGCCTTCCTGACTGATGGTCTAACCGACTACCGTGGCCTCTAAGCACAGAACCACGAACCACGAACCTCGAATCTCTCTTACCTGATTCTATACATCCTAGAGACCTTCTTATTAGATATTTGATCCTTAAGAGGAGACTGAAATGCTAGGAGTACTTATGACTCAGGTTTCTAGCGGTTAATTTATATATAGAAATAGTTACTGCACACTAACCATGTATAGAGCATATGTTTATGTAGGCTTTATTTTTCTTTTCTTTTATTTGCGTTTTATGGATTAAGTGCACTATTAGTTCTAGACAACATGGCTTCTGGGGTATTATATTTCCTTGTCTAAGTCCTCTTTTGCTTGCATAATTTTTAATTTCAAATCTTGTGCACGTATAAAATATATTTATTTCTTATAAGAGGCGGTTTTTTTTATTTGGTTTATTTACGGACGCTCTTTAGCATCTCAGGTCATCAGCACCCCATTCAAATCAGAGCGTGAAACGGTCGATAAATTTTTCTCAAAGGCCTCTTTTCAGCTTGAGGTTCTTTTACATGCCGTAAATGTACGACACGGACTCACGGCTTTACTTCCCTTCCGAAGGAAGTCATACTTAGGATTTTTACGCCCCCAAAATCCATTGGACCTGGCCGGGACCGAACCCGCGATCTTGGGTTTATGATACGAGTATGCTTACCACTACACCACCAGGACGGACTTAGGAGGCAGTGTAAAATGTAAATTGTTGCATGGATTTAAGTTCAAAGTTCAGTGAGGGAAGGTACGCTTGATGTGTTTTCGAGTTAAGTTGTTCTTTATTTAAAGAGAAAACACGCTCTTAGATTAAAGGTTTGGAATCTTGTGACCCGGATGATCTAGAACTGACAGTGGTTGAGAAAAAGAGGGATACATGGAATAGGTAACCGTCATGAAATTTCTAAGGAACGAAATGATGTCTAAGGAACGAATAGTTTTATGTTTACAGTATGCTGTTTCAAATACTTGGTGTTTGTATGTTTATTATTATTATTATTATTATTATTATTATTATTATTATTATTATTATTATTATTGTGAGTATCATTTATGAAGATTTTTAATTAAAAAGTCTATGCTTTGCTGAGAAAAGTGTGTAACTTTATAATTCAAAATATCTTTAGAGAGGAGCTATAATATTGCTGAAGTGTTAACAAAAATCAGAGAATATTACAAATTTATTATATTACAATATTTACCTCCAAATTCTCTCGTGTGCTAGTGATGTTATGTTTTCTATTAAAATTGCAGTCTAATTTTATTTTAATTTTATTACTTAAACATATCAATAAAATACTTTTTCCCACCATGGGAATGTAAAATGGCAACCTACACATTGGTTTTATTCACAGGAGGGATTTTGTTATTTAATCATTACTAATATTTTTAATGCTCTTCTCAAATTTAATTTTTAACTAATAATAACTTGAGTGTACTTTTGGGGTAACGTTAACTTATAAAGAGCTAAAACAAAACGAAAAAAATAATAATTAGTTAACACAAAAGATTTCTATCAATATTTACTTTACACTTTTCATAGATGAAATATTTAAACAATTAGTAGACCAAACACATCTTTCAATTTAAGATTTCTAATTTTTTTTACTTTTTCTGAAAGATAGGGCAATATAATTTCTTCGTTAACTTCTTTCACACGCCTACGTTTTTTCTATTTACAGAACAAATTATGTTTATTTTCATATAACGAAACAGATTCCTTCGGAAATATTAAAAGAGATAGAAACTTAGTAGCACTTAAATATCTTCGGTATAAATACATAATTTTCTTTGAAAACTTTCATCCAGCAAGGGCACACATACACAAAGAATTTCAGAATATTTCAAATTATTTATTTTGTTTACATTTTTGCCATTCGATAACAGTGGTTTCTGATTTAAACAATGGCAAGTGCATATAACATTTACTTGAAATTCAAAATTACTTTAATTGAAATATTATTTTCGTGTAAGTGGTGGAAAAACATTCTATGCAACACGAGAGCAACTAATTTTATTTACTCTTAAAAATCTGCCTAGGCATCAGTTAAAATTTTTTGCATAAATGAATATTCAAACATCTGTTGTAGTAATTTTCAACCAATAATGAGCATTTCTTACAATTTAATTTTAAAATAGGAATTGCATCGTAGGGTTAAGCATGAAAATATTTCTATGTAGGAAATTTGCAAATGGAGTACTATTTTCTGTCTTATTACACCAGAATGTATGAACTGTGATACTTTTAGGGCGTTAACACTTTTTATTTAAAAAATTCCATTTGAAATTACTTAATTCTCAATTGCAATGTTAACTGACTAAGAACAGAAATTCTGTGATTAGAAGTTAATTCAATGTTTGTTCCTCAAGAGGATTTAATTTCCATTTTAACTACCTTACTACTTCCAATTTTATTTGAAAAGTTTACAATTATCTCATTTTAAAAATAATTCTTTATACATTTGTAAAGTTTTGAGACTAATTAGAAAAAATCGCTGATATCTCTTCAATGCATTTTTCTAAGTGCCTGTTTTTTATATAGCTGTGAAAGTGCTAAAATAGATAAAAAAAAAGTGAAACGACACAAATAATATTCTTTAGATATTTCTACTTTATTCCAAGGCTATGCTAGAAACCAGAATACATGTGCATTTAGAAAGTACAATTTTAAAGTTATTACAGTGGAAAGTGGGCTATGTATTCCCATTACAGAAAACAGCCAAGAATGAGAGTTTTTTCTTTGTATTAATACAACTATTATTTTTAACTTTAAAAACATTTCACATATTCTAAAGAGTTAAGTTGGAATCTTTTTTTATATTTCTTTACTGAGAGATATTCAGTACATTCTATTTGCTTAGCTTTAATTATTTTTTTCACTGCTTTTATTACTTGGAGCCTGAACTTGACACAATGCTATTCTTCCAACATGCCTATAAGTGGTTTGTCCTTTGTTTAATTACAGCTTCATCTCATTTTCATTGTTTCATCCTTTCTGATGAAAGAATGTGAACGAAACCTTTGGGGATTTTATCTCTACGCATTGGCTTAAAATATTAACAGAGCAGTGCACTTTGTGATCTCGGTGCAAAATGACAAAGCAGTAGAATATCCTGTCATGCCTATATGTCGGTGTGTTTTGTACTAAATAGGTTCCCATTATTGATTTGATGTAATCTATGCTGCTGCTCCTTTGATACATTGATCGCTATATTTATTTTCATTTGCTTCTGATAGATTGCCTTTTGATCTCTTCAGTGATGTTGTGTTACATTTAGTAAGGTGCCCTACTATTTGCTTCAATTTTCGTGAAACTGCAGTAACCAGGTAACGTTAACATATCTCTGGTGGTGGAAAACTAGATTAGCTATTGTTTTATATATAGGTTGTTGTTATTTTATTCATCGTATATTTCGTTATTATCCAAGCTTCTAAACCGTGTAACAGCAATGAAACAACCATTGCTTTATTACGTCATAATTAAATAGATGCAGTTTTTTACTCAACGTTCTGTTTATTTTTCCATAAATATTTTTAAATTTTGCAAAATTACTTTGCATATTTCGATCGTAATCAAACGAGACATCATTCTAACATTTTTTCCTTAAAACTGCCATATTTTTTTCTATAGATGTTTGTCTTGTCCTTTGTATAATTTACATAAATCTAATGTGTTCTTTTAAGTTTGTGTTCTATATTGTATATATATTAAATAAAAAATTATGAAAGACTGCAACCTTGTTTCACTCTTTGATTATTTTCTACATAATTATTACATAATTTATTCCCCATTTTAAAACTAATTCCGTCTCTTTATATAATCTCTTTAATAGCTGCTGTGAGATATTTTGTGATTTAATTTTCCCTGGTTTTTCTATTTTAACTTTATCAAAATCATTAACAAAGTCTACAAACTCTGTGTATTTCATTGTATGTTCTTGTCTGTTGTGTTTTAATTCTATTAATGAGTCATCTTCCTGGTCTGAAACGTTATTTTTATTTTATTTATTATTTTTTATATTTTAAAATCTAATTTGTCTTCTGTATCTTGTATTTAGAATTTTTATTCCTGTATAATTATTGCAGTCTTTTATTTAAATGAAGTAAACTATAGTTGATGATCAGTTGTCTAGAATATATATCATATGTTGATTTGGTTTATTTAAATCTCAGGTCATCAGCGTCCCATTCAATTCAGGCTGTGAAACCGTAAATTTTGCTAAGAGACCTCTTCTTTCAGGTTTGAAGTTCTTTTACGTTCCGTAAATCTACGACACGGGACCCACGGCTTTACTTCACTGCTGAAGGAAGAATTTTTACGCCCAAAAAATCCATCGACCCTGGCCGTTATTAAACCCGCGATCTTGGGTCTACGAGGCAAGTATGGTTGCATTAATCCACCAGGACCGATTGGGCGAATATTGCTGAAAGTAAAAACACTGATACAACAACACTTACCATTTTTAAAGTATTTATTTATTGTCGCTTTGACTGCATTGATCTTCTCACGACGTGTGTAGATTGTGAGCTGAATACTACAGGTGTAAGTCTGTAGGGATGAATGAAATGAGCTCGGAGTTCTTGGCACCTTAAAGCTATCTGGTAATCACTTGCTCAGAGTAAAGAAAACACCGAAGAAATCTTACTCAGAGAGCTTGACCTGACAGGAATTCGAACCTATGACCACCGCATTTGTAGTCGCAAACTCTCCCTAGACTACGCAGGCAGTCTATGTTGCTTTATGTTATACATTCAAAAGGAATATATATATCCGTATTAAAAGCCTGAACCGAACAAACAATTTAATAAGTAGCAATGGGCTTTTATTGTAGCCGTTGTAACAGCACATACAAGTATAACGTCGCATGGGCCCTAGGGCCCTACATGCTAACACTGTCCTTGTAACCGTCAAAATATACATACGTCACCTACATACAGACCTATGTGCATATATACAAACACACCGATATATCATACGTTTTCTATGATTAATTTTAAATGCATACTCTGATACAAACATGAATAGAGCCCCTTACTCCAAGACCTCCTTCCCTTTACTCACTACCTCTCCAATTCCCCTCTCTTCTACATAAACCTTCTTTGTCGTGTTTTGCTAAAAATATTCCCCATTTGTGTGTGTATCTCTCATGCACCAACACTTTCCGGCAGGTGTTCAAACTTCTTTCGGAATTAAGAAATTGTGATGGTAAATGCTCATTTTTTAAAAGTTCTGTTTCCCTGCTTTCTCCGCACAGTGGGGAGATTCTTTCCCCGAAAGCATTAATTGTTTTATTTCCTTTCCAAAGCCCTTAAACTGAACCATGCAGTACCACTTCTCTCTTCTCTACCACATACATCTAGATAATCCCCCCTCCCCCAAAGTCGGTCCTGGTGCTGTAGTGGCAACCATACTTGCCTCTAAACCCAAGATCGAGGGTTCAAACCCGGCCAGGACCGATGGATTTTTTCGGGCGCAAAATCGTAAGTATGATTTCCTTTGGAAGGGAAGTAAAGCCATGGGTCCCGTGTCGTACATTTACGGCACGAAAAAAAACCTCAAGCCTGAAAGAAGAGGCCTCTGAGCAAAATTTGTCGGCCGTTTCACGTCCTGAATTGAATGGGACGCTGATGACCTGAGATGTTAAAGAGCGTCCGGAAATAAATCAATCAAAAAAAAAAAAAAAACCACTTTCGTTAATGATACCAACTCTTTAAGAATCTCACAGCTTGCTGTGCCCCTCCCTAATTGTAGCAATAATTTTTGAAAATGTGTTTGTATCCGATTCAATTCCTCGATGTTTTCCCTTGTCCAAATTTCGGCCCGGTGCGTCATAGTTAACCTCACACCAGCCTTTTACACCAACTCCATTGTTCTCAGCGGAGTTTCCGTTATTTTATGCCTCTATATTTTTAATTATGCACTTGCGTTTTATGTCTATGTGCTTTTCCCAGCTCCGGTTCATAGCTAAAGTGACTCACAAATATGTGAATTTCTTCACATTTTCTTATGCCTGACCTGCATGCTCCCACCTGCTGCACACCGCACCGTTTTTGAACGTCACTGTTTTGATCTTCTCCTCATTGACTGCAAAGTTCACTTTGCAGACCGTCAATTGTTGTGGATATCAATATCATAAAGGAGAGCAGGTATGGATATGTCTCGCATATTCGGGGCATCAGATTCTGCAACACACATTTTCTCCGGTATGTCATCTACAAACAAATTGAAAAGGAGGGGTGATAGGACACAGTCTTGCCTCACAACTCTCTCCTTTCACATGTTGAAACTTTGTCACGATCAAAATGGTTATATTACTTTTAAATAGCTGGGTTGTCTTTTTTATTATTATTTTTATTAATCCTGATTAGAGTAAGTGCAACTTCGTGCAAAATGCTAATGTTGGGAATGCCAGAGATACATTATAAAGGTATTTCTTAACATGTAGAAAATCTTTAGAATTGATAGAGGAATTAAAAGCTCATAAATATGTAGTCATTTCGTTTTTTTTTTTATCGTTATTCTACAGAAAATGCTCTAAACGATCGGCATGAACTCTAATCGAAGGTTATCTTACACTCAGAATATTCCAGGTGACTGTTAACATACGTCCCAGCTCAATATGTTGGCGAACACCTTCCACCCTATCAATGAGCCTGTAATGCCACCGGGCTTTAAATGACCTCACAGGAACCATAAATGAGGTCAGGAAAACGAGCGGTCTAGGATGTCATTTAATTTGGAATCGTTGACCTAGAATCGCGCCTAGCAAAGCGAGTAAAATGAGGCGGTGTCCCATCATGCATGATCCACATATAGCATATTAAGTTTAGTGGTATATTTTATACAAAAAATCACAGAATTATGCTTCTGTCAATATTTTAGATAAAATAAAAGAGTTGTCAATTATCCCAGCCGATATATTAATGTTAAAATGTTGTTAGTGTCTTGTTTCCAAAATTTAATGGGAATTTTTCATCAGCTCACGCATGCATATTGAGAAATACTGTACTCCATTCTGTGGCAAATCTATATTTACTATGAGTGATGGAGATCGCTTTAACTGCAAACCAAAACACAATATCAGCATGAAATTTTGTAGTTTATTTGTCAGCATACTACAAAAAGATAAACAGACCACATGTTTATATATTATTTTATTTATTATTAATATTATTTGTTTAATGCTTGTGTTTTAGTTCTCAATCATTTCCCCAGAGGTATCTTACATATTGAGCAACGATTTGCGACTTTATAGGGTAGTTCAGACGATATCGCTTGGAATTCGCATTCGGGAGGTCTCGGGTGAAATCCCTTGGAACCGGCCATCTTGACCTCCTGTTTTTTCATGGTTTCCCTGATCGCTTAGGCGAATGCCGGAATGGATCTTTGTTTTCCACGAATTTTCCTCTCTCCTATTTCATCTCACTTCATTCGGTTGTTAAAGGGTCGAAAGTGCCAAGACTAGGTGGGCTGGCGCGGTGTGATAGTGGCTTGCTCTTTGTAAACGTTTTTGTCCCGGCATCGAAGCGCATCTTCTGCGGAGCCTAAACTCCTTGGGGGCGCGGATTTTCTATTTGGGGGCGTAAGCACAAACGACTTGCCATGAGCAGATTTATAATGAAGAAAACAAAAAAAGAGGACATATTTTCTAACACCTGTGGTATGCTTATTTTGCATAAATTAATTTACAAGAGATTAATACAACAAAATATTATGTCGAAAATTTAATTTACAAAGTGTTCGACTGGACCGAACCGATGTGTTTTGCACACTTCAAATGGAAATAAATAAATTGGTTAGGGAGTTTATTCGACAACTATGAAAATCAATATTGGTAATTAATTGTAAGCGACTTTGGAGATCTAACTGCTTTCTTTTGACTGCCTTCAAATTAATTCAAAATCTTGGTTTTCATACAGCTTCAAGCAGTCATGATTATGCATTAATACCATTATTGGGTTGTTAAAACCTTTTAGTGTAGTTTCCTGAAGCATTGGTTGTCGTGACTGTATCTGGGCATTACTGTCTGTAAGGAAAAATCAACGAAACTTTATTCTTGCTGTCTTAGTGAGATCAACAAAAGATTTTCGTAGATATTTAGTTATTGATTATTAAAGCGTTTTTAATTAGAAGTTCTTGCTGTTGCTGCGGCTATGACTTCCTTAAAATTGCATATGTTAGAAACACGACTAAAGGCAGTAAGAATTTCTCGCAATAAAACGAAACTATCAGTTGGTGACAGGATCACGAATGTAAACATCCATTGAATGCATGAGTTTGGGCTTTCAAGTCTCGCTGCATCCTCAGGGAGACATCTTTGAAGATGAGCGGCGGGTGAAACATTACACGATATGGTCTCAATCAGTCCACTACGGTCTACTTGCTCGGATACAAACTTATTTCTGCATTCATGGAATGTCATTCGCTGTTATGTATATAACGAATAATTTACTTAACTGAAAATAAGAAGCCAAGTTCTCGCAGTTTAGCAAACAAGACTTACGGTCAACCAAAATCATCGACATTCCTGTTCCGCAGTTGACGGGCTGTTGACAGTTGGGTGCTTGCACCAGATGGCAGAATTATTTCTAAGGTTTGAGCTCGAATCGCCAAGGGAAATCATCTATCAAGGTAGGTAGTTTTATATCCAGCGTTATTATTCAGTAGGTGATTCATTTTTTCGGCCATCATAATATTATCTTTAGCTCCAGATTTTGTTTTTCTAACGTGTTTTTCCCTTGCTGCACAATTTGAAAAATTGAAGGTAAACGGCTACTCCCTGTTTCCTGTGATGTGATGCTTGTCAATCACGAAATGCAGGGTCACGTAGTAAAAGTTCATTTTAAACATTTGTGTCTACTATGGAAACCTGGACAGTACTTTATTTTTAAAATAATTAACAACTAATGAATATTTACATTAACCGAAAATATGTTAAATGTAAGTGCATATTTAAAATACTTAGAAAATGTAAAATGGAAACATATTTCATGCAACATCAGTTGGTTTTTTTTAATTGTGTTTTAACGCCCGTTTTTACTACCGAGGCACCACAGGCGATGGACACTGGTGATACATGAGATGAAATTATATTTGAGAAAGGATTTTTTGTAGAAGGAAACGTTCCAGGCCTAATTTTAGGGTACCTCCCCGGCATTTACCAATTATGAGGGTGAGGAAAGCCTGGAAAAAAAAAATCAGTCAGGGAGGACGGTCCTGACGGAATTCGAACCCAGGACCTCTCGCTCACGTGTCCGCACCTTAAAAGACCTCGGCCACACGTGGCGGTAACCTCAGTTGGTGAAAAATATGAACCAAACCCTCCTTTATATTCTCTTAATACCGAGGGTGCCAAAAAACGTACACTCTTTCACAGTAGATATCTATTTGATATATTGCAAAGATGCACCGAAAAACAACAGTAATGTGTAGTGTGATGTTCTATAAATAGATGTGACTCACATACATAATGATAGTGGCAGGTAAATCATCAATGAACAAATGAAGCCAAGATTATCGTATGATATTCTGTAAACATGTGCGGCTCACATTACGTTATGGCAGCGTTGCTACAACAAAAAGGAGTCAAGATTATCGTTTGAATAGCGGAAAGCAATTTTGAAGTGGTATTGGAAAAGCGAGAATGTTCTTGAAGTTCAAATGCAATGGAGACGTGTGTACAGAACAGAACCGCCAACGCGAGTGACAATTGCACGCATTCGAGACAAATTTGAAACTCGTGGTACCGTATGCGATGTTCACAAAGGCAGATCTGGGAGACCTCGCATAGGAACAAGCCCCGCGTCCTCGGCTATGGTTTTGGAACGTTTTGAGCATCGCCGCAGAAATCTACAAAGTATGTGCAGGTGAGACGGGGATTAGCAGAACCAGCTTAAGTCGTATTATTAAAACAGCAAAGTTGAAAGCTTTCATCCCAAGACTTTTGCATCCATCAAATGAAGATGACCCTGAAACGGCATGTGCTGCAATCGCTGAGGACACTTTCGCAACCGTTGCTCAATCAGCAGTTCAACGTACTCAGAAGTGTAACGACGCCGAAGATGGGCATTTTGAGCAACTGTTGTAACTGTAAAAGTGTAAGATGATTAGCGCACACAATTTTCTGTTTGTGAATTCAGTTTTATGTCAACACAGTTTTTTTTCTTTGCTTAAAGTGTCTATACATTTTTGGCAACTTCTGTATATTGGAATCGAAGTTGAAAAGTTGAACATGTTTGTAGACTAAATCGGACACTATTTAATAAGATCCATAGACAGTTTATTGGTTAATTCAAATGAAAAGTACCCTGATCATAGATTTTTTAGCTTGTAAAACATTTTATTGAAATTATCCCTTTAATTACAGTTAAAATATTGCATTTTTTATTTTGTCAGGTATATTTAAACTTCTAATCAAATTGTATTAATATGTGCTATCAAAGAAATTAAAAAATATTAATAGTTAAAATTACCTTATTAATGTAATGGAACTGTTGAGTGAAGAAAGGAACTAAGTGCTCCTCTTGCGAAAGCAGTGGATCTCCATGGAGTTTGGCATTTTATTTCTGAACTTGTGGAAATGTCTTGACAAATATTTGTTCATGTGTCATGCGGATGTGGAAGAAAATGTCTCATTGATTTGGAAGGTTTTATTGCCTGTTGAGAATATAATCACTGCTGGGTTTTCTCCTGACCAAAGCAATGCTGAAACATTTAAACAAAAATTCAAAAATTGTAATTTAAATGGATATATTTTCGAAATATATATATATATATATATATATATAAAACATATATATATCTGAAAATAAATAATATAAAATCTTATGTTCGTTTCTAATTATTTATTTGTTAAGATTAATAATTTATAAATTTTGCATTCTTATATATTTTACAAAATTCTGTAAGATAGTTGCACTGCAGTTATTGAAATAAAATATTATGACAATTACGAAAGCAATCAATTGCAAAACTGCAATTATTCCAATATTCATTAGGGTCATTAGGCTCTGTTTACCGATAATGATATTGGTAATAATATACTTCATTCACATTATAGTTTAATCAGTTCTAAACCACAGAGGTTGGTTAGCCAGATACTCTTGGATATCAACCACCTTTAATAAATCAATATTTTAATATATAAAAATTATTTTACAGAATTAAAAATCAACCAGTAAATCATTGCTTTATACTCTAACACAAACAACGAAAAATAGAATTTGACTGTTAAAATGAATAAAATATAAAACGTATACAATTATCGATTAAGAAAATACAAATTGGTATTTTAAATCCGTGATTTCAAGACTGCTACTTATTGGAGGTAGCTTTTTCTTGTAGTTGATTTCTCAGTTAAGCTTTAAATACAGCGCGACCCAATGAACTATGAACCGAGTTGCTGTATTTTGTCTATAGGCGACAACGGCTCGTTGACGTCGTAGAGTGGCACTGACACCACGGTAAAACAGTCTCCTTAACTATTTTAAAAGATTTTACTTATCAACTTTATGAGAAAAGGCGCTAAAACTGACCATAGTGGTTGTCGATACATTCTGGCACATCTTCCGGTACTCTCTGTAATTCACGTTGAGCAGTGCTGATAGATAGATGGGTTTGTCATGTCATGTTTTTTAATTTAGCCCAGAGGGGCCGAGAGGGTCACAAATCCATTATTCGACCTAACCCTTTGCGACTTTTATCTTTGGGGCGAACGGGGAAAGAAAAAAAAAACCTAATCTGCAAGAATTGAAACAAAACGTCTATCAGGAAATAAGCCGCGTTACTCATTATAAAGAGGGTGATTGATAGTTTTTCAAAGAAGTGCAAAAACATTTAGACGACGACGGTCGCCAGTTTCAGCTACCTCTTACATAAAGTTGGTAAGCAACACCTTTTAAAATAGAAACTGTTGTAGGTTGTGTCAGCGCGGCGCTTTCGGTACTTGCAGACGGCCAGTGCCGCAGACGGCCAGTGCCACCAACGGTCTTAGGTAAAACATCAAAAATTGGTTCCTGGTTCAATGGGTCGCTCTGTACTTTATTGTTCAAAGATCGTCAATTATGTTAACAGAAATCTAAATCTTTAAAAATTAATTTTTCTTAGAAGAAATTATTCTGAGAGTAGATTTGGGATAATTTTGTTGCTTAACTGCCTTGCTTTTTAAATGTTGAAACTTTTTTTCACACAATATCTGCAAACACGCTTATCTTGATTGATTTATTTATGGACGCACATTAACAGCTCAGGTCATCAGCGTCCCATTCAACTCAGGGCGTGAAACGGCCGACAAATTTTGCTCAGAGGCCTCTCTTTCAGGCTTGAGGTTCTTTTTCGTGCCGTAAATATACGACACGGGAACCACGACTATACTTTCCTTCCGAAGGAAGCCATACTTAGGATTTTTACGCCCGAAAATATCCATCGATCCTGGCTGGGTATGAACCCGCGATCTTGGGTTTAGGAGCAAGTATGGTATTCACTACACCATCAGGACTAACAAGTAATGAATTCATTTTGTAATGATTTGTAAATTATAGAATGAAATACTGCCTAAAGATTTACCTCCAAGGAAACTATGTGTTTATTTTGAATGAACATGTAAAGCGTTTATCAGAAGCAGTTCGTTCGAGAATACTTTATTAAATAAACTTCAAGTGTATAAAAATCAAAGAAAAAGATTGGCGTTATGATCAAACTTCACCAAACGCCCCTTAAGGAAGAAAATTCTAATAATTACAACCACAATCTCTTGCAGTATCTTGCAGGATACTGCAAGATCCTGGCCGGGTTCGAACCCGCGATCTTGGGTTTAGGAGGCAAGTATGGTAACCACTACACCACGAGGACCGACACGCTTATCTTATTGTCACAAATTTGCAGAGTATAATTGAACATCATGTAAAACACTAGTCAGTTTGCTTGATTTTACTTTATGCATCTTGACATAGTAAAATGAACCATGTTCTATTATTATCGAATGCAGACTAAACAAATTACAATGCATATTCCGTACTCGCACAATGACGTTGCCACGCGAAGAAACATCAACTAGAATCATCAACAAACAACCAACAAACAAATGACAGTATATGCTTTCTTGTAATGAATTAAGTAACATGAGAATTATATTGAGCTATGATTATTATAATGACTTAAAAGAAAAAAGTAACAGGAAGAATGACACTAAGGGGAAATTTTGCAAATACTATTTATGTTTATCCCATTTCATATAAATCCTCGTGCAATATGTATAAAGGCCATTCTAAAAGTTCTCGACCTGTCTCAAGAGATATCGTGAAAATAGCCAAATCACTACGGTAGTTAAGAATCATCTTTCAGACGGCGCTCTGTAAATTTTCAGACTTGTTTGTGACGATCTTGTAAACAAACTAGTGTTAATATTTTCTACAAAATGGATAAAACTGAAATACGAGCTGTGATTAAGCACTTCGTTTTGAAGGGTTTACCCCCAACAGGAACACAAAAGGTGTTAAGATTCCACATTAAAGGATTCTTACTTTTCGTTTTCAGTTAAAAAACGAGCTGCTGAATTTAAGCGTGGTTGTACATCCATTCAAGATAATGAGCGCCCAGGGCGTCCCAAAACTGCTACGACCGACGAAAAGGTGAAAAAATTCACAATGCCGTAGTCAAAGATCGCCGAATAAATTTGTGCGTGTTGGCTGACATCGCAAAGATCTCGAATGCCCGCGTCCACTAAATTTTACACTAAGTTTTGGGTATCAGAAAGCTTTCAGCTCGATGGATGGCCCGTTTGTTAACAATGAACCAAAACGCATTCGAATGAACATTTCGCAAGTGTGTTTAGATTTGTTAAATGCAATTCCAGATGTTCTCCGACGTTTCACAACTGTAGCTGAAACACGGATTCATCACTATACGCCAGAGACGAAGGAGCAGTCCAAACAGTGGATGGCAATAGGTGAAAGTGCACCAAAGAAAATAAAAACGGTTCCGTCTGTATGAAAAGTCGTGGCAACGTTTTCTGGGATTCTCATGGCGTGGTAGTCATAGACAAACTCCAGAAAGGTAGAACCATCACCGGGGGGTGTTACGTTTCACTACTGGACCAACTGAAGGGTACTATTCAGGCTAAACGTCCAAACCTTGCGAAAAAGAAAGTTCTCTTTTATCGCGATAACGACTGGGATTGTTATTGCCAAACTGCATGGCATTCGCTTCCAAACGCTTTCACAGTGGCTCATTCTTTGGATTTGGTTCCTAGCGATTACTGTTTGCTCTCAAGCCTGAAGATGCAAATATCCGGCCACGGGGTTACAAAACTGCGAGCCACAGTGACTTTTTTGGATATGAGGTCGAGACTTTTTTCATCACTGGATCTGCAACCTTAATCTGGAATTTCGGACTTCTTTTTGAGAGAAAAAAATATATCTTTTTAGCAAGCAATTTCATTTGGATGTTTATTTCAAGAATCAGTAATATCCTCAACAGAGAGAGGCATTATAACGTTTTTGGGACTTATTATAATAAACTGCTAATCAGTTTATTGAATATGTGCTTCAGTCGAAAACTTTATTCTTTTAGTCCAGTTTTAACTGAATATTAACAAATAATTTGAAATAAACGAACACAGACAAAGACAATGGCTACAATCTTTTTACTTCGATTTCTCCTTGGCCGATTTTCATCGCGGCTGTCATGTAAGCTTTCTAATGATGTCATGATTCATGATATGCAAAAAAAAAATGTCCTTGATGATCAAAATTGAGCGATAGATGTTGAACGGAAGATCAAAGGACGGGACACTTGTGGCGTCTCACTAAATAAACCGTCCTGGAGCGGGATGACTTGCATTAGCATGCCCACCACACCGCAAACCGTACCGCTCACATGAATAATTATTATAGATAGAGCGATGCTCAACTGTCAGCCATTTTAATTTTCTCTTCCGTGTACCTATAACCCGCAATCTCATTACTTGCACACACCGTTTTGAACTACAAACCCTATTTAAATAAATGAAATTGCGGCTTTTCAATCGGTAATCAATTTTCCTTTGTTATGAAATTTAAGGGTAAAAAGTAAGGGTAAATTACAAGGCTGGTCAATACGCGGTATAATTTTCTGCCCCATTGCCATGGAAACTGAGCCTACTAACCGCGTCATCCGTTCTAAACAATTTTTGTATCACACAGTGCTTTCATTTGTTAATTGGTAACTTAGAGAGAACATTTCACCGGCGTTTGTTTTCGTTTCTTCAATATTTATTTTAGCCAATAAATAATAGTTGAGCCTTGAATATTCGCTGAATTAAACGTTAGAAATAACTGGATTCAACTTGAAATGTACAATTATTAATTATTATGTTTAATACTTATTTTGGTACAATATTCAGCTATGCAATCAATTGTGCTTCTTATTTGAAGGATCTGTGGTGTTGGTTTCCGTAAAATCATAAACAAGGAACAGCAATGAAATAGTATAACTTTTATTAAAGAAAAAACATATCTCGGTACACAAACTAACAGTTTGCAATATGGTATAATGGGTAGTGATGGTAGAATTATGCGCTTGCGCAATAGCTCATAAAACATGTCAGCTCCTCTGTCGAATGGATGAGCAACGAAGCTTTTTTTGTCAGAGGGAGTGAAATCTGTTTTAAACCAACAGTAGAATGAAAGTCCAGAATGAAGACAGGGGAGAATGTATGAATGGGTGAAAGAATTTAAAAACGGAAGACTAAACGTCAATGATGAGTGGGAGTCCAGTTTACATTGCAAATGAGTGGAACAGCGAATCCGCGACTCTATTGATGAAATTACTCTAGAACTGAACGGTGACCTTGGATGTGGGAAAGCTGTAGCAGATATTTCTCAAGGCAGCTGTCCGTTTGGGGATAGCAGATCGAATTGTTACAGAAGGTAATGCATCATCATGAACCAGGAAATAAGAAGCAATCGATGCGGTAGAAATAACTCAATGCCTCCGGTTAAGAAAGAATTCAAGACGCTGGCTTATGCTAAGAAAGTCAGGCTAACCATCTTCTGAGTGATCGTTTGGTGCGACATTGCTGCACTAACAGAACTACTGGATATAGTGGCATCTGTCAAATAAGTTGAAATCTTCAATACGACTGAAACGTCGGGGATTTCTGCTGCTGCTTCGCGATAACGCCTGCACTTAAACGGTTGCGCGTAGAGAATGATCTGAAAGCTGGGGGTTGAAACATCAACCATACAGTTCGGACTACAACTTGTTAGCACTTTCAACATGTTCACCTCAGTCCCTCGAAAGATTTCTTAAAAGAACATCGTATCTGATTTATGTCCGATGTGTCACACGTCATTCACTAAAGAAGCACTTCCCTATGTGATGGCGCCCCAGCATGTTTCAGAGTCCGTGCCTGCAGGTACTTGCATCAGTTTTTCTGGTCAGTGGATAGGTAGAGGAGAACCAAATGTTTGGCTTCCAGCTCACCTGATTTAAACCTCGGAGTTTGAGATCATCTTTGCGAGACAAATGAGACATTGAAGTGAGTCCTGTATTCACGCAGGAAGAGGGCATTTTGAGCATTTATTTCAATGCGAATAGTCGAGTGTCATAGACAGACCTTAAAAACCCCGAAATTAAGTATATGCGCCCATGTTGATATAAACTGTTTTTATTGTCTCCACGCCGATATTTTTGAAACACTTGTATACTTGTGTAGCAAAAGCGTGATAGTGGTGCAATAATACACACATTTTAGCTTATCGTGCATCTATGTAGCAGTTCATAATTTCATAAAACCTGTCTAATGTTTGACCTGGTTTGAATATTAAGAATAACAGGGAGCATACAAGACAATTAAGATAAGATCTAATATTGTGGCGAAAGAAACACTAGATAGTGCTAAATAAAAAGTATTTCCTAAAGATTCCACCTACATTACTTTCAGCTCATTAATATTTCTTTTATTGGTCTATGTTGAAAGGAGACAAGCTACAAAATCAATATTTTGGGAAGAGCACATTATCTTAGTATTGAACACTTTACTTTTTTGTTTTATTTTTTCTTCTGGGGATGTGCAAATGTTCCTTTTTTACAATGACTTGAAATGAAGTTTGTCTTTTTTCAGTTATGATTTTATAATTTTACTTATTCCTAGAAATATAAAAATGTTAATACATTTATTATAATTGATAGCACAAACAAAGTAATTTATGTAGAAAAATAAAAAAATAAAATGACAATTATTCGAAATCTTATAAATAAGCACGGATTTTCACATTTTAACCCTTTTTTTCCTCCTTACAGCTGAATCAGAAAAGTTTGACATATTTCTGTATTTCATCTGCACTAGAATCTATTGTTTCTAATAGGGGGTAAATACGACGTTAAGATCTAAAAAGGCTAAACCGGCTATTTTCGGAATCAGCGAAGCAAATAAACACTTTTCTCGAATTCATTTAAAACTACGCGTTATTTGTATGTTATTTGTATGTTACTATTAACACCCTTCTCTGCAGGTGCAGAAATTTCATAACTCAACGGGTTTCCATTTTGTCCATGATGTCGCTTCAATCACCACTGGCCTAGCTTCCTGTCAATTTCTCCTCCACTCGGCACCCTGCGCGCGCAGCACACTCGTGGAAAATGTTAACCAACAATGAATCGACCATAATGCACAATATTGCCGTCTGCCTTAACGATTTCATAAAACATTTTTCTACCGCACCTCATACTTTATCGAAGTTTCTTTTTGAAGTCATATTGCACAATGTCTCGAAGTGAGACATCCTTATTCATACATAAATAATTTAGATAAGCAAAACTTATAGAGCTTTTTTGAAGATAACTGAGTTATTAATTCATAGATATGAATGGTGTATTGAAGTGAATGGGGATTGCATTTAAAAATGAACGTTTTTTTATAACCTGAAAATTAATCAAGCCGCAAACTGCATTAATGTGAGAAAATGAAACCTTGTATTTGTCGTCTTATTTACCTTAATGCTCTAGAGAAGTAATATTTTATTCTAATGAATACACTTTGTTATGACAAAACAATGTGTCCTGATACTACGTAGTAAAACACATCGTTACACTCTGATGAGAGGATGTAAGTCAGTAAGGATGGTCTATTTAAGAGCAAAGACTTCGTGAACGTTCCATTAATTGATGTGATATAAATAAATGCAAATATGCTCAAATTACTCGACAGCATGGAATAGAAATAATGTGTATACAAAGAGATATAAACTCGCGATCTCCTGTATGTAAACTCAACATGCTAGGACACGCCCTCATGGAGTAGAACAAAGGGCATGATTGATCACACTGGTGACGATACAGTACAACTGTGTAACGTGACAATTATGCAGAGATATGAATTATCTATTGTGTTGTTTGGCCGGTTAGCACACCTTTATTACACAATAATTAAATTCCAGACTACCATGACTGGAACCATGGTAACACTTTCTCATGGTAGGTAGATGAGTCAAATAGGCGCATTGTTGCATAGGTAAAATTATTAACAGTTGTGAAGATGAAAATCAATATGTTACTTGATCATGTGTCATGTTCTAAGTCGTCTCAATTTTTTTTATAACTAAGCACTTTATCTTGAAAAAATTCGAAACAACGGCATATTATTTTTCAAAGCAGGGCCAATTATTTTCAATAACTTTCTCCCAACTCTCTGCCAATATCCGAAATGGCGTCACTTTGATTTGGGGGCGAAATGCTTCTGAAAATGTTTCTCCGCTTCTTCACATGTACTGAAACGCCTCTTTTAAGTCGGTTCAGATGGTGTTGTGGTAATCATGCTTGTCTCCTAAACCCAAGGTCGCGGGTTCAATCCCGGTCAGGATCGATGAATTTTTTGGGGCGTATAAATCTTAAGTATGTCTTCCTTCGGAAAGGAAATAAAGTCATGTCGTAGATTTACGGCACGAAAGACCTCACGCCTGAAGAAGAGGCCTCTGAGCAAAATTTCTCGCCATGAATGAATGGGACGCTGATGACCTGAGGTTTTAAAGAACGTCCGTAAATAAACCGAATCAAAAAAGCCCTGTTTTAAAAAGCATCGCCTAGGATCAAAATAATCCATACTTGGATGGTGAAACGTTTGGACTGGACTTATGGACGAGTTAAGATTACGTCTATTTAAACGTTGATTGTTTCACAATGTGCTAGAACCTTCTTTGCTGAACAGCGCGCATCTTCTGTTAATTAAAGCGGGTGGTGTTGCGTTATAATACGAGGCGCCCGATTTAGTCGTCCAGTATAGTGTTAAGATCATTTTATAATTCCAAATGATCATTTAATTGCTGGAAATGCACAATACTTTTGTAACTTTCCAAAACACTTAGTATCATCTTTGACTGACTTCCAAAGATTGGTTTGTTCCTCCATTGTGGAGGTTATAGCTTCATTGTCTAAATTTGGCGAGTTAGATCTCATCACTCATTTAATTAAACATGTTTCAAACTTCCATTTCATATTAACATATAATGCATTTGAACATGTAATAAAGTATATTTAAAAGAAATAATTTATTTAAATTTTAAAATTAAACCCTACAACAAACAAACGACGTCAATTACCTAACAAATCAACAAACGAACGTTCTTTTTCTAATACCACGTCCACTGGTCTTTTCAATTGCTTCCACTCTTCTGGTCATACTGTTCACGCATGTCCAGGGACACAGTAGGTATGACTGTATTAACGGGAAGAACATACAGACTTTTAGTGCTATGGGATGGACATTTAATGCTCTCTGTAGCGATTTCTATACCTGCTGAACTGGGTTTAAGGCAGTCAATCAAGAAAGGAGCAGAAGGGTAGATTCTCCAAGTTCATTAAACCTATCACATTACGTGAGATTTAGTCCTTTCCCCTAGAAGGTTTTTACTATGTAAGTGATGCGTTCCACAATATTCTTTACCACATATGAGCATCCATGGTTTCACCATAGATACACCCTAAACCATGGAATGATGCAGCTCCTTGAACTAAACTCTTAGTTTTCGTAATCTTTCTTTGAGTTCATATCTGTAAATACCGGCTGTCAAACTTTAATGAAAAATTTTATTCATTTGGTGAAAATTTTGCTCAATATTTCTCTTTCCATTCCTGATGACCTTACCTCCAAGTTAGTCCTGGTGCGAGGCGCTGAGTGACAAGGGCTTCAAAAGATGTCTAGAGACATTTCCTTCTCAAGCAATGGTCGGCTTGCAGTATGGCAACTGATATTGGTCAGGTAACATGTTGAAGTTAGTTTGACAAATGGGTTACATGCATCGTTAAATATCTGTCAACTAAACACGACATGTTTCTTGGCCTTCAACTTCTAGGCCATTCTTCCGTCGTATCAGTTTCTGTTACACGTGCGGAAGGGAAGGTCGGCTGCTTTGAGACACTCCAAATGCATTTGAAACATCCATCTGTCTTGATCCTGCTTCGCGTTCTCCAACTGCAAAGATTTTTCATGAACAGTAAGTTTTCTTCTTTCCGTATCTTAGTTAAATAAGCAAAGTTTACTTGACTTTACTTAAATTCAGGTAATTGTTGAAATCAAACAACTCGACACTCTAAATGTTTCTGTTTGAATTGATACTTGAAGCAATGACTGATCATACAGTGTTAAAATCAAACAAATCACGGTTCTCTTTATACCATAAACTCAGCAGGTTTTCCTGTTTGTTACTGACTTATTTGGTTTCAACAGTTTTTCATCAACTGCATTTGACTACATTGAACTGCTAATGGCAATATGTACTGAAGATCAAAAGCAATATATTTTAAAATGCTAACCATGCATCGTCCAATGTGCATGGGCTTAGAGATTATTATTACTAAAATATCATAAACCCAACTCGATATATATTTTCAACTATGAATTTTACACTCCTGACCTTTTTATTCTCCCAGAAGACGATTGTGTTATTCCAAATTTAAAAAAACCACAGAAAAGCTGTAAAATTATTTTATATGCCTTATTGTCATATAACTAATGCCTACCTAACTTTACAATTGAAAGTAGCAGTCAAGCTGTACTGAAATAAAACAATTAAAGATTAGTGCTGCAAAGTAACTTTGGACACCAATTTGGACCACTATTTTATAAATTACAACAAAAAGTAGCAGCCTTGCTGCATCATCGAGTATAATATAATTATTCAAGCAATCCAAATTATTGGCTATTGATATGACTAGTTACACTACATGAGATACACTGGGCATAATTAATTTCTGGCACTTTATTAACAATAGTAGGAGTTAAAACAACACTATTCTTCGTAAATGACCTCGCACAATTCTTCATGGATTCCTGGCATCTCCTCACTGCTATGAAAGCGTTATCATTATTGCTGTCTTCATCAGGTGACTCATCCTAAATATTACGCCGGTTTGACATAAACAGGCAGGAAATAGAGGCGCAAAGCATACAGATGTAATCTCTGGACCTGCAGAGCGAAATTAAAACTATATGGAGTATAAGACCTACATCATGAAACTAGGCATAAAACAGAGATCGGGAATACCATGCTTAGACTGGGAGGCTGGAAGACACGTCAGGTTATTGACTAGGAAGGCAGGAAGATTTGTCCATTATGCTCGGAATCGAAAAAGGATGCACATTTTGGCTAAGTATACACAGACAGAAGATGCTAGGATAAAATTTCTCCCAGATTTATTTTTGATCTCCAGTGCGGGGAAGGTGGTATATTGGGACTTAATTGTAAATTAAAAAAAATACTGGCTAAACCTGGGCATTTTCTCAAATGAAATATATAGTTTTTGGGACCAGAAATTTCATAAAAATTGTACTAATAATACTTAAATTTATATGAATATCAGAATTATTGCATATATGTGTGTTTGTTTCATGTTGTTTTCTTGTTGGAATTGATTTCAGAAATAAAGTATTTTACAAGAGCATGAACGGTCTTGCGACCCATGCGACTGTAACGTGCAACATATGAATACTTAGTTAACTGGACTACTACCACTACCAATACTATTATTATTTAAGGAGTCTTCTACATATCCCTCCGCAACCCCCGATGATCTCCAACCACTATCCTTTTTTAATTTAAGTACATCTCCTCTAACAGACACAAATAATGTAGCCGATGTCCTCCGAAAAACGTCCAGTATAACTAGAGAGTCGTCTAGTTTAAGAAATTGTGCAACTTTCTTTCCAAACACCCTATTGTAATAATACCAATTGGCTGCGTTGTACGCTTTCCATTTCCACTGACAAATAGACGATTGTATCCCACATGTTTCGAAATTTCTGTAAATACTTACCCACTTTTCCTTTCCATCCACAATAGTAAATCTTCTCACCTGGTGTGTTTTGGTCTTCGGAACGGATAGGACGAGTACATTTTCTTTATCTTCTATATCATCGAGTTCCATCTTATAAAATTCTCGTTGCAACAAGCACCAGCAACACCATTGTTAAACTAACCTTTATATATATATATATATATATATATATATATATATATATATATATATATATATATATATATATTCTACACCAAGAGCTTCCACCAAGACATTTACTAATGTCCTCTCTCGTGAAAACACTGGACTTTTTTGCTACATACCTAACAGATGTTCTTTTCATGAAGGCGCTCAAACTTCCAAACTTCGATATATCAACACTATGACTCAAATATAACGAAAACATTAACATGGAATAAATAAACCATAATGTTGAAGATTTCATTACCTTCGACTTCTCCAGAAAATACGCCAACATAACATTCTCACTAATTGTCCTCACATTTTTCTTTTTGCACCATGCTGTCAATAAATCATTTTCGTCAAACTCCATTATAACATTCAACTAACGTTTATATCATCGAATTACTAAATGTTTCGATAAAATCAACAATAACAAAACACTAACGCGTAACTATACAAACATATGAACAAATGCTAATCGATTCGATATTTCTTGTTCTCGTTTTTAACTTTCTCAATTAAAATAAATTATGATAAATTAAAAATAAATTACATTATTATTGGTAGTATAAAAATAGTATGTAATGTGCTTGTTGGAAGACTCATTGCGATCCTCGCATGAAATTCGGCCTCGGGTTGCAACGAACTACACTCGATTATACGTGGCCTTCAACATTTGTATTACATTATACTATTTCTTTTTCTAGTGCATTTCACGAACACTTCCTTTAGTTACTTTTTATTCTAAATGACACAGAAGCTTTGGATTCTATTTATTCCATGCTTACGTGCTGCCAGCGAAGGCAGGGAATGCAGGTGTAAAGAATAAATTGTATCATGCGCAATCCCCAGCAGCTAATATTAAAATTAATTTATAAATTACCAGATGTTGAAATGTATTCTCTAGCATTATTTACTCATTGCCGTTTCCAGTGGCTTGACGGGAATGCTTAACAAATAAACTGTCATGTTTCATGTTAAGGACGTAATATTTCTGCAGGGATAGTCGATCTGCAAAAGCGCAGCAAGTAGTAGTTGTGTAGCCCTGGGCAAGGTTTTCATATAGATTGAAGCAACACAGATTTGTTTTCGTTCTCTGTTTTGAAATGAGGAACGCTATTCACAAGCAGAAAGAGGTAATCTCCACTCTCGGCAATCGATCTCTCTTCCTCAATGGCGCTGTTACATTTTCAGCTTTCCTGACTTGACATAAAACATATTTTAATCGAACTTTTCCTCTGAAGTACTTGTTAATTTTAATGAGCAGCGTGATCCAATCGCATCTGATTAGGTGCAGCGAAGAACTAAGCGGAAATGGAAAGCGACGCCATTAGCAAATTCACTCTCCATTCGTAATGAGGCCACTATGATTTCCAATATTAGAGTTCTTTTTTATTTGCTCTTTTTTGCTTGTTCTCGTACACTTTTACATCTTTAATTTTTCTTCTTGCTTGTTCAGCAATTCTGCTCTTTCTCGTTTCTTTAATTTTTATCCACTAATATATAACCCCAACATTACTCCCTTTTTTTTTTTTTTAGCATTTTTCTTTTTAATATTGCCTAATGCACAGAAAAATCAACATGTTCAATATCTCACATAGTATAATCGTACATTGTGATATTGGTATATAATGTTATATTTTATTGCATGAGTAAATATTTCAAGAAATGTGCGTAGCGAGTTTTGTAGCTTTTACGAATGCAATCATTTAACAACACTATAAACAAGTTTAAAGCAATATTTTATATATCAGAACGATAAAAGTGTATCAATAAAATAAAATTAATATTAATGACAATTTTATAATTAACTACATCTAAAGCCAATACCTTCTTTATTGTACTTATGATATCGCTGTATTAATGAAAATTATTTAGTTCGTTTGTTTTATTATTATTATTATTATTATTATTATTATTATTGATTTATCACAAGAAGTTTTAGCCCAAACTGAAAAGGTTGAAATGTCCCTAATAGAGAAAATCTTGTGACATTTATTAGAAGGAGTAAACCGATTCATTAATTGGATGAACAGCAAAAATATTAAGGATATTTCAGGAACTTCAGTGTTGGCATATATTTCAAACCAGGCTAGTATTATTACTTCTACTATTTCATTTGGTAGCTAATGTGAACATTGTTTTGAATTAATTCTGAGATTATGTATTCTGCAAAGATGATGAATGAATGATGTGTTTTCAGTAATACATAAATTGTTTCCTTAATATATATTATCGTTAACATAATATTCAGCTGATTTTTTATAAGGTTTTAACGTTTTCACCTCTGAGACATCGCAGTTGGAATGGGAGAAACGGTCCTTGGGGGGAATCAAACAAAGATCTCCCGCTCACAAGCCCGTACCTTAACGACCTCGGCCAACCGTGGTGGTATTCGGTTGATAACAGCATTTTAATAATGAAAAACTGTAATAATGTAATGCTGCTTTTATTCAACTAGCGTTGTTATATAACATTTTATTAACAATTTTGACAAATAATAAAGATTGTTTATAATTCTGATATACAAAAAATAGTATTAAATACTGTCTCATAAGTAAAGTCGGGTTTTAAGAACCCGCAAAAAACCTACTTATTTTTTAGCGAATTTGTATGTTTATTTATTTATTTTAGTGAACTCCGGAGGAATGTAAGTTATTGCAGTTGTACCCATGGAAATATAACAGCATTTAAATAAATTAAAAAAATGTTGTTTCTTAAAATAAGGGAAATCGGGCAGTTAGGAATAGGGGAGGGATAATTTGAAACGCAAAGTTTAAAAATCTCCCTAGCAGCACCAATATTTATTTATTCACAACTAAACTCGGCATTACAATTGAAATCAAATAGGAATAATATTTTATGAAAATTAATGAAATCAGATTATTAGAAGTGCGGTTTTTACCTGAAAAACAATTGGGAGTTAAAGCGAAATTTAAAAATCACTCTAGCGGCCGCATTTTAGTTTTTTAAGGGCTAACACTAAAATAAAATAAGAAAAAAACAGTTTCTGAAAATCAGGGAAATTAAGACTATTAGGAAGGGGTTTATCTGAAACCCCAAATTTAAAAATTCCTCTAATGGCATTAATATTTGTTTTTTTCACAACAAAACTCCCTACAAGTATAGCATTTTAATGAAACAAGAAAAATAGTTGCTGAAAAAATCAGATATTTTCAGAAATCATTTTTATTTTATTTAAAGCGAAATTAAAAATTAGCTCTAACGGTCCCAATAATACTTTTTTTTAATGAAATGGATATATACCATTGAAGTAAAATAAGAAAAACAGTCTGAAAATCAGTTAAATCGGATTATTAGAAGGAGTGTGTACCTGAAACCAAAATTTTAAAAATCGCACTAGCGGCATTAATACAGAGTGCGACAGAAACAACGACCCATTTTAAACCGTGCGCTATTGTTAGTTAAGACTTCCTAGAGAGCTGATGTTTGTACCATTGCGTAGTGCAGTTCAAAGCATTTTATGTATGCCATATTACATGACCTTGGCCGCTCGATCCGCTGCACATGCGTGGCACTCAATATGGGGTGCAGGTTGAAGGAGATTACGAGATGGGTCAGGTAGTTCATGACATCTGCTTGAAACAAGAAGCCACCTGGTAGGTCACGTACGGTTTGCACTCCATAAACATGGCAACAGTAAGAGCTGCTTTAGAGCGAAGTTTAACGCATTCATCCCTTAACGTATCGGATAGTAGTGTGCATCGGATGAATGCCGACAAACTGATCGCGTGGACTTTGCTTTAAAGCAGCTCTTACTGTTGCATGTTTATAGAGTGCAAACCGTAGGTGACCTACCAGGCGGCTTCTTTTGTTACCGAAACAAAAGCTGCGTTCTTACGAAGCAATCACCACATTTGAAAAACCTTTCAACTGCAAACGCACTATGTTCATTCCATCTGGACTCCATGCTGACTGCCACATCTGAGCGAGCGGCCAAGGTCATGTAATACTCGTATGACGTACAGAAAATGCTTTTAACTGCACTGCGCAATGGTACAAACATCATCTCTCTAAAAAACCTTGATCAACAATTGCGAACTATTTAAAATGGGTCACTGTTTCCGCACCCTTTATTTTTTTTTTTTTTTTTTTTTTTTTTTTTATTTTTTTTTTTTTACAACGAAGCTCCGTTAAATTATTCCTTATTGTGTAAAATCTTTGACGGCGTCAGGCAGTTGTCATAACTTTCTTCAAATGGGTTTCAAACTACAATTTTCCGTTGTTATTTCGCAACATCGCCTGTGAAGAACTTGGAGCGCTCTTATGCCAAGGTTTATTTCAAAACCAAAGCTCCCCTGGCAGTCAATACACACACGTTCTGGGGCTTGTTAGAGTAGGAGAGCCGTGTAGAAGTATGCGAAATAATCCCGGCTTTGCTGCGATTACATTAGCTGCAGTCCTCTCTTACTTCATCTTCTAGCAGCATCTCAAAGCATGCCGGGTTTACCTTTCTCTCCACACATGCATACTCATGTTTACATTTTATAGAGTACACTTCTCTTATGTATACAGCTTTCAGCCTTGCATACAGGAAGGAAACAAAGCATGTAAATATAATTACCATTTTCTTGCTCTGCATGAAATGTAGCCTACTGAAATAAGGTTTTATTGTTTTACAACTGACCTTACCTATTTCAGCTTTGCTTATATTTTTTCTTTAACCTATTTTTTCTTTGTTTTCTCTCTTTTATTGCTTTAAGTTTCAGTTCTTTTATAAAGTGGTTATACTCATATATTTCGCAGCTGTACCTAGACACACATCATAATCATTTTCATTCTTATAGGAAACAAGAGAATTTCTCTTTGTTTTAAAACGAAAGTTACATATTAACTTCAGACTTTTTTCAGTTTTCAAAGTCATGTAGGAGGGTTGGGTTGGATTGGTTTGTAGAGATGGAATAGGGCATTTCGTTACTGCGGCCTTTCTCAAGAACTGGCTGTTTGAGCCTACTCTTCAAATGGGGTACCCTCCGGGAGGAAGGGCTATTAGAGGGAGGAAGGGCTATTAGAGGGAGAAACGGGGCGACCAGGATTCAAGGGTAGGAGGTACCTAGCAATAGAGAGTTTTGCCCAGCCTACGTTTATTTACCGTAAACGACAAAATCACGTGATTTATATTCTGCGTATGCGTCAGTTTCCGGTAATGATTTTTTTAATTTTATTTATTTTATTTTTTTATTTGATTTTATTTATTTATTATTATTATTATTATTATTATTATTATTTTTTTTTTTTTTTTTTTTTTTTTTTTTTTTTTTTTTTTTTACGTTTTTCAACATCGCAGGTCATCAGCGTCCCATGCAATCCAGGGCATGAAACGGCCGACAAATTGAGGTTCTTTATCGTGCCGTAAATGTACGACACGAGACCCACGGCATTACTTCCTTTCCGAAGGAAGCCATACTTAAGATTTTTTAAGCCTTAAAAAAAACTCGATCCTGGCCGAATGGAACCTGCGACCTTGGGTTTAGGAGGCAAGTATAGTTACCACTACACCACCAGGACCGACAATGAGAAATCTGATAAAGTGACATGTATTGATAAAAATTTAAGGCCAGGGTTTGCGATAAGAAAATTGAATACTGGAAGACCTACAAAGATCTAAGCATGTGTACCAAAATTTTCGATTCAACATAAACAGTAACCATATTTTGTTACGAGAGGTTATTGCCGAAAAATCTGTATAATGATACAAATTTATGGATTGAAATTCAGGAGAAAACTATGATCGCAACAGGGAAAAAGTTTTTCTTGCGTCAATAAAATAGCATATGGATCATCTATTGAAACTCTGAAGGAAAGCAGATATATGAATTTATATTTAGGATTACCTATAGCAGAGTATCAGTGCTCTGTTATAACTCTTTGAGGTCTGTATAAAGCATTTGCTGGATATAGATCTATTTTCCCAAATCGGAAATAGATTTGGCAATTCTCGTTCGTTAATTGATTTAAATCCAATGTTAGACACACCATACCCGTTGCTGAATATTTCTTGTTCCACAAATATTATATAATATCATATCCTCCAATAACTCATGTCCAGCGTCTCAAATGCTGCCATTTGTTGTAATTCCTCTATTTTCTATTATATACATATGCAATAAACCGGCAAGTATTTTACACGGAAGCGATGCCCTGTTAACCGCTAGCACAGCTAAGCGGCAGCCGGCAAATATAATTTAAGCCTACGTTAGCGTTTTGAAGAATAATAAATATATAATGCCTAAAATTAAATAATAGAAAATTTTCACCACTTTCATCTGAGAATATCACTTGCATATTATATTTAGTAACAGTTAAAACAGTAGTAATTATTTTTTAACTTTTTCTAATGGAACTTAAAGGAAAAGTCGTCTGTAAATGCACCTAAAATCCAACTTTGGATTTTGTAAACCTAGTCTCTGAACATTTATATCCGTTAAGAGATTGTGTAAATGCACGTTCTCAAGTAAATCGTCCCCAATGTCTCTCAATGCGATTTGAAGCAAATGTTCTATTTCTAGTGTTAACGTACACTCTTTAATGCTAAACACCGTTATTCTGGGTTGCCATTTTCAGCCATGCGACTTAATGGTTTACGGTAAAAATTACTTCATTAGTAACGTTTCCCAGACGTCATTTATAGGTTGATTCTGACAGAAGATGGCAGTTTTGTCAAGCCATATTGAAACTTAATAACCGAAATGCTATCAGCCAATCTTGTTCTCAGTCAGAATGGATTTATGAACAGACGCAGCTGCCGATACTGATCAGATATAAATCCCCACTGAATGCAGGAGAACCATGCTCGGCAGCTGACATAGTTATTACCGTTGATTCTGAAATGAGATTGTCATCTGTTACTAAGGACATTAATAGTCTCTCGACGAAGATTGTTTCTATTAGATTTAGTATCAGTTTCTTCACTTCACTGTAATAAGTTATTTCTGCATCGTATTCAAACAAACTTCAAACTCAATATATTTTGTTCCATAAACGATCTCCATAGTGGTAGTTTCCTAAATGGGGAGATCTGTCTCCAACCAAACAATACATAATGCATAAACATAAACTCAAAACCCGTCATTGTTATTTATTAACAACTACACTAAAGACTCATTCTGATCCGTCTTCACTGAATTTTACACATTATGCAGTCAGAGAATAACAGATTGCCTTCCTCCTTTCTGTTCAACGTTCTATTCCTGTGTTCACTTATTTATTCATTGGTCTATATAATTACGCTCTTTAACATTTTTGGTCAAGTTTTTATTCCTGTGGTAATAACCATGCTTACCTCGTAGACCTAAGATCGCGAGTTTAGTCCTGGCCAGGATTTTTCGGGCGTAAAAAAAACCTTATATATTTATATACGGTTTCTATCGGGAAGTAAAGCCGTGGGTTCGTGTTGTAGATTTGCGACACGTAAAAGAACCTGAAGGCTAAAAGAAGAGGCATCTGGGCAAACTTTATGGGCTGTTTCACGCCCTGAATTGAATGGGACGTTAATGACCTGAGATGTTAAAAAACGTCCGTAAATAAATAAATAATAATCCCTGGTCTATGTCGTTCCATTCAATTCAGGGTGTGAAACGGTTCATTAATTCGACACGGGACCAATAGCATTAATCCCTTTCAGAAGGATCCATACTTAATATTTTTAAGCCCCAAAAATCCATCGATCTGGCCGGCTTTAACCCGCAACCTCGGGTCTTCGAAATTCCTGTGTAAAGGAACAGCTATAACTGAACATTTAAAAAGGTTTATAGTTACAGAAAATGTCCTTTAAGGTGTAAAATAGCGATGCACTTGTAAAATTTTCCATTTGTACGGAGTGATCCAATGAAGTATAGAACAACTTGCGGTGATTTTCCACTGAGAATATGTCCACGTTATTTCCCGCCGTTGGGCATGCTGTAGCTTCTGTCTGTCAACATGGATCTGATAGTCGAGTAAGTTCTGTCATTATGAGTTTATTGTGAATATAATCGCAAAATGAATTATGGCCAATATATGTTTTATACTACAAAACGTGTATTTATTTATGATTCATATGTATTGACTCAGTTCGTCAAGTTTAAAGGAGACTTGAAGAACGATTCTCGAGTGTAAAAGCTCCAAGGCGTACAACAATCTAAAATATTTTTAACCACGAGTTCAGTCTAAGAAATATCAAAGCAGCATAGGATTCTCACCGAAGAAACATTAGATAATATTGGTCATCGTTTGGAGAAACCTCCCCACTCAAATCACTTAAGACATCTTTCACAACAAACAATCATTTCTTATGGCTCTGTGCAAAAAGTTACTAAATTGATAAAATCATATAAAATAACATGGCATAAGTGAATACAAATTTCGCCTTCCTCCATTTCTTTAGAAAATGAAGCAACAGGGAAAGTGATTTCGACTTTTTTCAACAAGAATAGGCCACAGCTCATACAGCGAATATTTCCACCAGAGAAACTGAAAGAGTTTTTTCAGAATTACAGAATTATTTGTAAGGATGTGTGAACCCTTCGGTTCCTCTACCTAACTCCTTGTAAATTTTATCTCGGGTAAATTAAAAAAAACTACATTTACAAGACAAACCCCCACACACTAAAGAATTGAAACAAAATATCTTTTAGGAAATATCCAGCATTACTGAAGGTACACTACCATGTTTAAATTTTTAAAGAAGCGCCAAATTCAGCACCTCCTTTCATTAAGTTGGCAAGTGAAACTTTCTAAGTTAGTTAAGGAAACTGTCATATGGTTGCGTCAGCTCCATTCTACGATAACCGCAGACGGCCAGCGTTACTCTCGCTTATAGGTAGTTGATTCAAGTTCATTGGATCACTCTGTATTACAAATATCATCATTTTAAACTTATTTTCAGAGGTTGGTCTTTGAGGCATGTTGCTTTTATGTTAGTGATGAAAATGAATATATACCCACGAAATTATTGTTACATTTCCATATTAGACTTTTAACAGCGAATAGCTAATATTCGTTTTTATATAAGAACATATTTCAAAGTGCATAAAATATTACTATTACTGAAATTATTGATAATACGAAGAGATGTTATTTATTATTTTTAGCTTTCATTGTGATCACATTGCTTGCATCAGATAATTTTCTTTGCTTAATTAAATTATGATATTTCGATGTTTTTAGCTTACATGGGATTATTTTATACATTTCTAGTGTTAAATACAATTCATTTTTACTTCTAGACCTTAAATTTTTAATGCCCGCTATTTACTATGTCATCACATGCAGCACTCACTGATATGTGTGAAATGATTATCTGGAAAATAATTTTGGGGAGTAAACGTTCCAGACCCAAGTTTAAGACCTCTTCCCGTCATTTGCCATTGATGAGAACTGAAGAAAGCATGGAAACTTTTTGGAATTCCAAATCTCTTGCTCACCAGTCCGCGTCTTAACAGCCTCAGCCACTCGCTTCGGTTACAGGCTAAGTAGTACATACATCCAGCATCATTATGTGCTGGTTCTGCGCTCAGATCGATATTTTACCTCCTCCTTTCTTACTTATTCTTTGTCTCCCTTAGTCATGACGTATACCTTGTCTTAAGTTGAAAGCGTTCGCCTATTGACTTGCACGTCTTCTAACATGAAAGGTAGCTTGTTACATATCGAGTGGGACACACTCTTCCTAGCTTTCCTTCTGAGCAGACACTTTCTAGCTTTCTTCCTCAGCAGACGCAGTATAGACAATCCGGGTCTGGGAGTAATTATCGGCTTATGTAGATAGAACTTTCTATGTAGCCGCTTCACTGTGTATGCCAGTGACCCAGGTATTTTGGTATATAAATGGATTGCGTTTATAATATTTTTTTTTAATTTTTAGGTTTCTCTTAATGCAAATGTTTTCTCTTTTAGCAAATGTTTGTAATGGTTTGTAAGGTGATTTTAGGGCATTATGTGATTTATTTAAAAAGTATTTGTCTTGGAAATAAAATTGCTCAATCACAACATTTCTACAACTTTTTATCATCTTGTTCTTTAGGTATGAAAGACAGTCGATGACTATTGATTTGCCCAAGACTTAATTTAACCTGACAATTAAATGGGTCCGATCCTTTATCACCCGCGAAGGTACATTTAATTCATGTTATACCATAAATTATCACTATTTTCTGCTTCTCCCGCAATATTAATTCACCATTCTAGGATACACCTAAGGGTCATCTTTATGGCACGTTCCACAGATCGACACCTGCAAACAACAACGGGAGGATGTTGATAAATATGTTTTTTAAATAATGGGACAAGTGTTACAATTAGTGTCAGTGTCACCGAAATCTTTAATTGTTCTACACATCTGAAGAAGAATTCTCATACTTAATACGCTCTTCTTAATTTTGTTTTCTTTGTCTTTAAGGATACAACCACCGTTTAATACATAATATTAAAAGAATTTACGAGTTAAAACTGCTTTAATAAGCATGGATAAAGTATAAGATACAGAATATCGAGACAAGACTGATATTTTGAACTAAGCATATTATTTTAAGCTTCCCCCCCACAATCTCTGAATACAAGTTCTGCACATTTGCTATGCTTTTAACACGTGTTATATACAGGGTTTTTCAAAAGTAACGCATAATTTGTTTTACAGGAACATGGCAGATTTTATCAAATATGCAGGAACATGTTAAATCTATTTCTTAAAGGATTTATTTTATATGAGAACCTATCCATAGTCATTGTTGCATAAACTATGATGTCCTAGAAGGAAAATTTAAATCAGGGTTTATAATATCTTAAAACATTTTCTGATAGAGCGCCTCGTTTATATCACTCTGTACCTTCATTTGTTTCATACCGAACTTCAATTTTTTATTCAGAAGCATATGTTACTTAGACAACAATAGTAACATAGCTTGTTTATGAAAATGGTTATTGTGTTTGGAAAGCAAATGCATCTGAAAAACAAGTTATGCGTTACTTTTGAAAAAAACCTTATAGAAACGTGGTTTTTAATATAACAAAGCCTTGTGTTTAATGGATCATGGCAATTGCTCGTTTAGGGAAATGTGGGATTTTTGTTTATTAATTAAGTTTTATAAGGTATATGAATAATGGGACCACCATGAGGAATAGTCGTTTTCCTCCATTTCGCTTATTTTGCCCACGTGTTGTCCATAGCGCGTGTTAAAGGTGATATATCACTAGGCATTCCAGAGAGAGTTCGCTATGTGCATTCGCCTTAATGAAGAAGGTGTAAACAACGCGGTCTTTTGCTAAACGAGACTGGCGAGCATTAGCTTGGTTAATGTGGCAGAAGATATCGCCGACCTCTACAGCATACGTCTTTACCACAGGAGGCGAGGTACCCCTACTCCCCATGTCAAAAGGCAACAAAGGTAGCAAAAACGGTGGATTAGTTCACGAGTTGCAGGAGTCTTTACTTTCCATGAGTTTTCCGCTCTTCCTTTCATGTCATTTCATTCCGTTGATTCCTTACAGGGTCGCTATGTCAGGCGAGAAGGACGGGTACTGTGTGCGGTGTTACGATGGCTTGCGCTTTAGAAATACTTAAGCCCAGACTTTTGGTGTGGAAAGCGAATTTCTTGTAAAATGAGGGGAGGGAGCTTCGCAAGCATCAGAGTGCTCTATATGGAAAGCATATTAGCAATCTTATACATATCTGTGCCCCATCACTTTGAATCCTATCGGTTCTTATGGTGTAATGGTTACCATAATTGCATCCTAAATCCAAGATCGCGGGTTCGATCCCAGCCAGGACCGATGGATTTTTCGCGCGTAAAAATCCTAAGTATGGCTTCCTTCGCAAGGGAAGTAAAAGCCGTGAGTCCCGTGTTGTAGATTTACAGCACGATAAAGAACCTCAAGCCTGAAAATGATCGGCCATTTCACGCCCTGAATTGAATGGGACGCTGATGAATTGAAATGTTAAAAGAACGTCCATAAATAAGCAAAATAAACAAAACTCTGGATCCTGCCAGCCCGGTGTGTCCTTCACCTCATTCCTTTCTATCTTTGGGGTGTAGTTACTAATGAGCAGCTTTTAAGACTAAAGTACCAAAATATCCTCCTCGTGGTTCTCGTCTTTCATTAGGCATTTTAAACAAATGGGAACTGACATTTGAATTCCAAAAACACACACATTCTCGCAAAATAACACGCAAGGCATTCATTGCCCCTGTCTTGCAAAGTTAGGAAGGATGGTTCGAAATTGAGGAGGATACTTTTAGTACTTGAGTTTAGCTCATGGCTGCCCTTTGTGCCTATACCCTCAATGAAGCCCTCTCATGGTGAGGGCGGCCCGGATCTACGGGCGGTGACTGCGCGGACGCAGATGGGACTCTTAACATGTTTCCAGATAAAACACCCCGATGCCGGTGGAGACCCTCCCCACCAAGAGAAACACACACACACACACACACACACACACACAAATTAAGGTCAGAATATTTGGTTCAACGGAAAATGAACCTGGGCCACTCGAATGCAAGTCTGAAGATTTAACGCCTGGGCGTCCCATTCTCGGTAGATTGGAGTATAGTGAACAGTTTCCCCAAGACAAAAAGTGTGACCATTTTTATCTGGCTGCAGTGAATACAGACACTTTGTCAAAAGCATTCTACCTTATGAAACTTACCATTTTAGAAATGAAGCTCCTGGTGCCAGAAAAAAAATGTACTTTATTTCCATATTTAGTGCTGAGACAAGTATCTACTACACCTGCCATTTGAAAATACTAAAATAAACTCACTTCCGGTCTAGTAGGAAGTGGCGAACACTGCCCATGTTTGACTTTAAATGTTCGTGTTCTGTAATCCTTGTACATTCAGTTTCATTTAACAAACATGCACTTCCAAAGATATTTACGAGGTGCTGTATACAAATAGCTTAGAGCTGTCCCCAATTGGGATGCTGACAGTTGATTTCGACGCCTAATCTCGAGATTTCGTGTTTGTTTGCATCGATGTAATAATTAAACTTGCGGTGTGCTAAGCATACCATTAGCGTCGAGAAGAAACGCAAGTAATGACCTTGGAGCGTGTTCATTGATTGTAACATTAGCAAGTAAATGTGCGGCACGTTTATTTCCCAGTTTGTGTGTCGTGACACATACTCCAATAGTTTCAAATATTGGCTAATAATTACTCGCGACTCATCGATCTTTATAATTACTTGATACTGTTTTCACTGTACAGTACTGGTATGTTGAAAGTCTGTAAAAAATTGGAGATTTATAATTTTGAACTTGTTATACAGAATCGCTAAATATATCTTTGCTACAATTTAGAAGACAACATGTAAATTTCGAGGTAGGAGCTTATGCCATCAATTTGTATCTTAGCTGTGTATTTTGGTGTCGATTTCGTATACAGTTTGCCTGTTTAATTCCTGCTATGTCTTCGGCGCATTTTCCAGTGTACAAGCTGCCGATGAGTTAGTTCACTCAGATACACAGAAAGAAACGTCTTTAGGAAGGATCACAAGGGAAACTTGAACTTTAATTAGTTTTTGCACACTTCTTATACAGGTGGTCAATGAATTACAATGAAATAATTTGTGAAGTCATATATATATATATAAACAATTTGAGATAGAAAACGTATGGGTTATTTGTTCAAATGTCGAAGCTATGGCTATGAGTTTGTAAGCACCAGTACGCCATTGGCTAATGAAAGCATAACACACGGTAACAAACTGAACATATCACTCTGGCGCCATGGTTATGACATTAACTTTCGAGTAAGAGAGGGTCATTTGTTTTCGAATTCGGGTCTAGTTCGTCACTGCTCTTTTTTTTCCCCGTTTTCTGATTAGTACAGTTTTTAGCCTATGTTTTAAGATGATGTTTCAATTTATACACTTAAATCTTAATATACCAAATCATATAATTGCAACCCTTGCTTACCAAAGCTAGAATTAAAATAAAATTTAGCGGCATTACAGGAACTGAACCTACTGCATCTACACATCAGCTTTTGCATTGTGCATTACGTCACACAAGCAGTTAAAGAGCTCCCTCTAGAGTAGGCTACATAATGCAAGGAGGCAGTTAAGTACGTATTACGTAAATTAGGTTTTAGGCATCATGTTGGTAGTAAGCTTATTAGCCATTGTACGTTGGTACATTTATTGTTGAGAAAGAAAATAAAACTTGAAATCATTAAGTAAATTTCACTCATAATTCGTTAGTATGTAATAAAAATCAAAGGCATGACAAGAACTGAACCCACGGCCTGCGGAACGTCAATTTTTGCCTTATGCATTAAGCCACAAAAGCAGTTAAAGAACTAGAGTAGACTACATAATGAAAGCAGCAGTTAATAGTGTTCAGTGTCGCACTGTCAAATTAATAATTCAAGATTTGGGGGATTTTTTAGCACTTGAAATGCTGGTAATGAATTGCAGAAATTCTATGTTTCTATGCTCACAAGAAAGTTTTACAGATATTCCAAAAAATTTTTTTCAACGGCTTGGCATTAATCGAATTAGCATCTGATGCAAACAGATTTAACACCATAAATCTGAGGTATGTTTAGTTGTGGGTCATATATTGCATATCTCAAATTGCTTACATATGACATCTCTACACTCTTTGAAAATATTTCGGTATAGTTCATTAAAATCTTGTATATCTTTATACGATATGTAAGCTTACGGCTTATTTCAATGGTGAATTATTTGCAAAGCTGTTCCCCTCATTCAGTTTCTTGCTATAACATTTCAATCTAAATGTTCATATAAAAGCAAGTACTACTGGACAGCTAAACATTTTGACAGTTGATATTTCTCAGGTTGGAAACAGCCTATGATCACGTGCAAAGCGGACCAAAAAGTGCACATAGGTGATCAATTATTGAATTAAAAGCAAAATAAAATTATAGGCAATAACCGTTTGCATGCATCTAGTACGAAGGTATTAAGATACAATGGGTGAACAAACTGTAAAGCAACTCGATAATTTTAGCAAATAAATCAAAGAAATATGACTAGAAATTTAGAATCGCTACAATATTATCAGTAGATAAAGTTGGTGTCAAAGTATGAATTAAAGTTAAAACTTCCATAGAAATGAAAGTATTAAACATACCTAGAACAGCAGATTGTTATAAAAACAATATTTGGAGATGAGATGACATGACTCGGTTAAAAGCTAGCTAGCACTCTTCTAACCCTCCAAAAAAAAAAAAAAAAAAGTTAATTTACTTCTACAGCTGAAACCCAACGAAGAGGAAGAAATTTCTGCGTGTTGTGCTTACGTCACGCTTGTACCAACGGTAAGAAATACACTAGAAACCAGAATGTAAGGACCATGTAAAAAGTTGCCCAAAATAAGATTACGTGCAGACATTTCACTAGAAAAGTAATGCGTTTCCGATGTAGCAAATAAAATACAGGTGTTATAATTGGTAAATACTACTACTAGCTCTTAGACGTTGCGTTATTAACATACTAAAATTGCACACAGTCATGTTGAATATGACGTCAGAAATCAAACGACAGTTGCATCCATGCTAACATCACATTGCACTATGTGATCATACAAATAGTGTATGAGTATAGAAACATTTCTGTGTTCTGGACCCGTGAGCTCCTAATCTTCGCCCGCAGTCTCCTCCCACCCACAAAATGCAAAAAAGGCATTTTTAACAACATTAATTACAGCAATAAAATCGCAATTAGTAACAAATTTATCTAAACACATATCGACGTAAACCTAACCTAGGGTAAAATCTAGAAACCGGAGGACCCAGTGGTGAACTGCGGCTCGCTACGGCCTTACGGCCTCCGCTCGCCTTCTTTACATTGTTAAATTGACAACTGCTTTATGCAAACATATATAATTATGACCTATAATTGTACACTTCTCAGTAAAAACTGAAAGGTTCACATTGGTTCATTCAAACATCATACAGTTCTACACATTCCATAATTGCACACATTCAGTCACATTGACTTTTAGCTCATATGCTAAAATTAAAAAATAAATAAAGTAATTCGCTAAAGTACATGCATGAAGCCACTCCGGTGAAGAAAAATGGGGGGAAATACATGCGAACATGTTGGTACGCCATAAAATTATATAAGTTTAGGTTGGCAACTATGAAAATCAATTGCTCAAACAGATGCATAACTGCTGAGGAAAATCTCAAGTTGAGCCACAGATTCGCTCTGTTGGTTAAAAATATGACATACAGCGGAGCATGATAATGTGGAAAAATTATATAGGCGTTAGCAACTGTGAAAAATAAACGAGAACCCCCTTCGCAGAGCCGCCCTGATGGGAAAAAAGAAAGACAAGCACGCGAATATATAACGTGGAAATTTGCTACGTCCATAACGCCTCAACATCCAAGTTTAGGTCTGGGTACTGCGACCAGGAACTCTGAACTTTAATAATAAATCTGCACCCATTCTCCTGAAATTAAACTTGCTGTAATAATGGTACACTCACTTTTTTGTAAGTTTTTACAAGTTTGGAAATTTTGGTTGAGTGGTGTACATACGCAAGTTGGCATGAAACATATTTTGAATAAAAAAAATCTAGTCAATGTTAAAAATTGCTATATTTTACAAAACAGTATTTAATACACAATACCTATCCTCTTTTTACTTGTGTCCCTGATGTTATAATACAAGTGTTAAAAGTTGCACATTATTATATGAAACTAGATCATTCAGTATTTATAAATAAATTATATGTTTAATTATTTTGTCCAATATTCTGTTTACTTTGACTAAATACAAAAAGGAGCAATTTTCATTTATTTGAAGAGCTTAAAAATGTACTGTCTTGCACAGATTGTCAATTGTTTGAACTATTGAAAGTACTTTATGTATTCTGTTATATTACACTTTAATTAAGACTACATTCTGTTAAAATATTCTTAATCAACAGATCTATACGGTATTCATTAAAAACCAATTCTTATACACATTAATAGTGAATGCAATAAAATTATACTTTACCCATACCAGATATGTTTTATAGTAACATCGGAGAACCGCAAGTAGCCGAAAACATTGCTAATTATCTCAGTAAAACACAGTCGACTGTTCGATACAAAATGAATACTAAAATAACATTAATATGGATTCAAAGAAGAAAACAGTTATCAATAATAAAAATAGTTACAATGCTCTTAAGAATAAAACTGCTAATCGAGATGAATTAATATTTGAATATCTAATTTTTAAATAATTTTATATGTTAATATGTCACTATACCATTTTTACAGTTACATTGGTGAAGCCCATCGTGCACTACATTCACTTTCGAAAACATTACCGACTTTCTCAGTAACTCACAGTCGACTGTTTACATTACAAAGTCGACAATCATAGGGCTGTTAAATAAATAATGATCACACTTTCTTTGACAACATACCTTTACTCATCATCATAATTTTGATGATATTTCTCAGAGTAGCCACATTGCACCTGTCCCAGCGTTCTGCCAGTCTTCAAAGACATGCTGGAAATCATTTTTGATAGGTTGGCCTCCGCAGACTTCATAGTACTTCTGATAATGGAAAAAATCTCCTATAAAAATGTTTCTTCAATTTGAGGAAAACGAAAAAGTCACACGGGGCTAATTATGAACTATAAGGAGGATGAGCTACGAGCTTTACATAGATTTTTGTGAGATATTCGCCAACAAGTTTGCGGTGCGCGGCCGTGCATTATCGTGGTGCAGCATCCAAGTCGTTGCTTGGAAATTTGGCCTTCTGCGTGTGATATGCTGGTAAACCATTCCTTGAATGTCGAAAAATGAGATGACATAACTTTCCCAGCGGAAGGAACCACTTTTTATTTATTTATTTTGTTTATGTAGGATTTTTCCACATAGAACTTTGTTGTTTGCTCTCGGGAGCGAAATGATGTGGCCAAGTTTCATCAGCAGTGATTACCTTTAAAAGAAACTCCATATCTTCCTGTAACATCAACTTCAACTGTATACAAAGCTGCACGCGAACGTCCTTTTGCGTGGGAGTCAGCAGTCTTGGAACCCATGTGCACAAACACATTTAACGGGAACTTTTCAGTTACAAACATGTGGGTGACCCCAGTGAAATTTTCAGAATTTCTGAAAATGTTGCTAATGTTATTCCAGATCCTATCTCACAATGACAGCAGCGATGTTAATGTTTTCTTCCGTTAGAGCACAAACTGGAGGGTTCGATCCACCTGTCCTCTTTAAACATTAAAAAGACATTCAAGCCGGGCTAGAGGGAGGAACAAACTCTTTATAGACCTCCTGTAGTATTGCATTGGCCTTAGGTAAAGATTTGTTGAGTCGAAAGGAGAATTTCAGAGCAGCGAATTTTTCATCGAATTTTTCATTTCGTATCACTTCCATTTTGCTGTAGGCGGAATTGAATACGTTTCAACTTGTACATCTTTCACAGGCGGGAACTGGAAGTGACAACAATGAAACTAATACTTGTGTATTATGCATAAAAGTAACAAAATACAGTTAAGTAAAATTTTAGTGCGAGAAATTATACTTATAATAAAAATTATGCTAATTCTTTATTAAACAACAGTCGCAATATAGATACAAAGGGGAAAATGTTAATAAAAATATGTTAAAACTTTTTATAAACAAAAATTCTAATTGAGAGGAATTAATTATTTAAATTTCTAATCTTCAAATCATTTAAAATGATTTAAATGCACTTTACTTTTATAAATGCAAGTTGCACTTAGTTTATATAAAGATAAAGCTAAAGCTAAAGATAGCCTATTGTGTCACAAGGCCTCCTAACAAGTAGGGACAGTTCGCTTTTTCCTAACGTGGTGAGCTATTCCACGCTAGTTGTTCGTACGCTGTTTAAGACTCTTGACTGGTTTGTTCTTTGGTTACTCCATTTCTTACTACACTAGTTGCTTCTAGAGAGATTTCCATTTTTCTCTTCCTCTTGCTACTCTTGACCAATCTGGACCTGCATGTTACTTGAAGGGGTCTGTACAGCTTGTTCTGGGCCTGCCTTGTGTCCTTTTTCCCTTTCCTGGGGTCTCACATGGAGATCTTGTAGGTCCATCTATTGTCCTGCATTCTTGCGACGTGACCGCCCGATTGTCATTTGCTTCTGGTAGCTGTTTGTGCGATGTCTGTTGTCTTGGGTATCTGGTCTATTAATACTAAAGGTATTTTGTCCTTCAAAGCTATTCCCAGGATCTTGTTACATTTTTCATTTGCATATTTGTTTTTCTGTTAGTGACCATGTCTGGCATCCGTATAGTAATACAGGATATGCGAAGGTTTAGAGCGTCTGGAATCTGATTTTCTTAGTATCTGGTGTAACAATGTAACCTTAAGGGCCCAAAATGCTCTCCAGTTTATTGAGATCCTTCTTTGTACTTCTTTTTCAGCTTACTAAGTTTATATATCTTGAGTTTAAAAAGTAAAGCTGCGTTACACAATCAGAATATTTATTGTTCATCTATTTATAAACATTGTGTGAATACATGTAAACTTGCATATTATTTCTAGGTCTGTTCATCTGACATCTGCATTTTTTCCATGAAATGTATGCTGTAAAGGCTTTCATAGACACAATACATACTTTGACGTCTAGGCTAATTTTTTTAGAATGAAATAAAGGACTGCAATAGTATAATTATTCTGAATATCCATGATCTGAAAGAGAGTGGAAAAATTTAAGCAGTCAAATTTTAAAGATAAAGATAAGAAATGTTAACCTCTTTGGCAAAACCTTTATAAATATACTGAAAATTAGTTCCTTCCTTTTGCACAGTCATGCAAAAAGGAACAAGCTCTGAACAACCCAGTCTGCAATGGATCCAAATTATAATCCCACACAGAATAGGGAGTTATTGCATCTACAAGTCGCGTTGATGTTCAATCCAAGTAATGGGCTGCTCTAAATTGAAACGTTTTCGACAAATGCGCAGGCACATATGATTAATGGAAGTACTGCCGACTGTGCGTCTGATAGTGTAAAATATAGTTGGGTTTCATGAGAGCGACCCATTGTAAAGAGCGCTTACCGGCAATGTTCATACATATTTCACACATCAAAATCCGCTTAATGAGAGCTATTCTGAACATTTCTGAAGAACGAGGTAGAAGAACGTTAGAAAACTTTCTTTTTTTTCCCCCACCACTACAGTATGTAATTATATGCTCTGCTAATTTACGTAATCTTTTACTTCTATCTTTCATTGCGTATATATTAAAGTAATTCAAATAGGTAACAAATTTAACATTCACATTTTGGCCTGTATTATTCTCTAGTTACGCATGAAGTACTCAATGCTTGCATGTAGCGTTCAGTTTTTCCTTACCGCTTTGTTGATCATGGTCGGCTTAGACGGTCATGAAATCGTGACCTTATAACCTCTCCATCTTAAAATATTTATTTAATGTAAATTTTGTGCGTTGTAGAAACGAACGTTGTATGCTGTACATTCCTAAAGTTATTTTTCACGAACCGGTTTTAGCTTCACAATCGTCCAAAAAATGACACTTCAGGAATTTGTATCATAATACTATTTTGTTGCAGTCTTCGCGCTAAATTTTTTAACAAATAATGCTTGTTTCCATGTACAAAATTCATTATTTATTTACAAAAATCCTGTCCATAATTTTAACTATGTTTAAATAAATTGCAACGCAAACTAAAGCCAGTAAAAATAGCACTGGCTTTCTATTACAAACACAATCAAACTAATACTATTAAATAGGGCATTGCTAATAATACGAGGGTCACTATGAAAGGTTTGAGACATGTAGACCCACTCCGACTGTAGCATCTTTTCAAAATACTCTCCACACTCTATACATTTTCTCCTAGTCACAACCATTTATCAAAGTACCCCTACTATTCATTGAAAAGTTCATTTTCATATACAACCACAGTCTTTTCAAGGAAAGTCGCTTTCCTCGCATGCGATATTTTACCACTGGGAAGAAAAAATAATCGCATGGAGCCAGATCAGGAATGTAAGGAGGATGAGTCATGTCTGACCTCTAGGAACTGGATGGTGATGTTAGCCGTGTGAATGGGGGCGTTGTCATGGTGAAGCAGGATCCCCTTCAGACATTCCTTGGACAGCGCTCTCGGAGCTTGTCGAAAACTTTCTGTGTATCATTTAGTGGTAGTCATCCTTTACTCGTCCGAGGAAATGTGGCCACCATTTTCTTCCCAGCATTTCGGGACCCTCTTCACTTTCGTTGGTGGATCGTCATCTGGAAAGATCCAAACTGCCGACTGTCACTTTGTCTCCGGGCCAAATTGATAATCCTTGATGACATCAGAACCACGCCCTGAGCTTCCTCCTTCCAATCTCAGCAGCATTTTTTCTCTCGGGTGAGCTTTTGTGTCTCTGTCAAATTGTGGGAGAAAACTTTCCTGACAAGAAGAGTTTTAATACTTCTGGCGATCCATTTTGGAAGGCTGCCTCGATGTTCTTAAATGTTACTTCATTGTTTCGCATTCCATTTTTTCGTCCGCGACAAAGCTCTCCTCAGTCACTCCCGTTGTCGGACGCTCAACTATCTGCTCATCTTGCAATGAAGTTCGGCCGCTTTTAATTTCCGCAAACCAGCTGAAAACCTTTGCTCTAGATGGAGCGAAGTCTCTAAAAGCTTGTTGCAAGCACTCAAGGCTTTGGGACTTTTTTAAACCATTCTTGAAAGTATAAAGGATCATAGCTCCATCGTAACGACTGGCTTCCTGTGCACGGGAGGGATTGTTTACCCTCACACTCTGGAATGTGGAATTAAGGAGGGTGGCTATTTGTATTTTTTTACTCTTAAGGGATGGTGATGCCATATTCCTTTTAAGTGGATCAACATTCACTTTTCTTCATCTCAAAACTTGCGTAGTACTCCTGGTTAACACTAGCTCTGATAGCATATTGAAAGCCCATGAAAGCTGTACCCATTACCATGGAGTAGCTTTAGATGAAATTTGGAGGGAGGGGAGAAGCAAGGTTGAGTTTTTTTTAAAAAAAATTCAATTAGGTCTTAGCAATAAGTTAATGCTATAAAAGAATAATCTACTTGCATTAAAAATGCAATATAACAGATACAAAAATTACTGGTAGGATTAATAATATGCAAATATTTTGAATGACATTACTTTAAATTCTTTAGATAATCAATGAAAAGTTTTAACAAGTTCTTTAACATTATTTGGAGGATAGAAAATGGAGTGTTATAGAAGTATGACAAAACTTATTACTAGTAAAGATGCATAATGAATAACTGGGAGGTTAAGGAGTGAATTAAACGTGAAAACATGCTTTTGTTTATATGCGTATGTGGAAGCATCAAGAGGTATATGTTGTGAAAAATTATGAAGAGAAAATGTGCGAGGAAAAACGAAATAACTTACATAAAATTATTATTAATAAACATTTTTGACAAAATATGTGTGGCTTATCTAAAATGATTAAAAAAAAAGAAATAAATAGATTTTTACAGACAGTTTAGGAAACCTATAGAAAGCAATATAAAGACTTAAAGCTCTGTTAGTTCATACAAGGTAAACTCGTAATGTGCTATCATCAAAATAGTTCAGTTATACAATATCTTTATAAATAGTAAGAAACTTGCAATTAATCAATAGTAAACTGTGACGTTTGAGAAGGAGTAATGAATTTCAGTTCTAAGATATTAAGCGACTTGGGTCCCATCTGCTCGTTTACGCGCCCTCTCACTGGCGAAGAATTTGCAGGTCGTTTTAATCGACATTATATTTTACATTGCAGAAGTCATTATTACTGACTTCAGTCCTTTTCCAACCCAACGTGGTACCTAATGAATATTTAACAAACACAGAAGTGCTTCTGTTACACACAGTTTGAAAATGATAATCGAATGTTCTGTAGCAGCTCGCCGAGGATAGGAATTGTTTAAGATTTTTTTATCCTTTAACATACGCATAGGTAAAAGTCGCAAGGATTTAAGTCTGAGGAACGATTTTCCAAAACCTCTCTATTGTCTTGCATCAGTTTTAGTCTAACACAGCTCAAGAAGCAAACACTTCTCATCTGCACTCTGGTGCAGAGTATGATGGATAACGACTACACAACCACAGTGTCGATTCTGGTTGTCTAGTGATAACCATACTTGTCTCCTAAACTCAAGATCGCGGGTTCAACACCGGATAGGATCGATAGATTTTTAGGGCGTAAAATCTCTAAGTATGGCTTGCTTCGGAAGCGAAGTGTAGCCGTGGGTCTCATGTCGTACATTTACGACACAAAAAATAACTTCAAGCCTGAAAGAAGAGGCCTCTGAGCAAAATTTATCGGCCGTTTGACGCCCTGAATTGAATGGGACGCTGATGACCTAGATATTAAAGAGCGTCCTTAAATAAAACAATTCAACACCCACAGTAATTTAACTCTTAGAACATAGCAAAGAAACCTTTATCTTGCAACTACTCAAATAGCCGGCCGAATTGAATATAAATGGCGGCTGCAACAACATCTGCAAACATGTTGGTTTCCACTCCCATCATACCATAATGACCGATATTATCTGATAATAAACCGTCCTAAAAAGTGAAATACATTGATAGATAAATTTAAAACTTAAGATATTAGACAGGAATTAAACATGATAAACATTGCGTAGATAATAAAGGGTTATATAAACATATGGCTGCAACTTGAATTGAGAATGACATCAGATGGAATATCAAACCTACTCTACTGTTACCAGCCCAAGGGAAAACAAGAGCCGTGATCAAATTTAAAGTTTAATGGTACGAAACGATATTCGTGTGGCTTGGAACGGTGCAAAACAAGTGACCTATATTGTGATGCACATGACGGTGATGAACGCAACAATAAATTTAATATCTGAACACCAAACTGTTAGCCGCACAGAGAGGAAATATATTCACATACACACACACCCACACACGAATTCTGTCAGAAATTTCATTTGTGGGTCTAACAATACCAACATATAAATAATTTTGTATACTATTATTACGAACATTTAATAAATAGAACAAACCAAAATTCAGGGGAAAAAAAACCATTCCTTTGATTTCGTGATTTTGCAGCTAGTTTTCTTTACTATTACTAGGAAATCGTTTAAGAAAATATCTAACTACAAAAATAATGAAATTGTTCTTACGTATTCTACGGTAAAATTTGAAGCTACGTTTTGTATATAACGCATTTTTATGTTACAGGAAAAATTTTAAAGAACCTATATAGAAATGTTAAAAAGATGGGGGCGGTGGAGGAGCTTGTGGCCTTTCTGCTCACATTTCTTTTCACGATGCCTTCTCCTCTACCATTGCTTTTTCTGTTCACCTGATTGCGTCTGGATGGTTCGCCATTTAATGATTGGTTCCTGGCCTATCAGAAGTTCTGCCATTCTATGACATAACCGTTCTGACAGGTAGGTATGCTCTCTTCTTACTTTCACACAGTCTTCTCCAGGATACATTGGTTATACTTCTTTTCGGTCTTCTCTTCGAAACTGTTAGGTCCGGAGGCTTCTCCGAAGGTAAGTTCCATGACCTGGTACCATGTATTTTAATGCAGTAAAATGTATATGGTCATATTACGTAAAGTTGACTTTTGTAGTGCTCTTAATGAGTAGGGAACATGATTTACAAGTTAATAAAAGTAATTTACTTGTCATTTTAGGCAACATTCAAACTCTTTTATCTTTTGTTTAAAGAGGGGACTATTAAACTCTTGTGCCCTCGCAATTCTTTTATTCAACGTTTTGAGAGTTTGTACCTCTTTGCAATAAATATTGATGACTTGCACGTTGTGCAAGCTTGCAATTTTCCAGATAAAGGTAATTCGACGTGCGTATTACATTTACAATTGTACACCTTCTCCCGTATTGTAAAATTACCTTTCTCGGGAGTTTTTGCTTCTAGTACATTTCCGGAGTTGAAAGTTGTTCTGGCATCAACGCGAGGAAGTGGTATCTTGATTATTGGATCACACAAACAGCAGATATTTTTTTTTTATTTGCTTTATTTAAGGACGCTCTTTAACATCCCAGGCATTAGCATCCCATTCAATTAAAGAGATGAAAAGCCCGATATGTTTTGCTCAGATGTCTTTTATTTCCTGCTTGAGGTTTGTTTACGCATCGTAAATTTACGACATGGAACCAACGCTTTACTTTCCTTCCAAAGGAAATTGTACTTAGAAGTTTTACTCCTAAAATCCATCGACCATGGGCGGGTTTGATTCTGCAACTTTAAGTCACAGAGGCAAATGTGATTACCAATGGACCTTCATACGTAGGAAACTATAACGTTTAGAAATAAAGAGTTAGATATGCATAGGTAAAAACTGGAGGTACTGTAGAATACTGAAAATACGACGTGGCGCTTTTTAATAGTGTTTAACGTCCGTTTTAACTACTGGGGCATCACAGGCGGTAGACACTGATAATAAATGAAATGAAATTATAAATTAGGAAAGAATCTATGTGGTGCCTTAAGAAATACTTCTTTTACATTAGCTGTAAGTACATCTGTGTGTTCTTACTTCCTCAGGAATTCTATGACACACATGAACAAGACATTGAGATAATGTTCCTTATGAGACTTGCAGCATCTGTAACAAAGATTATCACATTTGTATACTTCACACCAGATGGCTAAAACATATTCGTAACTCTGTTAAAAAGCTCGCGTTTGAAAAGGTATTATCAGTAACTATTGATTTATATGTTACAACGTAGAGCCTGCCGGGCATCAAATCCAAATGTTCTCAGTTTCATTTTCATTCCTCAGTTCACCTACACGTTTGTCAAAAATTGAGAGTCGCTAAACTGTGTAGCGAAACCTTATCACTACCTTACTACCAATCTTTTTCTTTTACAAGCAAGTTTATATTTATTACTGTATATGTGTTTCCTAATAACGCATGTGACACTTTTACCGGGAAAATCTGACGGAGCTATAGAAAAAACATCTATCCCGTACTTGCATCAGTCTTACTGAAGTTTTGCTTCGGCATTCTGAAGGAAACAGAAAGGATTTTTCTCTCTTGTGCTGCGTTAATTTCCTCCAGTTGTGACAGGTGTATCCTGCAGCCCTATTTGTTAACATATATGTCCCATTACTAACTTAGGCTTACTAATTCCGAACTCTAGTCATAACTAGTTAAACATCATTCATGTAGACTGCAATTTCCCCTAAGCTACAAATAAAGATAGTTATAAAACGAGAAAAAGGGGAGAGGAAATGATTCTCTGTAATTATCCAATTATGTTAATACGCAGTGGTAAATAATTATAGTTTACTGCAAAATATATACCAGGATAGCTAAAATGTTTTGTTATACCTAAATAATAATTGATGATAATACCTACTGAATAAGATAAATGGAACGCGTGTAGGCTTTTTTGATGCGCATGTCATAAAAACATTTTTGTTTTGAGTGCAGTAACTTTTACTGTTAATTCATGTAGAGAAACGATCAGTGAACATCTGCGCGTGCCTTATCTTTTGAATATTTTGTGCTACTGACATTTAAAAATGTTTAAAATGATATCCTATGCACTGCACCAGATTACCGCAACAGTTTTGAGCTACAAGACAGGTACAACGCTTCTACAACTTCCACTGTTAAACTAGGTCTCTAGGACTACATTTCATGTACTACATTTTGAGAACTATACGTTACAAAGTAGCAGTCTGAGGGGGGCGGGGGCGTGCTTGCTGTTGGAAGAAGCATGCCAGAATGTAGTTGTATTTATATCGAAGATTTTTTTCACCAGTTGTTCATGTTTAAACCTCAAGTGTGTCGGAGTTTCAGTGAAAGTTTAAATGTTTTGAACCACTAGATATTGTATTGCATCAGAAAAAGTCCCAAATGTTACGAACGAATCTCATCCTTTTCTTTTCGATATTCTGTTGCTTGAGTGTTCAAAACATATCTAAATTAATATATTCTGCTTCCTCCATTTTTTTATTGATTTATTAACGGACGCTCTTTAACATCTCAGGTCATCAGCCAATTCAACTCAGGGCGTGAAACGGCCGACAAAATTTGCTCAGAGGCCTCTCTTTCAGGCTTGAGGTTCTTTTTCGTGCCGTAAATGTACGACACGAGACCCACGGCTTTACTTCCCTTCCGAAGGAAGCCATACTTAGGATTTTTACGCCCGAAAAAATCCATCGGTTCTGGCCGGGTTCGAACCCGCGATCTTGGGTATAGGAGGCAAGTGTGGTAACCACTACACCACCAGGACCAACCTTCCTCCATTAAATCATAAAATACATATATGTACAGATAGCAAATATTAGAGATTTATCTTCTTAACTTATTCTTTCAGAAAGATTTAGGCCATTGCCAAGGCAAATTATAAGAATCTGTGTTGCTTCTGCTTGCCAGCGCCTCAAAATGCGCACTTGTATGTTATTTCTCAAAACGACCTGAACTTTTGTAACAACCATTCCATTAATTTTAAGGAAAGATGCAGTCATTATACGGCACTTCACTTACTTAGAACTTTCCTACGATAAGGGTCCATATTCGAAGTTTTATAACGCCAGGGGAAGTTATTTGATTAACAGAGATATCATTGCAAGGAAAAGTTCTAAAAAGTTTAAGTGCAACTCGCAGACTGAAATTACCTCCACTTCCAAAGAAAATCTAAAATTGGATTCTAAGTGGCTTGTAGCAGTTAATATTTATATACTTCATACAATTTCTAGGTGGATAAAAATAAAAGAAAAAGAAGATATTTTTCATGTTCTTGTTGTTAACTGCTAAATAACAAGGATGATAAAGGTATAACGCATTAGAGGTCTTGTTCCCAGTTAACATAAGGAATTGGGTGTCTTAAAGAATGACAACTGATGAATCCATTGATTGTGATTTAAGCCAATAGCTGATTTTAATTAATAACTCTGATAAAACCTGAAAGGACGGCCTTCATGGTCCTGTAGTGGAGTTTACGAATATTTATATTGAGTCCCTAGGTTTGATTCCCAGCTATCTGGTAAGTGTTTTTTTTTTCTCTCTCTCTCCTTACCCTGAGAAGGTGAATGCCAGATAACTTTAAAGGTTCAAAGACTCCGAGCTCATTTGCGTAATCATTAATTCATTTTATTTCATTCATAACAACAGATTTACACTAACAGTATGCACGTTCAATCTACAGAAGAATAATGCAGTAAAAGCGACAATAAATAACACAGCAAAAAAAAAAAAAAAAAAAAAAAATCTGAAAACAGACGCATTTACTTTCATTAATAATACAACGTGTTTCTTTTGTTTTAGGAAATAACATTCCTGTATTAGATACATAAGAACTGACTCAGAAAGTAACATTGAATTGAATATTTTGAGATATTTAATTCTCTTAAGAGATAAAGTATAATTTCTTTTTACATATCGCTTTCCTTTATACGACTCTCGAACCGTTACACCAATCACTTTATTCTACCAGAAAAAAAGTTTTTGGTTGTATCTGCAACCAGAAATGCACACTTTTTTGACAAAGTCTCTCCCAAAAAGACCTTCAGTTATGAAAACGTATTAGGAAGCAAGATCAGGGCTGTTGCTGTAAGAACTGAAATTTCAACCTCAGATTGGTTTCAAGAGTTGTAGCGTGCATTATCTTGAAAGATAGGAACACCTCTAAACAAAAATCTCCTGCGAAGGTTCCTTACTGCTGCCTTCAACACTGCTTGGTATCCATTCACTGTTTCGCCCTTTTGCTGATAGTACTACAAAATCTGTTCTTTCTTAGCTCAGAAGAAAGTCAACACGACCTTTCTGCAGGAGGGTTGAGATTTTAACTTCTTTTTGGCTGGGGAATATGCTTGCAGCCATTCTTTGGACTGTCCTGGATTTTGGATACATGGCATGTCTGTACATTGTATTCATGTGTCAATACGCATTGGGAAGTCTTCTATCTTGCCGTTATAAAACGCCATAAAAGATTATAGTCTGCACATGAACTATATTATGCTTGCCAATCAGCATACTAGGCACTCATATCCAAAGATAATGGGGACGCACAGATCTGCTGCTAAAAATGCAATTCCCTGAGCAGAACTTATCCCCTCCCCCTTCTCGTATTGCTCATCATTGCTTGTTGATGTTTGCCCATTTTATGCGTACACCCTCTCCCCCATACTGGTGCAGCAATCTTTTATGACTTTCACAAGATTTCACGATCAAATACTACAGAAATAGATTAAAGTCCTGGCACTTTCTTTATGTTGCACTTTCAGACAATGTCAACATCTTGTCTATGAATCATTTTCCCCGCGTGGGAGTTTGAAATCGCTGGAATTTTTATTCCATTAAAAATTATCAATTAGCTGTTACTTTTGAAGCGCCGTTTTAATTCTTTCATTGTTAATTGTTATTTTATGTTAATTGTATATTTTTCATGATTTTATTAGTTATCGTGTAACCACATGCCTTTTTTTAAAAAAAAAAATTATTCACCGATATCTAAATTCCGAAAATAAAGCACTGCTCTTTTAAAATAAGTAGTGCATAAAATCAGTTTAAATAATTTTATCATCTGACTAAACCGTAGCTTATTTGTCTAGAGCTCCGAGTCGCCATGATGTGAAATCCAGATCGACTCTTGTTGCAGGCAGGGTGGCATTTGTAGAGAATAAAGTTTTGATTTTTGTACTTCTTCGTTTTCTTTATCTCTCTTTCTTTATCTCATACTTCTATTTCATTCAAAAATTGGCAGCCAGGTACATATGTAACAGTTGAGGGTCTCTTGAATAATCCAGATTTCCTTCATCTTATCTCCATGTTGAGGATGGTAAAATAGACCCCAGAGGTTTCAGAGCTTAGCACTATCCTCTAAACTCAAATCAAATGCTCATTCAAACATATAGTTGTGACAGGTTCTCACACCCACGCATGTCCGAGAGTGAATGTATTTAGAAAATTTAAACAGAAATAATTATTAAATATTATATAGACTGTGGTAACAAGCAGGAACGTTTCATTTTTCACAAAAATGTATTCATGGTTACCAGGGCGATACCTCTTTGACGACAGGGAAAAGGTTGCCTATTGTTGTAATCTTTTGTGCTCTCACTTACTGATAATGACTCGAAAACATTAAAAGCCTATCTATTGTGACAAAACTAAGTGCATGCAGGTGTCCGAACAATAGAACTTTTGTATCTTTAGTTGCTGGAGATGCTCCGAAATTCATTAAAGTTAGAAAGGAAACCGGTACTGGCGATGATGTCATTCGATGATGTCATTACATCGAATGATCATGAACTCCCCAATAAGGAGTCAAAGAGTTGATGTATTTAAAGTGAGTGTGTTTGGAAGCACAAGAGCTCACCAATAATATTTGATTATTTCAAAAGCTCAGGAATCTATGGGTGCTATTCTGTTACCCCCGTGAGCTCTCACGACCACGTGAGGTCACTTTGAATTTAGTATATAAAAGGAAACAAATTTGCAAACGCATACCATTCCAGATAGTAGAGGACAGTCTCCAGATCGCAGTTCCAGACAGTAGAGAGCAATCTCCAGATCACAGTTCCAGAAAAACAGTGCAGGTCAGGACATTAATTTCCAGAAGGCATCTCCGGTCATTACAATACAGACAGTAATTACTAGGACGCATTCCAGATACAGTAGGAAGGTGAAACACGAGAGGCACACAATACAGTGATAGGGCGGTACAGGAAACTTCAAGCAGCGTATGTAGCTCGTGGCGTTAATGTCAAAAAGGTAGCGAACCAGGTGGCCGACAACAAAATGTTATGTGAATAAACACTTCTAGGCGTTTATAATGAAAGAAACTGTCATGTGATTTGAACCATTCCCTTTCATCTACTTCATCCTGTGACTACGAGAGCACAAGAAGTGACTACGGGTCCCTGAAAGACCCGGGGTATGAAGCGGGACCCCCGTTAAACAACTAGATCATTATTGTATTAAAAACCACTTCAAAGTAAAGAATTTGTTGAAAATATTGCATCTATTTCTAGTTTTTATGACAAAGTAATATACTATGCTTGTTAGAGCACTCTACCAGAGAAGTTCAACACTTTGATCGATAGAGCCAGCTCGCTGTGTGTTTAGCATGCCAGTTGCAAATCAGGTAGCAAGCGATTATAATGCGAGAAATTTCGCCAGTAGTGAAATACGTCACGACTCAGCAAGTATTTTGTGTTGCGGAAAACAGAAGTGTGCGGGATAAGAAGTGAGGGATATTGCTAAGAGTTCTCATCGAGGAAGCATCAAACCGGTTCATTTCATAAATTGCCGAGGAAAAAGTTTATTTGTGGTCACATTGACACTGGGCGGTACCTGCGATTGTTGCCGCCACATAAGACAATGGTTAGTACTGTGTGACGCTTTCTTCAAAGCTTACAACATTTAGAGGAGTGATTTTAACTACTAAAATTCGCATATTCAAAAATATACTATGAACTAATAGCTAGATTTTTGTTTTTAAATTGAATGCATTAATTTAGTATCAAATTATATAAATATCAAATTTAGTTCTTCATTAATCGCTTAAAATAACCCTAATTCAAGTTTTCAAAATATAATTGCGACACTGTTAAATACAAAGTTAAATTTAATAGCTGTTAAGTATTTTTTTCGTTTATACAACTAAATAGTTACGTTGTAAAAGCTGTTTATAAACAACAATAAAAGCTTCTCAAATCAAAGTGGTCCAGCTTACCGAAGAGAATGAGTTATAAAAGTACACTTTTATAATACAGGGACAAGAATGAAGATATAGATAACGGTAGAATTAAGAGAGTACACATGAGCATATATGGATGAATCAACCCTACTTGGCCATAAAACCCATCGGCCAGCCGTCTGCAGACACACCGTCAGATATCTGTCCTGAGTCCAGATCGCTACCAAAACCAGAAAAAGACCAGACTCGTGTCTCGTCCAGTGGGGAGACGAGTGTCCCCAAGATTTTGAGATAGTCAGGATTGCACAGCCACATGAATGAGCTGTAACATTAGAACCGATAGATTTCATGATCTTCGCCGGAATGGTTGCCAGACATTAAGTTGAGATGAAAAGCTAAAGGAAGTTGGTGGGTGCGCAAGAAATTCCTGAAAATTTGGATTTGTTCACCAACTGAGACTGAAGTTGGGGTCAAATGATAAGATATAAAGTTATGCAGAGTAGTTTTTTAAACTATTTTTTTTACGTACAGAGCAACTTTAAGTTAAAATTACGAAGGAACGCCCAAGCGAAATTTTCAGTTCGCTCCGAGATTGAATATCAGACGAGAACATAAAACAGTATCGGAGACTGCGTTTGATTACTCTTGGCAGCGATGAAAGGCAATCCCGTCACCATGGCAACAGAACTTGGCAAGCAGCTGACCGAGACATGGAGTTCACCTCTTTCTCTGTTTTATCTTTCTTATTTTTGCGAAAGGAATCTGCTATACCTCATAATTAATTAGACATGATTGCTAATATCACGTTACGAAAATTAAAGGACAAAGCCGAGAAAATCATTGATTATTTTAAGAAACAGGGCTTAAGTATCGGTTATGCATCTTAACATTGCGCCTTCCCTGTGGTTCTTTTAGCACTAGGGGTATTTGCTGATCCCCGCGTCAGTTATGTCGCTAATAATATTGTAGGCTTACCTTCTTTGCACATGCGCATAACTCAAACTAAAACTGTAACCAATTACAAGACTGTCGTTGACTGCGCAATTTGTACCACCGTTAAATTATTTAGATATTATTATTATCATTATCATTATTACTATTTTAGTATTTCATTATTAATTTATTTAACAACATTTAATCATTAGCCTTCCATTCAAATTAGGGCGTGAAATGGCCGATAAATTTTGCTCAGAGGCCCCTTTATTCAGGCTTGAGGCTCTTTATGTGCAGTAAATCTAGCCACCGTTCAACAACTGTAACGCTCAGCTTAAACAATCACATAACAAAAACACTTTAAGAAAATATGTCCATGAGATACTACAACTTTCCCTCTGCGTCCGCAATTTTTGAACACCTCATAGACTCCTTTGAGAAATGAAGGTAATCACATAAGTGTATTTTTCAGTGCTTCCAGTGTGTAAATTTGTTTTGTACACGTTCTCTTTAAATTTACACCTCTTGGAATTCACACATCTGTTGAATTGATAATAAAAGTTATCAAAGTGTCAATATGCTATTTCGAAATGAATATAACCACACAAGCCAAACACTTCTTTGAGAAGAGGACTATTTCTCTATCATGAAATTGTTTACCACTAACTTACAAGTCTGTGCGCAAGTTGGAACATCGTCCGGGACTAGCAATACTTTTGTATGACCATAGTTTTAACTATGCCGCAACTCTTTGTACAGAAAAAACGAACTCTGTTTGTTGTGAAAGATACCGAAGGGATTTGAGAGATTTTTCCACTTAGTCTAAACACTTTCTATCTCGCATTAATTTTAAAGCTAATGGGTCACTGTAGCTTTTTAAATTTTAACACCCGAGGAACTTTTCATCGAATCACTCTTAAACGGATGCGCCGACTGTATTAATACTTATGAGATAAGTGCTTGTTCTTTATACTGAGACTTCATACTGGTACATATTCGTGGCTACACACAAAGAACTTCTCAAATGAAATCCACTTGCGTGATCTCACTTGCTTCAGATAGATTTGTCCTGAAACATAGGCTGAAATACCGAGTGTCGCATTACAGAAAGGTTTTCTGTATAAACCCCAATATAAACATCTTTGTTTCCTTCATAACTGAGAACACAATGTTTCGCAAATACTTTACAAACTTTGGTGGCGGATTCCTTACGCCAAAATAAGAAACAAGTCCATATCCTTAGTTTTTGTTATTAATTAAAGTTTGCTTCAACTCGTTTCAAGGTGCATCTAACAAATTGAGTTCGTAACCGAGAATAAAATTAATGTCAAGTAATCGAATGATATTATCGATACAAGTCTGCTGTTGCACAGCATTGCATACTTATATGACAAAATATTATTCGCAATGTGTAGCAATAGCACTGTTGAAGGTTAGCCATTTATGTAATTTGGTAATAACCCTATTAAAGGTGAGATAGAAATAGTCATTTTTAACTCTGGCTTAAATTTCATTAATAACCCAAAAACTAAGTATTTCCGGGCACATATTTATATGGACTTTTATTTACTTGTTTTGGTAAACTTTAATTAATAGCTTATAAAACTAATAATTTCTAGTATATGTTTATATGGATTTTTTTCTTTGGTAAACTATAAGTAATAAATGAAAAACTAAGGATTTCCGGACATAAATTTACATGCACTTTTGTTTTGGTGTGAGGAACCCGCTACCAAAGTGTGTAAAACTATTTCCGAAACATCCTGTATAGATATTGTTTCTTAAATAATGTCGGATTTTAAGCAAAACTTATTTGAATGAGTTCTAACAATATGTTAACTAATATTCAAAGTAAAAAGTTTCAAGACACCTATCAACGAAGTTTATCCCGCAAGACCAGTTTCTGGATCTTGATGCCAAGAATTGGGTGATACCCGCTTCCACGTTTCAATATTTTAGAAATTTCTTCCACGCAGGAAATGGTAATGGATCGAAATATATGGCAATCTGAAGGCGCAACATCAGGGCTATGTGCTGGGGGCAGCAGTTCGATACCTTCCAGTTCCTACATTTTTTCCATGACTGTTCGAGCGGCATGGGTTTGGCATTGTCCTGCTGCAAGAGAAATTTTTGGATTAAGTAATGTTGATTATCTCAGTCTCAAAACTTCGTGAAATCGTTACAGTTGTTGAGAATTCATATCGACTGCACGCCCGTTTGTAACAAACTCCTAGTGAAGTATACCCTCAAAATTCCACCAGATTATAACATTACTTTGGAGTCGAAGAGATGAGTTTGGCAGGATGGGGGGTCAAGCCATTGTTTCAAGGAGTCAGGATTGCGGTAATATACTCATTTTCATCATTATAACTCTTCTGATAAAAACATCATTCACAGGATTTGCTAAAAGCGGACGACGGATATTCACTCTGCGTGTCAATTCATGAGGTGCAGATCTACAGCTTACGTATGATTTTTTAAAGTTTTTTTATGTAGGCAACGTATGATATCTTTTGAAGCACCAAGTTATAAGATATTTTTTGCGGATTTTATTCCAAAACTCTGCCTGTGTTCTCAATAATCCATACCTTAGGTTTTCTGAATATTTTATGTTTTCTTCTCCATTAATGAAACACCTGAACCATCGTGCTACGTGTTCACTAACAACATCATCTCTCTCCGCTTCACATATTCACAATATACATCAATGGCATCCTATAAATCACATTGCTAGGCAAAAGAAAACCATTAAAAGCTTACAAAACACTAAACATAAAAACAGAGTCAATTATGAGTCAACGAAAAGTAAGTCATGTTTTAATCTTCCAAAAGCATCCCTTCATCCAAATAGCTATATTTTTCGTACCCGGCCAGGGTCGATGGATTTTTTTCGGAAGTAAAAGGGAAGTAAAGCCGTGGGTCCCGTGTCGTACATTTACGGCGCGTAAAAGAACCTCAAGCCTGAAAGAAGAGGCCGGTCATTTAACGCCCTGATTTGAACGGGACGCTAATGACCAGAGATGCTGAAGAGCGTCCTTAAGTAAACAAAATACGAGTAAATAGATAAATTATTAAATAAGTGAACCAGCGTCAACAAGCGTTCTTAATCGATTATAACCTTCAAATTTCAAATCTTTGTCCCTAGCAAATATGGAAAATTGCTAGCCATTCCATCTACAATCGTCCCACTCCAAATATTAACGTCGACTTTTATTCTTGGACCCAATAGTTGCAATGCGTTTGTTCCTGGCCGCACCAATCACGTCTGTAGCTTTACAACATGGTTGCAGCGTTGCAATATCTGCCGAGTCGGTGCACAAAACTATTCTAAATAACTGACGGGAGATAAGAAAGTAAATGTGACAATATTAATTTTGGTGATATCTGCGCGTAGTCTTCTGATGTTCAGTTTTTTTTTATCTAATATATAGTCGTCGATTGGAAGTGTTGTATTGTACTAAAAGATGGATCTTTTTATTGCACTAAATTGATTTCTATAGCAGCAATTGCACCTTTTTAGGGTCAGAGTGCATGAAAGAGAAATGCCCTTGCCAAAAGATTTAAAAGAATGCTTAATGTCCTAAATCGATTGTAGTACCAATGTTGTCCATACAACTAGAACTCAAACACTGTCGTTATGCTTCTCTAAGGCAAAGATAATAATTGTACAATATGGCGCAACGTTTGAAAAGATGTACAAAAGGTTCAAAAGTTTCCGACACAAAACTCACGCGAATTTTAAACGCTATAGACAGACAGCAAATATATTGAGAGATTAGCGTGCCATTGTCAGCACTTCATACCTCTCAAAGCACTATATTTGCTGCATGTTAAAATTTGAGCATTGTCACGACCAAGATTGTGATTTAGGGAGTGGTTAGTTAGGAAGGTGATGGTAGAGACAACCCCAGTGTGCCATGCCAACTTAGTTTATTGCAGAGGAGACATGTTCCCAATCTGAATTGTAATTACGAAGGATAGCCTCGACGGGCCCTTACCTTTCAGGAATATGTCGCAGTGGTGCCGAGGGTGTGCGTCGACGTTGACAGTTCGTCCTCCAGGATACCAAAGCGAGTCGAGACCAAAGACAAAGACTTCGAGTGCTGACTGTATTTCCACTTATATCGTTTTAGGATTGTCTATGGGTGTCTCTACAATGTGATACAAAATATACCAAATGTAGATTTGGCATAGTTTAGACCTTAGATTTAAATTAAATTAATAATGAGAAAGTACTGTGCAATATCTAAACCTTTCCCACACCGCGTGACAGATCCAAGCTCAGCCTGTTTTGATTGTTACTAGGTAGAGGTTATCACTATAAAATACAGTGTAAGCAGCCTCTGTAGTGATTGACCCCTCTGCCTTTAAACATACTGAAATTTCCTAAAGCGATCAAGTTAAGGTAAGATACGAAATATAAAACCAAATGAATTTACTTTCCAAAAATGTTAATTTGGTACACCTTTCATCAGCAGTGCATGCAACAATATCATCTGTGATAAGGCCATTCCACATGTTATCAATGTTATGGTTTTAGTAAAAAACGTTGACTATTGTAAACATTTGCAAGCGTGTTTTTATTTGTGCCGTATACTGTTTATATTTACTGGTAAATGTTTTTTTTAGTAGTGTTTAACCCCCGCTTTAACTACTGAGGCACCGCAGGCGGAGACACTGATGATACATGAAATAAAATGATATACTGGGAAAGGATTTATTTTTTTTTAAGGAAGGAAACGTTCTAGGCCTAAGTTTAGGGTACCTCCCCGGCATTTGCCATGAGGACTGTGGAAAACCTGGAATAAAACCTCTGTCAGAGAGACCTCCCGCTCACGACTCCGCGCCTTAACGACCTATGTCAGCCGTGGCGGTACTGTTAAGTGTGCATATATACTAAGGCAATATGGTAAATGATGGTAGGCCTAATTGCATCAGATTTCCCTACAATTAATGTTTATAGTTGCATTGCTTCTGTGTTTTGTGTTTTTATAAAGGTGATTTGGTGCAATAAATAATCATGCACATTTTCCTGGGCAGTGGTAGCATATTTAATTAGCATCTACTTTGGCTTATACCTTTTAGGTTATGACGGTATAGTACCATGTCCACCTTCTTGGTCTAGTGGTTAGCGCTGCTGACTGCTGGCCGGGAGGCCCAGGGTCGATTTCCGGTACCTAGTTAGGACTTTTTCTAAGTTAGAGAGGTCTGAAACCGGGTCCACCCAGCTTAATGACAATTGGGAAGCTGCCTAATGGAGAGGTGGCGATTTTCGATTCAGTAAGCCGCGATGTAGCGATCGGTGGGATGCGGTATGCTGATCACATGCCCCCCTGCTACACTGCCCTCTACCAATGATATGTAATGGAGGTAGAAAACGCAGTGATCATCGCGGTAAGCTAAGGTCCATATGAGCCTGTAAAAGGCCAGAAGTAAGAGAAGGTATGGTACCATAAATTAGTAGCATTTCAAAGTTGATTTTGCTCAAATTAAGGTAACCGTCGGTTACATATTTATGAAAACACTAAGAAACGATAACTAAAATAAAATAAAAATTCACTGAAAGTTACCTAGCGAAATTTCACGACTTTAACAGAGTACTGCGTTTATTTTGTCATTAAACTTTTTCACAAGGAAATAAAAGACAATAATAAGTAGATAAAAGGATAGCAAATTTTTAGGCATCATCATTGAAGAATAAAACACTCACTGCACAAATCCACATGTCTCGCTAAAAGACATAAATGTTGTGCTTGGGAGAGAGCTGGATTCTAGTTTGGAAACAAAACGATTTTTTTAAAAAAATTAACGTTTCTTGCCAAGTCCAGAATTTGGTTTACGAGTACGAAGTATTCTCTATGTATATGTCAGTTATTTAATAACCAGTTTACTCATTTCGAATTGCCATTGAGTAGATACCTGAAAACTTCTGTGTGTTTGACTGATATATAAATAAAAGTTCAATATATGGCATATATAAGTGTCTGTAGGGAAATAAAAAAACAAATACATTTTCCTTATGCAGATAATTGAACATATCTACTAGAGCAATAACGCCTTTCACAGCTAAAACATGTAAACTCACAAACGCAAATATAATTTCCAGCTTTCACCGAAGACGAATGGTAATTGTTAACAGTTCCCTTAAAACATGGTAAGCTAAAGATGTTTGCCAACATTTACCAACACTTTTTCACAATAGCCTGTTTTTACTTTGACCATAACACCAATAAGTGACCGGAAAGTTCGTGGAAAACTTCTTCGATATATTCCACAGTGAGGGGCCAACCATTTTCGCCTAGGATGATGACGGTCCCTGGTAATGACTAAAGAAAGCATCTCTTTCGTTGAGGAGGAGCTACTCAAAGCAGGATATGCTCAAAGAAATCTCGGCATAACTGGGGCTTTCTCTTACAAATTCTTTCGAAGAACCTTCACATGAAGAAAGTCAGTGCAGGATGAACCCAAGTTTCTTTCCATGATATCACCTTTCTCCTAAGTTTTTAGGGCATTGGCGAGGTAATCAGCGAAAGTACTGATCCTATCACAGGAGATAAAACCACGTGGCAGAATCCAATTGAAGTGCAGCCGAGAAAAGTGGAGCTCACTCGGTACACCAAGAAGATAATCATATGTATGTTTGTGTGATTGCCAGGGTATTCTGCTTTTTAACTTAAACGAGACAAAAACTCAGATTCCCATGCTTCCCTCCTGCATATGTTCCAAAAAATATTAAAAAATGTCTAATAAAGGATACCAGCTTGAATTAATTTCTTGGTACCAGCGGAAGAGAGATGAGGAATTCAGTAATGTTCCAACCCACAACGGTCATAGTTCGAAGGCTGCAGTGAGAGACTGTAGGTAGCTTTCAAGAGATCAATCAGCCCGGATGTAATATTCAGTAACATATCTATTTTCTAAATTGAAGGAAAATCTTCAGGGACAGATATTTCATGTTGATGAAGCATTGCAGAAAAAGTTGGTTTGCTATTAAAGACCTGACCTGTGTATTGAAATGAGAAAAATTATATTGAAAAATAAGTACCAAGCTAATTTGTTTCTCTCATCTGAAAGCTTTAATCAGGCTGGATACTTTTGGAGCAATGCCTATATACAAATATGAAGAGCGCATATTCTATAATCAATAAACCCCAAAATGATCAATTATCATAAAGTTACTCATTGTTTCGTGGAATATCACTTCCATGCTTACGTTTGATTAAAGCTATTATGTTTAAAATGCATTATTGTTTATAATAACAATATTTCCGTTATTAATTTTTATTTCGTCGCCACGAGTGACCTAGGTCGTTAAGGCACGGACTCACGAGAGGGAGGAGTTTTGGAGCTCGACTCCCACTAGAACTGTCCTCCCTGACAGACGTTTTTTCAGGTTTTCTTTAATCCTCATAAAGAGCAAATGCTGGGGAGGTGCTCTAAACTTAGGCCTGGAACGTTTCCTTGCTTTAAAAAATATTTTGCCAATTTATCATTTCATTTCATGTATCATCAGTGTCCACTGGTGCCTCAGCAGTAAAGCAGGCATTAAACACTATTATATATATATATATATATATATATATATATATAATTCATCTGTAGTTAGTTGGCGTAAATGACTGTGATTTTGTTTCTAAATAAATGATTTAATTTTTTTTTAAAGAATGCAAAGAGAATTCTATTATTCTATTCTCAAAATACTTAGTAAATTTCGTGGTGCAAACGAATATGTCGCAGTGGAAAAACTTAAAAAGAAACTTACCAGAATGCAGCAAAAATTTATGAAATAGCCTTCTTGCCATAGGAGGACTCCACGAGTTCGAAATGTAGCGATCTCAAGTGTGACTGTTTCTTGGTGTTTTGTCCTTTTCTGCTTTATAATTACTGTTAATTTGTTACATTGTTAATAGTGTTACTTTATTTTTATTTTTCTTTTATATATAAATATATATACATATTTATAAATATATATATTTATATATTTATCTTAGTGTTTTTCCTTTTCTGCTTTTATTGTTACTGTTAATTTGTTACATTATTAATAGCGTTAGTTTATTTTTATTTTCCTTTTATATTTAGTGCGTGTGTCTTGCAAACAAATCAATATTTTGGTATTTCCTATATATTCACATATGTCTGTAAGATCAACACCCATCGTGATATTACCTAAGATTAATTTCTGGATAAAAGTACTGCATCAGTATTTCGATAAAGAAAAATTAGGATGCATTCGCAATTGAAGTACATCACAAAATCCTTTGGTGTATAGTTAATATCTATTTTCTTGTCTATTAAGTCTTCCACAATCACTGAAGTTAAACTCCCGGAGAAGAGAAAGAAGAAGAAGAAGAAGAAGAAGAAGAAGAAGAAGAAGAAGAAAAGAAACGAGCACTAACATTATTCATTGAATTTATGTTTAATTTAATTTAATATTGTTTGTTTCTCTCGATCAACTTATATGTGCCTTATTTTTAACATATTTTATATTTTCCTAATTTCCCACATTTGCATTACACAGAATACGAGACGCCAGAAGTGTGTAGCACTTTTTCTCTTTGTGAAATATACATAAGTTTGTATGTAACAATTTTAGAAGGTAACGTGAAACTTGTTGCAGGTTCTCTAGCGGAACTTTATGTCTAGTTCCTTGTTTTCCGGAAAGCTTGCCGCACGGCATGCAGAGAGAGAGAGAGAGAGAGAGAGAGAGAGAGAGAGAGAGAGAGAGAAATCTCCCGACTGTTGAGTTCTCTCCTGTTCTCACAGTTAAATTTTCAAAAGGAAAGACAGATTTCTTCACACTATGCAGACTCCTCTGGTTTACTCTCCATGGACTCTCTCAAAGTACCGATAAACGTTAAGGAAATTGCCAAGCCTGTTTAAATTCTTTATTGAAACGTGAACAAAGATATCTCGAGCGACGTAAATTAAATATCACAGACCATGCGAAAGTTTTTCAATTTGCAGACTATTGATCTTTTCACGACAGATACAATCTTTAATAATGAAGGTACTAATGAAATGAGTTGAACAGTGGAAATAAGTCTGATATTGCCCTTCAGGACGTGGAAAACCATTGGGAAAGATTTCAAATATAGGTGCTATAGTGGCACGAGTTTTAAGTTATCAGTCATCCAAATTACTAATGGTGTAACCTGCAGTGATCACTCTTAGTTCTAAAAGTTCTTTGCTATGTCGATAAGTTTATGACTGTCCTGTTTGCCGATGGGTCATACAAACGGTACTATACTTTATTTATTATGATGATTAGGGTTCAAAAATTTACTTTGTTGTCTATCATCCCCTAGAATTGAACTTGAGTTTACAACATGCAAAATTTCTGGTTAACTTCGAACAATGTGAGAGCAACTTCATTATATTTGCACTTATTCTCTTAGCGAACGGAGTGCCTCAGACGGTAATATTTGGAACTCACATTGGGGTGGTACCGATTTCAAGTCCCTTGTGGTGCCCGGACATCCTGCTCATGGAAGCTTTTCATGTGCTCTCCACTATTTTGAGTCAATAATGTGTACCGGTTCATACTGTATTGTATGTACTGTATTTCTCATAACACAAAAACAGGACGACTGTTGATGTCGAAACAATAGCAGAGTCAGATGCTTCATATTTCTGCCGATCATGCGAACACGCTATCGGCCCTCAAGGTCATGCTCGACTCGTGGTCTACAGAGTGTAGTGCAGTCACTTCTGTCCTTCAGGTATGTTTGTGTCATATTTGCCAAAATTAACTCTAATGGTGTGAAAGTTATAAGGAAACATTTGAGGCCAACAGCGAATAAAGTATCAAATATAATGATAGATAGTACATTTAAAAGTAAACCCTTTAATCTTCTGTATATACCAATGCATTGTGGACAGCGTATATTCTTTAAAGTTTCCAGGGTAATTCCAGTGTGTAAAAATGTTGTTTCTAATTTTCCTATTATTTCGGTTTAATTTCTTGCATTTCAATTTTCTTTAAAATAAATGAGAAACCGAAAAAAACTGTGTAAATATTTCGAAAATTGTAATGTTTTCAGTAACAGTCAATATATCGTACAGGATGTTCACTAATGGTACTCTACATATCCTTATAATCGAAACTATAGATAACTGTTGTGCTGAAGTTATTTTACATCATCTTAGCATAAACATTTTATTACATAAGACATGATATTTTACTTAATAAGTTAAATTATCATGATATATAAAGAACTGAGTTAAAATACTTTAAAAACATATTTAGCAAACAGAATAAAGTTACTAGCAGTAAATTATAGCTGTTTACAAATATTGTAACAATCCATCTTTAGAGCTGTAGTTTATTAACCATTTTAATAATTCAATTTAGACCATGGCTGGACATGGGTCGAGCTCACTTTCTTGTATCTGCGTATATCAGAAACATCTCTACTTACAGGTCAGAAACGTCAGAAACATCAGACAAATCGTGGAACCAGGGTATCAAGTAACCATTAATTAATTACAATAACCATTAGATAATTACGTTTATTACATTGAAAATCAATTTAGAGTACATAACCTTATCAAACTTCGCTAAGGCAGCCCTTCAGAGTGTATGGCGTGCATCTTTCACCTTCAAACAGTCACAATCGACTCCCTGAGAAACAGTTGAACTTAACGCATTCACATTCTGCACATGCGCAGAACTAGTCTTTCCCTACTTTCAAACATGCAGCCGTCATATGGATTAACGAATCTATTTCCCAGTCTATATGCCCGACAATATGCACACTTACACTACATTGTCACTCCCCCGTATTATCAATAACACCAATGTAAAATTAAGTCCTCCATATGGCACAATATTGGATGTTAAATATGGTGTATCCAGAAGGGTCTCTCTAGGGACCTAAGGCTTTTATAATAATGATTAATGATATTAGTATTAATTTGTAATTAAGGTAAATAATCTCGCAAAAATACTTTAAAAATAATAGGTTGGTTTAATGCTAATGAATTCTGTTTAAAAGTAAACATCTTCCTTGTAGAGGAGAAAGTTCTGAGTGACAAGTCTGCAGATAAAAGAAATAGCTACCAGGTTGAGACTTTCTAAAACGTATTCTTCATCAACATTTGCATATGCATAAGCCCAGTGCAAGATGAGCGCCCCGAATTCTTTTGCAGTTCAAATGCAAGTTTAGTTTGCGTGGAATGTTGACGGAAGTTTTTTTTAACATTTTCTATGGTAACGAAAAGGAGTATTGGAATCAATCGCCACAGGGGTGAATGGAGAGAGAAGCAGCCGTTAAAATGACCAAGGTAACACAGTCCACGAAGAGGATGACTTTACGAATACTTGTCAAAGACTCACAAGTGGTCAATAGTTGTACGGCTCAGTGTGTTCTAGCTTTCTTTATTTATTTAATTGAACATTTATATGAACAAAATGGCATTAGTGATATTAAGGAAGTAGTTAAGTCTCGTCTTATAGCAGCGTTATGCATGTTTACTTTGGCACTGAAAGTCTCGAGTGCTTAAGCCAATTTAGGAATGTTGTTTTACTTCTTTTACTCTTTAATGTCAATGACTCGCGAAAAGCAGTTGAAATGCGGTTATAAATGATAGCCGTATTCCTTCAGCTCATATTTCTCTCACTTTAATGCTCTTGGCCACATTCAACGCGGTTTGCCGCATAGATAGCTCTTTTCCCTATCGCGCCCGTTTTGATTACATTCATTAATTTGTATGTCCCCATCTTTCAATGACTAATGGAGCTTCTTGGTGTAGCAATAAAAAAAAGGGGGGGGAGTCCTAGAGTTAATTAGTGTGTGCCAAAGTGATAATCGCAACACAGGGCCTTTCGTTTTGCAAACGTACAGAAATACTTTTTATATTACCGTACCGCAATGTTGCTACTGCCTACCTAATAAGAGACCTGAAAGTAGCAGTCCAGCGGCACTGGAATAAAACAATTGAAGATTAGTGCTGCAAAGTAACTTTGCAAGACCCCTACTTTAGTTGTAATTTATACAATTGCGGTGCAAAGTTACACAATTTAATAGAATAAATTTACGAAATTATTTAAGCAATTCAAATTACATGGAATAAGTAGATCATCATGTTGAAGATTTCATTATCATGGATTTCTCTAGAAAATACGCCAACATAGCATTCTTACTAATTGTTCTGATATTTTTCTTTTTTGCACCAAGCTGTAAATAAATCACGTTCTCGGTCATACCGATTTTTAGATTTCTCAGGAAACTATCCTTTCTTATACTAGTCGCCGCTTCAACAACTGCGAGTGGAGTTCCTTCAAAAGCTTTATCACTTTCGTCAAATTCCATTAAAATGTTCAATTAACCTTTATACAAACATATGAATAAATATTAATCGATTCAATATTTCTTGTTCTCACTATATTTAACTTTTCAATTTAAAATAAATTAAAAATGAGTGACATTATGATATGTTAGTATTAAAATAGTATGTAACGTATTTTTTGAAAGGCTCATTGCGATCCTTGCATGAAATGCAACATCGGGTTGTAACTAATCACAAGGAATGCGCAATAACTGCCTTTCAACACTAATAATATACTATTACGTCACTACTATTTTCATAACTTGCACTTTCCGTTTCCAATTTTATTTAAAATCCAGCCACACTAATTGGATAGTGTGCATTCTGCAATTTTTAAATTTGCTAGTATGATTATTCTTTCGTTTAATATAAAAACAATTACTTACACATTTACCTTTAATAAATAAACCTTATTTTAGTTAGATTTATAAATAAATACATGAAGTAAAATTAGTATTTTAAAACATCTAAAACTTTCTTTTTGCTATATTTATAATAGAATCAAAATACCTTTGAAACGCTTTCTAAAGTATTTTCTGTACTAGCAAAAAATCGCAGCGTATAAATTTAATTGTGCATTAATTAAAACATTAAATGTTTTATGAATAACCTTCTTTCTATGCTTTCACTATTGAACACCTGTTTTGTAGATTATAGAATCCACGATATTATGGCTAGGTTCAGGTCTCACTGTTTTGGGACTCAAACAAGATAGAACACATACATGACATCAGACGCTGCCGAACATAAGGTCTCAAATAATAGGCCTGATCAGCCAAGTTACTTTATGATAAGTACAGATTATCGGCATTAGGATGGAAAGAAATAATTTGCTACTTCTTTCTGTGCGCGACTGTACCTGTACACAGCCGTCCAAACGAGCTATATATATCCCCGGCAGTAGAATGCGAGCCTTAATTATAATCAAAGTTAGAAACGGTAAATGAATGACAATTTAAATACATACATTATTCTAGAATTTTCACCCATAAATACTTTTTAAGCACTGAAATTCTTTAAATTGTTCTTAAGTATATAATGCTAGATATTAAATTACCTGCAATCTGTATGTTGATCTTGATGTTCTGATTAAATGAACAATGTAGGGAGCTGTGTTCTGTACCGAAATTTCGTGCAATTTTTATGCATTGTCATTATGTCATTAGATTATAAGGTATAGCATATTAATGACTGTTTATTAGACTTTTGGAAGAATTCCGACTGATACAATATTTTTATTGTTAAATCTAATAATCAATATGCAGCATGTTCGGGAAATTAGAGCAGATATTTTTCTAGGAGTAGGAGAATGTCCACGTGAGCATTCTGACATAACAAACACTTATTCTAAGAGGCTTTTTCATACCCCAAAACAATGAAAGTACTGGAAGTGTTGTGCTATTAGATTTGGACAATCCGTTACAGCCTGACATATGGAGGATTTATTGAGCGAGAACTGAAAATATTGTATTATTTTTTATGGGGACTCGTGAAATTACTCTTGTTCGAAACTCCAATGATTACATGAACATCTCTTAGCAAGAATCGCGGAAATCTGGGAGTGGCTTGCCTACTTCGTATCTCTCAGTAAGAAAGTTCGAATTATAGTTATAAAATAGCATAATCAATGATAGCTCAATTTTATCGTTTTGTATTATTTTTATTGTTAAACATCGAATAGCATAAACTTACACCCCAATCAAAACGTTCGTCATATCGAAACATGCGCATGAACATCTCGTCATGAACAAACTCTGAAACAATGGATTTTAAGACCCATGTTTACATAGACTTTTTAATTGTTTTGTTGGTAGGAAAACGTCTACAAAATATCGACTCAAATGTATATTATCTTATAAATAAATCTATTTCATTTGAATGATTCTTATACAGGAAGTCCGGAAAATAAATGCAATTTTATTTTCTGGACCTCCTGTATAAGAACCATTCAAATGAAACGAATTTATTTTTAAGATAATATAAATTGGTATCTTTTATTGATGTGTTGCTAACAGCAAAACATAATTTAAAAGATCTACAGATGATGCCACGCCTCTTTCTTTTGACTTTTATACATTTAAAAAAGTTTAGTTGCACATTCTTGAAAACCATAGAAAATGTATATTTTACACGAATTTTATACATATTTTATATACTCTAGCACTAAAACTGGCGAAACAGAATTTTGATATTCAATTATTGCTAAATAAAAATATTTTTCTTCAAATTTTATGTTTAAAATACTTATAAAATGTGCATAAATTGTTCCCTGCAGCTATGCTAAGAAAGTGATTAAAAACTTCTTCCACAGGATTGTGCAGAAAGATGTTTTCTATAAAACTGCGAAGTTTCATTGCTTTGCTTAAAAGAATTGCTGAGAGAATGCAACTTGAGTTTTAATTTTACCTTTATTTCCATTGGTGATGGGTCGCTAATGCTGACCCTACCCAAAGTCATCTACTTCTTCTACCTCTTCCATTTACTTCCTTGATGGGTTTCCTAAGCTTCCTGCCCGAGTTTCATGGCCAGCATTAGTAAACACAGCACCAATGAAGTTAAAAATTTAGTTCAAGTTTTCCGCAACTTAATCATCTTTGAAGTGCATTTTCTCAACAACTATTTTCGGTAAGGCTATAAAACTAGGCAGTTTTATAGAACACTTACTGCTGCACAGTCAGAAACAGATTTTCAATAACTGGTTTATATAACTGTAGGGAAAAACATTTTATTACTAACGGGTCATCGACAAGTTCCTCCGCACTCGGGTTACGTGCACCGCACAGAAGAAAGTTGGTAATTCTTCCTCCTTCAAACCGGTTTTTAGCAGGCAATCCGCCCACCATTGCTAAGGTTTGGATTTTGGATTGTGTTTTGGTGGTTAGATAAACACAATACGCTCGGCGCGCGATCAGCAAATGCGCTTTCTAGTGAAATTTCGGTTACACGTGGTTACGGAGATACTTCTCGATGAATATTTTAAATATAAAATTTGAAGAAAAAAAGATTTCTTTAGCAATTTATTTATTGCCAAAGTTCGTTTCTTCAGTCTTAGAGCAGAAATACCCAAAACAAACAAGGATTTCAGAAAAAGACTAGATGCCCGATGTTTTTCAGGAATATGTATCTTAAAATATGCCGTTCCTGATGGTCTAGTGGTAGCTTCTAGCCTAGTAGAGCCAAGGTTGCGGGTTCAAATCCAGCCAGAATCGGGGGATGTTTTAGAGATTAAAATGCAAATTTGACTTCCTTCGGAAGGAAAATAAAGCCAGTGGTCTCGTAGCGTAGATTTACGACATGTAAAAAAACCTCAAGCATAAAAGAAGGGTTCTGAGCAAAATTTATCAGCCGTTTCACGGTATGAATTGAATGGGATGCTAATTAACAAAAATGTTAAAGAGCGTCCTTAAATCAATAAAAAACAACATAACGGTAAAATATTTTAAATGTATAAAATTATAATCAATACTTTTAGTTCTGTGTAATAATACATTCTACAAAAAATTAATTATAATTAAATATTCATAATTACCATTCACATTTACAGAATTCTATGTTTTAAATGTAAAAGTTATAACAAATTAGTTGCAGTATGACTTTTATAAATACGTCTACCATTGACTTGTTAGATAGCGATCTCAATGGTCAGCAAACTTCTCTATATTTGCCTGAAATACCAAATTAAAGGAAATGTTTCGTTGATCGCATCTTAGGAGTAGAGAGAAATGTAATTTTTGAGTTTAATGGTGAGAAATGTACAAATATATGTTTACAAAATGCAAGATTTAAAAATTTCCCTTTTTCCCAGAGCCGCAGCAAGTAAATCCCTTTTTCAGGTATACCGTTAATGTGAGAGCATATTTTATCTTTGTAAATCAACTACAATAAAATGCGGAAATAAAGTAAAGGGATGTAAATTGCGACCAGAACGTGACATTTCGTTTTCTTGCCAAAGGCTGAATGCCTGAGGTAATTGGATTTTAAAATTACCGTTAGAATCTAACCAAAGGGAAAGGCTTCCATTGACAATAAATGAGTAATTTAATTATTCGCTCTACAGCTTTCATTTTCCTTGTCCCTCTCCTCTTCCCTCTTAACACACTACCTAATGCAGCTGTTGTCACCTGTTGTCAGAGATAAAGTTTGTTAATTTAGGACACAGCGACAGGCAAAAATTGCGTTACCATCCAAAATTTGCAAATTGAAAGAAAAACAACGTTTTAATATACGTCCAAAGATACGTCCTCCATTTGAATCAATATTTGATGAACTTATAAACTAAATGGTAGAATTTCGTAATCTTGATCAGGAAAATATCAAAGATGACATTGCTTGTGAAAGATTTCTCTAATGAAAAGAAGCTACATGACATGTTAATATAATTTTTCCATAAGAGGGTATTATTTCTGTGAAAAACAGTTTATAAAGGGTTAATGTTTTGCACACATGAGGGTAATTCACTTTCTACGCTTACAAAATCGAATATATAAAGAAGAGGATATAATCAAACTCATCAGGTCCAGATGGTACACAGTTTTGGAAAAGTTCATAGCCTAGGTTGGTACGTTCTAACTGCTATTGCTCTGTCCGTCACTTCTTGCCAAAAGTGCAATTTACGATGATGTAACTAGTTATAGTTGAAAATCTTGTTGCCAAACATGTAAATTTCACTTGCAGTACTTCTCGCCAAACATGCAAGTTTCAGTTAGAGTGCCTCTTGCTAGATATAGTACTACTAGGTTGGCCAGAAAACTTTTTCCTGCAACTGCTATCCTAATATAACGTAACAAATTGTTATCCTTCAAAATGTAGCCAACATTTTCGACGATTTTTATCCGTCTCTCTGCCAACTTTCAAATTTGCTGGCGATACAAATTCTTGCAATTGTATTTTTGATATCTTTAAGATTATCGAGTCGAAGAAACATTGCCATGGACCGTAAAATATCATAATCAAAACGCTCAACATCTATACTTATGGTAGGTAAGGCATCAGTTCTATTCCTTCTAATTATTGGTTTTTTATTGGATCATTCTTGATCGATGCGCTGGAGCATGGTCTTGTTGCAGTATAGCGGGCTTTCTATTTATTAAAGGCGTGTAGTTCGCTAACAGTACAACTCAGCGTCAACGTCACTATCGAAATGGATAGAATTTTCTCCAAACATAAAAGATTCCTTTCGCCCAAAGCAACTCTGACGAATCAATGACCGAAGTTCTTTCTTTCAGGGTATCAATTACCCTTCTCAAAATTACGGAACAAGAGTCATTTTTCATCGTTTCTGCAATGGATTGTCTAGAGAATTTGAAAATTGTTTGCAAAACTCGTTTCAGGGCCTGAGCTTCCACGAGTTCATATTGAAAGTACGAGATCAGGTGCATAAGCTTCTGGCCTAACCATTTTATAGGTATGATAAACACAAAAACCTTATTTCACTTTTCAATACAGTTACCCTTTATTGCAATACACTTCTCACATCTTTGAATAAACATTTCAGCCCCCCCCCCAAAGAGTCAGAAGTCCTGTCTGCAATACGGGCATAAACAGCATCCATCACTTCTTCGTTAAACTTAAATTTCCTTCCTCGAAAGTTCTTCTTGAGTTTTGAAAAGAGGAAATAGTTAATGGGAGCTATCTGGACTATAAGGTGGATGGTCGATCTCCTTAAAGCCACATTTCTTCACAATTTCCTTTGCAACAAGACCTGTGTGCACAGGCGCGTTGTCGTGAAGAAGGCGCACACCACCACTCAGCTTTCCTCGTCTTTTCTCTTTGATGGAAGCACGTAGTCTGTGCAGTAGGTCAGCATAGTACTCCCCATTTACTGCGGTGTTCCTCTCCTTGAAGTCAACGAAGAGTATTCCTTTACATTCCCAAAATATTGTGGCCATGGTCTTCTTGGTTGACTGAGTGACCTTAGCCTTTAGAAATGGTTCTTCTTTGCTAGGTTCACTCCATTCCATTGATTTTCATTTGGACAAGGGACCATAGTAGGGGACCATAGTTTCATCTCCTGTAACAATGGTTTGCAGAACTTCTCTCTCGTAGCCACGGCAGACCAAAATGACTGACAACAGATGAACTTGTTGCTGCTTTTGGACTGAGGAAAGAAGTCTAGATAACCATCTTGTATTAACCTTATTCATATTTAAATGTTCATGCATAAATCGGTTGATTGATTTATTTATGGACGCTCTTTAACATCTCAGGTCATCAGCGTCCCATTCAACTCAGGGCGTGAAACGGCCGACAAATTTTGCTCAGAGGCCTCTCTTTCAGCCTTGAGGTTCTTTTTCGTGCCGTAAATGTACGAAACGGGACCCACGGCTTTACTTCCCTTCCGAAGGAAGCCATACTTAGGATTTTTACGCCCGAAAAAATCCATCGGTGGCCGGGTTCGAACCCGCGTTCTTGGGTATAGGAGGCAAGTAGCATAAATCGAAGGACTGTTGTTTTAGAAAGGCCCAACCTTGCTGCTATTTCTGTAACTTTGAGCCGCCAGTCTTCCATAATTTTTCCTTCCACAAGAGCGATGTTTTCAGGAGTGAGCACCTCCAAGGGCCGACCTGCAGGCTCTTTGTTTTCAATGCTTTCTCGACCCATTAGAAAAAGTTTGGCCCACTCTTTTACGAGGGGATGCTTCCCCATATACACCGTTTAATCGCTGTTTAATTTCATTTGGAGTAAATCCTTTTTTTGTGAAGAATTTAATAACAGGTGGATACTCCATTTTGAACATGTCATAATCTTCTACACATAACCTTCTTTATGCAACTGTATCTGAACAACTGAACACAGCGAAGCGGAAGTTACAGCTGCAATTCTTTACTTACCAGATAAGGTATGACACCAGAAAAGGGTTTTGTGAACACGATAATCCTTATCGGCGAGGCCGGTTATGAACCTACTCTCATATTTTTCGACTTTTATATATTAGTGCAGGTCTGTAGCAACTATTGTTTTGGAAACACCAAACGTCGTGACCACGAGTATTGGCAACTTCGAGCTCAGTTTTTCTTCATTGTCTATAGCTGAAGGTCATCTAGAGCGGCACTTATCTTAAGACTAGTATCTCCATAATTGAATCGTTTGAACCAGTTCGAAGCTGTTCTCATTACAGCATCTTGTCTTCTACTGACACATTTCTTTAGCTGCTGGTTTAGCACATTCTTTGTTAGATTTGGAGAAAATATACTAAGTAACAAACATGTTTAAACTATTCTGTCAAACATTATTCTGTATATTCAATAAGGGTGCCTTGGGTATTTTGCGGAAAAGATTTCTTTCCGAGTACGCATGTCATGAAATTGGCTATCCTGTATAAGTACTCTCCTTCAGAGAATTCTGAGTAAACAAAGGGACGGCATAATTGAATAATAAATGAAAAATGTATTGCTACATTTTTAAATAAATTAAACAGCTATCGAGCATGTGTTTACCATCGAAACCTTAATAATTATTAAGAATGTAAGCATTTCGCAATATTCGCTATTAATGCTTAAGTATAAGCTACTGCATTGGGGCGTTTTCCGTTCCTGTGAATTAAAGCCTGTGCATAATTTTCTGGTTTCACACGTTACGGCAATAACAAAACTTGATGCTCAATAGAATTCCTCTAAATCAGGGTTCTCAACCTAAGGTATGTGATACCCAAACCTTTTAGCAAATAGTAATTCGTAGTATTTGTTTTACAAACCACAAATATTTAACAGTTCTACTATAACCAAACGGAAAAAATAGATTTATATCATCATAAAAACTTGTGTGATACTGTATAAAAATAATACGGAAGTTCAATTTTAATCCTACGGCAATGACCAACTCAATATAATTAAAAAACAATGGATAAATTTTTTTGTTTGTTTAGCCGAGCGCATTTACAATTTAGAAAGCAGTGAAGTTGGGGTTCTTAAGAAAAAACCAAGCTTCATGATTACATAGGGCAATATTACAAATACAGCTTTATTTCTATTTTTGGATATTGTCTTAGGTGAACATGAAATTTCTCTTCATTATGAACTGGCAATGCACATTAAGGAGCAATTAAGATTTCAATGTATACTTCCCTGAAAACCTGGATTCAGAATTTTGGAGTAGAGACCAGTTTTCTATTGCTGATATCTTAACAGAAACCTTCACTCCTTCCGATAAAGACAATTGATTGAGCTATCAAGTGACGGAAGTCTCAGGCAAATGATTAACAAGATAGATTTAACAGACCTCTGGTTGGCAAGAAAAAAACTATTTTTTTTTGTGTGTGTGTTTGCGTTTACGTTGGTGAATATGGATTTTCTTCTCTAATTTATATAAAAACACAAAATAGTTTAAAGTAAACATTATTGAACTGTACTTAGAATAGCTTTTACTTATTGTAAGTCTGAGTACCGGAGTCCAATATCAGGTATATATGTTTGTGAAAGCATTTATGTGTTCATTCACTATATTTAAACCTTAACAACATTACTTTAAAGTAATTTCACAGAACAATCCATTGAAAAGAAATAGATTGAACAGTTTTTTCTTCAATAAATATCTAATTCCAAATACTACATACGAGAAAGCACTAAATAAATCACTAGTGTTATTATAAATGTAAAACGATGCTTAATTTGACCCTTGTAAAACAAAATCACGCATTTCCTTCGTAAAATTTGCTTACAGGTACATCTAATATCCTGCTTTGAATGTAATGCGCGTCACTGGAAAAGGTTGAGAACCTCTGGTCTAAATAACGCTGACAAATGACCCTGAAGTCCATGTTCATACTTTTTCACTATTAGAAAAGTTTAAAACACCTACCTAATAATAATACTGATATAAAAACTAATCGTGTTATTCTTTCTTCGTTATTATTATTATTATTATTATTATTATTATTATTATTATTATTATTATTTAAGGTTATGTTAGGTTGTTCTTATGTGGTAAAATGCTGTCAAGAATATGAATACAGAAAAATTAAAAAATCCAGGTGGTATTTATACAGTGCAATTTGCCTTGGATAATGACTTATTGTGTGTGTGTGTGTGTGTGTGTGTGTGTGTGTGTGTACACGTACATTGTGTGTGTGTGTGTATATATATATATATATATATATATATAATATATCTGTAATTTTTCAAACACCACTCACATCTCTTGGCGATATTCTTCTCTCCTTCTCCAATTGATTATCAAGTAATGGATAACATATAGTAAAACTGCTGTAAAGGGGGGAAAATACAATAAACCTTTTATATCATAAACTTTCTCAGCCTAACAAAGTAGGGATTTTGCTGAAAAAATAAAGTAATAATAATAAAATAATAATAATAATAATAATAATAATAATAATAATAATAATAATAATGTACAAAACGCTTGACCGTCATACAGAAACCATCAATAAACAATCAAAGTCGAAAGCCAAGCTAAAAACACCATTTACCCACTTTAATTAATGTAGTGTTTTCTACTAGTTTTTTTTTTTTTTTTTTTTTTTTTTTTCAGTGATTGATAGTAAATTTCATGTATACTTTTCAAAGAAATAGTAAACGCAAATTACAGTTAGTATTTTAATTAATGATTATGCAACTTCTACTTCATTATAGAACTATGTTAGCTGCGGTGATAGCCGCGATATCAGAGGGATTCATTGCGAAGTACACTAAACCCAGAGCCGAATTGAGAAGCAACAACATCAAAGGTGCGGACACAAGCTGTCTCCACTATATATGTGTATATAAACAAATCCGTTGCCTAGTAACTCGAGAGACAAGCGAGGGGACCGTTTATAGCGGAAAACTTCCTAGAACCTACGGCTGTGTGCACCATTCTCGATCAAATTGTGCTGATAGAGGGTTAATGAAACATGATCAAACTTTGACAATGGTGAAATTGTAGTTTCGGTGCATCATAATTTATTCTCGTTCAATGAACTCCATCAGCTGACCGGGCGCTAGGCTGCTGAACGATCACAATTCTACGATAATTACTCAAAGGAAAGCATCTGACTGTATATCCAAAGAGGCTGTAGTGCAAGTACAATCTCCTTGTCTATATCGCTTTGTTTATATTTTATGTTCGATTATCATATGTAGGTAAAAGAAAATGGAAATCAAACAGATGCCTCCAATTTTTTTCAGCATGAGATAGACATTCTGTTGGAGCTAGCTATATAATATTACAATAAACTGGAAAATAAAAAGACTGACTCATGTTCTTTACAGGGAAAAGAGGAGACATGGAATGATTTACCCATGCATTTCAACATAACACCAGGCGAGTTCCAAATAAATAAATAAATAAATCGCTATTTGTTAACACAGCGTGGGTCACGAAGTGTAAAATTCCATTACGGTTAGTAGGAAACCAACTTTATTTACTAGCCACAACACTGTATCCTTTGAAAACCGGAATCTTTCTCAAAATTTCCTGTCTCCATACTCTTCAGAAGGGTCACCTCTTTCCACAACGCTTCAGTTTTGACGCTGGTCCCGATTTAAGTAATCCAGGAATATTATTTCGTTCGTTTCCAATACCTTCAAGAAAATCGAAACAGACAACCATTTTATGTATTTTGACCGCAATCAACGGAGTTGATCGGCCCAGCACCCGCGGTTAAAGTTGACCATAATCAACTACCTCGTTTAACTTTGATAATTGTACGTGCACCGAAAAATCGCAATGAATGCGATTGAATGTCGATTTGACCGCCTTCAAACATTGATTGAGGATGGTGCACATGGTCACTCTATATTTGAGTGCTTCTCGCCAAACGAAGTTCAATAATTACAATTAATGAATAAATAATGTGTTTGTGCTTGCTTTAAAATTAGGTAACTCAATTTGCTGAAGATAAATAACAAGCCTTAAAAGTTGGTGATTATTAAATGAATAAATCCCCGAGATTCACCGACTTCAAATAAAGTTTACAGTTCCGAAATGATTTAGTTCCGCTAGAATGGTGTCGCAGACGATATATGCCGTCAAAGATTCAGTGACGGTGAAGAAAGTGTTAATATTCACTGCTAGGAAAACTTCACGTCTATTTTTATTTTGTAACGCTTTTTGCGGCTAAATTATTTGTTTCTTAATGAAGATGAATGAAAGAAATTAAAAATTCGCTGGCTGAAATACACTTTTCTCTCCAAAAGAAATTAATTACAGGTAAAACTTCTCGCATTTCAAAAACTAGGAAGCAAACATGGGTAGCGCGTATTACTAAAGATATATATTTTAGAAAAGTTTATCTAAGTTTGAAGGAAGTAAGGAAAGAACACACATACTCTCTATACATGTTTTGGCCCTGCCTCACGTCCGAGAACCGGTGCATAAAACATTCACAGATGGATGGGAGATACAGAGATGCATAACAAACGGCAGTTGGGGAGAACTGAACCTCTTGTATAATGCAGCCAAAGGGAGACTGCCCCGTAGCGTGCGGGCTGCCATTGCTATAAATCCTGATGGAGAATTGCTTGCTGTCCGCCCGTACCACGGGATGCTTGATTGCTGACGGAAATTCCTGTTTGCAATAACTTTGCTTCCCAGCGTGTAGCGCACTGGAGGCCTTCGCCCATAAACAGCAAACTATCCACCGTCCATCAGAAGGCTTCCCATCCAGAGTTTTTACATCACCGTTAATTGCAACCACTCCGAGATATAGCATTTCACAAATATGATGGAACAGCCTTTGGTGAACAGCATTTTCAGCACGCAGCTTTGGAGAGAAACGTTCTTCCGTCTATGGTGCATGTGTTTTGATAGAAAAACTAGCAATGGGAATTTTGTTATAGCCGTTTCACCACAGAGGTTGGCTTAGAAATGAGCCGAACACACACGTGAAACTCAAACGTTGGCATCTGAAGAACAAATTGCCGGTTTCTATACATCCTATTAGGCAAGTATAAGACATGTTTTATTTTGTGTGAAATATAGCTAAAAGGTAATAAATAGCAATTTATAGTTTTATGTTGGGCTAAGAAAGATTGTGTTGGGGAGGGAGCAATAAAGAGTCACTAAGTGAAGCAAAGCTTGTAATTGCAATGCAAGTTTTAAGAATTCATCCATATGATTGATCCCTCTATCTCTCTATTCATGTTTTTTACCACAGCTTAGCACAGTTAAAGAAATGGTTGTATTCGCTAAAAACTTACATTTCATTATTATATCTGTTAAATATACGTTTTAAATCAAGGAAATACACTTCTTCATTTAAGAATTAAAGATACAAATTTGTAAAGTTCGGAACAAACATTAATAACCTCGCCCCATCCCATCGAGCTTTTGTTTTCGTTTAAACAGTAATACACTGCCATGAAAGAGAAATTTTCCAGTGTTGCCATTGTTACTTTCGTATATAAAATTTCGTTTCTTATACTATTATCAATAACTGAGGGTGCCGTAATTAATAAAGAATAAACGGATAAATCATTTTCTCTCCCTTTCTCACCCAATCTCTCTTAGCATTAAACATGTTCTGAAAGAGATTCCAGATAAGTGACAACGTTGTTTTCGTGAGCAATCTCTGCTACACCATATTCCTCAAGCGTATCATAGTAAAATACATAAATAAACAGCTGGACGACTGTAATCTCAGTTCCAGGATAAACGACTATCAGGGTTTGTTCTATACCATACAAATTTCCTGCTTATAGATATATTAGTATATTAAAGAAAATCAGAAAATTTGCTTCATCAAGCTCTCCCCCAAAGAGTGCAAAAATGTATAAATAAAAATACCATGTTAAATTTTAAAATGGAAAAAAAAAAAAAACAGACTAGCCCAATGTATATAAACATATAAATGACATTTATATAAACTGCATTGTTTTATGGGTATAAAATCTAAAGGAACTAACTATATGATCTATACATTGCTACTAATTTACGTAGCTTGGAGGGGGGGCAATTTTTGGCTTTCTAGCGACATTCAGAAATGAATATTCAAGCCAAGTTTCCTGGTAAAAGTTTTGTCTTAAATCGCTAATTCCGTAAATCCATAAAAATAGCACAATAGAATAAATATTCATATTATTCAGAACAAACATAAAATATCATGAATCAACACAGAGTAAATTTTCAAAATTTCCGAATTTTGTACGGATTTTTCTGAAAACTTTTGCTGTGATTGCATTACTTTTAAATTAATGTGTGTACCAAATTTCACTCAACTTGGATAAATACTTTGCGAACTATAAATTGTTTCATACATTTTATTACGTAAATATAATGCATAATCAAAATGTCTCACGCTGCTCCTAAATTGAGAAAATTGGTTGGATTTTTGAAATTGAAGTTTTAAACCCCATACACAAATTGTATAGAAATATATATTAAATAAATTTGATGAATGAACTGTGATAATGTTTTAAAGCAACGTGAAATTTTAATCTCTAAAATTAATCGTTTTAATATATTTTTAAAAATTATTATTGGTGTTAGCATTTTTTTTATTCCTGTAGAATTCTTCAACGGATACTGCTACACATTCTGAAAAATTTTAATTAAATTTAAAGAAAAATGTTTACGCGTGGGACATTTTGAATGTGTGAAAATTAAATTTTGAGAGAAAACTTTTTTAAAAACATATGCTTGGAAACAATGTGATTAAAAGGGCAGCGGAACTATTTAAATGACTGTAGAGCCCAAAGGGAGGAAGAACGTTCAAACGTTGTCTCTATAGACGCCCAAAGGTTCAAGAAACTTTGAAACAGTAGATTCTCATACCACGCAAACACCCAGGTAATCACGATGAACATAAGATTAAATTAATATCAAAATTATTAGGCATAACATTTGAACTAGACGTGGGAAGGCTTGTATCTTTCCGAGTATCATAAAGCTGTCAATATGGCAAAACAGAATCTTTTGTTACTCTAGAAGGGCGGAAGGAGGGTCTTAAACGGCTCCGATTCCTTCTTGCAATAACCACGGTGAATCCTGAAACTAGCTATATACCGTTAGAATCTTTTATGTAAGGCAAACAAAGGAACAACGACTGTTGCACTACCTAGGAAAAATATATTACGCAAACTTCTTCGTAAACAGGAAACGAAAAACAAGTTGCGATATATCTTTTCACGCAATAGATTGTAATACCCCCCCCCCTCTAACCAGAAGAAGCGCGAAAAAATTTACCAATCAGGTTTCGTAACGTAAATCGTAATGAACAGCCAATGAACGGGACGGTAGAATAATTAAAACACTAAGTTAACTAGAATTAAGACCCAAGAAGCGTCATACGGACCGTCAGACTGTCGCCAGCTAAAAGTATCGGAAAGAGACGAATTCAGGCAGTTGCAGTTGAAGTTGCAGTGTTAGTTGTTAGGAGAAGTTGATGGTTAGAAGGCAGATAAGTGAAAGTGCGATCCAGTTGAACCTACGTTGCATTAGGGGAACGCATCGGAAAGACGCAATTATTGCGCTTCATTAAAACCCGAGTGATTTTCGCACCGTAGCCAACATAACTTAAATATGTACCACATATAGTCGAAGTTCCTTACAGACAATTATTATTAACAAACTTTAATCCCCGAGTGTAAACATGCACCACCAAAAGAACTATTTTGTCTCCGCTCTCGTGACAAATCCTATTCAATTCCTCGACCTGAGAGAACATTCCATCCCAGGTATAAATACCTATTAATTAATTACCTTTCATCCTCTCAATTAATTAATCATTATTTTCCGCCGCAGCCTTTAGCAGAAAGAGATAGAGGTTGATTATACGATATACTTTAAAATAGTGTAACTTTATGTACATATTGGACAAAATGGGACTGAATTTCGTTCAAATGAAACGGCAATCGTGGCTTATAAGTTTTATAAGCCCTCCGAGTGATATCGCCATCGTAAGGTTGTTATTTTTCTCTATAAACGAAGATGCTGTGCATGCTACCTCAACGTGCGTTTTCAATAAGAAAATTAATGGATATCGACTTCCGACCTTGTCACGCAAAGGGCATTCCATACGGTGTGCGCGCGCCTCTCAAGAGAAAAACAATGCTCGCCTTAGTGAGAATAAGACTGGCACTCACTGCAGTTCTTTCTCTCGTTTTTGCACAGGTGCTAGAAGACATCTCACAATCATTGCATCGTTTGTCTCACGAGGTAGGGTACTTTTCTGCATGTCAAGGAGCGATAGGTAACGAAACTGCCATGCAGGATCTCTGCTGTTCACGAGCTAGAGTAGCCAGATCCTTGCTGCACACAGTTCTTGCCTTTCAGTGTGCGGCTTCCTCGTGTTCTAAGCTTCACGTGGTCCACAGACCACATTAATCGCACTTGTTCTTATTAATGAAATTTTAGGTATTTGGACCACATATATTCTACATGCTAGTCGTGAATTGTCCGTGCATCTGAAACAGACTGGAGTTTCATGTACAGTTTTGGCAAATAATGAGTTCATTTCTTTTTTCAGAACAGTGGATACAGATAGATATAAACGTATTTTCGTGCAATTCTTTCAGCGGCTGGACGGCAATGAACTCATTTAAATTTATTTGAAAAAAGACGCGCATGACACACGTCGGTCGATTTTCTTGCCTAAATCAGATTTTTCTTTGACTATTTTCTAAGAATGAATGAATAGTTTTTGCTACAGAGGCATCACAGGCGATGGACACTAATGATACATGAGATGAAATGAAAAATTGGGAAAGGATTTATTTTTAAGGGAGGAAACGTTCCAGGTCTAAGTTTAGGGTACCTCCCCGGCATTTGCCATTTATGAGGACTGGGGAAAACCTGGGAAAAACCTCAGTCAGGGAGGACGGTCCTGGTGGGATTCGAACCCCAGACCTCCCGCTCACGAGTCCGCGCTTTAACAACCTCGACCACCCGTGGCAGTATTTTCTAAGAATATCGTCCGACCTAACGTCACCAGATTACTTCTTATGGGGATCGAGTTTATAGAAATTGGTCACGAACATCATTACCGAAATCAATGTTATTGACCAGGGAACTGCCAGAAGCGAGGATTATTTATTTATTTGGTTTATTTTTGGACGACGAAAATTTTTTTCCTTTTTTTCAGGCTTGAGGTTTTTTTTACGTCCTGGGGTCCATGACTTTGCTTCCCTTTCGAAAGAATTTGATTTTTACACCTGAAAAAAAAAATAATAATCGACACTGGCCGCAAATTGAACCCGCGATCCTGGGTCTACGAGGCAAGATGGTTACCACCAGGACGGACAGCAGGGGTGGAGCAAAAGGTATACACGGGTCTATAGTAAGAACAAAATTATTTTTTGCTGTGAGAGTGAGCAATTCTCTCAGAGATACTTTACATTCAGAAAATAGTGCAGATATGTTCATGCCTTCATCAAAGAGCAGTGAGATCAGTTTAAAAAGTATATCTTTTATGAATACTCCTGTATATAAGATTAAATAATAATGACGATACAAGCAAACCGTTATAATAATAATAATAATAATAATAATAATAATAATAATAATAATAATAATAATAATAATAATAATAATAATGCTTGATTCGTTCTCTCCAGAAATGCCGCAAGGAAAATATCTATGAAGAATATAATCTTATATCATATGACGAATGCTTGATTTAAAATATTTTAATATATAAACATTTGATCCTCGCATCTTATTCCAACATTCATAACTGATATAATTTCATTTTATGGCATTCTTGTAATGATATTAGTTAATAGTGAGACCAACAAGTGAGGCTGGGCTAAAGAGAAGATTGCATTCTAAAATGAAAAAAAAAAGGAAAAAAAAAAAAAAAAAAAAAGCTATAATAAAAACAAAAACGCTGCAGGCAACTTGCTTAGTCAGGACGCAGTTAATTTGGATAATAATATGGACTTGGAGGGAAGTTGTGCAGGAGAGAGTCCCGCATGGTTGGGAAGTGGGCAGTTAAACCCAACAGTGGCGAAGATTACTGCTGGGGTTGAGGTTAATCAACACAGCTGGGTTTATATCGACCGTAATTATACAACGAAAGGAAACTCAGCGTGCGGTGTTCACACGTGCAAATAGCCCTTTATTTGGACAACATACCGTTAAGCAATAATTGCAAATTAAGTGTGAGAGAACCCAAATAGTTTGGTTTAGGAATTTGGTACGGTTTTCTTTCAAAAGCGTTATGATCAATACGTTTAATTGCGTGATACTGTGCTGTTCCCAATTGTGTTACTGAACACCTTTCTATTTTGAGTGTTTTGGAATCCTCCGCTCTAAGCTATACATAGTACACAGAATATTAATGAACATCATCAAAATATTTGTACGATATATAGGCAAGCAATTTTATATAGGGGAACTTAGGTCAAAGGTTTCAAACTTTAATGTTAGGACTTACAATTACAAAAGGTTACGAACGCCACTGGATTTGTTTACCTTAGATCATCCCATTTCACGCAAAAGACTATCAGGTGCAATGTATTCCATCTATTAGGGAATCTTTCCGAGTAGCTCTTATAGCAACCGCCACGGGTGGCCGAGGTCGTTAAGGCATGGACTCGTGAGCGGGAGGTCTGGGGTTCGAATACCGCCAGGACTGTCCTCCCTGACCGAGGTTTTTTCCAGGTTTTCCTCAGTCCTCATAAATGGCAAATGCCAGGGAGATACCCTAAACTTAGGCCTGAAACGATTCCTTCCTTAAAAATAAACCCTTTTCCAATATATAATTTCATCTCATATATCATCACTGTCCATCGCCTGTGGTGCCTTTGTAGCAAAAACGGGCTTTAAACATTATTCATTCATAACCCTTACAGCTTCCCCATAAATCAGATGCAAGTTGGCAAGTTCAGTAACCATCCTTCATTCATTCAATTTTTAATTTATTTTAGAAATTATTTTAACATATCTTTTGGTTGTAACACAGATAACTTTGCTCGACAGATATCTCGTAACACTGGGGAAAAAATAAGAGTCCGACTTTGTTTCTAAAAACTGGATTCAGGACACCAAATGGTGTGGCGCGCAATCATGCTGAAATGCTGCAGATTATTTTAACGCTAAACTGTGAAAACGCCGTTCATTGGTTATTAATAGCCAGGTTTATTTCTGTTATTAAGGAAGCGTAAAGTCATTCTAATTAAAATGTAACGCTATTTAGCTCTGGTACGAATTTCTGAGCACCCAATTACTTTAATAGTCCATAACTGCGACATTTTACATCTGTGATCCTAATTTTCAAATTCAAATATACTGTCTAAAATTTGCTCTATACAGAGGAAATGTTTGCCTACTTTTCATTAATATCCTGAATATATTTAAACAGTTAAATATGCAAGAGTTTCGCACTGCTCGAGAGACTGTTGTTACGCTATAGCCGGATGCCTGGTCGTAGACAACCAACAGCGTTTGGCGAGACTCTGGCTGGAACTATCTGAAATTCTCAAATGGTATATTTGCCTTCGCTGCTCGGTGTTAGAACGTCTGGTTCATACATTTGACGAATATGCTGTTAATAAACTGCGTAATTCATTCATTCATTCATTCATTCACATTTCGATAGTGCCAGCTTTTGCCCGAAATGACGAGAACTGTGGTCACAGTGGAAAATGCAGTAAATGTTTACAATTACTGGTTGCTTGGTAAATGTAGACAACAGAAATAAATCGTTTTTATTTCCCACGTTTGCATTAATTGTTCACATTTACTAGCAAGTATGCACATTCGCTGTGGTGCATGCCAATTGGTAGAATTAATTAAACGATGTTTCTCTCCGAATTTTGATTGTTTTTTGTTTGTGTAAAAGTGCTTTGCTAAGTTAAACATTTTCTTGGTTCTAACATTTTAAGTCTACATATTCTACCAGATACTTTTGAGAAGGTTTAGAACCTATACTCTGTGTCAGATAATTCTGAGTTACCTAATTAAGTTAAGAGACCCATTTGTTCTGTAACGTTCTAGCCCTATATTTTATATCAATAATTCTGAGTATGTCCTGACAATTACGTTCGGTATTTACTTTGTTCTGTATGTAGTCCTAAACATTATGTCAGATAATTTTGAGTAATCTAATTAAATTAGGCACCTATTTTTTTCTGTAGCGTTCTAGCTCTTAATATTATATCAGACAATTCTAACAGATCCTTAACTAATTAACTTAGTCATTTACTTCATTCTAAATACACATATAAATAATTCTGAGTGGATCCTTAATAATTAATTTAGGTATTTACTTTGTTGTACAACATTCTAGGTCTACATATTATTTCAGATAATTTTGAGTAACCTAATTAAGTTAGGCACCTACTTTGTTCTGTAACGCTCTAGTCCTATATATAATGCCAGATAATTATAGTAAAACCTATCCTGATTTTCAGTAACTTAGTGTACTTTGTTCTTTAACACCCTAAAGTATTTATTATGAAGGCTAATTTAATATATCCTATTCTGGTATGAATTTGAAATGTGCTTTGATTATCTAATGGAGGAAATCTTATTATGCGATACTGTATAGTAGCAAGTTTCCATTCACTACTTATTTGATATATATCATATTAGAACGCGCTTTTGGTCTGGTTGGTACTATTTCATTATGCATAAATATATAATTATGAACTTTATATTTGTGTATTGCGGACTACACAAGCCTTTTTATGGGCAGTGGTAGCATATTTAATTAGCTGCTGCTTTGGCTTACAGCTTTTAGGTTATGACAATATGGTCCATACATCAGTACAAAATTCCAAGCTAGTTTTTCACAAATCGAGGTTATGTGTTTGTGAAAACATTAAAAAAAAAATACTAAAATAAAATAAATGTTCACTGGAATATATCCAACGAAGTTTCATCTAACCTAACCTAACTGAGAAGCATACTTCTTTTGTCATTCAAATAAATTTCGCTAGGAAATAAAAGCAATCGTCAGTTGATAAGTGTGGCAGCAAATTTAAAAAAAATCATCATTGATGAATAACACAATTGTATAAATTCATAATCCACATTTACAAAAGGTACATAAGTAATTTTCTAATAAGCTACTCCCTTGTAACTGCTCTGCTCAGCTTGTAAACAAGCGCGAATGTACACCAAACGCGAATGTTAATTGTTAAACATTTCCTAATAAATTATTAACTAAATAATCGTATATTATCAACATTTATCTCTGTCAGACATTTTTCACAATAGCCTGTTTTCTTCTTCGATCGTAACAAATAAAAGTCTGAGACTAAACTTTCTTCGTTCGACACGAATGTGAGCAGTCAGATTCAGCACCTACAAAGGGAAATACCGGTACCAGATGTTATCGGTCTTCATGCACAATGTTATGTTCAGAAGCAGAGAGGAAGGGCTAATATTTTCCTTCCCGTCTTGCCCAGACTTAGTCCCGGCTGGTTTATACATTTGCTGGCGCCCGCTCTGCTTATTGATTTGAATCCAACGCGCTTTAAAACTTGAGATCGCTGGGACTCCGAGTGTAAACAAAAGCAGTTTACGTAATTTCTTCGTCAAGTAGGGAAGTACCCCGATGTGAACGCAATGTTGAAAACTATTAATGTAATGTAATTCGTGTATCTCACTTTAATGTGATACACGTTACAGCGACTCTTTCGGTGTTCCGTTTTAGCATTATGGATATGGTTACTTATAAACATTTATGAGAGACTTTTCGATGGCAAGAGAATTTCAAATATTATCTGTTACGGAATTTGTTGCGCTCTACATCAATTGACAATTCATTTTGGGGTAAGGTCTGCCTAAATTCTTCCTCTCTTTTATTTATAATAATTAAGAGGCAAGCGCTTCTATGCAATGAACATACCGGCTCTGTTTTATTCCAGTCATTTCTACAATTTTTAAGTGCCATTCATTTTCATTTCATGTAATAATATCTATTTAAAACTACACGACTAAAGATGGAAAGTTTCTCGTTTTTCAGCCATTAATAATATTTTATCGCTTTTACGAATAGTTCAACATTTTTATACAAAAAGGGAATATATAAAGTATGCCGTGATATTTAATTTAATACATGGCGGACCAGGCAGCAGTTTTGCATGTTTCATGGCCAGAGTGAGTAGCGGGCTAGCGGTGTATGCACAGACTGTCTCCCACATGTGAGAGTTGCACGTGCAGAAATAAATAAAAAAAAATAAATATTTAGACTTCCATTAATAATAGTTTAATAATGAACCAATGCTTTGTCTGCATTTCACATAAATTGTGGTAAATGCTGAAAGGATATTCATTTCCTTTCTGGCATTTCTGATATGTTTTAAGAATTAGTGGGACTCGGTAAAACTCGGTTTTTGTTACTTCACTGATCACTCTCTTTCAACAGGCGGAAGGGTTTACAAAATTTTATTTAAATCTTTAAGTGCCTCCTCTGTAAATACTCGCCTTAGAGATTGCTGTTTATGTTTAAGATTTTGCTCGTTTCTTTTCAGTTTTAAACCGTTCGCAGATATTGCGATTTGATGAGAGTGTGGACTCCGAAAAATTAACAGGTAAATTTCAATAAGTTCTTTGCTCAATGGCATATTTAATTACCTATAATAATTGCAGCCGAAGGTGTTTTTCAATGTTGTTCCAATTAAAATGAGCTCACATTGCCACACTGTGGTTGACAGCGCACTAAATTCACACTATTTCCGAGAGGAAATATGTGTGGATGTGAGAAACAATCAGCTCATTCTTTACTAGCGCTCTCATCCTACCCGTGAAATAGCGTAAACCCTTGACTGGTCCACAATGTGGCATTCAATTGTTTGCAAATACTTTTTTGAGAATCTCGTGATTCCACAATTTTTTTTAAAAAATATACAGTTTTGTTGTACGAACTATGTGGTAACCTCTCAAATATAATTATAAAATCTGTTATCTGTTAAATACTTCAGTTTACTGCTTTGTCTTAAACATCGTAATTGAATTAATTGCACGAAACTTAAAATTAATATTTCAAAAATAAGTTATTCATGGTCATTTTTACATATCAGTACAAGATAGAGCAGGGCTCATGGATAGTTATAGGTGTTTCTTTCAAGACTTATGTAGAATTTCGTGAAATTATCAAAAAGACCCTAGACGACATAGGTTTCCTTCTTTCAGTATTAAGCGTTTTGTCCCTCAGTTATGTCAAAAAGACAACCAAAACCCTCTCTTCGACAACATACAACAGAATTCATGACAACAATCCAGGTAAGTTTTCCAAAATTTCAAATTTAGAACTGACAATAGTTTGTTGTGCTTTGTGTTATAATTTCACAAGAATGTGTTACGTTTTAAATAAGCTTACGATCACCAAGGTCCTTTCATAAGAATATTATGAACGTGCCAAATATTTTTGAACCCTTGAGTAGGCCACAAGTATTTCTGCTTTGTCTACGATTGTTCTGTCATGAGCCGATAAGCGCCGAATCGCAATAGAAGATGAGAAACACAGATTGATTTATGGAACAAAGTATGTTTTATTATGAACCTATCCATACACTTATATGACACATTCATCTGCTTCTTATATACACGGATTGAAAGTAGCTACCCTAACTATTTAAGCAGCTACCCCTTAATTAGCAAGTTTCTTTACACCTACCACAAAGAAGTTATTTCATTAGTATCGCAAAAAATGTTCCGCCTCATAATGGATGTTTGGCTGGGAGTTTAGAGTCAATAGCTAAATAGTAAACAATATTGTTGTTGGAATATTGTCAATAGAGCTAACAGAAACTTTAGAAACTCGTAGCTGTGCATTCATAAAATGTTATAATGAGTGTAAATGCTAAATTATTTTTTCAAAAGCATCACCATTAAGTTCAGCAAGACATTGCTGTCACTTTTAGACATACTGAAACGTTACCATAGGAAATAAAGCTGTGAGGAATTGCTTAGCATTTCAGATGGCAGTTTACATTGTCTACCGAATAAAGCAAAATTGTTTAACAAAACCTACCACCACTTACAAGGAGCTCACAAAAATAAACGTAATTTACACATTTATGAGGGTAGGTCCATAAATTTCCTGCCTCACCGATACGGATTATCGCCTTCACAAAAGCTTTATCTGGCGTCTCCGCTGTGCTCAGTTGTTCAGATATTGTTGCATAAAGAAGGCTGTGTGTAGAAGATTGTGACATCTTTATAATGGAGTATCGAGCTGTTATTAAATTCTTCACAAAAGAAGGATTTACTCAAATGAAAGCAAACAGAGATTGGACGATGTACATGGGGAAGCACCCTCTTCATATTCTACCGTAAAAGAATGGGCCAAACTTTTATGAATGGGTCGAGAAAGCATTGAAGACTAAGAGCATGCAGGTGGACCTTTGGAGGTGCTCACTCCTGAAAGCATCGCTTTGTGGAAGGAGAAATTATGGAAGACCGGCGGCTCAAAGCTGCAAAAATAGCAGCAAGGTTGGGCCTTCTAAAACAACAGTTTTTCGAATTATTCATGAACATTTAAACATGAATAAGGTTAGTGCCTGTAGTTCTTTCCTCAGTACAAAAGCAGCAATGAGTCATCTTTGTCAGACATTTTTGGAAATCCACCGTGGCAACGAGAGAGAAGTTCTGTAAACCATTGTTACAAAAATTGAAACTTTCGTCCTCTACTGTGATCCCTTGTCCAAAAGAGAATCAATGGAGTGGCAAAAACCTGGCGAAGCACCGTCTCTAAAGGCCAAGGCCACTTAGTCAACCAAGAAGATCATGGCCACAGTCTTTTGGGAATGTGAAGGAATCCTCTTCATTGACTTCAAGGAGAGGAACACCACAGTAAATGGGGAGTACTATGCTGTCCTGCTGCACAGACTACGTACTTCCATCAAAGAGAAAAGGCGAGGAAAGCTGAGTAGTGGTGCCCGCCTTCTTCACGACAAAGCGCATGTGTACACAGCTTTTATTGCAAAGGAAGTTGTGAAGAAATGTGACTTCAAGGAGATGACCATCCACCTTATAGTCCAGATAGCTCCCAGTAACTATTTCCTCTTTTCAAAACTCAAGAAGAACCTTCGAGGAAGGAACTTTAAGTGTGACGAAGAAGTGATGGATGCTTTTTATACCTATTTTTCAGACAAGACGTCTGACTATTGGGGGGGGGGATTGAAATGTTAATTTCAAGATGTGAGAAGTGTATTGCAATAAAGGGTAACTATATTGGAAAGTGAAATGTAGTTTTTGTCTTTATTATGTTTAGGCCGGAAATTTATGCACCTAACCCCGTATGTTCACTAGTATATAAAAACAAGACATGACTCGACTAACCAAGTCTGGAATGGCAGGGTGAGCTATCTGTTAACCTGTGGAATGCCTGCCTGCAAGATGGGTTTAACCACCGTACAGGATAGAGTTATAGGTTGGCTGTGGGATTTGGATTGATAGAAATAACAAGGTAGTGCCAAATTTTGGACTCCTTAGTTATCTGACACCCAGAGCTATCCAAGGACTCTTTTGAGATCCAAGCTGCCCGCAAATGCCTCCCCCCCCCCCTCACATTCAAAGTCTGTTGTATCGTCAATGAAATGATTAGCGTTTCATACGTTTGGAGATGCCGACCCAAGATGTTTGTATGGCTGACTGTATTGCCGTTGACAGAAAAGGGCCTAACCGAGATAAGATTAGAGACATTTAAATCAGAAAATGATTGTCGACGCTACAGCACCAATGAAAAAGGTAGTAACAGAGGCAATGCATGTCTTAAGCATTGTTGGTGGCAATAAGAGTATCTATGAAGTTGGTAATCAGTTTTTAGAGCAGTTAAAGCTGCTGCTATAACCCGTAGGTATATATTTTAGAACGCTGGAACCGGATTGCAGAAAGAGGTGAAACGTTTAACCAAACACAGTTTAGTGTTAGAACTTATAGTTGGCTTAATAAAGAGCATTTAGATAGGGGTAAAAACATTTGTACATCATGGATATAAAAAACTTTGAATTGTAGCGCAGTGAAATGTCGGTGCTTCAAATGCTGTACTTTTAATTTTAAAAGTAATCGTTTTCCCATATAAAATTAAATTATTTTAAACTTTTTCATATGATATAAACATTACTTTGAAGCAAGCTGCATTAATGCTATTTTCAGTATTGATGGCTGTCTTTGATGTCATTCTTTGATATGTGGGAAATTTATTAGCCTTCCTAAACGAAAATTCCTCTTCAAAGTGTAGCATTGTACCGAAAGTGGCTCGGATTCTCGCTGAACTTGTATATTTCACAGTTAGAAATGACAATAATAGTTAAAACAGTGAATTTAAATTGTTATCAAATGTGCTTGATTGTAGATCTGCTAACTCCGTTTAAAGTTGTTTTTTTGTCTTCTAGACATATTAATAAAAACATAAACTCTAGCCTAATTTGACGTAACTCTATCAGCACACTCCTCTGAAAGCAATTTATTTCGGCAACTCTCTTCCTCTTTAAAGTAACTTTTGAGGGTGATACAATCTCTTCCACTGAAACACTATCCTCAAAGGTCTCAAGCAAAACACTTGCAATGGACTTGACGTGCGCCTTTGGTGGGATAATTAACAATAATTGATGCATCTCCTCGATGCGCTTTCCTACAAAGTGACAAGCTAATTACCGGTTCATCTAATTACACGCAACTGTCCACAGCCACTCAGGTTGACGTCAGCGATATTGCTCTCTAAATCATTTGAACAGTTTCCGGTATTCATTAACACCTCGCTGACAGGGCATCAGTATCATACATTCGCCTGATTGCCTGTAAGGGGTGAATATATGGATTTCCGCCTGACCTCCTCAATCACTCCTTGCAAACTGGATGCACGATACGTTACTCATATCCGTTATAGAACGTGCTGGTGCTTAACTATACATGACCGGGTAATTAATAGATAGCGACATGCATTCTTAAACATTAATATATAATTTAACTATAAATGCTTTCAATAATTCATATAAGAATAAATAACATTATTATTGATAATATAATGGACAGGCAACCATCAACCATCTGGTTGTGAGATACCCATTCCAGCAAAACAGTAGTGCAGCTGTGTGTTACGAATCCAATGATGAACTAGCCAGTTTGCTGATACAAAAGAACACTCAATACATCCAAGATAATGCTATATTGCACGGTATACCTGAACATTTATTCTAAAAGTTTTAATTTATTTTAACTAATTTCAGTCAAGTTGATCGACATTGAGTGTTGTGGAGATTCTAGAAAAACGCATTTTAGCACATTTAACCCGGTAGCTAATTTGAGAGTTATCAGAACTGTATGATCTATGCATATATCCTTCCATATTATTCCATATTATTATCACAGTCTTTTAAATTGCAGTTTCCACAAATTTAGATGTTTTACCTTGTTTTTTACTAATGTCAAGAACTGCAGAGTTATTTCTCGGAGATTTTGATTTATAGCAAACACTGCTGGTAAGGCCGTTTTAATTTAAGAATCTGGCTTTATTAAAATATTTTGTGCAAATCCAATCAAATCAAAAATCTCCTATTTAAACAATCGTTGCTTTAAAGCAGCAAATCTTCTTGTAGATATTTGATAACCTGTTTGTTGCATCTGCGTATAACAGTTTTTAAAACTATGTGATTAAAATATTTATATTTATGAAACAATTTTAAAAATTATGTGTATATATGCATGATAGAAATTATAAATACAATTCTTGTTTACCTTATAAAATTATTAAGGGTTTTGTCTCATTGTAATTTATTGCAAAACAGTTCATTACTTTTGACCCATGCATTGGTTTGTATTTTTAAATTCTTCAAAATAACACAGTAAAAAGTGCTTAAAACAAATATCAATAGCCTCATGCATGCTTTGCAATGCACTCATGTTTACACTTGAGTCGCTGTGTTCCTACACACGCTTATACAAATGTAATGTGCTATTACTATGATTAAAATAACACACGCATACAGGTTGATTGGAATCGACTGAGTGAAGAGGGCATGTAGTAGAAAATGAAATTAGGATAGAGACCAGGTAGATGCGTGCAACCGCTACATTGTGGAAGAAGTGGGGGCCGGTGCACCACACCCCTTCGACTGCACGTCTTCTCTAGCTAAAACCCCATTGGACTACTTGTGTACAAAACATCGACTGCAGTCCTCCTACGAACGGCAACGGAGAGAGTTGGGCCAGGTTGTAGTGTGCAACAAATGCAGGTTGATAGAAAAGTCGTACCGCACGGAAACAAAGTGATCATATGCCAAAAATTAACGTTTTGGGATATATGTTAATAGTTAAACTGTGACGTAGCGATGTAACACGTAACATAAATAATAATCAAAGGGGAAAAGGCAGAGTCTTTTGCTTTTAACATTGTACGTTTTGCATATATATTTAAACTTAAGCTAACCTATCCTAAATGTGCGAACTATGCGTTGTTTTAACACTATAAGTTTTAATATCAAAAAAATAAAAATGAACAATTATAATGAAACAGAGTAGACAAATTATGAACATTAAACCGACGCTCTTGCCAACTGAGCTATAAGCGAATAACTGAATATGGCAACTATTCAACTAAATATGTTAAAGTCGCTCTATCTGGAATCGGGCTCAGCTCTCTCTGATGGCGTTCGTGTAAGGAGGCGTGATTGCAGCCACTGTTTCGTTGATCAATATGTACAAATCATTGGATTTTGTAGTGTGTGCAAACGACGATAGTATTGGAACCATAGAAGCCTTATTTAACGCACGTAAGAAAGCAAGAAGAAATTACATCAAACAAGAAAAGGCATGAATTCAGATTTACTAATAATCCTAAAAGCATTACAGCGTACCGTCCTATTACAAGTTAAATATTTTAAAATCAATTGACGGCGGCATTAAAAAGTTACCATTAAAGTCGAGAATTACTAAAACAAAGAGAGGCTGACTTATTCTCCTCATAAATGGCGACCTCTACACAACAAATGCACCAAAGTAAAACGTGTTTCCCCGCTCAAAGCTAAAAGAATGCATACATAAAACGCGGAGTAGGATCTTCTAAATTAAACAATTAATTTTCGTAAATTGAAGTGAGGAAAAAGTCCGATGCCGAAACGAAAATTAGAATTTACATTCATGTGCAAACGGAAGAATCCACTGAACTTGCAGTTTAACCAACCGTCCCGGAGGTCAGGCTACTGATATATTTTCATAACAGGGCTGAAATCGTATAGGAGAACTGAGTAGTAGCAATCACGTGACTTCAAGAGAAATAATATACAAATAACACATGAGAGGCGGCGGGAGTTTGAAAAGAAACTCATTACTGGCTGGACTGTCACACCGGTCAAATGGACAATAGCTAAGTAAAGAATAGTAGTTAGACTTCTATTATAGATGTTCATAGATACCTAGACGAGCGATATCTTTCCAAATATCAACTAGTTCGTCCTCCCTCACCAGCGCTGTAGCCCATGTAGTCCTTGTGGCTGTCGACATGCTCCCAGTATCCCAACACTTTCAGATGCCTTCACAGGAGATGGTGTGGCTCTACCGATCCATCTATGGGGAAATTTCCTATCCAGCTACCTCCCAGCAACTGTAATGATGGGGTGTTCCATAGTTCTGATAAAGGTAGCTGGAGAAATATCTTCCAAGAACTCGAAAACAATTTTCCGAAGGAAAGTGGCCTTTGTTTCTCCAGATATTGGTATGGTTTCAGTATTCCGGTACCGAGAAATGCCTCACATCATACCTGGTGCTCTCTCTTACATGAAGCTCGACTCCACATGCGACTATTATGGGAGTTGAAAACCCCATCTCGAGTGAGGAGGGCTTCATCGGTCCATACAATGCTATCTAACAACTGTGGTTTCTACTGCAATGTAACCGTTAGTCATAAAAGTATAGACTAGGACGATTTCTGTGATAGATGAGGTGTATGGGACTGCACCGAATGGTACAAATCGTCATCGTGAAGGATTTCCAATACTGGGCTATGATGCACTCCTCATTGTCATGCAGTAACATGGGAACTTAAGATGGGTCTTATTCAATGTCCCGATGCTACCTCTGCTCAAGTTGAGGAGTGCGTCGGAAGAGAAATGACCGGCATCGACATTGCTTACTGAATGGAACAATGTAATATTGTCAACCAACTTTCGGAAACCTCGTGGGTAGGGTATCGTCTTTGTGGATATCGCTCAGAATGCTCATGAATAGCCGCTTTGAACTTGCTAATCCACGCCCCCAAATGTGCGTATCCAAGCCTGCGTATTAAATAACGAAACATTCTTAGCGGCCAGTGATTATGTTATTAAATAGTTATTATTTGGATGCATTTTAATATATAATTTAAGTACTAAGTGTCATATAAAAGTGTCTAGGGGTTCTGGCCCAAGCCATTTTCCTTAAAAAACCACCAAAATACTCATACAATTTACATGATACAAAATAAAACATCCAATATTACACCTAATTATCATCATTCTATTTTAATATATAATTTCTTTCTAAACTCTTTTATCATTTCCTAAATTACGTATGTTCACTATTCTCTTCCATTTTTCCTATTGATCATTCCCACTTCTCCTTCACCTTAATCATACTAAGTGATCATATTTGAATTATTATTGTCAAAATATGTTTTAAGTACAAACATTCATACCAAAATTTCTCACGTTTAAAGATTTTTATTGAATCAACTCTCTCCTTCCTAAATTAATACCATCAAAGTCAAATAAAATATGCATTGCGTCTTCAGATTCCGTACAAAAGGGCACACATTCTCATTAACCACACTCCAACCCAAAACCTCGCAATTTCACTAATGATTACATGTATCTATATATTTTCTTCTTTTATAACTACATTTTAATTCGTATAGAGAGAGGTTCAGTGCTTGGAGGACACGGTAGTTCAGTTGATGGTCACCACGAAAGGATGAAGATCCGCGGCTCAAATCCCAGCGGTGACCGAATTTTTCAAGCCTAATTTCTCTTTTCCAGCTATACATTCGTTCTTTATAAAATACTAACAATACTTGTATTGTGAAAAACTAGGTGCTTTAAAATTTTCAAATTATGTATACACACGAAACAATCATTGATCATTCACGCTGCAATTAGCTCCCATGATAGAAGAGATTTGCTCGCTTAGTGCTCACCAAGCAAGATCATGGTAGCTAACAGTCGATTACTTTCTTGGAAGGTGCATTTATTACAAAGTGCATGATTACAAAGTGTGTTATATCTCAACACAATATTTTGTTCGATTGTTATCTCTGAACTAAGTTAAAAGAACTTGCTTACAGAATGTACCTACACAAAATGGAAGGACTGAACGAATGTCAGCAATTTCAGATTTTTTTTTCTAATTATGCATATATTTATATATACATATATTTAATTATATCAGTTGTTGAGGAAACAAGGAAGGAAAGCTTATTATTAGTTGAACTATCGAGACTACAGAGTCGCAATCTGAAATAGCGGCATGTTAGATGAATTGAAAAGACCTCGCCAGTGGTCAGTACTTGTATGGCTCTCTCCATACTTTCTATTTATTTATAAAAAGCTGAATACAAAAGATAAGATAAATTGCATTATAACAATACAAATAAATAGCTGGAAATAATAGTTTGAAATGATCGACAAAATGATATATTTTATAAGATAGACCAACTGGAAACAGAAATACAGGTAGAACAAGAAAAGACATCCTAGAGGTTCAGCTCTGACTCTTTTACTCCCTCCCCCCTTTTCTATAAGTGAAGTACATGATTGAATTGATGGATTTCAGATGATTCTCAGAGACTTCTGGTCTTTTGTGTTAAAGCCAACCGAAGATAAGAGTAATGGCTATTGCTATTGTGACATACTTTTCAAATTATTGACAGAAATAGGAGGCTGTGACTTGAAATAATTTTCTTTTTCTGAAAATGTTATTCCTTTTATATAAATATTCAACAATTCGTAACCTAAAAAATGCAAAATAGAAACAGCTCCAATTATTCAAACCTTCATTGTTGGCTAAGAAAACCGAACTTTTAACAGTAAATGAGTGAAATATGTGCATGAGTGTATATTAGGATAACGTTTGAAATCAGAGTCAGATACGAAATACTTAAGGATTCGAACCAAGGATTTTCGATGGTGTCTAAAACTTAAACTATTTCGCAGCATAGCAAGGACTTAATAAACAATGAGTTAAAAGTTAATCTAATGTTCGTTATATACGTGACTGGTATATTTCCACACTTCCAGTATTTAAAACACAGCAATTAATTAATTAATTAATTTTAACTATACAGTTATTTGAGAGAGTTGTTTTATATTATTACCAAATACAGACTTATTTATATAAAATGGGTGGTTCTGAAACCTGTCTAGTTTCTGTTTGACGGGTGTTGTGAACATTCAATTACTTTCTAATTGTGCAGAATTTGATGCTGAAAATGATCTACTTCTTCCGTAGAGCTCATGGGCCAATCTGTAACCGAAGCCTCGTGTATGTTCTTGTCAATATCGTTGATTTCAGTGATGGTATTAGTTCTCAAACCGTCAGATGAGGGCATGACCCGAATAAGGATTATTCATATATAAGTAAGGCGTCTGTAGTACATATTTTTGTAGCTCTTAAGTTCATTACATGTGTCGTTTACTAGGTCTCTCTTGAGCTACACATTAATCATGTCTGAAAAAAGAAGCGTAAGAGTAACAGAAACAGAAGTAAATCATATACGACTTCTAACGGAACCGAAAAAGCAGGAAGATAATTTTGGTAACAAAAGGCATTAATACTTGTCATCACAACATATCTGAAGAAGATCAGCAATCCACTTTAAAAACATTTTGGTATATGGATACTAAAATTCAGCAAGATTTATTTATATTTAGATATAGAAATAGGTTGTGGAGCATCTCCTAATGGGAGGTAAGAAGCTTGAGGTCTGTCGTTCTTTTCTTTTGCATTTGCTATAGATCTCAGAATATAGGTTACGAACTCTTCAAAATAGGGAGTTCTTAGGATAACAAAAGAAGCACGCACCCTTAAATCGTCTCCAACAAAATCAGCGATATACTGTGTGGGAACTGGCCTTACAATGTCTCAACACTTACTACACAAAAGCTCACGTTATTGACAAATTGTTAGGCTGAAATATTTTGAAACCCCCAATTCGGTATAAGCTCGCGATGAGAAGACATAACTTACTACAAATATCACGTAAGTTCTTCCGACAAACTGTTACCATCCTTGTTTGCAATTAACGTATTAAATGTGAACTGAAGTTAAAAGTCAATAAAAATGGCAATTGTAAAACAGAGTTCTTCCAGAAGATACTCGCTGCAGGGAATAAAACTCTAAAAATTACAACATAATAAGAACAAAATAAAAAAATCTGAAACACACTGCAAAGAATTCGATTTTCTTTCAAAATCTGTCCTTTCTAAGTTAAACTGTGTAAGTCAATTTTGCCAACGTCTACTACGGTTTTATATTTTCAATGTGTACTAAGTTTTAGGGACAGAATGGAGAAAATCCATATCCATAATCTCATTTTAGGGGCACATTACTCTTCCAAACACGCCAATAAATGGCAATAGTTATGCTTTCTGATGCTGCTGGAGGACAGAAACTACACTTTCTTATCATTTTGTTTTTGATTTTCAAAAGCTCAGAAATTAGAGATACTGCAAATTTTGCCTGTAAGGGTTTACAGCTACAACCAGCGTGACAGAAATTTTGGTATGTATACGAAAATATTGAAGAAAATGCCTGTCATTCAAACTGCAATAGAAAATTTGGAAGTGTATATTTTTTGCATTAATAAAACTGTAAACGTACTATAGACAATATTCCATATATTGTGAAACCAAATATATTATTGCAAACTTAATTAAAAAAACTAAACTGTGTAAAGCGTAAAACATTTCAAAATACTTTTATAGCTAATCAATTAACTGTTTATGAGAGTTATTCAAAAGAATGAAAACAATTATTTTAAACATATCTTTACTCATTCTCGTCATTTTGATGATATTTCTCAAAGTGTCCCGCTTTGGATGCAATGCACCCGTTCCAGTATTTTTGCCAATCTTAAAAGACAAGCTGGAAACTATTTTTGATAGATACTTCATCACCACTGCTTCTGATTATTAAAAATGCTCTCCACGAAGAATTTCCTTCAATTTTGGGAAAACGAAAACATCACACGGGGCTAAATCTGAGCACGAGTGACACGCTTTTTGCGAGATATTCAGCACCAGTACTTGCGGTATGCGGCCGTGCATTATCACGGTGCAGCGTCCAGCTTGTCGCACGGAAATGTGGCCTTTTGCAAGTGTGCGATATCCCCTTGCAGAGTCAGGACATCTCTGTAGTATTACTTAGTTACAGTTGTGTGTGAAGGTACGACATGCTGAAATAAAGCTGGAAATGTTGTTTCAAAATTTCCTATTTAATTATAATTGCTTCTGACGACTTACTATAATATTAATTGTATCTTGTTTCAGGTAATCAAGGGTATTAATATTACAATTAAAAGGATGTATGTATTAGTGTATGTATGTATATAGATAGGTATTTTTACTAGTAAGTAATATTCAAGTTATCCTTCCATAATACCAATGATTGACAGTGCATATGCGACTTTGTTATGTCTTTGTAAAGGTAATGGAAATGCTGTCTTTGTCGGAGGACATTAGCTTTACCTGAGAAAAGGGTCTGTTAAACATTACTCTTTCAAATCCCCTCGGACACACTCGCCGGTCCCAAGGCGCCGGAGGTCGTCTAAACGGCTAGGAATATGCATTCATATGAAAACGGTACTTGCCGTCAAAAAGAAATACCGCATACAGAAACATGTGTTTTCATAGAAACCAAGCTATTAGCTGTTTCAAAGGGGGGCCGCATATATTGCAGAAATGTGCTTTATCGCAAGAATTAGTGAAAGGCAGATGTCTTCGACTTTGGTAGCGTGGGAATAGGAAATAATTCCTGGTAAAACCCAGAATCTTCAACCAGTCCTCATGTTTAAAAACCCGACGAATAAAAGCAAACTTGTAATAAATCATGCACTAGTGTGATCCAATAATATTCTAGAAGAAACCAAATTCATTTTATTTAAAGGAACTAAATTTTCGCGAGGGAAGAGCAAGTTCGCATAAAAGATTTAATATTAACTATGAGAAGCTAATTTCTGAGGCATTTGCGAGAGGAAGCAGTCCTAACAGTAACAGTAAGAGTAGTAACAGCAGTAACGGTAGCAGCAAGAGTGGCAATCAGTCTGTACCTGCATTATTCAGTGTCATAGCAGAATAGTTAAACCGTCGCGAAGAGTCGAAGTAAACCGCTCGGTCAGTGAGAGTCAGTCAGAGAGTGCAACGTAATATTAATAATAGTCGTGTTAAAGTAAATAAATACGTGAGTGAATCCAGCGAATTATAATCCGACGAAGTCCAGCATGTTCTAGAACCTTCCAAGTTGCCAAATAAATTAAATGTCCAACCACAGCCGAACTTCATTATTACAGTGAACAATCTCCTTCCTCCCTAATGACATTACGTCATTAAAAAGTCCAAAATCCCCTGAGATCCCTATCTTCTGCATTGGAACCAGAGAGTTAGGAAGAATCAAACTCATGACTCCAAGAACCGAGGCAAGACAAGAAGAGCATCTAGTCGTCCAATTAAAATAAATCACAATAAATAACCATCCATATCAAAAATAACCCACCCAATAATTACGGTTCCACAAATCATTCGTTGAATATGGAAAAATAATGATCATTGCTTTCCCTGCAGAAGCAACATCTTCCTGTAACATAATCTTCAACTGCATGCAAACCTACCACGCGAACGTCCTTCCTTCGGCAATCAGCATTCTTGGAATCCACCGTGCACAAACAAGACAAATTTACAGTTACAAACATGTGTGTGCTTTCCAGCGAACTTTTCAGAATTTCTCAGAGTGTACTTAATGTTATTCGAAGACCCTCTCACAAGAACAGTAGAAGTGTTAATATTTTCTTCCTTTAGAGCATGAACTGGAGCGGAGGATTCACTTCCCTTTGAAACTGATTGCCTCCTCTCTTTAAACATTTTAAATCATCTTCGAGCTGTGCTATTAGAAAGAATGAACTCTTCATAGAGGAGCTTGTTTAGAAAGAATGAAGAAGTATAATATATTGGAGAGTTATGGTGTAGCAGATATGGTTGAAGTGAAGTGAGGTTAATGGTGAAATTGTAACAATAATTTTAAAACTTGTAATAATGTGAGTATAGAGGATAAATAAACAAATGCATTAGAGAAGTGTAAAGTGTAATGGAGTAGCGAAAGGAAACTTTCAATAGGACATAAAACAATGTTATGTATATAGAATGAGAGGAGGGTAAAGTGGTTGTGGAAAAGGGGTATGGCGAAAGAGTGAAGATGAAGATGTAGAAGAAGAAGAAGAGGAGGAGGAGGAAGATAAAGAGGATGTAAAATAAAATATAAAAATATGTTACAATAATTATTACAGTTATAACTAAAATTATTAGTGATTATTATTCCTAATGTTAACGAAGTTAAAGTAATGAACTGATAGGGTAAATGTTGCATTGATAAATGTCAATTAGATTCACAAACAAAGAATATAATTAGTGTTGAAATATAGATCAATATAAGATAGAATATGAAATTTACACGAATATATTTATAAAGATGATATAATATAGAAAGGTGATATGATATAATATGAAAAATAAAGAAACATATATAAGATCTATAAATATAATAGAGATTTATGCAATATAGACAGGAATAGAAACATATAAGTAATAATGTAAAAGTGTGTAAGAAATGCACTGACCGTCACGGGTGGCCGAGGTCGTTAAGGCGCGGGCTCGTGAGCGGGAGGTCTAGGGTTCGAATCCTGTCAGACCGTTCTCCCTGACTGAGAATTTTTCAAGGTTTTCCTCAGTCCTCATAAATGGCAAATGCCGGGGAGGTACCCTAAACTTAGGCCTGGAACGTTTCCTTCCTTTAAAAAAAATCCTTTCCCAATATATCATTTCATTTCGTGTATCATCAGTGTCACCGCCTGTGGTGTCTCAGTAGTAAAAACGGGCGTTAAATCCTAATCACAGAAATGTACTGGGCACCTGTACAGTTCCTACCGGCTACTGGTGAATTGTAGTCTATTGATTTAGAGTTAAAGATTAAGTAGAAGTAGTAGCTGGTTTCCAGTTACTCAAATATGTATTTGAAGGGAGATGTAACTTTATTATTTATCAATTTTGTATTATGGTAATAAATTTAAAGTGTAACCTAGGTATAAGTATCATCTGAAAAATAATGTAAGAATGTAATTTTGTAATTTAGAAACAAAGTGTAAGAGTTTACAATAAAGGTCCAGTGTAGGAAACAAAGTATCGGGATGGAGTATTTCAGATTTTATTTATTTATTTATTTTCTTCATAGGCCACAACTGATGATCTATTGAGACAATAGCAGAATTCCAGAGCAGCATGTCACCTCCATTTTGCTGTAGGTGGAACTGAACATGTCTCAACTTGCACATTTAATACAAGCGGAAATCGGAAGTGACAGTACCACGTGTACATTATGCTTTAAGCTAAAATATATTGTAAAGTTTAATTTTAGCACCAGAAATAATATCTGTAAAGTATGATCAATTCTTTATTGAAACGAAGAAAATATGAGGGAAAAAAATCTTCTGAGTTTGAATGATAATGGTGAAATAAAAGCAAAATGCAAAACCAATCTACATTATAGAATTTGTAGATGAAAACTCTAAGAACATTCTACATGCGTTCATTAACTGGATCATTATCACTTATCTGTCAGGTATGTTAAAGAAAACGTTCGATGCTGTTTTAGGAAAAGCTACCTCAGAGAAGGAACTGTCTCAGCAGCTCGTCACAATGCCTTGGAAATACCCTCGAGACCAAAGCGCCGGATGAGTCTGATGCCTTTCCTCCCCTAATTCCACTGTGACGAGGGGCATGACACACTAGTTGCTGATTAACCTGAGGTAACGCTGAAAAATCCCATTAGTTCCCGGACGTTGATGAAACCGAAATTCTGTCTCTAAGTAAGGAGTTGGTACACGAGAGGGTAGTGTCTCTGTAGCGATACTTTCTAAAGATCACTGAGCTATCGGACTCTTTCCTAAACCTTCCCGTTTCTTTCATAATGTTATAATTGGTTTTTCTAGTGCTTTTCCTCTCTTAAATGTGTCCTTAACACCAAGTTCTTCTTTTCTGGTCATCTTTTTATAACCACAGCGTTTTCGCCCAGGCTCCTGTTTCTTTATCTCTTCTCTATCTCTCACCTTCTTTTCTTCCTTTCACTTACCACCCTTCTTTCTCATTCTCTTGCGTTTCTTCGCGTTTTTTTAAGCTTTACCTCTTCTGTACTTGTTCTTTCTTACGATTATTATGGTTGAACACATTTTAGCAAAAATGTAGCTTAAGTCTGGCCTAAAACTCGGGACGAATTTACAAATTTGTTGGTATTTGCAAATTATCATGTTCAAGTCATGGTGTCATTCTAATTTTTTAACAACTAGTTCTCCTCAATTATTACCGCAAGTCTCAAATTTAATAATTTCAATAAATAAGGCAATAATATGTTACAATCATAGAAAAATTGCAATGCAACATGTTTTAACAATTACAGTAAATTTAAATTTTATCTACTTCTCTTAGGTCATCTTCCAACTTTCAGAAAATTCAGCCACTGTATAGTTAGTTTTACATTTTTTTTTTTATCGCTAAGACCACTGATGAAAAAACTTGATACAACATTTTTGCGCTTCATTTTAAATAGTCACTATCATATATCCGAACTCTATCACAGATGAAAAGCTACTGACCCAAAAAACAATGTTTCATTCTTTGTTTCATTATTAGAAGCTGCGTGTAGATTTACCAAATCCATATTCAATTAATCCGCTAAATGGGAGGTCTGCCACACTAATCGCAGCTAAGATCCAAAGTTGTGCTTTTTGGATTGTCCTCCACTTACTGAAATTTGAAAATTTCGTATTAAGCTTGTTCTTCCTTTCTGTTAAAGCTATCTTTAAGTTACATTTTAGACTTAACAACCGGTTCTACGCATTATTTTAACTACCGGTTCCAGCAAATGAGCTCTGGTTCGAGGAATTTCACTCCAATTATTTAATGTACTGGTGAACTAAAGACATAATTAGGGAAGGGAGGAAAACAACGAAACACGTGATCTGTGGATGAAGATTTTATCATGATTAATGGGCGTCTGGTACTTCAGAGCATATATCCACTAAACATAGAACACTGAACGAGCATTTATACAAATTGTAACTTTTAAACAGAAGTTTCGGAAGTAGACTTTATTGTGTTGGGAAAGTCGTGTTTTAACGCACAAGCTGGTCCTTGAAGACAATCGACAACTTTGAACTCCTCTGCAACTGGTCAATAACAAATCATATAATACCGGATTAGTAAGCGTGCTGTATATTTAGGTGTTCCATGGTTCAAAACAAAAGACAATAATTATGAGCAAATATCTAATAGTGAAACCCAAGCTGCCTCTGTTACAGATGTGCATTTAATCCTCCGCAAAGATTCTTCACCATTTCCCAACAAAAGAGGGCATAAGTGCGCTGTTTCTCAAAGTTCCCGTGACTTGATTATATGTTTAATCCAAATAGAAACACTTTTGTTTCTAAAAAATGGAAGAAAAATCCACATCTTGTAACTTTTGAGCGATTATGATAGATCACTGGAACTAAAGACATAGATAGCTTCCTGTGCGGAGAGCATGAAGATTACGGTTGTATCGGATTCATAGCTGATGATAAGATGCATTATGATGGTATGGGTATATGGATTTATGGACTTTTTGCTCACCCTGTACATTGATTTGAAACATTGTATTTAAATTTTTGTATAAGGTCATATCACCAGGAAAAAGTGACAGAATACAATTTCCTAGCATTGTTTCTCAAGTTCTACCATACAAAAGACCCATCGAGTGTATTAAGACTACAAAAAGAAACAAGTGTTATATAGCTACAAAATATAATTAAAATTCAATGCTGCTTAATTAATTTTTGTATATAAGGGTATTTGAATTGTTAAATTTCCATAAAATGGCTCAAAAATGTATTATAGGTTATCAATGTTTGAAAACACCATACTTGTAATATCTATAACACAGTTTCAGGTGCTACGCTTAGATATCTATGACACATTTGAATCTACTACTATTACATGTGTCATAAAATTGAAATAATAATAATAATAATAATAATAATAATAATAATAATAATAATAATAATAATAGAGTGCTGTGTAGCAATTAATTTTGTTTTATTTGAAGAAAATAAAAGTTGGATGAAGATCGCAAAGACTCTATACCAGCGTTGAAGACTGTTTCTGAATAAATTAATTTAAACGTGGCTGTACATGTACGGAAAATGAAGAGTGCTCCGGACTTCTTTTTGAGATCATGAAGGAGAATATTGCAGAAAAAATTAATAGTATCAGATAACCGAGTCTCTAGCGGATCTTTCCTTTGCGTTAAAAGTTAGCAACTATTAACATTTGGCCATAAGATGCAATTACTTTGAATTTTTTACCCAAAAGAGTAGTTTGTACATAAATATAGAAAGTAAAAAGTAACAGTCATAAGTTTTAAATGAATTATGAGAGAGGTTAGGATACAGCAAACAGAAACTTACGCCTCTCCCATTGATTATGTAGCTTTTTTCCCCTTTGCCGTTATGGTTAGGAACACCGCTGGCATTTCAAGATTATAAGAATGGTTTCCGCAACAATTCGTAAAAAAGAAGAGGGAACAATAACATAACATTCCCTTATACAGAGGAATGCCCGCAAACTATGAATATTGCACCATTTTACTAATATTCTTGGGAGCATTTGATTGTACCTTTGTAAACATTCAATTTTCTAGAGGTAACGGAACACATTTATTGTATTCGCACGGAGTGTGCTTTTTCATCACTAGTATACTTATCTGTTCATCGTAACTTTATTAATAAAATATTACATCACCTTTCCCGCTGCTTTGCCCCTTCCCTTCTTTATTGTTAATGGCTCTCCAATTTACTGGCACACAGAAAGGACTGTAAACTCAATCGTTATATATACCGTTCCCTCGTCTGTTGTACATGTACATTATTTATTTTTAGTCCTTACTTCAATATGTACAACGCACAGCGATATTGGATTCGTAATTATTACATACATAATTATAAATATCAATAAAATAAAACTTTTACATGCATATCATGACCCTTTACTCATGTTACATATAATTTTAAAGCAGAAATGCAAAGCAAACTCTGTGTTTAATAATAAAATGCTTCCTTCACGCTTGAAATAATAAAGAAAAAGAAAATCGTTCAAATAACAGAGAATATTTATTTAATAAACGGCACTACTTCGCGAACAAATTTGGGGAGTCAAGAGGCTGGTCAGTCAGTCAAAATTACTTCCGCCACACTTTTTTATTGACATCCATATATGAATGACAGACCATAACCTCTAATCAAGAATAGTTTATATTTGGTCTGTATGTACCCAGGATATAACAATTCTCAACTCAGAGCTCAGTGTCGGTCCTGGTGGTGTAGTGATTACCATTCTTGCCTCCTAAACCCAAGATCGCGGGTTCGAATCCTGCCAAGATCGATGGATTTTTTCGGGCGTAAAAATCATAAGTATGGCTTCCTTCGGAAGGGAAGTAAAGCCGTGGGTCCCGTGTCGTACATTTACGGCACGAAAAAGAACCTCAAGCCTGAAAGAGAGGCCTCTGAGCAAAATTTATCGGCCGTTTCATGACCCGAGATGTTAAAGAGCGTCCATAAATAAACCAATCAGAGCTCAGTTTGAAAAGGATACCATTAAGTTACCTTAAAGAAATGCCTTTTAGTGTTTCACCTACACCCTGAAACAAAAGCCTGTAGCAGAAGTAATGGAACGCTAGCCAAGACACGCAACTAAATACAAAGAATGACAGGCGTTAGACTAAATTACTTAACAATGATTTGGCAATAGTTATGTTATATAACTTAGGGGAGACGAAAATGACTACCTCTTTATACTTCCTAACTCGATAATTATCTACTTTTCAAATTTAGAAAAAATTGTGTATCTGTTCCTCTTATAATTCGTTTTAAGCGCCCTACTTATTAATTATTCTATGCAAACAAAAGTATACTGGAGTGCGTTCAAAAATCTATATGTTCTGACACCACCTTCTTTGCAATCCTCAGGAGCCTTAAAACTATTAACTAACATTAGCTGGAAAAGATTGGTCTTAGCAGTTAAAAGTTTAACATTATGTTAACAAACCTGTTAGTAATGCAAAATTCAAAAATAAAGTTGATATCCAGTTCAATAGAAAAGTCATCACACTTAAATAATTTAATCTGATTAGCGCCCAACCCAGATATAAATATAGTTAAAACAGAAAAATTACTAATAACAATCAGGAAAGACTTTAATGTTTAATTTTAAATCTTTTGATGAAACTGGCACTAGTTATCTCAGAACAATATCCTGATATGTGAGGTGGCAAGATAAAAGTACCTACATAAGAAAAATAAAATGCGCTAGTGCTGCGATTGCTGATTTAAAACTTCAAGCGTAAGATTCAAGTTTTTATTCAACTCTCAAGACATGCTTAGTGTTTTTGAAATAAACTGGTGGTAAAGGCAATCAGCTAAACTTTCTCTCGTAAGTAACCGGCAGACTTTTCTCTGCTTCTAGTAAATTTACTTTTGGACTAACAAAGTTTAGTTTAACGTGCACTTTTGTCATGGGACGTTTCACCGTCACGGTCGGCTTTGTCGAATTTACAGAATGAAATGGCTTTCAGAACTTTACGTACAAGAATAGTAATATACAGTATTTTAAAATATCTTAGGAACGTCGCATGTTTAAATTTACGATCTTCCATTGGTTCTTTATTTTACCTCTTAAATTTCCACTTAGTATATGAACCCAAGTTCCCGCTTATTAGATATATTTGCTATTAAAATGGACATTTTCAAATATTTATGTGTTTCGCAACAAATGCAGAACAAATGCTGAACCTTATTGAACCTAAATTGTCATAAATGAGCATTTATAACAGGTTCTTATCCCGTTTTAGCGAATTCCGAAAGAATGAATCTATTGCGGCCGACCGGTGAAATTTTTGTTCATTTTTAGCGAATTTGTTTATGTTTTAGCGAATTCCGAAGGAACGTAAGCTATAGTGGCTGTAGGTATGGAAAGACTATTTAATAATCTATTCATATCTGCATCGATCATACCTACTAGGCACCTACAGGGGGAAAAAAAAGTTCCAAAATATGCATACCACTGATCTCTGAAAAGCGTTTATTATTTTTTGTTCCACGCTCTATAATACTGTTATCATATGATACTCATTATGCGATAATCATAGTGGGGAAAGGAGAGAAGAAGATCGTAGAGAGATCTGAGTGGTGTCCTGCGAAATTACTATATAAAATATTCCATTATTTAAGAGAACTGCACAAATGCCAACAGGAGTTCTTCTTCTTTTTTTTTTTTTTTTTTTTTATTCATTTTCTTGGAAATATTTTACCACAAGATGGTCTGAGATTGCCGATAAATTCACGAACTTGGTGAGTGAACTACGGTTGCGAATTTATCTGAAAAGCTCAAACCCTCGACCGATATTTATTAGGACTATTTCACGAATAAAATAAGAATTTAAATATCATTCCCGTAAACTTGACTTACAATGTTGTAATAATTGTAAGTTTCAATGATGTTTAACACCTGTTTTACTACTGAGGCACCACGGACGGCGGACACCTTTTTTTTATTTTTTTTTTTTATTTATTTATTAATGGACGCTCTTTAACAGTTCAGGTCATCAGCGTTCCATTCAACTCAGGGCGTGAAACGGCCGACAAATTTTGCTCAGAGGTCTCTCTTTCAGGCTTGAGGTTCTTTTTCGTGCCGTAAATGTACGACACGGGACCCACGACTTTACTTCCCTTCCGAAGGAAGCCATACTTAGGATATTTACGCCCGGAAAAATCCATCGTTCCTGGCCGTGTTCGAACCCGCGATCTTGGGTTTAGGAGGCAAGTATGGTAACCACTACACCACCAGGACCGGTGAACACCGATGATACATGAGGTGAAATCATAAACTGGGAAAGGTTTTTTTTTTAAGGAAGGAAACGTTCCAGGCCTAAGCTTGGGGTACCTCCCCGGCATTTGCCATTTATGAGGATTGAGGAAAACCTGGAAAAAAACGGGAATGGAACCCCAGACCTCCCGCTCACGTGCCCGCCATTTAACGACCTCGGCCACCGGTATTTGCCATCTAGCAAAGACTAATGTCGATTGCCAGTAATGCGAATAGAGAAAAGCCAAACATGGATTTGAGACAATTTCATGAATAGAACAAGAATAAAAGTAATATACGCTTAAAGATCACGCACGGATTATTAACAATTGTATAAAATGTTATACTTATGAATACCTACCTATTCAGAAACCTTAAGAATGAAATAGACGAAATAGATTATTACAGTCGCTACCGTTAGGTTTACTAATATCAGTAGAGAAAAACAAAACAGAGATAATATTTTACCGTTCTGAATAACGTGATTTATGGTTGCTGAGGCAGATATTGTTACGTAATTTATAAAATGATTTCAGACTGTTTGACTGAATATGCAAAAACAATGCTTGAGTGAATACACATTAAGTTAGTTAAATTTACAATATTAGGGAAAACACAGGAAAGTGGTCACTAATGCGTCCTCAGCAATATAGTGTAGATACAGTGTTGGCTTCACTGACCACAAGACAAATGCACGTCGCATGATAAAACGGTTTTGATAATTTTGTCGATAATTTCACTGCGATATCGGGTTGTGATTGGTCAAAATTCAAAAAATTGTTTCGTTTCATAGGTCGATGACGTCACATGAGCGAAATAGTCACAAGTAATATCACGAGAGGTTTTCAGATTACCAATAAATTCACGAACGTATAAATATAATTCCTCTGAACTTGGCTAACAAAATTGTAATAATTGTATTTAACATTTTCGAGCAGTCTTCCGACAGAAGAATGCCGATTGTCAGTAATGCCAATAGAGAAGAGCAAAATGGGGTTTAGGACTATTTCATGAATAGAATAAGAATAAACGTAATAAATATATGAAATTCGTGCACAGAATATTAATACTTGTATAAAATGCTATAATTATGAATATCTATTCTATTCGGAAACCATGAGACTGAAATGGACAAAAGTCGATCATTACAATCGCTACCGTTCGACTTTGTAATACCAAATGAGAGAGATAGAGAGAGGGGGAAGATAACATACAATATATATATATATATATATATATATATATATATATATATATTCATTCTGTGGTTTGGTATTCCCAATGATAAGATTAATTTGCACATTTGATGCATCACCAAAAGGTTTTGAAGAATCCTCCATTTTGCGTTATGATTGTCCATGTTTTTGTTGCTACCAACAGCTTCCCACCACTTCTAGCAAAAGTGGTCAGTGATGGGTGTTCAGGAATTATATAGTGGAAGTATAGAGTTGGCTACACAGACCACAAGCCAAATGCACGTCGCGTGATAAAACGGTTTGATAATTTTTTCCTCGATAATTTCACACCTTAGTTCGGTTGTGATTGGTCAAAATTCAAAATTTTGTTTCGTTTCATTGGTGAAATTTTAAGATGATGATAGTCACATTAATAAAATCTAACATGCCCTATAATAATAATAATAATAATAATAATAATAATAACAATAATAACAATAATAACAATAACAATAATAATAATAATAATAATAATAATAATAATAATAATAATAATAATAATAATAATAATAATAATAAGGAAACAATCACCCGATTTAGTGATAAAAGTATTAACATCAGTATTAACTATACTTATTTAGTGTAACATTTTCTGGTGTTTTTAAGATTTTCAAGCAGTAAAACAAAACAAACTTGCAACTTCTAGCGTCAGTTGGTCAGAATTACTTACTGGAATTAGATTCAACATCAAAGTGCGTATTATAGCCGGAAACTATGCAACCAGAAAATTATGCACGGGCTTTAATTGACAGAAGGGGGTTTTGCCAAAATAATCACTAACTACCACCAACACAGAGACTTAAACTTCAGTATCAATGTCAATGTAAATACATTCCTAATAAGCAATAATTATTATTACGTTTTTGATGGCATACACATGCCTCATAGCTATTTTATTTGTTAAAGTGTAGAAACCTTCTTGGTTTTTATTCAGTGACATCTCTTTATCTATACAGAGCCAAATGAAAGAGAATACATGTAGTACACCCAAAAACGTGACATGCGCACTCAGAATTCCATCTCGCAAAATACTCAGCTTTCCCTACTCTGTATACTGTGACAATAGTAGCAGCATCCGGCAAGAATTTTTCCTTTGATATTAGCACTAAGCTTTGTATTTCGTATACAATTTTAATAATATGAAAATCGGTTGATTAAAATTAATTTTACGGTAACAATAAAGTAATGATGTATGATACATTTTAAGATAAAATATATATATATATATATATTATGAACAATTGTTTTATATTTGCCAATTATGATTACATATTTCATAGAGTATGCTGTTGTTACTGAAACGTTCTAACTCTTAGTATTTGTTCGTTTGTAACAACATGTAATTAATACTGTTAATATGATTTTATCAAAGCATATAACGTCTTGTAGCTCCAGTAATATCGGTCCTGGTGGTGTAGTGGTACCATACTTGCCTTCTAAACCCAACATCGCGGGTTCAAACCCGGTCAGGATTCGATGGATTTTTTCGGGCATAAAAAATCCTAAGTATAGCCTCCTTCGGAAGGGAAGTAAAGCCGTGGGTCCCGTGTCGTACATTTATACGATAAAGAACCTCAAGCCTGAAAGAAGAGGCCTCCGAGTAAAATTTGTCGGCCGTTTCACGCCCTAAATAGACTGGGACGCTGATGACCCGAGATGTTAAAAAGAGTTCTTAAATAAACCAAATCGACAATCAACTCCAGTAACAAACCAAAGGCAATTGAAATAATTTAAAAACAACATTTGACAATTAACTTTGATTGGATTTATAACGAAATCCAGTAACGCATTAATTTTTCCATGATTCTCCTATGACTTCTCTCTCTCTCTCTCTCTCTCTCTCTCTCTCTCTCTCTCTCTCTCTGTTACATTTGCTATCGATACGCAGAATGTAAAAATTAATGGCCCTAGTAAATATGACAGACCTAAAAAAAATCCAATTTATCGTAAGACAGAATGCTAAGCTAACTAATAAACTAAGATATTGCAAAAATAATGGCGTAAGCACTTCGTTAAAAATGCTGAACACAGGTATGTTTAAGGTTCCTTACAACTGTAGACGTTATGGTGAAACTGCCCTACAAGTAACTTTATTTCTACAAACCAATCAAAATAAAAGGCAAAATTTTTCGAAGTGTATCTAAATAGCAAACGAGAAACAATTTTCATGTCACTTCATTAAAAATATTAGTTAAATTGCGGAAATATGATGTACGGTAACGTGAAACTGTATAAAAATACATGAAAAGAACCAACAGTGCATAAAAACCACGCAGTTTACTGGAAACATCAATTGAATTACGGCTGCCCCCTTTCGAGATAATAAATAACTCACATTGACCAGCTGTTCTATAATACTACTATGTGCGACTGCGCTATTATGTTTACACCCGGCTATAACTGACACCAGAACAATTTCGTCAACTTAATACTTGTACTCTTGCTGGTACATTAGCCATGTAAAAATTCGCTCTGCTTAGCGTGGCTACAAATTTGGTCTTTCTAGCCCGAAATGTAACGCACTTAACCTTTTCGCCATGCTCCGTGATCTTTAACAGCCTACCGCGGGAGAGTAAATGGCCCATTAACATGTGTAAGAACTAAGAGCAGGATTTGATGCTCACAAAAACGAGAACGCTTTGGAAACAAATTCATTTCCGGTTCGTCAAGCGAATACTTTGAGTGCATGGGTCAGCTGTTTAAGGATACTCTGGGTAAGGTTTTGAGAAATTGGATGAAGAAACATTTTTAATCTTATATCTTAGTTCAAAGATCATCCTAAAACTCCGATTTCATTCCCTTGATATATGACATTGATTTGAAAACTGGACATCACAGTTTTCTCCATCATTTGTGGACGGAAAGCACCTCCTTAGTTGAATATCTTCATGCTTCTTGCCAAAAATTTGGCACCTATTTGGAATTCGTTGATAGTCGGTAATATGGACCATTTAGCCTCAGAACCGCTACTCCGATTGCAACAGTTTTTGTGTGCGGAACATCCTTTGCGTCATTAAGAGCGTTTACCACTCAGAAATGCCTTGATGTGCCTTAATGAAAATGAGAAATTACTTTAAGAACGTTCTTTTCCATTGTGTTCAACAGGAATTAAAACTCCTGCGTTACAAGACAGGTGTCGCTCTTAACGCTGTCGTTAGTGCCCACGAATTTAATTTAAGTCTAGTGGAAAGTATAAGTTATGGTGTTTAAGTCAATTTGTATGGCGCAAAGAGGTCAGATATTTAAATTCTGCGACCGACTAACCTGACTCGAGGTTTTCCATTTTAAGAAAGGGAAAATACCGGGTTAGTATTTCTTTGCCATGGATTCACCTTCTATTTCATTATTAATCTTCATTCCATCTCTGTGTGTCCGCGTCATCTGTGTTTGTGATGTCATAGAGGCGGTCCTGACATTGGATTAACCGTCCATTGAGTGTGCTTGTGTTCTTTATGTGAGTACAGAGTAAATAGCAATAGGCGAATGACCGGGTGTACATCCCAGAGGGTATAAGTCCTACATACAGAACCGGCGAGTTGATTCAGGCGGTAACTCTTGGGATTCGCATTCGGGAGATCCTTGGTTCAATTCCCGTTCGACCGGATATCCTGATCTTGGGTATTTTCATGGTTTCACACCTGGTCACTTAGGCAAATACTAGGATGGCGCTCTCCCTTTTCATACCATTTCATTCTAATGGTTCTCTTACAGGGTCGAAAGTGCTAGGGCGCGGTGGGTTGGCGCGGCGTGATGACTTGCGCTTTAGAATTGTTTCTGCCCCGGCGTCTGGAATGGAAGCGGATCTTCCGAGGGACTGGTACAGTTCGGGGAGAAGCTCCACCGACGTTGGGGTGCTCTTATCTGGAAAGGTATTAGGGGGACCCATCTGTGTCCCTACATTTTTGCATCGGTGTCTCCCTCACCTCATTCCTTCCTTCCGAAGTTGCCCCCATTGGAGGGACGTAGGTACAAGGGACCAGTCGTGAAAGTATTCTCCTCCCCTAGGCCATCCATCCGCGAGAAGGGTAAATATACAAGAAGAAGAAGAAGAAGAAGAAGAAGAAGGAGAAGAAGAAGAAGAAGAAGAAGAAGAAGAAGAAGAAGAAGAATGGGGTACCGCTACGCGTGAGCTATAAAATACAGCATACAACAGCTCCATAAGACTGTAGGTGATAACATAAAGTAGTGTATGATTAAAGCGGTAGAAATAGTGTGTCCTAATGAACTACATCGGTTTGAAGCGGCTCACCTTTCACGAAAATTATCGCTATTTTGTGCTAACTTCATATATGCTTAGTTCCTGAGATGACCGGAGACGGACTAATTATCTTGCTTGACACGACTAAAGCTTTTGATTCCGTAGACACAGACTTGATTCTAGTCAAACTTAAAGCGTTAAAATGTCTGACAGTGTCCTCCTGTGGTACAATTCCTATCTTCACGAACAGTAGCAGTGTGTTATTTCTGAGAATGTCTCCTCCTCATGGCGGTTCGTAAAGGCGTTCCCCAGGGTATTGATCTGGGCTGCTTAATGTTTTTATTGTACATCAACTATATTTCTCATGCTATTAGTCACAGCAAATACAGCTTTATTGTGACGAGTTACAGCTTTACATACACTCACGCACTAACGACATTCATGATGCAATAACAACTAACATCAACCAGGAGCTTGATTCAGTTCATTCATGGACGCGTACTCTAGGCCTTGGTCTTAATCCCTTAAAATCGCAGGCAATGGTCGTGGGACACCAACGATTGCTAAGTACTATAGACATAGGCAATATTCCTCCCATTAAAATAAATCAAACTGTAATTCCCTTCAGTGATTCCGCGAAAAAAGTTTTTAATAAGTAACCTCTTTTGGGAAAAGCATGTTGCCGAAACCTGCAGGAAATCAACTTCTCTAATGCACACTTTTAAAGTGTCCCTGCCCAGAATCTTAAAATAGATCTTGGCGTTATCCCTAGTGGTACCGCCACGAGTGCCCGAGGTCGTTAAGGCGCAGACCCGTGAGAAGAAGGTCTCAGGTTCCCACCACGACAGTCCTCTCTGAATGAGTTTTTTTCTTTCCAAGTTTTACTCATGCTTCATAAATGACCAGGAGATACGTAAATTTAAGCCTGGAATGCTTCTTCCTTAAAAAAAAAATAATAACATTTCCTTGTTTATCATTTCATCTCATATGTCATCAGTGTCCACCGCCTATGATGCCTCAGTATGGGCGCCATATAGGTTGGGTGTAAGCCATTACGTACTATATATATATATATATATATATATATATATATATATATATATTAAATTAGCGTTATGCTACCGGTTTCTCGTTAATACGTGTGCAAAATATTAAAGCTCCTTTTATCTAAATAGAAAATAGAAAATAAATATGTAAACTTTTGCCTGTCATCTTTAGGCAAACATAACATGGGCTCTTATGTTAGATTTTTGTCATTTCCTATCAGTAAATGTGCATAAATATTTAAAAAAAAATTACTTTCCACAAAGGAAATATAGAAAAATCTGTTTAAAAGTAAACAAATATGTAAACCTATTTCTAACGAAATACCATTTTCGGGTAAACATATCCTGGGTTCTTATACTAGATTGTGTGTGTGTTATTCATTTCCCATTAATATGTGTGTAAATATTTAAAATATTATTTTATATAGAGGAAATACGGAAAACATTTAAAAATAAACAAATACCAGCTTAGGCAAACATGACCTCTTGTGTAAGCTTTTTTGTCTGTTTATTATTCATTTCCTCTCAGTAAATATGTATAAATATTACAAATTGTATTTTATACAAAAAATATACAGAAAAACTTGTTGATAAATGTACAAATACGTAAACCATCATTTAACTAAATACCAGCTTTAAACAAACATAACCTGGGTTCGTGTGCTAGATTATGTGTGTATTATTCATTTCACATTAATATGTGTGAAAATCGTTTGCATTTCGCATCACAAGTAACACTATCCATGTCTACACTGGAATAGTTTACTCTAAGAAATGAAATAATGGATTATTGCAAAGACTGTTTCATTTACGCATTACTGCAAGTAAATGCAGTGTATGAAATTGAAGAAACAGCACTTTGTGTACGTGTATCAATTCTTCCGTTCATGAGTCTGTTCGGAGAATTGAAATTAGGTGCAGGTCTTCTCTGAAGACTTCATTTACAAACTTTTAATTACCAATGAAAAAATTAATGATAGAATGTAGATATTTTTACCCGTTCTTGTGGGCGACTCTGTAAATATATCTAGTCCATTTTGATGTAACAGAGGCTGCATGTGCAATGCCCACGCTATCTATCAATGTATGGTGTAAATATGGAAATTCTGCACTGTTACACAGTGGGCTGTCGAGTTTAACATACATGTGCAGCACGTGATGTGTTTTTAATTAAACCCCGTTGCGTCGTATTTAGGGTCCTCACTGTGCTATTACGCATGACCTGCCGTGTTGGCTTGTCGCGTCGCTAAGCCCAGCTTGGATCATGACGGAAATCCCCTACGTGCAAAACAGCAGTTAGAAAAAACGTTGCTAAAGAAATTTTGAGGCTTTGTTGCAATAACCAGTTAAGTCTATTTTTATAGTTTTGAGAAAAGCGCACAAAATTCTAAAAACAATAAATTTCAGATAATGGTTTAGTTCTAGTCTACCTAAAGTTACATAAAAGATATATAAATGATTATTTACGATTTAAATACAAAAATTCTAAAGCCGTTTACACAGGTTTAAACTTTCGGATTTGATTATGTACACATTTTTATTATTATCTGTCAGCTAACTACGGTAAATGAGTAATATATGAACATTTAATTATTTGGATTAATATTTCTATGGTGGATGATAGCATATAACATTTTAATACGTCTAAAAATAAATACATTTTATATTAAATCCTATTGTTTTGATGAATTAGAATGGTGTATTCATGGATAAGTCGTCAACTATGGTCAAGGCGATATTACAACAGTATTTGCAATACAATATTAAAGATAAACTTATATAAGCATTTTCCCCTTGAATCATCGAAGTTGCTAAGAATTTTACGGTGCTCAAACTTCATAGAAAAGGTCAAGTTATTTATATTTTTAGTATTAAAATGAAATAGGCTTTTAAAAGTGATTTGAACATTTTAGAGATAAATTTGATTATAGTCAGTGATAAAATATTTCTTTATTGCTTGTTTCACAATTGTTTTCCAGTCAGAAGAAATGTACAGTCACTCATCTTCATTCTCGTCAACTCAAAGCTTCTATGATTAATTCTCTTGAATAAACAGCAAATATATTAACAATAGATATATTATTAGCAAATATACAATATTTGCAATGCCTGATAGGTGCTGCAATATGGTGTCCAAATTTGAGCAATATAATGCAACTCAGACTATATTTGGGTCTTGTACCAAATGTCTAGAACAGTCGTAGATGTGTGGACCATGTAACGCTAATTACTAAATTTGGTCTGTCCTAGTGGTGTAGTGGTAACTATACTTGCTTCCTGAACCCAAGATCGAGGGTTCGTTACCGGCCAGGATCGATGGATTTTTTCGGGCATAAAAATCCTAAGTATGGCGTCCTTCAGAAGGGAAGTAAAGCCGCCGGAAGTGTCATGTCGTAGATTTATGGCATGTAAAAGAACATAAAGCCTGATAAAAGAAGCCTCTAAGCAAAATTTGTCGGCCGTTTCACGTCCTAAATTGAATGATACGCTGATGACCTAAGATGTTAAAGAGCGTCCGTAAATAAACCAAATCAACAACTGAAGATTTTATTCATCCAATTGTCCAGGCTGATTGATTGTTGCAAAGCTTTGATCTGTACTGTGAAAATGGCCGTTCCACATCACAAGAATTAAACCAAGCAAATTTATGTCACACAAACTTTAACATCTCCTTTGTGATGACCTTTGATGTTTTACATGTTGTATGTAATCCACAATTTCTATGCAACATTTCTTTGTACCGTACATTTATTGGATATTCGAGTTTTTCTACATTTCACAAAATTCTTGAATTGCTTCTGACAAAATAAGTCATACTGTTTGAAGTTTGTTAATTACATTACAAAAGAAACAAATTTAGAATCGAAAGCCAAGTCCTTTTCAGACTGTCTTGAAGAATCCAAATTTAAGAGATACGCTTCCCAGAGTGTTGGGCGTGGGTGGCAATGAGTTAAAAAGTCAGTTATTCTCGGGACTTAATTAAAAGTGTATCGCTTTTAGAAAGCAATGTTTTGCTAAAGTTTATTGCTTTGATTTCCTCCCTATTCTGTGTATTTCCATGTACCATATGCGGCATATCTGACAACAAAATGCTTGCAATTGTCGTTTGCAAGAAACTTTGCTTTCTTTACTTGTTAACAGAAAAAAAGTATATGATTACTGCATCAATTTAAATGGATCAACGTTTTCTACTTTCCTGCCAGGGACTGTTCCTTTCGTTTAATATCTTCCTAATTTGTTCGTCTCGACATACTGAACCTATCTTTCTAGATACTACGGAGATAATATTATTTCAAAGTAAATTTCATAAGTTTTAACATTAATAATTAATGGTGATCCATTTAATAAAGAAGTGTGTTGGTTAACCGAATTGTTTTACAGTTAAATAAATCTGGGAGACCTTGCAGATGAATTTGGATAACATATTATCTTTGTCAAGCGCAATACTGCACGGATGTATTTGTCGCCCCTACATCCGTAAGTGTTCTGTAAGTAAAGAATGCTGATTTATCTTCATGGCTTTCCTACATGATTGACAGCACATTTCCTTTGCGCTAAAAACATTCTTAAATTCTGCGGTCAGTGCGAAGCATCCATGCTGCAAGGCTTAGTCTACCCAAACTTAAGAGTTTTGGCTTGTAAGGTGTTAATTTTATTGGCATATTGAACTACTTTCTTACTCAAACTGGTACCTGCCTATGACGAACATAGTCGATTACCAATAATACGTAAGCTGTCTTGCGCAAGCATAGTAGTGATTTTTTCAAGTTATTGTCAGGGAAAAGTGAAAGGGAATCTTACGTCGAGTTTTCGTTAATATGATAAGCTAACCTGGACTCCGCCAGTTGGTTATGTCTGCCCGTCTGAAAGTCAACAAGGGACCGGGATGCAGACGATATCAGTTTAAAATAGTTCGCTATTTTGGGCTGTATTGGACCAATTTATAGATTGACAACTCTTAATAATAACTGGTATACGTTATTTTTACGTAATTATCAACTGTAGTAGAATAGGGTATACTTACTATAATTTTGGTAAAATGTCAAGAATTCACTTCATGACATGGTGTATTTGTGCAAAAACAGACTCAAGGATCGAGTTTGTATACATCAGATTTAAACAGATGAGTCATGGAAGCTGAACATTTTTAATATTGCACGTAATTTAATTTAATTAGCATTATTTCAGTGACAAATTAATAAGTTTGAAAAGTACAGAGCTATTTTCGTTGCATAAATTAGGTTTTTCACTAATTTCGAGGTCAATGTCTCAAGTCTACCCTGCAATGGGTAACTCGCCATGTCAATTACTTTAAGTATTTTTACAATACGGCTGTAACATTAACCGCAAACTCCACCACCTTACACCAAATTGAGGATTAGGGCGGCAGAGAATGTGTATATTTATTAAGATCGCACTATTGCTTTCATGCTTGCAAAAAGGAAGTTTATATTATAACAATTTCTGAGAAGTATACTGATATTATACGAAATGCTGGCTAGATTAAAGTAATGATAAGAGCATTACTTACGTATATTAAAGGACTAAGAAAGAACAGATAAGTTATGGATACAGTGCCTTAGGATATGAAATTCCTAATTTTGTAAGGAGATTCTAGAGCACAGTAAAGCTATAGATCTGAAAACACTGTGTTAGAATTAAAGTCAATAGAATTAACTTTACAAGTAGAAGTTACCTAGTCCCGAGCAGTAGCGAACTGACAACTGGTTACGATTTTAGTCTTAGCTATTACTTAAAGGAAATAAATTCCAAGTAAGAATCCTTGGTAGAAGTAGGTTAGAGCATCGCGCTACTGAAGCGAAGGTCCTCGGTTCGCATCCCCATGAGTAATTTTTTTTTTTTCCTTCTTGTAACATTTTTTACTCTCACAATAAGTGTTACTAGTTTTTTTAATAATATTACTCCAAAATAATACTCTTTTCTACACTATTCTTAATTCAGTGGGAAATTTCGATTATCGTCATAGCTGTTACTTAGAGCAAATCATTTTCTCTAAGCTCAGTAGGTTAGAGCATAGCGCTACTAATGTGAAAAGGCTAACGTATGAAAAAATAACATTTACGTTTATTGGCTTGGATAATTAGTTTATTATGCATCTCATTATTATCATTATTATCATTATTATTATTAAATTATAAAATATTTTTAAGTTTGTACCAAATGATGGTATTTTGAAAAATAATTGTAGTCTATTGTATGCCATTAATTATGTGAATATGTAAATACGAGGCGTGTCCGGAAAGTGAGTCTCATTTCGTTCTACCGCCACCGCAACGCTAGTGTCGCAGTTCCACGCATGCGCATTCGTCTCTCTGGTTCATTGTCTGTCCACTGACGCCATTACAGTAGGTTCGTGTTGTGTTTACAGTTGTTTGTGATCGTTCGAAAAGTTTAAGACAATTTCTGATACCGCCGACTGTGAAGTGCGTTCCGTAATACGGTTTTTGAAAGCAAGGAATGTTAAGTGAGCTGAAATTCATCGTCAACTTGTAGAGATTTACGGTGAAAATGCAATGACAGATGGAATGGGGAGGAAGGCGCTTTGACAGCGATAACGACACAAAAATCGGTGTTCAACGGTGGCTCTCTGAACTGGCGGCATCTTTCTTTGAAGAGAGCATACAAAAGTTGATTTTCCGCTATGACAAATGCCTGAACAATGGTGGCAACTATGTCGAAAAATAGGTTAAGGAATGCTCTTTCATGTACAAATAAATGTTGTTGTGAAAACAAATATTTTATGCCTTTTATTTTTTTTTCCAAACCGGTTGTTACTTTCCGGACACGCCTCATATACTGCATTGCAATGAGTAGATTGGTATTTCCGTTAAAATGTTTGGGTTATTTTATTTAATTTTTTAGATAATTTTATTGAAATTTTGCTTTCACTTTATAGGTCGTTTAAAAAAATCTTTTGGCCATCAAACTTCGGGCGCAGCCCCTACTCATTTATGTGTTTAATTTGTTAACTAGTAATTAATTGTCGCTTTGAGTGCATAGGTCTTATGCTCGTATCTATTGGTTGTTGACCAATAAATCAGAAGTAGTGTGCAGTTGGACAAATGCTTTTTGTTGCTTGGTCACTTTCTTGAATTTTTCTGATAGGTGGCTATAATTACATACTTACGCTCTAGAACAGCCGCCGGTGAAGATGATAGACAAGCGTAAACAATCACGAACTATCCAGTCTAATGTATACACTACCACCATCAATACAATTCGGCCTTATTGTTTTTAAATGGTAAAATTCTTTGATATTTCATATTAATGGATTGTACAACTGGGCTTGTAGTTTGCGACTTAAGAAAGGAATTAGAAAATTTGAAGTAGAAAGCTCAGACAAAATTCACTTGATATCTGCTATAGAATTACAAAAATTGTTATATCCATTTATGTTACTGCTGTATAAAAGAAACCTAAATTTATCTTTATATTCTGCTATTCAATGCCGGCGAGAAGACAATAGAAAATTAATTTTAATGGCACAATTATTTACATTTTATATAGTTTTATAACAATACGTTCATTATAAAATATCTTTCATATTCCTTAGCAATCCGGAAAGCTCTAGTTTTTTTTTTTTTTTTCCTTCCCTCTTTCCATTTTTTCATTCATGGAAATGGACTGAAATGAAGTACTGCATGTTCCATTATTTTCAATAGCGTTCACTACAGTACAGTAATGGATGAAACCGTAAACAGATTTCTTGCAGCATCTCGAACAGATAGCATTACAATTGGCTTGGCACGGAAAGGCATTGTGTGTGAATCTTTCTTTATGCAACACCAGGAGAGGGGTGAGAGATTCTCCATCCCAGAGTGAGATAGAACAGCTCACGGACCACGTTTCTTCCACCGTTGACAAGTGGAGTAGCGGATCTCCATGGTTACCTGGATATATATAGCACGCCCCATCGATCTGGGGCACCGGGTTACCTCGTCTTTTTGACAGCCTCCACGAGGGCAATGGTCAATTCGATAAGCCCCTTTGGTCTCGCTCGATACAGCTCTCTGAAAAACAGCGCAATGTTTTCAGGAATAAGGTGAATGCACCTTCACAGATTTCAGTAGTTCCACGATTAGACACTTGATTTATGTTTCGAAAAATACCACATTCTAATGCTTACTGTGTGCATTTCCAAAATCTAAAACGTTCTTTTCTTTGTAATTTACTTCTAAAATATAGTAGAAATCTATGACGTAATAAATGTAAGGTTATAGCTAGAACTATAATCTCAAAATAATTTGAATACTGCACTCTTCTAAACTAGTTCAGAGTTGCAGCAAAAAAAAAAAAAAAAAAAAAAAAAAAAAAAAAAAATTACAATTTTCCAAATAAAATAACAAAAGAAAACCTAACTTGAATATTTTATAGCTTTAAACATAGTCATAGCATTCTTTAGACATATACGAACGGCGTTGTAATTATTAAAATATCCTGGTAATGATCAATTTTAATAATAAATAATGTAATTTATTTAAATATACATCTCATTAGTAATACGTTTTAAAATATTACAATAATCTATCTTGAGGAATGTCTCACAAACTGGTTTACTGTGCACAAAATAAATACAATATTTCATGAGAACAGAGATTTATATTAAGGTAACAACTTTACGATGAACTGAAGAACATACAAAGCTAATTTACAAGCCCAGAACTCAAATTTACCAATAGAAAATTTGTTTAGGATAACTTATTAAACATTTTAAACCTTTGAGTTGACTTAAGTCTGAGGTGTTCAAAATTTCTAATGAATTATGTAAAATAAACCCACGTAGCAACACCCCAGTATTGCTCGAGAGGAGAGCGCTCTCCCTCGATCTGTGTCTCAAGTATTTTTTCCAAATAAACCCACTCTGTAATTCTTTCTCGGTAACAAACCCCTTTTCTTGCGCACCGTCCCTTATCGGCTGACAAGCCTCAACATGCTTTAGCCAATCAGCTCAGCCTTAGTATTGTCGTCCTTACATGACATACAAATAACGATCGTGCGTTCAGTGCAATACCTGCACACCTATAATTAATGTTGATGTTTCCAGTTTCTCAATTTTCATGTTTTCTTATGCGATTATGTTAATTCTTATTGTTGTTTTATAAAGTATTTCTAAAACAAGAGTAACATCAACTTCCTCACTTTTGTTATCAGATTGTTTTGATTTAAGCATTTCTGGTATTCATCGTCCACTGGGGGTGTATTTAAGTCATTGTCTGTGAAATACTAATCACAAAAGCTACCCTAAAAATTAAACTGAAATCGTATACATGCTATAACTAAAACAGAGTTTACGTTGCACTGTGATAAATATACAAATATACTTACACTAAGATGCAATGATCTGAAGGGGCTAGAAGCGGCTCTTGTACCTGGAGCAGACTCTAAAAGAAATGGTTGCTTAAATATATAGTCTTTACGGATAAAACAATTGTGAGTATTGTACTGCAAACTAGTCCTGGAGTCCTTAAGTTGTATGTTGGGTAGATAGGATTAGATTAGGTTATGTTACCCTAGATGAGTGTTAGATTTGCATAAGTTGTGTTACCGTTTTTGTTAAATATTCGCACCTATAATATAAAGTGAATTTAATTACTTGTGATTACTTCAATTCCGCATCTGAATCATGATGGCTTTCAACACACACAGTTGCTGGAATTAGTCCGAGCACATCTTATTGCAGTTTTGATGAAGCATTAGGACCAACCCCAGTCTTTTATATCGCCGAAAGATCTTCTCTTTTTTCGCTTTACATTTCCATACACATTGAAATCAGTAGGTGGCCTCTCTGAAGCCCCTGTTGAAACAAATATATAAAATTAGAAGAAACGTGTTACTCAACACAATTACGTGAATATATACTGTATATATACACGATATTACATTGTTATATACCATTTATTCTAACGGGTCATCGACAAATTCCTCTGCACTTGGGTGACAGCACGCATAGGAGGAAGCTGATACTTCTACATTTCTGACATTTCGAAACCAGTTTTTAGCAGGTAATCTGCCCACCGTTGCTACGGTCTGGACTTTGGGGAGTGTGTGCTTGGTTTGGTGGCTAGTGAACACAATAACTATACCTTCGGCGCGCGGTCAGTGCTGCCACCCGAATTCGCTTCCCTAGTGAAATCTCGCCCTCACAATGGCTGCGGAGTGACTTCTCGATGGCCCTATAAAACCTGCGAATTTTACCCTCCTTCACTGCAATGCCCTGCCACATTTATCACCCGCTGTGACACTTCTGAAAGATAATGGTAATCCCTAGCTATAGAGTTTTTGTTAATGTTTGGGAAGGAGCGCCCTACTGCAACACTTTAATGACTTGTTCTGACTTATTCAGTCACGACCCACCTCCAGCAGTGATTGAATCAAATCAACGCAATGCGCTTCAAGAACAACATGACCTAAACGTGGTGCATCTTCCACTCTACTGCGTCCTTGTTGAAAGTCTGGTTCCCCACGGATCACCGTTCGACAGGGCAAAGCTTTATTTCCACAGGCTTCTCGCATACTTGCAGGAGATTCCCTCAAGTCTCTAACACAAGTCAGCTCAACTTTAATCTATTTACACTCCTTACTTTTAGAAAACATCACTTTAGAGGGGTACAAATTTACACCATTACTAGACAGTTTCAATTCGTCCTTCTACAGATAATGCACTTGTAACGCCGAGTTGAATAGATTTGCCATTTCTCTAGATATGCAAACAACAACAACGCCCCTCACATGTTCATTAATAGTGCAGCGACAAAGTTGCCATCATGTTACTGCTAAAACGTAAACACGCAGAAAAATAATCCCGACCTTCTGAATAGTATTAACGTCGTTCAAAATTGCAACAAAGTCTTAAAATTTTGAGACAAGACTAACTAGAATGGCAGATGTTAATGCAACCACCAGTACCGAACAAAATGGCGTCCCTTTATGTTATATAGTATACAAACATGTGATACTGGGTAATAATGTACGAAGTACGCTGAATTTAGTTTTTGCCTGAATATAATAGTAATATGGAAAAATTTATGTATATATATATATATATATATATATAAACAATAAAATCTTTTAGAAAACACAGAAATAAAATTAAAAGAATAATAGATAAATAGTAAAGAAGTCAAAAGCAAAACACGCAAAAGCAAAACACACAAAAGCAAATAAAGCTTAATAAGCAAAGTTAAAAGCAGCACCAGAGGTGCAAACAATATTAATGAAAAATAAAAATAAAGAAACACTATTAACAATGTAACAAATTAACACTAATAATAAAAGTAGATAAAGATAAAACACTGAGAAAGAGTCACACTTGAAATTGCTATATTTTGAACTACTGCGAGTTCTTCAATGGCAAGAAGCTAGACCTAAGATGTAATAAACAATAAATTCTTTTACAAAACACAGAAATAAAATTAAAAGAATAATAGATAAATAGTAAAGAAGTCAAAAGCAAAACACGCAAAAGCAAAACACACAAAAGCAAATAAAGCTTAATAAGCAAAGTTAAAAGCAGCACCAGAGGTGCAAACAATATTAATGAAAAATAAAAATAAAGAAACACTATTAACAATGTAACAAATTAACACTAATAATAAAAGTAGATAAAGATAAAACACTGAGAAAGAGTCACACTTGAAATTGCTATATTTCGAACTACTGCGAGTTCTTCTATGGCAAGAAGCTTGGTCTTTTGGTCTAGCTTCTTGCCATTGAAGAACTCGCAGTAGTTCGAAATATAGCAATTTCAAGTGTGACGTTATCTGTTTTATCCTTATCTACTTTTATTATTACTGTTAATTTGTTACATTGTTAATAGTGCTATTTTATTTTTATTTTTCATTTATATTTTCATGTTTATTTTTCATTTATATATATATATACACATATATAAATTAACAGTAATAATAAAATTAGATAAGGAAAAAACACTGACAAAAAGTCACACTTGAAATTGCTATATTTCTAGCTTCTTGCCATTGAAGAACTCTAGTAGTTCGAAATATAGCAATTTCAAGTGTGACTTTATCTGTTTTATCCTTATCTACTTTTATTATTACTGTTAATTTGTTACATTGTTAATGGTGTTATTTTATTTTTATTTTTCATTTATATTTTCATTTTTATTTTTTATTTATATATATAAATTAACAGTAATAATAAAATTAGATAAGGAAAAAACACTGACAAAAAGTCACACTTGAAATTGCTATATTTCTAGCTTCTTGCCATTGAAGAACTCTAGTAGTTCGAAATATAGCAATTTCAAGTGTGACTTTATCTGTTTTATCCTTATTTACTTTTATTATTACTGTTAATTTGTTACATTGTTAATAGTGTTACTTTATTTTTATTTTTCATATACATATATATATATATATATATATAGAGAGAGAGAGAGAGAGAGAGAGAGAGAAAGGATAAAAACTTATATAAACACAGATTATCTCTCCTTGCTTTTTAAGACAAGAAGAAAAGTGAAGGTAGTAAAAATAAATATTGAGTATCGAAGATTACGTAATGCATGAAAACATTAAACAAATAACGAAAGTGATAGATACGTAAGATTTAAACCCGGTGGTATGCGCGCTTTATGCAAAATATAGCTGCTATTTCTCTATCTCAGTAAATTTTCAGAGCTACGAGTCGATATCGCATCAATAAGTGATAACTGTATCGTACAAATCTTTACACTGAGACAGGGCAGACTATGCAACCGGCAAGAGAGAGAGGGAACGTCTATGATTGTTCATGCGTAGCGAAACAACAGTAGAAGTTAAACCAATATAAAATGCTTTGCAAAGCTTACAAGATAACATATATACGATGTTCTTAGAAGAAGAGGTAGCAAATGAAGAAATGTTAAATTCTCTAGATAAATTAGGTCTGTGGAATGAATGGCACGGCATAATTAGCTCACAGTTTTGCATTTAGGGCGTTGGCAAGGATATGAGCCAGCGACGGGAAGAGGTAAATTGGAGAGAGAGAGATAGGTTTCGGCGAAATATATTTTTAAAGTTAGGGGGTGTTAAGTAAGGCGGGGTACAAATTTAGAAAAATAACTTAATAATAAATGCATTGATAAAGTATGACATTCTTTCAAAATAGGCCTAATGCTTTCAATTCCACACACATAGGTAGTAAAAAGTTTAATGAAGTTTTTATTGGACACTTTAGGTTTGCATTGGAAAGTTTTGTGCGCTAAAATGATACAGAGCTCTAAAAGATATAATATGTGTCTATCTAAGTGATTTATCCTTTTCCTGCTTCTTTAGCTATTGTTTATATGTTTTTTCTTTTATATCATATATGTATATATGTATATATATGCATATATGTACATAACAGCTCAGGTTATGCTTGCCTAAAGCTGGTATTTAGTTATAGCATTTTTTCTCTATTTCCATTATATATTATATTTTATATACATTTAATGATAGGAAAACAATAACACACTCAACATTTTGCATAAGAGCCCAGGTTACCCAAAACTAATATTTAATAGGGAAATTTTACATATTTGCTTATTTTTAAAAAGATTATTATATTTCCTTTGTATAAAATTCAATTTTCAATATTTATAAACATTTACTGACCGGAAATGAATAACACACTCTCTCTCTCTCTCTCTCTCTCTCTCTCTCACACACACACACACACACACACACACACAAACCCTTGCATAAGGGTCCAGGTTATGTTTTCCTAAAATTAGCAATTGATAATTTTTAAAATTGTTCTCGGTATTTCCTGTATAGGAAATAATATTTTAATGTTTACACATGTAATAATCGGAAATTTATAGTAAACACCACACACACACACACACAATGTTGCATAAGGGTTCAGGATATATTTGCCTAAAGTTAGTATTTAGTTCGAAAAAGGTTTTCATATTTATATTTATGTTTTTGTGTATTTCTGCCTTAAAAATAAAATATTTAATATTTGTGAACATTTATTAAATAGAAATGAATAACGCAATGTCGAATTTCATAATGATTTCATCCAACCTACACAATAGTCGTATTTGTTTTGTATTAAGATCTGATACATTCAAAAGGAAAAATATCGATATTTTCAAGCGATAATGCGATATTGTGAGGAAACGAGGTCGAAAGTGCACTCGGGCATGAATTTATGTGTAATAATGCAATACAAAAACAGTTTTAAGGAGAAATGTACTGTTATATTCAATATTTCACAACTAGGGTGGTTTACTTGGCATTTTATACAGATATTGACAAGGAAATGTGTAACGTTCGTATTTGTTACAAAATTTAGAATGAAAGGAAGTCAGGTCATAAACCGATCTAACCTAATCTGAAACTCTTCAGCTACTGAAGTTTTTCTTTCTTACAGATATTTATCTTGCCATCCATTTTGGGAGGGAGAGAGGCTTCGCTTTTCGCAGCAGAGAGAACCCGATGATCCCTAAAGGCCGGTAGTCAACGCACAATTAGCACTTGACAAAATGGAATAATAAACGCATATTATTTTACACCATGAAAACGTGCGATAGATTATTAGATGAATAGACAAACCTAAATTAGGGTATGTATTTATTTAAAAGTAATAATATATCTAAATATTATTACCTTTTGATAGGGACTTTGAAGTTATTCATTGTCTGCTGCGAAATGGACGTAGTATTTTAACAAATTTTGATTTATACATTGCAATTCTGTTTTCCAAAAGTTGCGTTTTTCTTCTCATATCCTGTTTTACAATTCGTCCTCCATTCGCGGATTTGAGCGAAGTTACAAAGTAAACATATTAATATATTTTTTGCAAAAGTAAACATTTATAAACACAAAATAATTAATAATTTGGTCTTTGACCGTTCCTTAGCTGGTGCTATAATTTGTCTTGTGCTTTCTTCATTTCCAAGTAAGTTGCATCAGCTTGGGACGCATAGGTTCGTCGGTCCTGGTGGTGTAGTGGTAACCATACTTGGCTCCTAAACCAAAGATCGCGGGTTCAAACCCGGTCAGGAGCGATGACTTTTTTCGGGCTTAACAATCCTAAGTATGGCTTCCTTCGGAAGCGAAGTAAAGCCGTGGCTCCCGTATAGTACATTTACGGCACGAAAAAGAACCTCAAGCCTGAAAAGAGAGACCTCTGAGCAAAATTTACCAGCCTTTCACGCCCTGGTTTGAATGGGACGCTGATGACCTGAGATGTTAGCGTCCGTAAATAAAACAAACCAACAACTTATAGGCTCAAATCTGCGACTATCTAACCTAACTGAGGTTTTCCATGGTTTTCCTCAGTCTATTTTAATAAAATACAAATGCCAGGTATCCTTCGCTACGGGTTCTCCTTCCATTTCATCATTCATCTGCATTTTACATCTATCTCTGTGTGTTTGCTTCTTCTGTGTTCGTGATATCGAGTCGGTCGTGATATAGAAATGGTCATTCATTCAGGGAGCCTTTCAATGTACTGTCTGGCGATCAGAGGAAGGCGAACGAGAGGAATGTGCTGCATAAACATTTTCTATCCCCCTCGTTATGTTCATGACGATAAAAACAAAGTGTTGTTAGATACTCGCCCATAGTTAGAAGTCTAGCGCGCTGGCAAAATCTTCGGTCTGAGATGTTGTCATTCACGTGGCAACATGGTTATCTCACATATACTCGTACGTTTGCAGATAAACAGTTCCAAGCCCTCTCACACTGCATCCCGCACCGCCTTCTTCTGATCGACAGGCTGTACATATATCTCTGTGAGCGTTTGCTGAAACTTTTTCTCCCTGTATAAAATGACTATCACGCAAGAAAGATTAACGAAAAATCCTTGGTTAGATTTTAATGCATCATTCTTTGATCACATTCAATGTATATTTGCCTTAGTGTTAATAGCTCTGTCTTACACGCATATTTCAGCTGAATTAATGTTAAAATTGCTAACAATTAGCAAAATTGAACATTAAAAGTCAGCTTAAAATGGTTAACGAACAACAAAGCACCTCTGAATTAAATAATATGCGTTTTAACATCCAGGTTGAATGTTAACTTTTAGCGTTGGTGAACGATACCGCACCTCAGCACAATTTTCATTATAAAAAAATCACAATTCAGTAACGCATGTATGTTCAGTCCGCCCACATGGCTTCCTTCAACGAGGAGCCAGAAAGGACAGAGAATGAAAACTGTCCACCGTCATAATGAAACCGCTGTAATAAACATGAATAATGTGTTGAATTGAAGATTTCCCAGCGAACGCTGGAGTGATGTGAATTTTACTTTACCTACCAGTAAGCGAAAATGTCACATTTTGTTCTTTCCCTGGGCCGGGTCAAAGTTGTGAACACTATTAATTCACGCTCTAATCATCGAGAACAATGCTTTCACTTCTAGGGTTAGTTATCTGCTCTCCCTTCCCCCGACTCTTTTCAATCTCGTGCTTAGCCAATCACGCCTTTCGGGGAACATGTCGCGTTGTGTGAACAGCACAATGAGGTTAGTATGATATTTTAAAATAAACTGCAATACCTGGACTTTACAGAAATAAAAGAGAATTCAATTGCATTTTTAATAGCTTTTCGGTCTCTCAGTCACAGCTGCATTCAACAGTAGCATCAGCTGAAAACATTGAATGCAGTTCAGAGAAAATAACAGAATAATAAAATACACTACAGAGGAATGCAAGAGGAGTAAATAAATCGCACGAGGCACTGTGTTTCCAATTGATTGAGGTGATGTAATGAATGCATTAATGCTTTTTCATTTTAACAAACAACATTACAATAAATTTATATGTTACTCTTAATTCTTATTCTTAATTAATACTGAAGAGTCATCGGGAAGTCGCTCCGCAGCCATTGTGTAGTATAGATTTCACATGGGAGGAATTCGATTTGACCGGGACAGTTATATTTATTTAGTCACCAAAGCAAGCACACACCCCAAAGTCTAAACCTTAGCAACAGTGGGAGAATCACATGTTAAAAATTGGTTTCGAAGGAAGGAATGTCAGAAATGTAGAAGTACTAACTTTCTTCTGTGCGGTGCACATTATCCGAGTGCGGAGAAACTTGTCGATAACCCATTATTATTCATTTAATTCTAATTAATTTGATTAGCTCAACCTCCCCCTCAGTCCCCGGCTCATCAACAGCTACCTATTGGAATATCCAAAGGGCCAGGGCCCAATCCAGCCAAAAGCATAACAATAAAAGTATTTTAATATCTCTACATAGTCAATAATTTTTATCAATTAGCTATCTACAAACTAATAATTCCCCTACTTCAAAGATACCCATTTACTCCTCTATTCATAAAAAAACAGGTTAACAAACAATAAACAATATCTAAGAATTTAACACTACCATTATTCTCCCAGTATCGTGCATTGTTGTTGTGATTGAAAACTTGGAGAAAAGTTTTGCTGTCCGCTAAAAAAAATGGAATTTCAGTTTCCTTTGATGAAATATGCAAAATTATTCTCACCAATCAATGTCTTCTGCCCTTTAATAGCCACGCACTTTATACTATGTATAAGGTTTTCAAAGTCACAAGAAAATATCTGTAAATAAAACATCACACATAGCAATATTGATGCAAACGAGCTATTATTGCTTCAACGATTGACATTTTAGAATTTAGTATCGCAATTTTACTACTTTTCTATAAATATTTCAGTGAATGAACCGATTCCTTTAAGTTTAAACATTAAATTTATAAGTAACAGACGTTCAGAATCTTTCCAATTTAACAATGCCTAAGACAAATTCTTTTCGTACATTTTCAGTTTCTATTGGTTGTTCATTATTGCATAAAAGAACGCCATCGATCAATGTTTCAGTGATCATTTTCTTTCTTGGTGTTGTCACGTGAGCATGGTTGCGTGACTTTCAATTTTTATTTCATTGGTCAAATAAATTCAACGGGAGATTAATACCTCGCACCGGAATAGTAAAAAAATATTTGTCTTCTGAGCTGAACGAGTGGTAGGACGCAGGCAAGAAGTTCCCGGGAATGAACGGGACTCTATTTCGGCTTTCTCTAGAAACTTAATGGAACTTCTTGGCTACTTTGGTGGCTCAGGTTTATTACAAAACTTTCAGAATTATTTTACGTATTTATAATGTAAATTATAACATTTAATATAAGCTTTCTTGGGAGAAAGTAAGTTTGGCATTTCTCTTTTGAAATAACTGGACTTTAACATTGTAAACAACTTGTATCAGATAACTTATCGTTATATTTTGAAAGTTATTTGCCATCTGCTTACTTGTGTTAGTAATTTTTTCGGAAGTTTTTTGTCTCCCATTTTTAGACAATTTCGTAGTAGATACGACTCTTTTGAAGAAAGCATTGACACTTTTAATGAAAAAATAATACAATTTTTAAATGTTAAAAATACTAACACGATCACAAAAATATGGGAAAATTGCACTTTTTCTCAAGCTTTCACTGGTTCTTGCGCCATCAGCAATTTGTAACATCACTTATTGCAGCTGATCCAAAAGCCTGGTATTTTCAGTATCTTCTAAAATTTCTGCATTCCACAGAGGCTCGATTGGATTTATATTTAAGGAACTGATTAATCACTCTCCCACTGCAACATTTTAGCCACTTAGACACACATCCTGCATCATGTGCTTTGGTATGAAACTGAAATAATTGGTTTAGGTAATAAATGATAAGAGTAGTGTTTAACGCCCGTTTTTACTACTGAGGCACCACAGGCGGTGGACACTGATGATACATGAGATGAAATGATTAATTGGGAAAGGATTTATTTTTTTTTAAGGAAGGAAGCGTTCCAGGCCTAAGTTTAGGTACCTCCCCGGCATTTGCCAGTTATGAAGACTGAGGAAAACCTGGAAAAAACCCCAGTCAGGGAGGACGGTCCTGGCGGGATTCGAACCGCAGACCTCCCGCTCACGAGTCCGTGCCTTAACGACCTCGGCCACCCGTGGCGGTATAAATGATAAGGAATTAATGAATCATTATCAAGTAATAGTATGTACATTCATAACTGTAAGGATATTGTTATTCCAGATATTATAATTGCCAATTTGTGTGTGTTCCCTATAGTCTGAGGACAGTACAAAATTGGTTTTAGGGAAAATGTGTTGTCCTCTTGAATGCCTGCAACCAGAGCCCAGAACCAAGGGCTAGTAGACTGACCTGAATTGAGGACAGAAACCCCCCCCCCTTTTATGAGCAAATACACCCTCGGATACTTCCTGGAGGGTGGGAGGTGAAGGCCGTATCCTTGACCAGCGAAGTCAGTCTTTCAGTTTTCCAAGGAGAGTCCGGTTTTTCAGTTCTTACGGAGCGAGCCCAATGTTCAACTCTGCTAAGTTTCCCGCGAGAAAGTGTAGTGTGAGTTTACTAGTTCAACATCAATATAGGTTCACCGAGTTAAGTAAATAATCAGACATTTTATGCCAGTAATCGGAGTGAAGTTGGCAAGTTTAAAACTTTTGAGCCGTAAACTTTTGTGTTAATATCGAACTGTGCCTCAGAAAAAGTGCCGCGGCCGAAACGTCGCTGGTGACGTTGTAATTGAAATCTAATGGTTATGAAAAAGTGACATACACAGCGTCTCAAATTCTCCAGACAGTAGCCGAATACCATCACAACACAACTTACCTGAAACAATAAAGTGAAGTTCATCACGAAATACAACTAATCTATTCATTCCCTCATCAATGTCTTGCTAATATTCCTTTCCCTATTGCCCACAACAATTCCAGCAAGAGTCGGAGCAACGTAAGACAGCGGGTAATTATCGGCGAGGAAGAAGAGGAGATAAGAGCCATCCATCGAGCAACCAATCCTAAATATCTAAGCATTCAAAAATATTCTCTTCCCCAATTTTAATAAATTAAACGTTAATTAAAATAACTAATTTAGTAATCAATCACCACCATTATAACAATACGCTGCAGACACTAACATTAAGTCGGTCCTGGTGGTGTAGTGGTTACCATACTTGCCTCCTAAACCCAAAAAACGCGGGTTCGAACCCGGCCAGGACCGATATATTTTTTCGGGCGTAAAAATCCTAAGTATGGTATGGCTTCCTTCGGAAGGGAAGTAAAGCCGTGGGTCCCGTGTCGTACATTTGCGGCACGAAAAAGAACCTCAAGCCTGAAAGAGAGGCCTCTGAGCAAAAATTGTCAGTTGTTTCACGCCCTGAGTTGAATGGGACGCTGATGACCTGAGCTGTTAAAGAGCGTCCATAAATCAATCAATCAATCAATCACTAACATTAAAGGAATTCAGGGCTAAACGCTTCAGCAATAGAAAGGACCACAGGATGCAAAACATCTTGAATATATCTGTTTATATTCATTGTTCCAGTATTCGAAACGAGTTTTTTCCCCTCCCTACGTTATTGCTCTGCAGGTCATAATGATAATTACTTTGAATTTGTGAACTTGCTTTTTATACCTCAGTCTCTCTGCGTATTCTCTTGGAATCCGGGTGCAGACTGAAGCGTGATTCGTCTATGAAGGGAACAGGAACACTCTTATCACTGTCCCTGTGGCAAATTATATGCTACCGGCACCACGCAATGTGACGTGCTCGATTTCCATGACATATCATTGGACTACAGGAGTGAAGCATTGTTTCGTGCAGTCTTTTTCTAACAACAATTGTTAACATTCTGAAGGGAATTTCTTAACATAGCAGCAGTTGATCTTTTCTCTCAGGGCCCTTAGGCACAGGAACCTATATTTGGCAGCAGTTGTAATCCTTGGTTTACCTAGATGTTGTTCTTCTCGACTGCCGAATTCCTAATATTCCCTGCATATCCTGGATACTCAAGAGCCCCCCCACTGGCATCAGAATTATTATTACAATCGCCGTAAATCTTCCATCTCCACTAAAATGAAGGCCCTGGGTATTCATTTCATTTATTAAAAGCGTTTCTTACTGTTTCAATGTTTTAACAGAAAAAAAATACTAGAATCCTACATTAAAAAGCAACTTAATTATTCACAATGTAACAATTTAAATAAATAAAGCTCATCATTTATCATATTTTTACACATACCGAGAATTTAATTTAGATTGGTGTTGGTTCCTTAGGCAATTATGATGTGTATATGTGGAGTCAAATAATGTCATTAAATTTAATGCAATGCTACGAAATATGTCGTGCGAATTAATATTTAAAAGCTTCGTTCCTTTTTACCATATTTGTAGACTTTTACAAAAAATAAATAAATAAATAAATAAAATTAAAAAATAAATAACTAGTTCTTTTTCTATATTAAAGCCTAGAAGATTGAAAAAAAAAAACTATTGCAATGGGTCAAATTTCTTCAGCAGCTATAATTATACATTCTATGATAGATCTGCATACCTAACAGTATGTGTTGGTTGACCTAAATTGATGTCTTTAGAAGTTTTATTTAAAATTAAAATAAGAAAACTATGCTAAAAACTTAATGCAAAACATACATTTAACTTCACTATTCACTTAAACATAAAAATATTCCTCCCATTTTACGTGCGTGGAAATATTTGTAGTCTATATTGCATAAAATTAGTGTTAGCTGTTGTGTTGATAATGCAAGGTCATGGACACTGCACTTCCCTTTCCTCTCACAACAAGGAGGCGGGGTCGCCACGGTTCAACAGTATAACCACGCGCGAGCTAAAATTGGGCAGGGCTGCGATAGAGTGCCTTGATATCTGGGAATATCTGACTGTATGACTCTCTGCTCTCCATGATTCTCTGTCTGCGCACGTGCATGCCCTGAAGCAACTTCATTGTATATCAGCTTGGTCAAATGAAAGTTGGCCATCCCTAATAGAATATTCAATACTCGCCACAGTAGTTAACACACTTCTCCCACCCTAACATTTATTTGCGGAGGAGGGGAACAATGCCATTGTAAACATTTTCACCAAATCCGAAAAATGTTCAAATTGCATGAGAATGAACTGAGTAGAGAAAGGTCCCCCCCCCTAACGTCTGCCTTACAAACCACTTCAATAATGCACACATCAAAATTATCTTTTCTAAGTAGTATGAATTGAATGTCATCATACTAGTTGGGTAAGCAATTAATACAACAATTAAAATTAATAATACAGCCCAATAGTTTACAAAAGCATTGAATTTTTATAGAAAATAATACGCATTTTTAATTGTGATGATATTAATCATAAAATATATAAAGTGGCCCTTTTTAAACTAGTTTACTGTGCTGTCAGTGATTTGTACCTCCATCTCTGTATTAAGAACTAGTGACGTCACCTTGGCAATGAAGAAATGTGGTTGATTTCATCTTGTTAGATATCTACCAGTGGTTATGGAGATGTATGAACGGCTGATTCAGTCTCAATGTTTTCAGTATCCTCTAAAACTCTATGCATCCTATAGATTCTCCATTGCATTTAGATTAAGGCATTGAGCAGACCACTCTCGACCTTAATGTATCATTTGTAATGAGTAATAGGAGTATATAACAAATGTAATGAGAATGCGATAGCAAGTACAGTGTAAGATGGAATGACAGTATGTACAAGATACCTAGAGTAATGAACATATTGTAATTAGAATAACGGTAAGTATAATACAAATATTGAGAGGACATGACATATGCACGCATCTTGAAAGGTGACACAACCCGGAAAGAATCTGGAACATTTCCTTTAACACTAGTAGCCTTTTTATGATTCTAGGCAAGAAAGAATTACTTAAACTTAAACACTGTTTGACATATTAGACATACATTGGTCGCACGCGTGTGCATGTCACAATCTGAAAGACTTCTTAGAAAATATTCATTAACACTTGTACCGATGCTACTAAAAGAAACGTTTGTCCCTTGAACGCAACACGCGAAAACGATTTATGAATGTCATAAAACTGATTGATATTAGGTCCGCGTGCCTTATGGTCGCCTCGTATGAACAAAATAACAAACACCGCCCCTTCAGGCGGCCCCATTGTATAAAATTACCTCCTAAAATTACAGAGGTAGGAGAAGAGAGATGCTGCTAACAGAGGAGTCCATGTAGGTTGTAGCTGCTTCTGGAACTTTAACACAATAAATACTTATATTAATCTTCATCAGAGTAATTGAATTGACATTAGAAACCCGGAGAACCTCGCCTTCCCCGGAGGACATGACTTAGCTCTTGTCTCCGAACCTCATTTACTATCTCAAAGAATTTCTCGATCTAGTCTTAATCTGCCTAAGACTGAGTAGGGATTAATCTACCTCGACGGGATGACAATATATCTATCTACAACCTGCGAGTCTGTTGGCGGAGACACCACAGCCTATCTCCGTCAAATCAACATCCTGGTGGCAGCAGAGGTAAAGAACGCAAGGAAAAACGATTACATATTTTAGCTCTCTAGAGATACACCCTTGACCATTTACTTTGACATAAGCGTGTATGCGAAGGAATTAAGACAATACGAAGGATTGCATGGCTTCTTGAATGTTTTGCATTAATTGTTCAATGGACCAATAGAGATAATTTTCTATATGCCATTATTCCTCCACAGACCATGATGGTTTCTCCTTTGAATTTGTCAAAGTAACAGTCTTTCGGCATTATCTCGACTCCACACATGGAATCTGGAATCTGAATGCTGACCGACTGTGAAGAGAACATGTCTTCATTGTTCTTGTTGCCAATTTACATCCTACCGACCCCATGAAATACCTGCCCAATTTCCACGACGAATCGCTGGACGATGGGAGTGAAGTGTTTTTTCATGCATTCCATCTATTTCTATCAGTTTGGATTGAAACAGATAATGTTTACCATTATGCAGGACATTTCTTGAAATGGCAGCAGTCGATCTCCTTTCTCTCTGTGTATTTAAGCCTGCCTTCAGTAGCAGTTGTAATCCTTGGTTTACCTGGATGTTGTTCTTCTGGACTGCCAATTTTTTAAAACGCTTCTTCATGTAACCAGAGCTCTAGTGGCATCAGCTTGTGTTTGCCATTTCTATCTATTCCAATTTCTGTACTTTTTTTTTTTTTTTTTACTTAAATGGTGCCATTCAGCATTCGTTTAATTTATTTGATAAATGTCTCGCCGTTTCTCCCTATATTTTTAATAGGAAAGCGTTTCTAGACCTCTATATTAAAAATGACCTATTTATTCATTCAGAATATAACAATTTAAATAAATAAAACACATTTTAATAATTTACTGCTAGATTATTTTTATGTTTGTAATTTGTTATAGTAACGTGAGGTCGTGAAGCAAAATCATTAGAAGTTTATAGCTTGTTTTTAATGGTGGTCTGTGGCTTCCAAATATTCATTTATAGCTCCTGATTTATGTAATGTTTAGGCCTTTCTTGAGAAGTAACAATGGAGCTCCATAGTAAAAACTATAACAACTTTTTCTCTAAGTTCGACTTAAGGTCGAAGCAAAGGGATTCAATGTGTTTCCATTCCATGATGACTAACGGGAGTGTGACTCAAAATGTCATTAGGAGTGGTCATCTGTCACAACCACACTTTATATGATATCATCAGAGATTTCGTTGTGTTATTCCCTCATACGTTTAGACTTCCGTTCATCACGGTAAAGTGAGAGACAAACTTAACCTCAGCCCATCCCACCGAGTTCCGCGGGTATATTGTCATCCCCTTTGTCTTAACAGTTAACACATTGCCACAATGTACCTAGACGTTCTCCAGCGTTGCCACTGTTACTCTCTACATCAAAGATTAAGCAGAACTGCGAAAATTTCTGTTTCTGAAAGAAATTGCAGAGACGTGACAACGTTGTTTCCTTGTGTGAACTCTGATACATCTCATTTCTCACGTGTATTATTGTAATATAAGCAGATAGATGTTCATTTTATGAAAAAATTACCACCTATGCTTGTTTCGAGCTATAAATATTTTGCGATAGTCAAGATATTCATGGAAAACTTCGAGAATACTTCCTGGACTAATATTAAATTGTATATCAAGTCTTTTATCATTTTTCATTCATTTTCGGTCATAGTATTGATGTGGTGTCATTTATAAATATATATATATATATATATATATATTATATAAATAATTTAATGATGTTTAACGCTTGTTTTTACTACTGAGGCACCGCTGATGATACACGAGATGAAACGATATATTGGAACTGAGGAAAACCTGGGGGGAATAAAGCCTCAGTCAGGGAGAGCGGTCTGGCGGGATTCGAAAACCAGACTCCCGGTCACGAGTACGCGCTTTAACGACCTCGGCCACCGCGGTAATTAGATACTGAGACGGAGGAGTATGTGAGTTAGTTATTATAGCCAAGGTATCCTTGTTAACCACCAGCAATTCAAAGAAAGACTCAACGATAAGCTCTCCCGCAAATGAAGAACTGCCATTCGAGAACACTATACGCTAAGTTTATTAACCGTTAAACCTAGATTGCTATTGGCTGAAACTAAAATATCATTGCGAGGCTCTGTGGTTGTTAATGAGGAAAACATGGCGACTATGTTGTTCATAGCTACAGGTAAGACAATGTTTCTCATTGCAACTGTAATGTGATGCAGCATGTTTACCTCTTTCCTGCCGCCAAGCATGTGTATGATTCCCCCACTACTTTTCAACTCGCGCAGGGAAGCGGTGACGAAGAAAAAAGCATGCTATAGCTATGAAGGATTATACAAGTTAAGATAATCTGAAAATTTAAACATCGGCTTTTCAGTCGAAGGTAAGCAAAGCTGTAAAGGTTGATAACGAAAGTTGCCGTGTGGGCCGGGCTCTGATCACGCGAGCATTGCACAGCTCGCTTTATGCGGCACAAGTGGCTATCAGCTTGGAATTAGTACATCTGCTGACACGTTGCCAAGCACATTAATCACAGGCTACATGACCACATGTCCCCTTGCCGCATTCCCCTCGTTAACACAAACGGCGGTGTAGTGATTCGAAGCCGGCTGAGGCTTATGGAATTATCTCCTTGTCAGAAGTAGTTTGAGATCATAGCATTAATGTACCGAATGTTAACAATGCCCTTAATAAAAATAATGATGTATAACAATAGCTATGAACTATTGAAAAAGTTGTTTAAACTCGTTGAAAAAATAAATATTTTTTTTAACAATTTTCACACTAAAGAAAAATAATATAGTATAGATCAAATATAATTAATCTTAAATTCTTAGTTCAGAACCAAGAACATTAACAGTTGCCGGCCAATTTATTAGATCATCTAAGTTTAAACTAAATTAGAAAATTCCTCTTGGTCATGTATAACAAATATTCAAACAAATTTACTTATTCTTTCTTTGTTATAGCTAGAATTCCTTTAACTTCACTGCAATAAATCTGTAAATTTTAGAATAAGCTTAAAAATTATTAAATTTAATTCCTATATCAATTTATTTATCTAGCAAAACTTAGTAGCAACACTTTTGTAACATAAATCCTTTGTATTACGAAACACAATCCTTTAGTAAAGTGCAATAATCAAGAAAGTAGCGATTGTTTTTTTTTTGGGGGGGGCAGTGTTTAACGCCGGTTTTTACTACTGGCATTTGCCATTTATGGGGACAGAGGAAAACCTGGAAAAAGCCTCAGTCAGGGAGGACGGTCCTGGTAGGATTCGAACCCCAGACCTCCCGCTCACGAGTGCGCGCCTTAACGACCTCGGCCACCCGTGGCGATCAGTTCAGTTCAGGCTAGCTATTCTTCTGAAACGATGAAAGAATTGTTCAATATACTGACTGATAGTGAAGCAATTAACTCCAAAGTGTACGTAAAAGTTTTCTGGAAGTTGAATTAGCCGTTCTTAACAGGTATATAACTAAGTTCTTCTCAAGACAAATTTCCGAGAAGAGTGTCTTCGGAGCATTTCTTTCCTTCCCCGAATTCTTTGATACAGTTCGCAGGGGGAAATTGGTTTATGACGAGTAACTCATAGACGCTCTTCGAAATTGACTGAAAGACAGGCCTGCAGTGTAACACAGCTCTGGCATCTATGCGGCGCGCCATAGTTTTGCAAAAAGTTATGTAAAAAAAAATAGCCCTGTGTTGTCAAATAGTTTGCAATTCTGTGTAGGCAATTGAAACTAAAATGAAACCAACGCTGAAAGAATGTGTTGCATTACTTATTGAGCGTCCCCCTTGCACATTTCGAAATATAAATAATTCACCTGAGCACTCAGAATTTCATTTAAATAATGTCTGCTGGTTTTATATAAAAAAACAATTACGCCCGTGAGCGTTAAAATTTCACTTTGAAAATGAAGGATGAAGTGAGATACAATGCGAGGATAGAAACAAAAGACGGTCATTTACTATAGGGAGGGAAAAAAATGAATAAAGAGGAGGCAACGATTTAAACACTAATTGAGGTAATTAGTTTGTCATCTGTCTTTGAGAGAACCGCTGCGGGGTGTTGCGTCACTGAAACAACAAACATAGAAACCGCGACCTAATGCGGCAATGGCCAAACAAGTGCGGCCGGAACACGACTATGGGATTGTTTGATTACTTCCGCTCGCTTTACAAGACTTAAACCCCGGTTTTCAGTTCCATTGTTGACCATCTGATTCAAACTTAACGCTTCATTAACGTTTGCTGTTCTCAAGGCTTCTTTATAGTACCACTTTTTAAAATCATTATTTTATTTATATTTTTTTCAGTTAACGCTTTATCATGCAATTTGTATAAATCATCCCTTGTATGGTTCTATGCTATCATAAAGCTCTGCTTGTCAATTGTGTACCTAAAATAAATTAATGGTGAAAATTAAAATCAGAAGACTGCCTAAAATGCTTGGTTTATATTTTTGTGGGAAAAACAGCGAAGTTTGTGTAGATATAAATAACTATTTTATCTTTTAGTGTCTTTTTATGCATATTGCCAATACAAGTGTCTTTTAACTCCTCTAGGAAAATGCTGAATTGCGTTATTGCTAACTTTCATCAACGTTTACTTTCTTATAACTATTGCTTGGTGCGTTTTTATACTTAGAAAATAACCTATGTAGTGGACTTTATCTGGCGCCTAAAGTTTGTATTTGCAGTTATTATCTGTAGGGGAATTACTTTGCAGTCTCGCTACAATGTATCGGTAAGTTTGTGATATTTTAACTGGGAGAGGCGAGACAAAGAGGTAGGCGGAGACTCTTTCCCATAAGCACCATTGTGTACATTCACATATACGTTAATATGGAGAAAACTTGCAGTTATCTCGATATCAAACAATATTTTTGTTGGTGTAACAACTGATGAGATACCCTCCAATAGCGACAATCAATTGTTAAATGGCAGGCTGATGAAGTTTCATGTGCATTTGTGAAGCAGTTGCTTTGATTCGTTTTGTGTAGAGAAAATGAACACTATATAAAACTTACACTCTAAGCCTTTTTCTTTGCGATCATTGAAAAGAGAAAATTGAAATCGAAAAATGGATTAACACACTTGAAGTATTAATTTGAGTCAAACAGTGGTTTCAAAATATAGGAAGTATCTATTTATATTACTTTCTGTAGAGACAGATTTTGTCCTGCAGATTTCAGACTATCAAAGGATCGACAAGTTTTTTTGGCATGAAATCAGGAAGAGACGATTATTTTAAATTGAATAGGTGCGTTTTGTATTGAATTTTCTTGCTCTATCTCTGTCTCCCTCTTTCCTATAGTGTATCTGCAGCCATGCAGTATGAACATAATTCTACAAGATTCTAGAAGATTGCACCCGGGTTTATGTTGCCCTGAACCGCCGCTGATGTTTAATATGCGTGCTGTTCAATAAAGAATTAACATATTTTTCTTACAGGCTTAATTTCTTGCGCAAAAATTTAACTTTACAATATTTTGTTAACTTAATGCGTAATGTAACGTGTACTAGTTTCATTCTAGTCACTTCCGGTTCCCGCCTGTGACAAATGTGCAAGTTGGGACATGTGCAGTTCCACCTACAGCAAAATGGATGTGATATGCTCCTCTGAATTTATACTTTTGTCTCAACAAATCTTCAGCTCAGGCCTATGCAATCTACAGGGGATCTATGGAAAGTTTTTTCATTCCTATAGCACTGCTCCTAAAATGTTTAAAGAGGGGAGGCAATACATTTCAAAGCAAGGTGGACTCGAAGTTCCGGTTATGCTCTAATAGAAGAAGTTGGTGACACGGCTGTTGTCACTGTGAGAAAAGATCGTCGAATGAGTTAAGAACAATTCTGAAATTTTCACTGGGTGCCACCCACACATTGGTAACTGAAAAGTTGCACATGAGACGTGTTTGTGCTCGGTGGGTTCCAAAACTGCTGATTCTCGAACAAAACAACGTTCGCCTTCAGGTTCACATGCAGTTAAAGATTTGTTGTTACAGGAAGATGCGGCGTTTCTTTCAAAGGTGATCACTGCTGTTGAAGCTTGACTAAATTGTTTCAATTCTGATAGCAAACAGCAAAGCTCTGTGTGGAAATCTCCATCATCACCGACACTAAAATAAGCAAAAATAGTTGCTTCTGCTGGGAAAGAAATGTATTCAAGGAATGGATTACCAACATGTCCTATCTTCACACACACTTTAATAGGGCAATACTACAGAGATATGCTGAAAACTAAGGGTATATCACACGCAAAAGGCTACATTTCCGTGCAGCAAGAAGAATGCTGCACCGCTATAATGCACTGCTGCACACCGCAAAAGTTATTATTGAATATACTACCAAAATTATTATGAAGTGTGTCTTTCGCCCCCTCTATAGTTCACATTTAGCTCCGTGTGACTTTTTTTGTTTCCCCAAACTGAAGAAAAACCTTCATGGGAGACATTTTCCATCATCAGGAGCAGTGACGAAGGCTGCGGAGGTGATTCTGAAGAACCTGTCAAAAGATGGTAGGTAGCAGGTTCTTGAAGACTAGCAGAAATACTGCGACAAGTGCATTGCATCCAATGGGGCCTACTTTGATAACTACCATTACAATTATAAGGGAAAAAATAAAATAAAAATAAAAATATGAGCATTCTTTATTCAATTCTGTATGACAGTTATATGCATAAACCATATTCATCTTTTAGAACGCCATCGATCAGTCGTTAGATGGCACAAAATAAGAAATGAACAAAAAACACTGTCCCCATTCATGAGCATTACTCGTGATTGCATCTAGAGTATTATACAAAAAATGAAATTCGAAAATAATCTATCTAATTACCTGCATTCCTTACTCACAAAGTAATTGAATGCCATTTTACCAACCAGAAACTTTTCCGAAACCAACTCATATAGCACCGTGTTAATCATTCACTAGACTTCGCCTTAAAGTCTTGACATTTTCTTTCTTATTCTACAGGGGTTATGTAATCCGTGCTGGTTTGGCTAAAAATGCACTCAGTTGTGTTTAAATATAAATAAATTTCCAAAATCATAATTACTTTTAACTTAAAACATTCGTTTTACGTACTTCAATTCCGGTTTGGTTATTTACGGACGCTCTTTAACATCTCAGGTCATCAGCGTCCCATTCGATTCAGGACGTGAAATGGCCGACAAATTTTGCTAAGAGGTCTTTTTTTTCAGGTTTGAGATTCTTTTTCGTGCCGTAAATGTATGACACGGAACCCACGGCTTTACTTCCCTTCTGAAGGAATTCATATTTAGGATTTTTACTCCAGAAAAAATACATCGGTTTTGGCCAGGATCGAACCCGGGATCTTGGGTTTAGAAGACAAGTATGGCTACCACTACACCACCAGGATCGACATAACCCTGTCTAACATGTTAACAGTGCCATCTGCCAACATATGTTTATTTTTTAACTATTTTTCTTTCGTGATTGCAGCTCCCTATGTCAATATAATCTTTTGTCAATTTTACTTTCAAAATAGCTAAAAATGTATTTATGCTTAAGTATGAGATCATCATCATCATCATTATTATTATTATTATTATTATTATTATTAGAACTGCATTCATTTAAAATGAAATGCCAGAATTGGAAATCGCAGGGCGCCATTCCGGGTTGTATGGTAGATGTCATAGTCTACCAATTGCTACTGCGGTGCCACAGAAAGTGCTTGGCTTGGCCTCCCGTGTCAGAATTTTGTTACCCCTTTAAAGACTCCTTAAACACCATATGTGGTGGGGGAAAAAACGTTGCCACGAGTTTTGCTACCGAAGTCTGTGCTTTGGATTTGCTTTTTTTAGAGCGAGTCTTTATGGCGGTATCCCATAAAGTCTCTATTATTTAATTATGAGTCTATGTTTCGTCTGTCAGTATGCTATAAAGAATTAACCACATTTTCATTATTTCGGCTTACTTAAAGGTTCACGAAACTTCATGGCACAACTATACTTGGTTATCTGTAGACTATTTTATCTGCGTTTCATTTCATTTCGTTTCATTTAATGTAATATTACCATTCAATCATCACTGATGTTCATAGAGGCATTAAAAGGTATAAACTTATCTTCTGAAAATCAGTATGCTGAAACTGAAATAATCAAAAGTTTATAATTAAACATTAAATTAATGGAGACATAACCTTTTCATGAATAGCCAAGTAGCATTAGGCCAGTAATGATCTAAGGAGGTAATTTAATTTTTGCTTTCTTTGGTCCTTTTCACTTTTACGTCTCACGTCAGATCTGAAACAAACTTGGCGCGAACTAGAATACATAGCGTCAGAGAGAGGAGGTTAGAGTTTTGGCTGCAATGTGGAAACCTGCTATTGTTTCATCGTAACGCTAGGCTGAATTCAGGGATAGCTACAATGTATGGTTGATGCTAAGGCAACTTGGCGTCCGTGTTTGTCATAAATAGTTTTCGCTACTGTACTTTTAATGGTTTATATAGATGTATAAGTTTCAAATAAACTGTGAAAAGGTGCATTTTGAGTGGCACAGAAGCACTAGCTCCCATTTCCATAAAAGAAGTGATTTTCTATCTTCTATCGAAGTACATAAGTGTTCTGCAGAGAAACTGGTTGGGTATATTTGAATTAGACAGAGTTTTATCAAAACCCGTAGAAGTAACTTAATTGCTGCCAATTTACATTCTTTGAGGCGGATAAAATATTAAACCTGAAAATGAGCTACTTTAAAATGTCATAATAAGTAGCTATAACATACCAGTCACAATAATTGTTTTTATAATTAGCTAATTGAGTTTTTCAGGACTGCTCCACTGTATTAGAACCACAAATCTAATAATATGTGAATTTTCGTTAGTTGTTTGGCATTCAGTTCAATAAAGCAATTTTGTGCTGATAATCTTATGAATTTTATTGCAAAATAAATTACTTAGTACTTACATTTTGCATACATATGCTGCTCTTAATAAAAATATATATTTAAGAATAAAAGTAATAAATGCCCATTTTTTAATTTTAAATAACCATTTTGATATGTTGTTTCAGAATTTGTTGGCATAGTTTGTGGATAAATTAATATATAAAACTGTTTTATAATATGAAAAAAATGATTTTCTTGTCCAAAATACGTATATAGATGGAAATAAGCTAAGTTCAAATTATACTCTACCGTATATCTCCGTTAAATACGCGCCGCTGTTTCCAGTCCTGTAAATCGAAGTATTACAACAATTCATACCATAAAATAATTCATTCGTAGGCTACTGCCGTCCATGGTGCTTTTGCCAATAGTTTGCTCGACGAAAACCTTTCATTTTAACACAAAGCAGCATTCCTATTATACAATGATGTGATATACTGTTGTACAGTACTACAGACTAGACCTGAATCTAGCGCTTGAGTATGCAGGAGCGATGATGGTGGGGTGATAACATAGACTGGCATCAAACACCTGATTTGCATTGAATGCAAGAGTAGTTCTCTTTACTTCTTCCTTTTGTTGTACATAATGGACGAGCGGGTATATTTACCTCTGCGCGTTTGGTCCAGGTCGTATCTTACGCAATGTGTTCCCTTATTTAAACTAAGCAAGTGAATACTGAAACAGCCACCCTCGTTTTTCAAACATATTGAACACTTGTTTATAATTTTTAAAATAAAAGAAAGAATGTGTATAACAAGCTATTGCAGCCTGGAGGCTTTGACAATATCTGTAACGGAGATGATTTACGAGGGTAGGTCCATAAGTTTCCGGCCTCGTCGATAAGGATAATTGCCTTCACAAAATGCTTGTCTGATGTCATACATTATCTGCTAAGTAAATAATTGCAGCTGTAGCTTCCGCTCCACTATTTTCAGTTGTTCAGATCTATATCTGAAATTCTTGCATAAAGAAGGCTATGAGGAGAAGATTGTGAAATGTTCAAAATGGAGGTTCGAGCTGTTATTAAATTCACAAAAGGACTTACTCCAAATGAAATGAAACGGTGATTGGGCGGTGTATATGGGGAAGCATTCCCCTCATTTTCAACCGTAAAAGAATGAACCAAACATTTTCGAATGGGTGGAGAAAGCATTGAAGACGAAGAGCGTGCAGGTCCGCCCTTGGAGGTGCTCACTCCTGATTATTGTTGCTTAAGGGGCCAAAACAGCTAAGGGCATTAGCGCCCAGCTCACTCCTGAAAAACCGCTCTTGTGGAAGGAGAAATTATGGAAGACTGCGGGCTCAAAGTTACAGAAATAGTAACAATATTGAACCTTTCTAAAACAAGAGTCCTTCAAATTATTCATGAACATTTAAACATGAATAAGGTCACTGCAAGATCGGTGCCTACACTTCTTTCCTCAGTCCAAAAGCAGCAACGAGTCATCTGTTGTCAGGAATTTTTAGAGCTCTGACGTAGCAACGAGAGAGAAGTTTTGCAAACCATTGTTACAGGAGATGAAACTATGATCCTCTACTCCCTTGTCCAAAAGAGAATCAGTGGAGTGGCATAAACTTGGCGAAGCACCGCCTCTAAAGGCCAAGTCAGTCAGTCAGTCAGTCAGTCAGTCAGTCAGTCAGTCAGTCAGTCAGTCAGTCAGTCAGTCAGTCAGTCAGTCAGTCAGTCAGTCAGTCAGTCAGTCAGTCAGTCAGTCAGTCAGTCAAGCAACAAGATCATGACCACAATCTTTTGGAACTGTGAAGGAATACTCTTCATTGACTTCAAGGAGAGGAACACCTTGTTGCTCTTGTTGCAAAGGAAACTGTGAAGAAATGTGGTTTCAAGGAGATCGACCATCCACCCTACAGTCCACATCTAGCTCCCAGTGACTATTTCCTCTTCTCAAAACTCAAGAAGAACCTTCGAGGAAGGAAATTTAAGTTGTAACGAAGAAGTGACGGATACTGTTTATGCCCATTTTCCAGACAAGACTTCCCACAATTTGGGGGGGGGGGGTTGAAATGTTAATTCAAAGATGTGAGAAGTTTAATGTAATAAAGGGTAACTATACTGAAAAGTGATATAATTTTTGTCTTTATCATATCTAGAAAATGGTTAGAGTGGAAACTTTGGACCTACCCTCGTATGTATAAGGAAATTATAGTGAATGATACTCAAAATGTTTGGAGAGAATATCAGCCTTCTAGTTGGCAAAAAGCAATCTGTTTGGGGGGACCAGTGCTGTATATACTAGCGTGCCGAATGAACAATATTTTTATAAGGTTTGTTGTAAGATTGCCTTTTTTACTTTCATTGCAATTTTATGTGAGAAAAATTGTGAATTTGTAGATATCTGCCTACATGTGCCATTATTGAAAATGTTAACATACTCTACTTCACTTTTGTTAATTATTTCGGAGGATAAATTGGCATAACTATTTTGTCCAGATTTTACTACCATCAAAGTTCAGCCACCAAATTTTTGACAGACCGCTATAACATCCTCAGTTAATGATAGGTCAAGGTGTATGTATATGCTTGTTTTGCATAGTAAACCAATCATTAGCCTAAACTTATATTTCTATGAATGACAATTGCCGGTATAAACTCGTGTTTCGTTCCAAACTAGCTGACGATATGTTTCGTATTAACGTATTCTGTGCAGCTATCCCAAACTCTTCTGTTATGTACTATAATTCAAGGCACTATCTGCAAACAAGGAGATGCGGAATGTAATTTTCTTTCTGTAACAGAGTGTCATTTAGAAGGGATGAGATCTCCAAAACAGTACGTTGACGACTTCTATCTTCTGTTTGCAGGTTATTTGAAGAACATCAGGAGCTGCTCAACATGTTCGAAAAATTCAAGGAGCTGAAGACGAAAGAGGAGCAGGCCAACTCAATGGAGCTGGCTGAGCATGCCAATACCGTCATGGCTACGCTGGATGAAGGCATTAAGGGTCTCGACAACCTGGACGCTTTTTTCGACTTTCTCACCCAGGTCGGCGCCTCGCATCATCGTATACCGGGCTTCAAGTCAGAGTACTTTTGGGTAAGCCTTGCCCTTACTGTTTTAGTGATAAAGTGAAGTTTTCACATAGGTCTCACGGTTTGAGGCACAAAGCTTATCGTAACATAGTTCTGTTGTTCACCGGTTTTCGATGTTATTCAAATACATTTAATATATTCTGTTAATGAATGCACAAGGCTGTTCATGTATTTTCATTAGTAAATATAAGAATATTATCATTACCATAAACATATACGAGAAGTGTTCAGCAGCTCAATAACGGAATATAGAAATAAAATTTAGGGATTAAAAGAGCAATTGTGTTTTACCTTTCTTTCATTCACTTAACCCCTTCGAATAGCCGCCAACGTAGGCATATCTTAAATTGTTAAAAGAAAAAATAATAGCTGGAGTCAGACACGAATTATAGGATGGATGGGTGGTGGGTGGGTGGGTGTGTGTGTGGGTGTGTAAGGTTCATAAAGATTTGTAAGTCTTGGGGAATGGCGCATCATTGCGAAACACTAACACATTTGCTGAAGGTTTCCTAAGATCTCTCTCGTAAGACTTTCTCTAGTAACGATACTACGAATTCCAACAGCCAAATGCCCGTATATACCAGAAAAACCATATGTTGTTCTTTTCGATAAAAACATCCTCTTGGGGGTAAAAATTTCTTAATATATGGGGTCTTTGATGGATGTCATGGTAGTTATTTGATTTATTTATGGACGCTCTTTAACAGCTCAGGTCATCAGCGTGTCATGGTGGTGAACCATGCCTTATATTCGGTAATTACTTGTGAAAAATCAGTTAGATTTTCTCAAATTTTGTTGGCTGAACACCTAACGACTCAGTACTGAAGTAATATATATCTCATGACTTCGTGATACCATTAATGTATATTATAAGTATTTTGGAATAAATTATATTGCTTAGGTGATGGTGTTAATTTTCTTAATAGTGTTAAAAGCCGTTTTTTACTACTGAGGCACCACAGACGGTGGACACAGATGATACATGAGATGAAATGATAAATTGGGAAAGAATTTTTTTTAAGGAAGGTAAAGTTCCAGGCCTAAGTTTAGGGTACCTCCCCGGCATTTTCCATTTATGAGGACTGAGAAAAATCTGAAAAAAAACCTCAGTCAGGGAGGACGGTCCTGGCGGGATTCGAATCCCAAACTTCCCGCTCATGTGTCCGCGTCTTAACGACCTCGGCCACCCGTGGCGGTATATGCTGTTAATATTTCATATAATAATTCAAAGGCAATGCTAACAAGAAAAAGCTGTAAGATGATGAAATGGTAAAAAAATAACAAAATGTGAACATAAAGGACAAGGACTTGTGTTTTTTAATAACCCTGCTACCAGCGGAAGGTAAATATGGTTTGACCTCTGATCGCGTAAGGACTAATATTTCGCGCCTTATGACTAAATATTTAAGAGCGAGCCAATCTTCGCGGGTAGGGTGAGCATATAGTGTGAACCCCGTTGTCTCAGAAAGCCGCGTGGAGACGCTTTTTCTTAAAGATATATAAAAAGGTTGTCCACCTCATTTCGGGGCGTTTTGATGAAGTCAGCTATTGTTTAGGCACTCTCCACGCCTTTTCAATGCGATCCACAGACGCGTGCATTACATAGAAGATATTAACAGATAAGTTCGTTTAAATCATAGTATATCATAACTGTAATAATGTCTTGTGTAGGGTGAGTCGCAAACGTTTTACATATTGTAAGCATAGTGTCTTGAACTATACTTGGACAATTCCAAGAAAGTTTGCAAGAAAAGATAAAATGTTTGTTACCTCCGTGTACTCTGCACGATGATTTTGCAGCGATCGAGAGTCGGTCAAGGTAGCCACACCGATTCTGGGTTTTTCTGAACCACCTGCAAATGAATGTAGATAAGTTACAGTTAATAAAGTGTATAGTGTAAATGTTATGCCGTTTTATCCTTTTAAAGAAAAAAACTCCCCTTAGTCAATGAGAGAGATTCATATAAATAGGGAAACCATGGAATGATGTTTTCTATAAAGCCTCCATAACAAAACGGCTGTTATACGCATCGAGAACTTGAGTTCGGCAAAATACTGTGGATTATTGAGGAAATTATCCCAGCTGAAATGCCTAATTAACTAACTGTAACGAAAACTATTATATGATGAACTTTCATAATCACGACTTCCACCATAGATGTATTTCTGCAGGAAAACTTTTATTTCATAGAGCATCATCATTTATTCTTCCATAGTACGTATTCCTTCGGGGAAAAAATGAACATTTTTTTTTTAATGCAAAGTTAGAAACTGACAAGGAAAACATTAATAGAAAAAAAAATTAAATGTAAGTCAAAATAGCCACAATTACAAAAAATATTTATGCAAAGTTTTCAAACTCTTAGCTTATGTATTATATAAAGTTCAGAAAATTAAAATGACGAGAAAATTAAAATACCTTCCAAACCCCTTAAGCCTCGAGCTATTCAGTCAGAATCGTTTGAACAATGGGGTGGTGAGGGTGGGGTTAATTCTAAAGGAACGTACAGTACCGAGTCCGTTCCTACTCTCGGGAGATTATTTAAAGAAAATTTGCCAGGTACTTGAGCTATAAGCATAATGCAATTATTTTCAAATTAACAGTATCCACATACTTTACACTAACTAAAGTATACCATAGATCACGAGATTAATTTAATTTCTCAAACAGAATAATATAAACAGGAAACAGTGCTAACTTAGCTTATCAGCAAATAATGCCTGGATTTGTTTATGGTTCTATCTTAAAAATACTTTGGTCAAAAATCCCGCAATATCTATATGTGTGCAAAGCTTGTGTAATTCCAGGGGAAAAGGCACACAAATTCAGAAAATTGCCATAGTGGAGATAAAAAATTAAAATATCTATAATCTTCCCTCAAGGATACATAGCAGTTAGAGAAATCTGGGCGACTGTAATGTAGCCTGGCTGCCCTTGAATGATGGCTTATCGGCCGAAGCAATTCCCGCCACTGCATCGGTTACAAAATAAATGGATGATCTCATATACATATACAAGGTTAGGGCTACTTCATGTACATAAACAGTAATATCACTAATTACAGGGATCTGGTATAAAAGCTTCTACAATAAACATGAATGTAATTCGCAGTTAAACTCACTAACGGACTGGCCACAAGAAACAAACGCGTATAATGTTTGAATGCTTACGAACAGAAAGTCCATGACCAATACACAGTCGGTCCTGGTGGTGTAATGGTTACCATACTTGCCTTCTAAACCCAAGATCGTGGGTTCAAACCCGGCCAGGACCGATGGATATTTTCGGGCGTAAAAATCCAAAGTATGGCTTCCTTCGGAAGGGAAGTAAAGTCGTGGGTCCCGTGTCGTAGATTTAGGGCACGATAAAGAACCTCAAGCTTGAAAAAAGAGACCTCTGAGCAAAATTTCGGCCTTTCCCATCCTGATTTGAATGGGACGCTGAAGATCTGAGATGTTAAAGAGCCTGCGTAAATAAAGGGAATAAAAAATACGACCAATATTGAAATACTTAACAAGATATTTTGGGCTGTCATCAGTTAGTTTTCTTCCAAAACTACTTGCGATTGAATACAATTACCAGCAATCAATTTAAAGTTAACATTGAGCATTTGAGCAGCAGAGAATATTTAAAGGGACATTTTAAAGAGCGTAGGCATTTAAAAATGACAACTACGATTAAAACAGGTTTCAGAGAGGGCCTTAAGTGGCCTAAACTTTCAGCTAGTATTATTTAAGGGTAAAAAAACCGCCATTTTGGCAGTTAAAACACCTCTTATCTATTATTAAAAGAGGGTAGTGCGGACTGAATGAAGTGTATCAAAGGGGTACCTGAATGAAACTCCATTAAACGTTACGAGGACCAAAGTACTTCTATTCTCTTTGTTTTCTGCTTTACTGTGACGCTAATGTTTGCCATTAGCAGACCGCAATGCGATTTTCTGAAAGTGGTACAAAGTAGGAGCAGCCGTTTCCTTTCCTTTATTTGTCACTTAACTCAATTTCGTTACTTAGCAGTTACCGTGTAATAAGTCGAGGGTGGCTTTCTCTCTATACGAACCGCAATTCGCGCTCTTGGCAACGAACTCTTTTTTGGGATGAACTTCACTTTCCCCTGCAGCAGAGAGTGGTTACTCTCAAGTTAATGTAATTGTTGGACAAACAGCAGTGCTCAGGGACAGAAGGGCTTTCCCGGTCCCCTACTGCGAGCAGTATCCTCTCTTTTTCATTGTCCGCTGCATACCAACAGACAGAGTTTGTATCCCTGCAAGGCAAGAGACAGAGGACTCTGCTATAAAACACAATGTTATTTTCTGTCTTCTCCTTGCATCCTGCAAGTCACGACCGTACACTATAACTCTCCCGTTGGCATCAGTTATTATAGTTAGCAGCATAAGAGCTACAAAGACACGGGTTAAGGCAGAACTCCTGAAAGGAACTTTGGAGTTCGAGATCGTCCTCCCTTCTGAGGTTTTTCAATGTTTTCTTCAGTCCTCATGCCAGGAAGTATCTAAACTTAGGCCATAACAAACAAAATTCCTTTCCAATTTTATCATTTTATATCACGCATCATTAGTGTCCACCGTCTATGATACTTCAGTATGAAAAAGGGTTTTAAACACTATAAAAGTAATAATGGTTTTCCATGTTTTGTGTCCATTGTACCAACATATGCAATAAATCAATATACTATTTGTTTTATAACATTATAATTTATGAAAATGGCTCAAAACGCAATTTACCTCTATATATATATATATATATATATATATATATATATAACTACATGTCAAGCAATATTTTAGATATATGATAATATACTTTGTCTTGTAAGAGCCATAGATTATGAAACAGTCCTTACGGCCCATCCCTTAGAAATATAATTACAATGTATATTTAAGTAAGCCCAGTCATAGTAGCATTTCAAGTAGTAATATAAATATTATGCATATACGTCTGTCATAAGCTTTAAATTTAATTGTACAAATTATAAATTCTACAAGTTCCACACGCGGCAACTAAGTACCCAAGTGTATCATATACAAAACATCAAAGGACGCCAAAGCTTTTCGACATAATAAAATACTAATATACATTATGTCGCATCGCGTGCTTATTTACACTATTGAACTCCTCTCCCAGTCTTGTTGAGTCCCAATCAACAAAACAGCTGAATTCAGCTGAGAAATTGTTGTCATTGAAGAGTAGGCAACAATACCAAAGCAACCAATAACCAGCCTACTAAACCAATTTCAGAAATTGGCACCACAACGTGAGACTATACGACGTCAACAACAAATCGCTTTAAGATTGGTGCCCAACCTGGAGCACATAGACGGAGTCATATCAAACCATCTCAAAATTTGACTCCCAAGGTGGCTGTCATACTAACCGCTTCAATAACTAGAAGGTAACAAAAACTTCCATTATCATCATATCTCTAAGGTGGACCCAGATCCGTTTCGACAACACAGGGGCAGTCAGGTCATCTTGCCATTTGCTAGGACGTTCTGCGTCTCTATTACCACGTGGCTTATAAAATACGTCCGACGTAAGAACCAAAGTTAACGAAAACAAAACATATGTATCTCTACGCGCTAGTCTCTCCTTCAGTGTTGCCAACTCGTAGAAATGTTCGCATTTTATGGGAATTTGTATGCACTAATTTTGAAAATTTGAGAAAAAGAATGAAAATGGGATTTTAAATAATTTTAGATTTCAATACTTCATTTAAAATACTTGAAATGATTCGATTTTGATTTCTCTTGCTTAAATTGTTTTTCTTTGCATAACAAAATGCATTTGTTGTTGCATTATGGATGTATTTTTTTTAATGGTGTTTAACGCCCGTTTTTACTACTGAGGCACCACAGGCGGTGAAAACTGGTGATACATGAAATGAAATGAAATGAAATGATATGTTGGGAAAGTATTTTTTAAGGAAGGAAACGTTCCAGGCCCAAGATTGGGGTACCTTCCCGGTATTTTCCAGTTATGAGGACTGAGAAAAACCTGGGAAAATCCTCAGTCAGGGAGGACGGTCCTGGCGGGATTCGAACCCCAGGCCTCCCGCCCACGAGTCCGCGCCTGAACGACCTCGGCCACCTGTGGCGATTTGCATTGTGAAGGTGAAATCATGACTAAGATGATAGGAAAACGTACTGAATACATTTCCCTTCTCTACAGCTAATATCCTTGCAGTTTATGATTAACCTAATATTCAAACTATAGCAATATGAAAAAACTATAGTTATTTATGAAAGATATACATATTATACCTCTGTAGGAAGAATTTAGGGATCCGACATTTCTCTGTGGGAAAAATGGGAACATTTTGTTCGATTTTCGGAAATTTAATTCATATCTTTAACATCTTGTGAGAATACGAACAACAGATTGATTCAGCTGTGTCTGCTGCATTGCAGAGATTGAGTAACTATGCATAAAATACAGTACAATATTAATAACTGTAAAGAGTATGAGAAGAAAGAAAGAGTTATTTACGTCCACATGCGATGTTTCACTCCGATACATCAGTATATTCCGCAGTTAAAATGTAATTGGGGTTAGACCGGCAGCAGTGAAGAAATAGGAAATTAAGCATTTGAAGATTGTACTTCAATTATATACGTCAACACATATAAATACATTTCAATCTAATTACTTAAAATACAGTTAGCTTGATTAAATACACGTCAACCTAATTATATGCATGGCAACGTAATTAAATGCATATCAATAACTAAATACGTGTCAACCAAGCCAAGTACACGTTAACTTAGTCAAATGCAATTCAACATAATTAAAAGCATTTCACGCCAATAAAATACCCGTCAACGTAATTAAATACATTTAAACCTAATTAAAATGTTTCGACTTAAGTATATGGAATTACATGTTAGCCTAATTTAAATACAAATAAACGTAAAATACGTATTAACCTAATTGAATACATGTTAACAAAATGTACTATATTCAAACATGTTTTAATACATTTGAAAGTTGTTAAATACATTTCAATGTAATTAAATACATGCTAACCTAACTTTATACATTTTAATAGTGTTATTTTTATTATACTGAGTTTTGACATTGACAAAATATAGACAAGTTTTGAGATATTAAAAAATTAAAGAGTCACAGAGGAAATTTGTTTGTCACAACTTTTCAAATTACTCTCTTTGGCACTGTATACAAAGCTCCATGCTCTGGGATCATTTCCAGAACCATCCATGCCAATCATATTCCGGCAATTCAGCCAGTTTCACAGTTGGGGAAAGGAAGTAGTCGATGAAGCCAGGTTGAGACTGCAATGCGTTGTCTGTACTCTCCAAAAACATCAGTATTGTGTCTTAACAGTGTGAGTAGAGGCATTGCTAGGATGCAATACAATTTCCCTTGGATCGGTTTTTGGTTGCTAATCATGAATTTTCTTCAAACTTTTGGAAGACAGACTTAGTACATAACTTTACGTTAATTGTAATGCATTTTTATTTTATAGAACAACGGTCCCCAGATGATCACTTATTAAAAAGCGGGTGGCTACCAATTTCTTTCCAACAATCCATACCTCTTTGTTTTTCACGGATGTTTGGACATCAGGGAACAGTTGGTTTCAGGATCAAACTGGTAGATTCAAAGCTACATGCTCGTACTGAAACTTTTTGCATTTATTTTCACCCGTGGAGATGTTTTATTCACTCTTTAGTATTTATGAAGAATGGTAGAAACATTCGCGAATTTATCCTTATATCCTAATTCTACTTTTAATCGTCTCTGATCATCTGTTCTGCAGATGTATTCATTCGTGCTGACCAGGCACTCAATCATCTCCAGGTACGAATATGATTTCTTTTCATTTATTACAAAATTGAGTTTATTGTTCTGTCCTAGTGATCCCCCTGCTCCTTGGATTTTCAATAAATAAGTATACTAGGGGAGTTCTGAAAGTCCCCGACCTGAGAGAGATGTGAAGATGGCCAAATTACTATGATAGTTGTTAAGTATTATCCTATAGATGGTGTGCTGTAAAGTTTCAGACGCGTAAGTGTTGTCATTTGTTCGCCACGATCGTGTAAACAAATTAGTGTTAACATTTTCTACAAAATGGATAAAAACTCAAGTTTTGAGCTGTGATAAAGAATTTCCCTTTGAAGGGATGGCCCACTACGAAAATGCAAAAGGAGTTAGAATTCATATTAAAGGCTTTTCCTTCCTCGTTTTCGACGGGTAAAAAGTGGACGGCTGAATTTAAGCGTGTACATGCATTCAAGATAATGAACGTCTAGGGCGTCCCAAAACTGCCACGACAGACGAGATTGCGACAAAAATTCACAATGAGGCCTCAATGAGCGCCGATTGAGGAGTTGGCTATCATTGCAAAGTCTCGATAGGCCGTATTCACTACATTTTACACAAAGTTTTGAGTATGAGAAAGCTTCCCGCGCGACGGTTGAGGTGTTTAACCATGGTCCAAAAGCGCATTAGAATGAATATTTCGCAAGATTGTTTAGATTTGTTTAATCGCAATTTCAGTGAGTTTCTCCCATATTTCATAACAACAAATGGAACATAAGTTTCATCACTACATGCGAGAAACGAAGGAGCAGTCCAAACAGTAGACAGCAACAAGTGAAAGTGCACCAAATAAAGCAAAAACGGTTCCAACTACAGAAAAATTCATGGTTACGGTTTTCTGGGATTCTCACGGTGTGGTGTTCGTAGAACGTTTCCAGAAGGGCAGAACATAACCGGGGAGTATTACGTTTCACTATAGAACCAACCGAAGAATGCTGTTCAGGTTAAATGCCTACGCCTTGCGAAAAAGAAAGTTTTCTCTTTTTCATCATGATAATAGCCTTCACATATCTGAAATTGTTGCTGTAAAATTGCATGACCTTCGCTTTGAAGTACTTCCACATCCGCCAAATTCGCCAGATTTGACTCCTAGCCTGTACTTTTTTTGTTTCCAAACCTGAAGAAATGGTTGGGTAAAGGAAACTTTACATCAAATGATGAGGTTGGAGCTGACAAGAAGCTTATTTTTTACAGTAGGGCACATTTTATTTTACTGAGGGTATTAAAAAGTTGGAAAATCGTTGGACTTAATGTATCGATTTAAAAGGTGAATGTTGAAAAATTAAAAAAGAAATTCTTAAATCTTGTGTTTCCTTGGCCAGGCCGAGAACTTTTAGAGCTTCCCTTGACTATCTTTAACAAATTGATGTGCTCTCTTAAATTCTTCGAAGCAACGGCATACTGTTTTGTGTGAAAGAGAAAGGTTCTCAAAAGCTTGGCGTGACTGTGTCCCATTTAAGCTACTTCTAAAAATATACAGAATGACGGCTCGAAAGCGCTCACTTTCGATTTGCATAACTTCATCTAGGACGTCAACACCTCACAAATTTCACCTTTAACTGCGTGAGCAATTATATGCAACATGTACAATGTTTAGCCCACAGGTACCCAAGATCTGCCACGATACTTATTTAGTGACTTATGTATGTGGTGACCATTTCACAGAAATTCCATTACTTTTCCCAGAATTTTGCTCTAGGTAAAATAAAAAAAAAGTACTTATACAATACCAAAATTCTCTGCAATTCCATGGCACATTATTTGCTCGTCTCTGCGCCGAACTATAAAGTGACTTTTGTGGTAAAACAAGATAATAATTCACAGATATACACAAGACAAAAGAATATTTCAAGTATCTTCAGCAGTCTCATACGAAAATCTACAAAACGTCTTTTTATGAAAATTATTGCTGTGAAAGTTGACAAAGCTCCAGATATCATGTTCTTCAGAAACATACACTTAATTTAGGTACTAAACAGCAGGATACACCCTCAAGACTGAAATAAGAGACCTTTGAGAAAATTGTCAGCCGTTTCAAGCTCTGAATTGAATGGGACGCTGATGACCTGAGATGTTAAAGAGCGTCTGTAAATAAACTAAATTAAAAAGCAGGATACGCTCTTTTAAGAGAGAGTAGTCGTAATTTTACCATGGCTCGTCATCCAGTGTTAAAGGATGACCTATACCTCACAAATTTGAAAAAAAAAGTTAATCACCAATTGAAGAAACTTCCTACCAAATTCACTAAATATATATTTTAATTTAATACCTTTAGCAGGCTTCCCTTATGGCAATTTTTATGAGTCACTAAGGATCCTCCCGAAAATCCATGGCTGGTCATCCAGTGTTAAAGGATGACCTAAACCTCACAAATTTGAAAAAAAAAGTTAATCACCAATTGAAGAAACTTTCTACCAAATTCACTAAATATATATTTTAATTTAATACCTTTAGCAGGCTTCCCTTATGGCAATGTTTTATGAGTCACTAAGGATCCTCCCGAAAATCCATTACTGCAACTAACGTGCAGCGAGGAAAATTTGAAACCCCCTGCACTTGAAACTATTGGGAAATATTTATAATTGTTGCTCACAGATAACATCCTGAATTTACATTGTAGGATTGTCGGTTCACTACGAAATGCTTTTTGCTTAAGATACATTGCCACGCAGCTGATTAAACAGAATTTTGCAGGAAACTGAAGCTTTAACCTAACCTAACAGTCTAAAACATTCTTGTAGAACTGCTTATACTCTGTATCGTGTGTTGAGTATATTTAGGTACCACGTGCATGTTCCCGCTTTTCAGAATGCTGTTTTTTACGTCATGCGGTATCAAGCACACAGTGCGGGATGGTTCAAACTATCAAAAACACGGTGTTTACACAAATCGATTTTTAACAAAGCAGATGACCCTTCATTACCACCTCAGTTCTCGCTAATAAAATTTAAATTAATACTAAAACATCAGTCTGCTTTAAATAATAAGTTCCTAATTTCCCCAATGCCACTCCAAATGGTATGACATTGGTGGAATTGGGAAGATTTGGCAGGAAAGGCATGGAAGTTAAATTTAATTTTGAAATATTGTATAAGGTAGCATTAAGGAAGAAGGAGACATGGTCAACGACTGTTTACAGATACAATAAAAAGCTAAAGGGGAAAGCAGTTGGTTAGCTTAACTAAAGAGAATAGTCCTAGAGGTTGGAATAGCTGAAGTGGAGGAACAACAGTTAACGAATAGACAAGAACTATTGAATAAAGTGAAGCAAAGGATAGATGATATTGGGAACCAAGAAATATGGAGTAGTTTACAAGACAAGAGTACCTTGAAACATATAGGAAATTTAATAAAGTATGGGGAAGGGAGGGATTTGCTTGAACAGAGCAAGAATATTAGGGTTAAGTGGATTAAAAGTGAAAAAGGAAGAGTGTCCACTATGTGGAGAAACAGAGAAGGAGTTTCATTGTATAGTTGAATGCTCACAAACTAAAGAATGGGGAGATAGTGTATGGATTAAGAAATGGGACAATTTACAGGTAGAAATTGTGATACTTAACATTTTTGGGACTGGTACCAAGGAGTTTTTGAGAATATTCTGGTGATTATACAGGGAAGATAAGAGAGATTAAAGTTAAGGAAGAATGTGTATAAGAAGCAACCGGAGAGGGTGGGATCTAATACATATATGTTGAGTGTGCAGGATCCCAGAAATGCGCACTCTGGGAACAACTGTAAAAATGTAAAGGTATTTGTTAAAGTTTTTGTAATTACTAAGTAAAATAAATATTCTATTATAGTAACCTGTATATAAACAAGAAGGTTTGTCTTAAGTATTTTTCTTTTACACTCCACTCTCCCTGCCTGTTGTAGCCACCTGTTGTTAGAATAGTCTTCTTAATTTTTTATTTATATATTATTACTTAGTTGTGATACATTTTCTTGAATTCCTCTCTGGCTAAATCAATAGCCACATTTGTTTCCGGAAGGCGTTCGTTTCTCTTGTTGATGACTTTCATTCTAATAAATGTGCATATTAGAACAAAACATGTACATCTAGATATCTTCAAAGATTTCATTTATCAACTAGGGTTATTACATTTCACATGTATTTAAGTCATTTTCATGAAAACTAAACTGATTAAAGAGTAATTCTTTTTTCTGTTAGTTTAATTAATCTTCCCCTTGAAAGAAATTAAAGCCAATTTACCTCTACAGCAGAGTGACAATGAAGCAGTTTCACCTTGTTTTAAAGTTTTTAAAGTTATAAAGCTATACATCCTGCAAGCAACTTACGTGAAGATGATTTACGGAATGTTTCTTGTGCATATTCCAGCTGCTCAACACACGAAAACAACTCATCTTTCTCACATGCCTGCTCGTCTCTTTCAAAACTTCTTTCTTCTTCCTCATTATCACCACCTTTAATTTAACTGAGCATTATTGCACTCAAAAGCAATTCGATATCCATTGCACAATTCTTAAACGTCAGTGCTTCAGAACAGATGTGGTGCTTCAAAAAGGGAATTTATTATTCTTATTTTATTTGCATTGCTGTTTCGAAGCCCTTCAGGAGGACTTAACTTCCTGATGCACATAACCTGATAAATTTCTTGACATATTTTTAGGAGTGAGATTGAGAAGCCCCGCTTTCAAAATTCTTTCGTAATCGTCCTTGTTAAATTGCGTGGGAAAAAAGCCGGGTTATTGCTGTAAGGATAGGTAAAGTGAGAAAAAGTTATAGAACTGTACACAGATAAAGAAGACTGCTGGTAATAGCAAGATTTTCAACAATTAATTATTCGGCCAGTTCTTTTGTTGTTCAATAGATGGAAAAATATTAGTTGCTCAGGAAAAGGAGGAGATAAATCTGCGCATCGTATTCGAAAAGTGTGTTGGCTTTATCGAAATATCTTTTTCAGAGTTCTGGTTGCTAGTGCAGCGAGAATTTGGCTGAGATGCAAAATGTACCTTAAGCTGCTGAATTATGATGTCCATGCAACAGTTAAAAAGAAATACTCGGAATCTTTCATCTGCATTCTGTACTCATTCGTTCAACTGCTAATTCATCAAATTTCTTAATCTCGCGTTGCCGTACTGTCCATTGCCAGGAATTTCAGATTACCTTTGCTCCTTTAAAACATTGCTAAAAATCGTTGCCTCAACTCCATGCTAATTTGAACTTGTATTAATAGACTTTTCTTGTAAATATTTTGAAACAATGTTGGTTACTATAACATTTTACACTGAAAACAAGTATAACTTCAAACTGAATGGAATTGGGATCAGTTTTCAAAGCAAGAGCTGCATTTTTTCAGAAGTATATTCTCAAGGCTTACAAAAACCCACTTTTCAATGCAAATAAACTGTAAAATTGCGAAGACTTTCTCGAAGGACAGGTTTTTCAGAGTACGTTTATTGTCCCATTATCCAAGGCAAGATGCTATTGCGGAAATCTTTCTCTAAAAACATATAACCTTGCTCTACAATTGTGAAAAATTTCCTTAATTCTGAAATGTCAGCGGAATCACTCAGAACTAAATGTAAATAATGACCCACGTAGTGTACATAATCAGCTGTTGACACTCTGCTATTCATACGTACTTGCTGACCATGATATTTTCCACTCATATTAGCTGCACCATCATTCCCTTGACCGCAACACTTGTTAAGATCCAATTTGTTCTTTTTCAGTATCTTAATGGTTTCCTTTTCGAAAGATTTTTCAGTTTTCTCCCATATTTTATTGAACCCAATAAAAGATTTTCAAATGTTTACTGATTTTCCGGATTCTATTGTCACATATGTCAAAGGAAAAAGGAGATGAAATGAATGAATGTATGTGTTTAACGCCCGTTTTTGCTACAGAGGCACCACAGACGATGGACACTGATGATACATGAGATGAAATTATATATTGGGAAAGCATTTATTTTTAAGGTAGGAATCGTTCCAGGCCTAAGTTAAGGTACCTCCCGGCATTTACCATTTATGAGGACTGGGGAAAACCTGGGAAAACCTTCAGTCAGGGAGGAGAGGAATATCCTAGGTATAACGCTGAGAGACAAGATCTAACACTAGACTGAAGAAAATCGCAGAATCAGAAAGCATCATGTACAGAGTTGCAGTGATAAACTGGAAATGGGACGGGCACGAGGCGAGGCAACGGCTGGACAGATAACCACCATGTGGGACCTCTAGGCAAGACGGAGGACTCCAGGACGACCGAGAAGAAGATGGTGAGACACATTCAAGGAGCATTTCGGAGTTCATTGGTCAAGCATCGCCCGCAATTGAAGTAAATGGCAAGGACTCATAAAGAGCAAAAAACTATAATACAGCACAATTTTTTTCAGTAGAATCCCTAACTCGCGTGGAAGCCTCACCATGTGAGTCACAAAATGAGTTTTTCCCTCTAGTAGGAGGCCCTAACCCTTTATGGGGCATAATGGGCTCTTTCATTTTATTGTCACATATCAAATGATTACACTAACTAATCATCTTTGCTTATGTGTTGAATTGTATGTAAAAAGATGGGGAAAAAAATGGAACTAGGTTAATGCTTTTCCAATTGATTTTAACATGGAACAAAAGCAAAATGACCTCATTTAGTATTTTGGGGCTTAAATATTTAGTCATATTTCTCTCTTTATTAACGAGGGTTTTTAGTAATGGGTTGTATATAACAAGTAGTTGAATAAGATTTAAAAAATCCATTGTTATTATGGGTGTTTCATCATGGTATGTGTCGGCCCTGGTGGTGTAGTGGTAACCATACTTGCCTCCTAAACCCAAGATCGTGGATTCAAACCCGGCCAGGAGCGATGGATTTTTTCGGAAGTAAAAATTCTAAATATGGCTTGCTTCGGAAGAGAAGTAAAGTCGTGGCTCCCATGTCGTACATTTACGGCACGAAAAAGAACCTCAAGCCTGAAAGAAGAGGCCTCTGAACAAAATTTGTCGGCCGTTTCATGCCCTGAATTAAGTGGGACGCTGGTGACCTGAGGTGTTAAGGAGCGTTCGTAAATAAGTCAAATCAAAAATCATCATCGCGTGTTACCATGGATCAGTGTGATATCCATAACGGTATATCAGTTCCTTTAATGTTTTCTTCTTTGAAAAACTGTGGCCAATAGATTTACTTCAATCTCTCGTATGTTAATGTCAGGTGAATGAGCGAGGTTTCATGCTTTTCTATCTTTTTTCCTGTCGTCTGCCAATAATTAATTATATCATCAAACCATGTATCTGAAAATTGTTGCTGCATCTGTCAGCAAAGAGCCATCACAAACAATACACCGCATTTCAAAATTAGTGAGTAGCATACACAAAACGTGTGTATGTATTGATTGTCCAACTTTTGTTTTAACTTTATAATAATTAGAGCTGAAAGGTCTATTTGTTAGGGGATCTTTCGGAATAGAACCTTCAGGTTGAGCAGCTCTAAATTAATTTCCATTTTAAATCGTTATTTAATTCATCAGTAAAGTGACGATGGTCTGTGTAGATTAAATGTATCACACTGTCAGTACAGGAACATTATGCGAGGAAACATTCTCAGATTAATTTATTATAGGCATTGCAACTTACGCCCTCAACAGAAACACATTCTCTGTCTGATATGCTACCGCTAACATTAGGAACGGGCTCACTTGTACTTTTAAAAAACATCATATTTTTCAACTTCTTGGCAGATTCTTCTCTTTCACGACCTAACTACTGCCTTTGAGCGCTGCTGAAATGTTTAGGTTTATTTATATTCGTGTTCCTAACACACTGAGCGCATTTATTCACGGCACCTATTATGCCACCATTCAAGAGGAAGAAGGTTTTCTGTGAATCATAATTTCTTTACATGCCAATTATGCAATGTCATAGTCACTTAATTCAGAGATTAATTTAATCTCCCCTTTTTATACAATTTTTATTAAAACAACTATATAAATAATATTATTATATACGTTCCAGACAGGTATCATAGTTGGGTATGAAGGTTAATAGTTCGTGCCAGACGAGGACGGAAAGAGTCGAGCATGTGCTTGAGAAGTACGGTTGGAATTGACATTTAACGTTGTGTCATCAGAAAGAAAAAACAATGCCTTGAGAAGTGATTGTTGAAAGAAGCAAAACGCTAACAATACTGTGAAAAGTATACCTTTGAAATGCAGGAATGAAATGTGTTATTTAAAATCTAAACAATGTCTTCATGTAGGCCTATATTAAGAATGACTTTCTGGGCGCTCTGAACCCATGCCCCTGAATGCTGAACTGGATCGATGTGAGCAGCATGTCAGTTTAATGCTCATGCCTTCCAACGAGCATGCCATTTATCGTACCTCTCGTAATCATCTGGGCAAAAGAAAATCATCACACTCTGAGGAAAGTGAAAACATTCCACTTCATGGTGTCGGCTGGGATGACAACAAACAGCTGCTTGGTCCTTATTTCTTTATAGCGCTGATAATCACCAAAGTTATCTGCAAATCTACAAGTGGTTGATTCCACAACTTACAAAAGGAATCTTCGATCTGTTTGACTTCAGCAGGACGACGTACCAATACTTTCCGCTTTGAACTTCTTCAGACACCTGGGCAAAATTTTCCCATATCGCTGGATTGGATGCGGGCCAGAAGAATATCCGGCTCCATTGCCTTGACCTATAATACGTTCAGGGTCTCACCACACCTGACAATACAATCAGGATATTTAAAAGAAGAGGTGCGGAAATACCGATACACCAACAACGAGCAACTGAAAGATGCATTTCGTCCAGAGTTTAAATAGTCACCTCTGATATTCTGTTGTGAATGAACAATAAAATTTGGAGGTACATAAAGCAGTTCTACAAAAATGGACAACCTGCATAAAAATTTTGGATCCACAGGAGGTGAGCTGCACATAACAATATGATTTCAAATGCAGTATTCAGCCACACTGAACAATATTTTATTCATTTCTAAACTATGTTATAATTGATAAGAAATATATACGTACATGAACGTGAAAAAATAGTAACAGTTGCACCATGCCCCCATATAGGTATATAACAAGTCGTGGTAAAAGGTAGTATGCTTTGAACCTTCTAATTGTGTAAACGTAGCTCAGAAATGTACAATTTAAATTCTTGAACGTTGAAACATAAACTTTGAAATTTTGAATATTTGCCTAATAACTATTGGGGCACAAGCATATAATAAATTCTCTCGCTTAAACAAGAATAATAACAGTTTCAACGCTGCCCATTTACAATGAAATCGGCAGACTGGATTAGACGTACAAATGCTTCATAATCTGAAATTATTGCAAAAGAAAACGTAACACTATAGTACAATGCTAATTAACAAATTTACCATGAAATGTTCTAAAGTAATACTTTACTTGGGTCACTGGATTTACAAGACGGAGAAGGCTCCGAACCTAACAATTTAAACGCAAGAACCAAAAATGTCTCTACAGTTTGCCTTCTCGGAATTCTCTCTCTCTGTATGTCAAGAAAGGAACTAAGAATACGCCAGCAGCATACTATGGCATCTGTTTCCAGGACATTCGATGGACTCGAACCAATAGCCAACAAGACCTATTAGGTGACCCACGCTTACGTGGTCATTGAACACTAAAAGGAAAGCGCGCTAGAAGGGCACACTGTACCACATTGAACCCTTTTCAGCAGTCCAAATGAGTAATCTCCGGATGAGAGTTCCTCACTTATAGAAAGTGATTAAGAACCTTTCAAATTTTGATGATTTTTGCGGAGAGCGTATATTAGTTTACCGTTGCAATCGCTGCCTAAAGCGGTGAAGGCTCATCACTATGAATATGTTTGTAAGTGAATGAGTTAGATAATAACAATAAGTGCATTCTGTTCATTCCATATAAACAAAGCTACGTTTTATTTGTATAACTGGTTTTAGCAGGTCTACAAAGCAAGTTGTGGAAATAAGATGGAAACAGTAAAACCGTGTTTTCTGTCAGATTTCCAAGACAGCCTTATTATACAATCCTTTAAACAAAACTACGCTGCGCGGCTGTATTACATGAAGACACTTCTAAAAGTAGATTACGAAATGTGCTTACAAAGAAACGGGGGAGGGATTTTATGTTGTATAAGATCTATAAAAAAGCAAAGCTACAGTTTTATAGCCCTTTTATGAGTAATAAAAGCTACCCGGTAAATGCTTACATGATATGAATTTAGCAACAGGGCGAAGCGAGTATAAAATGCTTCGTGGATCGATGCTTGATACATTTCTTGATTGGAAACTGAGCATCCTACCTGAAAAGAATACAGAAGTCTAGCAAGCTTGCTCAATATGTAATCCTGCAGCTGCAGACGTAGTTAATGGTTCATATCTTAAGACTACGACTCTAGGGGTTGGTTATTGTTCTTTCCAGCCTGCCAGTGCTCTTCATTCGGAGTGAAATGGTTGCGTCTTATGCAGACCGCTGAGTCAGAGGAGACTTTCGGTACTTGAGCCGTGATCAGCCCCTCATCTCCAAATACAGGCACCTCCAAGAGGAAGGAATGTCTGAGAGACACCGAACGGCCAGGATATACGGGTGGTGACTGCGCGGCCGCAGATAGAGCATCACGACACCCTGATATTTATGAGCTTCTTGTAAGTTCATTTTCATCTCAGACGCCGGAGACAGAAACCTTTCCAAGGTACAAGCCATCACTCATTGCGCCAGTCCACCTCGCTCTTGCACTTTCGACCGCAGCACCTAAATGACCAAGGGAAAACACGATATATCCAAAGTTAGCATGGCCTTCCCAACAGGAATTGAGTCCCGGACCTCCCGAATGGGAATCTAAAGCATTACCGCTAAGACCCGACTTGGTGCAGATATGTTAGAAAGCTTTAAATCTATATATAGGCAAGACTATATAGCAATTATGGTAAACGCTTGAATAACAGCTTAAATATTTATATTGTTTTTAACGCAATATTTCCGAAGCGAATGTCAGTTATATCTGCATTTCAAGATGGAATTTACCATTTTCGCCATTCCATTCACATTCCCTTCGCTTCCTCTAGAACCTAAATTACCATCCAAAAGCAGTTATTAATTCCTCACATTATCTACCACTTAAGTTTCTTTCGTGATCTGAACTTTGTCACAATGTTTCTTCCATTATTTTTTCACATATTTCGAAAATTATTGCCGCAGAATGCAAGTTCAAGGACAGAAACAATAACAAACAAAATAGCGCCAGGAAAATTGCACAAACTGAATGAAAACTCAAATAAAGCACCTGTAAACAGGGTGAAAGTAATAAAACAGAATAATAAAAAGCAAATAAAAAATGTATAATGATCATAATATTAAACACATGGTTAATTACAAACTAAATTACATGTTTTTCAGTCTGACACGCTCTAACTTCATTGGGATATGCGGTGCACACTCGCATTGAATGTCAATAAAAGGGAGGGAAAAAAAAAAAGATTGACAGGAAAGGCACACCTCACTGGCTCTCCTCGTAATGGTGATTATAAACGCAGTGTGCTATTTGCGACAGTTTAGAAGTTTATTAGTGATGTTTTATATGAAAACCGTACACCGTAATAAATTATCTAATAACATTATATTCTCTATGGATATGGGGAGAGGGGAAAGCAACCAATATCCTACATGAAAAAGAGCAATAAACTTTATTTTATTTTTAAGAAAAGTATAATTTCCAACAGTATGGCATTACATTTTTGGTTATATACAACGTGAACTATTCGTACAGAAATTTGCCTGGTTATTCCACTTGCAACCCATATGCTGTTCGCTTCAGATGTAAAAAACTGGTCCAGCGACCTGTGTACAATAAAAGGCATATGACAAAGTTTATTTCTTATTGGATAAGCTTATTTACAAAATTGTGAAGTTTAACTCTAAAACCATTTGGAACTTTTACAATCCCCTTCGAGAAGAACTTCTACTTTCGTTATAAACGTTTTTATTTTATATATAAGAGAAATTTTTGTGTATAAATATAAAATTGCTGACAAAAAAGATTACCGTCCAGTGCAACTTTGGTCAAGGTTGACGAAAGGATATGATGACAATTAGTAATCTTTCACACAATTAGTATATCTTCTTCTTCTTCTTCTTCTTCTTCTTCTTCTTCTTCTTCTTCTACTCCTCCTCCTCTAAAAGTTTTATCCCCCAACCCCGTATTTGAACATGCTGGTCAGCCACCTGTCAGGTAAGTAATTATCTTGAACAGACATAGAGATAGCGTCTACCTGAATGGTGGTCAGTCCAATGTCAGAGCCACCTTGAAGACACCACAAACACAGATAAACACCGAGATGAAATGAAAATGAATAATGAAATGGAGGTGAATCCATGGCAGAGAAATACTAGCCCAACATTATCCCTTTTTTAACAAAGAGTGAGGAAATTCAGTTTAGTCAATGCAAATTTGAGTACGAGTCCCAAACGTTATCACCTGAACCAGCACGTTCGGTGATTAGCGCTTTATTTAATTTTTAAGCATATTTTATTTTCCGTTCCCTAATTTTGATCAAAAATTAATTTTGGCAAAGAGTCCCTCTAGAGTGATATAAAAAATAATAAAAGTATTTATTTGCTCCATTATAAGTATAAGTAACATGCACTTTTTCTCACCATTGTAATAATTTAAACCTCATGAGAAAATGTTGGTATGCAAATTCAATATGGAAAAATCCTTTCAAAGAAGCAATATTTCGACCTAAATAATCCCCCAAACATCTTTACTACCAATCAATGCCGTCATTGGTCATCCAGCATACGATTTCCTTCCTCTTTTCTGAGGCAGATTCCTTCAATGTGACCAGAGCCTATCGCTAACCCCTTAGATGGAGTGAGTGCTGTTGAAGCCAGTGGTAGAAAAACGGTATGTGCTCTATAGAGTTATTTAACATCTTTTGAAACATTCGTATTGATGAAGAAATGTTTAGAATAGAATATTTCAAACAAGTGAGGTTGTATTCATTTTTGAGTCGGTCGGCCCTGGTGGCATAGTTGTGGAATCAACCACTTGTAGATTTGCAGATAACTTTGCTGATTATCAGCGCTATAAAGAAATAAGGACCAAGCAGCTGTTTGTTGTCATCCCAGCCGACACCATAAAGTGGAATGTTTTAACTTTACTTGCCTTCTAAACCTTCGATCTCGGCCAGGACCAATGAATTTTTTTCGGACGTAAAATTTCTAAGTAAGGCTACCTTCGGAAGGGAAGTAAAACCGTGGGCCCCACGTCGTACATTTACGGCACGATAAAGAACCTCAAGCCTGAAAAAAGAGGCCTGTGAGCAAAATTTATCGGCAGTTTCACGCCCTGAATTGAATGGGACGCTGATGACCTGAGAGGTTAAAGACCGTCTGTAAATAAACCAAATCAAAAAAAAAAAAATTCAGCAATTTTGGGGATTAAACCTCTTATTTCGCTATCAGACCTATGTCTTCAGCTGCGGGAGAAGTGAGGGTTTTTCCCCAAGAAATATTAAGCTAATGAGGTATGAACCGATGGTCCTCGAATACTGGACAGCTAAACTGAGATGGGTCCGATACCAAGCAATGGCAAGATTTATGCTTCCTTCTTTTCATTTAAAATTGCCATATTTCTAAAGTTCAATTGCAAATTTGTACTCTTGGACACTAATTAGATGTTGCAGAACTTTGGTATCTATGAACACTTTTAGACAATTGTCGATTCTGCAACTTATCGCAGTTGACGATTATTTTTGATATGCTAGTTTTGTGACATTAACATAAGATTATCCACATGAAGCTTATAAAGTAGGTCACGAGGTTTCCTGGAAGTCGAAGAATCGATTGAATATTTCAGATCGGCTTAATATTGTTAATATGTTGTGCTTCCCCAGCGATTTTTCCTTACTATTTCTAACCTTATTCATATACGGCAGAACCTGTTCCCATTAGGTACACGACAGGCTTAATTTCTTTTGTTGAGCAATCTTTTGCCTGGAGCGTACCGTGAAGATGACATCAAATCTCAGATTCAGTTAATGCTATTTTTCTCTCACAGGATACAGTCAGTAGTATATAACCAGGGACCTCCTTTCCCTTCTAAGCTTCGAGATGGAGAAAATAACTATAAGGAAAAAATGGGAGGAGATTATTTTAATCTGGACAAAATGAAGGCGTTTATAAACTTCTCAAATTAAGTCCCAATATTTCCCAGAACAGGCTTAGGGCCCCTTTGTGACGTCTGCGCTATCCATGGCATAACTGTTCAAGCTTTTATTGAAAGAGTTACTTAAAAGAAACATGTTGGTTTATTTCAATGCATCCTACAAGATAGTAATGGACATTAATTGTGACAAGTTTACAAGTACACGAATAATTATAACTGTTGCATGAGCCTTAAGGCCGTACATGCTAAAACCGTTCGTTTAACAAACAAAAGCTATAATTAGCTTCGTTTCTATGCATACAAATACACATTTACTATTAGTTTTCATACATACCTAGGACACACTCCCGAGCCCCCTTCACGTTACTCACCTCCCTCCCACCTGTTCTCCATAGCCATTAGCGTTCTTCGGGCTCGGAGAGATGTTAACTATTCTCGCCAGCAGCTCCGTTCAGCGTGGGAAGAGGAAAACATCGCGCCACCGCAACCTCAACCGCCGACCACAGATCATCTCGCCGCTCTCCGCCCTCAGCAGTCTCCTCCTCGCGACAGCCCTCAACCCTCTGCAACCGCGCAAATGCTTTCACCACCAGCCACACAGGAAAATTTTCCTGCCGACAACACATCTCGTCCAGTCCCTCCGCCTACTCCACAACTAACCGCATCTACCACAACCAACTACAGCAGACATTTTCCGCATTGCTAGCAAACTCTTGGATGCAGAACAGAGCTCTGCCCCGTGCTGCGGAAGTGCGCTCAGCCTCTCAGATGCCACTATTGTGGGTCTCGATGTCCAAGAACCCTCGTGAACCACGTCACACGCTTCATTTGGATAATATGATGTTAGTATCATAAAACCAGCATATTAAAGTTGCACCTACTAGAATAGATCCATAAGCTCCGGCCTCGCCGATAATGATTATCGCTTTAACAAAACCCTTATCTGATGTCATATCTTAATTATTAAATCATTGCAGCAGTAACTTCCGCTCCGCTGTGTTCAGTTGTTCAGATATAGTTGCATAAAGAAGGCTGTGAGTAGAAGATTGCGACATGTTCAAAATGGAGTTTCGAGCTGTTATTAAGTTCTTCACAAAAGAAGGACTTACTCCAAAATGAAATTAAACAGCAATTGGGCGGTGTGTATAGGGAAGCATCCCATTCTACGGTGAAAGAATGGGCCAAGGTTTTTCGAATGGGTCGAGAAAGAATTGAAGACGAAGAGCGTGCAGGTCGATTCTTGGAGGTGCTCACTCCTGAAAACATCGCTCTTGTGGAAGGAGAAATTATGGAAGACCGACGGCTCAAAGTTGCAGAAATAGCAGCAAGGTTGGGCCTTTCTAAAACAATAGTCCTTCGAATTATTCATGAACATTCATAACATTCATAAACATGAATAAGGTTAGTGCAATATGGGTGCCTACACTTCTTTCCTCAGTCCAAAAGCAGCAAAGAGTCATCTGTTTTCAGGCATTTTTGGAGATCTGCCGTGTCAACCAGAGAGAAGTTCTACAAACCATTGTTACAGGAGATGAAACTATGGTCCTCTACTATGATCCCTTGTCCAGAAGAGAATCAATGGAGAGATGTAACCTGCCGAAGCACCGCCTCTAAAGGCCAAGGTCACTCAGTCAACCAAGAAGATTATGGCCACAATATTTTGGGACTGTGAAGGAATACTCTTCATTGACTTCAAGGATGGGAACACCACAGTAAATGGAAGTACTATGCTGGCCTAGTGCACAGACTACGTGCTTGCATCAAAGAGAAAAGGCGAGGAAAGCTGAATGAACGTGTGCACCTTCTTCACGAAAATGCGCCTGTACAGCTCTTGTTTTGAAGGAAGCTGTGAAGAAATGTGGCTTGAAGATCGATCATCTACCGTACAGCCCAGATCAAGTTCCCAGCGACTATTTTCTCTTCTCAAAACTCAAGAAGGACTTTCGAGGAAGGAAATTTAAGTGTAAAGAAGAAGTGATGGATGCTGTTTATGCCCATTTTGCAGACAAGACTTTTGACTATTTTGGGGAGTGGATTGAAATGCTAATTCAAAGGTGTGAGAAGTGTATTGTGATACAGGGTAACTATATTGCAAGGTGAAATATAGTATTTAGTCTTTATCATACCTAGAAATGGGTTAGGCCGGAAACTTATGGATCTATCCTCGTAAGACACAGCGCCACCTGCATTGAATGAGCTCTCTGCCCTTACTTCCCTGACCGCAATAACTCGACAACGCAGCACACCTGCAAACTCGCAATGAGCATCGATCAAAGATAATAGTATTTAAAAAAAAAAAAACTAAGTTCAGAAAAGATGAGAGATTTTTTACAGGTGGACAATCAATGGGGGTAGTAAAGAATTTGATTACTTGGGAGTGAGATTTGTAAGTAATGGTAGGTGGGAGACACGGTCTAAATGTGCGCAAGCTAAAGGCAAAAGCGGTTACAATAAGCTTCTGTAAAGTCGCAGCAGTATCAATGAAATGGTATGAAATATTACTTGAGGTTGTGGTCGAGTCTAAGATGTTGTATGCAGTAGAAATTGGGAGAGTGTCTAATGTATGGATATGGTACACAGAATGTTTTGTGGAGAAGTTCTGGGGTTAACAAAAAGTTCACCGAGGGGGACAAGGTTGGTTGAATTAGGAAGGGTAAGAAGGAAAGGTGTGATAGTGGAGAGAATTTTGAAATATTGGTATGGAGACCTCAAACTAGACAGTAATAACATATTCAAAGAATGCCTCGTGTATCAAAGAGAGGTATTGAGAAGGGAGAGTTGGTATGGGGAAATGATTTTTTTTTTATTTGCTTTATTTACGAACGTTCTTTAACAGCTCAGGTCATCAGCGTCCCATTCAATTCCGGGCGTGAAACGGCCGACAAAATTTGCTCAGAGGCCTCTTCTTTTGGGCTTGAGATTCTTTTTCGTGCCGTAAATGTACGGGACCCACGGCTTTACTTCCCTTCCGAAGGAAGCCATACTTAGGATTTTTACGCCCGAAAAAATCCATCGATCCTGACCGGGTTTGAATCCGCGACCTTGCGTTTGGAAGGCAAATATGGTTACCACTACATCACCAGGACGGAGATGGGGAATTGGGGAAGCTATTAGAAGATATTGGAACGGGAGATATATGAAGAATGGGTGAAAGTAATGATAGTGGATTTTGGAAAGTAGTGAGACAGAGGGTAGAAGATATTGAGAAGCAAGAGATTTGGGTCAGCTTAGACGGAAAAAGCTCTTGATCTTATACAAAATAGTTAAAAGTAACTGGGGGTGAGAGAAATGTATTGACTGTTTCACTAATGTGAGGTCATCTTAAAATCAAAGAAACGAAGCAAAAGTTTACATTTTGACCAATCGCAGCCGAATTACTCAGTGAAATTTCGAAAAAGAAATTATCAAATCCGTTTTATCACGCGACATGCATTTGTCTTGCGGACAGTGTAGCCAACTGTACACCTCCACTACATAATCCCTGAACATGCATCACTGTACACTTTTGCTAGAGGCGGTGACCAGCTATTGATAGCAACAAAAACATGAACACTCGGCAATCATAATGCAAAATGGAGGGTTCTTCAAAGCGTTTTAGTATTACGTCAAAGGTGCAAATTGATCTTATCATTAGAAATTCCAAACCACAGAATACAAAGAAAAATAGAGACATTGTCTGTTATTTTTTTCCCCTCAGATGGTATTAGAAAATAAACGGTAGCAATTTTAATAATGGACTTTTGTTTCATTTCAGTCCCACAGTTTCTGAATAGAATAGATATAAGTATATAATTTTATACAAGTGTTAATGTTCTGTGCGCGAATTTCAAATATATATATCGCTTTTATTCTAATTCTATTCATGAAATAGTCCCAAAACCGTATTTTGTTCTTCTCTGTTGGCATTACTGAAAAACGGCATTCTTCTGTCCCAAGATTGCTTGAAAAGGTTAAGTACAAATATACAGTACTACACGTTTATAAGTCAAGTATAGAGGAATTATATTTAAATTCTTATTTTTTCTTGAAATAGTCATGATAAATATCACTCGAGCGTCTGAGCTCTCCATGTATTGGTAATTTCAGACCCTGTCGTAATATTACTTGTGATAGTTGTAATCAAATTGAAACAAGGGGGTCAGTATGGAGGCCGTACAGTGTAATATTTTTAAACGGATTTAGGGGAAAAAAAATGTATAATATGCGGGAAAGGGAATAGCGTGTTTCGTTGTCTAGGGGAATGCGAAATGAGACAATGGAGGGGAGACAGTAACTGGAATGATAAATGGGACAATCTAGAGAAAGATATAATGGCAGTAAAATGTTATCAAGTACGGGGGTAGAAAAAAATCAACAAAATAGGAGAATTCCTAGAAAAAGTAAGGGGAAAAGTGGTGAGAAGCATAGGAAGGAGCAGGAGGATAAACAAAATGGTGGAATTTTTTTTAATGATAGGGGTTACTTACCATATCTATAACCGGGTGATTAAGGTATGGGAAAACAGTAGTTTTCGTTGTTGGTAGTGAGAAAATTCATAGAATAGTTGACAATGTAAACTGATGCATATCCAACTGTAATGTTGTTTGTAAATAAAATTTAAATTCAATGAGCATCGCCAGCAGCTACCTCGCCTAGACTCAGCCCACTTAAATATAAGACATCACTTCTTTTTGTAACCCGTTCTTGAACCCCGGGATTCAAGGATTGACAGTCTTACAGCTCTAGATTTCATCTCTTACGAATTTACTCGCCGCAACCATCCAAAGCAGCATCCAGCAACATATTGCCGATCTTTATAATCACTTCATCCGACTAGAAGAAGTCACAACTTCTCAACTCAACAGACTTAAGGAAGCCTACACAGAACGGACTACTGTAACGTGACAACCATTTGACAGCTTCAGAAAACAGCTCCAAGACCACCAGGCAACATCGGGAAGACTTCTGTGTAGCCATGAATGACAGTCGTGCTATTACAATATCCCTTAATACAAAAGCAGTCCTCTTCAAACAGCAACTACAACGCTTTCCAAACCCTCTCCTTACTTCCCCCTCCTCCCATTGGCAAATACCTACTCGCAAGTAATGGGAGTGCTTAGGCAGAATCCCCCCCCCCACACACACACATATCCTCTCTAACTTCTTGCAATCTCCTCTCCCACTTCCCACCAAACTCTGCTTCTAATCTTTAATTAAAAACATTAATTGTCGCATCTTCATGAAATCGCCACAGATGGCCGAGGTCGTTAAGGCATGGAATCGTGAGCGGGAGGTCTGGTGTTGGAATCCCGCCAGGACCGTTCTCCCTTACTGAGGTTTTTCCCCGGTTTTCCTCAGTCCTCATAAATGGCAACTGCTGGGAAGGTACCCTAAACTTAAGGCTGGAGCATTTCCTACCTTAAAAAAATCCTTTATCATTTCACCTCATGTATCATCAGTGTTCATCCCCTGTGGAGCCTGAGTAGTAAAAACGGGCGTTGAACACTACTCAAAAAAAAAAATATTGGTGAAAAATTGTCCCGATTTGTGTATCTCTCATACAACATCACTTCCCGGTAGGCGTTCAAACTTCTGTTGGAATTTATAAATTGTAGTGGTAAATATTCCTTTTGTAAAAACTCTTATTTCACTACATTCTTCCAGAATATTCCCCAAATTTCTCTTTCTCTGCACAGCGGGCAAATTCTTTCCCCGAAACAATTATTTTACTTTCCAAGTTCCTAAATCACCCTTCTCTAGAAAATAACTTAGCACCATATTTTCCCTGCATCAGTGTCGCCAAATGTGACTAGGTGCGCAATCTTAAGACGCCCTTCCCTCTGGAGAAAGGATATCAACTCGCAGAACTTCAGTCGGAGAGAACAGTTCAACTGAAACATCGTTAACTACAACCTCTCAATTTTTGGGTGTTAGCGAAGAAAGAGAAGTAGTTAATACCGGTTATATTTTTCAACCATCTATTTGGGCGTTAGCACTAACAAACATTCATAAGAAATGTGGAATGTTGAATTAAAGTTTCATCTAAGAAACAACTTTATGTTCCTCATTAATAGCTCAAATAGTTATTGTAAGGCGTAAGGTGGTAAATACTCTGTAAAATAAACATATTTTATCTTATTTATTTTTCAAAATAAATGCTGAGTGTTATAAGTAGTCGGAAGCTTTCACGGCCGGAGTCAGAATTGTAACTAACAGTTTCTTCCGGGCTTAGAAGCCGTGGTCCGTTGGAGCTTTGATATCCGAACGTTTCGTCCCCGCCTACGGAGGATATCATCAGTGGCGAGATCGAAGTCTTCTTGGTGAAGGTTCAGGTACGAATGAATCGCTGACTGGAGGGGTCGCATTTACACGCGGGATTGGCTCGGCTGGAGCAGGAGATGTGTGCTAGGTGGGCACAGCATCTCCGCTTCGATAACTCATTAGTTCGCCTGTGTTTAAGCTTGTTTTTATATGCTCAAGTATTGGATACCAAGCTTTATTCAGTTTGAGAGACACAAATGTTGAATGATTATTTAATTTCTTTCGCCAATAATATATCAAGCCTTTGATTTCTGGGCACACTGTTGAAAACCATAAATTAGCGTTTGAGCCTTTATCTTCACATTAGTAGGTCTCCAAAACCATAAGAACTGTAACATAACTTGGTAAAATCAAATGAAGTGTTTAACTGCCGTTTTTGCTATATAGGCACCACAGGCGATGGACACTGATGATACATGATATGAAATGATATATTGAGAAAGGATTTGTTTTTAAGGAAGGAATCGTTCCAGGCCTAAGTTAAGGTACTTCCCGGTTTATTTGCCATTTATGAGGACTGAGGAAAACTTGGAAAAAAATTCAGTCAGGGAGGACGGTCATGGCGGGATTCGAACCCCAGACTCCCGCTCACGAGTCCGCGCCTTAACAACCTCGCCCACCTAATTACTCCAGAGTTCGAATATTTTGTCATTTGTAGAAATAATTTAGTTAACTGCTAAACTTTACCAAGTGTTTCCAAGTGTATTATGTACCGCATTGCAATAAATATTATTAACAATAACATATAATGAAAATAAAGCAATTTGTTTAACTGTGAAATTATTATTAAAAAAACTTTTATTCTTAGATCAGGTTAGTATAGGAAGTGTTTGCCCTCACATCATAATCACATTTTTGTTCTTGTTATGAGAATTGTATTATTGGAGGTGGAAAGAGAATATCAAGACGATAGAAAAAGCATATAGGTTGAAGAGAGATGTCATATTTATACCATCCGTCCAATAATAATAAAAATAGCCACGCAAAGAGGTTTTTGGAGAGAACAGCAGTCGTTAGAAGTTCGATAATAAGATAAGAGTACAAACTGGAAAGAAAAGAGAGAGCGTAAAACTGGTGCTTGATCAAGCTTTTCCCAACATTTAGCAGTAACACAATTAACTAACTACATTATTTCATTATTGTGTTTCTTACTTTTAGTAACACCTCCTAAATGTCCGCTTTAGGCGTGGATAAAATTAACAAAACTTTGCGTCAGGCGTACGTCACGCTTCGTTCAGTCGTGACAATGTTCGTGTCGTCTGAGATAAGGCGCAGATGCATGTGGAGGGCAAAACATTATTTAACACGAACACACAAACAGGGGATAAAAATAGACGGCAATAGAGAGGGAAAATGACAAAGATTACATTACAATGTCTGAACTATAACGATTTTACATTCTGCTTGGAAAGGTTAAAAGTAAATCATATTACTGCTAAATAACTGAAAGCTGATCAATGAAGCAAGAATGATGTCAATAACCTGATGCCCCATGTATCTCTCATAGTATGTAGGATTGTAATGTTGCTGCCGGCTTTGTTTTAAAACAGCCCCAAGATGGGCGCCAAAAATATGGGAACGTTTGCCGTGACTGTTGATGTTGACTCGTAGATGGTGTTGATTTGTTACTTTCGTCATAAAAAGAAATAACAAAAGCTCAAGATTGTTTCTACTAATTTTATTGATATTAAATCAATAAGCTTAGAAAGAGGTACCGACGTTACGAATAAATAGGCGTCTTGATTTACCTTTCAATGATTTATTGAACGACACTTTCTGTTGAACTTAAGTGATCTGTAGTGGTAGAGTAAATGCACTCCGTGTAATTATTCCGCGATGTTAGTTGACGAACTGTTTGTCCTGATGAGTTATATCTGCTAAAACGCAGACATGATAACTATTTGCTGTGGTTTAGACGAATGAAGAATCGACGAAATCTGAAGATCTTACTGGAATCGAAGCGAGGAGAATACAACGAGCGACTTGAGAATCGAAAGTTAAAAATCTAGAGTAGAGGAATTGAATGTGAATGAAGCTTGGCGTCCAAGCTTGCCTTTAATATACAGTATTCAAACATACGTCGTTGGGATGCACAGGCCACGAGAGAGCAACGCGTCTCACGTCACGATTTTAAACTAAACTCTGTCACTGGCTAAATTCAAGTTTGCTTGGCCTCTCTGATTCGTTACTGGGGATTTAAAAACTTTTCCTGTGATACGTAGCTTTGATGTGAGGGCAAACACTTCCTATACTAACCTGATCTAAGAATAAAAGTTTTTTTAATAATAATTTCACAGCTGTTAAGGTCGTTTGCCTCCTTGCGGGTTTTAAACTCCCCCACTTACGTAAGTTAAAGGAAACGGTAGATTTCTCCAACGAAAACATCTGTTTTAAAATGACAGAATAGAAAAGGTTGCGTCCCCGCCTCTACAAAAGACCTGACCTCTTTAAGACTTTCGAAGTGGGCATAGCACAGTTTCCTTCTTACAAAATTTCCAGCTATGCAAAGTACGAACAAGAATATAAAAAGTTAAATATACATTATATCAATTAGGTAAAGGGAACATATACTCAGTTACAGTAATAATAGGAGCGATACACCAATAATAATAATAATAATAATAATAATAATAATAATAATAATAATAGCAAAACCGTAGTTACAGCTTCATATGTAATAAATCGGAAAGATTTTTCTACTAAAATTACTGCCAAAAAATATGTGATACTATTATAATTCAAGTGAAAGAGCGCTTCCAATCCAAGCAGCAAATTTACTTTATCACAGAACATTTTAAAGCACGCGAAAAAATATTTTCTCTACTGATCTAAACCGTGCTGTAGAAGTATATCCATTCTTGAATAAATAGAAACTGAAAGCAGAATTAGAACTTCGAAGTGTTAAGGGAGCTGTGACTTTACTTCAGTTTATGATTGAAGATAATTTTTCAAACAATATTTAGACTATTTAAAGTGCTCACAACTACACCATTGATAACTTTAGGGGCATAAATATCATAAGAAGACAACTTTTCTTCTCCATAGAACTATGTCAGAGGAAAGGTTAACTGCGTTAGCCATGTTGGCCATAGAAAGGAACTTTACCATCAATCGGGGGATGTCAAAGGGAATGTCATCAATAAATACGCCTACACAACTTCGTAAGAGACGGATGGACCTCATTTACAAACATCTAAATTAGATAGTTCATAGTTGTACATAGTCTAAAAGGAATTTAATTTGTACCAGAGATAGTAATATGGTAGAATGCAACGTGTACAGGTATATCAACCTCCGACAAGCGTCTATGAAGAAAGGTAATACAAATACATCTATTGGTTCGTGTGCGCTATCATTATTATCATCATCATCACTTGAATAATATTCACTTATATTTGTTCATTCATTTATTGCTATATTTTTACAAAATGATAATTTTGTCTATTTTTCCCAACCCGGCCCTACCTCAGGCTGCACTCGTAGCTAAATGAACAACATTATTAAATAAAAGTATAAAAAGGTTAACAAATTAAACTCTTATAAGTACCATGTCTTCGAGTGGAAGCCTTAACACTGTTCCTGATTATAAAATTAACCTTTTCTATAAGCAGTACTACTCTGCCATATCTCACATTAATTAAATCATTTCTGATCCTGCTGTATGATTAATGCCCAATTTTCCAAGAATTGCCGCCTCCCCACCCTTAAACATTTTTTCAAATCTTCCTTCTTAATAATTTGGTATTTCTTCCAGAATATAAACAAATTTTATATTCTTTTTCCTCTAATTATTGAGGAACCAATTGTATATATACACAAAATATATGAAAATCAACCTAGGTTAGGTTTATTCGTTTAAGAACGCTCTTTAACATAGTCATTAGTGTCCTATCCAGTTCAGGGCGTGAAACGGACGATAAATTTTGCTCAGTGGCCTCTTCATTCAGACTTGACGTTCCTTTGCATGCCGTAAATCTACGACATGGGATCAAAGGCTTTAATTCCCTTTCGAAGGAAGCTATATTTAGGAATGCTGCCCTCTAAAAAGAGTCATCGACCTTGGCCAAGTTTGAACCCAGGAGGCAAGTATAATTCCCACTATATACCAAGAATAACTTTAAAAAATCAACTTATCCAGTACTGTGCAATGATAAAATCTTATCTAAGAAGCCTAGAAGTATTTGGTTGAATATTTTCTTTTTATTTTTAAAAATGTCATTTGCACACCATTGCTTGTAACGAAACAGTGAAAAGCATAAGATCTTGACAGCTGAATAAATGTTTTATAAAAGGAAGTGGAACAGAAGAGTTTAAAATGTTTCTTCTTACAGAAACTTTACTGAAAAATAAATAAATTTATCAAAGTGAAGCGCTGCAAGGCATTAGAGAGAGAGTAAGGTCTGCTGGAAATCAATTGTCCTCCTTGCCTCTTTGCTAAGTTCACGCGAGCAAATGCAATTTTTAACTCTCCTCTTCCCACTCCACTTCTTGGCCCGTAGCTTTTAATAATCTTTTCCTTTATCCTGTTTCTTTCGCAGTCACCTTCCTTATTCTCAACCTCGCGCCGTATTCTGCAGAAAGAAAAATTACTCCGAAAGTAACACTGTTGCAGGACATGATGGTTTTGAACTTTGTGGGGGACTTGAGGGTTAATATTCCTCAATGACATTGGGATATGATGGAAAAAGTTTCGGCTAACGCGATGTCTGTATTACGATGTAAATGGGTGAAGTTCTTCACACCAACGGTTATGTTTCAGAGCGCATTTTAAGTTGTGCGTTGTTTTTTTTTTTTTTTTTTTTTAATCCCAAGCCTAGTTAGCTCCCACTTGCAACTCGTTTTTTGAAGTTTCTTGCACAAAGGAAACATGGGATGCATACGTACCGCAACAAACAAGAGGACAAACCTAACGAAGTTTCATGAACTGTGTTCCAGCATGTTAACGTGCAACTGCCGGTTGTCTCAAGGGATCGTGTTGTTTGTGTTCATCTGTTTCCTCTCTTCTAACAGAATACTTTCATTCTAGGAAGTTCAAAATGCTGTTTACGGCATCTTTCATAATTCATTACGCATTAAAAATCTCAGAGATAGCTGCATCCATACGTGCCACGAGGGTCAGTACTTGGACCAATATTATTTTCTATTTATATAAATGACGTCAATGATCACATTAATTGTTGATTTGGTTTATATACGGACTCTCTTACATCTCAGATCATCAGCGTCCCATTCAATTCAGGTGGCGAAACAGTCGTAAATTTTGCTCTAGAGGCCTTTTCTTTCAGGCCTGAGGTTCTTTTACATGCCGTAAATGTATGACATGGGACACACGGCTTTACTTCCCTTCCGAAGGAAGCCATACTTAAGATTTTTATGCCCGAAAAAATTCATCGATCCTGGCCGACATTCAACCCACAATCTTGGTTTTAGGAGGCAAGTATGATTATCACTACCTCACTAGGGACCGCCACGGCTGGCCGAGGTCGTTAAGGAGCGGACTCTTGAGCGAGAGGTCTGGGTTCGAATACCGCTAGGACCGTCCTCCCTGACTGAGGTTTTTTCAGGTTTTCCTCAGTCCTCATAAATGGCAAATGCCGGCGAGGTACCCTAAACTTAGACCTGGAACCCCTCCTTTCTTAAAAAAATATCCTTTCCCAACTTATCATTTCATCTCATATATCATCAGTGTCCACCGCCTGTGGTGCCTCAGTAGTAAAAATGGACGTTAAACACCATTAAAAAAAAACACCACTAGGACTGGTTAACCACATTAGGCATTGTAGCTATCATATACGATGATGTCTTATAGCTGTATATGCATTCACGACCAAACTTACGTAGCTAAACTTAACGTAGACTAGATAGGCCTAAATAAAGCCATGCTATAAATTCGGAAAAATCGCTGGCAATTATAATGGGACATAATCGAATATTAAACTAAATTAATGTAACAGTATTCATTTCCGTCAAACTTAACGGAACAAAAGTGCCAATAAAATCATTTATAAAAAATCTCGATGTCTTTTGTGAGAGTAGTCTTAGTTGGCAAATGCATACGAAAGAAATTTATAAAAATATCTTTTCAATATTCCATTCCTTGAAACGGCTTAAGATTTCTCTCACATTCAATTTGAAAAAAAAAATATTTTTACCAACATTGATTATGCCGACATTCTGTTAACTGACATCACGACAAATCTTGGACAAAGACTTCAACGTGTATTCGCTACGTATGCAACCCGTGCAAATAGATCACATCACTGCAGCTTTTGAATTGTTACTCTGATATTGACTGAATGCTGTAAGGAAGTTGCACTCCTCGTTTATTTGTGTCGAATTCTATGCACCTCATCTCCGCACTATCTTTTGACCCGTTTTCACCCCTTGTCTTCTCATCATATTTAAACACCCGATCGAATAACAATTCCATTCTCTCAAACTCTTACACCGAACATTTCACTTTTTTTTCATCCTCCACCCCTTTCGCTACTCATCTCTGGAGCTCTCTAGCGTCTCATATCATGCACTGAACAATAATTTAAAATATTACTCGAAGGTTATTTATTTGCATAATGCAGCATTTAACAAGTACTGTATGCTCAATTGTGATTAACTGTATTGTATACATTATGACAGTAGTCTCTGGGTGAAGTGGAAGCTTTGCCAGGTAAAATTTATTATTATTATTATTATTATTATTATTATTATTACTATTATTATTATTACTATTATTATTATTATTATTATTACTATTATTATTATTATTACTATTATTATTACTATTATTATTAAAATTTTCAAAAGAGGTATTTTTTATTACAAGTTCAGTTATACTAGACTTTCGGTCTGATAATTTTCGTCTATAATAACTGAAACAGTTTAAAACTTTGTGTTTTACTTCCATGGAACGCACTCACCTACTCCAGTTCACCATGAATGGCATTACTCTCAATGGAAATCAGTATTAAAGTTTGCGTGCTATACATAATCCGCTCTTAGTTTCCCAGCTTTTTCAAATGAAATACTTTAATTAGATCGAAAGACCTAAAAAGAGCTGCATTAAAACTGTTCTGACAAAATAGGAGAAAGCTGTTATCAACAAAATGCACTGAGAATACATTTTGTGATTGTTGCTCTCTGAAATATAGTACAAACTTTCAAATCGTTAACCGTTTTAATAATCAGAGTCAATCTTTACTTGACATTTTTCACTGTCGATTTCGAAATTTCATTTTACAAGTTGTGTATGTTTCTAGAACTTATGAGCGTAAACTAGTAGTACTATAGGTAGTGTGGCAGACTGATATTGTCAGCGTGCGATTTTGTTTTATCAGTGTTCTGTTTCACGAAATATATATCTGGTAATATTGTATTGTTAACTAGTGGAATTCTACCCGTGGATCTGGAACGATCATTTACATACTAGTGTACATATTTTAGGTTAGGTATTCAATTAAACTCGACGCATTTTAATTGTAAAAGTCATTAAGGGTCATTTATACAATATGTGGTCTAAATTCACCACCATTCCCATACTTCTGGAATTATCTATTTTTACCTGAACAGAATGTCATAGAAACTGAGTTACATCATTATTTGTAGATAATAATATGAATAGCGAATATGAATGTAAAATAAAAACACTTGCCTTGTAGCTTTCTTAATGTTCACATATGCTACTTTTTCTGCAATGTAATTAACCCTAACGTTATCACAGTTTGATTTATTATTTTCCACATTTCGACTTTGATTTTCTTTATTATTTTGTGGGAGAATTACCCAAATAATATTTCTTATGCTCATTAATTAAATGCAGCAGTTACTCTGTTTTAAATACTAGAGATTTTCGATGTGGTATACATAATGCTATTTGTTAGCTTGAATATACGATTTAAAATACATTGCGCATAAACAATATCGCATCAACAAACAAAACAGTACATGGAGTAACAAATATATCCGAAAGAGCCTTCGCGACGCTCAGATACATTTGCTGCACTAGTAATTTTAACAAGTGACTGACTAGTGACAACATTTTACGATTCTAACCTTGTGGAATAAATGTTCGTGATAAAGGATTTATTGGAACTGATGAAATTATGACTAGTAACTAGTATACTAGTTGTTTCGTGAAAAAGAGACTAGGACCTAATCTCGACACATATTTGATTGAAGCAGGCCAAAAATCACATGACAAGGGCGAAATAATTATATAGTATTTCGATTACATATTGCCCTAATAAGTTGCTTATGTAATTTTAGATTCAAAACGCGTAAATTGTTTAATAAATAAGTTAGTTATTTTTGAAATCAACAATGGAAAATTTCAACCTTTTTTGTAAATTATAAAACTAGTATGATTTTAATTGCCTTAGAATCGCCTACAGGTTACAGTAATTGTTCCAAGATTGTTACGGTATCAACCTCTGCCATTTTCCTGGTCAATAATACCCCAAAGGAAAGTTGTGTCTATAGTTGTAGTGAAAATCTCTACATATTGTAAGTTACATAAATACCGGGTCTTTCATGGTTTTGTCGTCCGTTTGACGGCAGTTGGTAGGTCGGCGATCACAACGGTATTTTCCGGCAAAGCGGATGTAATACCCGCACAATGAATACTATTTTCATTGAAAATAATCACGTACCTAATGACATGTTGGAAATATTGCCCTGCTCATGCTTCTACCCCTACTTTTTTTTTTTTTTTTTTTTTTTTGTAAATTTCTGTAATTGGATGTTACGGAATGTTAATGATAAAAGTAATTAAACAAGACATAATATTCGTCACAGGTGAAGATTCCATTTACAAGGTAATGTTTTGAGGCAAAATAACAGACATTGGATCACATAAATCTCCGATTTTATACACGAAACCCCCTTACACGATGAGAAAATTTGTGTGTGGTGCGCAATAAATAAATAGAATACTATAAATACAGAAAGATACAGGAATGAGCTACTGACAGTAAGTGAATTTTATTTAAAAAGTGTATGGAACAAACCTCCAAAAATAAAGAAACACTCGACCCGCTTAAAATACACTGCTCTATTTCAGTGCTTTGACCGCATGGTTTTCGTCATTTTTTTTTCTGTAAAAATAAATTACTAGATCACACAAAATATGGGGAATAAAATATTATTAAGGATTTTTATCGCGCGAAATGAATCTTTTATAAAATATATAAAATGTGCGATCGACTGAATCCGCGATACCGGTGTGAGTCGACCAGACATATAAAAAACAAAATTGAACAAACTTTGAGTCGGCTGCTGTATATTGAAAATAATTAATATTTTGGAGTAAACATTTTAGAAACGTAACATTTTATTTTATATTTTAATATTTTGTAGAATATTGTAGCAAAGATAGGGGTTTCTTCGCTTGATGAAACATTGTTCAATCTTCATCGGGAAATTATTTTTGAAAATGTTCATTGTTTCGCCATATATGTCTAAATAATGTTTTGCTAGAACTCTGAGATCAAATATCTAAAAAAGAAAACCAAAAAATAAGATGCAACCAGCAAGTTGATCTATTATTACTCTCTGTTCATGATCACAGAAGTCTGGAAGTTTTCAGTGCTTTCAAACATGACGTCCTGAAATGTTATTCCCAATATTGTCCTTAAAATCCCATACTGTTTTATGTCGATTGATATTTTATTTCGTATTTCGTATTATTTTAGAACATGTCTGTACTTTTTTTTAAAGAAAGGAAGCGTCCCAGGCCTAAATAAACTCCCTCCCCGGCGTTTGCTAATTATGAGGACTGAGGGGAAAAAAACTCTCAGTCAGGGAGGACGGTTCTGGCGAGATACGAACCTGAGACCTCCCGCTCACGAGCCCGCGGCTTAACGACCTATAGCCTCCGTTGTCTACTTATATATTTAATATATCATAGTTACGTTGTAAAATTAAACAGTCAAAGTGTTGTAACTATTCTTTTGTCAAAAATATCGAGTTGTTAGCGTTTGTAGGGGAAACGTAATAGTTGCCGTGGGAAGAGGTTAATTGATGTAACTACATGACTGATTCACCAAGACGTGCTCTCGTGAATAAATCGGTGTTAACTCGTGTGTGTGGAAAATGATCGACTCAAATACCGCAGTCTGCTCTAGGCGGGTTGATGGAGCTGAAAGAAAATATCAGAGGAGAAGTTGACTAAGTTTCGGAATATGAACTGGTGCATGTGAATGTAGCCGGAATTTCCTGTCATAAGGTGCATGATTACGTTCATTATAACTGTGAGAACTTGAATCAGTTGCGAAGATATTACATCCGCTTCAGCGGGAGTTACCGCCTGGACTGCCGGCTATTAAACGGGTGACAAAACCATAAAAGATCCAGTACTACAGAAAGTGGCCCTTTATGGATCGAGTGAGGTGTTTATGACCGAGCCATGGACGAAAGGAGTACGGAAGACACTTTCATAGTAATTACAAACAATATTTTCTTTCATACTACTCCTCACAGTTAATTCACGGAAAAAGAGCTGCAAAAGAGTCTGCATAAATTAATTATTTCCCCAAAAATACCCTATTATTCTCTCGCCACCAATGGTGCACCACCCTCCTATCTTTTGATCGTGGGCGAGCAATGCTTGACGCAACCGCGGCACCGGCAGGCAGTGCTATGTAGGCGGAGATGGGGAGTATATTTCCCCTCCGCTGCGCGAGGCTTCAGTGTTCATTGAAATCTTGCGTAAATAGCACGTGTTTGTTAGACGACTCAATACAGTGTATTGAGTGAAAGTGTAACAAGTGAAATGGGGCAATACAAGTACTCATTTCCCCAAAGAGCATTCATGTATGATTCATAAGTGCGTACATAATCAACGCGTGCGGTAAGGAGATTATTTCAAGAGGAATTTCCTGATTTCCCCGATTTAACCCCCTGCATTTTTTATCTATAGGGGGCATTAAAAGGGAAAATGTACTAAACAAATCTACACACTTTAGATGAACTTAAAACTAACAATCGTCAAGAAATTGCTATCATTTTTCAGGGGGAACTACAGAGTGTAATAAGTAATTTCTTAAGTAGGTGTCAGAAATGCTTGAACAACGAAGGGAGGCAGTTCCAGCATCCCCTTGCTTAATATACGTGAGTAATTAGTTTTCTTTTTTAGTGTTCATGCTATGTATGTTAGAAATAACTTACGCGACAAACTGTACTATACTTACTGCGGACTTCCTGTCACCCGCACTGCCGAAACAGCAGCCGGCCGGCCGCACGCCGCGAAACCGGTTGCGTGAAGGATCGTTCAGCGGTATATCGAATTACTTTATTTTAATTAAATAGTAATACAGTCGTTCTCAACCCTTTATGTCCGAGACCCACTTTGAAGACTATTAAACAAAGTAATTAATAAATTATTAGTACATAATAAAATAAGTGAAAACTACTCCAATTAAGCAATAGTAAACTTTATTAAAACGTTAACATTTCTGTAGGTTCCATGCTCCATCGGGAAATTGGGCGAACAACCAAAAACCTCCCAATAAATAGTTAAAACAGTCGATAAATAAATAGTTGAAAAATAGACGTTCAGATAAGTATTGTGAACTTCCAAAAGAAATATTAGATACTAAAACAAAGTCATAGGAAAAATGAAAAGAAAGATATGCGTAAAGAGCTTTGTTCATGAAAAACAGCAACCATAATATGAAGCACGTTAATGATATTTTGTTGATTGATTTATTTACGGACGTTCTTTAACTTCTCAGGTCATCAGCGTCCCATTCAAATCAGGGCGTGAAACGGCCGACAAATTTTGCTCAGAGGCCTCTTCTTTCAGGCTTGAGGTTCTTTATCGTGCCGTAAATGTACGACATGGGACCCACGGCTTTACTTCCCTTCCGAAGGAAGCCATACATAGAAATTTAACGCCCGAAAAAAATCCATCGGTCTTGACCGGGTTTGAACCCGCGATCTTGGGTGTAGAAGGCAAGTATGGTTACCACTACATCACCAGAGCAGACATGTTAACGAGATGGTATGTTAGCATACGTGTTAGATTTCGTAATAATTTTAACCATATACGCAGACATTCGGCTGACCATAGCATCACACTGCCCCTTGTACTTTGCAGAAAGGTTTCGATGTTTTCACGTAGTTTGTGTAGACTACAAGGAACGACAAATCAGGGCTTCGTGAAGAGTATGAAAAAGCTGAGTGTCTAGGGAAACAGATTTTTGAGCAGGTGCCCATTCTCGTGACCAGTTGGGAGGCCATCCCATCTTGTCCAAATACTTGCTTGTACATATCAAATTTGTTCAGTGCACAAAATGTGTCCAAATTCCCGTGAACATGTTGAATAATTTGCTCCTTGTTCATTTCTGGTGTGACGTTAATTCTGTTTCCATTTGCATTTTCAATGAAGTTATGAACAATGATGCCGTGGGAAGAGACAGCAGTTCACAGGGGCATTGACTCCGAATGTTATGGTCTCTATTCACATTCGTTCGGCTTTTTGCTTAGTAGCACATCACATTAGTCTGTTTTAGGAACATTCAGGTTCTTGACGCACATTGTACATAACAGGTGTCTCGTGCTATGAAGTCTGGCTTCTTCAGCTCATTGAATACACTGTATAACATTTTTTGTAGAATTTCTTCTCATGCGGTCCTCTGATATCGTTCATAAAGTCTGAAAAATAATCACAGTAACGCAAAGCTCCATTTCCGTAGTGTTTTCACGAATGCAAAGAAGTGAAATTCAACATGGTATGAATGAAATGAACGAATTGTGTTTAACGCCCGTTTTTACTACTGAGGCACACGTGCCTCAGTGATGATAGATGGGATGAAATGATATTTTGGGAAAGGATTTTTTTTTTTAAAGGAAACGTTCCAGGCCTAAGTTTAGGGTACCTCCCCGGCATTTGCCATTTATGATGACTGAGGAAAACCTGAAAAAAAAACTCAGTCAAGGAGGACAGTCCTGGCGGGATTCGAACCCCAGACCTCCCGCCTTAACGACCTGCCACTCGTGACGGTCACATGGTATGAAACAAAACATATAGTGCTAACTTTTTAATTAATGATAGTCTTTTCTTATTGTTTATCATTGTAAACTTTTTTGTTCTTTGTTTCTTTGGAAAATGATTATTTTATCTATCTTCCCGCCATTGAAAATAAAATTAACTACTGAAAAATGGAAAGCATCATACAGTCATTAAGTAAGATATGAAAGCAACAGAAATGCATACCACGTGAGAAACAATCAAGGAATTCTGCCCATCATTTCCCAGTTTTTGTTTTGACACGGATAACAAACAATGTAGCTTTGAGCAGAAACGCCGTAATGGACGATAAAATCGGAAATTATGGAAAAGTACACAATATTATGTCACAAGATTGGTGAATGTGACATATGTCATATTTTAAAGGAAGAATGATGCATTTGCAAATTTGTAAGTATAATTAAACAAGCCTGTAGATTTTATGCCAGATTCTTGACAAATAATGAAATCTGCGTATATTTTTATACTCCAGAAACAAAAACAGTTAAACCCCGCAGATTCTCCCAATGCCAGAAAAAGTCAAGTCCGTACAGCCGCTCGGATACTTCCTGCTGAACGACTAGGTAAATATTAAAAAAAAATAATTAATGTGCCATTTACCTGATATATGGCCATCCAACTCCCATCTCAAAGCTGAAAAATTTCCTGACTGATAAGACCTTTTCAACTTATAAAGAATTTAAAGCAACTGTTTAGTTTAAGGAGGAATTTCTGTACGTTTGTAGCAATTTGGTGGTAGAAAAGCCTGATGGCTGTTCTTAAGATGAGATTATATTATAATAGCTTTTAAATTCTTAAAAAATAGATTGGCATTGAAAGTCTAGAGCTTTATATATACACGAAGGAAAGTCATTAGTCCTAACATTATTTTCTGGTCGAACAAGGAACAACACGAAAAATCAAAGATATACGATTGAAAGTACATGGCATTTACTACCAAGTGGTGGCACTAACGGAAGACTGGATATAGGTGGCCCTCGTAGGGAATAAGAAAAACCCAGACAAGGGACATCTTTGGTTTATTATGGCATGAACAAAAGTTACGCATCCACTTCACACACATTTTCCGCATGTTCAGGTCCTGCGGTAAAATGCGATGGTACACTGCTTTTTTTTTTTTTTTTTTTTTTTTGCCAAAATTCAATCCCTGTTTGCTCTTCTAATTCCACAAGCGTCCAGCATAAGCAGTGTTTCACCACCAACACCGGTATATCCTTGTCCTCGGACACAGGACGACCACTGCGCGGCAGATCGGCAATCAACATTATGCCCGTTTGAAAGCCTCTGTTCACCTACACTGCTATTCGATATGACAGGGCACACGCACCCTCTGATTTCTCGTGCATTCCTGCCGTGAAGAAATCCAATTTTCACATACGCACATTGTTCACTCTTCTTGATCTCCATTCCTCTCCATTGTCGCTCACAAACTAAACTTCGGGGCGTGCTGAAAAACGCAGTTCTGCTCATGTTCTCGAAAGTACATTCCATACGCTTTCAATCGAATATTTTAGATTTTTCGAGTTATCCCTTGTTCGCGGAAAAAAGTAAATAAAATTTGTTACTAATGACTTATCCCTCATATATGGCGTATATATATATACACTAACAGACTTTCGATATAATGCACACTGTAACCTCTGTTTAAAAATGTTTGACATTTATTAACCTATATTTAATAGAATGTCAAAAAGTAAGAATATATTAATAATTTTTTGCATCAGATACACATCAACTTCCACATGATATAATAAGCTTTTTCAAAAATGCAATATCAGACCTCGTAAGTCAGCATAATGGTTTAGTTCTGTAGCTGCAGATATGTTTAAAACGTTGCCACATCATGCATATGAAGTATATTTTTAGAACTTTTAATTTTATCATACGATCGTTAATAGAGAACCGTGTTTATAGTCGGAAAGATTTTTTTTTTTTTTTGAAATCCTATGAAATCTTTGTTTTACGTTTGTGGAAAATATGATTATTTAATATAATGGTTCAATGTTAAAACTATTTTATAATTGTTTAATAATGCATGCTTTAATGATTTGCTAATTCAAACTTATATTTTTTAATTCAGTCTATAGCATTTATGTCTTACGACTTAATAAATAAATAATAATTAAATAAATAAGCGTCTCCTAAATTATTTTTTATCCTAGTACTCTCTTTGGCATGCTGCAACGTGTTCAAACCATGTTTATATAAATTATGATAATTGTATTTAGTTTGTTACATTTTCTTCTGATATTTTAATTGTTTATTGATCGTATACAATGCTAATATTTTTTATTATTCGGATATCTGCGAAAGCACATTTCGCTGGTATTTTTAGACCTGATTTGTTAAGGTGTATACTTTATTACTGTGAATAAAATGTGTTTAATTTTTACAAATTTTTAGCTTTGTTTATGTGCCAGTCACTTTTAAGCAATGTTTTGCTATTCTGCAACATTCTTCAAATTAGTAAAAACATGTACTTGACGGGAATTTAGGAATAACTTCTTGTTAATAACTATTTTGAATAGTGTGGAGAATTTATTGTTTTAGTTCTAAATTGAATTGTTTTAAGATATCACATTTCTATAGGCAATTGTTAAAGTTTAAATATATTCTTTGCAATTAATGCGATATCAACAAATATTACGTATAATAGCAGTTTTTACCTTTCTAAACGTCTTTGTTCAGATTTTCAACATTACGAAAGCTTTGTAGATTTGGTTCATGATTTGCCTTGTATAAACTGTATTGTTTACGGTCTAGTTTTTACTAATTTGCATTTGTAATGAAGGGAGTCACTAACCCATAGCTTAAAACTGCCGCACACATGGTTCAGGATGTGCTCTCTATGTATACTCCATAAGTTTTTCCTGCCTTTGAAACGTACCTTCTGTTTGTTCACATATCCAAGGAAATCCTAAAGCCTCAACTTATGAAGCATCTGTATGCGACTGCAGCAAGCCTCAATATCTTTCATCATGTAGCAGAAACTGGGATTTTCTATGGATAATTCTTTTGACAAAAACCCGCGGTTTTTTTTTTTTTTTTTTTTTTTTTTTTAGATTGGAAAACTTTGTCCAAAATACAAACGATATTTTCATTTACTCTGCTGCTTTGCAGTTTTTCATATTAGTCTACTCGTTTTAAAGATCTATTCTGTAGAGTTTTATTTAGTAGTGCTAATCTCCGAAATTTTTCAAAATATTTAGTCACAGCTGCCAAAAAAGAGCCACTATTAGGCCTTTCATAACTTTTGAAGTAATTTTTCACACTCCAAGTACGTTCTTATAAATAACGCTACCATGCGAACGCCTTCGTTCACTTTATAAGGCGCACCATGTAGTTGACAGCCGGATCGTTGCTGAGTTATAGTACAAGAGTAGGTCCATAAGTTTCCGGTCCAACCATTTTCTAGGTATGATAAAGAGAAAAACTATATTTCACTTTTCACCTTTTATTGCAACACACTTCTCACATCTTTGATTTAATATTTCAATCTACCCCCCTCCCAAATAGAAGTCTTGTCAACAAAATGGGCATACACAACATCCGTCACACTTAAATTTCCTTCTTCAGTTTTGAGGAGAGGAAATAGCTACTGGGAGATAGATCTGGGCTATAGGGTGGATGGTCGATCTTATTGAAGCCACATTTCTTCTTTGCAGCAAGAGCTGTATGCACGGGCGCATTGTCGTGAAGAAGACGCACACCATCACTCAGCTTTCCTCGCCTTTTCTCTCTGATGGAAGCATGTAGCCTGTGCAGTAGGCCAGCATAATACTCCCCGCTTACTGTGGTGTTCCTCTCCTTGAAGTCAATGAAGAGAATTCCCTCACAGTCCCAAAAGATTGTGGTCATGATCTTATTGGTGAATGACCTTGGCCTTTAGAGGCGGTGCTTCGCCAGGCTTACGCCACTCCATTGATTCTCTTTTGGACTTGGCATCATAGTAGAGAACCATATTTTCATATTCTGTAACAATGGTTTTCAGAACCTCTGTCGTTGCCACGTCAGAGCTCCAAAAATGCCTGACAACAGGTGACTCGTTGCTGCTTTTGGACTTAGGAAAGAAGTCTAGGCACCCATCTTGCACTAATCCTATTCATGTTTAAATGTTCATGAATAATTCGAAGGACTGTTGTTTTAGTAAAGCCTAACCTTGCTGCTATTTCTGTAACTTCGAGCCTGCGGTCTTCCATAATTTCTCCTTCCACGAGAGCGAGCACCTCCAAGGGCCGACCTGCATGCTCTTCGTCTTCAATGCTTTCTCGACCAATTCGAAAAATTTTGGTTCATTCTTTTACGGTAGAATATGAGGGGATGCTACCCCATATACACCCTCCAATTGCTGTTTAATTTCATTTGGAGTAAGTCCTTCTTTTGTGAAGAACTTAATAGCAGCTTGATACTCCATTTTGAACATGTCACAATCTTCTACGCTTTGCCTTCTTTGTTCAATTATATCTGAACTGAACACAGCGGAGCGGAAGTTACAGCTGCAATTATTTACTTAATAGCTAAGGCATGACATCAGAGAAGGTGATAAACCTTATCGGTGAGGCCGGAAACTTAATGGACCTACCCTCGTATTTACAGTTTGCCGCTTGTAAAACTAGAAACGCAATATCATATGCGCGCATGCGTATTTCATACTATAGAAAGGTAACAAGTAGCTAGAATAGAAGGTGACGTTCTTCTAAACAAATACAAAAAATAATCCTATTTTTATACCCAGTAGTTCTAATTTTGTGTCTTATTAATTTATAATTAGCTTTCGTGATGTTTGAACAGAGCTGTTTAGGTATAGCTATGTTTATAATAGTAATAAATACGTTGTTAATATATACATATATATTAAGTTTCTTTATTTTTTTAATGTTGTCATAGACATAATATCACTTGAGAATGCGTCCTAAGAAATTTGGAAAAAAGTTATCCTTCAGCTTTTCTTTCCTTACGTCGTCATTTTTCATACTAAAAAATCACTCACGAAATATATGCCACTGAAAAAGGGGGGGAAAAAAAACTTCAAATGAAATAAATAGCATTGAAGAATAAAACTAAATAGTTATACTGGATGTCCCACAATTCAACACACAATTTCCAAGGACTATAGATAAGGGTTTTAGGATACGGAACTCATGATCCCTTTTGTAAACTTTAAGAGTTATGGCGGTTTTTCGATATCGGATATCCAAACTGATACGTCAATTAACCAAGTATACGATTTAGATTAGGAAAAGGTGGTGTTAATGCTCAGTACACGGGAAGTTGAAAATTAATGGCTTTGATACTTCGGTAAAATTGTTCGTTCTGCGAGGATATGCACGCCACTGATAACAGTTCAGCAGTGCTATGAAGTTAATTACGCATGCGCAAAATGCCTAGCATATCGCATCTGAATAGTTAATGAGCCATTTTCTGCTCTGTATCAAATGCAACGAACTGTTTAGTTGTTCCGAAGCATGGTTAACACATTTTCATTTGCCGAGGTTGCTGATGTGCATTTGATTTATGGAGAAGCAAGAGAACATGCATTTGTAGCTGCACAGGGATAGATTTCCAGGCAGATATCCTTCCGCTTGATCTTTCAAAATATTCATCGGCGTATGCGAGAGACTGCACAGGCCCGATGCCGTTGCAAACCGAAGGCTTCCTACTCCAGCCTTTGAAGAAGAGATACTTGCCAGGGTTTGGGCGGAACCTTCCACCAGCAACCGAGCCATTGTCAGGGAATGAATTACGGGCACGTTCTACACAAAGAAGGTCTCTTTTCCTAATCATCTGCTTAAGGTACAGGCATTGGGGTCAGCGGACTTCGGTTCCAAACTGGAGTTCTGCAGGTAGGCCTTGGGAGAGCAGAATGACCAGACTTATTTCTTCACCTCGGTTCTCTTTACCGACGAGGTCATGTCCACAGGGATGGGCTAATTCTGAACCATAGGAACAGCCATGAATGAGATTATGAGCAGATACATGCAATGGTGGAGGTTGGTTATCAGCACAGATTCAGCATGTGGTGAGCATCGTGTTCAATCAAATAATTGGACCATACATACTTCGTACACGGTTAAACAAACACTATATCTTCAGTTTCTCACCTATGATTTGCCTGTGTTTTTGGAATACTTCCCTCTGAAATCTGACGCAGATGTGGTTGCAGCACGATGGAGCTCCTTCCCATTTCATCGTGGAAGCACTAGGTTATCTCATTGGAGTGCTTCCTGCGTTTTCCGAACCTCAACTCCATAGATTGTTAAAGGGGCCATCTTGAGCCTCTTTTATGCTTCCTCACTTAACACTGGTGAGCTGTTAATGGCACAGGTCTTGGCTGTTTGTGACGAGGTTTGTAACACTCCAGATATTTTTGAGAGAGTGCGAGAATCATTTCTTGGTATGTGCACTCTCTGTAGTGATGCTGCACGCCTTCACACCGATATCTTTCATCTGTTTTATTTTATGCTGTTAAAACACTTTTTTTCCTTAATCCTCCAATTTTCTTTCATTTGGTTTTCTCGCAGGAGTGAATCGTTAGAATGCAGTTTATTTCATTTTTCTTACATATTTGGTTTCAATCAGGTACATTTTTCCTATACTCTTGAGAAAGTGTTTTATTTTTCCTTGTAAGTACTTACTATGTCAACCGCGATTGGCTAGAGAAGAGGAAACTCTCATACATTTTGACGCACCTGCACGTACATCACAAATCGAGGTTATAAACACTTGGGTAATGGCTTTACCCTTGCAAGTTTTGAGTTACTTTGTTAGTCACAGCCTTACCGTTAAACACCTTGTAATTTAGATATCACTAGCGGTATCTTCCGGGCTGTTATGTCATCAAAGCAATGATACCTTCTCCGAAGAGACTTCGCCCACCCCACTGAAGATGTCCGCCGCAACTGTGGACGAAACATCTGTTAACTCCTAGCTCAACACGCCATAACATCCCCGTAAGGTATCTCTAGTGATATCTGAGACTCCGGCCGTAAAAATTTACGTTCCCTCAGATTGAAATTTATTTTGCGTATAAATCGTTAGAGTGAACGGCGTTTCTGAACAACAAAAGTGATAAAATAGAATCTTAAACACTAAAAACAGAAGCGAATGGCATAAAAACCACACATGCACATAGTTAAAGAGTTTGAACCTCCTCCTCCTATCGATATCTTACGTCGAGGTGGCTAGTATGCCCTTAATCACAGCGCTATTCAGGGACAGTTTTTTTAAATAGTGTTTAACGTCTCCCTTTCACTTCTGAGGCATCAGGCGATGGACCCTGATGATAGATGAGATGAAATGATAAATTGAGAAAGGATTTTTTTAAGGAAGGAAACGTCCCATGCCTAAGTTTAGGGTACGTGCCCAGGATTTGCCATTTGTGAGGACTGAGGGAAATCTGGAAAAAAAAACGGAATCAAGGACAACGGTGCTGGCGGAAATAGAAACCCAGATCTCCCGATTCCGCGCCCTAACGATCCCGGTTACTCGTCGCGGTCAGTGACAATAACTTGATCAAGTGAGACTTCTGTGGAGTCCTAATCAGTGATGTGTTGATCATTAACAGATTTTGTGCTGTTGCATGGAATTTAGAAACCACAGACCATAAGTTCCCTATTTCAAAATGCTTATCTAAGAGCCCCCTCCCCTAATCCTTACAATTTGTGTGGATGAATTCGAGAACATCTAGTATGCATTTCTTTGTTCAAACAAGGCTGGTTCCAAACTTTGCCTGCTCCGAGACATAAGCAAATTGCTAAAAGAAAAGTATTCAAAGTTTAAGAAATATTCCTTCGCACGAAAGCTATGTATTGTTTGAAGCAATCCTTTAACAGGTAAAAGAGGATATCGTAGTTACGCGAATCTAATGCGCATCTTTTTGTCCAAATACAGTATTCAAAAATTTGTGGATATTACATTTGATTGCGAATAGATTCAAGTGCAAATCCGTTCCACAGTTGGCCACTAACTTCGTTCAATGCCATTCTTTACTTCTTTACCTTTATTGTTGACCTATTATTGCATAGAGTATTTGAATAATAGATAGTAATAAAATGAAGGACAAACAGAGGAAAACTTCTTATGAAGCTACTTTCAAGAGTAATTATGCTGAAAAAAGGGTAGCAAAAAAGGCAGGAAGGAAGTTGAGTGTAGCTGCGAGCAACGCTCGCTTGTGGCGGCAACAGAAATTACATTATTTGCAACTAAAAGCTAGCAGGAAAAAATTAAGTGGTGCTCGCAAAGGAAGGCATCCTGACATTGAAGAAACCTTTTGGAATTTGTACATTAAAGGGGAACGAACGGGCAACCCACGACTAGTAACAATAAGAAATAAATTTTTTTTAGAAATTCGGATGCCAAGACGTTTTAGAACCGATTATCATTACCCTAAAGACAGTAGTGACATTGAAGAAAGCGATATCGGGGAGGATGAGGATATGCCTTTAGCAATAGCAAAGGACTCATAGAAAGGTACGGTTCTTAAGTTTCTGGCCTCGCCGAAAACGATTATCGCCTCCACAAAATCCTTATCTGTTAGGCAAATAATTGCATGTGTAACTTCCTCCCCTTTGTGTTCATTTGTCCAAATATAGTTTCATAAAGAAGGTTGAGTGTAGAAGATTGTGACATGTTCAAAATGGAGTTTCGAGCTATTATTAAGTTCTTCACAAAAGAAGGACTTACTCCAAATGAAATTAAACAGCCATTGGACAGTGTATATGGGGAAGTAACCCCCTCATATTCTACCGTAAAAGGATGGGCCAAGGTTTTTCGAATGGGTCGAAAAAGCATTGAAGACGAAGAGCGTGCAGGTCGGCCCTTGGGGGTGCTCACTCCTGAAAGCATCGCTCTTATGGAAGGAGAAATTATGGGAGACCGGCGGCTCAAAGTTACAGAAATAGCAGCAAGGTTGGGCATTTCTAAAACAACAGTCCTGCGAATTATTCACGAACATTTAAACATGAATAAGGTTAGTGCACGATGGGTGCCTAGACTTCTTTCCTCAATCCAAAAGCACCAATGAGTCATCTGTTGTCAGGCATTTTGGAGTTCTGCCGTGGCAACGAGAGAGAAGTTCTCAAACCATTGTTGCAGGAGATGAAACTACGGTCCTCTACTATGATCTGTTGTCCAAAAGAGAATCAATGGAGGGGCGTAAACCTTGCGAAGTACCGCCTCTAAAGGCCAAGGTCACTCAGTCATCCAAAAAGATCATGGCAACAGTCTTTTGGGACTGTGAAGAAATACTCTTCATTGACTTCAAGGAGAGGGACACCACAGTAAATGGGGAGTACTATGCTGGCCTACTGCACAGACTACGTTCTTCCATCAAAGAAAAACGGCGAGAAAAGATGAGTGATGGTGTGCGCCTTCTTCACGACAACGCGCCTGTACACACTGCTCTTGTTGCAAGGGAAGCTGTGAAGAAATGTGACGTCTAGGAGATCCACCATGCCCAGATCCAGCTCCCAGCGACTATTTCCTCTTCTCAAAACTCAAGAAGGACCTTCGAGGAAGGAATTTAGGTGTGACGAAGAAGTGATGGATGCAGTATATGCCCATTTTACAGACGAGACTTCTGACTATCTGAGGGAGGATTGAAATATTAATTCAAAGATGTGAGAAGTGTATTTCAATAAAGGGTAACTATATTGAAAAGTGAAATATAGTTTTAGTCTTTATCATATCTAGAAAATGATTAGGCCGGAAATTTATCAACCTACCCTCGTATGTTTTTGTGCATTACATTTCTAATATGGCGTCTCTTGTTTTCTTATAATTTTAAGCGAAAATTGCGATGGCATTTACCGCAAACGCGGAACATTCTGCCGAAGCGGAGCGAGATTTGGCAACGACGCGGTTGCTCCGTGTTAGTTCTCGAGATAAGTTAGGAGGTTTGGACTGCAATGTAGTTACACAATTATGTTGTATCATTGCTTGCATAGATAGGAAAAAACTTCAACTTTCATCATTATTATACGCTGTGATTCAATGGTCACTAATTTCTAAACGGTTATGAAATTAAGAATCGCCGATTTGTAAATATGTAACTAAGCAACGTGTCCAGAATGCTGTGTTAAAACTAAACAGAATTTTTGGGAAGAACTAAGAGATCAACATTTAACTTTTCCTAACCGCTTTGTTTATTATGGTGGGTTAAGATGACCATGGAAGCGCGATCATGAATAAAAAACTGTAATAAATACCATGAATACTATTTCTTGTTGGCTCTGAGTTTAAAAATTACAAACTAAAGACTCTGTTGAAGACTACGGGTTTAGACGGTCATGAAATCGTGATCTTACAATGTCACCGTTTTGAAATGCTTATTTTATGTAAATTTTGTGCTTTCATGGAACAAACATTGTATGATGCACATTCCTACAAACTATTTTACAGGCTCGTGTTTTTAAGAAGCAAGGATTGCTTCGCTTCTTAACCTCAAACCGTCCAAAAGTCTGTCCTGGTGATGTAGTGATAACCATACTTGCCTTGTAAATGCAAGATCGCGAGTTCAATCCCGGCGTAAAAATCCTAAGTATGGCTTCCTTCGGAAGGGAAGTAAGCCGTGGGTCCCGTGTCCATTTACGGCACGTGAAAGAACCTCAAGCCTGAAAGAAGAGGCTTCTGAGCAAAATTTGTCGGCCGTTTTACGCCCTGAATTGCATGGGACGCTGATGACAGCTGTTAAAGAACGTCCGTAAATGAACCAAATCAACCGTCCAAAAATACGACACTTTTGGAATTTGTATAAAATATTTTGTGTGAAGTACAAAAAAAAAAAAAAAAAACTATTAGAAATGAAAGATAATTAGAGAAACTCAGTGCGTTCTATATTTGGCCAAACAAAGGAAAATGGACGATTGTAGAAATTATGTAATGAAAAGAGGAGTGTAAAATTGAATTATTGCTTTAAAGTACATCAGCAATTAATTCACCTCCACGGGCGGCCGACGTCATTAATGTGCCGACTAGTGAGAGGAGGTCTGGGGTTCGAATCCTACCGGGACCGTTCTCTCTATTGAGGTTTTTTTCAGGTTGTCCTCAATCCTGATAAATGACAAATGTCGGGAAGGTACCCTAAACTTAGGCCTGGAAAGTTTTCTTCCTTATTAAAAAATTCCAATTTACCATTTCCCTATGTCCACCGCCTGTGGTGCCTTAGTAGTAAAAATTAAACACTAAAAAGCAATTGACTCTAAACAATATGATAACTTCTGCATAGTTCCCAACATTGAGTTCCCGCCTGTGCACATTTGCCAACATCTCTTTGATCCAGGCACTGGGTATCTTCCTGTGCCAACAAAGTTTACATTCAGTATATAGAAAAGTCATTAATGAACCACATTCAGACTAGCCAGTATTGGAAATAGAACGCAAGACCTGTACCCGCTGATACAACTCGCTCAGTAGGATGCATATGTAGAATTGCTTTAGTGTCAGTGCAAAGCGACGTTATGCAAATTCCTGTGCACTGTACAGTTCAACTTACAAGCTAAAAACAAAACGCTGCACGGCTCGCTCGCTTTTCCCATACAAGAGTCACCAGTTCCAGGCTGCTGGAATGATGGTTACTTTTGACAACACAAGAGTATCGCGTTTGTCATGCTACCACCATTTAGCAGGCGTGCTATCGCGAAATTAAATAACGCCTTGTGCTCCGACGCCGCATTTCCGCAGAAAGCGCGCTCACAGACTCGTAAATGAATATTAAGAAAGGAGGCTGCCTCCAGGAGTCTTTCTCCGCGTTTCCTTTATAGCGTTACTGAAGCGGCTGCACTTTCTTCCTGAAGTTTGCTTTCCAAACAGCGACGAAAAGAGAGAAACGAACGTTTGTAGATGCGTTACCAGCAAAGAGAGAGCATCTTTCAAAAATCTGCATCTCGAAATGAAGATTATATTTCATGCATTTTAAAGTTATGCAATTCTGCTTCATACTTAAGGAATAATAATAATAATGATAATGATGATGATGATAATAATAATAATAATAATAATAATAATAATAATAAACCTCCACAACGGTCTAGCTTTAGCGTTTGAGTGTCCCTTCGTTGCTGCAAAGAGTTGGCAAGCTATAAGTGAGAGTTCCAAGTAATGCAGGATGGTGTCATGGAGTCCCGCCATGTAGCGTGTGATTCAGAAGATTCACATAGTATTCTGATCAGGGTCCCGTTATAGGTAGAACTAGACAAGTATTTTTAGTTTTGTTGCAGTCTAATTGGAAATGTTTTCACCGGCGCCACTCAGGATGGCAGAATGTAGTGCGGTAATATTTTGAAGGAAGGCTCTTCATGATTTATACAGAGCTCTCGTTTGGATGCGTGGCCGACTTAACGGGGATTTGCTTGGCACCGGGAAGCACGCTGTTTCCCCGCGGAGTTGGACATTCATAGCCCCTTAAATTCAAGTGCATAGATATCTACAGCACACCAAACAGGAAATTTTTTAGTCATACAATGCCATTTTGTGTACAAGATCAGGATTTTTTCACTCCAGTATCTATTGTTTTGTATCACTACGTGGCCGCGTACATAAAGTTAAAAAAAAAAAAAAAAACGCGTGTCAATAGAGGAAAATTCAATATGATCCATTATTAAATTACAGAAATTACTCTACTCACATTATTGTGTGGTTGCAATTCCTGAACTATAGTTATCTTATAGGGTTTTAATTTTAAAAGTTTAGCAGCATTTCAAGACAAGATTTGCGAAATTCTTGATTCTTGCAAGCTTTATCGCTCTTTGGTCTTCGTTCTAACTTTTCTCCGATATCATCGAGATATTCCTCTGTAAGAACAAGGCGTTTTACTTTTGGTTTCTTATCAAGAACAGATCCCATTTCCTAATCTGTTCACAAGATTATGAAACGTTTCTCTGTGAGGCGGACAAATTGTAGGGTACCTGTCTATAAATCGCCGTCTCACTTCTCCGAAAGTTTGTTGTCACGTAGGAAGCATACACAAAAGTATGTGTGTAAAGTATAAGGACTTTTTGGCATTATAACATCACTTGCACACTTAAACACGTGGTCTCACATCATTCTACTCCTGTACAGCACAAAGACTGCGCGTCAGCACACTCAGAGACGGGATAATGAGGGGGGAATAGAACAGGTTAGAAACACGGGCATGCAAATCCCCGTTAAGCCGGCCACACGTCCAAATGAAGGCTTCGTAGATGATGTTAGCACGTTTTCTAAAACTGCCAGTATTCTGAAGTATTCCGAAATACTAGTTTGTTTTAAATCCCTGCTGTTTCTAGCCTGAGCACAACATTTTAAATCTCAAATATGTACATAAAATAACAATGAATGATTACATATAGGTATGTACAACTTATCCTTTCCGGAAGTTTCATCTGAAATAACATAGTATAATGTTTGCATACTTCCTTAACGAAGTTTTTTAAACTCTTATGCGCGTTATACAGATTATATTCAACAGGTATTTTTAAATCTGCAAAAATAATTGCTGCCTCTTATTTCATCAGTATAAATAATGTATCTATCTCAGTACAAGAGACAGCTGTGAACATGTTGAAACATGCTTCAAGGTTATGCATGCATGATATCAGCTCAGTGCAAATCTGAAGAGCCTTAGTAAGAAACTAATTGATTTAAAGTAGAGTCGGTGATAATATTTCTTACAAAAAAGTCCCGAAAGAGACACATGAAAGCCTGGCTGCAGTTTACTTCTATTAAGTCATATTTGAAGCAGGCAGTTAAGTCCATTGAAGGAATCCTCAAATTGGAGGGCACCTTCCTGCAAGATTTCACGTCCAGTTGCTGCTACTGCACAACGCTCCGCAAGTACACATGGTGGACAAAGCGTAAGCTCATATCCAAAAATGTGGGCTTCAGCACCTGAACCATGCACCCTATCCTAACTTGGCCCCTCGAATTATGTCTTTCGAGCTTTAAGAAACTTTATGAACAGCGGTTTTCAAATAATAAATATAGATCACTAAGTTCCTGGTGTTCAGAACAATCAGAAGCAGTTTTCTAAGGGCTTAAGGTATTTATGCGATTATGTGTATTTAATTATCAGGATATTATATTAACATAATATACAACTTATTTTAATACAGTAAATCTTTTCCTTCATGCTCATATAGGTAACTTATTATTGAGCACCCCTCGTGTCCAAGGGACACTTTTCTCCCATGTTTTTATCATATAACTAGTTGAAATTAGAAAGCTGGGAGCCCAAAATGTCTTATGCGAAACTCAAATTTCAACTATTTATCTTCTATTATTTCTAATTTATATAAATAATCATTCAGCAAGGATTGGCAAGGTTGCAAATGCTTTTCAGCTCGCAAAGGATATCACATTATTAGTAGTATCAAATATTGGATTGGAAAACAATTTAAGCACTGAATTATCTGGTTTAAGCAAACTCTCTTAATTTTAATAAAGCTATTGAAATTACATTCCTTACTAGTAGATAGCCGTTGTGCTGGACTTTAAAAAAAGTGAAATGTTTACTGAAAAATACAGACAATTTTTTTTTTGGTCTAAAAATTCATAATCACTTAAATTGGAAACCACACATACCAGAGCAGTTCTGTAGGCTATGCTATTCGATCAATACTAAATAGTTGCTGTAACGGAGGTATAAAATTGCTTATTTCGCTCACTATCACGCTGTTATAAAGTAAGATATTTTCTGCAATAATTCTGTTGAAAATAAAAACATTTTTATTTTGAGAAAAAAGGGATACAAGAATCATATCGCACACTCATAACATTGCCTTTAATAATAAATTTATTTTGATCTGGACATTTAAATACCATCAACGAATTAATATATTAATCAATTATGTTTTATAAAAGGAAAAAAAGAAGCACCAGAAAAAAATAGACATTCTTCCTAGAGCGTCAGTAATATACTCCATAAGCATCTCCTCAAAACTGTGTCAAAATATAGTATTTTCGTAAAATAATAGTTTCAGGTTCAAAACTATTTATTGATGCAGTCATTAATATTAAACATTTCTAATAAATGCTAAATAAATGTTTTCTTTTCTTTTTATAACGTTTTAAGCGCATTTCGACATTACTTCAGTTTGTTGCCGTACACATGATCAATACCCCAATTTTCTCTCTCATCTCTATTTCAAGTTCGCAATATCTATAACATAAACAGAGATAAAAGAATAAAACAGGACATTCTGCGATCATGATAACAATTCTTCCCATCAACCCTTCCTTTCCAGCGCTGCGGAAACATCCTATCTAGAAACTCTAGAACAACTCATACATGCTGTGGAGGAGTTAGTTATGTGATATCTCAGTCGGTTCCGCAAAGACAAATGGGCCGTCCATATCCCGACTAAGTGGCGTGGTTTGGTCAGCGTCACGTGACTACCCTCGCGCTCACACCAGTATCCTGCACTTCCGAAACTCTTGGAGATATTCATCAATGTAATACAGAGTTTTATTTCGCTACGCAATCGAAATTTCATATTATGCAATGGTCTCGCCTTTTGCAGAGGGAAATCATGTTGCGTGGATAGAACTCACTGCATGCATTTTTTCTTTCTTTCGTTATTTATTAGTAGTAAATAATAATAAATAATAAATCATAATAGATGCTTGAAGTGCCTGCCCTCAGCTGTGAGACATGGCTGAATCCCTTTAAAAAGATTTTGATACACTCGTAGCAATTCATTCTCCCGAATATTGTAAACTGCCTCCTGGATATTTTGTTTCAGCGTCTCAACGGGTTTTATTTCAGGTACAGCAGTAATTTTGTATGAATGAAGATGCAGAAGCTGAGTGACTTTATACGCACTGTAGATAGACATTCTAATTTGCTGGGCAAATCGTGTAAAAAGACTCTCGAGGAGAAATTTCTAATCCATACCTTATTTCATCAGCTTCGTCTCTGTTAAACCCCAGTGGGTGGTTTTTTTTGGGGGGGGGGGTAGTTTTGGTTTCTTGTCAATGCCTTTGTTCACTATTCTGAAAATTGCTCTTCCCAATGACGATATACTGCACGAAATTCTCTTCTACAGTACTTGTATGATTTCTTTTGCACATTAGATAAATCTGGTTTGTTCAGGTATGTATCTCACTGTCGAATAGGCATTCCCTATAGAAATGCAACTGAAACACTTTGTGTGGTAATGGTGAGTAAGTTCATTTGCTTGCGTCACTGAAACTTTAACTCCAGTCTTACCAAGAATCGCGCATCCAATGAAGGCCAAACGTTTGCCCTAACGTATGACTCATTTGCGTAGCAGAATGAGGGCTTGGTGTAAGTATCTTTCTCTTGCTCGGATACTGCAATAGATTGATCTCCACCATAACTTTAAGGACACGATGTGTTTAATACTTTAAGCATATTCAACATTTATGTAACAATGTTTTATTTAGGTATAACTTTAGAAAGTAGCGGTATAACAAAATATGTTATTCCGTCAAAGATTTTTAAATGAGCATTATTGTGTTGAACAATTCCACGCAATTCAGCGCTTTTTTCTTTAGTGGAACTTGAATATTTTTTCTCAAAGCCATAAGTGACCCTTTATTGTGCTATAAAATCTTGAAGTTATGTTTTGCACTATATATTGGGGAAGGGTATTTTAAGGAAGGAAATGATCCAGGACTAAGTTTAGGGTACCTCCCCGGGAATTGCCTTTTATGAGGACTAAGGAAAAGCTGAAAAAAAAAAAAACACAATCAGGGAGGACCGTCCTTGCGGGATTCGAACCCAGACCTCCCACTCATGAGTCCGCGCCTTAACGGCCTCGGCCACCCGTGGTGGCGTCAAATAGTGTGCCATGGCATTATTATAGATAAATAATTCTGGTACTATTTGTAGATTTTAAATCTGGGCCAATTTATAAATTTTATTTATAAAATTTGCGCCCTCTTTATATTAGCAAAAAGAAGGTAAAGGAAGGGTAAAGGAATGAATACAAAGAGGGAATATATATTTAAACAGACAATCTGAATGCTTTCATTAATTTCGAACGAAGTTCGAATGATGAGTGGTTTCGTCTGTGAATTCATTGATTTAAATTGTAAAATCTCTTGAGATACCTTTGTGAGACTGGTTTGTATCGCTAAGCTGAGAGAGAGAGAGAGGATTTGCAAGTTGTAAGGAAATTAATTTTATCAGAGAACAGGGCGGACAGGCGACATCCTGTTATGAGCAGTCAGCGTTCTAATTTTCCAGTTTAATTCCATTCCACGTAATCACAGGCTGCTCTACATTTTAAAATGAATTCCTCAAACTTTCTTTCATAGATGAATGGCGTCATTGAAGTGCCGAAGTAATTGCTTGTGCTGGGGCTCTTAGATGCTCAGACAATTACTTGAATTGGCCATGTGTATGATAAAAAAGCTTCTTGCTTGATGTTAACAGGCGTGTGTTTAATACATTGTTTCTGCCCCGTTTCACTGTTCTCAGCTTCGTTCCTTTACATAAAACCCTTCCTAACATGAATCAACGCATCTTTAGGTTACTTTAGCAAAGCTATAAAACTTGCCGGAATAGGTTACACGAGCTGCAGAGAGAAACCGAAGTACACATTCGAAATACAGTTGTAACAGAAAGCCTCAATCTTACTCAGATTTCTTTCAGCTTCAGCCATCTCTTACTAAGTAGTCCATCAGCCATCACTTGCACAGTTCGTCTTCGATGTTCTCTCTTCCTTGACGAAACAGTATTTTTTTTTTTCGATGGTATAAGTAGAAGATTCCACATAAACACTATTTAATCGCTCTAAGAGTTTGGATAAAACCCTCCTTTAGTGAAAAAGTGTTATCACAGATCAGCACTAATTTTGTTTTAATATTACAGGAATTTAGAGAGTCACCTGTTGACCAGACGAGTGCATCCAGCTAAAGAGTGACTATGTAAAAACTGACGAGTAACAATCTCTTTAATAGTGACTCACGCGATTTTAAAAATGGCGGAAATTTATTATATCAGGGCGAAACCTACCTCTTATATCGCACCTTCTGCTTGCTTTATCGGTTTTTATAATAATAATAATAATAATAATAATAATAATAATAATAATAATAATAATAATAATTATTATTATTATTATTATTATTATAAGCTATAGATAATATATAATTATAAAGCATTAATCTTTTGTAAAATAAAAAGGAACGCATATTTATTTTACAATGAAGCACATATGTATACTGCAGTGTTACAAACCTCGTAAATGTGTAGACTACTACTGTAAATAAACATATTAGAGAAATAAAAGAAAGTAGCATATGTATTGTACCCAAAAAAAAACCGCAAAGCAAGCTTAGCTCTGCAAGATAAACAATTTCTGCAAATTTCCTCGCTCCTTTCCCAGATTTGCCATGCATTTTCATTTGAAATACTTGCAAACAAATATAATATATATATATATATATATATATATATATATATATATGTACATTCTTAAAATTTATGCTCACAATGGTAAAATTTAGACTTTAGAGGGTAAAAATAAAAATGATTTTGGAAAATCAAATTGGATTTTTATTTTAACACAGCATTATTCTCTCGCTGGAGGTCCCAATCCATTGTTTATAAAACTCGGACCTGGTGGTCTAGCGGTACTCGTACTTGCATCGTAGACTCAAGATCCTGGTTCAATTCCACGATGGTCGATGGATTTTTCCTGTGTAAAAAGTGTAAGTATGGCTTCCTTCGGAAGGGAAGCTGTGGGTCCCGTGTCGTAGATTTACGGCACGTAAAAGAACCTCAAACCTGAAATAAGAGGTCTCTGAGCAAAATTTATAGACGGCTTCAAAATCTGAATTGAATGGGACGCTGATAACCTGAGATGTTAAAGAGCGTTCGTAAATTAAAATAGGTGCTATTCAGAGAATTAGTTGCAAATTTATACATACACTGTTCCGCTTCACCACATTTTGGTAATTGTCGTGTGAATAACAAAGTACCACTGGTATATATATATTTAAAAATAAGTAATCTCTTCTACGCAAAATTATGTCCTACTCGATACAGTGGGCGGTTCACAAGGAATTCAGCAAAGTTGTGTAGCTATTGCAAGACAATTGATTAGATGTGTGTTCTGTAGCAGAGTGTGCAGTGATGCCGTGGCTAAGAGCGCTGGTTCGCCTCTCGGAATGAAGCACTTTTTTTAATAAACATTTATAACAAATTATGACAAATTATTTTTGTAATATTATTGCCCATACACAAGCTTTAACGTTGACATATTATACATTATAATGAATATTATAATATTTCCTTCAGTATTTGTTCCATCTAAATGCAATATGCTGCACACGCATTTCCTGCACAAGCACGAAGGACAAGATGCCTTATGGGCGCAAATTCAAGAAGCCTGTCGTCCACACTAGTGTAGAAATCTGATATCTCTACCCCAAAGATTGACGGCAGTTACACATACTGAGAGTTCATACACGAAAAAAAATTGTTGTGAGGGGGTTTGAACCCAGAAGCTTACGCATAAGAGCAATCCTTTCTAAACCGCTCAGCCACCTCTACTGTATCATAATGTTCTCATTCCAGATGCTTATGATTATGACCATTACGTTTATAGGCAAAGCGCCCACTGCAGTGTGCCAATTGCTGCATGCACGTTGCAAATACAGCGTTCACGAGCGTCCCCGAAGTTCTCCAACCGATACGTTTAATCTAATTTTTTTTACAAAGGGTGTACATAATCGTACAGATTGTGTTCTTACCGTAAGGACTGGCAAACAATTTCATTTAAAGCATGGGAGATGGCATTTCTGTACTGTATTTTGGTGAAAGATGTGTACTGTCGAATGCGTAACAAAGTGTTGCATCAAGAAATTTGTTAAAAAGCTAACATACAACAGGAAATTTTCTCACTCAGCATTTAAGAGACCACAAATCGCCTAACGAAACAAACGATAAGGGAGTCACCATCAAAATTGTTACGACAGTTATCCCACGAGATTACTCTCCTATATTCCACGTGTCAAACAGCAGCAAAGCAAGATTAAAAACTACGCGTTTATCTCATGCTCTGGGTTAAGAATTGAATGTGATTGATTTTGTTTGTGGTTTAGAGATATTCTTATTTAGAATCCTAGAATTTTAGACTTCAATTTACATATGAAGTATGGTTTCATCCAAAGGGATAAGTAAACAGAAAATCTTTATGCTATGCAAAATGTGTGGTGTGTCAAATGTTCTACTGCAGAAAGATTTGTTTGTTTGGTTTTTTTTTAGTAGTGTTTAACGCTCGTTTTTACTACTGAGGCGCCACAGGCGGTGGACACTGATGATATATGAGGCGAAATGATATATTGGGAAAGAATTTTTTGTAAGGAAGGACATTTGCCAGTTATGAGGACTGAGGAAAACCTCAGTCAGGGAGGATGGTCCTGGCGGGATTCGAACCCCAGACCTCCCACTCACGAGTCCGCGCCTTAACGACCCCGGCCACCCGTGGGGGTAGGTTTTGTGAAATACATCAGCTAGTGGCTGGTTGAAGCGAGCACAGTTTTAATTGCTTAATAAATATCGAATTACCTGAAAAATTGACTGATAGGTAACACTGGCCTGAGAAAAAATAACTCCTGCTGTCTCAAATGCGAATGGTGATTTTAACAAATTTTGGCATGCTAAATTCAATGCTGAAACCAGTTTTGCCCTATCATGTAAAGTTTTTAAACAATCGCAAAAAGAATTTGAAAAGAAGTGGACTTAGGTGAAATAAAGAGTGTCATAAAATCAGAACTAAAATGTCAAATTGCTATTTAAAACATAAAACGGGTATCTACATACCTTTAAAAAAGTTTGGTATCTAAAGATCAGGACCTTTTCTTTGTTTGGAAGGAAGGCTGTGTTTATGTTTTGGTTACGCATTCCTGCTGCTTGAAGAGAGAAGTTCTGTAGTGCATTGCAGTCTTCCTAACATATTTCTTAAAACTTTCTTCGTACTGCACTTATTCCTAAGAACTTATTGATAATATTCTTGAAAGCACCCCATGCCTGAAGTTCTATATCGTTCATAGTGTTCAAGAAGTCTGCATCCTTCATTAGCTGCCTGATCTTAGGTCCATCAAATAAACCCTTTATTTTAGCCTCAGACAAAAGTACAAATTTACGGTATAAATGCCAGGCCAATCTTGTCTAGTGCTTTGATGAATTGTTTCATTACCCAAATTTAATATGAAGCGGAGGCAATAGCATCTTTTTTGGACTCAATTAGTTCTCCCTGCGTTAAACTTTTTCTCTTATGCCATTCTTTCATTGATCAATGTTTGTCCCTACATCTACTATCCCATTCGCACAAAAAGCAAGGAAATGTTGTATACCCACCCTGCGGAACAAGTAAGATGTCAGAACTTTTAGATCTCCACACAGTAGCTATTGGTGTTATTTAATTTAATTTTTTTCTAAAACAGATTTTCAAGCCTAACTTTAAAATATGCAAAATATACTAATTTAATAAATGGAGTAATATTATTCTTTTGATTTTAACTATTACAAATTACGTATGAAACAAAAATTATTTGGATTGTTCATACATTGCCGTTATGGTATTCCACAGCTTGAAGTCATCTTATTATTAGTTTCCTGGTCCTTTATACACAATGTATACACCGAGGGTGCCAAAAAAGTATACGCCCTTTCACAGTAGATATACATTTAATATATTTCAAAGTTGGACCGAAAAACAACAGTAATGTATAGTATGATGTTCTGTAAACAGATGTGACTCTCATACATTATGATAGCGTTGCTACGTGACAGGTAAATCAACAATAAACAAATGTAAGTTTTCCGAGGGTACCAAAAATGTATATACCGTTTCACAGTAGATATCTATTTAATATATTTCTAAGTTGGACCGGAAAACAACAGTAATGCGTAGTCTATTCTGTAAACAGATGTGACACAAACATTATGCTAGTGTTGCTACAGGTTGACAGATAAATCAACAATGAACAATTGAAGCCAAGATTATCGTATGATGTTCTGTAAACAGATGTGACTCACGTTACGTTATGCTAGCGTTGCTACAACAAAATGGAGCCAAGATTATCGTTTGAACAGCGGAAAGCAATTTGGAGTGATATTAGAAAAACGAGAAGTTCAAAGGCAATGGAGAAGTGTGTATAGAACAGAACCGCCATCTAACCATCCGTTGAACTTCTACCTATGGGGAACTCTTAAGGATGTTGCATACCGTAGAAAAACCAGCTACACTGGCAGCACTTCGGGAAGAAATTGAAACGGCATGTGCGCAATCGCTGAGGACACTCTCACAACTGTTGCTGAATCAGTAGTTCAACGTGCTCAGAAGTGTAGCGACGCCGATGGTGGGCATTTTGAGCAACTGCTGTAACTGTAAAAGTCTAAGATGATTAGTGCTCATCATTTTCTGTTTGTGTGAATTCAGTTTTGTTATGTTAACACAGTTTTTTCTTTGCTTGAAGTGTGTGCACATTTTTGGCACCCTTGTATATATGTATATCACTAAATAACAAATACACTAAAACTATCACGGCTAGTGAATTTTAACTTATATCTTTGTGGTTTTAGACTACGGCCAAAGCATTGCCCCTTTCTTACAGGCCATGTGTTGATAACCCCAATCACATTGGAAGCTTAAAATACGTGCAGATGAAATTGATAAGAAAGTAAATAAGGGTTGCTTTGCTTTGCTTTTCATGCTGCATTATATTCAATATAAGCATTTATATATAATTTGTGTGTGCTAAAGTTATTCACGTTTTGCTCTTGTACCATTATCATCGCAATATAGCAGTATAATCAATAGAATGTCAGATTACAAAAAATCTCTACGTGTTAATAAAAAACTGATATTATTTTCGACATCGGCAGGCATTTTCCATATAAATTGTTTATTTTCACAAAGACGGCAAAATAATTGCAGGCAAGTGATTCACTATAATTGCAACAATGACATTACCTTTATTATATAATCATTATTACAATTAAAACTAAGTAATTGTGTTAGTGTAGCTAGTATTTTCAATGGCATCAAATATTATATTAGATGGGGTGGTTGATGCTCAAGTAACATTCTTGTCACGTGCTTTGAAAGAGCCCAACAACATTACACACTCCAGTCTCGTCCTGCACTCGTGCCGCTCTGAACGGTCGTTGTCGCTCGAGCATGGTGTAAAAGATTCATAGGAAAACCAACGTTAATGGAAAATATATACTAAAGTCTGTTTACTAAGAAAAGCACGAGGTTAGCTATCTTTACAAGTAACGTTAACAAGTAGAAGTACCGATTTCTAGGCTTTACGACTTAGGTCTTTAGCGAAACATCTGGTATTTAATACTCAGTAGTGATTATTTCAATTTTTTAAATAGTGTTAAACGCCCCATTTTAACTACAGGCGGTGGACACTGATGATACACGAGATGAAATGATAAATTGGGAAAGAACTTCATTTAAAGGAAGGAAGCGTTCCAGGCCTAAGTTTTAGGGTACCTCCCCGGCATTTGCCATTTATGGGGATTGAGGAAAACCTGGATAAAAGCTCAGCCAGGGAGGACGGTCATTATGTGAATCGAACTCCAGATCTCCCGCTCATAAGTCCGCGCCTTAACGAACTCGGCCAGCAGTGGCGGTATTTTAAATGATGAAAATATACCGTGCACTGTAAACTTTTCTGAATAGGACTATTGCAGTAGCTTTTAATACATGCACACTAATTCATGCATGCGCATACATCAAGTGAAAATTACAGTGAGCTGCAAAAGTACTGTTTTTCTTGGAGGAAATATTAGATTGCAAACTTTTTAATATTTGTATATCGTTTCCAGGAACGAACATAATCGAAATACTAGTGCCTTAGGGGAAACAACAATACAGAATTTTAAGTTTATACAGGAATTTCTTTTGCGAGCTTAACCCACTAGGCTATTTGCTGTGGGCAGGCTTATGTTATGGCGAGGCGCCAGTAGCCGGCAAAACGGAAGGTTCACAAGGGGCTGAGTGCGCTCGCTCTTTCAGCATTTTTTATTTTCTCATTGTTATTTCTTTTATTGCTTGTTTGTTTATTCAGTGTGTGTTTAATTTCTACCATAATGAATAAAAGTCTATTCACCAGTGTGCAATATGTTTGAAGGTCTGTCTTTCTCTCTAAATATGTTATTAGAAACTTGTTGAGGCTAGTTTTATTTAATAAATAAAATAATATTTATTAAATTTCTGTACACTTTATTTTTAAGATTACCGTAATATTAGTAAGGATTAAGATCCAGAAATATTTGAGACCACAAACCAGAACTAATTATTCTGTCATCAAACACTTCACTTGAAACACACCGTAAATGTTCAGTCATATATCAAGACGCGCCAGCTTCCATGTAATAATCATACAATTGCTCTGCTTGAGCTAACTTCACAAAAATAAAGATTTAATATTTCATTTACGTGTTTTCAAATAATATAAACCGGACGATACAATCGCCTTTAACTCCAATTGTGTTATCCTGCTGAGGAACTTTAAAAACAGCTATCTTACTTAGTGTTTTTAATACTAACACATCTAGAAAAATTAGAACCAAGTATTCATTAAATAATGTCAACTGCTAATCAAGAATTAAAAATTATTTGTCAGTTAAATTAATTACGAAATCTTGTCCTTTTTCCATAACCCCAGTGGTTTAATTTGTTGCTACCACCAACTTTATAAGAGCAAAATGAAGAAGATTCGTTACTTTAGACCTTTATTTCACTGAATTAAAAATTATAATTTGTACTTGGGGATATTTGCGGCCAAATTTCTACCGAATGTCAGAAACTTGGAGGTCGGGGCAGCGGCTGATTCAGCCAGTTTTCAAGACTGCCATTTTCCCACCTTTTGGCTCTCAAAATATATGCTGTTAGAAAGTAATTGGTAAGATTTATTGAAGCCTTCGTTTATGGGCCTCATATTTCCAACATGTCATCAACTACATTTACAACCTGGATCGCGAGCAACATCTGTTCATTGCCCAGAATCAGTGCACCTTCCAAACGGAGTGTGTGGCATATTCCGTTAACTACTTAGAGGTCGTTTAATGTTTATGATATGACCCAGCTGCAGAAAGACACACACATTTGTCTTTATTCAGTATATATGTCGTTTACTGCATTGCCAGTTTGTTTGTTTCTTTTTTATGTAGTGTTTAACGTCAATTTTTACTGCTATGGCACCAAAGGCGGAGAACACTAATGGACATTCGAGATGACATGAATTGAGGAAGGATTTTTTCTTAAGGAAGAACGCGTTCCAGACCTAGGCTTAGATACTTCCCGGCATTTGCCATTTGCGAGGACTGAGGAAAATTCTCAGGAAGGAGATTCTGATGGGAATCGAACCCAGATCTCCCGATCACAAGTACGTGTCTTAACGATCTCACCCACCCCTGTTCGAAACTTTTTTTTTTTTTTTTTTTTTTTTGATGATTTCAGCTGGAAACTTTGGAATCACTTTAACGAAGAAGATATCAATTTTTATTTGTTTATTTACGGACGCTCTTTTAACATCCAGGTCATCAGCGTCCCATTCTATTAAGGACGTGAAGCGACCGACAAATTTTGCTCAGGTCTCTTCTTTCAGGCTTGAGGTTCTTTATCATGCCGAAAATGTACGACACGGGACCCACGGCTTTACTTCCCTTCCGAATTAAGCCCATACTTAGGATTTTTACGCCCGAAAAAAATCCATCGATCCTGGCCGGGTTTGAACCCGTGACCTTGGGTTTAGGAGGCAAGTATGGTTACCACTACACCCCAGTACCGACAGAAGAATTCAAGAATTAGCACCCAAAAGCAAAGGAAAACCTACATAAGCACCCATTTTTTTCCATTTGATTTGAGAGCGGTGGTAGTGCGGCAGAAAACATTTTACAAAAACTTAGTGAGAGTGAACAAATGGAAAGAGCTTTAATTTCAAACTTTTCCAGTCCAAATAACTACCAATTTAACATGATTTCAATATAAACAAAATGGCATCAATTTATATATTGAGGAAGAAGTTAAAAGCATGAACCCAGCTATCCCCACTTTGATAGTTCAAATAGCACCCTACATTTTGATGCTTACATTTTAAAGATTGTTCAACTATTACATCCTTTGTTTTCTACCGTTAACTGGTAGCCTGGACTGTTTATTGTGGTTTGAAATTGTATAGAATAATAAAATAAGTCCGCTGTAGAATGAAAAACTATTTTAGTAAAATTTAATTGTAAATATTATAATAATGGCACACTATTTCGGAACTCATGACTAATCCAGTTACATTCTGTTCTTTCTTGCAGTATATATATAATTTTGAAACAGTTTATTACTAAAACACTATTATACAGGGAGTCAAAAATGTATACACACTTCAAGCAAAGAAAAAACTGTGTTGACATAACAAAACAGAATTCACACAAACAGAAAATGATGAGCACTAATCATCTTAGACTTTTACAGTTACAACAGTTGCTCAAAATGCCCACCATCGGCCTCGATACACTTCTGAGTACGAAGACCTCGTCCTTTTTGCACCATGTTCCGAAACCACTCACAGCACTGCAATCTCCGATCAGGGTCATCTTCATTTAATGCATGCAAAAGCCTTGGGTTGAAAACCTTCCAATTTGCTGTTTTAATAATACGACGTACGCTGGTTCTGCTAATCCCAGTCTCACGTGCACATTGCTGATTGTAGATTTCCGTTGTGAGTGCTCAAAACGTTCCAAAACCACAGTCGAGGACGCGGGGCTTGTTGCTGTGCGAGGTCTCCCAGTTCTGCCCTTGTGAACATCGCATACGGTACCACAGTCTCAAATTTGTCTCGAATGCATGCAATTGTTACTCGTGTTGGCGGTTCTGTTTTGTGCACATGTCTCCATTGTCTTTGAACTTCAAAAACATTCTCGGTTTTCCATTACCACTTCAAAATTGCTTTCCACTTTTCAAACAATAATCTTGGCTCCATTTTGTTGTAGCAACGCTAGCATAACGTAATGTGAGTTATCTGTTTACAGAATATCATACATAATCTTGGCTTCATTTGATCATTGTTGATTTATCTATTACGTAGCAACGCTATATTAATACATGGGAATCACATCTGTTTACAGAACATCATACTACACATTACTGTTGTTTTTCGGTTCAACTTTGAAATATATTAAATAGATTTCTACTGTGAAAAGATATATATTTTTAACACCCTCGGTATTACGCACCAAGTGATTTTTATAGTTTTATTCTGGTTAACTTCAAACAACAACAACGATAACAACAGCAGCAGCAACAACAACAACAACAACAACAACAACAACAACAACAATAATAATAATAATAATAATAATAATAATAATAATAAATAGTCCAGGTTGCCATGCAGCGTTAAAACAGTTAATCCTCTTTCAAATATAATTATCAAAAGTTAATAGTGGTGCCATTTGAAAGTTCACAGTGAGGGTAAGTGGGTGTGAGTGTGAAATTTGGTTATGTATTGCCCCTCAAAATCTAAATTAACGTGATTTTTGTTTAAATTAAATATGTGTTAAATAGATATTTATTCAGACTGAGTCCCTGTATAGTACTAAAAACTGTGGAGGAAAAAAATCGCTAATATTTTTCTTTCATAATTCCTTCTTTCAGGCACTTCTGGCAAAGCTGTTTTAAAGCTCTCTTAAGAGTTAAAAAGCGTAGGCGGGAATTTTGAAGGGAACTGTTGCCTTAATTGCTCTTTTCAGTTAGCTCCAAGTCGTTCCTACTTCACATTCCTTGGAGGAAATCTTAGAATAACGTACATAAAATACTGCATTCCAGGTTCATATAGCTGCAATGTTCTAGGTTTTCTACAATATTCTCAATTCAAACTTTCATTAATGCGCTCTTCTGTTCTACTATATGCTGATAATACTTGATATTTTATTGAATATTTTTTCTTATTATCAGCAATTTATTACGCACGAAACAAAAGAACAGTTTATTCGTCCTTTTTATTCTATATACCGGGTGATTCCTCATCCTGTGGATTGTGAAACTGTACAATCTTGCAGTTTTGCATGTACACTGCATCGTTGCTAGCGACCGATCATATCGCATATATGAATCGCAATTCTGTTTTAGAATTCTAGTATACGGAACATTACCCGAATTTACTTTTATGTTTAAAAGGTTGACTTTATTTGCTCCGCGTGAGAAACAATGCATCTAGGAACACACCTTAAGAGATCTTATAACATTGAAACTTTGAATGCTTGAAATGTATTTCTTAATACAAAAAATGTCGATCCTGTTGGTGTAGCGGTTACCATATTTGTCTCGTAAATCCAAGATCGCGGGTTCAAACCTGGCTAAGGTCGATCGATTTTTTTCAGAAGGGAAGTAAAGCCGTGGGTCCCGTGTCGTACATTTACGACACGTAAAAGAGCCTCAAGTCCGAAAAAAGAGGCCCCTCAGCAAAATTTATGACCATTTCACACCCTGAATTTATAGGAACCGTGATGACTTGATAAAAGGCGTCCGTTTATAAAATGTAGGTTAAAGTTTGCATTTTTATAATATCTAGTTAAGTTTTATACATCCTTATGTGATTTGTTTATCGGCCTATTGTATCAGATGCAACAAATAATTAAGGATACCCATGAGTACATATACTTTTGAGAACTTGAATAAACATATTTTTAATGTAAGACAGATTATCCTTTCATTATTATCACTGGTTTAGAATGTCATTTTTAAATTCCTATGACAAACATAAATGCTCCTTGTAGCTTTAATGTGAGCTGCAGTTATATGAAAATTTTCGTGCCATTTTCCTAATTAAAATTCTTAGCATTTTCCTTTCTACAAAATGCATCTTGAGAAGAATTTTTATTATAAACATTAGGCATCTCTTGTCAGATGTTATGTCTATCAGTCCAACAGACTGGCGAATGTAACTGTTCCATGGAAGTATGGTTCAATACATTACAAGTGTATGGAGTTGTAACTTATTTGCAGAAATGTGTTTCATAAAGGTTTCTTCCACACTTGTACTTTACAACTCCATACTTACAAGTGTACCAATTATTTTTCATTGTTTTGTAGTATTGAAGTATTAGTATTAGTAATTTTCTTGTAATCTTTATAGATTTACTTACGAGTGTGTGAATAACTTCAATACTATTGTAGTTTTTAATATATTTATAATTAGGTACGGAATTAGTTTACCTAAATATGTGATCCAATAGAAGCCAAAGTGACAATATGAGAAAGAGCGCTTATATAAAGAAAGAATAATTCAATATTAGAGTACAATGAACGTTATAGGATATGTGCAATTAAAGCAGGACTTAAAAACTTACATTGATCTTTCCTATTTCAAAAACAAATTTCTGTTCAGCGTCTTATTAACGTCGTTTTTTAAGGTTCTTACTAAATGCCAAAAAAATAATATTTTCCTTCTCTCACTTTCTTTTAAAATAACTAATCTATTCGTTTTGATATCATTTTCACAATGTTTGCTTGTAATGGAAACATACTTGCCAAACATTGCAATCAAATGTATAAATGTAAATTATGATGATAAATTGAGCGCAATCGAGAGGATAGATTCTAGTGCATCTCTCGACTAAAATTTATGTTGCGCTATAGGCCGATGCAGAAATATTTTCGATCAAATTAGAAGATTAAGCTTGCATATTGACAAATGTATATTAAAGTATTTAAATGATCATTGTTTCTGAGAAAAATATCAGACCAATATTGTATTAACGACTTTCTTTCTGTACATTAAAAATAGAATTTGTTACTAAGGAGTACATATAACCTAATTCAAATTATGGCGTCGTATAGCAAATAGTTGTTCCTCCACCTTGCTCTCTTACATTACTTGGAGCTCCTAGCTAATACTTTTTAATAATTTTATACTTATTTTGTGTAGCAAAAAATTAGAACTTTATACTTTACAATAGAAATGCACAAAACAAATCAATAAAATACGAATTTATTCAATTTCAAATTGTCCTCTTGTGGAACAAAGTAGAAAAACTGACAGAAACCTGCTTTATCTACTGGATACATCATAGAAAGATAGTGGAGAATACGTTAGTTGCTTAGTGCCTTTCACAGTCAAAATTAAGATTCATGTAAGAAATATACATTTTTTAGAAGGTACAATATCGCAGCAAAGGCCTATTTCAAGTAGTCTTGATAACTAAGTATTTTAACTTACATACATACATACATTTTAGGTTTGTACAATCATTTCATCACTATATATGCAAATGTTCATTGAACCAGTTCTATTTCATTTATAATGTCAATTTAATTAAGAGTGAAAATTTATGTGCCAAAGAAAATTTGAAGCAAAGTAAAAGATTAGAAATACTCGAAATGTTCCAAATTCAGGATACAGCTGTAGACTCGATCTCTTAATTGCTGCATTTCTGTCGACAATGTACAAGTAGAAAATGCCAGCCCATACTCTATGAACCTCAATCCATCGCTGTCAAAGCTTATGTTCAACCTGTCAGAATACCAAACTTTCAGCGCTTTTTTTTTTTTTTTTTTTTTTCTGATGCAGGTCATAGTAGTTATGGGGCACGTTTACTAAGTGATATTTTTCAAATCCTTGACTCTTATTCGAGCAGGCTTATCAGTCTCGAAGATGTATCAAGAATAGATCTAATAGCCTGTTTTGACATCAGCCCAGATCTTGAAATGCCTACCAATATGCTTTTCTTCTATATATTCAATTTTATTATTATTTTATGAGTTAAATATTCCATTTGAGAACTGTTACCAGAGGAAACTCGGATAATTATTATACATGTCACCAAATGAACTTCAGTTGAATTAACCATTAATTTTATTTTTTAATATCGGTCTATTTTTCTCTTAATCCTTAAATGCAACAGAATTATTCACTTTGTGCAGCTAGGTTTAAGTAAGCAGTACAGCCTTCCAATTGGTCACGAATGAATGACGGAAACCATCCCACGAGGTAATTTTTATCCTACAGAATGTATTTTTCTGAAGCAACCTTTTCCAAACACTATAAACATTCTGACAGAAATGAAGACTTATTGAATAGTGTTTAACGCCCATTATTCTTACTGAGGCACCACAGGCGGTTGATGATACATGAGATGAAATGTTATATTGGGAAGGATTTTCTTTTTTATGAAGGAAACGTTTCAGGCCAAAGTTTAGGGTACCTCCCCGGCATTTGCATTTATGAGGACAGGAAAACCTGGATAAAACCTCAGTCATGAGGACAGTCCTGGCGGGATTCCAACCTCAGACCTCCCGCTCATGAGTCCGCGCCTAAACGACCTCGGCCACCCGTGGCGGGCAAATGAAGACTTGACACCCCAAATAAATCGCAGTTTCTCTTTCATATTGTTACATGGAAACTTCGATAGAAAATTAACACTTAGCCATAGTGAACGAAGAGATGTTTAAAGACTTGAAAGTTATTTTTCTTAGTCACCAACCTAAACTTAGCAGAAAAATGTTATATTTATGAAAGAGGAAACACGATATTACAAATGTTAATGGCTTTGTTTCTGAAAAGAATGTTTATTTTATGCACAAATACAAAAACCTTTCCAGAACATGTCAAGCTAAATGAAATGACTTCTTAAATGTAGAGGAAATTACTTCTCTTTGCGTTTTGAAGTCTTCTCTAAACGTTTTATCCCAGAGCTCTGGATTTTTTACATTTGTCAGATGAAGGTATTTTCAAGGAGCAACATTTAACTAGAATGATCAACGCTGTTTACATAGTTTTAACAGTATTTAACTATTGTTTTCCCTAAATAAGCAATAGGTGACTCGGTTTGTAGCCTGCGATTACTTTGAAACGAACATTGTTGATAATAAAAATACCACCACCATCACCAATACTTTTGAAAAGTGCTCCTATGTTAAAATGTTGCCCATTCTTTTATTCTCCTTTCTAAAGAAAGTGTAATGATGTGAGAGGAAAGTTTTAAATGTTTTACAAACAATAACTGATATTTATAAATACAAAGTCTAAGCAATTATCAATCTAATTATCCAAAGAGTTTTCACGGTATTTTAACTCACTTCAATAGACTTCTAAAATGATTGAAAGATCAGATTTGAGCTCGGATTTGTAGACTTCCTGATAAACCACCTCTGGCAGTACCTTTAAAAAAAACTGTTACGATTTGTATACAATTTATAAAACCTGGACGAGAAAGCGCATTATACAGAAGATATTACTAAAACGCTGTAAAATTACAAGATAATAAAACTATGTAAAAATATAATACATTAAATATATAAATAAAATAGATATTAATATTATTTCAAATAGTTCGTAAATACACTGGGTTACATTTAATAACGTGGACACCTGCAATAAATAAATGGAACGTGATTAAACTTTGCAATCTACAACTCTTTATAGATCCAGATTACGTCAAAGAAGAATTGAAAATAAATTGAGCAATGTATAAAGTTGAGACACTACTAACTTTCAGAATGGAATCTGGCTTATAAGTGTGCAATATTTTTTAAAAATATATTTTAACTACAAATAAAATCTGTATTAAGGATGCTGCCAATATCTGAAAACTCGTCCGTAAACAAAAAAGCAGCTTTTAATGATTATAATATAAAAAATTAAGTGTCACATAATATGATTGGTGATTTTTCCTTCGCCGGACCGCTCCAAGCTTAACGACCGGTGGGTTGTTTCAAGCTGGTACCGCGGTGAACGAGTCAGAAAGTTCACAGCTGTGGTTGTCGTGAAAGTCATTACTAACACTTAAACACTTCATTTACTCGCCATTATCAAGCAAGATGATGCTGGAACTGCCTCCCTTCATTTTACATACATCGGCTTGCGAAATTAATCAGAATTTCTGCAATTCTCTCCGAGAAATGGAATAAATTTCTTCGCGAATATCATTTTTCAATTATCATCTAATGTGTGTGTGGAATTGTATTGTAAGCTTTTCCCTTTAATGCCCCGCTCCCCGGAGATAAAAATAGCAGGGCTTTAAAATGGGGGACAGAGAGGGCCATAGGAGTTGCTAGTGATGGCTTTGTTATTGAATATTTAATTAGTTACTTGCAAGAAGACATGTACTGTATGTGCCGTCGCAGAGTCCTGTTGGAAAGTTGCGAAAATACATTCTTTCGCAGTTAATTCACGTGTTCTGCACATAACCCATCACTATTAATTATTTCTTCAACAAATATATATATACGGTCTATTATTCTGTCGCCGCTAATGGCGCGCGCGCCATATTTCTATCGTTTGATCATGCAGGGGTTCGCCATGAAGCAGCTAAGGTTGTTTTGTAAATTGTCATACGGAACCAAGATTCGTCCGTAAAGAAAATTAGATTAGGGTCAATTTCTCCGTCATGCGCACTACTCAAAATCCGTTCACAAAATCTACTCCTGTATGCAGAGGTCATCTGGTTTAAGTTTTTGCAATACAGTAATTTTATAAGGTTTTAACTTCAGTAGCTTTGCGGCCGTTCAAACAGAGGAATAAGAAGTTCCCTTTGGCTGAGAAATACATCGAAACGAGATGAACAGAGGGCGTACTTTGGTGTGCGGGACAACTAAATATTCAATAAATTTAGATGGTATGGTTGAATGCCATAAACAATCAAAATTTTAATTAACAAAAGTAATGCAATTTAAATTTAAATGTATTCACAAAGATTAAATTTTAATTTTAAGTCTAAGTGAATGGAAGTGAATCAAAAAGCATAAATAAAAATTTAACTATTTTGCACGAGGGTGCTTGAATAAACGTCGGCTGTTACCCTGAACACAAATGTACAACCCCAACACAACATGTACAACAAAAACTAAAAGTGAAAAAGAAAGAAGAAAACATTGGTCACTACAATAAACAGGCATTTATGTTACATTAAGGTTTTGTTTGCAAATGGGCTTTTAATTCAAACCCGTTGTACATTAAAATGCATTGAATCGTACAATACGAACTCTCGCGAACGTGGTTTACAAAGTTGTATAGAATCTCAGTTTTCCCAAAACGTAATGTGAAAAGTGAAGATGGTCCGCAAGTAGTCCTTCAACTACAGAAAAGCTCTCGTATGACAAACCGAGCCGGGACAGCTGACTGTCTCATTCGCGTTTCCAGTTAGATGGTGCAAGTAGAGGCAGGTGCATTTGACTTTAGAACAATTACTATCCTACAAGCCTGTTGGGCCTATATATGACTATTTGGTATTAATTCTGCTACATAATAACTTAAGACATTTGCTTGGGAACCCTGAAAACTTATACATCTTCTCACCATAGAAGAACTCTAGCAGTTCAAAATGTAGCGATTGCAAATCTGTGACTTTTTCTTAGTGTTTTATCCTTTTCTATTTTTCTAATTATTGTTAATTTAGTTACATTGTTAATAGTGTTATATTATTTTTCATTTATATTATACATAAATATATAAGTGTATAACACACTTTCAATTAATCAAATGTAGCTTTTTATAAATAAAATGTTGTTGTTCATAAATCTTCGTCCGATGGAAACCGCCTCATATACAGAAAGAATGCAAAACAAATAATTAAAAAAGATGGGTGAATAACAGTTAAAGCCACACTTTCTTCCCAAAAAGAAAGTAACCAAATTAATACAAATGAGCTCCAAAACTGAGTTCCTATCAGAGATAGGAAACATTTTAAGCCACAACCTCTTTTTACTGTGTTTCCAAACTAAAACTAACTACATTGCATTAAAAATAATACTCGACTGCTTTGATTCTCATACGGAGTTGAAAGCTACTTTTGTAAAGGAAATTAATATTTAATAAGTAACCATATATTTGTACAATATAAATGTCTTAAATTCCATTAAAATGAACTTTTAAACACCGAGCATAATTTAATTCTTGAGCATTTAACATAGTAAAAGAAACTAGAACCCATCTCTGACAGTAAATAAGTTGCTCTATTAACCTTGCACAGATTCCCACGATGTAATGTATCCTCCACTGCTTCCTTTTGCTTGCACCACACAACACCACACTGCACTGAAGTGAAGCGAGATCAGCAAAGCCTGCTATGATTACGTCATATCCCTTCCCTTGTGACACCACAAACGGTTTATGACGTCCCAGGTTCCTAAGCTTTTATTCATAAACCATGTGTATATAAGTGGTGTATTTTTTCACTGGAAATGTGTTTACTTTATTTAAGAACGCTCTTTAACTAATTTATACACCTCTGGCCATTAAATCCCATTCAATTCAGGGCATGAAATCGCCGATACATTTTGCTCAGGGGTCCTTTCTTTCAGGTTTGAGGTTCTTTTACATACCGAAAATCTACGACAAGGCAGCAACGGCTTCTGAAATGCTTTGTAGAAAATTAAAGGAAAGAAGCATAGAAAGTCTTCTGAGCCCCATATACACTATGTGGCCTAATTATAAAAACTCCTAGTTTTATAAAATGTATATACGGACAGTGTGACATGAAATCAGATGAAAAACGAGAATAATTCACTTCACATTTTAACCTTTTAATGTTTTTATATTACTGCAAAAAATAAACACTAATTACATGTAAGGGTCTGAGATTTTCCAGAAAATATTCGCCAATCGTCGTATTTCATTAATTTTTTTTTTTTTTTTTTTTTTTTTTACAGCCAGATAACTCTTGAACGCTTTAAAATATAAATCTGAACAATAGCTCATTTTAAACCTCAATGATTTGTAAAACTTGGTCATTCATTTATAAATTAAATTAAAAGAGGATATATTACGTGCGCATTTAAACGATTTCCGCACAAAAATAATTAAGCATAAAAATATGCAAGCATTACAAATTATTAAAAAAAGTAATATAGCTTTTAGAATTGTGCGCAAAGATAAACCAGTTTGAAAAAATAATAATTTCACCTAGAAATGGAGTCCTCATATCTGTCTTGTACGCCGATAGGGTTACCACACAGCTAGCACTCTCAAGATCCGCGATATCTTAATATAACTTAACGAAATTGTGTTTTATGAGAGTTATTCTTGATAGAACAGCGGTGTCTAAACCTGATAAGCGTGTTATTCCCCTCGATCCGTTGTTTATCCCCTTACCACCAATTTACATAGTAATAGTGGATGTATATTGTGATTAAATTCTATATACATGTTGCAAACATATTTGATTTATGGGTAGTCGACCGTACATGCTTAAGTATCAAACACAATTAGACAACGGAAAAAATAATTTTAAAAAAATAATTATTTAAAAATTAAAAATTGTAAAGAACAGTATTTACAGATATAGAGATTTATGAGTCATTAATGAAAGTTTAGCCAGAGTTAAAATGACTACTTCTATCGCATCTAAATCACATAAATGGCTAACCTTCAACAGTGCTATTGCTGCATTTTGGAATAATAGTTTGTCATAGTGTGCAATGCTGGTGCGCCACTTTATTAACAGACTTATATCTATAACATAATTCGATTACTTAACAGAATGAATTTTATTTTCGGTTACGAACTTCTTGTTAGTAGTGAGATTGCATCTTAAAACGCGTTGAAGTAAACTTTCATTAATAAGACAAAAACTAAGGATTTCCGATATATGTTTATATGGACTTTTTTCCTTTTTTTCCCTCCCTTCCCCCCTTATTTGTGTGAGGAACCCACCACCAAAGGTGTAAAAGTATTTCCAAAATATTTTGCATATTTCATGCTGTTAGCTATTTTACCGCCTGGAAACGGTTATGTCTGATGCTTTCTGCTTTCTTTCACGTAATGGTGTTCTATCGTACATGCGATGTATGTCAACATTTCAAAAATGCATTCGAGAGCGTCACAGTGTATATGGGAACTCTGCTAAGGCGGTAGCATTTGGAACTTACATTCGGAATATCTCTGATTTAAATCTCTTGGGGCCAGCCATTCCCATCGTGGTTAATTCTAGTCGCTTAGGCGAATTCTGGGACGAATATTTCCTTTCCACAACGTCTGGTATGAAAACGGCCTTTCTGAAGGGTTTGAACACCTTGTAGGGTGGGAGGACCTTCTTCTGCATCGGGGTGTTCTATAACAATGTTAGGAATTTTGTTAAACTTTTTCCATTGGATGAATATATATATATATATATATATATATATATATATATATATATATATATATATATATTATATCTTATTTGTGTGTTGCCAGTCTTTATAATTGTCAGTTTTGTCTCTCCTTTTCTCTTATACAACTTTTTTACTTTTGTGATCCATAGCCAACTTTACAGGCATCCAGTTTAGCTACTATTATTATCTTAGTGCATCAATGGCCCATTTTACCTTTTCCCCCATTCATTTTTGACTTTGTCGCTGTTCGGTACATGCTCATTCACTAGCTATATATACCAGCCATCTTGGTTTTTTGAATCAGTTAGTATTCTCAGCACGTGACCAAGAGCCAAGCTGGAAATATCGTGGTTTTAGTGTTCAGTTTTACGGTTTTTAGTGTGAACTTTTTATATTGCATTCTGAGTGTTTTTTATGAATTTTATGCTTTTAAGAAGTTTTTATTATTCCGTGAATAGTATATATATATAAACTTTATTATTTTCACAAGAATTCAAAATTAAAATTAATGTTATAGTACACGCACTGTTACATTAAAGCGAAGATACCTCCATTCACAACTAACAAAATGTATTCAAGTTCGCTCATGTTAAAGTTCATAAGATGTACTATCGTCGTGTTTGTTCTAAGATTATATATTTAATGTACTATTTTTCCGAAAATATATTATGAAAATTCTATTTTTTATAAACTTTGCACTAATACTTTGAATTTTAAAAAATCACATTATTCCCCACTTTCTGCGCTACATGTGTGCAAAATTTCAAAACGAAATACATAGAATTCGATAATTTGCAATAAATAAACTTATCCAGCCGGGCGCTGTTCACTGTTGAATGGAGCGTCATTCTTTAACCGCGCCGCGCTCTATGAATGTGTGTACACACAGTGTCAGAATATATTACACATCTATGCACTATAAGCCAACTGAAGAAATACGCAATGTCAAGTTCGACTTAACTGTTAGCTTTAATAGCCTGTAGCTACACTGAAACTGCCGCTTTGTTACATGGTAAAGTTATATTAATTATAACTTTAAATTTCGTCTGGACAACGTACCAAAAATAAAATATTAAGGACCTTGAGGATCCGTGGAAATGTGTGTGGTTCGTTAACACAGGAGTTAAGGACTTTAAAAGCATTTAAGAGAAATAAAAAAAATAGTTTCACTCCCCTTTTAATTACAAATAATTAATTATTAAGGAAGCCAGAATATAATAACGTGTGTCTGTTTAACTTGACAAAATTTAGGTATGAACTGTGCCTGAATAATTACCTGAAATTTTATATACAAAAAGTTGTAAAACATTTAACAATAAACGGTGACTGATTGCCAATTAAATTTATATGCATTTAAACAAGGTGAGGTACAGAATCGAATAAATCGGACGCAAAGGAACATGCTAAACGTGACTACGAAAAACTATAATATCATATACAATACAATTAAGTTTAAAGCTCATCAGTACCAACAGTTATCTGAAATAAGTTTCTTAAATTTAGACGACATGCAATAGCGAAAAGCTCAGGAGAGAATCCCTTACATTGTCACGGAACAAGTTTACTAGTTCACTGGCCCTTAAGACATGGCACACGTTAACCAGTGAACATAGACTTTAAAATAACGAAACCGCGATCACATGACAGTACCAAGGAAAGAGACGGAACTAGAAAAATCCATTAATGTGCGTGCAATAACGGTACAGCAAACGCTTATTTTATGCATAATTATTTTCCAGAAAATGAACATAAATATAATAGATGAAATGGAGTATTGAAGTGTTGGCTACTTAAGCAACTCAAATAAATAAACCTTTATTTTCTTAGGACAAAGAACAGTATTCAATTATTAGTTCTTCACGTTTTTTTTTTTTATTTTATTTTACTTTATTTACGGACGCTTTTTAACACCTGCGTCATCAGTGTCACATTCAATTCAGAGCGTGAAACGGCCGATAAATTTTGTTCAGAGGCCTCATCTTTCAGGCTGGAGGTTCTTTTTCGTGCCGTAAATGTACGACACGGGACCCACGGCTTTACTTTTCTTCCGAAGGAAGCCATACTTAGGATTTTTACACCCGAAGAAACTCCATCGGTCCTGGCCGGGATCGGGCCCGCGATCTTGAGAGGCAAGTATGGTTACCACTACACCACCAGGATCGACACTTCCATTTTGACACTGGTATTAAACCTGTATTATTCTGATGACATTTATTAGCTTTGTCTTCTCGTTTCGAGATATATGTCACATTCGTTTTTAGATTCATCATTTGTAACAAACAATAAATTAATTACACAATATTCTTTTCATCCTACAAACTATTGGTGTCATAATGGGATACTGACAAAGCTAAATGCTTATTTAATTTTTTGATAGTTCCGCCAATTATATCACAAAAGCCCTTTTCTGGGAATTCCCAAAAAAGTGTATTCGGACTTACACCAGAATCTTTTTCATGAAATCACAAATTTACAATTTTTTTCAACTTTAGTCGGGTATTCTGCGCTTGCCACTTTAGAGAATATACATTGCTTATTTAGTTCTTTTGGAAAGTGTATACATTTCTAAGGAAAATGTGCAAAAGTCCTGTACCAAAGAAGTTCTGATTAACTGGATCTTGTGGAAAGCAAATGGCAACGGTCTTCTTGGATGAAAATCCTGATGGTGCATTGGCTCCAGCCAAAAACCACCATCCAGAGCCATGTATATTGTGCCTCTCTAAAGCAGTTACATGCCCGGGTATAACACTATAGCTAGGGTAAGGGATCAAGAACGTCCTGTTGCTTCACGACAATGCTCATCTGCATACGAGTACCAGCTGACAGACTCAGGCGTAGCTAAGGTCACTGGGGTTCACCGTGTGTGGCACCGCCACGGGTGGCCGAGGTCGTTAAGGCACGGACTTGTGAGCGGGAGGTCTGCGGTTCGAATCCCGCCAGGACCGTCCTCCCTGACTGGGGTTTTTTCCAGGTTTTCCTCAGTCTTCATAACTGGCAAATGCCGGGGAGGTACCTAAACTTAGGCCTGGAACGCTTCCTTCCTTAAAAAAAAAATATCCTTTCCCAATTTATCATTTCATCTCATGTATCATCAGTGTCCACCGCCTGTGGTGCCTCAGTAGTAAAAACGGGCGTTAAACACTACTCAAAAAAAAAAAAAAAAACCGTGTGTGGCACATCTTCCCTACTCACCACACCTCGCACCCAGAGACTACGCCCTCTAAGATAAAATGAAGAAGTTTCTTCGTGGTGTGAGATTTCCGGACAACAACGCCCTTCAAGAGCCATCTGACAACTCGAGGGAATTATACAGTGTGGCCACACGAAAACTACCGCTGCGCTGGCAACGATGCAAAGCTCTTCAGGGAGAATGCGTGGTAAAAGCTGAAGCCTTACCTGGGAACCCGGACCATCCAAGTCATTAGTCCAAAGCTTTTGTATACAACTTTCGTATGTATTTTCATACCTGGAAAGTAGTAATTTCTTATTTTTGAAGTAAATGAAACAGAAGGCACTTTTTACTAATAAACATATGCAGATTACACCATGTAAATCCACTTTAAAGATATATCTATATAATCTGTACATGTAAAATTAAACGATTATTAATGTTTTACAAGAAAATAACGTTTTAAAAATAATGCCAGCGAATTATTGTGTCAGAATCCTGAAAAGCTGAGAGGCCAATATGTTTACAAATGCAAGAATTTCGCATCGTGCTATAAACGTTTGCTCATTAGCAAAACAAAACAAGATAAGAACGTGTCCTTCATGAGAAATCTGTAATATGACTTCGAAAAGTAAGAAGTTTAAATATTTTATCATGACTTCGAATCGAATGAATTTTAACATGATCAGAATAATGAGCATTACTTTTCCTACTAATATTACTTTATAACATTTTAATTTAAAGCATTAAAAACAACGTGAAGTAAATATTTCTATCTTTAGGTATAGATGGAGTTCAGAAATTTATGGAACACAAGAATAATCCACGATACGCATCATATGGAGACCTTGTGCAGTCAAGAAGGACTCAATCAAAGCGTAAATTGATATACCTATCAAGGAGTTTGAGATTTTCATTTGTTGGCATCGCTAGGCATAAGTAGAAAAGAGGATGGTACTCTTTGGAAGGCGGTCAGCCAAAAATATCTGGACGGCACCAGGGAAATGCTTTTATTCATTGAATCTCTACAGGGGATAAGCACAAATAAGAATCAGTTAATGTAATGGAATTCCTCATCATCCTCTAACAAAAGTTAATTCACAACATTTCACTTGCAGAATTTTTATCGCCCATTACATGTCAATCTGTTATAAAGGCGGTATAAAGCCAAAGTAGAAGTCTTCCCTCAAAAGGCGTTTTGCCACTCTGTGATTATACAGCTACTCAAACGTTGCGAGATATACATAAGCAAAATACTGAAATGCAATGTGCAGAAAAAGTATCTCTTAACCTGCAGGGTCAAATAGGTCAAAAGTGGGGAAAGGATACTATCTAGATGTATGTGGTAGAGAAGAAAGAAGTGGTCTTGCATGGCTCAGACTAGGGGCTTGGAAATGAAATAAAACAATTAATGCTTTGGGGGAAAGAATTTACCTGCTGTGCTAAGAAAGCGATACTTGGAGGCATATTTTTAGGCATAATGCAGGGACACGGAGATTTTAAGAAATGTGCATTTATCGCCGCAGTTTCTGAATTCAAACAGAAGTGTGAACATCTGCCGGGGAGTATTGATGCATGAGAGATAATCACACAATTCTGGAATATTTCTATCGAAGACACGACAAAGAAGGATTATGGCTATAGAAAAGAGAGGGGAGTTGGGGAAACTGTGAGTAAAGGGGAGGGGGCTCAGGGATAAGAGTTCTATTCATGCCTGTATACATTTACATAAAAATTACTTAGAAAACGTGTGATGTAAACATATCAATGTGTGCATATATGTATATTTTGATTGTTACAAGGATAGTATCAGCATGCACGGCCTTAAGGCCCATGCGACAGTTGTATTTGCTCGTGTGTCTTTTAAAACTGCTTCAATAAAAGGTTCATTGATACTACAGCTATTGATACGACCATGGCAATGCATTTACGGAATGTGAAGTGCTTGAAAATTCAATGATGAAGTCATGAATGCGGTATTATCATGACTGCAGATAAGTCTACAATAACCCTTTATAGGGTGAAGTCCAAATTCTTACGGCAAGGTGAACTGAATGCGTTTTTTTTTTTTTTTGAATGATTTATTTATGGACGCTCTTCAACAGCTCAGGTCATCAGCGTCCCATTCAACTCAGGGCGTGAAACGGCCGACAAATTTTGCTCAGAGGCCTCTCTTTCAGGCTTGAGGTTCTTTTTCGTGCCGTAAATGTACGACACGGGACCCACGGTTTTACTTCCCTTCCGAAGGAAGCCATACTTAGGATTTTTACGCCCCGAAAAAATCCATCGGTCCTGGCCGGGTTCGAACCCGCGATCTTGGGTTTAGAGGCAAGTATGGTAACCATTACACCACCAGGACCGACTCTGAATGCGTTGAAAAGAAAGACAGCTACATAAAGAGCTATATGTATATATAAAATGAAAAATAATGTAACACTATGAACAATGTAACTAAAATAACAATTACTAGAAAAGCAGAAAAATTATAAAACACTTTGAAAGTCACAGATTTTGTAGAGCTATACTTCGAACTACTTGAGTTCTTCTAAGGCACGAAGATAAACAATACATCACATTTGCTTTTAATTAAAAGCTTTACTGTGAAATAATCAAATAATGAGAAATAGCTCTAAAATATTCCAATACTGAAATACTCTTCAAAGCATCATATATATATATATATATATATATATATATATATATATCATAGAAATGGTGAAAATCCAGTTATTATTTACTTAAACGTACTCTTAATGTCATAGCTTATCCTTCACTGTATTAACATAGAGAGATAACTCGAATTCTAACACAAATCCACAGCATGCAAGCTGTTCCATCAAAACGCAGAACACAAATAATGGTTATCCAACATTGGATACGCTTTATTTTATATTCTACTAAAAAAAAGGCAAATGATGAAAACGAGTGCTTTGTTTAAACAAGAGAAATTGCTAATTGAATTCGTTAGCACAGACAAATTGTCACAGCATTATTAATGAAAAGGTATTCGTGTTTCTCATCGCAGGTTCGCAAATTTGAACATTGTCTGGGCCATGTATCCCCTCCGGTTTCTGCTATTTCGATTAATAGATCCAAGGACATAATGTAGGCGTTTATTATTTTGTCCAAAGTAATGTCACTAAAAGCAAAAAATAAATAAAATAATAATAAATAAATAATATAAGTTTATCTTTCGTGATAGCTTACTACAAATGCTTATCTAATTCTGCCCATCAGTTTGCCCTTAGTTTAAATGTCATGTTACAAGATGGAACAAAATATAAACTATATTTTTATGAGGTTGTATCATTAAGTAACGCACAACGTTTTTTAAAAGAAAGTTTAATTGTTAAGACAAAAGGATTAATACACAATGAAGCCATGTCCCTTAGCCACTTTTCAACTAAGCACATTTGTGTCATTCTGGCACTAGGTTCAATATATCCTGTTCACAGAATTCTGTCTTTTGGGAGTATAGCCAATTGTAACAACCGATCGCACTTCATCGGAATGAAGCGTTGGTCGCCTAGGAATTTCTTCATTGGGCCAAAGAGATAAAAGTCTGAGGAAGGAAGGTCCGAACTATATGGTGGTTGCTGGAGCACCCCAACCAAATGTCATTATTTTGGTACGGACAAGCTCCAACATAGGGGTGAGCATTGTCATGGGGCACTGTGACATTTGCAGCGCTGCGTTTGTCACGAAAGGCACAGTGCAACTTCATCAATGTTCTTTCATACGACGCAGCATTCACAGAGGTACTTTGTGTACCTTGAGTAAGAAAGTCCACCAACAGAACACCATGCTTATCTGAGAACACGGTCACTAGGTTTTTTTTCGCAGATTGCGTCAACTTAAATTTCTTCTTTACTGGGTAATGGGGATGTTTCCACTCCAATGAGGCCTGTTTTGTTTCAGTGGTATGTCCAGGGGTCATTACAAGTCACGATTTCTTCCAGAAAGGATGCCCTCCTGCACCATACACCGTAAGTGGTTCAAGCATGTCAGTGGCTACAGGGCACCATCTTTAGGAAATTCAGTACTTCATGCATGATGTCGTACACCGTACCGTAAGAAATGTTGAACAACTCTAACAAAGTTCGCAGATGGATCAGCCGATTAATTGCATTCTCAATAGCTGTGATAATCAATGAATTGCATCTGTTACTGGCCATCTGAAAAATGGCTGTCACCAAGATTCATATGTCTTCCTTCAAAGAATGTGCACCATTTGGAAATATCGCTATTACCCAAAAAGTCTTCCAAACATACATCCAACACTGCTCTGTGTATTTCGCTCTGATTTTGTCCTTTTGTTGACAAAAAACGAAATACACTTCTTTGCTCTTCACAAGTTGACGACAATAACATGCGCGTCATCTTTGCGAGGTAGTTCTTGCTTTTGTCGCATAAGCTATACTAGATGGAATATATGACATCTCTAGCACGAACTTCAAACTATATATCTGCAAAATTTCACTATCCGGCTTTAACAATATCGCGGGAAAAAATTATGTGCGTTACTTAATGCTTGTAACCATTGCACCACTTGAGAGTAGTACGGATCGAGCTAGAGGGAAACAGGCTGTCCTCTCACAACCTTTTCGTTTATGAGTAGCATTATGTACGAGCAAGAAGTGCACCGTCGATTGCGCAATGCATCATCATCATCATCATTGTTATTGAACTTTTGGCACGGGAGAGCGTATTTTGCAAAGATTAAGGACACACTTATTCGGTTGATAATATGCCTTCTGACACAAGTGTAGGAGTGTCACGAAAGTTTCACAGATGGACGAGACACTTCCAAAAATTAGTCAACCAATGCTGGCCTCGGACAAGCGTAACAGAAACAAACATTCGGGCAGTTCGCGACCTTATCGAATGCAACAGACGCTGAACGGTTTCTGATATTCGAATAGGTTATGGAAGTGTTAGATCTATCATTTTAAGTGATTTGAATTACTGAAAAGCCTCGATAAGGTGGGTTCCTTAAATTCTAACTGAACATCAAAAGGTTCCACATGTGAGAGTGCTGAATATCGCGATCAAGGGGAAATATTTCTGCATAGAATTGTAACCTACGATGAAATATGGATATAACAATATATTCCTGAGTCGAAGCAAGTCAGCATGGAGTGGCAAGGCAAAAGCTTGCCTGTCAGCGTGAATGTTCTCTTGGGGTTTCTGGATTCCGAAGATATTTTCTTCGCTACGGCGAACAGTTAATGGAACCTGTTAACTTATTAACGTCATCTTATGCTTGAAGTAAAACGTGCGTATCTGAAAAAAGATGTCAGTTCTTCTCTTCCAAGACAACTTTCAAAGCTGCTTTTAGCATCGACGAGGAGGCTAATGGGTTGGTGTATTTCAAAGATGCTCCCTTTGTATCTATAGATGTTAAAAGCAGTTGTTCAATGTACAAGAAGGTACTGGCCGAATAGACGTTTCTGTTCCTTTTTGAATGCGTGGTCACCTTCATCTAGTAATGAGGAATGCGAAGCATGTACACCATACACTAGATAGATCCTTGCTTTCGTTAAGAACGTTTCCAACTGATAATATACTCTTCTGCCTATCATGAGCTGGTTCTGTGTGTGACTTTAGCTTAAGCTTTGTAAAGATTTATGCCCCGACATCTGGTGTGGGCTTCGCCGGCGTCAGGATGTTCTATCCGGAATTGTTAGATAACCGTTACGTTCAGGCCTGACCATCCGGTGTCTCCCCCTTTAGATGTTCTGATGCGAACTCTGCGGTTTCCGAGTACACCTTGCAGTTTCCGAGTACACCTTGTACTTCTGACGTTAGTAGAAGTGAACCTAGCAGGACATTCGGGAAGTACATCCGAATGGTTTGGCTTTGGTGTGGTATGTGACACAAAACTCATGTGATATTGAATAAGGCTGCTAAGGCGGGTTGGTAGCTTAATGCTAGAGGCCACCGTCTTACCAGTGAATCATTGGGAGCTGACTCGGAAGGCCTGTTTGTTTGATTTGATTAATTTACGGACGCTCTTTTAACATTTCAGGTCATCAGCGTCCCATTCTATTCAGGGCGTGAAACGGCCGACAAATTTTGCTCAGAGGCCTCTTCTTTCAGTCTTGAGGTTCTTTTTCGTGCCGTAAATGTACGACATGGGACCCACGACTTTACTTCCCTTCCGAAGGAAATCACACTTAGGATTTTTACGCTCGAAAAAATTCACCGATCCTGGCCAGGTTCGAATCCACGATCTTGGGTTTAGAAGGCAAGTATGGTTACCACTACACCACCTGGACCGACGCGGAAGGCCTGGGGCGTGTAAATTGTATTCTCAAATTCCGTTCCCGAAAGAATAGGATCTCCCTTTTTAAAGTTTAAAATTGTGGGTATGGCTCATCTTCTTGGTTTTTGAACTGATTTGTTCCTTGCTAGAAAATTTTGATAGTATTAATTGTCTGTTTCATTATAATAACAAATGGTCAGTGTTGTTTGTGTTTTACCTTAGGGCGATCCAGCCCTCATTAGCTGGTAACCAACCGGGTCTTGATGATTAGCGGGAGGATAAAACAATAACAAAGCAATCATATAACAATACCAAAGCTTTTTAAGAGACTTATTACTTACCAAATAATCAAATGGGGTGTCGGAACTGCTCCTCTTCATTCTTTACACATTTTTGGTATCTCTTTAGAAAATTATTCATCACTCTCTGTAATTCATTTTGAGAAATCCGGACAATTTAACGAATATTATTTTTGAGTTCTTTTATGGTGTGCGGGCTTGTCTTTTACAGAGCCTTTTTTAATTTACCCCAGAAACAATAATCGCGGGCTGTTAATAGGGGGACCGAGGGAGCCACAAATCCTTGCTGTCTTATGGAAATACATTGCGAATGGCTCTCTTGGAATTATTCGCGATGTGGGTAGTGGCAGAGTCTTGTTAAAATGCATGATCACGCTTCCTGTCGGTTTATTATCTGAAAAGAGGTTAATTTAGTATTCATATAAGTAATAAAATCAACTGTATGATAAAAAAGTGATACTATGAATTAACACATATACATCATACATAAAGACACGTTATGTTGTAAATACACGATGCGTAACACCTTTATGTAAACTGTCGAATTAAGAAACGAACAACACAATACACACAGCTGCACTACAACTGCGACAGTCAGCCAGGTCAACAAGTAAGCAAGCAAGCGCAAACGAATGGGGGGCACTCCTAGGGGAAAAAAACCCGCCGCGGATAAAAGCATCACTGCTTTTGAACTCTATTAGTCACATACTGGAATCTTATTTGTTGATTTTTTTTATTTACGTACGCTCTTTAACATCTCAGGTCATCAGCGTCCCATTTTATTCAGAGCGTAAAACGGCCGACAAATTTTGCTCACAGGCCTCTTCTTTCAGGCTTGAGGTTCTTTTTCGTGCCGTAAATGTACGATATGGGACCCACGGCTTTACTTCCCTTCCGAAGGAAGTCATACTTAGGATTTTTATGCCCGAAAAATTCCATCGATCCTGGCCGGGTTTGAATCCGCGATCTTGTGTTTAGCAGGTAAGTATGGTAACCACTACATCGAATCTTATTAAACCTAAAAGTGGTTAATAAGATGTTAAAACTTAAAAATGGCTAAACATTTTTTTAAGTTAAAATATGTAACAAACGAAAAATTCATATTAAGACATTAAATTTTACTAAAGGTTACTTTCAAAAAGTTATCCAACTTATTTCATCTTGTTTATTGTTACATTTCAAAGAGAAAATATAGCTTTTAACGTTTTCCTATACCGTGACAAAGTATTGTTACATTGTCGCAATAAAGGAAATCTTTAGTGAATGGAAAAAGTCGATTTTAGAAGCAAACTGAAGGCTTCTTAAGAAGCTTACACTTAATTGACAGTTCTTGCTCCCGCAAGATGCCAAAAGTAAAGTATTGCAAAAGTTTATTGATCGCTAGTGAATCGATAAGATCCTAATTTTACCACAGATACCACAGTTATGTTTTATCTGGTCTACCAAAAGCATGTGAACTCTGACCAAAGTCGCATTTTCTGCAACATAAAAAAAAAAATGCAGGCATCAGCAGCTTTCAAAGCAAACAGAGGAAATAACTGCAAGTTATTTTGGCTCTTCAGAAGGCAATTTTAATATACATTTATGTGAGGCGCTAGTATCAGCTAATGTGCCATGGCATGTGCTACAGAATTCAGTATTCAATAAAATTCTTCAAGACATCAGTGCCCGAAAGATACCAGAAGAATCAACCTTAAGGAATAAAAATATTTGCACCAACTATACGAAAAATGGTAAAGGTTTATTCATAAGAGGTGTGCTGTAAAGGTCCTTTGTAAATATAAATAATTTTAATAATTGCAATTAAAGCCTTTATTGTTAGATATTTTATGATTTTATAGAGAATTTAAATATCTCATTTTTCCTTTTGAATTTATCTGAACAGAACTGCAGGACTGTAACATCCGGTTTTCAATAGATGAGATCACCGAGAGTTGTGATCGTTTCGTCGCTAACGTCGTGGTGGAAAGTTAAGCCCTTCAGAACCTGCTGAACCCAATCTCATATTATGAGAACCTTTTACTTATAACCAACGGTGCGGCCTACATGATAGAGGGAGAAACATTGATATACGCATCTTTATCACTAAAATATGCAATGGAAGTCAATGACACCATTTCAAAGAATTAAATTCCAGGTGCAGTAGGCCCAGCATGCTCAGTGAAGATAACCAAGAATCTGCAGCGGGGCCCAAGGTTTGCAACCATGAAAAATGTATCTGCAGCTCTCCAGGGGAAAGTAATTATATTTTACCATGCTACTATTCATGAACGTTTCCCGATTGATTCTTGGATCCATGTCTATATTGATGGTTCGGCTGAACGACCCATTAAAAACGCTGGAGTTGGAGTTTACGGACTTTGATTGTCATATGCTGTTGGGAAATACTTTGATAACTTTGATGGCGAATTAGCGGCTATTTCTTTAGCCTTAGACAAAATAGAGCAGTGTGATAAGATAAATATTGTTTTACTTTTTTGTTGATTCCAGGGCTACAATTATGATGTTAACAACATGTAATCACAATGAATGTGATATCTCCAAGAACTGCATGGAAAAAATTAATAAGCTGCTGAACGTCAAGAACCGCATTGGACTACAATGGATTTCTAGCCACTGCGGGATTTACCACCACGGGTGGCCGAGGTCGTTAAGGCGCGGACTCGAGAGCAGGAGGTCTGGGGGCTCGAATCCCACCAGACTGAGGATTTTTCCAGGTTTTCCTCAGTCCTCATATAGGTAAATGCCGGGAGGTACCCTAAACTTACACCTGAAACGTTTCCTTCCTTAAAAAATCGTTTCCCAATATATCATTTCATTATCATCAGTGTTCACCGCCTGTGATGCCTCAGTAGTAAAAAACGGGCGTTAAAAAAACTACGAGATTTATGGGAACGAGCGGACGAATGAGCTGGCGAAAAGGGGATCCCAAATGAAACAACCAGATCACCTTTGCCCCTGCGGCATATAAAGCGTCATATGTCCTGCTCTATTAAATCTACCCGCTCCAGCCTGTATAGAGAGAAAGCTTCTGGGAAAAAGTGGAAATCCTTTTGAACAAGTCGAAAAGAATTCCTACTTCTCTACCTAGATCAGTGGGCGTGGCCTGCTTTAGACTTGCTACGGGCCATGACTACTTACAGTCACTGTGTAGAACTGGACTGACTGAAACAAATGCATGCCTTCTTTGCGACCATGGCGTATCCATAAGTGAAGAACCCCTCAGCATTTGCCCTGGTGTTTTCAACTGTTTCTCGTTGCATGTTATTGACAATGCCTTTGGTGATTATTTTTATCGTTTTTCTTTGTACTGGGCTGCTCGTCGACTTATGACCGAGAGGTAGAGATTGGAGACGGGCATGGGGGGGGGGGGGTAGGGACCGACAGCAGTACCTTCTTTGAAAATTGCTACGATGATTTCATGCTGTGTCGAGATAAAAAAAAATTCTATCAGATTGCTTAGTAAAACTATGAAAAAGGTTTCGTTATATAAAACCTAACAATGCAGAGCAATATAGTATTGCCTGACTAAATTAAAAATGTTCTTGTTGGGTTTAGTGATTTAACTTGTTTAAAAGTTTCAATAACCTGGCATTATAAAGACTCGGAAATTACAGGAATAATTCTAAAATTATGTTGTATAAACTGTTGAAAATTAACCAAAGTATACACACGATGGTGTGGTTCTGAGTAATGAAAAACTAGATAAAATATTGAAATACTTGTTTCAGTGTGTATATGTCTTTCAATAAAGTTGGATGTAAAAACATATTTAAATGTTTAAACAAACTAAAAAAAAAAACATACAGCGTTATCTTAAAAAAATTTTCAAAATTTTGAAAAATTTTGAAAAATTTTAAAAAAAATGGTATATGTTTAAAAATACTAATAAATGCTTTATAAAAACCTGAAATATCGGGCTCTAATAAGGTCATTAGAAAGTCTAAGAGAATAGCCAAAGATATTTTGGTAGCTTTCAAAGGCTGTGTTCTACCATGGGAACAAATCTCTGCCGTGTATCTGGTGATGTGAGAAGATGTAAAACCGGAAAAAGCCATAGTCGGAAGATTTGAACAAAGTAGAGGTTATCTTGAACTTCCCAACTCACGGATTATAAGGGGAAAACAGTTGCGTTTAGACGTCTTATGCTAGTGCAGTAAGCGCAGTGAATGACGGTGTAGGAAGTAATCAATGTCTCGGAAATTTAAAGTCACGAACTTTAAAAGTTTTAATGTTACAAATATAAAAGATATAAATAATAATAAATTATGAAAAAAATAATTCAGAAAGCGATAAAGAAGGAAATGAATAACTTGTATCCCATACCGTTTTACTTTTAATGAAGTGAGATATTATGATGATAGATTGAAATTGTTAAGAGCTTAAAAATAGATTCTAAATGTGTTCTAATCGTTAAATAAGTACTTAAAATTATTCTGTTGAGGATATCACAAGCAGCAATAATTATAAATATAAAGAAATATTAGACTTTAAGTATATAATTGCCTACAGAATACCGAGGATGCCAAAAAATGTATACAATCTTTCACGGTAGATATCTATTTAATATATTTCAAAGTAGTACCGAAAAACAACAGTAATGTAGTATAATGTTCTGAAAACAGATGTAATTCCATACATTATGATAGCATTGCTCCGTGACAGGTAAATGAATAATTGACAAATGAAGTCAAGATTATCGTATGATATTCTGTAAACAGATGTGACCCACATTACGTTATGATAGCGTTGCTACGTGACTGGTAAATCAATAATGAACAAATGAAGTCATGATAGGCACATTTATGTTTCATACACTGTATGAAAATGAGGAATATTACTTTCAACAGGATGGTGCTCCACCACATTACCACCGAGATGTACGTACGTACCTTGATGACAATCTTCCAAGACAATGGAGAGGACGAAGAGGTTGAGGTCCGATTGATTTTCCACCGCGTTCTCCGGATCTAACTCCGTTAGACATCTACTTATGGGGAACTCTTAAGGATGTTGTATACCGTAGAAAACCAGCTACACTGGCAGCACTTCGGGAAGAAATTGAAACGGCATGTGTTGCAATCGCTTAGGACACTTTCGCAAACGTTGCTCAATCAGTAGTTTAACGTACTCAGAAGTGTATCGACGCCGATAGTGGGCATTTTGAGCAACTGTTGTAACTGGAAAAGTCTGAGATGATTAGTGCTCATCATTTTCTGTTTGAGTGAATTCAGTTTTGTTATGTTAAGATAATTTTTTTTTTCTTTGCTTGAATTGTGTATACATTTTTGGAACTCTCTGTATTTCAAATGAAATTATTACAGCAGTAACTATAATTTATCAAAATGCAAAAGCTTCAATAGAAAGTCCAGGTACCATTACTGTTTAATGCGTCATTCAAATGTCTTACAAATGAATTTGTTAGGACCTCAAAATATTTTGCATCTTTTCGAGGGTCTTTCCAAATTGTCTACTCGTACATCGCTCCATTATGTGCTCCTTTTCTCTCTTGACCAGGCTCCCATTTATTAACCATCTGAATCCAGACATGCTCTATTATATTCAAACTAGACCATTAGGAGGCCAGTCCAGCACTTGCATGTCAGGATGCCGAGTAAAGGAATTTCGAACGGCGCTGTTGTCTTGCACTAATCCAATAACTGGAACCTCACGATAGTAATAATGTTCCGATGCTCAGAAGAACTGCATCACCTAATATTTCTTCATACTCGGCTGCATCCATGTGAGGTATAGGTTTCATTAACTCTTCAGGTCCAGAACCAGTGATCCACCCCGATCCAACCAAGTCCCTGCTTGTGTGACTGCTGCACGTATTTTCATTAACCATTAGGACGCCAGCTCATTAGTTGCTTACTTGAATCGGATGAATTTATTCATGCAACCAAACTTTCCGCGGAGTAGGAAGTTCCAGCAGGGCAAATCCCGATGGAAAGGAAGAAGTTTGTTTCTTCACCACCATGGAGTCAAGGTCTCAGGGTAGGGATTCATTATTCACAGTCACTTACTGACAGTATGGAAAGGACTTCAACAAGTGCACGACAACTACGGCATCTTGTTCGGAGAAAGCATTTTTAACTCCTCTATTGCGCTCTTGATGGTCTCTTAGAGCTCCTTTACCACCTGCCAGACTTACGTCGATCCAGCTTCGCACTGTTTAGTGGTATGGCTGTTGCGATTTGTTCTTGGGGTTTATGTGCCTCCCACGTCCAATAATTCTGTTGACTCATTAAGCAGCGAAGACATGATAGCTATTGAATGACCAGTCCTGCACTGACTAGGAAAAGTAACTTATCGTTACAGATAGTACAAATTCCCGAGTCACTCCCGAGCGGTAGCGGAGAAAGTCTTTCACAGATATAGCTAGATAATAGGGCATTTTAACGCAACGGCTTGATAGCTTAGATGGTTAGAGCGTCATGCTTGCTAATATAACACCACGCACACAATATGCTATTAATTGACATTTACGATTTTTTCTTCTTCTGAAATCAAAGAAGGTTTGCCACCAATGCAAATTTACCCGCCTACTTAGTAACACACAATCCCCTATCAATTTACATTTAAGAAAAGGAGGCGAGCGTGGACAGTCAGGCTGTAGCTCGCCGTAGCAAATCACTGAGTCCACCGGTTTCTAGACATTTACTGAAGTTAGCGTTAAGGTTAGTTTGTTTGGGAATTCCAATAAGAATTCCCGCGTGGCAAAAAACGATAAATCAATTTTGTAATAAGGAACAACATATTGCACCCAGAAAATTAAGGAGGACAACGCATAGGTTACGTTAAGATCAACGAAAACAAATACATGCAACATTTACAACCGTTCATCTTCCGTTCGGCACCGCGGAGCTCGGCTCTCTCTTCTGTCGCTCGGGACTGAAGCTCCAGAATTTGTACTACCTCTACTACGTAACGTAAACATAACGTACCGACGAGTTATGTTTATTACCTCCCCTTCCGCCAAGGTGCCGTTGCGGTCTCACTTATTTTGTTTACATCTTCCGATTATCGTTGCCCCGCCTGCACACTGCCTGTAATGCCCCAGTAATGAAAACCGAAGTAAAATATTATTAAATTAAAAATGTTAAGCTACACGACGGAAGAGTGGCCTGTATGGCCATGTCCAAGACAGCCGTCAACACAGGTAAACTTCTGTGTGCGCACAAGGAAAATCAGCCTTTTCCTCTTTATATTTGCGCCAGCAAAGAGGTTAGAAAATGTTCTATGAGCACAAATAAATCTAAAATTCAATCTATTTACCAGAATTGATTCAGATTTCTCAACCACTATAGTGTTTCAATTTATGAAAAACTATTATTTTATGGCAAATATATACCTGAGATGTGTCTAAGTTACATATGCATTTTAAGTGCGTGCAACAAGCCACAACATCTGCTTGAATGATGTGTAATGGTTGGTAGCAAAATAGAAGCATATTTAAGAGAGTTGCGTTTAAAATGCGTACAAAAAGCGGAGGAAAATGCGTGTAATGATGCACTACCTCAGATTAAAGGCTAAAGAGGATGATTGTATGGTTGGGGGGAGGGGGGATTTGGACAATCTCTTGCAATAACAATACCAATTTGTCTTCTGAAAGGGTGATAAGTAAGTAAATAAGTACCAAACATCTAACGATAGCGAGACATAATGTCAATAAACACGACATCCCTCCACGCGTAAGGAATTCCATTCTCCAAAGTAAACAACTTCCCTGATAGGTTCTCTGTTACTTAGAGGGACAACAAGTTGATGTGTTGGCGCTGGTTCTTGTTCACTGCTGAGAACATCTGTCATTATCTAAAGCGCAGAGTTGAGAATGCATTGGAATTTGTAAGTACTAAAACCAGAATGAAGTGGAATGAAGTTATGTTGGACTATAGACAACAGGTGGGAGGGGTACAATGGTCACGAACTACAAACCATCCTCTCACCTAACCGCTATCAGTTCTTATGTACCTGCACGTCCGTAGCTCACAGCTTGTGTTCTTGCTTGTTTACTTTGACATAGAAGTTTAATTCATAATTTGACAATAAGTGCTTAAGAATTACGATACCTACTCATACGTTAATGGCCATTTGCTTTGATAAAACGTCTCTCATGTCACAATTGCAATACTTATGAACATTACATCATCTTCATACGTCATTAAAATAACAAATGGTTGCAAGTGAAACTGAAAATGGAATTCAAGTGAACAAGGTGAAAGTGACATAAATAAAGTGTAGTAGAATAGTTATAAAATATAAATATTTATAAACCAATAAAATTGATACAGGGAATGGATAGATTAAATAAAAGTTTAGCTTAAGGGTGCTGGTTACCGGCACTGTAACCGTCGGTTTCCGGCGGACGATATTTGGTAGTTTTAGTTTCAGTTTTTACTTTTGAATTTTAAGTTTTAGTAGTGAAATTATAGCTGACTGCCAGTTAAAGTTTTGTTTACCAACTGGCTTCCAGTTAGAGAATTGCTTGGGTGTTTTAATTGGAGTTGTTTTGTTTATTTGCATTTTTGTTATTTTTGTTAATTATTTATAGTTATAATCTGCACAAATAATGTTTTATTTGTTTATTTAAGGACGCTCTTTAACGTCACAGGCCATCAGCGTCCCATTCTATCCAGGGCGTGAAACGGCCGATAAATTTTGCTCAGAGGCCTCTTCTTTCAGGCTTGAGGTTCTTTATCGTGCCGTAAATGTACGACACGGGACCCACGGCTTTACTTCCCTTCCGAAGGAAGCCATACTTAGGATTTTTACGCCGGAAAAAATCCATCGTTCCTGACCGGGTTTGAATCCGCGATCTTGGGTTTAGAAGGCAATTATGGTTACCATCACACTACCAGGACCGACACAAATAATGTTTAAAATGTAAGAGATGAGAAAAAATACATGATAAACTATAGAAACTGTAAAATGTGTCCTGGTATAGGTACCTAGGTGCCAGAACGACGTATTACAAATTATTATTATTATTATTATTATTATTATTATTATTATTATTATTATTATTATTATTATCATCGTCTTCTTCTTCCTTTCCTTCCTTCCCTCCCTTCCTTTCGTCTTTCTCGCCAGCTGGTTTAGAAGAAACATGCCCACTTTCGAAATCTTACCTGGAGAAAGTGAGAATTTGCCCTAGAGTTAGACTTAGTAGTTAGACGATGACTGTGCAGCTTGATGCAGCAGGTTCCTTAGGTTTTCTGTCTCTATTGAACTTGGTCCAATAGATCCTGTCTAAGTTGTAGAACAGAACGGAGTGCAAATCAATGGTTTGCAGAAAACTAAGGTAAAATTTTAAGATTGCTCCTGCAGAAACGTGTCAGTCTTTATGGAAAATATGCTTAAAAGTGAGGTTATGATAAAAATATTAAAAATAACGTAGGAATTCACTCTTAAATTTGTTTAAGGCGCCAGTGTATTATTATTAATATTATTATTATTATTATTATTATTATTATTATTATTTAACTGAAAGTGTAGCCTAATAGATGCAGCTCTTGAATGATTTAAAATGAGTCGTACAATCAATTGTTGTTTGTTGATGCTATTTTGACACTCTATATTTACTACTTCTATTGCACCCCGTTTGAGTTCATGTAGAAACCAAAAAGAATAATTAAGTTCATGAAATAGACCTTCATTTATTCTTCTTCATATGTAACTACGAAATTAAGGGCCGGTCCCAAACAAATTTGGCAACATTTGGGCGGATCGCGCATGCGCAGAAGCTTTACCTGATTCATTATATTGCTATTGAGCATATTGTCTTTGCGAGAGATTGGTTTATAATAACTATGAGGATAAGCAATCCCGCCAGTTGTTTAGTTCGGTGATTCGATTTCTCAACGCAAAAAGTAAGAGTGCAGCTGAAATTCACCGTGAACTGTGTGACCACAATGAGTAGAGCGCCACTTTTGGTCACTTTGGATACACATTAAGTGTTCGTCAATCATAGAAACTTCGCTTTGAACGGACAGCAATAGTGGGTGAAAGCGGCTCAGGCTACAGCGTCTCTTCCACCTGCAGAAGAGCTGTTTAAGTGGGGGTGAGTCCGCCAAGTAATACTTCATGCACAGTTACACTGTTGCGGAGTGTTTACAGTTTCTCGGTGTCCAGACGCAGAGCTGTAGTAATGAGTAAAGAAAGAGTAAGTAAATAGTGTCGCCATTTAAGGAAGGCCGTACAAATGTTCATGATGAAGAGAGAAGTGTTCAGAAGATGATCATTTTGAGCATGGATGCATAAATTAAAAAAGAAGAAAAAAAATTGCTGTTTCACAATCAGTGCTCTTACAATGGAATTTCCAGGCATTGTTAAGAATTTCCACCGAAAAGCTTAAATACTGTAAACTGTGTGCCAGATGGGTTCATAAAATGTTGATTATCTCGCATAAAAACGAAAGGATGGAGGCTGCACGTACAGATTTTAGACTGTAGGAGAGGGAAGCAAGCTGAGGCGCGCCATTCAAAACTGGTGACGTGGCAAGCTGTCCTTCATGACAAACCACGTGTACGCAATGCTGTCAGAACTGTTAGCAAAATTCAGAAATTTTTATAGAAACTATTTAAGCATCAACCATATAGTCAATACCTCGCATCCAATAATTTCCATATTTCCCTTCACTTCAAGATATGACTGCGTTCTCATAAGTTTGACGACAGCGTCCTAAAGTGCTTCAATTCCCAGGCAGCAGATATTTATGCACAGCTGCATCCATAAACTTCCAGAGTACGTAAAATGCAAGGAAATGTATGATGACCACGCAGAAAAGCAAAGAGGGCATGTATAATTTGTGCAAAAGAAATAAAACCTTCATTTTATTGTGTTATGAATGGCCAGTTCTTACTTTAGAAATGCGCATCGGATATTCTAAAAAAGAACAAAACAATTGAGTTTCTCTTTAAATTAAAGAGTAACAGAAATGTACATGCTTGAAGTTTTTCCCCGCTTTCTTTTAGAATTGTCATAAAGCACGTCAACATGCAACGTTAAAAGTAAACAAACAAGAAACAAAAGAGAAGAAAGAAAACAAAAGAAGGTTCGTTATTTGATAAAAACAAAAAGGATGTGCTTTAATTAGCATTTCCATCATTATTTTTAATCATAAAACTTGCCAATCACGAGGCTACTTCTGTCAGATGTGGCGCCCAAAAGTTAATTAAATGCCCCGTTTCTCGGGGCTTGAAGCTGAGCAAGAATGAAACCGTCGACTTGCGTGGTGACATTCTCTTCCTGAACACAATGTGACTTCACTGGAATGGAGAGCCCAAGCTTATTGGCTCGAGGGCATCATATGTACGTGTATGTGTGTGCAAAATCGATATATCGTTCTTTCTCATTCCCACCCTCATGCTCGGCCAGAGAAGTACGTGCCCAAGTGAAGTATGCTGGAAGACAGTAGCGCACTGTAGCAACGACTATATCAGAGGCGAAGTGTAACCTCTCTTGGTATAGCTAACCGTAATAAAAATGCCCGCTTTTTTTTCTGAAGTTCAATGAGTTCTAGCTACTATGGACTAAGTCAGGCAAATGTGATTTTAATCTCTTTTAGAATGTACCACAACTTTTTCAAGAATAATTTCTATGTTATTATTATATTAAATAATTATTTTTATAAAATATATACAGGTTGGATTTTATTAAACTGTAATAATTTGGAAATTATAAAATTCCCTTTTTTTTCTAAATACAATTCAAATATAAGCTCCAGGAAAAATTGCTACGAAGGAAATTTTTTCACACTGACGCAAATTATGCACCTTGCCCGAAATAATGAAATACAGAGTGATCCGTTTGGGTATGGATAAAATGAAAACACTTTAAAACATTTACTACTGAAAATTATATTTTCAAACTTTGTGATGGGATTTCAAAGATGGGAAATTTCTCAGAATGCTACATGGCCACAATTGAGCACTCTGTACAACTCATAAAGGTGGTGCAATTCGGCCCATGCAGAGAATGTTCAATACACTTTGTTGCGACTCACTCCACAAGTTAACTTTAGGACTTGGTCGTAGGAGACATGTGGATTTTTTCCTTATCCAATAATGCAGTTGTGAATGTGTACTCTCCCGTTGATGTGTATGTACATAACCATTTGTTTAAGAAGCCGTCATTATCTTCAGTTCGTTAGCACACCATAGATGCAAAATGAAACGAGTTTTATGATCCTTATAGCGTAAGATTTGTAAACATTGTAAGAGATATGAATACAACTTCAGGTACTTTCGAACAATACGCTGACAAGACGTGCACGGTACACTCATCTCTGCTGACAGTCATCTTTAACTTTTCGTAGGGCTCCTTGTCATGGATTCAGAGATAGCTGCTTCTCGTACTGGGTTTCGCCTGCGACCTCCTGCATACTGTATAACACAAAACTGTTTCTATAAATGTTCGATAGCATCATTCAAATGATAAATAATAACTAATTTATTTTCAAGATTTGACCGTTCTTCCTCCATTAACAACACAATATTAAATTGATTCAACATTGTGGAATCTTATTTAGATACATTACGCACAACATACGTCGAAATGTTTGATACTCTCAAATTTAGCATATCAAAGAAGGCATATCATACTCGCTTTTGATTTATAGCGCCATTTCAATCATCTACGATTTTCATTTGTCATTTTGCATTGTTGATTTTCATTCTTGCCATATGTGGAAACTCCTATCTTTTAAGCAGAATATTACCGGCAAGAAATGTCTCTTATTATCTTATTAGCTTTTATAGTAATTTTTCATATTATCCATACCCAAGCGGGTCACTCTATATATCTTTGTTTCACTCTGTCACTTACGAACAGACAAGAGGAGGTGGAACATCAATTGAAATTGATTTTGTTTATCATCTCTTGTGCAACAAAGGGGATTAAGATAAATAATACAAATTTTAGAAAATAATTCTTTCATTAAAATATTAATTATAATTATTTTGTTATTACTGTTATTATTAAATTGCTATTGCCTTCCTGTCATTTGCTTATTAGTATGAATTTTGTTTATTTTATTTATTTGGTTATTTTGTTGTTGAGAGTGTTTGTGTATATAATGCAGACATCTGATAAATTGAACTGAGTTAAATTTTTTATTGTATTTATAGTGAGAACAGTTTAAAAGTCCCGCAAGTTAAATCAGCGTCGGTCCTGGTGGTGTAGTGGTTACCATACTTGCCTCCTAAACCCAAGATCGCGGGTTCGAACCCGGCCAGGACCGATGGATTTTTCCGGGCGTAAAAATCGTAAGTATGGCTTCCTTCGGAAGGGAAGTAAAGCCGTGGGTCCCGTGTCGTACATTTACGGCACGAAAAAGAACCTCAAGCCTGAAGGAGAGGCCTCTGAGCAAAATTTGTCGGCCGTTTCACGCCCTGAGTTGAATGGGACGCTGATGACCTGAGCTGTTAAAGAGCGTCCATAAATAAATCAATCAAAAAAAAAAAAAAGTTAAATCAGCCAACATGCGGAACGTATCCTTCCTATTGCTAAGATTCCCCTAGCGACAGTAGGAGCCATTCATTCTTCCTTCCAGTCAGTTGTGCAAATGCAAATAAGACGACCATGGTTACTGGAAGAAAAGCAAAGAAGATAAAAGGTGCGTCTTCGAGATAAGAAAATTGAACAAGTAGACAATGTCAGATATTTGGGTTGCACTTACTATAAATAGTGTCATTTATAGAAATAAAGAAATAAAACAGGCCAAAAGAAGCTATTAATAGGTACAGACAATTTTTCTGCGGACTTTTTTTTTGGGGGGGGGGAGTAAGGAAAGTGTGTCATTGTAGCATGCCGAAACCTGGACATTTAGACGGGGTGAGAAGAAGCGGCTGGAAGCAATGAAATATGTATATAGAGAAGAATGGGGCATATGAAATAGACAAAGTAAGAACACTTTTGTTCTTTTGGTTTATTTACGGACGCTCTTTAACATCTCGGTCATCAGCGTCCGATTCAATTCAAGATGTGAAACGATCGGTACATTTTGCTCAGAGGCCTCTTAATTCAGGCCTGAGATTCTTTACCGGATCTTCCCTTCGGAATGATTTTTACGCCCGAACAAATCTATTGACCCTGGGCCGGGATTGAACTTGCGATCTGGGGTCTAGGAGGTAAGGTATGGTTACCACTAGGCGACAAAGTAAGAAATGAAGATGTGTTAGAAAGAGCGAGCGAAAGGCGAATAACGCTGAAACAGATAAGGAAAAGAAGCTGACAGCGTCACTGGCTAATAAGAAACTATCTGCTGCAGGATGCATCGGAAGAAATGGTGAACGAGAGATTCGGGGCAGAGAAATATATCGGATGATAGACAAAATAAAGATAAAGATAAAGATGGGGAGGAAAGCGAAAAATAGAAAAAGTAGAAAATACAGAAAATGAATCAATGTAACGCTAATTATAACCTGCCATGTTTTACAGCATGGAGAATCTAATTGTGTTATGAATAAGTCAGGAGTCCAATGATGTATGCGGTTTCTCATACTCGCCTTTCCAGGGTGGGAGGAAACTCCGATAAAACTCCACCCTAGCAACTTTTGCATACTGGTAACAGAACTCGGGTACGCTAGTTGATAAGCAGACAATTATGCCTGAACCACTGAGTTATACATCACATTGGAAGTAATAAACCTGTGGCTAAGTTAGATGGGATTCTTTGAGGCAGTTCTAGAAGTAATAAACAAAACCAGGATTTCAAATTGACCATTGCATGCATTACGTTTCCTTTCGCTTTGTGTTCTTCCTTTCCTTCCTTCCCACTAACAATGTAACACTTTGCATGTTGTTCTCTTGAGTTGTTCACATAATAGTAAACTAAATTTTCATATAACAAAAATAGTTCTTTAATAACTCTCCCGTTCTTTTTTTTTTCTTCTTCTTCTGTGTTTATTTTAATTTTACACCATCGCCAGCTTCAGGAATTAGGCCATTTGAGGGAAAACAAACTGCATCTACTTCAAATGTTATAATCACAAAATTAATTCAAGGATGCTATAATTCAGAAAAGCGGGCTGCCAGTTCGAACTAGAGACAAAGAAGTCCAAGTTAGAATCTTTCGAGAACAGCATAGTTGACGAACCTGAGAGAAGGTACCAGGCTGAGCGAGGTCTGTCGTGACTTACTAACAACATCTTATGTTAGCTCAGTTAATCATGTTTCATTATTGTGTCCATCAACATTTTTTTATTTGCTTTATTTAAGGACGCTCTTTAACATCTCAAGTCATCGGCGTCCCATTCGATTCAGGGCGTGAAACGACCAACAAATTTTGCTCAGAGGCTTCTTCTTTCAGACTTAGGTTCTTTTTCGTGCCGTAAATGTACGACACGGGACCGACGGCTTTACTTCCATTCCGAAGGAAGCCAAACTTAAGATTTTTACGCCCGAAAAAAAATGCATCGACCCTGGCCAGGTTTGAACTCGCGATCTTGGGTTTAGAAGGCAAGTATGGTTACCACTACACCACCAGAACCGAGTTACTCATCAGTATTGATCGAGTCCATGATACACAGATGCAATTGGCATTTTTCACTTTTAGAGCTGTATCTTCACATTCTACGTCTTACCACTGGTAAGTCGGTCTACTGTAACCATCATACTTGCCTCGGAGACCCAAGACGTGTCTTCATTCCTGGCCAGGGTAATGATAACTTGCGCACGGTCGATGATTTTTTTCGGGAGTAATAATCCTTAGTATGGCTTCCTTCGGAAGAGAAGCCGTAAGTCCTATGCCGTAGATTTACGGCACGTAAAAGAATCTCAAGTCGAAAGAAGAGGCCGCTGTTCAACTGAAACGTAAAGGGCGTCCTTAAATAAACCAATTCAAATCAACCACTGGGAATATTCTTTGTTTAGCCAATACAAACTTGATGTTATTTATCGTCGCAAACCACGACTATTTAATCATTTGCAGAAACCCTGGAGAATCTCGAAACCTCAAGAAAATAACTGATTGAGTGCACTGTGCATCTGGGCTTTACCCGGGGGATTCAGCCTATGATTTTGGCACCTTACAGCTAAATTTATCAATTATGTGCTTCGACCTTAGAACGCCTCATGATGTGCTACGGAATTGAACGTTGTATGGTAGCACCACAATGGCAGGATCACGGGCAGGACGCGCAGTTGCCTACTTGTGGTGTCGGATGTTGGCCAAGTACGACTAGCGAAAAATACTTTGTAGTAGGTCGTGGTGTTCAAGCTGTGTTATTAGCAGATAGCTAGCTCGTTGTCAATGTGTAAATAGCACTGTCTTTGGTGACATTTTTTGGTGTAAGTTTCTTCTAAATACTGAATATTGCTATAAAGAAATTAACATGCCTTTCAGCTATGCCATTGCTTCCTGTTTCAACCACGATAGGAAAATGAAAGCACCCGGTATTTTGTATCACAGATTCAAATAAACAATTGAATGCAGTTATGTAAAAGAGCCGAAAGTTTTTCTGCAGAAATTTCCCGCATCTGTTCCGCACATTTTGACAAAAAAGATTACGAAAGAAATTTTAAGCAGAGCTTTTCAACTTAGTCCTAAAAAGATATTAAGTACTACTTTACTTTTACTTATTTATTTATTTTTTTTTTATTTTTTATTTTTTATTTTTTTATTTTTTTATTTTTTTTTTTTTTTTTTTTTTTGCTTGCATTGAGAAGTTTCCAGCCCTACTAAAAAGAAGACAAAAGAGACTTGGAAACAAAATGCAAATAAAATAGGAATAATACACCTTCTTATTACAAGAAACAAGCAGCATTACTTTCCTAAAGTAATGGAGTTAGTAGTAAAGACCCCTTGGCGGTCTAAAAATTACTCACAACTTCCAGATCATATTTTTTTCCGGCCAGTGGGTTACTGAAGTGTTGAAATTGACCGCCGTGGGGTTTTTTCGTTTTTTTATACATGTTCTATTGTGCAAGGACATATATGTTGTAATATTTACAATGAAGTATATTTTGTATATGATAAATAAGGTACAAACAAGTTTGGCGGTAGTGTGATTTTTTGTGGCATTTTCTAGCATCAATTTCATTCATGCACTGTGGACTTTTTTCATTTATTTTCTGTTTATTAAGTACACAAAATTTATTGTGCAAGTATAAGCATATTGTAATTATTTTGTTAAATGTGTATTGTAATTACGCGTTTTAATTATTTAAATTTATTATTTTTATTGATTATTTCGTTTATTTTGTAGAATGGTGGCGTAATTTTGAACCAATAAGGAAAAGCCAAATTTCTGGGATGTTAAAGAATAATATCAAAATTGTTTTAATATTTTAAATGATGTGATTATACGTTGTGTTGTAAAATTTGTAAATTTTATAATGATGATGGAGTAAATGTGCTTGCTATTTGGAATAAAATAGAAGAACGCATGCTCAATAGTTGACGAATCCCAAAAATATTTCGTTTGATAAAATGCCATAGATGATGCACAAAAAATGAAAATATAACGCATATCTCTTTATATATAAAGAAAATACATAAATAAAAGGTACTACATTAAGTATTTAATGTTCAAAATCACTTTTCACCCCCACACTAGACGATGTGGAAATTAACTTCAGTGTTTGCCGTTGTAAAGAAATTGATATTTCGATGGAAAAGGAAGTGGGAACTGGTCTAATGCCCCTCACGCTTACTTGCGCAAGTACTTGCTGTGTACCACTGATAGTCTTTACTTTCCTATTCGTTTCATCATTTGCTCATATTCATCTATCGTTCTGGCGAAGACTGCAACATATGGCGGCTCTGGTGAAGACCCCTTTTTTATCTCCTGCAGCGATATTAAATGAGGTAACTGTGTTTTAATTAAATAAAAAATTTTATGGGTGGAGGGAAAGATTTGGAAAATAAAATTTGATTTGATAGGTTTTGGGTGTAATCTCAGGGGCAAATAATTCCTTCCTCTCCGACGATGGTTACCGCTGTCTTACAGTTTTGCCACAGCTGTTGAGACTCTGCTGCTGAATATTTTTATGGCCCTGTGATCATGGGGGAAGGAGTCCAGGAGGTTAATAATATTTTCCGTTAAGGAAGGTAAACGCAATTTATTATTCATACACTGTTACACATAAGATGTACTGCACTCAACTAATAAAGTCCATCACTTAATACTCTTCCAATACTAACTACCGCTTTCCACTAACTGAAGTGAATTGAGAAAGTCCTTCCACTGATATTGCCCCGCTGAATACTATTGCAAAACTGACTGCGGGCCACAAAATTGCAAGACTAAATAAATATGGTTTACGTGACTTTTTTCATGTAGAATCAACTAAGAGGTTGGTTTCTTCCCTTGAACAGGTTATTCGCCTGGCTTTTCATACCTGCAGTCGCCAAGTGTTTTATGGTGTCCACCCTGCTTAAGAAATTTTCTAACAGAATACCAATCGACATCTTGCTCAAGGATTCTTTACAAATATTGTTACAACAGGCTACAGAATTCTTCAATTCTAAAAAAAACAAAAAATCCATTGGACAATAAAACCTTGGGAATATTACTTATCTTATACTAGATTCTATTTTTTTTTTTTTTTTGAAGGACAAATAGAATCTAGTAAGACTCCCCTTCAGCAAAATCAAAGGGACTTCGATTTGTTTCAGTTAAACAAGAAACAAATCAATTCTCAGGTCAGATTTTATGACTGCAGTAGCTTGCTGCACACTTGCGAGAAAATAGCATTTTACACTCAACACTTATACAGGAAAATGACGTTATTACACTCATGACTATAATGAGAAAGTTACACAAAATTATTTGCTACAATCAATGTAATTATATATGGGGGTGGCAGCTCATAAGTACTGCCTCACAATTTTGAGTTTGGTTTCGCCTTTCCTTGTATTCTGAACCCGGGAATGGGACGCTTGCTTCAAAATTGTACGAGAAACAGTGATTCCCACAATGCTATCATTTTCGAGTGAGATGGCACGGTTTGTTTGTACTTCATATTTTCCTTGAAAGGATTAAAATGAGAAAAGTTCATAACAAACTTACATGTCGGTCTCATTAAAGACATGTATAAACTTCTCGTAGCAAGAGGCCTGCGCACGTAAACACGCCACTTTTCGTCTGGAAACAGCATTTTGTGGCATGCCTTATCGGACTTTGAAATGGAAATAACAGCATTGCGTGTAAGCAGGGCTATGAATAGTTATGTCGCAAGTCTTTTATAGACCAAACATCCGCTACAAGCAGAACTTGCTAGCAGGGAAAATGTCTTGAAATCTAATTTACTTCCACTTTCAGCAAAAACTTAATATCTAATGAGATTAAGGAAAGTAAACAAACGAAAATAAGATCATTTATGAATTATATTACGGAAATTTGATCTAGTTTTCACATTATTTCGTGCAGTATTTTTATACAACTCTGCATACTTTATATTTTTAAACTCTTTTTAATTAGCGATGAAAATAATTCAGTTTAAATTGGGGAGCCGAACAGAAAGACAAGGGAAGTTCTACGTATTTATTTAGCCGGGTAAGAAAATGTATGTTCTCAAAAACGCAAATGGGTTTTTTCAGCACTTTCAGCACTCAGGCGAAGCTATGTGTATTAGCAACCTGGATACTGTGGTAATAGCACGAGACCCTGACGTGACAATGGCATCAAGCCGAGTATTTCTTCAGTTTTATTCATAGTAAAAACAATAAATGTATTTTAAAGTTTATGTTTGTTATGAAGATATTAGATAAAATGCTGGTAAGGCTTTGAAGTAGAGTTTTCAATATGTATCATGTTCTAAAATACATTTCTGTAAGATAAGGGGAATGCCCTATAAAGGGAGAGCCGTACAATTACTAAACACTTGGAAGTCTTTTTCGTATAGGGTGAACGTATTCTTGTTGCGGATTACAGTACCGTTATAATAGTACCAAGTACACGGCAATATACAACTGCGTAATATTTATGGCACTTAAGACTAGTCTTATGATATCATTAAAATTGAAATTTATTGAAGTGCTAAGAAAAACATAAATACATTTTAGGTGTATTACAAGAATTTTAATACAATAATTTTGTACTAATATCTTTATCTAAATTCTAAATAATTAAACAAAATACAACATTTCCATTCGATTGTATCAGTCTACAGTCCCCAGTTCATTAGTAGCTATGGCGTCATTAACAAATCATTCTGGATTTTATCTAATTACTCCATTTTGCCCTAACCTCCTATCTCGCAACCTTAACACATTGCCAATCTTGTCATGGTCTTGTACATTTTTCCCATATTGCTCACTGGAGTGGCGGATAAACGAGAGCTTCTGTCATATGACCCCGGGCTTTATACAGTACAATGGTTATGTGCTGGATCCACTTATCATTTATTCTGAAGGTTACACCAAAATACTTAAAACATTTGTTAGTTATATATTTTGATATTTCCAACTCTCATTCTTACAATAGACGGTTCCATATTTAAAAGTTATTGTTTTGGTTTTGGCGGAATTCACAGTCATCCCCCAATAACTGCAGTAATCCGCTAGTTTGTCCAACACTTTCTGCAAATCATTATAGTAGTTGATTATATTACTAGGTCGTACTATATAAAAAAACTGGGAACTTAATTCCATTAATTTCCGGTGCGTTCATCTCTTCCGCAAGAAACACATCTACAATCGTCTGCAAATAGATTAAACAACAGCGATGACAAAATACAGTCTTGTCTAACGCCCTTGGAGGCATTCCGACTTTCAGATATATAATGCTGGTTCACTATGGTACAGAATTTAACGATTTTAAATACAGAGGGTGCCAAAAATGTACACAAACTTCAAGCAAAGAAAAAACTGTATTAACATAAAATTGAAATCACACAAACAGAAAATGATGGCCACTAATCATCTTAGACTTTTACAGTTACAACAGTTGCTCAAAACGCCAACCATCGGCGTCGATACACTTCTGAGTGCGTTGAACTACTGATTGAGCAAAGTTTACGAAAGTGTCCTCAGCGATTGCAGCACATGCCGTTTCAATTCCTTCCCGAAGTGCTGCCAGTGTAACTGGTTTTCTGCGGTATACAACATCCTTAAGAGTTCCCCATAAGATTTAGATCCGGAGAACGCGGTGGAAACTCAATCGGACCTCTTCGTTCTATCCAGTGCCTTGAAAGATTGTCACCAAGGTGCGCATGTGCACCATCCTGTTGGAAGTGAAATTCCTCGTTTCTATAGAGTGTATGAATGGCAGGTAAGAGGGGTGTGCGTATCATGTTCAAGTTCACTAGGCCAGTTCCCTTTCCTTCAAAAAAGAATGGTCCAATTAGACCCCTAGATGACAACCCACACCAAACATTAATTCCAGGTAAATTAACAGCCTTTGCAAGATAACATGTGGATTGTTTGCAGTAGACACATTTATGCAGGTTAACAGTTCCGTTCAACTTAAATTGTGCCTCATCGAACCAAACAACTTTCACTAAGAAGGCTTCATCTCCTTGCATCATGTTCCTAAATCACTCACAATACTGCATTATCCGATCAGGGTCATCTTCATTTAATGTATGCAAAAGTCTTGAGATGAAAACTTTCAACTTTGCTGTTTTAATATTACGACGTACGCTGGTTCTGCTAATCCCAGTCTCACGTGCACATTGCTTTGTAGATTTCTGCGGCGAGTGCTCAAAACGTTTCAAAACCATAGCCGAGAATGTGGGACTTCTGTGCGAGGTCTCTCATATCTGCCCTTGAGAACATGACATACCGTACCATGAGTCTCAAATTTGTCTCGAATGCGTGCGATTGTTACTCGCGTTGGCGGTGGCTCCATTTTGTTCTAGCAACGCTAACATAACGTAAAGTGAGTCACATTTGTTTACAGAACATCATACAATACACTTGGCTTCATTTGTTCATTGTTGATTTACCTGTCACGTAGCAACGCTATCATAATGTATGTAAGTCACATCTTGTTACAGAACATAATACTACACATTACTGTTGTTTTTCGGTTCAATTTTGAAATATATTAAATAGATATCTACTGTGAAAGTGTGTATACCTTTTTTGGCAACCTCGGTATTTTCCTTAGATCCTGGATCATTTTATCCCACAGACCCTGGTTGAGCAATTTCTCTCAAAGTGCCAAAAGTCATTTTGAAATCAACAAATGCACTGTGAAGCTTTCCCCTTTTCTGTTTTAGGCTGCTGTTTATTAAAGTGCCCAATACGAATTTACTATCAATAGTGAATCTAAAATGGGTTTGGCATTTCGAGATCGTAGCAAAAGCTTAATCCAGAAGCTTGTGCTGTCACTGCAATACGAGTATACTTTACCCAGAAAAGAAAGCTATGAACTATTCCTGAAATTACTATAATCGTTGTAACCTCCTTTCCCTTTGTATCATAACCACCGTGCATTCTTTCGGTTATCTCCCTTCATTTAACAGTTTATTGCATGCTAATGTCATAATGTCCGCGATCTTGTTTACGTCAAGAGCATGCTTCAAGAATTCCCCTGGTATTTCATTACTCCCGGAACTTTGTAACAATTTCATTTTTCATCATGTCCCGATCCAGAATTTCTATATGGACACCCCTAAACAGCCCCCTTATTAAATTTCCCGATTTTTATCTACCCTGTCACTCCAAAAACCTCGATAAAATGTTCTAGCCATAATTTTGCAAATAGACTGTTTTGCATTCTTTTTTGACAGTGTTCGCCAGTGTCCCCCCTTTCAGCTACAGTTACCAATCTGTTAGCTGTTTTTATTTGTCATTCCTCTTTGCATACTGTCATGGATTATTTGTCCTTCCTTTCCTTCTGAGAGTTCGCAGTGCTACTTCTGCCTCCTTCTTTGCTTTCCTATATGCTTTGTTGTACCGTTGTTTATTTTCGATACCGATTGTTTTTACTCTTACTGTCTAGTTCTAGCCACTCGGCATTAGAAATGTTACAATTTCCTTCTCGTTTTCCCCCGAAATATCATTGTTTATCCTGCCCAAGTATTCTACTCTCCCTTCTTTTATTCAGTGATGCCTTAAAATAGGAACATTTCGTGTTCGTTAACTATGTTGGTTCTGGCTGTTTGAGTCTAAGCTGTAATCGTAAATGATGCGATACTGTTCTGTTTATGATTTCAAACTTCGTAATGAGCTGTAATACTCCTTGAGAAAATACTGCATAATACATCGCATTCTCCCCGTTTTCATTTATAAAGGTTAGTTACTCTTCCATATTTCCCGTTCAGACGTTCCAATTTAAATGCATCACAGGGAAAGAGTAACTTCCTACCATTAGCCGTTAAAATGCGATCTTTGCTTGATCTGATAGCCCATCTACAGTCTTTTGTATCTCTATCTATTGCTACATTTTCTCTTCCGATTCTGACATTAAAATCACCCACGAGTATTAGCTCTATTTGTGGAAATCATTCATTTAAATCTATTAACAATTCAGCTAGATCTGTGAAAGGTCAGGACTGCCATATGGGGATGAGGCTGCCGAGCGAATTAACACAGAATTCGACATTAACGTTTACTAAATTACAATATAAAAAAAAACTGCCTTCTTCCATACTACGTGCGTGTTCCTTTGCAAGTCGTTCTTAAAACCTTTAGCTACACCATCTAGATTTCTCACTTTCTGTGCTCTCCAACTTGCCCCATATCCTTCACATCCATGTTCCCGCCTTCAATTAGGTCGCTTTCTGTCAGGAAATTTAGAAAATTGTCATCTGCCAACGTTTTCTTTGAACCTTCCACATTCCAGGTGGTACGCAGAACAAAAACTACATTTAAACTTAATAATGAGCAAAAAGTTAACTATGGGAAAGAACTACATAAGTTGAATTTTCAGGACTAGTTAGGCTTAGCCTGGGAAAAAATTAATCGACGAAACAGTTATCCCTCTTGTGAGAACATGGAAGATTAGCAATATACCGGCACATTGTCCAGACATGAGGCAGTGGCGGATGAGCCTTGGAGCAAAGTTTACATACTGGAATAAGGGCAGGTTAGCATGTTGGGACTTGCTTGCGCTGGAAGAGAATTGGTCAAATCTGAGTGCATTTCTTTATAAAGTGCGCCTATTTAGAAGCTGTGTATGTAAACAACATATAATTGTAATATAAAGATGCATGAAATAGACAAAAAGTGTGTTTGTTTTGGTTTTAATAGTAGTGATTCGTTATAAGTTAAATATTATTCTGGTATAGTTATATTATTTATCAGTGTTATATAGTAGCATGTACCCAAGCTGTGGATATTACGCAAAATTTAATGTTTATAGTTTGTAAAATAAACTCCATTATCTATCTATAATTTCATCGTTTACCTGCCGCCACGGGTGGTCGAGGTCGTTAAGGCGCAGACTCGTGAGCGGGAGATCTTCTGGGGTTCGAATCCCGCCAGGATCGTCCTTCCTTATTGAGGTTTTTTTCCAGGTTTTCTTCAGTCCGCATGATTGACAAATGCCGGGGAGGTACCCTAAACTTAGGCCTGGAACGATTCCTTCCTTAAAAATAAATCCTTTCCCAATATATCATTTCATCTCATGTATCATCAGTGTCCATCGTCTGTGGTGCCCCTGTAGCAAAAATGGGCGTTAAACACTATTTATTCATCGTTTCCCTGATTTGGTTACGCTGGAAGGTGCTGCGTGTTGCGTCTTAAGGCGGAATGTATAATTCTTTTGTTTATTGCTTTATTAATTTTTAATAATTGTGAAACTGCTAATTCATAATGAAAAGGAATAAAATATATATTCTGAAAGTGCTCCTCCAGCAGAGGTTACCAGGACATGTGACCCTCTAGAGCTGCTTCTGTTGACCTGTTAGGACAGAGGTTTCCAAATTTCTTGCATATACGAGCACCTTTTCGAGAATGAAATTGCTGGCGACCCCTGCATTTACTTCGCTGCTTAACAATAATCAATTTGCAAATTCGCGCGCACGCTTCAATAATGTGACATCAGCTATTATTATGCCGCTGTATAACTAGTCAAAATAATCATAATGCAACACTTAAGTTTAGGACATCAGTCAACCCTTGCAAGCTGGCCTGGTTTTGGGGTTTTAAGGATATATTGTCTCTATTGTCATCTGAACGACAAGAAATACAACACCACACGGTAATTCTCAACATTAACCAGAACAAATACAATTTCTAAGAAAAAGGAAACCCAACAGGTTTTTTTTTCCCCATAGCATTTAGTTTATTATTACGATCTTTGCGTATCGACGTATCGACGTAAGAGCTATCCGTTACAAGATGAAGCCGAATATCCGTAGGAATAAGTGTAATTAGAAAATTGTATTGCAATTAACTTTATCATTAATGTATGTTCTCTTCTCTATAAATAATCTCATGATTCACTGATAGTAATGAAGTTATTGAAAAATTGTAAGCATATCAGAGGAAAGTTAACGAGTGTAAATGGTATGAAACATTTCACCAAGTATCGAAGTTATTATAGTAAAACTGCGAAGAAAATTGTTGTACTATACTTAGATGCTGAATGCCTTTTCTCGCCAGCTCGGAGCCTTCCACAAGGTTATTCTTTGTATTCCTGCATTGTATAATTTTTAAAAGGACAGAAGTCGTTGGAACGTACAAAAGGAGCGAGCTTGGGTGAACAAGAAAGCTGAAAAATCCTTTTTTAAGGGAGACTTTTAAAAAGTGAAATCCTTCGAAGAAACCTTGGTTGCGTCAACGCGGTTATTAAAAGAAGAATAAGGAGTAGCGTTAAGGATAATTGACGGATATTCACAAGCCGAGTTTCAATCAAATGTTCTAGAAATTTCGAAGGGTTTAAACCTTATAACCAGAAAGTCGCATTTGTTCCTGAAGCTTCTATAGTAGAAATGATTAAATATGACAGAAAGCTTCCAGAAGGCTCTGGCGTTTAAATTTAAATAGCAGGTGGCGTTTAAATTGGTTAAGCTTAAACCTAGTATAAAGAGTCCATTTTAGGGGCACTTTGGTCAGCTGTTCAGTTGCTTGTAGATCGCGAGGAGAGGATTTAGTCGTCGCTTATACAAGTCTTTCTTTACTGCATACCGGTAGATTGCAGGAGAGGATTCAAGAATTTTACATGTGTGGTGGGGTCTCCGGAGGGAAGCAGGGGTCTTGGGAACTCATTTTATTCCATTGGTCAGTCGCTGTCGTGATGAGTGAGAAAGTGGTGCATCCCTCTGTTGTGCAACGCGAGATGATCAAGTTTCTCGTCAATGAGAATGCTAATTCATCTGAAATTTACCGTCGGTCACTCCCACAGTTTGAGGAAAGGACACTTTCAAGGGCCCGAGTGAAACATTGGTGCCGCGAGTTTAAGGAAGGACGTGATCATGTTGAAAACATTGCCCATTCACGCCGCCCTTGCACCAGCATCGTGCCACAGAACATCCAAGCTGTTCGTAACCTCATTGAAGAGGGTCGCCACATCACAGTGCTTGCAATATCTCTAGAACTTCTCATAAGTTATGGGAATGTCCAATAAATCATTCGGAGGAAGTTGAGAATGCAAAAAAGTGTCATCCCGTTGAGGTCCGCGGTTGCTCGCTGCAGAACAGAAAGCTGTGCGAGTTCAAATTTCTCGTACACTTCTCGCGCATCATGAATTATATTTTTTGGACAAAATCATCACATGTGATGAGACATGGGTGCACCATTACAGCTCCCAATCAAAGAGAGCCAATATGGAATGGAGAAGTGGCAGCCAAGACACGGCTGTCTATAGGGAAGGTTTTGGCCATGGTGTTCTGGGACTCTAAAGGTGTTAATATCCTCCAAGAACGACAGACCATTAATGCTGCCTACTACTGTGAGCTTCTGGTCAAGTTCGAGCTAACTTCCGGTGAAAAAGGCGCAACAGCGCAATCAAAAATGTGTTGATTATGCAAGAAAATGTCAAACCACACACCGCAGCAGCAACACAAAAAATTGGTTGATAAGCATGGACTGCCCTTCCACGTCCACCCTACAATCCGAATCTCTCACCGTGCGACTTCTTTATGTCCGGTCCGCTCAAAGAAGCTCTTGGTGAACAGCGCTTCACAACCAACGAGGAGGTAAAATGCTTCGTGAGCAACTGGCTCCACACCCGTCCTCGTACTTCCTTTGAAAGTGTCATTAAAAATTGCCCATCCTTTGGAACGAATGCGTAAATAAGATGGGAAACTATGTAGAAAAATACGAAAATGCTAAATTTCAATTAAATGTTATAATGAAATGTTTGTAGCTAAAGGCTTGTATATATTTGATCCGCCTAAGTAGATCCCGAAGAGAGGAGCTGTTGCATTTAAGACTCCGAGGTGAAAGTCAATCACTTTTTAAATTCCGACGCGAAGTTAAGTGTTTAGTGTGTCGCGGCAAGGCGCCGCAGTTGTAAGGTAATGCAGTGTTAAATCTACAACGTTTTTCTAGTGTATGACAACTGAAAACCGCGCCCGTTGATGGAAAGCGTTCAATATACATGAAGTGTCCATACAGATCGTAAGTCACGGCGCCGGGGTGTATGACTATCGCGAATGAACTGCATTTAGTGAGTTCTTCTTCGTGTGGTAGAAGCTGCGAGTTACCCAGCGAACAATCTTCCAGTAAAGGATGAGCTTGTCAGGCAGTTCGAAGCGCAATAAAGTCGGTCCTTGGTGTAGTGGTAACCATACTTGCCTCCTAAACCCAAGATCGCGGGTTCAAACTCAGCCAGGATCGATGGATTTTTTCGGAGCGTAAAATTCCTAAGTATGGCTACCTTCGGAAGGGAAGTAAAACTGTGGGTCCCGTGTCGTACATTTACGGCACGAAAAAGAACCTCAAGCCTGAAAGAAGAGGCCTCTGAGCAAAATTTGTCGGCCGTTTCACGTACTGAATTGAATGGGACGCTGATGACCTGAGATGTTAAACAGCGTCCGTAAATAAACCAAATCAACAATCAACAAAAGCACAATAAAATGCTAAATCATTTCCTTGCTAGAGGCTCATGGCGAAGCAAGAAACATTAGATATCATTCGAATAAATCGATTGTGCAGATTAATTACGTAAAAGCTCTTCAATCAGTCCGGACATCCGCTCTTTCCACCCCTTTAATAAAAATGATGGAAGTTACAAAAATTACTCTGGGAAAATCACTACGACCGACTGACCGAGTCGGTCCTGGTGGTGTAGTGGTAGTCATACTTGCCTCCTAAGCCCATTTCTGGGTTTGATAGACCGATAGAATTTTTCGAGCGTAAAAATCCTAGGTATGGCTTCCTTCGGAACGGAAGTAAAGCCGTGGGTCCCATGTCGTACATTTACGGCACGATAAAGAACCTCAAGCCTGAAAGAAGAGGCCTCTGAGCAAAATTTGGCGGCCGTTTCAGGCCCTGATTTGAATGGGACGCTGATGACCTGAGATGTTAAAGAGGGTCAGTAAATAATAATAATAATAATAATAATAATAATAATAATAATAATAATAATAATAATAATAACAACAACAACAACGACTGGAACTGGTAATGGTGAGTTTATAGCATGTCAGCCGTGGCAATTACACTGACAGGATCTGCCAACCGGGAAACTGCAGGAAGAAACTGTAAGAAAGCTGGCTCATCTAACATTGGCCTGCTTCGCCAATAAATCCTTTCAAAAATCAAAACTTCTTAAACAAAACATAATTAATTTCCCGACCAAAATGACATGTACAATTTGCGGCCATTAAATCGAACCATCCTGAAACAATTAAAGCACGCTTGTTAATTAACCCCCCCCCCTCTATTTATACCCGTTCCAAAGATTTTACACGTTTCGAGTACGGTGATCCACTCGGTAAAATTGCATGAAGGCAAGGGGTTTTGTTTATAGAAATATTTAAGTAACTCATATAAGGTAATCTTGAGTTATTTGAATTTTTTTCATTTGCCATTGGCCCGATATTTAAAGAAAAATGACTCCACTTTAAGAGGGTTGTCCTCAGCCGGATGGTTCGTGAAAATGTATATAATGTTATACAGTATTTAAAAAAGAAAAAATAACCTATACAATGTTAATATAACTAGAAGTATCATCCGGGTTGTTATGCTTGGTCTGCTCAGGATGAGACTTCCAGACGTTTCGTACACACTGCGATGGACATCTTCAATGGCGTGCACGAAGTCTCCTTGGAGGGAGTATCCCTGCGTCTGCAATACGGTGCAATAAATAACCTTATATTATGTGTATTAGTGTTCAGTGAATTTTAGATGTGTACAGTGTAGATGTCATAGCGAGAAGAATATTTCGGTACTTTGGCATTACTCAAAGGCCAGAATGCCACTTTGGACTGCACTCGACGTAGATGTCATAGTTTAAAATATTTGTTATATTTCTCGCATCATTCATTTTATTAATTATGACTAGTTGAGTGGAAAAGATTGCCTTATGGCCTTAACTTTTACATTCTAGGTGCACAGGGGAACGAAAAAATCCAAAGCCGACCACAAGGGATTTGAACCCTGTACCTCCAGAATGCGAGTCTCGAATTTTATCGCCTAAGCCACATTCTCAATGGAACAATGCTGGTAGAGTGTTAACCAAAATAACGGATGCCTATTATTGTTGCACTGAAGAATTGAAGGAAAAAACAAAACAACCAAGATTGGCGCGCAAAATGTGTTTATTCATTAGAACAGCTCGCCTTCCCCATTCGTCGACAGTAGTAGTAGTAGTAGTAGTAGTAGTAGTAGTAGTAGTAGTAGTAGTAGTAGTAGCAGCAGTAGAAGTAGTAGTAGTGGTAGCAGTAGCAGCAGCAGTAGTAGTAGTAGTAGTAGAGTAGTAGTAGTGGTAGTAGTAGTAGTAGAAGTAGTAGTAGTAGTAGCAGCAGCAGCAGCAGTAGTAGTAGTAGTAGTAGCAGTAGAAGTAGTAGTAGTAGTAGTAGAAGTAGTAGTAGTAGTAGCAGTAGTAGTAGTAGTAGCAGTAGAAGTAGTAGTAGTAGTATTAGTAGCAGTAGTATTAGTGGTAGTAGTAGTAGAGTAGTAGTAGTAGTAGTAGTAGTAGTAGTAGTAGTAGCAGCAGCAGTAGTAGTAGTAGTAGTAGCAGTAGAAGTAGTAGTAGTAGTAGTAGTAGTAGTAGTAGTAGTAGTAGTAGCAGCAGCAGCAGTAGTAGTAGTAGTAGTAGTAGTAGCAGTAGAAGTAGTAGTAGTAGTATTAGTAGCAGTAGTATTAGTGGTAGTAGTAGTAGAGTAGTAGTAGTAGTAGTAGTAGCAGCAGCAGCAGCAGCAGTAGTAGTAGTAGTAGCAGTAGAAGTAGTAGTAGTAGTAGTAGTAGAAGTAGTAGTAGTAGCAGTAGAAGTAGTAGTAACAGTAGTAGTAGTGGTAGTAGTGGTAGTAGTAGTAGTAGCAGTAGCAGTAGTAGTAGTAGTAGCAGTAGAAGTAGTAGTAGTAGTAGTAGTAGTAGTAGCAGTAGAAGTAGTAGTAGTAGTAGTAGTAGTAGTAGCAGTAGAAGTAGTAGTAACAGTAGTAGTAGTGGTAGTAGTGGTAGTAGTAGTAGTAGCAGTAGCAGTAGTAGTAGTAGTAGCAGTAGAAGTAGTAGTAGTAGTAGTAGTAGTAGTAGTAGTAGCAGTAGAAGTAGTAGTAGTAGTAGTAGTAGTAGTAGTAGTAGTAGCAGTAGTAGTAGTAGTAGTAATAGTAGTAGTAGTAGTAGTAATAGTAGTAGTAATAGTAGTAGTAGTAGTAGTAATAGTAGTAGTAGTAGTAGTAGTAATAGTAGTAGTAGTAGTAGTAGTAGTAGTAGTAGTAGTAGTAGTAGTAGTAGTAGTAGTAGTATTAGTAGTAGTAATATAGGAATTTTGCTTTGAATTGATTCCTCATCTACTGTACTCACCTGATTTAGCTCGTAGAACTTCCTCCTGTTCCAAAAGAAGAAAATTTCGCCCAATGAGAATGTCTCTTTCTGTAGACCCAAGTAGATTATTTGAGAAATAAAAATGATATATTTAAAAAAAGTATATGTTTGACTTGAATTTATCAAACTTTTTAAAATGATCTCATTCCTGAAATTATAAAGACAGACACTTTTATCTATTTTTTTCCACTATGAATCATATTCCTAGCATTCATCATTTGAGAGCTACAGACCCTTAAACCGAGGCGACTTTGCTCCGGCTAACTCATATTTTCCGATCGTAAACATGCCAGAAGCACGAATACGACCAGTGGGAATTGGCTGGCAAGTTTTACAGCTATCGAATTTAGATAAACTCATGTCGCTCTATATATTTCGTTGAAAATAATTTGTCAACACGATTCAAGGGAAGCCCAGTGTTTATATATCATAAAATTTAGAACTAATTTATTTCAGCTCAACTACATTAGGTAACACTTAGGATATCCTTCCAAACTAGCTACAAAAGCTTTATTTCGGATCCTGGATCAAATTTCTTTCCGTTTCTCCGTAGCTTTTCCTCAGTTTGAGAAAGCGAATGCCAAATTGTTTAATGCGCTGCCGAACTCCAAACTCACTTGAGTCAACTTTATTCGCTCATTCGATTTATCCTTTCTAATGCTTTGCCAGTTGCTAAAGAACATTGTCCAGCTGTAATAAATAATATGAGAAATTGTCTTTATCTTGAAAAAATACATTTTTTAGTTGTAGATCTTTGAACCTTCGTACACTATATTGTGACTTTTTGGTTTCTTCAGCTTGGCAACATTCAGTTAATTTCATAGTGTATTGTGCGTTAATAACAAGGAGTAGTTGAATTCATTTAGGCACAAATCAGACCTTCACCAACTTTTAGAGTCGTTTAAGAAATGCATGGTCAGTTTAGTGAAAAAGTTGTGAACGAGGCAGTCTCACTGATGTCACATGTGCAATAATGGAATATGCCAACATCCTTATGGGCAAAAAACAAAACTCGTTCAACTTGACATCTCTATCTGTTGCGTCAACGATTGTCCACCAGTTCGAACATTCAAACATTTGTGCTAAATGACTCCCTCGACGATTAACTGCAGATCATAAGCAACAGAAAATCATCGTTTCTGAGAAATATCTACTAGTAAGATGAAGGTAATAACGTTATAACGGTCAAAAAACAATTATTCATGGAGTGCCTCACAAAACTTTTGCTCAGAAAAACATATTTAACACAGTACTCTAAGTTGTAAAGTCATTGGCGTTCTCTACCGAGACTCTGAAGAAATTACTGGTCGATGTACTGCCTCGTGGTGAAACAACTCCGAAGTTTACGTCAAAACTCTTCGGAAGTTGAAGAAACAGATCCGGTGCGTCCTCCCTCAGAATGATGCGGACAAAGTTCTTTTAACAACGCGAAACCACACACCTAGAAGAGATCATTGAGTTTCTGTGTGCTGTTCTTCCTACGTATCTTCGCCCTGCGTCTTGCACCTTCTCATTTCCATCTCTTCGGTCCTTTGAAAGATGCATTCTGCACGAACAGATTTGACGACGACGGGAGAGTCAGGGGTGCTGAGGGGCAGGTCTGCAGACATGCAGGCCCTGTCATCTATGTGACACAACGTCATAGATTTTCAGAAAAAAGACATTGTATAGTCAAAGAATTGAGAAACAATCCAAGTTATTTGCAACTGATACAAAACAAATTCTGAAAGAGCAATAAAAGAAATTTCCTTTTACTGTAAGCTAAAATAATATACCGCATTTTACAGCCTATGTTTTTGGGTTTAAAATATTTTTGCCCATGTTTTGTACATGCTTTTGATTGTATAGCAAATTATATTGAAGTAGTTGTCGTTGAACCTTGTAAGTTTTATTATTTTTGTGCTGTTTTGTTGAATCGCCTTTTCGTGTTCATTTTCTGGGAGTTCCTAAAGTGAGAGCTTGTAGATATCAACGGGAGAAACCGTTTTTAAGTTGCTGATACTTTTTTTCGTCGCTAAAATCGATGATAGAAGCATTTCTCATATTTCAATTTTGGGAAAAGAAATTAAAATGAGAATCAAGAAAGTGGATTACAACCAAATTTTCGGTTTGGTGTTCTAAATTCTTAACACGTCTTTTGTTGTCAAGAAAATTGCTACTTTCTCTTTCTCATGAAGAACATTTTAGAAAGGTTCGTTCTTATGTATTCATAAGCGTGCAGGAGACAAACATTCATCTTTAGATCTGATCATTCAGTTGTAGAAATATCTTCAGATTCTTGAACGATTCTTACCAAATTCATGTGACTTGACTCAATGTAGGTTCAAATTTTAAACATGTGACACATGATCACATAATGTTTTGAGTTCTGCGAACCTTCCGGGTGAGCCTTGCAGAATGCCAGACCAGGAAATCGTCGCTTGTTTTCGAATGCTAAGTAGGGCTGTCAGGTCTTGGGCGTGGTACAGCAAATAACAAACGTCTACAGACTATGGGGCAGTGTGAGACAAAGGTTCCTTTTCTATTAACAGCCTCATTCTCCTTAAGGCCTATAAAATGAGAATTGTTCTTCATGCAGACAAATGGGCTTATTTTTATTATTTTGTTACAGTGTGCCATGAGTGAATGGGGACAAGCGGTTTGATGTAGAAGGAACTGAGCATGGAACCCAGTACATAGACTGTAGATGATTCTTGTATGATTGATTTCAAAAAGTGTGGCGGAGAAGTTCAAGTGCTAAATATAATATTTCATATATTGATAGAATTTAACAACCACAAAGTACATAACAATACAAGGGAAAATTACTACTCTTGAATTTTAAATATTCATTATTCTTAAGAATGTTTAGTCCCTTATGCTTTGTTACACATCTTACTTTCAGCTACAAGAAATTAAATATTAATTAATGCTGTTAATGATAATTTATATGAAACACTTCTCCCGTTTCTCATATACATTTACGAACTTTGGAACGTTTACTTCTGCAAGCTTCCTTCCTTTTCCCCAACCTACGGGGTGTTAATAGGAGTTTAACGTCTCGTTTGCTGGAAGTCATCTCTAGCAACGCCGCAGGTTTTGTGATAGCACAGCTAACAACGTTGCAAACATTTCACTTACTGGTGAAAAATTTGGCGTTTGTCTTAAAAGGGGAGCTAAGTTACATAAAAATTCATAAGAACAGCATTTAGTGACGCCCAGCAAAATCGTGCTTTGTTTCATCAGTGTTGTAGATGTTATTTTTTCATTAGACATTTCAGGGTCATCTATTGTAATATTCTGTGTCCTTGAATAATTTAAAATACAAATGAACTTTGTAAGCATTTTTTAAACTCTTGACATCTGAATTGTTTCCACATACGCATTGTATTTTGTGTACAAAGAGGCCATTTTCTCTACAACTCAAACGTTCAATTTATCACGAATATCCTTGAAATGACTGACTCTGGCCGTAAGTTCATTTATTCAGTTTGATGGTCATATTATTGCACATTTTATTTCATTGTTTGCTAACAGTGCCAAGACACGCAAAATCGTCATTATGTTTAAGTAAAGTTCATGTAGAACCAGAGTATGTTTTCGGATGCTTCCTCTAATCCAAACTTGGCATGTCACCCGTTCGTTTAGTTCTGAATCCACTGCTCTAACAGGCGTGTACACCTTCTAAGACCCCTCTACATTTGTCACTGCTTGAGTACGCTTGAGTACTATTACACCCCCTCCCTCTTATTCCACTAAAAGGGTGTGCAGAGCGCTCTGCAGTTGTTCTGGCGCAATCTGTGAGAGTCGGGGATAATCGCGTACTCAGATGCGTTCCTTTGAGAACGCATGCAATTCACCGTCATCTTTGTAATGCAGAATGAAGTAATAGGGTAATTGAATTCTGCACACCGTACACTAAATAGGAGAACTTTTAAGTTAAGAATGGTCATCATTTTTGTTGAGAAAATGCCTTTACTCATCCTCATAATTTTGATCTTCCTCAAAGTAGTTCCCTGCAGTAGTTGGATGCAATGCACTTGTCCCAGTATTTCTTTCTGACAGATCCTCCAGAAAAGCTTCCACAACCTTCACCATTGCTTCTGATTATAGAAAATGCCTCTCACGAAGGTGTTTCTTCAATTTGAGGAGGGGAAACTCATATGGGGCTTAATCTGGACTGTAGGGTGAACGAGAGACATACTTAACATTCGTATTTGTGAAATATTTAACAGCATTAGCGATGTGCATTATCGTGGTACAGCGTATCCAGCTTGTTGCATAGAAATATGGTCTTGCAAAGTTTTCAGAACATCTCTAAAGAATTGCCCAGTTACAACTGTATGTAAAGGAATGACAGGCTGACAAACCAATCCTTAAATATCGAAAAATTATATAACTTTCCCAAAAGAAGTAATCCCTTTTATTTTTATTGGTGTTTGTGATAATGGAAATTTCCACACAGAACTTTGTAGTTTGCTCTCAGCATCGAAATGATGTAGCCAAGTTTCATCAGCGCTGATTACCTTTGAAAGAAAATCCGCAACTTCAATTACATACAAACCAAGGTTGAATAGAGTACATATGGTTGGTTCTTCGGCAACTAAAGCTGCTATAGGTTGGTGCTCTGACGTCATTAGGGAACAAAAGGGGAACTAGCAGACAGCGTAAGATGAACAGTGTCAACTTTAATAATCAAATATATCTTTGTAGGTACGGATTATTCATCACTGTGATAGGAATTGGCGTTTAAACATACTGTATGCTTTAATAAAACGAAAAACGAGGAAAGTGACAGTAGTTTTCAAATTAAATGCCGCAAGCTGACCCGCTAACCTCAAAATGAAAACGTTTTGTTCCAAACGCATACGCGCTTTATAACTTTAGCAAGATAGTCTTTGTTTCCTTGTTTACATACTACTGACATTTAATATATCGTGCCTAATCTGCTCTCGTGAACAAAAATGTTACTCAGTAAGAGAGAATCGAACGAATGCTGGTTATTGTAATACTGTAGTTGCGGTGGTAGTAGTAGTAGTAGCAGTAGTAGTAATAGTAGTAGCAGTGGTGGTAAAAGTGGTAATATTTGTAGTAGTAGTAGTGGTAACAATAGTAGTGGTAGCAGTGGTGGTAAAAGTGGTAATATTTGTAGTAGCAGTAGTAGCGAAGATTTTTTTAGTAGTGTTTAACGCCCGTTTTTACTACTGAGGCACCACAGGCGGTGGGCACTGATGATACATGAGATGAAATGATAAATTGGGAAAGGATATTTTTTTTTTTAGGGAAGGAAGCGTTCCAGGCCTAAGTTTAGGTACCTCCCGGGCATTTGCCAGTTATGAAGACTGAGGAAAACCTGGAAAAAAACCCCAGTCAGGGAGGACGGTCCTGGCGGGATTCGAACCGCAGACCTCCCGCTCAGAGTCCGTGCCGTAACGATCTCGGCCACTCGTAGCGGTGTAGCGAAGATGATGATATAAACAATAATAATAGTAATTTTCTCTCTGGAGTTTCTTATTTTATATGGGACTTAATTTTACTTGAAACACCGTGTACCCAGATTTTCTTTTACACAACTTGTACATAAGTACCGGGCAAAATAATGCACTATTATTTTCAAAAATTAAAATCTGTTACTTCATACCTTTTTCACTTCAAGGAAGAAAGCCAAATTTTGCTTTCCTGCGATTAGCTATCGCCGCACTCCTCTCCTTCTCTCAAGAGCACCACCATCGTAAGCGGATGCCTGGTTCTGGCATAAACTCTAATAACCTGAGAATGGACTTCAGGAAACTCCTTTGTAAGAACTTCACACAGGATTTTTATTACATCCTTTCTTCTGGATGAACTGTCTGTCCATGAATGCGGATAAATTGAACGCTCACATTTCTGAATCTTCTCCAGTCATTCATCTGATGAAATTTTTGGCGACTGTTTCATTAGGTCTCCTATGGGCATTCCTAAAGATTCATCATATTTCTTACATCGGAATGTGATATATCTGCAATGTGCTTAAATTCTTTGCGCTACAGTCAAAAACCACTGGGGCTCCGAAATGTCAAGTGGAGAAAACAATAATTTCAATATCTTTCTCGCCTTCCACCGCAGCCAACGCCTCTGACATGTTTGGTATACAATGCTGCCAAACATTTTTATTGTAATAAATTCACCGTCCTAGTCACAGTTGAAGCTCGAGTTAGAGGAACCTCACTGGAGTTTTTTTTTTTTTTTGTCCCAAAAGTATCAGTATTAATCGACAATTGACATCTGCGGGCATTGAGTCATTATGGAAACCGCCAAAACCTCTTTGAGCTCTCCTGAGCTTCACGGTGAACACCATAATCTCATGCTAAAGGTTGCTTGTGCATAGCTATTCTAGAATTTAGAATTTCAAATATATCCTCAATCAATTATATGAAATTTGCAATGTACATTTCTTCCGGCATTAAACATTGAATGACTTATGCACCACTCTGCTGCCAAGCAGGGCATGCACCGCACGTTCTCTGCCTTTGGCAATGGTGTGATGAGGTGTTAATCGAGGACACATTTGATCTCACTGTTGTCCATAAGCAGCAACTTGGTAATTACGTCTTTAGTTGTTCTCGTTTTATCTTGCAATATAATACCCTGGTCCCAAAAATGATTTCTTAAGAGTTTTAACAAATTTGGAACATACCCAGATACGTTTAGTTTCATCACAGAGACGAAGAAAGCAAGTGTTTGTGAATGTCGCAACAAATTCATTCCACAGGGAAGAGTTTTTTGGTCCCAAGACTGTCACTGCAGCAATGACAGTAAAAGATGCTTTATACCAAGAAGATATTATTTGCTTTATTACAGTTGGCGTAAACTGGAAATCAAAATCAAGGTAGATTGGTTGCTTCCACGACACAAATAACCCTCTCACCATTACTATGAGGTGCCACTACTTGGTCTTCGGTCTGGTCTTAGCTTATGCTGCTGTCTATGTTCATTTCATCCAAGGACAAAGTGTAAAGTGTATCTTTGTCTTCGACCTTGTGTTTTCATCAGCAGGAGCACATCATGCAGAATGCCTGAGCAACGGAAGGAGCAGCTAACTCACGTGCGCAGAGTGGACAAAGCTGGTAGAGGATAATGCGTCTTCGTCCACAGGAAAGAATGGCATTTTTGAGACACAGCCCCAAGCGTAATGACTTGGCATATACCTCTGTCCCAGTTAACGCGTTTACATTTATTTTGTAGGGATCTGATCTGATTGGAAGAAAGTATTTGGCCTAATATCCTTCTCACTCCAGAAACTTCGTTGTGCTTATCATTTGAAGTTAGCGAGCCCTGTTTTCATTTCTGAAATTTGTTGAACGAGGTCTCCATTACACATTATTTTCGATTTTTTTTTTTAATGATTTATTTATGGACGCTCTTTAACAGCTCAGGTCATCAGCGTCCCATTCAACTCAGGGCGTGAAACGGCCGACAAATTTTGCTCAGAGGCCTCTTTTTTCAGGCTTGAGGTTCTTTAGCGGGCCGTAAATGTACGACACGGGACCCACGGCTTTACTTTCCTTCCGAAGGAAGCCATACTTAGGATTTTTACGCCCCGAAAAAATCCATCGGTCCTGGCCGGCATGATTTTCGAGTTTCACACATATTCATTTAAGCATTTATTCTTGGCTCCTAATGCTGAAACAATTTTAAAAAGATTTTGTGTTTGTAAACTTTGGAATTGTATCACGTACTTCAATGCTTTGACAAGCCGTCTCTTTTTTGGCGACAAAATGTTCAACTTCTCTAAAGCATATCACACTTTTCATACCTCTCTGACCTCTGTGATACTGAGCTAGTACCGGGTTTAGATTTGAAGTCACTAAGCCGTGAACATGACTCTCCGTTGCAGTGCAAACAGACAAATTAAGTGAAGGAACTGCGTCTGATTTAAGTGCACGTTTGCTAGGTATTTTAAGCGGTTCTTTCCGCAAATCTCTTATATAGTCATGATTCTTGAAAGTGAATGCAGTACATAGTTGATGTTAACTTTGTGTTTTCTGTAACATTGTGATAATCAAACATTCTGAATAGAAATCTTGTGGAAACCTATGCAGCAATAAGTTATTTTATTGCACATTGCACAACCAGGCGTTTTGTACAGCATATATTAAATGTAAATTATATTAAATAAGCTATAGTATTCGTAAATCCACTGTCAATAGTAGAAAAACAGAATCACACTCTAACCGTACATGATACCAGATACACGCTTCTCTGCTAGACTTTCGTATTCTTGTTCCCGTGTGGCGTAATGCGGAAATCAAAAAAAATGTTACCGTCTGCGCACGCTGAATCCCCCGATGCAAACCTGAACATGAACGTTCTTTTTATTCTGGAATAAGCAGTCTTGGAATATATCGTTTATATATAATATATAAATAAACACATTAAGCTAAACAAGCACTGTAAAGTTAAATTATGATCATTCTTTATTGAATACCATGGTATATGCATAATTTTTTTCAGGAATGGCTTGAGAATGTATTATTCAAAGTCAGCTATGTGATATACGATGTACCTATTTACAAACAGAGTTGTTGGTCCTGGTGATGTAGTGGTATACTTGCCTTCTAAACCCAAGATCGCGGGTTCAAACCCGACCAGGATCGATGGATTTTTTGGGCGTAACATTTCTAAGTGTGGCTTCCTTCGGAAGGGAAGTAAAGCCATGGGTCCCTTGTCGTACATTTACGGCACGATAAAGAACCTCAAGCCTGAAAGAAGAGGCCTCTGAGCAAAATTTGTCGGCCGTTTCACGCCCTGAATTAAATGGAACGCTTATGACATGAGGGTGTTAAAGAGCGTCCGTAAATAAACAAATAAAAAAAGTAAGTATCCCATTCCTGTAGATCGAATTTGAGTTCACTTAATCCAGTATTTTATGCTGATTTCAATTTTGATTCGTATATTTTCGTTACAAAGTCTTATTTATTTTTATTTAATAAAATGGAATTACTTTAGAGATCATTTATAATTTTACTATAATAGAGTACAGCAAATTCTGCTTAAAGGATAATTTAAAAACGTTTTAAATTCTTTTTATAATAATAATAATAATAATAATATAACAAACCCTTGTTCAGATGTTTTCATACCCCCAAAAATCTTTATTTTTTTTTTTTTTTGAATAATGATCATAACTGTGAAAAATTATCAAAAAAGAAGTTTTTTATTGCTAAATAAATTCCTAATGATTTTCCACATCCAATAATATATCACTCCATAGGACATTTTTTGTTTTAAAGATTCTAAAAATGCAATTTAAAAATGGCGTGAGCTGGATTACAGCACATGATGCAGTTAAAATTAAAATTGGGCAACTGGCGGAAAACACAACCTTCAATATTTCCTCCCAATGGTTATTGTGGAAGTTATAATGTCTGTCTCTATTAAGAATTTACTCAGAAAATGCCTTCACAGGAACACACAAATGCTAAACAAGAGTTTTAACACTGTATATGGAACTCATATCTAAAACTGTATTTTTGCAACTAAATATCGTAAACGTATTGGGGTGCAGTTGCACAATTTAATGACGGCTGTAATTTAATGCCACAGAAATGGGCATTGATGTGGGTTGCAATACTAAGTCTGCTCTATGCACCATTGATCATAGACGACTTACTGAAGCAAAAAAGTTTGATCAACAATTGACCACGAAGCCCAAATAAAGCAGGAAGACAGAGGAGCAGAAATTTCTTAAAAAAAGGCCATATTACTGAAATCTTTAAAAAGTGGGCGAATCGAACAAAACTGCATGCACCAACTTTTTGCACTTTCTCTTTAAATATTTAGAGCTTAAAATACATTTTTCTAAGAAATTACTTAATCTATAGATGTGATTTTTGTTTTGGTTTTGGTATTGAAAACAGTATAGTTTTAAGAATAACTGGAGAGAGATGTATGAAAACTATATTGTAATACTTTTAAAAATTAAAAACAAAGAATTTAAGAAGAAATTATGCTATTTATATTTGAAAGCATTGTTTAACACATATAACATACATTAAGACATAATAACACTTGTTTTGTCAAATAGGAGGTTTTTAATATAACGTGAAAAAAAAATGAAGGACCTATGAATAGAATTGTATTACTTATGTGTACCTAACTAGACAAATGATTATGTTAAACTTATTTTCATTGCTTTTCAGAAACACCTTATACAAAATAAACGGCTGATGTTTTAATTTGTTTACTGTTATTTGGTTTAATTGTTTTCTAACAAAGAGAAGTGCATGAAATGGAATTTGGAAATATGTGCATTCAACGATGAAAGTTGAGCCGTGCTCATGTTCCAATATTCTTAAAAACACAAAAGAAACTACCTGAAAAGTTAAAATTGGTTTTGCATGCTATGAGCAGCAAATTCTTGAATAGAAACGTTTTATTGTGCTATGAGAGACATTGAAAAAAGTTATCCAGGTGATTATACAAATTGTTGTACTGGAAGTGCTCTATCATACTCCGTGCACCACTAGAGATGTAGCAAACAGCTATCGAAGTCCTGACTATTCTCAAACTGAGGTATTGTCAACAAAGTTCTAAACTCATAAATGACAGATTTAACTCACAGACTGGGATGTAGGGTATGCCGTCAAACATTTCGACTTCTGCACACTCCAGTTACTCATTATTAGCTCTTTGTTCATGCCAAAAGCGGTCAACAAGTTTCAATCTTAGGGGACTGGCTTCATTCCCTAAATAAAATACGAGGGGTGATCAGAAACTAAGGTTACAAGCCGATATTCCTGGAGTTTCGTCCGTTATAGAGAAATTAGCAGTGTGCTGTAATTCTAATAAATGCGGTTGGCAACTGTGCAAAATTTCAGCCATCCGCCACCTACAGCGCCATTTGTAGATAAACACAAATGGCGACACGTTTGGAAAACTGGTCTCGCGAAGAAATGCGCTCGTTATTCGATTTCTGTGGGCGAAACAGGTAACCGCGGCCGAAATTCACCAGCAGCTGGCAGAATGGTGTCGAAAGTTTGCGGCCGGTAGAGAAAACGTCACCGACGAGGACCGCAGTGGCTGACCCAGCACAGCATCAACAGATTTGAACACAGCTTGCGTGGAGGAACTGATTCAGGACAACAGGAGGATCACGTTACGGCACATGACGGTGGAATTGGGAATGTCGTTTGGAAGCGTTAGTCACATTTTCACGATATTCTGCAGTATCGGAAAGTTTGTTCCCGATGGGTTCCACGAAATCTGTCCAACCAACACATGGAGCGGCGCATGAGGGCAAGTCTGCAACTTTTGCAACGGCTCTCCAAGGAAGGGAACAGTTTTCTTCAGCACATTGCCACGGGTGACGAAATAGATCCACCACTACACCCCCAGCAGTAAGCGGTCGTCAATGGAGTGGAAACACCCCTCCTCTCCAAAGACAAAGAAGTTTAAGGTGACACAATCTACCGGGAAGGTGATAGCCACAGTGTTTTGAGACAGCGCGGGTGTCATACTCGTGGAATTTTTGGAAAGAGGGCACACAATGTCCGCTGACCGATACTGCGAATACTTGACACGATTGTGCTAGCAATCAGGAGGAAACGGCCAGGATTTCTCACCGAGGGCGTCATCTTCTTCCATAACAACGCGCGACCTCATACAGCCCAGAGGACCACCACGCAGTTGAAGCAGTTTCGCTGTGACATCATCGATCACCCTCCCTACAGCCCAGACTTCGCTCTAAGCGACATTCACCTTTTTCCTCACTTGAAGGAACACCTAGAAGGCCAACGATTCGCTTCTGACGAGGAGGTGAAACACTTCGCGGCAACGTGGCTGAACATGCAAGGGCAGGAGTTTTACCAGGAGGGAATATTTAAACTCATCCCACGAAGCGACAAATGCCTAAACCGATAAGAAGACTAAGTCTAAAAATAACCTAATGTATGCACTATCAGTTGACTGTATTGGTTGTATGAAATAAAATGTACACGTTTCACTGCAGGCTTTGTAACCTTAGTTTCTCGTCGCCCTCGTATCTAAGAAACTGACGAAGAAAAATCTTCCGTATCTTCATTCATACTGATAAGCAATTTTGATTACTGCTTGGCATATATGGCAGTAAAACTAACTTTCATCCTGTACACATTGACAATACAGTAAAACCTCTCTAACGTGGACACCTATGATTCATTAAAATAGATCCCAACTAAAAGTTTTCACTGCTGTTTGGGATCAGTTGTTGGAATGTTGAGGAACTTTCACTGACTTTTGTCTACTGGCGAAAGACATTAAATAAACTTTTCGCATTTTTGGGCTTTGGTGGAGGAATAATTCAATACTCTAACACCAATTCCTTAGCTTCTCATTAATGTATTAATTTACAACAATGCTGGAATGTCCACAGGAAAGATTTATTCCTTCTGCTTAAATTATCTAATCCATCTTGCAGCAGTATCTCTTGAGCCACTATAACGCAAGGGCATGAAAATGGGACGAGAACACTCTAGAGATATGTAAATATTCATATCCCCAATAGCACTAGTAAATAATATTTTTCCAATTGTTAATTGTAGCCACTAGTAATACTTTTACATTGTTCTTTGCAACCAAATAGGAATATCTTTTTCGTTTTTCCTGTAGTAAACGTTTGAATAAATAGCGAAAGTCTTAACTAAATTAAACAGGATTTAAAACCTTTTTTTTTTAATTGAAAGCTTAAACTCTCTACTCTCAGTGGTACATCAGCGAAATAAAAGTGTGTCATAAAAAGAATGAACTATGGTAAAGACAAAAGGAAATATAACTGCTTTTCAATGCAATTCATTTTCCGATGAACACAATTTTGCAAATATTTTTAAATACTTAAAGTGGAAAGAGGCAATATCCAATAGATATGAGAGACTATCCAGCACTCATGACAAACGGAGCACTGTTTACTTTCTCGTGTAAAACAATTTTACAACAAGCGAGTAGCGAGGTATCTTGCCTTCCTCTAAAGCTCGGTTTCAGCTTCCATGGAATTTATGCAGTTTCCTTTGAGTAACGCCAATCATCATTTCTTTACCATAATATACTTGCTGAGTCTTTTATTATCACATAAACTCTCAAATGTGTTAACGAATAAAAGAAGAGGAATGAAACATAATAACAAAGTCAGCATTTAAAAACAGTACATTCAAAGAATGCAGGGATGTAGTAATACCTAATAACAATAAAAAAGCTCTCACACAAGGAATGGAATTTAGTGGCCACCGTGTTACATATGCTAGTTTCAACCAACTCTATTTAGCCCAGGAAACGCCGCTTTCACACAAACTGCGAAAAAAACCTATAACTATATGACATTTGACATATTTTGTTGTTTGTGTCTCGAGCTTACTTTCGATAATAAACTAGTTATAAATAATTATTTTATTTACCGGTAGTTAAGATGAATTTGAAGTGTCTCATAGTGTTAATTTAAGAACATTAAAAAAAATTGCACAAGCAAAAAATAAACCGCATTTAGCCTTTAAAATGTATGTATTAAATTAAGTATGTAATTGGATTCAAGAACAGCTACAATATATCCATATTAAAAATCAATAATTTCATCTACCAACGTGTATTTTTAAAAAGCGTAATATAAAGAAGCAAATCAATAAATAAACATCTTTAAGAGATTGTTCATAAACATATTGATTAAAAATTAATTTAATCTTAAAAAAGCATAAAACAGTTTACAAAAAAAAACTCAACAAATGAGATTTCATAGAAACAAAAAAAAAAATATGTTGGAGGGTAAAGCATTAAATATGGAAATTATCTCAATAACGCTTTACTTAACGTCAAAAAATTCGTAAAAGTTACCTAACTACAACTCAAGTCTGAATTGGCCATTAGTGGACATGTCATCGGATCATGGTGTATAAATAATAAATTCGATGATAATAATTCGAGGCAAAATGTGATTGGAGCGCTTAAATGATTTATATGATTATAACTTACCCATGCGATTAAAAATGTATGAATTTGCTATTTATCTATGTTTCTCAAAGATTTTTATTTTGCACTATACATTTTATTTTATCCCATATAAGATAAATCCAATGAGTGGGACACATCTTTACCCTCACTCATTCCGAATTATATTGACCTGCACTTGTTGAAATGAAAGTTATCTGTGATGCTATCGTAATAATAATAATAATAATAATAATAATAATAATAATAATAATAATAATAATAATAATAATAATAATAATAATAAATGTTGGTAAAAGGTTACCAGGTATCATAAAAATGCACAGGTATTACATATGAGACAGTATTTATGAGCTGCCACTCCCATATTTAATTAGAGTGATTATAGCAAATAATTTTAAGCATGAATGCAGTTACATTTCTATTACACTCTAATAACCTGAGAATGGATTTCAGGAAACTGCTTTGTAAGAACTCCACACAGAATTGTTATTATATATTAATAAGAACGGTTTATTTTGAGATACTTAAATGAACATATACCACGTGTGGCATCTAGAAGCTTATATTATTCCATTCGCTTTTTTTTTTTTTCTTCTTCTTATGACATTCACATATTGTGTAGCACTTCAGAAAGTACTTTTAACAAAACGTTTGTATTACAAAAACGAGTTATTCGGTATTTTGGTAACTTAAACTACAATCACCTTTTAGATCTACTTTTAGGTAGAAAAAATACTGACACTTGCGTGTTTATATATTTGTACAGTTGATCAAGTTCCAATCTTCATTAATTACCAACTCGATCTTTCATGACTATGATACAAGAAGAAATAATTACTACTCCCTCCCCATAAACATGTTGCAGGTGTATGAGGAGATACCTAGTTAGTTGGAAATAAAATATTATAGCAACTACAGTAAATTAAAGAAACATCTGTTTAACTTCATAATAAGCAGGATACAGTATTTAAGAATATATGAATATTTCTACATAAATTTGATCTGATTTGACTGGTGTAGCAATTCACGCTTCTTTGTTCTCTCTTTACTTTTCTTTATTTTTCATTATATAATACAGAGTTTCCAGAATATGTCCTTACCACTCGCACGGGATTGTGTCTCGGCAGTTGGTATGCCACAGTCGGCTGCGCTTTATTCCTCTTGCACTAAACTCCAATTTTTATCATAATTTGGATTTTCAGAACACCAATAGCGAATATTATGAGTGTTAACAAGAGCATTTTCGGTGGAACCAAAAGAACACAAGCTGTCTGTCGATTAATCCTTCAGTCACTAATGAGAAAAACCGCTCAAAATAATGCACTCGTGCTACGGGGTCACCTTGTCGTAGACAATGGACGCTGTAGGTTTGAGTGTTAACAATTTTGTTGCTGTATGTGTAGAAGATACTGAAATCCCAACTTATGCTAATTTCGGTAGTGATTTTGTTGCCCAACGTTCAAAATTTGCACCAATTTCATTTAATTTGTATTCTGTTGAAACTGTGCCTCTTCGCGCGTGTTTCATGTTTTGCACTGAATCAGTAGAGTCAAATTTATTATAGATCGTGAACTGCAGTTCCAAAAGGTGGCAATTGCCCAGGGAACTTCCAAATAAATTCCTCACAAAGGTCAGATTCTTATTTATAATAACATTTACACATAAAAATGTGTTACTCTAAAGTCTTTTCGAACGAATGTCGATTGGTGATTGCTGGAGGCGCAAAATCCCGTGCAAGCAGTGAAGACATATTCTGGAAGCTGGTATTTGTTTCTGAATATTTTGTGACCACAATCAATCTGACATTGCTTAATTGTATGTTAATACTGTACTAAGCTGCAATAAATTGAATTAAATAATTTTGCTTCCATATTAACATGTAATAAACTCTGTATAACTGGCATGTGTTTTTCACGGTAGTCTTAAATTAAATTAGGGTTTTGACTGGTTGAGGAGGTAAATTAATCATCAGTCAATAAGGAAACTGCTCCGGTTTTGTTTACATGAGCGTAGGGTGGAGAAATATTATCTTTTACATCAATTAATAGTAATAACGCACAATTTCTTCTCTTTTGCGCAGAAAATCGAGAGACCGTTCCTTGAGGCTGTCAAGATGACGTTAGGAGATCGCTACACCGAGAACGTGGAGAACATTTACAAGGTGACCATCAAGTTCATCATTGAAACGCTGGTTCGGGGCTACGAGGAGAAGAAGCCAGAATCGGGAGAGTCCTGAAGACTACGCGATGACCCTCGCATCCTCACCAAGACTCTGACTGACTCGAAGATTGCAATGATGATCACGATGGCGTAGATTCGAGCGTAGTAACCGGCCGAACTTAAAAGTGTTGAAGATAGGATGAGCATAGTGCATGTGTCTGTTGCCTCTGCACGTAGGCACTGTCGCATTATAAACGCCTCTCGCTGATTTTTCAAAGTTGCATTTAAGATCAACACCAGGTATAGATGTTTTATTTTAAGATGGCCAAACAGTACGAATTATCAAGTGCGTACACGTCGCACTTAGCTTTAAAGTATTATCTGAAATAGCTACACAATAATTTCAGCTTTAACCGTTCATTTCAGATTCGTTTTCACTACATGTGAAGGCTTTAATAGTGTCACCTCATTCATTATGGTCTTCTAAAACTTATGTGCATAATAATTTTGACACTGTTTAAAATTCCTTGTATATGGTAATAATATACATTCTAAGATGCATTCTACTCTCTGTTAGCATCAGAGTTTAGTAGAGATATGGTCAGAGGCACAAGCAGTATTTATCCTATGGAGATAGGATTAATCCTTTTTCTGCAAACAATTTTAATTTGCTTTATTACAGGATCCTTATCAATTAAGATTTTGATTCTCATATATTTTAATTCTCGTCTTCTTAGGTGGGATATTATATTATTTATTTTTCATATTCTTTTTCCTACAAATGTAATTTTTATATCACAGAACTGTACTGTATACTACATTTCCCCAAATCTCCACCAGTATTAGTCATTTAAAACAGAAAATGAGAAGGAATACAAATTTCAAAGTTTTTTTTTCTTATTTTGATACATTTAATTATATAAAATAATTTAAGTATCTCCATTTTACCTGTTTATACTTAGTTCTCTATTAAGCTTTTTATTAGAGAAATAAAAACTTGTGTTTTCGTTTTATTATATCACTTCGTTTCATAGCTGTAAACTTTTATTACTACAAAGTATTTTAGTTTTTAAATAATAAAAGTGGAAATGGGGATGTACCTATTTATAACAAGATGCTCTCAGCAGATCCCGTACAGACAAAGAACATGAAACTAGCTCATGACATTTATTATTTTAAAACGTAACAAAGAATATACAGAACATAAAATAAGAAAACTTTACAAATAAAATTTACATTTCCAGAACAAGCGACTTTTAAACAAAGTTTATACCTATGCTGTGCATACAAATTACAGATAAAAATAGACAATGGCATTAAAATTTCGAATTTAAATGTTGCATTGTTCTTTAGTTTTAAACCTATGTGCATGTTTACTTTAATCTTGGAGAAATTATAGTTCGTACTTACAGGAATCGTACGCCAGTTTAAGAATATGATCTATAGCGGATGAGAGAACGTCTAATACATAATTTGGGGAACTGTAGTATAAAGTATCCTTATCCATAGATGTTGGCCTTTTTAAAATAAAACAGCTATAACTAGCATTATGAACATATTTAACCACATTATAAAGAGCTTATACTTTACCAGTTATCTCTAATACATTTTTATGGAAGAATATTGTCAAAATCTTTTACAGTCGTTTTTAATTTTTTACAAGAAGCTTATAATTTTCTAACTATTTTCCAAAAACAAAGATACAGTTGATTCCTGAAACTTAAACGCAACATCTTGATGGTGTTACGTGATATAATTTTGTTACTACGCATTAAAATTCTTTTAGTTCATAATTTGAACATTTCGAGAGTTTTATGTGCATTTAGAGAATGCGATGATTGTTTTTCAAATCATTTCAAATTTAAATAATTGATTTAACAAACTCGAGAGCAGGGGACTGTTGCACAGTCAATATATTTTATAATTTCATATTTTCTGTTAATTTTGAATACTAAATATATTAAATGATATAAATTATATGAGCGATTTTAGTTTACTGGGGTTTGTTTTTCGCACACTGACTACAGCTTTCTCAAATGTTTTTATTAAACGAGTGTCACTACAAACATTATACAAAGTAAATTGTAATCGATGCAATGCAAAACAACAGCGCCCCTAAAGCGCCACTTTATACTTTTAGCGCTGAAACAATTGAATGGCCCTGACAATGTAAAAGCATTAACACTGCATAACAGCAGATTCTTATTGCTTTTATAGTAGATAATGGAATTCTGAAATACAGTATCTAAACTAAGAGAAGCATAGTGAACTTAAGGATACTTCTTTGTTTTCTCCTTAAGCTTTAAGAGAACTCTAGAGCGTTTTGAAATGGAATTCTATTGGTTTTGCAAAGGATAATGGAATTCCGGAATGGAATATCTAAACTAAGAGAGATTGTGCACGAGACTGTTCCTTTTTCTCCTTTTGGAAGCGTTTGCAATGGAATTCTGTTCACCTATCTAGGCTTCTGAACTTTTGGATAGATCGATTGCTGAAATCATGGAGGTAGTGGGACGTGGAGACCGTTAAACATTGGGTAACGAAAGGGTCGGAGCTAATGACTACATGCACTTATGGAATAGAGAAATATATGCATGATTTTCAGGATTTTTATATATATAAAAGAAAAAAGGCTTCATTCAACTTATCCATGTTACTAAGTTTAAATCAAAAAATTATACTACAGCACATTATCATACGTCAATGTTTCTCCTCCATGCTGTAAAAAAGACGCATCTTTGTCTTTGTTAAAAATTAAGGGAAATATACAGATTTAACAAAAATACTGTAACAAACTTTTGAGGAAGCGAGTACCTCACACCAAAAGTAGAGAAAGAGAGAGAAAAGAGAAAGTCATATAAATATATATTGGGAAATGTTTGGTTTTTGAAAGATAAAATTCAACGCATTTCCAGGAACATTCAACAACTTCAGTTTGTTAAAATAATAATTAACACTCTCAGACAACCGAGTGATTCTGTCGATGTAAGTCAATCTGTTGATGTTCATACGCTAGATGGCGATGGTCGTCATGGAGACTTGTTTACTTTTGTCATTTATTGGTTAGTCAGTTTCTTATGTTTCGCTGGTCTTGCAGTTCGGTTATATGTCAAAATATATCATGAGCAGGCAGATATCTTAATGGATGCAAGGTTGCACGGCTGTATGAGATGACATTCCCATAACGAAGGCAGCCGGGTGATAAAAAGTTCCGTGAGTTTATCGTTGATTGCTGAGACAGAACCCGCGGCCCCGACCCGAGCATCGCCTATGCCTAAGCCATTCTACAGAAGTTGAAGAAGCCAGCTATCAACACAAGAAAATGCTGTAGCATTTGATACATTTCATATATGTATGGAGGATGAACAGATTTTTTGTACTTACCATCTTCCAGGGTCTTATGCCTGACATGCGACCGCACAAAAATCTATATGTTCCTGCTGACATTATAACATCTTACCATGGTAGCCGCTCAATCAAACGTAAGAAACTTATTAATCATGAATATATAAAAAAGTATTAATGTAAACAAGTCTCCATTGTACCCCATAGTCTTTAAGCGTAAACTGTACATTCAACATTACTCGATTCGAAACCTATTGAATATTATACTCACTTATATTATACTCACAACAATGCATTTGCGTACAAGCGTTTATTACTTTTTTTCTTGTTTTGGTGTGAGGAACTAGTCCACAAAGTTATTCCAATATTTTTGTTACGCCCTGTATAGCTTTTTAAATTATAGGGGATACTAAAATTACCTCTCACTGAAGGATAGGGAACACTTCTTGATAATGGCTTCCAAGATTCTCTCGTACATCATTGTGTTTTTCGTGGGAGTCTATAATATTCAGAAGCATGCCATCAATACATTCGGTACAATAAAATTGCTTTTAGTAATATTTTTGTTCTTTTCAACTGCCTAAATTATTAATTACTGTAATAAGTATATAAATAACACTGTAATAAGGATATAAATAATTTGAAATTACAGTGAAATATAAGTCATATACTTAAAGGCAAAGTGAAATTTAGAGGCACCAAAACTCACATTCTTAAATTATCAGTAGCTCAAAGTTCACCAGCAATGTAAAGTAAAAATATTGTAAAATAGTAGCAGCGTTTCTCAAACTATTTTGAAGATAAAAAAGGTTTCTGTGGACCATTCTATGCTTTCCCTCTTCGAAAGCAATGCTAACCTTTTTTTTTCATGTTTAGTGTATTAATTCATTCTCTTCTTCTTCTTCTTCTTCTTCTTCTTCTTCTTCTTCTTATTCTCCCACTCCCACCGATATTACGAACTTACACCCCGTGGGACTTGCAGTGCCCGTGCCAGCTAGCTGTCGGGGAGGGGAGCTAATTACACCGGGTTTGGTGGTCAGTCCTATGTCAGGGCCACCTCGATAACGGCACAAACACAGAAAGACATAGATATACACATAGAGATGAAATGGAGCTGAAATGTGAAATCGACGGTGAATCTAATACAGAAAAATAGTAACTCGGATTTGTCCTTTGTGAAAATGTACTGAGGAAAACCTTGGCAGCAGGTTTATTAACATTGGATCTCACGAATATGAGTCCAAGCCAACTAGGTACTAATGCTAGGAGTAACAAAATAAAATACAAATTGACAATTTTGAATGGTTAAGAAATATGAAGAGTATATTTCCAATAATGTAGGTCTGTAAGTGATTTATTTTTAGAATAGAGTGTATACCGACTCTATTAATACAAAAATAAGGAAAATAAATATACTTCAAGAACACAGTAGAAGACACCAAAAACATCATGTTTTCATTAAAGAAATTTTTTGCAAATAGCAGTCCCGTTTCTGCGTGATTCTTTACGATACGGTGTGATCTGCAATTCACTTTGCCTCTTTCTCAGGCTAATGCTCTATTATTTTAATAAACACATATTCAAATTAGATTCCAGATGATCTTAACGACAGATATCGAGGATCACAGTTTCAAAAACGCTAACGCAAAGGCAAATAGTTTGGGGAGGAACAGGCCATAGCTACTCGTGGAGTGTTCTCAAACTAAAGGCTGTCTCCATGTCTTCTCTCTCCATGAGCTTGCGTGAAGAATATATAAATTTCTTCTACCATATTGTGTGGTACCCAAAGTCTTCTAAGTAAAGAAATAAATTTCAAAAAACTTTAGAATAAAATGTCTTGTTTTCACGGTCACCCCCAGTTATGAACCAGGATTAGGTTAGAATGTTAGAATGTATTTGCTTGTTCCTGTTTCTAAAATTGCAATTTGAAATGGAAGATGAGAATGAGTCAAGTTCTGTCTAGCGTAGGGTCCAGCATCCCTACATTAAAATCGAAAATTTGTGAGGAAAAATTTCTAGCGAATTTCATAATGCTTTGCTTGAAGTTTGAGGCAGGAATATACCGGGTTTCTCGTTTTGGTGAGGGTTCATCCAAGAAACTCTGCGAACAGTGAAATTATGTCTTAAAATAAATGTTAATGAGTTTCATACGTTATATTTTTGTTACTAGAATTATAAACGTTAAAATTAATATTAATGTCGATTTTCAAATTAACTACTTCGAAATCAATGCCTTCTTTTATTATACTTAAGACTCCATTGTATTTAGTTCATTTGTCTATTAATATTGTTTTTAGTCAAGATGGATTTACTGCAAGAAACTTTAACCCAAGCTGATAAGACTGAATTGTCTTTATACTTAGAAGGAATACGACAGTTTCATTAGTTGGAACGAAAAAAAAAAAAAAAAAGATTAAGGATATTTTAGAAACTTTATTGTTGGATACGAGACAGTATTACCAAATTCCACTAGTTCGTTTCCTAGCTAACATTAAGATGACTTTTTAATTAATTCTGTAATCATGCATTCTGCAACTAAGGTGAATTATTCTGTTTTCAATAATATATAAACAGTTTCCTTAATATTATCGTAACATAATACATATTTTAGAAATGAAAATAATTTATTGACGTAATTGTTACTGTGATAATTTTATGCTAGTAGTATTTTATTCACGATTTTGACTAACGATAAAGGCTGTTGATATGATTTGCAAAAACATTTTATTTTACCCAATATATTTAGAGCCCCCAAATTATTAATTTTGCCCTATCACCGGTTTAACATTTGGAAGTCTTATGCTCGAATTTCTTTGAGGGCGTTTATCATACTGATGCACCTGATTACTTGGGTAGTTTGTTACAAGACATCGGATGCTAAACTATTAAACAACTATGTTTTAAGCAACTAAAAATGCATTACATTCTTAAAATTAAATAGGAAAAAGGTTCTAAGATCTGAAATTGCAATAATTAATATTTATTGTTCACATATAAGAAAAATTAAATTAAATCAAAGCTGCGTTGAGTAACTTGGTTGAAACAAACATCTAACATATGAAATAATAACAAAAATAAGTACTCAGTTTTATGTTTATTAAAAAATGTTAATGATCTTCACAATCGTTAAACTTTCTCAAGATTGAATCACTCAGTTTTGTGGCACTTGTTTGATAAGTTGGTGCCCCCAAAAAATCGTTCAGTAACAAATGAGGCATGAGATATTCTTAAAGAATTCCATTCTAGCTACAGTAAATCCTTTTGGAAGCTCGCCCCCGTTTCCATTTAGTAGATTAAATACATGTTGAGTAGACAGTTTCATAGTTTCATAGGTTTTGTGACAGATCACTTTTAAATGTGTCATGTATTTGTAAAACCTGGTTACCAAGAGCTTTTCCTAATTGTTTTTATATATAAAATCAATAACCTTGATTCACACATTCCTGGCTTCTACAGCGTGTAAATTAAAAATGTGAAAATTGCAATCATAAATTCGAATCTACCTTCAGCTGCTTCTCTTTTAGTACAATTGTACTTCACTCTCTACAAATGCGTTCAATATTTCTGCTAACATTTCAAAGTTCTTGGCGTAACGTGTCCCTGTTTTCAACTACGTCTCTCGCCTTTTTACTACAGGGAGTCTGGCAACTTTTATTTACATACTAATTATAGAGGGCGATTAAAAAGTTATACCTGAAATTAACTTTTTTTTTTTTTTTGTTGGTGTAAATGTTTTTCTTCTTATTCTTTTGCAACCAGATGCAGACTATGGCAAGACAAGTAACGTGCGTAAAATAAAGTAAATGGCTTCAAATTGGCCTGCTGAAATCATGCAAAACTTTTCATTGATCTTCAATACCATTTGCAATAATTTCTCTCGAACAAAATACGCAATACTTTCAGTACTAATTTTCCTAATAATTAACTGCATGACACTTAAGTGAATACAATTTCCATAAGCTGATCTAAATTCAACTGTTGTCAATTTCATCTCTAATTTCTTTTAGTGTTGGTTAATATACTGATTCAAGATAGCTTCTGCGTACTGTTGCTTCTGAAGCTATATTATTATTATTTTTATTTTTTTTTTAACAATTTACTAAGATTTGATTCATCACTTAAAAGATGTCAGCGCTTGCAAATTCATAACGCATATAATGGAAGGTTCGGTTAAGAGAGTTGAGAGTGTTTGTTGACGCTTAGTTTTCCTTGATGGAGCAGAGCTGTTAGTGCTGAGATAGCCATTTCCCCTCTGTGGCAATCTATCTTCTTCTTTCGCTATATTTGCCCTCCCACGTTGTAGGGCTTGTACAGCAATGCCTGTCAGTTGCCTTTCGGACGCGCATACACGCCTCCCAGGGCCGCCTGCATGACATCACACCAGATAGAACGATGAAATGAGAGACGAGTGCGTGGCAGAAATATACTAATCAGGGATTTGCTTCTTTTTTAAAATGCAAGGAGGAAAAGCTCAGTAGGGTTAGTGGGCCGCAGGAATTGAACCTAGAACCTTCCGAGTTCCAAGATTTACCACCTGGGTGCGGTACTCGATCAAGAAGACAAATAAAATCTATTATAGATTCGGTAATGCCTTAAATAATGTCATTTCTCATAGCAGAACTAACGACTGTTACCTAACGAATTTTATAGACTAGGTTTCAGGGAGCTTTCTTTCAACAAAAGATTTAATTTGTCATTCGCAATTGCTTAATCATTCCGATTTTTTCCTAATAGCTGTTTTTGACGTAAAGGACAAACAAGAGTAAAATCAAAGGCAGTTTATACACTTGAAAAAAAAATATTCAATATAAACAATAAAAATAAAGACCAATATTTCAGTTATATTATATTTGGTATATATTTTTACTTGCTGCTTTATTGCAGATGATGTATTTATTATAGCTCCAACTGTATAGCGTACCCATTTGTATGTGAAATCATTTCCCAGAACAAGACTGTCTTATTCAATTGTACTATTGCACTTTAACGAACAGTTTGCGTTACTTCTGAACGCTAAATATTGTTGGAGCTATACTGTATATTTTCATGCAAAAGTCATTGCGGACTGCTGTCTAGTCTTTGAAGAAAAGAATTAATTATACCTATTGTTGTGTGAAGTGATTATTTATTTTTAAAAGTTTATTTTTAACTAAAACTAAGAATGAAAGTTAAAAAAAATCTTAAAATGTATAAATTATAAGAAAGAAAATTCAACTAAAACCCATTAACGTCACAAAAAAAAAAAAAAAAAAAAAGCACATATAGGACAAATAAATATTTATCAGAAAAATTTACTTTTCATTCTTCTTGCACATATATACCTTTAAATATAAAATCTACATTTTCTTAAATACCCGATTTGTACTCATTAGACATGAAAAGAATATATTTTTCCCTTTGCTTTTAATAAGTGTCATAGATACATGGGCTCGTGGCAAACTTCATGTAAAGCATTATTAACTTTATTTAGGTAGTTTCCTTGTATATTTTGTTTTCTGGTATGTCAACTGAACTTTTTCTTCTTCCATTTCTAGTCCTGTATTGCAGGAAAGAGTTGGTCTCCGAGTTTTATACACAATATCGTCAACCGAAATCAGACTCGGAACTAATGCAAAAACATGTGAAGTGTACAAAACTTTAGAAATGACCCTAGCAGTTCTTGCTGTTAAAGCAACTTTTCATTATATTTATTTCTACCATTATCCAAAAATTCAAAGCATTTAATCTAAATTATTATTATTGATTTTGAGTGCTAACATTCTCGAAATAAACATTTAATTTGTTTAACGAACACGCCTAAATGGTATGCACTAAGCGCACAGTCACGTTTGTTTATATATACTTAGGCTAATACTAGATATATTGTTGTAGCCAAATGTAAATTGGTAAGCTCTTTATTTTTATGCACTTACATCTGTCTCTATTTTACATGCACAAAACCAGACTGCTAAAAATTATATTTTGGGATTTCATAAACATTGTTGGAGAAATATTCCATAAATAATTTTTTTACTATATAAATTAGTATCGTTAAGAAATTTGCAAAACATACGCCTGAACAAAGATGAAGTTTTTCTTCCATGCCTGAGCGTGTTTTGAAAAAATATCTTCATATTGTACTAAAGTACTCTAAACAAAACAACAGCTGATTGTTCGGATCAGCTTCGTTGTATGGTAAGGAATATTCTAAATGCAGTTTAAGACGCGCTGTATACACATGACGCATGAAGGTTGCACTAATTATTTTAATTCACTTGTTTCCTGACTATGAATATCTGATGTTTAATTTTCTTTTATTAGTAACTGCGTGTTGATGCTTTGTACTACATTCCTGTACCTACGTAAACTATTTTCTACAATTATGTACGAAAACAGCTCTGCAGCACATGTTCAAAATTTACTGTCTTGTGTCATGCAAGAACGGGCTTAAGAGTGCATCAAGGTTTCGATAAGAAGTCCCAATGACTGTGAAAACAAAAATGGTCTAAAAGAAAATCACGTGTTGGTTTAATGTGGGTGAAAGTAAATGCTGAAATAAATGTACATTTCTGTTAAGTAATTTTTACATTTGCTGTATTCAAACGTGGCATGTTCAGCGCGTCATCTCCTGCACGAACCACTAGACGCAACGCAACAAATCCCTGCGCTTAGCCATAGATCAATTCTTGAATTTTTGAGAAGTTTGGATTATTCCATACTCGGAACAAGGTCATTTTTTTTAAAATGCTGTACTCATACAGTTTTCCTTCGTGTTTATATGTCTATAGAGAAACCATTGTGTTAACTTCTAGCAGCATTTTAAGCACACACTAACACACACTTAACTAACTCTTATCATAATGTAGGGCTGTAGAACTCTTGTCAGCGTGTATATTTGAAACTGCGCTACGTCACACTCTTTGCATAAGTTGTATTTATTTTTACTAACCGCACATCTGTACAGACATGTTCAGAACATAATGTTCTCTCTGATTATAATATGCACATAAAGTATCGCTCTCTCAACTATTACAAGTAACAAGTATGTTCCATAACTGAAAACACAGGAGCGGAGATTATACCTGATTGGAAGTAACCTGTACCATACCCTGCCTTCATATATCATTAAATTTTGGGTGTACTTTAAACGCGGAGTGATACAGTGGTATCAGATACATGGTAATATGCTATTGCGCAACAGTTCTAGCACCTACCGGTCCTATGATGTCATCGTTTTCCTGATTCGTTGAAGCGTAAGGTGGGAGGTGTTGCGTGTTTTGTCTCAGAGGTGGAAGGCCACCGGTGATACTCAAGGCCCGGCTTTGCATTAGATGGTGTTTGTTACCTTTGTCCATTTGAATGAATGCGCGCCCCGAAAATTTACGCTAGACGATGGTGAAGACAAAGATGGGTGAGATGAAGACGCAACAATGACGGAATAAGTGGCAGGAAAACGGGAGACCCCGGAGAATAACCTGCCCAAACGCTGCTTCTTCCGCCAAGTCTCACAGCAGCTAACCACTCGACAACGGCGGAAAACGCATAATTCTTTTATTTATTACCCTCTTTTTATCATTATTTACTTTATTTGTTTTTAATGATTCTGGAACTGCTAATTCACAATGAAAAGGAATCAAATAAATATTCTGAGAATGCTCAGAGGGTATCGAGACATGTGATCCTTTTGGCCTCTTTGGCTGCTTCTGCTGGCATATTGTTTAGCATACCAGTCAAATCTTGCAAACTAATCTGTTATTTTGCGTTTTGAGAATATTGTTTCTATAGCACAGACGGAGTTTTGCTTATTTTGATCACTTGTTTTGAATTAAGTATATATTCGAGTTATGTTCAAGTATTTTATTTGTTTATTTTGCTTATTTCTTTAACATTATCCAAAACAAGATGCAGTTTATAAGAAAATGAAACCCAAGGTTTGTCCCTACGGACCTAGTTGACCATTACAACCATGTGGTACTGAAGTAGTTAGGTTCGTAAAAGGTTTATAATATTACGTAATGTTTAGTAGACATTAAAAATATGGGCTGTCGTATTTGTGAATAAATCAGTTAGCATAGCTGTGTAGCAAAGGTAATAAAAGAAAGCAGAGATGGACGTTTAAATTTTTCTGCACCTAAAGAAAAGAATGGAGTAGCTGAATTTACAGGGGATCAAATACGGTGTTTAATTCATGAATTTTACTGCTAGAAACGCCGTACCTACCATCAGCAAACTCATAAATTCACATAAAGAAAGATATACTTTTCAGCGTGGAAGAGAGTACCTCAGACTCCAAATATAAAAAGTTGGACTCAAATGGAAGAATTGTTACTCAGTTGAGTTACTAGAATCCTCGCTAACCCTCCATCAGTTAGTTATCACAGTGTGCAGGAGCTGGTCTCTCATTGAACATTATGCAGGACTCCTTAGCTCAGCCCACTGCAGATAACGTAAGTGCAGCATAAATCAGTCTATCTGGTAACACTGTGCAAGTTCTTTGTTTGTTCCAGTTTCAAAGCTTATAGGTACAGTCCGGAGTTTTAGGACATAAAAAAATGTTAGCTTTTTTAAAACCATGCGATTGGACTCAGTAGTGAGACAATCTTGTGTGATGTGTGGTGCCAAAATTCAAGAGCCTCGAATTCCTTATTTTTAAGCTGTTGCTTCACGCTTTCACCTTGCCTTATATTCAGGTTGCCAACCTCAAAAGACAAATTATTGAATTATCGTAATTTACACAATATTGTATATTCAGAGCAAATTGTTCATTTACGGTGGTTGGTAAATATATATGGAAAAAGAATATCAAATTTCAAACACATCTTTAATTTATTACTGAATTCTGCCTAAGAGTAGAGTTTATATCTATTTTTATAATGACGATATGAGAGTTTGAATTTTAATTTTTCTTAAAAATGTCTCGTCTAAAATGCCTATGTACCACCATAAAAGAATTGCTTTTAAATAGAGAACAGGCATGGTAATCGTAGAAATCTTTGACGAATAAACTGAAAGCTGTTTAAAATTCATAACGAATTTAGAAACAATGTGTTGCAGGCTGATAGTACATTTATTTGCATTCAGCAATGTATCTGAAACACTTTATGTTCATTTAGAGCTTAATGAAGTAACATTGATGATTTACAAATCAATTTTGCCAACAAATGCTAATACAGTGTCCATTGCTGTTTCCCCATTGACTGCCAGATTTATTTATATTGCATTTCCATAACAGCCAGATGCTCGCTTGAATCAGAATGATTAGTGCACGATGCGCAGTTGTAAGCGCTCTGTTCAACTACATATATCTGCAAGTGACTTTTTTTTTTTTTTTTTAAAGTAGAAACGGCAAGTTACGGTTTCCTCTTCACAGATGTACATGAACGTTTTGTGTAAAAGAGGAATCCTAAGTTGCTTCAACCGTATAAAAGAGGATAGGAAAAAGTGTTTGTGTTAGCAGAGTTGGATTTTCATAAACTGCAGTACGCTTAAAATCTCACTGTGTGGATCATAGTTCTAAGTCATGTGTACCTCTCGTGGTAGTTTGTTGATATTGAACGCGTTTGTGTCGACCTAGCTTAGTTCTTATCCTCTTCTATACCTATGTTTTCAACTAGATAGGTTCGAAAGCGAAAAGTGTGTTACAGATTGCTGGACGTTAATGCTTCAGTTTGGTGTCGTCTGTCTGTGTATGGAAGAGAAACAAGCACAATGTAAGGAGGCAATCACATGTGTTTGCGTGTGTGTGTGTGTTTGTATGCGTGTGGTGTGTTTGTTATATTAGTGCATATAAATATGTAACTCGTCGTTCGCTGCTGAAGCAAATTTTATGTAAAGATTAGAGCTTTCGAGAACCTATTTTATTGAATTTAGTAATGTATTGAGATGACAAAAGAGCAATGGTGTTTATTTGTAGCAATTTAGTTCTCACGAAATAAATATCTACATAGTACATGCTAATTTATATAACAATTTAAGTATTTTTTTTTAATATTGATTCCGAAGCTAGGCAGATTGGTGCACTTCTGGTCATAATGTAAATAACCCTACAATAAGTACAATTTTCCACAAAAAAGCTTATTCCTTTTCCCCTAATATACCAAGTTTCACAATTCCTTGAGCCTGTTGTACAGATTTCTCACAGCTATAGTCCAAAAGATAAAAAACCACGCTGTCGTCATATACAATGGTTTTATTATACGAATAATTTTCGCTATTTATTGTGGTTTTTTAAGTGTCGATTTTCAATATGAAGTCAGAATTTCTCTGTGGGGCATAATTTTTTCTTTGTAATGTGCCTAAATTATTATGCACTAAGTTCCTCCTCATAGACCATTATCTGCATATTACATTTGAGAAACAGAGTACTTCCAACAGATATAGTGGGAAATAAGATAGTGGATTTAAGCACAAGAAAAATGTAAAGAAGTAGGAAATTATTCAAAAAGTGAGTAGGGAAAGGTTGAGGGGGGTCACTAAATAAGTAAAATAAAAATAAATGAATGAACATTAAATTATTAGAGATGCTGGTTTTTAATTGATGAATGAATCCAATATTCTAATTACTGCAGTGTTTAGGACTTTGATCAATAGGACAGGCAGGAACTAAATTGAGATAAAATATTAGCAGAAAAATGTATCATTAATAAATACAAAAATTGTATAATATTTTAAATTAACTGTTTAATTCTGTATATTTTATTTTACTTTGTATTTATTGTATTGGATATTTAATAAATTCATTTATACCAAAAATACCTCTGAAACTGTGAAATATCAAAGAGGAAACATAACTCCACAAATTGACTGCAAGAAATAGAAGACCAGGACATATACTGTATGTCTCATACTGGTGTGCTTCATGTGGGACACTGTTGAATGGATGGTTGAAAGATACACCATTTATGCCTTTCGGAATGCCCATGGTTTGGAGAGAATTGAAGAGCCATTCTTCCACTGCTACTTTTGCATCACAAAAATTTCTGGAATAAGGGCTTATACTGGGAAACCGAATATTCCCTCAAGAGTTCAGTCCTTCCCATTCCTGTAAAACCTGAATATGAGTACAGAACAAGAAGAGGAACGTGATATGGTTGAACGCAGATCTGGCATAGCTGCTGATGGTGAAGCAAGTAATCCAAGATTTGTAGATGATATCGTCTGTACTAAACCTCACTCAATTGCTCACTTTGAATTAAATGATCTGGTTGTGATTTCTCGAGATGTTTGCTTCAAGATTGAGATGACTGAAATTTTGGAGACTATACAAAACATTTACATGATACCTTAGTGTACCACGATGATGTGAATGCTTCACTATAAGCCTTTGGGGAACAGGTAATCCAAAAGAATGATAATTTATATCAATTTGTTACAGATAATTTTAAAAGCAATCCTCCTTCACAATGCAAACAAATAACCATCAATACCTCTTGCTTATGCTGCATTCATGAAGGAATCTTATGAGAACTTGAAGCTTCTGTTTTGCTGTATAAATATAATTATATAACTATACTGTGTGATCTCATAGCTCTACTGCTTCTGTTGCTTTCTCTGTGAGTGAGAGAGGGAGAGCAGGGGCAAGAAAAAAACCACTTCATTCAGAAGCAATAGCCAAAGAGAGAAACTCTCACCCAGAAAGAAGAACGTGTAAATCAACCACTTGCAACCTCAGGAAATGGTTATCTTATGCCACTATATTGCAGAATTCCATCAGAGCGATGGAATATACCAAACATGGTTTTCGGTCTATCAAAGGCAAGCTGCTTAAAATAAGTGGGGAGAAAATGAAAGAGGGCATTTTCTTTTGTGCACATATATGGCAACTTACGAACAATCCCAAATTTACATAACCTTTAAATGAAGGTAATACAGAGGCATGGAACTTCTTTTAAAAACTGTAGAGAACGTCCTCTGAAACTTTACATCAGATTACTACAAAGAATTTGTTAGTAGGCTTCCTCACAACTCTAGAAGTTGGGCTGCTATATGTCTCTGAACATTCATTTCTTAAGCTCACATTTACACTTTGGCAGTGTAAGTGACGAACATGGAGAACACTGGCATAAAACATTTATGATCTAATAGACTACAATACAAATGTAGAAGTTTGAAATTTGCAATTTATTGAGAATGTCCCAATAGACTATGTAATATACTACATTCAAATGTACATCTTTATCAATCCATTACAAATTGATATCTAATAATACACAAAAATAATACTAATTTTACTTATTAGATATTTTTATTCTAGAATTGCTTATTTATATTCTGATTTCAATACAGACAACTCCAGGTTATTAGAGTATTGGTGACCAGCATAATCCTGTATTATCCTATCCTTGCTTATGCTTATTTGACTTATTGTACTTCTAAGGTTACATTTGCATCTTCCTCTTAATCATTCTTATCTATTTCTCTCTAAATTTGTCCAAATAGTTCCCGTATTTATATTCTTTTCTCCTTTTACATTTAAAGTATTTCTAATTACTCCACCTAAGTTGTTGCATTTTTGTTGCCAAGCCTGTTCTCTCCATGCAGTATAATAAACAATGAAGATCCGTATTAGTTTCTGCACACAATGGACATCTACGCCTTTATCATATCCCATCCCCTTAAAATTCATAACTCCAGTTCTAGCTCATGCAAACCCTTCCCAACCTGCCTTATCACATTGATATATTTATTCCCTAACCCTTACTATTTTTATTTCCCTATAAAGTCTCAATGAACTCTTTTCTCCCATACTACCAAATAATTCTTGTTGTTCAATATCTTCCAATCTTAGGTTTATTTCTTTCCAGAACCCTCTGTTTTTTTATTTCCTCTTTATCCATAAGTTTCCTAAACCTATCTGCTGTAAACTTCCTTGCACTTTTAGATACCATGATCCTTTCCATTTGCATTTCTCTTGGATACTGAAATATTCTTTAACAATATCCCTCTCTTCCAATGTGGTATATGAACGGAGTTGAATTGTGTTCTTCAAAGTTTTGTTCCATATTTGCACAACTCCATATTTAAGCGTACAAGTGAGTTTTCATTATTTGTTCCACAGAAGTACCCGTACTTTACGATTACTCTGCAATGTTGGTAACTCCGAATATACGTGTATTTTGTAATAATTTAGGGAAGGTTTATCTAAATATTTGATCCCATAGTAGCGAAAGTTATGATAATGAGAATCAGCGTATGTATAAAGAATGAAGAAGAAAGAAACTCAGTACTTGAATACAATGAACGTTTCATTTTAAGTGTAATTAAATCAGTGTGACTGACTTTGGATTTTCCTGTTTCAAACACATATACCATATTTCAGTTCACCATCTTAGTTTATTATAGTCGGTCCTGGTGATGTAGTGGTAACCATACTTGTCTTCTAAACCCAAGATTGCGAGTTCAATTCCGATCAGGACCGATGGATTTTTTCGGGCGTAAAAATCCTAAGTATGACTTCCTTCGGAAGGGAAGTAAAGCCTGGGTCTCGTGTCGTACATTTACGGCACGAAAAAGAACAACCTCAAGCCTGAAAGAGAGACCTCCGAGCAAAATTTGTCGGCTGTTTCACGCCCTGAATAGAATGAGACGCAAATGACCTGCGATGTTAAAGAGCGTCCGTAAATAAAACAAATAAAAAATCTTACTTTATGTAGTTTTTAAGATTCCCGCTAAATGCATAATCTCCTTCTCTGATTCCCCTTTGAAATAAATAACTTAGTCTCTTTTGACACACTTTTCACAATTTCTGCTTGTAATGAAACTGTGATTTCCAATCAATAGAAACCTATGAATAAACATTTAAATTATTAAATGGACCAACAAAATAATTAACCGCAATCGGAAAGATCGATTCTCTGTCATCTCTCGACTAAAATTGATGCTGTGACGTAGGCGCATTTCTGAATAATTATGACGTTCATCTCAAAGTGGAAGGGCTTGAATATTGAATATGCATAATAAAGTATTTACAGGTTCATTATTTGTGAAAGAATTATCAGACCAATATAGTACGAATGATAATTGATTTTCTACATTAAAAATAGAATACAATACTTAGCAGTGGACTTAACGTAATTCAAAATGTGACAACGTGTGACAAATAACTGTTCCTCCATCTTGTTCTTTTATGACGTCAGTAGTAAATATTTATTAATACTTTACAAGTGTTGTACTTTATCTTGTGAAACAGAAAGTTACAACTCCATACTTCAGAAGGATTTCAACTAATGCTCTTGTAATGTATTAGTCCATACTTCTGTGGAATAGGATTCACGAAATACGTATCTACCTTGGAAAATAACCATAAAATTATATGGAGCACAAGAAAGTTAACGAACTACTGCTGTTCTCTTAAGAGGGATGTCCAACCTAAATAAAAATATGACTTTTATTTCTCATACATCGACATAAAAAACGTTTTAACAAAATAAATACAAACCCATTAATTTTAAATATAACTAATACGATCAGTGCCTTTGGCAATTGCAAAAGGCACTAACTCCAATTTATTCCAATTTGATTGGCTCAGCCCCCCAGATCCCGGTTCATAGGCAGCTACCTACTGGAATATCCAGGGGACCAGGCTCCGATCCAAAGAAAGAACACATTACTATAAATAATTTATACATTCAATACAATATTAAGTTACATTTCATGCAATAATGAACCTTCCTCCTTCTCCAATTAAGCCCAATCAGCTAAATTTCTCGAACCCGGCCAGTATCGATGGATTTTTTCGGGCGTAAAAATCCTAAGTATGGCTTCCTTCGGAAGGGAAGTAAAGCCGTGGGTCCCGTGTCGTACATTTACGGCACGAAAAAGAACCTCAAGCCTGAAAGAGAGGCCTCTGAGCAAAATTTGTCGGCCGTTTCACGCCCTGAGTTGAATGGGACGCTGATGACCTGAGATGTTAAAGAGCGTCCATAAATAAATAAATCAATAATAAGCTAAATTTCTATTCTTGAGAATTGCTTATTCCCCTAAACCTTATATACGAACAAACGAGTAAACATATTCAAATCAAAGTAATCAATTTTCCTTTCCATGTTCTCAGTTCATGTAAACTTACTACTATTAATAAACTTTTAAATTTCCCACTTGCTCACCCTGACTTTATGGAGTTGCATTCTTTCCGTACCCCATTACAATTAACCCCAGATCGAGTATGTAATGAGGATCTGTATTCACTTCTAAATAGTGCAATTGTCAACATTGTTGTTTCCGCTTATCTGACTACCTTCCATAACCATTTTGCTTTCACCTTGCCTATGTACTTTCCCAGTTTCTTAATATTTTCGTCTGATTTTAAATTTAAAATTCTTTTGCCTTTTATTTCATTTGCTAAAGTTTCCCACTTTCATAATAGGAATTGTTCCCTACAAAACTTGTTTGCTTGCATTCTAATGTACAATGCCAAGTTCTTCACACATAGAATGAATGAATGGTGTTTAACGTATGTTTTTGCTACAGAGGCATCACAGGCTATGAACACTGATGATACATGAAATGAAATGATATATTGGGAAAGGATTTATTTCTTTTAAAGAATGAATCGTTCCAGGTCTAAGTTTAGGGTACCTCCCCGGCATTTGCCATTTATGAGGACTGAGGAAAACTTGGAAAAAACCTCAGTTAGGGAGGACGGTCCTGGTTGGATTCGAACCCAGACCTCCCGCTCACCAGTCCGTGCCTTAACGACCTCGGTCCCTCGTGGCGGTTTCACATATAGACATATTCCCTTATTATATCCATTTTTATTCCACTTAATACATTACTCCTGTTCTACACCAAAGCAGTCCTCTTCCTGTCTTATCACAGATTTCAATATATCTTTCTCTTCCCCACACATTTTTAGTGCACTATATAATTTCAGCACTCTTTTTGGTATTAAGATTGGCGCATATTTCTTGTTTTTCAATATCCCCAATTCTTATTATAGCCTAAATATACATAAAGTTCTTCAAAGAGCGCATATTATGTCATTATATAGTATTTTAGTATCATTCATCCTCACTAAAGAAGCATATTTAATCACGATCAGTAACCCTCGATCAGTCGCATTTGATCGAGAATGGTGCACGTGGCCGTTAGTGCTGAGATTTATCTATGCTAGGTTATTCATCAAATCCAAGTATCAGTCTTACAGGCCGATGGGTAATTTGATTTTATCTGTGGCACAACAAAGTTCATCCTCCATAAATGAATAGTCGGGGGTAACTTCATACATTTTCATTGTAAGACAGCATTAATTTATTCTGTACGTGTTCATTTGTTGGTATTGTAATGATTAGCGCTTCCAAGAAATATTGTCAGCATATTGTAAGATGTATAAGACCATTACTTCGCATACTGCACAATTATAGCTAGCTATAAACGCTGCGACTTCCTAGCTTTCGTTATATCTTAGCTACTGAGATGACGCGTCATCAGAAGAGAAGACCCGGCGTTGCCGAAATTATTTCAGAGTGAATGTGACAGTTCGGCTTTAAGCACAACTACAGCTAAATGTCCAGGGTTCGGATATTGATTTTCGAACAGTAAAGAACAAAAATGTCACTAAGGGCTCCTGCTCACAACATCACTCGATAGAAAATTAGGACCTGCCAAATCTTTAGGAGATTCTCCAGAAGCCCTGGAAATATGGAACGTATTGTTCGATGACGAAATAATTGACAACAATGTAAAATGGGGAAACCTAAAACATGCGTTTGTACTAGGGAAAGTGGAAGGTCATCAGAAACCAAACTGAAATAAAAGTATAATTTGCCTATTTTCATGTTGACGTCAGTTTTTAAACCTAAAAGTGAAGATATGCTATCATTGCTTTCAGCAGATGTCGCTGGACGACCCGCATTCGAGAGACGATATCTTATGAAAAGGTTCTAAATTCTAAAAACATGCTTACTTTTTGACAATCCTGCAGACAGATCTCTGAGAAAACAGATCGACTCTGCAACTGCTATTTCATGACTTTTTGAATACTTCACTATCACCTGCTAGAAAGTGTTTTCTTCAGATGAATATGCATAATTGAAATGTTTTAATTACTGTACGCAAAGTATTGAAATAATTTGCAATGTTTCAAGAATACTTTACAATAGTATGTCATGCAGTAAGAAACATTTCTCTAAAGTCCAAGCTTAATATTAAGAGGCACCCAGAGACTGACAGTTCTTACTAAGTGTGCAATACCTTAACTTTGGTTTGAGGATAAATGGAGAGGAGTTTGAACGTTTAAGTAAGGAAACTAGTGCGTTATTTAGAACCCGTTTATGTTCTACGTTTGCTCTGAAAAAGAAAGAAAAGAAAATCAGCGGAAGCAGCCAAGATGTTGCCAGCATACTAGTGAAGAAAAAAAACATTTGAGGACTACAGCAGGAAAGTAATAGAGAAACACGAGTTAAAAGCACATAAAAGGAGTAGTAAGTTGATGGAATTGAAAAAGCGTATAGGAAATAGAGATTACAAGAAAAATAAAAAGGACGAACTAAATATATGAGTGGCACAGCAAATAACAAGCGTTTTTATAATTTCCTCCTGGAGCACTATTAATTTAATAATTTTAGCTCCTGCTAATTAAACGAAATGAAACCTAACCTAACCTATCCTAATTGCATGGCTAATACAATGCAGTGCGCCTAACTCAAGTCTAACCTCGAGATTAAAGATCGTTGTGGATATATGCTTATGACGAAGTTTCTGTGGGTCTCAGAAATATCAAATGGAAAAATTGCTTTACTAAATTAAAAGGTATCAAATGTTGAAGTAAAAAGATTTTATTTGCACTAAAATTGTGATGTGACTTGTTACGAACATTTCATATTAGGGAATAAGATATTCTAAAGACATCTATTTAAATATATTGATGATGTCACAACTTTCGCAAGAATGACAGTAAAAAAGTTCTGTTTCATTTAAAAAAAAAAAAAGCTTTAAAAACTTGAGTTAATTTTATAAAACTTTATTGTCGGCGTAAATTGGAACAGAGTTAGTTAATTAAAATCCGAAACTAAACGAATTCTAACTTTCAGTAATTTCGGGATAAAAATTGAAATACAGCCACATTCCGTGAAGAACTTCAGCAACTTTCGGTATTACAACCCAAAGAACTTAAAAGGCAATGCACGTCTCATCTTGGCATCTTCATTTCCCAAGAGGACACGACCCCTTATGGCGACATTTTAATGAACCTTGAAGAAAGAAAGTTATTACCCCTGTGATCCTGCATTTGCATTGATACTGGTGAAATGCTAATTAATAGCCGCTTCAATGTTTGATCTGAAACTCTTTCAGTACGATAGTTTCAAACATTCGCTCTTGCCAAAATCTATTTAATTAATAAAATTCTTCCTTCCTCTGTTTGTAATAAAGGAATGGTTTGTGAATATTTTCTGTAATATTCATTTATATTTTTTACAGGTGTCAGTAAAAAGAACTTCCACTTCAAAGTCTATTATTTTGACTTACTTCACAAATTTTTATCTGTTAATTTCACATTTTTTGCATGCTACTACAGCTGTTTCTAACAAATACATCTCATTCTTGACACAAAAGATGTGGAATTTATTCCAAATCAAATTCGATGATAGAAAACAGTTCTCGAAAACTCTTATCTGAATATGTCTGTCTAGTCAAAAGAGGCGAGTGAACGATGTAGTCTCGCATTCTCCCACTAAAAAAATGTTATTCTGCAGGAACTAGTCTATATTGTTGTGTGGGTGAATGTATTTAATTATTTAAATCTGTTCAAAACGGAATGATATTTTTGGGAGAGAGTTTCTCTAATTAGATTTTATCAGACATCATTTGAATTTAAAGAATCAAGTGTGAAGAATCTAACCAGATAAAAGTGAAAATAATAAAATTAAAAAAAAACAGAAAAATGAAATTGGTAAGTTATTTATAATTTTATCTTCCTGATGACCTGTTCCTCCCAAAAGATGATAAATAAATTGCTTGCATGAATTCAATAAAAACATACTTTATACTCTAAGTATACAAGAAAGTATATGTACTTTCTCATAGCTTGTCCATTTAAATCTTAATTAGCTCATATATTCACAGTAATAAGATATTTATCCTATCGTTTATAAAATGCATTCATTCGCTACTTAGCTACTGAATCTTAAAGCAGACAGATTCACTGTGATCAGTTAGAATTTCGTTGTTTACTGGCTTTCTGCAAAGCTTAGAAAACTACCTCATGGCGTTGCTGCTGCATAACATCTAGTCTTACGTGGATCATAAAACGGCGAACATGCTGCAACGTTTCCGCCGCATCTTTGGGCTACTGAAAAAAAAATGAATGCTGTCTAAATTTGAAAGCGTCTTCTTTTAGATTTAGTGGATGTAGCAAGTGGATGTTTTGTAAGCACATAAATAAATAATAGCATTTATTCTGTTCATATACATAATTCTTTTTCATCCAAACGAGCATTTGAATTAGTTAGAAATAAGAATTGTTTTACGTTTTAGGTCCTGTGCAAATGGTTGTAAGGCTATTCAAAAAGTATACTATTTTTAATCTGTAAAGCTAACTTCGTTGCAAAAAAATAAAAATAAAAGCATACGTTTGTTAACAAACGAACACAGAAAAATGCCACGGTAAGTATTTTAACAATTTATTTTAAGAGATCAAGGAACTAATAATGTATCAAACAGAGAAAAATACCACGGTAAGTATTTTAACAATTTATTTTAAAATTTATTGCGATGTATCAAGTCATCCCTTAAGAAATTATCTCTCATAGTAGAGGGACCTTAAGGAAGTCTCCGGAGTATAAAGAATCAGACGAGAGAGGTTCGTGGTTCCGTGCTTGGAGGAGGACGCGGTTGCTCAGTCGATAGAGCGTCAGGAGCTGAAGATGCATTTTTCGAATCCCGGCCGTGATTCGAATCTTTCAAGTTAAGTTAATACGACTGACACATATTTGTTCTTGCATATCTTGGACCAATGGGCCGGTTCCGATAATTAACAATAAAGAGATTTGGGTTACTTTTTGCAGATGATTTAGTTACAGGATCAGTAACTAATCTAGGATTAACAGAATCAATTGAAGCAATATCTGTTTTTTTTTTTTTTTTTTTTTTTTTTTTTTTTTTTTGGTAAAGAATGGAGTTTAAAAAATTAATATAAAAATCTAACAATATGGTACTTTAAAATGATTTCTAAGCTTAGCAAAGATGAGAGATGTTACTGGGAGGGAAAAGAAATTGACGTGGTAAGTAAGTTTTAATTAAGTAAGTTTTAATATAGGAATAATGCAGTAGTAATGGAGGATAGAATGAGCCAAAGTTATTTGGGAGAAATTGGCATTGAAAGCTGTAAAGGCACGAATGTCTGGGGAAACTGCCAGGAATGCAAATTAAACGATTGTACAGAGTTTATGAAGCGATAGTTGAGACACAAAATGCTATATGGGATATAAATTTAAGGGATATTGGAGGGTTGGATTATAACAGATTGTATTCACAGAATTTTCTGTAATCTAATTTTAGGTCTACCGAGGGCTTCACCAAATGGAGCAGTTCTAACACAGAGGTTCCCAAACTGTGGGACTGGACCCCTAGGGGGCTCGCGGAAGGTTGCATACTCTCTGCCTGGTAATACTTCACAACGTAACATATAACACATTGTGGTCGATCACCCATCACAAAGAAATCAAATTATAAATAAATTTCACAACATTTACGAGATTTCGCTTTCTTCGCACCTTGAAAGGAGCTGTTGCAGACAGAAACGGTACTTTTATTTAAGAACTTATCCATTTTCACGTTCCGTTCTAATTGAGAAGGTTTAACTTATTATTGCATTATAATTATTTTGACAGTTGTACAGATTTGCTTTACACAGTGTGCAGTCTTCCAGGTGACGAACCATACAGAAAGTGACGAACCATAGCGAAGAAAACCGACTGGTTACGATTGCGTAGTGATGGGACGGGAAGGAAGGGGGGGAAAACATACGCAATAGCTAATAGTTTCGTGATGGGATTTGTTTCATAAAGTCGCTGTACCGTGGCGCTATCTGGCGGGAAAGAGCCTAGCGGTTAGCTCCGAACTAATGAAGATGGTTGAACAACACTACCGCGAACTTTAAACCATCAAATGCAGTCATTTGTCTTTTGGCAGTAATAAAATTAATAAATAGCGGAAATTGACTGACTGGTTAGTAATAAAAATACTCTTTATCAATTTTATATCGCCTCTTTAGACTGTCGATGTTATGAGGGTATTAACTTGTAGGTATAATAGCAGGAACTATTGCTATTAGCTGCATAGGGGTGTAACTGAGAGGAAGAAGTATCCTTGTGTATTTTCTATTTGATGTGCAAACATAAGAACTCTAGAGATAGTATAGAATAAATGTTGCAGTCAAAAGGAATAAAACCAGCCCAAATTGGCCATTTTTTTTAAATAGGCTGCACATTTAATATCTGCAGTTTAAAAATGTATATAAATATTATAACAAACTTTAAAAACTAGTTTAAAGTCAATATCTTCAGGTGAACTAAATTTCTCAGAGAATTCCAGAGAACCCAAGCTTTTCTATTTAATTAACAAAAGTATATTCTTTGCCTCTGACCTACTACCCATACCATCACAAAATTAAAACATAACCTGTCCTCTGTTTCCTCCTTTCTCATAATCATGACCCAGATAGGCCTTTGGTTCAATGTCTATTCAGGTACAAGCTCCAATGAAGAACTATGACAGCAGCATGAACTAAGTACAGTTCAAAAGGTGCACATTTCAAGTTTCCTGCCAAAGAAAAGTTCAGTCAAACTCAAATGTGTTAGTTTTTCAATCTTGCTCCATTGTGGAGCACTGTGGATTTAAGAAGTTTACTAATGAATTCATCAAATAGAAAAGTAATCCTTTAGTTTTCTACTAACAGTATATAAGCACTGACTCACAAATGTGCAGACAAAATTATTGCCTACTGCATTTGTCTCAAGAGATATTCAAGGACTTCAAAAAACAATTATTTATATTTGGCTGTTACCATACATTTTCTAACTGAAAATGATGAGCTAAATACCTCACTGTTGGACTAATCAGTTCTGGGATGGGTAGCATACAAATAATAAATTTGCTGCAGAGGTTTAAAAAAAAATACAGGCAAATTTATTTAAAACGACTCTAAAGTTGTTACAGACAACACTACAAACATTAAAAATTCTCTGAAAAAGATCTGAAATAGAAGCATTTTGACTCATTTAATTGTTGAAGAGACACTATAAATTATAAACCATTATATGAAAAAGGGAAAAATACCGTTGCACATATCAAAAGTAACAAAACTGCCAACCAAAGACTTAGAACATCAAAACACTCATGGAATAAATATTCCTAAAAAGCTTCTTCGAGATGTATCACACGGTGGAATTGTATTTTACATGTTCGGTTAATTGGTAGAATTGAAGAACATACTAAGAGTAACAATAGCATTGAGCAGTAAAAAATTCCCTAAACTATCAGAGGCGAAATGGGAGACCTGTGCTGAAGTGCACAATACTGAGACCATTTGAAGAAATAAGCAAATTGTTAAATGGAGAAAAATATATACTGGAAGCGAGTCCATACACATAACACATGTGTAGGTAAGTAGGTAAAGTAGGTAAAATAGTGTTAAAATAGAAGTTCAATGCTTCTGTGCTCTATAACTGGAAATTTTAAATGAGCAAATTGACACAAAACTCAATAGTGGTGGACACAGCAAAATACTGCGTGAGCAATGCTTTGTGCAACCGCGGGACTGTCCAGCAGCGCTGTTTCGGGAGAGGTGGGGAGTTTATTTCCCCTCCGCTGCGCGAGACTTCAGTGAGATTTGAACTCTTTCGCAGGTAGCACGTGTTTGTTAGGCGACGCAATAAAGGTATTGAGTGAAAGTGTATCAAGTGAAATGGGGCAATAAAGTATTCTATTGCCTAAAGAGTATTCTGTATGATTCATACGTGCGTACAGAATCAGCGCGTGCTTAAGGAGACTATTTCCTGATCACCCCGCTTTAACTACCAGCTACCTGTGAGGAGGGGGGAATCAAAAGAGAAGGTGTACAAAACCAGTCCACACACTTTAGATGAACTTAAAACCAACATTAGTAAAAAATTTGCTGCCATTTCTCAGAGGGAACTGCAGAGTGTGTCAGAAATGTTTGAACAACGAAAGGAGGCAATTTCACCATCTCCTTGCATAATATACGTGAGGAATTTACTTTTCTTTTTAAGTGTTTATGTTATGTAAGAAGTTACGCGAAAAACCGTACTATGTTTACTGCGAACTTCCTGTCACCCGCACCGCCGACACAGTAGCCAGTCGGCAGGTGCAAGACGCGAAACCGGTTGCGTGAAGGATCGTTCACCCCGTATTACCACTATGTACTTTCTTAGATCCCAAATAGAGAATACTTGGATATTCTAACCCTACTGTTGCAGAAGAAGCGCAAAAAAATATTAGAATTAGGTTCAAAAGCATTCACAAACTCAATTAGCATTAAAGAAAATCACAAAAACCAGCAAAAGTGAATCTTACTTATGGAACGAATTTGACAGAAAGATACAAAACTTTCGACCTCAACAAAAGACAAAATTAACAACATGTTCTGTAAATTATAAAAATATAATAAACTAGCATATACTATTAGTTATATTTCAATTTCAGAAAGTGGTAGCACAGGGAGCAATGGAAGAAGTGAAACGATTCCTGCAGGAAGGCTTATTACCATAGGACTGCAGATCCACTGCAGTTGTGGTAAAACACTATCAAAATTAACCAAAACTTTAAAAAGTGGTGAAAGAGATTTAAAATTGCTGCCTCCTTAGTTTTTTTGCAACATTTACAAAGGATTATAGTGGTCTATGGGAAAAGTGGCTAGGGCCAGAACTTTTATTATTTTTTTTTTTTTGTATTTACTTAGTACTCAATAAATTAAGTAATTAATTAATACTTCCAAAGACTGGTTATTTTGTAAATCAGAAACATACAATAATATTTAACAGTATGAAATGTCAAGAATTCACATACGAAACTAAAGGTGTAAAAGATTAAAATAATTTTTAAATTTCACAGATTATGTAGTGTTATTATATTTTATTCTTTTATGTCCATATGCATATATGCTCATATTAAATACATTATTGCCACATAATGTAGCCCTTTTTGATAAGATCATAGGTTTTGTATAATGTTATGGAAATCATTATTGACAAATATTTATATTATCTATTAACTTATTAATTACAATGCTTTCTCTATTACAGAGAAAGAAGTTTACTAGTAAAATTTTATGTTGATAGGCCTTTTCCAGAATCTGCAAATTTTAGAAAAAAAGACATATTTGTCTCTAGATTTGGCTGCTAGTATAAGTACTTTTTCTTTGTTGCTCCATGAATATTGGTTTACTGTCTATAAAATTTAATTCTAGAAGCCATTTATGAAGGGTAATAGTTATAGTATATTTTTACTAGAGTACCAATGTTTAGAATTGTTGTAAGCAAGCCATTAGCATATTTAACACAGGGTGTAGACTACCCTTTTCATATCAATTGTAAATATAGTAAACAATTCCTATTCAGTTTGTGCCCACAAATTACTATATAATCATATGTATCATCTCATATGCATGAACACGAATTATCGTTTCAGTGAATCTGGATTTTTATTTTCACTATGCAATTGAACATAATATAAATAGTTTCAGTAAATAGGAACACATAAAGATATGTTCATATTTATTTATTATTGTAGCTATAATCACGAAGAAAATTAAAATGAAATATTTTTGTAAGCTTAAACTAAGGCAGAGCTGTTAGAAAACGGTGATCTAGGACATATTAGAGCCCTAGCGCAAGGAAAACTATGAAAGCACATGCAATTACTGCATATTCATTATTCAGTAAATACAGCTCATGTAGGTTATAGCAAAAGCAACCATAGATTTCCACACCAAGAGTAAAGGCTGCTACACACTTCTTTCATTATTCACTCATTTGAAAATGGATTAGTAAAAACACATTAATTGGCATAAAACACATTTGCTTATTAAGAGGTCAAAGAACAGATGGAAGCTTGGAACTGAAAGGAATTTTTGCATAGCAAAAGCTCTAGCCTTGGTGATTTTGAATGTCAGTTTCACAATCTGCTTTAAACATTTAAAAATTAGCTCTTAAAATTTATCATAAAATGGAATTGAATGTGGATAATTGGTGCTAATTAAAGACTTCTTGCTAACCATAATACAGCATTTCAACGCAAATCTATTAACACTTCCCCATTTAAAGTTTGTTAGATTTCTTGCAATAGAAAGCAGTAATCTAACTGTATATTATTCTCTCTTGCTATTCTGAGCAAAGGTACAAATGTGCCTTTTCTTTTGCGTTATGGCATGAAATATGTCTTGTTAAAAGATGTGCTATTTCTGGGCATCTTCAACTGTACAACGTAAGTTAAATAAATAGGCGACATGCATTTTATATAATTTTTTGCATTTAAGATTTAAAACTTTTTTGCTTTGCCAAAGATTCTTAACTTATAAATGTATATTATTTTTAATATATAAGATTAAAATGCAAGCAAGCCTTGAGGTAATATACGCTTTTGTTACATATTTTGAGATTTAATAACGATATAACCTAATCTCAATTTTATTATTGGTTATCTATGACACAAACAAAATCGTTATGCGTAAAACGCGTAAAAATGTTTGAAAAATAAGCAACACATCATTTATTTAATTTAGTGAAAATATTAATACATTTAGAAAGCACAATAAACTCTTTCAACATACAATTAAATTGTAAATGTGTTAAATGCTTCTGTAAGAGGGGTTGTAACTTTAATCTCGTCTTCTACTGTGTACATAACAGTGCTCGTCTCACGAAACTGCTATTTTGAAACTATTTGAACCTTGCAACAGTGACAGATGCTACAGTTTCACGAAAAAGAACAACCGTTCAGGACTGAGTATTTCGGCTTTCTCCGCTGCCATTCGAGACTTAGGACTAATGCTCTGTAAGATTAAGAGTTATACAGTAGCCAACAATGACTATTGTGAATGAATAGATGTCACATCGTTGAGCATACGCTAATTTGCAAATTAATTATCAAGCAGCGAAGTGAGTGGATGATTGCCGATAATTTCATTCCCAAAAGAGAATCGTGCATGCAAGAAGTGTGAGAACCCCTGCTCTAGCAAAAGTATAACGAATAAGGAATAAGGGGAAAATAATGGAAAGGACATTAAAGTATTGGTTCATGGTAGAGGGAGAAAATGTTCTGAGGCAATGCTTTTATTTCGCAAAAAAGGATAAAACAAGGAGATACGCACATTTAACGACTCTTTTTGGAAAGAAATCAGGCTAAGGATCCAAGATATTAAGCACAAGAAATGTTTAGTGCCTTTATTAGTATAAAAAAAACTTAATTTGTATAGATGCATGAAAGTTACTTGGGTAGGGAAAAATATATTTACTGTTGTAAAAAGGAGGATAGAGAACGGTGCTCATGGATCTGTACTAAACTGTAAAGTTGAGGGTTAAATACAGAGCCATGTACAATTGAAGAAAATGATAATGTCTGGCATTATTTGAATGTAAAGAAACCAGATAATCGAGAGAGAGAAATAATTGTTAAAGAAATGGCACTGAGAAAAAATGTAAAGAAATAGGACATTATTTAGGTAAAGCGACAAACAAATGGTTGAGAGGGGTCAATAAACAAGTTAAGGAAATAAATGAGCATACATTGAACTTTTAGACTCTAAACTCTAAGCGCATATTTCGTGCATTTTAAATTTATTTTTTGTTGTAAAAACTGTTTTTTAGTTTTGTGGACTTGCATAAAACGGGCAACAACCAGCAGGCATCTTTACCTACCTTTGATAAGGATGGAAAACTGTGTTTTGGCGGTAAAAAAAAGCGAAAGTATGTGCTCAGCAATCTTTGTGTTGTCCATTAGTGGTACTTTATTCGAAATGCCAAAAAATTCAGCAAAACTTCTTCGGTTCAAGTATGGATAAAAAGAAAGGGGTACGTTTATTTTTTGTACATTTTAATGCTTAATATTTGTTGAATTCGATTTTTATTAGATTGGATTTATATTCGTTTTTCTATTAAATTGTATGGAAAATTCGACATTACTGTGATAGACTCTTAAGCACACTCCTTATAACAATTCTTACTTTTTAGCTTACATTTAAGTAGCTAAGTAGTTTTACGCTTTAGTAGTTGAACAGGAAGAGAAGCACACAAAAATGCCTAAGAAAGAGAAACAGATATTTGGGAGTCAAGATCAATTTGGAGAGGATTTATATGAGAATTCTGTGAGATGTAGCAGGAAAATTCCAAATTCAATTAAATGTGTGGAAGCAGCAGGCGGTAGGCGAGGTGAAGTTTTAAAATACAAATTGGGGAATGTCTTTACAAAACCGATGGTCTGAAGAAGATGATAGAAATAAGCAGAGTCCTTCAAGGACGTGATAGTGTTGTGGATGTTAATCCTAGCTTGATATCATACTACAGTTTTGCCCCTCACCGCATTAGTACGCACTAGCTTATTTTTACACAGGAGAAATAAGTTTAGCCTTGAAAACATGGAAAAGATTGTTGTTATCACAAACATTCAGTTACTGGGAATAATTAAAAATTACAGCCTCTGCTATTAAACCTAATAAGTTTAATATTTCCTCTTACAACGATAATTTCTTCCAATCTTCTCATAAATCTGATGCTTTAAATAAATTGCAGACTCTTTAAAACTTTTAGTGCGCATGAAATTGCATATTTTGCCATTTTAACCAACATTTGCATGCAAATTTTAGAATTTTAAGTGCATATGATTCTCAACACTAGCAATAGCCTATTTTTAGTACCGTTTTCAGTTATTCTTTACCATCCCCTCCGGCACATTCTTATTCTTCTCTTCTGGCTCTACAGCCTGTGTGAGCTTTGGCCCCCTAAGGGTTTCGTACGTTTTTCTCTTTTTTTATACAAAATGAGATTATTGGCCTCATGCCCAACCCCCAACCTGGAGGGCCAGGTTTCCCTATTTATATCCGCAGGAAACGGGGTGGTCCAATTATATCCCTGAAACAGGGTGTCTCGGATACCTCGGAGTCACTGCTTCATCCAGGTGAGCCCCTGAGGGAACGCCCAACACATTATTATTATTATTATTATTATTATTATTATTATTATTATTATTATTATTATTATTTATTTTTATTTTATTTTATTTATTTATTTTATTTATTTATTTATTTTTTTTTTTTTTTTGCTAAGGAGTGAGTTAACGTTCTCACTGTGTTATTCCACCTGAGGTGGTCTATTTGCCTCGTAGACCCAAGACCGCGGGTTCAATGGATTTTTTCGGGCGTAAAAATCCTAAGTATGGCTTCCTTCGGAATGAAAGTAAAACCGTGGGTCTCGATCGTAGATTTACAGCACGTAAAATAACCTCAAGCCTGAAAGAGGAGGCTTCTGATCAAATCGACCGTTTCACGCCCTGAATTGAATGTGACGCTGATGACCTGAGATGTGAAAGAGCGTCCGTAAATAAACCAAATCAACTGTGTTATTCCATTGAAGTTATTGCTGTTTCAGAACTGAAAAATATTGTTAATATATGCTAAACTTCTTTTCAAGTCAAGGTATTTTAAAAAATCTTGAAATAATAAAATTCTTTCAAAACTATAAACATTGTTTTCATAAATCAAAATGCTCGCAATAGGTACAAGAATAAATTCAAATGTATCAACGTATATGAATAGATTGTAGAAGTATAGGAACATCAGGTGCAGTTTCATGAAATATCCTTAATCTTAAAGTGATGTCACGCACGCTTGCTTAACAATTATCCTACGTAAGTTCGCTCATTATATAAAGAGCTTGGCGAACACAAAGGCAAGCAAATTTCGCACAATGGAAGTGTGTCAGTAGTCATTTGATTTCACTTTCAAGCTCTGAAATTCATAATGTCGGCAAAATGAAATCTGAAAGGCGTAAACAACAAAGAATGCAGTGAAAAAGCCTTTAAAAATTACCAATAGAGGAAATGGGGGAAAACAACAACATACTGCAAACAAACGCAAAACAAATTTCGATTATTTTGTTCACATTTTTGCAGAATAACTTTGTTATTTTTTACAATATAGTAAATTTGCAAAAAAAAAAAAAAAAGAAAGAAAGAAAAGAAGAAAGAAAAGAAGAAAAAGAAGAAAAAGAAAGAAAAGAAAGAAAGAAAAAGAAGAATTACCAACTTTCTTGCTCTAATTATAACATATTCAGCTACTGAGATTAATAAAAAAAATGCACGGTAAATTACCTGACAATCGTTGAAAATACTCATGCGGTTAGAAGTTGAAAGTTTGAAATGAACTATTATATTGACATTTCATAGGATTAAGGATCAGGAATAGAACGACAGAGTTCAGTACAACCCTTGAATGGGATTATGAATTCGGAAGATATTTCGGTACTTCTGGCTCTTTGTGTCTAAGCCCCCAATGGGGGTATTTCCTGGAGGAAGGAATGAGATAAGAAAGATACTCGGCGGCCAGGATCCACAGTCAGTGGCACCAGCTGAGCCTCCTCCAAGGAATTCGAATTCCCCAGAAGGGCCATTTCCATACCAGAGCCGGGGCAGAAAACTTTCCATGCGCAAGCTACCGTCACACCGCACCAACCCATCTTATCCTGGCACTTTCGACTTTAAAGCAGAACCAACGGAATAAAATAAGAAATGAGGAAGTAAAAATTAGTAGAAAGAAAAGATCCATCTCAACATTCGCCTAAGTGACGTAGGGAATCTACAAAATAATCCAAGGTCCGAATGATCGACCCCAAGACATTTGAACCAGGGAAGTAGCGAATGCGAGTCCCAAGCTTACCGCCTGAGTCTCTACGATCTGTCCCTTGAAGCATGTCAGCCTATACTGTGAGCTCGCATACGAGGATGAACGAAACCTACGAAGCGACAACTAGAGAATCCATATCGCTGCACAGGAGATAGTTGAAGAGCATTCACTAGAGCTGAAAGAAGTAATTGCTATCGTTCAGCTATTGAGCTGAAATTTTAACGCAGTGACCCAATATTTTATCTAACTGGTTTATTGATATAGTCTTAAGAGCAGTCAGTGGCATTAAAAGACACCCATTGGATTTTAACACCTCTTAATAACATTTTAAAGCCTTTCTAGGACTCCACTATACAAAAAATAGTTTATTACAGCTAGTTTTTTAATCTTCTTAACGAAATCTTTTTGCTATAGCATTCTGTGATTTGTTTTATTCTGTTTATCTCCACTAGAAGCAGTTTTCGTAAAGAAATTGGATATAAAATGCCAGATTATTAAAAAATATTAAATATTTAGTGTTTTTAGAAATTATCCCACTTTCTAGAAAGCACAGAACGGGCAGCATATAAGCGAAAAAAAAAACATCAACCAATTGTATTACACACAAGTAACTCAATTAGAAGTTTAACTCTTAACTCTACCTAGTTTAAAACATTATTACATAGTGTAAACATTTTGGCCCTGTGTGCTGCAGCAGTAATTCTGTTAGCAAATTGTCTCTGAAGTAGCAGAACTAAGGAAAGTTAGTTAGTTGGTTTAATGTAGTTTCTTTTTAAACCCCCTAGCCTCTTTTGCCACCACATTAATAATTTCCCACATGAGCGCAAGTTTTACGTGGTACTTGCGATGACGGATTGCCGAGGGGAAAGAAAAGCTTCGTTGCAATCAAAGGAAATGAAAGATGGCGTCCAGCGTTCTACAAAGGATATGTAATAAGGGTCTATAACTAATTTATTCAGCTCGTTAATCGTATAAAAGGATCATAATGGATATGAGCCCCTTCGTTTGAGTTCTCAGATTTCTTTATGCTACACGTGATGGGCTGGGAAATCAGTACTGTCAGTCAAAGGCTAGCGTAAGAAGCATCTCTTTTCTACCACCGTAGCCCCTAAAATGCAAAAAAGCAGAGAGGAGTTATGAATTATTGGATGCTGTTGTTGACACAGACAATTTTATGTAGATCAAAGCCAACTATTTGCATACGCGATATTTACATTGCCTTTGAAACGATTTTGTGCCTTCAGAACGCGGCTGAAGTTTAAACGCGATGTTTATTGGTTGGTGTGTCTTTGATTCATTTATGTAAGTAGTTGCTTCGACAATGATGGACGTGTATGTTGAAGTACGATTTATAATAATAATAATAATAATAATAATAATAATAATAATACATACATACATACATACATTTTACCTGCTGAAGGTCCTCTCTTCCACTTACTTTGTTAACGAGACAAACGTGAAAGCGATGTATTATTAGCGTTGCAACAATGTCATCCAGAGCCAGGATGTTGATGACCTAAAAATGCGTTTAAAATGACTTATGAAGTTTAAACTTATAAAATTTATCCAAAAATGGCCTAAAAGTTTTGAAAAATAATGTAGGTTAGCGTGTATCATTATTTCAATAAATTTAAGTTACTTAGCATGTGCTTTATGCTCACTTTCAGTAAACAAAAAAGGAATTGAAAAAATTACACTGTAAAAAGATACTGCATTGTCGTAAATTACAGTGTACATGGGCGGATTCTCGAAATTAAAGGAACGCCAATGTTGAAAAACACCTTTCAACATGGGTACACACAATCGGGTCATATTTAAAGTATGCTAAATCAATAGATGGCAGTTCTTCAAAATCTAATGTATTGAAGTTTTCACCATATAGCACAATTTCAATGGAAGTTTCAAGTTTCACATCACTTTCTTGAAGTTTCGCAATTGTAGAGAGCTGAAAATCGAATTTGCTTTTAAGTATGCAAACTTTCCTTCCATTTCACTGTCAAATAGTTTCACTGAAAACAGCTCCTTGGCTCCTCTTGCGTCTTCGGAGCGTCAAGAACGGATTTCACAGTTTGGAAATTGTTGCAGTAGTACACAGCAGCATCGATCCAGGAGCCTCGCTGTGTAATGAGGAGTCCCGGTGGCAGGGAAACATCTGGAGCTATGGATCTGAAGGCTTCTCTTCTTGATGAAACTTTAATAAAAATTTTATTTACTTGAGCCAAAATATTGTCGACTTTACGAAAGTGCGCGAAAACTACTTCTGCGATTCTGTGCAAGGCAAGTTGGATCTATGAACAAAATTCTTTAATACTTTAGCAACATTTACCATATACATTGTTGCACGGTGACAAACAGCAGAAAGTCGAATTCTCTAAGGTCACAGTAAACGTGTGGAACGGTCAAATCGTCGACAGATTGTTAAATTGTTAACTGCTTCCAAAAATTCCGCATTCAGCAGAAAAATTTTATCCAGACTGTTGATTTCCACAGTCCCTACAAGACATGGGCTACTGAGCGGCCTTCAGAGTCCCTAGTTTCGTCAATAGAAACAAAATTCTTGTGAGATCGATCGTTTGTCTAGTTCTTATGATATCCTCTTAGCACTGAGGGATATAATTTCGTCTTAGAGTCGCCTTACTGCGAATTGATTGGCCAGTGTAGCTTTGCAAGAAGTCCCTTAGTTTTCTATTACTTAGTTTCCATAGAGACATATTTACTAAAATTAGAACGTCACGCATTCTTTGAAAATTTGTTTAAATTTACTTGCTGCAATTTGTGTTAACAGTAACTGTGCTGATGTTTTCTTTTTGGCATCATTCTCGTGAATATATATACCGAGGGTGCAAAAATGCAAACACACTTTCACAGTAGATATCTATTTAATATATTTCAAAGTTGGATCGAAAAACAACAGTAATGTGTAGTATGATGTTCTGTAAACAGATGTGACTCACATACACTATGATAACGTTGCTACGTGACAGGTAAGTCAACAATGAAAAAATGAAGTCAAGATTATCGTATGATGTTCTGTAAACAGATGTGACTCACATTACGTTATACTAGCATTGCTACATCAAAATGGAGCCAAGATTATCATTTGAACAGCGGAAAGCAATTTTGAGGTGCTTTTGGAAAACCGAGAATATTGTTGAAGTTGAAAGGCAATGGAGAATGTGTACAGAACAGAACCGCCAACTCGAGTAACAATTGCACGCATTCGAGACAATGGTACTGTATGCGATGTTCACAAGGGTGGACCTAGGAGACTTCGCATAGCAACAAGACCCGCGTCCTGAGCACTCACGTGCGTACCTTGATGAGAATCTTCCAAGGATAGACGAAGAGGTCTGACTGAGTTTCCACCGCGTTCTCCGGATCTAACTCCGTTGGATTTCTACCTACGGGGAACTCTTAAGGATGTTGTACACCATAGAAAACCAGCTACACTGGCAGCACTTCGGGAAGAAATTGAAACGGCATGTGCTGCAATCGCTGAGGACACTTTCGCAAAAGTTGCTCAATCAATAATTCAACATACTCAGAAGTGTATCGACGTCGATGATGGGCATTTTGAGCAACTGTTTAACTGTTAACTGTAAGAGTCTAAGATGATTAGTGGCCATCATTCTCTGTTTATGTGAATTAGTTTTATGTTAGCACAGTTTTTTCTTTGCTTGAAGTGTGTATACATTTTTGGCACGCTCTATGTGTATATATATATATATATATATATATATATATATATACACACACACATATATGGTGTGTGTGTTTGTGCGTTAGGAGCGTGCTTTGTATTGTGAATTTTTGTTTTCCACTGCTATTTTTTTTTCTCTACAAACTCTGCTCAATAATGTCAAACTATCAGTCACAAACATGTATTCGCCAAATTCAGAAAGCATTTGGTATAAATGATACTGTTTATATGACTTTATTTTTGGTATTTTAGAGCGCAATTCAACTGCAACTAAAAGTACTCTTCTGCAGCAACTGATTTGAAGGATACTAAAGTAACTGCTTTCCTAGGTTTGCTACTTGTCTGAAAGAATGGGAGTTATAAAAAAATAGTGACCTTGAATGCAGTAAACCACTATTGTCTCTATTATAGCATTTACATCGGCAGCAATCTAAACCAATGATGCGAGGTTCTGATTGTTCATTGCAATCACATCTTGCTCCTTAATTCACAGAATGTGTGACTGACTGTTTAAATAATATCTCCTGGCAAGTTACTAGGTAAATTTGTAAACTTAATACGTAAGGCTGGTCACTTTTTCCTACCACTGTAGTTATTTCAAGATTAAGGCATGTCTAACACAAAAAGTTGATCCTAGCACTCCTTAAACAGTAGCACAGAATGTAAACTTATTTAATTTAAATCTAAAAAATTAACCATATCGCAAAAAATACGAAAAATTATCAATAATGCACTAAAACTCAAAATTGACCTGAAGTAGGAAATATGTCGGGAAACGAAAAACAAATGACTATAAAATACTCGTTTAACAATCACAAATCCATGATCAGGATTTATGTATATATTAACATTACCTTTGACCTTTTAGACAGAATATGACTTAGCCATCAACAGCAAAGTGGGTATACTTTAAAAGCAAGAGTTTTCTTGTACATTCTTATGTGAAAACAAACTCACGTAATAAGACTGGAGAGCCGATTTTAAGGAAACTCTTCGCTGTATCTAATCACTATGCATGACTATTAATAAAGTTAGGAAAACAGGACCTGTCCCATAAGAAGCAGCAAATAAATCGCTTTGTGCATAACGAAGAGGAACTTCACATTGGAGAAAGACGACAACTGGATCCATGGAAATATCGGCGACCACTTACGCAAGAAACAAGAATTTCGTAAAGGATTTCAAAATTATAATGTAACTGTTGTTTAGCAATTGTTGATAATGTAAAAACAAAATACTCTTTAGGTGAGTTTGCATAATGATAGTGATGATCTTCTCCTCACTGCCGAAGTATGGTTCCATTTACATTGGCTTGGAATAGGTTGCTAGAGACTAAGGAGTATATTTTGTTATTTCAGACTTGCTCAAAAGCTGGTCGTTTGTGCTCACGTCCCCTGCGGGAGCATCTCTGAGATAACGTAAGGGAGATTCGGGCGACCAGAACCCACCGACTTAGTCCTGGTCCCTTAACATCCCGACGCCGGGGAATCCCATCCCAAGGAAGTCGAGCCCCTCAGAAGGATCATTCTAGGCGCTGAGATAGAAACCTTTCCAAAACGAAAACCACCGTCACACCGCGTACAGAACCAACCCCCTTGCCTGGCACATTCCGCGCTGTAACAGATCCAAGGGGATGAAATGATATAAATGAATGAACAGAAATTCGTGGAAAGGAAAGATCCATCCGCTTAAGCGGCAAGGGGAAAGTATGGCCACTTGTCGAAACAAAATAACTGTAGTGCATAAAAACAAGTTTTTGTACACGAAACACACTATATGACAAAAATTGAGTTGTGTTGTATGCATGTCGAATAATAGCACGTATATTTTATGGAAATGCCATCAGAGATACAGGAATAACACACCCACACCATTCTTCAGCATTGATGCAGTTTTTCTACTGCAGCGCATACACTTGATGAGCCTAAATTTAAATGAGGATTTTTTTAAAGATAGGGTCGTTAGTAAAGAGTCAGGATCAGCGTGATCCCTAGCGCTTAATGTACGCGATTTTTATTTATAGGCGAACCTGAAAAACACAAAAAAAAAGAACATGTGAATGCAAACTTTTTCAAAATATGTGGAAAATTGTGGCAGAACAAGGTCAGCATTTCTTATTTTCTATGCCGAAAATAGTTAAATAGTTTAATTAAAATAACGCTATGCGTTTGAATTGAAGGCTTACATATATCCAAGTTAGCCAGTAAGTGGCGTCTTTCCGACTGACACGCGGACCGCATTCTACAACTTATATCTTATGAAGGCATTAGAGTTTTGGGTCATCCAATTGGCTGATGACCGAGGCGGCGGCGGGTGAATTGCAAAACCTCGCTCAACGATGGCCGGGCTACACGATTAGGAGTGAATAGGCTTTACCGAACTGCTACGTTGGTCGTAAGTCTCACGCCATCAACCGGAAGAATCACAAGATAGTGAAATAATGCAATTCGTAAATTAATAATACCCACGTACTTTAGATTAACTTCTGTTACTTTCACCCTCTTTTCCGCCAAGTACTTAATTTACTGCATGATGTTATATATTGTTTTACTATACGTACAACGCGGCACAAATATATGTTCAACGAACGAACATTATTTGGCAAGTGCTACTAGAGAAATTGCCAAGATCGATACAAGAATTTTGGCACTACCACTGTGTTTCCGAGAACTTTTCAAATGACTCTGTTTCCCTGGTCTGAATGCCTATCCAGGATTAATCCACTGTTACTGGAAAATATTTTAAGACGCTGCTGAATTGTCCCGCTTTTTTTCAAATTGTGATATAATTTACATGCGACTCTATTTGAGGAAATTTGTCAATTCAGTATTTCTAGCTTAGTTGCCCAATCCGGTACACCCCTAGATGCACAGTAATAGATAATATTCTTTATTGAATATACTGCTCACTTGACTTTATAGCTTAGACAGGTGAACAGAACCAGATTATAATTGAGTATATTGACGATTACAATTTAATGTGTATTATTATTATTATTATTATTATTATTATTATTATTATTATTATTATTATTATTATTATTATTATTTTAATTTTTAATGTCGTAGTCATAATGCTCGAGGTACTATGGGAGATCTTAGAACAATAATTTTGGTAACCTTAACAGATAACTGATGCCACGTCTCCGCTACGAAAGTAAACACAAGTACTATTAATTGACACCCTCCGGTTGATGTCTGGACAAGATTTAAACTAGGAAGTGTGTTTGAAGGAAACACCCCAGGATACAGCAGAAGAAAGGTAACTTACCAGTAAGGGAGGAAAATAGATTAGAAATATAATTTATTTTCTTTAACAATAAGGAAAAGATATAACTTACATGTAAAATGACAATTGCCTTTGAAAATGACATGACAAGCAGCGATATAACATTTAAAAACATAAACCCTTGAAATTATGGCGCATTTATATACAATTTTTTTTTTAAACTTTGAGAAACTATTAACAGATCTTAAACACTTCAAAAAATCTTACACTTAAATGAATAAAGACCTTTAGTACTTCCTCGAATTACAATAATTTCAAGAATATAACTTTACATTACAAGTTCGCACTAAATTAGCAAAATACAAAGAGGGAACTTTAAGCCAATGTTAAACGTGCATTTATAATACAATTAAATATTACCAAACGTCATAATACCTAGTTCACTGGTTCGGGTGATTGAAGAAGGCTTCGGACCTACCAATTTAGTATGTAAGGCCGCTGCATGTCTGTTTACCCCAAAATCAGCGATCTGCTTCGTTAGAAACGGAGACAGGAGCTATGGTTACGTCATAGAAATTCTAGAATTCCCCATAATTGTTCCGGTCAGGGACAAAAATAATGCCAGTGAACGTACCTTGTTAATAGCTATGGAGAGGATGGATAGAAGGAAGGAAGGCATTGAAACCAAATGAAACACTGTAAAAAACACTAATTTTTGCACTATGTACAATGAGCGCTAAAGTTACCTAAGCATTTCGTTCAAATCGTAAACTAAGATTAGAAATCAAAGCTAGGCACATGCATGCAATCAAAGCTATCGTCTCCGCTTTTATAACCGACTAAAATACACTCCCTCACAACTGAACCAGAGAAATGACTCGATAAGGACAAAATGCAAGGCAAATTCCACAGTTTCCCACCTGATTACTTTTTGAGGTGACATAAATAAATTAACTTTTAACATAATTCCCTTTTATATCAATACATTTTTCACAACAATAGATTGTCCGTCGTGGTGGTGTAGTGGTAATCACACTTGCCTCTTAAACCGAAGATCGCGGGTTCAAACTCGGCCAGAATCGATGAATTTTTTCAGGGCGTAAAAATCCTAAACATGACTTCCTTCGGAAGGGAAGTAAAGACGTGGGTGCCATGTCGTAGATTTAGGCACGAAAAAGAACCTCAAGCCTGAACGAAGAGGCCTCTGAGCAAAATTGATCGGCCCTTTCATGCCCGGAATTAAATGGGACGCTGATGACCTGAGATGTTAAAGAGCATCCGTAAATAAACCAAAACAAATCAAAAAAAAAAAAAAAAAAAAAAGCTATGGATTAACAAATAAATGCCTTTCAAAAAGTACTCAGAGTTTTATCTGAAAATGATTATTGAATTGTTCATTTAAAAAAGTGGCGATTATCACTGGGTGTTATATTTGAGCCGGTGGGTGCTAAGCTTCCTAGAAACCACAGCTTTCGCAACAATGACCTCAAGGAATGAAGCATTGTGGAAACATGACTCAGTATGCTTGTCTCTGCTCTTTTATGCGCAATTTATTAACAATACAGTATAATACTCTGCATTACATTCATTGAAAGTTATTAAGAGAATTCCTCAGCATACAAAAAAACATGTTCTTGATGGACTAAATGACCGAAAATTTTCTGGTTTGCGCTACTCGAGGGTTTTCCATGTCCAAAGATGCTCCTAATAAAAACCATGGTTTCATCCTCTGTTAGTTTATTCTAATGTTTCTTGCACAAAACTTTAAAATCTTACGTGAACAAGTCACATGATGTTTCTTCTGCACTGCAGAAACATGTAGTTACATAAAGTTTATCATATGAATAATACGAGCACGGTTGTAATAGAAAGTCTCATTTTGCTGAGATTTCTTTGAACTTCAGCTTCTGTCCTCAATAAGAGAGATGATTTCCTTAGTCATCATTTCCAGAGATGTTCGCTCTTCCTGAGCGAAACAGATTATCTCATTCCTTTACGGTGAAACATTAATCAGAAGCTTTCACATAAACAAGAGCTAATCATTGTTTGACAGCACTTGGAGAAAGAAGATGGAGTGGCATCTATACGGGTGTAATTTAATTGATTTTAATTTGATTAACTGATGTTAAGGATAAATTAACACTCAGGTTTTATCACCTCCTGGCGAGAAGAATGGAACACATAAGGATGAGGAAGATTCCAAGGACGATCTATACGAGAGGAATGATAGGTTTTATTGTTCCTGTTGCTGGTGATTCAGAAAAATGCGGAATTATCCTCGTCCTCTGCCGAATCTTCTGGTACGTCCTACTTCTCCTGGGCTGTACCTACTCCAAGGACATTCTTGTTGAGACAGTCTTCTCAACCTGTTTCCCCTTTGGTATAGTGGTATTTTAGTCGCGAATCATCGCGAACGGGAAAAAGGAGAATGGGAAGAGATTCACATACGAAATGAGGATGCGATAACATCACTTCAAAATTGTTTATTTTTAAAGGTTTACTTGACTTACTAGGAGATTGAAAGCATTGGCACAAAGACTACAAATATACATGTGTACGATATATAGCGCTCGTGAGAAATCTTGCCTGTCCAGGTTTATTAAAGCTAAGTGACTTTCTACGCACAGAATTTAACTTAAAAGACTTTACTAAGTTCAAAAAATCGGCATCCCGACAAATAAAACTGCAAAATGCAACTAGTTGAACAACATGCACAATCATAACGCAATATGGAAGGTTCTTCTTGCCGTTGATGCATCAAATGTGCAAATTGATCTTATCATTAGGAATTCTAAACCACAGGATACAAATAAAAATAGACACTGTGTTATCTTTTTTGTTTTGTTTTCCTCAGTTGATATTAGAAAATCGAACGGTAGCGATTGTAATAGCAGATTTTGTCCATTTCAGTCTCACGGTCTCTGAATAGATATGATATTCATAAGTATAACAAGTATTAATATTCTGTGCGCAAATTCAGTATTTAGTGTTCAGGAATAGTCCTAATAAATATCACCCGAGGGTCTGAGCTTGCCAGACAAATTCACGAACGTAGTGAATTTATCGGTAATCTCAGACCCTCTAGTGATATTACTTGTTTCTTTTTATTAATTTATTTATGGACGCTCTTTAACATCTCAGGTCATCAGCGTCCCATTCAACGCAGGGCGTGAAACGGCCGATTAATTTTGCTCAGAAGCCTCTCTTTCAGGCTTGAGGGCGTGAAACGGCCGACAAATTTTGCTCAGAGGCCTCTCTTTCAGGCTTGAGGTTCTTTTTCGTGCCGTAAATGTACGACACGGGACCCACGGCTTTACTTCCCTTCCGAAGGAAGCCATACTTAGGACGCCCGAAAAAAATTCATCGGTCCTGGCCGGGTTCGAACCCGCGATCTTCGGTTTAGAAGGCAAGTATGGTAACCACTACACCACCAGGACCGACGATATTACTTGTAATATATATATATACTGACTTTTTTTCTAACAAGTTAATATTTAATCGGCAACTTTGTAAATAAGAAAGCTTATCATTTTAAGACCGATTGCAAAGTTTAATATTGTGGGAAAACTGCGCCATCTTTCAAATTACCTTTTCCGCTGAGTTTTCAGAAACAAAACCTAGTAAGTGTTGATACTACACGTCCTAACTTTAAATCTCTGACTTTAGAATGTAAAATATATAAAATAATTTATAATTATTTTATCGGAGAGAAAATAAAAATTTTAAAAATCAGTTATCGCCAATAATATTGCTATATTTTAATAAATTATTACTAAAACATTTCTTTGGTGATTATATACATCACGCTGTTAATAGTACACATGAAAAGTTATTGCAAAATCCCAATTATAACTTTTAAACATTGTAAGCGGCACAGTACTGCATATTTCGCAGTATAAGTGAATTCAGTCTCGCTTGAGTTATTTCCTGTCTCCTCTAAATATATTTTATTTAGCCTATAAATTATTAAACATGTTAGATTATAATTACCGGTTTAAAAAAGTTTATACACACTGAATTAACAGTGGTTATAGAACTGTTGTTTATTACATTTTAATCACATCCAGTTGTAACGTTGATAACTGAAAAAAATAGTTTAAAAGCTAGGTGGATATAACAACGTTGTTACTTATTACAATTACTTTGAATTTAGTAATAGTTATATTGAAATAGATTTATCGGTGTCTTGGACAATGTGAATTAAGCTGTGTGAACTCAGCAATATGATTATTTAATATTTGAAACTAATTTCGTGTAAAAGAGCATTAAAGGATTTTGACTTCAGTTCACCGGAAAAGCAAGTTCTCATTGGAAACGAATGCTGAAGCAATATAAAACAGTATTAGAAAAGCAAAAGGAAGCTTAAGTGAAAAATAGTAGTTATCGAAGATAGATAAGTACGTGTTTATAATCAAAAGTACTATTCTTTGCCTTTATAATGTTACAGAACATTTGGCACATTGTGTTAAACTCAGCAATTAATAAGAACGTACTTAAAAATATCGGTGTTGCTTTGGTAAATATGTCAATTTGAAATACAAGAAAGTCTTTGATAAAGAAAAAATTAATAAACATAACATAAAATAACATTCAGTTCCTCATTTATAGTTTTAGCTTATAATCCTTGTCAAAAGGAAAGAAATGAAATAAAATAAAAACTTTGTTATAGTACAAGCTCTTATTAAACGGGTTATTGCAAAGCAAACGTTTAGAAAAAGGAATAGTTACACAAAACAAACACCCACTTACATTAATAAAGTAACTGCATTAGAAGTAATCAGATATTAATATTGTAAAGGAAATACCTCGTCCATTTTAACTAACGTATTTTATAACATTTTCCTCGTATAAGGACATGTTTGATTCATAAAAGCACAAAAGCACACTAGTAACTCTTGTGAATCTAGGTAGTAGTGTAACATTGAGAGCCATTTTTAGCCTATGTCCTCTACTGAGCGCAGCGCGCGCTGAGCTAGCGTCATGCCAGTTGCCAATATTTATAACAGGTTCCCATGTGGACACCAATCGGAGAGCAAGTATCATTTCTGTTTTTGTGGTTTACTCACTTTAGGTTAAGAAACCCGTAAGTCTTTGTGTTACTGTTTGTTATTACAGGTTATTGGTATGTCAGTTGATTCAATTACAGTGTGTTTTGAAGTGAAATAACGTTAATATTATGTGCAAGCTATTACTGATCAAAGTAGTGCGATTAGAAATAGAGGGGAACTTGTCCGTTAGACGGAGCCGGCGAATGACGCGACGTTGACCCTGTGCGTCTTGCATTCTGCTGGGAACGCAAGCTACTCTACACTTCTTTGTAACTGGTATAATGCACATTTTATGGCCAAATCAATATTAATATTAGGTTTGAAAGCAATGTTTCAAATAGTTTCATTTTGTATTCAGTCACGTTGGTACAAATCGTTGTTATTTTTGTTGCTGCTTATTTTTCAAAAAAGTATTTTATTTTAAGAAGTTTCAGCATGCCGAGTTAAGGAAAAATATATCAAAGGGCGGAATTCTAAGAAAAGAGACGAATGTAATGACGAAATTACGCGCAAGGTTGTGTTTTACAAGCATAAGCCATAACATCAAAAAAAAAAAAAAAAAAAAAAAAAAAATGCAAATGAGAGAGTAGTGTTCCAAGTTGCTGTCTTTTTTCTAAAGGTGCAACAAGACGGAGAGCAAAAGGTTCGGCTCTTAAGGCTTACATACGGTGAAACAGCGTTCAAATATCTCGGTCAAATAAACCAGACGCGTCGCCGAGTGCCTCTTTTGTTTTTCACCTACTCTCAACCTTTCAAGTTGAAAGACGGTAGACGATACTCCTGCTCACTAAAGCTACTCTATGGAATGACAGACTGACTCAACGTATAGTATATAGAACAGTGCTTGATGTAACACTAGAACCGCCGAATAATTTATATACGTAAAACGACCGATGCGGTCCATTTGACAGCTATGTTAACACGCATAATGTAATCAACACATGGACTATAATGCCTAAACTATATTTAGTTATAAAATAATCAGAAATCAAGATAATACAGTGCAATATGCATGCATCTTTACTATCATTAAATAAACTTTACAAATTGAACTTGTTTCTTCACTTCTTTTTTCACTGTTTTGAGCATATCTAAAGCACACGTTTTGAACCCATAACAATATTTCTTGTTAATAAATCAGTTCACATACATTTATAATAGCAAAACAATAATAATAATAATAATAATAATAATAATAATAATAATAATATAGTAATAAAATGATAAAAATTGAAGCAGTAAAAGATAGTTGATATATTTTGTTTGAATTATTTATTATTATTATTATTATTATTATTATTATTATTATTATATAACCGCGCTAATAAACCTTTATATATACATTGTGACGATCCACAGACTCCCTCCCCCCATGTACAAGCTACAGTGATTTTATCTCTATAATTCTTCATTTGGCACTACTTTTTCGGTTTCTTTCTTGGCATCTCATTCTCTTCTTCTCCTTTTCTTCTTCTTTGATTTCTAGATTTCATTTATTCTAATCTTAGTTCTTCTGCAAGTTTTGGAACGAAACTTTTTCGGCCTATCTGCTGTCCAGTCACAGATTTGAATATAATTATATCATTTTAGTATCTAGTATTTCGCTATTTTAATTGTAATGTGGTAATATTAAATGATATAATTATTTTACTTTAACAGTAAACGATTTTACTGTGACTTACTATTTTTAAAATCCATTCTTAAACATTCTAAATCATATTTTAATTCGCGGGACCGCGGATAGTATGATAGGTTGGTACTCTTCGCTTATAACTGTGACGGTAGTGATTTGACCGGAATGTTGAGCTTATATAAAAGCAGATATAGGGGTGGAAAATAAAACTATGTTGTAATATTTCACGTAATTTAACTTAATTATCACGCACGAGCGTCGACCACACACGTGAGCAAGAGTGTATGTGCTCCCCAAGTAAATCGTCGCTGGGGAAAATTGTAAATGGATTTTTTTTATGCTTAACAGCTATCAGAGCGCATTGTATCTAGTGATAATTTCATATTATAGTCTTGGTTGTATATTATAATCTTGTTTAGTATTGTTATTACGAGAAGTCACAAGGAAGGCACTGCACATTTTCGATTATGTTGAAGACAATGTGTCATATGATATGCTTGTGACTACAGCCAAAGGAAACAATCCTCCTGTAGGAGCAGATATGTAAACACATTACATTAAAGAATGAAAAGTACATTAATTAAGATTGAATGTGTCCGTATCTTTATTAACTACTCATGAAAAAGTCTTATAATATTTAAGTATAGTATGGCCCAAGTGTACTCAATAATTTTACCATGAATATCCAAGGGAATTTAGAAAACTCGGCGCCTCTGTTACCACGAAAATTATTACAGTCACAATACCTTAATATGTGTATGAAAATGTTGTATTATAAATGTATAGCATTACAGTCTATTTACCATAGACTTTCTTCTAATATTGATATCCCATGTCTCAGCCAAAGACGTGCTTTGCCACTGTCAGAAGCTGATAAACAACATTACAGATCTTCAAGTTTCTCAGGGTAGACTAATAATTTAAATTTTTAGTAGAAAATAATGAAGCAGCTGTCAGATGCACAAGATACGAAAGGTTGTGTATATACAAAAAACATAGTCGCTAAGACGCCCACTCGTGAGCGGGAGGTCTGGGGTTCGAATCCCACCAGGACCGTACTCCCTGGCTGAGGTTTTTTCCAGGTTTTTCTCAGTCCTCATAAGTGGACTCATAGTCCTCAAAATGTCGGAAAGATACCCTAAACTTAGTCCTGGAACATTTCCTTCCTTAAAAAATCCTTTCCCAATATATCATTTCGTTTCATGTATCATCAGTGCCCACTGCCTGTGGTGCCTTAGTAGTAAAAACGGGCGTTAAACACCATTTAAAAAAATGTTGATTGCACAAAATATAAGCAAAATTAGGCAATGTCCAACTTCAAAGATAAGTTCAAATTCAAATATGCGCTTTCCTTTACCAACTGTTCAAACACTTACCAACGTAAGTAACTCAAAACTCAATATATATCCTCTTGAAGTCGAGCAAAGAAATTTAGCCGTCACAAATCCAACACCTACAGATGGTTGCTTATCTGGCAATTATCTGTATCAGGAACAAATATAACATGAACAAATATTTTTAAAATGTCACGTTTAGCCTCCGTGATGTTTGTGCAGCCCTGATATCCTCTGCAGGGATGCAGATAAAGGAGTCGTCAATGCGGCACCGCTCAGGGGCATGGGTTTAAGGTAGAACTATCCAGACGTCTCACAAGGTGTTTGCTCCTCCAGCTCAGAAAGGTGAATCCGCGAATAGTACGCGCGCCATGCCATTGTTTACAAGTGCCCACTTGACCTACAACGTCGTGCTCCCTTTACACGACTTGTGGCGCTAAATGTCAGTCTTCCACGCTTCTGAGACGTCTCGTAGTGTTCACACACAGTATAGGAGAGTCCGCCTCTTCCAAAACTACTGATCTAAGATCGGGTTAATTCCGCCCAAGTTTTCAACATGCACATGCTCAAGTTTGTGAAAATCTTAATCACTTTCAAACAAAAACCCGCAACACAATTTCCGCCAATGTATAACAGAATCATTTTCATTGGTAAGCGATCCTCTGTCAGACATTAATTTTTTAATATTTTATCGAATAACTCCCCTATTTTTAAACAAGTTAAATGTTATTGGCATAGATTAAAAATTACACGGCTCGTCCTGTGTTTTTCCTAAACAGACCACTCACATAATCTGTTTATTCGTCATTAATGCTCATGATACTGAGATAGTTTACGAGAGCTGTTCAGTAAAGAATAATCATAATTATTTTTGACAACATACCTTCACTTACTTTCATAATTTCAATGGTCCATCTCAATGTAGTCCCCATTGGATGCAATGCATCTGTCCCAGCGATTTTTCCAGTCTTCACAGACATTTTTTATAGGTCCTTCAAAATCGCCTCCGTAGCCTTAACACTGTTTCTGGTGATGGCAAACACCTACCACGAGTATGTTTCTTCATTTTAGAAAAGAAAAAAGCCACGCGGAGCTAAATCTGGACTATAGGGGGAGTGAGGGGCACACTTCACATTGCTTTTTGAGAGATATTCAGCAACCCCATTTGCGATGTGTGATCGTGTATTATAGTGATGCAGCATCCAGCTTGTTGTACGGAAGTGTGGTCTTTTGCATGTGATATAGCCTTGGAGGGTTCTCAGGAGATTTCTGTAGTATTACCCAGTTACAGCTGCGCGTGCAGGTATGACATGCTGATAACCCATTCCTTGAATATCGAAAAATGGGATGAGCATAATCTTGCCAGCAGAAGCAACCACCTTGTGATATTACTGGTGTTGGTGATGATGATTTCCACACAGAGCTTTGCTATTTGCCCTCAGCATCGAAATGATGGAGCGAAATTTTATCAGCAATGATTACTTTTAAAAGAATCTCCGCATAATCATCTTTAACTGTGAACGTTCTTTTGTTCAGGAATCGGCAGTTTTGGAACCCACCGTGCACAAACACCTCTCAGGTGCAACTCTTCAGTTAACCAATGTGTTGGTAGTACCCAGTGAAATGTTCAAAATTTATGAAAGTGTTCTAAATGTAACAAGACAACTCTCTCTCACAATGACAGCGTGTTAAATGTTTTCTTCAGTTAGAGCACAAACTGAAGCGGCAAGTCCATCTTCCTTTGAAAAACATTTTAAACAATTTCAAGCTGTTTGATAGGGAAGAACAAACGATCCATAGGCCTCCTGTAACATTGCATAGACATCAACTGAAGATTTGTTGAGACGAAAGCACAATTTCAGAGTTCGCGCCATCACTTTGCTGTAGGCGGAACGAACATATCTCAACGTGCACACTTCTCACAGGCGGGAATAGGAAGTGACATCAATGAAACTAGTACTATTGTACATTACTCATTAAGCTAACAAAAAATGTCGAAAAATTATGCCGCCTGTAAAAATTATGGCAGTTCTTTATTGAATAACCCTCGTAACTACTCTATTTTTAAACAAAGGTTAACTAATATTGACAGATTAAAAATAACAAGCACATAATAAATAGGCCTAGTCCTGTGATTTCCTAAACTAATCCCTAACATATCTGTTAACTCGCCATTAATATTCATGATAATGAGTTATTTTTGGCCTGCGTCGGTAGCGGAGTCATATGAGACTTCTTCCGTCATGGTAACAGTTCCCATCAAACGTTATTTCTTTCTTTGTGGTATTATAATTCAGTTTGAGGTTATGAAATCGTTAAAACTTAAGTCTTGATGTAATTAAATGTGGTTACAGACCATTGGTGCGCCAAGATTATTAATTAAAATTTACTGTGCAGTACTGTAATGAAATTTGAAATGTTACCACTGGAGCACAGGGGGAAAAAAATAATAATAAAGTCTACAGAAAGAACAGAAGGGGAACTTAAATCAAATAAAAAATAATAATTACAGAAGCACAGCATAACGAGTAAATGCCAATTTCATTAAAATGTGTGACTGTAAACGGCACTACTTCAAACATTTAATACGCAGGGCTCATTATGAAATAAAACTAAATATTGTGGTCATAATTGTGAGTAGAAATGAGAGGGGGGGGGGGGTCCGTTCATAAACGGAGCCGGCGACTTGCACAACCTTGGTCGCGCACGATATGCATTCAGCTGCGAACCCAACCTCCCCCCCCCCAAAGAAAATAAATAAAAAACACTTTGCTTTTCGGTAACACGCCGAACAAAAGATACATTGAATCTTCCAACGGTTATTGTGGTGTCACCAGTTACGCCACATCTCTTTCTATTAACCTATTTAAAAATGCAACCTGTGTGTCATGGTTCGATTTTGGGGGGAAAATGTTGCAGAAAGTGATTAATGCTCTCTACTATGTCCAGTGTTTACAAACAGAGCTGCAGGATACCCGTCATACAGCACACGATGATTGAGAAATCAGTGCAATCAAAATGAACTCAGCATCAAAGAAGATAGCATTGGTTCTGTTTCCTTCAGAATATCCAAGCAGAAATCAATTAAGATTGATATTACAGAAGTATGATTGTCTATATGGAGTAGATGTGCTTTCTATGGTTAAAAATAATCTTTTCTGTTAAGCTTTGCATGCTGAAAATAAGAGGAGCGTTGCACTGTAATGTTAGGAAACACATACAAGGACATCAATTTATATTTAAGTTTTTTTGAAGTCATAGTAAAACAGTACTGAGTGCTGAAGAAAGAAGTTCATTTTCGCAAATGTAGGTATCCTATGTGAATATGTGTGTATCGGCCAGATATTAAGCTTGGAGTTGCTAATGTACAATATCTCTAATACAGCATTATTTTACAAAGAGTTTCTTCATAGTTTTCAGATACGAAGGACAAAGGTGAACTTGGGATTGCAGTGTAACGGAATATGAACAACAGTTTGCTTTACGGTTCTCTGATTAAGTTATTACGGAATATTTTCATATGAATGTCATTAAACTGGTAGAATAATTTCAAGCGATATGTAGAGAAAGAAAGCAAAGTGTCAGAAGCCAACAGAGGTGGTAAATGGTGCTGCTGAAGATGCTAGAGAGAGAGAGAATACAGCGAAGTCTTCGTACGCTGGTAAAGAAACTAGCTACAGAAATTATAGAGCACCATAAGGAAGTACTCACACTATTCCCATGAAGAAATTAGAAATGTTCGCATACAAAGTGACCGCAGTTCACGAGTTTCAACCTGCTGACTTCAAGGCGAGATTCCAGTACTGTCATTTTGTTTCAACAACACATAACACACGAAATCCTTAACCTGGCCTTTTATATAAATGTTTTTATGTTTCATCTCTCTGGATATGTGAACATTAAACTTTCCCTGATGTAGAGTACAGAAAACCCACATGAATTTATTAACCATCATTGTATCCATTGAAAATTGCATCTGTGCTGTCATTTTACGACGGATTATTGCACCAATATTTTACAAACAAACTGTTAATGCTATGGTACAAGGAAGGAATTGTTCAGAATTTGAATCTAGCAATTTGTTCACAAGAATCAAATTCCTAGAAGTCGTCCATGATGAAAAGTTGCAAGAGGGATATTTCCAACAAGACTGTGCTACTGCCCGTACTCTGCAGATATTACAAAGCATTCATGGCAGAGTTCTTTGACTGTTCCGGATTCTAAACGGTTAACCTGGTTAATGTTCAAATATTAACAAAAAAACAAATTTGTAACATACTCTCTTGAATAAGAAAAGGCTGGCAGTGAGTTGAAACAGGAGTTCCTTTCATACTTTAATCAATTTCAATTTTTGAAGATATGAATGTGACAAATTCTTATTGCAGCTATAATATTGCAAGAAATGAGTGAAGTCATTAAAGGAATGGAATCGAGAATAAAAAAGATAGTTGTAAGTAAATGAATTACCTGTAAACTTAATACACGTTTGTGCGCTCTTCGTTTATATGTAAATAATATCGCATAGCAACTACAGAACGATAAACTGCATGGATTTTTAGAAATATACTTCAAGAAAATCCCAGACTTTTAAACATTGCGAAAGATATGCGTACAACGTACATATAACAAACATGTAAGTAAACTGAGAAAAACAGTTTGAATATGAGAACGTTTGGATTTCAATCGACGAAACCACAGATAGCCAATATGTTGTAGGTAACTTGAATGCAGAAGGTGCCGGTAGGCTCTCCTTTCTAACACACGAATCATTAGTTGTTGCTAATTTCTCTTCAATATGTGAGCTGTTTAACAGTGTTGATTTGTTTTATTTTTATTTATTGTGGTGTATTAAGTAATTATACAATGATTCACAAAATTTAACACCAATACCAAAATATAACAATAATATTGGCAACTTCGGTACTTCAAAAGACACCTTATCAAAAATATTACAATCTTAAATCCTTTAAAATTTCCATACAAATTCCATTTTAAATTAAACCATGCTAAAATAACACACCGAACAAACCTTCATCTACTAAGGAGTCTTCACCCATCTAACCCAGGGCATTTTTGATGCAGACTCCCAGTTGGTTCAAAATTGTTCCTGCCTAATAGTAATTTCTACCTTCATCGTAGATAAATATACTAATTAAACTTCACTATTAACTAATAATTATATTAATATTAAACAAACACTTATAAAATTCCCACCCTGACTGTATCAGGTCCCAGTCCACGGCCCGTTAGCAGTAATCTACTTTGTTTTATTTACGGATCTTCTTTAACATCTCAGGTCATCAGCGTCCCATTCAATTCAGGGTGTGAAATGTTTTGCTCAGAGGCTACTCCTTTTAGGCCTGAGGTTCTTTTTCGTGCCGTAAATCTAAACGCCCGAAAAAATTCCTGACTGGGATTCAACCCGCGATCTTGGGTCTTGGTTACTAATAGACTACCATCGAACAGCTTATTACTAATAAATTTTCCTTACCCCCGTGCGTTGTGTAACGATATATTTGACAGTTCTGTTTATAAACATATACCTACATAGTGCATTGCATTGCTGAAATGTACTCATGTTTGGGTATTATGGACATTTTGTTACGAACGAATAAGTAATTAGGTTAAACTTCAGAAATGGAGCATTACAATTAGTTCTAAATATCGGAAATGACAGGTCTGGAATTCATTGTTTCCTCCATCATAGTTGTGTCACCCATAATACTTTATTACAAGTGTTGTGATGTCATCAGTTAAGTATTTTTGTACGCCAAGGCTGTCGTACTTTATTACCGCCACGGGTGGCCGAGGTCGTTAAGGCGCGGATTCGTAAGCGGGAGGTCTGAGGTTCGAATCCCACCAGGACCGTCCTCCCTGACTGAGGTTTTTCCAGGTTTTCCTCAGTCTTCATAACTGGCAAATTCCAGGGAGGTACCCTAAACTTAGTCCTGGAAAGTTTCCTTCCTTAAAAAAAAAATCCTTTCCCATATATCATTTGATTTCGTGTATCACCAGTGTTCACCGCCTGTGGCTCAGTAGTGAAAACGGGCGTTAAACACCATTCGTGCTTTATTGACTAGATCTAGGCCTTATTATCAGCTGAACTTTTACAACATTATTTCATCTTGCCCCGAGAAGAATTGTTCTAAAGAACATATGATTAAACATAATTTTCTGGAGTAATGTCCAGGAGTGTTTCGAGGAAAGTGTAATTTTCTAGAGAAATTTTATGTATTGTCGCCATGGCTGTAGATTGTGGACTGTATACTATTAAGCGTAAATCTGTAGTGCATGAAGAGAAATGAATTAATGATGTTGCAAATGAGCTCGGAAGTCCTTGGCGCATTAAAGCTATCTGACATTCAGCTTTTTAGGGTAAGGAAAAATTCCGAAAAAAAAAAAAATCTTACCCAGACCTGACCTGGATTCGAACCTAAGACCTCCGAATTAGTACCACTAGACCACGAAATCTAGAGAAATTGGTTTGAGAGCAAGGGGCTATATTTTGTTAGTTCCCATATGTATTATATATTAGGCGAATTTCTTTGCACCGCCACGGGTGGCCGAGGTCGTTAAGGCGCGAACTGGGGTTCGAATCCCGTTCTCCCTGAGGTTTTTTCCAGGTTTTCCTCAGTTCCCACAAATGCCAAATGCCGGGGAGGTACCCTACCTAAACTTAGGCTGGAACGTTTCCTTCCTCAAAAAATCCTTTCCCAATTTATCATTTCATCTCATGTAGTATCAGTGTCCACTGCTTGATATGCCTAAAACGGGGTTAAACAGCATATATATATATATAAAAGCTTTGCAATGAAGAATAAGTGGCCTTAAGAAAAGGGTGTTCATTAATGTTAATTATAAACATTGCGATTATGAACGTACTTATTCCTTTATAATAATGGTAACGTTTCACTACAAATTGCATTACTTTATGCCAGTCGTTGCCTATAATGATGTTACATGATAAAAACAGTAAGCAATGTCAGATTGTGATTGTGATACTCTTCCGGAACGAGAGTCGAAAAAAAAATGTCAGCTTTTATTAACTCGCCTTTCGATAAGAAAAGGGCTCACGATACCTACCAGTGTCTTAAACGCAAATCATGCAAACAGATTCTTTGGTAATTTCACTTCTTTGATTTTGTTTTAAATTTAATTGGGACTACAACTGGATCAAGCAGTCAGTACCTGGCATTTCTCTCTATATTGAGAATAAAATAATCAACGACTCAATACATATTCATTCTCTGGGCTAGTCATAAAACTACCTGCATATTTCGCAATACGTTTTGAATTCATTTATGAAATAATCAATTACGCACATTGTTACCTATAGAGAAAAATGCACACTAAACACATTGATAACATGGAAAAAATTAATGAAAATTTTTATAGTCTTCCTACTTTTTCGGCACATTTTAATGTGTAAACCCCAAATTTCTACTCATGTTTAATGCAAATAACCATTAAAAACGTACATTTTATGTACAATAAGGATTTTGTAAAGTACGCAAACTTTGTGGTCGAAATGAACTCTAGCGCTATTTTTCTCTCTCCGTTCTTAAACAGAATCTAGAATTAATGTTTTAAGCTCGAGTTGGCCTTGTAAAGTGAAATCTTTAAAGTTAGCAAGCTTTATTACCAGACAGCCTTTTGGAGCTCTTACCTGATGAAACTGAATTGTCAAGTTGTTCGCCCAGCCACACACTTCACATAAAACACACACAATTATACCGTAGGAATAGCTCTTAGCCTAAACTACCAATTACTAAAAGTGTAGCAGACTAATATTATCAGCGTTATCAGCACTTTTCAGTGTTCTGTTTCACAAAATATTTGGTCGTGTAATATGGTGCATTGTTATTTAGTGGAATTCTACCCACGAATCTCAAATGGTGAATTTACATACTAGTGTACATATTTTAGGTTGTGCTATGTGTCGTCTCAAATCACCACCCATTTCCATACTGCTTGAATTATGCACTTTCACCTGAAAAAATCTGAGCTTACACTATTATTTATAGAAAATAATATGAATGGCGAATATGAATGAAAAATAAAAGAACTTACCGTTGTAGCCTACTTGATGTTTGTCCAAAATAAGTCCTTCACATATACGTAATCTCCGATGTAATTAACCCCAACGCTTTCACAGTTTGCGTTATTTTGTACATTACAGCTATGTGTTTCTTCGTTATTTTTGTCGGAGAATTGCCCAAATAATACTTCTTTATGCTCATTAATTAAATGCAGCATGTTACTTTGCTTTCAATACTAGATTTTCTTTTAACGTGGTAGACATAAGCTTGGCTTGAATATACAATTAAAATACGCGCCGCGTAAACAAAATAGCACTAACAAACAGTCCAAGGAGTAATACGCCTTCCAGACCCAATTCCTGAGTAACGAATGTCGGCAGAGAAAGCCAAAATCCTCAATACCGAAGGGAAGTTATTTCGTTAAACAACTGCTATTACTGATGCAAGGTCCAGTTTCAAAATAGCAGTTTTCATGAGAAAATTCTGTAACAGGTACTATGTGATGATGGCGAAATTAAAGTTATAACCGCAGTAAATGCATTTAAAATTTAATTGCATGTTGTAATGATTCATTGTGTCTTCCGAATGTTTTATTTAGCGTTTTATGCACAGTGATTGTACTTCTTTCGAAGTTAACCAATATTAAAATTGAGGTTAGGTTATATCGTTATTAAATCTCAAAATACAGAGCAAACCCGTATATTATCTCAAGATATCCCAGAAACAATTTCTCGATGCTGGAATCTGGATGCAGTGGCTACACTAATTTTGACAAGTGACTAATGGCAAAATTTCACGATTGTACCATTGTGGAATAAATGTTTGTGAAACAGGCTTGATTAGAGTTGGCGGAAGCACTAACGATGACCCAAGTAAATTAAACTAGTTGTTTGAAACAGTACTCTGATGTCGCAGCTAATTTATACTTGTTTAGCCTGTTTAACGTAGAAGTTGTAGATTCATCAACTAAAACGTTATCTGTAAAGAAAATTTATTTATTTTCAATTTCAATAGTTCTCGCTCATCGTCACCAAAGAATAAGTCTGGAATTCAATTAATTTCAAATGAAGTGGGAATTATAATGCAAAATTCTGAATTACTCATATAATTTAAGCTAAAGACACTATTAAAAATACAAATATGTTTTTCAGAGATCTTTCATTTACAATTATAAAATTAAGCTAAGCTTTTTAACCCGTTTTATATAAAAAAGTATACTTTCTCAACTAAACATAAAAGGGATTTGAAATAAAAAAAAATATATAAGGCTCATAATTGATTGACGGTCATTCAAAAACCAATAAACAAAGAAAACCGGAGAGAAAAAAAACTAGTTCCGTGACAGAGAGCCTGCAATTTTAAAACAGCAGTTTTAATAGCAGCATGTCCTATATCGTGTAAAATGATCAAGAGGATGAATAAATAAATTTAAAAAAAAAGCAGAGTTCAGAATAATGAATATACTAGCTGAGTCACCAGCCTCTACTTTCGCAGTTTTATGCAACCCGCAATTTATATCCTAACATGAAAACATTCGTCCCTAGGTGTATATGCAAATTCTATAACAATTGGTTTCTCTAGAATAAACTGTTCTTAAGATAGCAAATACAAAGGACTGGATGGTTATCTTTGGTTGCAAACTTGGCGAAATGACTAATAACCAGATGGTATGGTACCCTCCTTTCATGCACTCGTAAATTGATAACTGATGCCAATGAAGCGTTTGCACAACTGAAAATGTATACTGTGACACGCAAATATTTCATATGTTAACTTGACTGTTAAATCCTTACGCTGTAAATAGCTCAGTTCGAATGTGTGTGCTAAGTAGAAAAACCTCTGTACTTAAAGCCACCTGAGCGCCCTTCTTTTTTAATGTTTTGTAATATTCATAAACAGCCTTAGTTTAAACTAACATTAATATTGTTAATATAGTTTAATTTGTGATTATTTTTCTTTTTAATTTATATTTTATTGTTGTTTAGTATTTCTTTGTTGCTGGTAAAGTACAGGTAGATAAGTGTTTAAATGTAAAATAGAATTACTTTTTGTTGATGACAAAGTTACAATAATGCAATATATGACAAGGAAATTGATTAAAGAGTATAAAAAAAGGAGAGTTAAATATTAATTAAAAGAAAATTCGATATTTTACCTTGAAGATGACCAAAAGGTTGAGATTGAACAAAAAGAAATTAAACCATGTTTTGAACATATTGAAGCTCGATTATTTTTTGTATTATTGAACAATATATTTTTAAATTTGATCAATATGCCAGTGTGTTATGTTTTTGGATGTTTTAATTACTCTGGTCTTGATCCTAATGTAGGATATTACTATTTTCCCTAGAAGGAAAATTTCCCAAAACTACATAAAATAAAACTGTTGAATTTATGAGGCCTAGCCATGGGTTGAACACTTGAGATGAAATTTAATCCAAAATATGATTCTGTCTTCTTCACCTCACCAATATTGGTAATTGATATACTGTAATTTAAATATATGTTTTACATAGTCCATACTATATTTTGGTTTATTCCCAAAATATCTCACAGCATCCTAAGATGGTGCAGCACATAGGTTGGGAATCCCTGGACTAAACATATAATTTGATAGTACTGACTATCCATAATTCTAACCACATGGAGTACTTCAAATTTGTTACAGTCAAGTAGATTCATTTTTTTAATGGTCTTGGCCTCATTCATATAAATGTACTTATGACCTTCCAATTAACTATCTTTCCTAATAAAAAAGGCATTAATTAATAATGTTCTTTGTTTTTCTTTTGAATTACTTTCATGTCATCTGCCAACCGCCACAGGTGGCCAAGTTCGTTATGGCACGAACTCGTGTGCAGAAGTTCTGGGGCTTCAAATTCCACCAGGACCATCCTCCCTGACCAAGGTTTTTTTCAGATTTTCCTCAGTCCTCATAAATCAAAATGCTGGGGAGGTACCCTAAACTTAGGACTGGAAAGTTTCCTTCCTTAAAAAATCCTTTCCCAATGTATCATCAGTGTCCATTGCCTGTGGTGTCTCAATAGTAAAACAGGCGTTAAATATTATTAAAAAAAATGTAATCTCCCAGACTATGATATTCTGAAGGCACAAACAAGAGTTCATTGGCACTTAACACATTCTAGCACTTGCACTTCCAGGGTGCAAGAATACAATACTATATGGGTGTTAATTTCATTGAAAAACTGTGTTAGAACACAAGGTCCCTTTTTCATTTTATCATGAGGGACATTAATGGCGAAGTCACTGCTTTGCAAATAGCTATTTAGCATTTTTTATTCAAATAACTATATTTTATAAAGTTGCATTTATATTAGATTCAATGCATTGCTTTATAAGCAATAGTTAAAATAACTTCAAAAAGTACAACAAATCCAGCATGTAGAAAATATGATAACACTTCTAAATAGTTTAAATAAGATCATTATTTTTCAGAAGACTCTTTCCCATAGTATCATAAATAGCAAACAGAGGAAAACGCTGTGTTTTCATTCTACTCAATAAAGCAAATTATCAAATACAAATTGCATCATATTCATAGGAAAAAAGACTAAGGTAAAATATACATCTGGTAAAAGCAAATACTGGAAAATAAAAAATGTGAAAACATTTCTGCAAGTACCTCAAAAAACTGCAGTTAAAGGTCACTACTCTCTCAATCATCTCCCTATATTCTGTAAAAATGAAAAAGAAGTTGAAACACTTTGAAGAAGTACAGCTCTAATTAGATTATCTTGGTTCAAAAATAGAGAGTGCATTTTTAAGACACTACCATTCCCCCAGACGAGACAATGCTTTACAAGTTTGCCAGCATTATAGTAAAATCATGAATTTCATAGATTCCTCCCCTTAAATGGTAACCTGATGCTAGGGCAACATACTGAATTTACTGACTTAAATGGCATTCCCAAATTTGCTGTAGCATCCAAATAGGCCTACAAAGACTTTCTGATAATGTTTTAAAGATGACACTGCGAAGCCAAATCAAAATACTACTTATGTACTGTGTTGAAAGATAACATTTAGATACTTCTTACTTTGGGGAAAATAAGTAGATATGAATATTAATGATACCAATAAAACTTACAATCTTGTGATTAACAACTGCTTTCTCTGAATTAATGTAAGGCCAAAAGTTCTCTATTTATAACTTTGTTGCAACATTTCGTTTAGTACTCTTTATAGTCCTATGTGCAAAATCATAGAAATACTGGAGGAGAGAAATATACTTTAAAAAATTGAATAAACTGAAAAGAAAATATACAGAAGGTGAAGTGAAATATGAAATATTATGGTTTTATTTGGTAAAAGGGAATATAAATTAAAAAGAAGCATTACATTCCAAAGAAAGAATCAGTATTCTAGATGTGGCTAGCAAGTTGATTTTGTACTCCTATGCTCAAATGGAGCCCATTCTAGAATACAAGATTGCTTCCCTGTAATTGTTCAGACATGAAGTTGGTTTTTTAAAGAATCAATATTTAATTAAACCGCAGTAAGTCATTAGTGCTGATAAAATCTCAAGTGATCTGGTTTTTGAGCGTTTAAGTTGTGCATTATAGATAAAGCTAATGAAAACCTAGAATTGATCCCAAACTTCAAAATTATCATCTTTTGCTACATTTAAATATGCCTATGTACTTATTTATAGAATGTTGGCAGAGTATATTTTTGACGTGCTCTTTTTATCAGCAGACTTGCCATACAGGCAGTAGTGAAAATAATATTCCATTTTGACAATCACATCTTAATTACATAAATTGGTATTTATCATCATACCTGATAAAAGAAACCTCTTGTCATTGTCCTATTATGATTTCTAAAGCTGATTATCATATATAAGCCCAAATGCTACCAACCATGTCTGTGGATGCCTCTGCTATAATGCACACGCTATTGTATCTAGCATAAGTCAATAAATTGTAATATTGTTGTGTCAGCAGTTGAGTTATTGCTTAACGTACAACCTGCCTAATTCACACTTGGAATATGTGTATGGATAATCTGTAAGGCAAGTATCCTTATGATTGCATAGTGCAAGTTCATAAATGATGGGATGGAACTTAATGGGGTTATTCTTTGTAATAAATAAAATAAAAAAGTTTACTTTCTTTTTTAAACACATGTTTATAACCATTTAAATTTAGAAGTGTTTCTTGTGGAAAATGGGAAAATCATTGCCTCGTTTTATTCTTTCACAGTTTTACAGTCGTTTATGGACTTCTGCCTCTCTCACAAAGGTTATGCAATCTTTTCTATTCTGTCTTATAAGGTTAATGCAATTTTTATGCATTTTGTACTCTCTCCTATCATCTTATAACTCAAAAGTTCTCCAAGTCATAAATACATCTCTTCTTAGGCATTCCACACCTACTTTATGGAAATTCACCCAAGAAGCAACTTTTTCAGTATTTTTTCCTCACTTATTTGCCCTATTTACACAGTTAAATAAGTTGTCTGAATGTAATTTTTTTTAAGGTGCATTTATTTTTATTACTCAGGCATCACAGTTGATGGACACCGACTATATATGAGATGAAATGAAAAACTGCTAAAGGAAATTGAGAAGGAAGCATTCCAGGCCTAAGTTTAGGGCATCTCCCAGCATTTGCCATTGATGAGGACTGAGGAAAACATGAGAAAAAAATTATCAAGAAGGATGATCTTAGCAGAAATCAAATCCCAGTCCTCTTGCTCACCAGTTCATGCCTTAACCACCTTGGCCACTTATGTCGGACCTGGATTTAAATAAAGAATCTACATCTTTGCCTCTGAAGATTCCATCTATTTCACTGTTGGGCACTTACTCATTTTCTCTTCCTTCTCCAATTAAAAATTATTTTATGGTGTCACAGTCTACTGATTATAAGCCTTGCAATGTCTGTTACTTTTAGTGTTAATTTCAACACCACATGACAACATTGCAGATCTAGGAATCAAATATATTGTGTGTGCTTTGATGGTTAACTTCTGTTATTGGGCCACTTATGTTTTAAAAACTATGAGACTTTTGCCCCTTCAAATTTTCATTACGAACTAATGAAACTGATAGAAAAATAAATATATACAAAATAACCTGATTAATAAATGCTGACTTATTGTATTTTTAAATCAGCAAAATTAATTTGTGTAACGATAATAAACCCCATAATGTAATGAAATAAACAGAGTGGATAAAAACTCGCATTCTGTGAACAATTCAGTGTATGTTTGGGAACATTGGCTAATGCAGGAGCAGTTTAGACAGGTAAAGGTTTTATAGTCTTCCCCATAATACATAAGAGAGTCATTTGAAAGTCTGGTAAATTGTTATAAATGGTGTAAAAATTCATTAACTGTAATAGTTGTTGGCAAGCACAATTCTTGTAATGGTCTATGACAAGTTTCAGCCAAGTCAGACACATACTTATGACACAGTTCATTAAACACTTTTGTTTGATGAAATACCCAATTTTGTATATAAAAATCAAACAGCTGAATGACATTTCTGGGAACTCTGAGCCAACATAAGACTATTTATTTCTGAGTAATTGAATTTAAATAGGGCCGCACATACATCCAAAATGAAATGCACTCAGGATGCCCAAATGATGTCACCACAAAGAATAACATTGAAAAACTCTGGTCTCTTGGTGGAAAGCCACCGAGTGAAAGTGAGAGAAATTATTGTGATTGTAGGTATCTCAAATGAATGCATACATAATATTCTGCATGCAAAATTGCATTTAAAAATGTGTGCATGATGATTGCCATTATTTTGGACTGTGAAGCAAAAATATATGTCAAAGAGCATTTTAATGCAATGCGATGTTTAATCCACTATCATACTATCCCAGTTAAACTCCAGCAAAGTAATTTTGTAAAAAATTACTACCTGAGTTAACTTCACCATCACTGTTTCTACATTTCCTGAGATACTATTTCATGTATACTTGACACAGTACATTCTCATAGTACTAGAGTGGGTATATGTGATGTTTTCTTATTTTCCTAGTTGGCAAAAAGAGTCATTCTTACTCAAGTTATGACCTCTATAATAAAAGCATTTGAAATATGGGAAGTGATGGGGAGAGAGAGCAATGTTACTTGCATCCACAGCTTTTCTTAAGCTGTACATGCCCACTGGATGGTGCTAAATGAGTAGCTGGTTGGCTAAATCTGATATTGGTGGTTCAAGACTTGGTTCCAGCCAACAGTAATACTTGGATCAAATTTTATTTGGATGCCAGAAATATGAGATAAAATCTCAAATATCTGCCATATGAACCAACTGACCAATCAATAAATTAATATGGAAGTTTGGTAGCAATTCTTTGGAATAATTATTATCAGAAGAGGAAAATGACAGATTAGCGACCGGAAGTGTAAGGTAAGAAGTTCTAGGTGAAATCAAGTGTTAATAACGACAACTATTCTATATAAATATGGTTTAAATGTAACTACTCTATTGAGCAAATAACAAAGCAGCGATTTTTCTAGAGTAAACAGTATGGTATTTTTTGGTATACTCAAGTAATCTTGTTATACAAATAATACCATTCCATGTTCACTCCAAATTTCTATTTTAAATATACAAAAAATATACTTTTTAGTTGGTTAGTATATTATTTCGTCATATAAAATAAAAAATATTATTAAAAATAAAAAGGCCACTTTTATACAGATTACTTACAAAAATGCTATGTTAGCGGATTAAATTGTAATTTGCAGGACTTGTGGAAAAATCATGAACCCACCATTACATATCTGAGTGAAGTAGTGAAAATGTGCTAAAGAAGGCCAAGATAGTTTTGTCAGCTGAGAAGGCTGACCAGTTTTTTTTTTTTTTTAATTGGAAAGGGGAGTGTTTCTTATAAATGATCCTGGTAGATTATCTGGAAAAGGTAAAAAAATAATAAGAACCTATTACTAAATCAATTTGAAAAATAAATTAAAGAAAAAAAATACTTCTATAAGTACCATGGCTGGTATTTAAAGAAAGTGCTTTTTACCAACACAGTACATCATTCCATATGTTGAATTATGTACTCTTTCCCCAAACTCAGCCTCCTACCTCTTTTTGCAGCTGAATTTAACTTGCTGAACTTAAAGCTGTCGATAGAGACTATGTTCGGAAATAAAATTTATATTAAAAAATGTGATTATTTTGCTCTTTTACCAAACTTTTAAATGAACTCCTATAATTAAGGTCATAAAATGAGATCAACTATTTGTGTTTATATATAATAATGTATTTCTTTTCTTTTCCTTTTTTTTTTTTTTTTTTTTTTAATTAAAGCACAAGTCACGTTTTCTTCAATTAACACTACAGACAATCTGGATTTAAAAGCAAACAATTTAAGCAATGGGCAAGGTGGGAAATGAATGATAAGATTTCAATACCAGGTTCTAAAAGCTTTTATATAATAACATTTATAAATTAAAAAATTAAGAGATTAAATAAAAAAATGGAATTAAATGAAAAGTTTTGAGTTCTGAATATGGTGTTCTATTACCTTTCAATGACCTCTAGGAATGGAATTTCCATTAATATTATTTTACTTTTATATGATACTCTACTTTCAAAATAATTAATTATTCATCTTTTTGTTTATCTAACCTTTGTGTTGAACGTGACTAGCACTACTATTTGTAATAATAAATCCATATTTGCTCTGAATTGCTTAAAAATACAGAAATCTGCAATATATATCAGTCAATGACCTAAAAGAATGGACGAATCACATTATGAGACATTTATAGAGAAAGCTATGCAATAATAGCATTCTGATTATAGAATGTGTTTAATATGTTGTGCTATTCAGCCAAGCTCTGCATTCACAATTTTCTCATTAATCATATACAATATCAAAAAGAAAATGTTTCATATAGTATGCAACAAAATGACCAGTCAAAAACATTTATTAAAAGAGATTGTATGTTATGAGTTATGAAAATATACAACAAAAGAGAAAAGATAAGAAAAAAAAGTAAGGATTGTTTGGCAAAACCAGCACAACAGCAGCAAATATGAAATGGAGAATGATATTCTGATTAAGATAAATGCAAAATGTTTCCAAGAATGAAATTTAATCGTGGAAAAAGAATTTGACTGTTAGATTTTCCAATGTGACACATTCAGTTTTGTTCTGTTACACTAAAGAAATCCTAAATTTAAAGTGATTGATATTATACAGGCTGCTATTGTGCTGAATACTTTATTCTTCTTTTTCCCTTTCCCCTGCATTTTTATTGCCAATTTATTTGCTAAAAAAATTCCAGAAAATTATGATTCCTACCTAAAGCTTGTTTGCACTTAAAACAATAAAAAACAATATTACAACAATAAACATTCTATAATCCCTTGGCAGTGCTTGTCTATACAGCAGAATGATTTTTCATTCAAGCAGGGAAAATTTTCACCTGTCAAGTTTCGTTCATTCTGTTAAGTTTCTAGCTTGACAATCTTTAAAAAAATTTACAGTACTTTATATTACCCTTTTAAGCAAAGGCTGAACTTACCAAATCAAAAAGCAATTGTGGCTTTATGCATATTGTCTTTGAAGGACATAAAATATAAAATGTGATCTTATATCATTAACTATTTTATAACTTGGTATAATTCAATTCAAATATGATAAAAAACCAAATGTAAATATAGTCTCTTTCAAATAAAAAAAAAATTACAATCTAAGAAATGAAATTTAAGGCTGTGCTAAGCAAACAGGAACTTCTTTAAAGTGAAAGAACGTAACTTGACAAAGGTGGAATAGTATAAAGAATGCTCAATGAAAGTAAGACAGATGGATGTTTGCTCAAATTTATCAATGTGATAGCCCCTAGAGGAAGAGGGCAAAATTGTTCATCACTTTTCACAAGCTTGGATGCTCCCCTATGCACTCCATGCCAAAGCTCCCAGCCTTCCTTAGCATCTTCTGGGATTGTAAATACCAACTTGTTTCTCCACAAGGCTTTTAGCTGCAACAAAACAAATACAAGATATGACAACTAGCAACAAATTTAATGAAAATGAAAATTAAACCAACATTTTTATATATATCAGTTTCAATAAGTTTTAAAGCACTGTTACAAAATTTACCAAACAGACATTAGTAAAGGGGCTGTTTTATTAACTAAATAAAAAATGAGAGGAAAAAAAAAAAAAACAAAACAAAACAAAAAAAATATAATTTTTAAGCAAGACTCTATAATTTTAAATCTGTGTTCTTTGTGCAGAAAATTTAAAATGGCATATAACATTTTTTCTTCTTAGGGCTTAAGACTATATCACCCAAACTAAAGAATATATAATAACAGCATTTAAATGCATTACATTTTTTCACAGACAAGTGGTCCAGTATCAAAATTTTCCTATGGTTTTTTTCAATATTTGTTGCTGAAAGAAAAAATGTATTACGAATAAACTATTCAAATGACAATCAAAATATCTATACTCCTTATATCTTTCCCATTCTAAAAAGTGTCTTTAAATTTCACTGCAATTATGCTACAAGAAAACATGAACAACTTAAAAAGCAATTTTGAAGAAACTTGTTTCATTATCAAAGCACATTCTAAATTCCAGTTTAGAATGTCTAAACTGGAATTCTAAATTTGCCCGATAGAAATGTAATTTTAAGAAGCAAAATGTGTTTAATGTTGTTAACTGATTAATAAGATATTTACATAAATAAATCCATTATTTTTAAATATTATTTGTAATAGCAAATCTTAATATATATAAAATAATTAACTACCTAAAATCCTGATTTCTATTTAGAATATTTGAATACAAATCTTACATGGTTACATAAGTTATTATGTATTATTACATACATGGATCTTACAAGCAGATATTGACTTGTGAATACATTGATTACAATTATCAATACAATATCCATAAACAAACAAATTATCTGTGGAAACTTTGAGATCCGAGGAACAATATTATTATATGCATTTGTTGATTAATCTTTTTCTATCATTTCTTCTCATTCTACTGATATTTCATTTTGTAGGACTTTTATATAGTTACAGATTTTGAAGATAACTCGCAGCTTTACAACCTTGATGCAAAAGATAAGTTTTAAAACAGAAAATAAATGAGTGAAAATGAACATGGATGGATATACATTTATTTAAAATTGTCAATTTACTAATTTTAGATAGTATTAAAAATATCAGATTCATTGCCATTTTCTACAAACGAATGCAAGTACATATGTTTTGAAATAATAAAAAAACTATATGCATTGCAATATTTTATATCTCAGAAACTTTTAATTCCACTCCTTAAACAGGATCGCCAATCCAACCACAGTTTTATGCAAGAGTAACATTTTTTCTTAATGTGCATCTGGTAAATGCTGCTTCGTAATGGATTTCTCCTTAATGCTTAGATTATTTTTATTAAATAACTACATGGCTCGGGCTTAGCTTGCTTTAAAATCTGGTATTTACAGTTCCTTTTCAAAGGCTATATCATTTGGAGCATCCCAGTAGACACTGGACATCCATATTGCTGCTTAATGAAAGATTTCCAATTATGGACATTTAACTTTCAGAATGAAGAAAGTCTTTTTTTCACTCCAATCTCTAATGAACTTTTGCTGATGTTAGACTTATATTCAGCCATTTGATTGTCATTTTCTTCCACTTCTGCTATTGCTTTCAATTTTTCACTTGCCATCAAAGAATGTTGCCAGCATCCTTTCATATCATTTTCTTCCCGATTGCAAAAAAGCTTCTGCTGTTTATCATCTAGGTATAGTTAGCATGTGATTTCCAGCTGCTAATGGAAAAGTAGCATATTTTATTTGCAGAAGAGATGCATGCACACATTAGAGAAACTGCAATGTAACCAACCTTCTTATGTAAATAAGTCATACACCCTAATTTATTGATTGTATTAATGGAGCATGGAGTAATCAAAAAATTCATAAATCTTATTTAAACTATTCTTACACTGCCTGTAATATAATAGCAAAGGCTTTAGCAAGAAAAATGCCTGCAAAACATATACAAATACTTTGGTTAATCAAATCAATAATAATTAAAAACAGAGAGAGAGCAATTAGCATGATGGCGAGATAGTTAATGATTTGCTAAGCATCTGTTATATTTGCATTAATACATTACTGTTTGCTTCGATTTAGAATAGGGTAGAAATCGTGCTGATGAATTACTGAGGTAACAAATAAATATACTCAGTATCATTAACAAATAAGAAGAGAAGTTCCCCACAACCTTCTTTCTGTGAAGCATTAGCTTTTAGAAATGTGGCCTTCTTGAGAAATGAAGAGATTTATAACATGCAAATATAATTACTAAATCATAAAGTTTATACTAAATAAAGATGGAATAAGAATAGGCATACTAGAGACAGTAATGTATCAGATGTTTAATCAAACCTTGGGTAAAGTGATCGGAGCAAGTAAGTTAAGGTAATAATGAATGGTGCATATAATATTCTGATGCAGTGGGCCTTTATCAGGGTGATTACTAGAGATTGAATGTTCCAATATAAAACCTCAACATATGCAGGAGAAGAAAAAGCATGCTCATGTGAAAATTATCATTAGAATTTATATATATATATATATAAAAATAAAAGAAGTAATTACTTTTAAATCATTGTCAACCACAAATTGTTGATGGTTACTGGTTGAATATTACATAAATTGCTTTTAGGTTTTTTTTACAGTCTTACTATATTCTGTTTTCAGTTCTGAATGTAACCTCTTAGCATCTATAGAGGGTATTGATAGAATTCTATCTAGAATCATTGGTATGGGAAAATATATTCTTGAAAACAAAGAAAATTTAGTTAATTTTGATCTTCCAAACAACAGTAATCTCATCAAAAAGTTTATAAAATCCAAAAAGCGACATCTTAATACCATGCTGGAAAACTGACAGTGGAGCCGTGCTGCTGATGAAGGAAATTTGCCTTTGAATCATGTCCAAGTAAGTGGAATAAAACTAGTGAAATTTGAGTGACTTCTTCAAAAATAATGTTATATGATACTGTATTGCACTGTGAAAATCCCAAACTATTCAAAATTTATAAAAAATTCACTTGAATTTATGTTAATCATGATTTAGATTTTATTGGATTAATCATGTGGGTTCACAAAATTAGATCTGGCATCACTAAGTTTAAAACTGTTGTAATAGCGCTGATGTTGACAAAAGATTAGAAAAAGTTATCAATGCTAGTTATGACTTTGTTTCCACTAAGGTTATGGAAATAGCAAATACTATTAGTGTATTTTAAATTTTTTAAGAACCATGCAGAACAATAAACACTGTGTCATATATTTTGAAATAAAATATTTATTCTGTAAAAATTCTTTAAGAGTAAAGTAAAAGATATTTAGGCTTTTTTGTTTACCTTATTTAGGTCCATTATCAGTATTATTTATAGCAAAGAATTTCCTTCCACCCTATTAGTAAACATAAGTAACTCATGGTATATTTCTTCAAGCCAAATCAGCTTCAAAGAAGTGGTAAATAAAATAATGTTGACTCTTTCTCTGAAGAGCAATCTCATGGCCCAATTATGACAATTTTATTGTTGATTGGGTTTATTTATGGATGTCTTTTCATTTCAGGTCATCAGCATCCCATTCAATTCAGGACATGAAAAGCTTGATAAATTTTGCTCAGAAGCCTCTTCTTTCAGGCTTGAGGTTCTTTTACATGCCATAAATCTACGACATGGAACCTATGGCTTAACTTCCCCTTCCAAAGAAAGCCATACTTAGGATTTTTACAAAACCCATCTGCCTTGGCCAGGAGTGAACCAGCAATCTTGGATTTAGGAGGCAAGCAAGTATGGTTACCACTACACCACCAGGACCTTCAAAATGATATTAATGAGATCTGTAGTAAGTAAAAGTTGCATTTTAGGAGTAATAAAAAGTGCCTACTATTCACTAAATTCAGTTGTCAAACTGATCTAGCTCTGTTAGTCAAAGTATAGAGAGAGGTCTAGCTTTAATTTTTTTGCCCAATACTGCAGCTGTTAGATGTGAAAAAAATCTAAATGCTGATATATATGAGTGAATCAATGTTGAATGCTAAATTTTAATTAGAAAACTTTCTTAATATTAAACTATTTTTATGAAATAAATATTACCTTATGAAATAAGAGCCATCAGAATTTGCTTATTGGCATGAGCGGAAGTAATAGAAGTGATGAAATGCTAAGCCTTACTCTAACATGAGCTGTGAAATCCACTAAAATTATGCCTTAGTTTTCATTACATTAGCTCTTAACATTCGTATTTTAAAATGTAAATGTTAATGGTTTTGCATAGAAATTTTAAACCAGCTGCTACTGATAAATTATTTTTATGTATAAATCATATAAGTTTTATGCTGCAATTGATATACTGGTTCCGTCACTTATGTCACAATGAATAGAAACTAATTATAAAAATATACACTGGCCCTTCATTGTAATTTAAAGTAAAAAATGTGAGCCCCTATTCATGTACAACAAAAGAATTAAATTACCTTTTTACAATTTCAAACAAATTTCTAATTACATTCAAGAATTTTGTCAAATATTTTATTATTATTTTGATTCATTCCTCCAAATTGCCAAAAACATTTGTAAAGGCATGAATTTTTAAAGTTTAAACTCTTGGATGTCTAGAAAGAAGCAATGTTTCTTGTTTATATGATAAGAATAAACACTTCGACAAAGCTTAAAATGCATCTGATATTGTTCACTAGTGACTCACAATGAGTATGAACTATGTCACACGAACACAATAGAAAAAAACCTGCATCAGCTTTATTAGATGTACTATCTTAACATGTGAGTGTTCAATGCACTGAAAATAACTCATTCTGTTGGTGTTTACAATCATATGGCCTGACTCTCTTTCTTCCTCTAGTTGGTCTTCAATCCATCACTTTCTGTGGCAATTGCTCATCATGCATTCTCTTCACATGCCCTCACCACTGTAGCGCTTTTGATGTAGTTTTTTTTTTTAATTTTTTTTTTATTTTTTAAACTTAGTATTATACATTAACTTTAACACAGCTTTCTTGATTTTGAATTTTATCCCTCCTAAAGATACTTGCTGATTTTCTCTAAGCTTGTTTGGGCATCAAATTCTGTCATCTTAAATAAAAAAAAAAGCCTAGGAAATAAGTATGGCAGAGAGCTGTACTGAGCTGGAAAATGAAAACCATTGAATATAATGTAGTAATTAAGTAATTTGGTTAACACAGGCATGAAACAAACCTTTGATGCATTGAAGACAGATATAATGGAGCCAACAAATTTTATACAAGATCGTCAGAGCTTGGAAGATGACCATCATAATGAACAACCAAAATCTGCCACAAACTCAAAATGATTGTAAAAGAGTGGAGAATCACTGATTAAAGGTGACAAATTGTTTAAACGGTAAGCATTTCAGGTGAATGGATATATTACATTATGACAGAGGAAAAATGCACAAAATTTACCTGTATTTCCCTCCCTCCCAAAACTTAATAAATGCTCCAATTTTAAAAATTCTGATTTTTGTGGTTACATATCATCCTTATTGACCCACATGACTTTTGAAATAAGTTTAGTTAAAAGCTGGTTTTTGCTGGAGCTACAAGGAGATAAAAAGCATCAGTTTTTGCACAATTCTATATATGCTCTCTATCAGTGAACGTAACAGACTCAGATCCAAGGTGGCAGCAGTGCCAGTTATTAGTTTTAAAAGTGAAGTAAAAAAAAATTACAAAAATTACTGGAAAAACGGTTGTTATGGGTCTAGTGCCACAATACGATAAATTATTTACCAGAATGAATTACAAATAAAGGTGAGCAAATACACTGAAAGATATGGAAAATCCAGATATCTCAACCATATGGGGAAGCTTAAGTACCAGTGAAGGTTAAGGACCAAACAATAGAATCATTGCATAAAATTACTGAATTCTGAACTAAGAACTTAAGAGATACACAAGTGGAAATCATGGAGCTTAAAAAAAAAACTTTCTTCTTAAAAATCAAGAGTTGCTTGTGCAAGTGCAAAGTGAACAGAGACTCACTCCAGCAAGTAAGATTATGTTTGGGGTGCTGAAATGAAATTGAACTATTTAAGAAAAGGGCTTTATAATAAAATATTTTTGAGGAGTGCCAAAAGACAACAATTTGTATGATTGTGTTATGTTGGTATATGATAGTGTGGATTATTTGGTTAAAACTGGCATTATAGAATCAAATGCAAGATTAGTGATGGAAGAGGTAACTGTAATGTTTAAAACAATATCTGAGGATTTGAACCAAGTGAAGGGTATAGAAAAGAGAATGGATTAGAAGTTGGAACAAATTATATTATTCAATTAGACGGGTAGAAGGAGAAATAAGTAAAATGGAGGAATTTCGTAATAGATTAGGAAAAATGGAATGGTTGAAAGAAGCAAATAGGAAATTAAATATTATAATCTTTGGAATAGAGGAACAAAGAGAGAAAAAAGTAGAGGTGGAAGGTATTTTAGAACATAAATTAGAATTAAAACTAACTGGCTGGGAAGTAACAGATGCCTATGGGATAGAAAGAAGAGGAGTGAAGCCCAGACCAATATAGATACAGTAAAATTAAATTGGAGGTGCTTAATAATGCAAAGAAGCTAAAAGGCATAAACATTTTTATTGAACAAGATTATGGTTAGAAGGATCGAGAATTAAGGTTTGAGTTATTATAGGAGATGAAGAAGGTTAGAAATGAAGGAAAGAGAGCCTTTATATGGCAAACTCAGTTATGGACTGATGGGAAAGCACAAATGAGAATACAACAAAAAGACATGTTAGGTCAAGTACAAGAACTTTTGTTAATCTAGAAGATGAAAGAATAGGCAAGTAATGTCAGAACTATGCAACAGAGAGTAGATGAACAGCAGGCAAAGAGGACAAGCCCAGGGCCACCAACTGAGAAAAAAGAAGAGTCAGACCAACCAACAAATGGAAATGAATACAACAAATAACAATGGAGACAGGATAGGAATGGAAGTAAGGAGAGATTCAGAAGGGGTGTCATCAAAAATAGGAAGTACTTTACAATTGGAAAATCACATGAGAGATACAGCACAGGAGGGAAGATTGACAAGAACAAGAGCAAAGTTGCAACAATTTAGAGTGGGCAGATTAAATTTTGAATAGGGAAAATGAAATATGGTAGTAGTATGTTGGAGTGTGGAAGAGTTACTAGATAAAATAAATAAAGGTGAAATTATGCAAATGATGAAGTTAGGTGATACTGTAGCAGTGGTAGAAATATGGGTAACGAACAGTGCCAAGATAAGTGTAAAAGGTTTTGATTATTTTGGTTGGAATTGAAAGAAAAAGAAAGAAAAAGAGAGAGTTATCAGGAGGGATTGGGTTGATTGCTAAAAAGGATACGCTTGGTGCAAAAAAAGACAAGGGTAGGTCCATTAAGTTTCTGGCCTAACCCTTTTCTAGGTATGATAAAGAAAAAAAAACATATTTCACCTTTCAATAGAGTTAGCCTTTATTGCAATACACTTCTCATCTCTTTGAATTAACATTTCAATCCTCCCCAAAAATAGTCAGAAGTCTTGTCTGCAAAATGGGTATAAACACCACCCATCACTTCTTTGTCATGCTTAAATTTCCTTTCCTAGAAGGTCGTTCTTGAGTTTGAGAATAGGAAATAGTCACTGGGAGCTAGATCTGGGCTGTAGGGTGGATGGTCGATCTCCTTGAAGCCACATTTCTTCACAGCTTCCTAAACAACAAGAGCTGTGTGCACAGGTGCATTGTTGTGAAGGTCACACCACCACTTAACTTTCCTTGCCTTTTCTCTTTGATGGAAGCATGTAGTTTGTGCAGTAGGCCAACATAGTATTGCCCATTTACTGTGGTGTCCCTCTCCTTGAAGTGAATGAAGAGTATTCCTTCGAGGTCCCAAAAGATTATAGTCATGATCTTCTTGGTTGACTGAGTGACCTTGGCCTTTAGAAGAGATGCTTCGCCAGGTTTACACTTGCCGCTCCATTGATTCTCTTTTGGACAAGGGAGCATAGTAGAGGATCATAGTTTCATCTCCTGTAATAATGGTTTGCAGAACTTCTCTCTTGTTGTCACGACAGAGCTCCAAAAATGCCTGACAACAGATGACCCATTACTGCTTTTGGACTGAAGAAAGAAGTCTAGGCATCCATCTTGCACAAACCATATTCATGTTTAAATGTTTATGAATAATTTGAAGCATGTTGTTTTAGAAAGGCCCCAACCTTGCTGCTATTTCTGTAACTTTGAGCTGCCGGTCTTCCATAATTTCTTCTTCCACAAGAACGATGTTTGGAGTGAGCATTTCCAAGAGCCAACCTACATGCTCTTTGTCTTCAATGCTTCTCGACCCTTTCGAAAATTTGGCCCATTCCTTTACGGTATAATATGAGGAGATGCTTCCCCATATACACCATCTATCACTGTTTAATTTTATTTGGAGTAAGTTATTCTTTTGTGAAGAACTTAATAACAGCTCGATACTCACATTTTGAACATGTCACATTCTTCTACATATAACCTTTTTTACGCAACAATATTTGAACTGAACACAGGGGATTGAAAGTTAAAGCTGCAATTATTTACTTAACAGATAAGGTATGACACCAGATAAGGGTTTTGTGAAGGTGACAATCCTTATCAGTGAAACCAGAAACTTGCGTTATCCATCCTTGTAGTGCGGTATGAGAGGAGCAAAAATATATAAGTATTGGGGTCATATATAACCTGCCAGGTATGTCAGATTTTTATATCCCAATTTATGCCAAGTACTTAATACAATTTATGCCAAGTACTTAATAAGGATATGGAGTGTTTAAAACAAAAGTAGGATATGGGGCCTTTATGATAATGAATGATTTTAATGCAAGGGTTGCAGAAAAATCACTACATGTAATCAAAAGTGAATGGGGACTAAGAAATGGCAATCAAATTATGTAAAAGTGTAGTAAAGACAAGATAATTAATGGAGAAGGTAGTAACTTGATTGAATTTTGCGAGGTAAACAATTTAATAACATGTAATGCACTAAGCGTGTTCAACAAATTTAGATAATGATATAGATTTTATGGTTTTGAATATCATATTGAGTAGCTACCATTTTCCTTTATTAGCAAAATAATTCCAATTGGAGATGAAGTGAAAGAGGATGAGGACATAATTGATAATTTAGATCAGGAAAGAGCTTAAGAAAAATTTAGGTGGCAAGAAGAGAGAAGAGATTTATTTTGTAAAAAATTATGGTCAAATGAAGGTAGAAATGTAGAATTAAGAGCTATATAACTAACTGAATAAGGTAAGGCTAATGAAGCAAAGGCATCATTAGAGGGGTAGATGAAAAGGGCAGGAAGTAAAATGGGAGGGAGAGAGAATGACAGTCAGGGTAAGGGACTAGCTCGGAAAAAGGTAGAAAGGGAGTTAAAGAGGTGGAAATAAAAGAGGAAATTTATGAGAGGGAGCAATTCTTAATAACTAGATGGGGTTACAAATGTCTAATGGAGACCAAAAAAAAAAAAAAAAAGAATGGAGTGACAGAACAGGAATCAGATCTATAAAGTTGAAATGGTCAAGGACAATAATAGAATATGGAAATTTGTGAAAAGGATATTGGGCAGAGGGAAGAGATTAATTGGACCCAGAAGATGGAGGGGCTATTTTAAGGAATTATTGGGGGGGGGGGAATTGATAACACTAACAAAAATGTTAGGGGAGTTTAATACTTATGTGAGAGAATTAGATCAAGAAAAGGTAAATGAGAGAAATGAGCAGCTTACACAACTAAAAAGTAATAAAGCTACTGGAACAGATGACATACCAAAGGAATATTGGAAGATGTGGCATGTGGAGGAAGAATGATGAACGTTGCTTGTTAAATTATTTAATGTAATAAAAGAATGTGGGAAGATTCCACAGAACTGGAAATGGGGGAGGGGTAATTGTACCAATTTATAAGGGAAAAGGAGATGAAAATGATCCTGCAAATTACAGAGATATCAGCCTGTTATCTATGATTGGGAAAGTATACAAAGGGGTGCTAGCTAAACAGTTACAAGATTGGGCAGAGAAAGAAGGATATCTGCATTACAGACTGGATTCAGGAGAGGAAGATCCACTGTAGAAAATATTTTCATAATAAGAACAAACATAGATAAATGTTTATCTAATAAAAGAGGAAGGGTATACATATTTTTTGTTGATCTAGAAATGACATTTGATACAATCAACTGGAAGGCACTCTGGACTAAGTTGAGGGAAAAGGGGTTAAGTAGGAAGTTTAATGGGTTAGTACAGCGGATGTACAGGGGAAATAGTATTGTGCTGGATATGCAGAAAATAAAATAACTGAGTGGATACCCAATAATATGGGGCTAAGACAAGGATGCAAACTAAGCTCAATTTCATTCATATCTTTTTAGATGACATTTTAAAGGAAATAGGAAAGGACAGTACACATCATCCAATAATTAATAATAAAGATGTTCCAAGATTATTGTTTGCAGATGATTTAGTAGCAGTAGTAATAACAAACAGAGTTAAATAAGGTAATATAAGCAATATCGAGATATTGCAAAGAATGGGGATTCAAAATAAATAAACAATTATGTATGCTGGAGGATAATGAAATTGAAGTAGTAAACAGATTGCACTATGTGGGGGTTAGGCTAAATAATAATGGAAGATAGAGATAACAGGGAAGGAATATATTAGTAAAGGGGAAATTAATGTTATAAGAACCTATCCTAAACTTAGGTATTCATTTTTTACACTAAACTCCACTTACATAAAAATAAGACTTATGCTAAAATAAGCTTATGTTAGAGAAATGGTCAACATCAATAAGTTTAAAAACAAAAGAAAAAGAAGATTTATTAAAATTTACTAATATTTGCATTAAACAAAATTACCTCAACTTCAACAAAAAATATTACCAACAAGTTTCAGGCCTAACTATGGGAAAACCTTTGTCATCTTTTCTAGCAGAGTTAGTCATTAGTTCATTTTAAATACATATCCCAAAAGCCTTCCCTTTAATTTTCAAGTCATGGTACAGATATGTGGATGACATTTTTGCAATAATACCAAAGAAACACTCAATAGATGCCCTGAAACTTCTTAATTTGCAACAAGAATCTATAAAATTTACCATAGAAGAAGAGAAAAATGGGTGGCTACCATTTCTGGATTTAAAAATTATAAGAAATGGAGATTGTTTGAACTTTGGAATTTACAGAAAAGAAACACACACAGAAAATTAGATGAAAATAGAGTTATAATCCCATTCCACATAAATATGCAGTGTTTCACAGTTAGATAGATGAATATTCTATTCACAGCAGCAGAGTACAAAATAGAATATAAACAACTACCATTTAAATTTTAGATTTAAAAATTATTAGAAATGGAGATTGTTTGAATTTTGGAATTTACAGAAAATTAACACACACAGAAAATTACATAAAAATAGAGAGTTATAACCCCATTCCACATAAATAAGTGTTCCACAGTTTGGCACACAGATTGATGAATATTCCACTCACAGAAGCAGAGTACAAAATAGAATACAAACAAATAATAAAGACAGCTATATTCAAGGTTTCAACAAAGAGACTGATAAAAATTATCAATAAATCTAAAAGACAAAAAGGGATAAGGGAAGTTTTCACACTGAAAAACACAAAAGAAGAATACAAATTCAAAAGTTTCACCTAACATCCAATTTTCCATAACAAGTTCAGAAAAATTTTCAAAGAACAGGGATAATGTTAGCCCCAAAGAACAGATACAACATCAAGAATTTATTAGGTTACACAGTAAAAGACTCCATACCAACAGAACAGAAATCAGGAATTTATGAAATAAATTGTGAGCAGAGCTACATAGGCAAAACAAAAGAAATTTGGAAATTAGGAGAAAAGAACATTTTAGGAATATTTGGTTTAAGCAGGTGGATAAATCAGCTGCAGCAGCTCACTTTTGAACCAAAAATCATGAAATAAAACCGGGAAATTAAACTGCTGAAACATCTTCACAACCCATTGGGGTTATCATTTCGAGTAACAGCGGTTCAGTGAGCAACTGAAGATGGGAGACATTCTCCCAAAATGCATCTTATTTTTATGTAAGTAAGTGGAGTTTAGTGTAAAAAATGAATACCTAAGTTTAGGATATATTACCACTTCATTGTCAACTGCTTTATAAGTACAATATTTTTTTTTTCCCTGGTGGTGTAGTGGTTACCATACTTGCCTCCTAAACCCAAGATTGCAGGTTCGAATCAGGCCAGGAGCGATGGATTTTTTCGGGCGTAAAAATCCTAAGTATGGCTTCCTTCGGAAGGGAAGTAAAGCTGTGGGTCCTGTGTCGTACATTTACAGCATGAAAAAGAATCTCAAGCCTGAAAGAGAGGCCTCTGAGGAAAAATTTGTCAGCCGTTTCACACCCTGAGTTGAATGGGATGCTGATAATGACCTGAGATGTTAAAGAGCATCCATAAATTAAAAAAAAAAAAAAAGTACAATATTTGTAAGAACCTGTTTAAAGTAAATTACAAGTAAGAGTGTTTAACTTGTTTCAAGCAATGGCTGAATAAAAAATTATGCATGGGGTTGAAATATGGGATACAGAGAAAGGGGTGGGAGTATATCAACCATATTCAAAAGCAATTTGTAAAATGGTGTTGGGATCACAAAGGACAACTCCAAATGGTGTGACATTGGTGGAATTGGGAAGAGTTGGTAAGAAAAGCATAATAGTTAAACATATTTTGAAATATTGATATAAGATAGCATCCAGAGAAGGAGACATAATCAAAGACTGTTTACAGATACAAGAAAAAGTTAAAGGGGAAAGAAGTTGGTTAGCTCAACTAAAGAGAATAGTCCAAGATGTTGGAATAGGTGAAGTGAAGGAACAACATTAATGATTAGACAAGGACTATGAAATGAAGTGAAGCAAAGGATAGATGATATTGGAAAGCAAGAAAGAGACAAAATACATTGAAACATTATAGGAAATTTAAGAAAGAAAGGATATTGGAAAAATAAGTAGATATAACACCCTATTTATGAGGAATTCATCAAATTTCACTAGTTTTGTTCCACTTACTTGGATGTGTTTCAAATGCTGCTGTCTTCATTAGAATATCCAAGTAAGTGGAACAACACTATTGAAATTTGAGTGAATTCCTCATAAATAAATTGTTATATTATACTAAATCTCACTGTAAAAATTCTTGCTATTTAAATATGCAGATGTATGTACCAAAAGGGGAAGGGAGGGATTTGCTTGGGGTAGAACAGGTGCATTACAGTTTAGTGCATTAAAAGTTTTCCACTATGTGGAGAAATAGAGAAGGATTTTCATTGTGTAGTTAAATGTTCACAAACTAAAGAATGGAGAGAAGGTGTATGGATTAAGAAATAGGACAGTAAAAAATTTTTTGGAACTGGTAACAAGGATTTACTGAGAAAATTTGGTGATTATATAGGGAAGATAAAGAGAAAAATTGTGGAAAAGAGTAATTGAAGTTAAGGAAGAATATATCTATGGAGATAAGGAAGGAACTAAGGAAAGCATGATCTAATACGTACACAACAAGGGTGTTAAGTTTACGAGATCCCATCTAGGGACAATGATAAAAAAACTTAAAAACATTTGTTAAACTTTTGTAATGACAGAGGGAAATAAATTTTCTACTCTATTCTGATAAATGTTATATAATCTGTACATTATGATTCATTCATAAACTTACACTAAAAAAATGTTTTTTTTTACACTTGGCTAGAACTGGAAGGACTTAAAAGGATGTCATTAATTTGCTTCTAATGTACCAGATTTTCTTTGAAATCTTGAGACATTCCAGCCAGTAAAGGGTGCAGTTGAAATTCATTTATTTTAGACTCCTGTACAAGCTAAAATAAATATATTGCAATAATGACTACACTTATAGCTTTTTTGGAAGAAAGCAGAAAATGTCATTAGTTAATCCATTACTCCATTATTTACATTCATAACTACAGAATCAATGGAGTAGAAAAAGCCTACTAAAAACAGAATTTTTTGAATACTATGAAGTATTGAAATGATCAAAGTACTAAATATTGTTGGGAAGTAAAGCATTTGAAATCCAACACACAAATGGTCTTGCAACCTAGATGCCTTTCAAAATAAAGCTGAACAAAGGATGGCCTATGAAAGATCTAGAAACAAAGAACCTGTTTCAGTAGCAGACACTTACATTTAAAGGCTTGTCGTTGTTAAGATAATGAAATCTAATAATTGCTGCCAGGAAGTAAAGAAAGCAGTTATTTTGAAAAATATTATTTCAGTAAAAGTAAAAAAAATCTTCAGCATATTGAAGTATTTTGAAATACCAGAAACAGGCCAAAAATGTTATAAAGACATATGTATAAGATTTTCACTTTTATATAACTTAGCATTTGTATTGTGATAAAGAACTATTTACAGTTTTTATTGCCGTAGCATCATGTTCTCAAATTATTACACAACAATGTGATATAAGTAATAAAACTGCATTCCTATGCAATGACAGCAATAAAGATGTCTTCCTAATAAACAATAATTGTTAAAAACAAAATTTTAAAATCCCCTTTGAATGCAAACATAACAAATATTTTAGCTTTCCTCTATGCATTTATACATTTCTAAAGTAATTTTGGCATATTATTCTCACATTAGAAGTTTAAATTTAGAAATATAAAGCACATAATCAACAATACAAATATGAAATGTTTATAATTATGTATTTACTGGATTTTGAAAAAAAGTCCTCTTTTGTAACAAAAAAGTCATAATACCAATTACTAAATAAATTTAGTTCATTTCCAGAGCAATCTAACAGATTTTATGCATTGAAATGATTGAACATGGATGCACTACTATATATCAGAAATGAAACGACAGTCAAACATCTAAAAACATGAGATTCTCCACTTAAAAAAGCTCAACAGATCCTGCTGATTAAGACTACCTTTCTACTGCTACAATACCACTAATGTTTAGGAGCACCTGAAGAATGAAATATGCAAGAAAGGGCTGAGTTTACTAAAGGAGAATGTCATTTTTTATCAAGTGCATTATGTTAAAGGAAACTAAGAATAGTTTCAAACAATTAATTCCTTATTTCATACTTCATTTCAAGAACTAATCTTTTATTTAGCAGTATCAGACTGCCCCTCCTATATATTTTCCATATAAAGATTTAAAAAAGATGGCAGTTATGTATTACTTCTCACATTTAAGAAAAGTTTACTTCAAAGGCATAAGACTTAATATATAATAATAGAAATTATTAGAGGTGTTCCTCAAGGTTCAGTACTAGGGCCTCTGTTGTTTTTAGTGTATATAAATGACTTGCCTAATAATATTCAAAAGGCTAATATGGTTCTTTTTGCAGATGATACAAACATTCTTGTAAAAGGAGATAATGATACTGTATTGCAAAATAAAGTAGACATGATCATGAATAGTCTCAATAACTGGTTTAAAATAAATGAACTAATCATACATAATGAAAAACTATTGCAATGACATTCATAGATGGCAATGTAAAAACAGTATTAAACCTCAAATTATATATGATGGAAACATTATTGAGTACAAGGGAGAAACAAAAGTCTTAGGTAATGAAATGTGAATGAAAACCTTAAATGGGATACTCACAGTCATCATTTAGCGACTAACTTAGTTCTGTTTGTTATATGCTTAAAAGTCTAAAAAGGACACTGTATTTATTAGAATTGAAATATGTATATTTTGCTCATTTTCAGTCGGTTAAAGTATGGAATAAAATTTTGGGGAGAAAAATGTGAGAGAGTATTTAAAATCCAGAAGAGAGCAATAAGAATTATAAGTGGAATAGATAGTATGACATCCTGTAGACCCTATTTTAGGAAACATAATATACTACCATTAGCCTGCCTCTTTATAATAGAGGCCATAAACTGTATTAAGAGACATCAGGGAGAATTATGTACAAATATAGATATTCATTCTCATAATACAAGAAGGAAAAATGACCTTCATGTTAAGATATGCATTTTTTATATTTTAAAAAATAAGCTCACAAATGTAGGCATTAAAATATATAACAGACTACCAATAAATATTAAAGAAATAACCAATATAAAACAATTTAATAAAGAAGTCAAAGCCTTTCTCTACAACATACCTTTTATTCAGTAAGTGAACTTTAAATAAGGCATATTGTAAATCTAGTATAATTACTAAACTTGTATATTGCTTATATTATATTCTGGACGAAGTCCATATCATGTAAATCATCCAAATGGTGAATAAAGTATTATTATTATTATTATTATTACTATTATTATTATTATAATAATATTGTAATTTTTTTTAATACTTCTAAGCTGATTCCTTTATCGTTCCCTTTCCCCCCTTTTTTTTACTTGCATAATAACTCTAATAGTTTTAAAATATAAACATGAATGTTAAGTAAAGTGACATTTATCATATTTTATATTCCTGTGCATCCAAAAACAGAAGCTATGTTTAAGATAAGTACACACAAAATGCATGCTGTTGGCTTGCATTGCAAAATATTAAAGTTCCACATTTAAAATAAATTCTAAAACTCTTCATGCTAGTAAAAACTTTTCAAATGGATAAAAATATTACAAAAGAGAATGTAATTATTACAATACCCATACAACACAACAAACATACGAATAATGCATGGCTAAAAGTCAATAATTTATCTATACTTACTATAGGAGATGACTAGTAAAGGGAAACTTACATATAGAGGAAATGTGAAAAAAGAGTTTCATAAACAAATGCCTTTTAAGTATAATGTCCAATAGCTCAATGTGGACCATGTAGTTAAAAAAAAATGTGCACAGAAATGGATTTCATATTTACAATTTTATGCTACTGAAGTAATTGAGCAAGGGTCTGAAAAACAAACTGAAGAATACAAGAAATTGAGCTAGTGGAGTGGGATGCAATATAAAGAGAGGTCAGGCAAATCTAGCTGTGATGTAAATAGGAACATGCAGTTCTGCATACAGATAGGAGCCTAAACACTGATAGCCTGTCCACAATCGCAGCCAATCATCTACAGCATGTATAACTTAAGTGATAAATGCAAAACCCAGAACATACCTCATATTGAAGTTCACCATCACTAACTCTCTCATTCCACTGGCTCTCTATTCAAACTTGTAATAGTACATTAGTAATGCAGAAAGCAAAAATGAGATATTAATTTGAAAGTTCCTTGAATATCTTGACAGATCTGTGATAATCTTAATGTTAGCAGATATCACCTTCTAGAAGATCTTCCTAATGCTTTGCTGTGAAGAGAAATGTTTTCATGAACCTGGTGGCATGTCAGGTGATAATTTATTAGAGATCATTCTCAAACATGTGCTATCACATGTAAATACGTTCAAAAACTTTAAAAGTGCTAAATGTAAGCAATTATTTAATTAAAGGAAAAAGAACTATGCAACTTCTTAAATATGAGGAAGAACAGGGAAAAAGAAAAAAAATTATAATATAAATAGAACTTAATAATCTCCTCAGAGTCAAAATTATTTAGAACACTTTTCAAGGTTTCAATTATTGGAGATTTACTCAAGACATGTTGTGAACACTCATCCATATCCTCAGCTGTTAAACAACTACTGGATCATTTGTAGAACTCCGGTGTTCTCATGATAAACTTGAATAAAGAGCTATCTGCTTCTTGGATGTTGAAATTCATTAAATTTTTCTCATGTTACCTTTCCCACAATAAAAAAATAAAATAAAAAAATAAGCACAATTTAATGAATTCCAACATCACAGAAGCAGACAGTTCTTCATTCAAATTTATCACTACCAGAGTCCACCCAGATGCCTACCCAACTTCTACGAATGATCCAAGAGTTGTTTAACAGCTGTGGATGCGGATGAGTGTCCATGAAACATATCCTGAGTAATTCTCCAATAAGTGAAACCATAAAGTGTGTTCTAAATATTTTGACTTTGAAGAGATTATTATTGCATATTTCGCTGTGTTCGATTCCAAATTGAATTAATAGTGAAAGTAAATAGAACTTACCTATAACCGAAAATCTAGCTCAATTATTTAATTTAAGTCTTTGATTTTCAGAGTGTCATTATATTAAAATATACCTTTAACTCTTATTTCAAACTTAAATTTAGATTTATACATTAGGGGCTGAGTTACATCTCAAAAATTGTTTAATATAAGTAAAATATCAACAGTAAAACTTAAAACTCATTTAGAAGGATAATCCTACTCAACTTTAGCACTATTCATAACCTTTTATATGAATTACCAATTTACATAATTACGCAAAATAATTCTCTCTTCATATTATCTTCTCATAGTAAGAATATCCATTAATCTTTTATAAAAGCTAAATAGATCTATTAGAAACAAGAGCTTTGAAAACTGCAAAAAGCTCATCACCTGACTGGCACATGTATTGCTACTACTAAGCAGAATTAATGCAAATTTGCAGTTGACTAATTTGTAGCAACAAGATTAATACCATAAACTAAATTCCAACTGCTGGATGACAATAACTACATAAACAAAAATTTTTTTGTTCTTGTAAATATATAGCACTTGTAGTTGTTAAAAATTTTGATATCAGTTGAATGCTTTATAAAATAAAAGTACACAGGATGTTTCAGAAAGTTACTGTCAAACTTGAGGAGTACAGGGCAGCAAGTTTTGATTAGAAACTCGTTGATATAATCTTAAATCAATACAAGCCTTCAAGTGTAAGAAACGTACCAACAAATATCTTGCTATATAAGATTTTTGACTAAGCAAATGTTACTGGGCACAGTAAGCACACAGTTTAATTTTTTTCTTTGTGGCCAATGACAACAAACTGTGCAGTTGGTCTCAATGCAAGGGTGTGTAGGTTAGCTGCAGTTCATAGTGTGCAGATAAGACATCTATTTTCCACTGCAATGCACCGAGTTTTCCTCCCTCCATTTATCAACCCATGCAAGGAAGTGGCTGCAAAGAAAAAGCTAGACAGTATTGTATTGATTTACAACAGTGCTCAAAATGGAAACTACCAATATGATGCACACACTGCATCTTTGAACTAAACTCCAGTGCCCATTTCAAATACTCTGGCATTTCCTGTACACCAAATGATGTAAGTTTTTGTGAATCATTTGCCTCATTTCATAAATCAGATTTTAAGTATGATTCCTAAAAAGAACACTGACACAAGGGATCAAGGTTGCTAAATCATTGAAGATTTTCAGTTTGAATTTTGAATACTGCCAGGATCACTCTCCCTGTTTGAGGGTTTTCTTCCAGTCCTCATCAACAGCAAATATTGGGAAAGGTATCCTAGACTAGACCTGGAAAGCTTTCTCAAAAACTTCCTTACCAAATTAATAATTCCATCTTGTGTATCATTAATATCCAGCTAAAACAGTAAACACAACTATTAAAAAAATTGAAGAGAAAGAAAAGGAGGTGGGTAAATGAGATTTCAACTCGGGAAAAGCAGATACTGGACCTAGACATCCTCTTCTGAAGTAATGCAAAGGTGCAATAGTACATTAAAATCTAATGAAACCAATGCCTTTTCCTGTTTGCTGTAATTCAGTTCCTTGTATTCAAGGGCTCATGTGACCAAGGATTATGTCAAAGTTTTAGGTTCTTATTCAAAAGTTGCTTTAGTCTGAACCCCGATATTCTCCTCAGGTATGTCAGTAACATTTTGACACATGCTGTACATGTCAGATTAACAGTTTCAAATTTTTCATTGAATTACAAAAGTCACCTTAATTTTGAAATGTTTATTCTATTAAACATATCTTTACTTTTAAACAAGTCATGCATTTGCTCCTGGTTCATAAATGTTTTCAATTCCTTTTTTTGGGGGGGGTAAAAATATTATTTACAACTTTCATAAATGATGGATTACAATTATGAGATTAATGTACACTAGCTGCCATTACTTTAAAAAATATGCATTCTTCTTTAATGAGTTTAGAACTGCATTAAAAAGCAAGTATGATTATTCCATTTATTAAGGACTCATGCTGAGTCTTTGCAGTTTCTTTGGAGGCATTAGAAATTAAGTCCAGGTTTAATATAATAGCCAAATTTAAACAGTAACTTAAATACTTTATTTTAACCCTCTATGTTGGTATTTATGATCCTTTTACCAAACCCTAAAGCTGGTAATTAATACCACATGATCTTAATATTTGGAAAACACCAATGCCAGAAAAAATTTAATGAAATAAAAGAAAGGATCAACATCTGTTTATTATTAATCATGAAGGAAAAAAAAAAAAAAAAAAAAAAGAAAGATATTACAAAGGATATCATCTGTTCTTACACAGATTTAAGAACACTAAAGTGAGCTGTAAAATATTTTGGGCAAAATAGGCTGTAGGAGAATTAAAATTTTTCTAATAGGGCCAGGTTATGACATCAAAATTCCAGATCATAAAGAAAAAGCCTTCACACATTTTTATTGGCACAGGCACTCAAAAAGTAGGCAGTTAGTTCCTACTTTATATTACTACTTTTCACCACATGCCTTGTTATTTTTTCCAGTCCACACAGCTACAAACACATTTCTGAACAATGTTTAGCCAAATTCCTCATATGACACCTTTACTAGTCCTCTCCTTATTTTATTTTATTCATGCCCTTTTCTGGATGCTGCAAAGATGCTTTCTCGCAGGCACTCAAACTCACTTTTATTTCTTACATATAATTGGGTTTATATCTATTAATTTTAAAGAGAAAAAATCTCTATGGGATATTTTAGTGTCTAGGCTCTTTAGAACAGCCTAATTCATATACACATCCATCCATACAGCATGAAAGCCCATTTTAACAATTACTCTTTTATGATAGCATCTGCAACCTTCAATGGTTCCTGCACATGCAATATCCATAGGTCTTTTAAATTAATATAGAAAAGCAGACCCATTCTTAAAGAAACTTTCTGTTTTGTGACATTTACATATTAAAATAGATATACAATTATTAGTACTAAGCCATTTTTACATTCAAATACACATCTTAAATTTGTCATATTGCACCATACTCCTGACACAGCTATAATCATTCCTTGTGATGGGCTTGATATGCAACTGTTATTAGATTATTCAGCTTATGTTGCAATTTATCCCTTTGTGGTTCACTTAATTACCATGTTCAACATTGCAAAACCACTTCACTAATTTAAAACTATAATAAATTAAATACCTAACATACTAAAAATCAACTTCTTTCCTTTTCACTTCTGCATCACAAATTCTGATTTACAATTACCGGTTACTTGAGCTCTGTGTAACTGGAGGTATCTGTCAACAGAGCATGGCAGTGCTATCATAGGAAGAAACATTACGTCTTTTTGCTCTTTTTCTCTCTTTGCTTTTCCTTCCTTCCAATAATGAAAAATTACCTATTATTCAAATTAATAATGATACAAAACTAATCCACAGCATCTAATTAGCCTTAATTTCTAGCAAAATGGAGGTACACAAATGGGTACAATAAGCACAATTTAAATAATTCAATTTCCAAATGAATTTCCTCTTTTTCATTATACACACACTATGTACATTAATCACCCAAGTGCTCATTTACACATATTTGGTGTGGTAGTACAGTATAAACATGCACAATCTGAATCAAGGCAGTTCATTTTAACAGCAATGAAGTGCTGAAAATTTGAAAATTAATCCTCCAAAACAATGACGTAAGCTGTAAGGCCTTTCTATACATTGTTCCTGACAATAACAAATGAAAACTTTGTCTATTTCTAAAATTTTAAGTCTAGTTTGCCAGTGCTTTTATTTCCCCAACTTCTTCTAAATCAAACACATATGGAGAAACCAAGAACTATATATTAAAAATTTAGATATCAATATTTACTGCATCACACCAAAAGCGGTATGCAAGGCTCTCATTTTCCTTGTAAAAATAAATCATATCTTATACCTTTTAAGATGTATATAAACTAATATGTACAGAGTGAGATAAAAGTCACTTTTCTCAAAAATGTTTCTTCACTTTTCATACTTTTTCACAAACATCTGCACAGCTGCCATTACTTGAACAGAGCTTCCATTTATCTACTTTGTGTTGCAATGTACCAATTTGATTTTGTTATCATGGCTCATGTTCCTTGTGATTACTCTGTAAAATGAGCCTCAAATTTAAATATAAAGTCATGTGTTTCATTCTCCAATGTTGGTGTTATCACAGTAAGAATGCAGAATTGGTGATAGCACACTATGAATAAAAATTTCCTGGTTAACTGATGCAAAATTTGAGCAAATATGATCCATAATGGACCTACTATGAGCCGTTATAACAGAAGAAAATGCACCTCTCTCAAATAAAGTTGAGCCATTATTTAACAAGAGTTTTGCAAGAAGTCTCTGAAGTTAGAGATTAATCATTACATTTTAAGAAGGCTGTTACATGATGTGAAACTGAAACCATATCAACCAAAACTTTTGTAAAGTTATAAGATAATCCAAACTACTATAGGGAGTTCTAGAGTTTGGATTGTTCTCTTTGGAATATGTGAAAGATAAAGTTTTTGTTCAGAAACCATGTGATTTGAATCATTTGCAACAATTAACCAAACAATTATTTCATTACTTGAATATGATTCATCAATCATTTCTGCTAAACTGAATCGGTGCCCAAATTTGAATTGTGTACTTAGAATTGTGATATCCATTCTGAACAAACTTTGTAACAAAATTTACAATAAAATATATGAAAGCTGTTCTTTATTAACATTTTTGGAGAAAGAAACTTTCTTCTCATCCTGTATGTAAATGGATAAAATTCCCTGTACCATATATGTAAAAGTAATTCAAAGCAATTACTTTAATATGCTTCAGTTTGGTAATGAAACAATGGTATTTATATGTTGCATTAAATTTCAGCCAATGAAACATTTATCATATATATGTATATATAACAGAATCAACACCACAGCCAGAAGAAACGTATAGCTAATTTGTAATAGCAGTATTTGTGCTGTAATATGCAAAATGATTTTTCTGGGTTAGGGAAGAGTTAATTGAAATTTCCACTACCTTTATTATTTTGCAATTATTGCCTTAAAATACAATGAGAATTAACAAAACATAGGCTGAGGATAGGGGAAGTACATTTTAAATAATAATAGCCTAAAACTGACTGGATATTTTTCACAGGCTGAAGAAAGGAGCATGGAAAACCTCTGAAATACAGCATCTGGATGAGAACTGATTACTGAATAAGAACACCTCTTGCCAAATTAAACTGACGATGGTATTAAAATAATTACAATCAATAAGGAAGTAGATACATTAACATTAATTATCTTAAATCCGATAAACTGTTAAACAGGCTTGTTGATATGCATTATAAAACTTAACTTCCAAAAGCTTTTATTTCATAATGAAAATGAATAAGTTCATTTTAAATTTCTGGAAATGATTTTAAGTATTAGGTTCCATTCACAATGAAAGTTAAACATAACATAATCTTAAACCTAAAAGCTAGATGCTACGTATTGTAATGGCACCATTCACAAGAATCACGTAAACATAAAAATGAACTTAGAAGCTTGCAAGGTTCAAGGTTTTGCATCTATGTCTAACTTAAACTTAAGAAATCAGCCAATCAGAACACAGCTGTTCTGTTTGTGTAGCTCTATGGTAAAATTTATTCATACACAGAGCATGGAAATCAAATGCAACTCTTGTTGCTTACTTCTGCAAGTTCCAAACAATGTAAGAGAGAGTCAAAGGTAGTGAATTCCATAGATAGCTAGATGATCAGGCTTTTAAGCGAATAGTATCACATACAGAATGTGCTACAAATTGATGTTTATGAATTTTTTTCTGCTGCAATCAAAGGAGATTTGCTACCATTACAGTGATTTACCTGCCCCTATCAATGTATATTTACGAAACACTGCTGGGTCCACCGGTTTCTAGGATTTATCCAAGGTTAGCATTAGTATATATATAAGAATTGCAAATTTCAATAAGATCAGTTTTGTCACTGTTATAATATTTTACCCACCTAACAATCCCCTATCAATTTATATTTAAAAATTATGGAGGACAACGCATAGGTTACATTATGTTAAAAAAAATATAAATAAATAAAAAAAATTTAAAAAAAAGTGCAACATTTACACTGCAGCCATTCACAGAAGTTCGACTCTCTCTTCTATTGCTAAGGACTTGCAACCACTAGCAGCAGGAGTTGCACTTGATTTTCATGCTCCATATAAGGGCAAGGTATGGAAGAGCTGAGGATCAGTGACTCTGTAGACAGAATGTTCTGAATGGACAAAAGCTTAATTGCATTATAAGAAAGCTATCCTTGCTCATATTACTCCAAGCAAATTAATTACTGCACTTTGCACATGCATAAATGCTACCGCTGTCTACTCAGAAGTAGCCATTTTCAATCAGCTGTTACTTGATCTTCGCTTGTCCTTATTTTTGATTGGCTAATACGTACATTTGCATCTTTCATTGAGAATGCCTACATACCACTTAGTTAACGCATTATGTGTAGTTTTATTATGTTTACGTTTAACTTTCATTGTAATGGGGCCTTGTAGTCACAAATGCTTTTCAAAAATCAATTTCAATTTTTTTAAGTTTCTATCTTACAGAGCTTATATGATAGATGTTTCACTGAATTACATTACTAATTTATTGCAAAGTTCTTTGACAGCTATTCACTAACTTAAAATACACGCCAAACTCTCTATCATTTAAAGTGAATCAAAGGAGAGCCTATATTTAAAATAGTATGCACAAATTTATATATATAAAATAACAAGTGGAAACTCTTAATTCTTTAAACATTTTACAGCAATTAGGCCATAACAAGAGCTGACAACTTTATATTGAGTAAATCAAGATATATTTAGATTCGGAAAAATAATTATACATAACTAAGGTTAAAAAAAAAAGAAAATGCTTTTTACACAAATTAATTTTTCAAATGGTATCACATGCACACACACACACACACAAGTTTCAAAATTATTGTTGAATGTCAAATGCCAATAAAACAATATTTGAAGATTAGGCATTTATGAATTTTGCATTAAAAAAAAAAGACAAGTAAATTCCTGCTATAACATGACCTTATATTGGAATGAGCAAAGATATTTTAAAAATAATCCATTGACCCCTATCCTTTCTATCATGCAATAATGGCAAGAAATCAAAGTTACTAATAAGGGAACAATACCAAGAAAGCAAGTCTGATTATTCTGAAGACTGGTACATGGGCCGATTTCATAGAAGTAAGAAATATAATCATTATTTGATTAGCTTTTTCAAAACTTGCAGATATTACAGCACATATTTTAGTGTGCACTAAAGGCAAAGATCCAATGAATGTATTTATTCCTGATATTAAGAATGGCATATGGTTGCTTTTGGAGCCCTGGATAGCTATATTAATAGACATTTTAAATGATGCAGAAATAGCAAAGAATGCTTCAAAAAACAAATTGATGCAATTACTTATGTGTACTCTTTTCAGGCAGTACAAAACTACAATTTGAAGACCAAAATTATATTGATAAATGTAATAGGAAAATTATATAATGAAATTGAAGAAACAGCCATTTGTAAGTGCATGTTGTTCAAGAATGCTATGCCCGGGCAATTTTATTTTAAATATACATTACCATATATAAAGTTCATGATAACGAAGGTTATTGTAAGCAGAGATAACTAGGTTGGATGTCTGGTGCAAATGTGTCAGAGCAGCAAACATACATAGCCATATCATTTTGTAAGACAAAAAAATTAACTATTTCTCATCATGTTTTTTACCAAATTAAAACTGGCCTGTATCCTAGATTTTTAGAAAATGAGACTTGCATATTTAGGGTAATTTCTTGTAAATGTATACAGCAAGATCTTCATGTTGATACTTTTATATTTTTGCAACTTCACATTTCACGCATTAACTTTCTTCACCATTTGGTGTTTCATAAATTTACATCAATCTGATACAATATTTGGCTTATGAATGTAATACTTAATGCCTGTGCAGTATTACTCATTTAGCCATAAAATGATTGCAATATTCACAATCTGAGAATTAAAATAATTCTGAATAATTATTTAGAAGTGTATGCCACAAAGATTGTTTCTGTGTATACCATATTATCAAAATGATACAGAGGAACAAAAGTCATATTCCCCAAAAGAGTGGAAAGCAGTGCCTGTGCAAAATTTTAAGGAGATTATGATATAACCTGTATGGAATGATCCCTTACATTAGAGTGGCATATGAAAGGATGCCAACAGCAGATGGAGAGGTTCTACTACTGCCCAGCAATATCAGCTCGTATCAACTGCAATGAAAACATTCAGTAGTTTCAACATGAGGCATGCTGTGTCTAAGTGTATACAGTTTTCATCAACTTTTCTACTGCTCCGACCTGCACATAAAAAATGGCAAAGGCCAAATATCATCTAAAGGAAAGCTAAAATTTCTAATGCTTATTGAAAGAATTTGAAAGACAAATGTTTTAGTTAAAGACATCTTTATTTTTGCACGCCTACTTAAGGATCTTAATCCATAATTGTGGACAAAGGCCATCTCGTCAGCTCTTTACAGTCCTTCTTTTTAGTCAGATGCAAAATACAGACTACAAAATAATCCAAAGCAGTATATATTACCAAAAAAAGAAAAATAATGCCAGATGACCTAGGAAATGATTCCCAGGTTAAGCATTTTCCTCAAGAAACATGCCCTTGAACAGAATTTGCGAGCTAAGTTAATGTATGCAATAGAAGGAAGTATGAGATATGCTATCCAAAATTCAGCCTCAAATTGAAATTTAAACTATATATTATACAAAATAAAATTAATATTTAAAATCCAAGAACTATCTGTAAGCAAAATATATTAGAGTCAGGTAACTTCTTCTCATGATACACTTTTCATAGGCAATGACCTTGAATATAACACTGACCTTAATAAAATACTCGACTGTATTACCACATCCTTTTATGCCAGTTTCACTTGAAGAAAGTGTGTTTTTTTTCTATTGAAAAACTAGCCTTATATCTATGCACAGTAAATCAAATGGGTAGAAAGAAAAGAGTAGCTAATGTGCATCAAACATTCAGGCTCATCACATTCACTCTACAATCCCACTATTTTCATACTATATAATACATTTTTAAGAGATAAAAATATTTTTGCATTAATATTATATGCATGGCTTTGATTATAACCCTTGGACAATACTTACAGAACGAAAATCACAATATTCATCCTTAGAAGCTAAATAAATCATATACATTTCATTTGTGGTTGGAATAGATTGGATGGTAAGTAACTAATAGACAAATGTAACAGCTGTATTTAAATATTCCCCTGCTTGTCCTTGTCAAGATTACTTAGCATCAAAGGTCTTCAACTTAGCAGCTTATTCATTACAGTTACTAATAGCTTGTTAGTTTTACTTAACAGCCAACCCTTTGGAGAATACATTAAACAGTGTCTGGTATGGGAGAAAAATATAAAAAAAATATTGCTGTATTTATTAAAATGTCATAAGCAATTAAATAAACAGCAAGCTGATACAAGTAGCTCTTAAGCTACAAAGTGAGATACATAAAAAAGCTTATGGGCACCTAACAACATTATTTTTTGTACATCTTCCTTTCTCAGACACTGATTAATAGCAAACATAATTCACTTCACTGACCCTTTCATTATTCCATGACCCACTAGCATAATTCTTTCTCCTAACCAAATGGAATACTCCATATAATGGCGTTGAATAGAGTCACTGAATACAAGGCTGCTATAACTAAGAGTAGTTAGTTATGTGTTGAAGAGGGTTAACGAGAGAAGAGGAGTTGCTGACTAAGCATTGTGCTATTTATAAATATTTACTTTTTCTTGAGTGTGAAGAAGCTTCTGCGCTTGGGTTCAGCTTGGCGTTCACCTGAGGCAGGAAGTGTCTGAGAGCGTGATGGACCTGCTGATCCCTGAAGGTCACACTGTACACTCACACGCTGCACCCATGCATTCATCTCGTCATCGTCCTTTGCTTGAAAAAGGTACTCTGCTCCATTTGCAAGTCTTTAAAAAAAGAACATAAATTTACATTGCAATAAAATGTCAAACAAAACATTAAATGAAGTCAAAACACTATCCACTACTGAAAAACAGAATATCACACAGAGTAATCCAGTACTAACCAGGCTTTATGCACTCCTAAAATACATAAAAATGATAACAGAATGAGGCCAATAATAAACAATATCAATTCACCCACATACCAGGTAGCAAAAAAAAAAAATTGATTAAAGTCTTCAATTCTTTTAAGAGATTCCAAAGTTTGAGCATTAAAAATTCAGTTGATCTAACCAAAAACAAACAAACAACAACAACAACAACAACAACAACAACAACAACTTAGCAGAATTACGGCTAGAGATACAATGGTTTGATTTGATGTAAAAACCTTATTCCTGAGCATGGCTATAGAGAAACTTATGCTTATACTAAAGAAATGGTTAACATCAGTAAATTTAAAAACAGAAGATATAGAAGATTTATTGAAACTTACTAATATCTGCATTAAACAAAATTACTTCAGCTTCAACAAAAAATATTACCAACAAGTTTCAGGCCTAACTATGGGAAACCCTTTGTCCCTTTTCTAGCAGAGTTATTCATGAGCTCATTTGAAATACATATCCCAAAAGTCTTCCCTTTAATTTTCAAGTCATGGTATAGGTATGTGGATGACATTTTTGCAATATACCAAAGAAAATTTTTGCAATATACCAAAGAAACCTTAATAGATGCCCTGAAACTTCTTAATTTGCAACATGAATCTATACAATTTACCATAGAAGAAGTAAGAAATGGGTGGCTACCATTTCTAGATTTAAAAATTATAAAAATGGAGATTGTTTGAATTTTGGAATTTACAGAAAATAAACACACACAGAAAATTACATAAAAATAGAGTGTTATAACCCCATTCCATATAAATATGCAGTGTTTCACAGTTTGGCACACATGTCGGTCCTGGTGGTGTAGTGGTTACCATACTTGCCTTCTAAACCCAAATCGAGGGTTCAAACCCGACCAGGACCGATGGATTTTTTCTGGCGTAAAAATCCTAAGTATGGCTTCCTTCGGAAGGGAAGTACATTTACGGCACGAAAAGAACCTCAAGCCTGAAAGAGAGGCCTCTGAGCAAAATTTGTCGGCCGTTTCACGCCCTGAATTGAATGGGAAGCTGATGACCTGAGCTGTTAAAGAGCGTCCATAAATAAATCAATGGGGGGGGGGGAAAGTTTGGCACATAGATTGATGAATATTCCACTCGCAGAAGCAGAGTACAAAATAGAATGCCAACAAATAATACAGACAGCTATAATCAAGGTTTCAACAAAGACACAGTGATAAAAATTATAAATAGACCTAAAAGACAAAAGGGATAAGGGAAGTTTCCACACTGAAAAACACAAAAGAAGAATACAAATTCAAAAGTTTCACCTACCATCCAATTTACCACAAGTTCAAGAAAATCTTCAAAGAACATGGGATAATGTTAGCCCCAAAGAACAGATACAACATGAAGAATTTATTAGGTTGCACAGTAATAGACTCCATACCAACAGAACAGAAATTAGGAATTTATGGAATAAAATGTGCAGATTGTGAACAGATCTACATAGGCAAAACAAAGGAAAATTTGGAGGAAAGAACATTTTAGGAATATTTGGTTTAAGCAGTGTGGATAAATCAGCAGTAGCAGCTCACTTTTGGACCAAAAATCATGAAATAACTGGAAATTAAACTGCTGAAACATCTTCACAACCCATTGGAGTTATCCATTTCATATTAAAAAATAGAGAAAACCTAATGAATTTCAAGTTTCCTCCTACAGATGAACTCAGCAACTTCCTACTTCAACCAACAGAGGCCACCACAGGAACATCCGGTTGTCTAGCCATTTTTTCAAGTAACAGCAGTTCAGTGAGCAACTGAAGATGAGATTCTCCTGAAACACGTCTTACTTTTATGTAAGTAGAGAGTGTGTAAAAAAGAGTACCTAAGTTTAGGATATATTACCACTCCATTGTCAACAGCTTTATAAGTACAATATTTATAGACTTAAGATTATTAAACTTTTCTAATACACTGTGGTTATGTACAGACTAAATGTCACAGACACTAGTGCAAGGGTGCACAGTAATCCCACCTCCTCATAGTGCATCTGGGTAAAGCTAAGAAGATTAGTCATGGCAAGTTTCCCAAGAGGTAAGAGGTTTAATACACAACAGGGTTTTCAACACTACTCTGGAATGCAGGTGGCTTATCACACAGTAAAAAGTCACAAATTGAAATATTACATAAATATAATGCAGATATCTTTGTAATTCTTGAAGCTAATATTGATAATAATGAGAAGTTTTATAACTTTAAAACTACAACATATATTGCCTACATAAACATTGGTAAGTAGCAAGTGACATACTAGCAACAGTCAGAAACTATCTTATAAGTAAAACATCTACACTGAAAACCATGAACTCCATAGACTATGTTGAAATTACTCAGTCAGAAGCATGGTTATAGAATGCAAAATTATGGTACATACAGTCCCTGAATAAGCACCAACTAATTCTTGACTTAATAGAGTTAAACATAATACATTTAATAATAGGAGACCTGAATGCACATTCACAACAGTAGGGTACAATTTGTCCAATGCATAGGAAAACGAATGAAGAATGTCGACAAAGAAACAATTCATATCTATCCATGATTATATCAGGCAGCCCTAAATTACTAAGCTGTCAGTTAACAACTAACAATGGGAACAAATGTCTTTATTTAAAAATATTGTAAGTGAAATTTGTGTCAACATTCAAACACATTCAATTTTGAATATTAAGAATGTGTTTGGTAATATAGTGATTGGTATTGGATTATGGTTTATTCCTCTTGACCCCACTGAGTATAATTTTTACTTTTTGGGAAATCTAAAACAAAAGTTATGCTGGAGCAATGCACAAATGTAGAGCTCTCAAAAATTAAATTACAAGAGTGGTAGATGAAGTCATAGAAGCTGGTTGCAAAATGTCACGCATGTTTGAGTAAAAAGGCGCAAAACTTTAAGCCCTTGATACAGATATAAATTACAAATAAATTACACTATAATTTATTTATTTTCTATGTATATTAAGATAATGCAAGATTATCCCTGTTAATCTTGCTGATGAACAGACCAGTTCCAAAACTGAATGTTCTACTCAGTGACAGGGAATGAAATATGTAAGTGTTTCACAGTTCATAGCATATTTGCCGAAAAATTTTGATTGGTGCTAAATGCATTAGTACCATGTGAAGCGAATATGAATTATAATTTATTCATGCTTCAACAATGTAGTATGGTGCACTGAAAGAGTGATATGTGGAAGATAAGAAAACTGTTCCAATGTCATTGTGCAGTTTGCCTGTTGTAATGAAAAGTGTGAAGCAAGGATATATACATTAGTATAGAACAGCACATTATAACAAATTCCTGAGAAAGAAGGTTGTGAATCTGCTAATTTGTAAACGATTGAAGAGACAGTGTAGTAAGAAAACTCTCAAATGTTAATGTGCAAAAGTGGAGCAGCAAGTCCAAAAATTGAAGGAAACAGTGCAGAGAAGCACCAGCAGAGAACTTCATTCACAGGCAAGATCTTTAACCATGTCAATGGACTCATTACAGAAAACTGTAATGTAATATATTTAATTTTCTTCACAGATCTTTAAAAAATAAATGCTAAATATTACTTGACACTTCTCGAAGGTCTAGTAAATGCAGCCATCAAGAACAAGAGAAAAAGGATGTAAGCTTGTCATCTCTCCAGGATAAAAAAAAAAAAAAAGGATGTAACTTAAGTTATTTCTCCAGGATATTTCCCAAGTACATGTGGCTGTTTGCACCATGGAAACCATCCAGATACTATAATGGAGTGATCTACCACATTCCTCATACAATCTGAACCTTGCATCCTCATACTAATCACCTTTTTGACCCTTTTAGATATGGGCAGAAAATGGTTTGGGAGTAATGAGAATATGATGTAGTTATGTAGTCAGGGATGGCTACACCACAAACAAAATTCTTCTTGAGCAGTATCCACAAGCTTCCAGAGTGCTGTATCAAGTGCATCATAAGCCAAAGAATTATGCAACTTCAGTTTCAGGCTATAAGTCGATGATTTTGTTCCCTTTATGCATTAAATTTCATATTTGTATACTCTATTTCAATAGTTGGGCGTACTTTAAAATTACACATAGGAAATCTTACTTTCAAAGCATTAGTTTTAAAAACATTTGATTGTTACTTGTTTTTACCTAGAAATTACTCACTTGATTCTAAAAACATGTTTCTTCTTTGTGTAATCATCAGCGACTTTAGTGGAACCTCCACGTAAATCCACTGGGTTCTCACTCTTGAAATAGCTCTCAGGTGCAGCCTTATAGCTTTTCTGGTCCTTGTAGAACATCAGCATATTGCCTCGCAATACAACATATAACTTATCCCAAGACCTGAAAAGAATATTACGAAGTGTATGCTATCAAATGTCTTAAAAATTATAAATAGAAAAATAATTCAAAAGTAAGGCAATATGAGGACTTTTTTAATTTTTAAGTTTACTCCTGAAGCATGGGGGAGGGGGATAAATTTTATTTCTGCCAATTAGTTCATGTCACCATTTGAGAATGAAAGTGTGTTTCATATATTAAAAGCATATGTTGGAATTGTGAACTTTTAGAACTTGCACAATCAACCTCTTAGAATCCATATTTGAAATGCATTATAATAAAGTTAGACAGGAAATAAATACTGGAGAATATATAACCATTATTGCTGACAAATAATCAGTCATAGCTAGTCAATGAGAGGTGGGCAGAAAGATTCTGAATACTTTTAGTTCTCCAAGATCGTGCTGCACATACACTTAACAGACCATTCGAAAGCATTCTAGTAGTTCTATGACATCACCATACTATATGGCAACATTTTTTCAGAAATATTCTTATAATTTCCGATCATGGTTCTATCAGTCATAATTGTTTCTGCTGCAACTGGTTATGCTCTAAGTGAATTAAACTTATAAGGACAGTAAAAATATTGGCACGAGAAGTTTAAAAATTCCAACAGCCAGGAAAAGAATCATTCATTAAATGCTAAAAACAAAAATAAAACCGGCATTACCTACACTAATGTATTCAACATGTTAACATTAACTCCACTTACCTAACAATAGGATATGTAAATAAGTGGCTTTAGTGTAAACATATTGAATAAATTACTGTAGGATATATTATCACTCCACTGTCTATAGCTTTGTAAGTACAATTTAGTTAATGCCATTACCTGTTTGATGCTTTCTTTGTTGTTGATTCCCATTCATGCTTTCGAACTAGGTTCCCTTCAAACTGATCTTCCTCAGCACCAGGACTGGGACGCTCTGTGAAAATGTTATAATAAACATATTTAGCTCTAAATTGCATTGCAAGTTCAAAGCTCAATACGGTTATATCGAAACACAAGTTTCACCATCAAGCTAACATCTGGTAATAAATTCTGACACACTTCTATAAATAACATGATATGGCCCAGGAGAAAAAACAAGCTTCATTAATTTAAAACCAAATACAGTTCACTGCTCCACTGAATAAATCTGGATTTGTGGTGCAGGGGTATTTCAGCTGAGCAGTAAACAGTATGTCATTTTTTTTTCTTCAGGAAATTGAATTTTACAATATATACAACTATGATTGGTATGATTACATAAGTCATCAAATCTTACTTCATGTACAATTTATTCAATGCAGTTAAAAATTCTTTTTTCATTAAGAAACTGATAAAACTTTAAATTCAAAGTCATCACTTTGATTTCAGTAGTAGTTATCATTCCCTGCATTACATGCACTGGTATGCTCCCAACACTTATATATTTCCCAAAACAAAAGCACAGCATTAATACTTGATCTTTTGAAAATGCATTCTAAGTACAAGGTACATATATATATACATTGTATGAACATGTAAATTAACTGCAGATACTTTAATTTTTCTTCCAAGCAAAGGCATACAAGCCCTGACAGGAAATTTTCCAGCCATTTTGAATATGAGAACTAGTTGCAATCTAAATGTAACTTGGTGGGCCTTCACATGCATTAACAGTCACTTTCCTGAAGGCAGTCACACTCTGCATGACCACTGCATTTACCATTCTTTTAACAAAAATTGCATTACTTAGGTTTGGCTCCCTGTGATTTTTGGCATTTCAGCACTGAAATGGAAGAGATTTCAGATCATGACATACGCAAGAAACATATGCTCAGGAAGATGGCTATCCAAAAAAAGGACCTTGCAGACTGTTTTGCAAAATGGATGGAACACTGGGAAAAATTATGTCCTCTTTTTTATAATATTAATGGCTGAATACCTTCCAAAAAGAGCCTGTATTGCGAATATATAATATTTTCTCCTTTCTCCCTGCCCTCCATCAATAGCTTTAAGCAGTAGCATGTCAAAGCATTCTGCCCTATAATGTTTAAAATATCCACCTAGGTTAGAATGAGCCAAATACTTAGCAATTATATATACTTTATACAATCAAGAAGTCCCATACTTAGCAATATCACAAATTAATGGCATCTGTATTCCAACCACACCAAACTTTTTGCTATATTTGCCCCAGAGAAGAATCAACAATTGCTAAAACGCTTCTATTACATTTAATTTAATTAAAAAAAAATTAATGGGTCAAAATGATGTGATGTTTTACTTCATTTCTTCTCTTGAGGAAAGAAAGAGGGAAAAAATTAACAGTATGTTTACAATAATTTTTAAGTGATTATTTGCAGTTCTTTTCTGCTACTGCTACTAATATACTACAGAAAAGAATATCCATTACTTTCCATTTCAATGCTGCTGACATTTTGGAGGATGACTACATCAAGTAGCAGTTGGTATGTTAACAATGAAAAACCGAATTATAAATAATACTGTGATGAAGAATGCAGGGCAGCCAATGGCATTTTTAAGAATTTCTCGCAATGAAAATATCTCACAGATTAGAAAAAGACTTCAACAATTTATGCAACACATTTTTCTTCTCAGGCAGTTTAACTTGGAAAAAATACTGTATTTTATTTGTATTTTGAACTTTCACCATACTAATCTCATATAGTTTCACCTTCCCACTGCCACATGTGGCCAAGGTCTTTAAGATGTGAATTTGTGAGCAGAAGGTCTGGGGTTCAAATCCCACCAGGACCACCTCCTTGATTCAGGTTTTTTTCTAGGTTTTCCTAAAAATGGCAAATGCCGGTAGGTACCCTAAACTTAGGACTGAAAAGCTTCCCTTTAATAAATAAAAAAAAAAAAAAAAAACTCATATCATGCATCACCAGTGTCCACTGCCTGTGATGCCACAGCTGTAAAAACGGGCATTAATCACTAATCAATCAAAACCTTCTTCCCCTTAGTGGTAATTATGCAGGAGTTTAAGTAATGTTCATTATAAACAAATATCAGCAATTGAATTTCTTTGGGCAGAAAATGAGCCATCATCAACATTCACAGATATTTAAGATATATGTATGGACAATATTCACCAATGCTTTGGGAGAATTGAGTACCCTATGGAATGTGACAAGCAGTACTTTTTTTCAGTTTTATGGCTTTTATTCTCAAAAATTTCAGATTGATGCAGTTACCACATTACTGTTTCCTTTCTGAACATTAACTTAATACTGCAGTTCTTAAATGCTCTGAATTTTTATTGCTGATCTCAGATACTGTTTTAGAAACTAGAATTCCTTTGTTTCTGAACAAATACCACTTTTAATATGTTTTTTTTTTTTTTTAATTGGTTTATTAACGGATGCTCTTTAACATCTTAGGTCAAAAGTGTCCAATTCAATTCAGGGTTGAAACAGCAGACAAATTTAGCTCAGAGGCCTCTTTTTTTCAGGCTTGAGGTTCTTTATCATGCTGTAAATGCATGACACGGTACTCAAAGCTTTACTTCCCTTCCGAAGGAAGCCATACTTACGATTTTTATGCCCGAAAAAATCAGTCCTGATCAGGATCAAACCTGTGATCTTGGGTTTAGGAAGCAAGTCTGGTTACCACTACACCATTAGGACCGACATTTTAATATGCTAAGTACTACATGTATATTTAAATGTATGTATATGTATTTTTTTTATCTTTATCAAAAATCTCACATTGATGCAGAAACCACAACAATTTGTGCTTTCTGAACATCAACTTAATATTATTTCTGGATAAATGCTGCTTCTATTAAGCTAAATATTACATATATTTTGGCTTTTAATAACAGGAAAGAATTGAAACTCTATGTGCAGCAGAAATTTATTATGATTACTTTTCTTGTTTATTTATCCAGTTTACACCTCATAGTAAATCCTCCACTCTGCCCTCACCCTTCTGCAGGACGAGTTATACTGGTAAAGCCATGATGCAAGAGAACTTGTATTAAGGAAATGTTTGTGATGTAAATAAATTTAATCTATGGCATATTAAATGATAATCTGTAATTCCATACTGAAAAGCAAGAGCTAGAAATGGAAAACCATGAAAAATAATTAAGTAAACAGTATAGAAAGACATCATAATTTGCTGGTAAAAAGTGTGCACACGATCTGTAAAAAGAAGAGCTAGAAAACAAGTGTATTAATTTATATAAATAGCGTTTTATGGATCTAATACATTATAAACAACTAACATGGGTTAATACAAATCAAGAGAGAGCATTCAATTCACACAAACAAAATTAATTTCTAAAAGTCATAAGAATGGCAATGGTCTCTATGATGAAGAAAAATAATCAGTAGCCAGGGTTTATGACATACTAAGGTATTTAACTTACAATTTAACACAACAAACTTAATTCTAATATGTAAAAACATTTTTTTTTTCAGTATCAGTGCTGAAAACATTAGGTTCCATATGACACAATTTCTTATTACCTTACCTGCTAATCTTTCCAAATTAGCTTCATCATCACTATGAGCACCAGAGCTACCAGCACCACTAGGACTCTTAGATGCTCCTTTCTTCCAACGAAAACTACGGAATGGGGACTTGGAACGAGCACGATCCTTCTTGCGATCTAGTGTTGCTGATCCAGACTCCTTAGTACTAAGGCGAGGAGCTGTTGGATTTGCAAAATTTTACAGCAAGCAGATTTAGCACAAATACTAATGGCAGCCAGTCATTCTATTTGCTTTCAATTTGGTTTGAATACATTTTCAATTTGGTCTCTCAGCTCTGCAATAATTAAATCTATAAACTAACTCAAGAGGACAAATGGCTCACATGTTCTTCAGTAAAATTTAGCCATTGTTTCACACCAAGAAAGTATCCATGATGCAAGGATAGCTTTTTGTAAAAGCATTAAGAACCATCGCAAAGGGAGCCAGCAAAACATAATTATTAAGATTTATGTCTCCATTTAACTTGGGATGATTAGCTGAATTCTGAATGTTAACAACTGCTCAAACTTTATCTTTAGCCTTTGCAGCAATTATTTTCCCCAAAAGTGGCTTTAAAGAATATTCAGCTCACAGAAAAAGATGCATTCATTTATCTTGCATTGCAGTTTCTAAGCCAATGTTTTCATTTATAGAAATGCACTAATGAAAATATGAGTGGCCAAGAATGCATAGTAAAAAATTCCTTGAATATAAAATTGTTATTTATTATTAATTGATAAATAGATGACATGACTGCCTAAAGCTGGGTTCACTCTTACTTACATTTGTTACAGGAAGAAAGGGTTACAGAAACAGCCTCCATGAGTGAGGTCACTGGATTAAAATTGACAGGTTGCAAGCAAAGAAGCTAGTAGTGATTAAAATAAACAGCCAACACATGCAGGTAAATGGGCTAGGTCAAAAATAACCACAAGATCTTGCAAGCATTTTGGCATTGAATTAATTTGCTGACAGCGCAGCCTGCTTCATAATCTTTTTATATGGCACCATATATTTTTAACTTTATATGATATGCATTTTAATATTCAGCTTCTATTCTTGTAGTAGTATAATTTCATTCATGTTTACTCCCCAAATTATTCATTAAAAGATTCGTCTAACTTATTTCTAAATCACATGAATGCTTGGGTTTGACTCTGCATATTTCATTCTGTTTCTATCTGAATTGCATAGACTGCTTTACATGGCTTCTTTCATGTAAATTAAAATCATCGAAATAGATTAAGTACTGCCAGGCACTCACAGTAACAAATGAGGCATTATAAATAAGTTACTATCAATTATCTTTTCTGTCAATCAAGACAGATATATATATCTCTCTCTCTCTGTCTCTCTTTTTAAAGCATTTACATCCCATTAACTGCCAAGATCTTTTAAGACAATGAATGGAATGAGTCCAGAGTCCTTAGCATCTTGAATTATCTGGTGTTCACCTCTTCAGAGTAAGGGTAAACTACAGAAAAAAACCTTACCCAGTCAAAATATCCTGTCTGGGAATTAAACACTGGCCTGCCAGTTGATTAGCAGACTACTAGCACCTGAACCATGGCACAGGACACAGCAGCCAATAATAAAATTATATATAAGGTTAGAAAGCAGTGAAATTTCTCTTCTGTTAAAAACATAGTCAAAGACAGCCAAAAGCTTAACTTCTTCCAGGCTTATGACACAAACCCTTTAGGTATTTATGTGCATACATGCATTCTATTTACATTTTGAATGTTATATATTACATCCTTAATATGTGTAGTATTCTTTTTGGATCTTTATATCTTCTTATTCTTCCTATCCCATGCAGAGAGACTTATTGAAAAAGGAGGAACTACTATAGTACTCTAAAGGACTCTCAAGCATAGATGTGGAAATTTCATTAGGTACCAATGCTAACTGATAAAGAAAATAAATGGCTGATTACATGATATTAAAGACATAAACAGAATGGAATGAATAACATTGACAGAAATATAACGGGCAATCCAAGTAAATGATAAAAAGAAGGCAATTTATTACCCATGCATTCCGCACTTTAATGAGAGTTATAATGTACTTGTTCATGCATGGGAGGTAAAGGAGCTACTGAAACACATAAACAAATATTTAAAATCCTTAGGTATACTTAAACATGATCTTGAAAATAATCTGTCTCTTAGTTCTCAAGGAATCTTGCCATGATGATTTGTCATATTTATACTCCATTTAATGATTTATGTTCTGTAGTTTGAAATGTTAAGTTTTCTCACGGTACTTTTGTTTCATTATATAATTCAAGACCACCTGAAATGTTACCTGAGCATGACCTTGAAAATATCTTCATGTTCTCAAGGACTCTTTATCATAAAATTGAACACACATTTGTGCTTTTTAGTTTTCTTATCATATATTCTTAAAGATGATTGTATCATTATGTAATCTGGATTTGTATGGTTCTTCAAATGTCAGTATATATTATTTTGTTCTTTATATATGTATATACACACACACACACACACACACCCATATTCAAGAGATTTGTTTGGTCCTGGTGATCTAGTGATAACCAAAATTGCCTCTTAGAACCATGGTTATTGCTTCAAACCTGGCTAGGGTTTTTAGAGTGTAAAAATCTTATAGCTTTCTTTGGAAGAGAAATAATTGGTCCCATGTTGTAGACTAATGGCACATAAAGGAACCTGAAGCCTAAAAGAAGAGGCCTCTGAGTCAAATTTATTGGCAGTTTCATGCCTGAATTGAATGGGATGCTAATTACCAAAGATGAAAGAGTATTCTTAAATAAGTATAACAAGTCAAGTTTCCCATATTTAAGAAAATAAGGAGATAAACATATTTATGAAGCAATTATTATCCAATTCCAGTTAATTTTTTACCTAAGCTAAATTTCGAACATTAATACAGTCACCATTGCAAATCAATGAACAATTTGCTAATTATTAAAGTTAATCTTGCTACTGTACTAACTTATTTTCTTACAAGTTTCTTACATTACTCATAGTCTCTAAATGCTGTTATTATTGTCCTAATAACTTATATGTTTATTGCTGCTTCTTTATTACCCTTTTGAATGATCATAATGTCCAGTTTTGTAATATTTTAAATGGTGCTAATGGATATGGCTAAAATGGAAAGAATGTTTTCTCTTTCCCAATGAACTTCCTGACTGATGGTTATCATAACGCAGGATGGAGAAATAGCAATATGAATAGCTAAGGTTACTAAGTTGAAATAAAATGAGCTGGTTTTATGATTAAAAATGGATGTATTTAGAATTACTAAGTAAATTTAATAATATTCACCACAAGACTAATAAGATATATGAACACTTACAGAAGATGGGAATGTAGATTATTAACTAATTCAAAATAGAATGACCTTGTTTGTGTAAGATAAAAACATGATGGTAGTTTAGTCCTACTTTGATTTCAGGGTCCAATTATTGATTTTCCTTTGCAAGAATCTCTAAAGCAGTTAATCATAAACATTTTTTGCCATTATTAACTTATATACTTAAGAGGATACCTAACAGGCAACAAACAAAATCTGTGCTATGCAGATGATGTAGTCATAATGGCACAAAATGAAGGTGATTTTACAAAGACTGCTTTATCCATTCAATATAAGAGCCAAAAAATTCAATATGAGAATATCATCAGAAAAAACAACATGTATGGTGATTTCTAAGGATCTTCTAAGATGTAAATTTAGATATGTATGAGAAAATAAGTTTTAAAAATATTGAAATTTGTTAACTAGGTGTTCTATTATCAAGCTATAGTGAATTACTTACAGAGGTTAAACAAAAGATAAGGCATATGAAGCAACTGAATGCTAGAACGATGCAATCTGCAACATAAATTTACATGAAAGATGAAGATTCAAATTTATAGAACTGCAATAAGATCTATCATAACATAAGCAGCATAAATGAGACCAAATATAACAAAATAGAAAATACTGCAGATTACAGAAATGAGCACTGGAAAAACATTATAATGGAATTAAAAGCAAGATATAAGAAACAAATATATTATTACAAACATCAATAAATGAATATGAAGTAGGAAGGTAGAGTGGAACAAACAAATTAATAGGATAGCAAATAATAGGACAGTTCAAATAGCCAGAAGACAGATTCAAGTGGGCGAAGAAAACGTTGGCATATTAACCTTACCAAGGAGTACTGAAGAAAAACAGGTAGAATTGCCTATATAAGAGAAGGAGAACTTATATGCTTGAACAGTCTGATTTCTTCAGATGATTTCCTGCAAAACACAATACTTGCCAAATATTTCATTAAACTGGGCTTAACAATTTATTTTACAACTAATGAGACATATGAATACAGAAAAAGAACTTTGGCTGTGGAAATGAGTTATTTGAGAAGCATAAAAGTTTCCAGGCTGAATTTTGTAAAGAATCAAGCAATTAGAGGATTAATGAAAACAGAAGAGAATGAGTTAGAAGGTAAAAATAGTTTGGACATCTGGGATGGAGAAACTAAGATGACTCAAACCCATCTAAACCTCAAGCAAGAGGATACGAGAGTTAGATGTGATAGAAGCCAGAAAATTATGAATGCCATGAAGACAGAGGCTTGAAAATGAAAGACATGCAGAACAGTAGGCTTTGGAGGGTGACACAGGCAGATAGACTTTACATAAGGAATAACTAAGTGCTTAATGTCTTATATCAGTACAAGCAAGAGAAGTAGTTTACATAATTCTGTTCTTGGTAGACATCAGTATTTTTAGTAAAAATTACTTATTTACTCTTATTCAAATATCACTGTGCTAAATGCTGTATCTTGCAAGATCATGTGGTTAACATCAAACATTTTACTTACTGGATGTGATTGACGAATCTGGTGTGGAACTGATGTGCTCACGATCTCCTTCAGCATGAATGGGCATGCCAGTGGGTTGTACAGCAGCAGTATCATGGTTTCTCTCGCCAGGCAATGGACTTGCATGCGCTGGCAGGACACAATAACCAAACCTCATGCCAGCAGGCACCACTACTCTCAGCACTCCCCTAACTTTCTACTTAGTCACTCTAGCTTGTTTTAATGTCTGATTTACACTTTTAACGTGAACTTCCCTTGTATTTAAAAATTACCTAATATATTTATTCTGGGTATGAATTAACTAACAAGATCAATTTTCACATAATATGCCAAAAATATATGAAAATGTGTTTTGAATTACTAGGAATAGACACCTCAATAACATAAATTCCAAATAAGCCATAATTCTATAACAATGGCAGAAGTGTTTTCTATAAATATCTTTTTTATATTAACAAAAAGACTAAGTTATATTGTATTGTGCTTTGCACAACAATACTTTGCTTTACTTGCACATTCAAGTAATAAAATCCATTTTCTACATAAAGCCAACGGACTCAAATATAATTGCTTTGTTTGAAACTAGAAAGTTCAGAGGAGTGCACAACGAAGCATGCAACATGCTCCTAAATAAATGTGCTATAATACATGATCACTAAGAAGTAGGATATGATGTGTACATATATATTGTTATTCCTACTGATACAATAATGGCTAATCTCCTTTTACTGGTTAATGAACAGCAAATCATATACAAATATTATATCTTAAAACACTGTGATACAGTAATGTGACACAAACTCTTATTAAAATAAACCAACATAAGCAAAACTGACACACACATGTAGGTAAATAGTTAGACTATGCATGTGGAGTAAGATGGTTAAGCCATGGGCTCCAGTCTTCATGCCAAATTTTTCTACATTGCTATAAATGTCCAGCATTTTATGGAATAGCCTTAACTACAAAATGAGCATCTTAAATAAAATATTGATGAATAAAAGTAATTACACTATATAGCTTGCTCAGCTTTCTTTTTTACTAATCCCTGATAATTTATAAATATATTAAAGAATTTTTAATTTGAAGACAATTTATAATGAAAGAATTTTATTTTGATAACTCCTGTCATTCTAAAAGCACATGGTAACAATTTTTCCAGGTAATTCTGCAACAAAAGATTATATTATGTGATAAGTGACTATCTCTTAAGTCAATAGCATGTATCATGCAACTATGCAAATGTTTTTCACCAGCATGCTATTATTGCTTTTCTGCCAAGTAAAAAAATGTTTGCTACAAAAATTCACCAGAAACTTCAGCATATATTTTGCTAGTCTGCACCAGCAGTTTTAGAAGATTATTAACAAAGACAAATAGCAAAACATATGAAATAGAGACAATGCAGTTCAAGAGATGATTGAAAGCTTAGGCTGCAGGAAAATTTGTTTGGATCTTACATATGCTGATTGCAGACCACAAAGTTCAGTACAAAACAACCATCCCAGAAATGCTTCAGAGATACTGAAACTAAGGAGATGACTTTTTACTTATGGCCATGTGCACCATTCTCGATCAAATCCATGCTGATTGAGGGTTATTGAAACATGATCAAACTATGACCACAGTGAAATTGTAGTTACAGTGCATCATAGCTAATTCTCGTTCAACAAACCACCGTCAGCTGACTGGGTGCTAGGTTGCTAAATGATTACAATTCTGCAATAATTACTCAAAGTAAAGCATTTAACTCCACAGCCAGAGGTTGTAGTGCAATTAAAATCTCTTCGTCTATATCAATTTGTTTTTGTTTTGTGTTTAATTACCATATTAGGTAAATAAAAATGGAAAATGAAGAAAGGTCCCCAAATTTTTCTCAGCATGAGATAGACATTCTGTTGGAGCTAGTTATCTTATATTCAAATAAACTGGAAAATAAAAAGATTGATTCATATTCTTTAAAGGAAAAGGAGACATGGAATGATTTAGCCATGAATTTCAACATGACACCAGGCAAATTGTAATTACCAAATAAATAAATCACTATTTGTTAAAACATGAGTCAATAACTATAAAATTCTATCCATGGGCGAAATAGGGTGATTGTGATTAGGAGGACACTCTAACGTCTCGGGTCATTTTATTTACTAGCTACCACACTGTATCCCTTGATAGAAATCTTTCTTCAAATTTCCTGTCCCCATACTCTTCAAAAGGGTCACCTTTTCCTACAATTATCCGGTTTTTATGCTGGTCCGGATTTAAGTAATCCAGGTATATTTTTTCGGCCTCAATACCTTCAAGTAAATCAAAACGGGCAGTCATTTTGTATAACTTGACCTCAATCAATGGAGTTGATCAGTTCAGCACCTGCAGTCAAAGTTGACCACTCAACTACCTTGTTCAACTTTAATCTTTGCTTATGATTCAAAAATTGTATTGAAAGCAGTCAAATGTTGAATTTGTGAAGAAGCAAAGCTAATATTGTGAGACAAGAAAGGCAATTTGGAAAGCTTATGCTAGTATCTTTGGCAGGCTGGAATAGAATTCTACTGCAAGGTAATATTCAAACATAAAGAATGGTATGAGGAAATGGAGATTTGTGGAAAAACATGAAGATTTTTCAATAATATAATTCATGAAAATTCTCATTGCCTTTCTTTGCTCAGTCTTTGAAAGTAAAATAATAACATAAAAAGAGTCATCATGAATGAATAGCTAAATTTCAAACCACTAATATGTTTTGACATTCTCAATATAGAACATGTGCAGTTTAGATGTACAGTTTTGCTTTGTAGCTGAATAAGGATGGTACAGATCAACTATGCATTAACCAAGAAAAGATTCAAGCATCATAATAATAAATATTTACTTCATAATGTGCAAAACATTAAATAGTATATAAAATTAATTATTCTATGGAATGCATTTGTACAGGTGATATATCAGTAACAAGAAGGGAAAAAAATTTCACTTTTTATACCATCCCTGAATGAATCATGCAATTCAAAATAAAGCTGTCAGCATTGAGAAAGAAACAAAAAAGTAAGCACCCTTACCTTCCATTGTTGAAAACACAAAAGCAACTGTTGAGCTTAACAGACATATGTAAGCACTTACCTTGTGTTGATTAATATGCAGGAAATGTACTAGAAGCAGAAACTGTTTTGTTGGGTATAAATCCTTCACCTTACACTACAATGAACCTTTTTTGCCAAAATGAGTACAAATTCTTGATTTTGCTCTGATACACTATTTTAATGATATAGTGCTCCATTTAACAAGATGTATTGTATAAGTGACTGAACTAAATTTAGCATTATTAATAAATCTTTATTAATGATTTTTTTTTCTACTTCATAATGCAATTACAATTTGTACCAACTCTTAGCTAACAATTACTAACCAGAGTAGAACCCCTCTATAATGAAGTTCAGTGAGGATTTGATATTTATTCTTAAAATGGGAGTTCAAGTAATACATTATATTCCTAGGAATAATATTACATTTTGAGTTTTTAATGAATTTAATGGTCATAAAGTCAGTAAGAAAATATATATTTTCATATACTACCTAAAAAAATACTTAAGTTTGAAATAATTAATTAAAAATTAGTATATATATATATATGAAAGTAAAATAATTACACAACTGCCCCTGTCAGCCCATAAAAATTTTAAGAAAATGACAAAACATTTACTAAATATTCTAAACAAAAATGCTAATGGTTAATGCTATCAGCACTGTTATAGTGAATATATAGTAGTTAGTTATAAATTATCAAATTTCTCAAATACTTTAAATTATTGCCTGCTTATCAAAATGGTTTTATTCCAGGAAAATCAACTATATTAGCAGTTTCATTATTCATTGAATATATAACTGATGCTGGTAGTTTTTTTTTTTTTTCTGCATGTGTTTTTTTGGATCTTACCAAAGCATTCGATTCTGTAGATAAGGAGATATTACTTAATAAATTATATGGTCTGGAAATAAGAGGTGTTGGAATGGAGCTGATATGAAAATACCGAGAAATAGAAACCAATTTGTAGAACTAAATTGTACACACAAAATGTTTAAAACTTAAACCAGTGACATAGTATTCCTCACGGCTCTACCATTGCTTTTTATATTGCATGTTAAATGATATTGCAGTGTCAAAAAATGTCGCTTTAAGTCTTTATGCTAATGATACAACTTTAGGAATGATCTTTATATGTTAGAAATTGAAATGAACTCAATAGCAAACTTAGTTATCCAAATTTTAATAATTGAAAAATTTCAATACTAAAAAAATTAATTTAAACTTTTAATTTTAAAAATAAAAATTTGGAATATTATCTTTAAGAGACAAAGTAACTACATCTGTAACTGCAGTTAATATTTTAGGTTTAACTCTTGATAGTAAACTATCATGGAATAAGCAAATTCAAAAAATTAATTAAAAAGAAATTATGTTTCGGACCTTCTATTCTAAGGAAAATAGAAGTATCTGTCATTTGACAATGCAAAAGTAGTTTACTATTTATTAATTTACTTTAGTTATTACATATGGTATTGAATGATGGGGTTCTACATCCTAATAAAATGTTAATAGGATATTTATATTACAAAAATGAGCTGTCAGATACATAGCAAAACTGTCCATAAACAATTCATGCAGAGAAGCTTTCAAAGCTTTAACTTTATCAACACTCTCTGTATTTTTATATTAAAATCTATTTTGTATACATGCAATAGGTCAGTAACATTTAGCAATATGTCATCATAATACAAGAGGTAAACATAACTTGTAGTTCGAACACACAGACTGAAACTTTATGGGGAGAGGGAGGGAGGGAGAGAGAGAAGGGGGGAAGGTAGAAGGAAGAAAAAGAAAAAAAGTCTATATATAGGTATCAAGTTGTTCAATACTCCCTGTGAATTTCCTTTAACTTCACCCCACTTTCCAAGTTTAAATACATAGTAACAACATTTCTCATTAATAAGGCATATTGATGAACACTAAGAAGACAAGATTATGCTCTAACCTCTGAGTGTGTAAATATATGTGTGCATGTACTATTTTATGATATGTAATTATGTACTATTTTATAATATGTAATTTATGTATATACTACAGTATTATTCTCTTAACTATGCTCTTAAACATCCCTTTATAATGTAATTTAACAATGTAGCACATTAAGAAGAACAATAAAGAATTGAATGGAGTTTTAGGGCTATTACAATTGCAATATTAAATAACTGTAGGCTAATGGGACTGGGTAAATAAGCATGAGTTGTTAGCAAATATAATGGTCCTTGACATTGTCCAAGAAAAGCAAATGAAGTTTTGGAAGATTTGTACTCAGTTTCCTCACTTATCATTTAATCACCAAATCACACATCATCAATAGAACATTTTCATTTGTTGAAAAAAATTTCAAATGAGATACTGCATGCAAGTAACTTCAGATGTTAAGCAATAATCAAGGAAAATATTTTAAATGTTCATTAAAATGGGTTGCATGTTACTAATTGAGCAACGTATGTTCCTTAAAGGCAGACTTTTCCTCAAAGAGGGGTTTGTAAAAAGAAAAGAAGTGAAAAATTGTGCCTCATGCAGTTTTATCATAAGTTATAAATAATGTTCCTTAAAAATAGGAATGTTAATAATGGGTTCTATTGTATCTTTAGTGAGAAGGTGACACTACATTTTTTATTTTTCTCTATCCTAAAAGTATTTATTTTTTCCATAAAAAGGTCAAATATAATTTTACTAGACCATTCTTTTGAATTTCTAGTGTTCTTTCAGCACCTAACTTAGCTACCAGGTGAAATTTTTATCACCTATAGAACAACCCTCTTCTAGCTCTATGCATTTTTATTGGATATATAGTATTTTAAATGCACTTATAATATTTAGGTAAACAAGTCAAGCAAATATATATATATATATATATATATATATATATATATATATCTGTTAAACAGTTTCCACATCTGCTCTTAAAAATTAGTTGCCAAGCAATATAAATTTATAAATGTAAATGCTTCTACCTATTTTGCTAAAATTACTTATTGCAAAAATGTACATTCTTAGAGACTGTTCCATAAATGTGCTAAAAACCATAAGCAAATCATTTTTGTCTTACATAAAGATGACAGCTTTTTTAATTGTTTGTTTTTGTACTCATTTAGACAGTTAAATTTATAACACACAGGTGCTCTAAGATGGAACTCTAACACAGGAACCCAGAAACTACCTTTCAAGAGCACCAATTCACATCCCAGTCTGCCACTAAGTAGCTAAAGAAAAAAATTTGTTAGTCATGTGCATTGAAGTTGAAAAGTAAACTCCAAATCTTCACCAAAATCAGACAATGTCAAAAACAGATTTAAGATATAAAAAACTTTTTAATGTTTTGATTAAAGATTGTGGTCATTCACAGTTTTGAAAATGGATACTTTTTTTTTTATTTTTACACCTTAAGTTTCTCTCAGCAGTTTTAGCTGTTACCAGTAAATTAGATACCACTTCATTAGAGATGGTAGTCAGCTTGTTAGTGCAAGTATGTATGTTAGAAATAACAGTGATTATGCATTCACTGTTTGTGTCCTTGCTCAGCAGAAAAGACTGCTTACTTTGTCTTGTAGGTGGCATGTACAGTTTTTGCTAAATACATGGATTACTTATGGCAAATTACTACAGCAATATGATAGCTACTGTTAATGGTATTATCTGATTTTGGAATGCAAACTCTATTAATTCAATCAAAGCAGCTAAAATCCTTCTTAAGACAGAGATAAAACAGTGAACAGAAAATACATTGCAGTGCAGCCATATCACCACCTGCACCAAAAGCCACTATGTAAGAAAATTGAAACACTGAAAAAAAGTGAAAGTTCTCTGAAATGTTTCCACACCTTCCATGTTAAGCATTCAGAAATTGAACTAATGTAGACAACTTTACCTGTAAGAAATAAGAAAGAACCCAGTCTAGTATGTTAGTCAAAAAAAATCATCACTACATTAATTCAAAATCAAACACATTTGCACTTTTGCTTTGAGCCACATCCACAGTCCTGCAGAAAGAACACATGAAGCTTGTAAAACTTTTTACTTAGCTGCCATTTCAACATTTTCATACACCTTTTGCACTTGCTTTCCAAAGCAGTCATATATTAAGCTACAGTAAGTGCGCTCTAAGGTAGCCATAAAAGTTTTCATACAGCATTAGCACACAGAAGTTTGCAAGACTAGAAGATAAAGCATGTTCATCAAGAAGTTCTGGTGGAAAAAGTTCTTAAATCACAGTGAAAACAGGGAAAACTCATTTCACTTTTGAAGATATGCAAAAGCATGGAACCAGCTTTACCACATTCATAACAGACATAATATCCTTTGAATCCGCAACATTAACATAGAATCATCTGATATAATTATAAACCTATTTTTGTCTAATTCATCAAACTCACATTTGACATGTAATATAATGAAAGAATGGAAGAAAAACAAAATTTGCACCACATTTTTACAAAACTAACCGTAATACAAAGAAAGCTACCATACTGAATTGCTTCATAAAATTTTTTCCAAATGTCTACAATAATTATTTGAATGAATATCCATCTTCATTGAATATTCATGCATGTTTCATTGGCTTCAAAATTAATTAGAAAATTACAAGTATAGTCTATGTAAAATACTTAGATACATAAATACAAAATGCATAATTAGAATTTGCCATTCAGAACAATTTACAGCACAAAATGGATGGCATTTGGTTAAGTCACTGGGTTTGGTATATGGAAAACTTAAGTTTAAATTATATTTTTTTCATGTGAAAAGCAATACTATAGATATTAAGCTAGAAGCTCCTATTTAAAGTTGTTCAGTTTACTTGACTTGATGAAAGTGAAGTCAAAAGGCATTTAAAATTTAAAGATTTATTTATAGATATATACATTCCCTGCCCGCCTTTTCAAATTAAAGAAACAAATTTCCTTTGTGTTGCCTGTGTATGTGAAGTCATGAAGAATGCTGTAGTACAGTTGCTTTATGTTTATTGATTAAAAATATTATTGTCTAACTTAGAAACAACTGCAGGTCTATATATCTATCGCATCATTAAATTATCTGATGATTAATGTGGTGTTGAGGGACTGCATCATCTGATAAACCAATAAACCCTTATTCAAAGCTAGCCAACCTACACAAAACCAGATGGATTGGGTTACTGGACTACTACACTGGCCTTGAATCTCATGTCAGTGTCATTTGAACAGTGAAAGAAACAATACATGTCTAATCCTAGAGAAAGTCTGCTAAGAATATTAAATGATAAATACAAGACCTTATTATTCTATTCTACTTCACAAGCATTTATTTATGAGCTCATGCTGTCAGAAGATTATTTGAAGAAAAATTCCCAGGTGATCTAAATTCAGAGTTTTAATATGATTTATAAATTTAGCATTTACACTCTTTAGACAAACGAAAGGATAACATACATCAAGAGATCAATTTAATTTCACAAAAAGAATTAAGAAGGATAGTGAGTAATTTCATAACAGATGCCAGAAATGTATGAAAAATGAAGACAGACAGTTAAAGTATCTGCTTGCAAGACATGGATACGTACATAACTTCTTACGTGCATTAGAATTTATTACATTGTGTGTTACCCTTCATTTCTACCTCTGATTTTTTCTATTGCTTCACCTGCCTGGTTATGAGTGATGGATTATCAGCTGATACAGTCCTTACCACTGCATCAATCAAATATTTGGATAACTCAATATATTGGACTTCAAATAAAACAGGTTAAGTATGTAAGGTTTACAGCACAAATAATGTTCCAATGGCTAGACTGCCTGTTCCAGTACAAGATTTTGACACCTGTACTCAGTGAAGTATAAAACAAATTCAATCTACTGTGTCTCTCCTACCTATGCAGATGATAGTTCCAAGTTCAGATAACCTTGCGTCAATTGCCAACTAGTAATGACATTTAAGCAATTTTTATGGCAACTGTGTAAGTTGTTTTTCAATTAGCTAGCATATGCCTGCTTTCACCTGTACTCATTGACACTGCTAAGAAAAGTTTGCCAAGAAGTTTGCACATTGTTAAATTCCTATTTACTTTGAAGCCCTCTACTTAAGTATCTGAGAGACTGTCATGTACTTAACAGAAATTATCATGTTCTGACTTTTAAATACTGAAAATCTGTGTTTTCTAATTTTGTCAACCTCCACACATGAAAGTAAAAGCCCAGTTTTTCTAAAATAAAATGCTGTAATGCAACTAAGGCATCTGAATCATTATATAGAATTAAGAACATAACAGATTTATGACTGCAGCCAGAAACATTTAAGAGATTAATAAGTTTGTTTTTATTTTACTTTGAAAGTAAAGTTAGCTGTAAAAAGTTATAATTTATTTCTTTTACAAAAGACTGTGATAAAAGTAGTGGTGTAAAAAAGGCTGCTAGCTTTCTTAGTCTGAGCATTGCAAACAATGAATGGCAAAAAAAGGGGGGGAGGTTATCCCTGCCATTTTGCAATGGTATTGTTACCAATATTAAAATATGTTATAAATATAAAATGTTTACTCTGTAATTATTAACAGGAAAAATATGTATGAAATAAACAAATTTATTGCTAATTTTGTATCCTCATCAAGGTCATTCCATTATTATCTACTGCTTTAGATTTCAGGCATTGCTTTATATTTGCCGGCAAACCACATTGTTAGGACTTTGACAAATTTTGTGAATGTGGAATATATTTCACAAGTTAGAGAACCTTAAAAAGTTATCTAAGGTAATGTTTTTAGCACTGGTGGCGAATATATGCAGTGCTAAATTTATCTGCTCTAAATTTAAGTTTATTATGTTTTAAGCTTGTTATAAAGAAAACAATGAACACCAAATTTTAATTGGCTAGGTTGAGTTAAGATATATAGTTACCAATGAAGTACATTAAATTTTTACACCAATCAACCTGAATATTTTTCCTTAAATGTAGCCAACAATTTATATATGGCCATGTTGTCTTAGTTTCCATCCTACAGCACTGGTTTTCTTTGTAATGCACCAATAGTTGCTAGTAACAAAGGCCTTTCATTCATTAAATATTAAGTAGCTTCATAACAAATTATTATATATGACATATTTGATTACTTCAATTAAATTGTACACATTTATTTTTTTAAAAATTTTGGCACCTGCAATTTACGCATCAGATGGTGCAGTTTCCTTTGAGAAATGGATGGCTGTTTTCAATTCTTAATCAGTATACGCTTATAGAGGAGATCTCCCCAATATTTAGCAAGGTACTGCCTGAGGCAAACCACTATTCCAGCTACCAGTACCACTAATAGGGTAGCCTATCTAGCATTGGTGTCCGGCTGTATATTTAAGGCACTGCACGAGGGAAACCAGCTATCAGTACCACTAGTAGGGTAACCTATCTAGCATTAGTATCAGGTTGTATATCCAAGCTCTTTACATTGGGAAGTTGGCAGGGCAATATGTTCCTGACACCAATTACCAGGGAAATGCCTTGAATATATATCTTGCTATATTTGAGGAGGGATTTCCTTGAAGTACATAACTGCTGTATCTTTTACACTTACCATTTCATGATAGAATGTGAATAATTAACCAGCAGAAGAAAAGTATACAAAATCCAAAACTTAAACAAAAGTGAAAAGTACTCATTGGACTTCTTTGGATAATGTTATCTTATCTAAACTATCTCAAACTTTTCATTGTCATCTGTTTGCTTCACTGTATGCATCATATTAGAGTAGTTTTTACAACACAGTTACAGTAGGCTGCATGCTGCGCTCCAGATTAAACCATAGGTCTTAAAAATTTCTTGGTTTATCAATGTGTTTTGATCAATTAAATTGCCCTAAGTACTCTTACATAAAGAACTGTTATGTACAATTATATATTAACAAAGTAAGGACTTGTACATTCATAGTCAATTTGAAACAACATTTTCAGGCATTATGATCTATTTCATTGCCAGTTCATGAATTGGTAAATATTTTATGGATAGGAGTAGAAATGATAATGGCTTGCATTAAAAAAGAGACTTCTGCAGACAGGCTGGATAGCATTTTCTTTTGGTTGAAAAATTCCTTTATACTTATACAATTTATCAGGATCAGCAGAATTTTATGTTCTATGAATGAGAGACCTTTATCATTGGTAACTACTGGTTTATTTGTTGCTAGTGCCATTTCCAAGTGATAGAAGTCAACTAAATGATAATATATTACCTTTTGTTTTTATTTTACCAACATTTCAAAGTGCTGAAACAGAAAGCTACATACAACCACCAGACAATGTGACATGACACCAAGAGGAACTCACCTTCCCTGGTAGCGGGCCGCTCCATGGGCATTACCGCCTTGGTGGAAGGTTTGCGAGTGGCTGAAGGTGACCAATCACAGCGCAGAATTTGTAGTGAGACCAACCACAGCAAACGCAGATGTGAGAGGAATATTGCAAGGTGGGGTGGAAGAGACAGAAAAACAAATAGCAATCATCACAATAAAACATGCAAGCACACACATGCCAAAGGCTTTCCATATGGTAAGGTATCCCTTCTTCTTTATAGTAATCCACTTATAAGCTTTACTTCTTTGTTAGTACCATTAATATCCCACTAGACAGAATTTCTATAATAAGCTTTGATTTTAAAGATAAAAGCATAAACAAAGCAAAGTGTTTAATAAAGGGCACCTTTCAAAAGAAGGTAAAGGATACTTTCATTCAGGTAATACAAGCTGGAAATGTGAAGGTCCTAATCTAACAGATTAACTCAGATGAATTTCATGAACTGTATTAAAACTAAGGCATTTACAGTTTCATAATTAATATATGCAAATGAATATCAACTTCAAGTAGATTTTGCAATATAAAATAAAATATACATATGCACTTACAAAAGTCAATTCTATGCACTGCAGTCAATTTTATAACAGCATTAAATTGATAACATAATTTTTTAAACTTATTATACATACAAAAACATGCCAGCTTTCATACTCTGTAAAGTACAAAGTGTTAATAACTTTTCTTTCATCATCTTTATATAACTAGGAAACAAATGCCAAAAGAGAAAAGTTATGCTGACTTCAGTTTTAACTTTTATTTTAGTGTGTATTGAATAGAAATTTTGAGTACTCTTTTATACAGATAGCACTTTTAATTTGGTTTCTTCATAATAATAAAATTTGGTTAACATTTAAGGATACTTTTATTCAGAGATAACAGGGAAGCATATAGATAGCTGCTGGAACAGGAAGGATGTAGCAGAACAGGTACAGACGGGGGTGCAGAATGGCATGTTGAGGACATTTCCACAAGAGGATGTAAAAGGTGCCCTAAAACAAATTAATAAACTCATGCAAGAAAACAGGCAAACCACAAGAAATAAAAGTGGAGTACAAGCTAATAATAACAAAAATAAACCACAGTATCTTTCAAAAATATATATACAAGTTCAAAGTGATAGGTCTTTTGTGAAGGAAGAGGGGATAACAGAGGTTTTATAAAAATGCATTCCTTTCTTATTTCACTTTGAAGAAGTACACTTATTTCTGGTAAATACTGTAGATAAAAATATTAAAATAAATGTATAAAAAACAAAATCAATACACTGCAACAACATTATTAAAACAATAAAATACCTATACCAATATTGCTGTCTCTTTGCCTGAATTCTGTCCATTCCTGGTTGCATTAATTTTTTGGATCATAATTTTAACAGGATATTTATACTAAAAATAGCAGTAATCACTTGCAACAAGATGAAGTGAATTAACTTTATTCTGCACACTGTTCATTTGTTTATACTGGCAGCACTGAAAACAGCTACACAGTTATCATACATCTGAAAAGCCTTATCAAGAATTAATATGCATTTATAAGAGAAAGAAGTTGGGACTGATATATTTTCACAACTGTTTTGGCAATTACTAATTATAATCCTCCTTTAAGCAGCACATGGGGTAGGGGTATACACTAATATTTATTTATTTTTGTTATATAATTTAAAAATATATTACTATAATTATAAAGAACAATGATTTTTAGTAACAACTCACTTATTTCATGACACTTAGACAATAGAGAACAATTTTATAGTTCATTTTCAAGTTGCTTGCTGGAATTTGATGGAACACACTATGCTAGGATATGGGAATGATGTGGATGATGAAAGCATTTGGCAAAATGAACAATGAAGAAACTTGAACACAAAGAAATACAGCTTCAGTAAGTTTAAAAAAATTTGGGTAAAAGATCCAGAATATTTGTAAGGGCACTGGAAATAGTGACACTGAAGTTTTTTCTTCTTTCTTTTCAATGCACAGGATTTATAGTATTTTATCTTCTTCTATATTCAACTCTTTACACACTCAAATTCTTGGGAGAATATTCCTTCATGAGTACAGAAGAACCTAACCTAGCATAGTGCTGTGGCAAACTGGTACATCAGTTCATTATGGCTTTCAACTCACCCTCACAGTAATTTGCAAAGTTCGTATAATGATGAAAGCAGTCATGCCTGCAACCGATGGCAGATTAATTTTTATACTATGTTTGTAAGGCTATCTTCTTCAGCATTTCCCAGTTCTGTATATTTCTTAATCAGATTTTTATGAATGGTATCAACAGGCTTCGCAGTAATGCCTTGGCTCAATTCATGGTTTACATTTTGTAGTTATACTTTTTTGTTTTCTAATAAGACTCTAGTTCACAACAGTGTTCAGTGTTCATAAGATCATCTCTCTCAGCAGTCAAACTCATTATAGCAGAATTAAAAAACAAGCGACTTGTGACAGCCCACTCAGCTCTAGCTATAGCCAGTAAAGTGCTACCATCCTCTTTTCTCTTCACCTACAAGCTGAATTTATGGCAGAACACAGAGCAAATTATAGCAGTATGTTTGGAATGTTTTCCTGCACTCTTTTATATTCCCATTGTTATCATGTTTTATATTATGTTTTTGTCATTGCAGCTGTTACAGTCTAGTAGTCGTGTAATACTGCAGGAGAATATAAGTATATTAATAGAAAATATAACTTAATAGCATGTATGCGGTTATATGCACTGTAGTAGTATTAAAACTGTTGAACAACATAATGTCCCAAGCATTACAGATTGGTAACAAATGGAAATGAGGATGACCTGCATTCTCCTTAGAAAAAGGCGAATATTAGAGGCAGGCATGGATCTTGTGATCCAAACATCATTTGGTTTCAATGAGACCTGAGTAAATGTCGGATACAGTTTAGTTAAGGGATGGACAGACCCTTCAAGGCCAAGTTTGGTAATGTTTTGCTCTTTGTATTATTATTTCAAGGAGTAGATCTTTGGTAGACGTTAACAAAGTGGTGGAGGGAACAGCAGCTGTACTGAATATTTTCAGGTGAGAGAATATGAAAAGAAAAGAAAAAAAAGAAAGAAAGAAAATGAAAAAGAAAAAAAAAAAAGAAAGAAAAGAAAAAAGAAGAAAAAGTAGGAGTTTCAACTTAGATCAATTAATTTTATCCACAAAAATGAATTGTAGCAACCAGATAGTTAACCGCTAGGTTTTAATTTAATGTAACTGAAAAAATCCTTTAAGCTATATAAAAAACAATTGAAGATTAGGAATGCTCATGATTTTCTGCATATTTCATATGTTGCATGATGTGTAAGTTAAGAAAAATCAGGAAAAAGATGAGAATTTCATCTTGGAAAATTGCAAGACCACACTTTTTCTGTCACAAATTCCACTTATGGTTATTGGGATTGAAGTCTGGTCTTTAATGTTTTAAACTCAACTCTTTAATGTTTCACTCTCACCACAAATTGCCTACCTTTTCAACCTAATATGATCCACCATGCACAGTCATTTAACAGTTGAAAATGTGAGCAAAGGTCTAACAAAACATGTCTTGAATTTCTTAATTTTAAGAGTGAAATGTTAAGTGTTTTTTATCATTGTATCAATAATTTAAATGTTTTTAAACCAGAGTGCTCATTGGAAGTGAAGCCACAGAAATGTTTTTAGCATTTTAAAATATTTTATCTCCTGGAGATTTCATGAAAAGTTCTACAAAATACTACGTTGAAGGCAAAATTTAATAATTTCCAATGAATGTGATTACAAACCTTGGAAAAAAGAAAAAGGTTTATAACTGTAATGCAATTTTCACATTTTATGGAATGCCATGTGCTGCTATTCTGTACAAATAATAAATTACATATACTAAACTATACAAAAATGAACAAGAAAGGAAACAAGTATCCTGGCTACAGATACTTACAAAAAGGGGGGGGGGGAAGGCTTCAAAGAATTTGAAAACAAAGAACAGCAAGCTGTTAAGAGAAACCAAAAACACACATACACAGCACTTTTCCTTTGCTACTGCTATTATAACATTTTTACAGTTGTGAAAATATCCCATAAAATATGTAGATGACCTAGAAATATTCTGTGCTGATAAACACCACTGCTTTCACAATTACAGAAGCTCTGCAGCTAACATTGAGGCACAATCATAAGTGATGGCTTTAAGCGTGATTTTAGGTGATGCTGCCAAGCAACATTAAGTTCTTTAAAAATTAAACTAAAATGTAAATTAGAATTTGCACAGTGAAGCCAATGTGTAGTTCAACTAAATCATACAATAATATCCATTAAGTTCTTTGATTATACTAATTAATGTGTAAAACATGTTAAGAAGAATAAATATTTATAAATTTTTACATTTACAGCTAACTGACCATTACAAACAAGACATATAGGTATTAGTGTACTTTTCAAGAAGTGCTTCAAAAACTGCAGTCAAATTTTAATTTAAACAAATGTGAATTTTTCATTTAACACAATTTTAGTTAATTATTTTGATTTTCCCTTTCCCATTCCATCTCCTCCACATCAAGGGTGACCAACACTCTCAAATTTGAGGTTTTTTTTTCCCTATTAAGTTTTTAATTCTCCTGTTCTTTTGTTACAAGCCAATATTGCTAATTTTAAATGTAATTATTCCACCAAATACATTTAGATATACAGGTATATACAATCCCTGCAAAAACATGCTGGAGATTCATTTTGTCAGCTTGCAAAACTAAATTTCTACATAAGTTTGATTTATCTGACAACACATCATATAAATTATCCTTTACCCCAAACCCTGGGAAGATTACAGTCTTTCATAAATTTATACAAACCCATTGCTGTTTTGCAATGCAAGAACAAGAAATGCAGCATAAAAGTTGGTTACACATACCACGTTCAAATATCCTCAATAAATAATAACATATGGCACTAATGAAAGAAATGAAAAATGCTTAGAACTAATAAAACCAGAGGTAATGATGGTAATCAGTTACAACTATAACTGGAATAATTTAATGCAATTTCCACAAGATTGAAAATTCCTTTTATTAATATAAATAGGTTAAAATTTAAAAAATAAACAGCTTGTAATTGATTGTATTCTACCTTTATATGTTATTAGTGAAAATACTTATAATACACAAGTTAATTGCTAGTTTAATTTATTTAAAAATATTACCCATTATATGAATTTTTTCTGCAACTGTTCCAAAAATTGATGTTAAAATTTGTCACAGCTAAATCTCTTTTATTTTCATTATTGAAAACTGGTCACCCTATCCACACTATCTTGCATCTCCCCTAAGAATGTCCATCTTTCTTTCTTGCTTAGGCATATAAAATTAGTATATAATAATTCCCTGTGCCTAATTTTGTAGTGGAAAATATTTAACCATGAAAATCCCTCTTTTTAATATACTTCTACTTTCAGTATTATAAAAATAACCATATGAATGTCTTATTACTGCTGCAATATTCATATGAAACAGTGTTTATAAATTAATGCCAGTTTTGTGAGGCATCAGAGTTTTAAGTGCTTGTTCTCCACTTTTTCGTGTGATAGAGTGACTATAAGAAAATTGTTCCTTCAGAATGATATATATACACACACATACATACTTATTAAAGCTTAAGAATCCAATAATGTCATATGCAGTCATGTGCACAGCATAAACAAATCAGGAAAACGTGGTTATGTAAATAAAATTAGACTCTGCTTCATCAGTGTTTTAAACAGCATTTGGGTACCACAAATTATGTAATGCTTAAAATATGCTCTAAGATATATGATATGCATGTAAAGATTTCTGTTTCTAACAGGTTTAATGATATGACCTGAATTATTATATTTGAAAACCTTAGCTTTTCTTAAACAGTAACTGGTTGGGTGTGCTATGGGCATTCAATCTAGCAGCATTACTCCTGTTCCTACTCCATTTTCTTTGTTTCAGCAAGTCTCTGTTGCAATCTTGTACGAACCTTTAACTGTTGGGGTACAATGAACATTCTGAAGAAAAATTTAACTAAAGTTTAATTCAAGTAGAACTATTCACAGATAGCAACACATACTATAAAAGTAATCAGTTTCATTTGGCCAACACTGTATGATAACAGTGATGATAAACATTTCACATTCACAGAGTGTAAACTCTATAAAACATTATTAAATGCAACTATGTATTCCTTTCACTAAACAAATAACCGCTGAAATGTTTTTACTATTTCGTAAGCATTTTTGCATCTAGTGATATCTTGTTCTGCATCAGTGCAGTTCCCTTTGATTATGATTTCTATGTTGTAATATTTTAATTTTCATTTGATTAACCCAATAATTTCAGTATATTTACTTGCTTAATTGGAGTGTGCATATTCATTTTATTTATTAATTTGTTACCGAATCTGTTACTCTTCCATAAATTAGAGACAAGGAGCTATTAAAGTACCTATTTATTTGCCTACCAAACTATCTTAATCATTAAATTCAAAATAAATTTCGTATCGGAACTATACAATGAAGTAGTTAATTTACTCTTAATTAGATAGTGAGTTGATTTGATACTCTTATGCTCCACTTACCATTGAATTATATAGAACACGTTTCACAGAAATTTACTTATCATCCTTAGGCCACCAAAATTCCAGAAAATACTCCAAGAGTTATTCACTTTGTCCCCAGCGAACAAATTCAGCCTAAATAATCTGCTCAACTCTGGTGATAATGACAGAATACCTGATGAGAAGTCAGGAAATATTAAATGAATTCATTTATGAACTTTCGAAAAATAAGACATTTTTAAAAAATTCTGTTAGAACTCACACAGTGAAGCTTGTTGAATGTAAATTGTAATTAATCTGTCATCTAACACACTCTTATGCTTCACTTACTTTTAAATATGGTGGGACCGGCTTCGAAGAGACATCCTTTCCATCTTCAACCAACTTGATGACTGGTATGAGAAACTAACATCCATGAGGACCTGTGGCTCCGTCCTGGTGGCGTTTTTTTTTATAAACTGGAAATTGGTATTACATTCTCCTATAATGTCAAAATTCACAAGATGATCCCTATGTTTATGAATGTAAATCTTCTCCCATGTGTTCAATTCTGTACGGTCGTGTGCTTCTTTAAGTAACTTTATTTCTCTTTTTATGTCATGATTATCTTTCCAAAAATGGTGTGCCATGGCTGACCTATCAATCTGTTTGTACTTAACGTTCCATAGATGTTCCTTTAACCATGTCAATTTAATGTTAATTATCTTTAAACATTTTTTGGAATTTATTCATAGCTACTGGATGGTAGGTGAAATTTTTAAAAACCAGTCTCTCTTTTTCAGTTATAGTGTGGTGGTATTCTTGATCAATTTCTTCTTTAGGAATCTATTAAGTTTTTTGTTTACTAAATTTTTGTTAAAACCATTTATAATGGCAATCTCCTGTATCTTCTCAAATTCTTTTTTGCACTCCTCTTTACTGATTGGTACATTAACCAGCCTATATGTTAAGCGGTTGAAAATTGAGTGCTTGTGAGCTATGGGGTTAAACCCATTTGATTTTATATAGTTAGCTGTGTGCATATCCTTTCTATAGATTCCAAATTCTAGATTTCCATGATTATTATTCATTTTATATCTAAAAATGGTAATAGAGTTTTTTCACACTAACTCCATTCACTTACATAAAAATCTGGACATATGTTTCGGGAGCGATCCCTCCCATCTTCAGCCTGTAGATAAACTGTTGTTATACGTGGCGGTTGGGTCTCTTGATGTTCTTGTGGCGGCATCTGTTGGTTCTATTAGGAATTTGCTGAGTTCATCCATTGGAGGGAAATCAAAATTCATCAAATTATCCTTATTTTTTGTAATGAAAATGTTTTCCCAAGTGGAAAGTTCTATTGCATTATGAAGTTGTTTCTGTAGTTTTATCTCTGGTTTAATTTCATGATTTTTATTCCAAAAGTGTGCCGCTATTGCTGATTTATCAATTTGTTTTAAGCGAATATTTTTATGTAAGTGAATGGAGTTAGTGTGAAAAAAACTGTATTACATTGTTTATATATATACCACTCCATTGTCAACAGCTTTGTAAGTACATTTAATTGAGTTAATTGAACATTCCCTTTGTTCCCATTTCCAGTGTGAAGGATATATTCCTATCTTGTATATTTAAAAGCTTCAAAGCATCCTCAACAATTTTTTTCTTCACTATACTAAAAATGCCATCAACGTACCTGTAACAACATTTAAAATAACGTGGGAAGGCGGAAATTGTGCGAGTTTCAAATGTACTCATAAATAAATCTGCCAGAAAGGGGAACAAAGGATTTCCCATTGTATTTGACGTATTATATTATAGACGTATTAAAGAATACTTTTAAATACCCTATCATATTTAAAAGTAAGTGAGGCATAAGAGTGTGTTAGACGACAAATTAATTATAATTTACATTAAATCAATTGTTTGGAATGCAACAAAGTATATACTGACTAACAAAAAGAGCATTGGAATTAGACTAAAGGAACACTGGAGAAACATCAGGTACAATCACATAGATAAATTGGCGGTTGCACATCACTTTTGGAGAGATAAACTTAATATAGAAATGGAAGTCAAATTATTGAAATTCATAGATAGACCCTTGGAGCTAGGAATATGAGAAAAAAATGTTATAAAAAATATGAAGATAAGGTTATGAACTTCGAGATCCCAACAGAAGACAAATTAATCCAAAAATTCATCAAATGTCCACAAGAGCCACACCAAGTCCATTCAAACAACAATGAATCCAGCAGTCAACACACAGCTGATGATGCGGGCGAAGGCCTATGACACATGTATAATTCAATGGTAAGTGGAGCATAAAAGAGTTAAATTAACTCATTGTCTGATTGAGAATATCTTAATCATGTTAATCAGAATGTGTTTTCACAATATAGTCGGAGCAGTATCAATTCCAGCATCCTCTATAAGCTAAGATTGTATATATTGTTTTAAGTAGAAGCTAAAATGTTGTATGGGTCAGAAATTTGGGGTGTAGAAGATGCATGTAAGGTTTCGATAAAATAAATAGAAGTTTTTGTAAATTGATAATTAGGTAGATATTCCACTAAGAAAAAAATAATCACAAGAATTATGAAATATTTATTCAGAATTACCACATTAGACAAGAGTGATATTATTAAAGAATGTATTAGTATACAGAAAAAATGTAATTGGAAAGAATCATGGTATTTCAAAGTGCAGGAAATTTTACAACAGATAGGTTTAGGAAAAGTATGGATAAATAGGGAATACCAAAACAGAGGATTTTGTAAAGAAGTAAATCTAAGATTGGAATACATTGAACAACAAGAAATAATTAGTAGTTTAGGTGAAAAGAGTTCATTGAGACTTAATAGGGGAATAAAAATAGTAAAAATGGTATTGGGAAAAATATACAGAACAATGTGATAAGGCAAATAGAGAAGGATTTGCTTGGGCTAGAACTGGAGTTAATAATTTAAAAGGTTTAATATATGATATAGGAATAGGAAATTGTTTAATGTGTGGAGAATCTAATACAGATTTCATTGTTTGTTATATTGTAATAAAACAAAGTAATGGAGGGAAAAGGTTTGGAATAAAATTGGGAAAATTCAGATGGGAAATTATTAATTAGGAAGGTTTTAACTGTAAAAGGGGAGAAGGATATAAAAATGATAGGGAACTATTTAGGTTAAGAAAGAGAAAAATGGATAAGAATGATGAAGAGGATGATGGAAGGAAATTTAGAAACAAGTGCAGCCTTAAAAGTACAATAATTCATGGATTTACAGTGTATTTCTGGAAGATGAAGGATAAATGATAAAGAATGGTCAGATAGTTAATGACTGATAAATTGAATAGGGGAGAGAATGGGAGTACATTAGCATTAGACACAGAATTATTATACACCAATAGCCTGGATGTTAGTGTGTATATAGTCATAAGGAAATAAGTAACCCACAAGCATATGATAACAGTTGGATGAAGTGTTTAGAATTAAAATATTGTAATAGAGTCATAGTGATATGTATTTATTTTATATTGTCAATATTATGAAATTGACGAAGACATGGGTATTATTATAATATTTAAAATTATATGTTGATATAAAGAGAAATAAATTCAAATTCAATTTATATTAACATTAAAAAAAATAATATTTTAAGAAGTAGAGTTAAAAGTATAGGTGCCACCAGCTGCAACTTGCTTAATAGCCAAGACATAAAATGCTACATGAGTGTACAAGGTTTATAATGAGGCAATAAATTAGGAAAATGCTGAATACGTTCTGCACATATATGACAAGCTGATTTGTATTTACAATAATACTTATACACAAAAATGAAAAATGAACTGCTCTGGAGTCAACTTTCTTCATGTATGCTACTGTGAGAATGGCAGAGAACAGGTTCAGAAAATCATGTTTAAAGACGTGACAAAAAGAGGGGGAGGGGATGCAGAGTTGAAGTTGGCCATGATATACCTTGTACCAAAAAGGTTAAGCACTATATGAGCAGAAAAGGTTATAACTAAAGTCCTGTAGAAGAGATATATAACAATAGTTCAGGTACACCAGAGTTATTACCACAGAAATAGCCCCACAAAACTAAGGTTCCAAAAACATAAGCTATCACTGCAAAAGAGCTATTAAAATTTATACAATTTAAAATAATAGGTATTAGCTTGAGTGTGAACAATGCTGATAAACATACCATCATATTTTCACAGAAATAGAACCCCTTTTCTAACCAAATTTTTCCCAAAAAGTTTTGGGGGTTTTAATATATATCTCATTAAAAGGTTATGCGAATGGAATCAAGATTGATAATTGCATGGTCACTTATAAGATTTTAAGTTTTCATTTATGTTAATTTCATTTTAAAATATAATTTACAATCATTACTCTCAAAACACCACCATACACTGCAGTAATCTGAAAAACACATTTCTAATGTGGTCATTTTAAGGGTAGGTGTTTGCAGACAAAGTACATCTGCCCTTCAATTCACAATTGATTTTCAAACTGAAAAAATTATCTTTGACTCTCTGACATCTACAATATACTTTTAATTTAATTTAAAAAAATAAGTCTATTAACATTAAATTACATGCATTCTACATGTGGTGAATACAGGAATTGGTATAAAATTATGCTACCTAGCTTTTGTTCAAATGTTATTTTGTGGTAATTATAATTTTCATAAATTTAGCAAGAGAAAGCTATCCTTAAAATCAAGACTAATAATTTATTTCAAAATTAAATATGAAATGGTCAATATTTAATGAAAAAAATATTTCTTTTACTTATAACCAAAAATCTAGGGAATCTTAATACACAAGGATAAGTTATTGTAACTGGTTTTGACCTAGATGTACAATGATAAAATATATGTCAAATCAGTGCTATTTTTAATGACATAATTTATGTATAATGGATCTATAATTCACAAAACAGCTACTAATGGCTTTCAGAAATCAATAATTTGCATTTCATAGTAGCAAGAATGAATTATACTTTTATACAAATTGTTGTATCTGAGTACAATTCTGAGAAAATAACTTGATTTATGCAATTTTTACAAAAGCAGGGAGGGGGAAAAAAAATAGCAAAATTCTACTACTGCTTACACAGCAATTGCCAGAGAACATATGATTTTGATCTACTGACAAGAAAGTTTGTATAGTTTCATCTGTTGGAACATGGGGTGCCTTCCATGAGAGAGAGGACTATACCAAGGAGAATTTATTTATGCTTATTTTTCCAACATAGGGAGTAACAAGTAAAGGCCATTTTTTTCCATCATTATGTAATAGGAAACTAAATGTGATATTTTGTCCAGAAACTCCTTTTTTCAGGTATGGAGTGCTTTAATGTGCCTTAAATTTATGAATGGCCCATGTTTTAAAGTGCTCCTTAGAGGACCTGTGTCTGGGATTTTTACATCCTGATAAATCCATCAACTGGAACCCACCCGCCAGCAGCCTTGAATTGTGAAGCGAATATCTTACTCCTAGACCACCAAGACAAAATTTTGATCTGTAGAGTACATAAAAGAAAAACTGTGTGCATCAAATCCCTCACCATCTCTGAAAAAATGAATTAATAAAACCTCATTACAAAAAGGCTTTTTTGAATGTCTACAAAACCTTTTCTAGGTGCACAAGATTTCAGGAAGAACATTTTGAGTAATTTTATCTGGCAAGGTAAAATTTAGAATTACAACTTATGCATAGACACTTTTCCTAGGTAGTGATGCACTAGTTGTCCATGGTGCATTTATCCAGTTACTGTTAACAGAAAAGTTGGATTTTATGTAGTTATGACTGCTCATGTTATGGCATGTGTTTTTCTCTGAATATGATCTTCAAATGATTTTAAAATATTTTTAAAAAATGACAATTATGTTGCTTAATAATTATAAAAATACAAGAGCATTTTAATATACCTCCTCTTTTACTTTATCCTTAATGTAATACACTAGAAACAATGGAATAAGCAGCTAAACTTCCAGGCATTTCACAGCTAATTTGAGTGCAATTCCATTATGAATTAAAGAAAACAGCTGGAAAGATACATATTTTGATTTGGTGTTATAACAAAAAAGTCACCTAAAAGATACCCTGCAGTGACAAACAGACTACAATCTTTATTTGCTCTTTTGTGTTTATGATGTACACATAACCACTTAACAATATTGTCTAAAAGAAATACAAAAGCATATTTTATCTGCAAGCACAGGATTATGCCATGAAGCATCTCTGAATACAAACTAACATGTTGGAGAGTTTAAGGAAATCTCCATGAAAATGGAATACTTAATTACTGCTGCTATCATCAGTAGTGCCACCACCAAACCACACCAACCCCACATAAAGCACAATGGATTAGTGAAAAATAATATAATTTCTTTTTCTAAAAGCATGGAATAACCAGGTCAACATGCATCAGAGCAGGTTTTATCATGCATCCCAAAAAGTTTCTTGTGTTGATGTATGGAGGATATGTGAAGGGAATGAGGAAATTCTTATATTTCTACTGAATGCATTATTCAATAATTAATTGATACTCTGGTGTTTTTCCTACAGTTCACAGTTCTGTTTTGTGTCCTACCTTCTCTAGTTTCTGCTTCTTTCTCACCATTCAGCTGCACCTGTTCCGCTTCTGGTGAAGCTTCCCCATCAACCCTGTGAAGTCAAAGAATTGATACCACTCAGTCACATGATTACTCAAGTGTTGTGATGGATTACAAACTCCACTTAATAACATCAAATGAGATTTACATTTACATTCCTCGTTACCTTTGAAACTATTTATATAGCACCATTATTATATCACATTGCTAGTTACACATTTTAATCCATTTTCAGCAGACGACATTACAATTTAATTTAAATAAACACACAAAGACTCTCAGATTAGATGCATGGTAAAGAACCTCTAAAATTAATTACTAATTTGCACCACTGTGTGCGTCACCAAGCTCCTTCCTTAATTTCTTCTCCACTTATACCTTTTATTCCTAAAAATTTCCCTATCTTATTCATTTTCTCTACTCTCATATCTGATAACTTTTTTGTTGCTACTATTTCTTGTTTTAATTTGTCCCATTTTCCATACCAAATACTACATCTCTACCTTTTACCATTTCAATTCAATTAAACAATGGAACTGGCTTTCCACTTTCCCACACATAATGCATCCTTCTTTACAACTTATCCTTAATCCTTCTAGAAATAATACCCCTGTATGTGATGGGAATTAATGAACATGAAGAAAATAGGGTGCAAGCCAGACTGTTAATTTCACATTTCTGTAGAAAAACTTTCACATAAGAGTCTAGAAAGCTAAATTTTGAAACTGCACTGTGTCTTGGATTTTATAGTGATAATAAGTATGAAAACATTAGGCATTTTACATCTGTCAACAGCACATAAAACAATCTGAAACTTTTGATAAATGTAGTAGCCTCTACTTAGATATTACATTATTTGAGAAAAGAACAAGATATAAAGTTTCAAAAGATCCTCAAGAACTTAAATGAACCAAAGATTTTTTAATTACCTTTCACTAGGTTGTTCTTCTGGGGAGCTTGGAGGTGGTGTCTGCTTTGCTGCCAGTTCTTCCTGTCGTTTTCGCTCTTCTTCATCCTGCCTTCGCTTGAGTTCTTTCAATTCAAACTGCAAATTAAGGCAGCATGTTATGTATTGGTATATAAGAAAGACTAATTTAACAGAAGCTTCTGACCCTTTCCTCTTTTAGTTCAGTGTTTCAATTTCTAATATTCAGGGATTATATACACACTTCATAAATATGTTATCCAATATTCTTGTTAGCTATGTTTAAAATACACAGGCTAACTGGAAGATTTCTATACAAAAGCTAATTGGATGATTTCTAGAACAAATATTATGAGCACATATCTTTCACATGTTTTGAATGGTTCTCTTCCAAATAACAATATGCAATTTTTAGACAGATAGTAATATATTACAGCTTTAAGTAAAAATTAAAAAATATAAATGTGGAGTTATTAAACATTCCTTTTTGAAAAGTTTAACTACTGAAAAAATAAACATTCATTCAAATGAAGCTCAAGGCAGGACTGCTCCTTCATATGTCACAGTTTCACATTGCATTTCTGAATCTAATGCAGTTATTTAAGGATATAGAAGTCACCATGCCTGGGTTGGCCAAAAAGTGCTACTTATGGAGAAACTAAACAAACAGAAATGTTCATGCACTTATGATGGAATGATTCCATTTATATAGATGCCTAGGTGTCACACATGACTGTGCACATTGCCTTTAAATGATACAAAGAATCTTGATGCCCTATGCATGCTGTGTTTGCTTAAAGTGAATCAAAATAAGTTCAAATTAGCTATTTTTCAGATGTTGTGCATCCAAATATGACACAATATTTGACTGCTGATGAAATATGACTCTTTCTAGACTCCAAAAGCTAAAGAGTGATTAAAACAGTGGATAGCACAGTGAACCTTTTAGAATTCTCATGGAATAATCTTCACAGACTTATGCGGAATATACAATTTTCATTTCTAATTAATTGAACACACCATATATGCCAGATTGGACCATCTGACTTCTTCCCATTTCCAGATCTGAAGTGGTTGGCTTAGCAGAAAGTTTATTAAATTACAACCATACTATATTTTCATCTGGGCACTTTTACAGTATAAAGGGAAAAGTACATTTTCTGTCATTACTTCAAGTTCTTATATTCCACCATAATCTCTTATCATTAGTAATACTGGCTGAGCATGAAATGAAGTTTTTATTGTGCATTCAAAGTTACCAAACCTACAATATTGTTCAAAAGTAAGTCGAGAGTTAAAGGATATGCTGTGTTTTTTATCAGAAAATGTTAATATGTTACTGGTATTTAATTCAAATAACTGAAAACATATGAAGATGTCCTCCGCAGGTGGAGATGAAACTTTTGGACTCCTTAGCTCCAATAGACCATGGCTCCTAAGCCCGGAAGAAACTTCTAGTTATAAGTCTGACTCCGGCCATAAAAGCTTCCGACTACTCATGAAAACATATGATTTATAAGTTAAAGTTCATGGAGTAAATTTAAAAAATGAAGCCACATTTTCTCATAATAATTATGAAATTACAGATATCTTTATAATGAAACTGATGCCAGGTATATGGATATTTTAGATGTTAGAAACACTAAATAACATCAGAACTTCAATACAAAATATTCTACCTCTTTTATTTATAAAGACCATGCTGATATACTATTAATATTATTAGATGCTCTGCCAATAAACATTTCTTAAGTGGAGAAATAAGAATATGCAATTGACTTTTCAGCTAAAACATTTAATTATAATTATATTCTCCACTGTAGAAGTTCTACAAATTTGCATATAATTAACTGAAATAATATGTTTCATTTACTATCAACTAACCTAATTTTAAAGCTATTTTATACTGATTTAAAAAACTTGCATGAATAATATTTATGCAAGATTCGTCACAAATCTGCTTCTGTGTTGCACCTTTTCATCTTCCCTTTAACACATATGGGGGCATATATCTTACCAAATCTTACCTAACTGATGTTTAGCTAATTTTATAGGTATATTTTTGGAAAATATTTGCTTTGTGCTTAAGTTTTGGACACATTTTAGTAACTACCACTTATATTTCATTTTTCAAACAGTTTTCTCAATAATCTTAAAACCCATTTCAGAAGCAAGCAGAGGTTGCCACATTTATCGATATTCATTGGCTTTCTTGTTTCCCAGAGTAAAGGAACTGTATCTGGAGGTGGTAAAGTATTGTGTCTTAAGTCAACTATTTGGAACTCGTTCTCATATATAATGATTTGTTCAACTATCCAGAACTGTTCCTCATCATATATTAATTTGTAATGGCCTAGATTTTCTTGCCAGACTTGCAGCTAAATTGCACTAGGAAAATGAACATACCCATCTTTTAATTGATATCATTGTATCATACAATGATATCAATTACTTGATTAGCTTCACCATGCAAGTTTCCAATTTACATTTTAATTTTAAATACCCATTTTTGTTATCCTTCTTATTAAGAACGGTTCCAATCTTTCTGCCAAGGAATTGAAGTTTCAGAAGTTAGACAAATTTATTTTTATGGCTCTGATATTTTGTCCATTGTTTTCAACTAATGTTGCCCAGTCATTACAGGTGAAAGTTTGCATGATTTTCAGTTATTTCCTCTTGCTTTCTATGATCCTATGAATGGTATCTGCTTCCTTATGGGTGCTTCCAAGCAGTAAATATTTATGATTGATTTCTTGCAGATTTTCATTGTGTCTAAGCAGGAAAAATACATTAAAATAATGTAATTCTTAATTTGGCCTGCACAATTTCAGACCATATAGTAAGTTTTTCTGTGGTTTCAGATAAAGCACAAACTGCCCATTTTGAAAAATAGGAGGCATTTCACTGCCTCCATGTCCCCCCATGCATCGTGCACTGTTTGTACAGGAGTCATGCTCTGTAATTCAATGTCTACATTTTATGTAATAACTTTCTGAATTTATGAGACAAGGCAATGGGCTGTATCTATTTATATGGCTAGGATAAGACAGACTGCTCTAATGTAAAGTGAACATAATACAGTCTGGTTTGGCCATTTTATTTTCTAATTATTTTAGTTTAGATACAATATTATTGCATTAATGTTCATACTGTTGGTCCTGGTGGTCTAGTAGTAGGTGAACTTAACTTGTAGACCCAAGGTAGTGATTTCAAACCCAACCAGGGTCAATCCATTTTTAGAGTATAAAAATCCTAAATATGGATGACTTCCTTTGGAAAGGAAGTAACATGACATACATTTAAGGTACATAAAAGAGCCTCAAGGCAGAAAGACGAGCCCTTTGAGCAAAATTTATCTACTGTTTCATGCCTTGAATTGAATGGGATACTAATGACCAAATATGCTAAAGAACATAATTAAATACTTAATAATAACAATAAAAAAGCACGTTGAGAAATAGAAGAATATTACACCATCAGAAAATGGGCAAAAATGCATACATGAATAATATGGATCTGAGGCACAGAGATGCTGTAGTCACTGCAGTTGGAGATGGTATTTTGAGGGTTTATTTTATTTAAGGAAAGAAAGGTATTGAAAAGATTGGAGTAAACTGTATGTGATACTCGGGAAGATTTGCAACAATGATAATGGCACAGTGTACATACGGCAAGGTTATCCTTTAATGTGAGGGACAAACTACCTAATATTAAACGTGTATATGTGCTAACACATATGAAAAGTAAACCATTTTGGGAGGGCTACATCACAAATTTTTCTTTTAGACACAAACTATAGTTCTTCTACTGCTATAAGTGTAAGAAATAAAATTTTACTGCATCAAAGAAGTTGAATAAAGAGGAAAAGCCCTACATGGAATTCCAAAAAATAAGGAACAAGAAATTCATGACTTGTGACAGCCAAATTCCAGACATCATGAAGAAAATAAGTGCTTATACTCTGCAGTAACCCAGTCATAGAATCATTACATATAAGTTAGGAGATCTCTTTTAACAATTGTTGACATCAACTGGAATTTGAAGTAAAATAAAATTACAAAAACTAAGTACATAATTTGTTACCATATCACATTTTAGAACATTGAAGACAGTAGGAAGCCATATGGAAATCACTTGGCAAGAAAAGATGAACATTTGTGATCACTTAGGGTAGGACATGCATTTATCTTAATGAATGCAACCAACCCTATGAGATTTACTACAGTCCAAGAGGTAAATCTGTTTTGAAAAAATTATACTAGAAATGCTGGGTAATTTTTAAAGGGATTCACAATTATTGCAGAATACAGCTATAATGGAAAGCAATCTATTTGCTGCATTACTAAAAATGCTTAAGTTAATTCTCTACGCTATCAAATTGAAGTTCTGACTCTAATTTATGCAATGTCATTTTGGCTCTAATGACATAGACACACAGTCTGGGTAGTTCTCAATACAACATTGAGTTTTGTTGATTTGGTTTATTTATAGATGTTCTTTAACATCTCAAGTCACCAGCGTTATTCAATTTAGGATGTGAAACAGCTGAAAATTTTTTACTCAGAGGGCTCTTCTTTCAGACTTGAGATTCTTTTGTGCTGTAAATCTATGAAATGGGACTCTGACTTCACTTCACTTCACTTCACTTCACTTCACTTCCCAAGGAAGCCATAGTTAGGATTTTTACACCTGTAAAAAATCCACCCATCCTGGCCAGGATTGAATCTGCGATCTTGGTCTATGAGGCAAGTATAGACCACTAGACCACAAGGACCAACAACATTGAGTATTATTTCCACTTTCTCCAATTCTTTTTAGGAAATGCAGCAGGAAACAAGAATTCATATAATACCTTTCAGTGACATTTCTGTGAAATTAACGAATATTTCTCTGATAGATTTCTTTGCTGTCAGACTCCTGAAAAGGGGATTGGGAAAAAAACATGGTTGTACTGTGTGAGAGCCTTTTTCAGTGAAAACAGAACTGCAATGCTACAACTTACAGGGACAAAAAATATAGTGATGGAGACCATTTTTCCAAGAGAAAAGACAAAACCTTGAAATTCATTCCCAGAAACTGTAAACAACATTTTATAATTTTGTCAAAGCAGATGCTTATGCCTATTAAACATAAATGTAATTATTTCCAACCAGCAATTTTTTCCTCTCTCTTTCTCATTCTAGGAATGTTCTGAACAGTTTAAGAGTGAAGCATCATTTTATTCCAGAAATAAAGAAATGAATTGCACTAAAAATAAGCTTAAAATTAAGCAAGTTATCAAAAGTTAATTTTAATGAGACTACAAACTATGATAAACATAACAAATTTCCATACACCTACTGCAGAAACAACATTATAGTTAACAGAGCTGATTTAAACAGATGCTAGCAATACAGACGAGCATAAAAATGTTGCCAGATAATCAGATATCTTTAAGCTAATTACTTTACATGCAATATTAACTAATAAAACACCACAGTTTACTGAAGCATGCTATGCAATGCATTTTGGAAATTACTCTTAAGGTATGAAAGCAAATACCAAAGTTTGACTGTTAAAATGTTAACACATAAAATGAAATAATGGCATTGCTGCATTTCCTGAGATAATGAAGAATGAATTTTCATATGGATTCTTTGAGAGGTAATAATAAAATACAGACTTTTGGGAAATCTTACCTCACTTGAGTTCTGTTCGTCATCATTTGAGTGTAGACCAGTGGAGGAGTTTAATTTTCTCTCTCTATCATTGCTTTCTGTGTTTGAATAGCCACTACCTTCTAATGAATCTGAAGAATCTATACAAGAGTTTCTTTTATGATGATGCCCAGCTTTCTGTTGCACAGCACCTGCACCTCTTTGGGACTTGAGGGAATTGTGCACATCACACAATGGATCAATTTCAAATTCATCCAGGTGGGATGATGTAAGCTCGTGACTGCCAGAGAAACTGGAATGTGAGGAAATACAGGACCCTAGCCTGTTGTACCTATCACCATGTAAATCCAAACTATCCACAGGCGAGTTATTTTGCTTCTCTCTAACATCATCACTAAATACATGAAGGCTAGATTCAGAACTGCTGAATGGATCAGGGCAGTATTCAAAATCTTTTGGAAAATCACTACTATATTGGGATAGTTTTCTCTGCAGTATTGTAATGTCTTGTGCAGGTGACTCACTATGCATAAATTGATGAAATTTGTGCGACTCACTTATTGGGCTTGCTGGCTCGGACTTCTGTTGCCATCTAGAATCCCACAAAAATGAATGCAGCCTCTTTTTTAGCCTTTTATCTTGCTTACGATTTGATTTGACTTTAATTTTTTGACTTTTAAGATAAAAAGTGTACAACTTCTCACTTCCCATTATGATAGACCTAATTATTTCCTCCAGAATTCTCTTAGGCTGACTATGGTGTTTAACAGGTATAGGGTTCTCTTTAGGAGATGAAGGGATTATTATTACTGGTGGTGCATAGTCTATCATATCATAAACAGTGTAAGTATCATCATGCAAAGGAGCCACAGGTTCCAGCTTCACTATTCTAACACCATCACCACAGCCCATAGCAGAGACGGACCTGTATCTCTTCTCATGCTACAACACACACAACATTCATGGTCAAGTTTTACATGCAAATTGAATTCAGGCCTCAGTTTCAATCTACACACATGCTGCAAAATATATTAACAAATTCTGTATTAAGACAGCAGTCAAAATGAAAGCTACAATGCACAAAAATAAAAAAAATAAAAAAAAAATATGCTAATAGGAATCAATACATTTCTGAATGCACATCTACAATAGCAAATGCTTAACTACTACAGCTATGATTGTAGTGAATCTTATGTTTTTATTATTAATTTAATTAATCAATCTCTGCATTCGTTTCAGATATCAAAATTCATCACTCTCTAAAGCCATTTTATTCACAGTACTAATCTACAGGAAGATCCAACTATCAAACCACTTGCATCAGCATTTTTAGTATGCTGCAAATTACATGCACCCTAAGTGTCAATAATGCATCAAAAAACAAAATTTTTCCTCAACAATTAAAAAAAAAAGTTAAATTACTTACTCACAGAACCACACATAAAGCTTTATTTTTTCTGTGAAAGCTGCTAAATGAATTTTGTAGGCAAATTTTCCATCTAATCTTTCCTCAGTAAGGACTGTTTCTCATTTACTAAAATTTATGAACTATATTATGGATTATTTTATAACTTGGAACTTTAACTGAAATTCATGAGTTAGCTGTCAGTATGTATGAATCATAGAAAAAGAAAACATACTATGAGCCATAATGTACTTGCAAATGTTACACCAATGATCAATACTTGCTTATGTCACCTACATCTTTCAAACAAGCATCTCAAAAATTACAGTAATTATGCACTAAAAATAAAGCATAATATTGGTATTAAGTCAGATACAAATGGGAACATTTTATATTGCCTAGTATGTGGCATGGAAAGGAAGTATACTTTAAAGTAGTGTTTGTACAAAGAGATGTGCAAATAAGCTCTCTAATGCAATTGCTGATTAAACATGCTGTTACCTAAATCTTTAATGAGTTACAGATTAATAAAACCTTGGCCCTTTTAATAAGTTAAAAAAGCTACTATATATACTATCTGTAACATCCCAACAGCAAAAAAGTATTTCCTCAAGCTTTAAAGGATCAGCTCTTACAGTTGTTAGCCTCTCAAGAGCACCAAATCTTTCTTCCTGAGCAGCTGCAGATTTTTCAAATGCCTCATGTTTCTTAATAAGGTTCTCCACTTCATCTATTGTGTGCTGAAAAATTGCAATTTCAAATTTAAAAATATTTTATTTCAGAATGTAACAGTAAGCTAATTATCCCAAGCCTGCTAGTAATCATCAAATGTCAACAACAGCTGGTAGCAAATGTCTAAATACTAGCAGATGTTATTAACAAGTTAACTTCCATATGGCTTACTCACCCCCAGTTCTTGGCTCATAAGGTACGGTTCCTGTGCAATAAGCCAAGCCTCTGCAACAGCTGCATCTCGAGCAAACTGATACACCTCCAAAACTAGTGTAAGAAAAATGTATATTATTGATAAATTTAAGTTGAGAGAAAGAATACTGAAGATAAAAGAAGAATTCTATGTCTCTCTCACAAAATTTAACACTATACTAGTATGAAATAGTTAACCTTTGAAGTTTTCAACCATTTCAAGATCAAAACTTAAAATCATTTTTTCCTCTGCAGCAGTACGTAGAAAACATTTTGCTTCTACCCAATATCTTTCACAATTAAATGTGTGCAAAACTAATCATACTGGGGGAATATGAGCATTAATGACCTTGAAATGTACACTGTAAAACTCCGTCTTTCTGTTATTTTAATACAGCTTACATTAAATCTCCTTTAATAGTAAAAATTTTCATTTCACCATTACAATATGAGTATAAATTATGAATAAGAATAATTTCACAGTTGTTTAGGAACTCTGCAAAGTAAATTAATAAATCACCTTGAAAAGAAAACTTGTTTTCTTGTAGTGAATGGATGCACAACAGATATAAAGTATCCCTAAATAACACTTCTATTCAGTCTTGGAAACACTATTCATAATAGGTACCCTACGATCAACAATTCATCCGTTGCAATCAGTGCTGCTTTCCCCTGAGGCATGTGTGTTTCCTATAAGCAAGCCTCAATTCATTTGCCACACCTTGGAGGGGAAGCAAGCCTGCTTACTTGGTAACCTTGCTGACTGTAGCAGTCATAGTGCAGCTGTTTCCGGGTGTGTATTGTTGTGTTGTTTGTTACTTAATTTGACAGTATACATAAGGTGTATTATGCTTTGTGTGTTTATAAAGGAACAGCATGTCTTACATACAATTAATGTGTGTTAACTTAGTGGTGAAAGGATCATAGGATCAATCATTTTGAGCATAAAGCTGATTCTATTACTTATGTGAATACCATACTAATCCCTTTCTTTTATAGAATTAACTGACGGGGAGCATGATCATGCATTTTTTCAACAGAACTCTGCCACTACTCATACTGTGAATAATTCCATGAGAGCAATTCACAATGTATTTCTCCAAGACAGAGTTGTTAGTTGGAATTTGCCTCCTCAGTTCCCAGATTTAAAAGCCTGCAACTATTATCTCTGGGGTAAATTAAAAAAAATTCATATACAAGATAAACCTGCACACCATACAAGAACTCAAAAGATAATATTTGTCAGAAAATTGTGTGAATTTCCCAAAATGAACTACAGTAAGTGATGAACAATTACCTAAAGTAATGCCAAAAAATGAGTAGAGAATGAAGGCTGGCAGTTTCAACATCTCATTTGATAATATGGTAAGTTATGAGCCTCTTAAATTGGTTTATGTGTTGTTTGATTGGTTTGTTTTATTGTTTTACCCTCCCACTAATCACAGAGAACAAGCTGGCTGGCTAACTGGTTAATGAGCGGCACGCTCACCCACTGGCTTTACTCCAGGAGAAAACAAAACTGATTGCAAGGTACTTCAGGGGCTACTAGAGATATATATTAATTTTCATCACTATCTAAATATCTATAATAGGAAAAAGAACAAAAATTTGTAAATGAAACAGTTGATTTATTGGAAATCAGCATAATAACAATTTGCTATATTTTAATTGTTTAAAATATATATATGTGTAAAAAACTTCTCTATTCTCACTTACTGAGCTGCAGGTTTTCCCAACGTTCTTCCCAGCGTTGCAATAATGAATTCCGCTGGTTTGTTAGTGAGACAAGTTTTTCTCTTATCTCATTGGAAGCATAATGGTTACGTGATAGCAACTCCTTGCCAAGAGATATGCAGGCTGTGAAATTATCTTCTCGTGCATCAATTTCTGCTTTCAGACTCTGGTGATTGTTCATCAAGAGCTCCACTCCACTAACATCCCTGAAAATTTTAAAAGTTTTTCAAATAGAATCTGGTATAATGATTACCCCAGAACAGATTTTAAGATTCAAAATTATGGTTGGAAAGAAAGGTTCCGAAAATTTATATAAAAAGATTCAAAAAGGTGCTGATAATGTGGATTTATTCAGGTTACAGTAGCATTCTTTCATGAACACCACAGCCCATAACATAAAGCAAGCACTATTTAGGAAGTAAATGTGGCATTTACTGCATTTCAACCGATTTGCTATGTTGGATTATGCACCACCTTTCTATGATTTCAAATGTAAGTTGTTGGTGCTTTGAGCTCTGGAGATCTTCATATGAGGGTCATTCTAAAAGTTTGGGAATGGATGCAGTAACATTTTAGATTTGATCATTATATCTTTTCAAAGTATTCTCCACTGCATTCTATACAATGTTCCATCCGTTAAAGTCATTTTGTAAATGCTGAATGTCATGCTTCTTTGGATAGTGCAAATACATTCTTCATATGCAGGTACTGCAACTTCAGGTAATTCAAATAGTTGGCCATGAGTTTTTGCTTTTGTTTTAAGAAATAGAAAAAAGTCACGTGGGGCCAGATCTGGACTCTAGGGAGGATGGTACAAATATTTGATTCCTGACTCGTGCAGAAATTAGGTTGTCTCTTGAGCAGTCCAGACAGAGGTACTGTCATGGTGCACCAAAATTCCACGCAGACCCATCTTAGGATGTCTCTTTCTCAGTACATTAAGACTTGAGGTGGGCATTTTGTGGTGTACCATCCAACAGTGACAGTCCTTTGTCTCTCAAGTGAAATTGTTACAATATGATCAATAGGTGAGAAGAAGGAACAAATCATTTTCTTGCCAACACTTCTCGCTCACCTTACTCTTTTTTTGGGAGATCCTAGATTTTCTCCTGGGAAGACCCAGATCGATGGCTGTTGCTTAATTTATGGATCATACTGGTATTCCAGCTTTTGTCACCTGTTATGATGTTAAATATGTATTTTAATTTTCCTCCATCAAATTTTGCTATCATTTCTGGCACTAATGCACACATGCTTTTTTCTGCTCATTTGTGACATGGTGGGGAATCTGACTGCAGAGCTTACTGATGTGAAGTTTTTCTTTGATTGTTTTTACTGCTACTGATATAATATTTAGGGCTTCTTGAATCTTATATGTGCAACAATGATATTCCTGAAACATGAGCTCTGCTTTCATCACATTTTCATCCACTGTTGTTCTAGCTGGCCAATCTGCACAATCTTCATATTCAAGGGAATCCTTCCACTTCTACAATCTGCAAACCTTTGGTAAATTGTGGATTGCAAAGGGCAAAAATCCCCAAATGCATGATGCAATCTTTCAAGGCATTCTCTCTCCAGTAAATAGACTTTAAAGTCATAGAAAAATATAGTGCAGAAACACTCTTACAGCTATGTAATTTGTAAACTTTAATCTTAAATCTACTTAATTCTGCATTCTTTATTATTACATAGTTATAGAATTTAGGCTCAAAGCTTCTACCATGTTTTAGTGCTGCAGATGTAAAACAATTGGATTCATTTAATAAATGTTCTAGTGTCATGTTCATTTGTTATTTTAATTCAGCAACCTAGTGATTAATATTTTTACTGTATATGTTAACTATATTCATCATTGTTTCCTAATTTTAATTTATACATAAATGGTGCTACACATTTCAGTTATTACTGCTACAGTAAACCTCATCATTCATCTTGATGATCCAACCTCCCTGAAAAAAAATTCTGCCCATGCTCACACTAGTACAATGCTGTGTTATATTTTACATATCATTAGATTCTGTATGCAAAATCCAAGCTTTTGTTTTCGAGTTTCTATGGAAGAGTAATAAGTAAAGATGAACATAAGGATTATTACTTTATTTAACAAAATATGGACCTCCTTCAAGCTAATTTTTTCACCAAAATGTAGTAGGTGTAGTGAGCAGCTTTAATAAGGCACATTTCATATAAAGTTAAGAGAATAATAGTAAGGTAGAACATTTCATAATACTTGTTTTCTTGAAAATATTTTTGACAATTTTATTTTAAATGTGAAAACATTTAATACCACAGAAGATATCATTACAAATTTTAGTGAATGAGGAAAAAATTTGAAGATTAAAATTTTCACGGCATCATGAAACTTGAGAGCTTTATCACTTCTGTATTACTGGCATGTGCAAGTACAAAAATGTCAAAGAACTGTTAGTTGCTTATTTTAAATAGCCAACCAATATTCATTGCAGTCACACTAGTGATCACATATTGCTAAGCAAACATACTTGTGGTGGCTGGTAGATGCTGGCTGGAATGGGAGAAGATAGCACAAAGTAATCCTTTTCTGGAAGGTTCATGCATGGCAATTGTTAATTTTCTGAAAATTTTAATAAAATAAAGCTATTCTTTAAATCAAGACAAGTTTCTTTCAAAATTAAGTAAGGAGAAGTTAATATTCAATGAAAAAAGGTTTGTAAAATTTATTATTAAAATTCTACAAAGGCCTAATATGTGATTGAGTAACAGTACAAGACATACATAATAGACATCTGATGTTACATTTATGTGCTAAAAACAAAATGATCTCAAAACAAATTCAAGGTATTCCAAAATGGCAGAACCATTTAATTAGTTAAATATGTTAACATAATATTATAATGACTGCCAATTTTATAGCTAATATAATGGAACCATAGGTTTACAAAATTTTAACTATATGCATTTGGAATTGGGGATGACTTCTTGTTTGTGACAGCTGTTCGATAAATCTGTGCAAATTTGAAAGCTAGTAGCATTAGATTGCTTTCAATGTTACTTTGACAATGTGGTGATCATTGAGGGATGATACATGGTTATAAATAGTCACAAAGCTTAGTCTGTGTCTGACAGACATTTTCTTGCTTAAATTTGTAAACAAGCATTCAATATAGAGAAACAAAAACTTTGCTTATTAATATGTTACTTTTGAAAGAGGAAATGCCTGCAGATACTAGGACAAAGGCAGACAAACATTATAATGCACCTTTGCTTAGAAAGGTGTATAAATGTTTCAGTAAGTTGTGCTCATTTGACTACATATGTTACTTTTGAAAGAGAAAATGCTTGCAGATACTAGGACAAAGGTAGGCAAACGTTATAATGAATCTGCACCTTTGCTTAGAAAGGTGTACAAATGTTTCAGTAAGTTGTAAGTAATGTGAACTACTTACTAATGTGAAAGTAAGTAAGTAAGTAATGTGAACCATTCTTGTCAGGGTAACTACTTCCAAAATTGTTGGAAAAAATCCATGACATAGTGCTGAATGATCAGAGACTGAAGGTGCAGGAGATTGCTGAAGCTGTGGGTATTTTTGGAGATCAGGTGCATAATCATTTGCAAAGCTATCGATGATGTGGGTGCCATGTTTGCTGAGAAAACAGAATAAGTTGTCACTTCCATGCAGAATTTGGAGCTCTTTAAACAGAATTCACATGAATTTCAGAGATAGCATGTAATAGTCGACAAAACACAGATCTACTACTACACACCAGAAATATAGGAGCAGTCAAAACTGTAGGTTAAACCAGCAAAAGTTCTCCAAAGAATGCAAAAACATCCCCTCAGCATGAAAGACGATGGTGATTGTGTTTTGGGATTGCCATAGCATAATTTTAATTGGCTTTTTGGAAAAGAGAAAAATCATTTGTGAATATTATACTATGCTACTAGAGCAATTAAAATGACACGATCAAATAGAACCATTCTCATTTGGTGAAGAAAAAGGTCCTGTTCCATCACAATAATGAGCCAATGCAATCTGTGATTAAGACCTCAAATTCATTGAACTTGAATGAAATCTTCTTCCCCCTACTCTCCATATTTAGCTTTCTCGGACTATTTCACGTTTTTCAACATGAAGAAATGGTAGCAGGAAAAAAATTTACTTCAAATGACTAAGTTATCAACAAAACAAATGCATATCTTGCAGAGCTGAAGAAGTCATATTTTAAGAATGGAATAAATGTGTGGATTTTAAAGGAGGTTATGTTGAGATTTTTTTTTTTTAGCAGGATGTGCATGGTGTTATTGAACAACCCTCGGGGTGCATGGTGTTACTGAACAGCCCTTATAGGTCTTCAAGAAATATACACATATGTCATATTAAATTACATGAGGACAAATTGACAAGGAAAACTGAACATAAAAGGGAAATGGTCAAAGCTTCAAAGACAAAAGGAAATGGTCAAAGCTTCAAAGACTATTTGTAACAATCTGTTTGAAGCAATTTGAAAACAATAAAATCTACATATTAAAAGACCTTTCTAAACAATGCTTAAGGTTCCCAATTCTTAAGCCAAAGCCTAATCAATTCAACTGCTATCTCCATAGCTCTTTATTAATCTTATATCCACTACTTGCTGATGTACAATAAAACTTGCAATGATAGAAAAAAGTATCATCTATGCCATTAATTTATATTTGTCAGCAGACTATTTATTATTTTAGGTTCTTCTAATATTATAATGTTGTACTGTTTATCAAGGTTGCATGCACAAATCTTAAATATCTTACTTCTACTGCTTTAATTTTTTAGTTATGAGGCCCTAAGACAATGTTAAAAATTTGCAGAATAGGTTCTTGGGAGTCATATGACTGATTAGTAATTCATCCTTGTAAAAAGCAATTATTCAAAGAAAGGAATTGCCAGACATTGTGTAACTTATGATAACCATGGTAATGGGCCCAAAAAATGGAATCCTATTATATGTAATTACGAAGTAAGAGTAAATACAAAGTTATACCTTGGTTTTTCAGATGTATTCATCTGTCTCACTACATCATCCATCCACAGCATCAATGTGCGCACCATATTAAAGAATTTAAACAGATCACCAGTATCTGCAAGCTTCTGACGTCGTCCATCACATTGAGCTTGCAAATTGGCCCATGCAGTAACCACTTCATTTTCCCTGTTTGTAATTTCTTTTGCCTTGTCAGCTGCATATGAAGCTTGAAGTTTGGCTGACTCTTCTTGTACTTGTTGAACCTGAATGTTCAGCAACATTAAGAATTACATCAATGAGCAAATTTTGCTTTTTAATAACTAATGTAGCAGTTTATTCTTAATATCTTCTACTGTTCAATTAAAATGTGTTTTTAATTTTCATATATCAACCTGAGATTGTAATGTAAGCAGGTCTTGCAGGAAGTTTTGGTGCTTTCTCTGCAAAGCAGACACTGAACCAGCATCACGCCCTAACTCGTCCGACATGGAATGCTGTTTTTCCAATATTCTTCCCAGGACATCTTTGCAGTCATGGAAGAATTTGTGAAGTTCACGAGATGCAGCAAGCATCTACAACCATCAAAAGGATCACATTCATTTTACATTTATGGACAGTATTAACTAATGCTTAAGTCTCAGATATTTTAAAAACATACCTGTGTCCTTGTTTCAATAAGTTCCAACAGATCCTGCCACAGTTCATTCAGTCCATCCTTCCTTTCAGCAATGGTTGCAGAATCAGAATGACCTGCACTAATAAGCTGGTCAGCTATGCCATTTACAGCAGCCACTCTCTCATTCCCAATAGCTTCTGTGTCCCTTGCAAATTCTTTGAACCTTTCCCATAACAACTGTAAAGGAAAATGTACATACACACTCTTTGATATTGATGTCTTTGTGTAGCAAATAAAATTTCAGTTCAGTTCACATGAACTGTACTCTAGTTCCTGTAATTATTTTTCAATTGAATTTGAATTTATTTCGTTTTACATCAACATAAAATTTTAAATATTACAATAAGATTTATGTCTTCACCAATTCCACAATACTAACGACAATACTAAATTAATTCATATCATTATGACTCTATTACAATATTTTAATTCTAAATACTACATCCAACTATTATCCTATACTTGTAAGTTACTTATTTCCTTAGAACTATATACATACTAACACCCAGGTTATTGGTGTATAATAATCCTGTTTCTAATACTAATTTACTCCCATTCTCTCCTCTATTCAATTTATTAATTGTTAACTATCTGACCATTCTTTATCACTCCCTCACCTTCCCTAAATATACTGTAAATCCATATATTATTATACTTCTAAGGTTGCACTTCTTTCTACATTTCCTTCCACCATTCTCAAACTTTACCTAAATAGTTCCCTATCATTTTTATATCATTCTCTCCTTTAACAATTAAAATCTTCCTAGTTAGAATTTCCCCATCCTTTATTCCAAACCTTTTCTCTCCATAACTCTGGAAGATTACAATATAACAAACAATGAAAATCTGTATTGGTTTCTCCACACATTAAACAATTTCCTATTCCTATATCATATACTAAACCTTTTAAATTAATAACTCCAGTTCTAGCCGAAGCAAATCCTTCTCTGCTTCCCTTATCACATTGTTCTATATATTTTTCCCTACCCTATACTATTTTTATTCCTCTATAAAGTCTCAATGAACTCTTTTCACCTAAACTACTAATTATTTCTTATTGTTCACCATCTTCCAATTTTAGATTTATTTCAAAATCCTCTGTTTTATATTCCCTATTTATCCCTATTTTTTCTAAACTTATATTTTGTAAAATTTTCTGCACATTGAAATACTATGATTCCTTCCACTTACACTTCTCCTGTATTCTAAAACATTCTTTAATAATATCACTCTCTTCTAATGTGGTAATTCTGTGCAATTATTTAGATGACAGTTACTTACAAATATATTCTAAAACTTACTGTAACATGATCATAATCTTGCCCCAGCTCATTTGACCCAACAACTACTTCTCTTTCCTCCATCCACTGCTCTAGATCATCAACCTCCCTCTTGAACATGAACAGCTGTAGTGCTTCATCCAACTTGGCTCTCCTTTCTCCTGCCAAGTCCTTCAGTCCAGCATACAGCTTATCCACCTGAGACTGCTTAACTGCAATTTGGTCACTGAAAATTAAGACAGTAATTTGTAATTTCCATTTTTGATCCTTTATAAAATATATTTTATTTTCAATATATTCAGGAATCAACAAAGTGAAAACGAATATAAAATCTCCAGTACATAAAATATTTTAAAATGCTAAAAACACTTCCATTGGCTTTACTTCCAATGAAAAAAGCAGTTCCAGTTAAAAACATTTAAAATATTAATACAAGGATAAAACATTCTTAATGTTTCACTCTCAAAATTTAAAAATTCAGGACATATTTCATGAGACCTTTGCTCACATTGCAACTTTGTTTAGCTTTCAAATTAGTTTGAGTGGATGAATCCTACAGTCTGATGGACAGTACTTTGATTTTTTTTTTTATTTGTTTATTTATGGACACTCTAACATCTCAGGTCATCAGCATCCCATTCTATTCAGGGCGTGAAACTGCCAACAAATTTTTGCTCAGAGGCCTCACAGTACTTTGAGAAGATGTAATGGTCATAAATAAATTGTTTTTGCCATCATTTTTAATAATTTAACATTAACCATTGAAGCAAATTTCTACTGCTTTTGTTGTAATTTAAAAGGGAGAGAAAAATTGATGGAGGCATTCATTTCTGAGCACCTTCATTGCTTATAAAAATGTCATCTGCCTCATACAGATCTCTACAGTCATTCAATCCAGTAAGCTGATTTTCAAAATAATCATTTCATTTAATAAAATGTGGTAGATGAAACACTGTTTGAAGCAAGCTATACAATCAATCACTGCTATGTTTATTACCTGTCTGGGTGGTGTTCACTTGTCAGTTGTCTTGCTGTTTCACCTAATTGCCTGATAGTTTCAGCATAATCTTCCACAGCCAGTTCAAGTGTCTCATGTTTCTTCATCAGATTCTGTGCTGATATTTCATCTTTGCCACGATCCTCCACCATCATGTACAATTCCTGTTCACTCATCCATGCTTCTGCTTCACTTGCATCAAAGAAATACTGAAAACAAAATTGTTCAAATATATGTCAAAATATTTGTTTAACAACACTTCGAACGCCAGATTTGAAGTTAAAATCATAGCTTAAGAGAAAAGAATGCCAAAAATAGAATATGTGACCAACTGACAGTACAAGTGATAACAGGATTTATAAATGAGAGAGTGACAGAGAGAGGGGGGAAGGGCTATTTAACACTAATGCACTATGGTCAATTCATAAAAACTTATTAAATGTATTTTTATACTTTCAGAATGTCTCAAGTGTACAAATACAGAACATAACAAAAATAATGCTTGTGTTAAACTTAATTTTTCTGAGGGTAAAGATCAATCCAAGTTTTCAGCAAAGATGAGATGAAGAAGAGTCAGTGTCTTTCCACAATACCAGTGGAGTCGATTCCCTGGCATTATTAAAAGGAGGTAGACAGAAATAATGTTGGTGAAATGGAAAGAATGCCTGGAATTCTGAAGATAATGAGAAGACATCTAAGTTCTGATATGGGGGATTGTTTCGACAGATAAGTTAAATTTAAATTCTGAAACTATTTAGTTCATTCATTAAACCACATTGCATTCTAATTTAATTTCCATATTTTTCATATCTATGGAAAAGCAAGCTTTTGAAGTTATACTTTAAGTTATTGTATTTATTTGCATTATCATACCATACTGACTTTTTAAGAAAAAATTTGGACAAATTCTTACGTGAAATCATTTCATGAAACTGCCACTATATAACAATGCAAAAACAATTATTGCACTCCATTGGCGGCTAATCTTTGACAGCATTATTATCAAAGATGATATAATACAGGATGAAAAAAAGCAACAAAAAAGATGGCATTCACAGTAGTGACAAATCAATTAAAAGCAAGAATTAATTTATATATATATAAAGTAAGTACACTTATTTGAAGAATTAATTTGTTAAATTAATAAAACCAGTTTTTATTGTCTTTAAATTTTATGAAAAATTGTCTCTACATCATAATATTTTTTATTTTAAGGTCAAAAGGTTAATACTTCTTAATCATGAGTCAAGATGATACTCTGAGTAAAAGCATACAGCTGGTTTTGGTTGAATTTACGAGAATAAAGCAAATCAAGAAATGTTCTTTAAAAAAAAAAAAAAAAAAAAAAAAAAAAAAAAAAAAAAAAAGTAAAAATGAGTTTTCTTTTATTCTGCTTTGCTTACATTATGTAATATCATGTAATATCTATAATGTAATGGCAATGAATCTTAGCTTAGAATAACTGATGATTTTGAACTTTTTGATGTTTTTTTTTTATATTAGTATGGGGTGCCTAGATCAGATACAACCAACCCATAGCCCATCAAACAACTGTCTGTATATAAAAGTACATTAATTACAACCTACAGTTACTAATAATATCAAAAGATACTGCTAAGCTGCCAACAAAAAAAGTATGTACTGTATACAAAAGATACTACAGCTGATTTGAGCAGTGATCTTTTTTTATCTATGTATTGCATCACTGACCCTGACAACAGCCAGAAGCATAGGAATATGCAGCCCAGGTATATAAAAGGCTCACATGGCTGTTCCCCCATCCCCCTCCATTTAAAAAAAATGAGAAAAAAAATTAAAAGTAAACTTAAGAATGTACTGAAGTCAAACAGTGTTTCATGTGTCAATATATGTGGTGCTAGTATATCTTTCTGCAGCTCCTTCTCATTATTAGACATCACATTTTAGGCACTAAAAATTACAGTTTTAGGTACCTAAAATAAGCTCTAAATTTAATAATTTTTCAGTAAAACTAGGCATTTTAGGTACATATAATTAAGGCTTATTTCAAACCTGTTTATTTCAATAAAATTAACAAATTATACATTAAAATATCAAAACAGTACATTTAAGAAAGAGGCAAACAACTGTATTACACAAACATAGTTACATAAATTGAATATATTGGGGGAAAAAAAAATATACTTTGGAAGTTTTTGAAATTCATTTCCATGCTCATTCTCTTTCAACTATCTGCACAGTACATTGAAATTTTTTTCTAAATTCTCCAGTTAATCTTCCCCTTTTATCAGTGAGAATCATTTTAAAATCGGAAAATCTTTCTAGTACAACAGATGTCATAGGAGCAAATTCTAAATTAGCTACAGTAGAAACATCAATATCTACTGGAACATTTACATCTTTACACTTTTTCCAACAGTGAAAATCCTACATTCTTCTTTAGTAAATTGTCTTACTTACTTTAAACTTTTTTCCCAGTTTCACCAAAGCACAATGTTATTTTCTACTGAGCACTCTTCACTATTGCTATTTGAATGCAAAGAGATTGATTTTTATGTTCTAACTGTTCAATACCTGGAAAAGTATGAATAAAAAATTTGATGTTATGTAGACATATCTTTTTTACATGAAGGGTCATTCGGACACTCTTTCAACGTTTTGCTACCATCTGTTCACTCATGCAATAAGAGATTTTTCATATTGGAATTCTCCTTTATGACCATAAATATGTTGGGGGAAAAAAGTAGGACATGTAAAAATATAATGAATTAATTAAAATTGTCCATAGCTTTCATTACACCTACCTGCTGAGCTTTCTCTGATTGTTGGAGTTTGTTGCGTCTATTTTCTACTGCATCCTTCAATTGTTGCCACTTAGCAAGTAGCTCCTCAATACGGTGAGTAAACTCTGGTGCATCCTCATGACCTTCATCAATGAGCTTCTGTCCATTGTTACACACCAGATGTATCCTTGGTTCATGGTTATCTATTTCTGTGCGTAGCGACTAAGAAACAAAATGTGCAAAGATCTTACTTTAAAATTTCAGTAATTTGGTATTTTACATCTTAAATACAGTAACATCTATTTTACATTGCCACTTTTCTCTTTAAGTGCATCTACCTTTGCAGTTACACATATTTCTTTAAGAGTGTCTATCATTGCAGTTACACATAATTTTATTAATAAATACAGATAGTGTAGAAAATATTGACACATAAAAGTCTGTATAATGTATAGTATGGCATGCTTCCATCAACATGGTTTGTAATCTGATCTACGCAATGTGGTATTGTGTGGTTGGCACTACAGTAACTAAATTATTCAACAAACATGAAAAGGTGGACAGTTCAACAATGTATAGCAACCAGAAGAAATATTTATAAAGATGAATGAAGTTATGATAATGCAACAAAAATGTCAATATCAATTTCAATTGCCTAATGTATCCTCATAGAATGCAATATAGCATTTATCAAATATTAACCTTTTCTTTCCAAATTCTCGAATCCAAAAATCTAGAGCAATCTTAAAATTGCAGGATATGGAATACCATTACACCTTTTCGGTGGCAAGAGGTTGAATACTACTAAAACATTGACCTCGAAAAGGTGTAATGGTATTCTATATTCTGCAATTTTAAGACTGCTTGAGATTTTTGGATTTGAGAATTATATAATTATATAAGAATGGCTGTATAAGCAGCTGAAAATAAAATTATGACAGCCAATAAGAATACCGTAATTACTAACCTCAACATTAACCTTAATTACAACACAATCACAAACTGCTTTCAAGTCATTAATACATCAGTAAAAGCAGTAGCAGTAAAGTGTAAAGAATCTTCAAGCATTCACTGGTACTTCGATCTAAATTGAATCAAAACAATCTGGATTATATTGTAAGACATGGTTCTACAAATTCATTTTCCAACATGTTCTCTTAGATGCTATGATGCAAACTTTAAATTAATGGTTATAAAGGAAGCAGAGGCCACAAACAACTGTGTGGCAGGAAGAAAATTTTATGTAAATGGTGTCAAATGAAAAAGAAGTTAAAGAACGCCAATTCATTCCACTAATCTTTCAGACAACCTAAGAAGGGAAGTTTTCATCATTTAGAGCAGAAAGTTATGTACGACAGAAACAAAATGATGGCCTTCCCATGTTTTAATAAACTATAAATTTATGATGTAAATAATAAGTTAGATTCAAATGGGAGATTATGCAAATAAAGATGCTTGAGTTGAAGCAGCAACTTTCCCAAGCAGGCTTTGCAACCTTCCAAGCAAGTATGGACTGGTACATGAGCATGAAGAGAGCAGCGCTTCCATTATGGCATAGAACAATGCTAGCAGAGCATTTTCCTGCAGCATGTGTTGAAAAATCTTGTTGCATATCAATGTCATGTCATAAATCTTAGAAAAGAAAATGACTATTTGCCAGCCAATCAGTAATGCCAGAACATATCAGATGGGCTCTATTTTTACATGCCATTCAATCTGACAGTAGATGCAAAGGGCATGAAAAATTTCCTAATTAAAACCAATGGCAATAAGAAGGCAAAAATTACAGCTGGCTTTGTCTTTAGATACCAGGAAAAAGGATGAATGATAAATGGCCTGATTGGTTAAAAGATGCTTGGAATTCATGAACAGGCTTATTGCTTAAATAAGAAGGGCATACTGGCACTGGATTCTTTTAGGGGACACATTACTCAAGAAGTAAAGGACCTGATCTCAAAACTCAACTCAGACCTTGTTATAAATACTGCTGATATGACATAACTCCAGGTAATGAATATTGTTGTGAACAAGCCCTTCAAGATAATCTGTGGCAGTTCTATGACTGGCTTCTTCAAGGAGACCATGTCCTTACACCAAGTGGGAAAATGAACATTAATAACCATCCAGGGGAAATAGATCCTCATAGCTTGGAGGAGGATCTCCAGTGAATCTATTGTGAATGGGATCCAAAAGTGCTGCATATCCAATGCCATGGATGGGTAATTTTGTTGGAAGAGGGTCTAGAGGAAAAAAACAGCAGCACTAATCAAGACAGTGGTGATGTTGGTAGTGATGATGAAGAAGTGATCACCTGGAATACTACCAGTAAATGAATAAAGAAAATTCCTAGGAGGCCTCTTCAAAATAGAGGGTTATCTTATTTGGGTAAATATGGTATTAGGATGCCTGACAATAAGAAAACTTAGTGATTCTATTCAGACATTTACTGTGTTCCACATGCCCATACTATAACACCACCAGAAAATCATGACCAGATGTTTGCTGCAATAAAAGCAGGTATTTGCAGCAATAATCTAATTACAGAGACCCATGTGGCTCCATCACTTTATTAGTTCTCAGTATCTCTTGTCACAGTTACATCGGTTAAGTTTCATGCTTCCTGTCTAAACAAGCCAAGGCCAACATATCGAAGTTCAATAGGCTGTTGCTGTTACAGTTTGTGTGGTGTTCTATCTAGTGTTCATTGCAATGATACCATCTAAAGGAAATTATTTTTAATAAATGAATCTTACATAGAATTTGCCATATTTACTTGCAATTATGAGTTTATTTCATAATTTGCACGAGTGAAAGCAACAACATTATTATGATATGAAATGGGCTTTCTATGCCACTATAATTGTATAGTAAAATTTCAATATTTATTAACATTAACAATGATATTCTGCATTGTATCTCACAAAAGATTGGTGCAAGTGAGATAGGTGTTACTAACTGTTGTACTGCATATTCCATAGTGAATAATGACTGAATTCAACTTTAAATGAAGACTCAAACTTGTGAAATTTTGCTTCACAAATGAACATATAATTACCTGATTCTTTTTCTTGAGCATGTGGACATTGAAAAGGCTATTTCCATATTCAGTTGAGGTAGCCTGTGGCATCTTTTCTGCAATCCACAGCTTTTCATCCTCCACATCACGTCGGAACTAAAAAAAATTTTGAAGACACTTCATTAAAAGAGTCCATTTCCAAGATGATAATATTTTTTTAATAATGCTAATTCACATACCATATAGGTGGCAGATATATGCATTTTTTTTTTTTTACTTTACATAAGCAAGCTATTATGTTCTTTAGGATGCTGATTATACGTGAAATGAAATAATAAAAATTTAGGAAGTATTTCAGGCCTAAGTTCTCTATGGCATTTGCAATTTATGAGGACCAAGGAACAAAAAAACTGACACAACAACAACAGGAAGGATAGTTCTAGCAGGAATCGAACCCCTCAAACCACCCATTCTTGTAGGAACTTGTGAAAGTAAAATCATATACTGAAATTATTTTATATTAACACAGATTTTTTTCCTTTATTAAATTTCGACATAATATTTTATTCAAAATGACAAACCTTACATATCATTTAATGTCAAATTAGAAAATAACAAAAAATTACATTAATGTAAGCAAAAATTAAGCAATAAATGATTTTATTTTAGGGTAAGGAGAATATTTTTCCCCATTAAAATAAGGTATCTAACCATTAGCATTATCAGCCCACTGAAGCTCCTCTGATTAAAATATTACTGCCTGAACTTGTCACTTTCATTTAATTGTTCACAGCCTCCCACTCTTTTCAACTGATTTAGCAACTCAATTACAGCATCTGATGTTCATTCCTCTGCCACTGGAGGCGAGGTGACTATTAAGGGAGGGGGGTGAGGCTGTACCTATCCAAAATTAGTGTGTTTGCTCATATATGTTAATATTTAATAATGAATTGCAATATTTATTTATTGGAACTAATGTGCTATTTGAGGCATAGATAGTCAATCACCAATATATATATTTTAATACTCAGCCTGCCTTGAGCAAGTGTAATAGTTATTTTCTGAGTCAATGTCAAGCATGAATGAATGTTTTATTTGTGCATAATTCTCTTATGTTAACCTTTACAAATTAGGCAATTGTTCTTGGAGTGCTTGTTATTTTAGGATCTATACTTTTAACAACCTGGTTGTATATATAATAGATTCTACTCTCCACTATCTACTCCTTCCAATATTATCTCATAACTATCCTCTTCCTTAATTTAACCACTTTCTTCCACTACTCTCTCTCATCTTCCCTACATAATAACCAATTTTTTTCCAAAACTCCTTACTACCTTTTCCAAAAAAATTTAATATCAATATCAAAGTTGCTATTTGTAAGTTATTCCAGTTCTAATCCATGCTTATTACATATTTTCTTATGTTTTTGGACATTCACTATAGAATATAAACCCTTATCTATTTTTCACAAAGTGGACAACACTTCCTTTTCCACCTTTAATCCAACTAGCCCCATTGTTCCTGCTCTACCCCAAACAAATCCCTCTCTCCCCTTCTGTGGCGATTGTCATTCAACTGACTCTGCTCTTCTCCTACTACAGTATTAAAATCTTGTACATTCACAAAATTCACCCTCTAAGTACTTATTTTCTATTTCTTCCTATGTAGCGCTCTAATTTCACCTTTGCCTTTGTAATCATTTTGTCTGTCCTCGAGTTTTTGGCACTATCTATTTCAAAATTACTCCCCAAGGACGATGACACCATACTCCAACCTCTTGTCTCCCAGGCAGTCCGCCGATCAGCTGGGGCCACCCTTCCACTTCTCCCCACTTTGTCGTATGCCATCTTGCTCACTCAGTTGCTTCAGTGAACTCGCTCTCCTCGGTGGTGATGTCATTGACACACTTGCTGCTACACACTTCTTCCCTCTATGCTGGATGTTTGCCCTTGGCCGCAGGTTGTTACCCTTTCTTCTCTTCTCCTCTGGCCATAGTTTCTTGACCTTGATGCTGTGTCATCAGAATTCTGTTGATCCATAGCTGCTGCATTCCACACATAAAGGCTCTTCTTCCTTCATTTCTGTCTATTTTTTAATCCCTTTTATCAATTCCTCTCTTATTTCTTGTTCTTTTCTTCCATAATCATTCTCCATAAATATTCTTGTGCCTTTTAATTTCCTGGTTTTTCCTAATACTTTGCATTGAAAATTCATTATGGCCAATTTAACTAATATTGGCCTTGGTTTCCCACCCCTCTTCAACCAATTCTCAGGAATCTGTAATTTTCCATTCATTCATGTCCAATTCTCATTCAATAATTTCTTCCACTTATTCCCATACCTTTCCCGCCCTTATTTCTTCCACTCCAAAAATCCCTACATTTAGCTTGCATTTGCCAATTTCTCCAGTTTAACTATTCTACTCCTGTATTCACCTAACTCTTCTCCTAATTCTTCTTCGAACTGTTAATCTTGTTTTATATCTTCCATGTTGTTCTCTATTTTCTCTTCTATTCTTGCCTTCCTGCTTTTAATTTCCTTTATATCTTCCATTAATGACTTAAACATCATTCACTCCCTCCATTGCTGGTCCTGGATTTTGTTCCACTACTCCAATTACTAAGAGAACTGTGAACACTTGCACCTTCCAGAAATGTATAATCATAGGCCTTTTTCTTTATCTGAACTTTTAAATTTTTTTCTGTTGAACAGCTTGTTACTTGCTCTATATAACTGCAATTTGACACCTCCTTTTCTCACACTCATTAGTGTTCACTCTTCAGATCCATCCTTTTCGCACTCATGCAAGCAACCCAATGTCAAATAATTAATGTAGTTAAATAACAGATCTTTATCCAACAAAAATAAGTATCAGGTGTTGAATTCTGGCCTTCAAAGAATTATGCTCGAAGTTTATCGTCTAACCCAGATATCATTATTTTGCCGGCTGATAAAGGCTCCTCAGTTGTAGTTATGGATAGGCTATCTTTAGAAAGCATTTAAGCAACTGCACAAAGGTGAATATTACTCTATCTTAACCTAGGATTCCACCCATGACTTGAATCTAAAAATCGAACATTTTGTAGCTACATGAGCCCCCAGTGAAGTTCCTAACAAAAATTAAATTGCACTCTTAACTCCAGCTCCTTCATGTACTCCATCTATCTACTTTCTTCTAAAAATATACATGGCAGCTCGTCCCAGATGCACTACAGTTTGCAAGTTATGGCAGCTTTACTGAAAGGATCCCGGCTTTGGTTGGTTTTTACATTAAGCCATAGCTTCCTCTAGACTTTCCTATATCAAAGATTCTTCTCACTTTTTAGAAATTGTAAAGAAAGTCAAGTTGGACGAGTTTGAACACATCTTATTGGTCAAAGTGGCCTTATACACAAATATTCCACATAATGGTCTAGAAGCTATGAATATTTCAATGAAAGAAGCTTTGGTGTGGCATAGATTTATCGATGACATCTTTATTATCTGGACCCACAGCACAGCCTCCTTTGGTGCTTTTTTTACTAGGTTAAATACCTAACTATTCAAGTTGAGTTGAACTTTAGCCTGGCTGAAAATGGGAACTAAATGTTCTCAAAACCGGTTCCATACATTTATGAAGAGTAAGTGAACCTTAAAAGTGTGTAGTTCAACTGAATCATAGAAAACTGAATCATACAATGATATCAATTAACAAAGTATTCAGTTAATTTTACCTCCACAGTCTCCCATACCAAACCCATTTTTTCAGATATAGACATTCAGTTAGTTAATACAGTTTTTAACATCAATTCATATCAAACCAACCAACTTGCAGCAGTATTTACATTTTGACAGTTTTCATTCTGCACATACCAAAAAAGCGATTCCTTTCTCTTATCACTCCATGGATATTGTATTTGCAATAATATCAAGTCATTAGATTATTATATCACTAAAACAGACTTCCTAATTGTGGTTATGCTCTATCTGCAATACGAACTCTAGTTCTGTCTTCATACCAAAAGTATACTCCTCTTGAAACAGGCAAAAAAGAATCAGTTGAATTTTATAATTACTTATTTTCCCAGTTTAGAACATCTTAAGCTGGTTTTAAAGGATTGTTTTAACCTATTAAGCCAAAATCTTACAACCTTTACAATGTTCCATAAATCACTATGTCTAAGTTTCAGGTCTTCACAAAATTTAAAAAGCATTCTGCCAGACACTTAATCCCACATAGGTTTCTCTGCCTACATTGCATTCTTATCCCTGCAACTGGATTAAATACAAAACTTGTGCCTTAATAATGCCAAGTACATCTTTCTTCAGATCAACACTTAAATTAAACATTAAAATTTGTATATTAACCAATTGTGCCTCCAGTAATGTTGTTTATATGCTCAAGTGTAAATTTTGCCCTGCACTTTATATTGGATTAACCTTTACTGTAGTATCCCTTAGAATGAATAACCATAGACTCTGTTCAAACCAGGTCTCCTCTGCCTGTAGCCCAACATGCCAGCCTTCACCATTCTGCTTTTGATACACATTCTTCCTTAGTCCTCACAGATGTCATATCTCCACCTTCCCTCATGAGTACACTGATAGATGGTAGCCAAAGTTTTATATAAGGCTTGCAAGCTCCGGGCCTAAATCTTTCCCTTTAATTTTTCCCTCACTGGCAACCAGTCATTTTAGCTTTGCCTATGTTGGATGCCCTGCTAGCCCTCATATTATACTAGTCGCAGAAGTGAACCACCTATCGTAGCCTACATTGTGTTGCATGGTGAACAAGAGCCGGCACATTTTATAACTCGCATTTTAAAGAGTTTTCTCTCTCTATTTCTCATATGCGCACATGCTAACACACATTTATTTCAGGGTCCTTTAGTTCTTTACTGCAAGAGTAAATGAACATGTAGTTATGACAATAAAGGGCATTGGTTAGGTAACACAATACTTCAGTTATTCATTTAATTTCAGAACATGATTCAGGAACTCTTGCTCCCATTCTCAGCTGTCAACTGGCTCTTTTGATGTGATGTATGGAGACATAAGTTAGTTCTAATATGATGTGATACAAGTTGCAAATTATCCATGGTGGGATATCAAAATTATCACCTGATGCTTATTTTTATTGGATAAAGATCTAAATTATTTAACTATATTAATTATTTGACACTGGGTTGCTTGCATGAATGCAAGAGCATTGACCAGTAGAGTGAATGCTCATGAGTGCAGGAAAGAGGGGTGTTGCATTGCAGTTATATAGAGCAAGTAGTGACCTGGTTCAACAGACAAAAATTCAAAAGTACAGATAAAAGGGCCTATGAAGATAAGTTTCTGGATAGTGCTAGTGTTTGCAGTTCTATTATTAAATGGAGGAATGGAACAAAATCCAGGACCTGTAATGGAGAAAATGAAGGATGTGTTCAAGTCAATAATGGAAGACATATATAATATATATATATATATATATATATATATATATATATATTTTCAGGTTATTTGAGTTATGGGCCATTTGAGTGTTTTTCCCAGTACTCAGCCATGCTCTGCCAGCTAATAGCTCAATAACCTAAATATATATATATATATATATTTCATCTATTTTCAAACCTTTCTTACATTCTTATGCCTTTTACGTATTTATTCCATAAATCTTTTTTCTAGTTGGTTTATTTCCTCTCTATATTTTCTTTTTCTAAATATTTCCTAGAATATGTTGAGTATAAAGCATAGTACTTAAGTGGGCATATCAAGCTAATGAATGCTATTTGCCATTTAATTTACTGTATGTTTTTCGGCAGACAGGTCGGTGCTTTGAAGATGGGAGCAATAGCTTTCAAAATACTAACTCAATGAACTGTTAACCACTGTTTGGTATACCTTCTTAATAAAAGGAGTAAGTCATAAATCATTGCAAATATTTTCTCGCATACAAAGGAAAACATGAAAAATCTAAGATATATGATTGAAAGTGTATGGAATGTACTTTCGAATGAAGTCATCAGATGTTGTATGTGAGAGGAGCTATGTGTCTCAGTATGTCCCAAAGTTCAGCTGGTAAATAACAGTGGTTAGGAATGGAAGTCACAAAGAGTGATCAATGTGCATATGTGAAAATAGCATTTCTCTGCCGTAGGAAAGCACAAGAATGCCACACAGAGCCCTTGCCAACATTTCATCAATTGCAATGATGAGATTCAACATGGCATCCCCTTCTTCCAGAAATCTCACCAGATTGATGCAACATGTTTCATAGCCAATCCATTTTTGTACCTCACCAATTGATGTGGCACCCACTTTACACACATTTTCTGTATGTTTGGGTCCTCCCATAAAATGCTGTTCACTGTTATTGCTGTCATTTCTGTTTGCTCTTCTAAGTGCCCAACAACTATCTTCACGTAAGCACTGTTCCATAAACATTACCCCATACATCCTAGTTCACAGACACAGGATGCCCACTGTATAGCAGATCAGTCAACATTTTGCTCTATTGAAGGCCTCTATCCACCTCGCTATTGTTTGATAGGGCAGGGCTAGTACAATCATTGCTTCCTGTAGCTGTGTGGCATTCTTGTACATTCCTGCCCTGGAGGAATTTTCTCATACACACATTGTTCACTGTTCAAGACTTCCATTCCTGATTACTGTCCCTGACCAACTGAACTTTGGAGCATGCTGAAACTCGGCTGCTCACATACACCATCTGGTGGCTTCATTTGAAAGTACATTCCACATACTTTCAATCATATCTTAGATTTTTCATGTTGTCCTTGTTTGTGAGAAAAAAAATAATTGCCATGACTTTCCCTCGTATATAATCCTTAAATGATTGTGTTAATTCCAATATTTAAACAAAAAGGAGAAAAAAATTTAAGGATAGTTAGCACCCTAAGGGAAAATATACTGCACGTTGGATCTTAAATTCTGAATATACAATGGAATATATCCTAAACTTAGGTCTTCATTTTTTTACACTAAACTCCATTTACTTATATAAAAGTAAGGCGTGTTTCTGGAGAATCTCTCCCATCTTCAGTTGCTCACCGAACTGCCATTACTCGAAATCACGTAAGTAAATGGAGTTTAGTGTAAAAAAATGAATACCTAAGTTTAGATATATTACCATTCCATTGTCAACAGCTTCTTAAGTACAATATTTATACAATGGAATTCTTATATGCTCCCATCATGTACACCAAACTTAGGAGAAATTTCTTACTTACCTGGAATGCTTCTTTTTTCTTCTCAAGCTGTCGCTGTCTATCCAGCAATGGAGCCTTAAGCTGCTCAAATCTCTTCTCTACTTGTGTTTTCTTCACCTGAATTCCATCCATTTTTTCTGGAGCTGTCCTTTGCAGATATTCAGCTTGAGTTTCTAATTCTGAAACTTGTTTTGCCTTCACAGCCATCTGGGTTTCTATCATCTAAAATGAAAATTTTAATAATTAATTAATCAGTACTTAACTAAATTTAATTAAATTATGTATTCATCTCTCTTCTGACTTAAAGCAGTCCTCTTTAAACTTTTTTTGATTTTCTATTCATAAAACAATTCTAGAGCAAACTTCTCATTATGATTCATGTAAACAATGACTTTTAACATTTTTTCTTTATAAATACTCATTACACTAATACAACAATATACAAATTGGGAACATTAACATAATGCTATCTAGGGTAAAATAATCTATTCACATTGCTTGCTGGGGTCGGGAAGAGTTTGCAAAGAATAACAAAAATTGGTATGATCCAAAAATAGCTACATTGTATGGTTTTTCTCCATACCTGCTGTTTCTGCATAAGAATGTTAACAGATGCAAGATCTGTGCCAGTATCTTCTGACTCTATTTGTTTCTCCAGCTCATTCATCCAAGTGTCAATGTCATCACAAGTCTGGTGGAGGAGGACTTCTCGATTTGCATCAAACAGTCGTTCACCTTTGTCTTTGGTTGTTCTTTCAAGTTCATCAAATTGTTGTTCAAGTTCTGAAATTTTTGGTTCAATCAACTCAGCCAATTCAGGCTTTTCCTTAACCAACTCTTCTGCTGCCTGAAAATACATTTATGACATTTTTATATACATACATAATGAAAGCTCAAAGTCTTTTGTAAGTAATCTTATTTGCAACATGAGTATATAACCTCTATTTCTTACCTGCTGAATGCGGAAGAGCCTGTCCTTGTTGGACGCAATCTCTGCCTCAAAAGCCTGGTGCCGGGTCCACTTGCTGTGCACTGTTTTGGCACTGCGGTAAGTTTCATCTTGTGCTGTGATATGCTTCTCCTGCACCCATTCACTCAGTTCCTCACAGTCCTGATATTATAAATTTTTTTTATATTAATACCTGTAAGAATTTCCAAGTAGCTAACAATTTAACTCATACTACAAATATGTGTGTAATTACCTGAAGGAATTGGTGAAGCTGCAACTGGTCTTTCAATTTTTCCATTTGCTGAAGTGCTTTGTCACGATTAGCATTGCGACGCTCATTAATGCTTTCTGCTTTCTTATGTACTTTGTCAGCTGCAAAATGAAAACTCAAATCAAATAAAATCCACAGATTATATGGTGGTTTATGATGCAATTGTAACAACTGCCTTCATTTCAAAAAAGTATACTCCATTATTGAAACACTCTAATTGGTAAGAAAGATTGTTTATAATGATTTTTAATTCCTCATCCAAACTTCTAAACCCTTATTCTAAAGGCTTATAAAATGAAAAGTGTAGCATGTGGCTATTATGCTTTCTCTCCTCCATCTGTATAAATATGTAGTCAGTCTGTCTAGAGTGCCTTTTATTAATTGTTTTAAGTCAGTCAGCCTTAATTCAATGTCCTGTGACATTACAACTATTCACCCTGCCTCTTATGCAATTTTAAGTGGACAGCAGGTATTTATATGGCATTCTCTATACCAGCGAGTTTTCACTTGTGGTAGTCAAAAATTCTATACTGAATAATAAAGTTTCATTTCTTAAATTCACATCTTACACTTATTTTAATGTTTAAAAATAAAAGCAAGTTATCTCGCATAAACTTTTACTGAACACTATTATATTGTATGCTGAGCACTAAGTATCCTGTATTCATAAAGCAGTTTAACCTTGTATTCTGCACACCAACCAGGTTATTCTTTGCTCAGCAGTTGCAAATTTTGCATTCTTTTCCCTCACACTAGTTTTCCAATATTTGGAATAATAGTCTGTTTTACCAACTGAAAAGTAATTTCACATTGGTAACTAAGTGTAGTCTTCTGTGACATTTAAATTATTGAAAAACTGTTCAAACACATAAACTGAACCAAACATGTGCAATATATAAGCAATTTGCCTATGTAATCATGAAAATGGAGAACAAGAAGAACGCAAGTAAAATTACAGCAGACTTCCTTTATTTTGGAATGATTCTTCAATAGGATTTCAGTTTTTTCAAATTCTGGCCTCTTAAATTAAACCCATTATGCTATTTGCTTAATATCATGGAATATTCTTCAAAATCACCAATTTCTTGACATTAAGAAACTGATATTAGGTTTTGAATGTAAGTCGTGTCATTATTACTTAAAATTAGCTGTTTCCATAATAACCACTTTCATATGAATGCTCATATAGTCATACAGCTTTGAAATGATTTGTACATGCATTTAAGAGATAGATCAAGGACAATGAGGTGAAAGTAGATCAAAAATCTATTTTTTATTTTGACGTTCAGAAGTATGCAGACAAATGACAATATTCGTCTATTAAACCAAATATTTTTCCAGAAGTTTACCACAGGTTAACCACCGTACTTTATAGTAATAAGGAAGATTCCATATTCACCGTTACAATTTCCAGACATGCTTTAAACTAGTGATGAGGCATTCCTTTTGAAAGAACAAAATTTGTGTTTTGTTAACAACACTCATGTCATTTTTAAATTTCATGCTTTGGCAAATAAATTCCCTTCTCCTGCAGCAATAATCTATAATGGCAGAGAGTAAATATGTATATTATATTTCATATTTGTATTAACAACTTTGCTGCACATTAAACACTTAGCTGAACCACTATGGTGTACAAATATAAATAATATTTTAATTCTTTCCAAATAGAAAGAAAAATACGAAGAGAAGATGGTTGAATCTTAGAATAGATGAAACCGATCAGATGTAGATCTTTAAAACTAGCTAATATTGCGATCCATATTGAGTAACACTTCAACTGCAATGTAAGCATTGCCAGTTGTAGTGCCCAGTTCTGTTAAGATTGCCCATTGCCCAAATTTGCACAGGTTGACTACAACTGCTTCGACTTTTGTTTGTTTTAGTGATGTTATACTGGATTTTTAGATAAAGAGCTTAAGGGTTGGGTTTGTATTTGAAGTACTTTTTAAAAGGAGATATTAAAGTTGGCTTGTTTCCAATAGTACACACTTTGAAATATTTAACAACTTTTTGCCATGTCTCCCAGCAAAAGTCACTTAGATTCTTTGATTTGAAATGTTTTATTTATAATTGTACAAGTAAATAAATGTTCTTAATCCATTTTTGTGTTCTGTTGACTACATAGTACATGTTCTTCTGTTTCTAAGATAATGCCTTCGCATAGATGAGTAGCAAATCAACCAATGTCTGAATTTAATTGAAATTCAGCCACAGCATCTGGCAGTTAGTTTTTCAGGTTTTTTTTATGTCTGTCCATATTTTTCATGATTCTTGAGTATATTTGTTAGGCATTTCCATGTTTGCTCTTTATTTGAATAGTAGAAAAGTGTTAGATCAGTATAGTTTATGTTGATTCAATTTGGTTCCTTTCTCTACTAATGTACTCATTGTGTCATTTCCTAATAAGTCGATGTGTAAAGGAATTCATTGAAAATATTTTTTTATATATACTTTTCTAATTTCTAATCAGTTTTTGATGTTCAGAATTGATTTTGTAGGCAGGCTGTTATTTGATGCAATTAAATGTATTGCCGTCTTAAAAGGAGAGCATTTGTAAATGCTTTAGGTTTCATTACAAGTTCTTCCAGGACAAAGAGTATGGCTTCTATTTTGGCATCAGTGTCCCATTGCTATGTAGTGAGAAAAAACAGTGAATGTACCACCAATCCTGCTTTGTCTTTCCATTATGGAGTCATCAGTGTTTATATGCAGTCATTATATGGCTAGGTGTCTTGTTTGGACGGTTTCTGTTGACAATGGCTTTAATTGTTCATGTGTAAGTATTTTTTTTATTTTTAAGTATTAAGTTAACATGTTTATTAAATGCATGGTATTGATTTATAGGCTCTATTGTACTTTATACTTCGGTTAGTATTTCTAAATTTCTTTTAATAATCTGAAACTAATTGTTATAAGCTGCTATCAGGTATGTCTGTTTTAAATTATTGTTCTTCTGTGATATGGTCTGTTCACTTCTGGTAGACTTTTAATTTTGAAAAAGGTTTATGCTACCTGTTGTTTTATTTTTTCCATTATTAATCTAAATCATGCATCTATTTTAAAGAAGGGAAAGGAGTTGTTTTAACTGCTTCTGTTATCAGTCTTGAGATTTTATCTGGGGTACTTTCTAGTAAATGCACTCTTATTAACTTTTATTCCAAGGTGATACACATACATAATAAAAAAAATTATCCAACGTTCAAATTAGCAAAAACATAATGTGTTTAATGTAGAGAGAGCATAGTTTTTGGGATGGGTAGAAGAATGACATTTACTCACAAAAGAGGTGCAAAATTCACGTTATTGAGGATAGGATGAAAGTTGCAGGTACAGAGAAAACAAACAAAAGCTTACTTTTATATAACTGTCTTTGGATAACTGTAAACAGTTCAAATTGAATATTCTTTGCTGTCTGACCAATGTTAAAAACTCGTAACACAGTTTAAACTGGAATTCAGGAATAAGTATTGATTTTTTACATACAAAATTTGCATTCAAATTATCCAGATAAAAGTATAAAAATTCAAATTAAATGGGAATTTTTAACAATGTTTTCAACAGAAATTTTAAGGGCAACAAACTTCTGTTCAAATTACCCACATTCAAAATAAAAAAGAGTCTGCTCTATCCATTTAATTTAATAGACGCCAAAGTTTGTGATTCTTTTGTATTTTCAGTTCGTTTATTGGAATATATTTTAAGATTACTTTGTGCTAATTATGATTAAATTTTTCAGTTTAGTTTTTTGTGATTTTGCTTGGATTCCAAGCTTACGTTTTAATTCTAGCATTCTGTAATTCTATTGATCTATACTTCAAGTTCTACTTGGGAATATAAGCTCTACTGCTATTGCAGTAATAATTCAAAGAGTTTGCATTTCTTCAGATGCTGCTAAAATTAATTCATTTACAGAATATTTAATAAAGCAAAAATGTAATTAATTTAACCCATTCGCATCATATGACAAACTGTACTCGCATGACATTGTGGCATATGAATCATATGATGAGCTCTTCTCACTAGAGTGTATTGCTCAATATTATTGTCAATATTTGCATTGCAGCTCACAGATGTTACTTTAGTATACAGTGCAATAAAATTCAGATGAATGGTGCTTTTTATTCTTTCTTCATTCTCTCTCTCCATTACATGTTCCTAGGAAATATTTATACATTATGTTTTGTAGTACTGAATGCTGATCTCAGCAGCCATCATAATGAGAAATGCAATACATATCCATGATGAGGGATTGAGAAAACTTATAGAAAACACATTCAATTGTAATAATGAAGTCAGTGATTTTTCCACAGATAAAACTGACTGTGAAGAAACTATTAGTGCTGCTGACAGAGATTCAAGCAATGAAAGTAGTGAAGAAGCTCATGAGAATAATGAGTGCAAGAATGCAGGCACTTCTAAATATGCTCATACTATAAACAAAGTCATTGGAACATACAGATACATAGGCACAAATACTAGCAGCTGGAGAAATCAGCATTGGCATCTCATTTTTGGACAGAAAACCACGAAATAATCAATAAAACAAAATTATTAAAATTAGTGCAAGGACCTACAGAATTAGCAACATGGGTGAAAATCTACATTTAAAAGTACAAAGACTTTAATGAACTTTGACACTTCTGGAAATGAAAACAAACTTTAAGTTTATCACACCTTCACCAGAGCAGATTGCACATTCACACAGCATAATGGTTTTCCCTCCAGTTAACAATGAGCTGACAATGTGGACAAAGGGTTCGTGAAACCGGTTCTACCTATTTCATGAAAACAAGCACATACTGATAATTACATAAAAGCTCATAGTTTCAATCCTAGCCATCACAAGGAGGCAGCATTTAATAGTATGATTTATAATTGATCAATATACCACTTAAAGAGGAAGAATACAGGAAAGAATACATATACATAATAGACACATCAAAAATCAATGGGTATAACAAACAAATGATAGATCAAAAAATAAAAATATTCAAAGAAAAAAAGAAAATTAAACAAATCACTACACTCAGTGCTTAGCTAAAGAAAAGATTTATCGAAAATTCACCTACCACCCTTACCTCAATTATAAATTTCAAAAAATATTCAAGCAATACAATATCACTTTGGCATCCATAAATAGATATATTATATGCAAACTAGTGAAGTTAAATAAAACAGAACCCAGACCAAAAGAAGAAAATTCAGGCATATATAGAATTAATTACAGAGATTGTGATAAGGTAATATATAGGAAAAACAAAAATGGAATTTAAATATTAGACTAAAGGAACACTGGAGAAATATAAAATACAAATATATAGAGAAGATAGCAGTGGCAGCATACTTTTGGAAGGAAAACCATGAAATAGAAAAAGACATATTATTAAAGGCAATTCAACACCCAAATGAACTCAGTATAAGGGAAAATATTTATATAAAAAAATACTCACACAGACTCGTGAATTTTGAAATACCAGAAGCAGACAACATATTAAGTTCATCAAAAGAACACCAGAAGCAGACAACATATTATATAAGTTCATCAACAGACCACCAGATCGAGCACAGTCACATTTCCCACCTGATCAGATCCTTTAGTCATTTAATGGTTATCAATGTGAGTGAGTACCTCACGAAACATTCCCAGTTTACTTTTAAATACGTTTTTAAAAAGTGGAACGTCAAGAAAGTTTTAATATGTTGACATGTTTTTAAGTAGTTTTACTTTTAGTCTAAACCAGATTTTAAGATAGTTTCACTGTGTTGATTCCTACATTCAGTTTTAATTGAATGTGTGAACCATTTTTAGACAAAGACAATTGGTATTCCTCTCTAGATTTACTTTGAAAACTAACAGACAGACAAACAAATATAATTGGTACTGTGAAACCAAACAGGAAAAACATGCCTGTTGATCTAAGCAAAACAAATCTGAAATGGAGTCCTACTAACACAATGCTTTGCATCATGTAGCAAGATAACAAGAATGTTTATTTCCTCTCTTCTAAACACACAACAGTTGAGATGGCAAGGTCAGGCAAACTAAGAGGGAAATGGGGTCAAACACTGAGAGAAGAAGTCAGAAAACCTAAATGTGCCCTTGAATATCAGATACAGATGGACTTACAGTATCATGTCATTGCTCTGTTTCCAATTACGCTATGCACAGTGAAAGGATATACGAAAAAAAATTTCTATCTTTTTGATATGTGCATATTAAACTCCTTCCTAATATATCATAAAATCATTGGCAAGGAAAAAAGACATGCTACACCAACTTCAGAATAAGCTCAGCACAGCAGATGCTGGGATCTATATAGTACTTTGCAGTGCAAAAAAATGCAGTGCTACTCTTCATTTAGAGAACTGTTTTGATATCTACCACAATCAGCCATTGTACTAAACCAATGTTTGTAGTTCATTGTATCATTATTAATGTACATTTTCAAGAACAAACACCTAATGGTTGATTTTTTATGAATTTTATAATGTATTGAACTGCACCTACTTCCCTTCCCAGGGGTTTAAAACTAATTCCAGAGACAATTGAGATGCAATTTAAATATGTTGCAAATGGGTTGTAGTCACTTTAGTATATATAACAAATTAATATTAATGCTCTTTGGCTAGCAAAAAGAAACACTTTTGCTTTTCTTTTTCTATTAATCACTTTAAGCATCAGTTATGTTACCCTGCAATGCAATGTGTGTTTTTTCTGGAAGACTAATGTCTTCACCAGCATGTTCCCTTCCATTTTATTTGGCCATTTGCATTTTCTGATCCAACCTGTTTGGTAGCATATATGTGTAGTATTAATTCGTATCTATAATTTTTAAGCTTACTATTAAGGCAAGCCTATACTGAAATTAAAACTTTCAATTCTGAAATTATATATAATATTGTATTGCATTAGTTTCGGAATAATTTATTTTTGTTATTAATTGATAATAAGAAATGTAAATTTAAGCTGCTCTGTATTTTCTAAATTTGCCATAGTATAATGAAATTTCTGCTATGAATCCCTTAAATGTATATACATCAAAATATTCATATTTTCCTGGAATTATTAAAGTTATTTCAAAATAGGTTTTTTAATATCTTGTTTTTTATTACTTTAGAACTTTTTTATTCTAATAATGTAAAACCAGTATTTCTTTGTATGTGTTGGCCGTATGAGATAAGTGTTATTGATATGCTTTTTAGCATGTTTAATGAAGTTCTGAGTAACTTCTGAGTAACTTTTGGCAAATAGTGGTATCATCTTTATGTTCTGAAAAGTGAGATTGTAAGAAATAGAAGTCTGAAAGCAAGATTCACCTTTATACAGATTTAGTTTGCACGCTAAGCCTAGGCAGGTAGCTATCAACTTCTGTAATACTGCACATTGATATAAATCCAGATTTCATAAAATATAGAACAGAACATACTTATTTTCATTACTATTTATTTCAGTATAGCTCTTTCTCAAGTCCCTATTATTCCATTTACACTCTCATATATGCTTACATTTCTTTGAAGCTTCTTAATTTTTTTTCACATTTTATTTCTAATAAATAAATATTACAGCAGAAAAATGAAGAGAACAATACCTGCAAAGTGTCCTTCATCACATAAACGGCCAGCAAACTGTACAACGTTGTTGATCTTATCATCATTAGCTTCCATGGTTGTGAGGAAAGCTTCATGACGTTTAATCAGATTCTCAGCCTGCTCCAGGTTGATCTACATAAAAAGAAATTCACTTACTATCTTACACATTTTAACAAAGCTATCTTTAGAATAATTTAATTAATTTAAATTATTTTCACTTAAGAAAAAGAAAATCATACTGGTGTCTCATCCTTGCTGAGTACATGCTCTTGTTGAGAAAGTAGAACCTCAGCCTGCTTGGCATCTCGGTTGAACATTTGCAGGTTGAGCGACTGAGACAAAAGCTGTTGTCGGTTTTCCCACATTTGGTGAAGTTCTTCCCATCCATCCTTCAGAGCCTTCAGTCGTTCCCGAAGGAACATATACTGTGGATCATCCTGTGTGGAAGGCTCCTGGAAATACCACATTGCTTTGTGACATATGCACTTCAAAATGTCAACCTGGCATGTTTAAAGGTCATTTTTTGAAGAACCTTGTCCCTTTTTTATTACTCTGTTCTCGGTAATTTTCTATAAGAGCTAAAGGGAATTCAAAGCAATATTAAATCCATCAGCTTAGAGCAATTTAACACTGTAGGGATATATAGCATGATGCATGACATAATAGTAAACAGACTATGCTCCTGCAAGAACATACTAAAAAATCATGAGAAATGAATGTTTCCATTAACATTTGAAATTTATCTCCAAGAGCAAGGATTTATTTACATCAAGCAAAGTAAAATGTTGAAACAATATACATAGAGCTAAAAGGAGTATAGGACAAAATAACCAGATAAATATGCATTCTTCTATTGGAATTTAACTCTTTCATGCCATTAGTCATTGAATCTAGTTTTATAACTAAAATTAAACATCATTACACATTACTTCAGTGGCATATTAAAATTGACAAGTTAAACTCTGTAATGAATAAATGAGCTATTCTTATGCTAATTGTCTAAAATACTTACTGCAGTTATGCGCTCTCCGTATTCCATCATCTTTGTATAGTCATCTGTGTAATTGTCAATCTCTTCTCGAATGCTCTGGTGTTGATTAAGAAGTTTCTCAGCCTCAGCCAAAGAAGCAGGGGTATCTTCTGATGCAACATCTGTCTGGGTCTTTGTCAGCCATGCCTGGAAATGGTCCAGGTCTCGCAGGAAGCGATGAAGATCTCCTGCCTCTTCTAATTTTGAGTCTCTCTCCTTGAGCTACAGTACAAATTTGCTTATGTTTTAAACTTTTTTTGGTAGGGGGGATAGTGTATAATGCCCATTTTAACTACTGAGGCATCACAGGCAATGGACACTAATAATACAAGGGATGAAATGATAAATTGAGAAAAAAAAATTTTTTTTTTTTTTTTTAAGAAAAGGAAGCATTCTAGGTCTAAGTTTAGGGTACCTCTGGCATTTGCCATTTATTAGCACTGGGGAGGGAAGGAAAAGAAAAGAAAAGGGGGGGGGAAACTCAGTCAGGAAGGGTAGTGCTGGTGGGAATTGAACCCCAGATCTCCTGCTGACAAGTTTGTGCATTAATGACCTCAGCTACCTATGGCGGTTTTTTAAACTGTTATAGAAGTTGTAGAAATAGATAATTTTTTCCAAACCTTCTTACCATTTGTGTAAGCTGCTCCCAAATCTGTTGAATTTGCTGAATTCTTTCTCTAATTACAGCAGCTTCATCAGGATGTTCATTACCAATACTCTCTGCTTCCTGTTCTAATGAGTCAAGTTTGGCCTGAATAGCTGCCAGGTCACGTTCCATACCAGATAGGCGACGCTGGAAATGGATAACAGTGTGTCTATAATATACATCTCAACTTACAGATGACATAACTTATTCTCTGCCTTTAATCATTTCATATATAATGTGTTTTTATTATATTCATCAGGACACTTGGATAAAAATTTACAGGAAAAAGTTAAGAGGAGAATTGCACCCTTTAATTTGGTGGTCTCAAATGGTCCAGATATGAACCAACCTTGCTCATCAGTTTCTCCTACCTAGCATTACAGAGGCGGAGGAAGGGGCAATTTGCTTCATGTATTTCCATGTTATGTCGAAACAACTAATTTGAAATCATTTTATGATATAGTCGAACTACACACTCTTATGCTTCACTTACTTGTCACTATTGTAGACCGGTTTCGAGAACAGTTGTTCTCATCATCAGTTCAAATCTCCGACTGCTGGATAATTCGTTGTGTTGTTGGTATTCTGCTCTGGAGGACAACACAACGAATTATCCAGCAGTCGGAGATTTGAACTGATGATGAGAACAACTGTTCTCGAAACCGGTCTACAATAGTGACAAGTAAGTGAAGCATAAGAGTGTGTAGTTCGACTATATCATAAAATGATTTCAATTATATGATTGGCTTCACTGTGAATGTTCCAATTAACATTTTTAGTTAACTAATTTGATTTCATTACACATGTGCATTGTGCAGTTCTGTTTGGATTATACATTGTGATACTTTGTAATATCAGTAATGCAAGTCCAGAATGCAGAATAGACTGACTGATCCTGCTTACAGTGTATATGTATTTCACTACAACTAGTGCACCCACATCATTCAACTATCTTTAGATTAAATGCAAATTTCTCCTGCTCCACCACTGACTACACTATTGACTACTGCTCAGTTTCTTTTGCAGGCCTGCTCTAAAATGAAATTTCTCTGGCATTTAGAACATGTTTTGTCCATCACATTCTGTTTTTATTTAAAATGTTACATCCACATGTTCACATAAGTGCTAAGAGAAATGGTGGAGTTATTGTTATACGAAGACAAAATCGAGGGGCAATATTTTTAACCCCTACAATATCATAAAATATAAAATTCTGCATCAATAAATAATCATAGCAATAGCGCACCCACTATTGCATGATTAAATATAATTCACATAATGGTATAAGTTTAAGTTAACACTACATAAAAATAATTTTGTCTACTTAAGAACATTCAAATTAAAAAAAGTGATTATAGTCAAAATTCTTTGGTAAAGTGTTAATGGCATTTATTTTTAAAAGCACATACATAACCTTTCTGTTTCATACTCTTCATCCAATCACGTTTACTAATTTTAATACATTTCTAAAAAGTTTGCATTTTTAATTAAAACAGACACACATAATTGTAAGCAAGCACCAAACCTAACCTGCAAGGTCATGATGCCTGTAAGATCCATTTCCAAGCTGTCAGTAGACTGCAGTATTCTCTTCTTATCCTCAATCCAGGACATTGTCTCACGGCACTCAATATGGAATGTCTGTACTCCATGGGCTGAATTCAGTTCATCTCTCTTTGCTTCAGCCTTCTCTCGCAGTTCAGCCCATTCATGGTTAAGCTGAAGCATGTGCAAAATAGTTCTTACAATTCTTGATGCACATATTTAAGATTTATGATGAATAAGTGCATAATGCATCTAACAAGTCAAACCAATTTAAATACATAATTAGTTATTATTGTATGAGTGGAAGGAGAAAAAAATAAATAATAATAATAATAATAATAATAATGACTGTGATAATGGCTATGGCTTTAATATTAGGATGTTAAGCTACAATAGCTATCAGTAAAATGAAAATGATCCTAGTTAATTTGTAACTAAAGAGCAACAAGTGTTCACCTCACACAATATACTATGTGTATTTTTTTAATAACATTTAATGTTTAACTTTATTTAAAAATTATAATTGAAAAATAATCATATAAAGGCTAAAAGAACTATAGGAAACCTTGTTTAATTCTTAGATTAAAATACTGTATCCTAAAACAAATAAATTTGGTATGTTACACATAAATAAAAGTTACCTTTTAATATCATAAAATATAATCCTGCATTGTTAAAAACACATACTTGATTCTGCCGTGCAACAATCTGTTCTGAGTTGGGATGCTCGACATGAAGCAGTTGTCGAGCTAATTGGTTCACTACTGCAACTCGAGATGCATTGGCATTCATTTCCTTCTCAAATCCATCATAACGATGCTTCATTATCTCAACATCTTCAATATCTTTAGCAGGAACCATTGTCTGCAGCATTCGATTCTACGGCAGAAAGTGTTGCAATTAGTTGTGATGCCACATAATCCATAATTTCAAACCACAGCGTTCAGCATTCAAAGTTCTCCATAAATACCAAATAATAGAACTCCTGAGCCTCTTTAATTTGTTATCAATGAATACACAGAACACAAAATGTCAAAAAATTAAAGATAACTGCAGCTTTATTTAAACTTCAAAAGAAAAACGTTACTTACACCTCTACATAAATTAAGCACAAAATATAGAGATAAATTTTACCTTGAATTCTAAAAAGGTTCTCTTTTATTATGTTGTAAAATATTGTTGTCTCAATGTTGAAAAACATAGAAAAACAAAATTTATAATCTGGAATAAAACAACACATTTTGCTGCTAAGAAGCATTACTCATGAGCATAATAAAGGTATTCTATTAGCAAATACTCATATCATTTTTTAACTAGGAATGAAAAATCATACAGGAATCTAATGATAATATAAGGAGTAAGAAAAAAATTATAAAGGATAAATGGGATAAATTTTGTTGTGATATAACAGTAATTATATACTGATAGAGAAGAGAATAGAGATAATTAATGAGATTGGGGAATTTTTGCGGAAGGTAACTAAGAAATGGAGATGTATAGGGAAGGAGTTCGAAGACACACAGGAGGGGGGAAGCGGGGAATTGTAAAGGGGGGTTATATACTATACATGTAACCAGATGGTTAAGATATGGATGAACCAAATTGAGGTATATGAAATTTGTAAGATCATAAGGTGTAAGAAATTCATTGTAGATATAAGTTATTTTGCTTTATTGAGTCCAAGTCTTCTGGATATTCCAGTGGGAAACCACTGATGAACCGAAGATGAGGGCCCAGCAGTTAATTAGATGAAATTGTTAAAATTAAATACATTTTATAGATGTATTAGTATGAGAAATCTGATATAAAATATTAGGTTTTGATATTGTTTTGAAGAAGGTAGGAGAATTTGTAAAAGAATAATATTTGTATGTATATCTGCATGTAAATTGAAAATGGAAATAAATTGGATTGGATTGGATTGGATAATGTAAGAAAGAAAAATTTGGCCTGTTTGAATATTCCATTCCACTATGATAATCAAAAATATACAGTTGACTTACCTTCTCTCCAATCCATTGTTCTACACCATCAGATTCACTCAGCAGCTTGTACAATGACAATGCATCCAGCAGACGTTGCTTGCGCAATTTGGCCAGATCCAACAGCTCTTTGTAGCGATGATCTATGCTTGCTAGCCTCTCCACAACCTTTAAAGCAGCAACAAGCAAGCATTACCAACAAAAGAGCTTTGGAATCATGCTATCTTGATGATAGATCTTACTTCACCAGTCTATTGCCTTCTAGAGCAAATAAATATTGTTACTTTTATTGATCGCCTTTAAAATAATAAATCTATTTTTTTATTACTGACACATTAATTCCTCAATTCTGTACATATAAGCTGTAATTATTAACAATTTTAATTTTTTGCTATAAATAAGTCTGATAATATACATTAACTATCATTAATTTCTCATTCTTATGATTTTCAAAACCAAATACATGTCCAATGTTACCTCTGGAGACTGTCTATCTTGTTCTCCCAGCTGTTCAGCCTGCTTATGTAATGACTCAATGGTGGAGTTGTAGTTCTTCAGCTCATCTGTTACATCCTTGTGCTTCTTCAGAAGAGATTGTACATTTGCTTCATCTCGTCCAACATCTTCACTTGACACCAGACGCAGTGTGTCAAGCATCCATATATCTACATCATCTGCATCTGCAAAGAACTAAGAGAGAGAAAACAAAAGAATAATTAATAACTTTTAATAAAGCTCTAGTGTGAGTTATAATTCATATTCTTAGAGCACTATTTAGATGCAATGGTCATTTCAAAACTTTGCTTGAAAAATAAAGAAAGTTAAGTTAAACAGATGTTTCTGGAAAACATAAATTTTATTTCTCAACAGTCCTCATATTCATATACTTGATATAGTGAGGTTTCAGTTTTTCATTCCATTGGAAAAATATGTTTTGCCAAGGCTCTGCAAAATAAGTCATTGATGACTTTCCATTTTAATAAATATCTTTTCATTGAGCAAAAAGCTCAGTAATAGAAACAAGTCCAGGAAAAGCATGGATGAGGAAACTATATAAAGCCTGATTTATGCATTCTTCAATTGCAATTATCAGTGTGTGGGACAGTGAATCAGTGTGGGTGAAAAAGCACCTGTTTATGCACATATCTAGGTTATTTTTACTTTAATTCATTTTTCCAATAGTTCAACAATGCAGCATAATAAACTGTTGTTATCGTTTTACCCTTTTCCAAGTAATTTCCAAGATTTGAGATTTAAAAAAAAAAAAAAAAAAAAAAAAGGTCATTACCTTTCCTAGTCAACAAAATGATTTTTGCATTTTCACCAGTTATTACCATTGCTTTGACTCATGTATATAATGGAATCCAAGTTTTGTCCTCAATCATGAATCAATGAAAAAAATTCTGACATACTTTGGAATGTTCTCTGGTATACATATGTGGGTACATAGTCAATAAATGGAGCATTCAATGCACATGTAGCTTTATCATTTGCAATTTTTCATGCAGCACAAAATGCATTCTTTGAGCTGCAATTTCTATAGTCTTTGCAATTTCATGCATTTTCACTTGAGTCTTCCAGTTTCAACACCAGGGAATTTTTTCAATGATATCTTTCATGGTGACCTGAACTAGGCTTCAGAAGTGTACTTCACTTTTCATACATATATAGCCAAGTTTAAATGCATTTATTCAAATATGAATTACCCAATGCTGTTGTACAGTACCCAGAAACTTTATTCCACTCAGCTTTGATTTACATGGCCAATAAACTTCTTCAAATAAACATTTTAAATCAATGCACAAAACTATTTTGTTTTCCTCCCATTTTTAAGCAGATGTCACAGTTCATTCAGATGGTTGTAAACATTAGCTATGAATTTCATTTGGCTGAAACAATACTACGAGGTCTGTCTGCAAAGTATCCAACTTTATACTGGTAAAGAAATTACTAATTAATCATGATTCAAAGTAGACCCCTTGGGCTTCCCCATTCTTAGCACAATGAACCTTCCATGCTGGAAACACCCCTGGAATGCCCTAGGCTCCATCATACATTGCATATATTATTTTATTGCAGATTTTAGCTGCCAAGAGTAATATGGAGAATTCTGTCAAGTAAGGTTCCTGGTAACCGCCACGGGTGGCCGAGGTCGTTAAGGCACGGACTCGTGAGCGGGAGGTCTGCGGTTCGAATCCCGCCAGGACCGTCCTCCCTGACTGGGGTTTTTTCCAGGTTTTCCTCAGTCTTCATAACTGGCAAATGCCGGGGAGGTACCTAAAACTTAGGCCTGGAACGCTTCCTTCCTTAAAAAAAAAATCCTTTCCCAATTTATCATTTCATTTCATGTATCATCAGTGTCCACCGCCTGTGGTGCCTCAGTAGTAAAAACGGGCGTTAAACACTACTCACAAAAAAAAAAAAAAAGGTTCCTGGTAAACAATTGCAATGCCTTTCTTTGTCAAAAAAAAATTCTTAATGCAATACCTCTGCTCAACATGTTCATCAACCAAAAAAAAAAAAAAAAAAAAAAAAAAAAAAAAAAAAAAAAAAAAAAAAAAAAAAAATGGAAAGTGACATACAAAAACACTACCTCAATACCAGCAGCTCTCAGTGATTAATGGGTAAGGATAGCAAAATTTATGCTCGTGCATGAAGGTTCCCCATACCTCTGTGCTTAGTGCTACCAACCTTTCAAATTACTTTCTGCAGGAAAAATAATGCCAGATACTTTGCAGACAGGCCTTGTACACAATTACATGAATAATACTTTACAACAATTATGCCATAAATTTTTGCATCATTTCATGGAAAGTTATTAGACTTTTCAAAGTCCCTCACATTTTACCTAATGACTTGTAGAGCTTTGGCAAAATTGTACTACTATTTTTTTGGAAGAAAGAAAGGAAAAAGTTGAGTTTAATAAATATTTAGAGAAAAAGCATTTATAGGAACTTTTCAATAATTTTTCTGTAATTAATAATTAGGTGATGCATGGCCCTCAAAAGTGGTTTATAATTGTATTTTTAAAACATTTTCTGCTACACATAGCATTCATAAATATGAGGGCCATTTGAAAAAGAATGACCCCAAATTGTAGCAATAATTGCGAAGCAGTTTTGTTATCAAAACCCACCATAGGAGCATTTCATAGGGGCACTTGTGCAATACTACATGAATAGATTAAGAATTACAGTAGAGAGCAGTTTGTTGTAGCATAGACATACTCATATAGGAAAAAATGGCAAATATCAAACATGGTGCAGTTATTTTGTATTTATTTGGTAAAAAGAGTATAAATGCAACAGAAATTGTTACAGATATGACAAACACTCTAGGGTACACTGAAACCATAAATTTCAACTGTTTTTAAGTGTATCATAGAATTTAAATACGGCATGAAAGCTTGGAAGATAACCCAATCAGCATACAACCAAAATCTACCATAAAAACCAAAATGATCGATAAGAGGCATGACGTGGTTCTGGAAGATTGCCGATTAAAAGTGTCTGACATTGCTGAAGCTCTGGGCTTTTCAATAGAATACATATTTTACATTTTAAGGGAAGATTATTCATGAAAAAATTATCGACAAGATGGGTGCAGTGATAACTGACTCAGGATCAAAAGCTAATCAAGAGTATAAATCTCCAAGCAAAGTTTGGCCTGTATTATGAGATCCTGCCCACTTTATGCATCAATTTGTGACCATGATGAAACACTGGTGCACTACTACACACAAGAAACAAAACAGTTTAAACAATGGAATCATCATGATTTTCCACCACCAAAAAAGGTCAATTTTGTGAAAACAACCAGGAAGATCAATGCGTTAGCTTTCTGAGATACCATGGATGGTCTGCTAATTATCTTCCTGATGAAACATCTAACACTGGAGTATATAATGCTAACCTTTAGGATGTACTGAAGACAAAAATATGAAGAGGGAGAAAAATAAAAAAGGCTGGGTTTATATAGAGGAGGAGGAGGAGGAGGAGAAGGAGAAGGAGAAGGAGAAGGAGAAGGAGAAGGAGAAGGAGAAGGAGAAGGAGAAGGAGAAGGAGAAGGAGAAGGAGAAGGAGGAGAAGAAGAAGAAGAAGAAGAAGAAGAAGAAGGAGGAGGAGGAGGAGGAGGAGGAGGAGGAGGAGGAGGAGGAGGAGAAGTAATCTTGCATCAAGACAATACTCGCCCTCACACAAGTGTATTTGTAATGGCAAATAAACAATGAAATGGAGCATGACTTGCTGCTACATGCACCTTATTTCCCTCATTTGGCTCCAGTAAACTTCCATCTTCCCTAAACTGATGAAATTCCTTGGTGGAAAGAAAATTTTATTCCATAATGAGCTTAAATTGTCATTGAAGTATATTTTGAGGTCTGGAAGAATCTAATTTCATGATGGGATAAAGGCTTTGGAGCATCGCTGGACAAAGTGCATTAGTCCCAAGGGACACTAAGCTGAAAAATAAGAATAATTCCCTAAAGTAATGCCATTGTTTTGTGCTTCATTCCCAGAACTTTTCAAATGATCCTTATACTAAAGAGTTTTTTTTTAATGGCATTTAATGCTCGTTTTTACTGCTGTGGCACCACAGGTGGTAAACTAAAGAATAAGCAGATATGCAGAAAATATTGTATTTATATTTAGAACTAAAGTGGAATTTTTAATATAATATGCAATGAGATGAAAAATAATCTTAATAAAACATTTATTGAAATATGCTTCTAGACTACCATAATGGCAACTATGGACTAACAATTATCTATCACAGATTTATTTTGGTATTTGAACATGTACCATATTTGGCAATTAAATGACATACAAACCTGAAAGATAACAATAGAGCAAAGAAAAATTAAATATAAAATCTAATATCAACAATTATAAATGAAAATCTTATTTTTTATAATACTCAAATTCAGATTTTTTTATGTTGGTAATTTAAAATCTTATAACTCGTGCAATGTTGAGATAAAAACAGCAAACATTCTTTCCCTTTAATAACATTTATTCTCATTCCAAATGAAAACTGTTTCAAGGTAACTTAAGAGGAGTGTCAGAAAATACTACTATATACCTTAATAGCATTAATTTAATAGCTTTTACATTTAAATGAAAATATACACACACTTAAAATATAAACTCCTAGAAATTAAATAATTTACTTAATAACCCTATACAAATTAGCAATGAAATTGATTATATTTTCTATCACCATGAAAATGTTTTTTTAATTTTACAAAAATTGTTTTCATTGATAAGATTAATAGATGTGCAAGACATTAAATAACTTACTTGATGGAAATCCACAGCCTCCTCCAGTCTCTTACGTCTGTATGCAGCAGCATCAATGAGATGTTGCCACATTCCAAGGATTTCCTGAAGGCGTTCTTGGATGCGGTCTGCACCAAAGTGCTGGTGCTGCACCAAATCATCTCCTACAGCCACCACTGACATAAGTTGAGGCTCATGACTGCTGATTTCATTCTCTAGGGCCTATAAATCATAACAATCTTTAAGTGCTACCAATCTTTTGAAAGAAGGTTTACAGTGAATGTTATTTAATGATTACAGAATGAAATAGTACTATTTCAAAATAATTTCTACAGTTAACATGATGGTTTGTTTACACACCTTATGTTTGGATAACAGCAGGTTAATGGTAGTCAAATCATGACCAATATCTCCATTTGTAACAATTTGTTCTTTTTCTTTTATCCAATTTTCCTCATCAGCCATGTCCCAGTAGAACTGCCACAATTTACGACTTTCATCCAGCCGAGCACGCCTTTCCACAGCAAGCTTCACCAATTCTGCATAAGCATCCTGCACAAAACATAAGTGAAAAAATACCACCTTTTCCTTACTGAATACTCACAAATGCACAAATGATATACTGTAATATGCTAAACTTAAAGATAGAAGAAGAAAGAAAGAACAAAGGACAAAGAATCTAATTAGTTGCAATTTCTTGCTTCGTTCCATTCATTGTTAATATTATTTTATAGCTGTTCTGGGTATTTTGTATTATAAACTTCTCCAAAGCTACAGCACCAGACTGCAAATCATCTTAATTTTTTAAAACAGGTATTTATCTAGAAATGCTAATTGGCACATGTATAGTGAAGCCAATTGTACAATGATTTCAATTATATATACATTCTCAATTACAGGCTTTTCTCTGCAATACTACATTCATAGGATTGTTATACAATTATTTATTTTTTCTCCTAGAGATATTTTGTTTTAAAACTGAGTAAGGGAAATAAGCTGTTACATATTTTGGAAAATTCAGGCAGTTTAAATTAAAAAATATAAAGAAGAATGGAAAAAAAAAAAAAACTACTTAGTAAGGTGCATTTCAAAATAAGACCAATTGACAAACTTCTCACACAGAAAGAAAAACTGAAATAAAATATACTTTAACTTAGGTACAGTAAAGTATATAATCTTTATCATATGATTAGTTAGAAACAAATGCATTCCTTTCAGAGACTGCTGAATACAAAAAATACTTTTTTGAAAAATGTTAAAACCATTTGTCATTATTATCCAAAAATGAAGCCTTTTCCAGAACAACCTGAGTCACTGGATCCATATGCTCTCTCCAAGCTTCTGTAGCACAGTTCAAGATCATTCATGCAAACATAATAGAGGACTTTAATTTCTGCACACTAGCATATTGCTTTCCATTGCAATAAACTGACATGCATAAGACTCCCCATATATTCTCCAGATCCATGGAATTGGCAGGCCATTCCATTACACAAACACTTTTACGGCAAAACCACTCCTTTGTGAATTTGGCTGTGTAGATAGTTATATTGCTATTATGAAATATGAATTATCTGTTCCAATCCTCTCCACAAAGGTAAAAGGTGCTCTTCAAGCATTGTCTGATAGTGTACAGCTTTCATATGACTTGCAGAGAATGCAAGGTGCACTTTCTTTCCATACATGAATCCACCCCGGCCCATCAGAGACTTTCCTCCTTGCAGCACCTTTGAAAATGCTTCCTCTTTTTTTCTGAAGTATGCCAGTATGCCCAACCATCAGCACTGTCCAAGTTGAATTTCTTTTCATAGCTGAATATTCCATTCTTCCTTCCAGGTGACATGTTCCTTAGCCCAGTAAATCTATTTCTGTTTCTGGTGGACTGTCACACAGGGCTCCTTTTTCTTGTATTTCAATGTTTGTTTGTCTGACTAGCTTGGACAATGCCAATTTAACGTTGACAGTTGGATCACAAGGAAGTTGTCCCAGCATTGAGCTTACTGATCACTTTTTTCTTTTATTCAGGCACATGTTTTTGAGGTCTTTCAAGCAACCTTTTTATTCCATAATTATTTTTTAGCTTCAGTAAGTTATTTATCATGAGTGCTGACCTGCCAAGCCTTCTTGATATTTCTCGAGATGAAAATCCTTCTTCTTTGTAGGCTTTTACCTGGCCTTGTTCCAAGCTGACAACTCTGTTTTCCGACCCATACTTACATCATACACTCTTCATGAACACAACAGACATAAGGCTACTCACTATGCAGCTCTAGAACAGTGTTTATGTATGGTCACAAAGTATTCAGCCTGTTCTTATCATTTTGCAACAGGACTATTTTTTGTCTTTCGACCTGCTTGCAATGAATGCATATGTTTGTAATTAGCCCTACAATAAAGGTAATATAATTTGATGTGCTTAAGTTCACATATGTTACATTTAATTTTTTTCTTCATACATAACAAGTTTCATAGTTGGTCTTACCATTTTCCAAAGCATCTTTGAAGATGGCACTTTCCCTCATATATAATAAAACTACTTTAGTATAACATATTTCTTGGAAATAGGAATGCCCTTTTCAATCTAATCTTATCAGCAAAATACAGAAAGATCTAATGAATGCATACCTAAAAAAAAAGTTTATGAGGATGGAAATAAGCATGGATATCTATGTGAATATCCATTGTGTTTGAAGTAAATTTTATTTTAAAAAAGATTTACATTTTATACTACATAAAACATCAACACACACTCTAGTGAGCTTCAAAATTATTACAAATTTTGAAGTTAAGCATTCAAATGGAAAATAGTACTCTCGAGTATGGACATTTGGTGTTGCTCTTACAATATTTTCTGTACACTTTCAATTGAAACTCAGCTGTCAAAGAAATGAATGATTCAATTGCTAAAATGATGTCTGCTATTATTGTCAGTTCTACACTTCCATTCTACAAGCAACTAACTGACCATATTACTGGTTTACCATTTGTGCCTATGACGATAGTAGATGCAAAGGTAGAAGAACACAGCATTACCTAATTCTATTACAGCACTCCAAAACTTGTAATGCTCTACAAGAATTTAGCAAGAGAAAGTTGACCTTGAAATTGAGGAAATTTCTTTAAAAATTAAACAAAAAGGGCCCAATATTTTTGAGATATATAACCAAAAAATGGTGGGGAGATTTGTTTAATGTAAAATTTGGTTCCTATTAACAAGAAAATATGCCATTTATTTCATTTTGTACTTTAACATCTACAAGAGCTCCTTTCATCTTCTACCTTAACTGATTGAAATGCCAAATTAAGCATGCAGTAGGAAATTGGGGAGGGGGATATTATTTAAATATTATGAGAAAGGATAATTTAAATTTTAGGTAAATTTTAAAATAGTGCACGGAAGTTATGCAGAACAAATTTATAAAGATAACAGAGGTATTGCAAATTAAATTAACATATTTGCAAGTGCTTCTCACACAATTGGACAGTAAACATGCTTAAAATTATTTAAATATGCAGTGTATATTTTAAACCTTTTCTTCCAATAGGTTTTTTTCCCATACTGTTATGTTTATTCTCTTTATTGTTAGTTATTCTTTATTTATTCTTTTTTAATTTGTTCATGATTTTAATAAATGTTTATGCATTTCAGGGCTTTTGCACTAACGAATATTTATTACCTGATGTATGTCACTTTGATTGAATATATACACTTCAGTCAAACAGAGACATTCTTCAGAGCTGTGGGATCAAGTTGAATAGGAAAGCTGCATAATGCATCTAGTATTTTGTTTTCTTACCTCAAGCTGTTGCACCCTCTCTACAATGATAGCTGGGTCGCATGGTCTGTAACCCTCTGTTGTTTCCTGATCAAGGAATCGCTGGGACTGTTGTACTACAGCCTTTACCCTCTCTCCCAGGACATTGATATCAGCCTCCACAAGAGAGTGTTTCTGCAGGAGATCCTCCACTCCCATGAGGTGTTTTCCATAGTCATCTGATAGCAGCCGCAACTTCAGTTCCTCCATAGAGTCCAGAATGTAAAGCATCTCCTGGAAGTTCTGCTGTAGCTGCAATGAAAGTTCCAGGCGCATCCTTCTTGCACGAAGCAGTTCCAGTAGATAGTTCCAGAGTCGAAGAACATTATCCTTCCTGTATGATTAACAATCTATGCTTTAGAAATCTTAATTTCAGTCATCTTAAATATGTACCTGTGTATCTACCTACCTATAATAAAGCAAATACTCCTGACACAATGCAACCAAATAATTAAGTATGGCCAAATTGATTCAAATACTAAGATAATTAATTACCTCAACGAACTAAAAATAAGACATCAGATACAGAATCCTCCATTATTACCAGATTCATTAAAATATCAGATATATAATGTTCACATCAACTTACTAGAAGAAATAAAAAAAGAAAAAAATACAGAGAAATTTAAACGGATGCTATAGCAAGTAAATCAAAGATGTTTCAAAGATATAGATAAGACTAAGAAATTATACTACAAAATCTTTATTAAAAAGGAGCTAGAATTTATTTATTGCCATCTTTTCAGCCATTACATTGCAGCAGGTAATCACATCACAAAATATGATGCTGAAACATCTAGCCTAACTAAACTATAATAACTAACAGACAACGAAATAGTTAAAATTTGAAAAAACATATTACAAATGCTAAATAGTTCAAATTTGAAAAAACGAAATACAAATGCTAATAAAGTAGCAGAAAATTTCCCTCTGATGTGGGCTGCATCATATGCAGGATTATATACAAATGAAACCATAAAGAAAAGAGAGATCAAATATAAAATATGGAAAGATAACTGCCATCTGTTAGAAGACTTTAAAAAATCAAATCAAGCACATCAGATGACAGCTATCTCAAAATCAAGCTAAGGGAAAAAAAGAGTTACAGTGGAAAAAAATTAATAAATTGAATTTAAAAACAAGACGAGCAAAGTACTAGAATTTCCTAATCTATCTAACATTTGTCTTCTTGCTGAAAAAAGAACTCCTCAAAAAGACTGCATTTGCATAAACCAAGAATTTTATCATGGTGTAAGTTCATTTTGACATGAAACAGACTTTGGCAGAAAACTTATTTAGAATAGGTCAATATTTGAAGCGATGTGCTCATTACATAAAAAAGAAGGCTTGAAAATGAATAAATTTCATTACCAGCAGCTTTTGGTAACTTTTTTATATTGGCATGCAAAAAAGAAAAATAGTACTAAAATAATTATCAGAACATCAGCAGCAGTTTTATAACTAATTATAGTTTATTATCACAGTATTATATATGAATCTATTTATTTACATAATGTAAATATTCATCTGTACAATACAGAGTTTACATTTCAAGATTGTATTTAATGAAAACTGAATGATTTGATATTTATTCTGATTTAGACAGTTGGTGTATTATGTCTGAAAATGAATAAGATTTTCCTTCCTTTGGTAGTTTTATGGATTACCGTATCTCTTTTAGTCCAATGCTTTGATTACATTGTTGAATAATTCCTGTGAAAGTTTCATCCAAATGCATATTTTGTTTAAATGTCTTTTTTAATAACAAAAATGTCTAAATAAAAAGCGAGGATGAAAAAAAATTGAACCCATCTATTCCTAATTTCTATCCATAAACATAAAGGCTCATTTTGTTAGGGTATTAATCTGATGCTACTTGCAAACACAGAGGGTAAAATTCTTATTCTTGCATGGGTCCAGAATACCTGGATGAGTATTTTAGGTTAAGTTGTTCCTTTCCCCTTAGGAATGTTAGGTAACTATGATTCTTTAGTTCATTTATTGAAATATGAAGTTTGTCCTTCATAATCACAAACACAATTAACCTTAAGATATGGGGCCATTAATTTAGAACACTCCATCATAACTGACTACAGGAATAGACCTAAGGCCTATACTGGATTCTGTACAAGCCTTACCAACCATACTAAACAGCCCCATTACCTTTGGTTCAAAAACTACTTGCTGCTTTGAGTATGAACTCCAAGGCTGACAATATAGAATATACACTCCTTTTAAAAGGAAGAGAACAGAAAAGAATTCTATTCATATTTTATAGAAAAGCACTGCGTCATATTTTCAGCAATAAACTATAGAAAATTTGTTTAGAAATTTTAGAATAATAACTTTACAGAATTTTTATAGTTATATAAATTAATCTAAATAAATTAATAAATGGCTATTATTAGCCATTAACTATCTTATTAGTAATTTAGAATTTCAGCTTGGAACTTCTGATTACAAAGAAATTCCTTTCAAGTTTGAAATTATTTTCCAAATAAGACAAATTAAATGCTAGCCAGTATTTAGTAACCATCCTATTCCAAGAATTTGCTATCTCTTGTTAGTAAATTATATCTAAAATGCATCATAGTAAATGTGAATGGGTACAGAATTTCATATCTTTTCTAATTTGTTATGTTTTAATCCAACACATATTTACATCATCCCATAAAATGTATACAATAACAATGACATAAATGTATAATTATTTTCAGAATTAATGCAATTTTCAACTATAAAGTTAATAATTTACTAACAATTTTAAGAAAATTCCTGAGGATGCTTATCCCTTTGTATCTTAACTTCTTTGAGGTCTATACATGAATTATGTGTATTGAATGATCCTACAGCAATTCTATCAAAACAAATATTGGACTACTGAAAGACTTTGAATATGGCACAACTATTCGCCAACCTTTCTATTTAGTAGGGAGGTCTTTTCCTAGAGAGTCTAACGCTTTATTTATATGTTAAAAGTGTTTAAAAAAAAAAAAAATGGTTCTTTGTGTGCTCTATTCTGCAAAGAGTTATTCTGCTTATGCTAATAGAGTTAGCACATAAAAATTAAAGATGATTTACAGTTAAGTCTGCAGGTGTAAGAATTCCCAAATGTTTTACATTATTTAACTTTACAAGTAAATTTCAGATGAAGGAAAATTTAACATGTAATAAACCCAAACAAAAGTGAAGAATGCTGAATACTGGGTGATTTTGAAGATAATGGGTTCCAAATAATATGCAAGATGGAAATTTCTGAGCTGGAGCTGAAAAAATTATCATCTCATACATGCAATAACTTTTACATGACATATTAACAGTGACAAGACAGGCCCTCTATTTCCCCTCACCCTTTTAAAAGCAAATAGTTAATGCTTATAGGTAGGTATGAACTCCTTTATGGTAAAGAGAATGAATCAGGAATATAATTGGTGTGTGAGTGAAAACTTCGCCAATGGCCAAAAAAGTTTAGATAGTACAGCACTGCACAAGCACATTTGTGTATAGTGCAATAACTTCTATATCAAACAGTTCTGTAACCATAGCTAAGGGATTGTGGTTCTGCATTAATTCATTAGGAGAGCTCAGTTATGAGTATGTAAGGTGTATAACTCCAACAGATATTTTTCATTACCTTTCATAACATTTTGTAAGTGTGAAAAGCTATTACCTCCATTTACCTCAGGAGTTAACATCTTTCCTTCTAACATGTAGAATTATGTAAAATTGCAAAACTGCAAAATTGCAAAAATTGCAAAATAGTATTATAATTAATCATATTTTGTACTCTGGTGAGGTAGTATTACGTGAGATTTGCACTATAAGTTTCTGCACCTTACAGAAGGAGGAATAATGAATGGATCAAAAAAATTACCTACACTATCCCACAATAAACACATCATTTATTAGCATTCTTTTCTTGGCTGTGAGCAATTGTTAATACTTTAGAAAGTGTTTAATGAAAAATTCCAGAAGAACAAAGATGATTTAATAATGAAGTGCATAATGATCCAAACATTGAATATAATTCACATAATTGAAAAATACCTTATTTTTTGTGTTACATTTTGTTAATAATGGGTGATATCTAACAACATTCTTTATTATTATTTTTTATTTATTTATTATATTTTTATAAGTTTTAAACTCCAGTGACAATTTATCATCAATTAACTTTATACCCCACTGCAATTTAACCTAGGAAGGAGGTAAGGAAAATAATTTCTATCAAAACCTAATCAAAGAGAACAATGCAAGATATAATCACATCAAACACAATGTCTCAAAAATGGAATATCCAATCATAAAGCAAAATAAAAGGAGACCACAAAAATTAGAATAGAAAAAAAAAATGGTAGAAATAAAAGAAAATAAAATAAAACAACTGGAAAAGTAGTAAAACTTAAATGGAACTTAGATAGTGTAAAAATCTGGTAAAGAAAAGTTATAATTTTTTACTGGAGATCACGAAATGTTAAAAGCACAGGGAATTAGACAAATTTAATAAATGAATAACATACACTGACAGTTTGATGCAAATTATATGCTGAACTACTTAAACCTCATTTCAGACAAATCACAGTATAGTACAAGTAGAAATTTTTGGTAAACATCATAAGATATGAAAACCCTCTTTTATGACAATATTTTGAGAGACAGCAAGGTTTATACTTAAACTGAATACTACAACCCCAGAATATAACACTTGTTTGAATATCAAACTGTTTTTTGGAGCCATTCTAACGCAAAACTTTCCTAAAAATGAGTAATATCTAAATATAAAGTAAATATTTATACGTAAATGTACATTAGTGTTCAAGGCAATGTCAAAGTTTAATTCAATTTATTTTTAAGTTTGTTTTGAACCACCAATCATTAAAATGTTACTATTGCATTTTGCATAATATTAAGTTCAAAAGTGTCCACCTCTTGTAGAGATATTAGTGATAATGCATCCCTATCCTAGCTAAATTCTGTATTATTTCCACCTCTGGATCACTTATTAAAAAAAAAAGTTTCTACAAAGCAAATATCCGCAGCCTTGAGGAATAGAAAATATCTATTACAAAAGAGCATCTGCTTCTCAGAGAGCATTGCTTTGAATGCTGTTAAATTTTATAAGCAAGTACTCTGGAAAGAAAATTAAAAACTTTAGTATCTACTTTTTAATTGGGATTTAGACACATGTATTAAAATTTGTATGTTGTAAAATTAATGGTTAGTTTGCAGATCAGTGAACTTCATTGGTGGCAATTACTGAGCAATATAATGCTGAAGCAAATATTGGCATACTCTATGCAGAATCTTACCTAGCATTGATCCTGTCAATATCATGGTAATTTTCTGCTTCAAGTTCTTGAGACACAGCAACAACAGCCTGAACTCTCTCTTCATAGGCAAAGATGTCAGTTTCAATGGCCTCATGTTTTTTAGCTGCAGCTTCTACAGCAGCAAGATCAAATCCAAAGTTGTCCTGTGACACAAGACGCTGGTTCTCACTAAGCCAAGTTTCTCGCATGCTTGCCTTACGATTGAACCTTGCTGCAAGTTGCTCAAGTTTCTCCTGACGAATGAGCTCCTCACGTAAAGCCAGTTCCCTTTTAACAAACAGTATTTAACATTACTTTCTACTGCATTATTATTGGTGGACAGTTATACAATAATATTGCAATGCAAAGAGAAATATCACTGATTAGACTCATTAAAAATCATATATCTAATAACCAACAAATTGCATATAATCTTAATGACAGAATCTTGATTTCTGCTAAAGCAGAATATTCTTTAATTATGGTTAGAATAGATGTGATATATAAAGATATTTGTATAAAGTAAGAAAGTTATGTAGAACCATTAATTGAAAGATTATTCTATTTATTAAAATACTGGTCAAAGAAAAATTACATCTTTCTTGTTCTTTCTTCTAATTTATAATTTTAATCTTCTTTGTTCATTTTTATAATTTATAATTTTAAATATTGGTAATTATATTGAGACATCCTGTATGAGATACAAGAATTTATCAGTGATTATACTTAAATATTACATTGTTAAGCCCATTTACAGGTTTGTTTTGCTTAATTTTTCTCAGCTATAGTTTTCATATACTTAAAACATAAACAGTAGTTGTTCTTCCTTTCATGTGCCTTCCATTGCTCAATAAATGATTTAATGCCCATGTGATATTACCTCTCATGTTCAGCTTTCTCAAGGCGCTCCCATGCTTTATTGATGTCAGAAATCATTTTGCCTTCTTTAGGGGTGTATGGCTTTTGATTATTTGCTCGCATTCGAGACTGAAGTGTGAACAGCAAAACTTCTAAATTGCCTTTCTCCACAAACCTGTTGAATGAATTTCATCCATTAACCAAATATTCCTCAGAAGAAATTTACCATAATCTAAAGTGTTCAAATATTATTTATTAGCTATTTGTGTTAACCAAAATTTCCCATTAATTTCCACCTCATTTCACATTCAACAAGAATAGTTTATTCAACTTACTTTGGAGGTTTCTCTACAGTGCGATAGGTGTTGAATTGGGTGAGTTGTGCTTGGACACCGGCAAGAGAGTTAGCAAAGTCACGTTCTCCCAATGCTGCTATGGTGGCTTCTATCCAGCGCAAGAGGTCTGAGGTTAAACTTTCATATTCCTGAATCATACGATCATTTTCCATAGCAATACCAACAACTTTACCAATACGCTTTCCTTGTACTGTTTCTTGTTTCATTTTACTGAAATAATGATAATATGTCACAACATACGTGATGATTGATTTCTCATCTGGATGCTCCACAAAGATATCTGCAAAATAAAATAATTGCCTTAAAATCATTCCACAATGTACATGGGAATAAATTTTAAATAAAATTTCTTTAGGAGTTTTTCATGCCATTTAGCTTGCACTATTGTCAACATAATTATTTTATATGCTTCCATGGGATGATGCATTTTGGAAATAATATATTATTTTCTTTTTGACTTTGTAAAATTATTTTAAAAAAAACAAACCGTGCATTAAAAATTTATAAAAAGCATTAATTTATCTCTATCTAAATAAATAATTTAATCAGCAGTTTACACATGTTAGTCCTGCTATTTTACTATAATGGAATGGTTTTTCACTCTCATAAGAGGCAAGACACTAAAATAAGCAGGGTGGATGGAGAGACAGAGATGAGAGCGAAAGCAAGAGAGAGGAGGGTGAAGAGAAAAAAATCTGTCTTGATTTAGAATTCTGTAATTCTGAAACTACGAATTTTTAAAAACAAAATTCTTAATACAGATCTAGATACTAAAAGTATCTATTTTTATTTATAACTATAATAAATATGATATCTTATTTCAGAACTTTGTTGACAAGCCTGTCATATGATTAATATGGTATTTTAAGATTAACTTCCATTTCAATTGTCAAAACAGTAAAGTCCTGACCCAGAACAAAGTAAGGTGCATAAATTGATGGTAAAGAGGAATATTTGCATTATTCAAGAAGGAGAAGATACAAGTGATCATTTACTCAAATAAATTTTAAATTTACTGTAAAACATTATCTATTTTGTAAACTATCTATTTTGTATTCATTGATTAATTTATCCTTAAATATTGAGCTTGCTGGTTACAGCATGGTGTGTTATACTACAAATAGGCTTGTTAACTAAGCCATTATATAAAATATTACATTACATTACATTATATATAATCCACAAATAGAAATGTTATCTATATTTTGTACTTAGAATACGTGTTTTTAACATTCATGGCTTAAGAGCTACAGGTCTCTGAACCACTTTATATATTTAATTTATTAATTAAACTACTTAGTCTCATAATTATTATTTCCTGATGAATTCCTTACCCTCTGCATCCAGAAGCTTGGTAAGACCGAGTTTCTCTTCTGCAACATTGAAAGCATTGTTAAGATTGTACATAGCATTGGACTTGGATAGTTTTTCAAACTGAATAAGGTCTGGACGATGCTTGTGTATAATTGCATTAAATGCCAACCCATCTCTCCATGAAGTTGTGAAGTTTCTTACATTCACATTGTGATAACCAGCCGTCTTCATTTGACACCATAGCAACAGTGCATCCTTAGCAGATTTTGTTTCTTGATTATCTGTTTCTTCTATTGTAATGTCTTGAATCTGAACAAAATATAAAAATCAATGTGGTATATTGTATTTTCTGATACACGAACATTCAATACAACAATTAACTATAAATTCTAAATATTTTAAAATAAAAGAAAAAAGTTTGTTTTGACCTGTTTTCTCATTTTAATGCATGACCATAAATGTTACATTTGTTTAACATGCAAAAGCAGTCAATATATTCTTAAATTGATTTAATAATTATTAAATTGATTTATGCTATGACAGCATTAAAGTGAAAATGGTTTATGTACAGCTCCATACCATTAAATAATCATTATAATTGCTATAACCACAACCACATACCTGGAACCTGAGAATGATGGTCCATATAAGTCCAAGGCTAAGGCGAGGATTTCCATCCACTATGTCATGTGAGCCCATATTTTCTAAGTGTACCCTTTGTTCTCTCAAAAACTGCAATGCTTTGTCTACATTCTCCAGGCAATGGATTCTCATTTTACCTTTAGTTGGGCGAGGCTAGAATGAGAACAATTACATATAGCATAGCACCAAAAACTAAAACATTTATTGCACTTCACATATCTCATACACATACCAATCTTTCTCCTGAAAGCACTTCAAGAAGTTTTAGCAACATTTTCCCATCTCTGAGGTCTACATATAAGTCGCTGATGCGGCATGATACTCGCACTAAATGGGAGTTCACCCATTTTTGGAAGGTTTTCTTTTGCACACTTTCTCGTTCGTCTGTAAGAATGAGCAATCATTAATTGAAAGAAAATAAAACATAACAGACTTCAAAATACAGTACAAGAATAGAAACAAGTCTGCTAAACAAACAAACGAGAGTAAATATTGTTTTTTTTAAATATCGGTCAGATTAGTTATAAACATTTAAGAGAACTGCCTCAAAAGAAGAAATGAAAGTTAACTGAAAGCAAGGAAACATTTAAAATGAAAAATGTTCAAAAGGATCAGAGAACATGAAAATTGGAAGTGGCTTCAGAAATTTAAAAAGAAATAACCATAGCATTTCTCTAAAACATGGTTATTAAAATATACATTATTTGACTAACAAAATCATAGCTCCATTATTTTCAACAGAATGTTGTATGTTTGAAACAAAAGACAGGCTTGAGCGTATTTCAAAGACCACCACCTATCTACATTTGAGAGAGCTTTCTAAAGGTCACAAAGATCTATTCAGTACCCATAATTGCCAGAGCCCTCTTCACTTTTAAAAGGTAAATGCCAGAGCAGCTTTTGATGCTACCTGGCAAGAGAGATTAGCAACAAAATGAACATACTGCCTGTAAATATTTACTCAAGATGTGGTTTGAATCGCAGTAATGAAACACTTTTTAGCTATCTAACTCATAACAGTAACCACATGAACTTTATCAGACATGTTCAATATCTTATACTCAATTTTCTTTTCCTTTTTCTTTATTTTGTTACCTACATCTTCCTTTATTACTATGTATGCAGGGTAATTAAAAAAGATTATACAAATTTCAAAGGTGAATAATAATGACTTTAGCACAACTAGAAGAAAATATCTAGCAAATAAACTCGCCAAATTTTATCTCATATTTTACAGAAGCTCCACATATGGACCTCTGGCCATAACATACATACAGTTTTTTGATATTTTCCGTCATTTAATTGCATATCTAGGCAGCAACTTCTATTTTTAAACAAATGCTGTGACTTTCTAATGCTTATGAAAGTCACATTATAATATTTGTCCAAATTAGCCAATTATTAAAAATTGAAGTAGAAATGCTCTTTTTAAATAATAGTATATTTTTGTAGAAATGAACATTAATATACTCATAGATTCTAAATTTAGTTAAACAAAATAAAGCAATTCAGCACAATTCTGCAAATTCTTAAGTTTAGCCTTTTTAAATTGTAATGCATTTCACTTTAAGAAAAGCTTAAGAATTATGGTTATAATTTAAGCAAGATGTGTACTCTAAAGCAACTCTTTGCTTTGATATTAGTTGCACATTCCTCGATATGAAACATAAAATAGTATAAGGAAGAATTCAATTACAAACTGTATCTTAATTTACTTCACGTTCTGCTGTTCAAAAGTATACTTAAAATCTGAGTCTACTTCAACATGCTTTCAGTTGAAATTAACAAACTATTAACATTTTGAACCTTCAGTGACATAGATTGGTTGAAATACACATAAAAACATGGTACATGAATTTTTTTTTTTACTGAAGTGTAATAGTAGTGAAAGATTCTATTCCTTCCTCCAGCACATTTTTTCCTCCTTCTTCCTTTCTTCAGGGAACACAGATTATAATTATGCTCAATTAGAAAAATGTATTATAACAATGTTTCTGCTGTGGAAACATAAGACATGTTAATGATTTATTCATTCTCCATCAACCTACCTCTAAATTCAAGCACAAGTTTGTCATAATACTCTTCTAATGATTCCATAATTATCACATTTATCTTCATACAAACAGAGATATAAACACTATCACTTTTTCTATCAAATGCCCATGTGGCATTATTATAAATCTTTACTATACACGGTATCCTACTTGCAAAAATAATGGCACAATTGTTTAAGATTCCCACTAACAAGGCTTAGCAGTACAAGAAAATAGCCTAGATCCATGTTACAGAGGAGTTCTTACTGCTAGCCTTCATGCAACAAATGTGATAACTAGAAGCGATAACAAGAGCAACGGAAATCTCAGTAGGCAACAAACTTCCTGCTTGTCCAGTGAAAGTGTCAGTGTTAAGTATTTCATTTTGTTTGGTTCTATAATTTATTACACCAAGCTTGCAATAGTGTGTATTTAGAGAATATGATTTTTTTATTTTATTTATAACTACAAAATTAATTTCAATTTCCAGCTATCCATAAAAACGTTTATATTTTCCCTCTGGCCATTTACAGCTTCCAAGTTGTAATGCAAACCATAAAGACAAATGCTATTTTTGAAGGTTCACAATTTGTACTTTATTTCTTTGTAAATATTTCAAATGAAAATGTGCAGCAAACCTACAAGAGCAGACAGGGGTATTCCAAAATGCTTGGTTAAGCCTTTTTGCTTATTTTGTGTGCAACAAACAGATGACTTTCTCACATTTTTTCAACACTTCTTCTCTAGGTCAACCTACAAATTTCCAAGTTTTATTAGACTGTATTGTAAACGACATGCTTCAGTAGTGTATTTATGTTACTTATATGTGAAATAATTGAGTAACATTTTAATGCTTTATAGCAGGTTATTAAAATATTTTTATTTTGTAATTTACAAAGTTTACAAATTGCTGAACAGCAGAAAAAAGAGGGCAAAATGTACCACATACTTTGCTGGGCATTTTTAAGTTAGGGAGTTATATAATAAGAATGTGCAAATCACTCCCTTCTTTTTTCATTTAAAAATTGCAACAATTGCATTGACTAAAGAGCTACAATGACTGTCATCTTGACAATGAACTAGAAACTTGCAGTATACATCCTTGAATATGGAAATATATGTTTCACCTACTACCTTTAGTATAATTATGTTTAAAAAATATAGATGAAACATATTTAAGATAATATCTTTCAACATTTATACCATACACTGAAAATAGCTACAGTAGTTGCTTATATAAGATAAAAGATCACAATTTATGGACAACTCTAGAAGATTAAATAAAATTTTTCTTTTAATTTTTCCAATGAATCTGTAATTCAAGAAGCCATAAAACTTCATGTCTCATTTTTAGGATCAGTCCAATCAGAGCTTTCAACTTGCTTCTAGCTGCAAGAAACATACATAAGACAACTTTAAAAGCAGATCCTTAAACATGTGCCCAAAAACTCCATGGTGATTTCATATCATGTACAATTTATATTTTTCTCATTGAAGAGAAACATTTTTCCTTTAAATTCTTCAGATGTAATATCGTTTCTCTTATAACCCTCATATACATATATGTAATTTGTTGCATATCTATTATTTCTCTTTTGATGTAAATCAATCATTTGCAAATTGTTTTACTTAAATGCTTAAAATAATAAATGCATTTCTATTTATTTTACTTGGCCAAATAAGTGTCAAGATTAATTATTCAGCAATTTGGAACTTGCCTCATTAGGCTATGGGAAAACACCTTTGGCATTTAACTTGATTGAAGAAACAACCAACAGCAAATTTGCATTAGGAAGCACTGGTTGAACTAAACTATAATATGTGTATGCAGCGAGATTCTGGAAACTTTCAAACTGTCTGTTAGCAATGGAGCTGCAAGAGAAAAAGGGAGAATCTCATAGGAGGAAAACTAATAAAAAGGCTTCAAAACATTGGATTATCTTTAAAGAACTGCAAGATGATACCAGACTACTTGAAAATTAAGGACACACTTAACACAGAATCTCAAGCTTACTAGGGAAAATGAATTTTTGGAATATACCAATATATAAATGTATTTTTCAGATTTATTGTTACATTACATGTACCTTACAGTGACCTAATGATGCACATGTACTGAAAAGCTGCATTTCCCATATCTATTTGCAATATCATTATAAAACAGTTACCAAGTAAAAGTGACTCTCTTATACCTCTATCTATATGAAAGTAGTAGGAGATCAGACGTTAACTTAAAATAAAATAAACTATGATATGCAACATATAAAAGGTTTATTTCGATGACTGCAACAGATCAGCTTTAAATTATATCACAGAATAAGAGAGAAAATTATGTGATGTAGTTAATATTTTAAAATGAATTTGCTCATAAAATATACTAAAATTAATACAATATTAAAAAAATGTACAATGATTAAAATAAAAAGGATATGCAAATAATAAGAATAAAACATATTGTTTTAATTGTTTTAATAAATGTGACAATGAAGTAAGTTTGATAACTCTGAACATGGCATGAACTGGATCATTTAAAATTAACTATATAGAATTAAACATGAAATAAACTTTATTAATGAGGAAACTGGCTAACTGTTTCTTAAATATACTGAGATTATTACAAGTGATTGGTATTATTTTCTCCACCTTATTTGGAAATTGAACTTAAGTAAGGATTTGTCTTAAATTTCAGTAGTGTAGAATTTAAATCTGTATTGATAACATTTACAAAACAACTTTTCTCCCATCTTAATAGTTGGAAGAAAGAAAGAAGAAAAAAAAAGAGAGAAGAAGAAAGAAAAGAGAAGTTAGTTCAAAACACAATACTCTGCAAAAGTTGGTAACAAGTACTTGAGCTGATGGAAATAGCGATTTCTTTCATCCTACTGATTTGGCAGGAACCAGTATGCAATTTATTAATTCAAGTAGTGCTGAGTGTCTCTTTATGTGTTTACTAGAGACAGGATGAAGTTTGATGCTGTGAAAGTAGAAGAAAAATCAAGTGGAAGTAGAAAAAGAACAGAAAACAATGGAAGAGCAAACTACAAATCGAAATATGAATAAACAAGATGTATACATTATTCAAATATTATAACAGCCAACCAAGTGGTGAATAATGATGATGATGATAATACTGCTTAATGACATAAATATATATTGCAGAGAACAAATTTATTCTTTTTTCTAAGTGTGAATTGAAAAAGGAAAAACTCCAATCTGTACTGAATTTTTTCTACACCCTTTGGCATAAGTTCTTCTAGACTTCCAATAATTATTGCTAGTACTATGCAAGAAGGTCAAGTATTAGAATAACAAAAGGGGAAAACTAAAAAAAGAAATTCTCATCAAAAAGAAAGGCTATAAGGAAATTTACACTTAATCTGCACAAGGAACAGCCAATCATTTAAAGAGAGAGAGAGAGAGAGAGAGAGAGAGTCAATGTTGTATCTTCTATTGTGGAATTATTAGTAAATTATTTAGAATGTAGCAGAAAATTCGAAATTAAGAATTTTTTTTTCTCCCATAATATTTTACAATGGATTTTAACATTGGTTTTGTTAGTTTTGCTGTAGATGTTTGCAGTTACTGTTTGAGAATGTCAGCAGAGCAACTGGCACAAATGGGAGGAAAAAAGGTAGTTAATGGAACCTCGCGATCATAAATTAGGGCAAAAACATATTAAAAATAGTGAAGGAGAGTTCCAGAGGAATAGCGTCTATTTGTTTTGATATGAATAAGTTCATCCTCTCCCTAAATTATCCATAGGATAGGTATTTCTCTCCCAGGCAATAGAAAAATGTACAAGTATAGATATAAAATTAACCTATTTTTATGCATATGGGTTTACATAGGCTATGAACAAGGATGCAAATATATTGGGGATTATGTTCTATAATATATTATAATTATTATGTAACATATAAATTAGAAGAATATTCAAAAGGGAATTTAATTTATTTAAGGAAAAGTTTGTTCTGAAAGAGCTCGATACTTATGTGTATTAGTCTGTATGTTACATTGTGTTTGAAATTTGCTAATAGATGCTATAATGGACCATATACATACAAAAATCAAGCAATTGCAAAGATTGTAAAGAAGAAAGTTAAAACAGCGGAAATTACTCAGTGTAATATCTTCTGAATATTATGAATTCTGTTTCTCTTTCCAGGAGAAGGAAAAGCTTAAGAGTTATAAAAAGAGGGAAGTAACAAATTGTAACTGAGAATTGAATGTGGCCACATTGTTTTCTCCCCTCTTTGTCCCCTGCCTCTATTGGACATATATGGTAGCTTTTTATACAAGCAAATAAAGCAAAAAAATCCCTTTTTAATGATTACCAGAGCCTGCAAGTTCAGGATTTATTTTGGTTAAAATAGACAGACACTATGGCAGTTAAAACACTGAAAAGAGGCAGTTATATAATTAAAATAGGCATTTATTAAAATTGGAAACAGAGAATAACATCATTAATGAAAATAGGTGTTTAAGATACTTAATTTCTTTATCACATAATAAAAGTACTTAAGTTTGCTCTTCTTTGTTACAAGAAGCAACAAGATGTTTTTTCAAGTACAACTGTCATAGTCAGCCGTTTGTATTTTTCACCATGGACAAACAATATTCTATTTCCACTGAAGTGACTGGAGCATATTTAAAACTAGTTATTTTGGAAGGACTCATGCCAGTTACAATAGAACATTTACATTTCAGGACAACATTTAAGACAAAGGAAAGTAGATTTGAATAGTCCTGGCAAATGAGCAAAAGATGCACAGTGGTTTCTGGTCGAGTTCATTTTCTGTTTATGCATTTATAGGGGAAGTGGTTAGATCTCTCTTACTTCTTTCTATACTGAGCACATTATAGGGAGGTTTATTGCAAGCTGTATTACTTTCATTTTGTTTGCAATTGTTTATAACATTTATGCAGCTGAGAAATTACCCCAATCATAAACTTTCTAGAATTGTCTTGCGAAAATCGGTAGAAGGTCATTCGCCAGAACTATTCAAAACTACAGTACTTTCCTCGTCCTTTCTATTTCCGATATTCGTATATCCAAGGTAACCGTGCTTCTTTTCGCTAATGAAGGTTCTGCTGTTTAAAGAGCTTAAGGAATGGATTGAGGAAAAAGTTGTTGAATGCTTGAAAAGAAATAAATGTATAACGCGATTCTCAATAGATATTTTTAGTTGAACTTGCCATTTAATTTTATAACTTTTTTCACTTCGATATATTGAAATTCTTGATGTGCTTTTTAAAAGACATAAATAATCGCAAAAAAGCTCTATAACGATCCAAAACAGAGAGAGAGAGTTTTAACCCTTAAAATAGGCAACAGAAGCCAAAATAGGCAAAAAAAAAAAAAAAAAAAAACCAACAACCCAATAATAACAACTGGTCTATGAACTCAATAGATATTTTTAGTTGAACTTGCCATTTAATTTTATAACTTTTTTCACTTCGATATATTGAAATTCTTGATGTGCTTTTTAAAAGACATAAATAATCGCAAAAAAGCTCTATAACGATCCAAAACAGAGAGAGAGAGTTTTAACCCTTAAAATAGGCAACAGAAGCCAAAAAAAAAAAAAACAACAACAACCCAATAATAACAAATGGTCTATGAACCTCAAATGTACGGAAACATGTTCATTTCTACTTGACTCTTAAATATGTTCACCCAGATAAAAAAGGCATTTTACCAACTTCTGGGCTCTGATTATTACCATCTTCATGAAGATCTAAATGCCAACATAGAACCCAATGGTAATAACCAGAACCGGAATTATGATAACATTTTTTCTAACATTCGTACAATATTCACAAATATATAAATACTATATATGAACTGCTGATTACAGAAATGTAAAAATGTAAGATTATTTTTCGGTCACTTTTAGACTTAGGTGAATTTTTACATTTTAAGGGCATTTTCGTCCTTTCCCTCCATTTTTACAATGTAGATATATTGATTTTTTTTAAACAATTTTGATATTCTGAATAATGAATACAAGAGTCAAATAAACCTTTTCCTTCCTTCTCACCACATCAATAACATAATTTGTAAAGGAAAGCCGCATTCATTTATATTGTTGCAAGAAACAAGATATATATATATATATATATAACTGATGATTAAAACAGTTAAAAATCTTACGGGCTGTTTTGCCCTGGTCCATTGCTTAAATTGCTACCATAGCTTTCACCAACAACTTCGGTTGTCATCATCATTGGACTCGTAGTTGACACCAAAACAGCCAGGAAGATTTTAACCGTTTTTTGTTATAACACCGGAAGTGAAATTCTAAAAAGTATTATAAAGGACAGTAATGGTTTTACTCAAAATCTCGATACACAACCTGACACCTTCATAGCAACATGCATTTATTAAAATAGCGAATATTTCAACAGTAAGATCCGCCGCAGTGGAAGCAGTACAAGTATTTAGACCCCAAGAATGTTTTCGACAATACCCCAGTAACTGTAGTTAAAGAAAAATCGCATAGCTGCTGAGGTTTGAAAGAAATACCCCATTAATTATTGCGGCGCACATTCTGAGGAAAAGTCGAAATATTTTCAAGCTTTGGGGCTTGCAAGTTTTCCCTCAATTGCAGTAACTGTGGCTTTTTAGTGTCCACAATTAATTGCCGAAAGTGAAGGCTGTGAAAGCTACTTGTAAACAAAATATCTTAATGAATTTGGGAGGAAATTTTTTCAACTGATGGTAAAATTCTATTTTGTAAACTTTGTGAGATGTACGTTGTCATCTACTGCAAAGCAGAGGGAGGCTGTTAATTTAACTTTGCTTTATAAACCTTATGATGTAAATATATTTTTAGGTACTTATAAGGCATTTTAGATTATTTTGATACATTTTTGTAGGTGCATTATAGGAAATTTTCAGCAAAATTTTAGATCAAAATCTCAATATACAAAGTAGTTTAGCATGGAAGGAGTATATATCATATAACTTGGCATCCTTTACATTATGTTGGTATTACCAGCAACTCGCGGAAAATGCTAATGTAGATGTTTCATGCTTAGCCGCTCCAGACAAACAAGGACCGAACTACGAGGGCTATTTTTCTTCAACCTCCGATTGCTCTGCTACGTGACCAAACAAGCATAAGGAGGCAGATCTGCGCACTGTGCTACTGCGCTACTACCCCACCATAACGTCCGCCAAGGCAAAGTTAGATACATCAGTTAAAACTGGGCTACAGGCACTTCAACATGGCCGGCATGATTGATTCTCCCGCCACGTGCGAGTTGCGAAGCGTCATTCGTTTTCTATAGGCAAAAGGGAACAGTGCAGCAGAGATTCATGGCAAAATGACCCGTGTTTATGGTGCAAACTCTATGAGTGAGGATGTTGTGCATGAATGGCGTAGGAAATTTAAAGAAGGCGGAACTGACGTTCCTGATGAAGGTGGATCAGGAAGCAGGTCAGTCGCTAGTGGAGACATTGTTCACCGAGTTGATCAAGTGGTTCGAAAGAGACGGATATTAATCATCAGTGAGTTGTCTATGGAATTCCGGACATTTCAAGGTCAACTCTGTACACGATTGTTATAGAATACTAGGCTATCAAAAACTTTGTGCACGCTGGGTTCCCAAAAAGACCTATCTCCATATGCTGGCGGCAACCTTGTATGAAGAGGGTATTGGAAAATTCGTCTATAGATACGACAAATGTGTTAATTTTCGTGACTATGTGGAAAAGTAGCTGTGACTGTACTTGACTCCTGGTAATAAATCAATTTTGTGATTAACGTTTGCCCATTGGAGGTTGAAAAAAAAAAATAGCCCCTAGTATTCAACGCATATTTCTACTAATTTCAACTCGTAACCGCTACTTACCAGCTAAAGCTTTGATACGGGATCGTTCGAAGAGACGAGATGAGGAATTGCCTCCATCATATTCGTAGTCCTCCACAATTTCCTGCTGCAACGTCGGGTCCCATCGGACCAACGAAATATCCGTCGTCATGGCGACGACGCTGGGTCAAACCCTGCAACAAACAAAACATTTTAATGTCAACGCTGGCAAAGGTCTTTAAACCAAAGAATGATCATCCATAAGCCTACTATACACATTCCTGGCATTTATAAAGCAGGAAGAACTGACCACCGTAACAATTCTCACGTGTCTGCAACGCCCACAAGTGCAGCAAGCCTACTGCAGTAAAGATGTTACAGCCCACCAGGTGCGGTGACTCACACAGTTGTCTTGCCTATGGCAATAAACCGTTTTCCAACCAAACGTGACTTGCTGGTCGAACCAATGAACGGTGAAACGCTTCCGCCCCACCTTCAAAACTTAAAATTCATGCAATGATCGCTGAAAGCACGAAGTGAAACAAAAAGGTTGAGCAACTCTTAAGTTAGGGATGTAAAGCGGTAGACGAAATATCTTGCTGTCGAGATGTGCAGCAGAAACAACAGTGGATTTCAAATCAGAATTGTTTCACCCACACATAACGACAATAAAACACAAATAAACACGATATATGTCCATTTATTATGAGCGATTACCACAGCTAGAATGGTTAGAAATATTAAGAACCTAATGCTCGCAATGCCTTCATGATCGTTACTCGGTCGGTCCTGGTGGTGTAATGGTTACCATACTTGCCTCCTACGCCCAAAACGCGGGTTCGAACCCGGCCAGGATCGATGGATTTTTTCGGGCGTAAAAATCCTAAGTATGGCTTCCTTCGGAAGGGAAGTAAAGCCGTGGGTCCCGTGTCGTACATTTACGGCACGAAAAAGAACCTCAAGCCTGAAAGAGAGGCCTCTGAGCAAAATTTGTCGGCCGTTTCACGCCGAGTTGAATGGGACGCTGATGACCTGAGATGTTAAAGAGCGTCCATAAATAAATCAATAAAATAAAAAAATCGTTACTCGTGATTACACGTTACCCTTCATGACAGCCAGCACTTCATTATTGCATGTACAGCGATGTTCAAAAAAGAGGAAAATCGCTGGGCGGCAAGCTGGGGCAAGTGATATCCACACGTAATGTTATCAACTACTATCACTTCAAAGATTATAGAGGGATCTTAGTCAAGCGATTTGAGAGGGAAGTCCGTGGTCTACTTGCTCAAATTTGGAAGTTATGGCCTAAAGTTTCTGAAGGACCAATACGCCATTGACTAATTATATCACGCAATGAAGGACACAATGGCTTTTTTGCGCAGTCGGTATGATATTGGCGTCAAGTAAACGCGAATCGTTGTTATCGAGTTCAAGTCTCATTTATTATTTTCTTTTTTTTTAATTTTACATCTTATAATACAAATTTTAGGGATTGTTGCAGCGCTAATTTGTTTTAAATAGTGTTTAGGTTTCGTTTTTATTGATGAGGAATAACAGGAAATTATAAGTTAGAAAAGAAATGTTTTTTAAATCAAGGAAGCGTTTCAGACCCAAGTTTAGATACCTCCCGGCATTGGCTATTTATGAGGACTGAGGGGGGAAAAATTGTTCGGAAGGACGCTCCTGATGAGAATCAACCCCAGCGAGACCATGCCTTATCAATCTCAGTCACCTGTGTGTTTGCACTATATCTTGAAAACGCTGATGATAAGACACTGAAAATGGGTATTTCCTCGTTCGCGAAGAAGGAAAACATTCAATGTCAAATGTCTACTCCTTTCCGCTTTAACGCCGCCATATCACCATATAACTTGTTATTTTTCTTCGTAGACATAAATCCTGCCACGACCATTCTCATATTTCTGTCCTCAAGAAACTTGTTCGTTTTCGTTATTAGGTGACTATACTGAGTGAAGAGTACAGTGACCAACACCAGTGACTTACTGCGCGTGGGCCCGGATTCGATGCCGGTTGGATTAGTTTCCTACTAGCGTTTTTTTCAGGGATTTTTCCATCAGCTCTTTAGTTGAATGCTAGTAAACTCAGGTCACTGTACTCCGAACGCATTCGGTCAAATTATCATCTGGTACAACTTACCTTTAAGTTCATGATTGTTTAAAAAAAACAGTACAGATAATTAGTGTCATTTCTTCATTTTATTCATTAAAATGTTACCATTCAATCACGACCAATGTTTACGAAGACGTTACTGTTCATTCAAGACTAGCACGATTTGGTCACTTTGTTTTATTAAAGGACGGCGCTTTCTTCACGATATCAAGTTTAGGTTCAAAGAAAAGCTATCTCTAAATCCTGTAATGTAGCACAAGAGGATAGTGTGCGGGATGGTTAACATAAGGGGTTAACCACAAAGACTGACTTAAGTCATTGTTTACATATAATAAACCCATGTTCTACTGCTTCCCGGCCTTCCTTTCATTCAGCGTTGCCAACTTATGCGTTAATGCTCAATTTTAGCATCAGGCCCACTAATAAATGTCTGAAAAATTACTGTAATTTTATTTTCATCCGTAGAGAGAGCGGCTTCAATGTTTCTAGCGACAGCGCATTATAAATATGTTCATGCTTGGATTGATTACATGCAAAATTACTTGGTGTCAATGCTGTATGTATGATAATTAACAAACTGAAGACACACATTTTAAAGAAATAAATTATACATACACTGAATTAGATTTATTATTCTCGCTTAGAAATGAATGTGTCAATATTTTACTTAAAAAGCATGCTTACCTATTTTAAGTAAACGTGCTAAGTCAGGAGGCTCAACAAAATGTTCGTCCCACCCCGGGCAAATGCACTTCTCGTTTTCTGTCAACCTCGAGGGAACATCTGGGCATCTTTCACTTACAAGCTGACAAGCAATCTTGCCTTTCTCCGCAGACCCAATTTTAGCCATGTGGGTTTTGCTTCAGGTGAAACAATTTTGAGCATGTTTGATGTTGAAATCCCACTCTCGCCTATGTTCAATACATGATATGAAGAGAAAAAAAAAGTTTCGTTCATCACTACCTTTACATTTACAAAAAAAGCATTCACATTAATTTTTACGGAACCCCAGTTTAGAGTACTTCACCGGCATTTGCCATTTATGAGGACTGAGGAAAACCTGGAAAAAAAAAAAACTCATTCAGGGAACACGGTGCTGGAACCCCAGACCTCCCACTCACACGCCTTAACGACCTCGGCCACCCGTAGCGGTATGCTCGACTAATTCTTCATACTGCCGCATATTAAAATTTCGCTTTATTTATTATTATTTTTTTTGAGTGGTGTTTAACGCCCGTTTTTACTACCGAGGCACCACAGGCGGTGGACACTGATGATACATTAGATAAAATGATAAATTGTGAAAGGATACTTTTTTAAAGGAAGGAAGCGTTCCAGGCGTAAGTTTAGGTACCTCCCCGGCCTTTGCAGTTATGAAGACTGGGGAAAACCTGAAAAAAAAAAACCAGTCAAGGAGGACGGTCCTGGCGGGATTCGAACCCCAGACTTCCCGCGCACAAGTTCGTGCCTTAACCACCTCGGCCACCCGTGGCGGTATATTTGGCCGTGACATGGGGAAATCGTCATGAAAGAAAAATTACAAATTTTATGTCATTAGAAACATATAGTTATAATGAAATAAATACCTTTTACTTACACTTTAAGGGGATAGGCGCAAAATAATGCACAAATATCCATTTAATTTTTACTTCCGTTTTCTCAAAGTTGGCTCATTATTTCAGAGAGATAACAGTTTACTTCTACCTCCAAATTTTTTTCTAATAAGTTTTCTTTATATTTAATTAGAATTTTCTCTGTAAATATGTGCTTTCTTGCTTTTCACTTATAGGATGATATTTCACTGAAAATCATTTATGTAGTATATTTTAAATGTGGACATTTAAATGTAGACATGTAGATATTTCGCTAATTTTTATGATTTGCAGTACATCCTATTCGTTATTAATATCAATTTATATTTCCCAGGTAACAGTGATGGCTGGTCGAGACACAGCATTTTCTAAGACGCGCGTACACTTTGAGAACTAGAGTTCCAAGCAATGGTCATTAGAATACGTTACAATATTAATCACATTTTTTGTGGTGCCTTTGGTAAAGGCTATAAAACAGACATTCATTCGGGAAAAAAAAAAAAACTCAAATATACTGTTGATATTTTCCATGCACGACACTAATTTCTAAAGTGAGCAACCACTTACTAAACAAACAACTATCAGTAGGAACACACTGATACAACACGGCTAAAGTAACAAAACCTGTCTGTTTTATGAGAAATTGCTCCTACACGCTTCAAGAACTTCGCATTAATCTTTAGCCTCCTTTTTACTGAAAATTGCCAATTAACAAACATACATGTTGTTTATGCAGATTTTATGCCTCATAACGGTCTGTGCATAATTCAAATTATGCAGATTTGCAAAGTTGCTTCTTCCATCCTTTTACCTGATTGACTATGCTTAGTACACGAGTATACATATTAGCATACGCTGATTTAGCCGGCAGCATTAATAACATTAAAAATACAAAGGTTGGAGTTTTTTCTGTACTGCCGCCAGAGGACATGAGATAGATTTCTGATCAAAATATATTTTAATGTGTCCCGAGGAGAAATATGAACCGTACTACCTATCTAAGCAGCAACACTCCCCGAGGAGAGCAAACACGCTCGGTTTCTTCCGCTAAATTCTATCAATTGTAATTGGGAATAAATTAACTACGCAGAGAATAGTGAGATGCGCACAAACGCTTTTCATTTTTTTCTGCGTTGTGCTTTGTAAATGAAAAAACGATGGGGGGGGGGGATGCGGAAGAAATGATCTGTGGATGGGGGCTTAAAGCCATTGCGAAGAATACTTAAAACATATCTTTAATTTCTACCTTCTCTTTGAAACTTGTCAGTAAGTGGGATTGACTGGTAAATTGAATATGAAATACACACTCGGCTCTCTGTACCACGTCTGATGCACAGTGCCAAAATAGCGTATGATGTTATGCTGATCAATATACGTGAATAAAAAAGTCATTCTTTAGATATTTCAAGGCAAAACACAGTTTATTCGTAATAAAATAACAATGTCTATTGGTTTTCACCGCCACGGTTTCCATCTTTGAGACTCCAGGTCTCCAGTGGGGTATATAAAATTACAGTTTTAGGATTTAGAATGCCACGTGGAATTGCAGCTAAAAAATACGGCCTATATTTCACCCACAATTGCTGGTAGATGTTGCTTGGTGGTGCTGAAGATAACATGGAGGAAGAGGGCGCTTTTGCAACTGCTTCAAAAATATGTTGTATTTCACCATTAAAGCGGCTACGGATTACCTGTCTCGCCAACGCTAAACATATCGAAAGTATTGCACATTTTTCTCAAAAACTGTTTAAAAATATGTATAAAATACGCGCGCTTGAGGGTCATTTGAAAAGTTTTCGGAATGAGGCACAAAATGACAGCATAGCTTTCTGAAATTATTCTTATTTTTCAACATAGTCTCCCTTGACACTAATGCACTTTATCCAGCGATGCCTCAAAGCCTTTATCTCATCACGAAAGCCCGTTTCCTTCAGGAATGCGAAATACGCCTCGGTTGATCATTTAAGTTCATCATGGGACGAAAGTGTCTTTCCACCAAGACATTTCTCTATTTAGCAAACAGGTGGAAGTCTGATTGAGTCAAGTCAGGGGAATAAGGAGATGTGACAGCAATTGATTAATTTTTCGCCATTGCAACGACACATTTATGAGGGCATTGCCTTTAGCAGAATCAAATTACGCTCCAGTAGAAGATAATCAATTAGCATACATCCTTGGCATCCCACAAAAACCAACACCATAAGCTTTCCGGCCGATTTCGCACATTTGGTCTTCTTTGGCGGTGGAGAATCATGATGTTTAGTTTCAGGGGTGCAGCTGTGCACCCATGTTTCGTCGTTGGTCACAAATCCACGTATAAAGTCAGCGGAATCTCTGCAAACGGACCAAACTATGCCAGAGATTTGCACTCTGATTCGCTTCTACACCTGAGTTTGCATGCTTTTTGCCAGTAATTTTTTTCATGGGTAATTCTTCCCTCAAAATGTGAAATACGAGAGTAGGTTCATAAGTTTCCGGCCTCGCCGATAAGGATTATCGCCTTCACAAAGCCCTTAACTGGTATCATTAAGTAAATAATTGCAGCTGTATCTTATGCTCCTCTGTGTTTAGTTGTTCAGATATAGTTGCATAAAGAAGGCTATGCGCAGAAAATTGGCACGTTCAAAATGAAGTATCCAGCTGTTATTAAGTTCTTCACAAAACAAGGACTTACTCCAAATGAAATTAAACAGCGATTGGACGTTATATGGGGAAGCCTCCCCCTCATATTCTATCGTAAAAGAATGAACCAAACTTTTTCGAATGGATCGAGAAAGCATTGAAGACGAAGAGCGTGCAGGTCGGCCCTTGGAGGTGCTCAATCCTGAAAACATCGCTCTTGTGGAAGGAGAAATTATAGAAGACTGGCGGCTCAAAGTTACAGAAATAGCAGCAAGGTTGGGCATTTCTAAAACAACAGTCCTTCGAATTATTCATGAACATTTAAACATGAATAAGTTTAGTGATGGGTGCCTAGGCTCCTATCCTCTGTCCAAAAGCAGCAACGAGTCATCTGTTGTCGGGTATTTTTAGAGCTCTGCCGTGGCAACGAGGGAGAAGTTCTGCAAACCATTGTTACAGTAAATGAAACTACGGTCCTCTTCTATGATCCCTCGTCCAAAAGAGAATCAATGGCGTGGCGTAAATCTTGCGAAGCACCGCCTCTAAAGGCCAAGGTCACTCACCAAGAAGAGCATGGCAACAATCTTTTGGGACAGTGAAGAAATACTCTTCATTAACTTCAAGGAGAGAAATACACAGTAAATGGGAGTACTATGCTGGCCTACAGACTACGTGTTTTCATCAAAGAGATAAGGAGAGGAAAGCTGAGTGGAGGTGTGTGCCTTCTTCACGATAACGCGCCTGTGCACACAGCTGTTGTTGTAAAGGAAGCTGTGAAGAAATGTGGCTTTAAGGAGATCGACCATCCACCCTACAGTCCACATCTAGCTCCCAATGACTATTTGCTCTTCTCAAAACTCAAGAAAGGCCTTCGAGGAAGGAAATTTAAGTGTGACGAAAAAGTGATGGAGGCTGTTTATGTCCATTTTGCAGATAAAACCACCGACTATTTGGGGGGGGGGGTTATTCTAATGTTAATTCAAAGATGTGAGAATTATATTGCAATAAAACAATATTGAAAATGAAATATAGTTTATGTCTTTATCATATCTAGAAAATGGTTGGACCGGAAACTTATGAACCTATCCTCGTACACGTTCCCCTGAAATGCCCAGAGCCTCAGCAATTTCGAAAGCCTTTAATCGGTGATCTTTCAAAACCACGTCATGCATATTATCGATGATTTCTGACGTGATGGATTATTTAGTCGTCCACTGCATGGGTCCTCTTCCAAGCTTTAACGGTTCCGCGATTCACTTGGAAACAATTGAAAATGAGGTGCAAAGTTCCCTAGAGTGTTTCTTATATCTGTATACACAACAGTACTTAATAACCGCACCAACTTAGACACATGTCTGCACTGCAACAAATAGTTACTAATTCTTGACCAACTCGTATATTATTACACAATTGTTTCAATGGAAGATGCTGGTTTCGATAACACAACTTCGAAACTGCTGCTACAATCTGTGGGTCATTCCGAGAACTTTTCAAATAACCCTCGTATAAAAATCCCTATATGGCTGTTATATATTTCAATACAGGTTTTATTTTAAAATTAATTTGTAGATTATTTTTCTTACCTTGAAGTAGCAATGTTTCATGATATGTTCTATGATTTTCACATGTGAAATATCCTTATTTTTTGACATATAAAATAAAAAATAAGGTTTAACTCAACACTGAGCATAAGAGCTGGTAAAACTTAACTAATTATAAACAAGAGAAAAGATACGCGGAAAAATGTCAATCTACTTAAGTTCCATAAAACGGGTTATAAGCGACCTATTTTAAATTATAATTCAGTTTTCTGGTTGTTACTCTTCTGTGCTATCTTTTTCTTGCTTCCCCGTTGTCTAACAGTGCTTCTTCTCCACATTTATAGTGAAATCTAACATTTTGCACCATCTTTTCAAAACTTCACACAATGCAATACTTCCATCATTAAATACTGTCAGTGTGTCATAACAGCCAAAATATTGCGTGGAAACAAAACTATGCCTTCAGAATTATTGTCTACATTATGCTGCTGATTGATTTGTCTCCTATGTTCGGTCACGACACTATAAAACTTATAAGTATAACATATCAATAATGTCTTTATAATAAAATTTACAGGTTTGTTAATACATCTAAGATTCAGTATGCCAACGTCAAAATGCTATGACTACAACCTTACAGCGTTTTGTTTAAGAAGTTAAATGTATTCATGGGGAAAGATAACTTTTGTAAAATACGAAATATTATAGCCTTCAAGCATTACCAAGCCTAATAAGATTCTCAACATAATTCTACAACATTTTCCATTGATGTTATATCGCTAAGTGGACAGAAATCAACGTGGCTTCGGAATAGCTAGAAAATATAAAACAACACATCACAAATGCAGTACAAAAAGAGCAAGATCGTGCATGCGCAGAAAAGACGCCCTTCAGAAAGAGAATTGCTTTTCCTGTTGTTTTCGCATACGAGGTACCAATCGATAGATGGGGACATATCGAGCTGTCTTGGACTGTACATAACCATTGCAGGTCTCCACGACGTCTGTCGCATGAACGGAACCACCCTCGCCTGGGGGTCATCAACCTTTCTTGTTTCTCGAATGCACTTTATCTACGCCAGTGCATTCGTCGCTAACAAAGACAAACTTCGATAATCGATGTCGCGATATCCATTGACAATCTATTGGCTCCTTGAAGGCAAAAAGTCACGTTACAAGTATTGATAAACTCTGGGAGTTGCTCGGGCCACGACCGACTATATTTGCCAGATCTCACGGTAGGTGAGATACGATAGTAGACAAAACGGTGGAATATGTGGTCAGTGCGTTATTAATTTGCAGTTACCTGTTTTAATGCAGTGGTTTATAGTTGGAAGTAAATCAACAGTAACGTGTTACTTCTATTGTTTTATTAAATTAGTATTGATTTGGTGAAATCACACCAGAAACTTGTTAAATAGAAAGTGTTGAGCCACATGGGTTTGCTTTTGTATGACGGCATAATACCATATTGACTTTCCCTAAATTGCTGTAATTAGAGGAGTGGGTAAAGATATGGCTAAATTTTGAAGTTAATGATGAAACTGTATGTGTATTAAACCTATTGTACGAAACTTTGTGTTTAGGGAGCATATTTTCTCATTTTCCCAGCAAATTTCTCTAATCTACCATCGTATGTGACGTGTGGGTTAGTAAAGAAATTGAAAATCCGGGGGAAAAAAGAAAGAAAAAAAAACGTATGAAGCGGGGTTTGGGTTCAGGTGATGAGAATTTTAGTGAGCCTCGTTTCCAAGTGAGGTTATGCAGAGACAAGTACCCTAGTAATAATATCGTTCATGTTGCTGCTATTAAACACGCGGGGTTGTTTATTGGTTCGTTGCAGCTACGTGGTTTATTACGTTGGTTTATAGTTGGAAATAAATAAATAGCAGCGTGTCACTTGTTTTTTTATTAAGTTAACATTAATTTTGTGAAATCACACCAAGAACTTATGTAATTGAAAGTGTTTAGTACAAAACTGGTTGCTCTTTTATGTCTTAATTATGGCAGTGTAACGCATATCACATTTACATTTTCTAAATGACAGTAATTAAATGAGTAGATAAAGAATTAATTATGAAAGTGTAATGTGTATTAAACTTTTTATACTAAAATTTGTGGTTAAGAATTGTCTTTGTGCAATTTTCCTTATATTATGTGACAGTGAGGATTAATAAAAAATAAAGAGCCTGAAGAACGAATGAATCGGGTTTTGTAGCGAAATGAAGTTAGATTTAATGAATTGTGTGAACAAGTTTCAGAATATTATGTTTCAACTTTTTTATAAGTGAGATTAAGTCAAGACAGGTACATCCGTTTATAATTATTACCAAGGAAGACTATGTCCTTTTACTTAATAGACGATGATAAGTATGATGCTGTCTCATAAGGTGTCCAGTTTTTTGCAAGTTCGTATATTCATATTATTTTTATATTTCGTTTGCGAACCTAGGCAGGGGGGCAACTGTTAAAACTCTTCCAGGACATGGGATGGGTCTGTCTGCGGTCTGCATATCACGCTTGAGTTCCTTTAATCTATCACAAATATACCGGAGGTGGTATAATAGGCACGGCTTCAATACCACAAGGGGATGTTCCCTCTTCGCCCCCAGCAAGAAATTAATTGAACATCGCGCCGGATTATCCTGATATGCTTTATTCATGACGACTTCCCGTTCCATTTAGTTCCCATAAGTGCAACAGACTTCAGAGATTTTGTTCCATTTGATTTGTTTACGGACGTTATAACATCACAGGTCATCAGCGTCCCATTCTATTCAGGGTGTGAAACGGCCGACAAATTTTGCTCAGAGGCCTCTTCTTTCAGGCTTGAGGTTCTTTTTCGTGCCGTAAATGTACAACACGGGACCTACGGCTTTACTTCCCTTCCGAAGGAAGCCATACTTAGGATTTTTACGCCCGAAAAAAAGCCATCGATCCTGGCCGGGTTTGAACCCGCGATCTTGGGTTTAGAAGGCAAGTATTGTTACCACTACACTACCAGGATCGACGACTTCAGAGAGTCCAACGGGATCGAGGATGTCCAGTGGATATGAAGAGCAAAACCTAGAGCGACTTACACCAAGATCTATTAGCTACCCTGACCATGGTCGTCTGAGAACCCACCCCGGATAGAGAAACAGCCCCACGAAATATTCACGAAATGACGACTACATATAGGAACTGCGGTAAGAAGCGGAAATCATCTTGCCGTAATATGGTATTAACTTCAAGCAAACTGTAATTTATTTGTTATCCTTTAATTAATACTTTGATCTCTAACAGGATGATCAGTTAAGCAGGCTATCGCCGAAATAATTAGTGCGCGCTCATGACGAAAGAAGCAGTTCATGGACCTTTGGGGAGATGGGCTTGGTCACCTGATAGTGGCGAAAAATCGAAATCCCGGCAACTGACAACTCAAGAGTTAATCGCTTACGATTCTCTTTTGAGCGGTTCCTGAGGATTGTCCGGTATGTCCATTGACAGCTTGCTGTTTAGAAATGTTAAACGTTCGAAGAGGAGGATGGCAGCCTGCCACTTGCTGTTGTGTGTTTTGCCAAATCACTGACCGCGCCCAATTTAGACCACAAACAGAGCACAAGGATTCAATCCTACAACACAGCGATAGGCTTTGATACATGCACGAATATTAGCTGTTTATTCCTCACAAGCCATTGCTTATAAACTGGCTTTATCGGTGTTGCTCAATGCCAGTAAGTGATAAGCGATTATCTAATAGTATAGTATTTGTTTTCGAGATACAATAAAGAAAATGACAATTTTCGTTTTCTAATTTCTTCAGGTGTCTATGTATATAAGATGACTGCAAGTTTTAAGTCCCCACAGTTTAGTCCACTTCAGCCACTTGGTAACTGGATTCGATCGATTTGCCAATGCACATGCATCTATTTAGCGAATTACGAAAGGAATGTACTATTTCGGTTGTATTCATGAAAAGCTTTATGAAAATGTTCTTTATAATCTCCATCGGTCCTATTTTCTAGGCACCAAAATGGCGAGAAAAAATATCTACATGAGTGTATGTATGCGAGTGTTTAACGCACTAGCGGAAGCAATTTTTTTTTTTTTCTCTCTCAACAAAACTTGCATATAACAAATGATTAACAAACTACGAGGTACGTCCAGAAAGTAAGTTCCGTTTCAATTTATCTCCGCTGCAGCGCTGCGATCGCAGTTCTGCACATGCGCGGTAGACGCTCTGTATCAAGGAGAAGAAACGTGCGCCATTTTGAAATCGCTGTCAGCCACGTACGCTTTGTTGTGCTTGTTTACAATGTCGGTGTTGATTGAAAATCCCGCCGCTTGTGAAATCAGATCTGTGATTCGTTTTCTGAATGCTAGGAAAGTGAAACCAATTGAAATTTATCGGCAAATTTGCGAAGTTTACGGACAAAATGCGATGAGTGATTCAATGGTGAGAAGATGGGTCCGACAGTTCAATGAAGGACGTAGTGAAGTGCACGATAAAGAACGAAGTGGGCGTCCATCTTTGGTTACAGAAGAACTGGTTCACGCGATTGATGACAAGATCCAGGAAAACCGCACGTTTACAATTAGTGCTCTCGCTATGGAATTTCCCCAAATCTCACGATCACTAATTCATGAAATTGTTACCGAAAAACTGAAATTTCGTAAACTTTGCTCACGTTGGGTACCAAAGATTCTTACTGAGCAACACAAAACAAAACGGATGGGTAGTGCACTTCAGTTTTTGACCCGTTATGATGAAGGCGGCGAAGAATTTCTGACACAGGAGATGAAACTTGGGTTTCTTACGACACCCCTGAAAAGTAAGCGGCAATCAATGGAATGGAGGCACGCTTCATCCCCAGCAAAGGTTAAGCCGAAACAAATCTTGACACCTCGAAAAATGATGTGCACAGTGTTCTGGGACTGGAAAGGCATCTTACTCATTGATTTCTTACCGCGTAGTCAAACAATCAAAGCAGATGTTTATTGCGAGACACTTAGGAAATTGCGCCGCGCAATACAGAATAAGCGCCGAGGATTGCTGTCAAAAGGTGTTGTTTTTCTTCACGACAACGCACGACCACACACTGCAAATGTGACGAAAATCCTTCTACAGGGATTTGGCTGGGACGTGTTTGACCATCCTCCGTACAGCCCTGATCTCGCTCCTAGCGACTTTCATCTGTTCTTACATCTCAAGTCTTTCCTTGGCGGTCAACACTTCAACAATGACGAAGAGCTGAAAGAAAATGTTTCCAACTGGTTGAAGACACAGGCGGCAAACTTCTATAAAGAAGGTATACAAAAACTTGTGCCACGCTATGACAAATGCCTGCAAAATTTCGGCAGTTATGTGGAAAATTAGTTTAAGAGTTGTAGAATTTTGTGCAATAAATAAATGTTCTGTATCTGTACACAATTTAATTTTATTACCAAACGGAACTTACTTTCTGGACGTACCTCGTATATTAATCGAGTTCGTAAACTAGCAAAATTCCACCACTGAGGGTAGGGATTAACCTAAAGCGAAAATTTAAAAATCGCTATAGATGCTACAATGTCTGTCTGTCTGTCTGTCTCTCTGAACGAAATTTGGTATATACCATTACATTAAAATAAAAACCCAAAATTAAAAGCAACAACACTCGGGATATACCACTTAAATAAAATAAGGAAATAGCTTCTGAAAATCAGGGAAATAGGACCATTAGAAATGGAGGTATGGGTGAAAACAGAATTTTTGTAATGTCGATTAAGTGGCCCGGGGGAAGATTAGGCTTACGGGGGAATTATTTTTAGCATTAACAATTGGGTATTTGGGCTAAGCGACGAACTCGGGGTTATACGAAATGGTATGGGGAAATGGTCTGCGCATGCGCATGGACAAATAATCGAACTTGCCCTTACAGACATTAGCCGTCTTCAGTACCTAACGGCAGCGGAAAAAGCAGAGTTCCAGGGAAAGTTGGAGCGATTCGCAGTAAAGTGCAAATCTTAAGCGGTAGTATAATATAATCTATTAACCTTGGTAGTACAATAAACGAGAGAACACAACGGTAGCGGAACGCAGAAAAACAAGTAATCACACTCTAAAATTAACTAGTATAGCTTAAATGTTAATCACATTCCGTTTTAGTTGTTATATAGCTAAGTGCAATTTGAAACGTAAAGCTAACAATATAACATGCAATTAAAATGATACAGAAAAAGCATATACTTTTAAGCTTGGAATTTAAGTTTTTTTATTAAATACAAATGTATATCTTTAGTTAGCGTTACATGCTTATTTACTATATTCTCTACTCTAGCGCTCTGTGATATCCTTCACAACTACAACTTGCTGAGGAATTCGCTTATTTTACACATCTCCTGCGTGACGGACTTTCCATAAAGTTTCCATACTGAATGTTTTTTTTTTTTTTAATTGATTTATTTATGGGCGCTCTTTAACATCTCAGGTCATCAGCGTCCCATTCAACTCAGGGCGTAAAACGGCCGACAAATATACTGAATGGTGAATTTCTTTCTAAGTGTTTTGTATAGGTCATTATAATTAAAAGGGCTGGATATTAATCTAACAGAATTCTATTCCTCCTCTCAACTTTGAATGAGATCTTTGTCTTTGGCAATCCAAAATCCAAAGGCCTCTACTGTCAGTATCTTCTACTGACATAATTTTCCTCTATTTACTGACCATATTTATTTGCTGCATTTTACACATACGCAAGTGTCCATGGTTTTCAGTACACCTAATATTAACCTGTTTAACTTTAACATCAGCCAGCTTTCTTGGAATGTATTGTAGCAACTCCCCACCCCCAATGAAGCAGAAATACTTTGCTGTCTTTAAGTTTTACGTCTTCAGAAACTTTTTCCTCCCGACTTTGGACATATCTTTTCTACAGGACTCAAATTCGGAGAGTAGAATGGGTTTCTACTCTCTTTGAATTATTAAATAAATACCATATGTCCACAAAATGAGTAATATGCTTGGGGATGTTGTCTTTCTGAAATAATTTGATAGGCTCCAGAGACATTTTCTCTTTTACAATCGTCTTCAGTGCCAACGACCAACAACGACGGTTCATTTACGTTTAATCACACCACAATAGATCCATTTCCAGGTGTTAAATGCTTGTCCTCAAGGGTTTAATGGTCTGACATCATGTATAAGAAGTCATTAGATCAGCAGATTTTAAATTTGCTCTCTTCGTGTTACATGACGGAATTTCGTATGCTTGAAGAATAATTGATGTACTTCTTAGATTATGACATAAGCTTGCGTTTTTTAATTTTACTTAACTGGCCTTTTTTTTCTTCGTACCTGCAAAAATAATAAATTATTCAATGTCATGCAAACAGCAATGCAGAAATCCAGATGTACTACCTATTTCGAATACAGCTTAGGCAGCCTGTCTACTTTATCGCCCTAGAACAGTCATTCAAGGTGACCAAGTTTCACCATTCATAATCGTGAAGTATATCGGTTTAGTGTGTCCTGCAGTAGAAATACATGATATACAGAACAATGAAGCGTTTACGTAAATGTGCTGCACCAAAATATTATACAGGATGTTTTGGAAATACTTTTACAAACTTTGGTGGCGGATTCCTCACAAAAAATGTTCATATAAGCATATGCCCGAAAATCCTTAGTTTTTGATTTATTAATGAAAGTTTATGTAAGTTAAAATTACTATTTCTATCACAACTTTAATACGGTTATTACCAAATCACATAAATGCCTAACCTTCAACATGCTATTGCTGTATTTTGCGAATGATATTTTGTCATATAAGCATGCACTTTGTGCATCAGCAGACTTGTATCGATAATGTCATTCGATTACTTAACAAAATGAATTTTATTTTCGGTTATGGCTATAAGATGTTAGACTGCACCTTGAAACGCGTCGAAGTAAACGTTCAATAATAACTCGAAAACTAAGGGTTTCCGAACATGTTTATATGGACATTTTTTTCTTGTTTTGGTAAACTTTCATTAATAACTTAAAAACTAAGGATTTCCGGACATATGCTTATGTGGAACTTTTTTCCTTGTTTTGGTGGAAGGAACCCGCCATCAAAGTTTGTAACAGTATTTCCGAAACATTCTGTATATAGCTACAAACAGTTTTACAGTATGACTCAATTTTATGTAAGTAGGTTAACAGAAGTACCCATGGCATGCCAGATGAATACAGAATGCTTGACTCTATAACCCAAGTTTCCTGTCATCTCTGCTTCAAAGCAACCATCTATGCACCACGGCAGGTCGGAAAGTGATCGTTTCGATAGCACTCTTATCAGTACCGCCGCTTTATATGTGAATTTCCGCCCCAGCGCCGCTATCGACCAGTATTCAACCCATATCCATTACAATAGAGGCGACGGAATCACAACAGGGCCATATGGTCAACAATAGGGCCAAAGTCGCTCGGAAGGAACGGTGCACGCTGAACCCTGGCGAACATCGCCCTGGGTCCCGGAAGTACGTCACGGTGTACTACCGCTGCAACTCTACACCGATCAACACGACACGTAAAATGGGTGTGTCCGCAAATGCTTCCTCCATTATATGAGAAAACTTCGCAATTTAATACATCTTCAATTGTTTAAAAAGTGTTGTACTCTTTAGGCGATTACTGTTGCAATGACAAATGAAGGTGGACAAAATACGATCAATTGTACTGACTGAATTCTGAACAAGTTCGCAAATTTCCAAGAGCGTGCTTTGTTTGGCATGTTCTGGTTGAGTAATTTCTCCAGGTTCGTTTTTTAGCGAGAATAGGTATTTGCCAGGTTGCTGCCAAACGCACAATATTTGTACCGTTAAGTAAATGTTGCTTTAAGTACAAAATGTACGATTTTAACTGGTGAAACAAGTCAATTAACACGTTTTGAAGCGTATATATACAAATCTATTGTTATAGCGTACTGCGACGTAAGTGCGGTAAATGCAATACCTACAATAGAGTCAAGGAAAAATTAGAAAAAAAAAAAAAAAAAATGAGCTGAACGGAGTTTATTCTATTTCCGAAGTCTGTTACTCCACATAGACAAGTGGTTATTTAGATCAGTTTGCTTCGTAAGAAAAAATGGCTGATATAAGAAAAACTTTCGTGTCGTTGTTAAGACACTACCTTTAGGAGAAAACAGGGCTCGACGATTCTTGATAGCTCAGTTGGTAAGAGCGTCGTGTTAGTATTGGTAAGGTAGAGGGATAACTTTTTTTAATGTTCTTAATTTGTCTGCACTGTTTCAATATAAACATTTTTACTTTTTATATTAAAATTTTGTGTTAAAACAACGCATACGTTGCACGGTTAGGTTAGGTTAACTTAAGTTTAAAAAAGTACATATATGCAAAACTTGAGTGCTAAAAACAAAAACGTATGCCTTTTTCCCTTTGATTATTATTTACTTTACGTTAGTTTTTGGCTGTACGATTGCTATGTTTCCCTGCGTTACGCATGTTCTATCTGCATGCATTTGTTACACACTACAACTTGGGATCCGCTCTCTCCGTTGCCGTTCGTGGAAGGGGGTGTGACTGGCGCCAATGTTTCGCTTGTCTGTATGAGCAAGTGACACTACGTAGCTTATTTTGTAACATTTTATTTCCTTTTCATTTCAAGTTGTATGATCGAGAATAATGTAATGCCTATTTGTATCCTTCTGAAATAAATAGATAAAAGCAGAAGCATTAACTGAGTCAAAGGATGCAAATATTAAATAGGCATGGAAAACGAGTTATGCCAATGTAATATAGTTTTCTCGTTCGGCACGTTAAACACCCGACAGTAAAAAATTATAGCATTGTGACGTGACTGTTCCATGCTTTCGACTCCCGTCGCTAGCTTTGCTTCTTTTCTTGTCAACAATTATACTATTGGTCCGCTCTCAGCTGTAAGGTTAGCTCAAACGGTTAATTGTATGGTCTACGTAGGAGGAATGAATCAAAATAAGCTCAGTAAGTACATGATAAAAGTATGGCCGTCTAAAGAAACCTATAGCATGATGGTGCGTATTTCATTGTGTTTAGTGAAAAGAAACAAATTAGAGAATTAAGATATAGAGACAGCATAACATTGCACTCCAATTGACAGAAACCGTGCAATGAAAACGAAGCAGAGAATGGAAGCGAGCTAAGAATTTCCATAATGTTTAAAGAAAGAAACAAAAAACAGCATTAGAAAGTTAACATTTTTCTTTGCTATCAGAATTAAGTAAAGGCATTTTTAGTTTTATAATACTAACTTTAAAAAGTAAGTCATCTTGAAGAAGTTGTCTAGGTTGTGTTTACAAACTAGCACGATAACAGACACCTTTGTATGCATTTTGGCGCATATATAGCAAGAATGTATCATTGTATTTATATATCAGGAGAAATAACATTCTTAAAAAGTATAAATTATAGAATAAGAACGAAGATAAACACGTATAATACCATAAAAGTAGAATGTATGACATATGAACTTACAGCGGAAAGAAATTTACGCTTTTTCTTGCGGTTATTTTATTGCACCATTAGCAACGCAGAATATCACATTGAAAAATATTGATGAAACAACTTTTACCACCACTACAAAGCACAATTGTCCTAAAACCTGCGAAATGTTCATTTGGCTAATTTTAATATAGTGTGATGAAGTGGCTACTCTTAGTTTGGACTGGCAGCAGTTTGCAAATTAAGGGAGGCAAACTGGAAATCAAACGATATCTTACTGATGACTTTACCCAATCTTGAATTCAAGGGAAAATTTTCCTCTTTTGGGCTCAAAAGATTTTTTTTTTTTTTTTTTTTTTTTGCTAAAATCTCCTAATCTTATCTAATGTTGTGCAATATATTAACAGAATCTTTAATATCAACGTTTTTGTTTGAAACAATGACATTAGTTGACTTTGGCACAACTATATGGAAAGTGAACATTGACAGGGGGGTAAAACGTATTGGATGAGATATATACCATCACCTCTTTCGTCAAGGCAATGGGATCTTAAGTACTGTATTTAAAATCTACTGCGTTGTAAATTATGGGTGGCAAATTAATCAAACTGCTTCTCAAATTCGTACACTAAAAAATAAAAAAAATAAAAATAAAAATAAAAGGATTTATACAATAACAAATATTAAAGGCATCATGCAAACATGAAATAAATCTCTCTTGTACCGCACGAACTCCACATTCTAATAATTATAAGTGAACGAATCAATGTATTTATGCAATACTCAGTATAACAAATATAGATCACAAAATTATGCAAATTTAATTACTCATTTTACATATACCTATAATTAACAGATTTTTCTCTCCAACTATAAGTGCAGCCAGGATTTTCGGATTTCCTGAAGATTCCCGTCCTATGTGCCTATTGATGCCACTAGAAGAAAAGAACCCCCTTCAATATCCAACCCATAACGCCTTTCAATTTTGTAATCATTATTTACAAATCTGTCTATTCATATTCCATTTCAATTACCGCTTCTGTAGTCTAGCAGTAGCGTTTGCGACTACTAATCCGGAAAGGTGAGGGTTCGATTCCCAGTTAGATTCAGCTGTATGGGTAAGGTTTTTTGAAAGTCTTCCCTTACCCTGAGAAGGTGAATGCCAAACGGCGCCAATGACTTAAAAGAGTTCAATAGTGCACTTCATATCACTAGTTCCTGTTCAAAGACCCCACTAGTGTATCGTATTCATAACCATATTACCATCATCTCCATTGGGACAATGCAGCGGCGCACTATGGCTGTCCCGACCTCAGAAGTCCGCTACAATACCGCATTGCAAGGAGGGAATGCCCATTAATTTACGAGAACTAGGGTCTAGCACTGGGGGAAAATGTATATTTGAATTCATTGACAGTTATCCACATAACCAAACGTGATCTTTAATTTCTCGCAAATTTCACTTCTTCGGCTTGTTTACTGATCCTCCTAAACTATTCCTTTCTAAAAAGAGAGTGGTACTGGAAATCAAAATAATTCTGATGTAGCTATTCTCACCAAAACTTCCACTGATGAGAAGCCTAAACACTTCCTCCTTTCCCCCAAAATGAACTTCATGTTCCATAACAATCGTAGTACATCTTTGGTACAAGAGATGAAAAGCTTGTTGTATTCAAGTTGGAGACAAAAGGTTAAAGCAACTTAAACAAAAAATCTGCTAGAAAGATTACCTTATTCATCCCCATTAAAAAGTTGAGAATGCTTCATTAAGTTGCTGTTGACAATAATGCCGAACTTGAGAGAACGAAGATATATCGTAATCACTATAAAACGGTGCTAAATATTCAACAAAATTAAAATACAATATATAAACGTATTTTTCAACAAAGTGTAATACTTCTCTCTTTACTAAAAGAGGGTTTTCGCTCCGAAATAACAACTTCAGCAAATGTGAAACACTTTCGTTTTTATTGCTGTGTCAGGACTCCAGTTTCATCTCCTGTTTATGAGAACATTTTGTACAACAGCAAACTGCACACATTTATCGTTTAAGCTACTCGTATATATCTCCAAAGGAAAACTGTTGCATCACAGATATACTCGCATGTCCGTGCTCTGCATTTACTCTCTGATAGAAAACAAATTGTGTTGTGCACGAGTTGGACATTACGACCACGGTTCAAATTAAGCCTGCTTCTCGTTGAGTTACAATCACATTAACCCCCTATTTGTTCAAGACTTTCCAACACTTAGCCACATATTTTTTGTGAGCATTAGTATTTTCAAGCACTTCAGCACGCTTCTGTTTCGTAATAAAAAGTATAAATACTGGGGATTCTTACTATATTCGTTCGTTAAAATAATCGCCACTATTTTCAGATTAGTTTGGCCATCACAAAGACGATGAACGATAGGATTTTTCACAGGCTGTAAATTTTCAGCAAGCCAGAATAAAGAGATCCTACCCAGTCTATCATTTTAAGAGATAAAAGTCTAAATTACTATTACATGCAAAAAAAGCATATATTTATTTTAAAAAATGCTCAAATTAAAAGATTTTACTGTACCGAATATATTTTTCTATTGTCATCTTTTTATCTATTTTAAAAATCGGACTAATATCTTCAGTAAACGCAAGAAATTACTGCAATTTCAAAAATCTTTCCGTTCTTATGGCAATTTTCTCAAATGTTCAATTTACATTTAAAGTTTCCAAAACCCTTTCGTTTAATTGTTGCTAGTTTTGAACATTTTGTGACATATTAACTATTTATAATAAAAAAAAGTCTCCAATCCTTATAGTAACTTAAGTTAACCTATAGCCATATACTTTTATAGCTTTATTAGAAGTAGTTTTATCTATTCTTTTTCTTTCTTTTTTTCCATCTTCTTCTCTTTTTTTACCCCAATTAAACTATTTATTGTACTCGTAATAAAATTATTTTAGTGTTCCAAAAAAGAGCATTTAATTTTCTTTGTTTAAGAAATGGCAAAATTTACAATCATTGATACACATTTTTATTTATTTAGTGAACATGAAAGATTTGTGAAAACCTGCTCTTTATGCATTGAAAATGTGTGCAAAAGAAGTTTGTAAGAAGGCAAAGCCTAAAGACGTTTCCTTGAGTAGACATTAACATTTGTCTTAAACCTAAGGAAGCAGCAATCACATTTGTTATACTGTTGCACGTGAAAATAAGCAAAGACGTTTCACTTTTCAATACGGTTTGCTTTAGGTATATTAGTTAACCGAGATTTGAATGTATTGTGATGTGAATTGATTATCCCGGTATGTGAACTTGTAAGTTTCTAACAAGGAACATGTCAATACCCTCATGTCGAAACATGCCTCAACAATTTTCCAGTGTCATCTATATGGTATAAGAAGTTCATGTTCTAGAAATGAGCTGCTGTTTTCAACTGCAAGCGCCCGAGATCGAAACTGGAAAATGTCGGGTCGATGAAGTGGAAGAGTAGGAATTGGACTTCCTTTAACTGCAGCACGGAGATGACTGACCGTCCCTTTTGGCGTCTTGTAAGGACGAAAGCAAAACAAAAGTGACTGGTGTTGATGCAGTGATTAACACACAAGTTCTTTCGGCACCATGCACAACAAATAATCCCGCCATTTTCACATTCTTCTCCGCGTATTCTCACATTTGTTTGCAGACAGAATTTAACAGGTATAATGGACTCGGGGGGTCGCACTGATGCATATTTGGTTACAAACCACGAATATTTAATCATGTTCTGAACTGCGAGGAAGAAATTTGGTAATAAATATATGACTGCATTTTCAAAATACTGTTCCGGTGAAAAACCTGGAAATGAACGTTTTCATTAGCTGTTAAAATTTCAGTTAGACGGAAGAAAAACTTATCCAGTGGTTGAAGTTTCCCCTTATTTCCTGGAGGAATACCTTGAAGACATGTAGTATCATTATAGGCAGTCCACGAATCAAAAAGTAGAGCACAATTATTTTTAGAGCAGGGAAAAAAGGCTCATTAAACCAGCATCTCAACTCCTCTCCCCCCTTTCCCCCGTGGTGCTATAAAATCGGAAGAACTGTATATTTCAAGGTTTCTTTTAAAGGAAACATACGCATACTTTTAATTTCAGGTGACAGTCTAGCTGTTATAAACCAGCAAGTCTTTAGTTTTCTAATGACTATCGTAGGAGGAACGATTAAGTTCTGAGGCAATTTTTTTCACACCAGCCCTACCTGCTGCGTCAACCGACAACCTTCCCTATCCTATAATGTAGTCGAGGTTTTGTATTGATACTTGGGGAAGGGCTGCGTCTTTTTCATTTCACTTTTTCGCTTTACATTTTTTCCTACGAAGGGCTTCGCTTTATCTCGCAGGGGTGACTTGAATGAGGTTTTCCCCCTCGGGTATGGTGTTTCAGGGTAGAGTTTTTTAATCTGTACATGGCAGTACTTCAAAAGAAAACCCACAATCACACCAACATTCTTGCTACCAGCTAAATACCACCACCAACAAATCCCCAAATCTCCCCCATCGTGTACTCTCTCCATGAAGTAGGTCGTCGCAGTGCTTGCTTGTGGTGCTGATGGCGTGCAAACAGGCGCAGATTTAACGGAGGAACACTTTCTCTCGTTTTACATTAGGAAAGTGGTTAGACAATGAATGCTAATGTTTAATTTTTATACGCTGTTAAATTACATCACGAAGGTAGTATTCAAAAGTCAACATTTAGAGCAACGGCGATCAACTGCAAAAGATCCTGATGGGTCATAGTGAAAACAACCAGCGTTGATATCTCCACAAAGGCGCTTGGATTACTTTCAAAGAAACACAGTTTGTATTTGTATAGAAATATGTGGTTTTTAAATGAAATGTTTGGCCAGGCTTTTCAGTAACCCAAGTCTTCCGAAATGATGGATTGAATATTTCCATAACTTATCCTAACCTCAGAAGTTATTTAAGAAATCGTCAAACACCGGTCACACTCGATAAGATCCGAAATTTGTTGCTACACTCGTTGGCGACTTACTTACACAGTTTCTCGACTTTCAATGAATCGTTTGTGTTACTCGTGTATCTGTGTCTTAGATAGCAAGTTATCCTCAAATGATGTTCCTTAATCTTTGCAAAATCTTGGTCGGATTTACAACATCCTGGGCTAAGAAAATACGTTGCGCAGTCGACGAATGTACCTCTTACTCAGACCTAGTGCTATGGACAAACGAAATAGCTGTGCAAGGCGAATCGGCTACTCCTGAAAACTCTACTCTTACAAAATTGAAATTCCGGGTTATATTTGAATCACCCAAGTAGTTACCGCAGAGGTAAATAGATGCATGTCGAAAAGTAAGGATAATTTATAATGACTGTTACATTCAGACATCTTCATACACATCATCACATATTTGAAATGCTCAATAAACGCATGAACCACGGGATATATTTATTCTAAAACTTCCAATTTGTGTACGAGCACAACTCTAAAACATGAAAAACAGAAAGCATTAATCTAAAATAAAATGAACAAGATAATGAAAATGAAAAATTGAACGTTTTATATATATAGCGATTTCAAGCGTGACTTTATCTTAAGTGTTTTGTCCTTTTAAAGCTTCTATAAGTATTGTTAATTTTATATATATATATATATATATATATATATAACTTCACATTACGTGGGTTCCTCGAATTCTCACCGAGGATCAAAAGGCTTTTGGCCAATACCGGGATAAAGGGAAAAAAATTCTGTATCGAATCTTAACCTACGATGAAACCATAATTGCACCTCTATAATCCTGAGTCGAAGCAAGCGAGCATAGAGTAGACAGACAAAATAGGAATCTGCTCCAAGCTATTCGAGAAATTCTCCTCCGTTCGATACAGCTGGACATTATTGGAACACTCTCCCTATAGGCCAGATCATCGCTTTGCGATTATGAAATGTTTAGACCGTTAAAAGTAGCACTGTGAGGTCGGCGATTCGACAACGATGAACAAGTGAAAGAAGAATTCGTGCGCAACTGGCTGCAAACCCAAACCCACTCTTTCTTTGAAAATGGGATTAAAGGTGTAAATTAGAAATTAAGTACAAAAAATATACGTTTATTTAATTTTGTTTGAACAAATTACGAAAAAAATCCGGCTTGTATTTGATTCACCGTCTACATCATATAGTTTGCAGACTTCTCTTTTAATTAAATAAGATTATTGGTACGCGCATAACTTGCTAAATTTTCTGTGGTTAGCAGTGAATGAGTATTTCCATTTCAGTTTCTGTTTTAAACTATCATTTCAAAACGGGTTTAAACTCTCTTCCGCTTTTGCTTTCGTTACTCATCTCTATCCGTGTCGGTGCAAAATAGTGGTCTTGGTTTGAAAAATTTCTCCTGGAGTTCAAACTTCTCATCAAACATTACACTTGAAACAGTTTCTATCTCCTGACATTCAACGCAACTCCTTCCAAAATCTGCTCTTGAACAGATTAATGGTGCCACTTGCACCAACAGTAATTAAAAGGAAAAGTAGAAAAAGAAGAGCATAAGAAGAATGCCGAAGGTCACCACAAACCCTCTCGCTCTTCCTTCATACTTAACCACCGCTCGAATCAACTACGTAACTTTGAAGCATCGCCCGGCTCATCTGAAGTGTTTCCCATCGATTTTGTTCTTCCGAAAGACGCCAAGAACATTAAGTAAGAGCCTAGCGTAAATTTTCAAACAAAAAAGAAGCGACACTGCGCCGCCCTGCCTTCTCTATAACGGTGACTCAACATTTCTGAGTGTATTAGAAACCGGTTCGCGCTGTCCATGTTAATGCACCAGCATTGTAAATACTCAAGTTGGATCTTAATATCTAAGTGATTATAGGCGGGGGAGGGGTGCGCTAAACTAAACTTTCTCTCTAAGGTAATGCAGCAAATGTTTCCAATTTAAACTTACATTTATAATCCCCAAAAAATGTTGGAAATCACACAATTTGTAGTCCGGGCAAAGGTGCACATTTTTGGATTGAAAATTCATTCTATAGTACTCGTAAAGTTTCCTACATCATCGTCATAAAGCAGTTATTGCTACAAGCGACGTTTCGAGAAGATTGTTCTCAGTTGTGTCTCTATAAATTCTTCAACAAGACTTACTATTGTGCAATATTTAAATAATAATAATAATAATAATAATAATAATAAATTTAAAACAGCAACAAAATGGTAATTAGCTCAATGAAAACGGACCTGACTTCATTCGTTCTCAATAAGAAAAGCAACAGCACAGAAAACTTGTCTTATTTAAACAAAGCCCTCGTATAGTTGTTGATTTTTGATGGAACGAATTTCACTGTTTAACATTTCTAGAGATTTCTTTCAAGAAGGAAGAGACCATGGATTAAAAACATGTAGTAACCCAAAGACTCACGACACACACTACATGCGGTGTGTGGTAGAAAATCGATTCTACCTAATTTCTGACCTCCCCCCCCCCTTGTAATTTCATCGGTATGGAGGCTCATCTTGTCCCATTGTATTAGAACTTGTCTTCGAGTATCAAGATATATCTGGATCAAAACTGTATAAATCATTTATCTGTTGAAATTAAGACCCATTAAAACCAACTAAAATTAAGTCTTTGTAATTTAATTACACATAACTTAACGCACAAACCAACTCCCGTTTAACAGCAGCCCAGATGCTTGGCAGAGCGAACCAATGCTTTGAGATGTCAAGTTTGGAGTAATAAATCCGTTTTCCATCACATGTGCCAAGTGTTAATAAATTTATCATCCAAGAGATACGCGATAAGCTGATAACAGCCCACACCTTAAGAACTGCATTCTAACATCAGACCTGACAAGTTAGGGTTAATCTCTGCGCTCAGCTTGTTCTGGTGCCAATGCTATCGAATTTTTGGCAGGTATTCGGCTGCTTCTGGAAACATTTACACATTTAATAACAACAAACTTCTTTATAAAACACGAGCTGTAGTACGTTTTAAACCCTCAGTGTAAATTATTAATAGCAATTTAATTTCAACAATAAATGTATGATTGACCTTGACTTCCTTGCAGTCGGCTCTCAAATCCTAAACTTCCGAACATTTAAAAGCAGCAATAGAAAACCACCTTTAGAAAACAAGCATAAAGATAGGTAGCGATTAAATTGCAGCTCTTGACTAAATACTTTATTCAGGATTGTGGTGATTTGTTTGATTACACCGTTTAATTGTTGAAATTTAATATTGTTTGTTTTAAATTCTAGAAAAATCTATTCTGATTAACGAATCGGTATTACAATTTTGTTATATATTATGTCTACTTCATAGCGAAGTAAGAAAACGTCATAGTTCTGCTAATACTTTCTACAGGTATATTGTGCAATTTATATATATAATACAATCTATAAATGTTTTATTAAAATATATAGGGCAATGATTCCCAATCTTTTTCCGTTCGCGGAAACCTTGGGAATGAGATTAGAAATTCGGGGCATCCCTGTTGATTTTTACAAAATTGTTAAATTATTTTAAATTTTTAACTTTCATTGAAATGTATATGGGTGGTGTGTGTGTGCGCGCGCGCAATTATGTTCAAATAAACACTCCATAACAGACAACAGAATACAGTTCCTGTTTAATAATAACTTAAAATTTATGGCCTGCCATTGGACAAAGTATACTATACAAATGTTTAATATACACTGACTATGAATTATTAAATTAAACAAATATAATTTCAAAAGTAGAGGACAACAATGGAATTGTAAATAATTAAAACCTTTTTGTCTTATTACTGTGAGACTGGTGGTTGATGCTGTGAACACAAGTGTTAGATACCAGACCTAGCAGTTGACAACGACACACACACATACCGTTCTCAAGGCTAAGCAGTCCATTTCTTGCACTGAATTTTATCGTCTTTGTTGTGAGTTCCGTGGTATGAGTGATTTCATTGTTGCCGTGTTTTCAACGTATTGAAGCTTAGTTATTCTTTGTATTATTGTACAATATAGTTTTAAATGTGATCAATTAACTAGGTGTTCTGTTTTTGGTTGTTCTAATTACTCTGGTTTTGATCCTCATGTATTATCACTATTTTCCCAAAAAGTAATTTTTCCCGAATTTACATAAAATAAAACTGTTGAATTTATTTGGCCGTCTCTTCTTATTGATCCATGGGTTGGACATCTGAGACCAAACTTTAATGATTCGTTTTCCTCTTCTTCATCACCAATACCAGTAATTGATATACTGTATTTAATATATATGTTATAAGTAGTCCCTATATTTTTGTTTATTCCCAAAATATCTAACTGTATTCTAAGATGTTGCGGCACACCAGCTGGGATAGTATAGAGGAATGAATTATCAAGATACAGTACTCAGACTTACGTTTGACTTTTTAAAATTATGTTGTCTAATGGAATTAGAGACTTTTTAGCCAAATTTACCAAATTTCAGCTTGGGAACACTGCTAAGGCACTGGTTCCCCAAGCGTTAACGGCGGTCTTTATGTTGCAGTGACGCAACAAGTTCTTCTGGCAGTCTAAAGAGTAATTATTGTTGGACTTTCTTTCAAAACGCTACTATGCTCTCGACGTCTAATACTTTGACCCTTGGAGGATGTTACAGAATTCTCAATAGCTATTATTGAAAATGCTGGACCATCATTATGCTAAATGCGTTACTGACGACTCGTTTGACTTCCACCTCAAAACCTTTTTTCGGGCAGCGGCAGCAGTTTCATAATCTAATTTACAACTGTGCTTAAGGATTCCAATCTCGAACGTTGTAGGCTTCAGTTTGTGTTCTTTCAATTAATAGCTAACTCCATATACGCTCTCAATAAGCAATAATAAACAAATGCTGCTCAAAACTCCAAAAGAAAAAAGAGACAGAGAGGAAGACAGAAAAATGACATGACTTTATCCGACACCTTCGCCTCAGAAGAATTCGAACACATTTCTTTAAAAAACCACCACAGAATTGAGTCTCATGGACTTAGCTTGCATGAAATATGTAACGGATCTGAAATAAGCATTTTCCATTGTGCATTTGCAATAACAAAATGTCAATTTTCTCGGTATTCTTAAAAATTAAATAGAGACAGATATGCCTATAGAAAGGAGTTCTTTCAGTGAAGATTTCTCCTATTTCCAGCGAAGTGCGTATATGTCTATGACGTTATCCTAATGGGGTTTTCCATACATCGGCATCTTGATCCTTAATCCAGTTCTCCCCATTACAGGATGGAAGTAGATAAGTTACTTGCACGCACCTACAACAGGACCCAGCGATCAGTACCACTGGTTGGGCGGCCTAATTCATCTATTAGTCTCCCCAGTATGTGGTTGGTTAGAGCCCATTTAGGTAGCTCACCATCTGTCCATTGCCCATGAGAAGTGGGAAAACATTCCATGGAATCCAACCCACACAGACGACTCCCGAAAGAGACTTGGATGTTCAGTGCATAATAAATACCACGTGTGTTTCGAGAGCCCGCAGAGCTCGCATCGCAGCATCTGTAGGGGTTGGAACTCCCCCTACAGAGGCAATGACAGAACTTAATCTAATCAATTTCAAAGTCGACGAGAAGCTAATGCCCAACAAGTGGTTTATCCGATTAGTTGTTAGGGTAGGGAATGGATCCATTTCTGAGATGGATTCTACGAAGATTTTCTAGAACAAGGAGAGCTTTCCCCGCCTCGAGAAAGACGGGATCCTCTTGGAAATTTACAATTGCTGAAGTAAATGACAGGCCCATACGCCATACACGAACTACCTGTTGTCCTGGTAGTGCAGTGGTAATCATACTTGCCTTCTAAACTCAAGATCGTGGGTTTACACCCGGCCAGATCGATGGATTTTTTCGGGCGAAAAAATCCTAAGTATGGCTTCCTTCGGAAGGGAAGTAAAGCCATGGGTCCCGTGCCGTACATTTGCGGCATGGTAAAGAACCTCAAGCCTGAAAGAAGAGGTCTCTGAGCAAAATTTGTCGGCCATTTCACGCCCTGAATAGAATGGGACGCTGATGACCTGAGATGTTAAAGAGCGTCCGTAAATAAACAAGCCAAGAGAGAGAGAGAACACTACCTAAGGTTAATGGTGCATTGACAATAGACAGAAAACCACACCAAAACAAACAAGTTCTTTCAAACTACTGATAGCCTCGTACGCTAACAATCTAGAATGAACAGTCAGTTGATGCACTGCTGCTACCCCTAATGTATTTTCCTAGAGAAAATAATGAGACTTTATCACACAAAGCAAATTATTTTTATTTATACATTAATCGGTTTGCACGTACCTTCACATCAATCTTAAACTTCTATTATAGGTTATTTTTGAGGAGTATCAGTTTGAAAACCTGAAAAGCTGTCTTGTTTTTCCTCGTAGTGCAATGCCGATCGAAGCGACAGCGCAATTTACTAGCGCAGGGGTGGTTCGTGACGGAAAACGGGGCGTCGCCCACCGTGACGATGTGCTATTAAAAGACAGGGAAACTGATGCATTACGAGTTCATATTTTAGGGGAAATGGCACTTTAACGGTTATGCTGCTTCTCTCCGTGTAGGTAGCACAACATAAACAATGTTTGCCTTTTACACATGCTTACGAAGTTGTTTTACGCTATACATTAATTTGTGCTTAAACTTATCAGTTACTGTGTTTCCTAATTGCAATTCTGCAGGAGAAAATATTGGAAGAGTGAGAAGTACTCGCCATTCTAAGCACTGCTCAAACAATGTCCTACATCATGGTACCCTCTGATCCCAAGCAATTATTTCTTGCAATGCATCTTTCATAAATTTACTATTTTTACCAGCTATCTATAACTCATTTGAAGAACGATTCAAACGCATTCATGCGCAAAGAATATTTTTGCTTTAGTGGTGTAGATGAAAATTTTTACATTTTAAAACGTCAGAAAAGTTAAGAGAATTGACAACGAATCCTTTTAAAAGTAAATGACTACCAAGCTTTGTAGTAGCTGACTCACAAGCATCCGAAGAGTGCCATGATAGGATATTTCTTTAAGAATGATCTGTTAAAATGCATGTAGCTACATCATGATCTTTGGGAACTAAACTATTCCTAATTTACTACCTTTCCCATTAACAATGTACTGCAAATGACTATCTGCGACCTAGTCAGCAATAACAGATATACAGGGCGTTCATTTCAAAACTTGTCAATCTATTTACAATAAATCTAATTAAAAATCTTCAATTTAAATATTGAAGAGGTCCAGGATTAATATTGCTGTTGTTTTAATTTTGACAAAATAAAAGAAGAAAAGTCAGGTAATTGTAGGATGAAAATAGGATTAATTTAAGTAGTATCATATTAAGAAATCTGCTACAACCGCAATACAACAATGGACTAAGAAAGAAAATCTGAAGAAACTTTCCCGATCAAGAACTAGGTACATTTTTATCAAAATATCTGACAAAAACCTCGATAAGATTTACTGAGTAGGGATAGGAAAGCTACCGAATGACTAGACATTGGTCGTTTCCGAAACATCTAAAACAACGGAAATCTCATTGCTGTCCTATTAGAGAGGGAAGCTCTAGAAAGACAAAGAACATCTATAATAGAATTCAGTCATTTAGGAGATGTAATTCCTAAGTTTGTATGAAAGATTCTACAGTTCATGAAGTTCTATATCTGAAACTACAAAGTTAGGGTTGAAGAAATGGACAAATGACGCTGTGTCTCTAATGTCAAAGTATATTATTGCTATACATTCCAAAGCCAATCTAATAAATACTTTGTATAGCCTTTTTCGGAACTCCTGACTACTCCGCTTACAATGCTTTGTTTTTTCTTCCTTTTTTCTCTCCTGTAAACATCATTTTTAAATAGTTAACTAAAACAAAACACATCTTATTTCATTAAGTGCTTAATAATTTTTGTAGTTTTATTCTGTCCAAATTCAAACAACGTACAGGTTGTTGATAAGCAATGATAAAATACTTGAGATAAGAAAACAACTGAATCCTCTTTAAAATACAAGTATAATAAAGAATGGGCGTCATTTGAAATTTCAAAGCTGAGGCGAGACCTGAAACCTCAATTGTTTTACGCTTCCTCTTCAATATAAAAAGTAATACGTTTTTTGTTAAATTTATGTTAAACGGTACTTAATCAAATTGGCAGGATGAAAGCTCTGTATAACATACGAGTGTATACTTTATTTCTTGCTCAATTTGTTTTGGATATATTTCGAATATGCAAGCCTCGTCAAGGCATGGATTTTAGAGGAAGGTCTGGGGTTCGATTTCTGTTAGGACCGTCCTCCCTAACCTAGTTTTATTTTTCCCCCGGGTTTTCCTCAGTCCTCGAGGAGTTACCCTAAACTTAAGCCCGGAACGCTTCCTTCCTTTAAAAATTAATCCTTTCCCTGTTCCGGTAAATATTATTCCTTTCTCCTGGAAGTGCCCCCACTATGGGGCAAAGACACAAACATCCCTTGAGCAAGTTTGAAGTATCAAAATATCCTCTTCCGACCTAACAATTTAATCCAATCCAAAAACTAAAACATATTCTATGTTCTTGAGCTGCCATGAAATTTTACGAGCTAATTTAGAAAAAGGACGTCAGCAAAACAATGGTTATCTGTGCTGGTTTATTCACATATTATCCTATTGTTTATTTATGCGCTCCTCCTTGACTTACTCCACAGAAAATGCGTTTTTAGTAGTCTTTATAAGAGTGCATAAAACACCTTGATTAGTATATATGAATAATTAGTGTCTCGCGTTTATTTAGGCAATGCCATGCCCTGAAACTACCTCTGCTGTTTGTCACAAAATAATAAACTGAACACTTTTGATTCTACATGTAGTGAACACTCCGACCTGATCTCAGCGTCCATGCCCCAGAGTATGTGTCTTTGCCATCTCCGGATGAAAAATTGTGGTTTTTAAAATGCGCTAAATTCAGAAACTTAGAAAACCAAACTTTCAGAAATGCAAAATAAAATGTTGGAAATGATTGCATCCCTGAAAGAAACGAATGTCTGTGGCATTTCAATGCCTTCCCCACTACACTTGAGTCCTCTACATAAAATTGCTTGACCTTTCAATGTGCTGGTAAAGAAAAAGCGTGCTCAAAAGGTTCACGTTTCATAGCGCTAGCTGCAAAACGAGAAGAAGTGCACATATGTACGGTAGAGAGAAGGAAAAGCTTGCTTTTTCAGTGAATGGTATATTTTCGTTTGGAAAGGTCAATAGGTCACAGCATAGAATGACAAAAAAGCTGAATCCGCGGTGACCCTGCTGCTCCAAATCCTAACCCAATGAAAGCAATTTCTATTCCTAAGTTCTCTCATGCTCAGAGCAATCCCTGCTTCACTGCTTTAACACGAGCGTCACTTGAAAACTCAAGACGAGAACCTGGGTCAATCCTTGGCTATAAAAATGGTGCAGGGGAAATGTCGTAAAGAGATCATTTTCGAGTCCCGATTTTGTGTGGTTTAAAAAGTAGCCTAAATCAATATAGTCACTTAAGCGTGCTTTTTGACCATTCTCCTTCACTTGCAAGAGTATAAATATGAGTAGAAAGAAAATAGACGCCACTTTCCTTTTAACAACTTGTCTTTTGGTGACAATTATCGATAATCAGAAAACAAGCAGTGGAAAGTGATATAATGAAGTTTACCTTCGCACGGTTCCATAAACAGCGGGCAAGGACCGGGCTAAAGGGGCATTTTGTTGCATTGTGGTAATACCTCTGCGCTTACTGCTAACAAAGCACAAAGCAAAACTGTTGACGCATCCACCTTACAACCCCTATTTGCACATCACGATCTTTTCTTTTTCCCAAATGTGAGTCACTTTTGAGGCAAGTTATTTTCTAGCCCTAAAGCAGTCTATACCTACATAGAGAAATTGGTTGCAGTGCCAGAAAAAAAGTGCAGTGGCTGCTTTCAGAAATGCTATGAACCAACGCCCCAACTATACATTTTCTTTTTCTACAATTGAAGTTTTTTTCTCCTGATTAACGTGCGAATTTAACATTAACCTCCTTCATGTTCTTATCAAAAGTAAATTTAATTGTCCACAGTGTAGCGGGAGGCATCAACGATACGTGAAGCACCGAAAAGAGGTTGGTAAAAACAAAATACAATCGCATGTGGAGATATTACGATGCACATGTATTGGTACCTACATTATCCTTGTATACAAAAAAGTGAGAGATCATTAACATATCTTTTCGAATACGCTGCCATGTTTTAAATTCCAAAAGCTTACACAAATCGCTGTGCGCAGAACAGATCGCAACGTATACGGTTACCTGGGATACTGCGAGAGCTCTCCTTAAACTCTCCTTAATCGCAGACCAACACGTTCTATCCTGCATTTTTTCAATGGCGTGCCCTATAACACGCTGTTATTTTTGACGGTATTTTTCATGCATCCTGTACAATATTTAATGCCGAATTTTACGGTCGCCCAGTGTGATGGAACGACGAAATACTTATCGTGTAATAAAAATGTAAAATAACATCGTACAACATTAGTTCTGCACATCAGGCAAATCTGCGTTCACAATGAGCTAAATATAATTTTAAAACACGCGCGAAGTATTCTATAAGTATACTATACAGTTTCGTTGGTTATCTATATAAACATATATTATCGACTTAGTTTATTGTAGACCCAATCATTTAAAATTATTACTCAATTTAATTTGTTCCCCCCCCCCATAGTTTTCTATTTCTGGTACTTCATTAAAGATGCGTGTAGTTATTGTAGTTATTATGATTAAATTTCACTTTCAATTACTCAAATTACTATTCAGTTATTTCAGTTGAAAACTCGTATTACATAACTTTATATGACACGTAAACAAAAATTATTAAATAAATAAATAAAATGGCATTGTCTGTGCGATTTCACCTTCTTTGACCATTAAGGTCGAATAAAATCAATTTCTTAAAGTGAACGAGCAAATTAAAGCTATTGGGGCACCATCAGTTATACAATTGCCAACTCCCACGACATTTTCCCAGTCTATGGCGGGTTGTGCCCTTTGCTTTTCACTCCAAAGTGCTCGTAGGCGAAACGTTCTGAACTTGCAAACTGACGCAACCTTTATCTTACAGGATAATGTTTTCTAGTGTCTAGTCCTATAACTGGCAATGTTTCACTGTTCTTCTTTGCACCAAACCACGAGACGCAGTTTTCATGGAAGGCATTCATACGCACGATTCTCCGTTGTGACAACAGGAAAAGCAGGGAGGGTGAGCGTGGTGTCCCGCATATGATCGATAACCCATTTGTATGTGAATCAACACTTCCTCTACTTTGTATATATTCTGAGTGGGTACACTCCTTGCAGAACTGTGCCTGCACCTGTGTTGTCCTTGTTCTCGGCTGCCATATTCTTGCAAAGATAGCGGTTAATTGTCAGAATTTAATAGAGATTTATTCTCCCTCGTCTGTCTATACAGCTGCAGTGATTCACATGCCAGTTTTGCAGAGAAAATATCGAACATTTTGACGATTCTGCCGCATTGACTGGCAAGGTTGAAACACTCCGCCAACGGATGTTTCTCCAATTATGAAAAAGGTTAAATGTTTGTACAATGTACTGAAACGGGGACGCGGACCTCTGGTATATCCAACCTCATGTGAAATGAGATAAACAGGCTAAAACACCCTACCCTCATGCCATTCCGGTATAGTCCGTATTGCTCACTACCCAAGTGGCACTTTCCGCTCGTGCGTGTCCAGGGCAATTTACAATTACTCTCCAGGAGGCTTTACTATTGAATCATGACCATAGAACGCCACGGTAGCTGAGGTCGTTAAGGCTCAGACTCGTGAGCGGAGGTTTGGGGTTTGATTTCCACCAAGGCCATCCTCTTAGAGTGGGTTTTTTCCAGGTTTTCCTCAGTCCTCATAATTGGTAAAACCGGGGAAGTGCCCTAAACTTAGGCATAGAATGTTTCCTTCCTTAAAAAAAAATACCCTTTTCCAATTTATCATTTCATCTCATATAGCAATAGTGTCCACAACCTGTAGTGCCTCAGTAGAAAAAACGGGCGTTAAAAACTGTTATAATGACCAGGAAGAAAGGCAGTAGTCCGAATGCATCAGCGGCCGACAGCCTAAAGGTTTCCTTTGAAATGAAAATATAAGATGAAGCAGGGAAAAGCAGTAAAGAGTAATGTGCTAAATAAAATCAGAAAAAGGAACAGCTGTGAGATAATCCCTGAAAACTGGTGCTCAAATCAACAATATACCTGTTGATTGATTTGATTTTTTTTATTTACGGACGTTCTTTAACATCCCATGTCATCAGCGTCCCATTCAATTCAGGGCATGAAACGGCCGATAAATTTTGCTCAGAGGCCTCTTCTTTCAGGCTTGAGGTTCTTTATCGTGCCGTAAATGTACGACATGGGACCCACGGCTTTACTTCCCTTCCGAAGGAAGCCATACTTGCGATTTTTACGCCCGAAAAATCCATCGATCTTGGGTTTAGGACACAATATACCGGAACGACCATATTTTAGACTATGATGGGATAAGAAAAAATGGAACAAGAGGAGGATGTTTCGGTAATTCGGTCAATGTCTGTGAGAGCAAAGTCGGCTCCCCCAAAGGCGAACCCCGGTTGGGTCCTCTATGTAGAACTCGCCAGATGCCAGGACAGGAAGGTCTGCAATCACCGCCATGCCGCTCTGCACCAGCGTGATTGACGCTATACTTGCGATACTGTAACCAGAGCTATGGAAGGAAATGTGAAATAGAAGAGCGGAAAATTGAACCGGAATTTCCCGAGTCCCAAGCGTTACTGCCTGAGCTACATCTCTCGGTATATATATTTTAAACTTACATTAGCCTTTGCTTCAGTGATTCCCTTCGCTGTTTATGGGATCAACTTTGTTTGCCTTTCGTTTCATTTATTAGCTTTTGTTGGCAACCTACCAATTTTTACACTATATCTAAGTACAATGAGCTGGAATCCATTTAAAGCAATGTTTTACACAAATTTAGAATTTCCTCAAGTGTTAAGCAATTTAAAGTTTGTTTTTCCATCTAGTAGTAGACCGTGTAATAAAATGCTTGAATAAAGCCTGAGAAGGTCCACTCTCAAAAAGATTTTGCCTTTGTCATTTCCTATTACGATTTTATCTTTGACCCCTTAAGGCAACAATGAAGTGAAATTAGGGAAAAGAATGACCAAATATATTTAAAAAAAAATTTTTTTTTGTTCCGCAGGATCTGTGTAAACTAAGCGAATTCCTCACAGTTGAGTAACTTCAAAAAAGTATATTAAATTCAAAGTATGGCCTCATTAATTAACGAAATGATATGTTATGACATCACTGTGTGATATTAGGGGAACAAAATTCTTGCAATCTATAAGATAACCACCGATAGACAAAGCTATACTGTGTGGTTATTTTCAAACATTTTAATGTAACTATGTTTATGAACTGAACCCTTGCATCATCTTTACAATCGCTAAAATAGACAAAAATAATCAAGTTTCGAATTATCTTGTGCATTTAAGAAGAAAATGGTCATATCTTTCAAACAAAAACATGTTGCTATTTGAAAACAATTATAATGTACTAAGCAAATATGCACAATCAACAGTAAACAATCCAAAGTTTCATCGATTTTCATTGGCTTTGAAATTTAATTTAAAACATGTAATGCAAACGTATTCTGAAGGTTAGTACAGAGGGTTCTTATATACAAATATAACTCTCACACACATATTAGATTAATATTTCACAATTGTCTTTTTCACGACAGTATTTTTGTCAAATATAAATCCTATGCATCGCTATAAATACAGTACATATGCAGAGATAATTGGCCCGTTTATTTTGAAACAATAGAGAGAAAATTAAACGCTAGAGCACTTTTCAAATTTCGATTTTCAGGTATACCGCTACTCCGAATGGTCCGATTTCCCTAATTTTCAGAAACTATTTTTCTTATTTTATTTAAAATGTAAATACCGAATTTTGTTGTGAATAAACCAATATTGGTGCCGATAGAGCGATTTTTAAATGCTGAGTTTCAGGTAAACCCCCACTCCTACTGGCCCGATTTCCCTGATTTTCAGGAACTATTTTTCTTATATTGCTTAAATGAAACATATGGAGTTTCGCTGTGAAAAGGAAAATGTTGGTGCCACTAGAATAATTTCTAAATTTTGGGTTTCAGGTAAACCCCCACTTCTAATAATCCGATTTGACTGATTTTTTAGAAAGTGTTTTTCTTATTTTATTTAAATGGTATATACGCAGTTTTGTTGAGGGAAAAAAAAAAAACAAATATTAATGCCGCTGGAGTGATTTTTAAATTTTGGATTTTAGGTAACCCCCCCTCCCAATAATCCGATTTCACCGATTTTCAGAAACTATTTTATTGTTTTATTTCAATGGCACATACCGAGTTCCCTTTAAAAACATTTAAAATTACTGCCGCTAGAGAGATTTTTAACCTTTCCTTTAATCCCCACTCGTTTTTAGGTATGCCCCACTCTTAATGGCTCGATTGCCCTGATTTTCGGAAGTTACATTTATCAATTTAATTCAAAGAAATAAGTTTCTTTGAGAAAAAAATATAAACTGTGGCCGCTAGAGCATTGTTCTTTATTTTAATTTTCGCCTTATGTTAGCTCCCATCCCCAATGGTCCAATTTTGCTGGTTAACAAAGCCTACGAATTGTTTGTTAATCGATAGTTATAAGCCAAGTTTAGGAGAAAAAACAAAAATTGCAACCGCTAGAGCGTTAACACACACACACAAAAGTTATTTTTCGTTGTTATTTTCAGTGCCATGGATGCAACAGCTTACATTCCTTCGGAATTCGCTAATAGGTTTTATGTATTTTCATTATCCACAAGGCTTACTTTTATCATATGGCATATCGTTATTATTGTTACTTCGACATGTAAACGCCTTCGTGTCAATATTTAAATATCTTAGCGTGGGGGTATGGCATTTACATACCGAAATTCGTATGCTTTAGAGCTGGAAATTAGAGAAGGTATTATACATATATGCTAGGAAGAGGCTGAAAATGTTCAGATCTGCTGCTGAGAAGACTACAGATGGTCCAACATATGTAGCAGGGAGCTTTTAGGCTTTTGTAAGGTAACAAAAACATTGTAAAACTTTAGCAGCAATTTTCTTGCGATTCATTATTATATAACGGGTCATCGACAAGTTCCTCAGCACAGGAGAAAGTTGGCGCCCCTACATTTCTGATATTCCTTCCTTCAAAACTGGTTTTTAACAAATAATCTGCCCACCATTGCTAAGATTTGGACTTGGAGTGTGTGCTTCCTAGGTGGTTAAGTGCACACAATAACTATATGCTCAGCGCGCGGTCATTACTGCCACCCAAATTCGCTTAACCAGTGAAATCTTAGTACACAATGACTGCGGAGCGACTTTTCGATAACCTGTTAGAATTCTTCCAATCCTCCCTCCAGTAAACTTATGTTCTAGTTTATCTGAATCGTTTACTGTATACTCAGAGCACATGTAAATAAACATGTCCGCAGGCCCTTAACTTCTTATGTAAAGAATTTTATTAAATTTAAACTAAACAAAAAAATTACATGTACAGCTAGTAATTGTTCTTATATTTTAAAATACAGGTGTCACTTTATTTCTTGTAGGCAGTCTAAATATGGAGAAAAAGTAAGATGGCAGAACATAAAACATGTTCTACAAGGGTCATTTTTGTCACGTCGATGCACTATATCCAATCTATTGTCTTGTCTTATTATTTTCTCTTTGGCCGCCTTGTTATTCTCCCGGCGTCTCCAGATAGATCTGAATACTACAACTGTAAGTTTGTCATAAATGGAATGAAATAAATTAATGATGCGCAAATGAGCTTGAAGTCCTTGGTGTGTTAAAAGCTATCCCACATTCACTGTCTCGTAAGAAAAAACTGTGGAGAGAGAACACCCAGACAATTTGACCTGATTGGGATTCGAACCCAGGACCTCCATACATTAGTCGCAACTACACCATGGAGGTTGTCTTCTGCCTTTGAAGAGGAGCGCAAACTGTTCAACATACTGAGGTATAAGTGTATTATCAATTTCCGCTGCTCAATTTTTGTTATTTCAGCTACACTGTTCCAAGAGTAACTTTATTTTTCATTAACAACTGACATTTTGCACAAAGACTTTAATAATCTTGCCGATATGTGGAATAAAACTCAAATTAATGTCTTAAAAATTGTAGAAATTAAATACTTCGCTTCAGTGTTGCCTTACGGAAGTTGGAAAATCCAACAGAGTAGGAATACGGCCATAGCAAAACTGAAAAAGCAAGTTCTCTGGCGAAAATAGGGATCATGAACGCCATTGTGGGCCTGAATTCATTCCGGCTATCCTAAAGAAAGTACTGAGAACAGCGAACTTAAGATAAAGCAGCAACTGTTTCATTGCACAATGTATTATGGACAAAGAGCATAAATTGTTATATATGATTTTTATCAGGAAATTTAAGAGATAGCTTAATAGAAATCATAGGAACCTGTATGAAATAAAACATGGGTACAGACAGTGCAAAAGTTGAGATATAAACGTAGCAGTACTGTGTACCCTAAGGAGCTTACCTCTTCCATTTTCTATTCTAACAGCCCCAGTCCTTGCTCCATATCCACGAGCGAAAGCAGCAAGGGCCATTCGGGAAATAAATCGATAAACGGTCATTTTTTATGAGAGGAAAATGAACCTTTACAGCAATTACTTGCTGTACCATTTCATATAGGTAATTAAGCAACGAGAGGGCAAATTTCGTTGGGTGTGCATTATTCAACACAGAGAAGGGAAAAATGTTAACTCTGTACACGCATATATTGCATTTCAGAATAGAAGCATGCTGGGGGATAATAAAATGGGATAAAATTAGAATCAGAATATAAAAGAACTTCTAAATGAATCTTTGAACTCATGGGAAAATTTAAATAAATAAATCTATCCGTGTTTTTACAACAACTGTGGTTTATTTTTAGAATTTCTTAAGAATTCAAATATTTGCAGTGGGCATTACTTGCTATACTCAAGGCCAGATTTTCTTCTCTAACATGCTTACGTACTTGTTATCTTCAACAAGCACATATCAGCAATTCAACCATTCATGGCCACCTACGGTAAACCTTACGTAACTCTAAAAACAACCATGTACTTGAATATCCAATTCGTTAGATAACTTACGAACGTTATTAGTACTTCGTGTAGCCTTGACTGGAACCCCTAATAAGTAGCTGGAGAAAACGTTAACAATTATTAATGTATATAAATGGGCATAGATATTTGTAATTTTACATTTTATCACCAGCTAAGCAAGCTCAAACATGTAAAGCATGTGAATGTTTCATAGTTTCTGTTGCAGCCAATTTTTTTGCAATTGTATCGATGTTTTCGGGTGTTCTCATTTTTACTGAGAACACCTGCTTCCAGCTTTCATTTTTTCTCTTCTCTTATCTTGCATATTGAAGGCTACAAAACACTTTTACTTTACAACTAGCTTCTAGGTATATTTATGTACTTTTGAGGTTTATTTGTCTAACTGTGAAAAAGTCCGTTTCTATAGCAAAATTATCGTTTGGTAGTTCCTTCCACATATTAAATAATTCTCTTGCTCTTCTTCTGCCGCTGTTTCCCGTCGATCTAGGTGACCAAATCTCTATGACTTTCATCAATGCAGCTGCACAGTTTTCTTTTATCTTTCTATCTAGTAGAACTTGCTTTACCTTTACGTTCTAACCCTGCCGTGTAACTAAATTCTTCTGGGATTTTCTGAATCAGCAAGTGCTTATCACATTGCAGAACAGAGCGCCACGTTCTTTCTTGCTGGATTACTCCCCGGTCCTATGGAATATCGGAAAATTACTCTCAACAGAAATGGTAACAGGCTCCTACTCTGTATTGCGGATGAGGGGTCGGGTGATTTAGCTCATACTTGGGAATGAATAAGTACACAAACCTACTTATAATTCTTGCCTCCTAAACCCAAGATCGCGGGTTCGAACCCGGCCAGGACCGATGGATTTTTTCGGTGTATAAAAATCCTAAGTATGGCGAAGTAAAGCCGTGGGTTCCGTGTCGTACATTTACGGCACGAAAAAGAACCTCAAGCCTGAAAGAGAGGCCTCTTGAGCAAAATTTGTCGGCCGTTTCACGCCCTGAGCTGTTAAACAGTGTCCATAAATAAACCATTCAAAAAAAAAAAAAAAAAAAAATCTACTTATAATTAGGAGATGTCTAAATTCACGTGCATCTGATTTACACCACCATATTAACCATAATATTACATTTCTCAGATGCTGCAACTACATCCGCAGTCCTTGCAGTCAACTATAGGCAACATTTAGAACACATTTAGTACAACGTATGGATACTACCGAAAATATGTTATTGCAAGCGAATGCGTATTAAAAACTAATACAAGAAATATAGCATGTGTTTACAGTATGCAAGAACACGCATGAAACATAATTAATGCGGTTAAATGCATTACCTTGAATACATAATTTTTATTATTTTGAAAATGTTCAAAAGAATAAATCGTTATGCACCAAAAGAGATCACTTTGCTAATTAGACAAACTTGCGCTTAAAGAACAATGCGTTTCGCAGATTTGCAGATTAGAATGTTATTGAAAATGTAAAAAGCAATGCGTTCCTACAAGGGAACCTGAACACACGCTATGATTGGGATTCCCAACCATTGTGCCGCGAGGTATTTTGGGAATAAACAAAAATATAGTAGGGATTACTTAAAAAGTATATATTAAATTACAGCACCTCAATTACTCTGTATTGGTGATGAAGAGGAAGACGAATCATTAATAGGATTAATTTTTATCTCAGGTGTCCAACCTATGGATTAATAAGAAATGGCCTCATAAATTCACAGCACGCTGGATATTGATCACATTTAAAACTAATATGTACAATATTACAAAGAATAAGTGAAATTCAATACGTAGAAAACATGGCAGCAATAAAATCACTCATACCACGCGAACTCATAACAAAGACAATCAAATACAAAGCAAGAAATAGACTGCTTGACCTTAGGACGATATGCATTTTTTATCAACTGCTACGCTCATGTCAAATATCTGTGTTCTCAGCATCAAACACAAATTTCACATTAATAAGACAAATTTTGCTTTAATGATTTACAATTACATTGTTGTCTCTACTTTTGAAACTGTATTTGTTTAATTTAATAATAGTCAGTGTATATTAAACATATATATAGTACACTTTTCCAAAGTTTTTATTAAAAACGCAGATTTGTTATGGAGTGTTTATTTGAAAATTTAACATTATATGATATATATCACAGTGAAGGTTAAAAATTTAAAATACTTTAGCACGTTCCTATTTTAAAAATTGTAACACGGGTATGCCGAATTTCATACTCATTCCCAAGGGTACCGCGAACGTAAAAAGGTTGAGAATCGCTATGCTAGGAGAACTAAGCTGTAGGCATAATCAGTCCACGACGCGGTGGTACTGTGTGCAGAATTGCCTAAATAATATCCGGATTGCGGATAACCCACACATACATATTTCTAGTATTTCCATGTTTTTGTCAGTCTTGGTCTAACGGTAATCACACTTCCCTCGTAGACCCAACCAAGATCGCGAGTTCAATTCAGGCCAAGGTTATTGGATTTTTTCGGGCGTAAAAATCCTAAGTATGGCTTCCTTCGGAAGAGAAGTAAAGCCGTGGGTTCCGTGTCGTACATTTACAGCACGATAAAGAACCTCAAACCTGAAAGAAGAGACCTCCGAGCAAAATTTGCCGGCCGTTTCACGCCCTAAATTGAATGGGACGCTGATGACCTGAGATTTAAAGAGCGACCGTAAATAAACCAAATAATATAAGCTGCCATATTTATATGTTTGATAAATAATGTTAAATAACACACATTTTAATACTTGTTCAATCTGCTTTTGTTCTCTAAGTTTCCATACATTTTGCATCAATAGTTCTACAAATCACTCCCTTTAGCCCCCAGACATGATCGAAGTATCTCTGGCTATTCATTTATTGCAACACATTAGGGAATCCGCCACTGCTGACTAAGCACTATTTGAAATTTTCAATATTGTGTGTTTTTCCTTGCAGACTATACTTCCAAGTATTGACCACAGTTTATAGTACAGGGGATTCGGGTCAAGATTGCCAGAAGGTCCATCCTGAGCATTAATAAAATCTGTAACATTTCTCTCAAGGCCAAGTCTGGGTCGACCTTGGATTGTGGATTGGAGCTGCATCTTGCTGAAAACTACAATGAACAAAATCATGTTCAGTCTCTTCGCTACAGATTCCAACATAGAGGTTTCTTTCACTTTGGCGGTTGTCTTCAATCCCTTGAGCTTGGTGACTATAACAGCCTACTGTACACCAAAGCATTACTGATGCAGGATGGTGGCTTCTCTGGACGTTCGGGGTCCTATCAGAAGCTTCCCATGAAGTCGGCCCATATATTGGCTGTCGCTTTCTGCGCTATGGAATACTTTCTCGTCATTGGAAAGAAATTTCCAGTAGCAGTCGTTTGCATTTCAACACCCTCTGGTGTTGATAAATGTCTAGTGCTGAGACGAAATGCCCTCAGGCCAAGGCATAGTCTTAAACACTCTTAAACACATCTCCTGATTTGGTTTTATTTACGGATGCTCTTTAACATCTCATGTCATCAACGTCCATTCAATTAGGGGCGTGAAACGGCCGGTAAATTTTATCAGAGGCCGCTTCTTTCAGGCTTGAGGTTCATTTTCGTGCCGTAAATGTATGACACGGGACCCACAGCTTTACTTCCTTTCCGAAGGAAGCCATACTTAGGATTTTTACGCCTGAAAAAACTCATCGATACTGGCCGGGTTTGAGCCCGTGATCTTGGGTTTGGAAGACAAGTATGGTTACCACTACACCACCAGGAACATAGGCATATCTACTGAACCTGTTTATCTTATGGGTTATCAATGACTGCTTCCAAACTGAATTCTGCTGGATTTCTTTGACAAGAGCGCTGACGTCCGGTAAGTGTTGGATTGTGCGGTAAAGTGCGGGGTAAATCTTAATAACCTAACCCCATTCGAATTTCGAGTGTTACACTACCTAGTGACATCTAAGTCTCCAGTGTTGTCACCGTTACTTTCCTACATGAAAAACTGAACAGTAACTTGAATCTTACCTGCTTATCATATTATTAGGAATATCTAACTGCCTTAATTAATAAATGAGCAATATATTTTATCTCACTTCCTATTACCATTTCTGGTAGCACTAAACATCTACTGAAAGAGATTGCAGAGACGTGGCAAAGGTATTTTCCTGAGCGAAATCTGGTATGCTTCACTTCAGGAAACGCGGTAATTCAACAATACCTGTCTCAGTGAAGTATAGGATTGTGCGGTACGTTTTCCTCCTTTTTAAGGATTCTTGGTATTTTCCAACCCTAGCACAGTAACACAGATTTCATAATCTCCCCATTTCTTGGTTAACCTCGAGAAATGTGTTCTTTCTACCACACCTGACCTCAACAATAAGTCTGGCAGTAAAACTTATGTGATCGCCAACACACTTGGTACAGTTCCTTTAAAAATTTTGCAGAAGTAATTAATTATGACAACAAAGTGTGTGTATGTACACACACACACACACACACACACACATATATATATATATATATATATATATTTTATATACACACACAAACATCTATTTATTTTTATTATTACTAGAGCCGACCAGTTTACTACACTCTTTCTGCTTGAAAAAGAGCATTTTGACCGAAATGTTATATTAATTTCTGTGCTCATATGTATTTGCATGCCTTGAACAACAGAATGTTCTGGTTCAATTATTTATACATGATAATTACGAGATAAAATATAATATATAATTAAATAATTAATTAAAAAATTTAATATAATAAATGGAAAAGAAAAACGCTATTATTTGGTGTAAAATACGTAAAGGAAAAAGAAAAACTACGCAACAAGGGACAAGCTAAAATTTTAGCCAACGTTGAAAATTCTCTTTAAAAATTATATCCTATATTACAAAAACTGGTGATCCACACAAACAAAAGGCATGGCTTTCAAGGGAATCGATCAAAGCTTGCCGTTATGGGGAGTTAATGTTGTTGATTTGTTTTATTTACTGACGCTATTTAACATCTCAAGTCATCAGCGTCCAATTCAATTCCGGGCGTGAAACGACCTATGATACATTCTGCCCACATGCCTCTCAGGCTTGAGGTTCTTTTACATGTCATAAATCTACGACACGGGACCCACGGCTTTACTGCCCTATAGAAGGGAGACATACATAGGATTTTTTATCTCGAAAAATCCATCGACTTTGGCCGGGATTGAACCCGCTATCTTATGTCTACGAGGCAAGTATGGTTATCAATACACCACTAGGACCGACGTGCGGGAAGCTAATGATATACACAAACTATACTGCAGAAATAGCAAAGGAAATTGGGAAATAGTTATGCAAAGGAAATATGAGAAGTAAAAATATCGTTCAAAACCTTAAGAGTTCTGCATGTTGATTGCTGCAATAAATCTTTAACAAATGAGTAATGACAGAATATATATTATCAGGTATGCACCTGTCAAAACTTGAAATCGAATGACTAAATAAGCAAATGAATAAACACCGATTATATGTATGCTAAACCATATTAACAGTAAGTTCACAATTTTAAATGACGAGAACAGAATACGCAACTGTTCTCTTGTTAAGAGATAAGCAAAACATGTTTGTTCCAGTTTGGAAAGTGAGCCGTACTTGAAGCAGGCAATGGTTACGTGCAGTGCCTGACAAGAACTAAGCCACTCTTTATATTCCGCCGCTACCAAAGATAGAGTGACAGAAAAAACAAAAATCTGTGGAAGGAATCAGATCTGGCTTCAGGGAACGGCTGAGCGAGTAGGTAGTGAGATCGTTTTCCTGCCGATGGTAAACTCTATACCCCAAAAGGACAAAAACTTGTTGTAAGGGATCGGATTTTGCAGATAACATTCCCCGGCCATAGACAGTGCATCTTGTGCGGCAAGTGTAACCGTGTTTAGGAGTGCTCGCAATTTGATTCCCAACGGTAAGGTGCGACATGACTAAAATCTGGAATAAATACGTGCTACATTTTTCGTAGGAAGTTGAGTCAGGAATAAATACGTGCTACATTTTTCGTAGGAAGTTCAGTCATTTGTAAGCAATTTCATTTAAAAAACAATAAATAGAAAATTAATAAAAGACAAAAGAAAACAAAAAGAAAAATAAGGAGAGATACAAAAATTATGGATCTTTTAACAGGTCAAACTTTTTTAAACTTATTAGAATATTTAGAAAAATTACATTTTAAATAAGATACAATGCGCAAAATGTTTTAAATTATGTAAAGCAATAAACACATCTCAAGTGATTGGTCAGAAATGTACAGACTTTTAGCGATGAAAATGGTAAGATACCAAATATCAAATTCAAAGGACTACAACAAAAGGTGAAAAAGTTGCAGATTCAAGTTCCTCATGAATCATTTCGCAGTATCCGTTACTAAACTAAAACATGACACCAGCTCCTGTGGCTCGCATACGGTTTCGGTAACACTTTTCTCAATCATATATTTTATTATACTTATTTTCTCAGACGTGGTGTTGAATTTTCAGACATAATAATGACCCAGTTACCTACATTACCATTAACCTTTACCAATGGGTTAGCTGTTATTTTGAATTTCTCACATTCTTGAACCTTGCATAGCAAGATATCAAAATGGTATTGATAACACTTTTTGCTACGGTGCTGTTATTTGATTAATTTTATAAACATCTGTCCCAGAGTTTTTCTTTTTCCCTCTCCCTTTTAAACCAAATTACATTTCACATACTTAAATAGGTTTTACAGTCTGTTAAAACGTACTTCGTTTCCCAAAAAATTCCAAAACGCTAAGAATTTATCTCTCGGCTGTTGTATAGGGTTGCAAGTAAAGCTTACAGTTCACAATTTCCCATCACACATTTTCCATTAACAATAATTACTGCTTTACACAACGGTACCCGTAGAGCACAATTTTTGAATTTGCTCTAAACATTATGCAAATACAATAAACTTGAAATAACTAACATAAGAACACGTGAAAGCTATGTCGAGCGCAATCCTATTGATGTACCTATAAGTACATTTCGTCTTTTTATTGAAATCCTTGCTCACGTTAGGTGGTTTTTTGTCAAACTAAAATACTTGTATAGGTTTGTAATTGAATCTGAATCCATTCTTAGTTCTTGTCTAACTAATTTGTCGCATTGTTTAATATCACATCATAACTAATTTAATTCCGTCCTTTATTAATTTATTTACACTTTGCTACATTCCTAAGAAAGTTCCTTGCATTGTTTAAATTAATTTTTGGTCTCTTTTCGTGCTCCTTTTCTAGTGCTTTCCAATACCCCTTTTCTAGTGCTTTCCAATACCCGTGTTATTATCATCTTCATTTTTATTTATATTAGGTGATGCACAGAGAATTTAAATTAGTGTCTGCCTCAATCTGCATGTGTTTTTCGGTAACTTAACTTCTGGATTTAATTTCATGAAAATTGTATAATGACTCTATAATTTATTCTTGTTTAAAAGTATTAAAATTAACTTGGTAAAGAAAAAGGAATTCCTTAGATCAGTTTGTAAATAGAGATACTGCAGCAAGACCATAGATTAAACATTCGAATGAATATATCAACAGAAAGTTGGAAAATGTACTCATTTAAAATCAAAACTATATACAAATATCAGTGTTATTAGTAAAAGAAACCCAGGCGGCTCTAAGCTACAGAGTTCACTTCTGTAAGGCCTGACACCTGCCAGAACATTAATTAAAGCATACATGTTTAATTTCTAACTGAAATATTTCACTTAGTATACATTCTCCCATTCGCCGAAGAACGCTTTTGGAATAGTCCCATTCATCCATGTCCCAATCCGGTTCAATCCCAACCAGTGTTGGTGGATATTTTTCGGGCTTAAAAACACGAAGTAAGGCCTCCTTCGGAAGGTAAGTAAACCCATTGGTCCCGTGTAGTAGATTTATGACACATAAAAGAATCTCAAGCCTGAAAGAAGAAGTCTGAGCAAATTTTATCAGCAATTTCACGCCCTGAATTGAATGGGACGCTGATGACCTGAGATGTTAATTAGCATTCGCAAATAATTATAATTATATTAATAATAATAATAATAATAATAATAATAATAATCCATTCTCCTGGTATTTAAACACCACTTTCCTGAACGACCAATGACAAAACAGAGGTATCTTACAGCTGATACGGATTGTGTTTATTTTATTAAATTTGCTTTTCAAGACTTTCGTTTACATTTCTTCAATTTCATTAAAAACATTTTGATTTCTCTAAGCTGTTTCATTCCTCTTCGTATAAAAGACATTTATTTGCGAAAATGAATTGCCCGTTCGACTTTAATCACTTTTTACTCCTACACTACTCTGATGTATGGCTGCTATTTATCATGAAACAACTAATCTCTTTAATAGAGGACAAAAGATACAAAAATGTTGACGTTTTAAAGTTGGCTAAATTTGGATTTAAGAGCCCCCCCCCCAAAATACTTCACGATGCATGGTCTAGAAATTGTTTTTATATAGTGCGACTCAATGGAATACGAAGGTTTTCAGAACATTCTTGTGGGACACTCGAATAGAATTAAATAAAAAAAATACTTTTCCAAGGAACGAGTAACACAATGCAATAAAATCATAAGTGATCCAATGGAATATGACGGTTTTCAGAACGCTACCGTTTCTAGCGATTTTGCATTAGTCATGGTAAAGGTTGCTATTTAACTATGCAGTTTATTCTGTCCATTTAGTAAACATCAATATTGATACTTGGACGGTAGAAAAACGTGTATTCGTTGTTATAAGATTTATTGACTATAAGTCAATCTCAGAAGATTTAGGGTAAAATTCAATATGCCAGAAGTACTGGCAACGCTGGACTTTCAGATGGATGATGATGAACATGAGTTTTGGTTCCAGCAGGATGGTGCCACAGCTTACACCTCTCGTGAAACAATGAACACACTGCGGGTCCTGTTTCCTGGACGCATACTTTCTCGATTTGCTGATGTTGCCTGGCCAGCCCCATCTGACGGCTGCAGGCTACTTTTTATGGGGATACTTGCAAAGTAAAGTGTACCGCGACAGGCTACGGACCATCATGCAGTTAAAAGAAAACATAGCTCGTGAAATTGAGGACAATGATCACGTTTTATTGCAGCGAGTTTTGGTAAACTTCCCGAGTCGATTACACGAATGTGCTCGTTGTCATGAAGCCCACTTAAAAATGTCATTTTTAAAACAAATAAATTCAGATTAATAAATTGCATTGTGCTACTTGTATTTTTATTTCATTCTATAAGAATGTCCTACAAGAAGGTTTTGAAAACCGTCATATTCCATTAGGTCAGCCTGTAAATTATTATTATTATTATTATTATTATTATTATTATTATTATTATTATTATTATACCAATAATAATAATTTTGACATTCTTTAAAAATAATTACCTTATTATTTAGCCTTCAGTTTAATAGGTTCCGATTTTTAATATTACATAAAAATTTGCTTCTCTCTTAGCTACTTTTGTGTAAACAATATTTCTACTGGAAGAGTGTTCATGAGAGACCAATAAGTGTTTTAAAAATATCCTCTAATTCACATGCCAAATATGTTACAAATATAGCTGCAAATGCAACCTAAAATGTAAGTGCAAACCAAAAGAACCATAACTGTTAATGGTAGTAAAAGAAGAGAAAGAATAGGAGTGTACCTATGTTGCACGTGTCAAGACTGACCTGTAAACATTTCTATTTTAATTGTAACTTTCTAAAAATATTTCTACTCTTGCATTTTGCACTTCTACGGGGAGGAAAATAAATAAATAAATAAAAACACCAGCAGAAAACTCTCTAAACTATCAATGACATTTTATAGGCAGCCGAATTAGGAACTACCAATTAATCTTCCACAAATGACATTTTACACAGCTTTTCACACATAAATGCATTTAAATTTGTTTTAGTTCCACTCATAAAAAAAGCTGTAATTTTTATTTTAAAAGTATAGGCCAAACTAAGCTACAGAAATTTCAGAGCCGTACTATGAACCGTTCTGTTTCAGAGGTATATAAAGTAGTAAATTTAACATTGTAGAGACAGAGCCTTTCAAGTTCCCGGAGCTGTTTTATGAAGTATCTATTCCCATAATTATTAAGCTGGTGAATTTTAAGGTCCAGTGACTTCTACGCCACGTCATTATGCAAAGGAATGCGCAGGACATTTTCTTTGCACTGTTTTTCAATTTGAAGCACCTAAATTAAAGTGATAAGACTTTATTAGCAGATGATGACAACATAGCCGTATTTCTATTAATAGAAGGCTGCCTCAGTTACAAGGCTGTCATCACATGATGACGTAACGTTTCTAACGATTTCCCAACATTACAGGATACCAGTTAATGACAAGTAGGAATTATATCTGTCGGCGTTATTCTGGCTTCTCTTTTGAGAGGGAAGGAAGGCCGCAAACCAGAACCTTGATCTACCCATATTTAGACCTTATTTCGTTAATAGTCACAAAGTGCGTAATAAAATGCTGGTTAATATTTGCTTCACAAATTCTTGACACAAAACTTTTGCCAACGTGAATAATCATGCATATCTATTACGTTGAAAACTACAGATGGCAGACATAAAAGAACTTATGGCCGACCGGTACTTAGGTGGCTTAAAACGTGTATTTTAGCTATAACTATGTTAATGTTCTGAGTTTGAAGTACCCCTTTCTCTGGAAGCATATAAATCATGAGAATGAAACTTTGCACACATTTAGACATTGTTGTTTGTAATTCTTGGATACTGACCGAAGTACATTCTTTCTTCTAATTAGCATCCAAGTTAACACACGTATTTTAAACATAAACGCAGATCTCACATCCATGTTTAAGCATTAACTGTTTTTATGACAAGAGTTTAACGCCTGATTTTACTGCCGAGACATCACAGGCGATGAACACCGATGATACATGGGATGAAATGATACATTTGTAAAGGACGTTTTTAAATTAAGGAAGCGTTCCAGGTGTAAGTTTAGGATATCGCCAGGCATTTACAATCTACGAGGACAAAGGAAAACCCTGGGAAAAAGTCGGTCCGGGTAAACGGTGCTGGCGGGAATGGAACCCCAGACCTGCCACTCACTATCCGTACCTTAACGAACTCGGTCACCCCGCCATGGGTCCCGCGTCGTCAATTTATGGAATGTAACAGACCCTCAAATCTGAGAAGAAAGAAGAGACCTCAGCAAAACTTATCGGCCGTTTCACGCCCTGAATTGAATGTGACGTTGGTGACCTGAGATGTTAAAGAATGTCCATAAACAGAACAAATCAACAATTACCGGCAACTACCACAAAGTTCTTGAATTGGGAATCCTTATACTTCTTGCTTGGTTTCGTCGTCAAGAGAGTAATCAGCGTTTCATTGCATGCAGCTAAATTTCCTCAAGGAGGTCCAATTCTCCTGGCTTAATTCCTTGCGACATCTCTCTAATCAGGTATCAACACTCGAAACTTGATCTTTGATATTAAATTATTAAGAATGATCGAGTAAACTGTAGCTGAAAAATGTAGCTCAGGGGCTTTAACTTGACACCACAATCTTCCATAATCACGTGGTGAACGTCCTATATGATGTCTTCAAATGATGAATTATCTGTGGATCAATTTCATTGACTCTCAATCAATTATATTGTTGGGCATATTACTAAACTCCCTAGTAGGTTAGTTTGCCATCTTCTGTGTCTCTGAAACTGCAATCACCAACCTGCACTGCTAAATTCAATTCCGTATCACAAAGTTAATAGTCGGATAGACAAAATACTAAATGCTCCTAATATAGGCTAAAAGTGACCTTTGTATAGGTGAAGTGATTGCTTATTCTTTACAAAGTTCGTGCATCAAACTTTGCGAATAAAATTAATTAATCATAAATACAATCTTCCAGAAAGAGCGAAAATATTTTGGAAGGTATTATGACATGATTTCGTATGGAAACTACTGGTACATCGTTTGAACTTTATCAATTCCACAAATCGCCAATGTCAGACGGTTCTCTTTTGAAGAAATGACAGACAACTCTAAATAGAATGGATTTAATCGGGAGATTCTAAGAACATTCCCTAAATGAGGTGCATTATCAGGAGAGTGCTGCGTTTTGTTAATAAGTGTGAGAAAAAAGGACTATTGCAAGTTCATAAGATTTACATAAACAATTTTTTAACTTTGACCTATACAGTTTAGAATGTAAGAAACAGTTTTATGGCATGTAATTACTAATCGTTTTGTTTCTTATTTAAAAATCCTATATGGGAGCACCAGAACACATGTTATTCGTAGAGTGTCAGCAATTTCATCACAAATTATTCCATATTCTAACATATGTACCTTCTCCAAATAAACAGCATATGTTGAAAATGCTAACCTTAATCGTCTGGCACGAACTGATAAAAATGTGTATAAATAAATAGTGGTATTTCCAACGTATGTTTCGTTTTCAATTCCTCTGCGGCTAGAATTTCCCCCATACACACATCTCCTACCCTTACTGCTCTACTTATGCAACATCAACAAAGTGTAAACATAGTCGAAAAGTACTAAGGAGAACTGTGCTATCTGTTGAAAAAATTGGACATAAACTTCTTGTCTTCTGCGAGCTCCATAGTTCTCGTGTCATCACAACTTTCACAAGAGTTCAACCCTAGGCGGTAGCCTTAGACGCGTGCCTTTCCTTTCTAGGGAAAAAATATTACTATTAGCGTTCAAAGAATCTTATGTCATGGTTCTCCTCCCTCCAAATTTACCGAGATAGCATTGGTGAATAAAAGATCTTATTGTCCTTAAATAACCGTCAGCTATTAATATCCAACACAAGTATCCCCTATTTGACACTCTGACACTCCCGTCGTTTTAATATCTTTATATTTACTTCAAACGTTTATTTATTATTTTATTTAGCTTTGTACCAAACTATTGACCAATTTTCTGAGTCTTTTAAAAATATTTAACGATTAATAAATTATATCCTTGCTATCAGTCTGTTACAACAGAAATAATTTATCTAAGCAATAACCAAGTTATGCGTGTGCCATGCAACGTTTGTTTCTCTCCCATCGTAACTTACCAGCGGTTATTAATCAATACTCTACACTGTTCGAGTGTTACGGAAGTTTTCGTGACTTTATGAGCAGAGCTCGCAATCGTAGCTTTAAACCTGCTATTGTATAATAAATTATGACTTTTATATAGAAATAAAGATGCGTCTGATCATGTCTGGCTGAAGAAAGAACGTCGGCAGAAAGATGGAAAACCATTCCCTTAAGGCGAAGACGATATTCCTAAATAACATTCACGTCTAAAGGCAAGTAACCAATTACTGCACACAGCGCAAGACTATGCTCTCCTATAATTACTGTCTAATGTAACATTAAGAATAGTTTGGCTTAAGTGTGTTACGTTCAGACATATCAGCTACTCACAAAGCTTACACAACATTCTTTATCAGCTAAATGACATGACCAGTCTGCTCAGTATCAGCACTCAAGCCGCAAGGATTACTTACTAACCTCATGCTCCGCCAGCAACAGCTGTACTTCCTGTTCTTGCCCCTTTCGCGTTTTTTACGCTTCCTGACCAAACACTTGCAGCAAGCGAAGACGAATACTCACCAGTGCACGAGACTTGAATACACACTTAAAAGTAATGCTGTCGTTATTCGTTATTATTGTTATTTTTTCTTCCTCCTCGTAAGCATCTACCACAGGTCACTGTACCTAAATCCTTTTCCAATTCATCATTTCATCTCATGTATCACAGTTCCACCGCCTGTGATGCCTCAGTAGTAAAAACGGGCGTTAAACACTTAAAAAAAAAAACTATGTAAACAAGAATGTGGCAACTTTAAGCATTCCTGGAGTTTAAAAAAAAAGAAGAAAAGAAAAGAAAGAAAGAAAGAAAGAAAGAAAGAAAAGAAAAGAAAGACCGGACTCTCAGATTTCTTGTGCCTAAGGTTCCACAACCACCTCAATTTGAGATAAGTGAATTTTTAGAATGCTGGGAGTTTAAGGTAACCAGGAAGTGTAAATCCAGCAAATTTTACACTGCAAGGTTTATCAGAAAGTTTTAAAGCTATCATTATGAAAATTTTGTTTGACAGAAAACTTTAATAAAAAAGTCTGTAAATTTTAATCTCTAATGAATATAAAAAGTTTTTAAAAAAAATTAAATCAAAATAAAATCTTGTTAAAAAACAGAATACACAGTGACATAATGATGAATTTTTCTTATAAACTATCAGTGGAATTGGAATTGATTTCCCCCACTTATAACTGTATATCCTGGGAATTGGAATATATCTATGACTGAAAAGAATTAATTTTCAAATTTTGAAAAAAAAAAAAAAAAAAAATAGAAATATTTTTTATTTATTAGTATTCATTTTTATCAACTAATAGTGACATTTAAATACTTAAAAGTTACCACACTTAACATTTTGATACGTCATGGTGTGCAAATTTTCAACAAGAATGGTCCAGACAATCCTGAGAAAAATGCACATTTGTCAACTTTTTTAGTTATCGGGAAATAAGATTTATTATTGTTTAAAAAACTTTTTATGTGCATTAGGGAATTAAAATTTACAGACCATCTTTAGTTTAAATATTCTCAATATCTCATAAAAATTTTATATTGATAGCTTTATAAATTTCTGAGATAAGGTGCATAATGTATACTGCTGCATTATTTGCTAGATTTACATTTCTGGTTAACTTAAGCATACGCATTCTCTGTTTATGGCTTTAAAACAAGCTTAAAACTAAATAGCATTTAATGCACACGCTAGTTTCTCAAATTAGAGTTAACAAGTTTTTTTTTTATTTAATTGAACATTTTGCAACAAAAAAAAAACTCCCCTCCGAATGACTTGGCAACTTAATGAGACAAAAATAAAGTTAGAATGTAATTATGCAATATGTGGTTTAAGGTACCAATATCTTATATACCACCAAATATTTTCTTGAGGAAATATTCTCTAATAACAGAAAAAACTACCAAACGCACTATTGTGCGTCTTGTGTCTGTCTGTCGACCCATCAAGTATACGCCGTGCAGCCGGCTTTTAGGGAATAACAGTTATAAAAACCTCATGACAGATAATCTACACTATAGGCAACACATAGGAACAAAACCACAATAAAATCAGATTTTTTATGCGGGGGGAGACGGTTCATTCTGTACTAAAATATGTGTTGTTGCAGGGGTAAGACTGCCTTTGATCGATTTTATTAATGAAAAATTGCATATTTATATGATTATTAAATAATTTCAAAGACAACAGCTCCTCGCAATGCAGAAGTGTGTGATAAATTTGGCTGCCTGAATTAGAAGAAGAATTTTTAAATTAAAAGCCTGAAGGGAATATAAGAAACAGGAGATTTGCCCGTTGCATGGAGAAGAAAAATAAATATACCGTATAATTAGATTGTAGAGAAACGAAAAGATGGCTAGAAATTTGGAATAATTTACAAGTTAAAATTATATTAAGAAGTATGCTGAATTAAAGATTGGACATAGATATTAAGTCACTAATTGCTCCTTTTTCTTTCTGAAAGGTAATGTGTTTAAGAAAAATAAGAACAAGGACAGAGGAATATTACAGATTCTGCCCTGAAGCACCGAGAAAAAAAACTAAGATGAGACCCTAACACACATACAACGCGGGTAGGTGTACGGGATCTGTTGATTGTTGATTTGGTTTAATTACGGACGGTCTTTAACATCTCAAGTCATCAACGTCCCATTCTATTCAAAACGTGAAACAATCGACAAATTTTTCTCTGGGGCCTCTTTTATTCAGACTTGAGGTTCTTTTTCGTGCCGTAAATGTACGACACGGGGCCCGCGGCTATACTTCCCTTCCAAAGGAAGCCATACATAGGATTTTCACGCCCGAAAAAATTCACCGATCCTGGCCGGGTTTGAACTTGGGTTTAGGGGGCAAGTACGGTTACCACACACCACCAAGACCGACGTATGGACCGCCACGGGTGGCCGAGGTCGTTAAGTCTCGGACTCGTGAGCGGGAAGGTCTGGGTTCGAATACCGCCAGGACCGTCTTTCCTGACTGAGGTTTTTTCCACGTTTTCCTCAGTCCTCATAAATGGCAAATGCCGGGGAGATACCCTAAACTTAGGCCTGGAACGATTCCTTCCATAAAATCCTTTCCCAATATATGATTTCATCTCATGTATCATCAGTGTCCATCGCCTGTGGTGCCTCTGTAGCAAAAACGGGCGTTAAAACACTATTCATTCATTCCGACGTATGGAGTCTGTATAGGTTAAGGTTACATTGCGCATTTAAGAAGAATAAAAATTGAAATGGTTAATGACAGTAAAAAAATTGGCCAATAAATGATAATCTGTACAAATTTATTATTTTATTTCAATATGTTACCTACTTTATGCTAGATATTAGGATTTCTAATAAATACTCTGTCAGTGCTATATAAAGGCAGGGGTAAGGATTTCCGAAGAGAGAAATCTCAACTTACTGAGAAGTACGGCTAATGCCTTTTGGATTGCGAAGACTGCACCATTTGTAATACGGCATGTGTAAATGGCTTATTCCCCTTTTTTGTTTTAATTGCATGACCTTGGCGGCATTTATATGTTTCAAAATATACTGTATTTGCAGATACATTTAAAATTGGAAGAAATAAATTCAAATACAAATGTGCGCGCGCGCCGAACTAAGTGAGCATAGTATGGAGATAAAGCACATGCAAGCGCTGTTCATTAAAGAATAACTTTTTTGACAACATAACTTATACCCATCCTGATAATTTTGAAGCAATTTCTCAAAGTAATTCCCATTGGATGCAATGTATCTGCCAATCTTTAAAGGCATGCTAGAGAAATGTTGACAAGAGCTTCAGAATCGCCTCCTCAGCCTCCACACCACTGCTTCTGATGGAAGATTCCTCTAAAGAAGGTACTTCTTCAATTTGGGGAAAAAGGATAATGTCACATCGGGCTAAATCTGAACTATAGGAAGGATAAGGGATACACTCCGCATTGATTTTAGTGACATATTCGGTAAAAACATTTGCTATTCGTGGCGAAGCATTATCATGGTGCAGCATTCTGTTTGTTGCATGGAAGTGTGGTCTTGCGACATCTCTGTAAATATCGAAAAATGAGATGACCAAAACTTTCCCAGCAGAACTTTTTAATGGAGATTTTCACCCTCTCCGTTTAGCATTTGGAACTGTAACATTGCATAGGCCCCAGCAGAAGATTTGTTGAGATGAAAGCAGAATTTCAAAGTAGCACGTGTCACCTCAGTTTTTCTGTAGGCGGAATACAAGACGTCGCATCTCACAGGGCGACAACAATGAAAGTGGTACTAAGTGTACATTATAACAAAATATTGTAAAGTTAAATTCTAGCACAAAAAATTACGCCTGTAAAAAATATTATCTTTATTTATTGAACAACCCTCATAAAAAGAAACGTCTTAGAAAAAATACACTTTATGTTTATTAGGCTCTTCAGTGGGGGGAAGGAAAAAGAAGGAACTGTCTCAATAATATTTATTTTCTAAGTGTGTCTTTTTATGTCGTTTATCTCTTTAGTATGAACACCTAATTCGTTGATTTGTTTCATTTAAGGACGCTCTTTAATATCTCGGGTCATCAGCGTCCCATTCAATTCAGGGCGTGAGACGATGGATAAATTTTGCTCAGAAGCCTCTTCTTTCAACTTGAGGTTCTTTACATGCCGTAAATCTACTCATCGCACCCACGGCTTTACCTCCCTTCCTAAGGGAGACATACGCCCGAAAAAATCCATCGCTTCTGGCCGGGATTTAATCCGCAATCTTGGGTTTATGGTTAACACTACACCATAAGGACCGACACACCCAGTTCGCCCGCTATTACATTAAAAGGACGTGTTTTACTTTCTATGACATACTTACTACTAAACATGTGCTATTTCTCTTTTCTCTCCGCATTCTCACAGGCAGTTTCAAGTTATAGTTTGGTCTGCTGTTTCTTGTTTTAGCTGCTGTACAAATAAATACCTCTGCCTGGTTTATCTGCACAATTCGAGTTTTCATTTGATTGTTCAAAATTTTGGCAACATTCTGTAAAAATTTCACATATTTACTGGGCAGATTGTAATTTCTAACAACTGATCGACGAAGTAATTGGGTAATGAAATCATCTCATTGTTATATAGGAGCTCGAAGTTTTTCTCGGCAAAACAAAGTTCTTGCGACTTGAAGTGTTCACATTACAACTTTGAGACGACCGCCAAAGATCTGGTTTTCCCAGAAAGTTGCAAAATGCATGGACTAGCACTGAGAGGTCTTAGAAATTGATTTCTAAGCAACAAAGTTCAATCAGAAAAGTGCGAGAATCTTTTACCACATATAAGCAAGCCTACAGGATCGTGGGAAGAAGTTCCCTACAGACTAGGCGTGGAACATATGCATGGCCTAATGAAAGAAAATAAAAGTCCGCCGTTTTTATAGCTGCGAAGCTTGATGTAATTCTGAACTCTTTGTCCGCAATGCATTTAGCAAGGAAATGTGCTGGAGCGAAGTCCCGAGAGCTGATTACGCCACTTCACCCGACAAAAGAAAAACCTCCTCTGAGCCTTTCTAAAGGTGGCTCCATGAGCGCACCGCATTATCAACACTTGCACTGCTAAAGTACGTAAAAAACAAGACACAAAAGCGGTTTCTTATCCTTGCACACTCCCAAGGAAGTTCTAGTGTTGCTTCTAACTCTCTGAGCTGTAGTTAATCTGCATGTCACGACGTTTCTTTTAGAAACGTTCTCCATTTATCAGTTCTGATCAAAAGAATTCCTAAATAATCAAAATCTTCATACATATGTTATTTCCGAAACTTTGCTAAAAATTACACACTTAATAAAGAGTAAACAGAACTTATGGTAAAAAAAAACCCCGCATTTTAATCCAAACTTAAATGACGATAAAAAGTTTTAAAGGAAGGTATATTTACACTTGAACTGCATGGATAATGATGAACACGATAAGACTGTAGCATGTGTTTGGACGCGTGGCCGGCTTAAAGGGGATTTGCTTGGCACCGGGATGCACGCTGTTTGCTGGCGGAGTCCGATAGTCATAGCCCCTTAAATTCAAGCGCATAGACTTCTGTAGCATACCAAACAGTAATTTTTGGTCATACAATGGTGTTTCGTGTACAAGATCGGGATTTTCTGCACTCCATTATCCAATGTTTTGTTATTATTGTCCAATACCCAATTGCGGAAATTAACTCTAATCACATTATCACCTGGTTGCCATACCTGAACTACAGTCATCTTATACGATTTTAATTTTAAAAGCTTAGTGGCATTCAAGCCGAGGTTTGCGAAATTCCTGGTTCCTGTGCAAGCTTCTCAAAGATTTCTATGGACTTTGTTCTAACTTTTCTCCGATGTTATCGAGTTTTTCCTTTGTAAGAACATGGTGTTTTACTTTCGGTTTCTTATCAAGAGCAGGTCCCCATTTCCCTAAATCTATTCACAAGATTAAGCACCGTTTCTCTGTGAGACGACGAACAGCAGGGAATCTGCCTATAAATCGCCGTCTCACTTCTCTACGTGGGTTTATGTCGCATACAAATCAAACATGAAGATTCTCTGTCTAAAGTGTACAGATTTTTTGACGTTATAACAGCACCATCACTATAACACTGAAACACGTGATCTTACAACGTTCAAATTCTATACAGCACAAAGATTTCGCGCCTGCACACGGGAGAAGCGGGAAAAGTTCAGGGGGAGTAGAAGTGGTTAGAAAAGCACAAGCAAATCCCCATTAAGCCGGTCACGCGTTCAAATGAAGGTTCTGTACGAGTGGGTCGTATATCACTATTAAATATGTACCGGTACATTCTCAAGATATCCTTATGCTTCGAATGACTGCAACTAACAACTTCACACTGGCAAAACACTTGCATAAATTGTGACTAATGTTTAGCAGTGCTTAGAAAGGCCCCATCTTACTAAATTAATTGACCTGGGAACGGAAAGCTTTTAACAGAATTTCTCATAGAGGAAGCTGGAACTCTTGTGTACCTGCTCAACAATCACAAGATGGCCAGTTAAACCTTCTTTGAGTATGCTATAGAATTGTATATTCCGCGGTCTTCGCCGAAAAATTACAAGCAAAAAAGATTTGAAAGTGAAACGTTTTGCCTTACAATTGGCTATCAGAAGTGTATTTAATTCGGCACGAAGAAGCATGCCTGTTGCTTCTTCAGAACTTTCCATTAAGAGAGAATACAAAGAAACATTTTATTGTAATGCCTAGTGTGATGGTTAGAACGGGAATGTCAGATTCCCATTCTTAATTGTGTTTTGTCCACAGTCTCGTGAATCAAGATAACTTATCCGCATATTATTAAGAAAAGATTGCTATTTAAACTTTAGGAAGAGTATATCTGACATTGCGGTATCAACAAGATGGCTCAACAGCTCATTTCACTATCAGTGAACCATCGGGTTTTAATATTTCTCAAACAGGTGAACTAGTGAGATATCCTTGAAGTACCCTTAACCATTGCCATGGCAGACAATTCTTTTTGGAAAATCATAAAGGAATATGTTCCACAAAATTTGCCATGTTTCAATCTGAAATGCAAAATGCTGTGACGCCAAAAATGCTATTTCAATGAGAAACTGGACTTGGGTACGTTCATCTGTACAAATATCATGGAGGAATATATAAAATTCAGATCATGTTATTAAATCCATGCTGAGTGCTCATCTACTCTACATAAAAAAAGTGAATAATGACTATTTTAAAGACTATATGCCCATCAAAATGTTTAATTCCACCCCACATCCATCCATAATGGTACCAAAACTATCCAATTATATCCCTTTGTAAGTAAAAGATGGCAAATAAAATTAGCTTATATATTGCTTTCCGAAAGACTAGCCATGTATTTCAGGATCTGCATTTCAGATTTCGGTGAGATGACAAATGAGGAATCGGTAAAGAGGCAAATTAATGATATGAGTAAAAGTAAAAACAGCTGCTCTGCGATTGGAACTGAATCTACGACAGTAAAACATATACTAAGCAAACATTGAATATTTCTGCAGACCTGGCAGCGGATGACGGGCGCAAGGGAACCTCTTCGGGCATCTAAAGTACAAAGGTGCGCCAGTCAGACTGAGCTAATTACGACGTTAGAGAACAAAAGGTCAAGATGAGTAAGCCATCTTTTACTTTTTAGTGCGTGTACGCATTTTAACTTCAAGTTCCTTTCTTAGTTGCAGCAATGAAACAATCCATTTCTTGAACTGGGAACAAGCGATATTAAATGTAAAGAGAACGGTAGTGAACCCTAAATCTCACGATTGTGTAAATAAGCTTAAAGTTTGATATTTGAAAGTGCTTTAATATAAGAGGCCTGAAAGGATCAAGCAATGTATGTATGTATGTGTATGCACTTCACGCTTATTGTTCGTTCAGAAGCAGCACAAAACCTTTAGACAGCTATTTCGCAGCTGTGTCTTCCATATTCCGTCGCTTGTCCTAAGCTCGAGTATCGTGTGTCCTCCTGATACCGGTTTTATTTGCATTCTTCTGAGCATAATCGATATGAGTATCGATTATTCCCGCAAACTAAAACTACAAATACTTTGAATCTATACAGATATATCTGCAGTTTCAGAAAAAAATAACGAATAGCATTCCATTGGCCCTTTTTGCATTCAATCAATAAGAAAACGTGCCATTGATATCATACACACTAGCAGCATACTGCGCTGTAATTGAAGCTATGCATTTTTTAATAGTGCTTAACGCCCGTTTTCGCTACTGAGGCACCACTGGCGGTGGACACTGATGAATGAGATGAAATTATATATTGAATTTTTTTTAATGAAGGAAGCGTTCCAGGCCTTCGTTTAGGGTACCTCCCCGGCATTTGCTATTTATGAGGACTGAAGAAAACTGGAAAAAAACTTCAGTCCGGTAGGACGGTCCTGGCGGAATTCGAACCTCAGACATGCCGCTCACGAGTTCGCGTCTTAACGACCTCGGTCACCCGTGGCGGTGAAGCTATGCATAGTAAACTTGTCATTAAAATCGTCCGTATTATATTTCCTACTTATTTATCAATTCATCAATCTTCAACAGCCCGGAATTAGGACTTACAAGCAAGTGTCCGGGTTAGTCGCCATTATCTCTGGTCACATATAAGAGTATATACATATACTGAAGGACTCCCTGAATAAATGGTTAGTCCAATGTCAGGGCCACCTCGTAGATATCACACACAAAGAAACACGCAGAAACACATGGATATATAGAATAAAGATGAATGACGAAATGGAAGGTGAATCTGTAGAAGAGAAATACTAGCCCGACATTTGCCCTTTCTAAAAAGAGACTGAAGGAAACCAAGAAAAACCTCAGGTTGGTTGGCCACAGGATTTGAACCTGGAGCCTCCGGGATAAGAGTCCCAAGCGTTAATGCCCGAGTCAGTTATATATATTAAAAAAAAAGAAGTGTCACAGAAAACACTACCAAAAAAAATCATTCAGTGTATTAAATTAACAGATAATATTCGCATGTAATAGGAATAATGAACATTTTCAGATTTAAATGTCCCAAATTTGAAGTCTAAAGTAAAATTTAATGGGGGAAAAAAAAAAAAAAAGCCAAACCAAAAAATGCTTACGAAGGACGTTCTCGGCCCGATCAAGAAGACACAAGATTTAAGAGAACCCCCCCCCCCCAACGCAGTCACCTTGTAAATTAACGCATTTGGTCCAACGACTTTCCACAACTTTTTAATACCCTCAGCATTGCAGCTGTGAAAAATAAGCGCCTGTTTCCGCTTTCAACCTCATCTTTTGATGTGAATTTTCGATCGTCTACCTATTTCTTCAGGGTTGGAACAATAAATAATGGCTGGGAGCCGAATATGACGAATGTGGAAGCACTTGGAAGCGAAGGTCATGCAGTTTGCAGCAACATTGCCATTATTGTGATGAAAGAGAACATTCTTTTTAGCAAGAGGTAAGACTTTTAGCCCGAATAGCATCCTTCAGGTAGTCCAGTAGTGAAGCTAATACTCCCAGGTGATGGTTCTGGGAGGTAGTCTAAGAGCACCACACTACGAGAATCCCAGAAAACTGTAGCCACGAGTTCTCCTGCAGATGGAACAGTTTTCATTTTCTTTGGTGCACTTTCGCCTGTTGCCACCCACTGTTTGGACTTATCTTTCGACCACGAAGTGTAGTGATGAACCCATGCTTCATCTACTGTTATGACACGTCGGAAAAACTCACTGGAATTGCGTTTAAAAAAAGACTCAGTACTGTTGCGAAAAGTTCATTCGAATGCGTTTTTTTGTCTATTGTTAACAAACGCGGCGCCCTTCGAGCGGAGAGCTTCCTCATGTCCAAAACTTGTGTAAAATGTAGTGGACATGAGGTCTTTGCAATGTCAGCCAATTCGCGTAACTTCCATCGCCAATCATTGAGTACGGCATTGTGAACTTTTGTCACAATCTCGTAGGCCGTGGCAGTTTTGGGACGCCCTGAGCGCACATCATCTTGAATGGATGTACGACACGCTCAATTTCAGCAGCCCATTTTTTAACCGCCGAAAACGAAGTGAAAGAACCCTTTAATGTAGAATCTACCTCCTTTTGTATTTTTGTCACAGTTCGTATTCCAGTTTTATCCATTTTGACGAAATTAACACTAGTTTGTTACACGATCGTCATAAACAAAAGACTACACATAATATCCTAAATTTTACAGCGTGCCATCTAAAGGATGATACTTAACTATTATTGTAATTTGTTCATCTTCACATCTCTAAGTCAGGCCTAAAACTTTCAGAACACCCCTCGTAAAAGTAAACATTAAATGTTACTGGGGAAAAAAAATAAACAGATACGCTGGACCAGAAAATGTTTATATTTCAAATGTTATTCGATACCGAAGCAAGAGTTTATAGAGGGAGAGAGAGAGACAGAAAGTACGTCAAAAATTGAAAGAAGATTAATAAACGAGGCACACATTCCATATTAATTTAAACGTGGACCAGCAATCCAACTGACTCGCCTTAAAAATATCCAATGCTAATTAAATATCTTAATCTTGAACTTATCCAAATATCATGAAATAATTTTTATCACTCATGAGAACAATACGGTTATTTACCTTACACTATAAGAAGACATATAACTAATAAAACCTCACATTTATGCAAACATAAACCATTTAGCAAAATGGACATAAACAAATTTCAACGTCATTCAAAGCACTATTACACTTTCTATATTTTGCTCTATTTTAAACAAAAGGGGATAAAAAAAATTAAAAGGTACCTGGGTTTAATCACAAAAATGCAGATATTAATGGAATTTTATAACCAATATAATATTTTGATGCTAATTAAAATGTACAAAAGTTGAAGCAGAAAGTTTTTAACAGCTGAAACACGAAAATGAAAACAAAGGCCGGGAACACATTCGTATAATTGTAGTCAGAATCATGCATTAACAAATTTCATTTTATTTTTAATTAAGAACAATATGCTTAAACTTGCAAATATGGAGCAGTGAAACGCTGTTCGTGACAGTTTGGAGCTGGTACGTTAAAAGGAACACATGGCCTGACGAGGCATACTGGCGTACTAGGGCGTGATGCGAGATGAGTTGGGCGTGTCCAGATGGGGCGAGTATGACTTACCACAGACAGTTTACCACACTTGTCAACACCAGCACCCTGCCTCATGTCAACTTACCCGCCCTTTCCTCGTGACCGGAAATAACCCCATCGTTAACATTCCCTAGTCCAATTTTTCCTTTTTACATGTACCCGGAGAATGTAACAAAATTCATAAATTAACTTGTAAAGTGGGAGAAATGAGATGAACAATATACAGTCTTTAATAATGGGATTTCGGCCTATAGTGGTGACGAGTTTAAAAAGATAATTTCTCCTGTGACAACCGAGAATTAGAAATGCATAACTTTCACAGACGATTTCTTAGCCCAACAAAAAATTATTGTTTATATCAATATCTTGCAGCTCTGCCAAGGCGGGGGTTATGTAACACAGTTCATCCATGCCCATTCTTCACGTGATATTGAAACATTGTGGAAGGTGAAGTTATGTGGGCGCTTTGCATTTTACGACATGTCTATCAACATAAGCAAATATCCATCTATATATTAAAAATATCGGACGCGGCTGCGAGACACTGCACAGATCGATAAGCGTCGCTCAAGGCCAGCCGGAGTTAGGGCGGAGAGTGTTTATCGAACTGCTACATTGGCAGTCTCACACCACTCAATGCAGTTGGAAGAAACAATGTACCTACACATTGATACTAAATGTTTACTACTACTGTTATTACTAAATGACAAATACTATATCTAATTATCTTGTTCAAGGACGTTTATTTATAATTCGTATATTAGTACCGAGCCCGCTCGTGCTCTTAGAAGATACTTTTAAGAGAAATTCTCAGGTGATAGAGAGTTCCCAATCGTAATTTTATTCATGAATTAAGAAAGGTAATTTTATAAGCAGATGCCAGAAACGTGTGAAAAATTAAGGCAGGCAGTTCCAACATTTTCTTGCGTAACATGGATGAGTAGGTACATTTGCTGTCACTCGAAGTGTTGCCCGGGCCACTTGCAACAATTAATATGATGCAATATAGAATGTTACAGTATATAAAAATGGCTTATAAAAATTACTACAATTCAATATCCCCAATTCAGTTTTACAGCATTTATATTACTGGTATCGCTTATTACATCTTATAAAGATGGTAACAATCAACGGAACATGTTTTATTCGTAACAGTAACTTTTAAAAAAATACATTTTGCAGTTTTAATTTGCGAAATAATTTGCTCTGGTAATGTCGGGCACCTCAATGTAACCAGCTCTTTCCAATGCATCATTTTATATCGTGAAGTATAATTAAAATGAGTCTAGCAGACGTTTTTTCATAACAGTTCAAAACAATTCTTAGCGTCATTCTCACAAACAGCGGTGCAATCAAAAGGCTGACCAATTAAAGCGCAATAATGCTCACATTTAGGGGATCTTATACGGCTACTTTTACCCTAGAAAAATTGTTGAAATAAAATCTAAGTGAATGCGCAAAACGGTTGTATAGACCGATACTGGTTGGCGATTATGCCAAATATTTAACTAATGACATGACTCGTATCCGTGCAAAAACGGCAATGTCTATCAGCACACATTGATTCTTTATAAAGATGTAAAGCTTTAAATGTGAATGTAAACACTTTATTTCGTTATTCTATCCGCATTAAATTCGGGTACTAGTAATAATAAGCTGATAAAAATGAAAGCAACAAGATTCATCCTTCCAATGCACTGCAGGAAGTTTTTTACCCACGTATGCTTGATGGAAAAGACAAAAGGAAAGCAACATCTGCCCCTTATCCGGGACTACCACAGATACTATCGCCAGCTTAATGCTCTCCTTCGCCTTCTTAAAAAATGAGACCAGACTTAATGAAAGCACTTATACTTGCCCCAATTCCTGAACACACACGTCACGAATAAAAAATCCATTAAGATCGCCCTCCTCCACTTACGAAAGCATAAGCAAACTTTTGAACCAGCATGAACATGTTCTGGAATTTTCAACAGCCGATCGCCGTTCTTTAGTTAATTATTAACAACGAATTAGTTGCTACTAATAACAGTGCAAGTTCAGAAGGTTTGCTTTCGCTGAAGATCCTCAAGCTAAAGAGACTTCAAATGATAGAAACGAAGGCATTAATGCTTTAACATTATGCAGTCGCTCAATAAAATACTGGTAGATTTAGTTGGAATTAATTTCTGCTATTGTCATCTGAATAGCATGAGAAAAGGGGGAAAAAAATCGAATTATTTATATCTATACATTTTGATCACAAAAACGTTCTCTTTATTTTTTAAAGAAAAGGATGATAAAATTTTCTGGATAATATCTTTTTCATGTTTTAGGTTTATACTAAATACGCTGCTAGTTTCCAAAAACTCTTTGCGTGTTTCCAATCCAATTTCTTGATGACTCCTTTCATTATCTCTGCTGTCAGTTTAGAACACACTCACGGTAAATTATCGTGTATTATGAAAATCCTTACGAGGAAGTTGAAATATGGCTAGAAAATGCAGTTTCTTCTTGTCAAATGCTCAACGGGACCAGAACACCGAAACAAAGTGAACCCATTAAATACGAATCATTGATTTGCAGAATGCAGTGAACGCTCATCAAATTTTATTGGCCAGATCGGTTGTAATGTTCAATTTATTTAATGTCTTCTCTTTAACGTCATAAAATGACAATTATCGACACTATCTCCTACACTCTTGGATGCATATGATAACGCTCGACATATCGATTAGACAATCGCACAAAACCAGCCGATGATGCAATGCTGATTTTATCACACTGGCTATGGGAAATGATCAATATAAAAATCTCGAACATTCACTAAGAAGGAAGTACCTACAATTTAATATACCAGGTCCAGGCTCTAGGCAAAGTTCAGAGTATGAAAAACTACAGTAGAACACTTGAGGCCGCAACATAATTATATTATATAGTAAAAATAGAAAAAAACTCGAACAATGACTCATATCATTAAACTGCGTGTGAACATTGCGATTAATATAAGATTATTTCTAAAGCCAATTCCTAGTTCCAAATAACCATAACGTTGGCAAAATTTTAGCACAACAAAAGTAAAAACACCAAAAAAATGGGGCTTTTATTATAGCAATATAAAAGAAGTTAAAATATAGTCACATCTACTATGTTATAAACGGCATTAATGAGTAAATTCCTAGGAATGTTTTCAATGACATCTACTGTCGATTATTTCAGTTCCTCACAAGTCAATTAAAAAATGCTACTTTGGGACAGTCCCATTGCCTGTAGTACGTTCATATCTGGTGACAGAGGTCAACTGTTTGGGAAAATTCTGTTTTAGGCCTCACATAATAAATAGGTCGCATTATATTTATCTATGAGTAATTTTATCTCAAAACTCTACACTGTTTGTGCAAATATGCGAGATTAAGTAATTTATATACCTAACTTATAAATTTAGGCAGAACTTTAAGCAAATAAGAGTATCATGTCCTGTTGTTTCACAAGCCCCTAAAATTTTCTTTAGGCTGCTGTCGAAACCAGGCAGTGACTTCCCTTTCTGAACTTCATCGTCGGGAACATGTTCACCCAAAAGATGTTTAAAGAGGGCCAAAAAAAAGACAAGTTGCTTGGAGCAAGTTCGGGGTTATACGGAGGATGTTCAAAGGCTTCCCACTTGGAATTGTGGTTTGTAACTGGATTTCGTGCCAGATATAAGGTCTTCCCTAAGCCCGTATCATTGCGACTAGAGAAGGTGTCAATATTCCATTTTTTCTAACAGGGCGACCAACTTTCGGTTTTTTACCGCAGTATACATCTGACGTGGAGCGCCGTCTGGCATAAAACTGTTTTCAATATCACAATTCTGTAATGCTGGTATATCCTGCAATTCTGTTAATAACTCCTTTTAATTCGAAATGTGCATCTCTCTACAAGATTTTATCTAGCCATTCAACTTTATCCTGAATTTGTGCTAACATTTGCAAAAGGAAATGCGACGCAAATAAGCTCTGTGTTCAAAAGCATTTTCATTTTATAGGAATGGAGCTGAAGTTGCCATCTCAGAATTTGTCATTGTTGAATAACTCATCTTCAAACTTTATTAGGATCGCAAACATTAAATGCAGAAATTTCACGAATTTCCTCGACTTCTTGTAAAAGTAGAGCTGCACTCACTTCGTTTTCTGCTAATTTCGGTCCAACCGATCGCGTTTTACCGGTTCATCAGCTTACGAAATGATTTTACAGAGGGAGTTCATTCCTGAATCCATGTAACGTTTGAAATATTCTTTATTGCATTTCTAATAGCACTGAATGAGGCCAACTTGGACTCGTAAAGACAGAACCATTCTAAAAAGTACTGTTCGAAAAGTGTTGTCAGTATTCCAAATCACAACTGTTTATACAAGCGTGACACAGTTACCATAACAACGAAAGCTAAACAAATACATATGGAGGAAATAAAATGTTCCTTTAAAGCATAATGGTATCTATATGAAACAAAAATGCTCATATTTGCAGAAGATACTGCAATTTCAAACTGGGAATTTACTTATGCATAACCATACACTTCTAATGAGCTCCATAGATAATTAAAAAAGCGAATGTAACGTCTCATAACGCAATTCTGGGTGACGAGGCAGCAACAAGCGTTTTCAACACTACAGAAAAACAATATCACATGATACGCGCTTCCGACTTTTAACTGGTGTTAAGGCTTTCTTAAAATGTCACTCTGTATCACTGTTGTTTTGATTTCTGAAACACTAGTGTACATTTGTGGTTATGCCTATTACACCTATGGCGAAATGAGCCCTGAGCACTTCAAATGAGACCAAGAGGCAAACTCTTGATATGCTGAAGAGTGGATAGAAGTATGGTGTGTTTAGAATTGGTCTAGGTATTAGCAAAACAGATATTCAACAAGAGATTCTGAAATAAAATCAATGTACCGGGGAAGGCCGATTAACAAATGTTCATTTCGCTACGGAATAGTAAAAGGAAAATCAGAGTGATCACAGCAGTATTTTAAATCGAAAATATGGGTAACCAGGAAAACCCAAAAACGATAAGAACAGCAGACATTCGATTTGGCTTCCTGTTATCTTGGCATTAGTTTTCAAAGCATATAAATGGGGAAAGCACCTGAAGACACCGGAAACAAATAAAGTGGAAGCAATATGAAAAGAACATACTATCATATAAGACTAGGTTAAGACTAATGCAACGAAGTGCAATGCACAATATTTGAGAGTTTTAAACAGGTACTCTGGGCAACTGGCTTGTCAGAGCAAGGTTAAACTGAGAGATGAGAGAGATTCATTCCAAGTCGGATAATCGCAGAAAAAGTTCCAAGATATACATTAAGCGTAAGAAACATGAAAATGAGGTCCTCGTGGAAACGCTTTTACCATTACTGCAACAAAAACAACTGTAACAAAAGGATGCAGAGTTTCGTTTTCATCAACTCAGTGCTCCGGGTCATTGTGTTTCTTGTGCTTTTTTTAAAGACAATCTGAATCGATTCTCCGTGTACCTCTCTCGAACCTGCACCTGACTCTTTTTCACGCTAAAGGACTACTTGATGGCTTGTGATTTTGCTATCCCACCAAAGATACATTTGCAATTATGTCCGATGATCAAACGAGTGAAAAGGTGTGTGGTTATCTGTGTAAAGATGAGCAGATTTTCTTATTCTGTGTAGTTTTACTCTCAAAGTTAGAATCCACTGAAAAGCATCCTGAAAGAGCATTGGTTTCCTAATTGCATACTGGTTGCACATACTGCTGTTGGGGTCAGACACTCGTTAGCCTTGTGCACCTTGCTCCCTGGTAAAGCATCCACTGGGCTCGAGCTCCAAATGATTCAGTGCATCATAGATCGGCAACTTGCCGTCCTTGTAATATTTGTACAAGAAGCGACGGCTAAAAACTCACCACTATGGCGACTGGCATAGTAATGAGTTACGTCATTGCGATGTACGAAACACTCTGTTCGCGGCGTGGTGACGTCAGTTCGGTATAATCAAGGACAATACACTTGTCCCCGTTTGCAGGAAGGCTGTTAGCAACATCCTAATTATTTAGCAGATTGTCGACAGTGTTCTGTTTTTAACTCCTGCACAACAGGACTCTCTTTCACACTACACGGAAACAATACTTTCAATTGTTTTAGAAGTACCATGAGGTATTTGTAAATACCGCTCGAAGTATACCAAAACGTTTTAACAGCACTTTCACCTCAACTAACTTGTACAGCGGAGATGGTATTTTCAGAACTTGCTGGCAAACTTCATGATATTCTGACGTTGAAAAAGTACGAATGTCTTTAATGTCCTGCATTCACAGCTGTTTCAGTGACAATTTTTTTTAAAACATTTTAGTTCTGAAATTAAACTCCTTTAGAAATAATTGTTATATGAAGTTTTAAATGCTGCGAATAAATTCTATTTCACGAAGTAATTATAAGTTTGCTCTTGTCATATATTAACATAAATTATCCAATACACATTAATACCTCACTTAATATATAAACTGACAATGTTACCGGAATTAGGTTAATTAGAGTTAAATTTTAATTTTCAATTAAGTAAATTAACTAAAAATATTATTGTTTACTGGCTAATTCAGAGAAATTACAATGAGTAATTTTTAAATTATATAGCATAGCAGAAAAGCACGATATAAAATAAGAGCGGGGGGGGGGATGTATGGGATTCTAGGGTAACAATTCTCTAAGACCAAAAACCGCCACAGGTGGCCTAAGTCGTTCAGGCCATTGAGATTCTAATTGATTTCATCTATTTATATGTCCATTCTAATTATTGGTATGATCTTCTGTTGCTTGTAATATGTTTATTTAAGGACACATTTGATATCCCTCGTCATTAGCGTCCCATTCAATTCAGGACATAAAATGGTTGGTAAATAGTGTTCAGAGACCTCTTCTTTCAGGAATGAGGTTCTTTTACGTGCCGTAAACCTAAACACGGGACTTCGCTTCATTAAAAGTCATACATAGTATTTTTACGCCCTAAAATTCCATTGACTGGGTTTGAACCCGAGACCTTCGGTCTACGAAGCAAATACAGTTTAGACTACCAGGATCGACATATTACGTGGAGCTCTTTATGTGATGAAAAATGTGGGGTGGGGATAAATCATAATAAATAATGCTGAATGTAGCGTAACTTTAAACTCCATAAAAAGCAGAAATAATAAAGAATTTGAACTTTACATTGACATAGGTTTGGCCTAAGACAGAAAAATGAACATTTTATCACTCAAGACTATTTACACAATAATTTCGTTAACGGAGATTTAGAAATAGAATTGAACAAGAGTGGTGAGTTGAGAAAAAATTAAAAGTACTCAACGAACTTGTCGTATAATAACTTTTCTGATATCCACGATGATAGATAACAGGTGACTCGGGCACCAGAAGAGCTTACTCTGTACAACATTAATCTTTGAGCTAAGAAACAACAGACATTCTGGACGCATGCGCATCTTTCTTGTAGGCGGTTAAACCTTATTTCCAGGTTAACTGTGCCAAGGAGAAGTGAAACTGAAGGATGTTCCTGGAAGTGAGGTTGGCAGGCGAAGATTTATGACACCACTTATCCAGTGGAAAGCAGAGAAATTAAGAAAAAACAATTTCCAAATTATTTATGTATGTTGTGATGTGTTCCTATATTTGACTGGCTACTTCAACGTAAATTAAGCACGACACTGATACGCTTTTTTCTCCAAATTTGGAACAAAAAGGGAAACTTTCACTATATTTTATTGTAACGATTTAAAGATTTCGAAATACGTTTTATTCCTAGAGGACGGCATGTATTTCTGTTTCTAGAGCATGAAGCACTGAATAAACAGACTTAAGTTATATTTGGGGGTATTTCTGAAGCTGAGAGCACGAGTTAATCAAGAACAATAATATCTGGTTTCACTTTTGCAAATCCACAGGCAGGAACGGATGATGTTTGTGCGGTCACTTACAGAACTATAGTGGTGACGACGTTGAGTGTGTCTCAGACAAGGTTTCAACAAATCACGGCGCCAGAAAGCCATCAGCGATGTTTTTCGTGGCGCCCTGTTACATATCCACATTTCCCAGACCTCAGGCCTTAACAATATATAGCTTAACCAACAACATGCCCATGAAATTGTTCAGGAAAGACCTTCCAAAAAAGCAATAAATATTTACATTCTATTTCAATTATGTAGCCTGCAATAAGGAATAATACAACCCTCCCCTCCAAAATGCTCGAGGGAATTTACTGCAAAGACAAGTTCAAAAGACAGTTTAGAGTTCTATTAATGGAAAAAATCTTACTTTTCCTTGAACGAGCTTTAAATAAAAAATAAAATAAAAAATACACTATAAAAACCAGACAAACAAACGAACTATAAGATGTTTACGATTTAGTGTTTTCTTTCGTTTGCCAACCTAGAAACACGATTTAGTTTAATAGACATAACAAGAGTTACTTAATAAGACTACGTTTTCGATTTTTATATTCAGAATAAAAAGGGAGAATGTCCATCTTCATTCTACCTTCTTGCAAACTCCTTTTTTCAGTTTTCAAATACATATATAATTATTTATTTTAAAATATACACAAACACAATAGCTATGACAATACAAGAAAAGGAAAAAGAAGCTTCATTTTCCGTGCAATTTAAAAGAAATATGATTAAAGATTAGTTTTCATTTATACTAGATATGGTATTGGTCTAAGCAGAAAGAGAAACTCATGCAAACACCGCCCCTCCTCTGGCCTAAAAGTGGAAAAATTCCTACTATTAATAATAGTATGATGGTTGTAAAGATTCTAAAAAAATATTGCAAAACAAAATAGCTCGCACTTCCGAAATTATTACAAACCAATTAAAACAAGCTTGGTTGGTTGATGTGCACTATGAGATGTCAGAACCTCAGCCTGCAAAAAGAATATCTCTCAATTATTCATTTGATCTTATGTGGTATATGCTAATAAGGTTAAGGTTAACTTAAATTTTGTATGCATGTTTTCATTACCCTCTTCCCCCACCCAATGCTTATATTTAACATGTGATACACATATATTTGTGTTAAGTACTAATAATCACTTTATAACGCCCCATGAAAAACTCGAAAAATCCCTGCCCCTATTATTTTTTCAGCCAAACTTTGGAGATAAAAGAGAGGGAATTACATGATAAAATGCGCCAATTTTTTAAACAATATACTTAATAGACTAAGAGCTCAAACTATAGACTAAAATAGATTCAAAGCTTTCATGAGCTAGCTGGTTCATAGATTTGGATTCTCCCTAAACAGTAACTGCCTCTTGGAAGTGAAAAAAAGAAATTTTAGCAATGCTTACGATAATCTACAATAAAATAAATCAATGCAAACTTTTTAGATGAGCAACGTTTTTTATTTTATTTTAATATAAATTCGAATACTTTCCAAGACACCAAAAGACGCAATGAGAATATAGCGAAAAACCTTGGCAACAATGTTACTAAAATATAAACATATACTTTCCCAACACTGCTTCCCTATGGCTGTCCCCTGGATTAGAAAATCATGCCTCATATGCTAAATATACAAAGAAAAGAAATTCGCTTTCAAGGGCTACACAGCGCAGAAAGTAACGTCAGTATAGCTCTTCCAGACATTTATTTAATTTGTTTAAAATAATTGAGCACGCAAAATAAATGCATTTCCGTGGTAGTATAAATTTAATTTTCAGTTTGATGCTAAAGTAAGTGCGTTTTAACTTGAATCCAATTAACTTTAAAGGATTAATTTCCAAGTTATACCAGCTCGCACACCTGTCTACCGCCCCGGGTGACCGAGGTCGTTAAGGCACAGACTCGCGAGCGGGAGGTCTGGGGTTCGATTCCCACCAGGACTGCCCTCCCTGACTCAGGTTTTACAGAATTTTCCTCAGTCCTCATAAATGGCAAATGCCGAGGAGGTACCCTAAACATAGGCCTGGAACGTTTCCTATCTAAAAAAATTCCTTTCCCACTTAATCATTTCGTCTCAAGTATCATCAATGTCCACCGCCTGTAGTGCCTCAGTAGTAAAAACGGGTGGTTTTAAACACTTTTAAAAAAAATAAAAAAAAAGTCTACTAACCTCACACTTCGATGGATGCTTTAATATTCTTCTTGACTATATTTAAAAATTTAAAGCAAGTACGACATAGCTGCAAATGTTTATACACAAAAATAAAAGAAAATACGTCAAATTTAGTTTATAAACCACATTTAACACAGATTTTCATTCCTAGCATAATTACCTGAAAGTTTGTTAAATTTCATTTTTGAATACACTTTGGATGCACAGAAACAGTACAGCTGTCTCCAAGTTTGAAAACAATTACCTATTGAGGGCTTTGCTTGATGTTTTCCAAACCAAAAAGCGCCAGAGGTATTTTTAGAATGAAACAACATTTGTAACAAGTGTTAAAAAGTGGCACTAACGAGTAAAATCACATGCTATAAATCACTCATTGTTGATAATTACGTCAGATATTTTCCATTTTGCAAAAATATACACCCCACGTTCATTTCTCAATTATCTGATTTCGCACTATTGTCTCCCCTACGTGTACAGTACTAAGCTGTCATATGGTGGCAGTGTTTTGGACGAGAACTGGGCGGCAGGCACAGTTTGGTATTGCGTGCTGGTGAAAGTATTACCAATTTCAGATAACTTTACCTCTTAGCGTGGTATCGCTAATGTAGTTGGCATGAAAACGTGGAAGCGCGACGAGCGGCGTGGTCCACAGAAATAATTACGTCACAGTGTTATAGTGTGCACTTTGATAGTATTACGGTGCACACACTAAGTCATTAGCAACAATATAACACGTTAGAAATAATACGCACTTCACCGTACAGTCCCGCTTCTTCCGCTGTCATTCGTGCCTAAGGCATTCGGCTTTCTCCGCTGCCGCTCGAAGCTGGAGCAGCAGCGATGTTCATTCTGTCTGTAAGGGTAAGTCTGTATACAGAGCATCACTGGGCGGTAGGCAGTTACCGAGTTCGCCACCGATAATGTAAGTTGAAATGCCTATAGATAATTTACTGACAGGGTGAGCGCAGGAGATTCTGCTTTGTTCTTGCATGCAATAAAAGAACCAAGTAAGAACTTCAATCAGAGAGAGAGAGAGAGGGGGGGAAGGAACTAATGCCCTAGTGCACCAACCTTGGTTTTTCTCAGCCTTTTCGAAACCGCGATTTTCCGATAAAGCCTGTGCATCATTGATTACGCTTCCTGACCATTCCGCTTGAGGAAGAGTAAACACACTGCGTGCGTGCGTGCGTGAGAGAGAGAGTATTGTTAATGAACAATATATTATGCATTGGGCATGTGTTAGGTTTAAGGTTTAGAATCGGTCAAGACAGGAAAAAAAGCCGAGACTCTAACCAAGAATCTTCGGCTTATCGGGTCGACGCACTATCTGAGCTACCGTGCCCTGCTCAACCACAACCGCGAATATTCCCGGAGTCTATAATGAGTTGAATCAATCGTTTTATATATGCTCTTGTCTTCTTTTTACTAGAAAACTCGTGGATATACAGTACTAGCTCCACCCACAGCGCAACGACATGCTGTGCTTATATCTTTCTTCATTTTACACTGTGCTATTTAATTTTAATTCGGTTGTTGGCGTTAAAAGATCTACTTTGAGACTGTTTACTAAATACTATTTGCAATGTTTTCCTCAAACTTATGTAAGAACTTACTTCAGATATAATATCCAACGGTTACTAATTTTTCGGCCTTAAGACGATAGAAAGCTACCCTAATAGCACAGTGAACAGCATAAATTTGGGGTAACTCTAGGATATTATGTAGATGTATATTTCAAAGATATACCACGAAAAATGTATTACCAGGCACTATAAACGTTTATATAGTGCCAAAACCAGCCATACGCTGACAAAGCGTGCAAAGGAGTATTTAAAAATAGTTGATATTATCTACAACTTATGTAATTAAAGCACTACATTTATGGCCTCATGTAAACCAAGAATAGGAGGAATAGTTTTATTGGCTACACATTGCAGCTGAAAATGCGGTTTCAAACTTGAGACTGATGGAATTCCATTAGCAGAGAAAGCAAACCCCCTTCTTGAATGAACCACTCGTGTCACCCTTTATGGATTTCGTATCGATTTCGAGACCAATACTCGTACAGAGCTTAAACGGGCGATGAGGACTGCAAATACAAGAAGAGAAAGAAATATCAATTGTGGTTCTATAAAGTGTACTCCGTTATCTTGGCTTTCGGACTCGACAGAATTGGGTACATCGACATTTTTGACACTGAGGTTTTTATGTGTGGCCCCGATAGCATCGTCGGTTGGAGAAGTTCCGTTCTGTTGAAAGGTTAGACCCCTACGCTTGGCCTGACATTCCTGGTTCAGTGAACAGGCAGCCGATTTGTTACTATCGTGCCGTGGAGACCACGGCACTTGCATCTTTCTTTTTACTCGAGTATAGTGGCGGCTAGAGCAAGCGTCTGGGAGCTAATTAAAAATTAATTGCGTGAATGGGAAGCAAAGAAAGGAGATTTACTGGTTGAATAAGCTTATAAGTGGCCTGAAATTATCTTAAAGTTTTTATTTCTAATGTTCATGATGTTAAAAAGAACTCAAATTAGGAAGCTATTGTGTTGATTTGTGTTTGTGAAATACTATAGTTAAGTATTTATTTCAAAAAGCATTTTAACCATGGCGCTGATATTCCTCAGCCTGTAAAAATGGTAAGTTGTGTTTCTTCATTTCCTGAACTGTATGAACGGTCCAAATTGTTAAAGATATTTGTATTGTTGGTCATGATGTGTCGCAAGCATTTTCATTCTTGTGCCCGTACCATTTCCTAACTATCGGTAAGAAGGGTGTTAAATGTGCATAAACATGCAGTGATTTATTAGGGCAGAAGAATGGAAACTGGTTTAGGTAATAAATTAATTATATTCTTCCATTCATAACGGCTTATGTCAACACAGGGATGAGGAATTAATTCATACCGCAGTAACAAGAAAGCTAGCTGAAGGTTAGAAACGAATGCCGCACTTGCAACAAAGGTTAGCCTAAACATCAAGAAGATATTCATAGCTGCACGATCATTTCAAAATTAATATTTTATTCCACAATATTATAATAAGGCATAGGTTAGTAAAATGTAAAAGTTAATCACCTGACGTCGTTTACTAAATTAGGATAATATTTTCATTGATATCTGATGAAAGAATGTATACTGCCGGAAGACCGGCAGAAAACAATTTCAGAAAGATATGACAAAGTGAGGGGAACGGAAATGAATGCTGGCGCCACCGGCTGCGGTACGTCTGGCAGCAGAAACCTAAGAAGCCGTATGAACGGATATGGTTTATAACTAAAGTCCTATATGTCAGAAGATCAATCAATCTTGACCATTTATAAGAGCAATTAGGAATTAGGAATATGAAAACTAGAATCATAGATATGAATACAGGAGGGTGGGGTTTTTTTTTAATTGATTTATTTACGGACGCTCTTTAACATCTCAGGTCATAAGCGTCCCATTCAATTCAGGGCGTGAAACGGCCGACAAATTTTGCTCAAGAGGCCTCTTCTTTCAGGCTTGAGGTTCTTTTTCGTGCCGTAAATGTATGACACGGGACCCACGGCTTTACTTCCCTTCCGAAGGAAGCCATACTTTGGATTTTTACGCCCATAAAATCCATCGATCCTGGCCGGGTTTGAACCTGCGATCTTGGGTTTAGAAGGCTAGTATGGTAACCACTACACCACTAGGACCGACAGGAGGGTGGGAGGAATGACAAAAAAAATGATTAATAGTAATAACCGTTTTAGACACCAACGGCAAGTTTTCTACGTAGAAAGTTAAATGAAGTAGAAGAAAACCAAACCAATAGTCTGCCTAACGAGATTTTAAATCCTAAAACATGTACGCAGTAACATAAAATATTTCTATACAGCTTTATTAAGGGATTTTTTTTTTTCAATACAAGTTTGCATACAACACTCCGTACTCTCTAACAAAGCAGCTAATAGTAAAACACATCGTCAAAGGTTTAAATATTTTAAACGTGTCACATGATACATTAACACCCACCATAAGCGATTTCGTGGCTACTAATAGTACGTTGATAACCAGGATTGCATTTCTGAGGCACCATACTGTGATCTCCACGAGAAGAGATATTTATTTCAAGCGGTATAATGAGAAAAGTTGGTTAAACTGCTACGATATGTATATAAAATATACGATCTGAGATAACAGTAAAAAAAAAAACATTTGGAGACAAATCTCAATTAAGGAATTTACGGAAATATTTGTATAGAGTTAAAAATAAATGGGAGGTTTTTGAGTTTAATAAATTAAACAGACTTTTAATATATATATATATATATATATATATATATATATATTATTTCAAGAGGCATAATGAGGAAAGTTGGTTAAACTGCTACGATATGTATATAAAATATACGATCTGAGATAACAATAAAAAAAAAAACATTTGGAGACAAATCTCAATTAAGGAATTTACGGAAATATTTGTATAGAGTTAAAAATAAATGGTAGGTTTTTGAGTTTAATAAATTAAACAGACTTTTAATATATATATATATATATATATCGTTTAGGTTTTATATTCCTAAGGGCTTTTAATTTGGACATTTAAACATAAGGGGTGGTAGGCCAAGTTCTCTAATACCAACGTGACTACATATACACGTACACGTTTGTTTATTTCCAAATCTTGGTACAAAAGGCCGATACATTTTATTTTGTGAAGACAACCCTGCATTTAGGCTTCAGATTCTTGGTCCAAATCTGAAGCAAGTTTTCAGGGACCTGACCAAAGATGACTTCTAGGAAAATTATCTCCACAACCACATCCACAATCCATAGAAAGTTTTCTCATTGTATACTTGGAGAGTTCATTCCAAAAAAAACCTTGCGAGACATCACATTAAAATTGCGTGTTTTGGAAGCATTGTACGTTCTAAAGCAGAATTAAAGTATATGAACGGTTTGGGATACCAGTGGGGAATAGTATGAAAATTGCACTGAAATCGATACATGAAACAAGACATACACAACATCCCAAGAAAGGTTAAAATATTTCGGTTATGAACAGGAATTTTGTAATGCGTTATTGCTCATATACACGCATTTAGCTTAAATTGCGTTTTTCCGAACCCCTAAGATACATAAATGACATTTTACTGCTTGTTTTTTTTTAATTAAAAGCTACGTGTTCCGGTTAAATTTATTGCTCATTTAATTATATTTTATTTAAAAAAAATATATACGTGTGTAAAAAATTTCATGAATTATAGATCCGGAACTTACATTTTTTTTCAGCTGCATTCACGACAGTGAAAAAATTTAGATGGAATGTGTCAAGAAGTTCGTATATTGTAACATATGCGTTTTTCATTGAACAAGCATCAATTTTAGAGAAAAGTGCATCTGAAATCCTCTCAGCAGTGATGATTTTATTAAGTCTTGTTTCATTTATTATATGCGTATATCAGTAACTTACAGAGTATATTAACTTTATATGGTCTATCTTCATTCGTTTATGGTTAATAATAACTGGGAAAATTAGTATTAAAGTTTAGCTGTATTGAGTGGCCACAACTGCCTTTCGAATACTAACAAATGACTCGGGACCGCTCTGAGAGCCGAAGGGAAAAATCTGCACAGAGCACGAATAACTGCGTACTGTGTGTTAAGAAACAACCTAGGGATTCTCCCAGCGACAGGTCAGTGGCGGCAGGTGTATCGGTTAATGAACGGGACTTGTAATGAAGATTTTTTCCTGCTAAATTTAAAAAAAAAAAAACAAAAAAAAAAAACCAAAGGGTACGCAATAACCAAATAACCAATTCGCTGATGGAGCCTAAAGAAACAAGTCGGAAGAGATCAAGGTTACAGGTTTGCAAAAATGCTTGTAGCTTGATTTCGCTATTTGGCGGTACTGCTTTTGCATTCTGAATGTAATGATTGGCAATACACCAAATGTTCTTAATTGATTTGGTTTTTCGATTTTGAATTACGTTCGTAGTTCTATAATCTTTATTTCCAAAATTGATATACAATCTGAAGGCTTCATTCCTAGAAGTTGGTGCTATTGCAAAGGCTGATAGTTTCTCCTCCTTGCCCTTGCCCTTACCAAACCTTGGTATGCGAAAATACATGCACTTAAGGCATGTGACTGTCAGGCTTGAAGCTCAATGATGCTCGTAGCAAGCGGTTACAGAGTGAAAGGCAAAATCAATGTCCTACATTAGCTTGCTGCATGCTAGAAGACCATTAGACCACAGGGTGGAACTGGAATTACGACAAGCCAGATGACGTATAACACTGACCTGCAAATAAGCAGTTCTTATATTATATTTTGAAAAGAAAAGAAAAAAAAAATAGTAGTTGCAGGCCTGCTTGCAGCTACCTCCAAGAGACGTCCCTGTGAAACGCTGGGAAAGTAAATAAACGAAATGTCTTCTAATTATAGACACATCTGTTGGTGCTAATAGGTAAAATGTGCAAGGGGAATACTAATGAACTTCATTAATGCGGAAATTACATGCGTGAGTGTGCGAGCATCAAGTATGGGCATCAATCAAAACTTGAAAGTGGCGCTGTTCTTCCTACATCCGAATTTAATTTCCAGAAGCGTCAGATATAGCTTGACATTTTTTTTTTTAGTAGTGTTTAACGCCCGTTTTTACTACTGAGGCACCACACAGGCTGTGGACACTGATGATACATGAAATGAACTTATATATTGGGAAAGGAGATTTTTCAAGGAAGGAAATGTTCCAAGCTTAAGTTTAGGGTACTTCCCCGGCATTTGCCATTTATGAGGACTGAGGAAAACCTGGAAAACCTCAGTCAGGGAGGACGGTCCTGGTGGAAATCGAATCCCAGACTCTCGCTCGCGAGTCCACGCATTAACTACCTCGGCCACCCGTGGAGATTCCGGACGTTTCATTGAACATTTAACAGTACTAAAGGGATTCGACAGCTAGTAGGCATTAAAAGAATTATTTCAAAAAGTGAAACTACTTCGATTGTGTACATACTTAGTTTCAAAAAGTGTTAATAATGATAGAGAATAATATGCTCAGAAAACGCAAAACACTCTCAAAGAGCAAACCGGCGTAAAGTAACGTGCTTACATTCTATTGATACTGAGCTACATTTTGTTCTACGGAAGTTATGCCATGCAATTTACTATCTGGGTACAAATTGTAGCTTTGCTATCATCCACATATAGTTTCTTCTTCAGATACGCAACGACACCTCTTTCTTTCACGGTGACGATAGACAGTACGACTCAAAGAATGAAGTTAGAGTAAACACTATTTGCAAGGGTACCGATACAACCCAGCTCATTTCTCGTTCCTTTCTAACGTGAACGTTTGTATTACTTTTTCACGCGGCAAAACTAATGCATTTAATTCACTGTTTTCTGAATATTAATTCATTTTACCAGTTTATTACAATTTTATATTGAACCTATTAAACCGAGGAGGTAGCCGAAGCCGCTAAGGCACGGATCCGTGAAAGAGAAGTACGCGGTTCGATTCCCACATGATTATTCTCCTTGACTGAGGCTTTTTCCAGGTTTTACTCAATGCTCATCAAGACAAATTATCATTTCAGTTCTTCATCACACCAGTGTATACCGCCTACTATGTCTCGGTAGTAAAAACGATTAAAACGCTTTTATTTCGACGTATTAATGAATATGAAAAGTTAGTACTGATACGAAAATGTCTATTAATGTTATCAAATAGTTGCATGATCACTTGAAATATCTGACTAGAGTGAAGGTAGCTAAGGCTTTGAAGTTAATGTGGAATTAAAACAGGGTAGTTTTAAAATAATGTACTGGATGTATGGCTCAAAACGAAGCTTAAAGACAAGTTGGAGATCAAGTTTACAAGCATAAGCTTTTTATTGATACGCCGTTAAATTAGATCATTTAAAGAAATGACAAATAAAATTTATTTTGAAACAGAAACAATAGAAAAGTGCAGCATTTAATTTAACGCTGCTTCGAAGTGATTTTTTTTAAAAATATAACAAACTTAATAGATGATAAATAAAATATCTCTAAAAATACGAGGAGTTCAAAATTACAATGTGTAATATATTAGTAATATATACTATAGAGGTAGTTGCATAATTCGCGCATAGGACATCTTGTGATACCTGGAAAAGAGGGGAGAAGATGTTAGTGTCAAAATATATCCGACAAAATTTAAATTGCACAATTTGGCCATTAGTCTTATTAGTACACTTCCTTTTTTTATGTATTTACTTATTACTTATTAATTTATTTTCATTTCTTTCCAATTTTAGTATATTTTCTCTAAGTCTAATTTTTAATGTCGTACTAGTTACATGTTGATTTTGTAGATGGTATTATCGTTTATGCAGACGGAATATTAGAGGATTCATTTGCGCCCTTCATCCAGCCGTGGAAACAATCGACGGTAAAATGTTAGCGCAGCGTGCAGACAGACTTAATTCGCTGACGGGAAGCTTGCGTGTCTATAAATGGCAGCAACTTTGAACAGCTGCTGTAATGACTAAGCAATTTGTATATAAAAAGTAATACTTACTCTGTAGACCACTAAAATATTGTATTTTTCATTTTTCGTATCAAACGAAATAATGCCATCTACAAAAAAGGGGGGAACTAACCTCATTTAAAATAAGTCTTGCGTAAAAGCTACCGAGATTGGAAAGAAACTAAATTAAATACATTAAAAACGTAAAGGAAGCGCGCGAACCTGCTTTGTTTACGTACTAAATCTTAGGTTCCTACACGCTACCAGAAGAGTTATAATACCAAGCTAAGCGAATTCCATTATACGTACCAATAAAACATTTCGGGTTTAGGAGCGTTGCCAAATTTTGCAATTAAAAATTCGTTGGACGATATGCACTAACATTTTTTCCATCCCTTTTGTCCAGGAATCGCCAGATGTAGTTCGTGCGCTCGAATTACGGGACACGCTGTATAAAATCCAGCTCTCTATTATATCGTTATGACATTCAAGATATTAGGACTGACGGCTCTCATATATACAACAGATTTCATTCGCCAATTTTCTGTGGCAGGCGCACTTAAGCTGCAAACAAGATCGAACTAACAATTACAGAGACCGTTATTACAATAGCATTTAAATATCTTATTTATTGTATGGTTTATGAAGTTTAAAGGTTTGCATCCGCACAGATCGCAATTTCAATCTCTGCACAGAGAGTTGTTGCTTTTGGGCTTCCTTCCCTCTATTTTTTAAAGAAACTTTACACATATTAGCTCAATAAGGCAGTTTTATTACAAAAAATCGCACAAATATTCTAAAATATGATGATATAAAAACTCTTAAACTGTATATTTAATTAATGCTATTTTAAAACAAAAATTAGCGGATTTAGAACAAAATATTAATATAAATACTTTGAAGCTACGAAAAAATACGGTATTTGGTACTTTATACAAGTGTAGTGTACATGGTTTTGAAACTGAAGCGGTTAAACAGGATATGCTATTGGTCGCTCGAGTTGACGAAAACTGTCCAACAGAAATGAAAACTTGCTACAGATCAAAATAAGATTCGAAACTCTGATGACTTCCGAATAACATTTAAAGGAACGCAATAAGTATTTACGCTCACTATAATATTTGGAACTTCAATCCGTTCTTTTCCCTTTTATCATTTTTAATCGAAAATTTCTGCGCACCATGAATAGCGCACAATGACTGTTACATTTACTGCATGCCGCACGACAATGTAGCTCAGTCACGTAGAGCAGCGGATGTGGCCGCCGTAGCGGAAGTGATATAACCTGGGTACCGTTCCAAACTATCTTGCCAATAACCTCTGCGGTAACAAAGAAAACCATTAGCCTGTAAAATCGCATCGCACCACAACTTTTTCGTGTTTACAACAAGCGTTGTGGAAGAGCAGAGGAGACGGGAAAGAAAAGGAGCAATTCAGATGAGAAGGGTACTAAAGAGGAGATAGATGCAGGCAGACAGACGAAAAAATTACAGTATTCTTTCAAGATATGCTTTAAAACTAGAATATGAAAATGTGTGTTAAGGACTCCGTTTACAATTAATTATACACGGTCATCAATTTGTTATTCGTTGACACTCGCCCGATACTAAATAGAATTGAATCAGTTTTGGGGCAGGAGGAGCCAGTTGCTGTTGGAAAAACACTGCCTATTTATCCCCTAGTTGAATCATACAAGCATCGGCCACTCGCGCGGCATTTTCTCTTAGCTTGCTAAATTCTTAGCAAGACAGGTCACTTCAATTATTACTAAGTAAGAGTACGTTCAGTAATTATAATTATATGATGCTTTCTATTGCTCGAACAATTATCATTCATATTATACCTAGTGTCTGAGTTGGTTAGTCAATTACGAACATTTGAATCCAAATGCAGCGCAGAGTGCTGAGCGGGGTGGCTTAGGCAATAACACACGAGATTCGCATTCTGGAGGGTTCAGGTTCAATTCCCGCTTGGTCGGCCATCCTGATCTTGGTTTTTAGCGTTTTTCCTGGTCCTTTAGGCTGGGACATATATTTACATCTCCCATTTCATATCGTTCATTCCGCTGATTCTGTTATAGCGTCGAAAGTGCAAGGGCAAGATGGGTTTGCGCTTTGGAAAGGTTTCTGCCTGTGTCTGCAATGAAGGGCTCACACAACTCGGGGGGGGGGGATTAGTCGACGTTGGAGTGCACTATCTAATAACATACTAGGGACCCTATTGCGTCCGCGCAGTTCCCACCTGTAGAACCTTTCCCTCACCTCATCCCTTCCTCTCGTAGGTGACCCTATTGGGGCGTGGGCATATAGTGACAGCCGTGAGAAAGAGTAAAGTACCGAAAGTATTCTCCTCCACCCCAGACCATCCATCCACAGCCAAGGGCTTTTACCAAGGAAATATTTGATGAGGTATACTTCTTGGGTAAATTTCCTTAAAACACATTAACAACTATTGTGGGGAGTTTTAGGGCATTCTTTTCTAAAACGGGTATGTAAATATTTATTAAATGGTATTCAATAAATTATAGAGAAAATTATTTAGGTTAATGATTGACCTCTAACCGAAACTTGCGCTGTTTGCTCCATATGAAAGAGTACTGCTAGAGGTCTATATTTGTGGGGAAATTTCGTACTTATTAAATGTACTTTATATAAAATTACATACGTGAGAAACGGGTATACTTTATCCCTTCCGTTATACTACCACTAACTTTTTTGTTTGACCAGCTCGCCTAACGATCACAAGACATATTCAGAGCAGCAAAGAACGCATTTTCTCTACTATCTTAAAACGCAAGTTAATCTTCAAGAAAACAGATCCTGTTAACTTTATGGGGCGAGCCCCATTTCCTCATTTAGAAAACGACGACAAAGTTTCACAAATTATTTTTATAACCAGGGTGCTCTGGACATTTCTTTAACCCTCGAGGGACTGAAGGAACGGGAGAGAATAATGACAAGAGTTGAGCGGAAAATCATTTCAGCCAGGCTTTAATTGCAAAAAGTGACTAAGCGTCGGAGAAAAAAAGTTAACTGCAGAGAGGACCAACCAATCTTCAGCGAACTAAGAGCATTATTCTTCATTGAACTCAACAGATCGAGTAAGATGATTTGCAGCTGCTCTCTCAAGTGTAAAAGTGGGAAATATTTACCCAAAATTAACTAACAAACTGATTAAGAGTGAGATTTATCCTGTAATTTTTACTATCTTTAAAAATACATGCACCAACTTGAAATAGCTTGACGGCCAGTCAGAGGAAACGCCATTGCTCATGCGTGAATCATTTTGAATGTAAGGTTACTCATTCAGCAATTAAGATTGACTGATCGCATTTACAATACTTACAGATCATTCTTGTAAATTTTCTTACACGATTTCCTGACAAAATATCACATCACGTGTCTTTCAACCCGTCTAAAGCTCAGATGAGATTACCTGCAGCTCCTAACTTTATTATTTGTAGGAGGTCACAGACTATGGTAGAATACACGACCAGGTAACTGATGGTGATACCTAAAGACTGTTATAGACTGCTCTTAAAAGTGGACGAGACTAGAAGAGGATTCCTCCCCTTAGGCTTTCCTAGGTATCTAACTTTAAACCTATTCTCGATTTTCGGAGATGGAAGCTGATAAGTAACTTATACACGCCAGGCCATCCGGCCCAGCTCCCAGTATTTCACTGATAGGATCGGTCATTTTTAGTATTAGCTTCCCACTCTCCTCGTTGGTAACCGAGCGTATAAGGTATCTATCTCATCACCCCCCACCGTTGCCAAAGAAAGCTGATACAACTTCCGACCCGATACACTCATAACGCCAAAAATAAAACCGGCACTCGCACCAGAGCATCTGAAACTCTTTCCCCGAGTTAAATGAGTTTCAAGAGAATTATCTTCTGGGAGATTAAAGCACCATGTGTCACATAAGAAGGAATACTTTTCTGTGAGAGTCCACTATCACCGAGAATATTCAGACATTTTGTGTGTGAACAGTTTTGAGAGCATAAGCCTCTTCTCTTCTACTCATAAGCCAACATTTTCTTTAAAATTAAATGCCATTAACGTTGTAGACCAAAGAGCATCAGCTGACTAGAAACATGCCACCAGTATTTGCCTCGACTAATATGAAATAAAGGTACACAAGTCAACTTTAATATACACCTTCAAAATTAAAGGATTTTTTATTGGTTTATTTACGGGCGCTCTTTAACATCACAGGTCATCCGCGTCCCATTCAACTCGGCGAGAAACTGCCGACAAATTTTGCTCAGAGGCCTCTCTTATCAGGCTTGAGGTTCTTTTTTGTGCCGTAAATGTACGACACGGGACCCATGGAATTACTTCCCTTCCGAACCTTCCGAAGGAAGCCATACTTAGGATTTTTACGCCGGATTTTTAGATGAATACAAGCAATTCGAACATATGAGCTACTCTCTGCGTTAACAGTAAAACGTGGCATCTGCTTTTAGAAGTATGAGTGTGTGATTTAGGCAACATTCAATGTCCTATGATTCTGCACTACCATATAGTCTGAAGGCCCATTTAAATGAAAAAGTTTTATTAATTTTGGCAAAACAAAACCTGCCCGGATGCTTCACTTTCAAAAAAATTAAGTTGGGGCTTGCTAACTTTTTACCATTAACAAAAGATTGTTCAAATTGATAAAGCAGGGACATGCCATACTTTATTTCTCCACAATTCATCTGTAAATGCATATATATTGTTGTCAGTGCTCAGTTTCAGATGGTCGTAATTTTGACAAATGTTTAGGTATTGCATAAATAAAAACACCAATTTGATCGTAAATAATAATCAACTGTATTACAGTAAACAAAAACATTAAAAAAACAAACAAGAAAACGTTAAATATGGCCACCTACTTATTGTTCAACAAGAAATATTCAATCTCCTACGCTATTAACGGCTTCAGTGCACTCCTAGGAATGTTTTCAAAGACATTATTTATGCAAACACACACATTATTGACATTTGATTTTTCAGAAATGTCTGTGTGCGAAAGGAACTATGGATTTTACACAGCAAGGTGCATTTTTTCAATCCATGTAAAAGTTCGCAATCCTCTCGGCCCTGGTGTTCTAGTGGTAACCATAATTGCCTCGTAGACTCAAAGATTGCGGGTTCAATTCCGGACAAGGTCGATGGATTTTTTCGGGCTAGATTAAAAATGGCTATCTTCGGAATGGAAGTAAAGCCGTGGGCCCCATGTCGTAGAAATACGGCACGATAAAGAACCTCAAGCCTGAAAGAAGAGGCCTCTGAGCAAAATTTACCGGACGTTTCACGCCCTCAATTGAATGGGATGCTGATGACCCGAGATGTTAAATACAGTTCGTAAATAAAACAAATCAACAAAAATGCATTGGGATACTGCCACTATGAGACCAATATGAACTCGTAAAAGCAAAACCATTCTAAAAATTGTTTGAAAATTGCTGTCAGTATTCCAAACTACAAATGTTCATACAAGCGCGACACAAGTTACCATAGCAACGAAAGTTAAGCAAATACAGATGAGGGAAAAAATCCTGTAAAGCTTAAGCGATATATAAAGAACCAAACTGTTAATATGTATAAATGACAAAGCTATTTCAAACTAGGCACTTTATTTTATATAACCCCTATATATGTGTGTTCGAAAGATTATAGATGGGTCTTGGCGCTAATTTCTGCTATATTTGCATTTTTCTTTCATATGCTGGGCAATTATTCATAACTAGAGAAACAAAATGCGGGTACTCAGATTCCTGTTCGTAACGTAAAAGATAAAAGCCGATCCGTGGTTACATTATAAAGTGTAACTAACAGTCGCATACTGTGAATACAGAAAGCTCGCACCGTAACGTAATGCTTACCTGCTTTGTTACAGTAGGCAGATCCGTGCACCAGCGAAACTAATTCAAGCACCTGCTCACTGTACCGACTCTTTCGACAAAAATGCAAATGTTTCCACGCAACTTTCATTGCGGCTGTTGATAAGCGCGGTCAGAATGTTGATGATTTTGTATGCAGAACAAATAATGCTTGTGATTCGCTTTTCCAACTTGTCATTTTTGAAACAGGGAATTGTGGTTTGTTTTCTCCTGAATTGTTGATGGTCAAAATGCAACATATTTTTACGGAATAGTGGACAATTCAACTACAGTATTTCATAGCTCTTATCACAGAAAGTAAGATCACTTGTATTGGCGAAACAGGTTTTGTCCGACTCTCTACTTATTGCGCTGTACAAATTAGATAAAAAGGATTTGGGTAACTTTAATCCTGAAACCAAAGAGTTTTTTATTCATCCACCTTTATTTTCTCTCTCTTTCTCTTAGTTTCTTTTCCGTTATTTACTTTTTTTTAATACAGTACCACTAATTTAACTTTACCTAAGAATTTCAACTACCTCCATTCTTGCGCCCCTCTTAAGCTCCCAATATATTTCACTCTTTCTTTGAACTTGAAGAGACTGTCATTCGTATGACATAAAGGCGTTTAGGGTTTGTTTAATGTCCCTATGAGTGCAATACATTATGTGTTCATGGTTTACCACCTTCAAGAATGGTTAATGCGTTGTGACTGCAAAGGAACGTTTGAAAAGTCCGGTAAAATTGAATAGGACAAGCATAGTTACAATAGTAATACATGATAAAGTTTCAGTCTTATGCCACGCGTTTTAAAATTTAATCAGCCTTTTTAATACACCACTATCGCAGGAGGAGAGTGGATTCAGTTCCGTGCAGTACAACAGAACGTTATTTGAAATGGATGGTCGCACAGAACAAAGTCCAAAGTCGAGTTGTTTCTGGACAGCTGAGTTTAAATGTACATGCACCGTAGATAAAACTTGCCTCGGAAGCCCTACTATGCCCATGTAGAAGAATGCTATTGGAAAAAAAAAAAAAAAAAAAAAAAAAAAGAAAAAAAAGAAAAGAAAAGAAAAGAAAAGAAAAAAAAAAAAGAAAGAAAGAAAGAAACCCACGTTAAGGAATCAAAAGAGTAAATGTGCGCCAGATAAATGACGCTATAGACATCTTAACTGAACAAATGACACATGAAAAAGCTGTAAGCAGGAACTGTTGACTGTTCAATGCAATGTTAGATTGCAATCTTCAGAATTCGCTGCCGTGGGTGACATTTAGATCCGCAACTCTATACCTATGTTAAAACAGTTGTAACTACTAGTGAACATGCACCGAAGAAGATGAAAACGGTTTTGAAGACTGCGAAGGGATGGCTGTTGCTTTATATAAGTCCCACAGAATAATCCTCGTAGACTTTTTGTAAAGGGATGAAACAATACTAAGTATCTATTATGCAGTACTGTAGGAAGGTTTGAAATCTGAATTGAAAATAACCAAGATTTTAGCACAAATAAAGCTCCTTCACTATAACACGTGAGGCAGCGCCGAGTGAAATCAAGAATTATACAATGCCCGCAAAGCACAGCAGCGAAAGATCGGAGTGAGTTATCGATCAATGGTATGTGTTAGGAATGCCGACTCGGGATTGCTTTTCGCTACTTAGAAATGAAGGGATGCAGGTTGCAAATCTCTACTTTGACTCGGCGTTTGCCACTCCTGCACTAGAGTGCTAGTGCAATGGCAAGTGTGCATGATCTAGATTTTTCGAAGGCCCTGATCCCATCCAACTTTTTTATGGTGTTTTAACGCCCGTTTTTACTACTGAGGCACCACAGGCGGTGAACACTGATCAGTGATGATACATGAGATGTTATAGTGGGAAAGGATTTTTAAGGAAGGAAACGTTCCAGCCCTTAGTTTAGTGTACCTCCCCGGCATTTGTCATTTATGAGGACTCAGAAAAAACCTGTCAGGGAGGATGGTCTTAGCGAGATTGAATCCCAGACCTTCCGCTCATGAATCCGCGCCATAACGACCTAGGCCACCCGTGGCGGTTTTATATCTAATTGTTGTGATATTATATCAGTTTACTTAGTGTGTATTATTATTATTATTATTATTATTATTATTATTATTATTATTATTACTGGCACGAGCCAGGGATTGCAGCTAAGTCATATTTTTGCCGTAAAATGTTACATAAACATATAAAATTAACTAACTGGATTTTGGACTGATTTCTCATCCATTCTATTTCCTGAATTTAGTCCTTAGTAGCCTCAACAGAAGTGTGACTTTATTTTTCGTGTCAAGGGCCGTGCACTTCGAATTTCTTTTTAAAGTTACTGTTCTTAATTATGATTATTTTGCTGTAAACATAGGCAGTTTAAAAATCATGTCAAGTGCTTAATCGAAAGTTTAACTTTTCTTCTTGGATTTTATTTTCCAGAACTGCGTGCGCAGTATTTTTCAACTGTCCTACGACTTTCTTCACCAAAGCGTACGCTTGCTCAATATGGGATGTACTAAAGGAATTGGAATGCAATAGTGTGTAAGCTATGTGTTAATTAGAACTTCCTAAGGCGTTTTGTGACTCATTCCTAGAACATGGAGGCTGTGGCTGGATGAGTAAGGTGGGGCTTGTCGGGAAGTGGTTTGATCGGCGATATGAGGCCGGAGGTCAGCCTAGTGCCCACTCGTGACGTCACCTTCGTGCTGCGTGACGTGACACCCCCAGAATAACTATGCAGCAATGATGTCATACACGCTGCGAATCCAAATGTCGGCCTCTTTCACTGTCTTACAACTTTAATCATGAGGAAGCGTCTAATGGCGCTGCATGTTGCCCCCTGGGTCCCCTTAGCTAACCTTACTCAAGCACAACCCCCTTGCTCCCCTTATGCATATTTACCTGCAACTGTTGGAGCTGCACAACATTCTAGAAATGCCTGTATGTTTATCGTTCTGCCATTATAATAAGAGCATTTGATTCAAAAAGTTTTAAAATATGATATGCGTTTGTTCGGGATATAAATATTCAAAATATGCATAATTTAAATATTTACATGTGTGTGAAGAATCAAAAAATAATAAAATTAACCTACAGTCATAGCCTTTTAGGTGTTCATATAAATATATTTTAAAAAGTTTATTTTTGTTTACATTTTCAATTCCCCCACCACCTGAAAGATATTCGTTTCTGTAAAACAGGTTAGAATTAGTTATTAATGATAGTTGGTTGACATGCTTACTGACATTTTTTCTCTGCACCATTTCTCCACGACAGCAGGGTGCTATTGGAAATGTTCTCCTTGCTTATCACTCACGGCAACGAGACTAGGAGGAAAGATGTCCAAAAGAAAATATAGGAAATAAAGACAAATTACACTTCCAAGTTTTGTATGCCATTAACACATACTCAATTATCTCTTTTGTAGCTTCCAAATCGTACATTTCCCAGTAAATTATTGCACAGTCTTGAAATCCGAAAACACACTTCTTGTATTAGCTCATGATTAAGTGAATCGATTATCTTCTTTCAGTTTAACTTCTCTTAATTTTGGGAATATTTACTTTAAATTATACTGGAAACCCCTACCCTCTCTAAGGCCAATCACAATTACGTCTAACTTATGTGAATCGGTGGCGGCAAAATGTTATCTTCTTTAACTAATGGTTTGACCCGAAACCAAGTGAGTATTAACTCCATAATGTTTCTCTTAGTTCGACTGTCTACCTTGCGCAGAACGCGACAAAATTTGATGAGACCATTCTGCTTTCCTAGAAGTAATCATGTTACTTTAATATCTCTGCAAATTTGCCAATGGTATTTTTTCATTAATACATTCTTTACATTAGAAAAGAGCATGTGCATAACACGCGGTCTGTCGCACCGCAGGGAACCTTCCTCATATTAACATAAATTAGCGATTTTCTAGAAAAGGTTAAGTAATATCACAAAACGATTACAGTTTCGTCATTATGATATAGAAATACATATAAATAATTTCAAATTTCACTGTTGTGCAGTGTAGTTCCATTAAACCCCCCGTAGATGCATATAAATACTTGGATAAAAATATAAGAGATTATTTGAGCCTCTTTTTCTATACGTTTTCAACACGCCTAGAAGCAAGGGTTATCGTTTGCAACCTACCTGTACCTCACTGTACAGTGCTTTCGTTTTCATGACCAGAATTATACGCTGTTCCTTTGTCTTCTGATGTCTGCCACCGCTTCAACCCATTTTAGTCACGCAATGTTTTTACAGTTAACTTGATGCCACACCGGGCCATGCGCTGCATACTATTTAATCCTGAAAGTACACTGTGTATGTTCTTATCTTGTTGACTTTCACAAGCACCAGGGGTATTCATTTCCAATATAGTCCCGCTTTTCCTTTTCGCTGCTTTTGGTGAATGATAAACTCAACCTCTTAAAACATTTCAGCACATAGATCGCTTATTATTCACCCGAATTCTAATATTTTCGTACTTGTCAAAGCATTGAAAATATTTGTTGACCGTTTTGAGAGTGCCGGTCTTAATCAGTAACGTAACATTCACAAATCCCAATAGCATTCATGTGTGAGTTCTCGGCAACAGCACACCCAAAACTTTCGTACTTGTCAAAGCACTGAAAATATGCTCGTGTTTGTTGATAAATTTTGTAGGTCTTAGTAACGTAACATGATGAGAAACATTATTTCCGATTCACAGATTCCTGTCACAAATCCCAATAGCATCTATGAGTTCTGAGCGACAGCATGCCCAAATGTTTACTGAAAATTTGTACTTTATAGATGTCTTCATTTACTAATACTGACACTGGCTGTCAGTCAATGCATTGTTTTAATGCAATGCATAGGCTTTCATGGCCGGTACCACATGTCACGTAGAAATGCGTACGATATTCAGGTAAGAAGATCAAGAAGAAAGTACTTGCTTCAATATCAACATCACTAATATGCCGGACGCTGTTACCGGCGTAACTTCTGCAACGATGAGTTCCATTCGATCAGCCCGGAAGATTATGTTTCTATACATTATTTTAAAGTACTTCCGATACACAGGAAACAACTGGTTTACTCACAAGCAACCAGCGCAAATCTCAAGACTGCACGCCAAATGGTCATCGTTGTTTCTCGAATGCCGCAGCAACGCATTATCAAATTGCTATTCAAGGAATACATTTTACTCAAAAAAAAAAAAAGCATGTATTCCTTAGAACTAAGGTTAATATGCACACACGCACAGTACAAATCAACGAGAACAAGGAACAAGATTTGATTCCATGATTCCACTTTTTCTATCGTGTTCTTTTTTTTTTCCCCCCGTATTTTCCATCCAAATTGGTTAAAAAAAATCTATAAAGTTATACTATTGCTTCCATAGTTCTGTGCACGAATTATACTACGTGGAAACACTTCATTTAAAATAAGAAAGGTCGCAAATAACGTATGGCTAATTCTGGTGCAGTATACAAAATAATTATCACGAACATTAAAACTGATCCAATGGAAGAAATACAGCCACGTTGGCTAAAGACGATGGCAAATGATCAGGAAGGTAAGATGGGTTCCTATTAAAACACTTCTGACTTGCTGAGGGGTCTTGTTGAAGCTAGTATTAATGCACGAGTGTGCGACTCAATAGCATGACATTTCTACCTGCAGAGAAACATTCCTGACAGAAAAGCATCCAGACGAGATGTTCTTACAGTGATGTTGCTGTGAAGGAATGATGAGCAGTGAGAAGTGTTTATGGCTAATGGAGAGAAGTTGAGTACGTCCTGAAGAGGGGGGACGTCAATTTTCCGAATGTTAAGAACTTTGGAGTCTTCTATGGTAGGAAACCCTAAAATATCATCGAAATTTTACGGAATGTATAAATACAGGCCCAGAAAAACCGACTGCTCTACTGAGAAAGAAAAACTTACTTGTAATTTAATAGATGCGTAGTTTTATAACCATCAAATTCAAGAAAAATGACAAGCGATGGTGGACTCAATATATAGATGTACACAGTAGCTTATGAAAGCTAGAGGAAGATAGAAAAAGTACTAAATAAAAGTTAAATGTATAAATATGGAATATTTTGACAAATAATATTTGCTTAAAATAATTGTGTTCACATTAATTTGCACAAAGGTGTGTATATTAATAATTCCTGCTCGTGCTGGAGCACGACAACGGAAACCAAGGACAGCGACTTCGAAACATCAAATTAGAAACAAACTCACAGAATGTTATTTTTCTAGCACATTCTAGTTTCGGCTGCCACTAGGCTTCTCAACTCTGCGAGGAAATACAAGCCCGTGCTGAAGTTAACTGCTTGAGGCGACTTTTCACGTAGGTGGAGGACCCAAAACATCATGTAACCCTAGCTCGAAGTCCGTGTATTCTGTGCAATGTTAAAAGAGGACCTTTTTTCTTCTGAGAGGCAAATGCAATAAGATGGGACATCTCGATAACTGCGTAAGTTACAGCAGCGGTTGATGCCTCACCCTGATGCTGATAACGACGACTATTTTCCAACAAGTCGTTAATGAGCACATTGTTCTCCACATACTCCTACTTCTTGCTGTCCTCACCAAACTGACATAGTTATCACCAGTCCAAGAACCACAGATAAGGGAAAATGTCAAAAATGGATACTATCCGAATATCTGCCGCGTCACACAAACAACAGATGTAGAACGTTTATGAGCAAAAATATGTATGTGTGTTTTTGACATTTCACAAGCCAGAATACTTCGCCAACCTGCCGAAAACTTCTAAAATATGTCGGACTTATGAATTGCAATACGTACTCGGTTTTTCAGAAGCAATGCGCTATTAACTAAATGAAAAACGCTTTGAGAAAACCTTCGCAGTCTGAAACGATTTTGTTTATGAAAACAACTCTAGAATCACTGACATGCGAATTACGATGTTAGCATTTTAAATTACATTCTATTTTATTTTTATTATGTTAAAAAGAATATTCTTTTCTCTTTATCGCTACGCAACACACAAGTCTATATCACTATGGGAACAATTATTGTTCAGTTACACTAGTACTGTATTATGAAGGCGGTTTTATTGTTAACGTCAACATAAAATATTGTTTTAGGAGAAGACGAAAGGACGATTTTAATGATGGCAGTATACGACGAAATACAAAATATTCAGGAATGAGTAACAATTCACTGCCATGTTAGGTACTACAGACAAAGTCTTCATACAGAAAGGGAAAAAAAAAACCAAACAACTTTTGAATTCCATCCCCAATTACCTATATATTACCTGTACCTTTTTGTGATTTAAAAATGTGACACAATATACAAAGGAGTTTGTGCTTCTGTTAGTTACTGCCAGATAGGGAAATATTTGAAAGTTCTAATTAAATATACATTTAATTAAACTTAAAACTCAGAGAAAATGCATTCTGTTTCAAAAATAAGTTGAGAGATGCCAAATTCATATGAGATATTCCATTTCAGATGGTATGAAGAAACGACCTGGTACACTACAGGTTTATGTATAGCGAGTTGGCTTATGGGTTTTCTTACAGTATGGACCAAATCTGACTACCTATGCAATCAGGGTTTACTGTCGAGTGAACTTTTTTTTTTAGTACATTTCTCAAGCAGGCATTATTCGGTTGTTCTCTTTTCACAGCCCCCATTCCATTTATCTGTAACATATTTGCCGCCAATTTCTGGAAGCGCTTTAGTTGGCCTAGTTATTAGGCCATTATAGTCCTGCGACACACAGGCAGCTGAGCGACCGACATACTTTCCCCGCGGCGCGTCTCTTGCCTTCACTCTATTAATAGACGCATCTCACTTCAATATTTTATGCGCCAGGCATGTTGTGGTCTTCCGGTGCGCTTCCAGGCTAGTTTCAGCCTTTTACAGGAAACAAAATTGACACACTCTACCTTCTACCTTATTAAGTTGAAAAGGTGGAGTCCAGAAATAAAATTGTTCAAAGTAACAAACATTCTAAGTGCACTTTGTTGACTTTCATTTTACAAATCTCCAAAAAGGGTACCAACACCACAGACATACGATCTGTGTTGGCTCTTCTTCCGGTTCAGTCTTAGGAAAGTGATTCCTCATTATTAAAATGGGCTGGCGCACCCTGTTGATGGCTATATCACCATTTGCTTTGAAGTTAAAAACCATGTGTACAAGTGTCAAATGCGATGGTGAATGGCACCTGACATTACAAGTATTACCAGAAAGACGGAAATACGCCGTGCTTCTATTACCTACAGTGGGCTGGGCTGGGCTGGGCTGGGTTCTGTATAATTCTGTGAGAACCTGGCCGTTGCATACTGTGATAACTTGCATTATGAAGCTAGTGGAAGGTTAGGGAATATTTGTATGACTAATCACTTGCATAACTTTCTTTTTTCGAGTCTGAGGTATTCTTTTCCATGCTCATAAGTGCATTGCTGAGCTTGCTTATGGTAGGCAACCAGGTTGTTGTTTATTTGGTGTATTTATGGGAGCTCTTTAACATCTGTCACCATCGTCCCATTCAATTCAGGGCATGAAACGGCCGATAAATTTTGCTCAGAGGCCTCTTCTTTCAGACTTGAAGTTCTTTTTCGTGCCGAAAATCTACGACATGGGACTCACGGCTTTACTTCCCTTCCGAAGGAAGTCATACTTAGGATTTTTATGCACGAAAAAAATCCATCGACCTAGGCCGGGATTTAACCCCGATCTGGTTTACGAGGCAAGTATGGTTACCACTACACCACCAGGATCGACAGGTAGGTAGGTCTTTCTAACGATATAAAATCAGGATGTCTTATTTGTGCCTCTTCATCTACCCTTCTTTAGCTCATTTTCCTATAGGTATAGAAAAAGGTAACATTCAATTAGTTTTGATACAATCCTTGCCTTCATTCATTATTTTCGTTATTCAGCTTTTTGATACACCTATAGCTAGCAGTAACAGTATATGACAGTCTATTAAATATTGTGTAAAATAACGCACGATTTCACGAGCCTGACCACGCAGAAGATGGCCTACTTGATTTAGTTAATTTACAGATGCTAATATCTCAGGTCTTCAGAATCCTATTCATTTCAATTCAGAGCGTGAAACGGATGTTAAATTTTTCTCAGAGGTTTCTACTTTCAGGTTTGAGGTTCTTTTAGTGCCGGAAGTCTACGATACGAGACCCACGATTATACTTTCCTTTGCCATACTTAGGATTTTTATTCCTAAAAATACCCATCTACCCTGGCCGGGATTAGCCCGCGATCTTGGATCGGCGCGCGTAATTTTATTTTTTTTATTTTAGTATTTTAGTATTTAAAATTTTAGTACTTAGATTGTTACTAAAGGCAAAAAATGGTAAATGTTTAAAATTTATAAAAAGCACTAACCTGTGCTATAAGAGATGTTAAAAATGATGCCCCTCAGTGGCAATACATTTCTGACACCTATAACTTTTCTGCCTTAAGAATGTAGGTTCGGAACACAATTTTTGTCAAGTCGGCGGACACATTTTCTATCTTAAACTTGATTGCCAAGATATTTTCTTCTTACCACTTCTCAGCAAAAATCAATTTTCACATGTTTATCGAATATAAAAATTCAAGATTATATTTACGTAATGGTATAGTTAATACAATGAAAGCACCAAGTAACACAAAAACGCACAACCACTCGCTGACAAAGCCTGCCTTTAACTAGTATACTGCCTGCATTATACGGCCTTGAGGACTGACTTTTCCCAACCACGCTCTACCGGCCCGTAACTCATATAACCTCACTGTAGATTGATGTATAGCAGATTTATATAACTTGTAGCATTAGTGTGGCCTAGAGTGTAAATACCTAAATGTTGGATATGAAGTGCACATGGCTGTAGTTCAAGACATACTAATATGTAAGCAATGGAACATGCTAAATTAACTTCCATATAAATAAAGGCTGGCACTGGGCAATGTATATTCCTAATATTTATTACAATTAATATATTTTCAAACCGAATGGCATAAACTCATAAACTTTCTATACAGCGGCTCTATGCGCGTTTAGACTGAATGCAAAATTTGAGTATGCTTTTCTTAAGAGTTTAATGTAAGCACGCTTAACTTTCTCAATAAAAAGAAAAACTGAAAATACGCTATATTTACGTATCGTTCTTCGCAGCCGAGCAAAGTGGCGGTACTCTATGATGAGTAAATTTACAAATTAACTAATAAATCCTGCGTATATTACTACGTGTTACCTTCAAACAGCTTGATATTATTTAGTTATCTTAAGACATTTCTACACACAAACAATAAACGGATGGACAGTAACATTAAGACGTTGTGGTACATGGCTCAGTAAATTATATAAATACTTAAACGGTGAGAAGTTTACAGTCACGGGCCACGTGAGCTAGTAACTCTAATTGTATTTGCTGGCAGAAAACTGAGAAAATGGACATGCATTGCTGATGTTCTATTTTGTCAAATCTGGGCATATATTAGCCATTAAGTTGGTTAGTACCCAAATTTTCATGCGTATAGGTAATTATTTCGCAAATATATAACATAAAATTAAATTAAAGAAATAATACTGAATTTAACTTCTAGAAATTAGAAAACTAACCATATTATGTGAGAAAGTCATTCAAAATATTTTCTAGTCACTGCTATTGGATTGTATATTCTGCAAATGAAAAACAAAATGTATACATTTCGGCGATAAAGCAGCATGGCGATATGATAAAATCGAAACAACTATAGGTCAAGGATATAATCTTTGACTAGAACCGGCGCAGTCTTATACCGACTTGGTTCGGTGATGCAAGAACGAAAAAGTCACGCAAAACAAGCTGCCCCCCCCCCCAAGTCCCGTTATTTATTAAAAAAAAACATTAACTTCCACTCAATTTCGCTGGTAGGCTTTTAACACGTTCAAAACTTAAAGCGATCTTCGTGCAGTGAGTTGTCATTTGCCTAATTATTAGCATTTTCCTTGCAAGATCCGACTATATAGTTCTCTACAAAACAAGAACTTCCGTATAAATGATTCCTTCACTATGCCAGGCCCCTTTCCACTTCCCCAGTGCGATGCCTCTAAGGAAGGACAATTGCATAACCCTTCACTTTCCTATGCTTGCTTTGCTTTTCTCCAACTTCGCCGCTCATTCCTTTGCGCTACCTGACGTAATATGCAAAAATATTCACATTCTCTTCGTGCCAATACTCCGCTGTAAATGCCACGTCAGTTCCCAACATGTTTGCGAGAACTGATAAAAGTGTAAGGCCATATATGGTTCACTAATTTGCGCCCTGCGGGTAGCCGCTACATCCAGGCGCATTTCGAGGTTTATGCAGCGATGGCAAATGATCAGCCAAACGTTTCATCTGCATTCGCCTCGGTGTACACATCATTAAAGCAAACTCACGAAGAAGAGATTATATCTACGCGGAAAATGCATAAAATGCAAAATTTAAAGCGAAATGAGTATCACAACTTTTCGCAGATTTCATTTCAAATTTAATCTACTCAGTTTCAGATGTGTTGAGACATTTTTATTGGTAATATCAACATTTACTCTAGTTAAATCAAGAGGGCACTACCTCAAGTAATATTTAATGTGATCGTTCCGGGAATGAATAGCTTAGAAGCACGTTTCTCTTATATAGAGGATGAAAACGTATTATATAAACATGGGACGGGAAAGCTTTATTTTCTTGTTACAGTTCTTTCTACAATTCTTCTAACACTGTATGAATCACAAGCTACTAATTCTGTTTCCTTGTGTGGAATATCGTGTAACAAACCCACACCAGAGTAGTCAGATTACAAATAGACGTTCTTGTTTAGCTCTGCTAGCATGTGTAATTGGAGTGATATACAACCCATAGTTCTTACGTTCACCGGCAGTGTTTTTGTTCCAACATTGTTATACTATGTAGCCGTCAACAAGCGACCCCCTTCATTGCTTTACTAGTACGTGCATGTCAACTGCTGTATGTTCATCACGGACTTCGTTTCAGATATAGTATAATTAAAGGATATTCAAAGGCGGAGCTGGTGCCGCTCAGTTTTTGTAGCGCCGGGAAAGATTTCCAGAACTACGATGCTTGGACAGGAGGATGTTTCAAGCAATTGATCGCCGTCTTATGGAGCAGGGAATGTTCACGCCTGCCTGCCACTCACGACCGGGGGAGGAAGCGACACTTCATGTGGTGAAGACAACCCCAATGCCTGCACAAGATAATTAGCTGTACAAAGTAATGTTGACTGCATGATTGGACGGTGTTGCGTGAGAACCTGTTGTATCGGTACCTTTTACACCGCAACAGCCAATGTCAGCAGCTGATCTTCATATTGTCGGAAGCCATTTTGAGCACTTTAAGGCAGGTTTCTGTGTGGTATGTTATTTTTATTTAAGCATGTACCGCATCATACAATGCAAGCAGAGTTGTGGAGCTGGAAAAAAGCATTTCCGAACCCATGTTTATGACATATTTTTATCCTCTACATGAGAGAAATGTGCACCGAAAGTTTTGACATCCATTTTTGTCACATCTGTTTGTATATAGATATATAGAGGGGCATACCCTATGCTAATCACAGTCAAGAACATGTAACAAGCTAATAAGCTTTTCTTCCCCTAGTGACTATAATTGGATTGTACGTTCTGCCTGTATAAATACAAACAGGTACACGCAATTTTTCATTAAAGCAATTTATGAGTGTCGTTTCAAAAGTTTGGTAAATAAATCAAACACTTTTTTTAAAATATAACTTGTCAATATAGTCGCCATCAAGGGATATACACCTTCCCTCGAGCTTTCAATTCTTTTTCCCCGTCAGAAAAATATTGTCAAGCTCTGCGAAATACGCCTTGCAGAGTATATAACATTCTTATTCAATTAAGTGTTCTTTCCAAGGGTCTAAATATTTAAGCTTCAAAACAGGAAGAGGTCATTAGGGATAAAATTACATCAAATCAGACTGTCGTCATGTCGAATGACGTTTAGTGAAAAGAGTACTTTCATGTGCTCATCTTAATCGTTTTTTGCTTCAATTTAAACAATGCTGTATAATAGATGCCTGATATTTTTTCAGCCTTTTCTTAGTGGTCTACCACGATTCCTTGAAAGTAAAGGGGAAAAAATTGACTTGTCCATGTTAATTTTCTCTTTATTCTCTATTTAGTAAACGTAGTAATATGTAGGACTCGGTTTGCACATTTTTTTATTGTTTTAGATTACCTATTAAAAAGTGCATTTGCGACAATAATTATACGTCACGATATTTCTGGTAGAACTGAACTAATTTCTTCACTACTCTGATCACTGCGTAATTAATCGCGTGTGGTCGTATGTGACCATTTTGCTCATTACAATTTTGTTTACTTCCTGTATGTTGTTTTAATTTTCAGAAAATAAAAGTATTACATTTATATTAGACATACTTATAAACGTTTCGTTATGAGCATACTATTAACAGCAGTAGTATGTAAAAATTAGGAAAATGTACAGTTTACTTTGTTTTTGTTGCAGCGCTAATTTAACTAGTCTTCTCCATCTATTCTTCTCATTTTCACACTAATTCTTAAAAACAATGCGCAAACAAGGTCAATTCTTCTCACCAATAATGGAAAATAGTCTCGAGTTTAGCTAAAGGTGCTAATGTGCCATTCAAAGCAAATGAAAATTTGGTGATAAAAGGCCTTGGAAGCCAATTAACTTTATAAAGAACATATTTTAGTAAAGTGCGTTTCGGTCAAAGTAATACTCCAGCATCTCCAGAAAAACCCCTATGTGCCACGAGATAAACGTTTACAATAGCACGGAATGTTAAAGCGACTTTAATAATTATATGCATACATGGTGACGTATAAACTTCAAAATGTACCAGCATATACAGGAAGAATGAATCAGCTATAAAAAAGACAAACACAACATAAGGTATCTAATGTTTTTACGCTTTAAAATAATCCGCCAATAGTCACCACTGCCTAGTTTAAAGAAAAAATGGATCAGGATCACCTTCAGCAACGTCCAGCCATCTCTACTAAATGCTCGTATTAATGAAGACATTGGACAGCGAAATAGTTGAATATTTCATAGTTAAAAATTCAGAATCAAACAACATTTTTACTATGGATGAATACCTTGCCTAGAGATAATGTTCCAAAGATTTGGGGTTTAGTACAATGGTTTATACTTGCAGAAAAATGATTTTATCATAACCCTAATCTTATCTAATACTGAAAACAATCAGTTCGCTTATTGAACTACTGACTTTTTCCTAGCTACAAGTTTTCCTCACTTATCGCCCCTTAAGCCCGGTATGTAATAAAGTGAAAATTAATGCTGGGGCTTGAACCCAATGTATTTTCGAAGCAACTTTCTGGACTCAGCAACAGCAAACCGTTCTAGTAGATAAATAAATACGTGCCCAGTTAGCTAAATAAACTCTTTCAAAGCTTCTGGAGAGAATTTCTCCTTCACTAGCTGCAGTAATTCCAAGTTTTCTTCTCTCCTTGCTTGTAATAAACAAAACTTTTGCTGGCTTATAGCAGACTTCTGCAGATCAAAGAGCAGATGGCAAAGTAGACAAAACAAACTTGCGAAAGAGTGTGGGAGGAAGATTCTGAAGTCCAGAGACTCGATAGTACATTTAAAGTTATGGCAGCATGGCCTTGAGTAGACTTTTATAAAAATGTAACTGCATGCAAGCAATTTCTCTCTCTCTCCAAATAATTGCTTGGGGAGCACGTGGATTGCTGTGCATATGCCGTTAGCGCTATCCTCAACTTCGCTATCAACTGTTTAAGACAGTGCTTCCCAACCTTTCTGCGTTCTCGGCACCCTTGGGAATGAGATTAGAAATTCGCGGCACCGCTGTTACATTTTCTTAAAACTTTGAAAATGTTAAATTATTTTAAATTTATAACTTTCCCTGTGATACATTAAAGTGCAAATTATGTTCAATTAAACACTCCATAACAAACATTAGAATATAGTTCGTTTTTAATAATCACTTAACATTCAATTTAAGACTTTTTTTTTAAATGGTGTTTAACGCTTGCTTTTGCTACACAGGTACCACAGGCGGTGAACACTGATGATGCATGAGATGAAATGATATATTGGGAAAGGATTTTTAAAGAAGGAAACGTTCCAGGCCTAAGTTTAGGGTACCTCCCCGGCATTTGCCAGTTATGAGGACTGAGGAAAACCTGAAAAAAAACTCAGTCAGGGAGGACGGTCCTGGCGAGATTCGAGCCCCAGACCACCCGCTCACGAGTCTGCACCTTACGACCTTGGCCACTTGTGGCGGTATTTATGACCTGCCATTGAACAAAGTAAACTATACAAATTTTAATATACACTGACTATGAATTATTAAATTAAACAAATACAATGTCAAAAGTAGAGGACTGCAATGTAATTGTAAATAATTCAAACAAATTTTGTCTTATTAATGTGAGACTGATGCTGAGAACCAAATGTTTTTGATATCAAGCCTAACAGTTGACAACGAACCATGTATATTGTCCTCAAGGCTAAGCAGTCTATTTCTTGCTTTGGATTTGATTGTCTTTGTTGTAAGTTCCTGTAGTAAGAGTGGCAATATAATTTTAAATGTAATCAATAAGCCAGCGTTTTCTGTTTTTGGGTGTTATAATAGCTCTGGTCTTGATCCTCGTGTAGAATATCAATATTTTCCCAACAAAAAAAAAATTCTCAAAACTACTCAAATAAAAGTATTAAACTTATGAGGTCATTTCTTCTCATTAATCCATGGATGGAACACATGAGATGAAACTTCATCCAAATAATGATTCGTATTGATTTTCTTCATCATCACCAATATCAGTAATTGATATATTGTAGTTTAGTCCCTACTAAATTTTTGTTCATTCTCAAAATATCTCGCGGAACCCCTGGCCGGTTTCATGGTACTCTAAGATGCTGCGGCACACCGGTTGGGAATTCCTAGTTTAAGACGAAGTTATCGTTGCAGACATTATCTTATCTAGTAGTTTGGGTGAGGCAAATGACCAAGCCTTTCTTTTTTTTATCTTGTCTGGTTCCTGATCAGACACGGTGGTATTTAAACAACCGGGGAAATGGAAGCACTGCTGTTCTTAACATGCCGAACATGAACTAATAAACTTGATGCCCTTTAAATTATTAAAGGATTGCGTTCTTATCTGAGCAGTTATTTAAAGTATGTAAAATAAATGCACAGCGCTACACTTTGATTTTACTAAGTATCTGAAACGCGTTTTAAAGTAACAAAAGCAGATTCAGCGCTAGTTTACGGAGAATGAGTTATTCTATTTGCCATCTCAAAAGAGACACAAGCTGTATTTCCAGTTTATTTAGAGACACAAGCTGTATTTCCAGTTTATTTGTCGTTAAGTGCAGATTAAACGTTGCGTTTATGCATTTGAAAATTTAATACCTTAATTATAAACGTTTACAATTCCTTATCTACGATTATTTTGTTTCAATGATTTACGTCATTACTAATGAATATAATGCACCACCCGAAAGTGTCATGGTACAAATTACAATTCTGTAAGTCTTCCAAACTTTACAGTTATAACAATCGATTACCACAAAAATTGGGCATTCATACCTTTACTCCACATATATCAACTAAATAAACAAAAAACTGGGAAATCAATGCAGCCGAAAAATGTACAGTTCTTTCAGGCAAGCCTAGACTTTTAGCAGATTCAAAACAAACCTAGATCGGGAAATCAAATAAACAGGCAGCTAAGATTTAAATGCATATGATGCCTGAAAATGCATGCTGTGTGAAGAAGCTGTTACAAAATAAAGGGCACTATCAGAACTGTGATGAACGGATTACAACAGTTGCGATAAGATGCAACTGTTAAAGAAAACATGTTTCATTCTATGGATGTAAAGTAAAAGAAACACATATTCCCTATACAAAATTTAATTCAAAAGTTTAGCTTGTTCACAGAAGTTACAGAAATGGACAAAATTAATGTTATGTTGGTTTATTTCATTATAGAATAAGCTAATGAATTATCTGTCGCATGTTTCTTTGAAGTCAGGTATTGATGGTTGTTAAACCAGCGTTGCTTTACCCAGTTCGCAATGTGAGTTGCCTATTGCGGAAAATTATATGGTAATCGGGGCATATTGCTTTTTCCACTCCCCAAACAAAAAAGTTTTGAATGCGAAATTCTAACGCGCGATCTAGAAAATCAGTTGTACACGTTCAGTTTTTGTAATAACAAAATGGATTTATTTTTATGCAGAAATTGCATCAAAGAAAAATTAATAAACATGTTAGTAATATGTTTTTGCATAAGGGACACGCCACTTATAGTGTTCCTATCCGTATTTATTGTTAAAATGTCACATTCCGGATATATCTTCTTCAAAAATTTAAATATATGTACATGTATATGGGCGTTATTAGATTTTTGTCATATATGAACGTGTTTCGAACGAATATTTTGAAAAAATGACAAAAAGAGAGCATTTTCTCTCTTTTATCAGAAACTATAGTCAGTGCATCATTGAATTTTATAAGTATATGCTCAAATTTTTAAAAATGAACAATTTTGTATCTTAAATTTCCTACTTTAGATTTTTTCTTTTCAAAAAAATGAATAATATAATACAATTTACACATTATTGTTTACGCAGGAAGTATTTGAAGAAAATCCATCTAATAGTTTTTAGATATATCAACATGTAATGTCTACTGCGTATCGCAGTTACATCTTAAGCACCCTTTCTTACATTGCTTACCTAAATGCTTTTGATTATTTAATTATAAATATAAGGTGTAACAAAAAGGTATATTAAAACTTTGGGGAAATATTTCTTACATATACAGCATAAAAAATATATGAAAATGGGTCCCGAATCGCTTTTATTTCCTTGTTAAGAGCCCTTTTTCTACACCTGTACCAAATAGCAGAATATTCAAAAACAGAACTGTGGGAAACAGAAAACCACATGAATTGTTCCAAATGCCCTCCATTAGCACGGATATATCCATCAACCCGCTCTCATAGGAGTTCCTGATGAGCTGATGTTTTCCTGGAGTATCTCGTTATTGTCTGGCAGCCTTGCGAAATACTAACACAAGATTTTCTACACCTTCGGCTAATCCATAGATCATATGAGAACTGCCAACTCCGTTTTTGAATACGGTATTTGAGTTATCTGGAAAGAGATCCGTAAACACAAAGAACTGACACTAAGTGTTCGGTACTACTTCAGGCAATGAAGTGATTGGCATAACAAACCATGTGGTAAAGAACAACCACAACAACAGTGAACCTAAGAACCAAGAGCCGTTACAACACCCCCACTCATTTAACCAGACGTAAAAGCGAAATGTTTACCTATTGTACGAATTAAGAAACTGTTTTGTTGTGGAGCTATTGCCACAGGACAGCTATGCTGGCATTCTAGTATGCTATCACATTGTGTAAGCAGAGGTAGATAAAGGGCTCTAACAAGGATATAAAGCATTTCCAGACTCGTGTTCATATATTTGCATCCTGTAAATGCACAGATTGTTTCCCCGAAGTTTTCACATACCTTTTTGTTACATTCTGTATATTTTGGGGAAATAACAGTATTTCCGAAATTGCAATATATAAGCTCGGTGTAGCTTTACATTAGAATATCTAATATTATACAAATGGCATTTATGGGCATAATTTCGTTACATACCTACAGCTAAAAATGTTCCGTGTATTTTTTTGCTCCATCAAGGTTGCAATGGAGATGAATATAATTATTAGAGCTGAACGACCCCTTCACTCATGAAACAGCGGTTACGGAAGCAGAATTAAATACCACAGATAACAGAGATAGGCTGCAAAAACTTTGTGGACAGGTGAACACAGTGGGGATTTAGCAGCTTTAGTTTACTGTGAACATTTTCCACATCAAAGCTTTTCAATAAGCACCACTAAGGGAGTGCTTTCAGAGGCACACGAGCTTCAAAATGCCCATTTTACTAGACGCACCAAACACCAATGTTATAAAACAGAGTTGCGCGACATTTAAATTTGTTCCCAGAGTTTTGCGTGTTGTTTTCCAAACCCTGTGGTTACATAGTGACCCACTTTCTCAGAGCACACCCAAGCCGCAACTGAAGGATGAACCGCTTTTATCTGTTGCTGTTCTAAAACCTGTCTTGCCTTCTCTCCAAGGACAACAATTCTCACAAACGCTAACTTTTCAAACAAGTGGGCAACAAATAAAACTTACAATTATATCAAAAGCTTACGGCCTTTATATACAAAAGAGGGGCATTTGTTCAAATTCAACCACGCCTCCTTAAAAGAGGTTATCGCAATGCTTTGATGTCTCCATCACAGAGCATGATTTTGGCTGATTCAGATAATAAATTATTATAAGCCTCAGGTAAAGGAACCTAACTCGTTACGCATATGGATGAAAGCAGGGGAATATTGCAGCATCATTTAGATGCACTGGATCAAGTTAGAAAATGAAGTCATTGCAACCGTGAACTTAAAACGATTAATTGAGAATGGCACTTCAGTGTAAAGCTGCAGCTGAATTCTGTGATACAGAATTTGAAATCTAATACAACTGATATAATATAGGCTTACTTCTTTTAGCGTTTGTTTTTCAAATAATATTACATGAATGAGCGTTGTACTGCTACGGACTTCTGGAAGTTCAAATTTTGTATCTGAAACCTTTCTCTATATGTTGTCCCAAAGAAAGGAATATTAACACATACAGAAATACCTTGCGAGAGAATTGTATAATATATTGCTGTAACTATGTGCCTGAAACATTCAAGCAAAATGCCCACAATAAGCAGCTATTATGGTTTCTCCGCCATTAGCCTTAGTTGAAGAACATTTTTCCACACCCAAGAGAGTTTTAAAAATCTAAAAATCGTTGTTTGATAGGAGAATATTTTAAAGTTCACGTAAGACTGTCAGTTAATCAAGTTGTGCTGATGAAAGCGATACAAAAAACTTCGATATGCAACAGCACTTAACAATGCAAAACTAAGAACTTTTGAAAATGTACTCTTGAGTGTTCGTGTTTCAATATTGCAAGGTAACTTATATTTAATTTATAACATTTCAACTTTATGTCATAAAATGAGAGCCATATAGATGTACAAGTTCAGATTATATTTATAAAATGAATAATAATAATAATAATAATAATAATTTATACACATTAAAAAGTCATGTATAATGTCAGCTGCTTTATTAATAGCTACCGTTCATTAAATAGCGGTAGCTGATAATAGGAAGTCGGTGTTGCTTGTACGAAAAAAATTACATCACCTCTAAATACATTGATGGACATAAAGTTAAGCACCCAGAAAGAGTAATTTCTTTGCAATGTCATTTAGTAGGTTATTAGATGTGTAAATTATTTTAATGTCAATTATATAGCTTTACACCAGAGCACTATTTGTATTACCAACGATTTCAAGACCCGGGTTCTCAGTTATGTTCGCTGTGCAGCAATGCATGTGTGCTTTGAGGGAAGATAACTGAATACAGACAATGCACCGACGTCAATACCACCAACTTAAGTTTGAAAGGGGCCACAACGTCGGGCAGCGTGAAGCATTGCGCGCCACTCCCAGCATGTGGGTCATACACCGAGAATGGCAAGATGTTCGAACCAGTAGTTCACATCACGTCGGGAAACTTCGGTCGATAGACAAAAGGGAACACGTCGTCCCTGGACTTTAGTGGTAACCATGTAAACCCAAGATCGCAGGTTCAATCAATGGATTTTTAAGGCGTAAATATCCGAAGTAGGTACCTTCAGAAAGAAAGTAAAGCCGTTGGTGCCCTGTAGTAGATTTACGGCATGTAACAGAACCTCGACTGACTGAAAGAAGAGGCCTCTGAGCAAAATTTATCGGCCGTTTCACGCCCTGAATTGAATGGGACGCTAATAACCAAAGATGTTAAAGAGCGTCCGTGATTAAAATAAAAACTGAACTCGCTGCATAACGAGAGAAGCAACATTGGAACCCGCCATAACTTTTCCAGGTATTCTAAGGCACGTTAAGAACCTCCCTGCAGCATCGAGTGCCATTGGTAGGCGACTAGCCGAATTAGAACTGCAGCTGCGCTGCCTAACACGCGGATTGTCAAAAACGCATTTCATAAAAGTCTTCGTTGCGAAGATGCCTTAAACCTAGATGCTGGAACTAGTGCTTAATGTCTCTACTCTCTGAACACAGGTGACAACCGTGAGACCTGCAGAAAGGGAATATCCTGTCTTTATTGTTGAATAACACAAGCGCATTATTACCGGTTACGGTGTGTGTGGAGGGGAAGGGGAGCATCCGTTTGCCATTGGTGGTACGAAAGGGACCGTTACAGCACAGGGAAAGGTTAATGATATCTTACGTCTTCACTCAGGGATCCCCTTATCAACATAACGCCGCTTGCACATGGCTCAAGAATCCACGAGGTGCTTGCGTTATGTCGGACTATACTGCCTTTGTCGCTGATGTCATTTATTTGAAAATACTTTATCGTTCGATATGTGAAATTTCATTTCATTTCATTCTCTTTTAGGTGTTTAACAGAAATTTAAACATGTTTGCTATTAAATTCATTACAATTGTTAGTGCACTGAAACTGTGTTAACGCTGCGGCAGTTGATTACTATAATTATTTTTTTCGATAAAATATGCACACACAATTTTAGTGTTTGATTTCTCCTGGATGTCTGTCATATTTGCAGCTGCACTAGTTATATTACATGCCAGAGAAATCAAAAGTATGCTAGATCAATGCATAAAGCACTCCCCACACTAAACACTACTGTAGTTCAAACCTGGAATTTCGCTACCATCATAGCTACATAGGAAAGCTTTAGTTCTGTGTCGTATATTATTGAAAAAGCAACATTATGCCAAAGCTAGATAATTAAAAAAAGGCTACTGTCAACTAGAAGGAAGCTATGTTCAATATATCACGCGGCTGTGACCGCCTATATTCTCTAAACACGTCCTGTTCGTTTAGATAAGCATCGATTAGGTAACACTTGGAGCCTGAAGTAGTAGATATATTCCCTTTATCATATAATTCTAGTAACAGTGACACCCCTCCTGCGTGAGAAATGTGTTTGCATTTAGCAGAAACCATCATCAGAACCGGCACCTTTGTGAGAGTGAGAAACTAACTGCACATAATATCTATGCAACAAAAGCACTGCAGATAAGGTAAACAGTGTATTAAAAATCGGGCACTTAGGAATTGCAACTTGTCCAGAATAATCAATGTACTACTTCTGGAATCTGTAACAGGCCTTCACTTCTATGAGCTGTAGCTTATTGCAAGATTCTCATTCAAATGTATTTAAGTTTCTTTATGTATTATTCACAATTTACTCATGTCCAACCTCGCACACTTTGCGACATCCGGTCTGCCATATTTCAAGATGGCGCTCACCAAAGAGCACTGCATAGGAGTAGAAAAGTAAACAAAAAGAACCGGATTCTTTACTCTTGAACGACAGTGCCCGTCATTGCGAGAAGTTGGCGATTTTTATTTCAAACGATTTATAGTCACCTGAATATGCCCACAGTACTTTTTAAAACTACATCCCTGTTTTAATTTTTGATAGTGTTTATGCTGCGAATCAATCCAGTTTTATACAATCTTTACCATTTAATGAAGAAACAAAGATGAATGTCCAAAAACTTTGAGAGAACATTTATTTGATATCCCAAGACTCTTAGCCATCAATAAATATGAGCTGAAGTCGAATTTGTACTGGCTCGTGACCGTGTTCGTTTTGCTAGTAATTGGTGATCTAATAGTAGAAAATTCAAGTCCTTAATAATCGAATTTGAATGTTTTATCAATTACTATGTATTACACAATACGCGGTGGTCATGCTTAGTTCTGATTTCTTTGTAATGAAATGCCATACAGGTATTCCATTCAGTTTAGCTTAGTTCATATAAAAATATGGTATAGATGCACTTTATAACCATTAAAAATGCTGTACAGCTGTTCAATATGTAAGAATCTCCATAGGTAGCATACAAATGGCAGCTCTTTGAAAACAAAATTGTTATTTAATTTATACACTGCCATTTATGAAGCATTTTTTTCCGTTGTCCTAATCCAAGTATTCTAAACAAGGTTATGAAATGTTTGACATATTTTAAGTCACCACTAAATTCTATATAAATCTATACTTTGAAGCATTATGGAAGTTACATTTTATCAAGAATCTTATTCTATTTCATTTAATAAATTAAAACCTATTGCTGCAAAAAGATCCCCTGTTCTAGTATGCTGTAAAATTTACTTTTAAAATAAAAAGGGTGTATTACTATTACGGTGCCGGCATTGAAAGTCTGATGTTGACAACTTTGGAAATAAAGACACGCGTTTAAACCATCATTTCCTGTATAGTTAAACTACCCCTGCCTGAACGCAAATACTCTACAACTTGAATTACTACAATTGGAGGTCTCTCTTGTAGTAGTAAGGCATGAAAACGTGTTCTGCAGCAAGGTGTAACGGTGTTGCTGCAGATGTGAAGGGCCAGTGTATTTTATTGATCTCCAATCGCAGAGCCAGTCCGCATCGCGGCTATTATACCAAATTACGTAAGACCTCCATACATGCACACATGACACCAAAACCTACGTTATGTTTTACCTTGCTGTTCAGAGTAATCCACAATAACTCACTCACTATGCCACTACCCACTGACACGTTAGCACTCGCGTACAGACAGCGGTGAACTAACCGGAGAGAAGCAGGCAAGTCAACTAGCGAGCAACCCGGCCAGCAGCTGCCAATTCACGTGACCGCACCATTCCAGCCTACAGAGGATGTATACGTTACGGAAACCACTCTTCAGCGCTCAATGAATTAAAAGGGCGTGTACAGAAAACGTACTTCATTGAGGCATAATGACAAGAGGCAGTAGGGAACTATGCGCTCAATACCAATACGGCGCCTTCTCTAAGAACCCCTCCCCCTCCAAATAAACAGGGCAGCCTCGGTTACTTATATTGTTAAAACTCTCGACGTTTTTCTGCTCCCAGCTCTCTCCAGATGAAATAGTTGCAGTTTCCTCAACTTTCAAGCAAGCGCGACAACTCATACCCATGGTCAAATAGAATGTGTACAGCCCAACTAAAAGGAATGTTCCCAAAGACCCCCAACCTGATTAACTTTGAGGTAATAAAATGTCGTATTTCACTATAATACTCTATTTTTCACATGTGTTATTGCAACTTAATGTATTTTCTAATGTGGCACTAAAGTTTCCAAATGTTTCATTATGCATTTTTCACACCATCATTAAACTTCTTTCAAAGAAGATCTTTTCCACTTTAAAGAACAGGCAATCAATAATGAATGCTCTTCGGTCTTGTGGAAGCCACAGTCTTCACTGCACGCTTTGTAACAATGCTCATATTAATTAGAGCATTATTATGAAGCTAGACAACACAATAACTCAACGTTTTTCATCCCTTATTTATTATTATTATTATTATTATTATTATTATTATGGATGCTCTTTAACATCTTTGTTCATTACGTACCATTCTTTTCAGGGCATGTACTGCTGGTAAGTTTTGCTCAAAGGTAATATTCAGGCGTAAGGTTCCAATCTACGACACGAGACCAACGCCTTTACTTCTCTTCTGAAGGAAGATTTTTACGCTCCATAAAAATCCTCATCGGGTTCGAATCCGCGATCTTGGATTTATGAGGCTAATATTGCTACCACAGAACACCACGACCAACTGTGCGAAGCATAGTATATGCAGGAATTAAGCTTATTCACGGTAGCATTTCTTTCCTAGAAGTCAAAATTCCCAGGCAATTCAAAATACTTCTATGATCTTCTTGGTGTACCAATAGACCTGGGTTTTCTCAGCGGCGCTTCGCCTGGTTTACGCCACTGCATAGATTCCCTTTTGAAAAGAAGAAGAAGAAGAAGAAGAAGAAGAAGAAGATTTCATCCTCTGTGACAAAACCGCTACGGGTGGCCGTGGTCGTTCGGGCGCGGACTCGTGAGCGGCAGGTCTGGGGTTCGAATGCCGCCAGGACCGTCCTCCCTGACTCCTGCACTGAAATTTGTGAAGCAAGGTTCTGCTCCAACTCAAAGGCAAGGTCATCCTAGAATGATTTAACAACTATCTGACATGGAGCATCAGGTCTAAATCTCACCAGTTGGATTACAATTGTGGGACTTTTAAGACTACTCTTCCGACGTAACAGCACATGGTCCCTTAAAAAGCCCAAAGGCAAATAGTTGCCAATTTATATATAAATATCATATGGACAAGTACAAACGAATGGGCAATACGTTTGAAGACTTGTGCTAGTGTAAGGATGATCATTTTAAATGGATTTAATGAGCAAGACGTTATTCTTCAATCTCCCCTTTCTCTAAGCTTTTGAACAAATGTGACGATGCTAGTGCATCAAGAATTTGAGATGAATTTGACTGATATACAACTGGAGTTTTCAACCTGCAGCAAAAAAACTTAACGTTCAAGAGTGAATTAATTGTTACATCATTTTCCAAAAATGGTTTTGCAGAACAACTTTTGGACATTAAAATGGACAATATTCAAAATCACAAAGAGAGAAATTATCAAAATTCACTGCGTTGTATCTATATCATAGTGCAAGGGCTAGTCAATAAACTATTTTTTACGAAGTACACTAGGCAGGAGCAAGGGTCTTTTTCGAAGGGAGCAGGAGCAAGGGTCTATTGAATTGGGCCCAACGTGTCTGCCAGTACTGGGAGACGTGCTGGAAACATTTTGAAGTCGTGTTCAGAATCGCCTCCGCCTTCTTCACGAAGTTGTTAATGAAGTTAAGGAAGTCATACTTAGGCTGTTAATGAACCAAAACACCGACTCCACAGTTCGTTTTTGAGACGAGGGAACATAGAAGTCACACGGAGCTAGGTTTGGGCTTTATGGAGGGTGGGACACATATAAGATGTTTCTTCTGGCCAAATGTTGGGCAACAACATTGCAAACGCGAGGGCGTGCATTATCATGTTGAAGGTGCCAAGCAGAGTCAGCTCAGAGTTTTTCGTCCAATATGTCCGGCCAGGACGCTCAAAACAGTCTTGTAATACTCTCTATTAATCGTCGTTTGTGGGAGGTCTTCATGTGGATAAATCATTCTACTACAATTGAACATACCCTCCCTCCCACTGCAACCTTGGTCTTCTTTGGTGTTGGAAAACCAAATTCAGCTCGCCCCCGTTTGCTTCCGGGTTCGTAATGGTGAAGCCAATCTCATCACCTGCAATGACGGAATTCAGATATGCCTCGCCATGCTCCGCTACCGCACGTGACACACGCCCGTCCACTGGCACCTTCTGTTCAAACGTCAGCAATCTGATACAGACGCGTCTAATGACTAAGTGACCATGAGAATGGATAACACACTACTATGGGAAATCTGCAACATGTCCGACAGTCTATCCACTGTTATTCGTCGATCTTCCCGAACAATGACGGCAACTATGTTGATCACAATCTCATTTACTGCCGTGGTTGGAGCACCTGGATCTCTCTGTTGTTGAAACACGGCCCTGCTTAAACTTTATGAACCACCAGCAAGGTTAGTTGTAGCAAATCATCGCCATACGCTTGCTGTAACATCGAGAACGTTTTCATACCGCATTTCTGCAGACGGAAGCAAAATTTAGAGCAGGTCATTACAAAGCGACTGCATTTTACGCAGCCGAATGGCAAACACTCGCTCTTTGCTGACACTCTGTGCTAAGAGCATGCCGTATGCGCTTTCAATTTGTTCCAACAACCACACAATCAGTTCTCCTCGTGAAAATGATTCTCAGTACTGACTACTTCTCATATATGAGGAAAACTGAGTTCAAACACAGCAGAGCGAACGATGGTGGGAAGTTTAATGGCAAGGGAAATGGAAAGCAGTTCCTTTTCTGTATATTTTTTAAATGTTTTGAGATGTATAGGTTCCTGCCCGTAAGCGCTTACTTAACTTAATTAAATGCCCTTCATGTGCTATCAAGTTTAGCCTTGTAGTGCGATGTTAGAGTTTCAGTGTTTGGCGTTAAGAATGAAGTATATGGGAATAATGGGTAATGCTTGTTGTAAAACCCGTGCCAAGCAATTTATTTGCTGTCTTCACTGATACACTTATATTCTATAAGATGGAACTACATCGCAAGGTGTTAACGTGCTCACAAAGCATTTACTGGAAAACACGTGGCACGCTATGAAACCAATTTATCGGATTAACCTTGAGGGAAATGCACTCCGAGAACAATAGCAGCCTCCTGCAGGGGTAAAATTCTCATCGAGTCCTGCGTTCTCCACGCTTAATGGACCTCAAGAGGGCATACAAAAAGCAGTAGAAACCGTTTGCCGTCCAGTTCACCTCCGTTTTGAATTACAACTAACGGATACGGGTGCTGTTTTATAAATCCAATTAAAGCCCGTCCTTTCATTCTGGATTCAATTTTAGGGGCTGCATCTCTTGCTGTGCGTCTCTTGGAGGGCTAACATCTGGCTGGAAAGGAGTTCAGTTTGTTCTGCGCATTTTCAGGTCACTTCCTCCACTGTATTAACATCTGTAATACTCGAAAATCTAACTCTCGGATAACAGGATTATAATAGAATAATATCTCGTTAAAGAAGGGGGAAAACGTAATAAAGTAATGACGTTTACTACCACGTCATTTGTTTTCGGTTATTACGGTCGAATTATAGGAAACATTGAAGGTTCAGCGGTTAGCAGACTAAAAGATAGCAGTATGGAATACTTTACAACAAAGTACAAGCATTAGCGCATAGCTATAGATAAAATAAAACCGTATTTTGTGTGTTTTCATTACGTTTAGGTTTATATTATCGTGCAATAAAACAAAATGTACGTATTAACGTTCTTAATACGCTTTTTTCTGCATTTTTCAGCACAAAGATCTTTACATAAAGCAGTTTTTAACCAAAATCACTCAATTGGTTAAATACGTACTCCTGGGGACAAAAAGTCATCTCTTGGAGGAAATTTTTTCTAAGCCGTATTGGATACAACGCGCGGTTAACAAGGTATCAGTTACGTTATATAGCATGCACTAAAGACGCTGACTAGTGTGTATGCATTCCTTTAGTTCTGTGGCAGTGTGTGCAGTGATGCCGTGTTAAGAGCGCAGGTTCGTCTCCCAGCAATGAAGTACTTTTTTTTAAATATACCTTTGTAACATATGACAAATTAGTTTTGTAATATTGCTTCCCATGTTCTCTTTTCAGATGCTTATGACTGTAACCATTTCGTATAAATGCAAATCGCCCACTGCAGTGTGCAGTCCCTGCATGCGCGTTGTAAATGCATCGTTTACGAGCGTCCCAGTAGTTCTCCTATCGACACTTGAATCACTTTTTTTTTTTTTTGAGAGAGAGAGAGAGAGAGTGTTAAAGGTTGTATAAAAGATTATCGACAGCTGCAAATTTCTATTTTTCTTGTTAAAATATTGAAATAAATTTATAATCCTAAAATAATGTTACTACATTAAATTAATGCCGATAATCTAAAGAATAAAATATTAAGAAGAATTTCAATTAAGCTATGGCTGGTAAGTGTGACTGCATAATTTGTTTTAGTCCTACTGCACAGTAAACTTAAATATTGCAAATATTGCAAAATAACAAATTTAAGACAGATATTAATAATTCGGAAAGTAATAACCAACTCACACAAAATATCCACGCAACAACGTAACATGCACATTCGTAACATGTACGCAGAGTTTAAGAACATTCAATTCAGAGCTGAAATATTTTGAAAGTTCGTACAGACTTGTCTTAAGCATAACTTCAAATGGTGATGAGAAATTACTTCGTTGATATTATTATTATTATTATTATTATTATTATTATTAATCTTGCGTTGTAAAATGTATAGTCCGTGGTTTAGCGTTGAAAGAGATACTTAATATAGCCTGATCTCTGTCCAAACGGAAAAAGTAAAAAATAACACTCGTGAATTAATACTGCAGTGTCTCTGGGTAGAAGAGACTTGCAACAGAAGACTGGCATTGAAGTCTAGAGCTGTTATATTATCTCTACTGTGCACTTAGTTGATTACGCCACCTTGAGCTCATTAACCGTACGCCTACCTTGCCTCACAAGTTGCATGCAGACTGCACACCAGTAATATTTCAAGTTGCATAATGCTTTGCATAACTGCAAGCATGTGCTCGTTATGTGTTCACCGCGGATATTGTTACATGTACAAAATTGGAAATTTGCACTTTGTTGAAACTAATAGATGTACAGGAAAACTAGGCAAACGGCATTTCCAATGCTGCTGGCTATTACTGCAGAAGAATAAGGAACAAAAATAAATTCAAATACAATCTGAATAAATATTCGTAATTTATACATTCGGTTTCAATTTGTTAACCACTATGTGATTTTGGAGTATATGCCACCAAACAACAGAGCGCTTGCAATAATAAAGCAAAAGTTATGTAAAATTATTTCATACAGAGCGATCAGTTTTGTTTTCCCCCGGAGTGTTTTTGCCTATGGGAGAATGCGCCGGCCGTTAGTGGTTAGCCGGCCAGCTGGATCTGGGTGATTAGAGGGAGGGTAAAACAATAAAACAAACAAATAAGCCAACCATACATGGCGCCGCAAACGAGTAAGGGCTTGCTTGTAGGAAGAACCCTGCACTGCGGGGGAAAGCATCAAATAATCGCACGGTGGAAAATTTCTTATAACTAGTGTGTGTAACCGATTAATTACTATTGGCGACTTTAGATATCAGGCAATACCTTTTACTGCTTGCTGTAAAAACTAGTTATTGAAATGCGATCAACGCACAAAGAGGAGACGCATTAGTTTAAAATGTAGATTTAAAAATGTTAAGAAAACGTCGATAAAATGCTCGCCGGGTTCGATTTCGTATAGAATCAAATTGTAAAGCGATAAGTCTTTTTCTTCTATGTATTCCTTGGTTTTGTGTCAGGCCAAAGAGTGACAATCTCAGTTGCCGAAGGACTCCTTGACTTATTTATGTTAATTCTGTCACAATACCTTGAAAGGTTTCCACATTTGTGAAAGGTTCTGAAATTAGTTTCATAAATACAAAAATATGTTAGTTCCATGAATGAAAAAATGTCAACTTTTTATAGCAAACGCTAAGAGTTTATTTGTTTAAATTCGCTTCAAATAGCATTTTTGTTGACCGTTTGCTCTAATCCATACCATACAGTATGGCTATAAAAACGACCTCTAACTAAAGCCCAAACGTTTAAAGTACTCCAATCATTATGACGTATCTAAGTGCTTTTGTTACGATTTTCATAACATCGGTACAGAAATTTATAAAACCAAGGCGAAGATAGAACATATTTAAACACACCAATACATCAATAAACTACTTAAACACTGACAGGCCTAATGTCAAAAATACGTTTCGGAAACATTGGGAAAAATGTATTCTTAATTTGTAGAACTTACATCTTTCAAGTGTGAGTTCTGTGTAGTATGTTTACAAACTGATCCGTGTGAAAATCTTATACAGAATGTTATTTAACTAGTTGGAAACCTTTAGGTGCAAAAAACAAGAAAGCACTTCCAAGCACATATATATTCTATTTCATTTACTTTTCAAATTAGACTAATTTTTGGTTTTTAAATGTTATGCTTGCCTTCAAAATTATGGTCACTTTAAGCTTGAACGCAAGCTTTCATATAAGATAGTTTTTAAATTTCAAATACAATGCCAATGGACTGATGTCAAGGAAATGAACAAGCTAGCCTACTGGTACTCTACCACCTACAAATTTGTTTTTGAATCGCTAATATAAAATGTTTCTGCCAGCAGTACAAAAATGTGCTGGTGCTCCATCTTGCATCATAAGTCGAACAGTGTTGATTGCAACTTTTTGTAACATGTTCAAATGTTTGAAAAAAAAACTCGCTATATTTCTTCTGTCAATCTTTCAAGCAAAATAGAAACTCGTTCAGTGAATTGTTGCTGATATCTTGCTTCCAAAATCTGCAATATCCTTGGTAAAAGCAAATTCATTAGTGAACAACATTGGGGGGGGGGGGGGAGAATGCTGAACCTGAGCATACATTAACGATAACTATTTTACGGAGAGGAAAATCCGTTTCACTAAATCCTCGCACTATTTGAAAGTGGTATGGATAAAATTAGTGATCCCTAGGATTCTTCAAACTATCATTTGATCTACACTGGCTACTGCTACATTTCAGATGCTACCTATACTAATAATCACAATGTTATTAACGATTTTACTTCCAGATCAGGTGTTACGCGCAATGCTACAACCCGAAACTCTTAAATGAACCAATTACCACAAGACAAATGGTATTTTCTGGAAAATAACTTAATTAAAGCATTTGCAGCAATCTAAAGACCGCATCTGAGTTCACCAAACATATAAATATTATTAATAATAATAATAATAATAATAATAATAATAATAATAAAGTATACTAATATACGTTTAAGGTGTTTAGAAATGGCTACAGACAGGATGGGTAAATAACATAAAACATAAAACTTGAAAGGTCAATGAAATTGGCCATGTGTTTATTAGACATTTTTCTAGTTTCTCTGCCCAACCCACAAATCTTTCCCACCAATTAAGTAATATTAAGTATATCCTGGATTTGTGTGTGGGAATGTGTGTGCGAAGGGGAGAGAGAGAGAAACTAATGCGAAAATCTATAGGGTAAGCAGCATAATAATAATAATAATAATAATAATAATAATAATAATAATAATAATAACAATAATAATAATAATAATAATAATAATAATAATAATAATAATAATAATAATAATAATAATAATATGAACACATTCCTCCTATTTGCATCTACTAGGTAAATATACTGCGGAATTTCACTTAATCCAAACACATATACTTCAAAACTTGTGTATGTGAACTGCGAGTTAAACATAGTACGAAACACTACAAACTGATAACAAGAATGCAGTTTATTTCCATTCTCTGTTGTGAAGAAGTCCTTTGAATGCCCTAAACTACGGAGTTCAGTTTCTGGTCTTTAAGAGGCAGTAAAACTGCAGTCACTCCCCAAGAAGTAAGAATTTTCCTTCCCCATAAAATTAATAACTACACAAATTGGGTTCCGCTTTACCAAGCACGCAATGAAGAGTACGAACAAGATAAATTCACTACAGTAGACCAACAAAGCCCTAAGTTACGATAGCAATTTTCGACCAGCAACATGCAACTGCAGAATTTACATGATTATTAAATTGCAAAGAAAATTAGTTAACAGTTTGGAGGCACCCACAGAATGAATTATGCAGCTTTTCGTTACTGCTTTTAATCAAGACCCCCAGTTATCAATGTTATCAGTCTTTCAACTGTGATGGCTCAGACCAGCAATTTTTGGGTGAGGAAAAGCTGCGACACAGGCGCCTGCCTTGCCGGATCATATTGAGCTTACATCACTCTTGGAGGCTACCGGTTTCACTCCCAAGTCTCGCAACAACAATGCGCTGAAGCGCGAGACACGCTGTAATACTCAAGCCGTTAATGATAATATGCTTAGTGCTTGAAGCACCTATAGCGTTATCTATTACTTAGCGTACCTGCATCCTACACCTGCTGCTCACACATAAATATACTTCTTCCTCAACAGCAAATTGTTCTGAGTAACAAATTCTGCCACCTAAGCCAATGTGGTCGACTTCTAGAGCAAAGAATGACTTGCCCATACTTGTAATGCTATTGATGGAAGCAAAGCACTATTATCAGCACAGGTTTTATTATACGGAATATAAACTATGGTTGTTGAGTAATTTACTCAAACCATATTTTACGTAGAAACATGACTCGGTAAAAAACCCTTTAACTTTAAATTCCCAAAAGAATGAAATATTTATAACTGAAAATAGGAAATAAAATTTAACATTCCAAGCAAAAATATATCATTAATACCACGTCTCATCCCGTATTTTATACGTTCGGAAAATGACTAGTCATTTTATTTTTGTTAAAATGAAGCTTGTTTAGCATTATGCCGCCTTATTTCTCTACAAGACGTTGTGATTTGGATGATGCAAGTTTTGCCCCCCCCCCCCCAAAAAAAAAAATCTAGCAGGAGGCAGTTAGATCCCCTCTAATTGATTCCAAAGTTACACAGAGGCTGTGCATCCGTTCAAGATACTGCATGATGGGTGTTCATAAAAAATACGACATTTTGATCCTTCGCAAACATCGCAAGTATTTCACCTTCACCCGCTGCGGGCGGTAGCGATGCAGTTAGCTTTCAAAGTTCCTAGGTGATTTAAGTTATAAACACAGAGTAGTAATTAAATTATTTCTTTTGAGGGGAAATGATCACATTACCAAAATTTAGAGGTATTTAAGAATGTGCATGAAAAGATGACTGTCAATCGTTGAACAAAATCATCGGAAGTAGGTGGAGGCATATAATCTTTATCATCCACGCTCCGGACGACCGCAATGATGAAACATGATATTCGAGACTATCGGCGAATAGTTACATAACTTACTGTTCAATTTTGTATCTGCCTTTAGGATCAACATTCACCTATAAAAATATTCAAAGTTTATCCATTGCAATGCGAAACCACCGTAAACACTGGACGTTATTTCTTGCTCTATCCTACGGCCGGATCTCACATTTTGATTTCCATCCCTTCGCTTTTCTAGAAGATGCAATCTGTGAGAGGACACTGATGACGAGGATATAGTCCCATACGAAGATGGCTGAACAGTCAGACCTCCAAAGTTGTAACGCGAGAGCATAAAGGCCCTGGCGTTTAAGCTAAGCAAACCAGGAGATTACAGTGAAACGTTAACTGCATAAGGCAATAATTAAGAAATTGTTCAACGTATTTAAAAGACTGAAATAAAACAAACCGTAAAAGAGGGGGAAGCTGCATTATTTACTGAATCCCATGGATCAATGATTTACATTTCAAAACGATACAAAAAAGACCAGCGGTACAAATTAAAATGACAATAAGATAGAATTCAACATTTTACGACCAGCTGCATGTCTGATTTCTTTTCGTACATGTCGGGAAAATAACTATCCGTTTATTATTTTAAAAATGTATATTGTTAGCACAATGCTGCCTTAGTGTTGAACATAAGAAGAAACCACGTTATGTCAAAAAATGCTACATTACATGCTGCTAGATCTCTTACTTACATCGAGGCCGTGCGTTCAGTAAATAGGTTCTACGTAACTGCACAAGGGAAGCCAACTAAGCCGAAAACAATAATATACATGAATTCAAACCCAAAAGGGTTATTGTAAATAATATTTAATGTTTATAGCTATTATAATAGAATTGCAGCCAGTATTTCATTTTGAATTTTTTGGTACTTTCACTTCGTTTTAACACAGAACGCCCAATTGACAGCTTTTAATTTTCGAACGCTCATATTTTCAATGTTTTTGGAAGTATTTTTCATGGTTTTGAGACTTTTAATAGCTTTCAATGATATTTAGCTCGCCATTTTTTTTTTTTAATTTCATGCGTAACTTTTCAAAAGAATGGCAAATTTATCATCGGTTCCCAAATTCACCGCTTCCTTACCCACGTTTCTTACGATGTGTGACTGACAATAATCATCACTGCACAACAAACATATTTCGCTGCATTGTGGCGCAGTGCGTGAATCGCTTATCAGCTCTTGTACCCATGTTTAAAACTTTGCTTAGCATTTAACGACTACTGTCACAATCACTCATGACTGATGACAGGGATGAAGGAGCATTTAAGGGCGCTACACGCAAGAGACATGTCCAATAGCGTTATGCAAGAAAAACAAAACCAAAGTAAGTTGTTAGACCTGTAAAAAACTTGCAAAAAATTCTACGAAAAGTGTCATTCCATTATCTCTCTCGAGATGTTTCAGTGTTAACAGCTTTCTATACAGATAATTGCACAGTCTTTTTGTGCAAATAATTTGTTACTATATAGCATAGAGCAAAACCAATTTGTATAATAAAATATTTATAATTTTTGAAGAAAGACATGCGTATATACTTGAAATAAAAAATAAATAACCCCCCCCTTTTTTTTACTTAAATCATATAACCTATAAAAGATGAACGAACGAAAGAACGAATATAGTAAATTCATTATTGAATTACCAACAAATTACAGGAATAGGCAAAGGGACTTGGGGACATAAAGTGTTAAAACTTTGTGAGCAAAAACCCTGAACATAAAAATATCTGAAACCATCAACTCGACGGAAGTTGGATTCGAATCTGGTTCGCAGTTTGGGAGTCATATTGCTCCCTCTACATCACTACAGTTGTCACTGGCTTGTCAGCAGAGCAAAATTGAGACTGATACTGAGAAGACACCAAGTACATATAAATTCACTACGGAAGCTAAATGCAAACCGGATTCGAACCTGAATAGCAATTTAGGAGCAGAATCGTTCCCTGTATACCATCACAGGACCCCAGAAGGCGATTAGCAACAAATTCCATAGTTTTCGGTGAGAACAAGCATTAAAAATGCTTAAGAAAGTAGCAGCGGTCAATAAGGGGGTACTTGAAGCTCGGACGTTAAATTGTTACGTCGTGGTTTAACTAACTGGAAGATACTTTTTGTAAAATTAATCTTCTGAGTTTGTTAGATTACTGGGTAAACGTACTAAATATGAGTAAAGACGACTGGTGCATCTGTGTTGCTTCTCTTAAACAGCAGACACTGTTTCGTCCAATGACGGCTTCACAGGCGGCCCCCATAGTAATTACTCAATCAACATAACAAGATGACACGGGTTTGACCCCTTCATATGAATGTTTATGAGAGGCAAAGGGCTCTCCTTCAGTCCAAAGGAAGAAGAGAGGAGAATAATGAATGGGACAATGAAATGGTAAGAGGCAATGGCCGGCGTCTTGGAAATTCTCGTGCTCCTAGTAACGAGAGCAGTGAAAGCCAAAAACAGAATGCATTAACCTGAATTATTCGGCGACCCTCCCTCAGGCATAGCGATTAGCATGCTCGATTCAAACGAGAGGTCAATGGTTCCGTTTTGGTCAAAAGAATACGAAACTGCATCTCCTTTCGAGCGCTTGATTTTTTTTGGTTGATGCTGAAACTTTTTAAGTATATTTCTCATTTTCAAATAATAATAATAATAATAATAATAATAATAATAATAATAATAATAATAATAATAATAATAATAATAATAATAATAATAATCTGGTATCTATTGTTATTGTTGTATTATTGTAAAATATTATAATCTGTATTAAAGAATTAGGCTCTTCTTGTTTTCCTTTATTGACCATAAATAAACTTGCTTTATCTTTTCAATATCTATAAAACAAGTGTTAATATTGAATTCTACATTTTTTAAACATCTGTTATAATTACAGAATAACTATTTACAGCTTGTGTAAAGTTTCTCTTTTCTAAATACATTTTGTTCTTTTATTATGAGTTTTTCTACTATCACTTTAAATCAATTCATAACAATACCTACAAAATAAAGCTATCGCCAGTTATTAAATACATAGCACCCTCCATCCTGATCCTCCGAGGTAATGCTCGTGTTGTTGTAGACAACACTCGGTTCAAAACTAGGAAAACTCCTCTATTGACCATAAGCAAACCTAAAATAAATGAATTATAAACCAGTTTGTTTCCAAAACATAGCCCGGTTAGTTCTTGCAGTTTGCTCAGTATTGTACTCTCGAAACCGATAACCCTTCAAGGCAAGGTATCAACCATTTAAAATGACTCGCTGTAAAGTTCATCACCAGTATGTACATTCAAAGTTGGTCGTGGCAGGCTGGTTTCGTGGACCATTCAGCACAATATGACTATTAAGTGCACGTTTGCGCATTTAAATAACGCGATCAGTAAATTATGGGTTTTAAAGATAGTGTCAAGTTTCACATCCTACTTTAAGTATGCTGTAAGTTCAGTGAATTCTTAAGCAAATTTCCTTCTTCCCAAACAGCTATTTGCTATTATATAAATATATCCAGTTTAATTGGCACTTGTCGCCATCTACGATGCTGGAAGATCGAAGATAAGCAGTTATACAGACAATAAATAATACAAAACCATCTTTTATATATATATATATATATATATACCTTTAACTTTAAATTATGTATGCAAAATAAAAATATTCCCTTGTAAAAAATTTACGCATCATAAAAAGGAAAAAAAAAAGGTTCACTGTAAACTGCACAAATATTATATTGGTCTGATAGAGTCTGAGCATATTTGATTATGTCTCAACAAAAATAAAAAGTGATATAATAAATAATACGTTTAATAATAAATAATATGTTTAAACAAATTTAGATTATTCTGTTCCGTTGTACACATATACCGCATTTCGGTTAATTTAAAGTGAAAATTAATGCTGCAACATTATTCAAACGCATAAGGTTTATTTAGCTAATGTAAGATGTCGTAACATCATTGTCATCAAGGCCTGTAAAATTTAGAAAATGGTGATAACGCCTTTTAAAGCTCACATTTTATTTTTATCGTTAATTTGATTATTAGGTAAATATTTATAACATAGATCATATTTTCATTAAAGTCTTAAGTAACTATCCATCCAATACTTAAAACTATGATAAAAAAAAAAGAACAACTTTTAACCAAATGCTTCAATAACTTGACATGTAATTAAAAATAGGGGAACGTTTAATGATTCATAAACTTATATAAATAATTATATAAAATAGATATATATTTATAATTCAAACTAAAAGAGGTCTTTTTAACAGAAGGCACTCAAACAAGAAACTACACTTTCTAACACTCAATGCTATGAAAGTTTATAACACTGCAATGTTATCAGCATTAATATAAAATGTGGTGATTATTAATCTATTTAAAAAGATACAAATTCCATATTTATAATGTTTAAATATATTTTTAATTTTTATATTTCTCATGACTTTTTCGAAATCAAGCCATAGTGCAATTCGTGGCATTATATGTTGGTTTCTAAGATTTATTTGCATTAGAACCCTAAAACCATGTCAAGCTGGAGAAAAATCAATAACAGCTAATCCCATCATTGCGTATGCTCAAGTGCATATTACAGCTTCTTTCAGCGCGAGAAAATGGCGTTCTTAACAGTAATAGTGCAAAACACACAGAAAATGTAATACAATTATAAAAAAAAAAAAAAAAAAAAAAACAGAGAAGGTGAATTCCAGATAGCTTTAAGGCCTCGAGGGCTCCGAGCTCAATTGCGCCGTCATTTATTCATTTCATTCCTCCCTACAGACTTATATCTATAGTATTCAGTATACATCGCGAAAAGACCAATGCAGTCAAAGCGACAATAAATAAAATATTTAAAAAAAAAGTGATTTTATTTTGTTCATGGGTTTGCTCAGCTTGGTTTCTGCCTTCGTTTCGCAACATCTTACAAAATACACTTCCACTTTTAACACTTGCATCAAATTACTTTACATTACAGCGATGCCAACACATTTGCAATATATTAAATATTTTATTAATAAACTGTACATAACACCCTGTTATGCAGGTCTCCAAGTTATGCGAAGTGTTTACTTTGAACGTCGGTGTGCGAAAAAGGCGATGGTTAGGCGCGGCGTTTGGAGAGAAGGGAGGGTGAGAAAGAACTTACCATCAAACTTTGATTTCGGCGGTGGCTTTAGCAGCATGCCACCTAGAATTTTCCTCAGATTTCAACAGTTCATAAACAACGTCTGTCTCATCCCACCATGATGTTTCGCAGCGTACGGAGTGGGTTGGTTCGCATCCTATTCTTGCAGTTCGGTTGTGAAAATGTACCTGTTCTTCATCACGGTAGAGAAATGCAGATGTACTGGTTCAAAACTCCACTTTCTAATAAAAGGTGCGGAATCCATTTTTTCCTCCTTCTTTCTGTATTTGCAACCGTACTTATTCAAAGTTAGTTTGGCAATTCGTTTGCCGATTGGGCTGGGGGTTTTTCAGCAACACTTCAAAACGATCGGTTTTCATTTCTGCTGGCCGTTCGCGTTCTTTGTCTATCAGATAGAAATATTCGCATGCAATATCATAAGAGGGTCTGAGATTGTCTGGAAAGCTCAGACCCTCGAGTGATATTTATTAGGGCAATTGCACGACTAAAATAAGAATTTAATATAATTCCGGTAACCTGGGTTTATAATATTGTAATAATTGTACATTTGCATTATGAATACTTAACCTTTTCAAGCCATCTAGCAACAGACTAATGTCGATTGTCAGTAATGCCAATAGAGAAGAGTCAAATACGGATTTAGGACTATTTCATGAATAGAATAAAAGTAATATATTTGAAATTCGCGCACGGATTACTAACAATCGTGTAAAATGTTACACTTATGAATAACGAAAGTCGACTATTACAATTGCTACTGCTCGATTTATTTACACCAACTGAGAGAAACAAAACAGAGAAAGCGTTTTTAGATTCTGAACGTATTTATTAAGATTTATGGTTTCTTAGGAAGATATTGTTACATCATTTAGAAAATGATTTTAAACTGTTTGGCTGCATACGCAAAAAGAATTGCTTGAGTGAATACATTTAGTTAAATTTACAATTACTGAAAAGAGAAACAGAGAAAAGTGGTCAGTGATATGTGCTCAGGAATTATATAGTGGAGGTATAGTGTTGACTACACTGAACACAAGACAAATGCACGTCTCGTGATAAAACGGATGTGATTAACTTTTTTAGAAAATTTCACTGCGACATGCAGCTGTGAATGGTCAAAATTCAAAATTTCATTTCGTTTCATTGGTCGATTTTAAGAGCCATTTCTCGGGGTGGGTGTTTTTTTCGGCAACACTTCAAAATTATCAGTTTCCATTTCTGCTGGCCCTTCACGTTCTTAGTCTTATCAAATCGAAATACGCACTTTTAAACCATTTCTCACATGTGTATACAGCTTTAATGCTACTACGATTTCTTTTCTCTTTCACACTAGAGTTTTACTCAAATTAAAACACGTTTTTCACTGTGGAATTGAACTTGACAAGTTTGATTGCTGAACAGTAGATGAAAATGCTAACAACGCTTGCGCTCTTCGAACCATCCTCTCAAAAACATACTGACACGTTTACAAGCTGAGAGACGTATGAAATCTGAGATAGAAAGAAGGAAACAGCCACGCCCTTAACATCTCATAAGACAGCTCTCAGAAACGCACTTCATATTTCCCAGAACTATGCTCCGTTTTCAATGATTATTTACAACTGTTCTCAGCTGCTTGCATTTAAAAACGCATCACTATTTGCGTTCATATTCTAAGGATTGTGTTCGTCTCCTGTCACACAGTTGTGAAGAAAAGTCCCATCTTCATTCTCATAAATCTCTGCTCCGTCATGCTCTATCAACTATTTATCATTAGCGGAAATGCATTCAGCTAATCTGGTGACTGTGTTAAGTAGATAACGGTTTTATATGCACTAAAAGCTATAAAATATACATGCAATTATGGCAGAAAAATCTTTATAAAAAAAAAAAACTAAATTACTTCACACACTGGTTGGATATTCTCACATTAAAATCCTCTTTGAATATCGTGATGTGATTTGCTTTACAGTAGACATCTTTTGCAGATGCGCAAGAGTAAGTTAATGACGTGTGTTACTCAATATAAATTTGAGCATTGTTAGACAGAATTCGAAAGCACTAGCAAACTTCACTGCAACTTCTTAGGAAAGATTTATATATTGTTCACTGAACTCGAGGTAATAAAACCAGAATTTTTAGCAAAACGCTGCTGAGATTTTTATTCCATTTCTCAACACTTTTGAAAGAGGTCATCCAATCTTTTCTACACAAGAACTGACAGTTTCTTTCAGAGGTAAGCCAATGTCCCTAGTTTCTCCGCAAAATGTGCCTAGTTTATAGGCAAACAATTAATGGTTCGCTGCCGAATACTTTAAGACCGCTCGATTGGCATTGGTTCATTCTGATTAGACTATTGGCAACTTCTTTATCAGAAATGAACTTTTCAGAATAAAAGAACGTAGTAATGTATAAAAGTACTTCAGAGGGCAACACTATTTTCTCTCTGTAAGCGCACACTCGGGCAGTCTAAGAGCATCGGCAAAGTGTAGTGGAATACCTTGCAAGTCAACAATTACGTTTTTCCCGATTCCCTAACTTCGCTAAAAATAAAGTTAGCAACATGGCAAGCACAGAAGTAGTAGTTTCATTAACCACTCCATATGAGACCACATTTCAGATTAACCTGAATTTATTCGGTGTTGGCTGGTAGCAGCGATCCAAGTACGAGGCGTGATCAACTAAAACACGCCTGGTCCCCAATGCTCGCTCAGCAGCGCATACCAATCAGCGGTCGTTGGGGATGGTGAAAGAAGCTACTGCATAGAGCATCATATCCTGACAGAAGGTGTTTAACTGTGCAGGCGCTGAGAAAATGTAGCTATGGCCCCTAAACTGTCAAAAAATTAACATATGTGGCATGTATGGTGAGAAATGTGTATCGAAAACAAAAGTGAAGGACTGGACACGAATGTTTTGGACAGGAGATGAGCAAATGGCCTATGCAAGCGCATGTAGTCGCAACTGACGAGGTAACTACCAGTTCTAATACATGGGAATTGACAAAGAAGCTTAATGTTCGCTTGATGTGTCATATGGCATGATTTAGAAGAATGTGAAGAGAAAGCGACGCATAAAGAACAGCGCATGGGTTTATGTCTGCAACTCCTGTGCCGATACAAGAAAAGTTTCATCCTGTTCAAGCCCCGACTTATCGTCAACCCATTTCCGAGGGGCAAACGCTTTCACAACAATGAAGAAGTCCAACTTCCTTCTGCTGATTCACGATTCATTTCTTAGGATGGTATACGACTGGGATGCCGTGTCTGAACGCCCAAAGCGACCTACTGTTACGAGACCAGTATCTCATTTTTATTACTTAAATATTGCCGCTCATACGTGTGTTTTGTTTGTTAACTAATTGTGTTGGTTTATATAATTAAATGGATGCAGAGGGGTTTTAGTTGATTATTCCTGGTAATTTTATCTAAGAATAGACTGAGATGTTGCGATAACAATAAATTGCAGAACTGTAAATTCTGTGTGTTACATGTATATTCGCAGCTGTTAAGTGCTTCTGAAAGATAAATGAAATAATTTAGCCCAATGTAGAAGAGAATTCAGAAATTAGTGTGCGTCTTGAAGAAGTCTGCCCCTCTGTAGTTACAGTATTTGAATGTTGTGTCAAAGCTTCCCCCCCACACGCGTTCCTTTAGATAAAAAAAAAACACTTTGTCATCTGTTATGAACCTGAGGCTCCGCGCTCCTTAACCCATTGCTATAACTAAGCCCTTTTGAAGACATTAACACCTTTGAAGGATCTATCAGCAAACCTCAGATTCTTTGTTTCTCTCTATTATATATAGCACTTTGCATAATTTGCGCATATTTAAACAATTTTAATGATAATATATGGTTTACTTTACACACACACACACACTAAAGAAAAGAAAGAAGCATGGCTTATGCAACAATATCGATGCTCTAAACTTTATGAATGGGAATAAAAGAGCATTTCGGTTCCGGTTTTCATATCACGTGAAAGCAAACGGAATGTGCAATTGCATATAAATCCGATGTCTAATAATGAATACAGTCAATTAAAACATAAATTGACAATTATTTATCCATGATGCTCACCAACCTTGCATTTTACACTACTCTTGCTTCAACCCACTCGGAAGATCCAAATGGCTACCCGAGTGCGCTTAAACGAAAGAGGGTCACGTTCTCTTTAGGACTGAAAACATTGCCGCACCATTGTTCACGACAGCTTATTTTCCTCACATTTTCTTCGGTTCTCCCGTTTGAAAAATCGGCTAATTGGTTCCGTCTATCACCTTTTCTAGAAATTCACGCCCTTTCAACAGTTCTCAACGGAATTTTGTTTCACGAAATTGTGTTGATTAGGCAACACAGGGCACGGTGAATCCGCAGAGAAATGAAACGCGATATAAAGAAAAGCAAGTTAACTAACCAGCAAAGAAAGCAGCTACGCGCTCCCTCAGCGTACAGGCCGAGTCAAAAAGCTTCATTCTCTTTACATCTTACGTCCATAAGGTCAGAGTGCCTTGTGCTTCGATTTAGATGACATGCATTGTAGGTGTTTCATAAGCAATAAAACTATTACATCATAGTAATGCAGTGCGAAGTTACGGAGTGAGATGAGAAGAAGGCGATGAAATGAAGAAAATCACAAACCCATTAGGTATAATATTTTATTTATATGGTGTCCCTCAACTAGAAATCTACAGAGTGAGCCAAGAAATGCCACGTTTAAAATTTAAAAATTTTACTTTAGATATTGCAAGTTTTCAAATTGAATTACACTCTAAAAATGTGAGTATCTGTAGTTCAAATATTTATGGATGCGGAATAGCAGACAATGAAACAAACAAACTGCACACAGCTTCTCCTCATTCCAACATTTTGTGCTTCCGTATTCATATATAAGTGAATCGAAGGCTGGCGTGATCGCTTTGGTTCTAAGACACTTTCTACTTCAAGTCTTTTATACTTCCCTTATGCCGAGTTTTAAAATGAACCTATTACAATAGCACTCTTCAGTACAGGTACACCAAAACAATGTTAGCTTCAATGATCTTCGTCTGCCAGTTACCGGACTACACATTTTCTTAGTTTCCAAAGATATGCCTCTAAACAAGGTGAGATTAAAACACTAATCCGAAAAAGAACTTCAATGGGGAGCAAAATGTGGTGTAAGCACAGGAGCTACAGCGCATTCAACTATTATGACCAAAATGTTTATTAAAGCAAATGTCTGCGTTTTTTTCCTGGCTGCCGTGTGCAAAGGATGCAGCCCCCCTCGCTCTCCTTGATGGACCCAAGAGCTGGGAATTACAATACCAACAAGTAACAGCCGCGTGGAAATCGATATCCACTTTTCTGCATCCGTAAGTCAGCAAAAAGCAACATCGTCTAGAGCTGGCCATCGCATCGGTTTTCAATTTTTTGTGAATATTTATTGTTTATTTCTGCGGCTCCTTTGCTTTCGTGCACCTGTGAATTTACACTTTAAAGAACAGAAAGAGATGGCTGCATCAGGACTGTCAATCTAGATCGATAGTTATAAGGGTAAAGTCACACAGAAATAGAACTGACAGCCAAAGAGACGAACCACAGAAACTCCGAAATGGAGAAGTTAAAGGGACTAAAACGAGGTCCAAAAATATTTAATGCTCATTTTCGTTAACTTCCACCCTAAAGTATATCCGTTTCCATGGGGTCTCATCAGAAGATCGTCATCTGCATTGCGGAGTTTATGAATTGATGTCCTTTCTGTACTTTTGGTTTGTAAATACTTCCACATCTCCTTAGCATTAGACGATTATAGTTTTATTTTGAACGAGGGTGATGAGAGGAATCAGTGAGGAGCCTCTCGCCCATAAGAACTATTATGTGTATGCACCATCAGAAATGGCACCTCTAGTCACGTGCGTAGTTAAGAAAAACCTACAGTTTTTACAACTGATCGTTGTTGCCTTACAAAATTAAATGAAATACTTTAAAAAACTATTAGATAATTATAATAAATCGATATATTAATGGCAACACAGTCATATACAAGGGTACGCCATAAGTTTCCGGCCTAACCATTTTCTACGTATGATAAAGACAAAAACTATATTTCACTTTTCAATACAGTTTCCCTTTAATGTCATACACTGTTCATATCTATGAATTAACATTTCAACCCCCCCCCCCCCAAATAGTCAGAAGTCTTGTCTGCAAAATGAGGATAAGCATCATCCATTGCTTCTTCGTCACACTTCAATTTCCTTCCTCCAAAGTCCAGCTTGATCTGGGCTGTATGGTGGATGGTCGATCGCCTTGAAGTCGCATTTCTTCACAGCTTCCTTTGCAACAAGAGCTGTGTGCACAGGCGCGTTGTCGTGAAGAAGGCGCACACCACCACTCAGCGTTCCTCACCCTTTCTCTTTGATGAAAGCACGTAGTCTATGCAGAAGGCCAGCATAATACTCCCCATTTACTGTGGTGCTCCTCTCCTTGAAATCAATGAAGAGTATTCCTTCACAATCTCAAAAGATTGTGGTCATGATCTTCTTAGTTGACTGAGTTACCTTGACCTTTAGAGGTGTGTTTCTTCATTGATTCTCTTTTGGACATGGGATCATAGTAGAGGAACATAGTTTCATATCCTGTAAAAATCATTTGCAGGACTTCTCTCTAGGTGCCACGGCAGAGCTCCAAAAATGCCAGACAACAGATGACTCGTTGCTGCTTTAGAACTGGAAAGAATTCTAGGCATCCATCTTACAGTAACTCCGTTCATGTTTAAATGTTCATGAATAATTGGAAAGACTGTTGCTTTAGAAAGGCAACCTTGCTGTTATTTGTGTAACTTTGGAGCCGCCGGTCTTCCATAACTTTTCCTTCCACAAGAGCGACGTTTTCAGGAGTGAGCACCTCCAAGAGCCGACCTGCATGCTTTTCGTCTTCAATGCTTTCTCGACCCATTTGAAAAAGTTTGGCCCATTTTTTACGGTAGAATATGAGGGGGATGCTTCCCCATATGCACCGTCCAATCGTTGTTTAATTTTATTTGGAGCAAGTCTTTCTTTTGTGAAGAGTTTAACAACAACTCTATACTCCATTTTGAACATGTCACAATCTTCTACACTAGTCTCCTTTATGGAACTATATCTGAACAACTGAACACAGCGGAGCGGAATTTACAGCTGCAATTATTAACTTAACAGATAAGGTATGACATCAGATAAGTGTTTTGTGAAGGCGATAATCCTTATCGACGAGCTCGGAAACCTATGGACCTACCCTCTTATATTAATGGGAAAACATGCAGTTATTTCAGTATCAAACAATATTACTTTTGAAGTAGCAATATTCTCATGCAGACTTTCTTCAGCAGCGATGATCAGTTGTTTGGTCACAGTATAAGAGAATCTCCTTATACTATCAATTCATTAATTGTTAGCTGTTGCTGAAACGCAGGCTAGTGCACTTTTGTGTGAATTTTTGAAGAATCTTCTTTTTTCGTTTTGTGTTAACTGAATAAATCTAAGTACAATAAACACTATACAAAGCTTACATTCTAAGCCTTTATCTTTGCGACCATTGGAAGAGGAAGTCGAAATTTAAAAACTGGGTAGATCAACTTCAAATATTAATTTGAATCGAACTGTGAATTCAAAACAAAAAAAGTATACAATGCTTTCTGTAGAGACAGACTCCATCCTGCAGATTGACCTTTTTTAAATATTGCGTTACTAGGATGTTTTAATTAAACAATCTCTCATGTTCAGCCAGAATGTGCGAGTTAATTCTTAATTAGTTTTTATAAATTTGCAATCTATATTTGGTAAAATTGCCCACCTCAAGTTTATGCTAATGCGAGCCGCTCTGCATTAACACCAGAATGAAAAGTGGTGTGTGTTTTAAGGACTTGTCTTGAATTATTATTTTTTTAAACCAACACATAAATGCTACTTTTAAGTTACTATATTACATATTTTAGCTGATATTTTATTGATTAATACTATTTTTCTAGATGATGTAACATTAAAAATTAATGTTTATCCGAAAGCCTCAGTCAGCAAAACTCGGACTTATAAGTGCATAATATTCCTAAACTTAATCCACGTCCGTTGCAATCAGTATAACTTTGAGAACTATTTGAAAAATATATGGGCAAATTCACAGTTCTAAAGTCAGCGTATCCCACCAGGCCTTGCCAAATGCCGAAAAATATACCCTGCATAAAAAAGAAACTATTTTGTCCATCGAGCTTTAAAACTTTCTTCTTCTTCTTCATTCGAGAGTGAATTTCAATAAACACAATTAGCATTGAACGCACTAACGTTAGTTCAGCCGGATTCGTGAAAATTCATTTCACAGATAGAGGAATCAAAATAGAACTGAGTGATTAGTGAAGAACAAGAGTTCAAAATTAACGAGTTCTAGAGATATTGCATGGGATGTGCTGTAAATACAAGGTATGGGTGATAGATGTTTGTGAAATAAAAGCTGACTCTACATGTAGCTTGTAATCTATATTTTACTTCAAGGTCTCTCTCTCTCGCTCTATTACATGTGCAGACAGAATGGAGACACGCCCTACAACAAATCTACCTTAAATCTTTAATCATGACTCATACTTACAAGTTTCAAAAATCTTTTGCCTCCCCACGCAACAATGAATATATTTCAAAAAGACTGATATGAAAGTTTCTGGTTGTAACATTTAAAAAAAAATAGATAAATGCATTTTAAAAAAGTCTATAGTACATTAATTATTCGTAAATATACAAAGTTCTTAATAAAAGTCTTGTGCATTTAAAAGAGGAAAATATTTTATAATAGTGGAATAGTATGATGAACTACAGTAAAATAATTGAATTCTTTAAAACAACGTATCTACACTAGACACATAGATAGTGTAAAGAAAAATTTGGCAGCATTTACTCTTTGAACTTAAAATGAAACCCAAATATAGGTCAAAGTCAAATCTAGTAAACAAACAAACTCCTCCTCCCCGTTTGCAATTCCCCATTTCTCCAGATGCACTGCAGCCAGATGCTTATGACCAACTCGTAATTCCTGTATCCTTCACCAAGGAATATAGTTCAATTCCAGATGCCGATTCAAAACCTGGTACTAAACTTTGTTTCCCAAAAACAGATACCTTCTGCGAGTTTAAACCTCACCTAAGGTATTTCAGGTTCCTTCCCACGGAATCTACAGTCCAGGTTTCCCCGAAATAAGCCCATTGAATAAAATGCTTTTTCACAGGAGCACGAGCTGTGAGAAAACCAGCAATTATTTTCAGCTAAGGTCCGTTACAGCTTCTATTATAGAACATTTACGTATTGTGGTTCAACAAAGGAAGAAGCTGCTGCTTGTAAAACATGTTCATCAGTTTTCTGTCTCCCTTTCCTTAAGTTTTCATGTACGCACTGAATAATAGCATACATTTCCGTTTCCCCACAGAAAAGCGCATAGTGCTTTTTGGTCTCATGCCAAATACTGCAGAACCTGTTTCCGAGTCATTTTTTGAGCCATCAAAGTTCCTATAGGAACTGTAGGAGTTTTATTATTTCAAAGTTCAGGATCAATGATGATCTTGAAATTCTTTGGAAAATGATTCACTACAAAAACTATAGTCTGACCATGTTAAATACAGTGTCTGCTATACATTTTATTTTAGCATATCTGATTCTGTTTCAGGTTCGCTCAGTTGCTTAAAATGTTGTACTCTATAGAGTGCCATTCTCACTTCTTCCATTATTTTAATATCTAAAGGAGTTAGGTTTAAGAGCATTTCCATTGCTGCCTTAGGGTTTTAAAGGGTCATGCAGGCTGTTCTCTCAATTCTGCACAGTTCTGTTTTCGAGATGGTTTGGGGGACCGTAGTGTAGATCCAATATACCATATTACATCTTAACCCACACCTTTTGCCTTACATACGTCTAACAATTCCTCACAATAGATGGCATATTATGCATTCAATTTAAAGAGTTTTTTTGTAAGCTAATATTGGGATGTCCCAATGACACAGCTAACGCTGGAGCCTTGGCAGAGTTAGGGAAGGTAAGCGTGATTGATATCGTTTGTTTAGGGTTCAAGAGCTACCTGACATTGATATTAAGAAAATATATGAGATATTAAGATGAAAAGCCAGGTTAGCTAAAGTTAAAAAACGGTTGTGTATTATGGCATAAGAGATTTCTGGGTTCAAATTGGTGATTTCAGAAGGAGATTTTGGAAGGAATTAAGAATAAGACCGGAAGATATGGACAGTCAAATTTTATTCTCCCAGATGAGGGAGAAAAGTTCATTGACATGGTATAAAAATACTTCAAGCAAAGAAAAGTACACCATAATTAGTAGAATGAGTGAAAGGGAAGGATAGCTTGGTTCCAGATCTGCGGGGAGAATAAAAGATGAAATACATATTATTTTTCAATGAACGAATGGAGGGGTAAGTTTGATAAGCAAGAAATGCTTATTGAGGAATAAAGAAGTTATAGAAAGAAATATTTTTGAAGATCAAACACAATTATCTAAATTAGGGTAATAATAGGTTGCAATGCAGGCTGCCAGTAAAGAGAAATAAAAAAAGTAATTAAAATAACTAAATTGTATTTTGTTAGATTATTTAGGAATGTGATATTACCTGTTGCCATTTAGATTATTTATATGAAGTTAAAAATGCGTGAATGTTGGTGGTTAACAAATGAATGTTTCGTGATTTATTAAATTCAGTTTCAAAACTTTGATACTCATAATATATTCAGAATTATATAATACTTAATCAGCAAATGCTGTTTTGAATTGAAGCAGAGTGGAATATATAAAGTTTTTGTTAATAAGTGATTGCTGAACTCAAGAAGAATTGGAACTAAGTAAGAGCTTAAAAGAGAGTAGAGGAAAATGATTCTGAAGTGGGTTGAACCTTGTCTTCTGCAAATGCAGTAGGAGACTATTGACGTGCCGAAGACAGAGGTTGGCAAGATCATAGATGTGACACAGGGAGTGCTCTAATTATTTTATTTTATGTTGTTTCAAGAATTGGAATAAGAATTTATACAGAAACTCATTGTACCACATAAATTGTATTCGTGGGGGTTAAATCTAAGAATGGTCAGAGCCAAATAGGTGAAGACCTCTTGTATTTATTTGTCTCAGCATTTCAATAAATAAATAATACTTTTGCTCGTTTTACAATTTTCTTTAAATGCAAATTTCAGGCTATCTTGGGAGTCAAAAATTAACTCCCAAGTACTTGACTTTCTCAGACATTTCAAGTGTTTTACCTTTAAGATATAAAAGTTCTTATCCATCCATTATTTTTTCTTCTGGTAAATGGTACTAAGGCTGTTTTATGTGGATGATTTTTAAACTTTTTTCAGCCCACTTGACTGCATGAGTTTCCTCACTTTCTCTGTTTGTTTTTCTTGACAATATCAACATAGCTCATTATATCGAAACCAGTCAACAGTTTTAGATTTGCACGAGTACAATTACACATTAAATTTATAGAGACAGAGAGTTGCCAACAAACATCTTAATTTTCTAAAGATATGTACTGCCTTCTGCTCGTTCGGAATACCAATGTACTCCTTAATAAACGTCGAAAAAGCTAAAGATTTTAACGCATTAAAACTATTTCATATTTCAGACTAGTACGCTATACATCCAATTAAAAATACAAATTGAAGAACAAAACAATGAGCTTATTGAGCATAATTAAAATAATTAAACTAATTTCTCCCTTAAACTCTTATGAAATGCTTGAAGTGTTTCACAAATGTATGGCTTCATAACTGATGAATCGCTCTTTTGAATTATTACTGCGGCGGTATCCTCCCTAACTATTAACAGGTTAAAGAACAGTGCAACAATAACCCTGAAACACTGATAATCTCTCTAGCAGCTGTAGGTAAGCTGCTATTTGACAGGAATTTGTCAAATCTTGGACTGCTACTGGCTGAAGCTAAACTATTACTGATGCGATCAGAGAGAGGGTCTCTATAGCAAGGCATGGAAACATTTGATAACACTAAGGCTTTCCCGTTGTTAACGAAGAAAATGTGACGGCTTTATAAACAAGTTCAAAAAAGTGGAAGTAATTACTTCCCGTAATTTAAACACTTAACAAGCTAATGTTCTGCTGGAATGTTCGCATAATAAGAAATTACCTGGTGCATTAATCTGAACATTTTCTGAGAGACTATCATGAAATGTAATAATATTGAACGCTTTCCCGCTTATTGGTGTTTGCAAATACAGCAGTTCGCACAATTCGTTCTCAATAGTTTAGAATGGAACGTTTTAGTAGATAACTGCTTGTATTGCATGCCTTGTTTGTCCATATATGTATACAATAGTTGGATGTTTAATAATCAAACCAGTTAAAGAGATTGGTTAGATTGAAAGTGTGCCACGACACGAGTATGATATCGGTCTGGAAGATGAGCTTTGATTATTTAAAAGAAAGCGCTTACCTGCATTAATCTTTGGACATTTATATGCCTTGAGCATTCGTAATGAAGTGACAGAAGTTAATAGTCCTATGAAGTGTACAGCACCTCTTTAAACTTTTAAATGACACATATCTTTGGAGGCATCTAAAAATCAGCTACGGCCTTTTATAGGAGAACAAATGTAGCATTAAATTCGCAGGTAATTAACTGACCCGACATTCTTTTTTGCGTTTTCGAAATGAACAACGAAGTTGAAGTCGCAAAAGCATGGAAGATTACAACTTTGGTTGACGACCAATACCCGACATTACTGGAAATGTCATCACTTATTGTATCGCACTTCTATACAGCAGAAATAAAACTATAGTCGAAACAATGGAAACACACAGCGAAAGCTGAGTCGTCGGTCCTGGTGGTCTAGTGGTAGCCATACTTGCTTCCTAAACCCAAGATAGCGGGTTCGATACCGGCCAGGACCGATGGATTTTTTCGAGCATAAAAATCCTAAGTATGGCTTCCTTTGAAAGGGAAATAAAGCCGTGGGTCCCATGTCGTACATTTACGGCACGAAAAATAACCTTAAGCCTGAAAGAAGAGACCTCTGAGCAAAATTTACCGGCAGTTTCACGCCCCGAATTGAATGACACGCTGATGACCTGAGATGTTAAAGAGCGTCTGTAAATAAAACGAATAAAAAAAAAAAAGGAAAGAAAGCTGAACTTGTGAAGTTGGCCGGAAACATGATTTCAGTTTTGTGGGATGCTAAAGGGAACCTGCTGATTCACCATCTTCCTAAGAGTAAAATCATTGCTAGAGCATACAACTTGGAGATTTTTTTTTTTTTTTTGTATAGTGTTTAACGTCCGTTTTTACCACGGAGGCACCACAGGCGGTAATAGGGTACGTAAGGAATGCAACTACATAAAGCCAGAGTGAGCAAGTGGGAAATTTAAAAGTTTATTAATAGTAGTAAGTTTACGCGAACTGAGAACAAGGAAAGGAAATTTGTTTACTTTGATTTTAATATGTTTACTTTTTTATAGTGTTTAGAGCCCTTTTTAACTGCTGAAGCACCATAGGCGGATTATTTGTTTATTTGTGTATACGGTTCAAAGGAATAAGCAACTCTCAAGGACAGAACTTTAGCTGAATGGTTTCAATTAGAAAAGGAGGAAGATTCATTATAACATGAAATGTAATTAAATTTACTGTGTTCTTTGGTTGGATCGGAGTCTGGTCCCCTGGATGTTCCAGTAGGTAGCTAGCTGCTGATGAACCTAGGACTGGGGGGGGGGGGGTTGAGCCAATCAAATTGCAGTTAGTGCCATCCGGAATTGAACGAATGTTGTTTAACGCCCATTTTTACTACTGAAGCACCACAGGCGATGGACACAGATGAAACATGAGATGAAATGATATATTGGGAAAGGATTTATTATTTTTTTAGGAAGGAAACGTTCCAGGCCTAAGTTTAGGGTACCTTCACGGCAATTGTCATTTATGAGGACTGAGGAAAACCTGGAAAAAAACTCAGTCAGGAAGGACGGTCCTGGCAGGATTCGAACCCCAGAGAGTCCGCGCCTTAACGACCTCGGCTAACCGTGGCGGTCCTTCTGGAATTGCCAAAGGCATTGATCGTATTAGTTAGATTTAAAAGTAGTGGTATTTTTTTATTTGTATTCATTCTGTTAAAAAGTTGTGTCTGTTGATGCATGAGAAATACAATTCATATTCATACTAGAGGATACTATGTCAAACTTTTGGACTAACTGAAGGAAAAAAAGAAGTCCTGTCTCGTATATCAAAATAGAAGCTAATCTGTAAGCAAGACCATGCTTGTACTCGCACATTATCGAAAAGCAAAAATTAACGAGTTGAAAATATTATTACCCTAACTGCCTTTTTCGCCTAAACGATTTCGTCAATTTTCCCTCTCTTTGCAATTCCTCACTGGTAAGAGATTTTAAACGAGTAAAGAAATTATAGCAACCGCTAAGTAACCCCCCCCCACCCAGGATCGAAAGAATTGGACTTTTCTGATGGTATAAACGCTTAGGAACTTCAATGCATGATGTGCAGGGAGAGTACTACAATGAAAAAACCTCATTCCTATCATTTTTCAAATTACTTCGTAGCAGTGGCCCCAAATTCCAACTTCGCCTCAGATGTTCTGCGAGTGACGTTGATTGGCTGACTTTGGAAAGCGTCATGAACGGATGAGAAGCTCAACGGCATAGTTACTTCTAATTCCGATGATGTGCTTGTCAGACACAACCGGTCCTGCCGGAACAGCCGCGTAGGGACTGGTATTGTAGCATACCCAAATAACTTTATATTAGCTTCATCCGGGAGTCTGTAGGCCTTGTGGGAAATCTAACTAAGCCTTCATCAGTAGGGCAGCAGAGTAACGACTTTACTACAACCTGCTCTATCGACAGCACCGTACTGACTTGCGCACATTTACCACCTTGCCATTGCTCCAGCCTCGCGACTTATGTCAATATTGGCTTATAAGCACAACTAGCAATTGCTGCAAAATCAATATTTTAATTGCATTTAAAGGCTTTGCTAAAAGCAACACAGTTTCACGCACAATAATTGGATTATTTTGTTATTTTGTACGTATTTCATATCGAACCTGACATCGCGTTCTTTTGTCGAACCTCTAGAATGGAATACCTCCGTCCTTTGCCTAGGTCACTACGGTTTCATCCTAAGAGTTCCACATTCCTTCCTATAATCTAGTGCAGAAATTGTGTACTCTCAAGATAATAACTTCAATTCATTCATTTTCCAAAATGTAAGTCATCAATTAATCTAGTCCATTATGTCTATTATAGTTCGCTGCAATATTAATACTTTATTCTTAAAACGGGATTTTAATACAATTCGTTTACTAAAACACACAAACTTTGCTTTCTTCATCTGCTATGTGAACTTAACGCTGCAATCCTGTTTAAAGTGTAGATAATTGCTAACGCCAGCTGTCATTTTTGCATCACTAAACATATGTCCTCACATGTTTAAAATAAACACAATTTCAAAGCATAAAACAATTGTCAATGAAATATCGGTAGCATATTTCTCCTTATGCATTCAAATCACATGACGTTTTCGTTTCCTTTTTATTTTCTTAATATATATATATATAAAGTAAGAACGTACGTTCTTTAATTTTATTATACATCTCTCCCTAATGAAATAAAATATGATTTTAAAGACCCGAACCTTTTCTAGTTGGTTTTCGAATTACTTTTCTTCATGTTTATATTATTTTTCCGCTTTCTGTTCAATGGCAAAATTAACAAATAATAAATCGCTCATATGTTTACACTATTGTCCTATACCTTCACACTTTCTCGGATGTTTAGCGATTTTGAGATCTTAACAGGTTGGTTTGAAATTCTTCGGAAATGTTATTTGTTGCAAGAAATGTATAAGTAAAATCATGGGCGTAGTTACAAAGATGCTGGGGAGAGGGTTATTATCCCCCATTGGGTTTTCCATCCTCTTTCTTATTTAATTTAACTTTTAACATTTTAATTGTGAAATGTAACCTTTCGTAAACTTGACAAGAATTGTGTAACACTATTTAATAAAGTAGAAAAGTATTTTTTGTGTGTCAATTATATAATGTAATAGTGAACTGTCTTATTGCTGTAATGAATTAAAGCACACATTGAAATAGTTAATTCCTTGTTTATATGTTTGCAACATTCAACCACTATTGATACAAATTAATAAAGCAAGTATTTTCTTTGTTAAAATGTAAAATGTCTATTCATACTATTTGTCCTCTTGTTATTTAAAAAAAAAAAAAAAAAAAAAAAAAAAAACTGAATCCCTCCCCTTAGAAAATTCTGACTCCGCCAGTAAGTATTTTAAAGGGGCAAGATTATTTTTTTTTTAAACTTACTTATGACATGTAGTAAAATAAAGATTCATTATTTACCTATTAATTCCAAATTATAAATTTTATTGTTTCGCTTAAGAGATTCGGAACGACGACATTGTTAAATTTCACCATTCTTTCTCAATAACCGTCACATATAGGTCTAGAATTTTCACATCTTATCGAAAAAGTATAAGATTTTGATGGCGCATTACTGGCACTGTAAAAAATGCATTTTTAAACCATAGTAGTATGTTTTGAATTAAAAAAATCAATAACTGTAAAAACTACTCACAAAAGTATCCCTGAGAGTTCGGTACATACATAGAAAATATATGATTGAAAAACCGTGTCTTGTAGCTTACATAGTGTTAAATGTTTTAAAATATATATAAAAACATTCGATACCAGCTAAACGAAAACTGGAGGGGGAGAATGTATCAACAGGACGATCACCGAGATGAATCAACAGCTATTCAAAGACTGGTGCTTATATATCTCCTGCTAGTTCTTACAGCTGTAACATACGGGGGGAGGAGGACCTTCAATTTCACTGACTTTTTGCACTTGTCTGTAACAATTTTACCCACGTTAGTGAAACTTTGATTGCATATTCCACTATTTATATTTATTATTGTAATATTAAAATGTCATTAATTATAGAATTGCAAAATAAATCTTATTAAGAATCTAAGATGCTTCGTTATAAACGGTGGGAGGGGGTCTAAACAACAAGATATTTAAGCTAAATCAATAACTTCTATCAAATTATAGCATGTTATGTTTACCACACGCTGAAGAAAATAGATATGTGAACATTAACTTTCTGAACTTTCATATTTCTGTAGACAAAATTTAAAAGCCTTGTATTCTTTATATCTATCATTTCTTAAGTTTGTGTAACCTTATACAAAAAATAATTTTATTTACAGACCAAATATTGTAACAATTAAACAAATGAGAACAAGAAAAAGAAATGTAAGGGTTTTTTTTTTTTTTTTGCTCTTTTATCTTATCATATTTCTCTTATTCTTCTTTTATTTCTGTTTAAACTCTAAATTCTTAAGAAATTTTCTGCTTCCCATTCTAGACACCAATCCCACGCTATAGCAAAAGTGATGTAAATTATTTGATTTACATGTTTTCTCAAGCGATTACCTAGTTTTCATTACGGAAAATGTACTATCTGAAACGTATATACTGAAATATATATTTATTAAAAGGTGGGAGGGGGACAAGTATTTTCCATTACAAGTGATGAATGCTTTTTTCCATAATATTTAGTTCTTTGAGTTCTCCACTGCAGTGCGCAATAGTCACTAAGGGTTGCGGCAAAACTGGATAAGATTTTTTATGCTTACCTCAGTTATATTATACGGCTAGACATCTGATTGAGCGAAGTTGTTCAGGTGGGCGGGGTGGGAACTCCTGACGACCTGTTCAGGATGGAACCATTACGGAAAACGTGTTAGGCCTCACAAAAAAAACCGATGCACCCTCACCAACACTGACTTCACACTGGAATATCCGGGAGAACAGCTGAAATTTCATCCAGGCTCTAGCTGTGGGGAAGACGATGGGGAGGGGGTGACGTCATGAGGGGGAGACGGGCTGGATCACGTGGTTATGCGCTTGAGTATGCGGCAAAAATAAAGCAAAGTGTATTGAGTACTACGGCAGTCAGCCGGATGAGGTTTTTCCATGTTAAGGTGGTATCAACAGACAAAATGTTGTACTATTTGCGATGTTTTCTGTTTGAGGACATTACGTAACCTACAGACTCGCATTTAAAATTAGTTCTAATGTTCAAAGGTGCGAATTTTAATACTAAACTTTTAGAAGATAGTAAAAAAAGTTGGCATTTTACATATTTTTCTTATTCTGTGCTTCCCATTTAAAAAACTGACACCAAATAATGCGTATGATAAATAAATAAACAAAAATATATTCCTGTTCACATTAAACTTATTCAAGCATAAGAGTCACACTAATACGTAAGGCAGCCCCCAAAACCCAAAGAGCATAGTGATAACTTAAACATGATTATGATTTATTATAAGTCTAGAAAATACAAGGCACGTAAGCAGAATAAATCTAAAGATATGACAATATCATAGCATCGATTGGAAAGCAGTGAAATAAATAAGTTTGGAAGATGTAATGAGCCTTAAATGATTAGGTCAACTTCAACTTAAAGCTAATTAGTGAAATCTCTTACGGACTTTGTTTATGTACACATCCTAAAGTTTATAAGACCAGTAAAATTGTTTCGTCCCTGGATTTCGTGTTCTTAATCTGATAAAGAAAAAGCTTTTACCTCAACTAATATTTACATTTATTTAACCTTTATTTATTTGCAGATTGGACTAACAGCAACAAAGATAACTAAATGTACAAACTATACGAAAAAAAAACTTCTAAAATTGCTATATTGCAGGTATAATCTGCTTTGAAGTTGTGCCCTAGGGCATTAAGTTTTCAATATTGAAAAGTAATAACTTGTATTTCATTTGATAATATAAATATGTGTTGGGGTTCATAAACTGACAATGAATACGTAAAATATGTTTGCCATATTTGCCTCCCAATATTAAAGTATTTTACAGTTATACGAAAAAATAATAGAACATTATTTGGGAAAAGATATAATGATCAGAAAACAATTTAGTTCACTTTAATATATAAGCCTTAAAAACGCAGCAAAAAAGAATATATAAAATGTACTTGAGGTGGTTAATGTCAGGTCGGGGTAGTTTAGGCTTCAGCTCAAGCCCACTTTACCCCAGTGGATAATATTTTTCAATTAAGATCAGTAGTGCAGATAAATCCAGCCACAAATATCTTAACTTTACCTCACATGTACACGTATTTCAGCTCCACCTGGTAACTGTTTTTGCATCGATCTATGCTCTCTCTCTCTCTCTCTGGTTATTTATTGTCCTTTAACTGCATTGATGTTATTCCGATATCTGTTCGTACTGACCAAGTGAAATTTTAAATATTTAGATTTCTGTCGGACAGATGCTGTTTTTGAGTAGTAGTCACTTTACTGTGCATTTCAATTAATGCAGCACATCCAAATAAAATAATAAAACGAGAGTGCATTACATTATACCGTGCTAAAGTAATTATGAGTACAAGTTATAAGTATTTTATTTAATGTAAAACTACAACTATTTTACCTGAGGAGTACGTAAAAGTTATTCTAGTTAATAGATGACGAAAATAATGGCCTAACAAAGCACACATACGTTATTTTCATACCAAATAATATTGTAATATAAGTTATGCATGATAAAATACAATACTATTACATATAAATTAATTATAATTGATATAACAATTTTTTGCAATTTTATTCCAAAAATATTAAATGAGTAATCAGTTTTTACACTCACTGCATTGATTAAAGTTGATATATGTTTTTACATTACGTAAAATGTTTAAAAAACGGGTTCTAAGTGATCCTATTATTTATAATAGGATTTAATAAAATGTTTTCGCAATATACAGACTTGTATATTGTATTATTACATGTTTCTGTGCTCACCTAACCTCATGATAAATGGACTAAAATGTTGAATTGTACTTATAATGGAATATACCAGGCAATGGATAAACCTTGTCTCCTCAAGCCATGTTTTACATCTTGGCTGATAATGAAGCTGTAGCCGGCGGCGCCCCTACTTCAACTCCGAATCCTCAAACGTGAGCAGAAGCTTGAAAATGCTGGAATTAGCATCCTCATTCGGCTACAGAAACGTTTTCCTAACACCATACTATTTCTGATATCACTGCTAATGCTTTCCTTTACACTACGGAACAGTAATTTGTGTTAATTTCCAAAGTGATTTTATTTGTGAATGATTAAAGGTGTGCACCAGTTTTGTCTTCTTTTTCCTCTGTTAAAGCTATGGCCGTTTGCTTTGTTCCGTACTGAACCAGGAGAGCAACATCGTAATTTTATTTCTGGAAGGAGGCAATCAATCAAAATAAATTCCGCGCGCGCGCGCACAAGTTGCCTAAAGTCAACTGTCTAACCATCTTCGCGAACATATGTGAATGGCAGGGAACAGTTTCTGAAAGCGACGTGTCTGATCCGACATGTTTCCAGTCGGATCAAGAAAAGTCACAAAAGATGCCTGTTTAGATTGGAGGGTTGCAGGGATCGAAACATATGACCCCGCAATCCTAATCATAAACGATATCTTTTTACTTTTAAGATCTTTTAATTCTTTGACATAAATAAACAAAAAAAAAAAACACACTTTAAGCGATTATTAAAAAAAATACGGTGTTTAAAATTACGAATTTTCATATATATACATACAAACAATAAATGCATCGAAATATTGCTAAATTCAATTTAACAATGCTAAAGCAGAGGAACCTCCCCCCCCCCCTCCGAATAGAGCAGGGGTTCTCAACCTTTTCCAGTGACGTAGTACTATTACATTTTACGCAGGATATTACATGTACCTATAAGCAAATTTTACGAGGGAGATGTTATGTGGTACAAGGGACAAATTAAGCATTTCTCTAAATTTATAACTACACTAGTGATTTATTTAGTTATTTCTTACGCGTAGTACTTAGAAATAGATATTTATTGCAGCAAAAACTGTTCAATTATTCCTAAACAATGAATTGTTCTGTGAAATGACTTATAATTAATTTTGTTAAGGTTCAAATATAGTGACAATACATAAATACTGCGACAAACATATGTTCCTGATACTGGTACTCCGGTACTCAGCTATTAACTTTACAATTTTAACTAATTTCTGGCTCACACTTTTGTTTCAGTGCCAAGATTGTGCTTGTTTAGCTAAACACAGTTCTTTAATGTTTGATTTCAACTGACTTGATTTTAGTAAAATCGGGATCAACATTAAACTTATATCTGTACTTGTTTTCGATATAAATCAGAGAATAAAATTCACATTCACAAAGGAAAATGCAACCACCAACAAAAATCTTACTTACTGATCTTTTCTGAGATCATTGGATATTAGTTTTTTCTTGCCAACCTGACGTCTGTTAAATCCATCTTGTTAATCATTTTCCTGAGATTTCCGTCACATGATAGCTCATCAATTCACCTTTCTCGGAAGGAGTTAAGGTTTCTATAAGGTGTCATCAATAGAAAACGGGTCTCTAATCCAAAATTCTGAATCCAGGTTTTCAAGGAAGTATACATTGAAATCTGAGATGAGACTCCCAAGTTGCTCCTTAGTATTCACTGCCAGTTCACAATGAAGAATTTCATGTTCACTAAAGACAGCATCCAACAATAGGAAGGTGTATTTCCAATATTTATTTGTGTTATCAAGAAGCTTAGTTTTTTCTTAAGAGCCCCAACAGCGCTGCTTTCTTAACTGAAAATACATCGCGGAGCTAGACAAGCGACAAAATATATCCCATCGTTGTCTGATCAAAGTATATATTTGAGTTGTGCTGTCATTGTCGTTGGATTAAAATTGGACTTCCGTATTATTTTTGCACATTATTACACAAAATAGTTTTCTAATGTAAAGTCTATTGTTTCCGTTTAGTTATAGCGTATGTTAAATATTTGTTGTACACTGTATTGTATTTGTTGTATATTGTATATTATATATTTGTTATATATTGTAATATTGTAAATATTTGTTGTATATTGTATTGTATTTGTTGTATATTGTATATGTTGTATTATTGTTGTATTGTTGTATATTGTAATTTGTTGTATATTGTATATTATATATTTGTTATATATTGTAATATTGTAAATATTTGTTGTATATTGTATTGTATTTGTTGTATATTGTATTTATTGTATTATTGTTGTATTGTTGTATATTGTAATTTGTTGTATATTGTATATTATATATTGTAATATTGTAAATATTTGTTGTATATTGTATTGTATTTGTTGTATATTGTATATTATATATTTGTTGTATAATGTAATATTGTAAATATTTGTTGTATATTGTATATTGTAACTGTTAAATATTTGTTGTTTGTAAAACAAATGTTGGTTAAAAGGTTTACGTACGGTGGACAAGAGAAAGAAAGATGTTTGGCGCTAGTATTATTAAAAAAGAACCGGCAAAAGAGAAGAAGCGGATGATCTGCTACTGCAAGTACGAACATGTGTGAAACAGCTTTCAATAACAAAACCGACACTAATCTTTTTTCTTTCCAATCAAGCATGAAATTGGTGGCGACATTTTCGCAGTTACGTGGTTGTGCGGTTTAGTGTTAACATCCTTTATTTACATGAACATGCCAAGTTAAGAGGATTATACCACGACAAGTTGATTATTACTCAAATCTGTGCAGGAGATAATTCTACTCGAAGAGGACAAATAGAATGCATGACTTGCATCATTCACATTATTTAATTGGCTATTCGTTTTTTTTAAAGCTTTTAAAGTCCAATGTGGAAAAAGAATTACTGATGAGCTCGGCGCTTAAGTTGCCTGCATTTGAAGTTTAGAGCTTTTATGCTGATGTCTAGCCGCCTGGGCAAAGGAAACGGTCTGGTTCTTCCATGACGATTTTGAATCTAAAATGGTATTAAAGTCAAAACGAATTAGCTTCACCTCAAAAACTCAAAACCAAATAATTCGAACAGAAAAAGATCGAAATCCTGCGCGATATTTGGAGGTATACCGTGACATTAATAGATACTCAACATACAATTAAAAAACGTTATGCTTTTTCGGAAAAAGTTACGTTGCGCTAATAAAATGCTGTATTTTAACCTCCTTGACACCGAGAGAATAACATGTGAAGAATTGCGTCTGTTACCCACAGTCAACCACACTGATTTTTTCGTGGTTTTCATTTTTAATCTGCACCTACGAGGGATGTTCTACAAGTTCTCGACCTTATTCACAGATATCGTAAAGATAACCAAATTACTATGGCAGTTGTAGTATCATCCTTTAGAAGGCGCGCTGTAAAATTTCAAACGCGTGTTGTCACTTGTTTGTAACAATCGTGTAAACAAACTAGTGTTAACATTTTCTACAAAATGGTAAAACCGAAACACGAACTGCGATAAAGAGCTTTGTTCTCAAGGGTTTTGCCCCAACAGAAATTCAAAAGAAATTAGTTTCCACATTAAAAGATTCTTTCCCTTTGTTTTCGACGGTTAAAAAGTGAACTGCTGAATTTCAAGATGATGAGCGTTTAGGGCGTCCCAAACTGCTACGACGGACGAGATTGGCATAAAAATGAACAATGCCGTATTCATTGATCGCCGAATGAAGTGAACGCGAATTGGCTGACATTGCAAAGACTTTGACAGATCGTGTCCACTACTTTTATACGAAGTTTTGGGTTTGAGAAAGCTTTAAGCTCGATGGGTGCTGCGTTTGTTAACTACGGACCAAAAAAGATTCGAATGAACATATCGCAAGTGTGTTCAGACTTGTTTAAACGCAATTTCAATGAGATTCTCCGACGATTCATAACAGTAGATGAAACACGCATTCAGCACTACATAACTGGGACGAAGGAGCAGTCCAAACAGAGAGTGTCAATGGGTGAAAGCGCAGCAACGAAATCAAAAGCGGTTCCATCTGCAGGAAAAGTCGTGTCCACGGTTTTCTGGGAGTCTCACGGTGTGTGGGATGGTAGGTCACCTCCAGAAAGGTAGAACCATCGCCGGAGAGTATTTCGCTCCACTATTGAACTAAGTGAAAGATGCTATTCAGGCTTAACGTCCACACTATGCGAAAAATAAAATTCTCTTTCATCACGATAATGTGCCTGGAACTGTTGCAGCAAAACTGCATGACTTTCGCTTTCAAGTGGTTCCACATCAGTCATATTAGCCGGATTTGGCTCTCAGCGATTACTTTTTGTTCCCACACCCTAAGAAATGGTTGGGTAGACGAATATTCACATCAAATGATGAGGTTGAAGCTGAGACAGATTTTTCACAGTTAAGCAAGTCTTATTTTACCCAGGGAATTAAAAAGTCGGAAAGTCACTGGACGAATGTATTGATTTACAATGTGACAATGTTGGGGAAAAAAATCTGAATATCTTGTTTTTACTTGATCAGGCCGAGAACGTGCAGAATGTTCCTTGTAATGAACTCCCAATGAACCCTTAACGCTAACAATGGAATTAAAACCAAAGAGACGGCACGTGAAGTGACTAAGCAGCTATGGCATCTGTCAGCGAAATTAGAAATCGGATGTTTTGGCTTGTCGATCTGAGCTTCACCAACTCCTGAGGACATTATACCCTCTATATAGCCAAGTTATCCTGGTTGTCGAAACCCGCTTGATATGCAGTTCAGCTACCAGCTGTTGCATAGTTCAGTTTATGGCTGACCTTGTGTCCGTTTGTATTTACTTTAGAATAATTGTGTTTGTGAAGGCATTTATTAGGTTCCAGAAAAATGGTAACATGTCGATAACAATCGTGCATATTGAACAAAATAAAGTTTGCCGACTAAAATATTTACACTACTTTATTTTGCCTTGAATGACCTTTTTTAAACCCTATTAGTCAACTTCTGTCACAGCTGTGCTGTGAGGGTGTGCGCTGCTCTCAGGTGATGGTGGTTGAGATACCATCTCCAAAGATGACTTGGAGAAAGATTATTGAAATGTACAATTTTTCACTAGCAGTCTGTTGTCGAGTTTATGATAATAGTTCAATAAGAGAGCTGGAATCCATGTAGTTTAAATGTCATTTTGTTATACGAGGTTTACAAACAAAACCGAACAATATTTTACTACATCACCATATAAGCACCTATATTGGTAATGAATATTTGAATTTCCTGAGATGTCGCCAATGAGCTTGTGTCCATTATTTCGCGTGATTACATCATACTGGTGCACGATGGAATATCTTTAAACATACACATTCTGTTTCTCTCTCTCATTAATTGAATTTAAGAGTTCGTCTTAATTTGCTGAAAGAGCTGTCACAGTAATAAATGAAGTGCTGCACAGCGATACAAAAGAGTATTCTCTTTCAGACTGTATGAAAGTGGAAAAAGGAATAGGATGTAACTTATAACTTCATCGTTTACGTACTGAAGTTTTTCTTTTATAAAAACACATACTCTAGAGGTAGGATCTAATAGTCCGAGCTTTTTCTAGTCTCTGTTTATTTTCAATAAATGTATAATCATATATTAAAAACGCATATATAATTACATGCTAAATTAAAACATGTTAAAAGCTGCAGATCAGCTCGCCGCTACTTAATAATTTCAATAATAAACTGCTATCCGAATTATCAAATGTGTGTTTATAATTTTGGAACTTCTCCCTTAGTATATTATTTAAAATTCGCTTGTTAGCAACCTGTGCCTACCTTTTGCCACTTCTGTGAGCGCGGGGGAAATAACACGGTGGGAAAACGTCAGGGCAGACGTCTAATTGCTATAGAATTCCCAGGATTCCTTTCAGAAAGCGTTGAAGATCCTTCCACTTGGTGCCTTTGGAACTGCTCCTTGGAGCGTGGAACAGGTCAGCTTTTTGGGCAGTGACGTCAGTCGCGAATCGACTAATTAAGGGACCCATTCCTTGCGCACGATGAGTGAAATCTACAAATGCTAAAGTTCAAGACCCATCTCGCTGGTCAGGTACATGGGCTTTAGCAATTAACCCGTATACTTTACATGCTTTTAACAAGAAACAAAAGGAAATAGAAGGAATTGATCAAAGAATAGTCTACAATTTAAGGAGTGGTAACAGTAATACTCTGTATATTCCAAAAGCTTGAGAAACGATGGCTGAATAGTAGCAAAGGAAGGATAATTATATTATGAAGGAAAAATAAAGAAGAATGAAAGTGACAAAGAGTAAAGTACAATGTATCCAACACTAAATATTTAGACCTTTTTATACAGGTGAGGCGAATGGTAAAAGCTTTGGCTTGATTAAATCTTTTGCGAACTTAAATGATTTACATAAATTATAAGAAAAAATTTATGTATTATGTAAATGTATTTGGTGTCAATAACTCCTTTATTCCTCATAATTCTTAAAATATACATATTAGATTTTTATAGTAATATCCTTTTGTCATTTTACCAAACTAAAACTGTAGAAAGTTTGAATTAATAATATAAACAAACATAAAAACGATAGGGATCAAATAAACGGCAGCAGCGAAGAAAACAACGGAAAAAGCAAGATGGAACAGAAGAGGAACAAGTTAAAAATATACGAGAAGACTGATTATGAAAAAAATGGGATGGAGTGCAATAAGAAATCATGCAACAACGTGCTCGAATATATAGGTATATTACAATTGCAAATTTCATACTTGCAAAAAAAAAAAAAAAAAAAAAAAAATATATATATATATATATATATATATATATATATTTCTGTACGCTCCAAAATCTCTACCCAAGTGAAATTATCTATTGATCCAGCGTACTGCTGGCTCGAAAATCCCAATGAACATCATTCAAGAAAATAGCCCTCTTCCTCTTCTAGAAAACTGCACCATGGTGAAAGGTGTTTGCAGTAATTTGTGTTAACATCCACTACCCAAGTCAATGACAGATGCCAACGATAGTTAGGTATTTAACCAGATTAGCCATGAAGAACATTCTTGCTGCCTGTCCTAATTTTTTCTTATGAATGCAGCATTCCCTTATTGGCCATGTGGATAACGACAATGAACATAAGAATTTTTGGACCATTCATTACTGGATGAACATAAGAATTTTTGGACCATTCATTACTGGATGAACATAAGAATTTTTGGATCATTCATTACTGGTAATGAAGTCAGGTCTAGAGACGAAAACCAAATCCAGCCTCAATAATTGTCAAATTTTCAAGAAACTGAGAATAGCTGCCTGAAATGTCATTCATGGCAGTAATGAGTTACATGACAATGCATGGGATAAAATGCTCGTGAACATCTTGTAAGACCAGAACTGATTTTTTTTTTTTGATTGATTTATTTATGGACCCTCTTTAACATCTCAGGTCATCAGCGTCCCATTCAACTCAGGGAGTGAAACGGCCGACAAATTTTGCTCAGAGGCCTCTCTTTCAGGCTTGAGGTTCTTTTTCGTGCCGTAAATGTAAGACACGGGACCCACGGCTTTACTTCCCTTCCGAAGGAAGCCATACTTAGGATTTTTACGCCCGAAAAAATCCATCGGTCCTGGCCGGGTTCAAACCCGCGTTCTTGGGTGCAGGAGCTAAGTATGGTAACCACTACACCACCAGGACCGACAACCAGAACTGGAAAACTGCAACATCCTGTCCATTGATCCGATTTAGTACTTCAAGAAAGCCCCTTTTGTAAACTTTATCTAATTCGATAATGCATAGTAGCGTTCAGCATTTAAAAATACTCCACTGTAATTGACTTATCAAGAGAACCAAGAAAACCAAGTTTTGATGCAAGGAAAGGCAATGATAGCTATTCCAGAACGGTTAAGCGAATCTCTCTCAAAACTGTTTGTTTATGAAGGACATAATAACGGTGGTGAAGTGGCAGCCCATCCAATTAGTTGGTGAAGTCTGCCTCATTTAATTGCAGTATGCAGTGTCGGTGAGGGGGGAAGGGACTCTCGAAAAGATCTTGCCTGTAAAGGGCAACTCCTTGGAGTGTTGTTCCTATGGCGGCGCATGCAGGAACCAAAGAGCTGGGCCGGCAGACTGCATGCAGCACTCAACCCACTGGATCAATAGCACCGACTTGACTGCTCTCTCTCCTTTCCGCCACCGGCAAAGGGACACGTCTTCTAATCCGCAGTAATGACAACATCGGGTCAAGGAAATGCATGTACCCCTTGGGCAATTGCCACTGTAAAGCAGCATTCAAGACTGTCTCGCCCCAAGGTAGATCATGCAAACTATTCAGAAAGGTTCATTACCATAATCATCCAGTAGGCTAAAATGGTATAATTTTCATCACCTGTTAAAGGAACCTCTTTGATCTATCAAGCACACATAACTGGCAGAAAATCGAAGACTTATGCTTGGTAAAGTATACATGGTAAAACAGTTGGAGAAAGCTTTTCCTTAAACCTACATAAGATATGCAATATTGTTTCCAAACACTTCAAAGCAGAGATCATATGAGGACTGTTCAATAACTAATCATAATTTTTACAAGGCAATTTCTTGCGCTAAAATTTGTTAACTTAATACGTAATGTACACATGGTACTAGTTTCACTGTTGTTACTTCTAGCTCCCAACTGTTAGAGGTGTGCAAGTTGAGACATGTTAAGTTCCCCCTACAGCGAAATGGAGGTGATATGCGACGAACACGCACTCTAAAATTCTGCTATGTAACAATAAATCTCCAGCTGAGACGTATGCAAAGTTATAGGAGGCCTATGGAGAGTTTGTATCTTCCTTATAGCAAAACTCGAAAATGATTTAAAATGTTTTAAAAAGGTGAGACAATCAATATCAAAGGAAAGTAGACCTGGGGCTCCAATTTGTGCTTTAAACACGCTGCTGCAATTGTGGGGTGCTACCCAAACGTTGATAACTGAAAAGTTACATACGAGACATATTTGTACATGATGGGTTTCAAGACTGCTGAATCCCGAACAAAAGGACGTTCGCGAGCAGGTATGCATGCAGTTGAATATGTTACAGGAAGGTGCGGAGTTTTTTTTTTTTTTTTTCATTGTAATCACTGATGAAACTTGACTACATAATTTCGATCTTGAGAGCAAACAACAAAGCTCTTTGTGGATGTTTCCGTCATCGCTAACATAATAATAATAATAATAATAATAATAATAATAATAATAATAATAATAATAAATTGTGATCATCGTATTTTTTGATATTCAAGGAATGGTTTACCAGCAACTGTAACCGTGCAATTCTACAGATATATTCTGAAAACTCTGCAAGACCATATCACATGCAAAAGGCCACATTTTCCTGCAACAAGCTAGATGCTGCTCCACGATAATGCATGGCCGCACATTGCTAATGAAGCTGAATATCTCACAAAATTAATGTGAAGCATGCCCCTGACCCTTCCTATAGTCCACATTTAGCCCCGTGTGACCTCTCCCCAAGTTGAAGAAACACATTCGAGGGAGGCATTTTTCATTATCAAAAGAAGCGATGGAGGCTGTGGAGGATATTCTGAAGAACCCGTCAAAAATTGTTACCAGATGTCTTTAAAGACTGGCAGGAATGCTGGGACAGGTCAACTTGGAGATATTCTTTAAAATTATGAGGAAGTATAAAGGAATGCTGTAAGAGAGAGAAAGAGGGAGAGAGAGAGAGAGTGTGTGTGAGAGAGAGGGTGTGTGTGAGAGAGAGATGATCACTCTTTACAGAACAGCACACATAGGAATTAAGCAAAGAAATTCGGAAATATATCTACTAAGCTTTTAATATACGCATGCATCCAAAGACAAATATCTAATCTGGGAAAATCACTTTGACAAAACATGCATTAAAATATAGTCGAACAGCTTTGTCAAAGGGAGAGAGAGACAGCAAATACTTCATTTACATCCCTAAAAATGTTTTATCGCCACACCATCTTCAACAAACATGCTTGACGCCACTGGGCAAACACATTACTAAAATGGATTTTAACCTTACACAAGGTATTTATGTTCACATTAACATTAAAAGAAATATGCAGAAAAACATTCAAAGACAAAGATAGTTATACTCGCAGTAAATTATGGACACAATGATTATATGTAAGACATGACAGAATCCATGACAATACAAGAACAAAATTAATTTTGCATTTAACACAGCAGAATTTGAAGCTGTTTGAAAATACGCGTTCTATAACTGGAACTTAACATTACTAATCTAAATGGTTAAATTAAGCTCAGAGCAAAATAAAAAATATAAAATGAATGCAATAACTATTAATCAATTCAATAATTTTTGAGAATAACATTGTTAGGAGCTGCTAACATGAATTATTTTTATTTTGCAAACCTTTAAAATTTTATAAGATTCAGAAACTGTTTATAGGCTTTTCATTTAAGATTAAATACTTAAATACAGCCCTTTACTAAATTTCATTGCTCTTTTTGTTTTTGAAAATTTGCATTCATATTATGGTGTGTATATGTTGCTACATGAAATATTGATATTATTTTGAAATATTAAATAGCTGTTATACATTTACGAGTATTATGAACATTACACATATTTGCGTTGCAATGTACGACAAAACACTACATGTTATTTTATACCGATTGTTATCCTTCAATATCTTATACTAATATTTTAAACTTCTTCTTACTCCCTTTTTTCCCCCTCTCACTTTAAAATACTCGTTCTTTATATTTATTGCCTCATTTTCATTTAAGTAACATTATTTTAGTTTTTCAAAAAAATGTATCTTTCAATCATTACATTACATTAGAAAATTACTAAGACTGGATCAGTGAAATAGCTTTTGTCTATATTCACTGAAAAGTTGAGGGACATGGGAAAAATTGCACCAGGCGAAGCTGTTTCTCAGCTGTGCGTACTGAAAAAAAAATGTAATTTTTCTAAGAAAATAATACAGCATAGACTTAAATCGATATGTGTCCTTTGAGGAAGTCCCAAGTTATATTTTTTGTACTGCATTTAATGTAAAAAACAAAAATGTTATTGAGCTTTTCGGTAACTACATTACATCACTTAATATTGCAGTAACAATGTACGTAACAACTCGAGGCATCTCATTTTATTTACAAAACTAAATAAACAGAAACTCTGTAACTGAAATATAGCTTTTGTAAAACCCACAAATTCAGTTCGTGGCGTGCTTATTGTGATGAATATACATTCTACTCGGTTTAGACTATCTGTTGTTGCCATCTCCAAAAAAATGTGTGGATTACAACTGATTTGTCCCATATTTCTCCAACTTGCCACGCTCCAATGTAAACTTTGTTAGTTGCAAGCTGATACGGCTCTACCTTATGCAATAAAATTGGCGAAAAGTTATAAAATGTTAATTTCGCGTGAAATACAGGAATAAAGCTTCCAAGTGTGTTACTGAATATGTATGTTTTATAAAAGATATACATGCCTTTAAAAACATAAAACAGCTTGGTTTCTGAGAGTCGCTTTATTGAATCTTCCAAGTATATATTACTCCACTAGCATTGGTGTTTTTTTTTTTAATCATATTGACATCTGTTGTATGAATTTTATTCATGTTACGAAATTACATTTGTAGCTCCTTTAGCTTTCATTACGTATATAAAATGGCATTACATTAGAGGCTCCTACAGAAGTAACACAAAATTACGCAACATCAAGTAATGCCACACGTTGCTTTCATCAGCGTTTCTAACAGATATTACCTATCAATCAAAAGGTTTTTAATTTACAGCTTATTTTACTAATTTTCTCTTACAAACTAATGTGTAGCAGACAATACGCCTTCTCTCTCCCTCCCTCTCTCTCTCCTTTCTTTTTCTTTTCTTTTCTTCTTTTTACATTTTGAAGGATTCCCACCTTAGTTTTTATATATTAAATTATATAATTATTAGAGCATTATCGTATTAAATCATAAGAAATGTATGGTATATGTATTTCAAAAATGCATCACTGCTTTTTCTTTCTTAATTAATACATAATTTTCACCGAGATATATTATATTTGAATTCAAGCTAGTAGAGGCGTTATATTAAATTTTAAAATGTCAAATGTTGAACTAATAAAAGTTTATTTGTGCAAACATTACAACATGTCTGGTTTAGAATTTAAATTCAAAGGGAGCGATGCTTTCCATGGGCATACATTTAAATTATCCTCCAGATGATATTCAAAAAGGTATGTTAATTAAAAGTATTATCGATGGCGTTAATACTTAAACAATAATTCGTTTTCATATACATAAAATCCATACTACAATTTGACGTATGCTATGGTTTTATTAAAAACATCATAAATTTTAATTGGAAACTAAATTAAATGCTCACACATCAATAATTGAACCAACCGGACTTTGTTTGAATTCTGAAATGGTAAAAAAATAAATAAAAATGTCATATAGTTAAAACAAGAGTTTAATTTTAAAGCTAAAAATAGCACTAAAATGCCTTTCACATAAAATTGAATGTTTTATCAAAAGATTTTATCGACTTACTTTGCGCTTTTAGGAATGGCATAAATATGCTATCCTTCACACGTAAATAATTTCCAATTTTAATTGCGAACCCGTCGGATCCGCAGAAAAAAATAATAACAACCTATAGATATTTTTAAGCGCTGCAAAGTATTGCGAGTCTAGTTCAAATATTTCCTAAAATACTCTTGATAAAGAGTTGTCAAATGTGGAGGTAGCAAATATTTCGTAATGTAAATTCGTTCTTTTTAGTACACCATCATTACTTTATACAATTAATAGTGCAAGAAATAGGACAGCAAATTTGGAAACCGCGTGTTCTGTGATTGCAAACTTTTGACTAATACTTGAAAGCCTATGCAACAATTTCTTTGTGTGGGTAATTATTTTATCTCACGTGCTTCTTCACCGTACTATGATTAATGACAGACAAGTTGAGGGTCAAGTACAAAGCATAAGATTGACTCGCGTGACTTCCAGTGCAGAGGCTGTTACGTGAAGGTCGACTTGGCACGCCAGAATTTGTCGGCTAAATCCCTTTCCACATTTAAAAATGTTGTTACAAAAAACTAAATGGCATTTATAAATTCTATCTAGTGCGCCAAAACTGCACTTTTTGGCACTTTTTTCTGTGAGGGTAGGGATAGGTTTAAAAAACAATCAAGTTCATATCCAAAAATAGATTAAAAGGAAAAGAGTTAACCGTGTAAGTTTTTCCCTACACCACTTTATCTCCCTTCTCTTAAAATGTTCCTCAATTTACTAAGTTTCTCTACATTTGGCAACGCCCTGGCCAACTTTTTTTCAGGTAGGTTGGTGCCAAGCGTCGAACATAACTTACTTGTAACACGTGTGGAGGAGAAACTATCATACTACAAAGAAAATTACCCCGAAAGTTTTAAGGCTTTCATTTAACTACGCCTTTCTAGGATGACGAGACAATAATTGTGAAGGAAAGCCAAGATCACTTCTCTTCCGGGAATTACTGCCCATTACACAGCAGATGTTCCCCATGAACACAAACTAAGGACAAGGTACACAGTGCCACGGCATGTCATGCTTGAAAGGTTTATACACAACCTACGACAGCAGATGAATTTTGTTCCCCATGAACATTAGTTCCATAACGAAACATACTCCATTGGAAGCTAACATTTAGCTCTTTGCCTTACAACATTGTAGGATATGTTCTATATCTCATATAGAGCTTACTATGAACAAACCATTTGTTTTATAGACACTGACGCCTTCTAAAAATAACACAATCTCTTTACGTACTGTTTTTTCTATCGAATATATTAATAAAATCTTTTAGGCAAGTTCAAATACACGATTTAATGGACTTTTAACATCCGCATTATTAAATGGTAATAAAAAGAGATAAAAAGTTCCATATCCACGCTTCAGAAACTAAGGGCTGACGATAAACTTCTGAGTACCACGCAGTGCGCACACTTCCCTTCTTTTGTTTCTTATCACAGAAATCGGAAAGTTAATGCATTGCCAACTTAAAAAAGAAAAAAATACGATATCGGTCTGTGTGTCTCCTCTCACGAAATTCATTTTTCTTGGCTGCCACAATTTGTTCGTCAAGAGGGTCTGGTTCCAAAATCCAGCCAAGAATCGCTGGCATTGATCCTGCCTTGCGAGGTGTTTCTACATCTAGAACTGTAAAGTAAGCCATACTGGAATAGAGCTGTAAACTCGACATAATCTTGGAAGGAAACGAAACTCAGCAAAATTAGAAACTGTTTCAAAATAAATCAATTGAACTTCTTGTTTTCGCGAAAGCGGCTGAAGACAAGTTTCGTGTTACGGGCGTCGCTTATTATCGCGGAGACATGACGTCAACCAGAGATGCTATAAATGTGGAAACGCTGGCAGAGATAGCTCTGCGTGAAAATGTCACGTATTCCGACTACAAAACGGAGATTCATATCAGTAAAACAGGTAACAGCATGAAGCTTCCAGAGAGCCCAGGCATTGAATACCCCCCAGTCTGCTTGTCTCCAGTCGAGTCTGTCTTCATCCCTCAACAACACCGGAACATCGGAAAACACCACGCCCCCGTCCCTTCCGCCAATAGCAGCTTAGGAAAGAAACCCGTTTTACGTGCCGTTGTCACGCAAGGGACTGTATGCCCTGCCCTAGGGAGTTAGAAACCATTTCTTTCTATTCTTTGGGTTTATTTATTTAACACTCTGCATTTACCATATCTGAAATAGTTTTAACCTGATGCAAACTCTATCAGAAGATTTGTTGTAACTTCATGTGTTTCTGTTTTTCGAACGTGGGTAAATGACTTCGTAAACGGTCCAACATTTTAGGCACTTTTAAATTTCAAAGCCATCTTTAATTTATATACACAGTGGCCCAAATAAAAGGCATTTCTAGTGACCATTGTATTATACTGCTCCACTGTTATACTGTGCAAAAGACCGCCTCCCGGGGTCCCAAGTTCGATTCCCGTAGTAAGATTTTTTCCGGAGCATTTCCTTACCCTGAAGAGACGAATGCCAGGCAACTTTAAGCGTTGTGGACTCCGGGATTATTTACGCACTTGTTTCATCAGTTGTTTTCATGAAGTTCGTCTAGACTATGAGGAATAAAATAGGTTAGGTTTAGAGCAATATCCCCTACAAAACTCGTCACACAACAACAAAGCAGGAACTCGTGAAGGTACAGAAATTCTGAGTGTTTAGAAATCAGCTGTTGAGTACACGCCCATTCCCATGACCAGTATGGGAGGGTGCCCCATCTTGTTGAAGCATTTGCTTATGCATATCAAGGCTGTTCAGCGCAAAAAAACGTGTACAAATATCACTGAACACGTTCGATAACTTATACATTTGACGTTAATTCTGTTTCCATATGCATACTCAATGAAGTACGAATCCACAATGTCACTTTCTTCGAACTACCCCCCCCGCCCCCCCCCCCCAAAGAGCGTTTTAACATGTATATAATATTGAACTGGTGTTATGAAGTCTGACTCCTTCAGCTCATAGAATATCATGTATAGCAGTTTCTTTTGTAAGAATTATTTTGCATACGATCTTCGGTTACCTATTTTTGGGGTGTACAATGCTTAATTCGCTTTCCGGCAACCTCCCCCTCTTTATAATTATTCTCAATTAGATTTTTTTTAATAACACTAACTGTTGTATTATATTACCACGTTGTCACGTTTTGGTGAATACTTAAATTGGAGCACTATCGTGAAGAAGACATGCCAACCCTGACAAATTAAAAAAAAAAAAAATAACAACAGTGTCATCTAAATGCCCTTTTATGATTGCTTAAGTGTATGTTAAGTAATGAGAGAGCAGAAACAAGAGGGAAAGAGAGTAGATGTAGATAAGCTCCTGCTGCCAATTCCTTCGTCATCCACAGAGGATGATGACAGCATGGTTATGTTTTGTAGAGCCTTTTGGGAAGAAAAAAGAAGAAAAACTTCACGAGAAAGCTGATCAAGTTGAAAAATGGGGGCGCTTGATCAAATTATAAAACAGTGCTGCGAAGAAACACAAAAGAAAACATGAACCAGTCACAAGTTACTTACTATATTCTTGGAGATCTGGAATGCCTCGCCTACCATGAGTGTTTTGTTGCAGAATTTCTTGTAATCTAATTGGGCCTTCTGATTTTTCTATTTAATTTCCCCCCCCCCTTTATTGAACACGTTCAGAGATGCATAACTTCGATATCACGAAGTTAGAATTATGATAACAATTCTCTTTTACAAAATAGGCAATGTTTTATAGTAATGCGGATTAATTAGCACCCTTTACCTACTTTAACAACAGAATCGTTTAAAGTTGCACCTGATTCTGCACTACGATAGTATCTATGATCACAATTTTTCAATTTGATCGAAATTCAAAAAACGCTCGTGTTAATTGGTGTAATGAAATGCTCAAAAATTTTCACCGAAAAGCTGCAAAATCTGTATCGCAATTGGTAACGAAACTTGGGATATTTTCGTATGAACCAGAAAGTAAGCAACAATCCACTGTTTGGGTGTTCCACGATGAACCGAATCCCACAAATGTAGTTCGTTCACGAAGCACTTCCAAGAAAATGATCGTTTGTTTCTTTGGTTGTATTGGACATGTCGCAACCATTCCTTTAGAGGATCGAAGAACAGTTAATGCCGAACGGTATACAACAATTTATTTGCCAGAAGTCATTGACGAAATCAGGGAAAACAACAGAAAACATCATACCATTCTTCATAATGAGAATGCCAGCTCTCATTCAGGAAACCAAACAATTGATTTGAAGGGGAAAAAAAAAACATCGAATTAATGTCTCATTTCCCATATTCACCTGACTCATCACCTAACAATTTTTCCCCTCCTGAATGCTAAACAAAAAATGCGTGGACAGCGATTTTCACTATCCCTAGGTGTTAAAGCGTTTAATTAAAAAAAAAAAAAAAAAAAAAAAAAAAAAATTGAGATACCAATTTCAGAAAGGCAAAAATGTTTCGAGAATTGGTTTGAACGCCTGCAAAAGTGTATAAATCTTTTAAGGCGAAAATTTTGAAAAGCAATATAACAGTTTGTTCCAAAAAGGTTTTTTCTTTCCTAGTTTTTATAAAAAAAAAAAGTATTGTGTAACTTATACGTTTGTTTACTTAATTATATAAGTGTAACTTTATATTTTCCACTAATTAATTGCGCAAACACTCACACTATAATCACATAAAATTACATTTCAATCCATAAAATAAGCTGTCATATAAATAAGCATTTAACTTCTTTTATAAGCATCTTCCTTGTTAGCAGTAAAACAGCCTCCCAATGCTCTTAAGTCTCCAGATTCCTAACCTGAACCATGAGAACTCTTCTCAATAAAATGTCAGAACTTTCCTTTGCGAATGTAATGCATGGGATTTGCCCATCTGTACCCTCAAATCTAAGTCTTATGTTCTTCCAAAAATGTCTCCCAAGATTTTATCCAACCATACATCCCTCATTGAATTCAAACTGTGCTCCGTGAAGGGAGCCGAAGCCATGCAAGGGTTTAAAAAGAAAATCAACCGGAATCGTAAAAATTGCAATCTTGACAGTTTCCCAATGGTAAAATAATTTATAGAAGAACTAGATTCAGGCATATCTGGGGATATCTTAAATGACTTTATAGATCACCTATTAAGTTTGTTTCGTAATTTCAAGTTATTTTTGGAAGACCTCTCTGAAAAAAATTAAAGAAAACGTTTGGGCTACAAGCACATTCACAGCCTGTCTGACATCAATGCTTGAATGGTTTGATATCAGATTAGATTGTATAAGAGATTTTTTTCAAACATATGTCCAAATCTAAATGTTTACTTTCTATCTTTAAATAATTGCTACGTGAAAATTGGTGTTTCGTGATTAACTTTTCTCCTGAAACTCCACGACGTAAAAATTTGGGAAACCTGTTGATTTGGTTTATCAGTGGTTGGTTTGGTCATCAGCGTCCCATTCTATTCAGGGCGTGAAACGGCCGATAAATTTTGCTCAGAGGCCTCTTCTTTCAGACTTCAGGTTCTTTTTCATGCCTTAAATGTACGTACGACACGGGACCCACAGCTTTAGTTCCCTTTCGAAGGAAGCCAAACTTAGAATTTTTACACCCGAAAAAATCCATCGACCCTGGCCGGGATTGAACCCGCGTTCCTTTTCGAGGCAAGTATGGTTACCACTAGATCACCAGGACTGACTGGGAAACCTAGTATATCATGTTAAGTATTCTTTTAATATGTATCCTTCAATGTGTTCTTGTAATTAATTTCAATTTCTTTGTTATATCTTTTACTTGCTTATAAGTAATGTTGCAGCTAAGGTATTAAGATTTTATTCCCAGATATTTTAGATTGAATTCTTTACATATTTGTGATATAAATGTGCCTACCTCTAGTTTATTCGCTTTGTTATGTATTTATGGTTTGGTCACCTACAAGCAGTTTCCCCACGTAACGCATTATATCAGTGCTCAATACTATTTAGTTTAATAGCTCCAAGAAGTTAATTTTTGTTCCAGAAGATTTGAGATATTTCTTTATGAACATGTAAAACACAGCACCGATAGACTTTTACGCTAATAATGCTTTTTAACGACAGCAGAGTACTCTTGCACATTCTCCAAAACAAATGCACTTAAATTAGCACTCGCAATAAATTATGTATTATATAAATAATAAAGATATGTAGGTAATTAAAACGCTTTTAGTTATTATAACTGCAAATTAAATCTCTATTTTGGTGCTCCTTTCACGTCCATTACATATCCAACAGGCTTGACCTTTCAGAGAGGGCACTGACCTTTAGCCGAGATGACTGTCTAATAAAAGGATCCAGCAAATGATCTCAAGAGCCCTATAATAATAAACTTCAACCCATGGGAAAATAATCTGAAGGTAATATATTCCACACCAATTGACTGACAGGAACTTAAATCGAAATAAATAACACTTAGCTAAGATGTTTTAAATTAAGTTTATTTTTTTAATATTTAAATGTCTTAAAATATACTCCACTCAGCATAAAACGTGTGCCAAGCTTTCACAACATTAAGCTCTATATCAGGAACTTGATTTATATCCAAATACTATGTGATTAAATAAAATTTAACGAAAGCTTCTTTCGCTTTTTCCTACAGGTGTGAGAAGTAAGGAACAAATTTAGTGCAGTTGTGAAAGATTTGGCACTACGTTCTTAAACACATTCTCACCAAAAGACTGGCAGACTCAAGTAAGTAAACCAATAATTCGCGGCCACTTTACTTCACAAGAGACATAAAAACATAAATTTCTTCTCCGTAATACCTCTAAATTCTGACGTTCTAACCTTTAAAAACACTTGCTGAATATGTCTGTGCGTGTTCCTGATGAATTTCACACGCGGTTAACCAGATTACAATTTAAAGCAGGTCGGGAACGTGCACATCTTTTTTTTTTTAATCTTAACCTTATTCCCACGAAGTAAATTAGCGCATTTAAGCTTCCGCTCTTCAGAGAATTTGCACCGTTTGAAGAACACTCCTTGTTAACAGGCAAATATATGACTAAAAAACAAAAGAAAGTCAGTAAACAACGGTACTCGTGTACGTTATGGTTGAAGTCACTGTTTCTTAATGTTATTTTAATTACAGGAAGCGGTTTAACGTCCTGCTGGTTCATGACCGTAGGTACAATGTGTTTGACTAGCGTTGCTGTTTAATCCTTTGGTCACCAGTACAGAGGAATGTATATGCGCCATCGTCTTTCTTAGTGAATACATCGACATTTTTGTTAAAATGGCATTGCTTATACATTCCTTAATGCTTCATTACCTAAAAGAAAATGTAGGGTTGAAACTCGAAACTTGTCTTTGAGTTACTATACATTAAACAATGAAGTCAGCATTGGGCGAGGCAACTGAATTCTAAAGTTTTCTATTTCACCCGTGTCAGGCCTGGTGATGTAACTGCAGAGTATGTACAAGGAAATCACTCTTCTGCAGTTGGTGACTCACGCAGAGTTTCGTTTTATTCTATTTACTACCAACAGAAGTAGATGAAATTGTATTTGATAGAGCTGAGGATAATATTTTACTTCTGAAGAGACCATATTCCGTTCTTCAAAGTAGGCCGAACATTCTTGTGAAACCGCTGACACTACCAACGCCTGTGAGGCATTTCATAGCAAATTCAACAATTTTACAGTTCACATCCTAATACCAGTGCTCTTTAAAAAAGAATGGTATGCTTGCTTACATGATTTTTCATGTTAAATTTTAACTTTACAATATTTTGCTAGCATAATGTACACGTAGTATTAATTTCATTGCTGTCATATCCGGTTCCCGCCTGTGACAGGTGTGCAAGTAGAGATATGTTCAGTTCCGCCTATAACAAAATGGAGATGACACGCGACGAACTATATGCTGCTGTAAAATTCTGCTTTCGTCCTAACAAATCTTGCAAACGCAATGTTACAGAAAGCCTACGGAGAGTTTGTTCTTGCCTATAGCACATACCTCGAAGATGGTTTAAAATGTTTAAAAAGGGGAGACAGTCGTTTTCAAAGGAAAGGTGAACCAGATGCTCGAGTTTGTGCTCTAAAGAATAAAAACAATGATACCGCTGTTGTCATTGTGAGAGAGAAACGTCGACTAACATAAAGAACATTTTCAGAAATTCTGAAAATTTCACAGTCACATATCGGTAACTGAAAAGTTGCACGAGAGATGTGTTAATGCACAGTGAGTTACAAGACTACGGATTCCCGAAAGGACGTTCGCGTGCAGGTTTGCATGCAGTTGAGATGATGCTACAGGAAGCTGCGGAGTTTGTTCCATAGGTAATCACTGCTGCTGAAACTTGGCTACATCAATTCGACCCTGAGAGCAAACAACATGGCTCTGTGTGAAAATCTAAAAAATCTCAAATGTAACTGCTTCTGCTTGGAAAGTTATGACAATTCGTTCTTCGATGTTCAAGGAATGGTTGTAACTCGGCAATACTATAGAGATGTCCTGAAAACTCTTTAAGACAAAGGCCACATTTTCGTACAAGCTGATGATGCATCACGATTATGCATGGCCGCGCATCGCAAATGTTGCTGCAAAATTTATATGAAATGTATTCCTCATCTTCCTATAGTCAAAATTTAAGCTCCATAACGGTCCTCCCCTCCCCAAATTGCGGATGCGATTCTGAGAACCTGTCAAAAATGATATCCAGCATTTCTGCAGACTGTCAGAAACACTGGGAGAAGTGCATTGCGTCCAACGGGGATTATGTTGTGAAAGATCAAAATAATCAGTAAATGTATGTTGTCAAAAAAAAGTATGATCATTCCTTACTGAATAAACCTCACATTTATAAAAGCAATTACAACAATGAATGATGTTCAAGCACAAACTTGTGTTAAAACTAATGGAATTCATATGCGAGTGAGAGAAGGAAAAATAAAAACTACAGTGAAAAAAGAATTTTCCCTATGAATTTTATCAACTACATAACTTATTGAAACAGTCCCTTCCAACGACATACTTTAGTTTTAAATATACGAGGTCCCTTCAAAAAGTATCGCGAAATTTGAATTTCCGCGGGTTACGTATATTCGATTTTCGATTGTTTTGTGGCGTTACGTTGGTACTCATGTCCCTCACTTATGTTGACAAGCTCGGCCAGTTGAATGTTCAGTTAATTGTTGACAGATATTTTGCTTGGACGTGTTTTGGCTCGTCTTCGATTTTTGCCTATTCCAAAAAATGGAACAAAGAATCTGTATCAAATTTTGTGTGAAAAACAAAATTAAGTGCGCGGATGCATTCCGAATGTTGACTGTGGCATATGGTGAAGCTACCTTGGACCAAAGCAACGTTTATCGGTGGTACAATATGTTCTCTGAGGGTCGAGAAGATGTGAACGACGAAGAGTGTCCCGGACGCCCGAGCTCGTCAATAACAGACGAAAACATTGAAGAAGTGAAGAAAATAGTATTGGCCAATCGTCGAATCACCGTTAGAGAAGTTGCTGAGGACCTAAACATATCGATTGGCTGGTGCCATTCGATTTTTACCAATGATTTGGGCATGAGACGGGTCGCCGCAAAATTCATACCAAAGTTGCTCAATTTCGACCAAAACACCATCGCATTAACGTTGCTAAGGAGCTGTTGAACTCTGTCCGCGACGACCCAAATTTGCTCCAGAGGGTCATAACTGGTGACGAATATTGGGTTTATGACGTAGAAACTAAAGCTCAATCATCCCAATGGATGCTGCCACACGAGCCAAGACCGAAAAAAGCGCGCCAAGTTCGGTCGAATGTGAAGGTTTTGCTTACAGTTTTCTTCGATTGCAGGGGCTTGGTGCATCATGAGTTCTTGCCACAGGGTAGAACGGTCAATAAGGAATATTACCGGCAAGTTATGCGCAATTTGCGCGAGGCAATCCGCCAGAAACGCTCGGATTTGTGGAAGAACAAAAATTGGCTTTTGCACCATGATAACGCCCCTGCTCACACATCGTTGCTTGTGCGCGAATTTTTGGGCAAAAACAAAACACTTGTGATGCCGCAGCCACCGTACTCCCCAGACCTGGCCCCCTGTGACCTTTAAATAAATACGTTTTGAAAAAACACAAAACTCGCGATACTTTTTGAACAGATGTCGTATAAATTCGAACATCGACGTTTTTACACGTGTAAAATAATAGTGTTTGAGATATTTAACCACACCAAATGAGAATTTATTTACCTACTCATCTGTCAGTCAGCAGTCTGAAAAACTGCTCTGAGGTTTACACTCGTGGCCCGAAAAACAACTAGGACTGAGTGGCGCTACAGCAAATATGCCGTTATAATATCAAGGAGGCAAGTGGCGCAAATGTGGAGACCAGCATGGCTACGTGCCTATAATAAAAGTAGTGGTCAATTTTCTGAATTTATCAAAAAACAATTTTAGATGCCAACAAAACACTCCTAAAGCTTAACTTTTCATATTTGTAGTTAATACAAAATGATGAAGATTGGTGCATTACTTTTTACACAGTTCAAAACAAAATATAGAAAAAATATAGTCCTTTAACGAGAGTCTTAACTGTCATGATAAAACTTTAGAAAAGCTTGTGGCATAGTCCGAGAAAGCAATGTGTGTGGCCTTCAGAAATAGTGAACAATTTGTTTCCATACTGCTTAAAGAGACTGCAATCATTAAGCAAAATATTAGGAAATGGAGATATTACATTTACAAGCAGAGCGTTTTTCTTCCTTTTCTACTGACCAAAAGAAATATAGAAGAAAATTCAATTTATGGTGACAAGCGATTTGAGATGGGGAACACCAGGGTCGAAGGTTTCGAACGATATGTTAATGTTTAAGTTTCAAAAGCAAATGCACGCCACTGACTTTCACTTTTACTTACAGCTTAAAGCATCCCAGTTTACGCTAGCGACTAAACGTTGAAACGTAGTTCAATGTGAATGACTCCTATTAAGTAATCTTTCTCTGTTGATCTCAGCAGCACTTAGAGTACAATCTCATGCTTCCCCATTGCCCAGGTGCATATCGACAAGATCAGAAAAACTATAATCATTCTTCATTTCTCCCATTTGTAATTTATTTGATAAGTTGATTTTGTCATATCTTTTGGTTACAGAACGAACAACTATTACATGAAACAATTGACAGATATCTCGTATAAAAATCACGAATTTGTTTCTATAAACCAGTTTTTCCCTCCGAATATTAAGGAGGCGTGAAGTTATTCATTACACATTTACGCATTTTTAACTCTATTTAGCTTTAGTATGAACTTCTGGACACCAAAGTGCAATTACTTCAATAGCTCACAACCTCGGCATTTTACGACTGTGGCCTAGGTGCAGTATCTAAAATTACTTGTCTAAGACCTCTATGGAATGAAAATATTTCGGTGTTATTCTTTAGCACCCAGTACATTATGACGCTAACAATTTGCTTCGATGTAATGAGCAGAGAAAAAAAAGTGCGAGTATCTCTATAAGCTTATAACATTAACTGAGATTGTTATATATATATATATATATATATATACTAGTTATTAACAGTAAATCTTAGGCTACTTGTCTGCTTAATTAAATAATATTTACAGTGAGACATTATGCAAGATGTCACTGCGAGAGACTGTTCACTCATGCCCTTGTCGGTGAATAAGGCCAAAATGTACAGGGTGTTCAATTATGTATTCTCTCTTCGTAGACTTTTATTTGACATCTAAGACAAAATTGCCCGCTTCTGCAACAGCATCCTTCTCATAATTACGCTATTCCCGGTGGTGTTAAATCAGTTGCGAAAATAAAAGGTTGAGGACTGCAACAGTTTTTGCGCCTCCATCCCCACTAAGACATAACTTTGCAGTACTAGGCAAACCATAATAAGCCTATAACATTTGATATCGTATATGCCATGTAATTAATAATGAATAATTCATAAAAGGAGAAACATGATTTTGTATGAATAATGAATGCGCAGTTGTATTAAACTATTCTTTTTCTGGTGTGTTGTCACTCGCCGCAGGAGACGTCGTTGGCTATTACAATACAAGAAGTGAACACCTGCCGTAGAAAGGCTGAGACAATCATCTATTGTATTCACTGCCGGCGACAAAATCTTTCACGCCATTACAACTTCCACGAGAGCCGTTAGCAAGGCGAATAACCTCACGAAGTACTCGGATGTTTGCTTCAAATGCAGCCAATAAAGAGAGATTGTCTTCTAAGATTTAATATTAGCGCTGGAAACTCAGTTAGAGCCCACCCATGGTGGATGGAGATTTTGAACGCTCGGAGGCCGCGAGTTAGTTTCGATGGCCCCGTATGAGCTCAAGAAGCCACGCTACCGAGATATGGATTTGTATATAAGGAGAAACATCCTCCGCAGGCATTCAGATTCAGCTTCAGAGTCAAGTTTCAGTCGGCATACAGTCAGATTCAGATTCTCAGTTGAGCTGCATTGAGTTCTTCGATTGGGACAAGCAATTATCATGCAGTATTCTCTTAGATTCACGTTCAGGCAAGCGGGCAGCTAGTGCTTTCAGAGATTTTATTAAATTTTTCGAGTTATACGTTCGAGCACAAAGTAAGCCTCGTCAGCAAAGTTCATCGCACCAGAGGGTAGGATGAAACTTCTCGATAAAATAAACTCAATAATTCTCCAATAAAGTGATAATGTATACAGTTTCCCTTGTCCCGTACACGAAATAGAGGAATCAGACCCCTCAGTTAATTGTACGTCGCGAGGCTGGGGCTACGATTAATAACATCAAGAATCAGGTAAGGTGAGGTGTCGCGGCCGGCAGTCCTTAATTGGCGTTCAATTAGCATTGGACGCCAGCTATCCTCAAGAGGCACTCAGGACCAATGTGTACAATTCTTTATTCTTTATTCTTTATATTAAATGGTTGAAGTTGGAAACATTGTTTTTGTTGAAAGAGATTGATTTGGCGAACGAAGCAGAAGACATCGAGAACAGTTTACAGTAATCTCAAAAACCATTACAACAGGCGGGGTACTCCTATTCCAAGTGTCAAAAGAGGGACAAAGTCAGTGAAACTGAGGGCATTGTGGGTTACAGTTGGAGTTAAATAAGTAGAAATGAGTTCGTTACGTATTTCACAGATGAAACATAGGCAGACGCAGAAGTATGGAATTTTGTGTGCAGTTTTGGATAGCGTAATTGTAAGTCCAATGTGCGTGTGGTTTTTTTTTTCCGGACACAGTAAATAAGGACTAGTAAAGACACATTTTCGAGGAATTTATTGAACTGGACAATGAGCTCATTCAAGGCTATTTGGAGCAAGATTGCGTAACTTACATGTCACCAAGTCTCTTGCCTTAGTTAATTAGAAATTTCTCTCAAGCCGATTATTTCTAAGAAATTGTGACTACACATCGGATACAACGTCACAATATTCTTCTTATGCGGTTGGCTTGAAGATTGGGCTACAAGCAACTGAACTACCTGCAAATTGGAGCCAACCCACAATATGCGTAACCTAAGAAAAATTCTGTTAAAAGTCAAACATAAAATAAATACGAGCCAGGAATGAATTAACAAACCACTACAGTTTTAGGTGACACTGCAGATATGGTTTTCATTTAAAAATAAATAAATAAGTTATATATTCTAAATTGCATTAATTATTGGTATAATGCCTACATATTTTTGTAATTTGGTTCCTTCCTGCAGAATGTGATCCATTATTTGACGATTTGAAGACCAACACCACCGAAATCAATACTGACCATGGCAAATTGCCAGAAATATGGAGCAACGGTTAGATTCGTTTGCACCAGAACAAGGCAATTTTCAAAATTAACTGTGAGGGTGGGCACTACTCTCACAAATACTTTACATTTAGGAAGCAGTTACATATTAATACATGTAGTTGCTATCAAACGTAAATATCATTCAGTTCTCAGTTTAAAACTAGTCCTGTAATTGATATTGCAGAACCTACTTATACTTGCATCATTTTAGTCTATTCTCTGTTTAACGAAAGCTCAGATGTGATGTCAAAATTTGTTGACCATAGCACTCCTTTATAAATAATTCACATCAATTACGCACATTTCAGCCTGTTATTTCGGTTATTAATGAATAAAATGATCAATAAATATATGCAAGAGGGATTTTCAAGCAATAATAATTTAAATGCATATCAAACTATAACTAATAATAAGACACTGTGGCCTTTGTGGGACTAATAGAAAGCTTTTACTTCAATACAAATGCCTTACTCCCTCCACCTCTCTCCATGTCCAGTCATAGTGCCTTATCCTTGTCGTCCCCCCAACATAAGCTCGGAAGGATGTAATATTTGTTGACAGTGCATATTAGCTTTCGGTAGTCGGTGTTTAGTTCTGAATGGCGTATTTTGAATTATCAGAAATATGGAGAATGCAGTCAACATTTATGTCCTTTTCTACTTATAATGTTCATTCACTCCCCCTTTTTGTGAACCGTATTTCCGGTATTCTGCATTATTCCCCCCCCCCTCCCCAATTTTCCTTTTTGGACTCTTTGCAAATGTCTGAACTGAAGAAATGAAACTTGTTATAGATAAATTTGAAGGGATTGGTTTATTTGCTTCCGAAATTTTATCAGTGTATGCTTCAAGTTCATTATTTCAGCAACTTCAGGATTATAACCTAATTAGAGATATGATCGGATTACTTTTACGAAATGCTTCTAGCAAACGTAAATCTGTTATTGATGATTTGTCTCTGCCAGAGTGCGAACCATTTCATCTTTCCCATTACATGTGCTTATCAATTCTTCAGTTTCTTTACCGGTTCCCAATAATATGATTCTATCTGATGACATTCTTGATATGTGTGCATTCCATTCCTTTCTCCTGTTCGGTTCAATCCCGGCCAGGATATGCATTTTTAGGGCGTAAACATCTGAGGTATGATTTTCTTCGGAAGGGAAGTAAGACCCGTGAAGTACATTTACGGCATGTAAAAGAACCTCAAGCCTGAAAGAAGAGACCTCTGGACAAAATTTATCGACTGTTTCACACCCTGAATTGAATGGGATGCTGATGACCTGAGATGGTAAAGAGCGTCCGTAAATAAAACAAATCGACAACTCTCTCCTGTTCTCAATGCATTTTATTCCAACAATTCTCCTATTACATACTTTGTCTTTGAGGAATCCGCATTAGATTCAGGTGATGTGTTTTCTTGGTTTGGCGTTACTTTTTAGATTATGTCGTGTTATTTAGGTAGCCGGATACTTTATATCCTTTAATGATTGGAACCCTCCTGTGCTGGTCATTTCCGCATCCAGATAATTTAAAACCCACGTCTTGTTTTATTACTGGATTAAAGTGGGAAAATGTACAATGATTTCTTTCTCTTGCCTACATTTACTAAGCAATAAGGGAAATGTTTACAATAACCAGTAATTATGAACATTTACTGCATTTCAATACGTGACATATTCTATTTAAAAAGCGACTATCAAATTCGTTTGTTTCTCAATTGTCCTGTCACTACTTATCATTGCTTTTGCGGTGTTTTCTACGTAAATAACTGCAATAATTATCATAATCATCGTTTTATACCCAATACTATTAATAAATCTACTTTCAAGTGCAAATTCCCAACTTTTTTAACGGCGGTATATTACATTCTTTCTGATTAATAAAAAATTGTTTTTATTAATTTAATTGACCTCTACGAAATCAATTGGCGGCATTTAGAATATGGTTACCATACAGCAGGTTTAATCGTTGCACACTACTTTTTGATCTGCTTTAAATGGAAAACGTCTCTTTTTTCCTTGATGGAGTTTTTTTTTTATTAATACTAATTCGATTCACTTTTTATTAATACTAATTCGATTCACACGAGTATACTCCATTCCAGCTTACTGACTTCTATAAAACTCGTGAAGCAATCGAGAATTTCACAGGAGGACATTAGTGAAGGAAATATTAAAATAGCAATGTCAGTGTAGTATCTAAAAATGTGAAGATATGACGAGCGAGTCAAACGTAGTGGAAAACACGATTATCGTGATATTGTTGCCATTGCAGACAGACTCTCTCTGGCAGATTATTCACAGCTGTTTTCTTTTACTCTGTGTTCAAGAATTAATTACTGAGACTCACCCCCCGTCAAAGGGTCCCCACTCCGGATGTCAGCAAATGAACAGGTTGTAGATCTGCGAACAAACCAAACAAAAGCTTTCTAGGTATACTGAGAAAGTGTCACAAAAAGTTAAATTTGCATAACATCAAGAGCAAAAGACAAAAGCAATTTGTGATTAGGAAAAGTAAAAGCGAGGTGCTGAAGGAGCAAAGAGAGGGGGAAGGGACATCGCACTGGAGGCGCCTTGGCGCTACAGCTGAGCGTATTGTTATGTCTGTCTCGCTCGGCAGTAGGGGGTCGATCAATACCAGGCAAGGCTAGGCTCTCATACTACTGCAATATAAAACATTGACCCCGTTCTTCCTACCCCGACTGATCAGGTCCTCGGGGAACTACACAGATACGTTTGTTCTTTTATTGATATACAACTGCTACAGCGAATTTGTTCCCCTAAAACCCAACCTTCCCCCACCCCACATAGTATGCACTTTCTTTAATTACGGTATCATTGATGTTTATGACTAAATATTTCCAGTGCAATGTTTCATAACTTTTAATGTTAAATTTTAATACATATATATACACACACATACATACATAAATACTCTTCAGTTAATGCTCACAGCATCATAATCCAGAACTGTTAAGATATACCTGCAAATTGTATACAGCGTGAATCACTTAAAAATTAGTTCCCATCTAGAACTTCTTTTAACAAGTGCTGCTAATTATGAGCTCTTTCCGCAAGATGGCCGAGCATGGAGCGGATAACAAATTTGACCAATACAGAATTTATGGAAAAAGAACTTTTCTGAACAATTTATTTTATGATTACTGTTTATTTTTATTTTTTTCTTTAATATGACAGGTACTTCTGGTGTAGAAAAATGAAGTAGACAAAATTAAAATGATCATGGCAAATGACAAGAAATGAGCAATGAAACTTTTCTTTCTTTAATATTAGTCCGTAAATATGACTGTTTTTAATATAGTGCAGACATATATTTAGTGCAAAAATACAAAAAAGTACTGACGCTCTATATACGTCTTATTATTTAAGAAATCCATCGGTGAAATCTCTCAATGTTTTCGCAAAGGAAAAAAAAAAAAAAAGTTTTTAAGGCCGATTAATTAAATTTAGGACTCTACGCACTTATATGAGGAACAGGAAACGAAAGCGTCTTATTTATGAGCTAAGAACATTTTAAGCTAATAGCAGGTTTTCTTCTTCACTCACGGATTAGATCTTATACGTTCCGATCTCATATTTTTGTTTCTATGAATTTTTTCCCCCTTTCTTTTCTTCTTCCCAATTGATCTTCTTCCTTTCGAGTTCTTTGTTAACATATTTTTTGGTATTCTATCTTCTGTCATTCTTTTTAAGTATTTGTTCCATTTTTGTCTAAAATTCCCTAATTTTTGTAATATTGGTTGCACTTCTACTACTTTTCTTATGTACTCTTCCTTTTTGCAGACTTGGACAAATGGTAGAAAACGCATTTCTGCTGCTTGAATTTTATTCTCTTCTCTTCTCTTCTTCTTTTTTTTTTTATTTAATTAAATATATAAAGTCCATGCCTCACTTCCATAAATATACACTAGAGTTCTGTGTAGAATATTGTGCGTCTTTTCTCACTTTGTTTTCGAAATATTGCTAATTGTTCCATACACAATTTTAGCATTTTTATATTAACATCTTGATCTTCTCATATGTGATATCACAACCTAAATGTCGGTCCTGGTGGTAACCATACTTGCCTTCTAAACCCAAGATTGCGGGTTCAAACCCGGCTAGGATCGATGGATTTTTTCCGGCGTAAAAATCCTAAGTATGGCTTCCTTTGGAAGGGAAGTAAAGCCGTGGGTCCCGTGTCGTACATTTACGGCACCAAAAAAAGAACATCAAGCTTCAAAGAAGAGGCTTCTGAGCAAAATTTGTCGGTCATTTCACGCTCTGAATTGAATGGGACGCTGATGACCTGAGATGTTAAAAAGCGTCCGTAAATAAACCAAAAATATATATATATATATATATATATAAACAAAAAATAAATATTAAAAGTGTGATAATTATTCTATTACTTTTTCTTCTATCCCAATTTTTGTTCTTACTGGGCAATTGTTTTGGAAAGGCATTGCCTTTGTTTTGATCTTTGTAACTGTCTTATTATATTCTTTATTTATTTTATTTACTTGGTATATTGCTTTTATAGTATACCTTCCGTGGCAAAAAATTAATACTATATCATCTGCAAATAGGAAAATATTTATTAATCTATTCTGTCCTAACTTCATTCGTTTATATGCAATCTTTTCCCACATGTTGTTATTCAATGTTGTCTATATTATATAATATATATAATAGAGAAAGACTACATCATTGTTTCAGACACAATTTGTTTTTATTTCTTCTGTTGGCTTTCCATTTACATCTATTATAATTTTTATATTCATTTATAAACACTTTATGATTTATTAAATGTATAAGGTATCCCGTTTTATTCAATAATAATAATAATAATAATAATAATAATAATAATAATAATAATAATAATACAAATAAGCAGTGACTTTATCAAAGGTCATGTGTGTTTCCAAGGTATATTCTCTTAGGTTTTCTATAATTTACTTTATTACAAAAACATTATCCATGCATGATCTGCCAATTCTAAATCCACTTTGTTCCTCATTGATTTTTACATTACATAAAATGTTTAATCTAGAGGTAGTGATATTTCATGCATTGTAGTTAATAAGTTTATTTCTCTATACTTTTTGCATTCATTTCTGATAGTAGATACAGAATAAAATAGTTTTAAAAAATGTAAGAATTATTTGTTTTGCTTAAAATATTTCACTTGGAATTTTTAATGTATCCTTTTCAAGCATTTACTATAGCTTCAGAAAAACTTACCAAAGAAAAAAAAATACGTGAAATAATGATGGATGTTGTCGTCCTCGCTATATTAATTTTATAAACATGCTAGACGATTTTGAATACTTATACGATTACACAGGTTGGACCAAAGGGCACAACTACCCATTGCAAACGTTGAGGAATTTTGTTGTTTGTAACCTCATCAATTTAAAAGTACCCTCCTGATAGTAGCATTAATACCATCTGATTTTCTGCATTTGTTGTGTTCATTAAATAGGTATGTTTATTGTTTTGTGAATGTTTACTAAGAAAAAAGATTTTTTGCTTTAAAAACTTGGTACAAAGGTAGTTTTAGTTTAGTAATTCAACAGCTGATAATACTTTTGACACTGTCCCACCAACACTGAATGCGATCTACAATTTAAGCAACATTTTTGAGGAAAATAAATCTCTTCGGAGTGCCCTAGATCAGGAGCGCCTTTGTTAAGTGATGAAACTATACCTAATTTTACAACGATTATCCACAATCTTTAAAACGTCAAGGTAGGTTTTCTCTCTCTTGAACAGAACGCTGTAAGAACTTCTGTTTAGAGAATGTAAGGACAGGCTGGCTTTGAAGCAGTAAATATCGCATCTTATACCCGGTCCTCAGAAGGTGCACCAGAATGTGGCTCTAGTTTTGTGAGAGAATGTTAAATTAGTTACAAGGTAATGCTGAGTAATGGAGTGATGAAGCCACTTTCAAACTAGCTGGCCATGTCAGTATATACGATTGTACCTATTGATATACAGAGATTTATTGAATCGTTTTTAAGGGAACTATCAACCTTTGAAGCGATACTCGTCGCAAACAGTCCTCTGGGGCCGTGTTTTTCTTTATTAAGACATTTTTAATCTTTTTTATGACAATCACTGCAGTTAAGTTCTTGAAAATGTTGAGTATTATGCAATTCCAAGACTACAGATGCACTGGGATAATTTAAATTCACTTTACTTTCAAACAATAATGCTACACCTGACAGGCACTGTGCCAGGTAAGTTGATAAGGTGTTCGATGGGAAAATTGGTATTAAATAATACGAGGATTATTTGAAAATCCTGGTTATATTTATTTTGGGCAACAGAAATCCTAAATTTATCAGTGACAATCGGCAAAACTCTTTAATAGTTTTCCTTAAAAAATATCACAGAATATTATAAAATATTAACTATCTAATATTAAAGAACATTTAATAAGTACAATAAAACGAAGAGGCAACTAATATTAAACTAGTTTTAGCAATTAAGAAAGAAAAATATGACAAAGTAAGCATAATGGTTATTCTTCTACCTCGCCATTGCAAATCAATTGCACAATCCGTATGTAAATACAAAAGGAGCGAAATCCGTTTATTACCAAAGCAGCTTTAATGGAAACAACAATAAATAACATTAGTTTATTTTGTAGTTCCATAATATTTTAAGAACGAATATTAAAAATCCACGTACAATCCACGACAATGGTTAGACGACAATCCTTTCACCAGAATTTACAAAAACATTTGCATGTCGAGTGCAAATTTCAATGAAAGGGTCCTCTTTTTTTTTTTTTCTCCCCCTTTCTTTCTTTAAGGAGAGGAGCGTAATGCGAGAAAAGAGAAGGAATGCAAAATGAACATACAAAAGAGCAGTGCTTCAGATTTATTAAAATAAGCATATACATAATGTCACTTGTCTTCTTGCCATAGAAGGACTCCGCGAGTCCGAAATATAGCGATCTCAAGTGTGACTTTTTCTTAGTGTTTTATCCTTTTCTACTATTATAATTACTGTTAATTTATATAATGCACTTTCATGAACACCACAACAAGTCCATACAATTTATAAAACGCTATGATATTGGTTTGCAATTGCTGACACCGCGTATTTATTTATTTTTTCCAACTTGATAGAAGCCTTAATGAAGACATGAGAGTTCTGAATCTCTCCCTCTAGTGCAACTTTACCAGAAATTAAACCAGTCACTTGTAGAATCGAGCTGGCCTTGATCTACGGCGGCCATGCAATCAATGCGGACGCTATTTAATGCAAAGCAGGTGACCCCAATATGATTTGGAGCGACGTCAACCCTCTCAGCACTGAGGGCAGTGTTATTTCACCTGCAACCACCTCAAATACCAAAGTGCATTACAATAGGTCATAACCCTCAAACGCACTGCTGCATTTTTAAAGGCAGTGGGACCGGCTATGCACTCAGCACCGGTTATGAAAGGAGAGATGTTCCAGAGCTTTCTCTTTTATTCTCAACTCTAAGTAAACTCTTCTTAATTGTACGGAACATGAGTAACAAAATTCAAGTAAAACTATTTTTTTAGCGTTAATTTAATAAAAACTAAAAAGCTGTTTCCATTCTTATACTTTCATTTAAGGTTTAAAAAATTTAATGATTAATAGTGATTAAACGGCTTTTGAAAAATTAAATAAAATAAAAATAAAATATGCCACTCAACTCTCTGAAGCACAAGTATCATCACAAGATACTATTTGCATCTTCAAGTAAAAATAGAAGGGTTTTATTTGACATGAACACAAGCGAAAAAATGTTCACTTGGGAAAGAGTTTGTACATGTTTGGTAGTGAAAGGTCTAAATGAATGTATATTGTGAGTATTTCAGAAATACTATCAGAATATATATATATATATATATATATATATATATATATATATTTCCCAATGATCATTTGTATTCGAAAATATTTTTGAAATAGCTGTTCAAGAAGTTTCGTGATCGAGCTTCGATTTGATTGGCGTTGGATTGTATAAATAAATCTTGACACTTAGGCCACAAGAGTCTTTTGTGCACTTTTACATTGTAGGAGTTTTGCTGCAAGCTTAGGAAACGCATCACCTAAAGGAATATATCCTAACAGGGATGGTTCTCGTTACTCTAGTTAGACCTGTTTTGCAGTTTCTTCATACTGCTCACAAAGACGGCATGTGGCATTACCACGGTAAGAATCCCATCGTGTTTCCGGAATGCCCAAAATTCAGTAATCATTTTAATTATTTTCATGATTTACTATCCCTGCTTAGTAGGTCCTTAGGTGCTTTCGGACGTGTTCATAAAAATGTTACCCAGTTCTTGGCCGGGAAAATTCTTTCATCTTATTTTACGTTCTCTTTCTAGCAGTTTTCTTGCTAATGCCGCTAAAAGGTTCTGGTCCTATGAAATTAAGCTTAGTTCCTTCATGTGCCAGTTTATCTGCCGTTTCATTGCTTTCTATGCTCTAATATCCAGGCAACCGACACAGTTCTGATACTTTGTGGGAAGATCAGTGAGAGCTCTTAGTCTAAGATAATCATGGTATAAAGACCTGTTTCTGTATTCACTCCAAAAAGATCCATGCGATGAGTGGAGAATCAACAAACTGGTATTATATACGAGGATTATTTGAGAAGTCTGGTAAATTTCCGTGTAATTGCCGGAAATTTTGTTAAGCGGCACCACTGTTTGGTAAGAGTGATTCGTGTAAGATGTGACATTCATTTAATTATTGACAGTTATCTAAAGTGACCAATGTCACCAGTGCCGTATAAAATGGAAACAAAATTAGTTTCTTGCTATTATTAAACATTTCCGTTTTAAGGCTTGGACTGCAAAACAGATTAAAGAAATTCATACGGACTCTGCACCGTCATTGAAGATCGTGTATTTCGGGATGATGAGTTTAAACCTGGTAGAAGAAGCACTGAAGATAAGCGAGCTCTGGCTCTGAAGTCACCACGAAGGAAATCATTGATGTGTAATTCAAGACCGCCGAGTGAAATTGCGCGGAATAGCCGAGACTGAAGGCATCAACTGAACGAGTGCACAATATCCTAAAATTAGAAATGAAAAACTGTGTGCATGTTGGGTGTTGCTATTGCTGACAGTTGACCAAAAACTCATGCGGAAAAATATTTCAAAGCAGTGTCTGGCACTGTTTAATCACAATCCGTAGGACTTCTTGACCGATTCGTGACTGTGGATGAAACTTAGATCCACCGTTACACTCCAGAGGCAAAGCAGCAGTCGAAACAATGGACAAAGGCTGGTAAGAGCGCGCCAAAGAATGCGAGGACTTTTGTAGGCTGGAAAGGTAATGGCCACTGTTATCCAGGATCTAATACTAATAGATTACTAGGGAAAATGCATACCCATAAGTCGGGCTTCACTGTTGGATCACTTGAAACATCCTTTGAATGAACAACGAAAAATTGGCACACAATAAAAAGTGTTCTTTAACCAGGGCAATGCTCCAGCACAACAGCTGCAGTCACAATAACCAAAATGCATAAATTGGGCTTCGAATTGATTCCTCGACCATCCCATTCCCTGGATTTAGTCCCAATCCTATTCCCGGATTTGAAAATTTGCCTTGGTGGGAAGAATTTTTCATCAAATGAGGAAGTGATCATCGCCGTCAATATGTATTTTGCACAGTTTGACTGGTTCAAAATTTCCGGTGGATTACAAAATTGGAAAATCCTGGATCAAGTGTACAACGATAGAGACTATGTTGAGAAATAAAGTGAGCATGTTACGAAAAAATATTCGCATCGCACTTGGTGCATGAGAAAATCGCTTGCTAAACGTCTCAACGCTGATCTGAAACGTGTAAAGAGTAACAATTTCTTATTGCCACTGTTTCGAAGAGATTCTTCCAGTTGTATTGTAACTACCATTATGATAAAAAAAAAAAAAAAAAAAAAAGTATAGATACACTCCGGTTTTCTCCACATAAGGAAGTTTCGTATTCAAACATCGGCAGAAAAGGCCCTCGCAATAACTTTTTGGTACAAAGATGGGAATCATCAGGAGAAATGATTTAGAAAAAATGTAAAACTATTACTTTTTGTTATTAATTCAGCAGCACGAAAAAAAAAAAAAAAAGAAAAGAAAAGTTGTGGTAATATTTTCATACGTGTTATTGTAATATGCTCATTCAGTCTTGACTGTGTTAGAGAAATATTATGAAATTGGCTTTGAATTGTGAGGCAGTATTTATGAGCTACCATCCTCATATCTAATTGGATTAATTGTAGCAAATAATTTTATGTAACTTCATTATAACCACGAGTGTAACGTCATTTTCCTGTACAAGGAGTTATTGTGTGTAAAATGTTATTTTCTCGCAAGTGTACACAAAGCTATCCCAGTCATAAAATCTGACCTGGGAATTTCTGTAGCCTGTTGTAACAATATTTGTACAGAATCCTTGAGCAAGATGTTTATTAGTATTCTGTTAGATAATTTCTTAAGCAGGGTAGGCACCATAAAACTGCAGATATGAAAAGACAGACCGATAACCTCTTCAAGGGAAGAAGCCAACCGCTTGAATTGATTCTACATGGAAAAAGCCACGTAGGCCATGTTTATTCAGTTTGCAATTTTGTGGCCCGTGGTCAGTTTTGCAAGAGTATTCAGCGGGGCAATATTAGTGGAAAGGCTTTCTCAGTTCCGTTTAATAGTGAAAAGCGGTAGTTTGTATTGCAAGATATTAAGTAGATGACCTTTATTAGTTAGTGCAGTACATCTTATGTACAAGTGTGTATGAATAAATTATGGTCCACCTTCCATAACGAAAAAATAGTATTAATCTCTAATCTCTAAGACTCCTTCCCCTATGGTCACAGAACCATAAAAGTGTCCAGCATTAGAGCCTCAACAGCGTGGCAAAATATAAGTCAGCGAACATATAATCGTAGAGAAAGAAATTATTTACCCCTGAAATTACATGCAAAACCATTAAATCCAATTTTTTTTTTCGAAATTCTTCCCTCCGCTCTACATATATATGTTTTCATTAACCCCCCTTCCTTTATAAAATACCGCTGCAATTGCTAGACCATTTCTCCATTCGCCAGATTTAGCTCTCAGAGTATAACCTATTTTCGAAATTCACGGGGAGAAAGAAGTGTTGAAAGAAGATTATAGTAATAAGTTATAAAAAGGACTGTGGAACAATAGCTGCTGAATAGTATAATGCTTTTTTCGGGATTAGTACGATAAATAATAATGTTAACAAAATAAGACAAATAAAATAAAAAAAATAAATACTAGAGGTGTTCTAATAATTCTTGGCCTGACTCAAGAGATGTGGAGACCAAATGACTACGACAGTTGTTAAGTTAATCTTAAGATGACGCGCTGTAAAGTTTCAGGTGCGTAGGTGTAGTTACTTGTTTGTGACGACCTGTAAACGAACTAGTGTTAACCTTTTCGAAAAAAATGATAAAACTGAAATACGAACTGCGACAAAGTACTTCATTTTGAAGGGCTTAACCCCAATAGAAATACAAAAGGAGTTTGGTTCCACATGAAAGAGTTTTTTTTCCCCCCTTCGTTTTCGAGGGTTAAAAAGTGACCTGGTGAATTTAAGCGTGGTCGTACATCCATTACCGAAGATGAACGCTCAAGGGTACCAAAACTGCTATGACCCACACGATTGTGGCAAAAATTCACAATTCTCGTGAGCGGGAGGCCCTGGGTTAGAATCCCGCCAGGACCGTCTTCCCTGACTGAGGTTTTTTTTTTTTCCCCCAGGTTTTCCTCAGTCCTCATAAATGGCAAATGACGGGGAGGTACCCTAAACTTAAGACTTGGGACGTTTCCTTCCTTTAAAAAAATCCTTTCCAATATATCATTTCATCTCATATATCATCAGTGTCCACCCCTCATTAGCAAAAACGGGCGTTAAAAGCTATTCAAAAAAAAAAAAAATACGAGGCCGCACTCAATGATCACCCAATGACGGTACGTGAATTGGTTGCCATTGCAAAGACATTGGCCGTGCCCACTACATTTTACACGATTGGTATGAAAAAGCTTTTCGCTCGATAGTTGCCGCATCTGTTAACAATGGACCAAAATGCATTCTAATAATGTTTTGCAGGAATGTTTAGACAAAGCATTTCCAGTGAGTTTCTACGACGTTTCATAACAGTAGATGAAACATGGACTCATCACTACACGCCAGAGACGAAGGAAAGGTCCAAACAATGGGTGACAACAGGTGAAAGTGCACCAAAGAAAGGAAAAAAGCGGTTCCGTCTACAGGAAAAGTCATAACTACTGTTTTCTGGGATTCTCGCACTACCTGTAGAAGGGCGGGGAGTACTTCACCACTAGACCAACTGAAGGATGCTATTCAGACTATAAGTTCACACCTTGCGAAAAGATAGCTCTCTTTCATCGCAATAATACCCCTTCACACACATCTGGGATTGTTGCTGCAAAATTGCATGGTCTTTGCTTCCAAGCGCTTCCACATCCGCCATATTCGCCCGATCACTTTTTATTCCCAAACCTGAAGAAATGGCTCGGTAGACGAAGATTCATATCAAATAATGAAACCATTTTTCATAGTTGGACAAATCTTATTTTACTGAAATATTCATTGGAATAAATGTATTTACAAGGTGATTATATTAAAAATTAAAAAAAAAAATAACAAACAAACAAAAAACATTGCTCTCAATTTTTGGAGGAGAGGGAGGTCAGGCCGAGAACTTTTAGAACGCCTCTCATAAATACAGTAAGTTTTCCTATGTCTGGCTAGAATTTATCAATACTGCTTGGTAATTTCATACATTTTCTAAGATAAATGTTGCGTATATAACGTGCTCAATCATACCGTTTTTGGAGCTACAAGCAATATTTATGTAACTAACCTTTTGATAGTAAAAATGCTAATAGAATGAGGAATGTAAGGGTGCTAAGTTATAGGGAACGCAGCACGCCTTGTTCTTCGCGATACGTCAACAGATTCGAAAACAAATTTTATTAATACACATATAATGTGTGTATATTGGTAACTTTCAAACTCCAAGCACATTGGGCACCTATTAATGCAATTAATACCACTCGCTGAGTTTTCCTCCAAGAAATCTCACCCATTTCTTGACCGGTGCTCAAGGTGAGTTCCTTTATGGTGCAAAGATATTTCCTACATACTCTGTGAATCTTCTCTGATTTGGTTTAATTTACTGAACCCTTCAGAATTTTATTCACTAATTTATCATAGAACATTTTTGAATTCTAACGTCAAGGTAGTTTACCTTAAACCGCTTCCGAATTTCACGAGCTGGAGTGGAGCCATGAGCCATCTCGCTTAGTTCACAACACTCTGATGCACCAAAGAGCTAAATATCTGCATATAATAACAAGTAAGCTATTTGTTTTCAGCGGCCTTACACGATCAATAGTTGTAAAAAAAAAAAAAAAAAAAAAAAAAAAAAAAAAAAACTACCACCAAACGCAATTAAATAAATAAATAAGCTGATGTTTGCCACCAAAAGAATGACATCCCAAATTTATTCACGTATGTGTGTGAAATCTTTTACACTTTCCGTTCACATTATGTATTGCAGATCATCTGTGTATTCAATAAATTTCTCCTCTCATAGACTGAAAGCGAATATCCATCGAGCAAAGCCTCCCTTAACGAAGGAACTACAAGCAAAGATGCCAAAGTTCATTAGTAGATGCCACACGCAGGAACGCATTTAACATTTAATTACACACTTTGGTTTACTCACAGCTATCGAGAGGCGTTCAACGATTCAACCGCCGGTAAGCGGCCTCATCTTATGGAATAGATAACCCTGTACAGTGTGCTCTCCTCTTTCCTTACCGCAGAAGCGCGATCTACCGCTGAGACCTTTAGCCTAGTTTGTTTTCTCTGTCATTAGCAGTTACACTAACAGACACTTCAATTGGTGATTTCGCTGAAACTTCTGCAATATCTCGTTTTACTACAGCGTAAAATAATTAACAAATTAAAATTAAATAAATTCTTTGAAATTTTGCTGCAAAATCAAATTTTATATTTAGGAAAAAAAAACTAAAATTTATGACATCTTCGGTAATATTTTTAAATTATACATATTCGTTTTCTCATATTACCCGGTAAAAATTTTCTTTAAATATAGTAATGCTAGTGAAAGATCCCCCTCTCCTTTTAGCAAATTAGGTTCCGAATTACATACTCGTACATTACACACAATTTCCGTACAAATAAAAATGCATTACTTCAACATCTGACATTTTGCAATAAAGTATAACACACTTTATTAATTTGTACACAAACACAACAAATATCTCAGTGAATAAAGTAATTTCTCCAGATTTAACATTATTTGTATATACCTAATTACATGTCCAAAGTAATTTCCATTTACCATCTCATAGCGGCCAAACCATGCACAAACCCCTTTTGTACATTTTCAATTAATGTCGTTGGTTTTTGTCTACACTCCTGTTGTGAACATTTTCTTTCTTTTCATGGTACAAGGTCTAATTAAACCGATCGACAACTCATTTACTGCAATAGTAACATATGGTTGTTTCAAAATGAATACTCATTTATATATATATATATATATATATATATACATATATATATATTCTTTAGCAATTGCTTCCGGAGCTAATGTGTTAGTAAAGGTTAGTGTTTTAGCAATTCTTTCCATTAGTAAATGGGTTTCATTATGCGTGGAGAAGAAAGCACACACAGCCAAATAGAAATACACCCATGCCGATAGTTGAAGGTATGGAGGTTTACAGAGCCTGAAAGATGCTGAGAAAAGCCTCAAGTTTAAAGCCCTTTGCAAAATTTATTTTTAAGTTTTGCTCGGCGCAGGTGATTGTACATACTCTAGAAAAAGGGCAACTAAATTTGTTAATTCTATCCCAAAGAAACTTCTCCAAAATGAAATTGGGTCGATATTCCGTTCCGGCTGTCTTTTGTTATTTGCAGAATTTGTTGTACAGGATTGTTCATCATTGACCTAATTGTCTATACGATTTTCCAGAATTAATTGGGTTTTTGTTAAGTTCGTTTATTCTAACTATTGATGACATTTTTTTGAATCCCAATCTTGTGTAACTGCTGAAACAGCTGCCATACCTGCCGATTATCACTAAAAAAAATGTATCATGTTCTCCAGCATCATTTATTCAAAATGGTATACGATTATATTTAATTCCATCTTTCTTTACTGTGTTTTGAGCCAAATGTCAATTATGAAACTTCATTTGGATGGTGGATAAGATGAATAATAATGGGACAAATGAGTCAGACTCACAGATTTGTTTTTCGAAGCAACAAAAAACTTCAGAGGGAAAAAAAAGTCACAATATCGCAAGCTTTATTACAAATTGCGCTGGTTGAAAAGATAAAATTTTAACAATGGCAAAGGAATCTGACTCTGTGACAAAGCAGCGAAAATGAAAAGAATATGCTGGTTTTTTCCCCCCTTGTGTGTAATCATAGACCACATATACAGAATGTTTCACAATTCCACCTCAAAAATTACAAGAACTGTAAAGGGAATGTAAAAAAATGCTTTTTTGAGATAGGGATCTTTAATGTTTGGAGCCAAGTTCGAAGATATCTGCAAAGTATGGCAGATATGTTAAAGTCATTTACTGTGCGTTTAACATAGTTGGTGTTGGCTTTCAAAACAAAACTTTTGGCATCCCATTTTTTTTTCTTTCCCCCAACATTGCTACACAGCCAAATTTTCAATTAAATCATTTTTGGTCCCAATGATAAATCCTTATTTATCTCTTACACAACATGAATTGCATGGAAATGTAGTGCTATAAAATTATTAAATAACGGTTAACTGTTACTATAATCATACGCTAGGAGAAACAGGTAGATGGAGACAGCAAAGTTTCACGAGCTTTAACTATACGCCCATGAGCAATGAATCGCCTGCTTATGTTGTATTACACATAAAGAGAGGCTCTTGCCATCGTCATTCTTGCCCTTCATTGAGAGGCTCTGTAGGAAAACATGAATCGACATTGCAGACATGCTTCTTGTTTTGGGGGAGGCTGGAGCACATGCTACTCAGCTAACTTATCCTTAAAGCGGGAAAATATCTGGAGCTCCAGTTCAGAGCCAGTCCCAAGCGGCAGCGGAGAAAGTGGAAGGTTGTGTTACTTCTACAGATATAGATAGATAACACTGGGCAACAAAAAATAATTTTTGAATGTTTCGAGCACTTCATGAGGCAATTCCTACTAATTTTGGGTTGAGAAAAACAAATATGACAATGAAAAATTTTTATTAGCTCTAGTTTCTATGATATACACAAGGTGGAAGTATTACATATTAACGGATTGAGAGAAAAGGATACATTTTAATTACATACATGATAACAACAATGAAAGTGCATTTGATTTTTTTAACTGGTAATTACATGCTAAAGGTTCTAAATTGCTGGAAAAATACTTCTCAGATAGTCGTGTGTGAAGAGAATCATGTGGTGGCCTAATGACTTCGTCGTCTTGTGATGGAGTTCCGCAAAATCCGTATACAAAGACCAACAGTAATCCGCAAGCATTACTTCATTCCAACGGCCCTGATATCTTTGTTCCATAACAGAAATGTCCTGATGCAATCTCTCCCCATGTTCATCACTAACAGCTCCACAACTAGAAGGGAAAAAGTCTAGGTGGGAGTGAAGAAAATGGATCTTAAGGGACATGTTGCATCCAAGGTTACGGTATTTTTGCAGGAGCACTGTCACCAAACGCTTGTAGTTGTCATCTCTTTTGTTGCCTAAAAATCCATGAACAACACCCTTGAAGGCTTCCCAAGCTTCCTTTTCTTTCCCCTCCAAAACTTGGTCAAATGCAGGATCCTTTACAAGTTCTCTTATTTGTGGTCCGACAAAAATGCCTTCCTTAACTTTTGCATCACTTAATTTCGAACATTTCTCTCTGATGTACTTAAAAGCCCGTCCTTCTCGGTTCATAGTTTTGACAAAGTTTTTCATCAAACCCAGCTTGATATGCAGGGGTGGAAGAAGAACGTCTTTTGGGTCCACAAGAGGCTTGGCAACGACATTTTTCTCGCTAGGGTGAAGATTTCTTGCAGGCCAGTGTTCTTTCATCACAAATATAACAAAAGTTATTCACCATATTTACACATTGTGGCATTTTTACAAATTTTACACTAAAAAGCACTCGCGAACCAGAAATTTTGCATTAATTTGAGTAGAAACTACATGTAATTCACAGTCACAGCAACAGTATCTATGTTTATGACTTACAAACAGCTGAAGAGCATTTGTGTTTTCTTATTTGACAGGTGTGCCAACTCCCCCCCCAACCCCCCCCCCAAATTTAAAATCTTCACTCTAAAAAATGAAATGTCACTTTATCTTCAAAACAAGATCTAATCTATCATTTTTATGGTGATTTTTGAATTCAGCAGATGGAAATACATGTAAATTCACTATTTTTAAGCCCGAAACATTTTCATTGTTGCCCAGTGTAATTAGGCATTTAAGCGCAACCCACAGATATAGGTGGGTAATTTGGCATTTAAGTGCAACAGCGTGTTAACTGAGATGAGAACTTAGAGAGTTGAACCGTAAATGCGTAGGTAGTGCATTCGAATCCTCACGTCCTGAAGTTTTTATTTTTTCTGCTGGAGTTAAGGGAGATTTGCCACCATTACAATATTTTATTCGCTACCACGCACATAATCCGCTTTAAATCCATATTTACCTTTTTTCTTTTTTCTGCTACAGTCAAAGATGATTTGTGATTTGATTTATTTGCGGACGCTCTTTAACATCTCAGGTCATCAGCGTCCCATTTAAATCAGAGTGTGAAACGGCCGACAAATTTTGCTCAGAGGTCTCTTCTTTCAGGCTTGAGGTTATTTTTCGTGCTGTAAAAATACGACACGGGACCCACAGCTTTACTTTCCTTCCGAATGAAACTTTAACTTAGGATTTTTACGCCCGAAAAAATCCATCGGTCCTGGCCGAGATCGAATCCGCGATCTTGGGTTTAGAAGGCAAGTATGGTTACCACTACATCACCAGGACCGACAAAGAAGATTTGTCACCATTACAATAATTTACCCGTCTACTTAATAGCACACAATTCTCCATGAATTAATATTCACGAACAGGAGGCGAGCGTATGCCGTCAGGCCGTAGCGATCCGCAGCAAACCACTGGGGTCGTCGGTTTCTAGGCTTTACCCCAAGTTAGGTTAAGGTTAGAGTGTGATTATATAAATTTATTGTTAATTCTAATAAGGCAACGCGTGGTAAAAAGTGAAAAACTCAGTTTTGTAATAAGCAGCAACATATTGCAGCCAGAAAGTTACGGAGAACAACGCGTAAGTTACGTTACATTCAACCAATACATAATACATGCAACATTTACACTGTTACACGGGATGCCTTTTTACCTTTTGATAGCGGCTCTAGTCCCGTTTCTTCCAATGTCGCTAAGGACTGAAGCTCCTTAAGGGTAAGTCACTAGTTTCAGATAGACGCCATCCTCATCGTTCCATCTTTCAGTCCTTCCACCATCGCCTAAGAGAAACTGAGCCCCTATCAGTGCATAAACCGAATGTCATTGCAAATCAAATATGTCGAGCCCCAGTTTTAGAACAGCTGCTGACAGGCTTCAGGCTAGTTCTGGAATCAGTACCCGTGCAATCTCACATGCCTTGGGAAGAGTAGTAGTGTGAGGCGGGTATTGCAACAGCAACGGCTCCACCCATTTCATCTCTTGAATGTAAGACCGACGGACTTCGCTCCTCAGTTACAGTTTTGTAACTAGGTGTTAGAGCCTCATAGCGAAAATTCTGATTTTCCCTCCTCGGGTGATCTTCACCGAAGAAGTCACTTTAATCAGAGATGGACTAATTCTAAATTAGAGGAACAGTCGGGCATGGTATTATGAAAATCCTCATGTCGTAATGGAGACAAGTTATCAACAAAGATTCGGCGTAAACATGTGGGCTGATTAGTTGACCATTTATTTAACCTGTAGCGTCTGCTTCCTATATGGCTTAAAGGGCACGTGTATCTTCAGTTCTTAATCTCGTTACTGGAAAACGTTCCTCTGGGCATACGAAGTCAAATGCGGTTCCTCATTTCGACGTAAATGTGCGACACCATCTTGACACCATGTTTTCTGACTATTGAATTGGAAGAGGAGGTCTTGTTGCCTGGCCACGCGCTCCCCTGATATCATTCCCTTGAATTTTTACCTATGGGGGGGGGGGGATACCTCAAGCGCCTAATATTCAAAACACCGGTTGTCTCAGATCAAGACTCACTAGCGAGCACATTGGCTGTTTGTGATAAAATTCGCGGGACTGCAGGAATAATCGAGGAGCATGCCATTCATTTTTGCGGTCATTTAATCTTTTCAGAAATGTCGAAGGTGGCCACTTTCAACAGTTCTTGTAAGGGAGAAACAGAGCGGCACTGATATGACTGAAAGCATTCTTCATACTGTTAAAGAAGAATGGTTCCTACACGACCCCTTGATTGTGTTTCTTTTACTCGGAAGGGAAAATTTTGTCGCTAGCTTTCTTGTATTATAAATTTTTACTCCACTAATCCCTTTTCTCATCCTAAAGATGAAACACTACCTATTTTTCCATTTTTCATTTTCAGAAGAGGGGAAACTCTTTCTTCTCGTTAATTTATCTTTATGTTTAATCTTTTCATATCAAACATTTGCATTCGCACTATGCAACTACAACCCAAAACGCAAAAAATTATGGATCACCATACTATTTCGTAAAACTATTTTATTTCATAATTTCAAAGCATTTATATTTATTGCATAAACACTGAAACTCAATAGCATAGGCATTCTATGTACCGTAAAGCAAAAAAAAGTCGTGCGTTCTTGAGATTCGAACCCTCGCTCTTCTTCGATGATCATAGCTACACTGTAGTTATGTATAGGGTAAACCCATTGCGTTACATTGTAACAACAACTATTCCCTCGAAGCTGGTTCACATTCATGTTAATATCAAGCGGAAGTCTAATTAGTCGTGTGCCAACTAATTAAGAGTTTCTTCAACTGCAGAGAACGTGAATTCTAAGACATTAGTTCCCTATCTCAAAATGATTATCTTGGAACTCCCTGCGGTCGAATTCTGAAACACCCTGTGTATATATACGTAGCTTGTTCGTACATGAATTCTAATTTTGTAATTAAAATTCTGGCTAGTTTTGGTTATCTTTGAGGCCAACTTGCCTTTTGGAAACAATTTTTCATAAATAATACTTGTGTTTGCACGGAAACTTTACAGGAACATGTCTGCTGTACTTCAAGTAAAATATGTATGTAAATATTTAATATTAAATTCGTTTGTACGAAAAATTCAGTTGTCACTTCAGAGTATGGTTTGTTTTTATAAATCACTGGATATGAATTTTGCTATGGCACTTAAATTGCCATAACGTTCTTTTCGGAACACTGGTATTTTGATGAATAGTTGATAATTGTGCATTTCCTCAAATTAAATGGCGTTATATACGGAATTCAACTAGTTCTGTGTTAATAAAAGAAATCGTACCGTTAAAATTTGTACATAATATACATACATTCATTCTCTTACCAACACAGTTTACATTTTGAAAGAGATTATTTTCAGTAGTTTCACATCACTAGCTTCTAAACTGCACTTATTTGTGGAGACACGGTTCGCCAAGTTCCCGGATGCACTGTAGAATCCAGTCGATGTGTTGATGAACACAACTGAACAAGTAACTTTCCATTTACTGAACGCATGAATACGTTTTCGCACAGTCACTAGCTGCAGTCTTTGAAGTGCAACTTGGCATTTCCTAGACATGTTCACCTTTGATATTCGGGATTTCTCTCCAACAGCAATTCGTTTCACTAGGACCTTCACAGAATGTTATTACTGCCGAGAGTAAATTGTCAATTACTTCTCCCCCAGCTATTCTTCATAATGCATGCGCTAGCTAGTAAAATGAACCGAAATAGGTGAAGACTGTCCTAGGAAAAGTGTAACTTTCAGCGTGTGCAATGCAACATCTGCATAAATTATGGCTACTTCTACTTAGCACCCTTTGGCCAAAATACACGAAGCTACTCAATGACCGGTCTTTCTATATGAATGACTAATCTGCTGTCAGCCAGCCTTGGAATTCATAAAAAAAGGTATTGAAAGCAGGCTCTGAAATAAGTTTTCTTTTAAGATTCGCGATGAAATTACCGAACTAGGGGTCGTCAGATAAAAGATCAGTTGTAGGCATCACCGATTTGTTACGTTAACTTTTCATAACGGATTTTCAAACCCTCCCCCTTTTAGCGTTGATTCGTCACGAAGTGTTTATAATTTCAGACTTGCATCCAAGAGGAATGTAAGTTGTGATGTTGAGGAATTATAAACAATAAATATTACGCTTAAAATGCACGAAAAAAGTTTGCCTTTAAAAAACCATTTTAAGAAAGGAATATGGTAGTCCGACATTTTCCACGTTCTCTCGCCTCTAAATAATTATACTCAAATTAAATGTGTTTACTTGTGCTCGGATTTTGGAGAATGGCAAGGGAGACGGGACGGTTAATGCGGTGCGAATTAAATTCTCATTTCCAGTACGGAAACATACCAGAAGTAATAATACATTGAAAACAGTATGTATTGTGGCATATGGTGGGTTAATAAAGCATTAAATTCATAAAGAATTTGAAGGTAAAGAAAATTCGGGCCATCGCATGCGCAACAGGAGATAGTGATCTTTAAACGGATTTTGAGAGTAAAGTGTGAGAGCATGAGAGTGAACGTGCCGCCGACTGCTACGGGGCAGCCATCTTGGTTGGTGTCTATGTAAGAAATATTTTTTGTTAATAATATCTAATTCTTGCTTTAAAATAATGTCTGTGTTTTCAGTGATACCTAGTTCCGATATTTTCCTTATTTGATTTCGTTTTCAGTAAAGATTAGGGTTTCCTTAAGATTAGTTTTGTAGTTACTTGCTAGTCCGGTCCCAGTTCGTTAAATAAAATACAGAATATTTTAGACGAGTGGCTGGTAGGGAATCGTGACAACATTACAAATATACTTCAATAGATTAAACATCATATGCCTTGCAAATAGTTTATTTAAAGCGAAAATGTTACTTGGACACCTGTATAGTGGGTGCAGAAAGTAAATGCACCTAAATGGATTCACAGTAAAATAGTTAAAGCAAACCACAACGTAAATTATATGTATAATCATTTATGTAGTTTAGGTTTCAACGAATTTCTCGATTTGGAAAAGTAGAAAAAATGTTAAGAGATGAGGAGTGGAAATAAATTATTTTTATTTAATTTAAAATTCGGAAGTGATGGAGTAGTAATTGCTTAAGGCGATTTTGACTTAGAATTTGTTTAAAAATTAAGGAAGCAATTATGGAGGCTTACAGTACATTATAAGAAAAGTGAATGAATATAGAAATTAAACAAAAATTTCAAACTACAATTTTTAATAACAAAGAAGGCTGGAGGAAAAAGGTTAACAGAATAAAAACATTATCATATTTAAATGCAATGTGATGGGATAAGAATATATGGAAATACTTTAGTCGATTTTGTACCAAATTATGGAAGAGAAATTTGCTTTTTACAAGGTCTGTTCAAAAAATAACCGAACTTTAAATCCTCTACCTAGACTCATAAGATGAAAGAAACTTCTGGCTTGTTTAAGCCAAACTCAAGTGTTCGACGACCCATGTCCCGGATGCAACTGACGACACTCACGAGACCCATGAAAATTAACGCCCGACTGTACAAGAAATTGTCGAAGAGTGTAACATTTCTGTGGGATCGTGTCATGAAATCCTGACAGACAAGCTCGGTATGTATCGTGTTGCAGCTAAATTTGTTCCTCGATTGTTGACACAAGAACATAAAAGACAACCGCATCGGGTCAGGAGCTATTAGATGCAGCATTTATGAATAGAATAAGCATTATTGTCTGTGGCTGCAATGTTGAAACGAGAGCTTAATCACCACAAAGGGTGAAAAATCCTCACCAAGACCCCAAAAAGCTCGTCAGGTCAGGTCAAACGTCAAAGTACTGTCATTACAAATTTCTGCCAGGGAGTTAAACTGTGAATCGCTGATATTAACAAGATGTCTTTAGACTTCTCCGAGAAAACGTGAGAAAAAAGAGACCTGGAGGAATGTGGAAAGACAATTCATGGATCACGTTAACGCACCAGCGCATTCATCACTGATTGTTCACGATTTTTGCCTGAAGAACAAGATGACTGCTCTTCCCCACCCTCCATCTTCTTCTGAACATCACAAGCGAACTTATTTCCAAAGCTGAAATCCGCGATGAAAGAACGACGCATATAGAAATTCGTAAAATCTGGAAAAGCGCGTATCGGGACTGTTTTCTGAGCTCAAACACCATTGTGAGAGGAATTTCAATAGAGGGTAGGAAGATAATGCTAAGTAAGATGCAAGTTAAGACCAACATTTAAAACATATTAAATGTATTTTTGAACAGTACTCGTATATGAAAAATATAGAAAAAAATAGCTATGGAAATGCATATTTGAGATGACAGCAAGAATTTCAACACTTGACCGAGAAAGAAATTATGAAATTAGAAGAAAAATGACTGCAGAAACATATGAAGGAAAAGGAATTTGTCACATAAGAAGGGAGAAAAGAAAATATATTTGGAGACTTCTGTGAAGTAAAGAAAAGGCAAACCAAATAGAACAGGAGTGAAATATTAGAAGCCATGTATATGGATATTGAGGTTCGCAAGCATTCAAGACAGAGGACTTTGAATGACTCAGGAACACAACAAGCTGTATAATCCACTTTATACATTTTACAAAAATGTGATTGCGCATTCTATGTACAATATATTAGAAATTAAAACCTTTTTGCAGTTACTGCATACGTAACAAAGAAATACTTCATAACTAAAATGTACACTATAAACTTAATATGCTTACTGTGATACAGATAACATCCTTTCAATTATTGCTTATATTTACATTGGACGGTACTGCTCGACCCGCTCACCTTGTCCCACTTTTCAGATACAGTGAAGCAGCACCAAGTTTTAAATAAAGTTATAACTAGATAGAGTACATTAATGCAGGATGGGTGCAAATTCGGTGCAATCATTTTATAAGGTGATTCCGTGCTATAAATGGAACAAAAAAATTTAATGACGTATTGGCGGTTGACGTTGGTCGAAAATTAGTTTCTACGCTATACTAACACATTATTCATACATTTTGTTATAATAATACTAGACCAACAGAACTAGAACCAATAACGTCCTTGCTACTTTTTCATAACTCGAAGCCTTTTAACATGAATCATTTGGGTTCGCAAAATTAAAATTTGGCAACAATAGTTAAACTTACTCTAGCAGTAAGGTTATGTAAACAAAAACAGATGATTTTTATTTGGTTTATTTACGGAAGCTCTTTTAGCAACTCTTTAATTCAAGGCGTGAAACAGCCGATAAATTTTGCTCAGAGGCCTCTTCTTTCAGGCTTGAGGTTCTTACCGTAAATGTACGACATGGGACCCATGACTTTGCTTTCCTTCCGAAGGAAGACACTTATCTAATGACCCTGGCCGGGAATAAACCTACAAAAACAAATGCGGAGAAAATCTGCAAGTCTAAATGTATAATTTAACTACAGAAGAGTTATTCAATCGTGAATATTCAGACATGCTACTCCACTTATGGAGAAGTATGTCAGAACTTCATAACAGCAGTTCGCTTGAAACGAAAGAGATGACCACCAAATCATGGAACCTTTATCTCCTCGACCCGACGTCTTGCGGATATGGAAAATGTGATGCCTGTTCTTCGGGAATGTAAACATGGACATATCGGATAAATAATGCGAATAACTCAGGGATCAATGGAAAGCATTTAGAACGTTTAATGTAACTTTCTTCTTTTGTTTCATGCGTTTCCATCGTATCTGCTTGTTGTGTTTTTGGTAAAGCTTTAAGTAATAAAACTGCCAAATCTGTCATCGTGCCATGTTAATAAACGTACGACATACGAGGTCTGTTCAAAAAATTCCGAAACTTTGTCCACAAACTTTTTCTATTCTTACCTTTTACTTCTTGTGCATGGTCTCCTTCGAAATACTCTCCTCCACAATTGATACACCGCTTCCAACGTCGTTTCCACTTCGGAAGCGGTGTTGGTACACCTCTTTCTGGATCGCGCGAAGCGCCGTCTGCGAATTTTCTTTTATCTCGTCTATCGTTGCAAATCTTCGTCTTTAAACGGGGTTTTCAACTTTGGAAATAAATAAAAATTCACAGGGGCCAGGTCTGGAGAGTACGGAGGATGAGGCAACACAGTGATTTCGTTTTTTGTGCAGTATTCACGCACCAACAGGGATCAATGTACGGGTGCGTTATCGTTATGTAAGAGCCATGAACTGTCTCGCCACATTTCACATTTCTTTCTCACATTTTCTCGCAGGCGTCGCAACACGTCCCGATAGTACCATCGATTAACAGTTTGTCCCTACGGCACGAATTTATGATGAACTAATCCTTCAAAGTCAAGGAAAACTATCAGCATGGCTTTCACATTTGACCTGACCTGAGAAGCTTTTTTTTTTTTTTTTTTTTGGTCTTGAAGAACCTTTCCCGACCCATTGTGAAGATTAAACCTGTCTCAACATCACGTCTCATCACCAGTTATGATTCTCTTAAAGAACATCTCATTCTTATTTGCGCGATCCAAAAGCACTTCACAGATTGCGAGGAGATCGTCTTTCTGGTCTTGAATCATGAGCCGTGGGACGAACTTGGCGGCAACACGATGCATTCCAAGATGCTGTGTCAGAATTTCATGACATGATCCAATTGAAATGTTACATTCTTCTGCAATCTCTCGGACAGTCAGTCTTTGATTGGCACGCATAATTTCGTTAACGTTCCTGACATGAGAATTCGCAAATTGTGGGACACAACGTTCTACTCAATACAGTACTGAGCAATAACTAACAGACATAATGAAACTTCCGATAAGCACACATTAAACATAGGCGAGTGCAGGAATGCCAACTGCGTTTCGCTCCAACACTCCATTGGCGTGAAATTACGAATGTTCCGGAATTTTTTGAACAGATCTCGTATGGTGACCGTGTTGGCCAAGGAACGTCTCTGAACTAAAAATTGGCTGAATAAGCGATTGCGAACTTAAAATTGTCCTTAATTGTGTGAAAAGTAACTCCCAACTTTGCTTGGATCCAAAAGTGAAAAAAGTTTGAAGCATATCGGTATATCACTCACAGTTTCATCACCTTCAAAGAAAAATGGTGAAACCATTCCAAACTTGCCACTCTATTCTACACCCATGCACTTCACCACTCGTCAAAAGATGGTTTAGAATATCGCGGTTGTCAATGATTCAAAACTCTACTCGCCTGCATGGGCACTGTGAATGTTGCTGGGATGCAGGACATTCCCGGAACTTGCCAAGAATGCGCGATTGTGCCTGATTGCATTAGTGTTCAGATTTCCGCACTATCCAAGTATTTTTTGCATTACAAAATCTGTTGAAGCGCACTGAGTTGCAACTTGCACACTACCAGTATTTTCAAGCTTAGATATCCACGCCAAAATCGTGTTACAACATTAAATTCCCGCCATAAAACGGGCCCATTGAGAATGATGCAATTGATTTCATGAAAAAAGACAAACAGCAATGCCTCATAAATTGAGCGGCATAATACACAATTGTAGGAAATAAAATAAATAAAAACAAAGAGCATTCGCTTCTGCTTTTGATGGGAGAAACCCGTTTCATATCTGAGCGTAGCGCACAAACACAAATTTTTAAATACAAGACACAGGAGCACCGATTTTCTGCTATTTTTTTTTCGAACTAAATCTTCCACTGATATAAACAATGCACAATATGCGCTTAAAAACAAGCCCCCCCCCCTTCCCCATTTACTATCATGAGGTTATCTCATCCACGTTGTTCAACTGCACATGAAAGTACAGGTGGAGCGATGGTTCCTGGCCTGTGACCTTAACGTGTCCTTTTGTCTGTTCCTGGTCGGTGAGCCTAGAATGTTTGAGCATGCGCAGTGACGCATTTGTTCAGTACCGAGCGAGATATGAAACGAGTTGATTTTTGTGATTAGTATTTTCCAGTTTTTCGCAGGCAATACGAGAATAACATCGCCCTCTCTCTTCTCCAAGCTCAGTAAATGTGACATACTTTAAACCTAAACTCGCTCTCGCGAACTGACAGTAAAGCTCGGTGAAGGTCACCGGCCAAGAATCTTATCCATACTGTGGACTAAATACAGCCGAAAAGCGTACGCTATTAAAAGCACAATAGTGGGATGTAGCATCATTCTTTATTTTCTGTTGCCAATACAGCTCGGTGATTTCTGCTTTGGAACATGTTTCCCTCAATAACACAATTAGATCTTTTGTTTAGCTTTCACTAATTAGCACACAGAACGAGATATCCAGGCTAACCCAATATTGCATTGTATGCAGACGTAACCTAACAAATTAAACTCACGACTGAGACGGCGATAGCTATAAAACCGGAACTTTGATTAAATTGCTCAAGCAAATCGATGCTCCGCTCTTAAAAAGAATTCTCAACGACGTTTTATTTCTTCCCGTCCTCATTAAAAACACCAGCGCACACTTGCGGAACGCCAATTGTTCTCCTCTTCTCTGTCCTTTTGTAACCATAAACAAAAAGCTTGAAATGTAAGGCTGTTCAACCTTTATTTCATTAAACAGTTAACGCGAGTCTCCCCTCGTTTCCAAACCAGAGACGTTTGAAGTCCAAAGCTATTCAGCAGGTGTGATAGATAGTGTGTTAATTATAAACCCTGTCTCCCAACTTAGTAACAAATATAAAAATAGTATTTTGAGTCAAGTATTAACATGTTTCATTTGGTCTCGTGTTTCGTTTATGCAATCCTGTATGTGTGTGTAATAACTGCAAATTATTTTCTCCATTTAATACGCTGGTGGTATGCCAAATAATGAATAAAGTGAATCTAGACCATGTAATTATTAAAAACATCATTCAAACTTCATAAATTTTGCCATTATCCACATACGTTGCATGTGTAAATAGTATATGGCATGGCTATGCTGATTTTAACAACTAATTGTTATATTATTAATTTTGTGAATTCTGATAGAAACTTAGTCATACTAATGTGCTAACAAATTAAATAGCACGCCATTCTCTCAACAGTTTTAAGACAGTATGACGATAATAATTCATATTGTCAATTCTGAAAACTTTCATAGATTTTAAATCAAGACTAAGGCTTTACTGAAGCTGTAGCAAACATTTAAAAATTTTCAACTATTTATGAAGTTGGACTTGTAGTATAATAAAAGTTAAAAGTTAATTGCAATTTTATCAATAACGTTCAATAAATAGCATTATCATGTATTATTTATGGTCATATGTAGCATAAATCCTGTAAAACATTCTATTAAAGATAAAATAAGCAAGAATACTGGGTAATTTATATTAGTATATTATATTTAGAGCAAATATATAATTATAAAATTGTTGTCATCAGACAGAGAAGATTAATTAATATTTAGCATAAAAGTTAAACAAAAATTTAATATCCTCAGGTGAAATAGTATATATATGTTAAACCTGATAAGCATGTTAAATTTTAGTACGTTTCATTTAGAATTTAATTTTTAATATATATTTCTCTGTAAGCTTGTCTTATGAAGTGTAGGTATTGCCACATTCAGGTTTTTCTTGTTATAATAATTTTTGAAATATTAAAATTTTATTATTAATTTATAATATAACGCCTTATATCCGTACGGAGTAGGTTCCATAAGTTTCGGCCTGACCAAATTGCAGCACAAGAATCGGAACACTTTTTGCACAAGAAATATTCTTATTTTTTTTACTTGTTATAATTCAACATCAAGTCTCCAGGATTGCGGGTTCAATCCCGGCCAGGGTTGGTGGATTTTTTCGGGCGTAAAAATCCCAAGTATGGCTTCCTTCGAAGGGAAGGTATATCTTGGGTCCCCTATCGTAGATTTACGGCGGGTAAAAGAACCTCAAGTCTGAAATACGAAGTCTCTGAACAAAATGTATTGACCGTTTCACGCCCTGAATTGAATGGGACGCTGATGACCTGAGATGTTAAAGAGTATCTGTAAATAAGCCAAATCAACAACAAACATCATGTCTGTCAGTTTGTTGGAGAGAGCTATTCAAATAACTACAATTTCGTAATATGAAATATGAGCAGTTATTTTACAGAGGAAATTACAAATATGGTTTTAAATACAAGGGTAAAAGAATGGGCTAGAGAGTTTAGATTAGGACGAGAAAGTACTGAAGTTGGGTCGATCAGTAGGTGTGGCGACAGGGCAATCCATGTTGAGCAGGACATGTTGCGTGATAGGCTAAAACTAAAATTATGAGAAATTGCGATTTTCAAAAAAAAAAAAAAAAAACGATCGTGTTTAAGATCATGCATCATCTCTATAATTATGAAAAATATTAGTGCGAGATGGGTGCCGCCGACTTCTCTCGGCAGTTCAAATGGAGTGCTGTGAAAGGCCTTTAACCTTGTGTCAAACAAACAGGAAGGACATTCTGGAATTAGTTGTGACGGGGGATGACACACTACGATCCTCTACCATGAACCAGTTTCCATGGAGTGGCGTAATCCTGGTGAAGCGTTGCCAAGGAAGGTCAGTCCAGGAGATAGATAATGACCACAGCTTTCTGTGACTGCATGGAAATTCTATTAGTTGTTTTCAAAAGAGAAAAACAACAGTGTCAACGCAGACTACTGCTGCAGCCTTTTACATAAACTGCAATCAGCAATTAAAGACTGAGAACTGTGGATTCAGCAACTTGCATCATCTACCATACAGCCCAAGTTTAGCCCCCAGCGATTATTGGGTATTTTTTCTCAAACTTGAAAAACCTATAAAGAAGAATATTTAATGACGAGATAAAAGTATCTGTTTCAGATCACTTTACAGGAAAAAATGCAGACTATTTTAAAAATGCGAATTAAAATGTAAGAAAAGTACATTGAAATAAACAGACTATGTTGAAAACTGTCATGGCTGTTTTCTCTTACCTGTAAAAGTAAGTGAGGCCGTAAATGGAACCTACCTCGTACATTATCCAATACTTAACATTTAATTTAGTTGTGTTAGAATTATTTTAAAATGCTTATCCCTTGCATTATTATTGTTTTTAATTAGATATTTCATTTATTTATTTACTCTGGCAAGAATTAAGGACATGAGGCCTTCTCTTCCACTCTACCAGGCGGAAAAAAAAAAAAAAAACAAACAAGAGTACAATATAGATAGTTGTGTCGAAAATAAAGCCAAATTAAAGATATATACTGCATGTCAATATTACATATTTTAATATTGTTAAAAAGTTAATATGTTAGAATTACATTTGCTCTTCAATCATTTTTCTCGGGTACAGAGGGGGGAGGGAGAAGAAAAAATGCGAGGAAGAGAAGAAGAAGCAGCGAGAGATTAACTGCTGTGCTTTCTAGAGCTAAGATGACAATTTAATGTTTTATTGTCCGACAATCCCTGACTTCAGAAAGAAGGGAGTTCCAGAACTGACACGCTGAATGAGGTTGGATAGAAATGTGTGCGAAACGAGAGATATACACTAACGGGTAGGTAAGGAGGGTTTCGAACAGGAGCGTAAGGGAATGGAAATTCCTACGTTCTTTTGGAGGTAGCCATGACAGTTAATTGCGTAGGGGCATCACATGAATGTTGAAGAAACGAACTCAGACATTATGAACGCGTTGTAATCTATCGATATGCCTAGTTATTAAAAAATACATCACAATAATCAAAGTGAGCCACAATAACCACTTGAATGAGATTCCTTTTTAGATTGAGAGGTAGATATTTTTCTATATGTTTTAACGTGTGAATGAAAGAAAATACTTATTGCATATATGGGGTTGCCTGGCTTTTGCTATTGTAGATGAGAATCAATATAAACATCTAAGATTTATGCAGTGCTGTGTTATTTATCATGATGGGCGGCACATTGTTTGATTTTATTTTACGTATTGCACGTTTTATGTCCCACGACTAAAGTCTGTGATTTAAGTGGATTCAGTTTTAATTCACATTTTTGTTTCCAAAGGGAAATGGAGGTTAGATTTTCATCTGCTAGTCACGGGTCATGGACAAAAGGAGGGGTGGTGTGAAATAAGTCATCAGCATATAGGTGGTAACTGGGGTGTTTCAACTCGATGTACAGCATAAAAAGTAGTGGTCCGCGTACTGAACCCTGGAGAACCCCCATCTTAATGAGGCGCCAGGGGAAAAAATAGCAACGATAATATATAAAGCTGAAACTCAATAAGGTAAGATACAAACCTGTGTAAAAAAGAGCTTATTTAAATTGTCTTTGTATAAGAAATAAATTTTATGCATACATATTTAAATCCTAAGGGAGCCATTTTTTTAACAATACAAACCTTACAATTGAATATTAATGCACAAAATAAAAAAAAAAAAGTATCATTAAATTTCAGTAAAGCCATGCCTTAAAGAATAACGTCCCATACTTCATGAGCTAGTTTAGTACATAATTTTCACAGAAGATGGGTTACATTATAATCATTATGTTTCGTCGTTTATCCCATCAAAACGCAAATTGGTATCAGACTATTAATATTATTTATGTAATTACCATTTACTGTAAACAAAATAAAGAAATAAACACTGATCATCTGAATTTGGTTACCCCTTGATATTTGATCATTTGCTTCTGCTGGTATTTAATGTTAGTAAACAAAAGCAATACATAAGACATTATTTGTCTATCCAAATGCTTACCTTTGCCTTGACTATCATAGCTCTGCTTATTTTTTGTTACTAACATATTAGCTGATTTCTTCCCATGTTATATGTCGGTCCTGGTGGTGTGATGATAACCATACTTGCCTTCTAAACTCAAGATCAAGGGTTCGATCCCGGCCAGTATCGATGGATTTTTTCGGGCGTAAAAATCCTAAGTATGGCTTCCTTCGGAAGGGAAGTAAACCCGTGGGTCCCGTGTCGTACATTTACGGCACGATAAAGAACCTCAAACCTGAAAAAGAGGCCTCTGACCAAAATTTGTCGGCCGTTTCACCCCCTGGTTTGAATGGGACGCTGATGACCTGTGATGTTAAGAGCGTCCGTAAATAAATCCACGCAAATTAACCACGTTATAGAAACAATAGTATCAATAAGGGTGGCATTAAATGAAACACACTTAACACTGGGCACACTGATTCGCTGGGTAATTAACCCAGATGACTAAGTTTATAAAAAGCATTCTACATTTCGATACATGTAGACATTTGCTTACAGTAATAACTAACATAACCTTATAAACCGCATTCAATCTAGGTTTACTGCTGTGTTTACAACACACAACTGGTTGACAACTACTCAGGGTTACCAACTCTTCTGAAATTCTATACTACCAGTGTTACATTTCGGTAAACAACTGTCAATAACAATAATATCTAAACAAATGAAACATAAGACGAACATCAGATTTTTTCCAATGACTACGAATAAAGCAGTCTATATTAGTATTAAATTTTAATAATTAAATATTGTACATTAAATTGATATAAAATGTAACATAATTGTGTGGCAGGTCCTCACACTCACGAATGCCCAAGAGTAAATGCATTTAGTTATGTCAAATAGTAATAATTATTAAATAGTATATAGCCTGTAGAAACAAACAGGAAACTTCATGTATCACTAAAATGTATTCACGGGTACCTAGACGTATAACTCTATGACAATAGGGAAAAGGTTGCCTTTTGCAATTTTTGTGCCCTCTTCTACTGATAATGGCTAGAGCAATGGGCCTCTTTATGTGACAAAAGCTAAATACATGTAGGTGTCCGAACAATAGGTCCTTTGCACCTTAGTTGCTGGAGATGTTCAAATTAGTTAAAAGGTAGAAGGACAACAGCTGTAGGCGATGACGTCACTACATCGAAAGATCATAACATAGAGGTGATAAATTTAAAGTAGGCGCGTTTGGGAGCTCAAGAGCTTACCAACAGTATTTAAACATTTTAAAGGCTCGGGAATCCGTGGGCACTATGCTGTGACCCCTGTGAGCTCTTGTGACCACGTAGCGACGTTTAATTTCGTATATAAGGGGAAACAACTCTGCAAAAGCACATTTTGATGATCAATATTGCTTTATCAGAGGCTGTAGACGCTCTGATTACCAATATCGCTTGAACGAACCGGGGTATGAAGTGGAACCCTCGGGTACATCTAACAACATCAACATTCATATAAAAAACGCTTCAATCGTTAACTTTCAATTCAAAAAAATTAGTGCACTTGGATGTAATGAAGCGTTTTCAAACAGTCGTCTTAAGGTTGCAGTTTATCTCCTGTTAGGCGTTTTAGTCTTTCTATTAATTTTTAATTGCTCATTAATGCTAGTTTTAAGTAAACTTCAAGATTTTATTCAGTAGGGCAATCTTTTAGGATTCAAAATTCACTTAGGTAACACTAGCGGCCGCAATTTTTTATTCTCTCTATCGGAAGAGATAACGAAGGAACCATGCACTCTCTCCTTTTTAGAGCTCAATTAGTTTGAACTCTTATTTAAAGGATAAATCAGATGACAATTTACTTCATATGTCACGGCCGCTATTTCATTTTTAGGATTTGAAGAAACTATGAAAAATACAAGTTTTCTGTTTGCAGCATTAGAAGGGGGTGTCTTGATTAGCAGGCTTAGGGTAAGTTAGCGTGTGTCTCCCATGGTTGCACTGCAGGGAATTGTTTAATTTAGTCGTGGGGGCTGTCTGATGCCTCAAAGTACTTTGTGAGATTTTTTACGATTATAAATACAGCCTGAGCCAACAAGAATGCCAGGATTTACGGAAAGTTGCTCCTTCACGTACAAAATAGTCAAGTCACGCAGGAACTGCTTAAACTGAGCAAATTTCTCAGCAAGTTGAATTTGTGAAAGATATTAGTGAGCGCTAGAGAGTTTTTAAAATTTAGGTTTTCAGGTATGATATCCTGGCTCCTTTTGGTCCAATTTCTCTAATTTTCAGAAACTATTTTTCTTGTTTTATTTAAATGGTATATACCCGGTTTTGTTGAGAAAAATAAACACTGATGCCGCTAGAACGATATTTAAATTTTGAGTTTTAGGTAAACCCCCATTTCTAATAATGTGAGTTTGCTGGTTTTCAAAAACTGTTTTTCTTGTTTTGTTTGAATAACATATACAGAGTTTCATTGAGGGAAAAAAAAGCTGTGGCGGATAGACCGTTTTTAAATTTTCACCTCAGATTAATTCTCGCTCCTAATGGTCCCACTTGGCTGTTTTTTTTTTTTTTTTTTTTTTTTTTTTTTTTTTTTTTTTAACACGATGAATCGTTTGTTAATTGGTCGTTACACGTTAAGTTTCGTTGAGAAAAAATAAATTGCGGCCGCTAGAACGTTGACCCACACATTTTTTCATCATTTTCGTTGCCTAGTAAGCAGTACTGATGGAGTACAGTAGTTTTCCTTTTCATAGGTACAAGTACACTCCTTCGGAATTCGCCAAAGTCTATAACAGGTTTGCAGAGTCTAGATGAAACAGCGTTGAAAGACGAGCAAACGAGACGACCAGGAATATCGGCGAAAGATGAAAATACTGCTCACGTAGATACAGGGAGATACAGGAGTCTCCAAACATTTATTCATTGCAAAGGTCAGAAAATCTGTACAAATATGTTCGTGTTGAAAGCTTTGCTATCGCTAGGCACCCCACAACCTCACAGAAGAACAAAAGGCAACAAAAATGGAATGGTGCCAAGAAATGGTTCGTCGTTTCGAAATAACAGTCCGAAAGTGTCCACGATATTTTCACAGTTATTGAAAGCAGGATTTGCCGATAAATCCCGGAATCAAAAAGGCAATTGGCGATTTGAGTCTTCTCAAATGACGACAGCCTCACTGAAGATTAAGCGACAACGAAGCGTAAGCCAGTACCTTCTCAGCAAGTGCCCAAATTGCAATTATTCCATTCCAGGAAGACAAACATCACTGCCAATCTCAGTTGCTGCTCCAGGGTCTTCAGATTATTAACAAGTCAGGGTTGAGAGGATTGCTGCTACACCTGCACGATGCATCACGTACTCCACTTTGAAAAAAAAATCTAACTTCTGCAAGAATCGGGAGTGACAGTGGTGATTCAACCATCATGCAGTTCAAATATGGCTCTCTGGCTTCCTATTCTCCCCTAACAGTTTGGGAGTCTGAAAGAGGCTGTTGCGTCCTACAAACAGGAGGATGGTGCCAAATGGTTTAGTTACTAGTTAATATATATAACTTTTAAAGTTCCTTCTAGAAGTTTGTAGTGGTGCGACGCCCTTCAAGTAGTTCGTGACACCAGATTTGTAACATTTGCTAAAAGAAGTAAAAGTATATGGTTTCCAGCTTATCAGATTTCAAAGTCTGTGTTTGCATAAACCATCTACAGCTTGAAATTGGTCTCATTCTCAACTAATCGTTTTAGGTTCACTACAGCTGTGCTGCCTTTATCTTCCACAATAATCCAATGATTACTGCACTCTGTGAAATTCCCCTGCCTTAAGCCATGTAGCCCTAAAGAGTAATACTTTATTATGCTTACATTATTTGTTCCTTTTTATTCTTAATCAACCGGTAACACTATTCTTTTTTAAAATTTTGAGTTACATTACTTCTTGGAGAGATACAAAATCCACAACGCTAAGGTCCTACTGAAATTGCAAAGATGATAACAGTCTCTTACTGAGAACAACACTGATGCGACTATAGCAAGATTTTGTATCATGAATAACGCCTTTATCTACAACCCACGACATGCTGTATAATAATTAACACGATTTTTCTGCCATCGCAAGGCAATTAAATATAATGATCTTATAAAAATATATCTCGACTATTCACTCCTTAGGCGATTAATATGTTTTCTTCCTCACAAACATGATACTCCACAAACTCTCGTACGCCATGCTTTAGCTACTGCGATGTGGTATTAATTATTCTTCTTACAAATTTAAGCAATAGATTACAAAGTGTATCTACCATTAAGCCCGTTTTTGTGACATTTTTTTCAAGTCACACGAGCGACGAATCCTGCAATTTCTTTATGCATTTTTTTTAACAGTAAGTTATATTAATGGCAGACGAAGTGGCATGTGAGCAGTTTCTCTATAGATTCCGGTTTCATCTGCCACTCAATCCGCCACTCCATCTCCATCATTTAGCGTAAGCAGTCCGCAGACTTTTCAGTGAGCGCATCCAAATGGATTACGCTACAGCCTACTAACGGGAGATGGAAGAATTTCAATAAGATTGATATTGGCAACACCACTAGTTGTTATTTCAATTTACATTGTTTCCCTTTTTAAAATTAATTCGCACATCATTAATTAGACGCCAGGTTTGTTAAAAACAATTTGTTCATTATACCATGACACAAGACATATTCTTCTTAGTAGTCTCTATTGTTAGCAGTCGGTACTGGTGGTGTAGTGGAAACCATAATTTCCTGCTAAACCCAAGATGGTGAGTTTGATCCCGGCCAGGACTGGTGGATTTTTTCGGACGTAAAAACCGTAAGTATAGCTTCCTTCGGAAGGGAAGTAAAGCCCTGGATCCCGTGTCGTACATAAACGGCACGATAAAGCATCTGAAGCCTGAAAGAAGAGGCCTCTGAGCAAAATTTGTCGGCCGTTTCTGGCCTTAATTGAATGGGTCGCTGATGGCCTGAGATTTTACAGAGCGTCCGTAAATAAACCAAATATATATAAAAAAAAAAAAAAAAAAGATTGCTGTCAGAAACTGTAACTAGCTGAAAGTGAAGCCAGAGCTGTCACAACAATTTCATCATTTACAGCAAGGGTGGACAGCGCCGTGCGGAACTATAGCTTTGCAACCCGCATCGCTTCATTTCGTGCACAGCAATTCAGAGTCGTCCTAACATAACGCCATTGGTCTAACGGCGCTTCAACGCTTCACTATTGTAAAACTTGTACTACAGACCCTCCTAACAGAATATGCTGGAGGTGTTGACCTCAATAGTAATGTCAATCATTTCAAACGCGGTAAAACCCATAAATTTCTTCACCCAGTACCGACCAATAGAAAATAAAGTATGCAACTAGTACTTTCACACTACAATAAAATATTTTCAAATGCTGCTTCTTATATATAAACTTTATTTTGATTAATATTTTTCTAATATTACATAGCCATAATGTATGAGAAACCATGCAGTAGGAAAATATTTTGTAACGAGAGCACTAATTAACATATTAATGTTTTATAAGTAAGGTCATTAGCAGCCTTTGCAAGTGATCGAAAATTTATTGCTTTAATGATTAGGGATCGAATGTTTAATGCTTAGCCCAATCATATTATACACTTACCCAACAAATAAGTTTATTTTGTTGTGTTCCTAGGAAATATTTTCGTAACAAGTCATATTACTGTATAGAAATTTTCAAATGAACAACAAAACTATTAAATTTTAATTTTTAAATAAACTTCATATATTAAAATGACTATTTCACTCAAGTGACGTCATCTTAAAATTGACCAATGAAACGAAACAAATTTTGAATTTTGACTAATCAGAGCGTGATTACGGAGTGAAATTATTGAGAAAAAAAGTATCAAATCCGTTTTATCCCGCGACGTGCATTTTGTCTTGTGGTCAATGTAGCCAACTCTATATCTCCGCTATATAATTCCTGAACACGCATCAATCACTATTTTTGCTAGATGTGATAGTGAGATATTGATAGCAACAAAAGCATGGACAATCGACAAATATATAACGCAAAATGGTGAGTTCTTCAAAATGTTTTGGTGATGCGTTAAATGTGCAAATCATTAAGAATTCGAAATCACAGAATTCAAAGAAAAAAATAGACACTGTATTTCTACTTTGTTTTGTTTTTCTTAGTTGGTATTAAAAAATTGAACGCTAGCGATTGTAATAGTCGACTTTTGTCCATTTCAGTCTCACGGTTTCTGAATAGAATATTCACAAGTATAACATTTTAACAAGTATTAATATTCTGTGTGCAATTTTCAAATAGGTATATGCATCACTTTTATTCTTATTCTATTCATGAAATAGTCCTAAAACCAGTATTTTGCTCTTCTCTATTGGCATTACTGACAATCGGCATCCTCCTGTCGCAATATTGCTTGAAAAGGTTAAGCACAAATGTACAACTATTACAATCTTGAAAGTCAAGTTTAGAGCAATTATATTTAAATTCTTATTTTATTCGTGAAATAGTCCCAATAAATATCACTCGAGGGTCACTACGTTCCTGAATTTATCGGTAATCTCATACCCTCTCGTGAAATTACTTGTGATAATTTACGATAATTATGTTAATTTCATTATCATAAGTTCATTCATTCATTTGCATACCTATGTGGCAAATGCAAGGATTTATAAAACGTTAAATGAAGTGAACTAAATTAAACTATGATAAATTTCTCCATCAGACTACTTGCAAATAATGATTTTTTTTACAAAAATTTCAATTTTTGTTTTTAAGGTTATAAATTAGTTTTTAAGCTTTCCTGTGCTAAAAAAACACCGTTTGCTTCCAATAACAATTTTAAAGCTCATACGGCACGTTTAAATATCCCTTATACATTTACCATGCCCACATTAACAGATTTGTAAAAAATGCATGGTGTTAGTACAACAGATAGTATGTGGAGGGCTGTGCTCGTATATAACCATACAAAAAGAAAACTCAAGCTGTCTTAAAACCTTTAGTAAAAATATTGCTCATATATGTGCCAGAGATTGGCCTCTGAACTGATATTTCACAGTCATGCCTCTCAAAACGTAGAAAATGAGAAGTAGCGTAACTTTGGGGAAGGGGGATTCCGCATGTGATCTACACTAAGATAACCGAATGACACAGGTGCAGTGAGTGATATTGATTAAATACTCGCATACACCCTAAGCAGGGTCAGTCGATCTATGCTCCGACCTGGACCTAGCTATTGCCGTTGTAAGAAAGTGTCATATTGCTATTGAATAATATCAGAATAGAAACTATGCAATGCACATGTGTAACGATATCAAATGTAGTGCTTAACGGTTACAAACGTTAACAGGAAATATATGCTATTTTCGCCTTCCTCCGATGCTCCAAAAATTAGATAGGAGCAAACCCTAGTGAGCAGTTTGACCCGTACCTGGCCCGTTTGAAATCACTGCTCTACAGCGTTTATCAAATGTAGAACTTAGAATGCAACTGAGACTCTTACATCTGTAATCACTTGTAATTAGTGCCCAAAGTAGTTTTGCCTCAGAAAAGAAATTGGATTTAGCATTTATTAAAGTAATCAGTGAGCTTAATATCAGGGGTATGAAATCACTTGAGCTTCAGCATGGCATCAGATGAGAATAGCTGTGGACTCGCATGAAAAGCATTATTGTAGCGATCTAAAAATAGTTGTGTTAAGCATAGTAAAAACTAGAATTCTTCAGAGGGAAAGAAGCAACGGAAGAGGAGAAAATTTGATAAAGTAGCAGCAAAGGAGAGGAAATAAATCTTAAGTGCTAATCTATGAATCAGGAGGATTTTAATGTGAGTTAGGCATTATTTGTACCTATTGTTTTCTCATTCTTTGCAATTTCAGCATTTTCTTTTCTATAAAATGCTCTTTCAATAGCATTTTTTGTGACAGAATAATGAAATTAATTACACAAGCTCATAGATGAATGATGAAAAAAGTTTGCTTTGGGTTTTACTGTGAGTAGTCCGTAAGTATTTGTTTATAAAGTTTAGCATAAAGGTTTGCAATTTTGATGTAAAAAATATATATTATAGACACCTAACTACTATATCCAAATAAAATCCAGGAAAAATTTAAGTATACGTATGCTAAACTTGGTAATAACAAAATAACAAGATGAAAAAATCAATTTTTAGTGGCAAGGGCTTTTTTGTGACTTAGTTAAACTATAATGCAAACCTATTGAACCATAAAGACTACAATAGTGATCTTTGAATTTAATAAAGACTCGTGATGCTGCTTGAATATCAAAAGGCAAAAGTAGGTACTACAGGGAACATCTATGACGTCGTTTTCTGAATGAGCTCTCCTATCATTGTGTGAAGCGACAACGCTTTGCTTTCAATATTGACAAACGCGATTGTCTACATAAATAGCATTTGGTGAACACCAGCACTTCGTTCCAAAATAAATATTTAAACGTGTCCATCGCATCCCAAAGACAAATAAGTTTTAAATGGCTGCAGAAGCACTAGCATTGGGATAAGAGAATGACGCCTACACGTGAAGGAGAACAAAGGAGCAAGAAGACCTACAAGGTTCAGTGGAGCGTAGTGCTGAAGAGGTCAACGGCCCATCAAGCTTGATGGCTGCAGGGCATCTTTCCTTCTCTTCCTTTCCTAAACTATGTCAGCCATAATCAGAAACATTAAGGGAGATTATTCACTTCTCTTACTAGAGCTTCAGTCGTGCAGTATGCAATATTTCGTGTTGAGAGAAACAGGTTTATTCTCTTCTGCAATATTTTACTCTGCTAAGTTTCTTCCATATAGAAACTACTTAAATGTATTTTGCGAAAATAGGACCACCTCCATGATCTAGTGGTAGCGATTTTGACCAATAATCCGGAGATTCTGAGTTCGATTTCCTGTCAGGTCAAGCTGTCTGGATAAGAGATTATTATTTTTTTTCCCGGAGTTCTTCCTTACCCTAAGAAGATAAATGCTAGGATAGCCTTAAGGCACCATAAAATCCGTACTCATTAATTCATTTCATGTATCTTTATAGACTATATACTCATATGTTTTAAGGATCCTACTGGTGCACCATTACATATCTCCACTGGGACAAGGTAGTGGCGCTTGGCCTCAAAGGTCCGTTACAATACCATGCCAGGAGTAAAGCCCACAAAGTTTGAGAACAATTGGCTGACATTGGAGGAAAAAAATTGCGAAAATAGTTATGTACATAGAGACCTCAGCGCCTAGTAATGTGATTGGCTCTTGCCTTCCGAGTTGCACTCATCATAATATATTGTAGTATTTAATCCAGTAATAATTCAATAGCTTGTCTGGGTGGGTTAATAGTAACGTAAATTATTCTTCGTAACTTTCTCGCTCTGTCGTTTCTTACAACTCCTTAATATTAACAACTATAAGTTAAGCTGCTAAAATTCTCTTCAAAATGTAAACAATCCTCCAATGACACTACATGTTAGCTTATAAACAATGAAACAGCAGTCTTTTTCAGAAACTCTTCTTTTGGAAATTACATCAAATACAAACAAATACGAGGGCTGGAGTTCGATTCAAAAGGCGGTAGCACTATATCGTTTTCAATTGACAACGTGGGGTAGGGACTGTTGGGGGATGATTACAAGTTGTAAACAGTTAAGAAGCTCAGTTTGTGTTTGAGAGCTATTTTCCTACTTAAATTTGTAAGCAAGCGTTCAAAGCGAAAAAACATGAATTTTGTGTATTATAAGATTAATTTTTGAAAAGTGCAAGGCCCGCAGCAACTAAGACGAAGCTGAACAAACATTACGGCGAATCTGCAGCTTGGTTTCACGATCGTGTGTAAACTGTTTGGTTTTTTTTTTTTTTTATTTTATTGTTTTATTTAAGGACGCTCTTTAACAGCTCAGGTCATCAGCGTCCCATTCAACTCAGGGCGTGAAACGGCCGACAAATTTTGCTCGGAGGCCTCTCTTTCAGGCTTGAGGTTCTTTTTCGTGCCGTAAATGTAGGACACGGGACCCACGGCTTTACTTCCCTTCCGAAGGAAGCCATACTTAGGATTTTTACGCCCGAAAAAATCCATCGGTCCTGGCCGGGTTCGAACCCGCAATCTTGGGTGTAGGAGGCTAGTATGATAACCACTACACCACCAGAACCGACAAAACTGTTTGGTGAGTTTAGATGTGACCGAAAGAGTACAAGCGATATGCGCTGTTCCGGACGTTCTGTGAGGTGACTCCCGAAATTATTGAAAAAAAAAAAAAAATCCAGGTGATGCTGAGCGATTGGAGACTGAAGGTGCGGAAAATTGCTGAAATAGTGCACATTTCTGTAGATACATTGCACAATTATTTTCAAAAGGAAATGCTATCGCCGAGGTAGGTGCCGTGTTTGTTAAAAATTTAGCAGAAAAGAGTACGAGTTTAGGCAAGATACTGGAAAATAAAAGTTAATTTCTGAGACGTATGTGAAAGTATGCGAAATATGCATCCATCACTACATGCTAAACGGAGGGTTTCGACAGGAGAAAGGTAACAACAATCATCTGAGTAGGAAAGCAGATGACGGCTGAGTTTTGGGATTGCCATTGAGTAATTTTAATTGATTTATTGGAACAGGAAAAAACTATAACCGGTGAATATTACGCTACCCTACTACTGGAGCAAATATACAAGGCGATCAAGAAGAATCCTTCTCATTTGCCGAGAAAAAGATCCTGATCCACGAAGTCCGCGATTGTGAACCCAAATGGATTTCATGTATGAGTTCCTTCCTCATTTCCTACTCTCCGAAACTCGCATTAAATGTAGAGGCTGTCGCCGAAACTATCGTATTTTGCAGAGATGAAGAAACCGCATTTTATGGGTGGGGTAAAATCCTTCGGAAGGGAAGTAAATCCGTGGGTCCCGTGTCGCACATTTACGGCACATAAAAGAACCTCAAGCCTGAAAGAAGTGGTTTCTGAGCAAAATTTATCAACCGCTTCATGCCCTGAATTGAATAGGATGCTGATGACCTGAGATGTTGAAGAGCGTTCGTAATCAACAGCAAATCTAGGGAAATGGGAACGAACATGAGCAGCAGGTCATTATGAGAAATTGGTAGGTTTACAGGTTGCAACATCATTATATATTTTATTTCTTATAATATGAATGTTGGTAGCTCCACTTCTGTTCTCCGAAGGTTATATTCGCGCGCATCCATAGCTGTGTTACTGTTGTAAAGTATGCGATAGTCGATTAGCGAAATTTTAGCGATTGAAACCGCCACGGGTGACCTAGGTCCTCAAGATGCGGACTTGTGAGCGAGAGGTCTGAGGTTCGATTGTTATTAGGACCGTCCTTCCTGAGGTTTTTCCAGTTTTTTCTCAATTCTCATAAATGGCAAGTGCCGAGGAGGTACTCTAAAATTAGGCCTGGAACGCTTCCTTCTTTAAAAAAATCATTTTTCAGTTTATCGTGACGCTTCAGTAGTTAAAACGTGCGTTCAACACTATCCAAAATAGTAGTTTGATGAATGTGCTGTTATTTTATGGTAAAAATATGTTTTGCGAAAGTTTGAGATTCATAATAAGGGGGAAATGGCCAACTACCGTATTTGCGCGAATTTAATGCCTCATTGAATGCAATGCGCATTCCAAAAGTGAAACTTGATATCATTAAAAAATGTAGGCATAATGTAGTGCGGCATCGTAAGATGGGTCCGCCCGCTTCATAAAACGAAAACACAGAATTTACAAGAGGACTATTGTTAACATCTAGGAGAACATACGACAAAATTCATCGTTCGTCTGTTGCAGTTGGCGTAGATCAAAGAAGAAAAAAACTATTTATGGTGTCACTAGTAAAGAAATTTTCTGAACAATCTTGCCCGCAATCATTTTAATTTTTATTGCTTTTCCTGGGTAGCTTTCATGTACGAAAGTTTTTTTTTTTTTTTTTTTTTTTTTTTTTCAATGTCAGGATGTCTTCCTTCCAGAGGACCGATGGATTTCTTCCTACTAGCTTTTAGTTGCAAATAATGTCAATTTCTGTTTCCGCCACAAGTGAATGTTGCTCTCAGCTTACTATCTGCTACCATTTTTTTTCCAGCACATAGAATTGCTTTACATTTAAAGTAGCATCATTAGATGTTCTCTGTTTGGCCTCAATTTCGTGTCTACCTACTATTCAAATGCTCTACGCAATAATAGGCCGACAATAAATGTAAGAAGTCGAGAATTCCAGCAATACATGATGATAAACGATAAATTCGAATGACGTTACCAGCGAACTACGGAACGTATTTGCACTCGAATTTAATATGCAGAATACCGCATTTTGACGAAAAAATGCACTTCGTATTCGAACAAATACGGTTATTTCGATATTCGAATAATAACCAAGTCACGTTTGTTACTTTCCGAACACACACTGTCCCATGCTAAGTGCGGTAACATGTACATGTACATCTACATCCGTCTTATGTTTCTATATTAAAATGTATGATAAATTGAAAAGTGAAAGAAACGACGTGGGCCTAAATTGGGCATTTAAAAAATAAGTTTACCACAGCTAATTTATCTTTGGGTAAAAAAAAAATCTTTATTACATTTAATCGTATTAATTTAAGATGGAACATGGCACCATCAAAAATGCTCTACACAGGCCATGCAAAAGCTCTCGACGCCCTGAAGACAGGTTGTTTTTACTGAGAGCCATACATGTTTTGTTTACATTGTTTCTCGGCAAACTCTTTGCAGATATTTGCCTAGTGATACTCTTATTTTACAATGAAAAAACTAGGCTAATAGCCCGAACTAAGAGACCCAGAAGAAAAATCACATATTAAATACTGTTCCAAACTAAATCGCATGTGAGGGTCTTACGGTCATGTGCACCATGCTCAATCAAATCCATGGTGATCGAAGATTACTGAAACGTAATCAAACGTTGACCGCGGTGAAATTGTAGTTGCGGTGCATCAGAGTTAATTCTCGTTTAAAATACCGCCATCACCTGACCGGGCGCTAGGTTGCTACACAATCACGATTCTACGATAATTACTTAAAGAAAAGTTTATAACTTTATAGCCAAAAAAGGTTTGCAGTGCAATTACAATCTCCTTGTCTATATCGCTTTGTTTTTGTTTTATATTAGATTACCATATGTAAGTAAACGAAAAAGGAAAACAATTGTCTCCAAATTTTTCTCAGCATGAGACAGACACTCCGTTCGAATAAGCTATCTCGTATTCCAATAAACTGGAAAATAAAAAGATTGATTCATGTTCTTTAAAGGAAAGGAGGAGACATGGAATGAATTTAGTCATGCATTTCAACATGACACCAAGCGAGTGCTAACTACCAAATAAATAAATGAATAGCTATTTGTTAAAATAACATGAGTTATGAAGTGTAAAATTCTACTCATGGTTGAAACAGGGTGAATACGGTTAGTAGGAAATTCTAACCTCTCAGTCATTTCATTTACTAGCCACCACACTGTATCCTTTGATAGCCGGAACATTTCTTCAAATTTTCTGTCCTCATACTCTTCTAAATGGTCACCTCTTTCTACAATGACCGGTTTTGACTGGTCCCGATTTATATTATCTCGTCCTCAATACCTTCAAGAAAATCGAAAAGGGGGTCGATTTTGTGTAACTTGATCCGCGGTCAAAGTTGATCATAATCAACTACCTCGTTTAACTTTGATTGTTGTAGATGCACTGAAAAATCGCTACACGAGTCCCACATGGAGGAAGTTTTACTAAAGGTCACCATAGTGAAAAATGACGTATGGTGTGAATAGTGCAATGAATGTTTTCACAAACTTTGTTTTGATAATTCTGGAGATAAGATTTTATTGTGGATACTGTCAGTAAAATAAAAGTTTTAATTTCTGTCAACAGAGTTCCACAGTTGAAAAGTTTTATGTTGTTCACTACTAATTCAATTAAAAAACTTTAATGGTGTATTTTGAACTTTCATATTTAATTTTTTAATAATACACAAATGCCAAACTATTCCTAAAACTTGCTTCTGTTACACCGACTGAATGAGTATTATAGTTGCTATAGATTTTAATTATTTAAAGAACAGTATTCAAGAAATTAACTTCTCGAACTGAATATCAACAGACGCACTATGGAATGTTTATTTTTTAAATACTTGTTTTATGCAAATAAGCTCTAGCACATTTAATTTGCACTAATTGCCCTATATACTGGAAATATATTCCATCATTCGCTAATCCTCCAATAATAGTATTCAAACAAATTGTTTAATTCGAAAATGAAGAAACCACAAAAAAAAAAAGTTAGGAAAATTTAAGCATATGGTGTTAGAACTAACGAATTAAGCATTTACATTGTACATTAAAATTAGTATGAAATAATTTCCTCAGCTGTGTTCACGTCTATCCTTCTCATTATATAAACTATAGAGCCCTCATTTGGACGCGTGGCCGGCTTAACGGAGAATTGCTTGGCACAGGGAAGCACTCTATTTGCGGCGGAGTCCGATATTCATAGCCCCTCAAATCCCAGGGCATAATTTCTACACTAATTTTTGGCCATATAATGGCATTTGGTGTAGAAGATCGGGATTGTCTGCACTCCAGTATCCATTGTTTTGTGTCGCTACATGACCATGTAAATAAAAACCATGCTTCGTCCGTAGAAAAATAATAATTAAATAAATAAATGCGGGTCAATAAGCGAACGTTAACATTCTCCAACACCCAATTGCACAAATTAACTCTACTCACATTATCGCGTGGTTGCAATTCCTAAACTACAGTTGTCTTATAGGTTTTTAATTTTAAACGTTTAGTGGCATTCCAAGCCGAAGTTTGTGAAATTCCCGGTATCTCTGGAAGTTTTCTCAGATATTTTTTGGACGTCGTTCCAACTGTTACCCAATGTCATCGAGTTTTTTCCTCTGTAAGAACAAAGGCGTTTTACTTTCGGTTTCTTATCAAGAACATATCCCGTCTCCTAAATCTTTCTCTGTGAAGCGCATGAAAAGTTGAAAATCTGTCTATAAATAGTCGTCTCACTTTTCTAGAAGAATTTGTTGTAACATAGAAATCATACATGAAGTTTCTGTGTACTAAAGTATATGGACTTTTGGCATTATAACAGCACTACACACTATAACAATGAAACAGTTCAACTCCTGTACAGCACAAAGACTTCGCTCAGCACACGCACAGGAGGGAAATTGGAAGGGAAATAGAATCGGTTAGAAACAGGTCAGACAAATCACCATTAAGCCGGCCACGTGTCCAATTGAAGACGCTGTAATATTTCTATAATAATCAGTATTTGCACACTGAGTGGTAAAAAATTTACAAAATAAAGTTCCAATTGAAGACCCTCTAATATTTCTTTGTTTCAAATTGAACTTAAGCCAGATTAAACTATCTTCATAATGCTTACAGGTTTGCTTTTCGTACTCACATCTGTCTATTAACGAACCTCATCAACATTAATTCCCCATTTTTTAAAATGTTAAATAGATAAACACAAACTTACGATGTAGCTTTATTAATCAGTTGTTCTGACAACTGACTTGTCCTTCTGCAACAATGGAGGTGGGCTTTATTGTTAGAGCAATTAAGCGTCTCACTGCAAATAACCCCGATTTCTCCACGTGCAAACATGCTACATAGTAGCATAATCGTAACTAATTAATTTATATGTTACAAATAGTTTTTTTTTATTTGGTTTAATTATGGACGCTCTTTAACATCTCAGGTCATCAGCGTCCCATTCAATTCAAGGCGTGAAAGTGCGAAAGACCTGCGAGTGATATTTATTACGACTATTTCACGAATCAAATATGAATTTAAATATAATTCCCGTAAATTTGCTTACAACATTGTAATAATTGTACATTTATATTATGAATACTTAATCTTTCTATGCCAGACGAATGTCGATTGTCAGTAATGCCAATAGAGAAGAGTCAAATACGAGTTTGGGATCATATCATGAATACAATTAAAGTAATATATATTTGAAATTCGTGCACGGATTATTAACAATTGTATAAAATGTTATACATACGTATGAATATCTTCCTATTCAGAAACCGTGAAAATGAAATAAGACGAAAGTCGACTATTACAGTCGCTACCGTTTTACTAATACCAACTGAGAAAAACAAAAGAGAAGCCGTTTTACCATATTAATTAACGTGCTTATTAAGATTTATGATTGCTTAAGCAGATATTGGCTGCATAAGCAAAAATAATTGCTTGAGTGAATACACATTAAGTTACTTAAATTTACAATTACTGAAAAGTGGTCAGTGATGCGTGGTCTGGAGGTATAGAGTTGGCTACACTGAGTACAAGACAAATGTACGTCGCGTGATAAAACGGATTTGATAATTTTTTCGATAATTTCACTGCGATATCCGGCTGTGATTGGTCCAAATTCAAAAGGTTGTTGCATTTCATTGGTTGATTTTAAAATGACGTCACTAAGTGAAATAGTCGATGGTATTTAGTGTTTTAATCAGTTCAAGTGAACTTTTAGGGAGTAAGATTATAGTCGCATCATAAAGCGGGAAGGGTAGGAGAGCAGCAGTGGCTTGCTAACAGGAAGAATGCTTTCACAACTACAAGTGGGAAGATCTCAATTGGACATGTTATTGAACCCTTTCCCTCTTTACACGCCGCTATTTATGCTGGCTCAGACATTACGAGTCTCCATCTCCTAAACAAGTTTTTTTTTCTCGTAATTGTGTCAAGGTCTCAAAAGAGTAGATAATTATCGACGTACACACTGTGAAACGTAACACGTTCAGTCTCTAAACTCTACATTCACAAAGGACTAATTCCAATTACACTCAGCTCCCTTTTACCGCGCGGTCTCTGTATCCAACGTCCCAGTCAAACGGACGTTTTGGGGAAACATTCAAAACAAAGCCTTATTTCAAGTAGCAAAACTTGGAACCCTATTCTGATTTAACCTGTTTGCAAGCATGAGAGTATTTCAACCAAAATTAAGGAGTCATCCCTAATAGTGTATTTTTAAAGCCTGTTTTTGCATTATATTGTAAATCAGTAGGTTTGTGTTTCATCTCTTAATTACAAATTAAATGCAACAGTTCAAAAAAAATCTTCTTTTCCTTTATTTATTTATTTTAGAACCCATATCATTAGCTTAAAATATGTTACACTCCAAAAACTGCTCTAAATTAGCCTCTATTTTAGATACACCGAAAGGACAAATGAAATAGTAGAAAATGTTTTTGCTTGATGGTTATTTGATAATGTTCCTCCGGGGGACCTTCATGATTAACAGAAAAGAATGGATTGCGCTTTTTATCGTCGCTTTAAGACCAGCGCGAAAGCGGCACATCATAGCAAACGTTCACCTTTTCTGCTTTTCGTTGATATCAACGACAATATAATGTAACCATGCTTCTTAATGTCTTTATCTGCTTAAATAATCTTTCAGTTACTTTTTCTTTTTAAAATTTGAAGGAAATTGTTCTTGAATGATAATTCTCAATGTTCAGGCTTACAAGTGCTTAATAGCTTAATAAAATTCCCTTCTCCTTTTGTTTAGTTCTATTAACCTCAAGAACTTTTCAACATTTCCCCTCTCTGAGAAAGCTATCCCAAAGTTGTCCTATATACTTATGTAACTACTCAACGTTTCTTTTGAGCTCGACAGACATACCGTCAACTTCTGGATCATAAAAGTTAAAAAAAAAAGTTAAGACTTATTATTAATTAATATACGAATTATTTTAATTCAAAAGACCAGAATATGCTCCGTATGCAAACGTCAGTCCTAGTGGTTTAGTGATAACCTATTTGCCTAGTCGCGGGTTCAATCCCGGCCATGGTCAATGGACATTTAGGGGATAAAAATCCTTAGTATGGCTTCCTCAGAAAGCAAAGATCTCGTGTCGTAGATTTACACCATGTAAAAGAACCTCGAAACTGAAACAAGTGGCCTCTGAGAAAAATTTATTGACGTTAAATTAAACGCTGATGACCTGAGATATTAAACAGCGCACTTAAATAAACCAAAAATATAAAGTAATATGTAAAGACTGATTCGTTACTTTTAAAAAGCAACATAGGTACTTCTTATATTACAAAAGTATTAAGCACTTTGTCAAAGTTTTCAAAGCACCAGAGACATCTAAGGTGGGAAAGAAAAACAATGAAGAGTCCCTGATTACAATACCCTTCCTGATCGCAACACAGTTTCCTGTTTTGATATTTTTCCAAAAGCTACTTTTAAAAGTTTTAAGAACCTTTCCTTTAGGCTTTCTATTCATAATGAAATAGGAAAAGATAAATCCATACAACTTGACAAATGCTTAACTGGGCCAGTAAAAGCAAATAATACATGATGATACATCCTTACCAATAGAAGATAAGATAAAGCAAAGAACGATAACACTTTCACCGCAAAAGCAAATATTCCAGAAAGTGCGAAAGAAAACCAGTAAAAACTTTTGTCCCATACGGTAACTGCATTTTGAATACAGAAGCAACAAACCGTACTTGCAGTTTGAACTAAACAGCTATCACAGGATTGAACAACGCGATATACAACAATTAATAAAACTCCAACAGATAGAGAAAAGTTATTTCAAAATTTTCCGCCCATAATCTCTTTTACCAAGTTTATTTATGAAACAGAGTTAGTTCCCCTTTACCATGTATATCTATGCCACCTATTTGGTTAACTATTCTTCACATTCAGGTCTTCTGTTCACAACCTTGAGATCTGATGTAAGACCCCTCTCAAATCGTTCCCCTGTTATGAGCACACATGAAGCACATATGCTTCTACTATCACTTTAACAATCTGAATGAAAAATAATTACTTATATAGCTATATATCTGTTTGTGACCAATTATTAGCGAAACATTTTTGATCCTATATTGGTGAGAATGGAGGATAAGTCGGGACCTCTGCGACAAATTCAGAGAGAAGATCTCAAATTTGAAACATTTTTTGTTAAATGATCCGTTCCCTGGCGCGACGTTTAGGAACTTGGGCCATTTAGCGATAATTATGACATGATCCTGTTATTACTATACAAATAACCCTAGTACAAATTACATCCATTACACCGTCATAACAGTGCCTGTCGAACTTTACCGAACATTTCAAACCCGTGTCGCATTTGATCAAAAGCAGCGAATATCCATTAAATTTGCCTTGTATCAAGTGAGATCCTGTGCAGGATACTCTTTATATGCCACCAAAGAAAAGATTTAGAGGGGTTTAAGTCAGGTAAACGTTTCCTTAGCCTCCCCGTTAACACACTATAGCATTCAAATTGAGGAAAGCATAGGCGTTCATTCTCAATGGATGGTTACATTCAACTGCATACGCAATTACACACAAAGGTACATGGCGAGGACAAGGGTACGTCACGTGATTTAACATTGTAACCAGTACACATAACAAACAGGGGTGCACTACTTATAAACGACATGCCAAAGGAAATAAATTATTTAAAGAAGATAAGTTTCTCATTAAGAGATCTCTCTCTTTCCTGAATTTGTCACAAAGCTCCTGATTCGCTCGGTATATTTGCGGAGCTCTCCCATAGATTTATTTATTTATTTATTTCCAAAACGGATCAAACATTTTGTACCAGCTCTATCACATAAAACTCTTCTCCTTACAAAGGCTCAAATACATCTTCCTTAAACCTTCATTTGTCATCCAGTTTTTTAAACTGTACATATTTTGCTTTGGAATTCTGCATCTGCTAATATATTGAAAATCAATTTTATTGCATTATGGCAGCCTAATGCTACTAAAAAAGTAGCACTTGAGACAAAATCACCAACATTTATTTTTCAATGATATAGTGTCGATCTATCATTAAATTTTCGTAGGTCCTAGTGATGTAGTGGTAACTATACTTGCCTTCTAAGCCCAAGGTCGCGGGTTCAAACCCGGCTAGGATCGTTGGATTTTTTCGAGCGTAGAAATCGTTAGTAAGGCTTCCTTCTGAAGGGAAGTAAAGCCGTGGGTCCCGTGTCGTACATTTATGGCACGATAAAGAACCTCAAGCCTGAAAGAAGAGGCCTCTGGGCAAAATTTGTCGATCATTTCACGCCCTGAACAGAATGGGACGCTGATGACCTGAGATGTTAAAGAGCGTCCTTAAATAAACAAATTAAAAAAAAAAAAAATTTTCGTCACTTCAAAAATTAACTTATACGACCCCATATGGTTTAACACCAATCTGTGTAAAAACAGCACATAACTCTAAAAACAAATATTTTCTCTCACAGGGTATATCTATTGTCATGAAATACTTGCAAGTAAATTGATCTATCTATACCAATTTATTAAATTATCAAATTTCTTAAAATATTCCTAATATATTTCAACTGAACATGAATAGGAAAAATTTCTCTATATTTATATAGGTTTAGGGAAACTTTAAATTAAAATTCAGAGCAAAGAACTTTTTAATGCAGGATATTTTGGTTGACATGTTTATTTGGAAAGAGGTATATAATATATTACATATTGTTGTTGCTTTGGTAGAAATGAATAAGTTCAAATTTTGTTTTTGATACATAACAATTTTAGTGATTTCTGCTAGACTAAAAGACGTAAAATGTGGATTTAATGAGAATACAAGGTATCTGTTCATAAAAACTACACAAAGTACCTCACGAGTTCTGTCAAACTTAAAGCTCACCCTCCTGAAAACAATAGTTTTAATATTTCTAAACAGCCAATTTTGAACTTTTGTGACTTCTGCCAAAATGATGTCAATATGAACTGTAATTAAGCAAAATATAATTAGGAAAAGATGCTGAATGAGGGTCCAACCTATATTACTGTGATGTAGGGGTAGCCATCTATAGGGATCTAAGCTAGCAGTAAATGTTGCCAACATAATTGTTTTAATGTAAAAACAGGAGTTACATATAGAAAAGAACAAGAATGGGATATAAATGCATGAACAAAGAAATATATACTTGTTAAAGGAACTGGTAACAGCACAATGAAAATAAAGCTGGAAAACACAACTTAGTCTTTTTCATATTTCAATCAAGTTAAAAATTAAGCACATAAACTTAAACCTAAGCTTACTATCTAAATTTTTTCCATACTAATAGAATTTAAAGCAAATAAAAATAAACTATATCCATATGCTACCTCCATTTTTCCTATATCAGTACAATAAATGTAAAACCAGAGATTGTTACAAGAATGCAATTCCCCATTTAATATAGGCAACACTTTACTCATAAATACAAGCTGTAGCTTATCTCTGGTGCAAACAGACTTTAATATTTGAGCAAAGTTTGTTCATATTTTTGCATACTATGAAAGTTTGGGGATTCCAAGATATTAATAAACAGTATGTTCAATTTCCTGTGTAGGAAGTGTGATAAAACTTTCATATACGTAGATTTTAAGCATTATATTAAGCAAAACTTAAATCTGATGTAAAAAAATTATTAGTATGGTTATAATTTAGCTAGATATGTTTTTCATACCTCAATGGTACCAAAGTCTAGACGAACATCAGTGATTATTGGATTCAAGACTCCTGTCTTTTGTATTAAAAAACATTCCCTAAGTTAATTGTACTACTTTAAATGGCTGAATTTTCATTATTTTTACTTTAGCATTCTGTATATCTGCAATAATGAGAAATATTGAATGTATAGGAATAATCAAATACAACTGTGTATGAAATCATCTTGGGCAAGCTGCCCTTTAAAATCTTAGATGGGAGAAGTAAAGTGAAATTGTTACAAGGGGTTTGAATCCAGTTTTACTGAGCGAGAGTCAATGACATTGCCAGAAGCTGGATTTCAATTTTGGAAGCAGTACATTTTAAGGTTTAAAATAATTTTTATTATTCATTTTAATAATAACGCATGTAAGCTCAAAGACAAACCTAAATATCTAAAGAGAGTAAATTCTAGCAACATCCAAATGTAGTTCATGGAACTAGAGGCAGCAAATAAAATAAAAAGAACAAATGAACTAATGTCTTCGCTCCTAACACACTAAGTTGCAAGGGGATATTTAGTGACTTTTGCAGGATCATCTATAACACATGTCCCACCCCCACCCCCCTCAAAATAAGTCACAGCTTAAGAGTTTTGTAAGCCTGAAACCGTGGTTGTTAGAAACATCTTCACATAAATATATTTCTTTTTTTAGATTACCCAGCATATATTGGCATCACACCCAGGGACTTTGTTATAAAAGCTGTGTAACTTACTGCAATTTGACAGCGTAATATTTTAGATTGTGCTATTATTTCAATAGTGATGTAAAAAATGATCCTGATGTATGGAACTTGCAGACAGCCCTTTGAAAACTTGGACAAGTTCCATGAACAAACTGAAGACATGTCACCTTTAGTATTGTTAAGATATACTATAGACCAGAACAGTATTTGCTGTTATTCAAGAGAGAACTGACCTAATTAACCATTTATTCAAAAATGCTTATTTTGTCAGTTATTATCAAAGTAATTTCTCTAGCAATGCCATACTGATCATCAAGCAATGTGATACACTTAGCTTGCTAACAATGCCCCTACACAAGTTAGCAAATTTACGATATTCTAAAAATTATCTTTAATCCAAATTGTGTATATTAATCACATTTCCAACATTTATGGTTTTCAAGTTACAGACCTCTCCAAATTCTGTCTACTGAAAACTGATATGTACTATTCATAAACATTACTCCATCTGTACTTGTGTCGGGGAGGAACAACAGAGATTAGACACTCTGACTAGACATGAACAGAGATAGAAAGAATAAGATGTGTACAATGAAGCAAACACAAATTCTATTTGTCCTACCATGGCCACAGTGTCTTATCAATACAGCAGTTTCATTTATAATAAAATTACTATGGCTTGAAAAGCCTTCATACAACTATTTATTGGTCATTTTATTTATTAATAATAGAAATAGCAAGCTGAACTGAACAGATATTTTGAAAACCATTTACAAATAAGGAGCAATGGTCTTGCTCCTACGGTCAACATGCATGTGCATCTGTTGACATTGCATCTCAGCTTTCAGAGAAGAGACTAAAGATTTTAAGGGGTGGATATATATGTATGTTTGTGTATATATATTTTTTAAATAAAAAGTCCTTCTAGGATCTTGGAAAGAAACTACACCATGACTAAAACAAAACTTTGAAGCACAAAGTCAGAAACTTTTAACAGTCAAAGAATAAAAGACAAAGGTAGTACTTACCAGCTGAAATAAAACTTGCTCAGAAAAAATCTGCAAGTGTAATGATATAGTCTTATAAAATGTATATAACACAGAGCATTTACCATTATCTACTGCTGACAAACTTACCACTGTCTGGTAAAATAAAACTTCTGCAGGCAGCATTAAGATGTGATTGAATTTTGATGGCTAATAATGTAACAATATATTCTAGGGAATGTACTAGTAACTAGTGTGACATATTAATATTTGAAAATGTTTGGATACTGCTACATATGAAGTACCATTAAATTTTATTCAATATGAAAAAACATATAGAGACTGCAGTTCCTAAGCTCAGCTCTGCCCTGCTTTACTTTGAAAAGTTTGCATAATTTTGTGAACCAAAAATACAACATTTGTATAACTGTATACTTTCATAATAAAAAACAATTGACTAAATTCACCACAAGGAAAGTTCATCATACCAAATTATTGCAGCTAGAAATTGATTGTAAATTAAAGTAAAAGAAACATTTACAGACTGCAGTTCCTAAGCTCAGTTCTGTCTGGTTTACTTTGAAAAGTTTACATAATTTTGTGAACCAAAAATAAATAAGATTTGTATAACTATATTTTCATTACACGACAAAAACAAGCAGGTATCAAAATTGACTAATTTCATCACAAGGAAAGTTCATCACACCAAACTCTTGTGACCAGAAATTGATCGGAAATTAAACTGAAGAAACATATTGGGACTACAGTTACTAAGCTCAACTCTGCCTGCATTACTTTGAGAAGTTTGGATAATATTGTGAGCCAAAATGTATTATGATTTGTATAAGTGAATATTTTCATTAGAAAAGATTTTTAGAATAGTTCTATCCACAGTAAGATGTTGATTATTCTTACTCTTACTAGAAGAGTACATTCTCTCATGAGCTTTGCTGCCGACAAATCTGTTAACTTTAAAATGAACCTTTGATGTACTTAATTACAATATTAGACATAGAGAAGAATAAATTAAAGACATTTATAAATAAATACTCATGCCTTCTTATAATATGGAAGAATATTTTAATTCCCGGCACAATTTGATTAAAGAATTTATCATGCTATTAGCCTAAGTCAGTAATTCCTAAAATGGTGGAGGGTCTTTTATTAAGTTATAAATAATGGTTACAAAGATGCATTGCTTATTATTTTATATAACTCCCTATATTTATCAGATCCCAAGGTAGGTATCGATAATAGACAAAACGGTGGAATGTGTTAATTTCGTCACATTATTAATATGCAGTTACCTGGCTTATAGTAGGAAGTAAATCAACAGTAGCATGTAACAACTTTTGAACTTTTATTAAGTTAATATTGATTTAGTGAAATCACACCAGAAACTTGTTTAATAGAGTGTTAGAACCACATGGATTTGCTCTTGTATGTCTATTATGGTAGTGCACGGCATAACACAATATTTACATTTCCTAAACAGCAGTAATTAAGGATAAAGAGTATACATCATGCAAATTTTGAAGCTAATGATGAAACTGTAGTGTTTATTAAATTTATCGTATCAAACTTTGTGGTTATGGAGGACATTTTCCCACCAAATTTCTCTAATCTACCATTGTATGCGACAGTGTGGGTTAGGAGAGAGAGAGAGAAATATCTGAAAATGCATATGAAGGAGGATATGGATCGAGATGATGAGAGTTTTGGTGAGCCTGATGTTATAACATGTTTCCACTCATCTGTAAGTGAGGTTATGCAAAGAGAGGTACACTAGTATTAAATAAGTTCATGCTGCTGCTATTGAACACATGGTTTTGTTTATTTGGCTCATTACAATTAAGTTGGTTTATTACAGTAGCTTATAGTTGGAAGTAAATAAACAACAGTGTGTTACTTATTTAGTTTTTTATCAAGTTAATATTCATTTAGTGAAATCACACCAGGAACTTGTGTAATAGAAAATATTTAGTACAACATAGTTTACTCTTATATGCCTTAATTATGGCAGGGCACTGCATAATATCATATTTACATTTCCTAAATAGCAGTAATTAAAGGAGTTGATAAAGAGTATTGCAAGTTTTGAATCTAATAATGAAACTGTAGTGTGTATTAAACATTCTTACTAAATTTGTGGTTAGGAAGGACATTATCTTGTATAATTTACTTTAATCTACTTTCTTATGTGACAGTGAGGGTTAATGAAAAGGAAAGATCCATAAAAACAAATGAATTGGGTTTTGAGCGAGATGAAGAGGTAATGCACACACAATAGACATTCATGCAGAAACCTATTTAGGAAATTTGAAATTTTAACTCTTCCTTGCGAATATATTTTATCCCTCATGAACTTTTATATAAGAAATAAACAAAAATTTGTTCAAAATCAAAATATACATGACAAGAATACTAGACAAAAAGCAAATCTACATTGCCCAATTTCAGCACTTTCATGCCATCAAAAAGGCATTTATTATGAGTGCATTTTAGTATACAATGCTCTTTCCTCTAGCCTAAAAGCCTTAATAAACAATGACAATTCCTTTAAATCTGCTCTTAGAAAATACCTATGTAAAAAGGCCTATTATTCTGCAAAGGAATATATGAGTGACAATAGTATACTGCACAACATATCAATGTATATGTAAATATGTATTAATAAAAGTTGTATGATTGATTTGTCTGTTTTTGGTGTTCGTTGAGTTGTTCTGTTCTTTTTATTTTTATTGTAATTATTTATGTAGATGTAAACAAATTTTGTAAATACAGATTGAAAACTACTGTGGTATTTGTATATGACAAGTTCAATGTTCGTAGGTCTCTGTGGCTGCTTCACGAACTCACTGAATGCTCCGAGAACTAAACTAAATGCACAATTGGCTTTACCATTATCTTGAAATTAATAATATTCTAGTTAATGATTAGTTTAGTTTTATGAACGGAATTTCAATAAAAAATACAATCTTTAAACTCACTAATGAAATTTTCACCACATTAAATGAAAGAATATATGTAGAAGAAATATTTTTTATTAAGGGTTTTGATTGTGTCAATCATGAAATTCTGACAGATAAATTAGCTCTCTGTGAAGTTAAAAAACAAAGAAAGGGTGTTATATTTAACTTTAAAAAAGAAAACAAAATGTAGTAATAAATTGTCCCTTTAAAAATAAAAACAATGCATCGAAGTGGGGAATGATTAACCATGGAGTACCTGAAGGATCTGTTCTGGGTGCTCTTCTTTTTCTGATACATATAAATGATCTCACCTTATCTATCCATGATGTAGGAAATACTGCTCTATTTGCAGATGACACAAGCACATAAATAGAAATAGCCTTGATTATATTGTTAAACTAAATCTAGTTCCGAGTTCTTTGAGTGTATGGTTCAAAGCAAACAAATTGTCTCCAAATTTAGGTTTAAAAAAAAAAAAAAAAAAAAAAAAAAAAAAAAAAAAAAAAAAAAAGTTATGAAATTCATCACTCATAGATCTCCAGGTCCACTATTACAGATAGGATATTATAACAGAGTACTTCTACAAACCAAATATATTAAATTCCTTGGTTTAATAATTATTAGCCATTTGAAATGGAAAGATCACATCGATCTTATCATACCTAAACTTAGCTGTGCATGCTATGCAATACATGTATTAGTAACGCTGGAGTCAATTAAGATTTTAAAATTAGTTTATCATGCCTATTTCAACTAAATAATGAAATATGGTCTTATATTTTTAGGGAAACTTAGTGTGCGTCTTCCTATTACAGAAAAAAAAAAAAAAATACAAATAATCGATGACACACATATAACACGTTCATGCAGAAACATCTTTATGCAATTTGAAATTTCAACTGTTCCGTGGGAATATATATTATCCCTCACGAAGTTTTATATAAGAAATAAAGAAAAATATGTACAAAATTCAAATATACATGACAGGAATCTAGACAAAAAGCAAATCTGGCTTCAACACTTTCCTGTCATCAGAAATGAGTTTATTAGAATGCATTTTAGTGACAAGAATCCTAGACAAAAAGCAAATCTGAACAATTTATGCAATTTGAAATTTCAACTGTTCCGTGGGAATATATATTATCCCTCACGAAGTTTTATATAAGAAATAAAGAAAAATATGTACAAAATTCAAATATGCATGACAGGAATCTAGATAAAAAGCAAATCTGGCTTCAACACTTTCCTGTCATCAGAAATGAGTTTATTAGAAAGCATTTTAGTGACAAGAATCCTAGACAAAAAGCAAATCTGAACAATTTATGCAATTTGAAATTTCAACTGTTCCGTGGGAATATATATTATCCCTCACGAAGTTTTATATAAGAAATAAAGAAAAATATGTACAAAATTCAAATATGCATGACAGGAATCTAGACAAAAAGCAAATCTGGCTTCAACACTTCCCTGTCATCAGAAATGAGTTTATTAGAATGCATTTTAGTGACAAGAATCCTAGACAAAAAGCAAATCTGAACATTTTCCTGCCATCAGAAATGAGTTTATTAGAATGCATTTTAGTACAAAAACTCTTTCCTCTAGCCTAAAAGCCTCAAAAAACAATGGCAAATCCTTCAAATCTGCTCTTACAAAATACCTCTGTAAAAAGGCCTATTATTCTGTAAAGGAATATATGAGTGACAATACATTATACTGATTTAAAAACACTGTAATTATTTTCTATCTATACATATAGTAAAATATGCTTTTTTGCTGTTTTGGCTGAGTTGTTCTAGGTGCTGCCCTTTTTTTATGCACAAAGTATTTTTTCTAAATGTAGAGTATGTAAAAATGCAGAGTATTTTTTTGTAAATGTAGAATGTGCTACTGTGGTAATTGTAAATGACAAATTCTATGTTCCGTGACAATTTGCGACCTCATGAAATGCTCCAGGAACTGTACTGAGCATTTTTTTTTTATCATGAAACTTTTAATAAGCTCGTCATCATCATTACGTAAATTAAGTAAAAATAATATTAAATTGACTTAAAGCAACCACTGTGATACATACAGTTATTCACTGATGTAAATTAAGGGCACAATTTAATTGACTAACAAGATACTAACATCTTGTTGAATTGCCACTGTAACATGTATATATCCTGAAGTTCACTATGATAGTATAATTGAATATATATCAGTAGATATACAATTATCTACTGATCAGGTTTTGAAATTAATTACATTCAAGAGCCTTAAAGATAATTAAATACGCAATATCTGGGATTAAACTCCGCTTAATTTGCAGCATTGGAACAGGTAATTCTACATTATTAAAACTAAGCCAGTATCTTGCCACAATTGGAAAATGCATCTATAGTTCCTCTGGACTCTACAAGTGCAAGAATGTGTTAAAAATTAAAACTGTCACAAGCTATTCCTCCGTGTCCAATGTTTTTATATTCAATTCACAAATCATATTTTTGTTGTTGAACTTGCTATTGATATTAATATGCTGTCACTTTCTTTACTTAACCTTACCTGTGTAATCGTATCACTTAATCTCCATACATATCATAAAAAAATCAAGTTAAAGATTGAACAATGACGACTGTTCAAAAAGTATGAGAACGAGTTAAGCTTTTCATCTAACCCTTTGGGCAATTTCGAGACGATATCAGACCAAGATATGCCTACCTCATCACTTATATAATCAATTATTATGGTGAGAAATATACACCATTGGGGAACTAAAATGATAATATAAATAATCTCTCTTAATTTCCTTTCTAAAGTATTTAGGAATCCCGTAGCTTTAGTGACCAAATTTGGCAGCTCAAACTTCAACCGGCCATACTCTTATTTCGATAATTCTTATTTAAAATGTTGCTTATATATACTGAAAAAACAGTAAGTGATAAAACTTACGTTTTCCTTTAAGCGCAGTTAAACTCCTTTTCCACACAAAATTGCTCTATGTTTTCACCTGTTTCAATTATATATTTACAACCCGCTCTAACGACAACCCTCTCTTGCCCTGCCCGACGACGCGCATGCAACTGTCGTCTGCTTTAAACAAGATGTTTCCGCTTCAAGAAATAGTACACAATAAAGCTTGCCACAAACTATTAACAATTCAATATAAAAAATATTTGGCCAAAATATACTTTTTAAACTACGTTATTCTCAAAATAACGCTGCAATCTGTTCACATTTTCTATTAACAATTATTATCAGATTTACGAAATTACACTGCCGAATCGATGATGTCATCGGCCGGTTTGGCATGTGATGCATCTATGAGCTTAACAGCGAAAGTGGGCGTGGTTATGGGTCCCAGCAACTATTCACAACATTATAGTTTCTCATGACCTATTAACGGAGGATGGAGCCTAATAAATTTGCCCATATAATGTTTTTTCTTTCATTGGATAGGCCACAGGGGATAAGATTAATAATTCAAATACTTTTTACAAAACATTTTTTTTCTAAGGAAATGGAAAAACATGAGAGACATTAATTATCAGAAGTATATTAAAACAAGTCACTAAATTTGAAAAATGTATATACTCTTAATAAACTGTGGGTATATGGTTTAAAGCAAACAACTAGTTCTTAATTTTCATAAAACCAGTTGTAATGAATTGCATTACTTATATGTCAATGAACTTATGTCCCTGCATATTAATTATGCAAAAAACACCAGTTACTAAATTACTTGGTCTTCAAGTAGATAATCGCTTAAACTGGAATCTCATATTGAGTAAATTGCACGTAAACTGAGCTCACCATGTCATTAATTTCTATATTGAGATATTGAATATGTTTGGGGGAACTCAGTAGATAACTAAATCACCTTTAAAGTGTAAAAAATGCGATGAAAATACTTTCAGGAATTCATTTTATTGTATCTTCAAATTATTTCTACTGTAGCTCAACACACAATATTCATAGTTGGAGTTATGTAATATCTTTGTATTTCATATGCTCTATGATTTCATAGAGAAAAAAAAAAGAATTATTAAGAATGAGTACTTCTTTTTGATTGGGTACTACTAAAAGTTAGCAGTACATTCTTTCACTGAATTGTAGTAATAGTACTTCAAACTTTAAAAAAGCTATAGCTTGAAACTTTGTGTTCTCAGGCATAATGTTACACCTTTGGATTGTCAATATGTATTTACAGATGCAAAACAAATAAAAACAATTCAACCTTTTCTTTACCAAACAAGTTAAGGCTATCTGAAAGGTCTGAAGCCTATCCCTCAGCTACATTTGAAATTCACTTTTGTAACATAACATCTCTGCTTGAAATGTTAAAGCTAAGTCCTCTGCCTCTGAACAGAATTTTTAAAATAAAATGTACAGATTTTTATCAAGATAAAGTAGTGGAAAATGATGGTATGGCAGCACATAGTGTGGTTAGCACTATGCTCTGGCCATCTCTAAACTCCTATGATAGGTTATACATCAGTGCTCCCTGAAACCCATTTGGATAACAGAATGAGTGATTATGGACTGGTCTAAACTCCTTTGCTCCTACTGAGAATCCAACCCTGATCCATCAAATCTGTAGTCAGGTGCCTTATCATGATAGTTACCCTAGCAAAGACTCATTAACTTTAATTCATTTATTTTAAACCAATTGCCAGATTTTTCTGAAATTTATGTATTTATTTATCTAATTTTAGATCTTAAGTTTGTGTTATAACCTATAAGAGATATCATCTGCATAAAGAACAAATTTATAAAATAAACAATATGGTACATTGTTTATAAAATCCAATAAAATGGTTATTTATTCAATAACAGTAATTAAATTAAATATTATAGGTATGTATAAATTTATTTAATATATGTGTGCGTGTGAAGCCTTTTTACAGCCCATGTGGGCCTGAGCTTTACCGCGATCACTGCACCTTCTATCTCCATCACATGATTTCATTGGTAGAGTGCAGTATTGCAGGGGGAATGTAATTAGCACACCGCATCCAGCTGATCGTTATATCATGGCTTACAAGATCGAAGATCACCACCTCTCAATCAGGCAGCACATCTCAATCAATTGTCCTCATGAGGCTGGGTGGACCCGGTTCCAGTCCTCCCTATCTCAGAAAAATTTCTAAGTAGGTACTGGGAATCAAACCCAGGTCTCCTGGGCAGCAGTCAACAACACTAACAACTAGACCAAAGAGGTGTTTTTTATATATATATATATATAATTAACTGATTTATCCTGCATAGCATAGGCTTTGTTACATCTTACAATATAAATAATGCATAATAATTGCCAAAGCTTCTCCATCTAGCCATTAAAACAAAAATTGTTCCAAACATCATCAGCACAGTCAATAACATGTTTTATTATTTTTATTCATTTTTTTCATAAAGTAGCAAAACAATAAATAAAAATATATCACATCAGAGACCGTAACTCAGTAAACTAATGTCATATTTATAATCATATCCTTAAAAACGGCCAGATATTCAATGAGATAGGAGAACATGAAATGTCTCATACATTCATAGGAAATGAAATCTGGACAACAGAGCATGTGTCTTAAAGCCTATATTTTTCATCTGGTTTTACAAAATACTCATACAATATTTTGTTCATATTGGTCAAAGTGTTAAGCGTAATATATGGGGGAAAGAAAGAACCACAAATATACATTCTGCTTTCTGTAAATAATATTAGGTATATATAAATACAAAATTGGAAATTATATGCAGCTTTGCTTATCACTACTTATGAATTTGGCTACTCCATACCTTTTTGTTTTTTTAAATATGTGCTTAAGTCATTCTCTTGAATTTTAATCAGATTTGGTTCATTCTTTTCAGGATCGAACAACAAAATAATGCAATTAATTAACTGCTTGATAATCACATTAAACTTTCTCAAATAATTTTAGCTGTATAACAAATTATTTATGAGGAAGTCACTCAAATTTCACTAGTTTTATTCCACTTACTTGGGCATATTTCAAAGGGAAATTTCCTTCATCGTCAACACGGTTCCACTGTCAGTTTTCCAGCATTAAGATGTCGCTCTTTGGATTTTATAAACTTTTTGATGAGGTTGCTGTTGTTTGGAAGATCAAAATTAACTAAATTTTCTTTGTTTTAGTTCAAGAATATATTTTCCCACGTGGATAATTCTGTGGCTTTTTGAAGAGCTTTTAAGAGTTTTGGTTCATTTTGGAACTCATGGTTTTTTGCTAGAAATGATATGCTCCTGTTGATTTTTCTGTATGTTTATATTTTACATTTCTCATGTGTTCTTTAAACCGTATGGTAATGTTCCTTTTTGTTTTTCTTATATATTTTATATATCTTATTATATGATTTTTTAAATGTCTGATTGTTTACCTGGCAGGATTTTGTCCTTTTGTTGGTTTTTAGGAGGTTTTTCAAACTGCATTTATTCAATGGAGCCAAAATAATGTTGGCATCTTTAAAATTTTTTTGACATTTTTGGTGTGCCCATGGATGGAATGTAAATTTTTTATATATCTGCTCTCCTTTGTAACCTTTCAATGTGGTGATTTCTTTTATTTGTTTTTATTTTTTTTAATTTTTCTATCTTTTTCTTGACCAGTTCTGCTGTGTAGTCATTTTTCTGTGCTATATCCATGATTATTGGTACTCCAATTTGTATTCTGTCTCATTTACTGGTAGATTTGTTAATCTGAATGTGAGGCTATTGATTATAGAGAGTTTATGTTGTTTTGGATTGTGGCTGTTGCTTTTTATATAATTATCAGTGTTGGTATCCTTCTTGAATATGCCAAATTCCAGTATGTTATCATTTTTTATTTATTTATTTTTTTTTTGTCACTAGCTGACAAAGTCCTCTCAAATTAACTCAAGCTTGTTAACTGCACATGTATTATATGGCCTGAATGGCTGGCTTCTTACAGTACACAGCCATGGTCTGCTAGACTGCAACTCACTGTAGGTTTAGAGCTGTATGTAGTGTGCAAATGGAAGATTGTCCATATATAGAAACTGCTATTACTTTTAAAGTCTCATGTTTTACAAAAGAGATTAATTATTTATATAATTTAAAATTGTTACTCAATATGTTAGAAATGAAATGAGCTTTTAAAAATAAATCATTTCCTTAACATTTTCAGTTAAATTCTTTTGTCATTATAGCTTCTTTGCTGCTTCCAGTATGCTCTTAACTAACAGTCATTCTAATTAGCTGACTATAAAATCTTGCAATGAATGGTGTTCAAACTGAATGTTTTTTCAATATTTATTCCTTTTTAATTTTAAATAGAAATATTAGCTACTTAATAAAAAGTATGCATAACCTCTTTATTACCTCAAAGCACTTCAAATACTCATTCATTTCTTTTAGATACAGGTCCTACTTAGAACACATATGTGAATTAAATAACTAATAACACCCTTCTGAATATTTTCAAATAGAGAGACTATTTATTAAATATAACTTAGAACAGCATATACATTAAGAAGGAGTTTTACTCCATAGAGATACTTGTGATATAGGAGCATACTTAAGACAAATGGTATTTGTGCCACTAAGGAAAAAACTTAATCTTGCAAAATTTTACATAATTTAATACCTTTAATTCTATGTAATAACTTATTCATTTTTAATGGTACAACTCACCTACATTCTCACATAAATGCAAAATTAATTTAATTGATGATTTATACACAAACAAATATGGAACCTTCAGGGAATTCCAGCCCCCCAAAAAGAACCACTTCTATACCCTACGCTGGGGCAAAAAATTTTCCCTAATCACAAGCCCCCATCATATAATACCAGCTGTCTCACCTGATTCTTTTGAACTTGTAACAGCACAGATGGAATGAAATAATATGAAATTGAAAAATTCATCAACAGGAAACATCCATGCCACCATTAAGCTTAGGGGAAACCACAAAATACCAAGCACAAGGTAGCCTATACAAGGGATTTGAATCCAGGACCTCCCAAATAAAAGTCCCAAGCATTATTGCCTGAGCCACAAATAGATGTATGGCATGAGTAGCTGCATATATTTTCTTTTCATGCTAGTAAAAATTAATATTTACCAGCAAGTTTGTCACTTGGTACATATCAAGAACAATGTTTCCCTATTTTATTAAATATATCCTAAACAAAGAATATTTACTGCAATGCAGCCAACTTTATAGCAACAAACAAATGGAAGATAATTTGGATTCTCTTTATTGGGAAAATAGGTAAAAAAAAAAAGATAAATATCAGCATCACCAATAGCCACTAGCAACCAGCCAACCATGCTTACTATTTTTTAATCACTTAAATTGGTTGTTCATCAAAACATCATAGTATTTCACTTTAACACAGCAATCTAATTTTTTCTAAAGTTTCTGTGGAATATTTTGCGAGGTAGTTTTTTTCTTAAAATTTATGCATAATTGTTAGCATGTTTACTTAAGCAATATTCAAATTCTACATTATTTAGTTCATGAAGTGGATTATTGTTAGCAACAAATGCTGTCCACAAATCTAACTAATATCATGAGTACTTTGATCATCCTGCATTTTAAGAAGTTAGCTTGCCTATTAGAACTTGTGAATGCACATATGAAACTTATTTTTAACCAATTGTTAGATTACTTGAGAATTAAATTTAAGACCAACTTTATGTAAGAACTAATACAGTGAAACAACTTGTATATTCTTAAGTAGCTATCAAAAGGCTTATCCAGAAATGTCAAACATATTTTAGGGGCAATCATCATGAAATAAGATCAAAGGCTAATCTGCTGAAAGAACTTCACAACCCATAAAGCTATCTACTTGGGAAAAAATTTTCATCATAAAAAATAGGAAAAACTTAATGAATGTTGGGTTTCACTTATGGATGAACTCAGTAAGTTCCTACTTTGAACCATCAGAGACCACCACAGAAGCACCTTGGGATTCATCACCAAATCTAGTAGTCAGTCAACAGCTGATGATGGGAACGATTGCCCCCAAAATATGTTCTAATGTTGTGTAAGAAAGTGGAGTTAGTATGAACATATTTAATGCATTCTTATAGGATATAAAAAGAAAAATATTAGAATTAGGATAAAATTAAGAACTAAAAATTACAAGTCTTTCTTGTAACAGAAAAGGAAACAAAGTGGGAACAAATGTATTTTTTATAAATACCAACTGTAGTTATCTAAGACCTGATTTAGTCTCTGTGTAAGTGATCAGACAAAGCAACTGCAATATTGAGTTCTCAATTTTAGATCTTCCCACATCTGTCAGATCTGGTCCTTGAGAGCCTCCCTGTTGCAGACTCCACTTGCTCAAAATTAGACTCCATATCTTGACTTCTGGATGGTACATCATATATGTCTTCCTCACCTGGATAGTATGAATACTGACGTTATCCCACAAAGAGTTATGATTGGCATTTTGCCAGCAGTGTACAATGCATGAATGCTAGGAATCATGCATTCCTTCAAAAAATGGAAGTATTCTTCTGAGTGGGTCTTGTAAGAGTCCTCAACTAACTCTGCCATACCGCCTGTGCTGATCCAACCCAGTGGACTACTGCTACCACTTCTAGCCATGGCAATGATGTGTTCTGGAGCAAAGAGGTGCTGTTGCAATAGCAGAAGAACAGACAAAAAAACCTTTTCATTTAACCAAATTACAGTGTTTCATAGTAGTTCCTTTTAAGAAAAATGTTCAAGAGTGAAAAAAATACATGCTTCCTTAAGCCAAGAAATTATGCTATTTAAAGCAAGGATTTATTTTTCCATCTTCATTCCATGAGTTGCATTTTCCATTCCAGATTTATGTGTAACATCCATATCTCATGATCTGTTTGCCTCAAGAACTGTCTCCTTGCTCAATGTAAGATAGGTCAATCATAGAGGCAACCATTTGATATCCTCTGTGAACACCTTAGCACCCCAAATCACTACAACATTAGAAATCCCAGGCATCAATTTCACGAAGAAATTACTGTGAAATTTGTGGGAAACACAGGGATAGTGGTGAAACTGAAATTTATTGTTTTGACAACCTTTTCCTTAACCAAACATTAAAACCTTGTTAATCACAGACAGTTGGCCATTTCATAGAATGTTATGTGCATTTTCATTTATCTTGTTAGCATTAATCAATCATCTACTTGCAACACCAAGTTGATAGTGAAATGTTTCCTAGTTTCAATTACTTTGCATTACAAAAACTGACAACAGATGGCTAACCACTCATTAGTGAATAGGGTGGCTTATATAGTAACACTTGGAACTCACACTCATGGCTGGCCATCCTGATTCTGGGTATTTTTGTAGTTTACTCTGGCCACTTAAGGTATGCTGGAATGGACCTTTCCTTTTCATGAATTTTCTGACCTCCCATTACATCTCATTCAATTCAATTCTGCCCCAGCACCTGGTATGGAAGCAGTTCTTCTTCTAGCGGTCAAATTCCTTGGAGGAGTATCATTAGGGTAATCTAACTGGAAAGGTAAATCCCACCTATGTTTGTGCCTCACTACCTCTGGATACGCTCTATCTGTGTGCTATGCAATGATGATTTGCTTGAACAGTTTGCTGCCCCAGCATCTGGTATAGATGCAGCTCTTCTAAGGAGTCAAATGCCTTGGAGGAGGGCATTAGGGTATGCTATCTGGAAAGGTAAACCGCACCTATGTTTTGCCTGACTACCCCTGGATACTCTGTATCTGTGTATCTGTAATGTCATCTCCCAGAGGTGCTCCTATTGGGGCATAGGCACAAGTGGCAAGGGTGAAGCACCAAATGTTCTCTCTGTTCCTACCAATCCAGTGAATTATCTTGAATCTAATAAACATGTGCAACAATGAATTCATATGATCTGATTGCCTCAAAATGACATCTGTAGCTTTCCAGTGGTAAGAAAATAAGTATGTATGCATAAAGTCTTAATCTAATCACTGTAGTGGCAATGTTTGCAAACAGTTTTCTTTTGGGACATCTCTCATACATATATGACTGCATTCAAAAGCAAATACCTTACTGTGGTTCGTTCACTATATCAATTCAAGTTTTTCTTAGAAATTAACGGATCCAAAAGGAAGCAGTAGATTACAAAACATTTTATTTAGAAAACCATTTTTCAACTTATGATGATAGTGAGGATTTCTACCAAAAGTCGGTGCAACACATACAACTGACAATGTTAATTTTACACAATTCTTAAGAGTTACCATTGGAACTGAAAATCCGAGTAGCAATCTTGTAGTTCATTTATTTATTTTTTTCTTCCCCCTCTCTCACAACATTCATGGCATCTATCATTGGTTATCATAACCAATCTAGTTACTGTGGGATAAATAGTAAGGATGGGGGGAGTGTATTATTTGTTTCTAATAAAATTGATCAGGTTAAGGCTCTAAATGGATCATTGAAAAAAGTATTGAAAAACATATTGAATTAGCTGGTGGCATTGAAATTAGTAGTGATACAAAAAAACTAATGTTATTTCAATATACAGGTCATTTAGCAATAATACTGTAGACTTTTTTTTTCAATATTAGTATATGTATTAGAAAAAATAATGATAAGAATGATTTAATTCAGTTAGGAGATATAAATACATAAACAATATTCACTACATGCAAGTGTTAGACATAACTCACATTTATGACCTTAGTAATAGTAATGGATTGTACACGTTACTCAAAAATGAACCCTGGGAGAATTTGCTTAATGAAGAAGAAGAAGTAGATAAAAAATGAGAACATTTTTAGTTTATTTTTAATAATGATCTTTTTGATTTTGCATGTTAAATAAATAAAAAAACAATAAAATATGGCATAGGCAAACTGGGTAAATAATGATCTAATTTTAGCTAAATCAAAACTAAAAGAACATTATGATAACTTTATGATTACTAAAAATGAAAATGATAAAAGAAAATATTTGATCTACAAAAATGAATTAAAGAACAATTTAAAAGTAAAAAAAAAAAGCTGCTCACATCATACTTATGTGGAACAACTCATATAATATACTGAAAACTATATGGAATGTCATTAATAAGGAACATAAAACCAGGAAATTATATTAGGGGAAATATTTAGTTGAGTTACAATGATAGCAAGATTACAAGCATAGATGAAATCAATAGCACTTTTAATAATTCGTTATAAATACAATTAATAAATTAATGTGCAGTAAATGTAAAATAATGGATAGTAGTAATGCTAGCCTCATAATAGAATCAATTTATCTACCACTACAAGAAAAGACAATTTGCTAAAAATTATAAAATGTCTAAAAAATAAGCATTCCCCTGGCATAAATGGGATTTCCTGTAATGTCTTAAAAAAATGTGCACCATGTATGAATGACCTGCTTGTGGAAAATTTAAATGCTTTAATAATCTGATAGTATATTTCCTTCTTGTTTAAGTTATCTGTGCGAAACAAAATTTTAAAAAAGGGTCCAAGGAGAACCCAAATAACTAATAACCAAACATTAGTTTTATCAATGTCTAAAGTTCTTGAAAAACTAATTGCTAAACATTAATAACTAATGATTTCCTCATAAATAATTTGCTCTCTTAACTAATAGTTTTTCTGTCAAAACATAACATTCTAAATAAATATCAAAATGGTTTTAGAAAGCAATTGTCTACTAAAGATGCTATTGCAGAGGTGATTTATTTTATAATAGAAAATTTAAATGAACATAACCTTTATTAATTCATTTCATTTCATTTAATTCAGCTTAATATGATGTTATAACCAATTAAGCCTTGTCAATGTACAAAATAACAAAATTTATAATAAAAGTGACAACTTATAAACTACCCAATTTCCCCACACATATACACATATATTATACAGAATAATACATTAATAGTATATAACATAATAGTTCATTATAATTTACATATTCTTCAATATCTTAGTAAATCTTGTCTGTAAGGAAATGAAACAAACATTTCTTGAATTTATTGTACCCAATGCAATTTTTAATATTATCAATTACTAATAAAACTGCATGTTTATAAATTTATCCAAAGCCTTTGGCTTTATTGAGCATAGATTATTTGTAAAGTTATATAAATATAGAATTAGAGGTAATATACTTCACCTTATAAAGCCCTGCCTTACCAATAGATCTCAACAAGCTAAATTAACTTATATATGAGGGAAAACAGAAAAATGCTACTACTCACAGAGTTTAAATATAAAATATGGTGTACCTCAGAGATCAGTACTGGGTTCATTATATACTTAAATGATTTTCCAAAAATCACTGTTAGTAAACTTATAATGATGCAGACAATACATCAATATTAAATACAAGGGAAAATGGTCATATTCTACTCTTATTATTAATAATAAAAAAATTCAAGCTAGCAACCTTTACATAAATATAAATAAAACATACTTTATCAGTTGAACTTTAGCCTGGCTGAAGATGGGAACTAAATGTTCTCGAAACCGGTTCCATACATTTATGAAAAGTAAGTGAAGCTTTAAGAGTGTGTAGTTTAACTGAATCATACAATGATATCAATTAATACTTTATGAGGTTTCAAATGCCCCAGAACAAAAACAGCACAGTATTTAATCCGTGGATTGAAAAAGAGCTGATTGGTCAGGCAAGTTCAACAAATTTCCTTGGAGTCATTGTTGATAATAACATTATTTTGGATAAGCATATAGATAAAATATGCAATAAAATCACTTCAGAGTTTTTTCCGCTGCGAAGAATGTCTAAATTACTAAAACATTAAAAATAATCTATTGTGGACTTAATAATCCTCATATTTCCTATGGTATAGTTGTTTGGAATTGCTGTGCAAGAAATGTTCAAATAGAATATTCCTATTGCAAAAAAGAGCAGTTAGATACATCAGTAAACTGAAACAAATTGATTCCTGTAGGGAAGTTTATAGAACACAGAAAGTACTAATGTGTTAGTTGCTTGTATTTTAAATTATCATATATTTAAAAAATAGAGAACAAAATTATTTTTTAAATAGTAATGTTCATACTCATAACACTAGAGCTAAAGCAAAATTCCATATTAATACATAGTTTACAATTATATACAAGAATAAACCAACTTGTGCAGGACAAGAATTTTTCAGTAATTGCCCAATTACACACAAAAGAGAGAGAGAATACAAGAATATTTTTAATAAAAATTTAAAAGAATTTCCCATTGATAAATGTTATTATTCCATAGAAGAATTATTGCTTAAATAGACATGCTCTACTAAATGTATTAACACTGGTCAGTCATGCATTGGCATTCTTCTGACTGGCATTAATGTAATCTTTACATTATTTTATATTATTGTTATCTAATTGTTTTTACTAATATTTATGTGTAAAATTTAATCTGGTTGATTTTTATTATTTATTAATATATATAAATAGATGAATTCTAAGTTTACAAATAATTGTTGAAATTCTTGTAATTTATAACTATGTTACTTTGGACATGACCAATATCATGATTATTATGATCTAAGATGAAACTAAACTAAACTAAACTTAATGATACAACAAATTATTATTAAGGAAATCATTCAAATTTCACTAATTTTGTTCCACTTGCTTGGACATGTTTCAAAGGCTGTTGCCTTCATCTTCAGCAAGGTTCCATTGCCAGTTTCCCAGCATGGTATGAAGTTGTCACTCTGTGGATTTTACAAACTTATTGATGAGGTTACCATTGTTTGGGAGATCAAAATTAACCAAAGTTTCCTTCACTTATGTAATCAATTTCCTTACACTAAAACTCCACTTACTTTTATAAACTAAGACTAGTTTCGGAAGAAGGTCTCTTCCTTGTTTTTGTTTGTGAATATATTTTCCCACAATGTTAATTCTATAGGTTTTTAAAGGCTTGTAAGGTTTTGTTCCTTTTAGAATTCGTGGTTCTTTGGCCAGAAGTGGTCTGCTATCGCTGATTTTTCTGTGTGTTTATATTTTATATTTATCTTGATTCCCTTAAATGTATGGTAATATTTCTTTTTGTTTTGCGAATGTATTTCATATTGCAGTCTTTGCAATCAATTTCACAAATGCCTGATTGTTTTCCTGGCAGAATTTCATATTTTGTTTCGGTTTTAGGGGATTTTTTAAACTATGTTTGTTTACTGAAGCCAAAATGATGCCTCTTTAAAAATCTTCTATATGTTTTGGTATCTCCATAGGTGGAATATCCATTTCTTATATACATCTCCTTTGTAGCCTTTTAGTGTGGTGATATCCTTTATTTGTTTTTGTTTTTTGAATTTTTCTATTTTCTTATTTAGTAGATTATTGTATCTGTGGGGTTTTTCGAATATGCCAAATTCTAGTATATGGCCATTTTTTATAATTTTTATATCCAAGAAGGGAAGAACATTGTTATTTTCTATATACATTCCAAATTCACTTACATACAATTTAGCTAATTGCCTTTTAAAAAATTTAATATTACTGAAATACAAAAGCCAAAGCTAAAAGAACTTATCAGAATTAATAGATAGAATCAAATATGTGAAGCTGGAAAATAGGGATTTGCTAGTTTCTTACGATGTGGTGTCTCTGTTTCCTAGTATCCCCAAAGAAAATCTAATAAATATCGTAAAGAAATGGCTAGCCTGAATAAAACTACCTGGAGAAGTAATAGAACAACATCTAATGTCACCAAAATTTGTATCAATGAACTTCACATTCAGAGGCAATAATTATACACAAAAGGGTCTAGCAATGGAAAATATACTCTCATCATTCCTGGCATATATGTACATGAGTTTCTTAGAAATAAAGTTAGTTCAGGCTTTTCCACATATATAGATGTTGATACCATTATGTTAATGATGTCTTTGCAATAATAAATGAAAAATGGAAACAGGATACAATAAAACTACTCAACCTATAAGACAGCACCATTAAATTCACAATGTAAACAGAAAATAACAAGGTTCTTCCCTACTTGGATATAAAAATTATAAAAAATGGTAATATACTGGAATTTGGCATATTCAATAAAGATACTCACACAGATAATTATATAAAAAACAACAGCCACAGGTCAACAAGAAAATAGAAAAATTCAAAAAACGAAAACAAATAAAAGATATCACCACACTAAAAGGCTACAAAGGAGATCAATATATATGCGCACACATATACACAAGAAAATGATATTCTACCCATGGGGACACCAAAATTCCAGAAGATTTTTTAAGACACAAACATAATTTTGGCTTCAGTAAACAAATGTAGTTTAAAAAAACCACCTAAAACCAACACAAAAGACAAAATCTGCCAGAAAAACAATCATGCATTTATTATGAAATTGGTTGCAAAGACTGCAATATAAAATACATCAGCTAAACAAAAACAAATATTACCATATGATTTAAGGAAATCAACATAAATATAAAATATAAATGCACAAAAAAATCAGCAATAGCAGATCATTTCTGGCCAAAGAACCACAATTCTAAAAGGAACAAAACCTTACAAGCCTTCAAAAACCTATAGAATTAACAGTGTGGTAAAATATATTCATAAACAAAAACAAGGAAAAGTTGGTTAATTTTTATCTCCCAAACAATATTAACCTCATCACTAAGATTGTAAAATCCACATAGACTCATGGATTTCGATATCTTGAGGCAGACAACATTTTGTTTAAGTTTATTAACAGACCACCAGAGCACCAACAGTCACTTACACCTCCAACATATTTTGAACCGTCAGTCACTCTATGTTGACAATGTGAGCCAAAACATGTCCCAGTTTTAATTTTAAAGTTTTAAGAATGGAATGTCAAGAGTGTTTTTAATGTGTTAACATAACTTTAAGTAGTTTTACTTTTAATCTACCTAAGATTTTATGATTGTTTCACTGTGTGGATTCCTACATTCATCATTAATTATAACCACTGGATATATTTAAATAAATACCAAATGCTATAAAAACTTACCTTGGATGACAAAATGACACCAGTTAGTTAGTAATAAGTTATAAATTGGATAAAAAAAAATAAAAGCTAAACAATACAAATTCAAAGAATGGTATGCTCTTTATTTGATTTCTTTGCATAATAAAACTGTTGCCATCTGGATGCAACTCTCATCAGATCAGAATTTTGAGCCAATGATCTTATTACTGGAAAATAATGTAATTACCTTAAATCAGGGATAAAATGTGCTCTTTTACAGAGGGATAGGCAGTACCCAGGGTATGAGCTGCTCATATATGATTTGACTGAGAGTTCAGTTGATAGCACTTAATATTAGATATATGAAAATTTTAGGCCATTAATAAGCACATTTTAAAATTATTCAGACAAATTTTAAGTCATAGCCTTGGCTTCAGTTTGCTGGTAGTAAATGGTGGACATAAACTTCATGGATGTGCTTTTAAGCACAACATTTTTAGTGTATTTAAAATATCTTTGTACAGGTACCACAGTTACTGATATATTGATAAACTGAGAGACATTTGATTATGCATCACCAGAATATATTTAAACCACCATAGACTTACCATAAGCTTAAATAATTTGTCGCTTGATGGTATAAAATTGTATAATAAACTTCCCCAGCATGTGTTCAAGAAATCAGTTAAAATATCTTATTAACATAATTCAATTGTGCATAAGTGAATATTTGAACATTAAATATTTATATTAAACACATTAAATTAAATGCTTATTGTGTGTAATAATCACTCTACTACCTAATTTTTCTTTCATTTATTGGATATATATGGTGCTTAAGGAAAAGCACCATTATTGTAAAGTGAGGGAGAGGGCCACTGCTACATTACTATGTGTTTTTGTTATTTAACTAAAATATTCTGAAATGTTACATTTTCAACTTATTCTTTATATAATAATATAGTATTATAATAAAATGCTTCCTCTTGAATTTGTTGTATATATTCTTATTTCTGATAATGTCATAAATCATTGTAATTCCAAAGACTAAGAAAAATCAAATCTAATTAATAAGTAAATCAAATGTTATTATTTTGGTGTTTTCTCCAGAATCAGTTTCAGCATCATAAACATTTTTCTAAAAAGATAATATAAATAATTTCACTGCATTTTAGTAAGTACAATTCACTCCAGCCAAGTACAATCTACTTTTCAGCCAAATATTATACATTCTGTTAGCTACCATAATTATTTATTCAATAAATAGCAGCAAATCTTAAATCAGCTTGTAGTAAACTGAGCATACACACTTGGCAAGTCAAATAAGTAGTATAAGCCAATTATTGGCTTGTAACAATAAGTGATGAATAAAAATAGTTCTTTTATACGCTTATGATGATGATTATAATATATCGATTTTAAGCTCTGCACTTGACTTGGTTATGATGGGTAGTAGGGAAACAAGATTTGATTGTGAAGATTAACTCCAAGAAGCAGGAGTCAAATCCAAGGTAAACAGCATCTACACAAATTACTACCTCTATATACTACACCTTGTATATAGAGGTAGTAACTGTCGTCATCATCATGATATCATCATCATCATCATCATCATCATCATCATCATCACCACCACCACACAGTAGTTAAAAAAATATAGCAAATGTATGATTTGTAGACGTGGCAAAGGTATTCAATATTAAGATAAATGATGTATAATTAGGATTCTCATTCAAAATAATTTCTTTTAGGCACTTCCACTTGGTAGGTATAATAAATATGAGTTATAATACAATGAGTCTATAGCTCTTGTATCTAAACCTGTTATAATCAGCTGGAACTTAATAATAACATGCAAACATATTAGTGAATTGGAAAGATATCTCTGTTCCTGTTTGCTTACTCATTTCCTTCCTTCCCTGTTTTGTGGTCTGTATATCTTCCTGCTTGTTGTTTCATTATTATAGAAGTACTGTTTGCAGAGGTAAAATGCTAGCTTTTCAGGTATGGCTTACTTTGAAATCACAATTGTGATTAAGTTTATTTATTCTACATTTAATAGTAGTATACATGTTATATTTAATAGCTATTGCTGTTGTTACTATTATTGTAACAAATAGATATTAACAGCATATATCACCCTTATCATAATATACATGCTATTCCTAGGGAACAATCAATTGATTAAAAACAATCTGAAATCCACATTATTTGCATTAGAAATTAATTTATAAATATATTTTTTGTCATAAATGTATATTTAAATGTAGTGCATGTATTAATCTCAATCTAGTTTTCAAAAAACAGAGAAATATGTTAATACAAGTTATGGTACAATAAGCATCATCATCATCATCATCATCATCATCATCATCATCATCATCATCATCATTCATCATTATCATCCTGAAGTCTTTACTACTGCTGCCACTGATATCACTGTATCAGCACAACAATCACCACCATTACTTTATTTACTATCACCATCACCATAACTACTACTACTGCTATATAACTACTGTCACCATCACCACTACTAGGTACAAGGTACCATTAAACATCTATCATCACCTAAAATCATGGGTCAATCCTGGCCAGGGTTGATGGATTTTTTTTAGCATAAAAATCCTAAGCATGGCTTCCTTCAAAAGGGAAGTAAAGCAGTAGCTCCCATGTCATAGGTTTACAGCACGTAAAAAAACCTCAAATCTGAAAGAAAAGGCCTTTGAGCAAAATTAATCTTCCATTTCATGCCCTGAATTGAATGGGATGCGATGACCTGAGATGTTAAAGAGCATCCATAAATAAATCAAATCAATAACAATTTACCATTACTACCAGCATCACCACCATCATTATCATAGATTACCACTGCTGGCGTTATTAGCAGCCAAATAATGAAATATCTGGGATCTCCAGAAGGAAGTAGAAAAATTGGAAAAGCTTTCAGAGGATTTTTCAAGCAAAATAATGAAAGGAGCTTAAAGAAATCTATCTCTGAGATTACAATTAAATGTATGTTTAAAATGATAAGGCTATGACAATTGAGAATATAAAGTTAAACAATGCAATGATAAGAATAAAATATTGAATCCTCTTTTGCTTGAGTAGTAGGTAATATGAGCAATATGAGAGAGTATACTTAAAGGACTCATTACAAGTAAGCAACAAACAATAGTCCAGTGTAGATATAGATTTTAACAAAACTACAATTGTGTAAGTTGGCCTCATGATCTAGGAATAGCACATTCTCCTCTGGACCCAAGGTTCACAGGTTCAATAGGTTTTTTTTCATAACATAAAAATCTGAGAGAAAGTCCTCTGTGAGTTCCTTGTCATAGATTTATTGCATGTTAAAGAACTTCATGGTACTTAAAAGCAAGAAATTGCTGGATAAAATTATAGACTGTTTCACTTCCAAGTAATAACTTAGTTTGCTATCAGATGGAGCAGGAGCAATTGGGTAACGTCTGTCTTCCTCTTTTGGAAAATAAGCATAATTGAAAATTCTTCTTGGTAACTGAAATCTCTCATCAGAGGCATCCCCATTTCAGGATGCCTTCGATGATACTAACAAAAACAACTGTTGTGGAAATGTATGTGACTCTAGTACTATTGCACTTTAAAGAAGAGCACTTGTGTAGATTTATAAAAGAAATAGCCTTAAGTAGTTTTATATACTATATTGAAAAAACAGGGAGTCTATCCCACCTTCAATCTTATGGTAGATCCAGATGTCATTAATTTCTTTTTAATGTTGCACTTTTTTATAGTCAAGTTTAAAGTTTTATGTGCATATGTTAAATTACATGTGTCACGGTTATGCTATAGTTATTAATAAAAATTCAGATGCTACATCCATAACCCTAAAGCAAATAGTTAAACTTGCTCAGTCATTTCTTCATAGCATTTAAGTAAAAAAGAGCAAAAAGTCTTACTACCTTCATAGTGCCCATGGTCAGTTATGCCTTGAGGACATTAAATAAATTGGTTAACCATATAAATTCTGAAGAGCTGCAAGGTAGAATTTAATGTAAAAAGAGGAATTAGGGATAGCAAATGTCTTGGTAATGATGTAAATGCAATACAATATATTTATTTCATCCTTTTCTAAACAGCATATAGTACCTACACAGGATACATGATCAGTATTAAAAATATGTATATACATTATAGAAATTTATAGAAATAATATATATTTCTAAAACCATAGTGTATACTATTTAATTAATATCTATACAAGTTAATTTTCAGACTAATTATCTTACATTAAAAAACATGGTCCATCAGTCCCATGCTTGATACACTAAAGAATAAATTTACCCTATTTCATTTATTGTGCCCAGCTATACCTTTTTGTTTTATATTTAAATGTCTTCACATTATTAAATTTCCTGTAGATACATCATCATGACCTTAATCTTTAAATTATTGCTGACACTTTTAGAAGCATTAAGAAATAGTATTAGGCTCTGAAACTAAGTAACATTGTTAATTTAATATTTTTAAGCCCATATTTTGGTAAATTTCATCTATTTGCATTTTACATCAATCTTTAGTACTGTCTCTCAAACATGGACTTCATAACAGTTTATAACCATGTGTGTTGCTCCTCACCATATCACTAGATTGCCAAGAACATTGAAAATTATTTAGTTCTTTCACTTTCTCATTTGCACAGATTTATAACAGCTTTCATGTGTGCTGTTTCATTAGCCTTCAATTTCAAAAGTTATATCTCAATAAAAATTAAGAAAATCGTAATAGAAAAAGTAAACCATTTTACATATCTGGTCTTATATTAGACTCCTGCTTAACAAGGCAATATCACACAAATAGGTAAACCATGTCAAACCAAAAAATTCTATTAATATATTAAGATCATTGTGTGATTGAGTTAAACTAAACACTCTTTTGCTCCACTTACTTGTACAAAAATTCATTAAATATAACCATTACAATAGCAAGCAATTAGCACCAGAGAAAAAAGTAATTCAATTAGAAAAGGTAAAGTACAAGTTTGACAAGTATAGATCTAAAATTTTATGAAAAGATTTCATAAGACAGATTTCAAAGAGGTTAGGGAACTTAATATGGGATAACTTTTTTTTTTGAGTGGTGTTTAATACCTGTTTTTACTATTGAGGCACCACATGCAGTGGGATACTTAATCAGAAGAGCTTTAGAACATATACAATATCTGATAACAAAAAAGTCAGAAATCAAAAAAGAAAACTTAGAAATAAATCAAAAACCTAAGAAATCTAAAATTCCAGAACCCAAAAAGAATTTTGTGGGAAATCTATCAAAAGAAACTTTCAAGAAAGAACCATTAACATTTTTAAATAAAGGCCTTAAAACTTATACTGAATTACTCCAATAAAATAGACAAATAATTGGAGCAACATAGTATTAGTTTGACTCAATGATACAATGATCTTAATATATGATTAGCTTCACTGTGCAATTTTCAAATTAACAATTTTAGTTGATTCTGTTCATCATGATGTCAGCAATGTAAATTACTTTAATTTGAGTGAGCAGTATATAACATTGAAACAATAGTTATCCATAGTTATGATCCTACAACATATTTTACTGAGGGAAAAATCACAGATGTTCTGTTTATATTATATCTAACATATTTTTCCTAATCCAAGTATTTTTCATGCATCTATATAAATTTAATGATTTTTTATTATTAAAGTCACCAAATATTTCTTGCACTTTAACATCTTAAACCCTTAGCTTAATTTCTTTTTAAGAACCTTTTCATTTTATTTTTTCTTTCAATATTTCTCTCAACCAATTATTTTCACAGTCTTCTTAACTGTACTGATCCAGGCAAATCTTTGTTTTATCCTTTCTTGAAAACTGTTTAAAACATTTTCTTCCTGTTAATCCTGAATCAATACTTAATATCCTGTGCATTATTTTCCTCTTATTCCCTATTTGCCCTAATTTTGCTTGAGCAACCCTATTGCATAATATGAAATTTACTTACCATGTCAATTTTGCTTCACAGAACCATCTCTCATTTTTTCTTAGTTTAATCTCCTATGTACCAACTTCGCTATTAGATACAAGAAAGATGTACATTCTTACAAAACAAGATCAGTAGAATTAGTTAACTCTGCTAAATAAAGGTTAAAAGCTATATTAGATAGTATTACCAAAATATATAACAATCTCCATTTAGATATTAAGAAATTCAAAAAGAAAATGTTCAAATGCCTCATTGGGAAATATGATTGGTTGGTTGGTTGCTAGTGGTATTTGGGGATGCTGATATTTATAATTTTTTCCCTAGCTTTCCAACACAGAGCTTCCAAATTATTTTTCACTGATTGTTGCTATCAAGTTGGCTGCATTTCAGTAGATGTTCTTTATTTAGAATGGTATTCATGACTTTACACAATGGGCAATAGCTGTCCGTGATTAATTTCATCCTGAAAAGATATTGTGACAGTGCCTATAATGCCTCAGCAGTAAATATGAGCATTAAACACAATTTAAGAAAGTCCTATTTAGCCAAAAATATCTACATATTTACTTATTTTTTTCTATGTTAACTAGTACAGAGTTCACTTTTATTTGTGAGTGGCCTGTTTTAAAATAGCATTATAGAAATAGTCCATGATCTATACTAATATGGTAACATTATGCACATGCTGATATTTCTGTTTTGATCACCACATGTATCTAAAACAGTTTTACTTATTATTCAGTTGCAATATTTTCAGAAAGTTAAAACAATGTGTCACATCAATAAAATCTCTTTTTGCCATTACTTCATCCTATATAAAACATGGCCTTGTTTTCTGCAATTCAAAATTGTTAAGTTATAGACAGAAGATAATCTTCTACAAAACAAATACTTTGCATGAATTTTGGGATGTATATTATTGCTTTAAGTTATGTTCAGTCAAAGTATATTAATTTATTTTATTTTTTTTTATTTAGATTAACATTTCTTCTTCATATGCTCTTTCTTGAATTTTTAATGAATTCTTTCTCTTTAGCTTAATATTTTTATATTTGAAAGTTTATTACACCTAAATATAACATTTAATTTCATGTCGGAACCAATACAGTGAAGTGACTATTATGTTCTTAATTACCTAGTGAGTCGATTTTAATAATCTTATGCTCCACTTACTGTTGAATTATGCGAAACTAGTTTTGCATAATTCAACAGCAAGTGGAGCATAAGATTATTAAAATCGACTCACTAGGTAATTAAGAACATTTATTACATCTCTCTATTCCCTATTAATCAGAATAATAGTGGTACAAATTAGAAGTCTTCCTGCAAACCAATTTTCTCAAAACTGAGAATCTTGCCACTCCCTTGCATGTACACATATGAAGCAACACAGTTTGTAAGAAACAAGCTTATAGCAAAAGAATCACATATAGCAAATGAAGTAATACATCAGCACAATACAAGGAGAAAAGCAGATCTTCATATAATGAGAACCACACCAAAACATATCAAAATAGTGCACTTATGAGTCCATCAAATTATACAACAAAATTACCGCTCAAAATTAAAGCAGTGAAAAGTTAACCTTATTTAAAAAGTCAATACTGGCTGGCATATTTATTTGATCACTGTTTCTACTCATCAAATGAGTTTTTAAAATAATAATTATAGTACTTAACACTGCATAAAATAAAATTTATTTTATTATAGCATTTAACTACATTTATCAAATTGTTGAAGTTAGTCCATATATTTTGCTTTTGATAAATCATTTGATCTAGGGTGTTAGAACAGGTTTTTAAAGATTTATTTTCTCCTATGGTACAGAATATGTTATTACTAACCTTGTATGGTTTTGATTGTTGTATGAATTCAAAAGTTTTCTGAAAAATTTTACAGATTTATTATATAATATTATATAATTAATATAGATAAGTTTATATATATTCATGCCTTATGTTCATATTTTTCTTTTTCCTTTAGTTTAGTTCTTTTAGTTCCTGGAGCATTCAGTGAGTTCGTGGAGTAGTCACAGAGACCTAAGAATATAGAACTTGTCATATACAATTACCACAGCAGCTTTCAATCTATATTTACAAAAATTTGTCTACATCTACATAAATAATTACAATAAAAATAAAAAGAACACCTAGAACAACTCAACCAAACAACAAAAACAGACAAGTCACTTAATCATACAAATTTTATTATATACATGTTTACATATACATTGATGTATTGTGCAGTATAATATTGTCACTCATATATTCTTTTACAGAATAACAGGCCTTTTTACATAAGTATTTTCTGAGAGCAGATTTAAAGGAATTGTCATTGTTTATTAAGGTTTTTAGGCTAGAGGGAAGAGCATTGTGTTTTAAAATGCATCCATAATAAATACCTTTTTGATGGCAGGAAAGTGCTGAAGTTGGGCAATGTAGATTTGCTTTTTATCTAATATTCTTGTCATGTATATATTATATTTTAATTATGAACAAATTTTTCTTTATTTCTTAAACAAAATTTCATGAGGGATAATATATATTCACAAGGAAGAGTTAAAATTTCAAATTTCCTAAAGAGGTCTCTGCATGAATGTCTGCTATGTGTACCAGCAATTATTCATATGACCTTTTCTGTAACAGGAAGATAAGTTCACTTTTGACTGAATTTCCCCAAAATATTAGGCCATACTTCATTATTGAGTGGAAATAAACATAATAAACTAGTTTTAAAGTCTTAATTGACTCCAACATTACTAATGCACGTATTGCATAGCATGCACTGCTAAGTTTAGGTGTAATAAGATCAATGTGATCTTTCCAATTCAGATGGTTATCAATTATTAAACCAAGGAAATTAATATATTTGGTTTGTGAAAGTACACTGTTATAATATCCTATCTGTAATTGTGGATCTGGAGATCTGTGAGTAATGAATTTCAGAACATTTGTTTTATCTAGATTTAGAGACAATTTGTTTGCTTTGAACCATACACATAATGAACTCAGAACCAGATTTAATTTAAAGGCACAATCATTAAGGCTCTTTCCATTTATCAATATGCTTGTGTCATCCGCAAACAGCATTTCCTACATCTTGGATATATAAGGAGAAATCATTTATATATATATATATATATATATATATATATATATATATAAGAGGGCCCAGAACAGATCTTTGAGGCACTCTCTATGATTAATCATTCCCCACTCTGATCCATTGCTTTTATTTTTGAAGGGACAATTTATCACTACTTTTTGTTTCCTTTTGTTAAGGTAGGATATAAACCATTTTAAATATTGGTTTTTTATTCCATAGAAAGCTAATTTATCTATTAGAATTTCATGATTGACACAATCAAAAGCCTTGGCTGTCAAAAATATTCCCCCAACATGTGCTCTTTCATTAAAAGCAGTTAAAATTTCATTAGTGAGTTTATAGATTGCATTTTCTGTTGAAATTCCTTTTCTAAAGCCAAACTGATCACTAACTAGAATATTGTTACTTTCAAGGTAATGGTAAAGCTAATTGTACATTATTTTCTCAAACACCTTAGAAAACATAGGTGAAATAGCTATAGGTGTATAATTAGAGACATTTATCTTTTCTCCCTTTCGAACAGAGGCCTAACTATTAAATATTTTAGCCTCTCAGGAAATATACCCAATGCTAAAGATTCATTACACAAGTGACTAATGGGGGGTACTAATTTCCTTTGCACAGGCCTTTATGACTTTGCTGTTGATCTCATCATAGTCAGAAGAGTTTTTTGATTTTAGTTTTTTAATGATATTACTAATTTCTAGTGGGGTAGTGATACATGCTTTGAATATTTTGATGGGGAGTTGATGAATGTAAAATTTTTAATGCATCTCTTTTATTACCAGAATATAAATTTAAATTTTTTGTTACATTAAGAAAGTAATCATTAAACACATTTGCTACATCTGCAGGGTGTTGTATCTCTTGATTGTTAATGCTTAAGATTATTGCATCCTTTTGTTGCAAATTTTTGCCTGTTTCTTGTTTTATTATATTCCAAGTAGTTTTTATTTTGTTTTTTGACTGGCTGATAAGTGTTTGGCAATGGAAGCTTTTTGCTGCTTTTAAGTATCTTACAATACTTTTTAAAATGTATTTTTAATTTAGGGTCTTTAGGGAGTTTTTGCTCATTATATAAGCGTCTTTTATGTTGACAAGATTTTTTAATTCCTTGGGTTAACCATTCCCTGCTCATATTATAACTTATATTTTTAATTTTCAGTGGGAAATATGCTCCAAAATGCAATTTAAGCATATGTAAAAAATTGTTGAATTTACTATTAACGTCATTTGCACTGAAGACACTATTCCACGATTCTTGTTGAAGTGTCTGTGCCATTTTACTGAGGTTAGCATCATTAATATCTCTATATTTTATATATCTGTAGCATTCTTTGAGTTTTACTGTAGAATTTTTTTTTCACTATTACTTGAGCATCATGGTCAGAGAGACCATTGATCAATGGAGACACAGAATATAATGACAGTTTGTCTGAGTTTACAAATATATTATCTATTGCTGTGCTAGACTTTTTATCAATCCTGGTGGGAAAGTTAATTGTATGCACCATATTATATGCAGTAAGAAGGGAATTTAATTGATTCATTCTTACATTTGGCATTAAGTAATTGACATTTATGTCTGCACACATAATTATTTCTTGCTTAGGCTTAAATAAAAAGTTTAAGGTATCTTCAAGTTTCATCAAAAAGTTTCAAAGTTTCCTAACAGTGAGAGATAAATAGCAATTATCATTATTTTTGTATTTTTGCTATACAATTGGATTGTACATAGTTCAATGTCCTGTTCTGAATTAAATTTTGATACATCTAATGTTTTATATGGTACATCCTGCTTGACATAAGTGCAAACTCCTCCATTATTTAGTTTTTTCCTTGAAGTTCCTGCTCCCAGACAATAATCATGTAATCAGAATTGTGATAATTCCTGTTGTTTCAAATTCATTCATATAGGCAGATAATATGTGGTTTTATATTGTCACAAGTTAAGCTGTTTAATAATTCATCTGTTTTACTTTTCAGCCCTCTAATGTTTTGATGAAATATATAGAGATTTTTATTGCTTGCTGAATACTCTTCAATTTTACTTCATTTCCTGTGCAATCATGATCATTGATACGATTGTCATTTGATTTAACATAACTATTATTAAGTTTGACTTGATGAATTTCTGGCCTGGATCAGGTGACTTTATCTTAAAAAATGGGACCTTGAACTATTAATAACAATAGGAATCTTACCCTTGATTCTGTCAGCAATAAGGAACGAAAGCTGTTTTTTGCCTCTAGGATTCAAGTGCAGGCCATGTACAGTAAAGTTATCTCTACCTAGGTGATTTACATCTATCATACAAATGTGGGAGTTTGTGTGTGTCATCAATACAGGCTCAAGCCTCAGATTCATACTCTGCACCCTCATATGAAGCTGAGACCTTTTACTTTGGCTTTCCTTCAAACGATTGACATGTCCTATATCATTGTACTTTGTACATGTAAATGATTTAACATGATGAATAAAACATACATACATGCATACATACATAAATACATATGGGCACACATACATAATATATACATATAGATTTTAGAAATTGAAAGTCTTTATTAAATATTTTAAATTAAACCCTAATTTATAAGGTGTTCTTTATTGTTCCAGATATTCCTTCTTGTACATATTGTACATAATATTGAATATTTAAACCCTCATTTAATTATTTCTTGTTGAAATTTGTAGATATGGTTTATTTCCTCCTTGTTTGCTGGATGTATCACAGCATATTTCTTTATTATGTTGTGAACTCCTCTTTTCTTAATTGTTGTTATTACAAAAGTTTCAGATTTGTTTAAAAAATTCAGAAAATTCCATTTGTATACCTAATATTATTATTTTCTTTGATTAGGAAAAGCATTTACTATTTTCATTTCTGGAACTATCAACTTATGTTTGTGCACTTTTCTTTTCATACACATTCACTAAAGAACAATATATTATCATTGCAGCTATGTAGAATCAAGGTTCCAATAAGTTTGGTCTATTTTGAATCTATTTTCTTCATGTAAAAATCATTAAGTTTTTGATCTCACTTTGAACAACTATTTTCTTTGACCCTATGATCTGGAGTATTGTTATTTGTGGTTCAAGCATATGCATTTTTCCTAATTCCTAATTTCTTTTTCATTCCTCCTCTTTATCTCTATAATCTATAATCAATCAATAATTGATTATAAATGCTATAATATAGGCTCATTAGAAAACCTAATTGAAGTTTCTAAATATATTTTATACATTTTAACTCATAATTAGCACAACTATCTGATTTGGTGTCTGCTAGCAAAATTCTTTTAATAATTCTTTTCCATTGCTTTCAGATGCAGCAATTTTGTGTACTAGAAATAATAACATACTTTTAACATTATGCCTTGACAAATTTATAAAACTTATGAGCTATACCACCACCACCACCGCCGCCACCGCCACCGCCGCCGCCGCCGCCGCCACCACCACCACCACCACCACCACCACCACCGCCACCACCACCACCACAATATTATTATTATTATTATTTTACAATGTAAATAAATAACCCCATGAACTGTCACATATAAAAATTTATAAATTATTGCAAAACACGATGTACTTAAATTGTTCATATCTTTCATTCTTTTGGTAATCAGTTACTAACTAAATCATTGTTTTCCTTTTGAATCCAATTAAATTTAATCTTCCAATAAATATGTCTTTTAATGCAGTCAGACTACTGCAAATAATTACATGGCAAGAGTGATGGTTTAACTTTTAAGGGCTAGTCATGAGAGTGACTTGATTAAAAAATAGTAAGAGTCAGACAAACATATCATTGTGTTTAATTATTAATTATTACAAAATATTTTATTTTGTAAATAAGGTGATATCTACCTCCTAACCATTGTAACTTATCTAATACAGGATAAAGGAGGTTTACTTAGTGAATTTCAACCATGATTATTACTTTTAGTATTTCCTAATAACATAATATTTAACAGCATTTTTAATTTTTCAGAACCTTTATGAAAAGTAATTTCTACTAAATTTTTTTTTCAAAAAATTTTAATATGAAATTTTTATAACAGGTGATTGTGACAATATTCGGCTGTATTCAGGCTTATAACCTGGATATACACTTTCCAATTCTTTACAAAGATCCAGCAAAGAAGCCCTCAGAAAAAAAGAGCAGCTATTTTGGTTATTCTCTAGTGATGAACAATCAGCTTACAACAAATGGTTCAAACTTTTGGTAAGTTCTATTTTCCTTGTCTATTAATATGAATTATGTTTGAATATGAGAAAGTGAAGTCTTTAAAGCTATATCCATACTTTATATACTCAAGACATTAGCATTAACTTTTGAACAGTTTGCTGAGATTGGCATGATATTTTTATTTCACTTTCATAAACTCTGGGGATATTTAAATACAGAATTTGCTGCCCCTTTCTGTGCTGCATTAAGGATTTTCTTCCAATTTTATACTGCAATTTTTAGTAATATTTTATGATTAGCACATAAAGGCATTGGGCAGGTCTAGGAACAATACCATTCCTGGTTTTACTTCTATCTAGCAGTTCATAAATGTTATTAGGAAAATGCACAACTGCATGTTGATAGATATATTATTTTGAAAGCCAGACTGAGATCTGCTTCAGAAATTTGTTAGTCCTTTATATATTACTTTTTCCAAAATTTTCAATAAAACTGATAATAGTGCTATTGGTCCATAGATATGAATGTTTTAATCTATTCCTTATTTTAAAAATGGGTTTTGATTTTGCTGATTTTAATTCTTTATTTACTAATTATAAAGTTATTAAATTACAAAGAAATTTAAGCTGTTAGCCACTTTATTGACTAAATAGTATGAAACTTCCATTTAATTCTTCTGATTTTTTGTTCTTCAGTCTGCTATTATTCATAATATTTGTTTCCCGAGATCAGATTCAGAAACAAGGATTTAACATTCAATAACTTTGAATTAACTTAGGGTTAATGTTTCATATTCATTGATTAAATTTTTAAACATTTCTTTTTAATTGCATAAAATAGTATTTAAAGATATTAAATTTTTGTTTGGGTTCTTTAAAATGTTATCCCCTTATTTTAGATCAATATTTTTATAGTAAAATGGTTTTTGTTATTTTCCTGTTTAACTATATCCTAACCCCATTTTATGTTTATTTCCATATTTTAAATTTTTCTACTGTTGTCTTTATGGTAGCCTATATATTTTGTTTGTAAATTTTATGTAATTGTTACAATATATTTATAGCTTGTGGATAGCACATTTCACTTTAATTAGTGCACTTAACAATCACAAATTTTCTCCGGAAGTTTCAATTCCCTTAGTTATCCTTTTTGTACAATGACTCTCTATTCTGATTTTTAAAACAGGGAAATTCATTTTATAGAAGCTTGGAAGTATTTATAAATTTCTACCACTTTTTTTTTTTTTTTTTTTTTTTTTGAGTATATATCAATCCATGTTTCCATCTTTAACAAGATCTGAAAATATTCCATAGTTATTTGATTCTGCTGCCACATTTTCTAAAAGTATCTTGGTTCTCTTATCTCCTCTTACATTACAAACTGATTGAGATTGTTCGGGCAAAAAGATCTGATAGACAGGTTTCAAATGTATCAACATTGTAACTACTTATTTCTCTGCTATTGGCTATTTGATCTACAGAACTTTTTGTTATGCAGGTTGCCCTTGTAGTACCTCTATCATTGAATTTGAATCATAAGCATTTAATAAAGTTAGGCATTTCAATTTATTATTGCTATATATTAAAATTGGATGTTTAAGCCTCCCAGAAGAATTTAGTTTTGTTAGATTTATGGAGATGATTTAGAATATGATCAAGAGTTTTTATTAAAATGTGTAAGCTACTTAATGGGATTTCTATAAATGCAAATAATAATTTGTTAACTTGAAATGCTAATTGGAACTTGTACAGTGAATCCAATCATATAATTAAGATTATTGTATGATTGAGTCAAACTACATATTCTTATTGGTTACACTTATTTGTTTAAATGCAGAACATATTTCACAGACCATTGTCTGCATCCTGAGCTAACAGTCGACTGCTGGATAATTTGTGTTGCTTTGAGGATGTATATTGTGCCCTGGTGGTGCGACGAACTTAAAATTTATGTTTTCATCCCCCTAAGTGTCAAAGTTTATTAATCTATTCCTGTATTTATAAATGTAGATTTTCTCTCATGTTGCTAGTTCTGCAGTTCCCTGTACTGATTTTAAAAATTTTGCTTTTTCACTATGATTTTCTGCCCAGAAATGAGATGCTACCACTGATTTCTCCATTTGTTTATATTTTATATTCCTGAAATATTCTGCACATTTTATTTGGTACATACCTGCCTTTTTTCTCTGGTGGAATACTGTCCACTTAATTTCCTGAATGACAATATTAATAACAGCATTCTACCAGAGGAAAAAAGCAGGTATTTACCAAAGAAGATGTGCAGAATGTAAGAAAGGAAGGAAGGAAGGAAGGAAGGAGGGAGGGAGGGAGGGAGGGAGGGAGGGAGGGAGGGAAGGAAGGAAGGAAGGAAGAAAGAAAGAAAGAAAGAAAGAAAGAAAGGGAAATGGGGGGAAGGGGGAAAAAAAAAAGAAAACAGAAAGAAAAAAACATAGGCACATGGTTAAAAGAACACATTAGGGACCTAAAATTTAAACAAATGGAGAAATCAATGGTAGCATCTTATTTCTGGACAGAAAATCATGACATAATGAAAAAAGCAAAATTATTAAAATCAAGTACAGGGACCTACAGAGCTTAGCAACATGAGAGAAAATCTACATTTATAAATACAGAGACAGATTAATGAACTTCAACACTTAGGGAAATAAAAACATATGCTTTAAGCTCATCACACCTCCACCAGAGCACAATGTACATCCCCAAAGCAATACAAATTATCCAACAGTTGACGGTTAGCTGAGGTTGTGGTTGATGGTTTGCAAAACATGTTTTACATTTAAACAAGTAAGTGGAGCCAATAAGAATATGTAGTTCAACTAAACCATACAATAACCTTAATTATAATAATATGTTAATTTTAAAATTCCATTAAACTGCCTGTAAAATGCTATGACATATCTAGCTTTCAAGTAATTTCTTACAAGAATTGCAAATCCACAATTTCTTTTTATCTATCTGCAGTAACTATTTATGACTTTAAAGCTTGGTTTTGTAAGTGCTGCTAGTTCAGTTCATTTAGCCAATGCTGTTATGCATAATAAATCCACATGTTTAAGTTTATCCTTTCACTACTTATTTTCATTTACAGTTCCAGCAACTTGTTTCTAACATTCTGCTTATTCTGGTGGAATGTGTGAAGTAAGTTTATATTTTACTCCAGCCCATATTTCTCATTGATATTGCTGCCTTTTATTTGTTTCAAAACAGCTCTACTTCTATTAAATTTACAATGTAGCAATCCTGTATCTATTAATTTTACCAAATTAAATTATAGTGTGTTAACTATTTGGTTTGTTTTCACTGCCAATTACTGTATTAGTTTTGGGTTTTAGATGGACTACCACTTTGCTCATTAATAACCAAAGCCTACCGCCTGTGGTGCCTCAGTAGTAAAAACGGGCGTTAAACACTACTCAAAAAAAAAAACCAAAGCTAGTTGCTCCCTTTCTGTGTAAATGTAGACCATTTATTTATATATGCTTATCACTATTCCATATAATACCATCAATAAAAATACTCATTCCTTTGACATATCCAGTCTAGTGCATTGTTCATGGAACTGATATAGGTACCATAGGTCATCCCATGAGGCAGCACTCAGCTTACACAGCTAAGCTTGGGAAAATAAGCTCTTTCCAATAGATACTATTTCTCCCATTTCCTCCTTAATTGCACCAGAATTGCATGCCACGTGTATGTTATTTGTTTGTAGCTGAATGATAATGGTGTTTGGATCATCTTTGCTTGCTTTGAACTTTTTCAAAATTTGGCCTATTTGGGCTCCTGGATATAAACTGCATTTTCATCTATTCGTATATACCTATCTATTTGTCTATATGCTAAATCATGGAATTCCCAACAATGTCATTTTCTCTTAAAGGCATTCATTTCATTCATATTTTGAGAGTTTCTTCAATGATATCATAAACAGTGCTCATCCTGGGGCTATTTTTTTAAGTGCCCACATCTTCTGGCTTGTGCAGCATATTAAAAATATTCTTCAAACTTATTTGATGCCTTGTTTGTCTAAAATATCTCTTCTGTGGAATCTTGGCAGCCTGCTGTTTCCTTCTTCTTTGCATTTGCCAATTTTGCTCCTTAACTGTTGGCCATTTTATAGCACTATTACATGTGCATTCATGCTGATGTAAAGTTGCATTCTTGACTTCCACCAATTTAATAGTTTTGGTAGAATTCAGTAAAACAAATATACCATTGAATTCAGAGTAAAGTAAATAACCTATAATAGAACTTTGGTGCAATTTTCTTTGTCTAAACCCAAGCAAAGTTAACTAAATAGAACTCTAATTAACAATCCAGTCTTTTATAGAAAAACTAATATCACCATTGAATCAGAAGTAAACAAATGGCCTATAACTAAATCTTTGGATTGGTTTTGTTTGTTCAAACTGGGGGAGCTTCCTAGTTTTTGTGAAATTAATGCATGATTGTGCTTAATGTAAGCTTCATTACACAGAAGTCAATTTTGGTTGTTGCAGAAAAAAATTTGTCTCTAATTACTACGGATCCTCCCATGAACCAACCAATTATATTTACTTGCAGCTGTTGATAATGTATATTTAGAGGCTTACATACTAGAGAACTCGGCAGCTAAGTGCTACAATACACAATCCTTTCTACCATGTACAAAGTAAAATAATTAAAACATATCTTTTAAAAATGAAATTATTTAAAAAATTTGTAAAATAAGTTGAGCTATGTGTCCCACATGCTATCAGGGAGGAAAAAATCCATTGCATTCTCGGAATTTAGCAATATTAACTATCTTAATTTTCTGTATCATACCCCAACAACTGGTTCAAGGGACTGATACACTCCAATGCATGTCCTTCATCTTTAGTGCTGAGAACAGTCTGTTTATACCATGTATCTAACAAGTTGCCACAGCATAAATAGGCTTACAGGTGAATTTTTTCCTGTTTATAATTGTAAATGTTTAAATAGCTGGTCTTCTGAATATTCTATGTTTAGAACCTGCTTTGTAATTGCTATTGAAGTGCTCATATACACCAGAAAGCACAGCATTGTCTGCTTCAAGTTTGGTGATGATAACACCATTAGTCATAGTAAGCAACTTGCTTGTTCACATTTCTCCTTTGTGTCTTCCATTAACATTATTACTTTTAACAATGCTATCAAAATAAACTGACAGAGAAACAATGATTTTAAATAGGTTTGCAAAAACAAACAAACGATGAATTTGTATTAAATGAATGCTGCCTTTGCACAATTCACTTCTTAACCATTGATGGTGAATATCTTAAACAAATAGTTCAAATGCTTCCTTTAATAGCATATACCAGGTCTTAAAATCAAATGCATTCAATGGCAGTCAGCACTGTCCTATATTGACAATCTGGATATTTCCTTATTGACACTAAGTCAGCTTTATTCCCATTAATTTTTTTCCTATTAAAATTATAATATATTCTGAAATCTAAACCAGCATTGGATCTAAATATTTATTTTAAATTTATACCACATAGGTACTACATCACTATCTCCTTACAAAGTGAAATACTTTGACACCCAAGGTGTGTTCTGTTTTCCTTATAAGCTTAAACTTTCATAAGATATTCTTTGCTAATCCTGCTTCTCTGTGTTGTAAATTTTTATTTCCAGGATTGGAGTTGGAGCACCAAAGGCAACAGTATTTGGAATTAAAGAATCAGGCACATTTTACAAATGTTTAGATAATGAAACTTGCAATGAAGTCCAACTTGAAACAAAAGGTAATGGATTTTTATAATTTTGGAAGCCATAGCACATAGCTTGAATTTTTAAAAAATTTCTTCATTTTTTATGTATGTGTGTGTTTTTTAATAGTCTTTAATGCCCTTTTTATTACTGAGGCATCACAGGTAACAGACACTGATGGATTATAATGATGATATATGAGAAGAAATGATAAATTGGGAAAGGATTTTTTTTCAGGAAGAAAGCATTCCAAGCTTAAGTTTAGGGTACCTTCCCAGCAATTACCGTTTATGAGGTCTGAAGAAAACCAAGGAGTTTTTTTAAAGAGCATAGCATTCCTGACATAAATTTAGAGTACTTTCCTGGCATTTAGTATTTATGAGGACTGAGGAAAACCTGGAAAAAATCTAAGTCAAGAAGGATGATTCTGGCGTAAATCAAACTCCACATCTCATTTGAAAAATATCTGCAATAAATTTAAAGGTTTACTTATTATTTTGAAAAATTGCCTTTCACTATTAATATATTTTTCAGATTGGCATATTGTATTATCGTATATTTTTTATTTAATTATAATTGAATTAATTTTATTTATAGTAAAACTGAAAATTATAAAGGGCTTTATTGTAGTAGTTAGAATTTCAGTTTCTGTGATAAATGTTTTCACATGTACATGCAAATGAGTGTGAAACCCAAGATCCTGGGTATAAACCCAGCCAGGATCGATGGATTTTTTCGGGCATAAAAATCCTAAATATGGCTTCCTTTGGAAGAGAAGTATGGCCATGGGTCCCATGCCATACATTTAAGGCACAATAAAGAACCTCGAGCCTGAAAGAAGAGGCTCTGAGCAAAATTTATCGGCTGTTTCACGCCCTGAATTGAATGGGACGCTGATGACTTGTGATGTTAAAGAGCATCTATAAATAAATTGAATAAAAAAAAAATCAAATGAGTGTGTGCACACACATGCGCATATATATATATATATATATATATATATATATATATACATACACTGTGGAACCTCCTGCATTAGCATTATGGATCAGAAGTTAAAAAGAATTGTAATTATAAAACAAGGAGGAAAGAATGAAAAGAAAATAAGAAAAAATATATCTATAGGCTAAGCACATTAATATATTTTTAGAACTTGCAGAATGCAGAATTTAAACTGGTATAATTTTTAACATTAGTACTTGTAAACCAACTACTAAAACATGCTTAAAATGTAAGGAGAAAGAAAAATTGTAATACTATTATGAATCAGCATATAAATGATCTTTGAGGAAATTCTTTAAAATAAATAAATAAATAAATAAATAAATAAAGGCAGTATTTGAATATATATTTTTTTAAACTAAAATAAACTTATTAACTTCAGTATTTTCAATTGTATTTTGAATTTACAAATAAGTGCATTTCATGCCCTAATAGCACAGTACAAACTTTCATTCAGTTTACTGAAGCCTACCAACAGTGAGTTTTCACAGTGATGTGCAATCATTGTTTATAAAAAAGTATACTTAATTAAATGAAGATAAAAATATTTGTGTGTTTTCTATTTTCTGGTGTTTTTTTTTTTTAAGACATTTCTATCCAAAGCTTTTTATTTCCAACTTATTTGTATTTGCTAAATATAATCCAAACAAATCAGAATCTAAAAGCTTTTCAAGCATTTCATGTCCTAGTTTAGAGAATCAATAAGTCCCTAAAGATGTGACATAAAACAACTTCAATGGCCATAAGAATGAACAGACAGAATGTATAATTACAATCACAGCCTCTGATGAAAGATATCATAAGTAACTTGATGACTTTTCAATAGGGCAAAAATTAAGTCCAAATCCTATTACAATTAAAGAGTATTTTAAGTATATTAAATTATAAAATGAATTCCACTCTGAAGGTACATTCATCCTACTAAGTACACATTCTATAATAATTCTATGTACCAAATATTTTGAGCAACAATGTTTTCCCTTCAAAAGTGTGTTATGAACCCACTAGCCAAATAAGCAGGTAACTAAAAACATGTCTTATATGTAAAATGTTTTATTAATATATTAATGCAAAGGAGAAATGTAAAGATAATATTCAGAAAATGTAAATAATTAAATCTTTCAGGAAGACAGAAGCCCTTACAGAATGGTAACCACACTTACCATGAAGATAAAGAATTTGCATGGATTGGGGGAGCCATGGACAGTGGAGGGAATCCTGCTACTGGAGGTTATACAGTGGTAAATTATCTAAATTTATTGTTGTAGACTACATTACTCATTTTAATTATTTAAAGCAATTGTAAGCAACAATAAGCCTTCTATAGAAACAAAATATAGAATAATGAATGCCTTAGCTGCAAAAGTTGTAACTGTGAATCAGAGCATTATTGTTAACATTTTTTAAATAGTGTTCTGCTTGAGGAGGGCTGGTCCTTCACTGCACACTAAGCATCATGTTTACAGCTTTTCTGGGGATACATAATAATGAAGATGAGATGATGATGGAGCAATGGGTGGCAGGGGAACCTGGAATACTCTTAGAAAATTTGCCAAGGTATCACTTTGTCTGCTACAAATTTTATGGTCAACTTTGTTATAAAAGTTCATGAGCATATTAGTTCATAGAAAACTATATATACAAATACATATAAAATAAAAGAGAAGAATTTTGAAGTAAGTTTTGGATGTATGCAAACATTTTTGGTATGATTTAGAAGCTTTTATTATTACATTTTTATGCATATTGATGTACATTTGGATGAAAATATAAATTACAAATCACCTCTTGACTTAGCTGATTGACCTATAATTTATAGAAATTAGTAAGTAGTGGTATTTTAAACATTTCATATAACAATCTACCTATGCTATAATTCCCAGGTATGTGGACATAGGTGGATGGATAAACAAACTGCACTAGATTTCTTACCTGGTGTTTGCTATTGGAAGAGTGAAGTAGATAAAAATTATATTAAAGCTCTGCCTCTTGCTAACAGCAGTAAGTAAAAATATATTTTAATAAATATAGTAAAAGAACCATATAAATACTTAGATTACAAAATAATTATTAAATGAAACCAAATAATAACATAGACTATCTGCCTATGTGACAGTGCATCTACCAATGTGGTAATTAATGTTCACAGACTAAGTTTTCAGTATCTTTTAACTTATTTGAGAAAAATTACAGCACAAGTTTTTACTTAATGCATTAACTCATTCATTATAGAGGGCCCGTTTATTGGGTACCGGGTATAGCAACCCCGAGGAACCCAAACTGCTCCCTCTGGTCCATACTTAGCATGTTTGACCCTTTTATATTTTTTCCATAATTTATTTTATATTCTTCTAACATGTCTGTTCTTAGTCTGATGGATGCCCCCATGTATGACACAGTAAAAGGAGACTGTGTAATGGCATAACTCCCAGCATTTGGTTATCATGTAAGACTGGAGCATATCCCCTAATAAAGGCCAGGCCTGGGAAGGGTCATTGCATGAGCTGTTACCTTCCTGAAGCAGATTGGATCCCTCTATCTAGATTCTGGGAAGTATGACCCTGAGGTGAGTCCTGTTCAGGACAGAACAACTCAGTTAAACCGGGGTGGCACCCAAGGAGCAGCCTGCCATTAGAAACGGTTGCAATGGTGGAGGAAAAACTTGCTATGGTGAATGATAATCCTCACCAACAAGTGAAAAGAAAGAGAATGGATTAAGAGGAGTAACTGAGATATCTTTCCCTCATTACTTATTATAAGTCAAACAGAAAATGATCAATTGTTTAGTCATGTCAACTATTTTATAATTCAGAAAGGTATAGAAAACATCTCTGACCCTATGAAATCCTGTATGTGGTGGAGAAATTGATATCTTTTGGTAGATATGCTAGGACTAACCCAGACAAATTCAATACATAAGGAGACAATTCTCTATGGATATCCGATCGGTGCCGAGCAGCATAAAACCCTAAATCCAATTCCCGGAGTTATTAACACCAACAAACTCGACGTAAGTCTAATACAGAAATTCATGATTATCTAGAGGAACAAGGCATAATATCCATTTATTGTTTGCAGGCGAGTGAAGATGGAGAATTAGTGCTGGCTCGTACTGTCTTCCTCACGTTTAATTGGGTTGAACCAACGCAGAGAATCAAGGCTAAATGCGAGGTTGTAGAGGTGCGCCCTTATATTCCCAGTCCCATGCGATGTTTTCAGTGCCAACGTCTCGGCCATACTCGCATGCCCTGTAAAAGTACTATTTCAATATGTGCAACCTCGTGAGAGAGCTTGTCCATCAGCTCTGAATGCGTAAAAGCCACGGAGATCATCCAGCTATATCCCGCGACTGTCCTCGTTATTGTGAAGGGCATTGTATTCAGGAATTCCGGGTGAAAAAAAAAAGGTTTCCTTCTCTGAGGCCCGGAAACGCTTTCAAGAACAACATTCTTTATACCAAAGACCGGTACATACGGTTCTGTAGCTTCTAAGACGATATCGAAACATGACAATAGCATGCAGACCTGCCACTAAGTTTTCATTAGAGTCCCTATTGCACCAAATCCCGCCAAGCCCTTTACAAAGAAGTAGAACCGATAGTTCTTTATGCTCCGGCCATTAAATTCAAGAAAACCTATACAAAGAGTGACTTTCTGAAAACATTCACTAACATTGGAAAGAACAAGAAGATTTCTACTCCATCTCCTCCTCAGAGGCCGAGCTTCTTTGACGGGTCAAGGTGTTTCCATCACTGCCTATTTCCACTGGTTGACCTTTCTCTCTGAGGAAGTCATGGAGCTCCTGCTGAACTACCACGCGTGTTACAAACGGACGATTGATTCGTCCTGCACCGGCCAAAGAGTAAGCGTCTCTAGTGACTTATTCCCCTATATATTTACAATGGTTATCCTATCTTGTAATGTACATGGACTCCGTACTCGAAGAGCTGAACTGGAGTTATTGAAGAGGTTCACTGACTCCTCGCTAGTGAGTCTTCAGGAAACCAAGTTTCGTCCTTAGGACTCCTTTGTACTCCACGGTTTCTGTATAGTGCGTTTTGACCTTCTACCGGAAGATGGCACGCCCGCGCATGGCCAAGTTTTAATTTTAATCAGAGATGACGTGTTCGGTTTTCAATTGAGCTCACAGTTTCCGTTACAGGCTGTAGCATTTGTGGTTTACTTTTCGGGCGTTTATTTTACTGTCTGCAATATCTACCTACCTCCGTCTGTCACCATTGCAGAGGATATCTTGATCATCTTCTTTCTCCCAGTTACCTACACCTTTTTTACTTTGAGAAACTTTAACAGTCATTACTCAACAGAGTAGTAACATGGTAGCAGACGTTTGAGCCGCCACAATCTATCTTTATTTAATACAGGTCAGCATTTTTTTCTTTCCGATAGTACAAACGCTTCTCCCTGTCCATTCCGCATCTCTTTCTGTTCATTTTACCTGGAACGTCCTCTCTGACACCTACTCTAGTGATCATTTTCGTTCCAGATTCATATCGTGTCTTTCCACGTAAATTCACTGCGCGCGCCGAAATGGCTTATCTACTAGGCGAATTGGAGTCTTTTTTTTGTTCTATAGGCCATATTTTCAGGATGTGCCTTTATTTCTATTGATGCGGTTCATGATCGAGCACCTCGAGACCGTACTTATTTCTGCCGCAGATCAAGCTATTCCCTAGTCTTCTTTCCACCCCAGACGCCTCCTGGTTCCTTGGTGGACCGATGAATTCAGGGACGCATTGCGTGCAAGTCGAGTTGCTCTTAGAGATTTTAATCGACACGCTACATAAAAATATGATTCGCTATAAACAACTTTGTGCCAAATGTCATCGAGTACTGAAGGATAGTATAAGGCATCTTGGATTGATTTCATTTCCTCTTTTAACCCCCCACGCCTTCATCTCTTGTCTGGGATAAGTTACGCCGCGTTGGAGGTAAGCTTAGTTTTTGCCCATACCCGGTCTCAAGTTACAACACCATGTAATTGATTCTTCAAAGGACATGGCGATGTATTAGGGCGCACTTTCGCTGAAACGCCGAGCTCCGCTAATTATCATTCCTCAGTCTCCAGTAATGCCCACAGTTTCTGCAATCTTCCGCACCTTCGGCCTCCGATAGCTCATACATGTCGTGGAATTTTTCAATCTTTCGGGAGTCCTGTATCTCCGCATCGCTTGTGCTCGTTCGGCCACATCTATACTCAACATATCATTAATGGGGTAAGCAAAGGCAAATTGAATTAAAATTAAATAAAGTTAAATTCTGATCTTGGCCGCTTCCTTAATCTAGTGGCAGCGTTTGGAACTAATGATCCGGAGTACTTGTTCGATTCCCGTTCAGGTCAAACTCTATGGGTCGGAGTTTTTCCTTACTCTGAGAAGGTGAATGCCACAAAGCTTTAGGAGCTAAGGACTCCGAGCTCATTTGCGCCATCAATAATTCATTTCATTCATTCCGTTCATAACCACAGATTTACTCCTACAGAATTCACGTCTAATCTACAGATGTTGCAAGGAGACCAATGTAGTCAAGGTAACAATAAATAACACGTTTAACAATTTCTGATCTTAGTTTAAAAGTATATTATGATTAAGGTAATCCACCAGCTACATCTTTCTTTAAGAAATGAATAATATTAAATTGTATTATTATTATTATTATTATTATTATTATTATTATTATTATTATTATTATTATTATTATTATTATTATTATTATTTTAATTAAACTCATAGCATGAGCTAAATACTCCTCTACAAAGGCCGAATTTAACACTGAGAGTAAATCACGTAAACTCAGTGCAATATTTATATGACAAAATAACAAAACTTTAATGCTTAATTTTAAATGTATAAGACAATTTCCCCTCGCTTTTATAACCTGTTCTTTATTACTTTCTCCACAATGTTAGCCAGCAACCCAAAACTCTTCTTAGGAAGGAAGCTGTGTTCAATGCCAGGACATGGTTGCAGTTACTTAATATGGGTTTCTCTAGCTTATGTAGGTAAAGTTTTAAAACTTACTTAATTTGCCCTGTGACCTCATTCATCCTTTATCCTACATCATTCTAAGCGAACTACAGCTTCGTCTTAGTTTCTGGCGCGAGCTACCTCTTTCAATAAGCTTTATTAATATATGAAATTCGTATTTCTCAATTTTGAACGCTCGTTTACAAATTTAAGTAGGAAAATAAATTTCAAAAACAGACTATGCTTCGTAATTGGTTATAGGCAACTGTGTACACCATTCCTCAGCCGTCACCATTTGCCAAGGCAATGTTGAAAACTATTTATTGTTACCACCTTTTGAATATGTGCGGACTTATCCTGCATCCCTCATACAGTGTGATACCTTTATTTGGGATGATGTTGAAGCTTATGGTGAGTCTATGGAGTTTAAATTAAATTGATTTAATATCCTTGAGTTATAGCTATACCAGTATGAATTATTTTTTAATTAATTTTTGTTATGAATGAAATATGCTGCTTCCAGAATATACATTCGGGAAAGCTATAAAATACTCATTTCTTTAAACATTTTTTTTCGATGAGTGTGTAGAGAGGCAACTATTTTCAACATTTTTTGTAGATTTTTTTAAAAAATTTAATTCTAATGTGTGCCTTGAAGAGATATGCCAATTGAAAAAATGAATGTAAATAGGCAAAATATTGTTACTGCATTTCCATTTTCTTCTTATTCATTAGGATTTTGGTAATTATAATTGCTATTTAATTATTTTTATTTAGCTCTGATTTTATATAAATAATGTACATTCATGTATTTGCATTTTAGATTCCTACATTCTAAATAACAGCACATTCAAATGGGGATTGGGACAAGCAGGAGCTGCTGTTCATATTCCAAGATTCCAGGCAAGTACCTAATTCTGTTGTATTCGATTCCCATAGCTCACAGCAGCATAAATTACAAATATGCTCCTTGTGTGCCGCCACAATGTGCTGGCCTTAACTGTCCCAGCAACATTTCCTCAGCTTCCTGTATTTTTAAATTCACCCTTTCTTCCCTGTTAGTCTTATTTATGTTAACATAGGATGACCAGATTTTTTACTTTGTAAATATGCGACAGGGGGGATGAAAATAAATAAATAAACAGCTGAAAGCTGACTCAGGAATTATGTAATATTTTTGATCACGATGCACTATTCTTCAGCGGCTCAGGTTGAGCCAGATTGGAGTGGGTATGCTAGTTTCCAGTATTTAATTTTAATTGTATTTGAATAGCTTGTTCTTGTTAATTAGCTATACGAGATATCATTTTAAAAAAGTAAACTAAATATTCACACAACTTCTATCTATGGACTGAAAGAAAATACATTTATAAAATTAAGTGCATAATTAAGAATCTTTTGTGCCTTTAATTGACTTATTATAAGGATAGTTTTAAAGCGATGCAATACGCGTGTGACGTCTTCATAGATGGAGACACAGCATTGCGATGTTTTCTGTTGCTTGTAATAAATTTACTTTAATATTATGAATATTGTTCGCTACCAATAGTTTATTGTTCTGTATCGGATGTTCAAATTTACAGATAGAAAATATAACACATTCGAAATATCATTTCATGTTTTTTCCAGTCCCCGCCCTGGTTCAGAGTGCATCTGCTTACCAACTGGCGGATCCCTAATTGGAACAAGTTGTCTATGAGGGGTTTTCCGAGTTTTCCCTTATTCTGAAAAGTTGAATGCCAGGCAACATTAAACGCTAAGAACTTCGAATTCATTTACGTCATAATTTTATCCACCAGTCTCGAAAGACCTTGGCAGTCCAAATAGTTTTCTTAATATAAATAAATTAAAAGCAAAATGTCGGTGATAGCCATACTTGCCCCGTAGACCCAAACGCGGGTTCAATTCCGACCAGGGTAGACGTTTTTTTTTTTTTTTTTTCCCCGGGCGTAAAAATCCTTACGGTAAGTATGACTTCCTTCGGAAGAGAGGTAAAAATGTGAGTTCCATATTGTAGATTTACGTTACGTAAAATAACCTCAAACTTGATAGAAAAGGCCTCTGAGTAAAGTGTATCGGCCGTTTAACGCCCTGGATTGAATGGGACTGATGACTTCAGATATTAACAGAGCGTCCATAAATAAAATCTATAAATAAGTTATAAGCAATATTTATTTAAGATAAAAGAGGAACCTTTTATTTCTAGGAAAAAATACGATTTGTTTACTTATTTTAGAGGATTATGAACTATGAATACAATTACGGGGACAGTTAACTAATATGTTTTGAAAATACCTGCAGTGACATCACTTCATTCAGATGAAAAGTTTAAACCATAAAACAGTTCTTTTGGCACATCCCTACTAAAATATAAATATAATATATATGTTTTTGTGCATTTAATTAGTAATGTAAATATTAAGTATATTTATCCCTATAATGAAGTATAACTTTAATATGTTAATTGTATATCGTCAAAAGAGAAATTTGAGAAATTTCTCTGGTGTGTCTAGGTAGCCCAGCCAGAAACGGGGCAGTGAAGGAGGTCATAAACCGCTATACAAAGGAAGGTTCTTAAAAAACCTTCTGTTGGCGAGAGTTAATAAAGCCGAAGTTTTCGAATGCGTTAGGGCAATGAACTAACCAGTTGTTTATACAGATAATTTTAAACCAATCAATGTAAATAAATGTTTTAAACTTTCAAATAGTAGCGGGCGGCATGCGTTTGCAGGTGAATTTGAACCAGCCAATAGTAGATGTTTATTTTGAATTTTTAAAGCAAGGCGTCCGACTTGCGCTTGCTTGTGTGATCCCCCTTTGGCTTGGTAAAGCCGACGTTTATTTAATTTGAATCGATTTTATAAAGAGGCGTTTGCTCCACTGGGGTGTCGGTTCATATCATCAGTCAGAGATATCACATTAGTTCACATACTCACGTTTCCAGAATAAACTCAACACTACACTACAATGAGTTCTACTTCGGATGCAGTTCTCAGTGCGTCTCAGTCACGGCAACTAAATTTATACTCGACATAGTTAAGTTTTACGTACGCAGTACACCAGAGGACGCGAAAGATCTTGCGAATAATAAATTACCATACATATTCAGGTCTACTCATCGCGTGATTACAAATAGAGTTGATATCATCTCCCAGTCTTGTTGAGCATGATTCACAAAACTGCGAAACAAAACCCTGAGATATTGTTGTATGAAGCGTGGGCAACAACACCAAAGCAATCAATAGTCACTTAACGATACGTCGCTATAAAATATGGCGATCAGCAACTAAATCGCTTCACAATTGACGACCAACCTATCACCACCGACGAAACCGCTTCAAAATTGGCTCCCAAAGTGGGGTCGCCATAAACAAAACAGCTTCAAAATTACGCCCAACTTGGGGCTGCCCTACCAAAACTGCCCCAACCACCTCCTGTGAAAAAAAGAAAAACGTCATATTATTGAAAGAAATATCTGAGCTGCTGCAGAATTATAACTCTATATGTCCAAAATGTAGAAGATAAATAATGGAATCAATTGTTTGACGGAAATTTAATTTTTAACTGCGTGGATGTTTAAAATTGAAATGAAACTTATAATAATGCACGACAATTGTCCTCCTGAAAACGCAATTATATACATCTTTCACATTCTGACATATCAGATGCCGAAATAGACGATTCATAACTTGAAAGAACACATCTGCCGGTAGTGCAGGACATGACAAAAATATATTACTTTTCTTTAGGATTGGCAAATTCTCAAAATGAAAATACGGTACCGGGCAGATCTGTCTATGTTTATGTTACAAGATATTAAAATGTAGTCCGACTTTAGTAATGCTCCTGCGCGATCTTGGAAAACCGTTTTTGCTTGTAAATATTCCCTTGAATTGGACATATTTCAGGAAAGTCTTCTTCCCAAGTCACTCGATACTGCTGTAATCTTCTGTTCTTTGATAATGTTTTTACATCTCTAACTTGTTTATACTCGGATGATTCGTCAGACATCATTGCCTAAATAAATCTCTTATTTTTGCACATTGACTGAGTGACAACTTATCTGACAACGTAGAATTTTATCAGTCAATTTTGATTGAGGAAGGTAAAACATACAAGAATTGAAGAACGGCGCATAAAATTATATTTAAGCAATATAGACATATTTTTGGAAATATTTCTTAACTTGAGCTTCTTCTTCATTGCAATCAAATATCACCGGAAAATATTTAGCTTTCTTAATCTTGTTGATAATTTAATTGTTTTCTCAGGTTCCAAGAATGTGTATTAGTTTTGGCAACTCTTACCAGAAAATGGTCATGCATTTCTTTTGACTGGTCCTTCGGATATGTTCTGCCATTAGCAAATCGTATTTCCCAGTAGTAATTTATAATGTATAAGGCCTAAAATGTTAGCATTGTTTTTTTTTTTTTTTTTTTTTTTTTTTTTGCAAAAAGCTTGTCGTCGCTCTCTGAATGCCAAAATACGCTGAGAAAATAGTTATCTCAATGAAACGTTCTGAAATAAACCTCTCTCCAATAACCTGGCGCTTTCTGCATTTGACTTTCAAGCTCATCATCAATATTCTTACTGTTACGAGTATACTTTTTCGCATCGCGTCATTTGTCATAGCGTACAAATTGTTCACTTGCAGTTTTGTTTTGTCTCAAAAACGCACCAGTGTGCTTCCAGTTGAAAAGTATATTTTGGCTAAGTTGTGATTTAGAATTCCCAAACATTTTGCAGAAAAAAGTAAGTAACCCATTTTTTTTTTTTTTTTTCAAAATATTAAAGCCATTGGCAATAAGATGTTTCATTGTTGGCTAGTTTCCTTATGCAATGATACAATGAAAATCTGCCTTTATTTATTTTCGAGACTTTTCAGAGCTTCTTCTTTTTGGTGGTTCAAGAGCGGTGATATAATCTCGAATTTTGAGTGTTAAGTTGGGACGTAGATCTATGCTACGACCATTCGTGCGAGAAAATAAAAAAAATATACTACTTTTTAAGTAACCAACGAAAAGAGTAAAAGAAAGCTAACAAAATATACATACAGATGAAGTTATAAATACAATAGTAACTCATTGCCGAAATCCATACTTCACTGTTTTCTACTGCAGAATTTATGAACCACTCTCAAGTTGAATCCTTCTATTAAGCTGTTGTTCTGACACTGATTTACAGGGAATAAAGGCATTTATTCTCTTTTCCGAATTTCACAACAACACTCCCAGCTTTTTCCGTACACCTTTCTATTATTTATTTATTTATTTATACGTTCATTTCTCTTGTTTCCACCTATAGATAGCATTAAATATCGAGTAGGTCTCTAAAATTCTATTTTGTACTTCTTTCCAATCATGTTGGCACTATTGTCTTGGGTATAAATGTTTTATTTCCACTGTTTCCTCCAGAGTTCTAAAAGACCCTTGCCCCTTTGTAATCTGTAACGTAAAACCATGAATAAACTGTAACTTTCTCAACTCACAAGAGCTGCTTGACCTATGAGCTCATGCAGTCAACAGTCAAGGGCCTGATGACGTTAGAGCTTCGTTTCCCGCGTATAGAACTCCAGGCTCCATTTCAGCTCTATACTAGAATATATTCGACTGCTCCGTGTGGACTTCTCAACATAACGTAGTTATAAGAGAGCACTTCAAATATTTGTTGTTTCATTTATAGGATTACAGTTCGAAAATAAAAAGCGTTATTGAGTTAAATAAACAACGAATTGAGTGAACTCGTACGGAATGGCCGCCACTAAAAATTTATCTGCTAATGAAAAAGGTGTTCATGGTTTCCAGTGCTGTGTGTTCTACAGAGTTATTGGGATATTCTGTTCACCAACCCTTGTTTTCGTGTTATCATTGCTATTAAATGTCTCACTTTCCTTACTATATTTACTGTTATTATAGTCCCACAATAAAAAATTAAACGAGAGTATGGCAATAGCTCTCTAATTAACTAAAGCTTTTGCTATCTGATCTCTGTTTTCAGCGACGGACGGTTAAGAAATAATTTTCTGCTCACTATCAGATACTAACACGAATAGTTATTAAAAATGACAATTTAATGTAAACTCTCTCTCTCTCTAGACTAACTATTACACAAAGTAAAATCTATTATATTATATTTCAGCATAGAAAACAACACATAAAGGGTACCACAGCAGATATATAATAGGAAAAGAAACTTTAAAACTCTTATTGCAAATGTTTTACGTAAATGAAATAATGTATCTTATGCTGAAATGGCGCCGAGGAAATTAGAAACTACAAACAGTATACCACACCAATCGTTTCGATATAGCCAGAGTTAAATGCAATAGCAATTAAAGCCCTGCGTTAACAATTAAAAAAAAATTGCTTTTACCCACAGACTATAAAACAAGTAGCTAAATCATTATACTAGAAAATGTAAAATTCAAAATAGTTGTAGCCAAACAAAGTCCAAAAAATAATTTTTACCAAACTGGCAATACTCGCGCATTCTTCTGAGTTATTCTAGAAGCAGGCAGGCAATCAATAGCACACCTTTCTCCCCGCCCTAAACGCTGCCCAGTTTTGGTTATACTTGCTATCTCGGATCATAAAGCATCTACCGTTGCCATGACAACCGCTATGAACTAAGTCGCAGGTGGAGACAAATTGTTCTGACGGGATTGGGATGTACCAGAGGATACAAATGTAAGAATCATGCCAACGCAGGACATATTACCAATAAATTCATATGTCAACACCCAGAAATAGTTTAAATTTGAATTAAAAATTGAAACCCATAAAATGAATAATTACACATAAACTGGATAAAAAAGTTCGCTCCTGTCAGAGCAAAAACTCGGCTGGCAGCTGTGAAGACTTTCTTGGCAGTTTCTTGGGACTTCAGTCTTTGTTCATCAATTTTTCTTCATGGACGTCGAACAGTTCTCATTGAGGCAAAATGTGCTTATCGGTGAAAAAGACCTCGGAACCGATTCGAAAAGCTTTTCTCCTCCAAGACAATTCCCGTCGACATGCAGTTGCTTTGATAAGGGAAAAACTCAAGAAAATGCACTGGAAAGTATTGAACACCCTTTCTATAGTCCAGCCTTATTGCCTTGCGATTACCACATGCTTAGGTCGTTAAAAAAAAAAGCATTGGTAAGCCTGCGATCTGATGGCGACAAAGGCATGGAAGCATTCACGCACAATTGATTGGAAACCCGACCCAAATCTTTCACTGGAAAAATGCATTTGTAAATCTGGAATTTATGTAGAAATACGTGTGTCCTATTTTTATTTAAGTTTATGTCAATAAATTAAATTTTTTCCGGTTTGTATTTGATTAACCCTCATATATGTTTTTAAGGTTTTTTTATTATTTCATATACATGTTTTTTTAATGTTTTGTTATATTAATCCATAAAAAAACAAGCTTAGAAAGAGTTACAATAATATAAAAACACGATTTAACCTTAGTCTAGAAATCTATGATGAACCAAACACTCTGAAATAGAGTTTTTGGTAAATATTATATAGCTGGATACAGCCTAGAATTATCTAAAAAGGAGTATTATATAAGACAGTATATTAATGTTTTGCCTTACATATTAAATAGATTAATGTGAATACAAATAGATCCAGTACATTTGAAGCTTGTGAGTACAATTAGAAAAATAGTATATGTGACTTTAGGAATCTTTAGGAAGATAAGATGTCAAAAGATCTATACCTATTAGATATGCCATTTGGAAGATGACTTCTGAGTCAGGTCAGATCAGGTCATACTGACTTAACTTGCATTGGAAAATGAAGAAGAAAAAAATATTACTTCAAGAAGAAGCAGAAGAAAAACCATAGCCTAATTAAAAATTGAAAATACAATTTTACTTTGGCTTTAATAAGTTTAATGTTTTGTCTTCTTCATCCCAAGGAATAGACATATTGCCTTCACAGAAAATTGGTCGCCCAACATTTCTTTTTTCTAATAGACTTTCTAATGCCTGCTTTGAAAGTCTAGTTTATCCATTCTGTTCTGAAATGTTTTGTTTTCCCTTCTATAACTATATTTTTAATGTCTTCATTTTTTTCTGCCTTCATTCTTTAGCTACATCTGAAGCGGTGTATTTGTTGTTCTACATTTGGTTATAATGCATGGGTGCCTTTCTGTTTCAGGACCATACACAAATTGTTATTGGAGCTCCAGGTGTAGACTCATGGGAAGGTATGTTGGGATATGTTACTGCTTCACCAGCATCTTCATTAGTGTGAATAGTGTTTTTCAACCTTTTTACACTTGTAATCTCTTTCAAAACTATGCTGTATATTGCCATAATATTTCTAATTTATATAACTACTATTATTTTAAAATTACATGTTTTCATTCTAATGGATTAAAAGTGACAAAATAATAAATAAACAGAGTATTACATATCCCTCCTGCTCATAACTGTTTCAACAGTTATTGGAGAGGTCAAGATATATGCATTATAGGATATCGCTGTTACAGTGATATATACAAAAAATGGGGGGAGTCTTCTCATCCTGTGCATTGGTAATTAGGCAAAACTACATTTTACAGTCAACAAGTGACCCTCCGCATTCACCACACTGTCCTATAATGGAGTTTATTTTTTATCTACTGTGTAGATATTGCTTTAGAATGATTCCTATTTTTTTGTCTTTTTTGTTGTAAAATATTTACATAGAGTAAAGTACCATTCAGTTCCTTATATTTGTTATTTGTTTTTTGTTTAATGTAAAATTATTTGCATTTACATATTATGTTCAATAAAGCAGATTCTGATAGAAATTTGAGATTTAATTTAAATTTACATAACTAGGATTTTTACAGTAATCAATATTAAAGAATAAGCATTATTTTTAACTTTCGTGCCAAGAAACCAAACTAAAAAAGTCTGTCATGCAAGAGCTGCGCAAACTAAGTGAATACCTAAAAAAATTGAATTTGTGAACATTGTTGTAGAGCGTTAGAGCAGAGAAGTTACATATTACATTGTCTATAAAATATGTACAAACTGATTATTTTCCATATCCCACTCTTTGTAGTGAAAGTTTAAAGAATTTAATATACTGTTTATAAAGGTTATTACATAGAGCTTGTACATTCAACTATAATTCTCACTCACATATCACAAAAAACCTCTATGTAAACGTATGTACAAATTATTTAATTAATTTGCTACATGTAACAAAATATCAACAATTGTTATTGTTTTTAAAATTTTCATTTATAACATTAAATAAATTAAATTCATTATCCACCCAAAACTGCAAATTCTTTGACAATAAGTGATAGTAATTATAGAGAACTACTTATTTATAATGGAAACACAATATAATAAGAGGGGAAAATAGGTTTTTAATAATGGTTAGATTAATATTTCACAGTTAGTATTTTCACGGCAATGCTTTTGTCAAAAATGAAACATAGGCATCGTTATAGTTCACTGGCAAATCACAAGGAACTACCAAAGAGTCATCAGTATTGACCCAATTATTATTACTGAGTCATACTTTACATGTCACTGTCTCCATGATATGATATAATGAGCAGGCACCTGGAATTTCAGTCCGGATATTATTTTTGCAAAAAACAAAATTCTTGAGCGCAGTTGATTTTTAACCACATGTCCAGTCTCAATAATATAAAGAATACTAAAGTCATTGAGATCTATACATTTTCCCAGCATGAACTTCAAAAAAGAATTAAAAAATAAAAACCATGGCCTTATTAATTAATGAAATAAGTTATGGCATTACTGTATGGTATTAACATGACAAACTGTGAAGCTATCTTATAAAACAAAAACTAAAGTAAAATACATTACTTAACTAGGTTTATCCGTTTTTTCACTTCAAATTAAATTTCAGAAGTAAGGAAGACAAAATTAGAACTCTTGCATCCTATAAGTACTACACAAGAGAAACATTTTATTATAATAACAATAATAATAATAATAATAATAATAATAATAATAATAATAATAATAATAATAATAATAATAAATCACAAAAATTAATGGTATACTACTAATTAAATGAAATGTAAGACCACGGATAGATACAGCTATACTGTGTGGACGTTTTTAAACATTTTTTAATGTAACCGTGTTTATGAACTGAGCTCTTGGTACCATTTACGTTCACTAAAATAGAGAGAAATTACAGAAAGTTTCGACTTGCCTTCTATATTTCAGAAGAAGAAGTTCATATATGTTCAATAAAACACGTAATGTCACTATTAAAAACAATTACAACATACTAAGCAAATATACACAAACAATAATATATAATATGCAATCGAATGTTCCATCGATTTTCACTCTCCATTAGATTAATAATGGACGATTTCAAGACTATGACATTTCATTTAAATTTTATTGTAATAAAAACAAGTAACGCTAACATTTTTTGATAAAATAATATAACATTTTGTAGGTATTGATACAGTTCACGAATGATAGATTATGCACTATTAATTAATTATTAACTAAATAAATATGGATTTATATTTTAACCCAAACAAATGTCCTCAAATTTAAATATAAGAGATGGTAAACCACTTTCTCGTACTGGGAAACAAATTATTCCCCGTTTGTTTTTCTTTTTATTAAATGCATATGTATATCTCCAAAAATAAGTCATTTTGATGTTAAACAAACTAATCTCTCTCTCTCTCTCTCTCTCTCTCTCTCTCTCTCTCTCTCTCTCTCTTACGCATGTATATTACACAAGCGCTTTTTAAATTTCGGTTTGCAGTATATCCCCACTCCTAATGGCCAGATATCCTCGAATTTGGAAAATTATTTTTCTTATTTTATTTAAATGGTATATACCGAGCTTTGTTGCGAAAAAACATATGTTGGTGCCGCTAAAGCCATTTTTAAATTTGAATTTCAGGTAGCACCCACTCCTAATAGTCTGATTTCACTATTTTCAGAAACTATTTTTTTCTTGTTTATTTCAATGACATATACCGAGTTTTGTTGAGCAAAAACAATTTTGCAGGCTCTAGAGAGTTAACACGCACTCACACATATATTGCATTACATAGCACATTTTAGTATACAATGAAAATTTAAATTCTCAACTACAGAGGGTGTCTAAAAAAGTATACACACTTCAAGAAAAGAAAAAACTGTGTTAACATAACAAAACTGAATTCACACAAACAAAACATGATGAGCACTAATCATCTTAGATTTTTACAATTGCACTATCGGCTTCGATACACTTCTGAGTACGTTGACCTACTGATTGAGCAACGTTTGCGAAAGTATCCTCAGGGATTGCAGCACATGCCGTTTCAATTTATTCCCAAAGTGCTGCCAGTATAGCTGGTTTTCTACGGTATACAACATCCTTAAGATTTTCCCCATAGGTAGAAGTCCAACGGAATTAGATCCGGAGAACGGGTGGAAACTCAGTGGGACCTCTTCGTCCTATCCTATACCTTAGAGGATTGTCATCAAGGTACGCACGTACATCTCAGTGGTAATGTGATGGTGCACCATCCTGTTGGAAGTAAAACTCCCTATTTCCATAGAGTGTATGAATGGCGGGTAAGACGGAATTGTTACTCGCTTTAGCGGTTCTGTTCTGTACACACGTCTCCATTGCCTTTGAACTTCAACATCCTCGGATTTCCAATACCACTTCAAAATTGCTTTCCACTGTTCAAACGATAATGTTGGCTCAATTTTGTTGTAATAATGCTAGCATAACGTAATGTGAGTCACTTCTGTTTACAGAACATCCTACGATAATTTGGCTTCGTTTGTTCATTGTTGATTTATCTGTCAGTAGCACCGCTATTATAATATGTGAGAGTCACATCTATTTATAGAGCATCGTGCTGCATATTACTGTTGTTTTTCGGTCCAACTTTGAAATATATTAAATAGATATCTACTGTGAAAGTGTGTATATTTTTTGGCACCCTCGGTATATTATGATTTACCACATCCAGAATATGATAATTAATGTGAAAAAGAGACTTCAACAGTGTTTGCCGACATAAATATTATGTTGTCTTCTACTGCTTCACTAAATATTGCGGAAAGAAGAAAATTCTGTCACGCTGGAGCTGGGTAGACTAAGCGAATTCCTCATCCAATTGAATAACTTTAAAAATGAATGCTAAGCCTAATTAAGGCCTTATTAATTAATGAAATCAAATAAGTTATGAGATTACTGTGTGGATATTAGGGGATCAAAATTAGAATTCTTGCAGTCTATAAGTATTACAAAACAGAAACCACAATAGAATAATAGAATAACAATTTAATGTAATCTCTAATTTAAATACAACATGCGGCTGTTTCTTTTTTAATAAAGGGGGAATTGTAGTTGGAGGTAGTTTTTATAAAGGGGATAGTTACCGGGAATAGTATAAATTTGATTAGATATTATTTATTAGTAGAAGAAATTAATCGGTTGCATCAAGAGAGAATTAGTTGATGTAATATAGGTTTTGGAGATGAGTTAATTGAGCGGACCGATTTCAGATGGGCCAGCCCCTGTCTGTCCCTGACTGTTTACCACTTCAAGATTCATCACTGTTTCCCGCCGATGAATCTCGAATTCCCGTAGATGCCTGGGCTATGTTTATGTTCTGAATACCATATTATGCCGCTATCGGAGGTGGGGTTCTTCTCAGGGATGAATGTCGAGCTTTCCTGGATTTAATAGACAGGGGAGGAAAGGACGATGGATAGGACGTTGTAAATAATAGTGCTGGTTGCACAGTTCACATGGTTTATTTTAAAGTTCACTTTTAATTCAGGACACGTCTGGACCACTGGCAAGGAGATGAAACACAAATATTCCCTCGATTTCCTTTTACGGTCACGCACGGTAAACTTCTAATAACCAAACAAATTGCTCATCCACTGTTCATTACTTTTCCGCGACATTTTCTTTATTCATTCTCGGTCGTAAGTTATAACTAGATAACTTTCATTCCGATGTAAGTCACACGCTAAGATTATTGTTACTATTTGAAACTCATCGAAACCTAACACTGTTCCCACCGACTGCTCCGACCAAACTGCCCTCGAATGCTTCCAAATTGGGCCTTTTGTGTTTTCTTTACGCGTCACTATGCTAGAATTTTAATTTTGGAAATTTCTAGACGTATCCTAAATCCTATTCTCTGTTCGTTTAATAACACGATATCTAGAAACTTCTCAAAGCGGAATCGAAGGTTTGCTTCCTTAGTGGCTGAAATTCTCCCTTTATTCTCCTACTTTTCTGACACGTTATATTGCGAGATTTCTCTTTTTAGGGGTAGCTTTCTCTACTCTCTCTACTGAGTTAATTTGTCCTTTTATTTTGAAATGATAGAGAAAATTAAATACTAGAGAACTTTTTATATTTTGGTTTTCAGATATACTTCTAGTCCTAATGGTTCAATTTTCCAAATTTTCAGAAACTATTTTTCTTATTTTATTTAAATGCTGAGTTTTGCTGTGAAAAACAAATATTACTTCCACTAAGAGTGATTTTTCAATTTTTGGTTTCACGTAAACCCCGCCACTAATGGCCTAATTTTCCTGATTTTCAGAAACAATTATTCTTATTTAATTTAAATTCCTTCCTTCCTCCTTCCCTCCCTCCCTCCCTCCCTCCTTTCTTTATTTTTTTTTCTTGTTCAAATAAATTATAATTGTGAAATTAATATTAGCATTCATAATATTGAATATTAAGCTAATTTGTAATGCTTTAAGGAGTACATTAATTCTTTACATACAATTTTAAAACATTTTCTGAATGTGGACTATTATAGCACAAACTGTACACTTATGTTTACAGGATCAGTACTATCATATATTGAACAATCCAAAGAGAACTGGAAAAACAACATTGCAGAGTCTAGAAAATCACGAAAATTACAGCCATTTGAACTTTATGGTGAGTATGTTTTTAATAAAATAATTGATATTATTTCGGTATTTCTCAAAAGAAAGAATAAATAAAAAATATTGTAACAAGCTAAGGTTTTTTGCAGAGTATCTTCTGTATCATCATCAGTACCATGGCATTCTTCCTCCTTTTGGTTCTCCATTTCATGTAATATTTATCATTTTTAGATGTGGGTTTTCACACAAGGCATGTATGTAGGCTAAGATTTTAAAATCTGAATCAATATGAAAATTCTCAATCATGGATATAATTAAAACATGGAACTTTTAGCTTACCTTGCTGATGCTCTAAACATCTGAGCTATTTTATCTTTTCTGGTTATAACCAGTGAATCTGCCCCATCTGAGTCTATGTACCCCAGAGATCTTGAAGGTTATCTCATTACAGAGATTTTATCTTTACACTGGAGTACTTATTGGCCAGGCTCTTAATTAAACACACAATAAGGTTAACTTCTTTATGGACTCAGCATGGTAAACCAAAGATCAAATTGAATTTTGAATTTCATCATATCCACCACTTTCTTTATCAATGGAAATTAATGTGATCTTAAATTTATTAAAAAATGAGATAGGTGCCATTTTAAGGAATAATCCAAATAAACTAACATAGAGTATATTTTATTTTGTCAATACAGTTTACATACCACATCAATTTTAAGCATTACCACTGCATATTTACTAAAGTTACAGCTAAGCTTATAAAATTACAAAATTTTATCCCTTTTAAACTGGGATATAATTTCCTCCAGAACATAGAACCCAGGTTTAAATTAATGTGATCTTAAATTTATTAAAAAATGAGATAGGTGCCATTTTAAGGAATAATCCAAATAAACTAACCATAGAGTATATTTTACTAAAGTTACAGCTAAGCTTATAAAATTACAAAATTTTATCCCTTTTAAACTGGGATATAATTTCCTCCAGAGCACAGAACCCAGGTTTAAGTAGAAAGCATTTTTCTTCCTTCTTGAGTTAATTTATTTTGGTTAAGCTTATGAACAGTTTGGTAACCTGTTATGTACTTTATTTCTATGCTTATCACACTGTTTTTGAAAATGCCATTCTCCAATGCTAAATATGTACATTAAATTTATTTAATGACAATAAGAATTATGTTTCTAAGTGTTTCAGATGCAATATAACAAAAGAGACACTTCCATGATAAAAATGCAACTTAATGGAAATACTCTCTGTTTTAAAGATTTCCATTATTTGATTTCTTATTCCATTCATTATCCTTAAAGCCATTTTTAATTCTAAAAGTTTGTTAAATTTCATTTCCACTGCTATTAAAAATTCTGCTACACCTTAGTTTTTAAAGAAAATGATCTATATATATATTCCACAAGCTTTAAGGTCTTATAATGTCTAACTAGCTAAACTAACTTAAATGTAAATTGGAACTTGCACAGTGAAGCCAATCATATTAATTGATATCATTGTATGATTCAGTTGAACTACACACTCTTAAATGAAAAGTAAGTGAAGCTTTAAGAGTGTGTAGTTCAACTGAATCATACAATGATATCAATTAAGCTAAACTAAGTTTAATGCAAATGTTTTAACATGACTCTTCCAATTTGGTATTATACATTATTTACTCTTAATGGGAAATGCAACTTTCTCCCTAGTATTACAAAATGCTAATTCCAGTCTATGATTAGCACAATACCAGTCATGTTTATTCAATTGGGGCACATGAATTTCTGCTGAAAATAATAATTGCATAAACAATTTTAAGTAAAATGAGATTACATAATGGGATTCTAAAAATAATTATATTTTATGAAGTAAAATTGCCAAGCATTGATAAATGATGATACAAGTTAGCTAATGTAATGACTAGAACATCAAGTTAGCATGTAGATGAATTATTCTGCTACACACTTTTTCCCCCTGAAGTCAAAACACATGCTATGAGAACAGTCTGTTTCAATGCAAGCATACATCTGTTATGCACAGGTATTTTTAAAATATATATGTTCAGATTTTAGGAACAGATATGGTCATGAATAAAATGAAAGTAAGTGAACTAAAATAACTGACATTTTATAGCTTGTTATTGGAGAAGAAGTTAGAAATAAAGTATATGGTAATCCAATACCTCAAGTTCATATTATTTTCAAAACATTTTAAATCTATTAATAAACTGTGATTATATTTTAGCTATAATAGTATTTGTAATAGAAAATTCCAAAATATTCATAAAAATCAAACATTCATGGCAAAAAGAATGTTTCAGGCATGACTTATATAGACCAAGCAGGAATATATGTTTGAAAGGTGTTGACTGTAATGATATTGTAGTATTTAATTCACTTCCATTAACTATAAAAGAATTACATTATGATAAAGTCAAATTCAAGTTAAAATTAAAAATATATATTTCCACTCACATCTTTTATATAGTAGATAAATTAATTTACCTACAAAATAATTGTTCTAACATCTCTTAAAATAATATTTTCACACATGAAAATATACGTATAAAATTGTAAATATTTTCTTCCTTAATGTAGCATATATATCATTCAAAATTCTTGATCTAATCAACATCCTAGAGTTAACAGAATTAGATTACCACAAATATAGGAAATGATGATGATGAGGACGACAATAACAACAACAACAGCAGCAATAAACAACAGCAATAATTTAATTGCAGACTATAGACCTAATAGATGTGTTCATCTTAAGTATCTTAAAGATCATTTAGCTCTTTATTTTCTATAAAGTTAAATCAAGACAAAAGCAAAATAACATAGATAAGAGAAAATGAATATGACTACTAAAATAATCATGCACATTCTTTTGGTTGAAGCTATAATTTATCTATTCTATATAACCATTTGTTAATTAAATTTGTTTTAAATGGTGTTTAGAAGTTATTCCCTAGCTTCAATCTTAAGGTGTTTGTTAATTTGTTATGGAAAATAACTCCTTTTAAAATTGGGATCCAGTTAGTACTTTTTCTATTTACATTCACTCTGTGAAAATTTTCTTTTCCCTTAGTGTTGCAGTGGTGTTTGAGGGGCATTCTCAAAGTTCTTGGCCTGACCAAGAAAACATAAGATTGAATTTTTTTTTTGTCAACATAGTCACCTTGTAAATCGACATTTTCCAACTTTTTAATATACTCAGTGAAATAAGAATTGTCCAAATGTGAAAAATAAGCATTTGTCTCAGTTTCAACTTTATCATTTGATAGAATTCTTCTTTCATCCTCTCAGCCATATCTTTAGGTATAAGAACAAAAAGTAAACACTGGGAGCCAAATCTGACGAATATGGTGGATGTGAAAACACTTGGAAGCAAAGGTCATTGCAGTTTTGCAGCAACAATCCTAGATGTGCTTGATGAAAGAGAACTTTCTTTATTGTAAGGTGTGGATGTTTAGAATTAACATCCTTGAATTAGTCCAGTAGTGAAGTGTAATACTTCCCTGTGATGGTTCTGTGCTTCTGGAGGCAGTCTATAAGCACCACACCATGAGAATCCCAGAAAACTGTAGCCATGACTTTTCATGCAGATGGAACCATTTTTACTTTCTTTGGTGCACTTTTACCGTTGTCACCCTCTGTTTGGGCTGATCCTTGTCTCTGACATGTGATGATGAATCTATTTTTTATCTACTGTTATGAAATGTCAGAGAAACTTATTGGTATTGCATTTAAACAAGTCTAAATACACTTTCAAAATGTTCATTTGAATGGGGTTTTGGTCCTTTGCTAACAAACATAGCACCCATTAAGCAGAAAGATTTCTTATACCCAAAACTTCATATAAAATGCAGTGGACTCCGTCTATTAAGATATAAATTTAATTACATTTTAAAGTAAATTTTAACACCTTTTAAACACTAACAACTTCTAAATTTATAAACTTTTACTTAAACAAAAAAATTAATAGTACTGTCTTGAATGGATGTACAACAATGCTTAAATTCAACAGTTCACTTTTTAACTTTTTTAACTATAAAATTGAAGTGTAAGAATCCTTTAATGTAGAATCTAACTCCTCGGGTTAAACCCTTTTAAATGAAGTACTTTATCACATCTCATATTTCCGTTTTGTCCATTTTGTAGAAAAGTTTATCACTAGTTTGTTTACACATTCTTCACAAACAAGTAACTACACTTACGAGGTCTGTTCAAAAAGATTCGCGAATTTTGTTTGTTTTGTTTTTTTTCAAAAAGTATTTATTTATTCATGAATATCACTTGTGCCAACGTTTTTTCCAATCCTCGAAGCATTTTAAAAAATCGTTTTTTGTGATCTTGTTCAGCTCCTCCTTCGATGCCGTCTTTATCTCCTCAATCGTGGCGTAGCGTCGTCCTTTCATGCGCCTCTTCAGTTTTGGGAACAAAAAAAAAAGTAACAGGGGGCCAGGTCTGGGGAGTACGGTGGCTGCGGCATCATAAGTGTTTTGTTTTTGACCAAAAATTCGCGCACAAGCAACGATGTGTGAGCAGGGGCGTAATCATGGTGAAAGCCAATTTTTGTTCTTCCTCAAATACGGGCGTTTATGACGGATTGCTTCGCGCAAATTGCACAGGTAATATTCCTTATTGACCGTTCTACCCTGTGGCAAGAACTCATGATGCACCACACCCCTGCAATCGAAGAAAACTGTAAGCAAAACCTTCACATTCGACCGAACTTGGCGCGCTTTTTTCGGTCTTGGCTCGTGTGGCAGCATCCATTGGGATGATTGAGCTTTAGTTCCACGTCATAACCATGAACCTATGATTCGTCACCAGTTATGACCCTCTGGAGCAAATTTGTGTCGTCGCGGACAGAGTTCAACAGCTCCTTAGCAACGTTAATGCGATGGTGTTTTTGGTCGAAATTGAGCACGTACGAATTTTGCGGCGACCCGTCTCATGCCCAAATCATTAGTAACAATCGAATGGCACAAGCCAATCGATATGTTTAGGTCCTCAGCAACTTCTCTAACGGCGATTCGACGATTGGCCAATACTATTTTCTTCACTTCTTCAATGTTTTCGTCTGTTGTTGACGAGCTCGGGCGTCCGGTACGCTCTTTGTCGTTCACATCTTCTCGACCCTCTGAGAACATTTTATACCACCGATAAACGTTGCTTTGGTCCAAGGTAGCTTCACCATATGCCACAGTCAACATTCGGAATGCATCCGCGCACTTAATTTTGTTTTTCACACAAAATTTGATACAGATTCTTTGTTCCATTTTTTGGAATAAGCAAAAATCGAAAACGAGCCGAAACAGGTCCAAGCAAAATAGCTGTCAACAATTAATTGAACATTCAAAATGGCCGAGCTTGTCAACATAAGCGAGGGACATAGTACCAACATAATGCCACAAAACAATCGAAAATCGAATATACGTAGCCCGCGGAAATTCAAAATTCGGGATACTTTTTGAAGAGACCTCGTACATCAGAAACTTTACAGCATACCATCTAAAAATTATACATAACAACTATCACAATAATTTGTTCATCATCATGACATCTCTGTGTAAGGACTAGAACTTTTAGAACATTTCTCATATATGCTTGTTACAGTCAGTAGAAAGTATTTTGTTATTTTTATAAATAGAATAATTTTATAAACAAACAAGAAGACAAATGATAGCAATTCATTTTCTCTAAATAATTTCTGTATGATATTCTTCTCTCAAGTTTATAAATAACTTTAAATTTTTTTTTTTTTTTTGGTGTAAATTTAGGCTCCTTTATAAATTACTACCAGTTCTGCTCCAAATTTAAACTCCACACTGCATATGAAAGTAAACCAAACCATTGTGTGCCATTTTAAGGACTAACACATCTAAATAGTGAGAAAGGTTCCATAATAAGTAGTCCAGCATATACACATCCCCCCCCCCCATTACAGTTATCATTAGGGCATGATACAATTTTTTTTTCCTTAATGCTGGAATACTGAAAATGTATTGCTTTATTTTGCTTGTATTCATTTTTAGGTTATTATCTTCTAAATATTGCAATATATTCGCTGAGAATTCAGGAATCATTTTCTCACAACAATTATATATTTGTATAGAATATTAAAGAATTATTATTGGCATATAAAATATTTTTACAGTTTATAATAAAGGGTAAATTATTAATGTATCAGGAAATAGTAATAAACTGAATTTGGATCCTTGCGGTACTTCATACTTGACTAAGATATGACATATGAACTAACAAAATCCAAAATAGAGGTTTTATAAAAGAATTTAAGTATGATATTTTTGATAGAAATGCATGATTTGAAGTTGTGGAGTCACCAATCATTGTACTGTTTAGTCTGTAATTTGCAAAACAAGATGGGAGTAAAGAAACACAAAAGTGCACCTGAGTTCTATTGTGAATTCATTATGTTAGGAAGGGTGACATTTGCACAATGTGTATGTATATCAGCCAACATTTATTACTAGACTCTGAAGGCTTCTTCCATGTTTACAATAGATAAGTGTGCCTCCAAGCAGAAATAGCACTGTATACAGACTTTGCTTGAAATTAAAAATAAAGAAAGTAGTGCAATGTGTATTATTGACATGAAAGATACTATTGAGCATATTTTTGTTCAGACTGCATATCTAAGAAATGTTGTATCTAAATTATCCATATTTATATGTGCATTATCTACAAGTAGGGATTTCATTTCAAAATTTCCCAGGCTCTTTAACTTATCTATTTAACATGAATTTAATTTAAACAAAACTAGTAATTTAGTTATTGAGGGAGAATTTAGTTATTGAGAACACCAATATTATTAAATTTTAGCTTTCACCCCAGCCTCCTGGCTTTAAAATTTCATATGACACTCTTAGCTTTTGATGCTGCAATTTTAAAGAGGTTGCAACTGACATCCATTTATTTTCATCATTGCCTGGCAAACTGGACTTTTGTTATAGCTGTGTGAGTTAGGACAGAATAGTACCATATTAACTACTGAATATTTAATGTAATAGCTGTGATTTGTTAATAAATGGCTTCAAAATTATGTAAATTCTATAAATAACAGAATGTAAGTAGATTAGTCAGGTGTTCCAAAATAGGCTGTATAATAATAATAATAATAATAATAATAATAATAATAATAATAATAATAATAATAATAATAATAATAATAATAATAATAATAATAATAATTCATTTGCAATAAATTTTCTTTCATTCTACAACTAATGCATTTATTTTTATTCTGTCCAAATTCAAATAACAACAACAATGGTCCAGGTTGCTAGGCAACAATAAAAGAATTAAAAATATAAAAACAATTGCATTCTCTTTAAAAGTTAAGCAAGTTAAAATTAAATCAACTTTGACTGGCAGTTATTTCATTATTATTTCAGTTTGGACAGAATAAAAATTAAAGTCTTGTTAGCTGTAGAATGGGGGGAAGAAATAAGTTAAAAACTGTAACACTAATACAGCCTATTCTGGAACTTCTTATTAATTTGCTCTTTCTTGCAGAGCATTTACCATTTTGAAACAATTTAATACTTAAACACAACTATTCATTAAATGCCAAGTTATCATGTAATGATAAAAAATAATAAATATGAAAAAATGTGATAGCAGCTACACCGTCTTTAAAAGTTAAGCATCAAAAGCTAGGGATGCAATTTTAAAATTCAAAGTGATGACTGCAAATGATGGGTGAAAGCAAAAATTTAATCAACAATGGTCTATATCTAAATTGATAGTTTTTTTTGTTTAAATTAAATTAAGTTTATGTTATGTTATGTAAAATAGATAACTATTTAGACTGGGAAGTTTTGAAATGAAAGCCCTTGAGCATGTAGGTGTATTATATTATATTATCTTAATTTATATCTATTACATATTTACATTTATATGCTACTTAAATGTTTATATGACATATACTTTCTTTTATACTACTGCATTCTTTATGTTCTCAATATTTTGCTAATCTTTCCAAAACTACTACTACTTCAGAATTACAAGGATGCAAATTGTAGAAACCTTAAAATACATGGAAGATGTCCCGCATACTCTTCAAGTCTTTCCTGTTGATCCAATTAATAAAAGAAAATCTAAAATTTGGTAGCACACAAAAAAAAAATACAGGGTATGCAGTAAGATGTACTCTACTAGACATTGATGGGTACCAAGAATAGGCAAACAATGATATGTATCATTTATGTGAACAAGACAGTCCTGTTTCTTGTATGCTCTGATTACATCCTCTGAGATGAAATGCACATTTTTACAATACAGATATTGTCTGTGTCAGTGCCTTTGGAACTTTGAATATGCACATAGTAATTCACTGCAATCCAGGAACATGTAATAAATTGAGAATCTGCATTGCTTACATATGACATAAAGAATGCAACAGTATATATCATGTAAATATCTAAATAATATACAAATAATGCACATATAAATATAGATAATATACATTTGAATTGCTAATTGGAACTTGTACAATGAAACAAATCATATACCTAATTAAGATTATTGTATGACTGAGCAGAACTACTCACTCTTATTTGCTCCACTTACTTGTTTAAATTTGGAACATGATTTGTGGACCATTATCTGTTTCTGTAGCTAATTGTTGATTGCTGGATAATTCATGATATTCCTCTGGGGATGCATATTCTGCTCTGGTAGAGTTATGATGAACTTAAAGTTTATGTTTTCATCCCAGAAGTTCAAAGTAGATCATTATGTATCTATATTTATAAATGTAGATTTTCTCCGAAGTTGCTAGCTCTTATTTTTTTTTTCCCACTGTGTTATGGTTCTCTGACCACAAATGAGAGCCACTGCTAATTTCTCCATTTATTTGTATTTTATGTTCCTGAAATGTTCTTTTAATTATGTGCCTATGTTTCTCTTTGTTTTTCTAATATAGATTTTTTTCACATTCTGCACATTTTATTTGCTATATATGCTTTTTTCTTTGATGGAATATTTTATCAATATTGCTATTTAGAAGATTTTTAAAATTAAATCTATTATTGGTGCCAATCTAATATTAAAAATTTTTAGAATATTTTGAAATTTGTGCATAAGCCCATGTATGATGCGTGAATTTTTTTAAAAATGATCTTATATTTTCCTGCTGAAAATTTTGTGGTTTCATTAATAAGTTCCTGACTCTTGAACTTGTATACTTTTTTGTGAACTAGTTCTTTGCTAAATCTGTTTTTTTACTGTTCTTTCTATTTGCTTATATTCATTAGAGTACTCTTTCTTCTTAATGGGTAGATTAACAAGTTCTATTGATTACTGCATGTGTTTTGTGTTAAATCTATCAGATTTGATGTAATTGTCTGCATGTGTGTTCTTTCTGTAGATTCTAAATTTCAGATTACTTTGATGTTTTATTATTTTAATGTCCAAGAATGGTAGCATTATCCACTTCTGTTTTGTATGTAAACAATATGTTTTTATCTTGCATATTCAGAAGCTTTATGCAAAAAAAAAAAAAAAAAAAAAATAACATATGCTGAAACAATTATGCAAACATAGCAAAAATGCAGGACTCTGTCTAAACAAATTGAAGACACAGTTAATTTTAAATGAACGTGAATCCCCCTATAAAAATAGATGGAACAGTCCTCACATATGTGAATGAATTTACATACCTAGGACAACAGATTTTCTTACAAGATAAAATGGAAAAATAAATACAAAGAAGGATCTCGTTAACCTGGAGAGCACTTTGGGGCCTTAAGTTTATATTGTTAGACCAAACACTAACTAAGAAAATCAGATTCCAGACACTTGAAACCTGTGTATATTCTGTATTACTCAATGGGTGCCAGACATGGTAAATAACAGAAAAACATACCAAAAAAAAAATGCAATATAAGATCCTAGGAATAATTTTCAGGTACAAAATAACTATAGCATCAATAAACCAATTATCTCAGACAACAGACATCACATAAGTAGGGTCCCAGAATAGGAAAAAGGACAGAAGGTGACCCAGAAGAAGAAGAACAAACTCTTCAAAGAACATGCAGGTCCAGATTGATCAAGAGTAGCAAGAAGAAGAGAAAAATGGAAATCTCTCGAAAGGCAGCTATGAAGTAAGGAATAGTAACTAAAGAACAAATCAGAAAGAGTCTTAAACAACATACAACCAACTAGCATGGAATAGCTCACCATGTTAGAAGAAAACAAGCTTCCTCTACTTGTTAGGAGGCCTTTGCCCTTTAAGGGACTAGGCTACCTTTATCTTTATTCAGAAGGTTTATGGTATCGTTTTTTGTTAATTATGATAGATATATCATCAACATATCTATATCAGATTTTAAATATATATGGGAATGCTGTGTTGAATTGTGTTTCAAATCTGCTCATGAAGAGGTTAGTTAGAAGAAATGGAGATAAGGAGTTGTCCATAGTAGGTAAGACCTGATTCTTGTTTATAGAATTTGCCCTTGAATGAAAAATAGTTTTGGTTTATGCAAATTTCAATGAGTTTTTGTATTCCTTTATATGCATCATTAGCTCTGTTTGTTCTTAGCCAATCATGGAAATAAGCTAAAAGTTTTTTTTAGGTATACTTGGAAACAGAGATTCTAAGTCAAAAGATATTAAGGTGTCAATAGGTTGTAATTTTATATACTTAACTTTTTCAATTAATTAAAATGAGGTGTTTATATTCTGGTTTTGAAATTTTGGTTGTGTTCCGGATCTATTAGCCAGTCATTTTGCTAAAAGGTGTGTTGATATTGTTAATTTTGTGTTGCATACCATTACCCTTATTGTGAATTTTTGGTAAACCATATATTTGTCTTATTTTTGAGTTATTCTGTTTTTGTATTATGCTACTGGGATAACTGAGCATGTTTTCAAAGCCTCATTGATTTAATTGATACATCCCTTTAAAGGGTCTGACTGGACACATACAAATTCTTTGTTTGTTAGCAACTCTTGTATCCTTGATGTATATTCTTATTTATCTAATATCACTCTTTTGTTCCCTTTATTAGCTTTTGTATGAATTACATCTTTATCAAAAATTTATTACATCTACATTAAAAAAGATTGTTCTAAATATTTTGACTCAGAAGAGATTATTAATGTGTATTTCACTATGTTAGATTCTAAATTGAATTAATATTAACATAAATATTGTACTTACAAAGCTGTTGACAATGGAGTGGCAATATAACCTAAACTTAGGTATTCATTTATTACAATTTAGTGGAGTTTAGTGTAAAAAATGAATACCTAAGTTTAGGTAATATTAACATAATTATGTATTAATGGTTGCAAATATTATGTATTTATATAAACAAAACCTCTTTTTGCCTCTTGAGGATGTACATATGTTACATTAAATTACACTAAATTCATTTGTGTAAATACTAGGTTCTGTTGGCACTTATTTAAAAAAGGATTTTAAATAAACATAAATTCATATTGCTTGATACCCCTCCCTCGGATGAAACAAAATACTATCTGAATTTTGAAGCATGGCTATATTATGTCAGAGCAAAGAGAGAGAGACAGAGAGACAGAAAGAAAGAAATACTTCTCTAGCTTCCAAGAATGATATTTCTATCATTTTCTTTATCAAATGTACCTGAAGGAGTATGTACATATTTGCATAAAATAAATAATTATGCTGAGAAACAATAGCACAAATGGTCCATACCTCATAAAGTTCCAGCATTATTGTCCTCTATATTTTAAATTGATTGACATCAAACAAAGCAAATTTTCAGTGATGCATCTTACTCTTGATAGAGTGTAGGTAAATATTTGATTTGGGGTAGGTTGATTTCTTTGCAAATAAGGTTTCATTATGTTGCTTTTGATAAGGAAAGCATCATCAGCTACTACTACAAAAGGAATAGCCAAAGATATACCTGGAATGGGTTGTGGTTTTGGCATATTTAGTGCATTTGTTTCGAATCTTTCAACAGTTAGCAATTTTGAAATATTCCATTGTCAGACACTTTTCCATTGCAGCCAACATTGAAATATATTATTCTGTAGTTAGCATCCACCATAATCATTAAAATAATAATAAAAATGTACCAAAATTTATAATTGTAATACATGCTTTCACTAATTTTAGATTTTTGTTGAACTATGTGTAAAAAATGAATACCTAAGTTTAGGATATATGTGTTTGTTGTCAAGGCCCCTTATGCAATTAGAATAATTCTATTTTACTTCAAAATTCTCCATTCATTTTCAAAGGCTAGCATCTTTAAAATTAATAAAAATAATTATTAATTTTAGCAAATAATCCTGGAAGATAGAAATGCATTGGTGAACCTTGCTGAACCAGTGGAACCTCTGGAACCAAGGGTTAAAACACAACAAAAGACTAACAAGGAATTGCATTTTGGAGGAGGTCTTGGAAGATTTGAGCATATCCATAAATAACATGAACGAGAAAGATGGTTTTAGGTATTTCATTCCATCACCTTTCTATAACATGATTCTGAGCAACTAAAATGGAGATTGAAAAGAAAAATTCAAATAATGATCTTTGAAATACAGGAAATGGATGCTTCTGTCACACTGTCCATTTCCTCTACATCTGTATCATTTTCTAGCCTGTTCCCATGTAGATATGCTAGCCATGTGAACTACATACTGAAAGCAATTTTACTTTTTCAATTAAGAGTAGATAATTGAAATGTATACCTTTTTTAAGGGGAAAGAGAAAAATTCCTCATACTTTATTTAAAGTAACCCTGTAAGTAGTTATAAGCATCTTGGCAGCAGACATGAATTATTGCAGAAGTGACCTGCACAGGGATTCAAAATTGGTACACTAAAAATCGTAAGAGTCTCTTGAAAAAGTTGAAACAGATAATTTATTCAATTTTAAAGTATATAATGTGACAAAGAAAATAAAAGAATACTGTATAAAGCATTTTTGTTTAATGGATAAAATAAAAATGCTTGCTAACTTGCCACAAATCTTAATGTCAGCACTAATCTTTCCTCAGGTGAAATAGAATTTCTTTAAAGTGATTCTTCCTTTTGATTTAGAAAATAACTTTTTCCAACAAAGCATCAAAATCTGAATTTGACATACCTATGAAATTTGTGAAGAGTTAAGGGTCCTCAGGTTGCAATTTTGTTAGTAATGTTATGTATAATCCATTGTTTGACCCATTCTTTTACCCAGGTTCTATGTTTTCTTTTTTGCCACCTTTTAATGAAATACACAATTATTATCAGTGCAGCTAGCTGTTGTCTGTGCAGAATAAATGTCAAGGAATGACTGACATCCATAGCATAACATTGTTTCTAGCAACACTCAACAGAACTGAGTGTTGACACTTATCTAGACATTAAAAGTTGCTACGTGTGTAGTCAGTTGGTACACTGGTATAGAAATAAATCGCAGAACTTAGCCAACCGCCACAAGTGGCCGAGGTCGTTAAGGCATAGACTCATTAATTCTTTCCCAATTTATCATTTCATCTCATGTAGCATGAGTGTTCACTGCCTGCATGTTTCAGAAGTAAAAACAGGCATTAAACACCATTTACTCTTTTAGAACTTAGTGTCATTATGTAGACACAATGGTAAACATGTAATCTGAACAAAAATATATTCAATAATACAATTCATGTCAATAGATACATGCTGATGACCTGAGCTGTTAAAGAGTGTCCATAAATAAATCAATCAAATCAATAGATACATTGCAGTGCTTTCTTTATTCATAGTTTTAAGTAAAGTCCATGCATAGTATATCTGACTGTGCTATCTATTCTATTGCAAACAAGTGAAGGGAGTTAAACCTTCAGATCAATCTACTCATTACTAGCTCATTTGACACTCCATGATAACAAGAAAGACAAAAACTGAACAATGAATTAGTGTTATATCACTGACATTTATGCATATGAAGAGGGGTGTATAATGTTCAGGAGAAACAAGAAAAATATATTACTCAATAATGAGGCACCAGGGACCATGGGTACCCCCACAGGTGGCTGAGATCATTAAGGTGCAGGCTCATGAGTGGGAGGTCTGGGGTTCGAATCCCCCAGGACTGTCCTCCCTGACTGAAGTTTTTTCCAGGTTTCCCTCAGTCCTCATAAATGGAAAATGCCAGGGAGGTACCCTAAATTTAGGCCTGGAATGTTTCCTTCCTTAGAAATAAATCCTTTCCCAATATATCGTTTCATCTCATGTATCATCAGTGTCCATCGCCTGTGGTGTCTTTGTAGCAAAAACGGGCATTAAACACTATTAATTTTTTTTAGGGACCTGGTATTATGTTGCCTAAACATTCATACTATTTATCAGAAGCAAAGGCATGGTATTATAACTATCTGGACAGATGTTAAATTTATTAGGAAAAAGAACCAATCACAACAAAATTACTACATAACCAAGGAAAGAAATTCAATTAATCAGCTGTTTTAAAATGTTTGATTTTATGCTCTATATATAATTTTTATATAGGGCATTGATGGAAATAAGCTAAGAAAATTTAGAACAATGGAGTTATCTCAAGCAAAAAAATTTTTAGCTTGCATAATATTTTTTAAACATGAATTGTGTAACAATTTTTTTAAACAGTAGATGGTAGTCAGAACATTATATTTTTGATTATGTTTTAGAAACTGTGCTTTTCTAAAATTGTTATTGAAATATCACATTTATACTAATAGTCTATGTCTACTGTCTTCTCATTTAGGTCTTTTTCTTCAATCTTCATACTCCTGAATATTGCATTCACAATCAGCATTGAAGATTTAGAGCAATGGAGCATCAGTATTATATAATAATTTTGTTTTGGGATGGAGCTAAGAAATTTGTGGAGAAAATCAGCTGCTCCTTGTCAGATTTGTCCTTTAGTCTTGATTATTGGAAGATTCAGAAAAATTGCTGCTTTCATTTATTATAATGATTCTGAATCAAGAAAATGGCAGGAACTTAAAATTCATTAGTCTTCCCATTTGTGTGTGTCAATGGTTAGATAATAATAATTTATAATTTTTAATATAGGATATGCAGTCACTTCAGGTATGCTATCCCAGCCAAAACAACTATTACATGCTGCTGGAGGACCAAGAGGAGCACACATGAAAGGCCATGTAAGAATATATGTTACAGAATTTGACATTTATTTTGTGCTGAAGCATACGGTAAACTGAAAGAACTAGTAAATTAAGTTGAGATAGTTCATTTAGGAAATGATTTGCAAAGATTTTATTTAAATATTTCATGAAAAAGTGCTTTGTGTTTGTCAATGTTTTTCATAGGACTTACACAAAACTTACATGCATCACCTCAAGTTATATTAAATTAAATTTATTTCTGTTCTGTTATAAAAGATAAAATATATTCATAGGCCTAACAGTTCATACTATTTGCTATTATGAAAACATATATATTAATTATTTTGGGTTCTTATTTTGGCAGTATTTGTTACACTTACATGCAATTGTGCATACTGTTATCTAGTTATGTAATATCTAGTTAATGAGTCACAGATACTAGGTAACCTGTTTTACTGATTAATCACTCTAGACCAATGCTTTCCAGTCAACTAAGAGCTGTGGAAACCACTTTTTAGAGAGAGCAATGGACAAAATGTAACAGAAACCCTTTCTTATGGGTTTAAGAACAAAGCATAAATACCGAGGGTACCAAAAAATGTGTACACACTTTCACAGTAGATATCTACTTAATAGATTTCAAAGTTGGACTGAAAAACAACAGTAATGTGTAGTATGATATTCTGTAAACAGATGTGACTCACATACATTATGATAGCATTGCTATGTGACAGGTTAATCAACAATGAACAAATGAAGCCAAGATTATCGTATGATGTTCTGTAAACAGATGTGACTCACATTACATTATGCTAGCACTGCTACAACAAAATGGAGCCAAGATTATTGTTTGTACAGTGGAAAGCAATTTTGAAGCGGTATTGGAAAACTGAGAATTTTGTTGAAGTTCAAAGGCAATGGAGACGTGTGTACTGAACAGAACCGTTCTCCATGTCTAACTCGTTGGGCTTCTACCTATGGGGAACTCTTAAGGATGTTGTATACCATAGAAAACCAGCTGCACTGGCAGCATTTCAGGAAGAAATTGAAACAGCACGTGCTGCAATCGCTGAGGACACTTTTGTAAACATTGCTCAATCAGTAGTTCAACATGCTCAGAAGTGCATCAATGCCAATAGTGGGCATTTTGAGCAACTGTTGCAACTGTAAAAATCTAAAGATGATTAGTGCTCATTATTTTCTGTTTTGTGTGAATTCAGTTTTGTTATGTTAACATAATTTTTTCTTTACTTGAAGTATGTATACAATTTTTTGGTACCCTCTGTATATTTGTCTTAGAGGACAGAGTTATAATGACACTGAATCCACAAGTAGAAGATTTAGGTGTATTTCTAAACAGTATCCAAAGACTCTCTGTGCTTCTTGCATAGTATAAACCGTTTTGACTCCTGTGATATATATATAAAGAACTGCTTTGGCAATTGAAAGAAATCTGTGTACTATATTTTTAACTCACAACAACCATTCAACCACAGAAAGTTATAGTTGTTACTTCAGAGATTATACTTTCAGATGGATTAAAACGTCTGTTTATGGCTCAACTACAGCATTGTGTGACTAGAGCACTGTAAGAAATAACACTGTAGAAAGACAGATATTTAGTCTAATGCATGTCATTTAATGAAAGTCATACCTACAGCAATCAGAATTTATTGCAGCTCTAATGCCATTTGAATTACTAAGTATACATTACCTATGAATAAAGAAAAAAGTTTTCTAACTAGATTTATAAAATTAAACTTAACTAGATTTATAAAATTAATTAAATATAATACATTGCATATTATGAGTCAATAACCAGCTATGCTCCTTATCCCCAATTTGTTCACTTTATTTCACAGTGCCACACCAGTCATATTATCAAATGCTTTACTTAATCTAAATAAAACTCAGCAGTTTTTTATTATGATTAATTTATCAATAATGTAGTTAAGAGTTGCACTAATTACCCTTTTTGTATATTTAATTTTTGGACATCAAATTCTTTTCCAGATAAAATTTTATATTTTTAGTAATTGCTCTGAATCTGTTAAAAACACTTCAAAACCATTTAGACAGTTTAGAAAGAAGCATACTTAAGATACATTTTTTATCACCTATCTTATAAAATTGAAGAGTTTGGTACAATAACATGTTATGCTTCTTTATTAAGAAAATAAGATATTGGATGTGTTAAACAGCCTATAGGTATCTCTAGGTAAGCTAATGTTTTTAATCAGCTTCACAAGATAGTAATGCAATACAGAAAAGAGTTTTCTTGATTCCTGTATATCTAAAAAACAATTTCAAATAAAATTTGCTATGTTACACTTTTAGCAAGCTATACCTACATCTGGAGATTCATCTTAAAAAGTATGAAAGTAATACTGATTCCACTGAAAATCCACCAAAATTCAGATTTTGGTTCTGATTATAGCCATTCAGAAGATGAGAATTCAATAAAGAGTAATGTAAATAATTTGATTAGTAGTTTACATTTATTTAAATAAAAGCATAGCATCCTTTTTATGCAAAAAATTTACAAAGCTGTTTCATTCTGTGCTATATCATGATAGACTACTTTGTTTGGAAACTATTTAATGTGTGACAATATTCTTAGTTAATCATATATTTTAATATATGTACTTTAGTGGGGTTTCCTGAATTATTAATCGAATAATTATTAATTTAGGTAAGAATCATCTATACCACCACCAACCCCCTCCCCCCCCCCAGAAATGGTTTGCTACTGCTGATTTTCCCTCATAAATAAATGATACTATATTTCACTGTAAAAAATCTCCACTATTTAAAACGTATCTAATTGTTTGAAAATGTTGTTATGTATAAAATAAATACCATAATCATAACTTTAATATCAGAGGAGCCATTGATCTCTTAGCAAATTTATATTACAATTATCTACAATGAATTTTTCTTTTCCTTATTTTCAGGTATTAATCTATACATTTTGCAAGTGCAAACATCGAAACTATGATCTTTGTCAAATATGTGTTTTGGAAGAGGTTAAAGGAGAAACCATTGGAGAGTATTTTGGTGCAGCACTTTCAATGGCAGATATTAATGGAGATGGGTTGGATGATCTGGTTGTGGGAGCCCCCATGTATTCAGTAAATTATTGTGATCAAGGAAAAGTGCATGTTTTTCTTGCTACAAAGGTAATAAGTAAGTAAAGGCAAGTAAATTAGTAACAATACTGTACAAATATATGGAAGAAAATTTATTATTGCTAAGCTCTGCACCAGCTTATGAATTTATCATAGCAATTTTATAGTTTTTTAGTCTTAGTGGATGCTATTGGAAATCACTTTCTCTTATTTAATGAGTATCTTCTATCCATTCCTCCTTACTTCTTACCCAATTTTCCCTATATTAATAAAATAAAATATTGTTTTAAGTTTCAGAGAACCATTGGAAATGCACCTGTAGTTTGCAGGCATTTAAATGTACAGACATTAGCCTTCTTTAGTGTGGCAGAAACTCCAAAAAGGGAGCTTATACAAGGGTTCTGTGCAGTAAAACTAAAAATAACATACAAATAATATGTGTTATATCAAGCCAATTTATTTTAGCTATAGGTTGTTCAAAAGAGAAAAATGTGAAGTTATAATGAGCTCCATGGAATATTGTTCATTCTTATCTTACCACATATTGCTAGGCTACAGATTCCATAATATGGGTGGGGGAGATAGGACATGTAATTGATAGCTTTTACTTTTTATATTTTACTAAACTTGAAGTGGAACTTTCTGATGCTTGAATTTGCTGCATCTTGCGATTCTGTTATATATATAAAAAAACTTAAAAGCTGCACACTTGTGGTTACTTTGGTTACTTTAATGTGTTTCACTGTCATAATGTACTTCAATGTTGAAACCTCTTACCAGTTCCTTTATTTGCCTATTTCACATTTACAAACCCAAACATGCTTTTAACAACAGTATTTGTATCTTATGAGGCAATTGAAAACTCCATTATTGTATTTATATTTATATTTTTCATTGCTACATTCTTATCTTTAAAATGTTGGAAAACATCTTTCCATTATTCTTTTTGAAGAATTTTTTTTTTGTTTCAAAATTCACATTTTCCCTCCATGTACCTATTTTGAACATATCAATGTTCATTCAAGAGATTATTTTTATTGTTTCCACCGCCACCGCATCCGCCGCCACCGCCGCCGCCACCGCCATCCTCTTTTCAGTCATAAATTTCTTGGCCTTACTGAAACTGAAGTTAAACATATCATCAATTGAACTCGGGCAAATATTCCATGTCATTAAGGACACTTGGTGCAGACATGATGACAATTTTTACGTTGAACCTCATCAAGCTAGGTTTTATGAAAAGCTATACTGCCTATATGAAAATTTTACCACTTATTAAGCAATTATTTTTTAATTATAAACTGTTTTTAAAATTTTGCTAACCTAAATTATTATTATTTTATGATTATTTTAATAAACAAGAAAAAATATTAATTTTACAAAATGTTTACTGCTTTAGGTGCACTTTTCTCACAAACCATTAGATTTTTCAGTCAGTTTGCAAATATATTACTTAACATTACTGGTGAATTAATATATAATTTAAAGCAAAAGTACAATTTTTAAAACTATTTGCATATAGTGTCATTATTTAAGCAAATTTCAATAACATTTACTTTTTTTACAGCTTTCATGCAAACATAAGTTAAAATTTTTCACCAGATATATAGAGCAGTGTATTTTGCACATGCATAAAAAATTAATTGCTCTATTTTACACAGTTTTTGTTTTTTTAGAAAAGTGCACCTAGAGTTAAAAATATTCTTGTTAGGCCAAATAACAAAAGGAATAAAGGTAAAGGATCTGTGTTGTTTAACAGCATGAAAGCCAAATCCATTTAAATACCCTAAACATACAAAAATTATATATAGATGTAATATGCAAATAACATAATTTCATACTGATGTTTAACAGTTTAACAGTTGACAATGTGAGGAAAGATCTTACAAAACATATCCTGAATTTTTTAATTTTGAGAGTGAAACGTTAAGAGTGTTTTACCATTGTATCAATATTTTAAATGTTTTTAACTCAGACTACTTCCATGTACATTGGAAGTGAAGCCACAGAAATGTTTTTAACATTTTAAAATATTTTGTCTACCGGAGAACTTACACTCATTTTCATTGTGTTTATTCCTAAATATATTAAAATCAAAATTATGCCTATTTATTTGCTATTTTACTATATGATTTTCAGTTAGAAATTGTATTAGGATTTGGTATTGCTTTGCAGTCTTAAATGGTTTATGAATGTATAGCAATAAGATCATTCTGCTGCCATCACCATCCCACTTCTGCCGACACCACTACCACCATCGCCACTAGTGCAGCTGTCATCATCCATCTTCTTTATTTGTATATATGCAATTTTTGCTAGGGAGAGTAAACACTTAAAAAAAAAATATATATATAGTAATAATAATAAAAGGAGATAAGGATAAAACACTGAGAAAAAGTCACACTTTTATTATTACTGTTAATTTGTTACATTGTTAATAGTGTTACTTTATTTTTTATTTTTCATTTATATTATATATAAACAATAATTAGAAATGCCATAGAATAACTCTAGTAGTTTGAAATATAGTGATTGCAAATCTAACACTTTTTCTTAGTGTTTTATCCTTTTCTAATTATTGTTAATTTAGTTACATTGTTAAGTGTTATATTATTTTTCATTTATATTATACATATATATATATATATGTGTTACTGACATGTGCCTAGAAACTGAGGTAATTTTTTATAGTGCTGCTGAGATGAAATTTAAAATAAATTATAATATGAAGAATTATTTAATTATTTAATTTAATTCATAATGGTGGGTTTATAATGAATAATCAAATGTTTGTGTTATGCTTCAAGCCTCATCAATACAATTCCATTCATTTATAAACTAATGGCAGATATCAACATCAACTGTAGATACCAACATTTATCTGTTTCGACATGTTTTTATTTTCTTCCCAATTTTTTGAGCATCTCTGCAGAAAGATGCAATGATCCTAAAATCAAGCAGTGTTTGCACCATCTATAAGTATATGTCTTTAAGTGACTTGCATTGTTTTGTTTGTCTCATTTGTCTATTTCATTCACTTATTCTTACATCATTTTTCCATGCAGTACTCTGTGCTTGCTTTGTGACTGAAAACAACATAACATTCTCAAATTAATATTCATTTGATTCAGCACCATATTTATAAAGTTGGCAGTATCTTCATAATCAGCTGCTAGACATCTAATACATAATTATGTATTATACATAAATAAGCTATATATAAAAATATGTATATAACTTTAATTTTTCTAATTCTCTTCTTAAAGATAAAAGGAGTAAGTCTCTTCAGGAAAAATATTCTGCTTTATGGAAAATCAATTCATGGAAGATTTGGTACATCTGTGGCATCAATTGGAGATATTGATAGAGATGGATATGAAGGTTAGTATATTTAACTTCTTCTCTCTCTCATTTATGCATGCATACACATGCACCACATACACTGACATTAATATTATTTTAAATCCTTAAAAAATTTAACAGTTTTTTTACATTTAATCTTCAAAACTGCAAAGGAGTTAACATTAAAACAAACAAATAGAAGTTGAATTCTAAAAGAGGTTTAAACAATTTAACATGTTTGGTTGTTCAATTCTATAGATTAATTGGCTTATCACTGGCTAGCTGAATATATATAGACTAAACAAATGACTGGCTAGCTGGCTGGCTGACATGTACATATCAAGTTAGTTTTCTCATCCTATGGATTATGAAGTTATACAATTCCAGTGTTTTATAGACTATCCCATAAACACTGTTTGTTACATTTTATCAATTTTGGCCAAATTAGCTGCTATGTGCCTCTCAATGTTTTCTGACATGTGTTAGACTGTGCATTCAATAGGCTTTAACTGTGAAGGTCCAGGGTTCAAATATTGCCCCATGAAAGTATATCTTTTTTGTTTTGCTTTATGGCATGGAAGAGAGAAACAATGCTTATTCTTTTATATTTAATAATGTAAAAATCTTAAGTATGTAAATTTCAATTAAATCAGGAATAATTTAAACAGCAGGACCAGATCAATTGATACCTGCTCTACTGAAACAGAAATTGATATAATAGCATTCTTCCTGTGCCAATCTTGCATTTGGGCACTTACTATTGTCCTGGAGACAAGTCATGTTTGGTTACATTTCTAATCTTGGGCATCCTAATTATATGATGCCAAGGATTATGGAACAATTAGTTTCTCATTGCTCTTGTTAAAAACAACAGAGAAATTTATTGATAAGACACAATAGAGACTATGTATTGGGAGACTATCCTTTACATGGATACCAATTTACAGCCTGCATCATATAGTGATGAATATAGAAAAATCTTTGCATAGCAAGAAAATTACCTGAAGAACTTTTCTTGATATAGAGGATGCTTTTGATAGAACTTCACCTAATGCTTAGATGAAAATTTCCCGGCATAGTTTGTGAGATACTTCAAGGAACTCTGAAAAATGTGAGCTACCTGTCAATTCCAGCAAAATTAAATTTGTACTCTTTATAAGATTCTAAGAATTAAAGGGATTTAAAGAACCTATTCTTAAAGGGAGAAGGGTACAATTTTCAATGTTTGGTCTAATTTTGGATAAGGAATTAACCTGGAAAAAATAAGCTGCTGCATGTATCAACAAAGTCAACAGGGGGTTCTGGATCTGGAGAAGCATTTATGATAAAACTTGAAGTTTGAAACCTAAGGTCACTATTGAATTTGGGTATACTGCAGTGACCAGAATATTTTTTCATATGCTGCTGTAATTTGCTGTCCTAAAATCAAATTATAGACTCACATAGCAAAATTTTATAAGATACAAAGCATGTCCTGTATCACTGGAGCTTTTAGGATTACTGTTACAGCTACAATGGAAATTCTGATGAACGTACCATATTTGAATAGAAGCAGAGACAAGAGCTGGATCCTTTAGACTTAAGTATAATAGCAATGAAAAGAGTCTATATAATACTATAGGCACCTGAATTTCCCAATGGCACATAGCCAAATCATATTTTGAATATGGATCTGAGGAAATGACACCAAGGAAATCAGGTTAAAAAAATGCACTTTTATCTATCCTCAGTGCAGTGGATGGAATGAAAGGATCATACATAAAATTCATTATGAACCAATTTTGTTCACAAATAGATAAAAATAATAATGGAACCAGAGAAGACATGTTTTGCTGTTGTAAAAACTGTTCATACAGCCATGGGAAACTTGCTGTTATTTTTCAAGCAGAAGTCTTTGCCATTTTGACTTCATATGAAAATAGGCACATTACTATACTTTCAGACAGTCAAGCAATCTTAATGTCTCTTGAAGCTGATACCCTCAAATCAAAACTGATCGAGAATGCCATGAAATGTTGATTTCACTGACTGAGCACAACTTGGTGGTACTCATTTGCATGCCAGGACACATAATAGCAGATGATTTGACAAGAAGTATCTTTGCATCCTCTAATAGTCCTGAATTTAGATGTGGGTTTTCCTATGCACATGTTTAAGAAGCAATCCAGGAATGAACTTACAGGAAGCAAAGAGTAAGGGAATCTGTGATAGGTCACTGTCAAGACAATATTACATATGTCATTAAGGTAAAACTTGAGAAATGCTCAAAATGGACAAGATAAAGCAAGCTGGGCAGTAATCCTACTAAAATGCCAATGCCAACTTTACAGATATTTCTATAAAAATGGCAAGGAATTTGATCCAATTTGCAGGAGATGTAACAAAAAACAGCATATTTGCTATGTGACTATGAAAATCTTATAGCACAAAAAGTTAATACTTTCATTATTAGTTCATGGAATTACATGAACTTCAAAAAGACTGTATTAAAAAACTGGCATCATTAATATTGGAATTTTCAGAGACTAGCACAAAAGAAAGTGCAATAGATCAACAATGGTCACAAGTATGCAGAGAAATTGCACTTCCCATTAAAATTGAAACCAAATTGAAAAATATTAAGTAGGTTTTTTAATTGTATTTAATGCCCATTCATACTACCATGGCATCACAGATGTTAGACACTGATGATACCAGATGAAATTATGAATTAGAAAAAGCTTATTTGGGGGGAAAGAAACATTACAGGCCTAATTAGGTATCTCTGTGGCTTTTGCCATTGATGAGAAACTGAAAAAAAATCTGGAAAAATCATCATTAAGAGAAACTGGACCTAGTGGGATTTGAACCTAGATCTATCAGTGTTTTGAGTGTGTTTACTGGTACACATTACTCTACTTGCTGTTAGGCACTCTAATAAGTTACTCCATTAAAGCTTGTTTCTCCAGCTCTTTATAAATACTAAGTGGGTGGCTCAGGCATTGGGAGTTGCATTTGGGAGGTCCTGAGCTCAAACCCCTTGGGGCTGGCCATCCTTACCTATTTTATATTGGTTTCCCCTGGTTGCTTAGGTGAATGTTGGGATGAATCTTTCCTTTCTATGAAATAATATGAAATAATTTGGATATTATTTCATTGGCTCTGTTACAGGGTAAAAAATATCTCCAGTACCTGAGTATTTTGATTTCTTATGCTATTTATTCTAATAATTACTCCATTATCATAGTCATCATCATTCTACAAATTCCTAAAGATTGCAGCGATTAGATGGTTGTTGCCTCTCATCTACCCTCTTCTTACATTTAGAATTAGACTTTCTGTCATTACACTTTACATCCGTTCTTTCACTTTTTCAATGATCTTAATCTCTTTTTCTCCTTGTAGATTGTACAGAAATATGTACTGAATCCTTTGTACATGTTATTTTTATGTTTGAAATCTAAGATAATAATGGTTGAAAATTAAAAGTCAAGTAAACCGTAAACTTCTAATTAAGAATTGTAATTAAGACAATAAGTATATAAAAATGGGATAAGATTATGTTTGAAATATGATATAATAAGTGGTTGTGCATGGATTAAATTGTTTTTGCTTTGTACAAAACTATGACTGATTTCACCTCTAATTTCATTACATTGCAAAGTATGATATAGCTTAATATCACTTTTACTACATTTTATTTTAAGCAATTTTTGAGAAGTATACTTTTAAAATGTTTTACCTCTTTTCATACAGATATTGCTATAGGAGCTCCCTTTGAGAATGAACACCAAGGTGCAATATACATATACCATGGCAGTGAATATGGACTTAGAGAAGAAAGAAAAATTGCAGCTGAAGAAGTGAATCACAACATAGTGCCAATGCCGCATCTTAGAGGTTTTGGAATTAGCATAGCAAAAGCAGTAGATATAGATGGCAATGGGTTTAAGGGTAAGTAATTGTAAAGTTGAATGTAGAATAGAATATAAATTATTTATACTGGTAGACATAAAGTTGTAAGGCCTTGATAGATTTATTAATTCTTATACATTATGTATTACACTGCTGTGTAATGATACAGGACAAGTCAAATATTAACATTATATAAGCTACAATATCATAATTAATTGGTACTAATCTGGTTGATATATAAAGGTGTCTTACATACCATATCAAAACACAAGCTGTGAATTTACTATTACAAATAATAAATACTAGATTATTAATACTATTGATATTCTCAACTATAATAATTCTTTCAAGAAGTCCTTAATTGGGGGAAGTGATTAAGGAAATTACTGCTGATTATTGCTGATTTGAACTATGTTGGATTATCTAAAGCTTTAATTGAGGGTGACAATTTGTTGAATAGTCTAAAGCCATGTGAGTGAGACTATTTTGGTATGCTTTAATGCTGTTTCTGGTTGCATGAATCTGTTCTACACCTTGTTTTTGTTGATGGGATTCCCTATTTATAATAAAGCACTCAGTCCTAGCAATGTGAATCTATATACATTAACGATTGAAAACAAATATATGCATGTGGTGAGAATTTTGAGCTTTTTAAAGAGTGGATGTTATATGCTATGCATCTACCATACTCAGCAATCTCTGTTGCATAACAGTTATTACAAGTGTTATATTTCTTAGTGTCTCTATATTTACATTGTTTTGCAGATGTCTGAAGAGTAAAAAATGATACTAAGTTTATTCAATAAATATTCTATATGTTTGTTCCATTTTAGATTTCTGTCAACCCATATACCAACAAATTTAATTTCATTTGTGTTTGATATTAATTTATTATTATAAGTTATGTTTGGTTCCAATTCATTTTTGCCTTGTCTAAGATGAAAATGAATCTCAAGTGTCTTCTCCATATTAACTCTAAGACAGTTTTTGTCAAACTACCTACAACATTTGGTTAGAACTTTATTAGACTGTAGGCTTTCATATTTTTTGCATTCTATTACTATTATTGTATTGTCTGCATACTGAGTAATAGATTTTAATGTTTACATCAATTACAACAGCAAGAATAAAACTGGTCTTAAAATTGAACCTGTGGAACACCAATGTGTTGTATGATAGACAGGCAATACTTAATGTTGCCTCCTTCTGTATATGTAATTTCTACTGTTGCTTTCTTTCTTTCAGATATGATATAACCTATTTCAGTGCATGTTCCATGATAACTAAGTTCCCTAGTTCGTTGAAGAGAACTAATGATTTAGAATGTCAAATGTTTTTGATAAATCAAAATATCCCTGTAACCACTTGTGACTGGCAGCTGCAGGTTAAACACAAATATTTCTCACTATTCCATGCAAATTGCATTTTATCTTCATTTGTGCTGTTTATTTTATCTCTTATTTCATGATTATGCAAATAGTTGAAGCCCTCACTAAACAGTACTTTTCTGTCAGATCTAAAATTTGCACTATGCTTCAGCTGACACCATTCAATCCATGTTCTCTTTCTTTAACAATCTTAAATAAATACATGCATTGATAATGCAACTACAATGTCATTTTATGACTATTTACCCTGCTGAGTTTTACAATAATATAATATAATTAAATCATAAAATAAATATTAATGTAACTGAATTTTATATAAGAAAAAGTTAAAATGATTTAGAACTGGAATTAAATCAATAATATGTATTATATATAGTAAAATAAGCTCTTGGCAAATGATAATTTGTATTAATTATGAACAACATTAGATAACTAAATTGACAGTTTTGAATTTTAAAAAACAGTAATTCACTTTTTGAGGCTCCTTGGTCTGTGGTCAGCATTACTGACTGCTAGCCAGAAAAACCTGGGTTCAAAGCCTGGTACCAACTTAGGAATGTTTCTAAGTTAGAGAGATCTGGAATGGACTCCATCCAGTCTTGTGAGGATGAGGAGCTGCCTGATGGAGAAGTGACATTCTTTGACCTAGAAAGGCTTATTATAGGTGACTGGCAGGTTACCAGCATGCTGATCACATGCTCCCCTGCAATAACTGCACCCTATCAATGGAATCATAAAATGAAGGTAGAGGAAGCAAAGGTTGCTGGGGCAGGCATGGCCTGATCTTGGGTTATGGCTGCATAGAAGAAGAATAATTTATCTTTAATACAACAGTTTAAAAGGCAAAGATGATATTGTCCAACATTCCCTGAGTTCACTGAATAACAACTTATTTTCTGGTAATAGAGAATGTGTATGATGGAGAATAATAAAGATATCTTAATGAGTACATTATTTTTATCTGTTATCTAAAGAAAAATCTATGAATAAATTTTGAAATCAAATAAATCATATAGATCAAATTACATACTACGATTACTAAACAAGTATCACAATTTGAAAGTACCCCATTGGGGGGTATAAACATAAAGTCCAGCTATGATTAAGACTTAAATATCAAATTATCTTCCTCCACCCCAAACAATCCAATTCAGTGTCTAATAACATAAAAAAAGACTTAAGTTTTAAAAAGCCAAATTTCATACAAGGGCTCTAATTTGTATACTAAAAGAATATTGTGAAATTTACTTTTATTTGTCATTACATCAAAAAAAAAAAACTGTGTTTGAAAATTTCAAAATTGAGATTCTAAAATATGTGTTCCTCATAAATGTTGTTCTTCTGTAGAGTGCTTTACATACTGAGTGCCTAGCATGCTGCTAAGAGTGCTGAAATTAAAATATTGTACCAATAATCTCTTCTGAGTCGAAATATTTAGAATTTAATGTGTGCGATTTCAAATTAAATTAATATTGAACTTTGTATTACCAAACTTGCTTTCTTTTCAGATGTAGCTGTGGGTTCATTCTTATCAGCACATGCAGTTGTATTTAAAGCTCATAAAGTAGTAAATATTTCTACTGAGATTATTCCTGCTGTGAATTTTCTCCAGACCTTTGAGATAACATTCAACGTTACTGCTTGTGTTTCTTATTCAGGAACAAATGCTCCTGTTTCTATAGGTAAGTTGTTTTTCCCTCCTCTCTTATGCTGTAGGTCTTCAGAATGATCAGTGAAATTAATTAATGCAGTTGCAAATGAGATCCATATTAGTTCTAGAGCTACCTCTTGGGATGAGAAAAAAATCCCAGAAAAAATATCACCTAGGCAACTTGTATTTACTGGAACTGAAACCATGCCTAACATAAACAAAGCTTAATACTAGATGGTCTCTACCAGTCATTTTGATGGTGAGCATTATTTAAGGCTTTATAAATCATTCAGGCTTTATTTTATCACACTGATATTTCATGACTTTTAATGAATTTTATCTATCCTAGTTTCTTTAAGGAATCTAATCTATTAACAATGTTAGAAACTTTTTTACCTTAAAGAATCACAACTAGTCATTTTGACTTCTGCTTTTATTTTGAGTGCATCATATCTAAATTTCAACAATATTATTCTGATGTGACTCGTGGCTTTTAGTAAATTGCTAAAACTGTATAGTCTATACCTATATTTTTTCTGATCAATGTTGTTCAGTGTCAGAACTGAAGTACTTTCTACAGTTTGTCAGCACACTACTCAAGGTGCACTTATCTGGAGTTCTCCCTTTGTCATCATGGAATCATTTATGGAATTATTTCAATATTTTATCAGAATTTGAGTTGGTAGAAGAGGGTAATTTTTATTATGAAGAGCCAGATGAAAAAGATGACATTAAATATCTCTCTTGTATCTATGATGTATATGAAATCATCAAAATCAGAGGATGTTGAGTATCCAGAAACAGGAAAATTGCTCTTATAGATTAAAGTCAGGTACAGCAACTGATTCACTGATGCTCCTGCCTCTAGCAAAAGAGGGTGTATCAATTGATGAAGACAACAACAAGCTTTGCATATAATCTTATTTTTTTTTTTTGCTGTAGAGAATAATGAATGATGGGATTGCCACATAGTACAATGTGGACATGAATTACACCAAGGAATATACTTGGGGAACACATTGGTATCAATTGGAGTTGACATTCTAGACCAAACCGCCTGTGGTGCCTCAGTAGTAAAATCGGGCATTAAACACTATTAAAAAATTCTAGATCAAATATGTTGCTTCTACATAGTTTGGTTGTAAGAATTGACTCATGCATGTTTTTTTTTCCAAGCAGGGCAAGAGCACCAGGCTCCTTTCCAACTACTGTCCCATTAGTCTCCTGTCCAACATTGGTAAATTGTTCAAAAAGCTCATTCTTTCTCGACTCAAAAATCAAATTTTGGACATTGATGAAATTTCAAAATTTTAGTTTGACTTTAGGAAAGAGCACTCAACGGAGCTGCAGCTACTCTGTTTATCAGATGATATTATGCAACAATTTAACAATGAGGCCTCAACCCTTGCCTTATTTCTTGACATAGAAGCCGCATTTGACAGGTGCTGGCACAATGGCCTTATTTACAAACTGCACCAAAATTTTCCCGGCCTCCAAAACTATCTGTATCTTTTACATAGTTTCTTAGAAAACAGGCGCTTCTATGTCCAAGTTGATCGCTCCAAATCCACCGTGCAACCAATGCAGGCCGACGTCCCACAAGGAGCCATATTGGTCCCCTTCTTGTATATACTTTTCACTAATGATTTTCCTATGGACGCCAAATACAAGGTCGCCATGTACGCTGACGACACCGCAATATATCACCATTCAAAAAATTTGAAGTTTGGAACGCGCGAAATTCAGCGCTACATAAAAAAAATTCACGTCCTGGCTACATCAATAGATTACTGTTAATGTCCACAAGTGCTAATTTACGATTTTCTCTAAGAAGCGGCACCTTCCAGCAGTTGATCTAACGATCGACGGCAAAATATTGTCCTGTCGTCAGTAAGTAAAATACTTAGGGGTCTCCATGGACCGTAAACTGCTTTGGAGCAATCACCTAAGAGACGTGGCCAACAGAGGGAGGCAGCGGTTGAAATATGCACTCCCATTCTCCCCGGCAATTCCCTAGGGCTTAAGAGCAAAATGATTTTGTACAGATCTTTCATATTATCAATGATGTTGTACGCCTGCATGGCATGGGCTCACGCGTCCAAGTCGGCCCTAAACGCTTACAAACAATTCAAAATCTCTCGCATTGAGGGAAAGCATTAAGGGAACCGCTTCTTACTAATAACTTAACTATTCACGAGGAGACGGGCATCCCTTCAGTTGCACAATCCACAGAGAGACGGACCAGGCGTACCGAATCCGCCGACATCCAAACCCGTATGTGGCGGGGCATTGGAAAGGGAGAGCCCCCCCACAGTAAACATCAGCGTGTGCGCCAATATTAAGGTGGCCAATAAACACGAGGCAGCGGTTCTGTAGTTGCTGTATATAATGTACATATGTAAATAATGTATATAAGAAGTGCTAATAGCGGTCTCCATCCAAAAAAACAAACTTTTTTTTTGTGCAAACAGTGCGTAGACAAGACTATACTCAGTCACAATGATACAGACTACAAAAATCTAGCGGCGCTGTTCTTGAGGCCCAAAGGCAGGGTCTTATATGGGTGCTTTATAAGTCCAAAAACTGAATACAAAATCACATCAAATTATAACCACTACTGTATGTAAATTTTATGCTTACAAGGCTGGGTCTATGTACCAGCTTCAGGCACACTTAAGATTAATAAAACCACATACCATTTCAGTTGTGCCAGAACCTTTTCCTAGAAGACTCAGATCTTGCAACTGAAGATGTCCTTTGCAGGTGGGGACGAAATGTTTGGATACCTTAGCTCCAACAGACCACGACTTCCAAGCCCAGAAGAAACTTCTAGATTTAAATAATAATAAAATATAAGAGAACAAAAAATAAATTAATAAATTCATTAATATAGAAATCTCTTGCTTCTGGAAACTATGGAACAAAGTCAGTGCTGGACAACTGGTTATTGTTGCAACTGGAAAATATTAATAAGTTATGTAATAATATACTGCATGAACTTTTTTGCCATGCCAAAATCGAGTATTTTGATATGGATTTTTTATAAATGAAATTTTAAATTCAAATTTTATTTTTAATATTTAACTGTACTTTCTCTGTTATTTCATAATAAAAGAACATACTAAAGTTGCCATACTTGATGATAATGTTAACTGGTGGCCATATGACATCAAGATCAGGGTAGCCAAATTCAGGAACAGTTAGAACTATGAAGATGAAGTTTTAGCATGTGAAGATTCTTCATTTAACTGTATCTGTCTAATAACCTTTTCCATTTTATCCAAAAACTCGAACTTTTGTTTAAACTTAAGAGCATTTGCTTGTGTTTTATGAATCCATCATGCAGTAGTGGGTTAATTCATTTAGTTACTGGTGCAGTGGCATGCAACTGCCATGTTATCAAGCCACATCCATATGCTGCATCTAGGAGATAATGGCAATTTCATCAAAATGACCATGTACCTAAAACTGCAGTATTTTTTTTCTTATTTTCTTATCTTCCTTTCCTTATTGAAAATTGCCTTTGTTTAGATATTACTGGTTGTTTAAGTGCCAGATATGAGGATTTTAATGTATATAAATAAATACAGAAGTTTGAATTGTTTGAAAGCACATTTATATGTTTTGCATTTGCTTATTAGGCTTATAATTTTATTACAGATTATTTATGTTCCAGTTGTCAACCGGACATTTATAGTGGACAAAATATATCAACGCTTTTATATGAAAAACCATAAAACAGTTTACTCTGGCTTAATAACAATTCAAGGAGTTCATCAACCTATGTGTGAAAACATAACTTTATATGCAAAGGTATGTGAGCCAAAATGTTTAAGCTTGTAATATAATATACTGTACTGTTTGTTCTCATAAGAAAATTTACATTTTTTATTTAATTGTAAAAAAAATTATGTACCTAGAATTCATTGTTACATATAGACTTGGGTCGTCATACTGAAGAATGGATTTATCTTACACATAAGTTAGTAAGAGGGGTTGGTTTTAAAAATTGTATTAATCTTAGTGCATTGGAACTTCAAAAAAATAATATATTTTATTCTATTTTAATGCATGGCAACTGCTTCACTTAAAATTAAGAACAATATATATGATATCTAAAATAAACCATAGAGGAGGAAGAGTGGTTTAATAAATAAACATTCATCAAAAGGATGTGAAATAAGATGGAACACTTTCAAATATTCTGAAAGAAATATCTAGAAGGTTAATTATGTTAGTTTAGCAAATGTTTTATAAATGAGCTCTGAAGTTACCAAAGAAAGATTCTAAGCTTTTATGTTGTCTTTCTATGTAGAGAGACTTTTATATCTAACAAATATGATTTGGAATTGCAGAAACATATTTAAACTTAATCATTAATGAAATTCAATTGCATGCTTTTTAAATTAGAAAGACTAGATTGTTATGCAGGGATTCTTATTTTATTATTTTAAGGGGGCTAATTTTCATTAGAATGCTGAGCAAAAATATAATAAATCTTTTTTTTCAAGAAACATAAAATATCTTTAATTTTAACTTCAAAAAGAAAAGAAATATTATAATTGTTACAATTTAAATAACTTTTCTATTCTGCTTTACAATTTTAGAAAAATATATGCATAATTGTTAATTAAATCATTTCATCCATTATCTCAAAAAACTTAGCAGTTGGCATGATGCTCAACAATTATGAAAATGTTGATGAATATAAATTGGCATAAGACACATAAATCTGTTATATGCAACAAAATATTTGCTGCTCAGACGTATTGAATTTATTTGCTCCAGCTTTTCCCAGTGTTCTCTACCATAATAGGGACACAAACATCTGAGACAAATCTGCAAGACTTCTATAAAAAAAAAATTTAAATTAAAAATGTCCGCCCATCCATCCATCCATCCATCCATCCATCCATCCATCCATCCACCCATCCATCCATCCGTCCGTCCGTCCATCCATCCATCCATCCATTTTAAATTTAGTTTACTGGGGTCTACATCATATATTAACATATATTAACATATAAAACTAGAACTTAAGAGTTGTGTGTGTCAAATGTATTTTTCTATAAACTTGCAAACTATCTTTTTCAGTTATATTTTTAATTTCCATCCACATTATGCTTGCAGATTTCCACAGAGCATTCCAAACAAATGGCTTTTCTGCACCTGTGACTTTAGTGCATGAAGAGAAATTTAGGAAGCCTTTAAGATGGGGAGGTAGCTCCATTGTACTGTGTTTAGTACAAAATATTTCTCTCAATGTTTGCAGTTCAGGAGCAGAGCGAGCTATACTGCACTACTTGATCAAATTCCTCTCATTCTTTCTCAATGCTTCCTCACCCATCATTTCACATGCCTATAGTAATGCATATCTCTCTTTTGGTCAACTTCTGTCCTGTATATTACTGGAATTCATCTCTAATTCTCATAATATGATATAAGCAAGTGCATAGCTAATAAATGAAATGGAAGTTCTAAACCCTTCTTTCCAAATGGGAGATCACAAGTTGTCTCACCAGATTTTTAATGAACTGAATTCTCCTATTGGAAGAACTGTTTCTATGGTTATAATGGAGGATATAAGCATCGACTGTGCTGAAGACAAGGATTCTAAAAAATATAGCCATTTACCAGCATTCAGTTCATGTTTTTGTACTGTAATTGGCACATTTTTCATAAAATAATCTAGCTTACCATGCTTCTAAATTTCATGAAGGTGCATGGGGGATACAAAAAGATTCCTTTTCCTTTTCTTAGGACAAGAGAGACCAAGGTGGTGTCCTGAGTAAATCTGAAGAGTGCAGAACCTTTTCTTTTGACTTCTTGAAGGGATAAATTTGGGTGGAAATTCTTTTAAGTTTTGTTTTTTTAGTGTAGATACAACTGTTAGTTCTCCATTGATACAGCTTCAATAGATCTAATGGTTGATACAGCTTCAATAGATCTAAAGCATTGCCTAGATAATATTTCTGTTGTTGTGGTTGCTGTTTTTAATTAATTTAGATAGCCTCAAAACTACTTATGTAGAAAGTGAGAGCTTTTATCATCCTCAAAAAGAATGAGTACATTGTTTTCTTTACTGCAACATATGTAAGCACTGTATAATAATTGTTTCAAGTATCTGTTAAGCTCATCAGCTTTATGCCATATTTCAATGCTTTTTTTTAATGCTGTTTAATGCCTGTTTTAACTACTGAGACATCATAGGTGGTGGACACTAATGATACATGAGATGAAATGATAAACAAGGAAAGGATGTTTTTAAGGAAGGAAACATTCCAGGCCTAAGTTTAGAGAACCTCCTTGCATTTGCCTTATGAGGACTGAGGAAAATCTTGAAAAAACCTCAGCCAGGGAGGAATCAAATCCCAGACCTCCCATTCCACAAGTTTGTTTCTTAACGACCTCAATTCTAGAAGATTTGAAATCCACTTAATTTGTTCTTTCCATAAAATGCTTTAAAGAAAACCCTGAGATCATTTGCAGAATAATATGTTTATCAGAAATAGCTTGTTTTGGGAGCTGGAATCAGTTAAATAATCTGCTTCCTCTTCTTCTTGTTCCAAGGCACTGTTATGCTCATGTATCATGCAAACATCTTCATTGCCAGAAAAGTCACTCCCCATATAAATTTTATCAAACCAATTTTGGACATATTCTTCAAAGTTTGCATCATTAAACCTAATTGTTTCTGAAACTGTGACAACTATTGGTTACACTAATACCCAGATATCGTCTCAAAGATGCACTGAAACTTTATTCATATAATTTTTGGTGAACAACTGATTGATTAAGTAAAAATTGTACTTACAAAGCTGTAGACAATGCAGTGATAATATATCCTACATTAATGTGTTCAGTTGTTAACACTAACTCCACTTACTTTTTTAAAACTTTGTCTTATTTTTTTAAAATGAAAATTCTCTCCCATGTGGATAGTTCTATTGGGTTGTGAAGTTGTTTCAGTAATTTAATTTCTGGTTTTATTTAATGATTTTTGTTCCAAAAGTAAAAAAGTAAGTGGAACTAGTGTTAACAACTGAACACATTAATGTAGAACTGATTGATTATTAATCAATAATTGGTATTCAACTTTATTGCTGATACAAAACACTTATATGACTGGATGAGTCCATGTTGGTTCAAATAGGGGTGTTATTAGATATCACAATAATTTGTAGAGTCTGAGATACCAGATATGGGTAAAAGGGTTAAACATATATAATATGCCAACATATTAGGTTCTGCATGCAGTAATACTTACATTTCAGTTTATTTGTTTTTATTAATTATAATTTTTGGGCATTATAGGATACACATTTAATATGTTGTTTAAAATGTGATCATTTTTATCACAACATATCTTAGATTCTGTTTCTCTTTGTTTTCTGAGATTAATGCATAAAAAGCATCTTTTGTTACTGCTAAATTGACTTTCTGTGAATGAGAGGTTTTTGCCACTGGCAGCTATTGATGGCCCTAGATATTATTAGCATTTTTTTTGGCAAAAATATTCTAAAATTATGATTTCTTTCTTTACTGTCAGAAAAAAAGTTAATACTATGCCTATCTGTTTTTAAATATTTTATTTTTTTTACTTTTTCAGAATAAGCAGCCTGTCAAAAAACATGATGAAATCCTTCTGGAGTTGAATATTGAAGAGCAAGATATAAAAGAACTTTCAGGTAATGTTGGTTTCTTATAAACAGTAACCCTCTTCATTAAGCAAATGCTAAGCCTGACAGGCTGTATAAACAAGGCTAATGATATAATCTCAATATAAATTAAATTTGGAATCTAACACAGTGAAACATGGATTAATAATCTGTTCTGAGTTAAAATATTTTAACAAACTCTTTTTGGCTTCACTTACTCAAGATTTATTCAGGATATGTTTCAAGGGCCCTTGTCCATATCCTCAGCTATTTAACATCTGTTGGATCATTTTAGTAATTGGGTTGGTAGGCATTTGGGAGGACATCAATATATTCTTTTATCTTTTGTTTGCTCTGTTTTTATTTCATGGTTCTTCTCTAACCAGAAAAAAGAAAACAGTTCTCCATTCATTAGTCAAATTGCTTTATCATCTTTATCTCACAGTCTCTCCTTTGGATGGATGGTTTGGGGGCAAAGGATGATACTTTTGGTACTTGAGCTGTGTTCAAGATCAACCCCTTCTTATGCCTACATCCCATAATTGGAGCACCTCTGGGAGAAAGGGATGAGTTGAAGGAGATACTGGGTGGCCAGTATCTATGAGCAGTGATTGTGCAAAAACCTCGGGTCCCTAACATGCTTCCAAATACAGCATCCCAATGCCAATGGCCCCCTCCCCTAGTTATATGAGCCCCTCAGAAGGTCTACTTCCATTCCAAATACAGGAGCAGAAAGCTTTCTAAAGTGCAAACCACCATCACACTGCACCAGCCCATTTTGCCCTGGCAGTTTCAACTCTGTAAGAGAAGCAATGGAATGAAATAATATTAAATGGGAGAGCAGAAAATTCATGCAATGTAAATATCTATTCCAGCATCGTCTAAGTGACCATTGAAAACCATGAAAAAACTCAATGTCAAATTGGTCTGTCTAACAGGAATTGAACCAAAAACTTCCCAAATGCAAGTCCCATCCGTTAATGCTGAGCAACTCTGCTTGGTAATCTCTTATTTAATTTAACCTGAATAACAAGAAGACAAATAAGCATACAGAACCTCGGTGCAGTTGTATTCTTCTCCTTTAATGTCATAAATAATGCAAATTCTGCCTTCTTTCATGCCTATATTATTGATCAATTTAAGATATAGATTCTTCAGTTACACAATATAGACAAAGAAAAATATTTACTTAAATGTAAATTGGAACTTGCACAGTGAAGCCAATCATATTAATTGATATCATTGATATCATTGTATGATTCAGATTTCATACATTTATGAAAAGTAAGTGAAGCTTTAAGAGTGTGTAGTTCAACTGAATCATACAATGATATCAATTAAAGAAAAATATGCCTACCCTGTTGTCATGATTGCTTCATTGCTAACATGCTAACATGCTAACTGTTATATTGGAGGTACACGTTTATATGAAAATTTTAAGATTGAAGTTAAGCCTTTAAGTTCCTATAAACATTTTATAAATAGAAACAGCATCCATTTTGTTCAGTTCTCTGCACCATTAATTTATTTTATTTTGTTTTTTTATTTATATTTTTAATAGTGTTTAACACCCATTTTAACTATTGAGGTATCAACAGGCAGTAGACAGTGGTGGGAAATGATAAATTGGGAAAGCATAAATTGTGAATGGATTTTTTTTTTAAGGAAGGAAGAGTTCCAAACCTAAGTTTTACAGGACCTCCCTGGCATTTACCATTTATGGGAACTGAGGAAAACCTGGAAAAACCTCAGTTAGGGAGTATGGTCCTAGTAGGAATGGAACCCAAAACCTCCCACTAATAAGTCTGCCTTAACGACTTTGACCATCTGTGTCAATTTATTTTCATCTGATGTGGCAATATTGTAGCATAATTCTTGATAGCATTGGGCGGTCTGCTCTGCTTAGTAACTGAAGTTACTGTACATTATATAGCATTTTTTTACCCACCATAAGTAAATCATGACGTTTATCACCCTAAATTATTTCTGCAGTTCCAAACAGCACCAAACAATAACAATGTAGAGAGGCCTATCATTTACATTGCACAGAAAATTAATATCTTCCAAGGATACTGTGATAGGTTCAAGTAGAAATAATGATGGCATTTCTACCCATTGGCCTATCACTGAGCTAATCTTAATTGACATGGGTATCCCTTAGATATAACCAGAGCCTGAAAAACTTATGCTTTAATCCTACCTGAGTCTGCTTCGATTAATCATACTTGAGTCTGCTCCAATCAACTGACTAATTGGCTGCAAAGGATGATTGCAGTTCAGTCAACTAATTGTTTGCAAAGAATGATTTCATACCATACCACATAGTTATACTATTTCTGAGTATAATAGTAGCATTTGGTAAGTTGCAGTTTTCAGATTAAAGTTTTGTTTTTATTGTATGTTTTAATATACAATGAGCATAAAATTTGCTGAGGGATTGTATTGTATTGTCTTTTTATTCTTAAGATGTTGTGTTATTTTTCTAATTTCTAATTCACGCTATGAAGAATTTTATTATTTTTTTAATGGCTTCCATCAGTCTTTATCATATTCTTTTCACTTGTAACATATTTGTTTTCTTATTTTCAGGAAATAATTTCTGCAGCATTTGTCCAGTGATAAATAAATTTCAATCTACAATGATGGCAAATGCTATAGTTAATTTTTATCTTAACTGTGGGAAAGACAATAAATGTCAGAGTAAATTGGAAGTGAGCTACATCCTTGAAGGTCTTATGTAAGTACTGAAGTAACTTCTGTTTGTATGCATTATGATATATCTTGTAGTTTTAAAGAAAATAATTATCCTCCTTTCAAAAATAAAAATTCAGATAAAGGTTTGAAACTATAAGCTACAATGGGTTATCAAACTATAAATCTTTAGCTTCAAATATAACTATGTATACTCTTGAACCATCATTACAATCTCAGAATAATTAATTTTTTTCTTTTTAACCTAGTTTGCAAATTCAGTCTAAGCAAAGTAGTCATGAGAGTATATGTGAGAGAATGATTAATGAATTCAGGAAATGTTTATTTATCTAATTTAAGATAATTCTGGAAATAATTCTTTCAGGAAAGATTTGAATAACTATTTAATTTGTAAATGCCCTTACAAAATGGAAGATTTGTTTATTTAATAATAAAATAGGGGTATATTTTGATTGTATTATAATTAAGCTGCTATATTGTATATTTATTTTTTAATATAATAAGTGTAGCTTCTGACAATAAGATACTTTTATTGCAAATTAAGTAAATGAAAATAAATTGAAAAGTAGAATTCATAGTATTTTGATTACACCAGTTAATTTATAAACTACAATAAGCATCTTTTGAGTTTCAAGTATTATATGTCTTCTAAACAGACTTTAGAACTCATCTTGGCATAGTATACTGTATAATATTATGGAGTCCATAAAATACAGAATGCCCGAACTGTCATCCATTTCTTCAAATTATGCGTCCATATACTCTCATGGTGCACCTGTCCTTTAGGACCTATAAAATGAGTTTTAAGGGTGGGCAGGCATAAATGTCAGATACAAAAATAATTAAATCAGCAGTTCTACCTTTGCTTTGATTGCCTATTTAAACAAAATAGATAGCAAAATTGGGATGCTGTGTGATTCTTAATAATTATATTTATTATTCTTCAATGATAATATATTTGTTTTATTTTGATGTTGTAAATTCTATTAGCTCTTCTAATATTAAGAGTACATTCAGCAACAACTTGGCCCTATTTTCTTACATGATGTATTTAATAACGGCCTTTGAAATTTGGTGCCTGAATTTGTATATCTTTTCTGTATGCACCCCTTAAAAGTGATATGCTACATTTTGTTTTTCACAGAGAGGATCAAACATTCTTAGTTGGATCAGAGGAAAATCCAGTACTTTCTATCAATATAAGCAATGCAGGGGAACCATCTTACAATACAGAAGTTAAGGTTATAATTCCCAGCTCCTTACAATTAGCTGTCAAGCCACAGCATTGTCAGTCTGAAAAATCTACGCACCAGCTGTTGTGTGATGTTGGAAACCCATTAATTACTGGTAAACCGGTAATAACTTTATATTATTTGATACACCATACTTTAACATTCATTTCCCATTCTAGGTGGAATTCATAAAGATTATCTTAATAAACATTATTCTCTGGGGATATATTCCAAGATATAAAAATGATTAATACATTTTATCATTTGTTCTTTCTTTGGTTAATAAATAATGAAAATATATAGTTATACATAATTTCATTTATTTTATAATTTATTATTAAGAAGTTCCACGCACATATATGTCGTACCTTATCATAAAATTTCCTTTGCTTACATTTTCAGTAAAAAGTTTTATATGCTTTCAGAAATATAAGTATGTATAATATTAAGTGGATATACCTCAACAACTTTTATATTTTGTATGTGATTTTAACACAAAGCATGTATGTTGACTAGCATAGCTAAAAATCAGATTACTAACAGTTAAAATTACGAACTTAATACATAGATCTTCAACTTATATTTGATGTCATTTGAGCTACCCTGTCCTGATCACCAAAAACCATGATTTTTTCTATATGAGTTCATATACTCTAGAGACATTCAAGGTTGTATTGTACAGAGATTTTCTCTGTTAAAGAAAATTCAAATAATGAGCATTGATAGCTCAGGCTTCTACATAATTAACCACATTGTAAAAGTTCATTTTTATATTTTAGATATGGTTTCCACACATAGCACATGTGTTGGCTAGTATTTCAAATTGTCATCCAATTGTTTGGGCCTCACTTTATGTAAAACAATGGTCTTGTAGTTAGTTGCTAAAAAGCTCTATACAAGCTAGCTCAATGCTGCTAATTTAAGTTACTGTCTGTGATCAGCAAAACAGAATAAATACACACACATTCTTGTAAATCCAAAACACATGAAATAAAGAGTAGTATTAATACATGAATAGACAGAATAAATTGGTAGAATGTTTTTACAATTTAAAATTTGTTAATAATATAAAACTGCTCACCTTTGTCAAGAAGATGTAGAAAAAGAATATTATTTGCTGCAAAATAGCCATTGCAGCATTAAAACAAATTTTCATGCACCAATACAGCACTGATTCCAAAACGATAGATTTTTTTTTCCTTTTACTATTTTGCAGTTCATCTAATGTTGTCAAGTATGGGCTGAATAAATTTTTTGGGTTCATTTAATTTGATACTTGACTAGCTATGACAGAGATTTTTTTTTCAGAAATAAATCAAATATGGCATCTTGGATATATTTTCTTGCCCGGTATGATTTTGAATGAGCAGACTATTTTATAAACTATCCTTTTATTAGATGGAGCAACTACAGGAATTTGTATGCATGTATGTGATGGTGTGTTTGTATGTATAACAGACAATGAAGTAAATTGGAAAAGTGTCATGAACAGCAGTATTTAACATCATTGTTCAACTACAGTAATCAATAATGTAAATTCCTGGTAATTAACAAACAATGTTCTAGATAAATAGGCAATAATGATAACAATGTTCCCTATGCCACTTTGTTATTTCCCAAATCTTCTTGGTCAATGTTTTTAATTTATGCATTGTTGTTATTAGTAATGAATATAATATGTTATATGATTTATTAAATATTTTTTTGGTTATTGTAGTTTTTATTGATTTAATTACAATGAATATAACATTTGATTTGCATTTAAAAATTATTGTATAATCAATTATTCTTATAAATAAGAAACAAATAATTGTAATAAGTTTCCACCTTGTTGATTTGCTTACTTGCTGCCAACCGATGCACTATTATTGAGTTTAACTAACAAATGAGAACATTTGTTACAACATTGTCTAAGAATGTTTGGAAATCACAAAATGTTCTAGAAAATATTGTTATTATCATTTAGCTCTCAGTTCTCAGTTCATCTGTTAAGATGACTATAGTATGCTGTAATACATTAGCATGCTTAGGTTAGGTGTTGTGAAAACAATTATAAAATTTTCTACAAATTAGCAAAGAAGAATATTTTAAAGAATACAAACAAATAGAAGAAACAGCAGTTAAAAATGGATTTAAAAAAGAACTAGTACATAAAAAGATGCAGAAATTCAAGAGACAAAAACATATCAAAGACACCACAACACTTTCAGCAACAAAAGATAAACTTATTTTTAAAAAATTCACATATCATCCATGGGGCACAAAAAAATTTCAGAATATTCTTAAAGATTTTAATATCAGGTTGATTTAATGTTAAAAATTTGCTGATAGATAATATTAATGACAGTATTCCACAGGTTGGCACCGATTAATAGATTTAATGTTAAAAATTTGCTGATAGATAATGTTAATGACAGTATTCCACAAGAAGAAAAATCAGGTATTTACAAAATAAACTGTGCAGAATGTGAAAAAATCTACATAGGGAAAACAAGGAGAAACATAGGCACACGGTTAAAGGAACATTTCAGGAACATAAAGTACAAGCAAATAGAGAAATCAGCAGTAGCATATCATTTTTGGACACAAAATCATGACATAATAAATAAAACAAAATTATTAAAAGGACCTACGGAATTAGCAAACCTGGGAGAAAATCTACATCTACAAATACAAAGATAGCATAATGAACTTTGACATTGTCGGGGATGAAAACATAAACTGTAAGTTTATCATACCGCCACCAGAGCAGAATATACATTCCCACAGCTCAACGAATGATCCGACAGTTGAATTTTAGCCTGACTGAAGATGGGAACTAAATGTTCTCGAAACCCGTTTCATACATTTATGAAAAGTAAGTGAAGCTTTAAGAGTGTGTAGTTCAACTGAATCATACAATGATATCAATTAATATGATTAGCTTCACTGTGCAAGTTCCCAATTTACATTTAAGTTATAAAATTTTCTGTTTAACATAAAAGGAAATACTTAATATATTTTAAAATGATAATTAGATCTGCTAGTTGTGAAGAAAGTAGTAGTTGTCAAACATATGCAATAATCATTGCTGTAAAGCAACTTTTTCAAAATCTTTACTATCAGAATTGATTGCAGCTGATCCTCGAATTTGCCATTAAATTTTGTGCCTTTGCCTATATATGCAATCATAGGCCATACAACCAACACAAATAGCTATAATCATTAAGACATGGATTCTTGAAGTAAGTCTGGGGTTTGATTTCTGACTGGATCATTCTCCCTGACTGATATTTCTTTCAGGTTTCCCCTCAGTCATCAATGGCAAATGCTGGGAACTTAGAATTAGAACACTTCTTCCCATATCCCTCTTCCAACTTATCTTTCAATTCATGTATCGCCAATACCTACTACCTGTGATGACACAGTAATGAAAACAGGCATTAAACACCTAACCCCTCCCCCTATATAAATGGGCCATACACATTGGATTTATAAAGCATGAACATCTTGCTTCCAAACATTGCTTACTTTGAGACAAAATGTTATATAGCCTATTCTGCCTTATACAACATTTAGATTATCATCAATGTCTCTCTTTAGAACATGCAAACTTTGGAATTTGTTGAGTTATGCTAAAATAGACCAGATTTTGTTCAGCATAGATTGTGAGTAAGTCATTTTGAGGGTCATATGTTGTCAGAATAAAGAAGGCACTCTTTTAATATTTAAAATCTCATTACAAGTTGTGTCTTGCCATGGAGAAATGTTTTGATTTCTAAATTTCTGTTAATCTGTGTTGCTACAATGTTCACTATATCATTATCAACAAATTAGTGAATTGATTGGTTTGCCCTGTCATTATTCTTATTACTCTTTTTATTTTTTTTAGCATTTATGAAGTTTCCTCAGAACATAATTCCATAACTCATTAAGAAATGGAAGTAAGCTTATTATACTGTTTTTAGGATGCTCTTATTTATAAAATGAATTAAGGGCCTGATTGTAAAACATATCAAATTTATTTTAGGCAAGATGCAATCAATATGGTCTTTCCAGTTCATGTTATGGTCAATCATTAGACCAAAATATTTTATGTTACTAGAGCTGATGATCTCGTTGACTTCATATTATGTCTTTAGGCCTGCTGTGTTATTGTTTTTTGTTTGAAAAATTAATGTATGTATTTAGTTTTTTTTAAAGTTTATATGAATTTTGTTACTGTCAAATCAGTTATTTAGTGTACTGAAAATATCACTGGATAAATTGAAAGGCAACTGATTATGTTTTCTTTAATGAGAATATTAGTGTCATCTGCAAAAAGAATTGGATAAGCATTTTGTTTATTACTGAGGGGAGATCACTGATGTAGAGTAAAAATAACAATGAACTGAAAATGAATCATACTTTACTGCTGACCATTCCGATACACATTGTAATTATCTGAACAATTTATTATACTTTTTTGCTTTCTGTTTGATAACTATGATGCAATCCATTGATAACCATTGCCCTTAATATTAATTTTGATAAGAGTATGTTATGATTTACACAGTTTAAAACTTTTGATATATCACAGAATATTCCTAGTGTATTAATTTATTATCAAGGGATTTGAGAACCTCATTAGATAACTTGAAAATTACATCATTAGTTGACATGTTTTTCCTAAATCCAAACTGTTCCCTTGTTAAAATATTATTTTTATCTATATGGTAATATATTCTTTTGAATATTACTTTTTCAAATACTTTGGAGAAAGCTGTTAGTAATGCTATTGGTCTGTAGTTTGATATTAGTGATGTTTGCCCTTTCTTATATAATGGTTTAACATTTGAATATTTTAACCTGTCAGGAAATGTTCCTGTTAAAAAGGAGAAGTTATTTATTTGACTTAAGGGATTGCTAATATGTCAGTACATATTTTTAGTATTTTTGTAGTTATTTCCTCATATTGTGATGAACTCTTGCTTTTTGAGGGATTGTATTACTTTATTTATTTAAATTGCACTTTAGAGAATTGAACTTTTCCAATCATGTTTCATTTAGTATGAAATTAAGTTTTTCTTGTGTTGTTCCTTATCAGTAAATTTTCTGATACCTGAATGAAATAAGATTGCTGCTTGTTGTTAATCTTTTGTGATAATTTGATTTATAACAGTATATATATTGCTATACATGACTCCATTTTTTGGTTTTGGTGGAGACTAGGTGAATACTGTGTGTGTTTCTCAAAAAATATGTGTGTAAGTCTTCATTATTTTGGAAACTATGTGCATTTTTTAAACAAAGAGTGTATTTCTAATAAGTGCATACCAAATGAACAATGACTAATTTTATTAAAAGAGGTTTACATGAGCATAATATCTTTTCACTACATATTATATGAATAACTTGTTTTTGTTTAATAAATATTTATTTAGCTTCTGGTGAATTACCTAAAAAATTATACCATATTTTATAATGAATATATGTGGGCAAAATAAGTTATTTTTATTGTTTCAAGACTAGTATTTTGTCTTAAAATTCTTAGGGTTTTGTAAGCCTATTCCGTAGACCAAATAACAAATCAATAACTCTTTTGTAGCCACAGATTATCCTACCAGAACAGAGGGGAAAATTGTTACTAATATGCAACAGCATACTCTTAAGACTAGTCTTTGATGCATCTATATAAGTATAGGATAAGACCTAATTGCTTGATTAAAGCACTAACACCACCACAAAGGAGATATTGCTCACCATATTATAAAATGGAATCAGAATTTTATTTTTGTTATGAAAATTAGTAATTTTTGTTTCTTCATGATGTGAGTTTCATTCTTTAAGGCATGAAGTTAGAATTTCTGCTTAATCCAAGGCAAATATAAACCAATAACTAAGTTATACAAATCTCTTTGTTTTTTTTTTTTTTTTTGAGTAGTGTTTAACGCCCGTTTTCACTACTGAGGCACCACAGGCGGTGGACACTGATGATACATGAGATGAAATGATAAATTGGGAAAGGATATTTTTTTTTTTTAAGGAAGGAAGCGTTCCAGGCCTAAGTTTAGGTACCTCCCCGGCATTTGCCAGTTATGAAGACTGAGGAAAACCTGGAAAAAACCCCAGTCAGGGAGGACGGTCCTGGCGGGATTCGAACCGCGGACCTCCCGCTCACGAGTCCGTGCCTTAACGACCTCGGCCACCCGTGGCGGTAATCTCTTTGTGTAATTATATGTTTTTATTTAAGAAACTATCCCTCTGCACTTGAATCACACTGTGCTTCCTCACATTTATTTTTCTTTTTTCAGGAGTAACTATGCAACCATTATAATATAAAATTGGAGGGTGATGGGGTAAAATCAATTATATCTTCAGAATCAGCATGCCTGAATTATATAATTGATATTATTGTATAATTGTATGATTGACTTCACTGTGCAAGTTCCAATTTACATTATAATTAATGTCTGAATTAATTAATCATCACTATTAGGATACCCTTTAACATCTTTGGTCATTAGTATCCCATTCAATTCAGGACAAGAAAAGATTCAGATCCCTCTTCTTTCAGGCTAAAGGTTCTCTTATGTGCCGTAAATATACAATATGGAACCCATGGCTTTTACTTCCTTACTGAAAAAAAAAAAAAAAAAAAAAAAAACCATACTTAGGATTTTATTCCCTAAAAAATTCATTGACCCTTTGCTAAGTGAATTAATTAAGTCCATCTGTATAACAAATTCAAAGTTAGCCATTATAATGTAATCCCTTTTGTATTAGTTGACTCATAGAACAAACAGCACTTTCTACTTTCTTGTAAAATTAGAGAATAAGAACAGTAAAATTATAACACATTCAAATAACAAAAATTACACATAAATGTTAGTTACTTTTTATACACTTAACATGTTATTGCAGTTATTATTTCTATTATTTCTGTGGAAGATGAATAAGAATCATCTCATCAAAGTCCTGGCATTCCAGTACAGTTTGTTGGTCATTTTGAACTTCTGTTGATAGATATCTGGTTTTTTTTTTATACATGATAGAATTAAGTGTTATGTAAATGAAATACTTACTGGAATAAAGTCTCTCTTTTTTTTTTCTCTTTCTATTTGTTTTCTATTATGGTATTAAAATTGTTTGTGCCTTATTTCTAGGTTTCCTTGTAGGAATCCATGTCTCATGAATTTTATTTTCATTCCTATGAATTGAATTGTTCATTGAAATGCTTTTATTTTGTATGATATAAGTTTTAATAATTAGATTCTAATCATGTTAGATTAGTGTATATTTTAGGGAGTGTTATTCATTAGTATACTTGCCTGTTAATTCTAGTCTAAAATAAGAGGGGGCTTCCTATGGGATATGCATTTTTTTTCTCTTCCTCCTTAGGACTTGGATGCTCAAGGATATGCCATATTATTGAACATTTTTATAGCTGCTTATTTGAGGATATTAATTGCTTTACTAATATTAAAACATATGCACTACCAAAATATACATTATGCACTATATTCATTAATTAATTAATTCATTCATTCATTCATTCATTAATTAATTCATTCATTAATTCATTCTTTCATCTATTCATCCATTTTTTTTAATTTAGCCATTCTATTTCTTTTTATCATTCTGTTATAAAGTTACTAATAAACTTAATTTTACAGGCTCTAATAAAGATTCCCCTTGATATGAGTGAAGTGGTATGGATGGCAGAGCCACTCATCTTCAACTTTTCACTCTTCTATAGCAATAAAAGTGAGAATGTGAACACCAAATATGAAATACAACAACTGAAATTGAACCTGAAAAATGATGCTTGTGTAGGATTAACAGGGTAGGCATAAATAAATAAACAAACAAATAAATTAATGTAAAAAGAATTTAAGAAAAACTAATCCTAAATTGCCTCCTCCTTAGAGTTTTACATGCTCGGGATGTTTTAAAAATTCTTGGCCTGAATCAGAAATGTTGGCCAAATTATTAAGAGAGTTGTTAAGTATAATATTCTAGATGGTATGTGTTGTAAAGTTTTAGATGAGTATGTGTAGTCACTTATTTGTGATGATCATGTAAACAATATAGTGTTAACATTTTCTATAAAATGGATAAAACTGAAATATGAGCCATGATAAGGTAGTTTTTTTGAAGGGATAACCCAAACAGAGATACAAAAATAGTTAGATTCCACATTAAAGGATTCTTCCCCTTTGTTTTTGATGGTTAAAAAGTGGGCTGCTGAATTTAAGTATGGTCATATACCTAATCAAGATGGTGAGTGCTCAGGATGTCTCAAAACTGCTATAATCGACAAGATTGTGATAAAAGATCATAATGATTATTAACTGAAGGTACACAAGTTGGCTTACATTGCAAAGATCTCCATAAGTCGTTTCCATTACATTTTACACAAAGTTTTGGGTAGGTATGAGAAAGCTTTCCATCAATGGGTGCCACATTTGTTGGATCAAAAATGCATTTGAATGAACATTTCTCAAGAGTGATTAGACTTATTTAAGCACAATTCTAATGAGTTGTTCTGATGTTTTATAACAGTAGATGAATCATGGATTCGTCAATACATGCCAGAGACTAGGGAGCAGTTCAAACAGTGGGTGGCAACAGATGAGAGTGCATCAAAGAAAGCAAAAACTGATCTATGTTAAGGAAAATTCATGGCTACGGTTTTCTGGGATTCTCATAGCTCGTAGACTACCTCCAGAAAGGCAGAACTATCACCAAGGAGTATTGCACTTCACTATTGGACCAATTGAAGAATTCTATTAAGGGTAAACATCCACACCTTACAAAAAATAAAGTTCTCTTTCATCATGACAATGCACCTTCACACGTGTATGAGGTTGTTGATTCAAAACTGCATGACCTTTGCTTCCAAGTGCTTCCGCATCTGCCATATTTGCCAGATTTGGCTCCCAGTGATTATTTTTTGTTTCCAAACCTGAAGAAATGACTGGGTAGATGAAGATTCACTCAAATGATGAGGTTGAAGCTGAGACAGATGCTTATTTTTCACAGTGGGACATATCTTATTTTACTGAGGGTATTGAAAAATTGGAATGTCATTGGACTAAATGTATTGATTTATGAGGTGACTGTGTTGAAAAACAAATAAAAACATTTCTCTTAAATCTTGTGTTTTCTTGATCAGGACGAGAATTTTTAAATGCCCCTCATATATTTCTCCCTTTATAGTACAATTTATTACTATTTATAAAGCTTTAATTAGTTCTAAAACAAATAAAGTAATATGCTGAAGTTCAACAATTACATAACTTCACAGCATAGTATTATATAAAAAGTTAAAGCAGAACAAGTCATTACATTTACCAAAATTTAAATGAGCTATATTAATAGCAATACTAGGAACTTCCCATTCTATATTCCATTCATTCTTTTTTTCATTTTGATCCATTTACTTGATTGATTAACTTGATTTTCATTTTGATCCATTTACTTGATTTACTTGATTTACTTGATTAACTTGATTAGACGTTTTAGGAGGTTACTGATGTCCCAAAAAATTTAAAAATTTAATTTCCCATAATTATTGCTAAATGTATTTTTATGCGAAAAAATAAATGTCTGTAAGTGCTTTTATCTTGCACCTTATTTGTATTTGCAATTATTATCTTTAGGGGGCAGTGCAAATCAATGCCTTGATAGGAGGATAAGTCGCAGAAATTTAATCCTAGAACTTGCAGAAGAACTACACATCCAATATATGGATGCTAGAAACCAAACAATGAGGAGCAAGAAGAAGAAATAAAATTGGAGACAATAGGACCAACTAAAGAAGTTTCAAAACAAGACAAATACAAATTGCAAAAAATGTAAAAAGTGCATTTGTGGACCCTGCAAAAAATAAACAAATAAAGTAATTTATACTGAATGTAAATAAAGTACTGGAGTTATATTATGGTATTGCATTGTTGTATTTTGTATTTTTGTTAGTTTTAATTAAATAGTGCAAAAAGATAAAGGATAGAAATACACTTTTAAAAATATGTCAAAGAGTATAACTTCAACTTATGTATTCACTTTTTTACACTTTACTCCATTCACTTACACAAAAGTAAGATGCATTTTGGGAGAATCTCTCCCATCTTCGGTTGCTTACTGAACCGCCATTACTCGAAACTATGGGCTGGACAAACGGATGTTCCTGTGGTGGCCTCTGTTGGTTGAAGTATGAAGTTGCTGAACTCGTCCATGGGAGGAAACTCGAAATTCATTAGGTTTTCTCTATAATATGAAAAATTTTTCCCAAGTGGATAACTCCAATGGGCTGTGAAGATGTTTCAGCAGTTTTATTCCTGGTTTTATTTCATGATTTTTGGTCCAAAAGTGAGCTGCTACTGCTGATTTATCCACCTGTTTAAAATGAATATTTCTAAAATGTTCTTTCCTCCAAATTTCCAAATTTCTTTTTGTTTTGCCTATGTAACTCTGTTCACAATCTGCACATTTTATTTTGTAAATTTCTGATTTTTTTTTGGTGGTATGGAGTCTTTTACTGTGCAACCTAATAAATTCTTGGTGTTGTATCTGTTCTTTGGGGCTAACATTATTCCATGTTCTTTGAAGATTTTCTTGAACTTGTTGTGGTAAATTGGATGGTAGGTGAAACTTTAGAATTTGTATTCTTCTTTTGTGTTTTTCAGTGCAATTGCAACTGAAGATAGGAGAGATTCTCCCAAAACACGTCTTACTTTTGTGTGAGTGGAGTAAAGTGTAAAAAAAGTGAATACATAAGTTGAAGTTATATTGCCACTCCATTGTCAACAGCTTCGTAAGTACAATATTTATGTCAAAGAGTGTTTGCCATAAGATTTTATTGAGCTACTTCTTATGAGCTCATTATTAATTACATCATAAATGATAATATGTACCTAGCATCATCAGGAAAAATAACCACTTTGGAGTATATAACAGGTTTTGGCAGGAATGTTATGTAATTTCCAGAATTAGGCATATGCAGTTCTTTCTTCAGCTGCTATGAGTTGCAATAATATATTTGAAGACTATATTGTTATTGTTTATTATTATTATCATCATCATTACTATAGAATTATGTTGCCGATTCCTATCTACATATCAATTCTCCTAAAAATTTAGACATTATTCTAATTTAAATGAAAATGAAGAATCAGAAATTGAAAAAGAAGTTCAACAATTTACGAAAACTTCAAACCAAAAATGTACCCAAAAATGTTACACAAACCACAGAGAACGTAATTAATATTACAAGCACCACATTTTCAAACAACGAACTAAAATTCCTAAACCAAGGCCTAAAAACATGTGTAGGTTTCTCCAAATAAGTGAATGGAGTTAGTGTGAAAAAAACTGTATACATTGTTTATATATATACCACTCCATTGTCAACAGCTTCGTAAGTACACTTATTTGAATTATCCTAATTGTTTATTAAGCATAAAGAAATGAAAATGTTCTTCTGTACTCAATGCATTCATGTGATAGAGAATAATGGAAAACCATTTCTGACACAATTAGCTTCTGAAACAAAACGAAATTTGTATAGGACTATTTAACAAATGTTAATGCATATATATAACACACGTGAGTAGCATTAAGTGAACTGAACTGAAATAATGTTGCTTCTAATTCTACATTGAACATTTAGTAATCCTTCTCATTATGTAAATTATTCTTCCAGGAGAATGAAACATTTAGCAGTAGTGTATAAAAATTAAGAGATTCATGTCTTAATTTTTGTGTTGCCTTATAGATCTTTACTGCTTCTAAAGATGTTGTAAAAACCAGTTTTAACCCTGAAATTACACATGACACCACAAATGACATTATTTTTTAGGTTGTTACAATTATGATGTTTTCACAAATCTTTGTATTTTCTTATGTTTTCTCTTTTAGTGGAACATATTCCCCAACTTGAATCTTATTTATTTGTAAAGATAAAATATGATGTTCATAAATACAAGGCTGAATATGAAAGTGTTAAGCTCTGTATATAGCCACTCTAATGAAGGGAATACAGAAAAGTGTTCCCTCCAAGTGTGCTTCATCATTAGGGAATTTGTTTGATTAATCATATCAGTGTTACTAATTGCATAATAGGAGGAAACTGCGGATTATTTGATCTGCATAATTTTTCCTCTGGCCTACCAATATAAGAAAGATAAATTCTTGCTCTTCAGGCACTTGCATTTGTCAAGATGCCTTCTGTTTGGATGAAAGTAGGCTATTTGTCCTGTATTGCAGGGCAGTTGTGTCCAGTTTCCATTCCATATAGAGTTACAGCTGATTTTCTTGGCATGTTGCATTAGTCAACCCTGTCTTTGATGTTCTGGCACATTTTACCTTTTAGCTGATTATTCTCACTAAGTCTATGTAGCATTATGAATTTTTGCTTAATTACTTTTTTGTAAAGCTCTGGTTTTCTTGTTGGATTTGTTTTTATTGCTGTGCATTTCTTAGCCAGCTGGTTGACCATCTCATTCCCCATGCTTCCCATATGAGCAGATATTTACTGTAGTATGATTTGTTTCTGAGTTTGGTTATTTTAATTACATTTCTTATCTCTCTAATTTTATTTACAATCCTTTAATTGCTGTTAACAATTTTATTTATTGCTGATTTTGAGTCAGAGAGATTATGTTTTGTGTTTTATATGCAGTCTGTAAAGAATATTTGAAGTGGTACTTTATTAGCTATTAGTTCACTATCATATTGATTTGTAATTTGTCAAGCAGTAAGCATTGTTAAAAATTCTTGAAATATATCCTGCTCCTGCACCTCCACCAACTTTCACAAGAATTCATCTGTAAATATTCTGAGCCAACCATCTGCAATGTATTTTTCATTTATTGTAGCTACTGCAACAGATTTCATTTCTTCTGCCACATTTATATTTTTTTATTTATAGTATGTATTCTAATTTAAGAATGAATGTTTTAAATATTTTTTGAGATTTCATATTAGTTTCAATATCACCTCCTCAAGGTGTTCCCTATGTAATGTAAACTCAATTACAAAAAGCATGCTTCCCAAGAAAAAGCAAACACAGCATTTTTTTCTATGCTATTTTGGAATATTGGTTGTATGACACATAGCAAAAAAACTATGCTATAGAATTAATTCCATAAATATGCAACATGTAGATAATAAGCCTTTCTTTCTTGTTTTTCAGGAAGTCAGAAGAAAGTCTAAGTTCAAATTCTACCACTGACCACTTAGATTTTGAGCATATATATGAGGTAATATAATAGAACCAAATTATGTGACATATATTTTGCAATCAACATTGCTCTTAGTTTCATCCTTTTAGATGAAGGTACAAATAAAAATTAAAACTTATAGATTTTTGCAATTTCAGGTATTTTGAGCTTACAGAAAAAAACGTATATACAAAAGTGAATATAAAATATAAATACAGTATTATAACTATGAAGCATTGGAATATTAGTTTTTCAATATGTATTGCAAGATTTGCCATAAAGGTAAGGGACAACTCTGAATGTCACTTGTTTTTTAAGTTTCTGAGGTAGAAGGTATTAATCTAAATGTTTAATCATAAAGCTGCAATAAATCATGTGGAGGGTTATCCCGATGGCCATGCAAGGAAAGCAAATATCTAAGTGAGTTCAAATTCTTGGTCAAGCTGCAGAAAAATGCTGCTAATAGTCAGTAGGAATCAGCCAGGTTCCTGTTTGCTTCATCAGCTAGGTAATTAACCTAAGTTTGTTCCCACTGGCCATCATAAACATTTTTAAAAATTAAGTTGAATTATATAATATGAAGCCCTGGCTATGATGAAACAATGATTGTAGTGAATGTTGACGTTTGCTGATGAAAGGAAGAGGTAATATAAAGAGAACATAAATCATAAAATACATTTTGCATTACTTATTATATTTGTTAATTTACAATGTGATAATGTTTATAAGTGAGAATTTAAGATGCTGAAGCAATAATAAATTATAGAAGATAAATTTTAATCACAAATGAGCATTTTAATATAAAAATTTGAAAATAAAAATTTAAAATAAAATAACTACAAAAGATTTGTTTTTGTGTTACGTAAAATTTAAAATATAGCTTAGTGTCTGAAACATAACTCATGTATATACAAAAATGAATCATAAAATATACAGTATTATAACTGTGAAGAATTGGAATATCTGTTTTTCAATATACCTATATTGCAGAATTTGCCATAAAGGTAAGGGCAACTCTGAATATCACTTGTTTTTGACAAGAGTATAAAAAACAATAACATCATTATTTTCATAATCATCCTCAATATCTCCAACAGTAAAATAATCCAACTTTGTAGTATTATATAGAAAACAGATGGAAGTTTAAAAGTTTATTTTTAAATTATGAACATAGTACATGTACTAAGATGATAATGATGATGATGACAACAATGAGTATGACTCATTTAAGAGTTTCTATTACCATGCAAATAAAATATTTATTTACCTAAGAATCTGAGCCTTACATACTCATCAGTAAGAAGGAGAATATAAAAAAATGTTCAGAATTAAATAAGGAATATAGAGGATCCATAGTTTTTAAGTAAAAATTTACCACCATGGGTGGCTGAGGTTGTTAAGGCACGGACTCATGAGTGGGAGGTCAGGGGCTCGAATCCTGCCAGGACTGTCCTCCCTGACTGAGATTTTTTCCAGGTTTTCCTCAGTCCTCATAACTGGTAAATGCCAGGGAGATCCCTAAACTTAGGCATGGAACGTTTCCTTCCTTAAAAAAAAAAGTTCTTTCCCAATATATAATTTCATCTCATGTATCATCAGTGTTCACCACCTATGGTGCCTCAGTAGTAAAAACAGGTGTTAAACACCATTCAAAATAAAAAAAATAAAAAAGAAATTGACCATTAGTACTGACTATTATGTTGTACTGTTGTATCTATTGTTAAACACATTATAATTCTGTTTAATTAAAGGTCACTTGTTTTATAGTGTATATTGCATGCTCCAAAAATCACATGCATTTTAATAGAAGACAACATAACACAATACTTCAATAAGTTTCTTAAACAGAACAATCAATTGCATTTATTGAAGTAATATGATGAACAAAGATTAGTAGCTCATGATATATAGGAAAAGCAGTCACTTAAACATGATAAATAATTTGCTTAAATGAGAGCTTGATACCTTATCCTAGCTATAAGGTAGAGATAGAGAGCTTTTAAGCTATGAAATGATATTTATCAAGCTTATTAAATCAATGATTGCCAGTAGCAAGAACTTGCACTGGGAATTTCTGAAATTAAATCTTTCACCCTGTTCAATGATCTTGGATGTTTCATGCTTCAGATGACTGATATTCAGATAATCAACATTATACTGTACAACATTGTAAAGATTTATAATACATAAAAAATAAACTAATTTTCTAAATATTGCCAACTAAAAATTAATGTCCTACTGATGAGATATTAGGACATTATTTTGAGGTTTCTTGATCTGACTGCATCTATATTTACCATTTGTACAGACATTGATTGTTTGAAATATTTGTTTACATTATTCACAGGTTTATAAATATGGAGTTAGTCCAATGCAAGGTGTTCATATATACTTGAGTATCCCTATCTCATGGACAGAAGCAGATGGAAATACAATCAATTTCTTGGATTTTGAAATTCAGGTAGTAAAAATAATGATTTAGAACTAAAACCTGATGCTTATTTTTGTGTAGTCCTCTATTACAAGTTTTAGTTATTATCTGTACAGTTTATTTCCTGCTTTGTATATGGTTTTCTTAAAAAAAAATTGCTGACTTTTTGTTTGTTCTTGAGATAGCACTTCTGATTACTTGACATGCTTTTTTTCTTCTTCTTATTTTCTTCTTTATCCCAGCTTCTCCCACTCTTTTTTATTCTTCCCCCTTCCTCTTGCATTTATGGTATAAGTTTTAAAGTCAAAAGGCTTGCTTAAACATTTTTTCAGAGATTGCACTACTTGTATTCTTTTCAGAAGGTGAGGTGAGTACTGAAGGAAAAATTAAATGTTGGATAATGCAATTTTTCCTCAGAAAACACAGCTGACATTACTTTGTCAATTATAAATACAATGTAGATAATAGGATAAGTAATATTTTATTTTCTGCAGGTTATAATATCATTAGCTAATGAAAGTACAACTGTAATCTACTTGATTTTCTTCTCCCTTGCACTTATAACAGATATAAATAGGATGCAAAAGAGCTATTATCTTCAATTAGATGATTATCAAAATCATGATTAAAAAGTTTTACCAGCATTTCTATAAGGATCTGTGCAATCTTTAAATGAGAGCCATGGTCACCATAAGTATAATCATTTTATGTGCTGCTATAACATTTCATGGGTCAGATTCTAGTGTATATGCATGTTGACTGATGAGCACAGGTTCAATTCCCAATAAGGACATGTTGCCTGGGCAAGGTGTTTTCTAGAATTTTCTCATAGCCTGAAAAGATGGATGCCAGGTAACTTTAATCATTAAGGATTCCAGACTGTTTTGTGTCACTATTCATCTTCTTGAAAGGCCCTGGCAGTTGAATAGTTCAACATGGCATCATTTCAAACTCATTTTATTTAAGTTAGTAGAATAAATATTAGTAAGAAATATTGAACAATATAAGTGAAATGTGTTGTGCTCCCATTTTCAATGAAAATAATTTCTAAAAATAAAGCATTTTATTAATTTAATGTGCTTATTTATACAGAGTTTTCAAAGTGGAAGTCTGCTGCACTGCTACATAAATGGAATGCTAGTGGATCAGAATGAAGAGTTATCTGAAGGAATAGAGAGAGAACAGCTAGACTATATTGAAAACCATGAAGAGGAATCTATATCCAGAATGAAACGTGATATAACAGAAAATAAAAATCAAGATCAATATTCATTGTTGTATGTCAACCGTACACTCATTCTAAACTGTAGCATTCCAAATGTTGCTTGCTCTACAGTTCACTGCATAGTCGGTGCCTTTCCAAGAGGTAGACAAAATACTGCCAGAGTTCTGCTTAAGATGAAATTGTATGTGGATAAATTGGGTAAGGATTATAAACCAACTCCCTTTTTTTTTCTTTTTTTCTTTTTCCTATTAAACATTATCAGATTTGCAGCAGAAATTGAAAAATGCAATATAACTGTAAAGAAACACAAAAAAATTCACTCTCTTTCTCCGAAGAACTGTGTAATTATACATATATTTATTTCCATTTTTATGCCTAAAGTCAAAGCAATGTGTAAAACAGAATCATAGTTCATAAGACTTCAAAGATAGTTAGCAGATTTCTAAGCTCAGTGAGCTGAAACTATTTTTGCTTTCTTTTTTTAGTTTCAATTTAAACAACAGCAATAATAATAATAATAATAATAATAATAATAATAATAATAATAATAATAATAATGATGATGATGATGATGATGTATACAAAACAAAGAGAATATGAGTTATTATTTTCATTGCAGAATTTTACAAGAAATTTCCTTATATGATATGGCATAGTATTATCACAGATTCTCTTGCATAATTTATACATAAATATGCTACAAGTTAGGCTTATGATAGATCTTCTTAGTGCACACTCAGATGTGTAAGCCATGTAAAGGTATTTCTTATATCTTGAAATATCCATATATGCTCATTAGTTGTCACAGGCAAAGTAATGCATAAGTTTCTCCATTTCTGCATTCATTAGTCTTTAGCTACAAGATGAAATTCTTACAATTAACAGTGAATGGCAGCAGAAACTGTGTCTCAGTCTCCATATAGACTGATTCTCTTGAAAACTCATAGTACAGTCATGTTGATTCACATAGGTGGAGTTTTTTCAGGATTGCTGCATTTGCTTTTGTTACATATTTCTTTTAATTGTTTTTAATAAGGCTGTCCTCCATGGCATGTAGGCTGTATAGAATGCTGGATTGATTCTGAATTTAATCATGCATTTCTATTTTATCACTTATATACTTCTTTCTTTATGTGCTTGGCATGATATTTCTCTGAGATTATAAAGTTATTTTAGGAACTTAAATTGATTTAAATTTACATCCTACGTGTGGACTATTTTGATTATATTCACTGCATTGAAAAGGAAGCAGCTTGATGCAATACCTTCCAGTTTGTGAGGTGGTTATGCTAACACAGATTACTGTATAAACAATGTCAATTCAGGTGGAGATACATTTGCTTATTAATTGGAACCTAATAACAATTTATTCAAGAGTAAATGAGACGTGTTAATAAATCTCTTCATATCTACGTTATAGGTAGTGAACATTAAACAGATTTCATTAATTCTCTTGAATACTTGTCAGTGCAATATTCTGAAAAATATCCGAAGTGCACTGAAGAGAATAAGTCCCTATGTGTAGTTTTTTCTTGATATTCAAAAATTGTTCAATAATTTAGAATGTAAACCACTCAGAAAATTCTTGTAATCTTCTGATGTTCTAATTAAACAAAGAGTTAATCAATAACTTCAGGAAAGTAAAATAACTCAGACTGAAAAATTTCAAGTAAAAATGAAACCAATTACTATCAATTATGGTATCCTACAGAGTTCTCATTTATCCCCAACTTTATATAATCTGAGTACTAATCACATTTGAGATGAATTCCAAAAAAAATCTGTCACCCAGCATTATGGTTTTTCATTCTTCCAGAACATCCCAAACTAACTAAAACAAGTTCGTGTCGGTTCCTGGTGATCTAGTGGTAATTATAATTGTCTTGTAGGCCAAAGGCCTAGATAGGATTTTTTCATACATAAAAATCCTAAGTATGGCTTCCTTTGGAACAGGAGTAAAGCTGTTGGTCCCTTGTCATAGGGTCAGTCCTGGTGGTGTAGTGGTATCCATATTTGCCTCCTAAACCCAAGATCACAGGTTCAAACCTGGCCAGGGTCGATGGATTTTTTCAGGCATAAAAATTCTAAGTATGGCTTCCACCGGAAGGGAAGTAAAGCCGTGGGTCCCGTGTTGTACATTTACAGCATGAAAAAGAACCTCAAGCCTGAAAGAAGAGGCCTCTGAGCAAAATTTTTCAGCTGCTTCACGCCTTGAATTGAATGGGACACTGATGACCTAAGATGTTAAAGAGCATCCATAAATAAACCAAATCAACAAATCAACCATGTCACCGACTTATGGCATGTGCAAAAGAACTTCAAGCCTGAAAGAAGAGGCCTCTGAGCAAAGTTTATTGGCTGTTTCATGCCATGAATAGAATGGGATGCTAATGAGCAAAGATTTAAGAGTATCCTAAAATTAAATAAGCCTAGTTAATGTGCTTTGAGAATGCCATGGTCATAATAGGAAAGAATGTAAAAGCAGCGCACTAACTTTCACAAATGGTTATGAAATGATTTGAAGAAATTAGCCTTGAAATAAACTTTCTAAATCAATAATGTTATAAATTATAAAAGGGAAACTGTATAAAGAAAGCCTAATTGTTCATCTTGGATACAAAATGTAAATTCATAGTGCTTCAGAAAACATATATCTAGGTAGGAATTTTTTAGGTCTGCCAAAACTATTCTCACAAGTCATTTAATACATTACTAAATAATACTGAAATTCTTATGAAATCACCATTATTACAAGCTGATCAAAAATGTATTGTTTTAAATTATTCATTATTCCCAACTCTTATTTATTCATTTCAAACAATTCCTTCCAATAAAATACCTAAAACATTCCTAAGCAACTGTGATAAAATTTTAAAAAGTGTTACTGAAAGGAATCTTACAAATCCAATAAATATTCTTGATTATATGCTCTACACTGACTGTAACACAAAGATCTAGGACCATTTTGTGCATCTTGGGAAGTGAAACTACAATAGAAACTACAGCACACTAATACATGCAATGTCCTACAACATGACAATATCTATGTGAATCATGACAGAAATCTTCAAAAAGAAAGTTTACAGTGCATAAGAGATCTGATATTCGACCAGAACTGCAAAATACTAATCCAAATAGTCTTCTACCCAATGCCAGAAAAGTTCAACACCAATTAAGAAAAACGATCTGAGAGTACAAGCCTGCACTGGAGGAGGAAGGACAAATATTGCTAATGATGTATAAGTGAAAATTGTTTAAATAACAATGGGTGCAGATATATATATATATATATAGTAAGAATTGGAAAGACAAACACAAAGCACATATAACTTAATATTGGACTATTTGAAATTAGAAGACATAGGTGGAATAGTAAAGAAAAATCTGGGAATATGGCAATATCTGGTTGTATAATTTTATATTATTAGTAATGGAAGAGTGGAAGTCCTGAAAAATATTTTCACTAAGATGGACATATCTTTGAAAACTGCAGTTCTCCTCTAGAACAAATGGATTTTGCAGACAAGAACAGTAAGCTAACATTTCAAATTGGTTTTTAAAAGGCATTAATTAGCGATTGGATTTTATGGTACTCCGTTTTAGTCAAAGCTGATTTATACTATGCCCACAAAGCATAGCAGCAAAGTATCCCAGTGCATTACCCGTTGAAGCTGTTATGTTACGATGAGTCTGATGTGGGTTGCAAAAATCTAGTTTGATTCAGTGTTGGCCATGCCTGCTCTAGGTCCTATTTCTCCCATAGTGAAGGCCTTCAGCATATACATGCACTGCATACCTTTGAACAGGTGCAGTTTTATGATAATATATAACCTTAATTCTTATTATGCAGATAATTTATTTGCAGTATGTTTTCATGCAAGAAATGTGGTAGAAAGTTAGACAAGTTATGTCAGTGAGCTTAAAAATCATACACTCAAATTACATAAGTAGCGTGGGTATGGAGAAGAATGAAGGGGAATATGAGACTTGAACAGGCTTTGTTCTGTTTGTAAAGTATAAACATGCCAAGTGAGCTAAATATGCAATGGATGACTCCCTTCTGATTAGTTTACAAAATAAAAAGTGCACATTGTTACAGCAGCATACTTACCCTTGCTGGAAGCAAATTTTTACCTTAATAGCAATAGTTCTTTGACAGTAGTGCTTAATAACTACTAAAACAATGTTTATTCAGTAAAGGAGTGGAAATAAACTTTTGGATATTAAATCAGAGATGTACATGACTTTAATGCCTGTTATATTATTAACATCCAATGTTATACTTTCTACACCATTTGAATTTTGACCCTAAGCCTACAGGTTCCTTATCTCCAGGTATTTGTATATATTCTCTCTGGTATCCTTGAAATTTGTATGATTAATTTCTGAAACATTCTGTACTAAGCAAGATACTAATATTTCCTATTCAGATTCATGCTGCTTATGAGGAAGAGATTTTTATTCCCTATAAACAATTTCTTTACAACTTTAGTCAACTGTTCTTTAATGAATTTCTTTACAAAATTCTCAACCATGCTTTTTTCTAACTTTATACAAACTTAAAGGAAATATTGAGGTAAGTTTCCTTTTTATTTTTTTATTGCTGTAAGATCCATATGAATAACATATCTATAAATAATACTATGTAAATAGCATTGCATTTAGTTTATTATTTAAATGCTGAAAAAATGCATATGTAAAACAAAATGTTAACCATCTGCTTGATCCAGTGTTAGCATTGCTGACTGCTAGTGGAGGTCTGAGATTGATTTCTGGTATCTGCTTAGGGTTTTTCTGAGTTATGGAGGTTTGATCCACCTAGACTCATGAGAATAATTGAGAAACTGCCTGATGGAGAGATCTTAGAGGTTCTAGGGAGCCGCATGATAGACAACCTGCACGTTGCCAGTGCTGATCATATGCCCCTCTGCAATATTGCCCTTTATCAATGAAGTTCGTGAATTGAAAATAGAGGATGCAGAGATCATTGTGGCAGGCTATGGCTGATCATGGGCTGTAGTGCTAATGAGAAGCAGAAAAAGAAGAATACATAATGCTATGGTTAAATCAAATTAAATGAAATCAATGATGCAAACTTCACTTCAATAAAAGATTGATAATAGATTATAATATCTGTTTGTAATAAAGTGATAATTCTTGATTTTCTCTTGTGCATTGTCTAATCTTACAGAAGATAAATTTAAAACATGTTTGAGAGTGTTTGAATATATTATGTGCAGTATATTTCTATTTATTTGGTGAAATGCTGTTGCAAAAGGAAATCTTAAAATATTTTTGTTCGAGAATTTTCTAGAAACTGGTTATCTGAATGAATGAATAAATGTGTTCCTTTGTTCTGTGCATAATATAATATTCCTTATTTAAAAATTATATATGGAACTAAACACAGTGAAGCTAATCAAATAATATTCCTTCCTTTTTTAACTAGGTGTGCTCATGAAAAAGAGGGATATTATTTCAGTTGTCACAAATGCTTCAATGACTGGTGCTGAGCAGCATACAGATGCATGGTAAGTGCTCATTTACCTACCTACTTGCTTGCTTGCCTGCCTGCCTGCCTGCCTGCCTGTCACCTTCTGTGTAATTAATTTATTTTCGACATATACTTCTAATTCATTTTCAATTTAAATTTTTTTTTCTTTAAATATGTATTAAGAAATATGTGTGAATTTTTAATATAATGTAAATGTTTTTTGGAAACTGAAATGCAAATAAGTATATATAAATGCTAAACATGGATGAATGTAGTTAGAAAAGATTAAACAAGGAAGTTGCTTTCTAGTTTGGCTAATTTTTTTCCATGCCTGAAAATGTTAGGGAAGTTTATTTAGCCTACTTTCATGCAATTTTCAGCTGCTTAATGAACTTAAGAGAAGAAAAATGTGTATACTTGCAAGACAAATTAAGATGCTGTAGAAATGTACTATTTTAATGTATGTTTTTTCCAAACAATACTATTTTATAATATGAGAGGCATTTAGAACTGAAAAAATCTTATTGTATACACCTAATTGTATTATGTTTTTTACTTTTGATATTCTTATATATAATTCAATATTTTATTAAGATGTCCAACATCACTTGTACCATCATGTGCAATCAATTGGATCAATAAACACTAATACTAGCTCTATGAATGAAAAACTAGTTAATTTAGTTAAATCACTGGCATAACTCAGATCCCAGCAACAGAGAAATTTTTCTCCTTTCTGTCAAGTTCAGATCAGTCCAATATACTCAACTTACTGTCAAATGAGAGTCTGGGAAGCATTAGTTCCCCATAAATTTGCTAGGAGAAAAAGGTATTTGGGGTACATTGTCAACGATACATTTCCCTTCTGGTTCTTAAGAATCTATATTCAGATTTCTTACCACCTCTCATCTAGCATATGCGTAGGCCTCACAAGGGGATACTCCTAAATTAAATGTAAATGAATAAAAGAATGAATTCAGTCATTTATGTCTCATCCAGGGCTAAAACCTGTGCATGTGGGGGACTCATTGATTTCTTATATGGTGACCTATTCCATATCAGCTATTGTCCCTATGAGTTAACAAGTCTATAATGTTTTTTATTTTACAAATTTAACACCAATGAAACTAGAAGGTTCAACTGCCAAGTCTATTAAGTTTTCATATTATAAGTATGGTATCACTTTCATTATTGACTTCGGTGGTTCTCTTCTTTCTGCAGCTCTGTTCCTAGGCTCTTCCAAGTACTGAAGTTCTGTGCTAAGCTGCTCCAGCGTGGCCCAACTGCTTTTATGTGTATATATATAATAATAAAATACATTATTTATTTACAAGTGCTTTGGCATAATAATATTCTTGTTATATAGTTTAAAAATATATAGGGTGCCTATTTCCAATGTAAGTGATTTTATAATTGCAACCTAGAAATTTTGTTTATATGATGTGACCTAAAAATGCACCAGTATAATACTTTACATTTTAAGAGGTAAGTACCATGCAGTCAATTTCAAATCTGCCAGCATTATAGTGAACCAAATGGCGCATGTTTGCTGGGGAAAAATAACTGCTCACTAATGGGAAAAGACAGATTTGAAATTGATAGCATTCTATAAGACCTAGTTAAATTATTCCATTATTTGGAGTAAGCAACAAAGCTAAAGTAGAAATCTCTATTACCAACAATACCAAAGAAAGTCAAACCAGTGACATCTGTAGGTGAAGGCACAGTCATCTCATTTTTGACATTAAAGGATCAGTTTATCAGAGCTCAAAAATATTTTAGAGTGAAAAATCATGCAATTTAGGAACATTAACATTAAATAATGAGAATTAATGACAGCTTTCCTACCCATGCATATGCAATGCTTAGTGTGAAATAACAAATCAAATGAACCCTTATAATATGGTTAACTAGAGATTGGGCTAAATTTCTTGAATACTCCTGTACATAATATTCTTGGATTTAATATTTCTTTGAGATAATGCTCAAAGTTTCCAGAATATTAAGAAGCAGGTTAGAAGATAATCATACTCCAGAAATACAATCATAATGTGAAAGAGAATATGTTTTCAGAAATTACTATATCAGAAGTAATTTAGTTCTTTTAATACTAATCACTGTCTTACAAAAAATATGTAATTTTTTTATTTCAGCATTGATCATCCATTATTTGTGCAGTCTGTGTTTCCTCTCCAGATAAAGAAAGCAGTACTAGAAACCTGGGTTATCTGCCTATCTATTATAGCTGGCATTTTGATTTTCATGCTTCTAGTAATTGGTCTTATCAAGGTATGTGGAAAGAATATACCTATTCAATCAACATACAAATATAAAATTTAAATTCTCATCACAAATGCATAGATTCATATATTAATAATTTTGACTACCAATGACTATCCATCCCATGCTTTGAAAATATATCTTAATTACTAGTTTGGAAATTGATCTATCTATTTTTTGCCAGTAATTACTAACAAATTTTTTGGAATACTAGTAAAGTTTCATGCTGCTTTGTAGAATTCATTTCTCACTCACTAATAATGAACTATTTTCAACATGCTAAACATGAGAGTATCCATGTATGTTTTTCTGTTCCCAACTTTTGCTAAGTTTTGAAAAAAGTTACATTTAATAGAATAATATCCTTCTTTGATAAACACAAAGTATTATTATAAAGTCTGCATGATTTAATAAAGGTTATTGGAAGAAATTATAATAATCTAAATAATAAAACATAGTTTTTAGAAGGCTTATGCCTAGATATTCGTTATCCAAATTGTATTCATGTGGTATTAGAGGAATTTGTCACTAATGATTTATTTCCTCCTAAAATATAGGAAAATGTAAGACATACTATTTACATTCAAAAATCAAGTTGCTGCAAAAGAAATTATCACAAATGAAAATATTGACATTAAGCCCCACAAGGCTCTATTTTGGGTTCTCTTTTATTTCTATTCTGTACAAATGATATAACTGTCAGTATCACAGCTAATAACAATGTTAAACTAGCATATTTCCAAATGCTTCTAATATATTTGTTATGGGGGATAATCAAAATCATCTAGAACAAACCAATAATAAAATCTTAGTATGGTTGAGGTTAAGAGCTTATTACAAATAAAGAGAAAACAATAGCATAAGGATTTTATTAAAAAGTCAATAAGTGTCTTTTTTCTGATATTTCTTTTAATGTTATCAAATTACTTTTATAATTAATGCCAAGTTTTATGAAACTAAATAAATCAAAGTTTAGACTGGAGTTCATGCTTAGAAAATTTGAACAAAAAATTAAGTAAGCTTTGTTATACCAAAATCATTAAAATTTTCAGTGGATGTGAAGTGAACATTACTTATTTTGAATATTGTTACATACTTTTAAAATATGGCATGATATTCAAGAGTAATTCAAAGAACTGAGAAAAGGTGTTCAAATTACAGACAAGTATACAGTTATACAAGTTATACAGTTTTAAGTCCCCCTTTAAAAAATTAAACATTATGAAATTATCATGCTTATTTATATATGTATATAAGTACGTATGTACATATATATATATATATATATATATATATATATATATATATATATATATATATATTTGAAGGTAGATCCATAAGTTTCCGGATAATCAGATAAGAATTATTGCCTTCACAAAACCCTTATCTGATGTCATACCTTATCTGTTAAGTAAATAATTGCAGCTTTAACTTCCAATCCACTGTATTCAGTTGTTCAGATATAGTTGTATAAAGAAGGCTATGTGTAGAAGACTGTGACATGTTCAAAATGTAGTATCGAGTTATTATTAAGTTTTTCACAAAAGAAGGATTTATTTCAAATGAAATTAAATAGCGATTGGATGGTACATATGGGGAAGCATCTCCCTCATATTCTACCATTAAAGAATGGGCTATTCTTTTTTGAATGGGTCGAGAAAATATTGAAGACGGAGAGCATGGAGTTGGTACCTGGAGGTGCTCAATCCTGAAAACATCGCTCTTGTGAAAGGAGAAATTATCATGCCAGAAGACCGGCAGCTCAAAGTTACAGAAATAGCAGCAAGGTTGGGCCTTTCTAAAACAACAGTTCTTTAAATTATTCATCAACATTTAAACATGAATAAGGTTAATGCAAATTGGGTGCCTAGACTTCTTTCCTCAGTCCAAAAGCAGCAACAAGTCATCTACTGTCAGGCATTTTTGGCTGCCATGGCAATGAGAGAGAGTCCAGCTAACCATTGCAATAGGATATGAAACTATGGTCCTCTACTATGATTCCTTGTCCAAAAGGAATCAATGGAGTGGCATAAACCTGGCAAAACACTGCCTCTAAAGGCCAAGATCATGGTCACAAGCTTTTGGGACTGTGAAGGAATACTCTTGACTTCAAGGAGAGAAACACCACAGCAAATGGGGAGTACTATGCTGGCCTACTGCATAGACTATATGCTTCCATCAAACAGAAAAGGCGAGGAAAGCTGAGTGGTAGTGTGTGCCTTCTTCACAACAATATGCCTGTGCACATAGCTGTTGTTGCAAAGAAAGCTGTGAAGAAATGTGGCTTCAAGGGTGTTGACCATCCACCTTACAGCCCAGATCTAGCTTCCAGTGACTATTTCTTTTTCTCAAATCTCAAGAAGGACCCTCTAGGAAGGAAATTTAAGTGTGACAAACAAGTGATTGATACTGTTTATGCCCATTTTGCAGACAAGACTTCTGACTATTTTGAAGGGGGGGAGATTAAAATGTTAATTCAAAGATATGAGAAGTGTATTGCAATAAAGGGTAACTATATTGAAAAGTGAAATATGGTTTTTGTCTTTATCATACCTAGAAAAGAAGTAGTTCAAAATTATGTCATTGGGCACAATACTACACTGTATAAACAGTCCATTATTTACAATGGAATTGCATTTTACAATAAACCACATGTTGAAATAATTTGACTACCAATTAACACATTTTATTAAAAAAATTCTGTATAAATAAATAATTAAATTGTTTTTATTCCATATACAATGTTTAAACAGCTAGGACTATTACGCTCTGTTGTTTTTGTCCTATTGATCTCATTTCTTATGTCATTACTTTGTGAATATTTTTTAAAATTTTCATTTTATTTTCCTGTTTCTTTAGATGTGTTCAATATACTTGTAAAAATAGTATTGGATGAATAAATTGATTAGACTCAATTAGTCACAGCTAGAAACTGGCTTTTGGTGCTAATGGTAGAAAATAAATGAATAAATACACATTTATATAAACAATCAAACTAGTTGCAATCTGAATAACACTGTTCCAGAAGCCTCTGAAATAACACTTGCATTTTTTAGGTGGAGGGGGCATTTAGCGTAAAGTTAGTCATATAACTTTTGATTTTAAGACAAAAGTAATCAGGAGTGAACATGATTCCTCATGAGAAATATACTACTTTAAATAAAACATTGAAAGAACAAAGAAGAAATATAAACCAAATGCTGATTAGGAATAAATAAATGCTCAATAAGATGTTGTTCTGAAAAAGAATTGATGAATTCGCCATGTAGTTGCAAAAAAATTACAAGAAATAAGTATAATCTGAAAGAAGCAAAATAACATTCATTGATTATTACAAACCAATTTTGTTATGGCTAATACTAAAGCTGGTCACAAAAAATAGATATTATGTTAAGGGTCCTGCTTCAAATGCTAGAATTTAAAGTGCATAAGCATTTATGTATACATTGAATACTCTTGTCTATAACATTTTGAGTTTTTATATCAATCTCACTGTGAAAATGAAGTATGTAAATTGTATGCCATTTTGATAAAAATTCTTGCTTCAACAGAACTAGCATAGAATGTGTTAAATGATAGCTGGCCTACTCAGCTTCTATCTTAACATTCTCATTAAAATAGAAAATAAAATGAAAATGACAAATTTTTCCAGGATCAAAACTTACTTGATGGATAAAGAAATATCTCAAATTAGCCTAATTAATTTCACTTTTTCTCCCTTCATAACATACATCACATGTTGAAACATATAGTCATTTCTACGAACCTAATTTAAAAAATTACCCTGTGTGGCAATTGCTGTTATAGTAAAAAATGTAGCAATGAATTGCATATTACATAGGAATAAACGAAGCAGTACACACCCAATAGTTCTGAAATTATCAGTAATGGTACACCAAAATATGACAATGCTGCACTTTTAACTAAAAACATGCTGGGAAGCTGACAGAGGAATAATGCTAATTATAAAGGCAACAGCCTTCAAAACATGTCCAAGTAAGTGGAAATTAGTGAAATTTGAGTTATTTCCTCATAAAAAATGCAAAACTTAAAATGAGATTTATGTATTAATGGAGCTGAAACTTAACGTTAGAAGTAGTTCGGAAAATAAAGTCATATCTTAAGAAACCAATGAAAAGTTTAGTTCCTCCTGAATTAAAACATTTTACTTTATTCACAAGAATTATAAGAGCAAAAATTGAAATAATGAACATTTATTTCTGCTTATGCATTTAATGAAAATACTAAAATTTTGAAGGTACTGAAGTTTTGTCTCCTCTTCCTGTACACAATTTTAATGATTATCAGGAATAAGATTATAAAAATAAAGAAAAATTAGCACAAACCTAAGATTCAGGTGTCTAGTCACTGGATTTAAGGACATAACAAGGGATGCTAAGAAGATACCACAAAATGTTAAATGATTTGAAATATTAGTGCTGTTAACTTCACTAAGCTTGAAATACAAAAGAAGAGCCTTTGTTGATGTTCAAAGAGAAGAGTTATTTAAACGGTCTTGAATTCCACTTGAAAAAATTGAATGTAAAGTGTTTATAGATGAAGCATTTAATAAGGAATATGCCTTATTTTTCATTAAAAATTTAAAAATGAGGCAGGGAAAATTCGATCTCTTTCAGAAAAACTGCGCTAACCAGAATGATCAACAACACACTAAACCTAATATGTTAAATTTATCAAACATATTGCACCTACCCCTATAATGATATAGTATTATTAATTACTATATATAATCATCATCTTATAACTATTACTCTGAATATTTCTGTTTCAATACTTTAATAATCAAGTGACTGTGACTCATACGAACTATGTTGAAAATCATGCATTAACTAAAATTTTTCCTATCAAACTCCAGCTTACATTTATTGCTTTTAAATATCAAGACGGAATAAAATTGCTCAATGGAGATTAAAATCATAAGGCAAGCAGCAGGAAAACTAGAAGGGACAGAATCCAAAATGAAAGAATCCCAGTATAGGCCAGACAAAGGAAAGAATGGGTAAGGGTGGGGCAATGTTAGCTGAAGTATTACAGTCATGTAAAAGAAAAAAAGAATAAGAAAAAAAAAAGAAAGAAAAAAAAGAAAGAAAAAAGAAAAGAAAAAGGAAGAAGAGAAGAAGAAAAAGAAAAAGAAGAAGGCTAAAAGCAAAACATGTGTCTGAAATGTGAATGGAAGGAAGTTAGGAAGAATCCATCTAACATGGAGGATAAGATCAGCAAAGCATGGGAAGACACTGGGTGAAATGAAATGAAGAAATTGTGTGAAAATAAAGTGAAGAGATGTATAAGGAGGCTCTCCTGTTGCCTTGTTGGCTTATGGGTTTGAAGAATAAAAAGAAGAACAAGAAAAAGGAGAATAAGAAGTAGCAGGAGCAGAAGCAGAAATAAAGAAACATGAAGATAACTTCAAGAGCCTACTGCTTAGAAGTAACTGAACAGAATTCTCTGCATTGCCAATGTTCTAGCAAGAAGGAGCTCTTAATTAGTATATAAGTTTTCTGTGCAGCTGTTTCTAGATTGTCTAGTCACAAAATGCTTTTAGTGACTCTCATAATATGTAATGCATTTATCTGAATATAAATTTTCATATTTTAATAAGTATTTTTAAGGCAGATGATAATAAACATGTAAAATCTTCAAAAAGTGAAAATGTGGATTGCTCTTTTCATGAGGATCATTACCGAAAAAACCCCTAGATGGAGCAATTAGAAATTTACAGACAACTGTAGTTTAGTATCTTAGCTTGCTCTACATTCCCTTATTCAGCAGAAGTAGATAACTCTTGAGTAATATTGTTTGCTCCATAGGAAGAAGGGAAAGAAAAAAAGAAGAATATTAATAAAAACAACAGTTTCTTTCAATTTCATTAGAAATACTTCTGCTTCTGGGATTACTTTTTTTTCATGCAAGCATCCCAATATTTGATATATACACCTTCATACTTGAATACAAGAATTCAGAGTGGTGTAAATAATTTGCACCATGTTGTCAAAGGCTCTCATGAAATATGGATGTTTTCATTATACTACAAAACTGCAAGCATCAAAACTTTTACAAAATGGCAATATTTTTAAAGCTTTGAAGTTGTCCCTACATACATATAGAGAATTGTTAAATGATAAGTCTTTTTTTTATCATCATCATCATCATCATCATTATCAGTGTAGGTCCCATATCATAGATTTATAGTACATAAAAGAATCTCAAGCCTAAAAAAAGAAACATCTGAGCAAAATTTATCTGCTGTTTTATGCCATGAATTGAACAGGATGTTGATGACCTAAGATGCTAAAGGGGATCTTTAAATAAACCAAATAAATAACTAAATAATAATGCATTATATGTTCTCTCTTTCATGTATAATAGATGTACTACACCTTCATATTTGAATACAAGAATTAAAAGTGGTATAAATATTTTGCAATATAGATATGTTGTTAGAGTCATGAAATCAGATGTTTTCTTCACTACAGAACTACAATCTTTTAAACTTATACAAAATAATTATAATTTTAAAGCTTTGAAGTCATTCATAATGTTGAGAATTGTTAAATGATAAAGTTAAGAAATAAAATTTAAAATAATAGTACAAATTACATTATAATAATTACAGGCTGGCTTCTTTAGGAGAAAGAAGAAAGAAGAGTTAATGGCACTGAAGAGGGAAAGTGTAAGTGAACATATTATTTTATAAAATATGCTATATAGAATATTGTAGGGGAGAGTCAGTTATGGATAGCGTAAAACATTTTCTCCGTATATTATGTTAAGATGGTAGTATTCTCCAGACAAGCAAGTTTTCTCAAATTTTGATGATTTGGTTTTACCTTATGTTTAAGATATGTTTGTTACTGATGAACTGTACAAATCTGCTATGGTTAACCCTAAGTAAAATGAGACTTATTTATTTAATTTATTTCAGTTCAGTATGGTGTTGTACACAATTAAGACATGTCAAAGTATAAATTAACAAAATGTTTAATAAAAATGACATCTTACAAACCATCCAATTTCTCCACACATATATTATATAGCAGTATAATACATAAATAGTGTATAATATAATAGTTAATTATAATTTACATGTTCTTCAATATCACAGTAAACCTTGTCTATAAGAAATTGAAACAAGCACTTTTTGATACATTGCAGTTTTTAATATTATCAGGAAGTTTATTATATAATTTTATTCCAGTATAACTAGGTATCTTCTCAAATGGCTATAATTTATATCTGGGGAGTGTGAGTCATCTTTACTTCCAGTAGTGTGGTTATATAGATCATAACTATTCCAGTGTGAGTCACTGTCATTTTTTATTATCAATTTAATAAATATGTTTTTAAATGTGACTGTTGTTTCACCTTTGCAATAGACAGAGAGTATTAAGAGTCAAGTGTAACAATTCTACAATGTCAAAATTATGTATATGACCTTTATTAAAAATGAATACATTTTGTTAATAAAATAATTGCAAACCTTTGGTAATAGTAAGGGAAGAATATAGTAAAACTAAGTTTCCAACTTCAGACATATTTACATATATTTTTATCTTCTTCTTTCCCATCCCCTTATGTGCCATTACAGCATAAGGGTATCTGTTACAGATCATTTCATCTCCTCCTATTCTTGCAAGGGTTCTCATCTCACTCATCGATCTTTCCTTTTTCCTCCCTATTTCTTCACTCTAGTCTTTGAAAGTTTTTGGGGTCTCCATCTTGACCTTCTTCCTTCTGGGTGAGCCTTGCAAAATTGCTTTATTTTCATTTCCTCATGAGCTTGTTATATGTCCAAACCACTTGAATTGCCTTGTAATCAGAGCTTGACACCTTTCTCGACTCAGTTATCTAATTCTCTCATTATGATCTTGATTACTCTGTTCTTGCCTGCGACACATCCCAGTACCTAAATTGCCACTGTTGTTACTTTACTTATGCTCCTTTCATACACCTTCAGCATTCACTTCCATATATATATTTGCATTTGTGCATTATTCAGTTTGAAAACTTTAACCTCTTCCCTTGTAAAAATTAAACAACAGCAGACAGTCCTATATGCTGTATAACTAGCAAAATAGTGAATAGAAAATGCCTATTAAGGAAGCACTAAATGTTCAGGTATATGGATAAACTGCAATCTGACACAGGAAACTGTATTTTTCTTTTTGTATCTATTTTATACATTTTTATCTTAATATTTTTAAGGTAAGATTACCCATGAATCCTCAAAGGACTTTACTTACACTTACAATACCAATATCAACACTTTGGAACAATTTATTTGTAGCATCAAATCTCTTCAAAGTGTCATTAGGCTGTGAACTGTATACCAGTCTAGTTATATTTTAAGATTCCTCATTTGAAATGATTTTCAAAACCGTTATTACTTTTGTTACAGTAGATACAATAAAGTCTTTCTGAGGTCGTTTTATGAAAACTGCAATCTTTAATTTTGACAGCAAAATATGCCAATGACAAGTTGAAGAACAGAAAATACACAAATTTATAATTAAAAAATGAAGCTGCTTCAGGATTACATGCTGCTACAAAGACAATTAAGTTTAGGGAGTATGCTCTGCATGAGCTCATAGCAAGAAGTTTAATTTTCTAAGTTCTAGCAGGCAGCTGCTCTAGGAGATTGCTGTTTTGTGATCCCCCTAAAATTTTAACGTTTACTTTCCTATAACTATTGCTTAATGTGTTTTTAAGGTGCAAAAAAAATACAAAAACAATGTCTATAGGTGATATATCTTGTTCTTGATTTTTATTTTTATAGTTTTTATCTATAGAGTACTTAGTTTGCAGATGAGCTGCAAATCAATGTCTCAGTGAGTCTGTAGAATATTTTGACTGACAGAAGTAAGAATAAGCGGTAGGAGCCTCTCGTACATAGGAACTATTAGTGCATGCTCCATCAGAAACCTCACATCTCATCACGTGCCTAAGAAAGCCTCAGTTTTATATGACTTATTGTTGCATTATAAAGTTGAGAAAAATATTTTAAAAGACTATTAGATAATAATGCAGCGGTCATTGCAGTAAGCCAAATGCCCACTGGGGCTATGGAAAACCAGGCTTAAAAGAAGAATTAGATAATTATAGTGAAACAGTGTATTAATGGCAACAGTCACACACACACATACACATCTTCTCATTTGGCTCTACAGTCCAGGCTGAGCTTTGGCCAGCAACTGAAACCTCTGCTTCCGTGTTCTCACGAGTGTCTGGGTGGACCTCGTTCCATACCTTCTTTACTTAGAAAAATTCCTAAGCAAGTACCGGGAATCGAACCCGGGCCTTCTGGCCAGCAGTTAGCTAACCACTAGACTAAGGAGGTTTTGTGTGTGTGTGTGTGTGTGTGTGTGTGTGTGAGAGAGAGAGAGAGAGAGAGAGACAGACAGAGAGAAATAAAACACACTCTGAACAATGTAACTAAAATAACAAGAACTACAGAAGCAAAAATAAAGAAAACACTTAAATATTTATACAATTTTCACTATATTTCGAACTAGTTTCTTCAGAAGTAGGAGACAAGCATCCGTTTTACGGCCGCAGCGGCCGGTCACATGTAGGTATCGCTTCTCCGTATCTCTCTTCTCATGCGCGATGCTATCGTTCAGATATGGCACCATTCACCGAACTTTTCACACATTTTTCACGTGTTAAATATGAGAATTGTTCCAATATCATACAATATTACACTTGAAGTAACATTGCTCTCATGTAGATACTACAACAGCGATAATAATCAATCGTTTGGCCACAGTATAAGAGTATTTGCTTATACTGCCGTTTCAGTTGTTACTGAATGACAGACTAGTGAAATTTCGTGTAAATTCGTAAAGTAGTTGTTTTATTTGGGTTTGTGTGCAAATTAACTCTAACCAAGTTTAAAGAAAATGAATACTATACAAAACTTCTTTGCAACCATGCAATAAAAATTGAAATTAAAAAACTGGGTAGACCACCTCCAAGTATCAATTTTTGCCAAATTGTTATTCCAAAACATAGGAAACATATAGCGCGTTCTATAGAGCTTTATCCTGCAGATTCCAGGCTTTAATCACAATCATCGGTGCATGAAATCAGAATAAACGTTTTTAATAGATCAGTACTGTACAAGGGCATCCGCAGAATTATTTTTAAGGAGGGGCACAACATTTTTGAAAGTGGATGATTTAAATTTACCAGGTTTGAAAAATCAATTAAACAACCCAGTTTTTAAAATCGATATAACAAAGAAAATATAGGTTAATAGTTATGTGCTGAAGGAACATTGGAGAAACATCCGTTACAAAGAAATAGATGAATTCAGCTATGGCAGCACATTTTTGGAACGTAAACCATGAAACAGGAAAAGACATCAAGTTATTAAAAACTGTTCAACAACTAAAATAATTAAACATATGTGAGATAATTTATATAAAAAATGAGTAAAACCTAATGAATTTCGACATCCCAGAAGCAGACATCTCTATTCAAATTTATCACAAGGCCACCAGAGTCAACCCAGATACATACCTACCCAGCTCCTACTATCCAACATCGTTTAACAGCTGAGAATGAGGTCTATTGCTCCACGAAGCATGTTCTGAGTAAATCTCATCTAAATGAAACCATTAAGTGTTCTAAATGTTTCAACTCAGAAGAGGTTATGTAGGCCATATTTTGATGGATATCTAGAAATCAAAACTGGGGATGTAAATGTGTAATTTCGGGGGTGAAGTCTAGAATGGTGGGAGAATATTTAGTATTCTTCACTTTATCTACAATATATTTCAATACAATGGATGTAGCTGTTCGCATGTTTGAAAAGTTGGATATATGTTCGGTTTTCCTTTGTTTCCATAAAGCTTACTGGGTTTCTCTGGAAAAGGAGTTAACTTTCCCAACTAGTTCTAGAGATCTCTGAAAGCGAGACTTTTCACTGAAAATTTTCAAGCGTAGTTATCTAGGTCTCTTTTTAAAACTTTAACGTTTATCCTCCTTTTCAGTTGAAATTTTAAGTTCATTATTTAAGCTCTCATTGGGTATCTATCCTTCAGCCTTTAACGTTAAACCACACCTCCTATATTCGAATGACTTTTTGGGATGGTTAATCGAGAGAGACTATTTCTCCAGTCATGAATTTCTTCCAAAATGCAATGTTCCATTAAACGATAAATATCTAACCCCATCTTTAAGAATTCATTAAAATAAGTTTGTTGTTTCTCACAATTCTTGCTAAAATAAAGCGTTGTTTAAATATTTTAGACAGTAACTTCAGTTACTCACAAATTATTATTGACCGCCACCATCGCTTAGTGATATCGTTTGAGAATACAAATCCGGAGGTTCTGGGTTCATTTGCGCCTTCCTTAATTCATTTAATTTCATTCAATCCTCCAGGTGTACACCTACAGTATTCAGTTCAATTTACAGACGTCGCGAGAAGACCAATGCAGCGAAAGCGACAGTAAATAAAACACTTATTAGTCACTGACCATATTTTGCGCACCGAAACCTCGAAGCGAAATGAAAGTAAGGACTTCGTTTATTAGCGGTTTGTAAAGTTGTCCAAAATTATTAAGATTACCAACATTTTCCCCTTTACATCACTCCAATTAACGGAAATAATTTATTTCTGGTCATTATTGTCCAGAGCAATGTCCGAAATTCGTATCCAGGTACTTTCTGCACTAATTGCAAGATTTTCTTCTTTCTCTAAATCTAGCGCGTCCAAGATCATTCGCGTTGGGGGGGGGGGGCAAATGAAAACAAAAACTGCACTTAACTCATCGGTGTAAAGAATCCTCTCGGAATGCCGTTCTGATATTTATTTTGTTTACATTCACTGGCTTTGATTTAGTTAAATAATTATGTAATGAGTAAGCGAACGTACATTATTCCAGTTTGCGACATCTGACATACGTTTCACATTCTCAGTCAACCACTGTCATATTGAGACTTCTTTAATTTTTTTTTAATGCAGTTTACTTAATAGTTCATAGCACTCATTAAATTCACAATCAATACACATATAAATACATATTTAAAATGTAAAGCCACAATCAGAGATAACAAATCTCATAAATAGTTAATACTAAGTTCACTATGTTTTGAGATAATTGCACACAAAGCTGAGTTTTTTATTTTTATTTCACATTCATGTGGCACACACATATTTACGGCCTCGTGTGATATACACATGTATAAACAAAAAACAAATACTTAAACAAGTACAGAACTTTCATTTGGACGCGCGGCCGACTTAACGGGGATTTATCTTCGCTGTTCTCCACGCGTCACATATCATTTGCAATGTCAATAATATTACCATATTGGGCGAGTTGTTGATCTGATTTATTTATTTATTCATCATCAGGTCATCAGCGTCCCGGCCAGGATCGATGAATTTTTTCGGGTGTAAAAATCCTAAGTATGGCTTCCTTCGGAAGGGAAGTAAAGTCCGTGGGTCCCGTGTCGTACATTTACGGCACGAAAAAGAACCTGAAGTCTGAAATCAGAGGCCTCTGAGCAAAATTTGTGGGCCGTTTCATGCCCTGAATTGAATGGACGCTTATGACCTGAGCTGTTAAAGAGCGTTAATAAAAAAGCGTCCCATTCAAATCAGGGCGTGAAACGGTCGATAAATTTTGCTCAGAGGCCTCTTCTTTCAGGTTTGAAGTTCTTTATCGTGCCGTAAATGTCACGGCTTTACTTCCCTTCCGAAGGAAGCCATACTTACGATTTATTCACGAAAAGATCCTGGCCGGATTTGAATCTTGGGCTTATAAGGCAAGTATCGTTATCACTACACCACTAGGACCGACATATTGGGAGAGCAGAGACCTAATATTCTCATTAGCAATGTCCCTTGACAGATTATACACTTTCACATATCGCAGCCTTAAACTAGCAGCAATAATAAGCTTCATATTGTGTGTCAGGTAAAACATGATTCACAGTATCAGCATTGTAACATTTAAAGTAACATTTAAAAACTACTTAGTAAGATAACACTTAATTGTAATGTCGCAACCTGCTCACACGAGATTTTCAATTTTTCAAATATCGTATCCATTCATGAACATCATAGACGTGTCGCACTCTACCAAGGAAATACCTAGCCCGTTAAATGGGCATATTAAATCGACTGAAGTATAAAAAATTGTCTCCAAGAAATAAATAAAAATCTGTGCAACATACAAGAGAAAGAAATACAAGCAAAATGATCTAAAATAAGGAGCAGAAGCCGAGACCAATTCACTAGTCCGTTTTAACCACATATAACACCGCCGCTCCTAACGGACACATGATACGCCCTCCTCCCAAGCAACTCTACAAACAAACAGGATATTATTTTGATAAATTGCATGTCATTTCATTTTCTAACAGTTACGCATGAGGATATTCATTTATGGTCAATTTTCTTTAGCTTTAAGTATCCCATTCCGTTGTTCTAAAACATATCATATGCAAACAAATTAAAATGTATATATAGTGATAAATTATTAATAATAAGTATGAAAATTATTAGGACTAGAGAATCTTACAATTTTTATAATTAGTTCAAATACATGTTTTAAAAGAAATAACTTCAATTCAAAAGCGTTACGATACATAATTTATTGTATATGTAACACCACCACCGTGGTCTAACAGTAATTCAGAGGTTCTGGGTCCAATTCCCGGTCAAACTGACAGAAGTGGGTTTATTTTGCGTTTATCTTGAGAAAGTGACTGCGATAGCTTTAAAACGCCAAGTACTCCGAGTTCGTTTGCAAAGTGGTGCACTATAACTGTATATAGCCTTCATCTCCACTAGGATGACGAAAAGGCACCCTATGGGCGTCTCTGCCTCAAAAGTCCGCTACACTACCACTATGCCAAGGGGAATGCTCATAAGTTCATGAGAACAATTGGCAGGTATTGGAGGGGCGGGAGATTATAAGTAGCTATAAACGATTGAATTTGAATCAAATGAATCAGGTATTCAATTACAAAATTTATTACTTCTCACTTTTGTAACTAAACGCAATGAGTAACAAGATTGTAACTCCCACAATTTTCAATATTATAATAATTTCACAGTACCTTTCAATGAAGTCCAGAAACAGAAGAAGCCTGCCTCTTCTGTGCCTTTCGATGACGTTATTTTGTTCTGTGTCCCTTGGCTGAAACATTTAAGAAAGTATTCGGATGAATATTCTTTTTTAAAAATGCGTAGTTTTTTTTTTAAATGGAAATATTTGGCTTATTAAGCCTACACTACATAAAGTATTCATTGCATGAGGTAATATCAATCCTTTTCTTTCTTTCTGCTTCTTACACCTATTTCTCTACTACCTACACACCTGTTTAACTGTATTTGTTGATGCTTCCTTGTTAGCTGTAAGCTTTAGGTTCCCACTTGGCACAGCATCAGGTTTAAATCGCCTTTTAGATAGTAACTATGGCAGTTTAGTTTGCAAATCGTCAAGCAATTTTATTCGATAATTTGTGTACCACACGTACACACACAAAGACACAACACACACTTGCACGCATTTAAAACGTTATTTCTGAGGCTTATGATACACTTATGTTTGTTCCGTTTTGTTTTTACACCATAGTTTTCAAGTAAAGTTACAGCGCAGCCAGTTACTTCGATGTATTGAGTAAACAATGCACTATACTCGTATACACAGAGCGTATAGGTATAACAAAACTTTATGCAGTCATCTAACTCATTGTCTACTACTGGTTGACTCATTAACTGACTATTTAACTAGTTAGCTATTCTGCATTTACTCAATCCAAATCCTAACCACAAACACCAATAAGCTCATACTCATCGTGAGTCCAATGCACGTGTGGTTCTACGCTGACAAATGAAATGCGCAGAGCTCTAAAACGAGTATCTTCTGCGCATCGCAAATGAGCACATCATGTGGCTGATCTACGAGTAGGCTCTATGGAAACTCGAGTTGGAACAAGCTAGTTTAGTTTGCTATGTTTAAAGGACTTAAAGCTTAGCATTCTTACACTTTCTTCCTTTTCTATTGCGTTGTCTTATGCCAGTTTTCGCAATATTAGGAGCCATTAAGATTTTTTCCCCGATCATCTTTAAAATTTGCGAGATTTAAAGTAAAATTACAAAGTAACAATTAATAATTGTACTTTTTAACAATGGTTAAATTTAATCACCAATCGTTAACCCTAGCAATGTCCGTCTACAAAAATCCATGGAGTTGTTTGAGTACGAGTATTACTATCGGCGTGAAAGATAGTTTATTAAATATAAAAAGTTATTATACTGTTCTTATTAATATTTTACTAATCTTCAGTTCGCATACTTCTAGCAATAATAGTATAATTTATGTATTATTATTATTATTATTATTATTATTATTATTATTATTATTATTATTATTATTATTATTATTAACGTTGTTTCTAAATGCCTATACTTCTACTACGTAATTCGCTTGTCCTCCTTTTATTGTTTTTAGAATTTGTGATAGGAATGAATAGTGTTTAACGCCCGTTTTTGCTACAGAAGCACCACATGCGATGGGTAGTGATGATACATGAGATGAAATGATATATTGGAAAAGAATTTATTTTTAAGGAAGGAAACGTTCCAGGCCTAAGTTTAGGGTACCTACCCGGCATTTGCCATTTATGAGGACCGAGGATTTGTGATAGGAAATTATACAGTGGAAAGGACAGACCGGTCTTACTTTTAGAAATTTTGTGATAAATAATAGGTAACTATTATTTAGCGTTGCGAGTTAAATATCAAAGAAAAGAAAATTTATAAAAACAAAGGAAAATAATATTAATATACTTGTAGTAGTAAGAGCAAAATGCCATTACCTCAGACTGGCTGCCCATTGTTAGTTGCCTAGTCTAACTAGGCCTAAATATTCCCTGTTAATGTTATTGTTGAAACTTTGGAAATGTTGTTGAATCTACTGGGGAGCCCCTGTTTTCAGCAGTTGTTTTTCTCCTAGACTCGATTTCAATTGAGTCTTTTCTTTTCAAAGAATTCATTTGTTGTTATGGTATCATAAGATTATTCTCTTTTTAACCATGGTACTGCAGGAATTGGAGAAACGAAACAAATAGATTTGTTTGGAGCAATTGCTCCTTTGCTTCATTTTTTGCAAAGATATGTACTGAGTTAAGATGTTGCAAAAAGTTGAAAATTATGACTTGGAATTTGCAAATTTATCAATAGGAACGATACCACATCCTTAAATACAACAGTTCTATGTTCTGTAGTTGCTGGGAGGTGCCGTACATGACATAACATGCTGTCAATCAATGCGTGTACTTTTTAGATTTGGCTCATGTAATTAGGGGACCATAACGACTTGCACGATTAATTTATTCCCGCAGTAGTGGAAAGTGAAAGGCACTCTAAAGATGACAGGACTCCAGGCCATGCAGAAAAAGCAAAGTAAATGTTGACAGGTGATAATATTTTTTTAATAGTGTTTAACGCCCGTTTTTATTACTGAGGCACCACAGGCGGTGGACACTGATGATACACGAGATGAAATATTCGGAAAGTTTTTTTTTTTTTTTTTTTTTTTTTTTTTTTTTTTTTTTTTTTTTTTTTAAAGGAAGGAAACGTTCCAGGCCTAAGTTTAGGATACCTCTCCGGCATTTGCCATTTATGAGGACTGAGGAAAACCTGAAAAAAACCTCAGTCAGGAGGTCAAGAGGTTTGGATTTCGAATCCCGCCAGGTCCGTCCTTCCTGATTGAGGTTTTTTTCCAGGTTTTCCTCAGTTCTCATAAATAGAAAATGCCGGGGAGGTAACCTAAACTTAGGCCTGGAACGCTTCCTTCCTAAAATAAAAATATCCTTTTACACAATTTATCATTTCATCTCATGTATTATTAGTGTCCACCGCCTGTGGTGCCTCAGCAGTAAAAACGGGCATTAAACACTATTAAAAATGTCATCTGCACAGTCTAATGCTTGATTATGTGGCGTAGGTTTCATATGGGCAAGCCTGGTACGAAAAATTAAAAACTTGACGTACCTAAAGATTAAAACAAACCCCAAAGTCGCGAACGCCCAATCATGTTGACTGCATTCGAAAACCTACAACACTCTATCTGGACCATAGACCGACATTGGCTGCTAATGGCAAGAGGGAGCAGTGAGAGATGATAAAGTCACAGCGCACAGCACATCTTGAATCTTGACAATGCTAAAATGCACCAGCCAGAAGAGAAAGCCACTGCGTTGGCTTATGAACTTGAAAGATGGCACAATCCTAAAGATGACCCCTGGGATGATCTCCAGGCGCATAGGATTATAACGCATGTCCGTGAATTCCTCAACATGGACACAGAAAATTGAGGAGCAGAATAGGCTGCCAGTTATAACAACTAGTGAGGCGGAAGAACAGGTCAAGCGTATAGATTCCTGCAAAGCAGCGGGGCACCATCGGCTCACTCCTAATATATTCAGATGACTCCCAAAGCGTCTTATAATTCACTTAACAATTTTTTTCATGTGTGCATTAATCTCCTTTACTTCCCACTAACGTGGAAAGAATCGGATATTTATTCCATTCTGAAAAAATGAAAGAATCCTGTCTTACCTTCAAGCTATCGGCCAATCAGTTTCTCCCTACAGTGTCAAAGGCGTTTGACCAGAATGGAGCCACATTTTTCGCAACTGATTCCGGAGCTTCAATTTAGATTTAAACCGAATCATTCCACAACTCAGCAGTTGCTAGAGTGGTGGAGAAGGCTGCTTTGGCATTTCGAGAAGGCATGTACTCTGCTGCAGTGCTGCTTGATATTGCAAAAGTTTTCCCCAGTATTTGGCACCACGGATTAACCTTTTGTGTTAAAGTTCAAGGACTTACCTCAGATACCAGAGGGATAAAGGTCGAATTACCAGAAGGCTGCATACTTTCACCAATTTTATTTTCGGTATACATGTCAGATTTGCCTACAAAGTCACATATATTAATACATCAATATGCAGATGATGTATTAATAATGGCACGAAAGAAAATTTTTAATTTTGCACTTACTCATATAGAGCGAGAAATGGCGCATGTACGTCAGTGGTGAAGTCAGAAGCAAGTACAGATGGGTGTCATTGGTCAGCAGTGCCTTGCCGCTCGCGACTTTACTGCCTGATGGACATAGAATAAATTAAGATGGAAACAGGAAGAGGGTTTGTGTTTCGGCTGTGCAAGCGGCACGTGACATTACTTGGCGATCAACTATTCAAAAGAGCGAAGCAACACTTATCATTATCACCAAGCGCCGCAGACGAGCTAATCCGGGGGGTCTTGCGTCTACAAGGACAGGTTAATTCCCTGGAGGAAACGGGTAAAATACCTCGGGGTTACCCTGGATATTTCAACCCCACATACGAATAGAAGGTACAAAAAAGCCATGAGTGGCCATTACAAAATTGAAAGCTATATTTTCGATTAATGCCGTTCCATTACACACACACAGTTAAGAAGATACAAAGCCATAATTTCGGCTATAATGCTGTATGCTTGAGAGGTTTGGGGCTACACAGCTCCAACATATATTGCATATTTGCAGAAGGCCCAGAATATCGCCTTATGGAGAATTTTCAGCACAGATTTTATGTTCCCGTCAGTTTTCTACATGAAACTTCTGTATATAACTTGGAGTATATCATCGATACCATAAAGAGAGTAGCAGGCAGAGCCTATGTCTGGTTTGCTAGTTATCCCAATCAACTGATACGCGCTCTTGCGGACTATAATCCAAGGCGTGGACAAGGGAGAGCAGCACATCCTCTTGGCAAGGAGATGCTTGGTTCAGGATGATATTAAAGAGCATAAAGAACCCCCGCTTCAGCGGGCTTAGTACAAAATTTCGATCACTAGTCTTAACCACCTAAGTTACCCCAGCCGACACCTCGTCTAACTACTGACGGACTCATGTATTTCAAGGAAATAGGGTTAAGTTAAGCAGTTTTAGGCATAGTCCACACTTGGAGTGGTAGCCATATGCATGACAAGCTATACTATGCAAGTAAATAAATGTTAGAGGCGACACTTACATTCAATCGTTCTCCACCCACCCGACATAAATTGTCGGTCCTAGTGGTGTAGTGGTAACCATACTTACCTGCTAAACCCAAGATCGCGGGTTCAAACCCGGTAAGGATCGATGGATTTTTTGGGGCGTAAAAATCCTTAGTATGGATTCCTTTGGAAGGGAAGTGAAGGTGGGTCCCGTGTCGTACATTTACGGCAAGAAAAAGAACCTCAAGCCTGAAAAAAGAGGCCTCTGAGCAAAATTTGTCGGCCGTTTCACGCTCTGAATTGAATGGGACGCTGATGACCTGAGATTTAAAGAGCGTCCATAAATAAACCCCCCCCCCAAAAAAACCGACATAAATTATTCCGACAAGCCAATAGACTTAAGTGTTTGGAAGATATAGCCACATTGTAGCCAGGTGCTTCCCCAAACCCGATTCCTTCAAAACAGGGAATCTGCCCGAAAAGGATCGGTTCGGACAGTGCTAGTATCTAGTAACGTTGACACCAAAACAAAGCAAACTTTGCATTATACCTATGACAACAGTCGTTTATACCTATGACACAACAGTCATAGGTGTAAAGGTTGCATTCATCAAAGAGGGATGGAAGAAATTTCCCAGAGTGAGAAAGAAGTGGCAGATGCTTACAAAATTCATGGCTGTCACAAAAATAGTTTACGAGCAGGACAGACTGCTTTGCATTCATTGTGTGTCATCACTTTCTACTAGTTCTAATCACCAAATTATACCATTATGATCATTATGCATTCTTTAGGATACTTACCTGATCGTCCTGCTTTACATCTCCAAGGAGTTCACCACAAATGTGCCAGGCCCATCCATATAGACTACCAACAGTATTAATTAAATATGGAGGACTATTATTAAAGCCATGTCTTTTACTGAAAAACAAAAATATAGCTAAAGAATGGAAAGGAACAAAAGAACAAACCAATTAAAGAGTTATCAGTTTATTTAATACCACATATAAATAATATGCATGAATCATTATAGCTAGAGTAAACATAATATCTGAGTTCAGTAGAAGAACAAAATTGTTTTAGAACGGTACCTATGTTTTAGAATTGAGAATATAAAATGTTAAGTTTTGCAAACTAAACTAAATATGCTTTATATTTGAAAACTGGAGAAAATTATATTTACCAAAGATTGTCTATTTCATTTCATTTATTTATCTGCTGTAAAGTATTACATAGGTATTCATAGCATCATCAAGATAGTATGCTTAATGTATAATTAAGCATGCTTAGGATGAATAAAAGTATCTATTATATACATTAAAAGTTCATATCTTACACAAATACAAATTAACAAATAATTTCAGTTTAATAACAGTACATTGGAAAGCAATATTTTATACAAATTTAATCAGCAAATAATAATGTTTTTTTTTTTAATTTGTCAAAAGTTGTATAAGATAAACCTATTTAGTACAAAATAAAAAAAAAATCTATCAGGAGGATATTATTATCTTCAGTTGACATGTAAATATGTTGACACACTTTATGTTTTTATTTGCTGTGGTAGTTTGTTATGTAACACACAAGCCGATACAGATACCAAGGATTTTGTTTTGTAAAGCTATAATCTGTGCAATTTAATATGCACATTTATATTTGCTCTTGTATAATGGTCATGTATTTGATTATTATTTTGTTTCAGTTTTCTTTGTGTTTTATAAACATTATTACTTCAAATGTATTTATTGAGTATAATATCAATATGTTCAATTTCTTAATATAAATTCTACAAGATTCTTGTGTCTTTATTCCAAATATTAGTCTTATGGGTCTTTTCTGCAGTGCAAAAAGTCTATTAGTATGCTTGGCTGCACATTGTCCCCATATAGTAATTACATACGATAATTAAGAATATATCAATCCATAGTAAATATTCAATAAAATACTATTTTCCACCTCTTTTGTCATTTTATTTAACATGATTTTTATGCAATTTTATTACACTTTTGTATATATATTTATTGCAGGTTAAGTGTTTGTCAAGGTTTATCCCTAAAAAATTAGTACAATTTACTTCTGTGCTTTCTATATTATCTATGGTTACTATTTACAGAATACTATTTTTTTTTTGTACTGTCTGGGTATTCACATAAGTCGTTTTCTTTACATTGATGTGTAAATTATTAGATTTTATGAGTTCATTGATATTGCTTTGTCTAGTAATTGAGACTTTGTGAACTTTCACTAATATTTATTATTCATATGCTGATCATAAGTCATCAGCATACAAAATAATTTTACCATTTTTAACCACTGGCATATTGTTCTTAAATAGGATATTTAGAAGAGACCCAAGGACCGAAGCCTGTAATACTCCTTATTTTACTGTTTGAATACTCATATTAGAAAAATGCTCTTTTATTTGGTGACCTTTATATGAATGATTTTGACTTGTGTTCTTTTGCATGACTATTGAGTTCTGTGCAATTCTATATATACAATAGTAATGTAATTTGTTTAACAATATATTTCATGGTCTACACAGTCAAATGCTTTATTTAGGTCTAAAAATTGGTAATTGTATTTTCATTTCTCTGAACAGTTGATAAGATGTTCAATTATTTAAACTATTGCATCTTTAGTTAATCTTTTTTTTCTGAAACCAAACTGAAAGTTATTTAGTATCTGATATTTTTCATAAAAAATTATTTGATTTGCAATTATTTATTTGAGTACCTTAAAATGCATTGATACAGTGTTATTGGGCAATAGTTTTCCATAGATTCTTTATCACCCTTTTTAAACAGTGGTGTTACTAAGGAGTTCTTTAGACATTTTGGGTAAATTCCTGCCTTTATTGTAACATTAATTATTTGTAATAATTGATCAAGTATATGGTGCACATTGTTTCAAAACAATGGTTTAAATTCCATCTTTGCCTGCTGATTTTTTTTTTATTTATTTACAGTTTTTAATAGGATATGTCTGGTATGTATAAAGAATAACAAATGATTTGCTGGTATCATACTTGAGTCTTTTTTACCAAGAAGTTTATTTATGTTATCTATAGAGTAGTTATTACATAATACACTAATTTATTTGGGGTATTTACTTAATGTATGATGTATTTTATATTAACTTTATCTCTATAATACAATTTTATATATTGAGAAAAATAACTCTTTGTATAAAGACAAAATTCTGCCTTATATACAAGCACACTTGAGAGAAGTTAACAACAGATCAAGGAATGGTCATGGACTCTTCCTCATGTAATAGTTATCACTTTATATTAGTGATAGATAAATAATTGACCAAATGAAAAGGATTTACTGTAAAGCACTAGTTTTGAAATGTAATTAATGGTCAACATTATGCATATCCTAAAGAACATATTTTTTAAATTGGCAAGATTAACATATTATGTCTTCATTATTTTCCTACATTTACTTGATTTTCTTGTTTGATAAAATAGACATGTAACCCATATTCCATACATTAAAAGTTATAAAAACATAATGGTACATACTGTTAATTATATAATGTATTAACTTCATATTTTGTTAAGGTTTGTTGGGATTACGGGTTTCATAAAATGATCGTAAATAAAATAATGTTAACATAAGATATGGTGTAGCAGATCAATGTGAATAAATTAATGTAATCACATTATATTTTTATTAAATGTATATACACCTATATAAAGGTAGATACTGTTTTAAATAACACTTCAAATTTCTTTTACAGAAAATCTCTAATTAGAAATAAGCCTTTGTACATCAACTAGTTCTAAATGAACATTGCACATTTTAGATTACAGATATGAAAGCACAGAAATAATTTTATCTCCCACATGCCATCATTGTAGATATATATCTAATTTCTAACTGATGGAACAACTGCTGTAAAATGTAAATTCTTGCTGTCATTTATGTTATTCCAATGGATTTTCTCTACAAATTTAATTTTTACTGTTTGCTTTCTCTTCTTCTTTCCAGTAAATTAAAACAAAGTCACTGATTGAATGACATTTTTATTACAAAGAACATTATTTTTTAAAATTCATATGCTCAGAATGGTCATTTTGCTTTATATGTGTTATTATTTCTTTCAGGTTGCCATCATGTTTATTCCAGGAGAAATTAATTATACAGAAGATGCAGAATTTATGGAAATGGAAACCAATGGACAATGAATATGCTAACAAATGATGTTAGTGTGTAAAATATACAAAATATGTAGCAAAGAATTATAACATTAACTCTGCATTTAATGAAACTGGGCCAACTCATATTCTATGTTGAAATAGTGATTTTTATACATTTTTCTTAAGAATTTTTGAGTATACAATAATGTATGCTTACCAGATGCTTTGAAAAAGAATAAAATGCAAACTTTTTGTATATATTAACATTCAATTTGAAATAGAGATTTTTATTTACTTTTCTTAAGAATTGTTGAGTATACAATAATATATGCTTACCAGATGCTTTGCAAAATGATTAAATGCAGACTTTTTGTATATATTAACATTCAATTTATGATTTAAATTAAAATATTAATAGTAAACTTTCTACATTTTTGGATAAAATCCCTTTTCAATTTTAAAAAATTCCTTATTAAATTGCAACAAATTATTCTGATTTTTTCCCCCTGCAAGATTAGGCTATAAGGCTTTAAGGCAAAGATATCTATCCTTCTGATTCAAGGTCATCCTATTGAACATTTGCCTTCTGATTTGTATTGTAGAGCTTGTTTGGTGATATTATTTTGAATACATATATGGTCAATATAGTTTTTAGAACATCCCAGTCACATAATCCTCATCCTTTCAAATGCTCCAGCTAGTGAGGAATAGAAATTCTTTTGACTTCTATCCCTTTCTTTTTTTCTAGATCCCAAATAGCTCTGATTCTAATTTTATCTATATTGTACATGGGTTACAATATTCAGCCCAATTAACTAAATCCTATGATATAGATCATTATTCAAATTCTCAGTCTACCTGAATAAAATTTAATCATTTTCATAATACATAAATTAAAATGGATTATTAAAGTAATATTTGGACATTAATTGTAAAGAGGTTATCAGCATTAATAATTTGTGTTTCGCATGTTATTTGCCACAAACTTTACACATATTGCTTAGAAAATTATGAGCTAAAATATTTGTATAAATATTACGAAGATGTTGACAATGGAGTGGTAATATATCCTAAACTTAGGTATTCATTTTTACACTAAACTCCACTTAGTTACATATAAGTAAGATGTGTTTTGGGAGAATCTCTCCCATCTTCAGTTGCTGACTGAACCACTGTTACTCAAAACCTTTATTTGTATTTAAAATTCCATTAAAATAATTTTCTGTACGTTTACGTTCAGTTCATTTTGTACATTTCCTTTAGTAAACTGTTTACTTTTACTGCTTTAGTATTAAGTTCTTTGTTCAGAACACCTGATTTATGTGTAAAACTATAATGCTCTGCAAGGAAGTACAGAGTTTATTTTTTTTAATGTCTTTTACTTGTTCATAGATTTAAAATTAAAAAAACTTAAATAGGATTAATAATGAAAGGAAAATATGAACCTAAACTGTTCTTTTATTTTATAAATTAATTGTAAATATAATTTGCACAAGAAAAATGTAAATCAATCATGTCTTAATCAAAATTTGAGAGCATATACCTTTGGAGTTTCTAATGCAGTGTACCTATCTATTGCATTTCCCAGTATGTTTTGATTTTTCTTCACTCTTTCTCTTAAAACTGTCAGGTACTTTTCCATATAATAAATAACACTGACTAGATACATGCCATGATGATAAATTATCATTAATACTATAAAATCAAAACATACTACTAATAAGTAACTTTCATGAAACAGAATTACCAGAAGCATGTGCTTCCACAGAATAATTTTTTTTTAATCTAAATTACATTACTTTAAGTTAACAACATGAAGTATCTCTTTTCTAAAGAGACATTTCCTTGATGGTTTATTCAAATATAGCTTGGACAACAAGTTCAAATCACTGAGAACTGTGAAAACTGTGAGAAACTGCAAAAAACTTAATAGCCATGCTCTTGCAGCATTATGTAAAAACATGTCAGAGCTATTAAAATTGAGTACAATGTGTAATTCATATATTAATGAAAAGAGGAAATTTGAACAAATATATTTTTAAGCTGAGTCTGGGTCCCCTTAAATGTTACGATAGCAATGTAATGGTAAAGCTTGGTAGGCTGATTAAAATATGTTTTCTCTGATTAATACTCTATTGACTGTATTTTATTATAATTGCTATTAAAGGTTGCTATAAAAAGTTGTAAAGACAAATATTGCACATATGCAGAAATATACCACATCAGTAGCAGTGCACTTCACAAGAAAAACATTTGCATCATTCAGTGTTTACATTAGCAACAGTTTTATTTTTACTAATAAATAATATATGCTGCACAGTGGTGGAGAGGATACAATCTCATGCAGCTCTTTGTTCAGAAAACCTGATCTATGCGTAAAACTATAATACTCTGCAAGGAATGTACAGAGTTTAATTTTTTTAAATGTATATTACTTGTTCATGGATATAAAATTAAAAAAGCTTAAATAGGATTAATACTGAAAGGAAAATATGAGCCTAAACTGCTTTTTTATTTAATAAATTAATTCTAAATATAATTTGCACAAAAAAAATATAAATCAATTATTTCTTAGGCAAAATTTGAGATCATATAATTTTGGAGTTTCTAATGCAATGTACCTATCTACTACATTTCCCAGCAGAAGCTTCAAGATTTGATACTATCTGTTTTAGCCTTCATTGAAATATAATTCACCACACACAGCATTGTGCTTCACTTCACATATACTTCAGATAGGAATGGAAGGTACATTGAATATGTATTACATTAAAACATACTATGCATATTATAAAATAATCATAAAATCATTTAGAAACTTCAGAAAATCATTCTCAGCTTGGGGTTAATAGAAACAGAAATCTGTGATTATTTTTAAGGAAAGAAAGATGACTTGAGAAATTAACATTGAAATGAATCTTCTATAGTCTTTTATTTCTTTATGCTCCATTGAAAATGAATTGTTCTGTGTTTGAAGTTCATTATAATCCATGTTGATTCTATGCTCTATGCTCTATGCTCTATGCTCTATGCTCTATCCTTAGTGATTACAAGTTCATTACAACCCACATATTTATGTAAAGGGATACCATTATTGAAGGTATCAGTTTTTTAGTTCAAATGTTCTTCTGTTGTAATTTGGAACGTTAATCTTTTTTATGCAAGATTGTTAATATAGTGCAACATCCAATATAATGCTTATGCTTTGTAATATACCACTATGATCATATTATTAAAACTGCATTGCCTAAGGTTCCATTAATTTGAAACAAGAACTCATAAGGCAGTCCTTCCAATGTGGCCACTTTTTAATAATATTGTAAAGTGCAGCTCCTGGGCTAGTTGTTTGGCTAACTTGATTATGTCCCACAAGGGCATAGTTGGTACTCAACTTTTTTCTTTTCACTGCTTCTGCAATGAATGCTTGGGCTTCCTCAAGTTGCACAGATGGTGGAGCTATGTTCTGAAAGTCCCCTAAAATAAAAGGAAATTATCAGAATAACTGGATAAGGATGTCTTAAGTCAAGTTGTAAAGATATTCTAATTTTGTGCTTTTTCACATTAGTTGAGTTGGTTGTGGCATTACAAGCATACTCTATTTTTAATCACACAAGAATGACTGTTGAAATCTTATACTTGTTTTAATAACATGAATCTAAATACTTTGCTCTTACAGCTCAGATCTATATGTAGAATATATCATTATCAAACATTTGGGAAGCATTGTTTCAAAATGTAATGAGCACAACAAGAAAATATAAAATTACCTAAACAGACTATTATGAGAAGGGGAGTTTATACATTTGAAATATTGCTTAAAATACAGGTATGCCTTCTTTAAACAAGTTAAAACATTAAATATAACAAGTTACTAATATGCTTTCATTTAACTAAATTTAATGCATTCTTATTCATTCTTTATGGTTATTTAAGGAAAAAGTCATTCATGTCCTATTCAAAGAAAGTAGTAAGTACTATGTGAGGTAACAATTTGGTAATCTTTCTATTTAACAAAGCACTTGCCAATGTTCATTTATAATACTGCATTCAGTGTCATATCATTCAAGATACATATTTAAAAACAACAATAATTTTTGTCAATGCTCACCAGAAACTCTAAGAAAACTTATAACAGTATAACATTTAATTTCATGTCAGGACCAATATAGTGAAGTGTCTAAATTGTTCTTAATTATCTAGTGAGTTGATTTAATAATCTTATGCTCCACTTACTATTGAATTATGCAAAACTAGTTCCATAAGCTTTTGCCTGCATCCTCAGTTGCAAGTCAACTGGCAACTGGAGCACAAGATTATCAAATCGACTCACTAGATAATTAAGAACAAACTTATAAGTGCTTATTAATGTTATTTCTTTTTCCATGAAAGGAATATTGATACAATAAATAAGAGAGATTTTAATTTCATTTACAGCCATGTATTTTGAAAAAATAACTATGTTTAAATACTAGGTTTCAAAAGTTAAATCACATATCTGGGAAGAAATACCTATAATATTCAAGTAATTTATTAGCTCAGCTCAAATTTCATTACTACATATTTTTGCAGTTTCTATATAACAGCTCCACTTCATGACTCTGCTTAAATGGTGAAATTACTGCTTTTTCAAAAGTGGTCAGCTCTAAAGCTCACAAGGAATAGATTCTTTAGATGCATTATTAGAACATTAAAACAGCAAAGCAAAAACAAAATATTCAACAATTTTGGATTATAAAATATTGAAACATTAGGAGGAACTGTCTCTGTCTTGAAAGCACCTCTTTAATCTAGTGGTTAGTATTGCTCACTGCTGGCCTGGAGGTCCAGGGTTCAACCCCTGGTACCTGCTTAGACATTTTTTAAGTTAGGAAGGTCTGGAATAGGGGCTCATCCACCCTAGTGAGGACAATTTGGGGGCTGCCTGATAGGTAGATGGTGGCCTTTGATCTTGAGAACCAATGATAGGCAACCAGTGGGATGCCTATCACATGCTTCACTGCAATATTACTCTGTATCAATGATGTTGCCAGACAAAGGTAGAGGACACAGCAGTTGCTGTAGAAGCCAAGTCCTCCTGATATCATACTGTCAGGCCATGGAGGAGGAGGAGGAGGAGGAGCCTTTGTCTTGAACAAAATTAATGGAAACAACTGCAAAGGATTGAGAGTGCAGAGATTTATTGCTTTGGCTTAAACAGAGAGATTCATATAAAAGTAGATAATTGATTTGGTCATCTCTTAGGCTTAAATAGCATTTTCTTGTTTTTGTTTAATAAACTAATATTCAATCATATTTTTTACATCCCTTGTCATTACATGCTTTCCTTTCCTTTTCCTCTAACACACTAATTAATTACAAATTGCATATAAAGAAAAACTAAACTATAAACAAGAGTTTTGCCTATAATGCTAATGGCACTTTCCACATTTCAGAAGGTCGGTCCTGCTGGTGTAGTGGTTACCATACTTGCCTTCTACACCCAAGAATGCGGGTTCGAACCCGGCCAAGACTGATGGATTTTTTCGGGCATAAAAATCCTAAGTATGGCTTCCTTCGGAAGGGAAGTAAAACCGTGGGTCCCGTGTCGTACATTTACAGCACGAAAAAGAACCTCAAGCCTGAAAGAGAGGCCTCTGAGCAAAATTTGTCGGCCATTTCACATCCTGAGTTGAATGGGACGCTGATGACCTGAGATGTTAAAGAGCGTCCATAAATAAATAAATCAATTAAAAAAAAAAACACATTTCAGAATATTTTAGATGTGTGGGGATTTCAGATGAGTAGTTTTCTTGAATCATTTGTCTTCTGATTTTAAGCTCATCCAAACTTTGCTTATTCCAATTTTAGAGAAAATGTTTGGTTTTGCCGTACATAATTATGAAGCTTGGTATAACACAAGGTGTCATATGTTCTATGCTAATAATTAATCCTGTAAAATTCCTTCATATAATAGTTTTATGAGAATTGTCTTTAACATGCAACTCTTTTCATGATGTATAACTTCTCTTTTTCTTATAACTTTCTGTTTGCCCTATTAAATTGGAGTCAATTCATCTTACATTTGCTACTTTCAAACTTATTTTTTCATGTATGTCTCTTCATTTAATGTAAGTATAATATAATAATGATCCCCTATAATGTTTCTGTTATTACCATAAATGCTGGGTTTTTGTTTATATAACATTTTAAATCAAATCGTTAGGAATAATATAGTCATTGTAATTATTTTACAATAAGGTCTAAGACTACTACAGATCCTAGAACAGAACACTTACATTATGGGTACTGAAACATTCACAGAAATAAGTAGTATGAAGCAATTTCACTGGTTCAAATGCACTTTCTAATGTAGCTTTGTTTCTGTTTTTTAAACGAAAACCTTATAATGTTCTGAACTGATAAAATGTGAAGACGGAATTCCAGAAGCCTACATGAACTACTTACCAATGAAGGCAAGACCAAGTGATCTGTTATTGGCAATCCTGGCAAAGGCACCTTCTGAGTCCCAACCTCTTCCTTCATAAGTCCTGCCATCTCCTCCCACAAGGAAATTGTAGGCAATGTCTGACCAAGGTCCTTTCATTTGTGTCAACTGTATGGTTTTTACTTCTGCTGAGCATGCATCCAGTTTATCACAGGGCACACTTTGTGTGTGGATGATAACAACAAGTTCTGGGGGAGGGTGAGGAAAATGTGTGTGTGGTTCTTTAGGTGTTCTAGCACCCCATTCTGTGCGGTTGACTAGATGGAACTCTTCCTGTGTTCCACTTCCTGCAAACACTCCTGTAAAGCACCAAATACAATTGTTAAGTGTTTATAAAAACCACAAAACAAAATACTGATGTGTGGACATTTTAAGGGGTAGAAAGATGATGCCATTAATTCCCTTTAGTATCATGGTTTTGAAAAAGATACAACAGTAATGTATAATGGGAATGGGGGGGGGGGAATTAAACTGTTCTTGATAGCCCCATGTTGTGGATGCCACTTGGAATGGTAATTAAAATGATGGTAGAGGAGGAGAAGCATGATGAGGTTGTGTTTAGGTTGATTTGTATATTGATTAATTATATCTGAAGTCCACCTGTTTTTCTCCGGATATCCGGCCTTTACCTCGGCTATTGCTCAGTAAGTGTTTTCCTGGATCAATGAGAAAGGTTAGGATATCTCACAGAAGTGAATAAAATCGTAGGATTGTGTATGACACGATTTATTTATTATTCAAACATCTCTTCACACTATCAGGTAGTCTTTACATCTTGAGGAATGTTCTGAGTGTTCCTTAGGGCACTCTTACACAATCTAAGCTACACAAATTCTGATTAAGCTACAACGTTCTATATGCATTTTTATGAGACTCAATATTTTTGGTCACTATTTTCATATTGTGACTCAACGATATCTTTACAACAGTCTAATTTCAATCTAGTGTTTTCTCTCTATCATTACGTAACATGAATTTACTTCTAACAAACACTGCTTTCTATTTTGCTTTTCATTGGCATCCAGTATTGCACTGTTCACTGATTATTTATTGACGATGCTTTCTTCACCTGCTACGAGCTATATATTGTCTGCTATCTTCTATCATCTACTGTTGTGTTCTGCTATTTCCTGTAATACTTCTATTACTTGTTCTGTTATAACTGTTACTTTACGACGACTCTAACTGTTTCATGATGCATTCTGACTGTGTATAATCGTGTATGATCTTGAGGTCTCGAAATCTTTAGTTTTTATCAACAAAGATCGTCCAGTCGGTATGTCACAAGAACCTTCTACATTAGAACTTTTTGAATAGAGTTTGACTTTTTCATCTTCCATAAGGTTTTCTGTAATATTTATTCAGATCAACTCCCCAAACTTTTCTATTGAACGCAAACTTATATTTTTAATTGCCTTATTGCTTAAACTGTACCACTAAGAATGGTTCTAGTAAAATGTCGTTCAACTTAGGCAAAATTGTATCAGAGGTCTTTCATTGCTCAGTTACTTCACTACTGTTGATAAACGAAAAACCTTTCTGCCTCTTCACATAAAAGATGATTCTTTGACCTTTCTTTTGACTACAGTCATTTCTCAAGGCCTAGTGGAACCCTTGTTACAATACAAACATACATACAAAAGATTCAAGTTGGGTTTTCTTACCCAAATAAAAGTATATTTTGCAAAGTCCTTTTCCTTCAAAGTTCCTGTGTAGAGTTTTTTTCAACACACAAAAACAACTACAGTGACATAAAATCTGTACAGTTCACTACAAGTTACAAAAATTAATTAGAATATATTTATATAGTATTGAATAGAATATAATCACATTAACAATCTGAGGGAAGGGATTGAAGTTATTAATTACTACTTCAAAGAATACTCAGATCTAAAGAAAAAAATATTGTAATACCAAATTGCTATTGGAATTCGGAGTACTGTTAAAATGGTTATTTGTTAGAAATACATGTGTCTAAAAGAGCTTTGAAAATTTATCTAAGTTTACATACTAATCCCAAACTACTCCTAATAGTCTTGGGAGAAACATTTACATAACTGATTTATCCTGGTTCAGATAATGATCGTTGAATAATGTAAAATTATATTGGGATACTAGTAAACTGGTGCTGAAAATTCTGGGAAACATTTTATTAAGAAACAACAAAACAGTTACTTTTGACAAAGAAGGAGCACTGAAGGTATGCCATTGAGCTGTCATGTTAGAAGGAAATAAAAGAAAATAACACCATACTTAATTAGTAGTTTATGAAGCTTCAAACAATTAATGGTAATAGTTATTTGGCTATGATAATTGAAAAAGTTCATTTGCATATATTATGTTAGATAAAGGCTATAATTTTTGATTTAAAGCTCCAAACATTAATTGATAATATGTTTTTAATCTTATGAATTTAATAAGTTCATTTGCACATGTTTTTATAATAGGTAAGGGCTTTAATTTTCAATTCAAATAACATATATTTGTTGGTAATATGTTTTAAATCATATAAATCTAGAAAGCTAATTTGTATAGGTTTCGTATATCAGATAAGGGGCATTACAATGTATGTTTTAATGTTTGTTTGTTGGCCTTCATGACATTACTCAATAATATAAATGTAATGGTTCAAAGGACCACACACATAGCCAAAAATATGAAATGATTAACTACAAATATAGAAAATTGTAATATTAAGAAAACCAACCAATGGCAAACAAAACAACATTAATAATGTGTACCAAGAATGAAACACGAGACAGACAGCTTTGTTAGATTCAGTAGAAATTAACGAATGTTATTCGTTTAATTATACTTATGTTGAAAATAATTCTTGTAATGAATAGTATTATTAAAATCCATTGTAATAAGTAACAGTTTATATTTCAAAATATTTAGTTAGTTGTGTTCTGTATTCCATGGAGAGATGATTAGAAATTAACAAATGTTATTTGTTTAATTATACTTATGTTGAAAATAATTCTTGTAATGAATAATATTATTAAAATCCATTGTAATAAGTAACAGTTTATATTTCAAAATATTTAGCTAGTTGTGTTCTGTATTCCATGGGGAGAGGATGTGCTTTACAATTCCATGAGAATAAGTCATGGTTCGTACTCCATAGAGAGAAGTTGCATTTAATATTACGTAGGGATCAGTTGCAATTTATATTTCCTGGAAGAAGTTACAAATTATCAGTCCTGGTGAATATTAAGTGTCACAAGTATGAGTTAGTATCCGTATAGGAATATATTATATGATTTATACCAGGACAAAGATAAAATAAGGTGTGTTAAATACCTGTTAGTAATAAAAAGAGAATTTGCTAGAGTATGGAATAAAATTAAACAGATTATTGTCGGTATTAACAACTACAATAGGAACATTGCCACTAACACACATTTGTTGGAAGAGAAATATAAATTCCATCACATCTGTCTAGTATTCAGTCTACATCTAATAATATTCTCAGAACTCATTTTATCAGAAAAATGTACAGTTGTGTGTTAATGAATAAACTCGTAGATTACTATCCAGTGTGATTTTGATATACTTAAATTCATACTCCTTTCACCCCAGAAGTATCAATCTGAAAAATCCAGCTATAATAACAAACTGTGAGCTTGCAGTGCATATCATGGTGATACTAGTGTACATCGACGACAACACACACTTCCCCCGTTAATTACTGCCCCAAATTAAACCCACTGAACACTAAACAACTATTAACTAGCTAGAAAGTATTGTAGAATATTCTTTAAAGGGGGAGGTGATATTCATTTATGCACAAAAAATTTAGAACTGACCACACTGAAAGTAGGTAAATATTACTTACAAAAAATAATTGAAATTACTGTCATTAAAATACTAAAAAATAATGATTTGATGTTGATATTTGATATTTATAGTCCCCTAGTGCATAATTGATGTGTTTATTGCTCAAATTGAAAAATATCTCACAAAATCTTTTACTAGATACAATATCATTTTAGTAATTGATTTAAATAAAATGTCAGTCACTCTTAAAGTAATTATAAAAAATTATATGATCTACTTTCCTATTTAATCTTGCAGAGCTTTGATTTATAAATAACTCTTATAGTAATCATAAACAATACAGATAAATTTAAATTGATAATAAATTATATTATTACGAATTTAATTATTAAGTTAAAAATGTCCATTCTTTTCTGTCAGATCAATTTGCATAATATACTGATTTAGCTAACTTATTTATAAAACCAAAAGGAGAATCACACAAAACAATTTTGGCAAATAAATAAAATTACTCTAAACTCCTTAAAAGCAAAATTTAGTTGATTTTTCAAATGGGTCCTGAATTTTTTGCCTAAATTAAATCAATTCAGGAGTAAATTTTCTCTCCTTTTCCATTTATGCTGTTCTATTTAAAAACTTTGTCCCATATATAGCATTCTTTCCATGTTTCTGCTAAAAATGTATGAATGTTTGAAAGTGCAGAATTAGTTACTCTTTAATAATGATACTCGTTTTTATTTACTTATCACTTTCATCACTTAACTTGCATTCAGAAATGGAATCATTGGCACACCTATGACAAAAATTCCAGTTTCACTTACTTTATAAGATTTGTTAAAAACTTATAATGTACTTGCAAATAAGAAATGATGGACAATTGTAGTGGTTAGACTTTATATCAATTGACTAGATATTACAAAGAAAAATATAAAACTTTGAGACAATGTTACATAAAAGCGTTCAATGATACACTTACTAATGGGTAGGATGAGGTGGGCCCTACAATTTTTTTACCATTTACAATATAAGCACTAGAATCTGGTTTCAATTACAGCTCGTCATGTAAACATGTACAAAAGGTGCAAAATCCATTTTTTTTATTTTATGGGAAAAATGATTTTTTATTTCAGGGATAAAGGATATTGATCTCCCATAGCTATGACTCTATTTTCAGTATTAACAGGTATGGATAAATTACCCAGGAAGTGAATTTGACTAACACACTAGTTCCTACCTGATCTTGATAAAAATCAATGCCCCTCTGTTGTCATATGGTTTTTCCAGCTCCTATTAAGAAAACTATGTTTGTTTGCCACAATGCTCTTTAAGTAAGCATTATACTACTAAAAGGAAGGGCATAGTCACCTTGATCAATAAGCAGCCAAATGCCAATGATAACACCACCCACTGCTGCAACAATAAGCGTTGTGACCAGCAGGAAATGGATATTCTTAAATTGACGCTGGAAACCAAGGCTCAACAAATGCTGCTTCTCTGTAACAAGTTGAGTTTAAACATTTGAAACCTGAGCTTGAATTGTTCATGAGCAGCAGTAAATATATGAGTAACATGTTGATGTACTTAACAACTAAAAATTATTCAGATGCTTTTCTTAAAAAATGCACTTTCCAGTCTAAGATTAGTACCTGACGAGTCAAAGACAGGTATCATTAACTTAAAAAAACTGTTTTGTTAGTAACCGAAAACATATGTTGAACATTACTGCAATGTTTATTGCTGAAAATGATATTAATCAATAAGCATTTAAATATTAACTATTTTTTGCAAATATTGTTAGTTTCTGCTTAAAGGAGGGCATTTTGGCAAATGCTAGACCATACACATCTTGGTGATATGCTTTTTAACTCTGAAGAAGCAGTTTTAAAATACATTTTAAGCCATGTTTTGGAATTCTTGCTTATTTAGTAAATTCTTCAATCTGCATGTTTGATGTTCAATAAGCACATTTAAGGAACATGTGGTAAGCACTGCTTGCAATTATATACCATTTCGTTTTGTGGGAAAAGTGTAGATTAAATACTTCAGTGTGTTACAACAATTTTTCTTGTATCACATTACCGCCCCAGGTGGCCGAGGTCGTTAAGGCGCAGACTTGTGAGCGGGAAGTCTGGGGTTTGAATCTCGCCAGGATCGTCCTCCCTGATTGAGGTTTTTTCCAGGCTTTCCTTAGTCCTCATAAATGGCAAATGCCGGGGAGGGACCCTAAACTTAGGCCTGAAACGATTCCTTCCTTAAAAATAAATCCTTTCCCAATATATCATTTCATTTCATGTATTATCAGTGACCATCGCCTGTGGTACCTCTGTAGCAAAAACGGACGTTAAGCACTATTCATCCAATGTATTACATTAGTAGTTTTGTGATAATTATTAAATTGGATAAGTAACTAAATAATTATATTATTTAATTGTTTTGAGGTAGCTTTCAGTCTAGTTTATTCTATCATTTATGCATATTATTCATTAACTTTATATCTATTATGGAAACAATATAATGAGTGATTTTTCCTTCGAAGGACCGCTCCATGGGTAACGGCCGATAGGACGGTTCAAGGCGGTATAGCAGTGCAACGGGAGTCAGAAAGTCCGCAGTTATGATTGTCACATAATTTATTACTATCACTTCATTTTCCATGCATTTCTCTCATCTGTTTATGAAATTAACCATTACCCTCTGCAGTTCCCTCTGAGAAATGGAAAACATTTCTTCACGAATGTTATTTTTCAGTACATCTAATGTGTATGATTTGTCTTGTACTTTTTTTTTTTTTTTTTTTTCAAAATAGACCTATTATTCTCTCGCTGCTAATGGCGCATTACTTTTTTCTTTTGTCATGCAGTGATTCCTGTGAAACTTTTTTTTCTGAGCTCCAGTATGACTGTTTTGTGTATTAACATAATTAAAGAAAATTAGATTAGGATAAATTTCTCCATCATGCACATTATTTAAAATCTATTCACAAAATCTACTTCTGATCCAGGGTGTTAAAAGTTTTTTTTGTTTTTTTGTTTTTTCCCCTCTCTCTCTCTCTCTCTCTCTCTCTCTCTCTCTCTCTCTCTCTCTCTCTCTCTCCCTCTGCCCAGTAGCTTTGTAACCGTTTGAACAAAGGAATTCCCGTTTGCTGAGAAAGACGTCGTAATGATTTTTTAAGTTGCCAATTTCTGAATCCAACTTCTACTTGGATTGAATATCAGAAAAATCTCTTGAAGCAATATCCGTTTATTACTATCCGATTCTGCACGAATTACGAAGTAAATAAATATTCTTTGACGAATAGAATACCTGAATTGGGCCACATTAAAGTAATTAACACACTTGAATTACACCGCCTATTGAATACATAATATACTGTCACATAACGCATAAGAACACGGCGTACATTCCTAGAATTTTACTCGTACTGAACCCCCCGTCCCCCCTACACACGCACACACATACACTTTTTGGCCGGCTGTTTCAAGCTTGGGAACGAGACCAGAACTTAAGAGCTCGGTCAATTACGGCCGCAATCGAGTGGAAAGCGGGTGCGGTGCGGGGTATGCGGGGGGCGGAATCATTCAGTACAAACATCTGTAGGCACACAATGTGCAGGATTTTTAAAAAATAACATAACATTTGTTTTGGAAGACTTTAGAACAAATGCAAATACAAGTCAGATATTATTTATTAATAGGTTTTGTTTTATAAATGTGAAACCTTTCAGTAATTTTTGCATGAGCTATTATGGTATTATCAAAGAACTGATTAAATTAGAACTACAATTCTCCCTTCCATTTTCTTTAAAGTACCTTAATTTTTATCAAACTTCATTTGTTTTACACAAAGCATGCAACTATGACAGCAATATTTTGTCATAGTAATATACGCTTGTTTGTAAATTTGCTAGAGTGCAGTTTAACTCAAGAACAGATTAGGTTATGAATAAAATAAATGAAAGAGTAGAGTGATAAAAACAAAGGTACTTATATCAAATGTTTTCGTCACGCTATTGCTGCGTAAACTAAGCGAATTCATCGCCAAGTACAGAAATTTTAAAAAAAGAAAATAAAATGCAAATTATGGCCTTATTAATAAAATAAATAAGTTATGGCATGAATCTATAAGTATTACAAAAGAGAAATAACATTTTTAGAATTAGTATTATTGGGATTAAATCACAAAAATTAGTGGTGTAATATTAATTAAATGAAATACATTGCCACTGACAGATAAGGCTACACAGTGTGAATATTTTTAAGCATTTTTAAATGTGACTATGAACTAAGCCCTTGATATCTTTACATTCATTAAAATAGAGAAAAATAACAGAAAGAAGCTTTGTGCATTTAAGAAGTTTATATATGTCAATAAAACAATTACAACGTACTAAGCAAATACACACAATAAATAATTAGAAAGTGTCATTGATTTTCAGCGGCTCTGAAATTTAATTTAATGTTCATTGTAGTAAAAGCATATAATGCAAAAATTTTTCTGAATGTTATTACACAGCACTCTTACATACAAATATAATTCTCACACACATATTACATTAATATTTCATAATTGCTATCTTCACGACAATGCTTCTGTTAAATATAAAACATATGCATCGTTATAAATACAGTTTATATGTTGAATTAATCTGTCCTTTTATTTTGAAATAAATGAGAGAAAATTAAAAACTAGAGCGCTTTTTAAATTTTGGCTTTCAGATATATTCCTACAGTTAATGGCCAGATTTCCTCGAATTTCAAAAACTATTATTTTTATTTGATTTAAATGGTATATATCGAATTTCGTTGTGGAAAAACAAATATCTTGCCGCTAGAGCGAATTTTATGCTTCACTTCTAATAGTTTGATTTCACTGATTTTTGTAATTTTATTAATTTATTTTAATGGCATATACCGAGTTTCGTTGAGAAAAAACAAACATTGCGGCCGCTAGAGCGATGTTTAAATGTTCGCTTTAGGTTAACCCGTCTCCAATTGATATTTATATGTCGAGTTTCATTGAGAAAAACAAAAATTGTGACCACCAGAGCGTTAAGAGATACACGCGCCTACATACATTTGCATATATATGCCATGTCATTTTCGGTGTTTGTTTGGTAGGATCGATGGAAATTTGAATATTTTTTTCAAAAATCTTTTCATGGGTACAATCTCAATAAATACATTCCTTCCAAATTCGCTAAAATGTGGGAGAAAAAAATCATAGGCTCTGATTTAAAATGTTCTTTGATTACGTCTTAGCTCATGTAGCAATGATATAATTTTTATTTCATAATATTTGCATTTAATATGCTATCCAGGGACACAATTTAAATTTATAGTTTTAATATTTTTCATATTTTATTTATACTTTAACAGAGAAAGGAGCTGCAGTTTGAGCCTTTTACTTCCTCTTTCTAGAATATACCACATATATGTATTGGCATTGCAAATTAAGCCTTTTTCTGAACTAGGGAGAAAGTAAACATTTTTACAGAATTAAACACCATTAACGTTTAACTATCACTGATAATGTTAAAGAGAAAACTATTTCTTTGGCTTTCATTGTGTTGTCATCTCTGTAATTAATATTACATTAATATTTATTACAAGCTGAGTATGAAATTAAGATCTAATGCTTTCAGACAAGATTAAGGCGGTAGATCAAATATATTTTAAGGTTTGACAGCAGTACCTGTATTACTGCACAATGATGAGACCCCGTTCTTCTTTCTTTCCTTGTTTTCGTTAATCTTCATTTCCATGCGGAAAATACGGAAAGTTGGGAATATTTGTTGATTTTTTTCATTACTAATATACTCGAGGTTTAGCCCGTTCAAGCGCAGTTCATGCACACCCTCTGAGAGTGCGCTAATCATGAATTCACTTGACTTCAGAGTCAAATTAAGAAATACTTATGTAAATAAAGTATACTTTGACTTACCCGATTCATCCATTTTATGAGCGCACACTATTAACAAGAGTGAGCATTAATCTCGCAATTTCTTTCCCAAGCTCTTTCTTATCTTGCTCCGGATGTTTGCGAATGTGCCTGTAGCAGTCACAACGGTGCATGACACATCCTATCTCTTTAGCTCAGCTGGGCTGCCAGTGGACTTCCCCGTAAAGTGCCACTCATGCAGCTAGTAATCTGTGCCTACAGCAGGGAAGTGACGTAAGTGTCGCGCCTGCATGAAAGAAAAATTCGTATTCCGTCAGGAATCTTAATGACCTTTTTTCTTCTTCTTCTTCTTCTTCTTCTTCTTCTTCTTCTTCTTTTTTTTTTGTTTAGAAACATTAACCTTAAATACAGACTACGGCAGACAGAACTATCTGAATTTTTAGCGTGTAGGTATAGTCACAAGAAAAAATTGCCCGATAATTAGAAGAGTCTACACTATAATGCACACACGAACTTGTCCGAGCGACGAAAGGCGTTATTATTTACATCAGGCTATTTAAATCCAGTAAATATGTTACCCCCTCATCATTACTCTGACAGCTTGGCAGACCGACTCCATTCTTTTCTCTCTTGTTTACTTACAGAATGGTCCGAAAATTTCTCAACTCCCTTCGCCAATATTTTGAAATAACTAGTCAAAAGTAAGAAATATTAACTTTATTGTTATAGTGTCTTAAAGAATCTACTTTTAATGATCTATTATGATTTTCATTATTTGCTGCGGCACTCCAAAATCCGTTTCGGAAACTCAAAGTCACGGTTATTTGTTGGTCTATAGATGCCCATCGTTCCTTCACACTTTCAGTGAATTGTTCTCTGTTGCATGGTCTAGGTTGTTTAAATACACTGTCCTGTATTCTAACCCACAAATTCAATAACATTTACGTCTGGAGATTTTCCAGGCCAATTACTCCAGACATAATTGAAGTTCTTCCGAATAACATCCATGTGTTGTTGCATCTCTTCCAAGTGAACGACGTGGAAATTGCCTAGACTCATCCATGACTTTGTGGTACATAGGCAGAATTATTTATCGGTGGTACTTTACATCCACAGTTCGGTTTTGGGGGACGATATGCAAGTTTGTCTTAAGTAGCGAGATATGCCTTCAGTAACCATTTTCAGCGAGAATTTAGGAGTACAATAGGCGAAATCTGTTGAGGACTATTGATCCTGATGTGTCTGTGGCAGTTTGGCTTAGGATTCAGTACCTGAACTTTCGTCTGTGAATAAGGTGTGTGCATATTTTATGTTTCCCTCTGAAGAGTCTTCTGAAAATCAATCTTGTGCAAAATGTTACTCGGTCTCCAATATTCTTTGCAATAGTAGGCTTTAGTAATTCTAAGTAAACAAACATTCCCTAAGCTATAGATTTGACGTATCACCTAACAGTTGTCACGCCCCTTTTCTTATTTCGGTTTTGAAAGTCATTAGAAAAACTCAATCTCTTCACAACACTTCACATCTCTGTCACGTGATTCATACAAATGCCTAACTCTGTCCTTTATTTTAGAAGTAATTTCTGTTGGTCGGCCATGTCTTTGGGCTTCTGTAACGTCCCCATCGTCTTTCCTTGCCCATTTCCTGGCTCTGTTTTTGTCAACTTTCAAATATCGACTGACTTCTTTACTGACATGCCGCACTGACAAAGACTTTGAATATTAAACCTTACATGCTCTCGTCGTCGTCGTCGTCGTCGTCGTCGTCGTCGTCGTCGTCGTCGTTTTTAATAGTGTTTAACGCCAGTTTTTACTACTGAGGCACCACAGTCATAGGACACTGATGATATATGAAATGAAATGATATATTGGGAATGAAATTTTTAAGGAAGGAAACGTTCCAGGCCTAACTTCAGGGTACCTCCCAGGCATTTGCCCTCTATTAGGACTGAGAAAAACCTGGAAAAAAACCTCAGTCAGGAAGTACGGTCCTGGCGGGATTCGAACCCCTGAACTCCCTCTCAAGAGTTCGCTCCTTAACGACCTCGGCCATTCGTGGCCGTGTTCTCTTTGTGAGGGGTGATATCTATAACAATCGATAAATGAACCTTAGTGATACTGAATGTTGATCTAAGTAATGATTAAAGAATGTATTGCTGTGATTTTAATTTGAACCACGGTGAGAAACTTTCAACCCTGTGTTAAAGCATTTTAAATTCATAAAATTCTTCTTACGTATAGTAAACTCGAAAGATCAAATCCTTGAGATTAAGGTATTAATATTTTTTTTTAATTTTTAGCTTACCTTTTAATGATGAAAAAGTCTAATGGCATAAAAAAGACCCAGTTTCAAGCACTACTACCTCACGTGTATGCTGCTAACGCAATGAAACAATGCCGCGAATGAGAACTGTTCTGTCTGCTGCCTTGATAAGTGTCACCAACGTTGATAATGACAGATCAGCATGAAAGCGCGTGTATTTCAAATTAACGATAAATAGTTTTGATTGTACAAAATGTAGGGATGAGAAATTTTCGGGCCACTCTGTACAAAGCAGTATTAACTATTATTATAGATATAGCGGCGAAACGCGTTTCACATGTTCCCGCTTTGGGTCTGTTCTATTTCCTGCTTTAACCATGAAACATGATTCCGGTACTGAGGCAAGTGAAAGTGTTACGAAAGAAAGACATACTTGCACCTGTTCAATGCGGCTGTGCTGGGTGAACTCACCATGGAATGAGACGAAACAAATATGGAAGAGTGAGCGCACATTAAGATAATTTTACCCATGGACTGAGCATGGTTATGCAGTGTAAAAGATAATTTTAAAAGCGGAATATTTAATAAGCTATATACAATATATGTATATTTTCGTCGTAAATGCATTGAAAAAAAAACATAAAAAAAAAAGGGGGAAAGCCCTCTGAATTTGATATCAATTAAAGTAAAAGAGTAATATTTGAATGCGCTGTAACGTTTATTTCTCATTAATGTATGTTAGTGAGATTTCACTCCAATAACAAAGCTATACTTTTGAATTTAAAGCAGAAATAAACTCAAAAATTCCAATTTTTTGTTGTGCTAAACATAAAAATTGACAGGAGTTTGATTTATTTAATTATTTATTTATTAGTTTTATGCTTATTATATGCTTTTGTTCAGAATATATGAAACCCATTTCGGTGAAATAAAATGTATGGAATACACATTTACTATATTATTTTACACGTCAAAACATTCTTCTTCGATTTGTATCTTTTAGACGCCTTTTAGTTTCCTCTTTAGTCACATCATAGCTTCATATGTTTCACTTATGGCAATTACCTAATCAATTGATTCCAGATAATCCCATTACTGATGGTAATCATCAATGGAAGGGGGTTTCTGCAATTTTTATGAAAATGGCTATAATAATGAGACAATTTAATTTATTTAGTTAAATTCAAGTATTCCTTGTATATTAGACTTAATTAGGATTTTTCAACAATCAAAACTAAATTATTAAATACCTTACCAATATGACACGACAGATATATTTTCAGCAAGACTTCCTTGTCAATATTCTGGAAAAACTGTTTTAAATATTTAGGGCAGTCTGAAGTACTCTTAAATAACTACATATTACATCAAACTTTTGTAATAATCTATCAGCAGTTCTGCTTAAAGAAAGCAATCTAGTAGGAACGTGAATTCAGAATATTCGTATTTACAGATTAAAATAAAACTTATTTCCGCACTCTTTTTGGCCGAAGAAGAAAAATGACTTACTTCTTAAGATAACAGTTTCATGTCAATATAAAAATGTCTCATACATGTTTACAGGCATTGAACTACAATGTGCTTTCACAATGCATTTTTGTTCATCTTGCAGATATTTATGAATACTTTTTCTTTTACCAAATTTTGTTACAATTAGCATTGCCAGCAGAATAAACCACAAGCTTTTCTAAAGACAGTTTAAAATGATTCACGTATTCCTTCAGGTAATCAAAAATTCTGGATTCAGATTGAGCAGTCTCTTCTAAAATGTCAAGGAATTACAAAATAAAATACAAATAAATAGCTATGTGAAGAGGCAATGAAAGCATTGGGCTTTATGATATACTTCATTTGCAGTATTACGTTCATCCAGTGCCTATTTGAATTATAACAGATAAATTCTGAATTTCCATTTTGTCGCTTTCACATGGAGTAAAATAGCCAACTGGGAACATTTTTCTATTCCCTTGTTCGAAGCGTCCGTGACTAAGAAGAAAATTTGCTTACCTACTCTTTTGCACACGTACTTCAGCTTTTGTTCTTCCACGACGCAACTTTCATGCCGTCGTGGAACCGTTAAATATATATAAAGTAAATTTTTGGCAACAACTCAAATACTATAGCTCAAACTGTGCATCACGTCTCATTGTGATAACACAAAGCTAACTCAGCAGCAGTTGTACTTTATTTTAAAAACTCAGTTTGTTTGTTGCTGTTGTCAATCGGTCTTGCACAGTTCTATAGAGCTGTTGACACTTCCATGAGCAATTAATAATTCCTGAATTCAAATCACTCATTTGGTTTTAAAGGATTTTTTTTCTTCTTCTTTTTTTTTACGTGGGAACAAGTCAATAGTAAATTACTTCCCACTCTTCTATATACCACAAAATCTCTTTCTTTTATGAGGAGTAGAATCGACCATGATCTGAATAAACTCGTGTCTTTACAATAACTAAACAGATTGAACTCAACCGGAAGTAAGCGAACGAATAAGAAACATTGTTACATATGAAAATTAAAATGGTTTCAATCATCTTGAAATTTGATATATTATCTGAACGTATTATACTCGTTTTTTAAACGAAGACCACAGGAATAAAAGGGGAATGTCAAGATTTACAAAATTGTCAGATGAGCTAATTTAAAGTTGGAAATCAATTTATTCAAGAATTGTGTGACAAATGAAACATCATGTATTCTGAAATGTGGTTAATCGGTTAATCCAGCAATCAATGTGTTCAATATAAGAAGAATTTTGTTATTTTATTTTTGTCTTAATCAACAATATACGGATTAATGTCACAGAAATGGTGACGAGAAGGGGAAAAGTCACAATCTGAAAGCCACATTGTTAATGTTATGTGACATTAATAATTAAATAAACATTATAACTATTTAACACATAACTTTGTAGTAATTACATATTAAAATTTAATTAATTAATTAATATTTTAAGCAATATTAAGGCAATATGTAATTAGTAACCTTTCAGTTCTTCTCTAATATATTATTTGTTTTTTTACTTTTATTCATTGAAATACATATTGGTTAATGTTGGATTTAGTATGACCCCAATTCTTTTATTTATTTAGAATTATTCGGAGATATTCTTGAGTTCTTTTTGTCGCTGTTTGTTATTTCCTTATAATACAACTGTGTCTCAAGGCCAATGAACGCACACAGCTTTTCGAGATGGTCACGAGTGGCTGAAGTCATTTAGATGCGGCTCGTGAACAGGAGGGTTTGAGATTTGATTCACACCAGGACCGTCCTCCATGACTAAGGGTTTTTCCAGATGTTCCTCGGTCCTCATAAATGGCAAATGCCGGGGAGGTGCCCTAAGCTTAGGCCTGGAACGCTTCCTCTAATAATAATAATAATAATAATAATAATAATAATAATAATAATAATAATATTTCCCCATTTTATAATTTCATCTCATATATTATCAGTGTCCACCGCCTGCAAGGCCTCAGTAGTTAAAATGGGTGTTAAACGCCATTAAAAAAAATCTTCTAGAGACCTTCATATTTCTTTCTTGATATTGGTATTGAATCTGTAAAGATAGATAAATCAAACTTAAAACTATTCGCTTACTTTAAGTTAGTGAAATTAAATCTAACAGTGCAAATACAGTTTACTTTGCCTTTGTACAATTTTTCTGAAAGGAAGAACTCTCCACTCCGAAAGGCAGTTTGTGAAATGGATCCAAGTGGCGTATACTGTAAGTTTCCCAGTATCCATTGTATATCCTTCGATGTCGGTCCACACAAGGTTAATGTGACGAAAAGTTATTTTCTGTGTAGAGCGGGAAGGAAAAGGACAGCACTTGACTTCTGGGGTTAGAAAGTCTGGCGAATCCCTGTTTCACCTCTATTACCTGAAAAAATGTTGGCCTCTGAAGGGAGTTTCTGATTTCTTCCATCCAGTCTTCTGGAACCTCAGCCTTACACTCCTGGTTCACGAGAGCCATGTTCCGGTAACACTCGAGATACGAGTGCCCTCTGATCTATATTGTTTCAACCCATGCTGTTTCTGTGAATACATAATACAAGTATATGAACATACTGTAATTTGTATTTTGCCCCCAATCATGAATTGCAAAAGATTTCTAGATGTCTCACTTCACTTTGCAGCAAGTTAAAAATAAAATTATGCAATAAAGATACTGCTTCTGCAGACCCTTTCTTTCGTATTGTTTCGTCGTAACAATAAGCGACTGCCACATTTATTGGTAATATGCGAAGGTTAAATGATTAAAACACCACTGTCTACTGTAGTAGACACCATTAGTTGTGATATTTGGAGAGGAAGGTTCTCCTGAAAGTCTACTGCAGTACTCTCTATATCTTAGTTTTCCTATGCCCTTTTTCTCGTCGGTGCTGGTGGTGTAGTGGTTACCATTTTTGCCTCCTAAACCCAAGACCGCAGGTTCGAACCCGGCCAGGACCGATGGATTTTTTCGGGCGTAAAAATCCTAAGTATGGCTTCCTTCGGAAGGGAAGAAGCCGTGAGTCCCGTGTCGTACATTTACGGCACGAAAAAGAACTTAAAGCCTCAAAGAGAGGCCTCTGAGCAAACTTTGTCGGCCGTTTCACACCCTGAGTTGAATGGGACGCTGATGACCTGAGATGTTAAAGAGCGCCCATAATAAATCAATAAAAATCCCTTTTTCTGGCCTCTTTCTCCCTAGAATAAAACACTTCTGCTCTCTTCTTATGCTTTTATTTGTGTCATTTAACTCCCTGTTTATTTGATTGACTTTTAACCATTCCTTGAAGCAACTGGAAGCTGCAGCCAATATTACCTTTTCTTTTTTTTAAATTTACATTTCAAATTTATATGCATCACATTTGATGCATTGGCAGATCTTGGGCAGCCAAATCCAATAGGGATATGATAAGTAAAAAATGTCGTGTAATATTCATACAACTCTTTACATTCGTGATGTAGTTTCGTGCATTTTTTTAAATGTTTAGATCTTCTGGTAAATACACTTAACGTTACAAGCATCATCCTTGGGCGAAGTCATGCCTTCTTTCACGAGCGGCAGAGGAGAAAACCGGACGCCTCCTTTGTGGAGGGCACCGAAACTTAGCTTCCTTGGCGTTAGTTTGGAGGTATGAATGATTTTTATATCGCGTATTCCATTTTTTGTCTTTCCTGTAAAGTGGAGTGTGAGTGAAAGTGTTAGAGTGGAAGTTGCACGAGATAGTAATGTGTATTTCTTTGGTTAATAATGAGTGCATCAAAACAGTTCGTATGCCTGGTATGTGGGACGGAATATGATTGCAAGAATACTCTAGGAAAGCATGTCTCTAAAGTACAGATGATTCCCCGTCTCTTATAATAAATAATTAATAAAACAGTAACCGTACGTCTACCATTGTGAAGTGTGCAATAATAATTTCACTTATGCATTGAACTTCAAACGCCATTAGCGAGATTACCATGGTGCGGTATTAACTAGAAAACAAAAAATGACGCGCAGCTGATGTAATCATGAAGCAATAAATGAAATTTTTTTATCTAAGCATTTAGAATCAGCACATAAAATAAAAGTAAAATCGGAAGAACTACAATTCTCATCCTTTGACGATTTAAAAATCTGAAAGCAGGAAAACGAGGAAACAACGGGGTCGAAGGTTGTGAAAAATGGTGGTTTTTGCACTGCTTCTGACAATAATGTTAAGACATTGTTATTTCAGCCATCGCTCAGGCAATTTTGTTTCTAAAATAAAAGTGTCAGACATTAAAAATTGCAGGAGGTAATAAAATCGGTGGTGTGTGTCCTGAAAAGATAGACATAAGGCAAGCCGAAAGATGGAAGATGCCTAGTCAAATTTATCTGAACTCATTTTTTTTATTTTGGTTTATTTATGGACGCTCTCAGGTCATCGTCCCATTCAATTCAGGGCGTGAGACGGCCGACAAATTTTGCTCAGAGGCCTCTTCTTTCAGGCTTGAGGTTCTTTTTCGTGCCGTAAAAGTACGACACGAGACCCACGGCTTTACTTCCCTTCCGAAGGAAGCCATACTTAGGAATTTTATATCCGAAAAAATCCATCGATCCTGGCCAGGTTTGAACCCGCGATCTTTGGTTTAGGAGGCAAGTAGGAGGACCGACACCTCAACCCATGCTGGCCATTAAAATGACTTGTGACTATCAGAAAAAGAAAAGAGCAGTATAGCTACAGATATTGCTAACAAAATTCCCTTTCAAGTTATGCTGGACAAAATTACAGATTCGGTGTCAGATGCGAAATTAGAAAGAATTCATCTATAGTCCAGGCATGGTTTATATAGTCGCTTATATACGCCAAACTTCCTGTTAATAACGGTTGCCTTTTCCCGTATAATTATAATTTCCTTCACGTGTTACTTTGTTGCAATACAGTTTCCCATTTGCTTTCGTGTGATTAACACTACTGACATTTTTTGAACAGCGTTTAACGCCCGTTTTTACTACTGAGGCACCACATGCGGTGGACACTGATGATACATGAAATGAAATTATACATTGGGAAAGGATTTTTTTAAGGAAGGAAACGTTCCAAGCCTAAGTTTAGGGTACCTTCCCGGCATTTGCCATTTATGAGGACTGAGGAAAACCTGGAAAATACCTCATTCAGCGATGACGGTCTTGGTAGGATTCGAAACCCAGACCAGACCTTCCGCTTACGAGTCCGCGCCTTAACGCCCTCGGCCACACGTAGCGGTCTCTCTCTACTAACTTGCTTCCTATAAAGTTACTTTTGTCATTTGGGTGCTTGTAAATGAACTGTTTTGATGCACTCATTATTACATACATTTAACACAAAACTTACACTTTGTTATTAACACTCCACGCAATATCTCTCGTTCTGGACTGAGGAGTTCATATGTATATTGACGATCATCCAGATTTCCACAAATTCCCCATAGGATGCCGTCACTAGAACCGATAAATTAGCGCTGTATCTATATTTGAACTAGTCCTCTACTGTGATTCATGAGCACTTGTTCATCTTAGAAGATCACCTGTTGTCATGGATAATGCGAACCATTTTGTCAATATGCAACGCGAGCAAAACGATGTTCTGCATTCACGTCAGCTATTCTTAGTACAATATCGGCACTATCGAATCTTTTACGAGCAGCCCCTAAGAGAAGTATGGAATCTCGAATCGGACAAAAGTATTCTAGAAGTAAGAAATAGAAAGTGCTTAGAATGTACATCTCATCTCAACAAGTGTTGACGCCTTGATCTTGCTCTATCGCTTTTGCGAGTGATATATCCTCATTTCTGATATACTGCGTCCACCATCTGGGCTACATAAACAAGTTAAACTCCATCGATGTGACTACTGATTCTAGTCTCCTATTGTTATGGAAACTAGTAAAAGGGCTCATTTTTATATTCACAAATTAAATGTGAATTATAACTTTAATAAATTGTTATACACCAATTAAAGGCCATTAATAAATGCCTATACAATTGCTCGCGTTTTTGCAGTTCACAAAACTGTGCATTAAAACCGGGAAGAAAACAATGTGAAATTAACCATAAGCAAAATTCTAAGAAAACGATACATGAGTTTGTGACGACGTAAATTGTAGATATATACCAAAATAATACCAACAGATAGAACAGATCAAAGTTTGAACTTATCATTAGGGGTCGAATCAAGCATTTTGGCGAGGGGGAGTTAAAGGACACTGGGAGCGGAATTTCAAAGTTCCACATTTTTATATGGCTTTTTCTGACAATTTTATTGTGATTAATATGAATGCCAAACTTCATTGAAATAGGATAAATATTTTGGGAGATATAAATATTTCGTAAATTTTATTACAATGGCGCATAATCAAATGTCCCATTCGTCTCATGAACTGAGAAAATTGGTTGGTATTTTTGCAATTGGAACTTTAAACCACATAACAAAAATGTAAAATGTACCTAAAGATATTTTAAATAAATTTGATGAGTGAACTGTGATACTTTTTTAATCTATAAAAATTATAATTTTTAAAATTAACTATTATTCATATATGATTTTTAAAATTATTATTTCTGTTAGCATGAATTTAGTCTGGTAGAATATTACTAGTATAATTGATAGTTTTGCACATTCTGGGAAAATTTAAGTGAATTTAAACAAAAACCGAGAAGCGTGGGAAAATGCAATTTTGAAAAATAAATAAATAAAACGTTATTTTATAAAAAAAGTATGTAGGGAAACAGCGAATTGTGCGCTTTACATATCAGAACCGTCCTGATTTACAATAGTTCAATGTGTCTGTACTTCCTTTTGAGTCCTTCTGTGTTGTTGTTATGCTACTTTTGCCATCTGCAGGTCCTTTCCTACTTCTGGCAGCTGGACTGCTCTCGTAGAGTCGAATTCTATCCCGGGTCTTACTGATCAACTCGTATTAAAAGCAGAAACACCATTTAATGCCCTAAATTCTAGCCGCTTTTTAGAAATAACCCCTTTTTTTTTTTGAACAGTTTTTGCAAATGAGTGAGTGAACACGTTCATTTGAATTTTGGGTCCCTCCACGAGTACAACGTGCCAGTAGTTCAGTGCAAGGTAGTCTCTGGTAGATGGGGAGAATTCTCATAACCACATTGCCATCAAATTGAACAGACATCTTCAATGGCTGTGTGTAGTCTCACCGAGAGCTATGTTCCTATTATAGAAACATCAAGGGTCTGTCCCAGTGGGTCACTTCCGATGTTTTGGCTTCGGGTCTTGATCAGTAATGGTAAAGTGTAGCATATACGGCATTTTTCAAGTCAGATGCTTCTGGATGACCTATAGCTGGTTATTCATTTTATAGTTTCTAACTTTAGCTTGCCATGGCCAAGATCACCAATCTAATATCAGTAGTGTCTTTCTTCAGCTTGAGGAAAGCTGTAGTTATCCTCTTTGCTACAAGATTGACACATTCTTCCATCACTATTTCCACATCAGCATCTATACCGCCACTTCCTTTATGTGCTGGTGAGTCCTTGCGACTCCATCGGACAGTACAATTGTGTGTCTCATTCCACTCTTATGTACTGACGGGGTGTGGCAATTGTGTGTGTGAAAAAGGACACGCGGAGCTCTTTAAATGACTGTAAGCCGGAAGGGAGGAAATATTGACTCTTTGTTGATGCCCAATGGTTCGACTTTTTGACATATTTTGGCCAAAATCCCACTCCCAGTGTCCCTTAAGTGCAATATTAATACAATTATATTTAACCTTCTAAAAATTAATAATAATAATAATAATAATAATAATAATAATAATAATAATAATAATAATAATAATAATAATAATAATAATAATAATAATACCAGCAAGTGTGGTGAAAGTCGAAAAGAAAAACATTTTGAATAGAGATAATATTCTAAATAATAAGAGTATACACACCGAATTTACAGGAACAGTGTCGAAAATATGGAAGATTCTTTTCTATGTAAGGTGTCTGTTGCAGAAAGATGTCTACTCCTTATCCACTATGCTGCAAACGTCCGGTAGGAAAATATTAACAGATAACTGAAGCCAATTTGTTCTTCAGTTCATTCCACATCGTTAATGCTGTTATATTTACAACCCCTTTCACATTTCGCGAAAGACACTGGTATTATTTGTATCCTTTGTATCAGTACCCGTAATTTTTCACCAATAATATTGTGCACTAAGATAGCATAATATCTTTCTTCTTATAAATATCATCCAAATCATTTCTTCGTCTGCATTTAAAATCACACCTGAAACAAGGAAAATAAATACCGCCACGGGTGGCCGAGGTCGTTAAGGCATGGACTCGTGAGCGGGAGGTCTGCGGTTCGAATCCCATCAGGACCGTCCTTCCTGACTGGGTTTTTTTCCAGGTTTTCCTCAGTCTTCATAACTGGCAAATGCCGGGGAGGTACAAACTTAGGCCTGGAACGCTTCCTTCCTTTAAAAAAAATCCTTTCCCAATATATCATTTCATTTCATGTATCATCAGTGTCCACCGCCTGTGGTGCCTCAGTAGTAAAAACGGGCGTTAAACACCACTCCAAAAAAAAAAAAAAAAAAGGGAAATAAATATATTTCGTGGTAATCTTTGAATATGATGTACCCAATTCATTTGTTTTATTTTTCTCAGAGCTAACACTAGAGGGTGCATATGGAGAACAACTGGCGGCAAAACATGCGTTGTTGTTGTTTTTTTTTTTTTTTTTTTTTTTTTTTTTAATATAACAGAAGTGTGACCGAGCACAATCGCACATGATCATAATTATTGATACTGCAAACACGTGGAAACCCACAGAAGCATGAAAATCGCAAAACACAAGCACCGACCGTCGGTACCGTGGTCACGGTTTAATGCTGCAGGAGTACGGAATGATGGCAGTAATTTTTAATTTTTTTTTCTAACCAAAAGGGAATTTAGAATATGTGTTATTGAGACAAGAATTTAATAAACACTGTAGATACTCGCCATGCATTTGATAAATGATGCTAATTCATTAGTGTGCTTGAATGAATTTCTCCACAGGAGTTTGTGAAGAGTGCATCAGAAGTTCCAACTGCTTCCTAATTTTATACTTAGCCTTTCATCCGCATTCAGGGTGTGCATTTCATCATTGCCCGGGTATACAAAATTTTGCTTAACAATTACATTATGTTTATAAATTGCTCATAGATAGCCGAATTGTTAACGTATGTATGTAGCTATTCCTTTGTAAAAATTTGCGGCTCCATTCGAAGCAAATCCTACCAACTGCTTAGATAAAATCTCTTCGCAAATACTGTTACTTAATACAGCAAGATGTAATACTGTTAGCAACGGCTTTTCATGTTGATGAATTTAACTCTATACCATAAAAATAATTGCACGGCGAACCATCGTAGACGCAACGAACATACAAAATTATGTACGATTCGTTTGTTTGATTATGCTTTAGACAACCACTTTGCTGAAAACACAACAGGAATCAATTATGAACGTCGATAGGAGAAACTACACATAGTTGCTAATGAAATATATTTGCACAAGTGTGATCAGAATGAAAAGAATTGTTCGTTTTCTTGACTAGATTTACACTTTTCTAAAAACATGCGCGGTTACATGTGATTAATTACTCTAAATCTCTTCCTTCCCATTTCTTGAAACCATCAGAGAGAGGTTTAATTGACGTTTTTCCCCTCTCTTTTCATTCAAAACCGATTCACACTTAAAGTGAAACCTATTCTTCCTGTTATCACCAATTGTATACTTTTTAAATCGTTGTTTGCAATCAACTCTTTTATGCTGTCTCATTTGCATTTTACTGGCCTTAAGCACTGCGATTTTGAATTTCTGAAATATTTGATTGTTACTTTAGGTTTTTTTTTAATCACAAATTTATCCATGTCAACCAACTATTAATAATATTCACTCTCCTTAAATGTCACGCTCAACTGACTACCACGGAACATCAATCACAATTGTATTCTTTGTCATAGCATACAGTTAAAATCTTTTATTGAGCTTAAAAGAAACTGACACGAAGTAGTCATATAAGCGTTACAGAAAATAAAACAGTATGTCCATTTGTCGAGTTTCTGTTGCAACGCTTGTTTGATTTATACTGAAGCAACGCACCGTGCAGGTGATTCATTCGCAGAGCATAATTATATCGAAACGTAAGAGCGTTTTTCTGTCAATTGCATTGAAATTTTAAAACTTGCGCTTACACATTGACGTTTATGAAAGGGGCGACGGAGAGGGGAGCATGTATTTCACTGACAAGAAAGGCTTTTTTTTAGGACAATGCGTGAAATTGATTAATTAACCAAAAATAAGCGAAATTATAGTCTAAATAGGTTATAAAATAGGTAAAGATAGTCATTATTTTAAGTAAACTACAAAAATTACATTAAAATAGGCTAAGTTAAGCAGACTTTTTTTTGGAAAGAATAGGAAAGAGGCACAGGTAGGCAGAAGTTCATTGCAAACTGCAACAAATGGGCAAATATATGTAACATATATTACGAAACGCGTGAAAAAAGCTAGAATTAGCAAATATACGCAACATTTTTAAACAAAGTGTGAAAAACGCCATAATAAGTAAAAATAAACAGAATTACTGACGAAACAGGGTAAAAGTAGTAAAATAGGCAAATTTAAGGATAATGTCATTAAAACAGGAGGAAAAAAATAAAATAGGCAATATAGGAATAATTTAAGCTACTGTGTAAAATAATCTTATTTAAGCAAAAATAATAATTACAAAAAAAAAAAAGGCATTGCTAAATAAGGCAATGAAAGCCATAGTTTTTAAGTTAATTGCAAGAAATGGGATAGGATAGGAGGTAGGCAAAACGATTATAAAAACATGTAAAGAAGGCTAAAAGGTTCAAATAAACTGAATAAATGAGGAAACAGGTGAAAAGGGCTAAAATAGGCAAATATAAGCACGATTCCTTCAAAAGGTGGGTAAAAATATGCACAAAAAAAACCATAGTTAAGTAAATTGCAAGAAATGGGCTAGATCACGCTAAGATAGGTAAATTGATTTTGTAAACAGGTAAAAATGCTAAAAAGGCTCAAATAAGCAAAATCAATAAGGAAACGGGAAAAGGGTTAAAATTGGGAAAAGATAATTTCATTAAACATAGGAAAAAGAACAAAAAAAAAAGGGCTAAATAGGTAAAGAATTTATTAGGGAACAGCATGAAATAGGCAAATATAATCTATTCAGGAGGATGCAGATGACTGAAACTACTCAACACTAAAAATATAGCTCTATAACTTTTCATATTTATTAATAGAATTTATGCAGATTGTTCAGATTGTCATAACCATTTTTAAATCAAACTATTTCTTCTTTAGGAAACATAAGACATGGGCAACATGACAACTCATTTAATTTTGCATTTTCTGTAACCTATTATGCTTTTCAGTTCCTTTTTTTTAATTAGTCGGTTCTGGTGATGTAATGGTTACCATACTAGTCCCCTACACCCAAGATCGCGGGTTCGAACCCGGCCAGCACCGATGGAGATGGATTTTTCGGGCGTAAAAATCCTAAGTATGGCTTCCTTCGGAAGGGAAGTAAAGCCGTGGGTCCCGTGTCGTACATTTACGGCACGAAAAAGAACCTCAAGCCTGAAAGAGAGGCCTCTGAGCAAAATTTGTCGGCCGTTTCACGCCCTGAGTTGAATGGGACGCTGATGACCTGAGATGTTAAAGAGCGTCCTTAAATAAATAAATAAATAAATAAATAAATAAATAAATAAATCAATAATAATAATAATAATAATAATAATAATAATCCTTTTTTATTTTATTTTAATATTTTTGTGCATATGCTGAATATATTCCTTTCCTTTGTCTATGTCATGAGCAGAATACTTTGAAATTTCATTCTCTTTGTATTATACTCATTTTTTCTCACACAGTGTAAAGATGAATTGGATGTTTCAATAACTATTTTGTTGCAAATATTTATTGTGAATAATTCAATTTAATTCTCTATTCCTGTAATCTTTCTCTATTTATATGCTATAAATTGTAGCATATTTAATGTTATATGCTACAATATAAGATTTTACACTAAAAAACTACAAATCAGATTGTTTTCAAGTCTTTAAAAATCACTGATTACAAAATTAATAACCAACTTCATAAGCAAAACAGTAAATAGTATTTCCTTGCCAAATACTAAGCTGACTGCTTATTTTTGTTTGGAACTAACATGAATGATTTGTCAGTTTGCCATGCACAGCCATGGCAAAATGTGACCACTTGCCATGCTGCAAGCTGAAATAATACTTAAAATGCAGAAGTATTATTATGTAGGTGATTTTTAAGAAATGCAGTCAAACTTTATTTTAAAATTAGACCTCTAATTGTAATAGAATTCTAATAGAAAACAGAAATCAGATTACTTTATAAGTAAGAATTGCAAGCCTTAGGTCAGCACCTCTTACCTAGCTTATCCTGAATGCCCTTATTGTATTAGTGACTAATAATTCATTTGACTGAACCAATAGCATTAATAGACAGCAAATTCAAAATACAACATGAAATCATCCCTGTACCACTGTACTCCTACCTTACTTATGGATATATGATGCTAACAGAGAGGGACACAAAGATAGAGTGCAATATGCTAGTATAGAAGAAGATTTGAGTATGATAGATCCAGCACCTGAAAACCTAAACTTTGGTTAGATGTGAATACGGATGGATTGGATTTGAGACTACCAATAGTTATATACACAGAGCATAAGCACTCTGCTCTAGTAAATAAGTTATTAACATAATTTTTTTCTTGCATTTTCTTTTAATGTTCCAAATACAATAAACAGAGTACATAAAGGTACATGTAAATAAATACTCAATAGATAAAAACTTTGATAACAAACACAACTTTCAAAGATGTATTAATGCATATTATTGTTCAAATTATTGGAAAATAAACTAACAAACAGTCTTTAAAACATAAGAATTCTCAGTATTTATTATCACAGTGCATGTAAAAGCATTTGGGCTCCAGACTTTCAACTGCAATACTCTGGTCCACATTCACCAGCAATGATAAAGGCTTATTCCATAATTAATTTTCCACAATAGATACCCTATCCTTTTATTATGTGATATAAGCACAAAAACTAAAAAATGTTTGAAAAAAATAGTTTTTAAAGTTTCTTTAAAATTAAAGCTTTACATTCAATATATTTGAATCTGCAATACTATATGCACTATATAAATAGGGTGAGCAAAGTTCTAGTTGACTGGCTGCTGATTTTGTCATCAGTCTACTGTGTGTCAAGCTGCTTGCCAAAGAAATTAATGGTGCCAGTAAGCAGTGTATGAAATGCAATAAAAATGAGCTTTGCTTACCCAGTACAAGAAATGTAATATCTATGCTGCTGGTCAAACAAAATGAGAATGCAAAAATGTAGTTTAAAAGTCAGAGAGTGTGTAAATGTATATATAGTCATTATTAACTGTATGTAGATTTTATTGCAATCTCTCAGCATAATAAATATATGATTGAAATACTGAACACAATAATTGGTATCACTTATATATAAGTATTATATAAGCAATAATAATTGCCACCTGATTGACTTTGTGCATGTATGGTGTAGAAGCTTATAAATAAAATTCTTGCTGCACCATTTCATCATGTTACTGAATGAACACAATGCATTGCTACAACATGAATGATTTTGCTTTTATTTCACCTATCAACAAGTAGAAGAAATTATTTGTAGGATTAATATGAATTACATACTTATACATGACATTCGTTGAATATGAAAGCTGCAGTTCAGTTTATAACTGTGTAGCTAAAAAGCTGTATGTTTTCATCCCTCTTTGTGCAGAGCTTTTGCATTTTAATGATATTGATCTGCTGACCAAAATGACGTGAGGATTAATAATACCATCAAGACAATAAAAATGTCCTGAGCCAGTAATATACCTTGACCAAATGCTATATGTCCAAACTTCTATTTATATTGAGATTCTTACCAGCCTTTCATTTATGCTTACAAGGGAGAGTTTTCAGTAAGGCATGCTGGATGAGGCTAAAAGCGTGTCTGTGGGCTTATTTGATGTTGAAGAAAATGATGGGGATGCTCCTGCATCCCACATTGCTTCATTTGTGAGCTATTTAATGTTTTATCTTTAACTCACTTTAGCCAATGGAGCCAGGGTCTTCCTCCCTTACAAACTCTTTCCTATCATGCTTACACAGAACCATTAGCTTCCTTTGTTTCATAGGTAGATGGCCTTGAGTTATGTTCAAATTATTAATCTCTTAAAAGCAGTGAAAACTTGAAAGGTAAAAAATACTGAAATTGTATAAAAAGCACATTTACTTATTTTAATAAATTATTAAATATGGAATTTCAGTTCTTAAATAGAAGACAGTAAATCCTGTTAATGTGGTGGAAATTTTGAAAACAGAAGTTTTGAAGAGCTTTAATAACGTGAGGTTAACAGGATCGAATATAAACCATTTGGAGCAATGCTTCTGAAATGAAAATGGGCCTAACAGGATGATAATGAACATGTTAGTATCTGAGAGTGACTCTAAAAATGAAGCAGGGTACAATTCACAGGCAGTAAAATTCACTACCTTCAACAAGTAAATACAAACTGTCATCTTCATAGAAAAAAGTGAGAAATGAAATAACAGGAAGTGTTCTGTTTTGTTTTGTATAAATTCAAGAGTATTAACGAATATGTGAACATTCTTAAATCAAAAGGTCAACATTTTTGCTACTAAACATTTTAAATGCAATGCAAGTTTTGTTCAGAGATTATTATTATAAACAACTACCAAGACAACAAACTCTTTCAATAATAAAATTGAGACATGGTCAATACTTTCAACAGTTTTATGTGCTTAGGGTTGACTCCATGATTATAAACCTATACAATGGGTGATAGGGTTTTCTAAAAAATTCAATGACCCTTTTCAGGCTTCAAAAGCTTTCCTTCAAAACTTCAAATAACATTATTATATAAGCTCAAGGAAAATGATAGCATTTGTGTCAAAGACAGAAATGGAAAATAAAGAATCTTTAATAAATACAGTTGAAATGTTTGGGAAAAAAAAATGAAATAATCAGCATTAAACCTTATGATAACACATGTGTGTTCAACCTGCTTAAGACCAGGTTTAAATACAAAATGACCTTTGGCAGGACCTTTTCAATAATGGTGAAAAGTACATCTAGCCGTTATGCAGTCTAAAGCATATACAATTCAGGTTCAGGTTCATAGTACAGCAGCCGGCACTCTTGATTCCAAGCTGTATTTTTGAATTAAGAATTCACCCCTAACAATTAAGAAGTTCATTCAATATTTGTGTTGATACTTTAGAAAAGTTCACACATAGCCATCTGAAATGCTGGAATGATGAAGTATTTAGTGGCATGCTCACCTTTTAGATTTTGAAAAACACAATTCAAAATAAATTGTTATTGCATCACATATATTTCAATAAGTCATTATAATCAAATTGAGTCTGATCCTATGTTGATGGAGAGAGAGTGAGGGAATTAAACATTGCTGGTTGACTGGTTGTCATACCAACCCAAATACTCTCCAATTGTTTACATTCGGTTCTTTCATGCTAGATCCTGCTATCCTGCAAGCAGCTTAGCTTGGGTACTGCTTTTTCCCCTCTCAGCCAGACATAGCCTGGTTGCCATAGCAACTCTTTCCATTCTCATCACTATCTAAAAAATAAATGGTTAGCAGGACATCACATCAACACTCTTCTGCAGGCCTGGTCTTCTTTTTGGCACAGAAAAGAATGTGTAGAACAGAACTGGATATAATGATATGGGCAATATTCTCAAAGCAGTGAACAAATACAGTTTATCACAAAGTAATTTACAAGGTGTTGTTTTTCAAAAGACTTTCGGAAAAGTGTGCATTGATTACTTCTTAGATCAACAAAGAGAGATATGCCATTAGCATAATGATATTGCAGTGAAAAATAGAGAAATTATGAAGATTTATATATATGTGATCTTTTTTTTTTTTATTGAAACAAGAATTTGGTATTAGAGGTTGCAGTGAACCATTAAATAAGGGGAATAATCAGGAATTGGTTCATTTCATCAGCCAGTATGATTTGGCTCTGAAACGTCATTTTGAAAATTCTTTGGTATTCACAGGATTGTCCAATCTGATTCAAAATGGCTTGATTATGGTTATACCGAATGTCATTATGCAGAAAATTGGAGATTAAATCAAAGATAGTAATTTCACTTCTATTATACTTGATGACAGATCTGATGTTAGTAATAAATCTCAGTTATCATGTATATTGTGTTATAACTTGCAAGACAAAGTTCGAAAGGATTCATTGGCTTTATTGATATTGGTAACTCTTGCTCAGCATAGGAATGTATGAGATGTAACAAGGATTATGGTGGAATATGGGTGTGAAAAAAAAGCTAGTTGCACAAATCTACAATGAAGCACAAACCATTTTAACATTCTTCAGCAAATGTCAAAGACACTTATTTGCATGCTTTGTTAGCCACAGCATGGCACACAGATTCCTTCAAATCCACATGTTTAATAAAAGAATGGAGAATATTTTTTAGTATATTGAATGGATTGACAACCATTTTTTTCAAAAGTATCTAAAAGAACCAAAACACTTGATGATGAAATACTCAAGAGATTGCAAAGAGTTTAAACAGTACGATGGAATTTTCAGTCTTGTATATTGAGCACAGTTAAAGAGTATCATAATAGTATTATTGCTCTATTTGAGAAAATAGCTGACCCTGGAACCTTTTCTACTGTAGACATAGCTTCCCAACAGCAACCACATAGTATGACTGACCCTGAACTTCGCCTATGAAAATTGGGACCAAGAGGCAGTCATAGCTGCTAAATGCTTTGTGGTATCTCTGAACCTGTTTCAAAAAATTTTTCCCTAGAGTGATATTTTATTTGACATGACATTGCATATTGCACACTGAGAAAGTTAAGAAGTTTTGGGATTTTTTGAAAGCTAAATGTGGTGATTTTGATGTAATTTAGATGCTGATGTTAATGAGTTCAAAAGAAAGAGATTAAGACTTGGTGGTTGTGCATATGTAAAAGTTTTTTTTCCAGTGCCTTTACTGTGAGCTACTGGACATGCTAATCCTGCTAATAAAATCAGATTCAACCTGAAATCTCTCCATTTTCTAGTGCTCATTAATCTGAAGAACTACGTGAGAAATAATATTAATTTTCCAAAAGCTGAACTTCAATCACTTAAAGATTCATATAGTGAATTTTTTACTTTGTTACCTTATGAGAACAACTTACAGCTTATTACCTGTTAGAAGAATTTAGTTTCAAAAATTTCTGTGAACTTTTAGTGTTAGTAAATCAAATGACTTAGACCAGAAAGTAGTTAAACTTTGTGAACTAATTATAAAGTTGCCTGCAAATAGTGCTTGAGCAGAATGAAGTTGTTCAACTTTGAAAAAAGTAAAAGCTTATGCTAGAAACACAATACACCAAGAAAGACTTTCACAAATGGCTCTGCTGTCCACTGAGAAGGAACTTTTATGTGATTCTTCAAAATCAAAAGCTGCTCAACTTCTATGACCAAGTGATCAACAAGTTTGCTACGTAGAAAAGAATAGAACTCTACTATAAATAATAACAAAAGGTAGAAAGTTAAATATGTATCACATATCTTTTATATAATTATTTTTTATACATAAAAATGAACATTACATGTTTATATACTCCTTCCATTCTTCCTTCCTTCTTATTTCTTTTTCGGAGGGGGGCTCAGCAGAACTTATTCTTTGAAAAGTTTCTGCACATGCTGCTGGATGTATTCACTCCAGATGTAAAAGATGACAGTGCTTTTCCTGAATTCATGGCCAGGACAGAGAGATTACAAAATATTTTCTAGTGAGAAAGTTCAAAATGCTCTTTAAGGTAACACATGATTTGTTGAACAATTGGATATTTAAATATTGTACTTACGAAGCTGTTGACAATGGAGTGGCAATATAACTTAAACTTAGGTATTCATTTTTACACTAAAAGTTTCAAAAGTTTCACCTACCATCCAATTTACCACAACAAGTTCAAGAAAATCTTCAAAGAACATGGGATATTGTTAGCCCCAAAGAACAGACACAACATCAAGAATTTATTAGGTTGCACAGTAAAAGACTCCATACCAACAGAACAGAAATCAGGAATTTACGAAATAAAATGTGCAGATTGTGAACAGAGCTACATAGGCAAAACAAAAAGAAATTTGGAAATTCGGAGGAAAGAACATTTTAGGAATATTCAGTTTAAACAGGTGGATAAATCAGCAGTAGCAGCTCACTTTTGGACCAAAAACCATGAAATAAAACTGGAAATTAAACTGCTGAAACATCTTCACAACCCATTGGAGTTATCCAATTAGGAAAAATTTTTCATATTAAAAAATAGAGAAAACCTAATGAATTTCGAGTTTCCTCATATGGATGAACTCAGCAACTTTCTTCTTCAACCAACAGAGGCCACCACAGGAACATTCGGTTGTCTAGCCATCATTTCAAGTAACAACGGTTCAGTGAGCAACTGAAGATGGGAGAGATTCTCCTGAAATGCGTCTTACTTTTACGTAAGTGAGTGGAGTTAAGTGTAAAAACGAATACCTAAGTTTAGGTTAAATTGGATATTTATTTATTCAGCCTTTGCAAACTGGAGAACTTTTTTGGATATAAATTTATAATAGAACATTTTGATGAGAAATGTTAATATATGGTTTTAATATTAAGCTCTTTATCATCAGTTCTGCTCTCCTGTTCTACAAGATATGATAATCTATACTTGGCAGAAAAACAGGTACAATGCAGAAAGAAGAATAAACATGTGATTTAAACAATGCTGCACTGGGAAATAATGGGTATATGTAGATGAATGTGAGGAATCATCCAATATAAAATGCTTGAATTATGAGAAAATGCTGTTTTCTGAACATTTTGTAGTAAACTCATATTATAATGCATGAACACAAAAGGTAAGTTTGCCTTAATTATTATTAATTTAATTGCAAAGGTGTCTATATTTTATGTAACAGTGGCTCTGATCAGAATTGGAGAAGGCAGTCTCCTGCCTCTATGACTCATCTGCAAGCAAGTAGGCAGGCAATAAGCAAGCTGCATAAGCAAGAGCAGCGTTTAATTCAGATGTTTAAAATTGCTGTATTTTCACAAACACTTAATTGTGAAACAAGAAACTACAACCATCTTTTTGTGAGTCCTCATTCACATTTTTAGCATAAACCTTCATGCACTACAGAACCATTCAAAAACATAATTTATCTTATTAGAATTAAAAAGAAACTAATTTTAATCAATCATTTAATATTGCATTTTACTTGTATTATTCACTGAGGCAAAGAAAAACGCTACAGATGGTCTTAAATTGTTTAAAATAAATAAATGAATGAATGAGCAAATGAATGAATATGATAACAACAGTGAAAGTAGTATCTGCTGTATTAGTTCTCCATTATTTTTGTTTAGTACAGTTCATTATTGAAGAATGTAGATCATTGATTTGGTTCATTCTTTCATTGCACTATTACTACTTAAAATAAAATTCAAATCTATTATAAGTAACAACTACTACAATAGAACAGTCAAGCTAAGCATTTCACAAAAGAAATTCAGATTTAATGATAGGCATAATATCATAGAGAACTTACTGCTGTATCAAAACAGATTTAGTTAGATATTAGATATTTGTGTTTAGTACAGTCTGTCCACAGAAACACTCCGTGATTATTAACTGTTATAATTTCACAACAATCTGCATTATAAAATTTATACCCATGCTATTAGTAAGTATGACTGAAAGAATTCCTGGTTTGAATACCACCAAATGTGTAAATGCTGACAGAAACAATAAAATAAATTAATTAAATCTGTTATCTAACACTCTTCATGCTTCACTGACCTTAAAAATATCTGAAACCAGTTCTGGATATTTTTAAGGTTAGTGAAGCATGAAGAGTGTTAGAGGACAGATTTAATTCATGTGAGCTTCACTGTGTTAGTTTCATATGAATTTTTTAAAGTTTTCACAATTTTTAAAAAAATTTATTAAAATAAATGTTTGTAATGGTTGTTACACTATTTGTGGGATAGAAGCAAATTGCGTGAATTCAGCTTGAACTGTACAAATATTTAATAAGTTAATGACAACCCCACAGGAAAGTAGTTGGACTGTTTTGGAATATCATAGGACAAAAATGTAGTGAGAGTTCAGCGTGTCTTCAGTGGACAGTTTCAACATCAGGCACCTTGACAAGTGAAGTGATATAGAGATTTTGTGGAGAAGGAATATGTGATCAAAGAAAGGGCTGTTCAGGGTAAACAACCTGTCAATGCAGAAATTATGGAACGTGTGCAGGAGAGGTTTGTACAGACCTAAGAAGCTAGGTCTGTAGAAGCTAGGCTGTGAATAAAGGCTAGCCTGTATTTAAACATTTTAAATCTACTGTGTCCAAGATCCTACATTTGAGGTTACATACTTACAATCTGCAATTAATGCATACATTGAAACCTGATGACCCTTCAAAATATCTTGCTTTCTATGAGCATTGTCACTGAGTCCATCCCATTAGATAGTTGGAGCTAGTGTGTGGTGAGTAGAAACATTGCCTTGATGTCTGAAGCAAACACATGCTGCTGCACACATTAAGTGTTTGTCAGGTAGATACTAAATTTTTTGAGTTTCTTTTTCTAATGTCATCATTGTATAATTATGACTACCAAGAATAAGACTACTTGTTTATAATAAGGGAGTGTGTTATGGACACTCTATATGTAAGGTATAACATTTCAAATTATGAATAAACTACCTAGAATCTGGCTCATCAGTTCTGTGATAAATTTCTAGAAAGAGATGTAGAATTAGGGCAATGACATGTACTACCTTCCAGTAAAACACAATGCAAACTCTCATTATGATTTATGGTTTTTCCTGAAATCTTTGGACCTGTTGCAAGTTATTCTTTTTACTTTTCAAATTCAATCAACAGATTGGATGTAAAGAGCTGCCAGTGCTGAATGCATGAAGCAGTTTATTAGGAAATAAGAGTTCCCCCGTTCCCAATTTTGTGTTTTGTACATTTTTAAGTGTTTAAAAACATGTTTTTTAAAATTTATTATTGGGGCTTTTGCTAGTGTTACTCGTTTTTTGAAGAAGTATAGAAAAACCTTTTGCATTCAGGTCCAAAAAATGATTCTTATTATTATTGATGTGCACAATTCTGTACTGAAGAATATGAAACACTGAAAACAGAAAATTCAGCCATATTGGTCTCAAATATAGAGGAAGAAGAGCTGCAGTTAATGATGTGTATTGCCACATGGTACATAGGATCTTAAATGGAATGAAAGAAAAAAGAAGGCACTCTGATGGGAGTGGAGCTGCATTGAAAACCCCTCCAAAAAAGGCCAAGTAGAGTTTATTGCTTTGGCTTTAAGAAGAACAATTTATTCTTTCTGTCTCTATAAGACATGTTTTCTTCCTAGTTTAAATGACATATGAGAGTCTTTAAAACTTTGAGAGAAATTTTAAAATTGTTAAAATTTTGTTACATACTAAACAAGCAGGGTTATACATTTTTTATGGAAAGTACTAATGTTGCACACAAAATACTTAAATTTCTTGGAAAAATTCTTTCTACTGGCAGACTTATGACATATTTAGATGAGATCTAAGTTATAGAACTAACATCGGTGAAAATTAAGAATTATGTTGCCAACCAAAATGCATCTTTCAAACTACTGACATTAAAGATTTGTTTGAGACTGTGTCTTAAGTGAGAGTGGAAAACTTGGAAAAGTTCATGTGAGCATGTGAAAAATGCAGAAGAGTTTTAATGAGAAAAAGATGGTTTAGTGGAACAGGTTCTGAACAGATTTTATTCATTTAAACAATTCAGATAAAGAGGAAGAGTAAAAATCAAATAATGAGGAAGAACAGGACTATAGTGATGAAAGAAAATTCCAGGAGTTCTCTCTTTCCCTCCATCATCTCAAAGATTCACAGAGTAGTATCTGCAACACTTCAAGGAAGTTAGGGAGTAAATAGCTTTTTCTCTTTCTAAAATGTTTGTGGCAGGATTTGCCAAACACATCATAGTATATAGAAAACACATCTCATGAAAAGCTTTTTAAAAAATTGTAGCCTATTTGAACAACATAATTCTACATGAATTATAAATTCATATAAATTAAGATACACACTTCAAATTTAATCACAGGACTTGCCTATGATTGAAGTAAACACACTGCACCATTTAAGCCATAACAAACGGGATTTGCAAAAGCAATAATGAACTTGAGAATTACATTGAACTTAGAAGCAATAGAAGGAAGTTACACATCAGTATAATTTCATCTAAGTTCAAGAATTATGAAAAGAATACTGCAGCAAAAATGAATAAGAAATGATGAAGTATATAGTTTAACATCCACAATAAAGGACAAGGAAGCATAGAATGACAAGGAACTGACTACTGCAAATCTCCAGGATTACTGGAACTAGAATGCCAAAACAGAATTTAGAAAATAATATTATTTTGAGCATAATAATGAGCTACAGGTATGTTATACTGGTAAACCAAGAGTTTGCTGAACAGAGCTGGAAAAAAAAACCATCATTATTCTCAAAAACAGCAGAAAGTCCTAAGAGATTAGTAATATTAGTACTAGAATAAGATCATGGTATGTATTTGATATATAAAGGGAATTACAAGGCAGTTTTTCCTTTTCTGCAGATAGGAGAGCTCAACCACATGATTGTGTTTGGAAAGAAATAAAATGGAATTATCAATACCTTTAAACAGTTAAAGCTAAATTGTTAGTTAGCAATGCACAGTAGCTAATAATAAACAAATAGTTCTTGCTTTCATACTAAAGATAGCTCAATTACATTTTTTATACAATATACGAAAAGTCTCCACAACATGCTATACAAAGAACCAATAATACATAAATAGAATGAAAAAATACTCAAGAATGCTGATATTATAATAAATAAAGCCCTTAACATAGCCCACTTAAAGCTACTCACAATTTAAATTATAACTAAATAGGAAAAAGTAAAAGTATATTTATCTGTCTTATGGATTAAAAAATGCTATTAGCAAATATAGCAATAATGCAAAAGAACTTGAGTAAAACATTCAGTTTTAGCATAAAAATAATCAATAACATTTTCTTTTATATATTCCCAAAGTTTTTAAATAGAAATGTACATAAATATGGGAAGGGGGGAATTTTTTTTTAAAAAATTGAAGCCAATTATATGCCTGTTTATAAATGCATTTTCAACATGTTCAATGATATTTAGTGGCCTTCAGCATGCAATCTTAATATAGAAGGAAAGAATTGGTGTGCTTCATCATGCTTATAAAAAAGAAGAAGGAAGGGAACGATGGAAGAACCATAGCCAAGCTTTCTACTACATAATTTTAATTATGTCATGTAAATATGTCTTATGTGTGTGTTATACTATATGGAATGATATCACTGAAAGCAATCTAAAGTATACTTTTGTAAGTATGATAACCCATTATTCACAACACTGCACACCATGCTGGGCTTTGGATTTTTGGTAACTTATCCTTTTCTCTTATCTCAAATTCACTCCCACGGTTCTCTTTCATTTACTTCACTATCCTGAGATCTTTTATATATTTTGTTTTTCCCAACTTTGGCTATATCTAAGTCTTTCTTTTATTGAAAATTATTTTTATGCAATTAACTAATTTCACAAATATCTTTCTTTTATAAACAACATCTTGTGATTCTTGACTACATATTATTAAACAGTTCTGTGCTTTCCTTTGAAACAAAATAATTCTTACAGTTCTTCACTCAGACATTCCACACAGTAAAGCAAATTCTATAATAGCCAGAAAATTTCTACTGCACTTCTAATGCATTTTGCTCAATTATTACCTGTTAGCCTACAGTACAGCAGTTTAAAAATCATATTTTATACATCAATAATAATCTAATCCTACAATACATCTTCAACACCAGAAAATATAAGGAAGATTCAAATAGTAAGTTACACTTGTTACCAGAATCTGGCAAGAGTGCACAAGAGTGATGCATGCACAGAACACTTTCCTTTTTTTCTTTCTTTCTTTTTTTTTTGTACAGTTTAACATCTTCCATAACACTGAATTCATTCATTCAACAATCAAAGTTACCTGTCATTCTCCTTTCAGGGTAAGGAAAAACTCCAGAAATAACCTTACCCAGGCAATTGACCTTATGGGATTCGAGCCCAGGGCCTCTGAATTTGCAGGCAGACATGCTACCCACTTTTGTTTTAGTAGATAGGAGGGCACTGTAGTATGTGTGCGAAATAGTACTTCAACTGGAAATATACATTAAACAAAAGAAGAGTCCAATTTTTCTGGACAAAACTTAATTGGATGATTCATGATGAAACTTTGGCAATGCATGGACCAAATTCTACATCACATCCAGTTATAGTGGAGTGATGCTAGTAGTTTGATGTTCATCAGCAAAGAAGGCCAACAACATCAAGCGCAGCAACATCAAGTGCTGCAGGATAATACAATGATTTGCAGCAATTATAAAGTGACTGTAGAAGATATTGCACAGGAGTTAGATATTTCAATATATAGCTTTTCATTCCATTTCCAAGATCATCTGGATTATTGCAAATTGTATTGCAATGGATACATGATCAAAGAGAAGATTTCTGTTCATCAGGGAATCAAAAAATTATGAAACATTCAGACAAGTGTTTACAGATATTGGGTAATTGTGTGAAACATAATGTGGTATATGTATGTCATATTGTATTGTAATGCCTTGATCAATGAAAGTTTCTTGTCCTTTAATAATCAAAGTGTAAATTACTTTTGAATTCCCCTTACATTTCAATAACTATTATTGCCATTCTCGGTTATTCTTAATGGTTGAGAACAATATCCTTAGTATTTCTTCACCATACTGCAGTTTTAAAGCACTTTCAAGTGTTTATACAAAGAATCATTCATTATCTACAAATTAAAATTCACCAATGTGCTTTTTATAGTTCATCCTTATGTTTGTTTCCTAGAAATGTACTGCCACAATTAATTTTTATATCTCTGATTTGATAAAATTTAGATTTTACATCTGCATATATTTCAATCCTTTACTTAAAAGACACTTTTGACACTATTTATTTTGTGGGCCCAGAATAATATTTCTTTTCTGTAATTCATCACTGTGAATAATCCCAGCACATTTTTTTCCAAAATTTAACAGTGAAAAGTTGGGTAAGGGTATTATTTGCATTAGGGTTGTACCACACTTCTGACACACCAAAATCTGCATTTTTGTGTCATAAGCAAGAACTGTGTGCACAGAGACAAACTGAGTTATAGGTCATTTGTATAATGTCAGCTGAAGTGAAAGCATATGTTTAGGTTTGTTAGTGTAAAATATTGTTACAGGTCATTCACAGTTAAGGAAAAGCTTCATATTGAAAAGACAGAACAAATTGGCAATTGAGCTGCTAACCACGAAAATATGACGTGGTTGAGAGGTGTATTCATGACTGGTGAGAAAATAAAGCTCGCCTTGAGCAGAAAACAGTAACCAACGGGCATTTTGGAAACAAAAATCAAAGTTTCCAGAAGTAGAAAACATATTATATGAGTATGTGACTATACAGAGACAATTTGGATGTGTCATTATGGGTGAAATGTGCAATTGAAAGCTATAGCAATGGAAAAAATGTTAAGTTGCTGACAAAGGTGTATACATTTTCTTTTTGCATAGTATTGGTTGGTTCAGTATCCATTTGCTTATTTATTTGCAATAACATATTAATTTATTATAGTCTTTAATGTTTTCAATATAAGTATTTAATACAGCTGTACAAACATTTTTTTTTTGCTTCCAAATCTCCTTTCCTAAAATCTGGGTACAGGGATTATTCACATAATACTGTACTTATTATTGTATAAATGTACCTATGTGTAAAATTTCATTAAGATATCTAAAAGGTTCCAAGAATCTTCTTGAAAAGGTAAATTCAATTCGTAAATTTGCAAAAATGTGTTGGAATCATAATTAACTTTATAAAGAAGTAACAGATGATAAGAAAAAAATATAAACATAGGGTAGTAAATAAGAAAAGGTTCAGAAGAGAAACAGATAAAATGTAATGAGGTCAAAGGGGATAAGTAATATTTTAGAAAGAAGGTTAAAGCTAAAATGCCCACAGATGGGAATAAGGTAAATATAAGAACAAGAAGATTTTGATTCAAACTGTTTGTGTTAGAGAGCTTGAGCTCATTTTGAACACATTACTACCTTGGCCACACTTCTAGACAAAAATTACCCTTGTATCACTTAAGTGAAACAAATAACTTGCATGGTAAACCAACTTTTGAAATATTAAAATATCCTGCATGAAAAATGCATTGCAGTTACAAGGATCTATTATTATTTCAAATTTTCTGAAATGCTTTTTTATTCCAAAGAATAGTGAAAAAAATTTAACATTTTAGGAATATTGATTATAACAATATATTTTTCCCACCTTTCAGTTACATAGTAAATGTGACTAAAGAGCAGGGTTATATCACAATTTAAGATTATTTTTCAAGGACTAAACTATATAGTACAAAAACTGGCAGTTATCTACACTTGAACCATAGAGAAAAAAAGTCTTTTCCAGCATACTTTTTAAGGGATGATCAATAAGCCTGCCCATTAGGCAAAGGTTAATCAAGTTGCTGGCATTTTTATAGTTAACATTTTTTAATGCATAATAAATACGTTTCAATGCCACTTTTTGGTACCAATGCTGGTGTTTTTCTAAGGCATAACAGAAAATCTGTCATTCCACAGTGCCATTTATGTCTTGAAGGCACTAGTGTTACATAAATTCTACAAAATGTCTTAATATAAATAATATATGAGATAAAAGGAATACAACAGAATTATGGGTGTATGAAAGAAGTTGCGAATCAATGGTAACAATTTTGAGACTTGGGCAAATGTAACTGATTTTTACTCAATTATTCTTTTTGTATATCTATTGATGAAACATTTTTGTATTATAGTACTTCAAAAGCTATTCAATGGCTTAAAAAAGTACCCAGATGTCCTTTGGACTTAGCCTTGCAGATAATTAATGCTCACTACTTGTAGCCTTAATGTATTTCTGAAATATTGGTGCTATGTCATATCACATCACACCTTTCCACTGATGCATGTAGTAGATATCTGCTTTAGTATGAAGCTCTGTGCTCTTTATGATAAAAAGCTAAACTAGGGCGCAACATTAGAATAGTATATTAATATATTAATTATATTAATACACTAATTAATTTATATAATATTCATGTTTTATAATGACCAAAAGTATTCAACAAATGCACCTAATTTCAATATATATGCTCATCAGCTTCCACATTTTTCATTCATCAAAATAGGAAACTAATTACTTACTATCTATAACCAAACATAAAAATTAAAGTATGCAGCTTCATTCTTCCTTCTTTTCTGTTCATAAATCAAAATAAAATCATAAAATCCCCCGCTCATATAATTTTATACAGTTTTACTATATAAAGCTGTGTACGCTACTGCTGAGATTGAAAATGGTCATTTGAGTTAATTAAATTTGGTACAAAACATAAAATCTTGTTTGCCCCCCCCCCAAGTTTTAAAAGGGTGATGTTTTTGATACAATCTTTTAAATCCCCCATTATCTTAGATATGGAACCATCTATCAACAACCTCCACTCTTTCTGATTTGATAGTACTGGATATCTTCCGTATGTGCAGCACATATTTCAACAGATAGGTGTTTTCTGTACATAGAGCATCCTTTTTTTAGATTGTAATATGGCAGGGACATGCACTTAAGCTTTGTAAGCAATGGTTACAGAATAAAATTCATATTAAATAAATATCTAAAACCAATTACTACCTTCAATATATCATGCAATCTGTTTCATTTTCCCTTAGAGTGTTTTGCCTATGTGCGAGCATGCTGCTTTTTAGCCTGTTATCTGACCTGCTGGGCCTTGGTGATTTGCAGGAGGGTAAAACAATAAAATAAACCAACCATATAACAATACACAAACCAATTTAAGAGGCTCATTACTTACCAAATTATCAAATGAGGTGTTAAAACTGCCACACATTTTTCGCATCCTTTTAGGAAATTATTCATCACTTACTGTATTTCATTTTGAGAAATTCGGAAAATTTCCTGATGAATAATTATCTTTGAGTTCTTGTATGGTGTGGGGTTCATCTTGTTCATTGCATTTTTAATTTACCCCAGATATAATAATTCCAGGCTGTTAAATCCAGGAACAAAGGGGACCACAAATCCCTACTAATAACTGTCTTGTGGCAACACATTGTGAATTGCTCTCATACAATTATTTGCAGTGTGAGCAGTGGCAGAGTCCAGTCAATTAATTCTCTGAAAAAAGGGGTTATGGTATTCACATAAGTAACAGAATCAACTATAGGATCAAAACATATTGGTTCTATGATTCTTTCTCCACTGAGTTAACATATATGAATCGTACATAAACACATGCTGTGCCATTGTAAACACATGAGGCATAATAAACTTTATGCATATCGTTGAATTAAGAAATAAACAATAAAACACACACCTGGGAATAGTTGTGCTATGACTATGATATTCAGAAGGTCATGTAAGCAAGCAGGCTTGCTATCCCTCCAGGCTTTGCAAATGATGGGGGCTCGCTCTTAAGAAAAACACAGCAATGTGGGGAAAAGCATCACTGATAGCATAGTATTAAACAAATAATAATCAGTATAACTAACAAACCAACTTGGCAGGCCTATAATAGTACTCAAACTTGTGAACAAATTTTAGGATGGAATCAGAATCAGAAAAAATTTAAGGTAATAGCTGGGACTGAAACCAGATTTTCCATTTGCTGTGCAGATGTTCTTACCATCTGAACTGTGTGTCCTGCCTGATTCTACCTGCAAATTTCCCTCATTTGTGTATAATATATCAAAGGTTTATATAATTATATCTTAGAGACCTTTAAGGTTATCTGGTTGCAGAGATTTTATCCCTCAGAGGCAACTCAAAACCATATAATATAATAGATTCAGATGAAGAAGATTTGTGGCTATGATCAGGCAGGACATGGTAGTTCAGATGGTAAGAGCATTAACATGGCATGCCAAAGATTCATGGTTTGAGTTCTGGTTGTAATCTTAAATTTTTCCTAACTGACTCATATCAAAACTTTAGCCTAAAACACAGCTTGTGTGAAAAAATCATAATTCATAAATTTTAGGTTGACATGTATGTAAGTAATGCACTTCAACTATAGGCAAGATAGCATAACAGTCATGCACTAATCTGGCACAGCACACCAGGTACATCAAACAGTAATCTGCCTAGTAAACATTTGAAAAAATAGCTACACATGAACAAGTGCAGAAGGAATGGTTTTGGTCTTGAGACTTTCTTGCTTTGTTATCTGTTACCTTGATGTCTTTTTTATTATCAAACAGCAATGGCTGCAATTGTTTGTTTGAAGATGAACTGATGATAAACATTTGATGCTAGAAATTACATTTGATTAATGAATTAACATGTTGCAAATAAATTAGGCTATGTGAAAAAAACCACTTCTAAGACTGTAATGACTTTAATGGTGATGGAATAATGACTGCATTAGCCTTTAGGTCTTAAAAAGGATAGATGAAGAGCCCAGACTTACAATGGAGCTGTTACAATGTCAGGGGAGCATCATAATTTGCAAGCACAAAAAAATAAGGTACTTTCAAGCATTATTCATTCATTGTTATGCCCATAGGGTAAATTTAATATTGAGCAATAGTGTACATTACATTAACAGTGTAAAATACCCTTCATGACCTGAACAAGACTGTTCCTATTTTTCTATACTATGAAATGAAACTTATGCTCTAAGACTAGAAAATGCATAAGAGGTTTCTCATCTGTAGCATGTACAAGGTGTAACTTACACAGCAGATTTGTCTATGTAGTTCTAGATCTTAAGGAAGCTCATGGTGCTTTTCAAGCACACAATTGAACATTGAGATAAATGGGATATTGAAAATCACAATGGCATAATGGGTTTCCTCTCTTTTGACTTTAATTTCATGTTATATTTGTTTAGTGCTCTTCTTCTCTAAGTTGATCTGATTTTCACATTTTACAAAGAAAAATATTTGATGTACATTATTACTTGATATGAATCAACAATTTTGAAAGATCCCTAGATAAAATAAAAGGTGATCATGATACTTTTAGGCCAGAAGTAGCAAAAGAAGATGATTCCAGAGAAAATCGTAGCAAAAGGTAGAGAAATGCAAATGTTCCAGGGGAGAAAAAAATGCATATAGAAGACTGCTGAAATTCTGTTTCAATAGTAGCACACTTTCAACCTTACCCCCACTCCTTCCCTTAGCTGAAGATTCCAAGCATTTAATTTAGCAGATTATGTTTTCACATTTTACACATTGCAGTTGTAACTGATGGATATTGAAATGAAATCTTATAAAATTACATTTTTGTTGATAGTTATATATTTACAAAACAATATCTGTTTATTTATTTATGTGTTTACTTTGTGACACAGTATCACTGAAGCTGTTTTCTCTTAGAATAATATGCAATACTATTTAATGGGAAGTGATTTAATGTTATAAACGAAAAATACTGAAAAATTTGAGCTGTTTTCTCTTAGAATAATATGCAATATAATTTAATGGGAAGTGACTTAATGTTATAAACGAAAAATATTGAAAAATCCAAGTCATGGCCAGGATTTGAACCGTGTCTTAATTTTCCATGCTGATGCTCTACCAACTGAGCTACTATGTCTTCCTCCAAGCCAGATACCATGAACCTCTCTCATCCAGTTCTTTACATCTGGAGACCTCCCTAAGGTTTCTCTGCTATATAAGATTCATTTTTTAAGAGGCGACCCATAATGATACGAATATTTTTGACCCAGGGTTCTAGTTTAGCCACCAACTATATAAGGGTTTATATATGAAAATTGTCGTTTTACATAAGTCAGTGTAGGAAATTAGAAGTAAAAAAAGATTTAGATTTGAAAAATTTGGGTCAGAGCCAGGATTCAAACCAAAGATCTCCATCCTTCTGTGCTGATGTTCTAACTAACTGAGCTAGTGTCCTCCTCTAAGCACCGCTTTTATCTGATTCTTTATACTCTAAAGACCGGCCTAAGGTTTCTCTACTATGTGAGATTATATTCACTGATGGTGTGGAAGAATATTTCCATATATAAATTAATGCCTCTATAGTTGGTGGTTAAACTAGAAGCCTGGATCAAAAGTACTCATAGCATTACAAGTTGCTTCTTAAGGAATAAATTTACATAGCAGAGAAACCTTACAGAGGTCTCTGGGGTTTAAAGAATTATATGAGAGATTTATGGTTCTGTGCTTGGAGGACATGGTAGTTCAGTTGGTTAGTGTCAGCATAGAATGAATGAATCAATGAGTAGTGTTTAATGCCCTTTTCAGCTACAGAGGCACCACAGGCGGTGGATACTGATGGTACATGAGATGAAATGATATATTGGGAAAGGATTTATTTTTAAGGGAGGAAACGTTCCAGGCCTAAGTTTAGGGTACCTCCCCAGCGTTTGCCATTTATGAGGACTGAGGAAAATCTGGAAAAAACCTCAGTCAGGGAGGATGGTCCTGGCAGGATTCGAACCCCAGACCTCCTGCTCACAAGTCCGCCCCTTAATGATCTCGGCCACCCGTGGCGGTGTCAGTCAGCATAAAAGGCTGCAAATCCATGGTTTGAATCCCAACTGTGACTTGAATTTTTCAAATTTGTTTTACAACTGTCCTACATATGGCTAGAGTAAAGAACAATTTCTGTACATAACTTAATGTTAGTTTATAAATCAATGTTTGCTTTATTTGTCTATCTTATGGAAACTGCTGTCAATATAATTTATCTACTAATAATGGTTCTTATGTTATATAATGCATCTCAGGCACTTTTCAAGGATAATTTATCTTCTTTGTTTTATTGTGATATTTCCTAGAACTACAATCCCTTGTTTATTGTAACATTTTCTACCACCCTGCCTAAACTCTTAATGGTAGTGCAGCAGTATGCCATATTTTAGAGCAAAGCACATGATGCTTTTAATACTTTCAAAATCTTAAGCTGCCATTCTTTCCTCATGACACCAGTGATCTAATGAAAGAGTTTATTCAACTTTAAAGAAAATTAAGACCAATTTGTATAATTCTCAGACTGAAAATAGACTATCTGCATTGTAATTCTGTCTGCTAACAAGTTATTGCTGTCATCCTTGGAAAAAGAAACCTAATTTTCATGATGAAGTGAATCATTTGCTTGCCAAGAAACCTATGGGAATAGACTCTCATATAAGCATTTAAAGAAATTTCTCCTATGAGATGCATTTTAATATTCCAATGATTTTTGTATATTTACCATTTACAATTAGTGATAAGAGTGTCCAGTTATTTATGAATCTAACTGTAGAGCACAGTGTATCTTAAAACAAGAAATGTGTATATTCTATGATACTTAGCTCTCCCCTTACATAACCAATTGTTATATGATTGTTAAATACTACTATTTATAATTTTGCACCCTAAGTTCAGGTAAATTAATTATAATAATCTGTCAATTATATATTTTTCAAGTATGTTATGAATTAACATTATTTTCCCATTGGCTGTGCCATTAATGTGACAACATTATTCAGAGTTAGCATCATTAATGAGATTGCTTGCAGAATGCAGACTTCAGAAGGTCGTGCACTGGAAAATGGCATACACTGTGCTAAATAAAAGACCGATTATATTTAGCTTAAGTTTAATGCAGCAACAATTCTATGGATCATCATTAGTACTTTTCATTGAATGTTAATCAATTTATAAATGAGCTTTCTGACAAGCTGGTTACAGCAAACCCTACATTAAGAACAGTAGCATCTTCAATATAATAGTGGCATATGCAAACATTACATTCACAAATATTCCCAAATTTGTCGATACAAACTTGATCTGTTCTGCATCTTATTATCTGTTACCTATTGTATGATATAAAAGTGGCATTACCTTATTCACTGGTTCATTATACTGCTTTGGAAGAGGATTACACTCTAGTTATATGATAGATAAAAATGGGGGAGGTGGTGGAAAAATGTATTCTGTTAAATTCTTCTGAAAATAAGATCAATAATATAAACCATTGTTAAATAGTATACTATAAATAGGCATATGTAATACAAAAAAGACAATGTTCAGTTTGATGTACTTGTAACTAATTATTTTAACAAACACTGTTTTTAGAAAAAATAAATTAATTCTTAAGCAAAATATACATACTGCATTTATTAACATAATAGCCTACTCTTTATCCTCAAAATGTGCATGCAAAAATAATGAAGGGGAAATTACATACTTACTACAAAAATACAGGAAGTAAAATGGTGATAAATAATATCAAATAATTAATTTATTAAATAAATATATGCTTAATAATAATAATAATAATAATAATAATAATAATAATAATAATAATAATAATAAATAGAGTATTAATGAACAATAATAAAATATTTTCATCGTAAGTAGAAGGGTCTTAGACAAGTAATTTGAAATAGGGAAAGTAGGGTCACAGATGAAAACTGTTGAAGTTATGGGTTATGGAAATAACTCCAATTTGGTACTGAGATATTCATATGAAAGAAAAATAGCATTAACTTGTATTAGAATGGCTTCACATCTCTTTGATAACCAAAATAAACTGAATGAATTTTTCAATGCCCAATATACTAAATACAAATTAAAATACAGTACCAAGAACTATTTGTATTTATTTGTTAATAACCAATAAACAGCATTCAATAATCTACAAATTTTCAGGATAAACCATGATTGCTTGTCACTGTATTGGTGTGCTAATAGGAATTCAGTTGTTAGAAACAAAGTCACAATTCTACATTTGTTCTAATGTTTCAAGCTTTGTACTATATCTGTCCATTATTTCATGCAACAGTGTGTTTGTTGTGTAACCAAAAGATCTGTGCAAAATAACTCATCAGTAATTGAAATGGAGAATGGTTACAGTTTTTCTGAATATGTTCACATGTAGGTATTTGATTTATGGGGAAGCAAGAAGTTGTGTTGTAAGAGCTGCTGATATTTTTTTCTCCATTGAGAAAGATTCCCTAATGAAAACCATCCACATAATGCATTTCAATTTGTTGATGAACAATACTGGTGCTAGACAAATTCACTGCACTTCAGCTTTCAAATAAAATATCATCAACATGCACTTGAGATTTCAAATAAAATATCATCAACAGAGTTAAAGAGGAGCCTCATTGTATTGCAAATGCAATAGGAGTCACCCAGGTAATACATAGCAAGTTGCGCATAAAGAGCAACTCTATTCCTTTCATCTTCAAAAGGTGCATCCTTAGATTCACGGACTTTGGTCCCTGCTTGCAATTTTTCTATTGGTCTTTGCAGCAACCATCAGATTTTTTTTTACAGTGTTATTCACAGATGAAGCTAAGTTTAACAGAAATGGGCTGGTGTTAAATTCAAGGAATAGCCATGCAAATCAACAAATCACAGGAATATTCTATCAAAGTATGGGCTAGTGTAGTTTCCAATCATATCACCAATCTACATGTTCTTCCTCTACAATTAGATGGCAATATTAATCTGGAATTCTTATGACACATACTGTTTGGCTTCTTTGAAAATATTCTTCTTCATATTCAAAGTGAAATGTGGTATCAGCAAGGTGAAGCTCTTACCCATTCCAGTGTGAATGTGAGAGAGCATTTGGATTAAGTTTTCTTAAACTACTAGTTTGGAAGAGTAAGTTCTTCCAGAGCAAGGGCAGCACAATCTTGGAGTTGAATCCTCTTAATTTTATTTTCTGGGGTCATCTGAAAACTATAGTGTATGAAAGTTCTTTAATTTCAGAGATAGAATAAGTTGGCACACATAGTCACGGTTTGTGACTTTATTTGTAATAGGCCTGAAATCTTTCATACAGTATGAGAATCTTTTCTGCACTATTGTCACTTCTGCATTGATGTTGGAGATTGCCAGTTCCAGCACCTTCTGTAAATATTATGCATTTTCATTTAATTTTCCTTTTAATTAGGACAATATTTTGTTTATCTTTATTTAGGATATTTCAATAAATTGCAGGTTTGTTACCTTTAAAATGAAATGCTCACAACTGAAAGCACATGTTTTTCATTGCATATTGCTTTTTATTACTGTAATTCATAACTACTGGAACGTATAAATTTAAATGTCTATTAAATTATATACACATGATAGCCTGCTATGCTTTTATTTCACCCAACTCTAATACCATGCCTAATGTGAAAATAAAATGATAATATCAATAATAATAACTATATTTTTGCTTTCTTTTCTCTGCTTACATTAGACTACTTCATATTATCCTCTGTGCCATAGGAATCATATTTTTTTTTCATATATCATCCTCTGAGTCCTTCATCTCATTATATTCTAATCCAATTGAAACTATTCGTGACTATTTCCTCTATGATTAGACTTCATGACTAAAGAATCTACATGCAAACTTGCTGATTGTTTGAGTTTCCCCCCCTTTGTCAAAGTAAAAAAGTCAGATGACATCTCTTCCCCATTAAATCAGAGGAAGTGATCTTTGACAGTTTATTTTTGAAATATATAATCATAGTAAAATCAAAGTAAGGTCTCCAAGTCTTATAACCATTTTGTGTTTAGTTATAATTTTTCTTTTTTCAATGGTTTTGCTAAATGGATCTGAAAACTATTAAAAACCACCATGACTAGTTTTCTAAGACCTATAGACAACTTTTAGTCCCTCCTTTATTAGGTCACCTAGCATCCATATTTTTCACGAACTTAAACAACAATACCAGTATGAAAATGGAATTTTGTACAGTATTTCTTTTAAAAATGAATGGTGCTTGATTTTTCTATTTGTCATAACTGCCAGCAATACAATAAAGGGTTCTCTACATCCATTCTTTAATTAACATACTGAAAGTGCCTTCATATGTATAAATATACTTCATGGCATATTGAAAAATGATGTTTGATCTGTATTTGAGAGTACAGAAAATTATTCTGTCATTTATGTGGATTATAAAACAATGAAACTCACTTCGAGTAATTATATGGTAAATTCTAGTTCAATGTCATTAATCTCGCAGGTTCAGTCTAGTCTCTTCATGCTAAAAAAATAGCCAATTCCATACTTGTCTTGAATTCTATATTTGTAATGTTATACTTCTTTTTACTGCTTCTCATTTTTTCATTTGTAACTTTCATATATTACAGAAAAGCAACCATTTCTGAGTTCCTATCATCTTTTAACACTTTTTTTTTTTTTTTTTTGGTTAAACTGAATAATTTAATTGCCCTTTGTGCAATTTGCTTTAATTAATTTTTCTTCTGCACCCTGCAACATCAGATTCCAATTTGGTGTCATCAATTCTCTTCTCCCCTTGCTCCCCACTTACTGCAAAATGACTTGATTTTGACTCAGAAAAGATTATTAATGCATGTTTCACTCTTGTTTGATTCCAAACTGAATTAATATTGATATTGATTTTTAAACTTTGCTATGTAACTATTATTCTGTGCAATGAATGATATAATAATGTAACTTACAACTGGACTTCTCTGAGAGATTGGGCAATTCTAACTGCTTGTTAATCTCTTGATGTAATTGATGCTGAAGGGTAGTGAGGACAACTTTCATCACTGTTTACTGAATGGTTTTGAGTATTCTATTTGTTTCTTGGAATCTTATAAATATAAATATACCTTTTAAGAAGAAAGGAGTACAAAATTGTTTTGTTAATTGGAGAAATTATGCAAGGAAAATAATAATTCTGAAATAAATTCTAAGGTCCTAAAAATCCAGGGGAAACTTATGCAAGTAAACACAATAAGTATTTTAGGGAAATTAAAAAAAAGGGGGAGGGATTTAACCAGTTTAAACAATTATTAAAAGGCAAACAACTTCATTCAGAATATTTTGCACTGAATCTTTTTAATGCATGTGTACTTTTCCTGCACTTTTTATAGGACTAATTCCAAAAATATATGGAGGCATTTATTCACATATTCTTCAAAATGTATTACAGGAAAAAAAACAATAATTTTAAAAAGCTCTTAAAATAAGTTCAAGTTTCTGAAATCATTAATTGAAAGTGGATATTCTTAGATTAGTCCCATTTACTTCTGCTGTAGCATAAATTTTTCCCAAAGTCTGTAAATTTCTAAACTCTTTAACAGCTTATAAGTGTCTACTTTGACCTGGCTCCAAACTATTATCTGAATAGAATAGTATAATTTGCATGTGTGCCAAATGGAAATGGCTTTAAAATGTATCTGTTTAAACACAATTTTTGAGATCATCATATCATAGAGTTGCTTGTTGATCTTTATTAACTATTGAAAAGCTATAGGTCTGAAAGTGCAACAACTAGCATATAAAAGAGATTATGGTCCAGTGATACTACTTGCTTCTATTTATGATCTTGATAATCAAATGTTAAGATATAAGCATACATTTTTTTTCTGTAGAGAGAGAAAAAAAATATATTTCTTCAATATTATATATAAATGATTTATATATTATTATTATTACACTGCCATTTTTCATGTTGATAAACAATGCTCAAACTCCAAAATAACTACTTTGGACACTTCTTAAATTTAGATTATATGCTTAATAAAGAGGAGAATGGCATTCCGGCACAGAAACTTTATTCGAGAGTACAGGTGCACTAATAATTTGCCATTTACAGCATTACTGTGGTCAGTTACATTTGCCCATTTTCTTTCCAATAAGCGTACCAAATATAACATTTAAAATATAACAGTTCAAAACATTGCCCTTTATCACTTGAAAATCCAAAATGTTATGTTGTCAGGGTTAAAAATAATAAGCAAAAATCATGTTTGGGTGAGAATCTAATACTCATCATCTGAGGCAGGACCCATGTCAGTATTGCGGGCCAGCATGTAATTGTCCATATCAATTGAGCGACAATTGTTGATTGCATAACGGAGTCGCTCAGCCATTACTTCCTGACTACTATATGGTGGCAACCGTAGCTGGAAGAAGCAGGTTTGTGCAGTTGGCAATCCATCTGGTGCACGATCTACCTTCATTACCTGCAATATAATTCAAACTTTTATTGTAGACTGAATTGAAAAATATTTACCCTGAAAAGTTTGACAAATGAGCAATCTATTTTTTCAATCTAGTACCATCAACTCTATTGCACAAATATTCCATGCTCATTAGCTATGTTTAGCATGTTACTATTGCAATGAAGAATGTAAATCAAGTTAGAGATGGAATTCATGTAGGTTTTTATATTAACATTAATATAAATGTACAGTGTGTCCAGGAAGTCTGTATAGTCCTATATGGTATACTTTAATTAACAACCAACAATATTTCTAATAATTACAATATTATAATATGATGCTAATCAGAAACTAATAAAGCACAGAGGTATACAGACTTCCTGGACATACTGTAGTTGGGAATGAAAACAATTCCAAGCATAAAATTGCAACTCTAGAACATTAAAAAAAAAAAAAAGTGAAAATAATTTTTTTTTTTTTTTTTTTTTTTTGAGTAGTGTTTAACGCCCGTTTTTACTACTGAGGCACCACAGGCGGTGGACACTGATGATACATGAAACGAAAATGATAAATTGGGAAAGGATTTTTTTTTTTTTTTTTAAGGAAGGAAGCGTTCCAGGCCTAAGTTTAGGTACCTCCCTGGCATTTGCCAGTTATGAAGACTGAGGAAAACCTGGAAAAAACCCCAGTCAGGGAGGACGGTCCTGGCGGGATTCGAACCGCAGACCTCCCGCTCACGAGTCCGTGCCTTAACGACCTCGGCCACCCGTGGCGGTAAAATAAAAAATAATTTATTTAAAAACACACACACACACATATATATATATATATATATATATATATATATTATGCAATTACTGCATTAACAAAAATGAATAAAGAAAAAAAATTCAATGCACTTAAAGATTTTCACTAAAATGTGCTGCTTATTAATTTCATTTAGAAAGTATATTTTTTAAAAATTAAGACCTTGCCATTTTCCCCATATATAGAAACAATTTTATATTTCTTAAATCTCAAACTGTTTTTCATGTTATATGTAACCATAAAATGATGATGACGATAACATTCCCAAATGAGATCCATAAGAGATTCTATAAAGAAAAATTAAAAATATTATAGAGAGAAATTTGATTTGCTTATTCATAAATAATCACAGAGAGAGTGTGGCAAACAGCTCTAGGAAGATAAAACAGGTAACAAAAATAATTCACTTGCTCTGGTTCTTAGATCTTATATATTTCCTTTCTTCTTTTCCAATTCTGAGTCACATTATATCATGCACCACCATAATACCAATACATACCTTTCATTATGTTTATTCACCAGTTCATGCAGAATGTGGAATGGGAGCAAGGTAGGGTATGTTATGGCTGTCACTTAATTTGCTATCACTGCAGATCTATTGCTTATCTGTATGATGAAAATATTGATTCATTACTCATGCTTGTGAAGTGACTTGAGATTTCATGTTAAGAAGATGAGAAAGATTCACTCTGAGGGTTGGGAGATCATTAGAAAAATTCCTGAATGTTGCAATCAGGAAGTTAAGGTTATGTCTTTAAAACTTTCTCTAGGTCAAGCCAGTGCAAAAGCTGCTGTTTTTATTAGTGTTTTTGAAACTACTATAAAGAGAACCAAAAGGAGGTGGAAGAACTGAATGTTAATGATGAAAATAGTATTCCAAACACAGTTTGAAAATATAGGAAAGCAAGACCAATGCATAATTTAGTGAATATTGACAATTTTCAAAATTGTGATTTGCAATATTATATGAGTACATGATTTTTATGTTGTTTTCAGTGGAGGCAAAGTTTACTATAAAAAATGATTTTCAAATTACATTTTAGTTGGAAGAAATAAAATAATAGAAAAACTCTCATTGAATGCCCTTATGTAGGTAGATTGTCAACATATTTACTTGGCGAAGTTAAAATATATGTAACAAAGTGAGCAAAACATTTTCTACATAGACAAGACTTGGATTAATAATATTAGTTTAGTTATTGCTCACTAGGGGATAAGGAATTTCATGTCCAGATAAACACTAATGCAGGAAACAGACTGAAATTAGTTCATGTGGGCAGTGCGAAGGGTTTTTGGAAAATACACTTCTGATTTACAAGGATGGGTCTGCTACACAGGACTAGCATGGTAAAATAAACCAAGAAAACTTTGAAAAGTGATTTTGATAAAAATCAACTCGAAATTTGCTGCTATCCTCAATTGAAGTATCCTATGCAGAAAGAGACATGTTATTTTCAAACTTTACAGGAGAAACAAAAAACTGATTTTTAGTTTCAATATTGAATTTACAATTATATGATTATTTTTCAACATAAGTTAATGCAATTGTTGACTTCCTTATGTGCAAAACTTATACAAAAGTAGTTTTATTAATTACTTAAATAAACTAACTTGAAGTTAAGTACCATTTTTGCATAGTTCAATTTCCTGTCATCAGTTTTACATTAATATAATTATGAGTTAATTGATATCATTGTATGATTCAGTTGAACTACACACTCTTAAAGCTTCACTTACTTTTCATAAATGTATGGAACCAGTTTGGAGAACATTTTGTTCCCATCTTCAGCCATGCTAAAGTTCAAATAATTATGAGTGTTTATTTAAGAAAGAAAATGATCTTCAGAATAGATGTGGCATTATTTACAGTAATTTTACAGTTTTACTAATGCTAGAAATATATAATAAATAAACTTAAAATAGAATCCTTGCTCTACTAACCCACTTAATAATGTGTAAACAGAAAACTTGACACAAAATGTGGTTCATTTTCAGTCCCCATAAGCATATTGACTTTCCCTGCAGATTTCTTCACAGAAGTCATTCACTAAGATAGACATCTAAGCAGGGTTTTTATTTAATGTGTTCAGAAGCTATTGACAGTGAAGCAAATGAAATATTACAAAATGAATGTCTCTGAATGTTGACAGGAACTTCACTCACAGGGTTTGCTTTTAATTAGGGAACCACTGTTCCCATCTTCAGTTGTTGGAATCAGTGAAGTTCATGTCAACATTCCACTTGGAACAGTCTTTATGTTGTCCATCTTTTTCTTTTCTACTGGTATCTTGCCAATGTAAGCTTTGGTGTTGGATTATCAGTACCACTCCTCACTTGCGTCCCCAAGGTGAAAGTGCTGTGGAGTCCATCATTGAACTTTGAAACCATAACTTTTTCTTTAATTTTAGAAGTACATTTGAACTCACTGTATGCCAATATTTGAAATTTCATAGCAATGCAATCTTCAGTCACACTTCTCATCAATTTTCCTTTTCAGAACAACTTGTACTTTCATATTAACAAAACTTTCACGTTTTCTCTGGATTTCTTAATACAATTCCATTTCCATTTCTGGATCAGATTTTCTATTCCCTGTTGGAATTTCTTCATCAGATAACATTATTAACAGTTAAATAAATAGTACTTATGAAAGATGTAGATAATGGAGTGTACCATATCCTACAATAAAGTATTTAACATGTATACACTAACTCCACTTACACAACACTAGAACCGGTTTTGAGGGCAATTGCACCTATCATCAGCTGTTGACCCACTACTGGATTTGGTGGCTAGATCTCAAGATGCTTTTGTGGCAGACTCTGATGGTTTGAGGTCCTCCTAATTAGAGGAGTTAGTGTGAACATGTTTAATACATCATTGTTGGAAATTATTAACAGTTTAAACTTTAACTGTAATTAGCCTAGTTATACAATATTACTATAACTTCTTTGAAGACCAACAATGAATATTAAGCTGCTTAAAACCAATTACTTACACTCAACAATATAGTTATGAAAAAACAGAATGTTTAACATAACAATTTTTAGTAGTACCAGCAATATAAACTGAGCAAAATAACTTATGTTTATATTACTTAAATGTAAAATTGGAACTTAACACAGTGAAGCCAATCATATTAATGGATATCATTGTATGATTCAGTTGAACTACACACTCTTAAAGCTTCACTTACTTTTCATAAATGTATGGAACCAGTTTCGAGAACATTTTGTTCCCATCTTCAGCCATGCTAAGGTTGAACCTTAGCATGGCTGAAGATGGGAACAAAATGTTCTCGAAACTGGTTCCATACATTTATGAAAAGTAAGTGAAGAGTGTGTAGTTCAACTGAATCATACAATGATATCCATTAATATGTTTATATTACTTATTCTTTCTCCACTGTTTCATATTTTCTGAATCCTATATCTTCCTGAAGAGAGTACTGTAATTTTTTAAACAGTTTATGCACAACATCCATATATAATACATCCATTGTAGTAACTGATTTCTGCATTGCCTACTTCAACTGTGGTCTTAGATAATGATCATATCATAGTGTACAAAGTATTCTGTAAAATACTCTATGATGGAATGGTTGCATAAAAAACAGGTTCCTGTGATAATGCTTTTCACAAATCAGAGCTTAATAAATCTATTAAAATTAAAAAAAAAAAAAAAAACTAAAGAGATTGATTAAAGTGGATGCATTTTTAGATCACACAATAATTTGCCTGCTTCCATATATGTGTGATCTGAGTTCCATTGAACTAGAATGGACTAAATAAATAAAGAACAATTAGAAAGTGGAATGTAATAGCAAATTTATCCCTCCAATAATTACCAGACATTACCCTCCATGGCATTTCACTTGTGATAAAAACTGATTGGCAGGGTTTCTATAAACTTGTAGAAAAACTTAAAAATGAATCCTGAAAGAAGGGTGACATTATGGAAAATGTGCTTGATAGCAATGTGATATCATAAGAAGTAGACAGGAATGATTATTCTTTTCCCTCCTCTTCTTTCTTCTTTTGGTGAAAGCAAGTCTTTAAGCTCTGAGAAGTTGGTCACATCACTCATTTGAGGTGAATGCATATTCACCAATGGAGATATTTCTCACTTCATGAATTGAAACTGCCTCAGAACATTAAACACTTCACTATTTTCCCAAAATTCTGCACATAAAACAAGGTTGCAAACATCCATATGTGCAGCAATGATTGACGTAGAACTCCATGCTGATAAATTCTAGATTTTAGAAAATATTCTTCAATGTTTTAAATCATCTTATTTACATTCAAGAAAAAATTTACACACCACTGCATTTCAGTGCATTGCATGAACTATGTACATTACATCAAGCATTTGTTCAGAAAGAACTTTCAGAATGTTTACTACTTTCTTTATCAGAAATGAAAAGTGAGATGTCATCATGTTTGATCCATTTCTGCCCAATCAGATTCATGGCAATGGTTAACCATTTGATTTTGTTAGTTTATCTGTTAACAAATATGATGTAGGGGATTTACTGCACATTTTCATCATTCCAGTGATCAAATGAAGAATTCACATTCTAATAATCACCGAAGCGCATGCGCAAGCACACACACACTAATAATCTTCTTGAAAGATACTAAGAACTTATTTGTTGAAAATTATAGAAAAGAAAAAGAAAGCTAAAATATTACTGATGCAGTTAGACAGAGAGTCTCTATTGCTAGGCATGTAAACATATGATAACATTCAAATGCTCTCGTTATATTTATAATACGACTGTTCTAGTGTGGGCAGTGTGGAATACCCCTTTTCATGTATGTTATAGATTTCTGTTCCATTGATTTTAAAGAATTTTCTGAATGCTGGTGCCATCTCTTAGAATAAACTAAACTAAATGCATATATAGATGGAGGAAGTATTACAAACCTTTAGTACTGCAAATAATTCAATTTTCAAAAAGTGCAACATATATGTTTGTTTGCAGTTATGCTACAATTAGCAATGTCATCAGTCACTTCAGCAATGGATAAATATATTCACTTTCCAATAACTTCATGATGATGTTTTCTGAATAACTTCTCCATAACATGCTTTAAAATGTATTTTTTTCTTTAATTTTTTTTTTTGAATAGTGTTTAATACTGGTTTTTACTACTGAGGCACCATAGGTGTTAGACTTTGATGATATGTGAGATGAAATGATAAATTGGGAAAGGATATTTTTTAAGGAAGAAAATGCAAGTCTAATTTTAGGATGCCTCCCTGGCATTTGCCATTTATGAGAAATGAGGAAAACCTGGAAAAAAACTCCAGTCAGCGAGGATGGTCCTGATGGGAAATGAATCCCAGATCTCTTACTCATGAGTTTGTGCCTTAACGATCTCAGTAACCTGTGGTGGTTTTCTTTAAGTTGACTTACTTGACATTGTATGATTTGTAATGTGCCACACTCTGGTTTCCCAACTTTCAAAAAGAAATTTCAGCATTAATGATTAATTTTATCAAACCAAGAACAAACTGACATGGCTAGATATTTCAATAATGGCTGAAATTAACTTGCTATCTCTTTGATAACTTTGACAGCTGTAGTTTGTTGTTTTGTTGTAGAAGAATGCTATAATAAAAGGTTTTATGATGGTTAATTGCTATTTTGCAGTTTTACATAACAGAATGTGCAGTTAATAGCACACAACCAAAACCAAATCGGTATATGTATTGTAAACCATGACCTGAGACTTTCCTGACAGCAAAAGGAGTGGCGGTCTTCTCAGATTATCAGTAAGGTGAGTTCTGGAAATGCCTCTTTCAAGAGCTTTCATTGCTCTTACCATTAGGAAATGATGTGCTGAGACTGTTGAAATTTACTGGTATTTATTTTGAAAGGGGAAGAGTTTAGTGGAGATTATGTTGTTCGGTGATTGGACAAGATTCTGAATCAGTGGAACTGCTGGCCAAGGGGCCAATCAATATGGAGAGTCTTGTAATTGACTCAAGTTTCATTGTTGGGCTGGAGCAAAATTGTTTGTCCTGATGGCCTCATTACAGTCTGCAGCTTCAGTTTGTCTGCAAGGCTGGTGATGGATAAGATCCATATGCTGGTAGCTTACACATCACTATCTCTGTTAATTTTATTGGATTTTTCTTTAATTTCTATCATTTCATCTTCTCTGATGAATCATTCCCAATATCTTGTGACTTTGCAAATGATAGTGGTATTCAGAAAATTTGGTCTGTGCTCTCACTGAGGCAATGTTCTGCTCAGCCGAATTTCTGCAGGTACATCACTGTTACATTGATGCTTAATTGTTCCGCATGTATGGTAGACTCTTCCACAAGTGCCAAAGGTTTTGAGTCCTAAGTTGCCTTCGACTGGTCTTAGCATTTTCTTTATTTTGGCGGGCAATTTTTTAATGGTTTTGATGCTATGCTTCCCCAGAATTCAGCTGATGATTCTGGGGAAGGGTAGCACCTGTTGTAGGATAGGTTTCTGGTGTACAGATGAAGGGTTTTTGTTGATTCTTCTTTTGCTCCATGTCTGCAGACTGGGAAATTTCATTTCTGTTCTGGCTGTCTCCCGTGATGGAACTGAAATGATTATATAGATGACTTTGTTGGTGCTGGTCTTGTTATATCCATTTTTATTAGCATGGTCTTAAGATGTTGTATTTCTTAGGGCAAATCCTCTGAGTTTGATGCAGCAAATCATTTGCTGTGCCAGCATGGAGATGACTGCATTCTACTGGACTATATTATGATGGCAACTCTTTGCATTTAGGTATAAATTGTGTGTATGGATTTATATATACTTCTGGTGAATGAGGTTGTCCAAGAACAGAATGGCCCCCATCTCTCTATCTCCATAGTGAATTTGATGCTGGAGTGCCAATTAATTGGACTATCCAAGAAACTGTGAAGTGCAGCTCTGCCATGGAATCAAATGAAGAAATTTATCATAACATATCTGTAAAATACTCTTAGCCTGCAGACACAAAGCAAAGAAGAGTCAAGCCTTCAACCCTATTTCGGAACCTATCCAGAATCATTGTCAGAACTATGGAAACATAATATCAAAATTATGTACAAGCTGTCCACCATAGTCTATCATATTCAATGTACATGTGGCAGAGCTACATTGGGCAGAGAGGTGCAATGTTGCAACAAGAATGAAAGCTATATCTGCCTGATCTATTTAGAGAAGGCTGTCCTAGAGGATGATTGCCTTATGAGGGCCACAGACCAAATGTTTTAATACTACCATTGTCAGCAGTCAAGAAAATATTGAGAATGCTTCATAAGAGAAAGCATAGCAATTTATGAAGAATTCAATAACATCAATACAAAAATTGGTATGCATAATAACAGTATATGAACCTTAGCATCATCAAGCATGATGACAAGCCAAAAAAGGCACACTACAGAGAGCCCACCAGGGCATACTATCTAACAGTAAGACCTGCACCAATTATAAGGCTTCTCTGCAGTAGGTCATGCCATTATCTAATAGTAACCCCTACTATTTCAGAACCTCATCCTATTAGAACAACTGAACATCCTCAAAACTCCTACCCATTTGGAGTAAATTAAATAAATAGCAACAAACATGAACCATTTCCAGAACTTATCTGGCTAAATACTCATATTTGTAAAGTTTGGAACTCAGTGGTTTATTCAGTGTCAGCATATTTTAACTTTCAAGTATAGTATGGAAGATACATTTATAAAATATTGTCTTACAAGATCAGTGAGATAATAGATTTTAGTTTTTACAAATGTTTAAACTTTCCCATGTCATGATCTTTAGTGATGCTATTTTATAGATATTTTTGGAATTCTCATTTCCAGACCATTAGGAAACTATTTTATATTTTCCTTTCTAGTAACTGATACAATGGCCAAAACAGCAAGGATAGTTATGTAAAGTTTGACCCTCTGAGGAGTAATCCATTGTCGACAAAGAGAATCACCTCATGCCATAATTGCAATGTGGCTAACAGGTGAATTGCCTTAAGAATGCCTATACATTCAATTGCACTGGCTTTAAAAATATTAACAGTCTGTTTTCCATGCAGATGATTAAGAAAAAGAAAGAGAAGGTTATAATACATCATATTTTACAGTATGTAGCAGAACCTAAAACAGGCATGGAAAAAAAGTTAAATAATAACCCTTTTAAGGCATTTCCTAGATTATAAGAACCTTATTTTGTTAATCAAAAAGATATCTTACAAAAAAAAAAAAAAAAAAAAAAAAAAAAAAAAAAAAAAAAACTCAAAGATCATATTCTTAAAAGATTTTCTGCATCTTCTATAACAGGAAAAGCAAGATAAAGCGAACTTAAAAAAAAGGCTTTGTTACGATATAAAGCAATGTACATGTTTAAAGAATGGATGAGTACATTACATGTTGCAAATGGCAAAGCAGCTAATGTACTTCTATTCTAGCAGCTCCATAGACAGATGACCAAGTTAAGGAAAAAAATTATTAATGATGTTATATTGCACAAACTCATTAGCAATTAAAGGCTACAAACCTGGAACCTTTGTGAGAGATCTGCTAGATTCGCTGGTAGCCTAGATCTTCCAGAAACAAAGCGCATGAAAAGAACTCGTTCTGCATTGGTGAAGCTTTCTAGTATATCCCATAACCACTGCACCAGCAAGTTGTTTTCTTCCAATTCACGATACCTACATTAACATTGCTTGGATTTACACAAGAAGTACATAATCAAACTTAAACAACACAACAATTATTAGATTATCTTGGTTCTGATTTATAATTAAATAATGTGCATGATACTGCATTACAGTTACCATTCATAGCTTCCAATAATTGTTACAAAAAGTTATCTTGAATATATATATATATATAAGGGAATTATTTATTTTATGTAAACTTTTTACCTGAGAAACATCTATAAGTGAAAGTATGTGAAGATTTCCACCAACATCACTATTATATGGATTAACAAGGTCACTCTAATTGGCCCATGCTCTTTCTCCTATAAGTTTTTCCTTTTTCTCTTACTCAACCATATCTTTTAAATCCCAATTTCTGAATTTTATTGCTCTCTCTCTCTCTCTTAGTGTGATTCTGATAAGCACTACAGCATAGGCATTTTCCAATTCTCTTTTCTAATCAAAGTTAAATTGTGAGTAGTTTGCAAAATTTTATGAGTACTTATATTTTAGTGGTTACATCAGTTCAGATTAATGGTAGGCATGGCTGCTTGCCAAGCCATCTTCATTACATAGCATTAACTCATTCTCAGAGTCATGTTCTATTAATGATAAATGCAAAAAAGTTTCATAACTCCAGCCATAATCATCCTCAAGTTTGATATTAATGATAGGCAATTTAAAATTATATTTTTTATGCAAATTTTCATGAATTAAATGTTCTCTTACAAAAGTATTTATTTGTGTGATAAATGCAATTTTTTAAATACATAATTAAAAAGTACATTGTGTCTAGATATGCTCTAAAACAGTTTTAACCTTTGGACGCCTCTAATTTAGATATGTAGACATAGGTATTTTGCCCTGTACTTTTGTGACTGTCATAAGAGAAAACAGTACATATTTCATTACAAAAAGGAGGTTTTAATGGTGCTCTAAGTCTTATTCTATTTAGAAACTCAGAAGCTTTAGCTTGTAGTTAATCATTTTCAAAAGTGAATTTGTACTGAGAATCGGGTCAATCAAGTGAAATATGTCGGTCTTCTCATGCTGGTGAATATCATAGCCACAGGTTTTAACTGAGTAAAAATAATATCTTTTATGTACATTTTGCAACACCAGAGTAGAGCAGATATGTTGTGATTAATGTGAGATACATGGGGAAAAAATAAATAAAATGAATGCAAAATAAAAGAGTAAAAAAACAAAAACAAAACATCAAAGAGACAGTCAGGCATTGAAAACTCACTTGAAAATCAGAAGAAAGTTAAAACAGAGAATGGATCTACAGAAATTTTGTTGAAAGCACATCAACATTTTTACTGTTTTAATAAATCAGCTCTCATGTATTAAACTAACAATGGAACTAATAGGCAGTTTCAAGATTCATATCACTCTATCTTATAAAAATTGGCAGGAAAATAAATAATAACATTAAATCACTGTGAAAAAATAAATAAAATTAAACTTTATTTTTCTAGTTCAGGCTATGAATGTCAAATGTAGAAAGCAAAAGATTCTTTTCTAACTATAAATAATTACTAATAAATATTCAACGAAGCCTGAAAATATTATAACAGGTTGTATGTTGCAATTTGGCAACATGAGGTAAATAGTAATCATAATAGAAAGCATATATTTAATTTATCATGCCACACTACCCATAACTAACTACTAAAGAATTCTATTAACTAAACTTTACTAAAATTAGCTGGATATCAGCAATAATATATATTACATATACAAGTATATTTAACATCATTAATATATTAATTTTTATTGAATTATATCATACAGAGTAAGTTAAATTTTTAAAATTTATATAAGAAGGGTTATCAATTACTGTACAAATCATGTGTATTTTTTTTACCATGAAATTATTGCAAAAATTAGTTACTCTTTTAACATCAAAAAGTGAATATTTTTAAAGCAACACACAAATTTAAAATGAATTAACATACAAAAAAAAAATGTTAACATGTACAGCAATAAAAACATGAAGATAGGACACTTGGGGAGATGCTCTGCTCTCAACATCACAGAATATACTGTTTCAGAAACACTAGAGTGCAAGGAAACAAATGCTTTTTAACCAAAGTCTGGACATATGCTTCTGTTTCACACATGCACACTCAAATATTCATGCATAAGCCATTTTTTTTGTCTGCTAGTACACCTTACCACATGTCAATTAAAATATCCCTATCTTTATAATTAGCTGCACTTAAAATAAATTAAAACTTTTTAACATTTAAGAGAAATTGAGTCGAAATAGTAACATACACACCACTAAAATTGAATTAAATGGAAGACTAGTTTCGGGAGCCATTGCTCCTATCATCAGTTCCTGGTCGACTTTTTAACTCGACTTTTTACTCACCCTTTCTCTTTATAAATCCTTTATATACCTTTTCAGTAATTATATTATGTGGTATACAAATCCTGATCACTCCAGATTAGAAGAGTGGACGTCCTTTGTATTTCCTGACTCCTTATCTTTCTTTCTTTCTTGTTTTTATTTGAGGTTTTTAATAGTTTTATTAAGTTTTATTCCTTCATATTTTAATTTTATCCATCCAGCCATTTTATTTATAGATATATGACACTTTAATGAAACAAGACTGGGTGATATTAATTAAAAACTCAATTAAAAACTAGAATACCCTAATTCATAAGCAAAACAATTTAATATTTTCTTTTTCTTTTTTCTTTAGTTGAGGTAAATTGTAATATTACTAAAATAAACACATGAATAACATTTTGCTTTCATTTCAAATTTCAATCTCAATGCACATTCTTCTATTTCAATGTAATTGTTGTATTAAACATATACCATGTTAAAATATTTATGAGATTAAGAACAAAATTAATGCAAAATATAGATTAACTGCACTAGGATGGATTTAATCATTTTTAAGCTGTAATTTCAAATCAATTCTGTAATTGCACACTTGTGTTTCATATAATGCACTGTATTAATATTTGATAAATGATAAATAAAATTGAATTAATATAACATTAAATAAATGTATTGCAATGCTGCGCAAACTATAAAGTTGCCTCATTTAACATTTAACGGTTAACAGTTTAGATTCCTTAAAAATACACGATACTCACTTATCTACCTTAAATACATATCTCAAACAACTTTTGAAGAATTAGTAGTCTATTCATATTTATACATGTACTTCTCCCAAAATATGGATAGATTAGTTTTAATATACTAACTTTACACTATCTGAATTTAAATATTGTGATAATTTCCTTAATAAGTATATACATATCCTCATTTTGTTACAAATAAAGTCTATATTGTTTAAAGTTAATATGATTAACCTGTTCTATTGCTTCTCCATTAATTGTAATGTTTATGTATAGATTCTCATGCCTATTATTGCAGTAGTAAATGTTTTAGTTTTTTGCAGATTTAGTGCTAAATTATTACTTATTAGAATTTTGTAAATGGTATTTGATTGCTCTACTATAAATATTTTTGTATCCTCGCCATTCCTTGCTTGAAAGAAAACAGAGTTGTGACTTGGTCTTGTAAATCTACTTCATGCATCCCTTTCTGATGCAAAGACTATCTTATCTCTTCCCAAGATTTTTGTTCTTTCCTCCTTCAGAACTCTCCTATGTCTTGGGAGAGCTATTTTTTTTGGAGGAAAGAAAATGAACATCTTTATATTTCACACATAATAGGTTGTTGGCTGACCATATTTTTTACTCTCTGTGATAAAACTGCCAGGCTAAATATCACCCAAAAAGAAAACAATCTCTCTAACTCACAGAAATTGAGGAGTGATGAGATTTCACATACCATGTTTTTCTGCTACTTTCAATGTTAATACAAATGATATCTTTAGTCAAACAACAATATTACATGCTTCTCTAAGGAACAGTACACCACTGCGAGTTCAGCCCATCATTGATTTAAAGGCCTGAAAAGACTCTGGATAACCGTCTGTCATATTGTGGCATAGAGAGGAGCTTCATAATTAAGAATGGAGTTTGATAATTGAGCCGAGAATAAATAATGAGATACATCATAGTTGTAACAGGTTAAAGGTATTTCAGTTACATATACAACAATTACAAACAAGTTTGCAGGGATGAGAATGGGATGGGAACAAGTTCTGCATGTGAACAGTAATCAATTTGAGAAAAGCTTCTTTCCACTAACTACACAATAGTCTCTGAGAAAAAAGTGAGGAAAAATGCGCAACTGCCTAACCACTGCCATGGTATCTATTTGATAAATTCTTGTTTTCATATTTTGTATCTTCACTAATATCATTTCAATATATATGGCTGCATTAGCAGTATTTTTATTATATTTTTCTATCCTCTCAATTAAGGATTAATGAAAAATGGTTGAGTTAGACATATAACTTAGAGCTTATTTTCCTAGGTCCAGCCTCAAAGGGGGTTTAACAGATTTGGTAGAGGTACTGGGCAATATATTTGGTGGATGTACGCCTGGTTTAATTTGACATATATTTGAAAAGGAAGTTTTTGTGAATAAATAATGAACTGGAGTAAACAATTTCTTCTTTTTTCTCTATTTGTTAATTAATTTTTTTCAGTTTTTTTTTTTGCAATATAAACACCTACATCTTTCCTTAGGGTGGAGTTTTATATTTTGAATGTGTGTTCTTGCTTTCTCACTTCTCTCTTTACTCTATCCTTTCTTCTTTCTTTTCTTATTTTTGGCCATTTTCTTTCTTTCTTTTCTCTGTTAGTTCCAGTTGTGCTTAACTAATATTTTTTTTCTTTCTTTTCTTTTTACTTCCATTTTCTTAGGTAACTCTGCATTATATTTTGCCTTAGGATAAAGTAGATATTATGTTTTCATTATACAGTGTGATACTTTTAACATTATTTCATATATAGTTCTATATATGCTCTTTTGTGACAGATATGTGTTATTTTTCATGACATTACTAGCATAATGATTTGATTGATTTAGTTATGGATGCTCTTTAACAGCTCAGGTTATCAGCGTCCCATTCAACTCAGGGCATGAAACGGCTGACAAATTTTGCTCAGAGGCCTCTCCTTCAGGCTTGAGGTTCTTTTTCGTGCCGTAAATGTACGACACGGGACCCACGGCTTTACTTCCCTTCCGAAGGAAGCCATACTTAGGATTTTTACGCCCGGAAAATCCATCGGTGCTGGCCGGGTTCGAACCCGCAATCTTGGGTTTAGGAAGCAAGTATGGTAACCACTACATCACCAGGACCGACTTACTAGCATAAGAATTACATAAGCTAATACATAAGAATTACAATACTGTAATGCAGTAATATATTGAAATATAATAGCAAATATATGTACATATAACAGCACATTTAAGTTATAATTTTATAAATTAATATTCAGAATTTTTAGAAAAAATTTACAAAATTCTGAAATGCCAATAGGCTTAGTTTACAAAGTATCAAGGAAGATTCACCTAGGTACTACTTAAATTTTGACTTGCTAGTATATCACCCATAGCCTTGGCATAGTCAAATGATATATCTACTATAAGATTTTTACACTAATTTTGAATTTTGTGTATGAGTATTTTGTTTCCAACAAAATAAACCTGTTCACTTTTGTATGGTGACCAAGTTAGAACAAAACCTTCACTACAGTTCTGGAGAATGGATGACTTCCATAGTTAAGAAGCATTGGTATTCCGCAAGGCAAAGTTGCTGAAATCTTGCTTGCCAGTATGGTTCTTACAGTAACAAATAATGGTATGTATGATGTTGCTCGGCAAGGGTTGCTATAATAAGCCTGCCAAAGCTAGAATGCAATTTAAAGGAGAAACCTGAAATGTGTGATTATGCAGAAGTAATAGCTAGCAAGAGTCACTGTTATGTGTCTGTTGAAATTAAATTTAAATGTGAAACATGTTGAGATTAAATGTATGATTAAGCAGACTGATATATTCCTGCTGATGTATTAAGTTGATATATGGTGGATAAATATACTCTATTACGATGACTGAATACATGAATTTGGTAATAATAACATTCTTATCTTGTATTCTTATTAACATTTATCAGTGTACATATCTACAGCAACACATTGCAATCCTATAATCCTGCTCACTAGAAATACAACCAAGAAAGAGAAAGAACTGCAGTATGAATGCATTCATTATAAACAAAACCAGAAAAAAATAAAGCTGGCTTATTGTTGCTCTACCGATAGAGCTGGTAGAATTGATAGAGTTAATAAGAGTTAGTAGTATGCATGTTGCATGAAGGTATCCAAATATGTGCATGTATAGTTAGTACATATTTGGTTGTCTAGACATTAATTGTCATTCAATATATTTTACATGATATTATCAGTTATCTTTCTTCTTAATTTCTGTGTCTTAATACTTTGGTGTTAATGTATACTTTGTATGTGTCACGGTGTCTACACATAATGTAATAAAGTTTCAATATGCATATCTTTAAGTAGGGATCCTATTTAGTTTGAAGTTGGTCCTGGTGATCTAGTGGTAGCCACACTTGTCTCATAGAACCAAGATCGAGGGTTCAATCAAGGCCAGGGTCGGTGGATATTTTCAGGCGTAAAAATCCTAAGTATGGCTTTCTTTGGAAGGGAAGTAAAGCCATGGATCCCGTGTTGTAGATTGTAAGGTATGTAAAAGAACCTTAAGCCTGAAAGAAGAGGCCTATGAGCAAAATTTATCAGGCCATTTAACACTGAATTGAACTGAATGCTGATTACCTGAGATGTTAAAGAGTATCCAAAATAAACCAAAATCATATCATTTAGTTTCAAGAATATATCTTGTTATAATTCAAAGTAATATAACTTTGTATTTGCCACCATTATTTATTCTATGTATAAGATGAGTTTCAAGTTTGTAACCATTACTGTACTAATCTGAAATTTGGTGCATATTCTTTGTAATACTTCATGCTATGATATCCTACATAAAAGTTTCCTCACTCTCATTTCATCTTTTATTTGTCATTTTTGTACAGACTTCTATATTTATTCTATTTCTTAAATTGTTATAGTAGATTCTACATTTATTGAAACAATGGCACCAATATTTCCAGGAAACAATGTTTATACCAGGGGTGCTAACAGTACAATAGCCCCCTCAAGTGCTACACTTTTGACATTGTACCTCTGTTGTTGTTAACAACAAATCAATGCAAAGCACAGACTGCCTCTAGTTACTAACCTCTTAATCATGCCATCAAATAGGGCTGGGCCTGTCCTATAGATACTTCTTTTTAAACCTTAACAGGTTTAATCAATGGTTGATTTAAAAACAACTATAGTGGTGTAAGAAAACAATTATTCAATACCATTTTATTTTAATGGTGCAGTGTTGTTTAATATTAATAATGTTATTTGTACAGGCTATTCTCATGTAATTCACAACAATTAATCCTTCAATATTTACACTTACACAATATTAAAAAGGTACAATGAAATTTGTTTTCTTTCTTTTTAATGTATATGACACAAACTTCTTTTTATGTTCCAATCATCATTTAGGCATTTTCAAGATATTCTAACCAATATTATTGAATTTTCTATATGTATTTTCTACATCATTGACAAGGATGTTGGTTGCAATGGCCAGGGGGAATTATGGCATGGGGGTGACTTCATAATTTAGAATGGGGTTTGATAATTGATTTGGGAATAAATAATAAGATACATCATAGTTTTAATGGTCATAAGTTAAAAGTACTATTGCAGTCATGTATACAACAATTACCAATGCTTTATGCAAATGTTTCTCAAAGATGAGAACTGGAGGGGAGTAGGCTCTGTGCATGGACAGTAATCAATTCTAGAAAAGCTTTTTTCTGCTAACTATGCAGTCATCTCTGAGAAGTGAACAAGCAACAATGCAAGAGTCCCTAGCCATTACTGCAGCATCTATTTGATAATTTCTTATTCTCATACTTTGTATCTTTGCTAATGTAATTCCAATATATAAGGCTTCATTGGCAGTAGTGCAACTATCAGTTCATTACATTTATTGTATTTTCCTATCCTCTCAATTAAGAATTAATGAAAAATAGTTGAGTTAGACATATTACTTAGTCAGAGCTATTTCCTCTGTACAGCCTCCATGGGGGTTGCTACAGTATAATTCAAATGGGTTAAAGGAAAATGCATGCTATAACTGATATAATTTGTTACATTAAAATCAAATATAAGCAGTAATCCTCAATGCATAAATATAATAAACTACATTTTGCTCCATTTCACCATATATAGGTATATACCCTACCTTATCATCTCAACTCCCATTTAATATAATATAACCTATTTTCACAATATTTAATTGGTTTCAAACCTTTTTCTTATTTTTTCTTTTCCAAAGAATTTGGCCCTCCTCTGGTAAACACCTCTCCTATCTTAATCTGAATCCTTAGCCTGCATCTCTTTTATCCTATCATTAAAGTCACTAACCATTAAAAATTCTATTAGAGGGCATTTGTGCTTTATTTCCCCCATTTCATTTTTACCCCACAAAAGGGTAGGATTATAAAAGATGGAAATTTAGGATAGATTAAAAGTTATCCCCAAATAAATTTTTCATTCTTGAAGTACTAGCCACCAAATTCCACCTTCTCTACATCTTGTTCTTTAACTCTGCTTTTCATTTCATTACCAATAAAACTACCCAAACCATAAATTATTTTCTTTCTCATTCCTTTTTTACTACAAAATTCAAAACCATTCATTTTCACTTCTCCCTTTTCTCTAACCAAGTCTTTGCCACAGTAATACATGAATTTTATTTAACACCACTCTAATGTAACCTAAAATCTGTCCTCTTCATTATCTCTCACAATTCTGAACACCAAGTCTTAAAATGCTCCCTCCCTCAACTTTTTCCTATTTGAAGCCCATTCAATATATAAAGTCCTGCAACTCCTTTTTACTTCTGAGAACAATGCCTCCTGTTTGTATTGTGCCAATCACAATTGATCAAGTTCTTCTCATTGATTATGATCAGCTCATTTAATTTGAATAATAATGTCCTGCAGGTTCACACTATGCTTCATGTTGGAGCTACGATGACCTCCTCTCTGCCTCATATTCCAGCTTTACTCTCTGGCCAGCTGATGCATCTCATGTGACCGCCTCTTAGAGACCCTTTCCTTGGTGACATTACAGTCTCCAAAATTGATTGACCTTTTCCTCCTTCTCTACTCATGTCTCTGGCACTGCTCATTTGTCCATTGAGAAGTGTTGACCTTTAAATTCTCTGCCCCTACTTCCTTTCCATTTTTGTGAACATATCTTACAACAGGTAAACTCATTTTCTTTTCTTCCACTTTTCTATTATTCTTTTGCTTTGTTTCACTCTCAGAAACCACTCTACTGTTGATCTATGATTCAAAATTACTGATATTCAATCTTCTTCGCTCCAATCTTGCCTTTTTTATTTGTTCCATTACACACTACTCAACTGACAGATCTCTATTAATAAAGATTTGTGTTTCTTTTAAATCCCTAGCTTGACCTAAAACTTATAAAGTCATCTGGGAAGATATGAATTTTATTAGTATCATCCTTGTCTCCCCCCCCTTGCCTTCCAAAACAGAATGCAGCCACAGCTTCCAGACCACTTAATTTAATATCTAATTTTTCTTCTAAAATTTCCTTCATTTCTTGAACAGGCCAAATTCCTTTTCTTTAATCCACTCTAGAGAATTCCAGGTTAAATTTTTGAAACTTCCCCTCCATTTTCTCTGAGGTTAAAATGTTGCACTGCTCTTCTCATTCCTTGAATTTCCTGCTTAGTTTCTTCTTTTATTTCTTTTGTAGCCATATTCATTTTGTTGTTGAACTTTTCTTCCATTCTCTTCATTTTAAAAAAATGTTCTTCTAATTTCTCTCATAATTTTCAACAAGGGCGGATTTCAGCTCAACCCATCCCATAATTAGTAATGTTCCAAATATCATTAGTATAACAAAAATGTTCATTCATTCATTCAATGAAAAACATTTGTAGTAATGCATTCTACTGGCAAAAATAAAACAAATAATGACAATAATCTCTTCTGAGTTTTAATAAGCATAGTAATTTCCAAAAAGAAATAACTCTTAAATTTTTATCTGTAGCTTTAAATACTTTCCTGCTACTAACATTTTCCTAAATTCATCACTTTTAATTTCTGCTGCATTAAAATTGTGCATCAAGATTCAACTATAATGAGACTTCTGTTGAAAATATTCCTATTCAAGAGACCTTTCAAGAGAAAATATCTACTCCTGCAACATATTACCCATTCAACTTTCATATTATCAGGTTTATTTATTCTTTTAGAACTTAAAATAGGAATAATATAATTCATATAACAAATTATTTTTGAAGAAGTTACTCTAATTTGTTATATGATACTATATTTCACTGTGAAAATCCCAAACTATTCAAACTATTCAAATATAATTCATCATCAAGAGGAAGGCAACAGCCTTCAAAACATGTCCAAATAAGTAGGAAAAAAAAATAATGAAATTTGAATAATTTCCTGAATAATAATTTGTTTTATTATAGTATATTTCACTTTAAAAATCCCAGCTATTCAAAACTACTTTAAATATGAAATTCACTTTAAACGTTTAATTTTAAGATAGTAAAAATTTAGGTTTTATGTCTACAAATCTGAATTGTTCTAACCCAACAAATAAATATACTTATTAATTCCATTGTACTTATGAAGCTGTAGACAATGGAGTGATAATATGTTCAAGAAGAATATATTAAATATATTCACACTAACTCCACTTAGTTATAAAACATGTTCCAATGTTGCATAAGTAAGTGCAGTTAGTGTGATCATGTTTAATACATACTCAGATTTGATTTGATTTGATTTTTATTTATGGATGCTCTTTAACATCTCTGTCATCAGCGTCCCATTCAATTCAGGGCGTGAAATGGCCAACAAATTTTGCTCAGAGGCCTCTTCTTTCAGGCTTGAGGTTCTTTTTCTTGCTGTAAATGTATGACATGGGACCCACGGCTTTACTTCCATTCCGAAGGAAGCCTTACTTAGGATTTTTATGCCTGAAAAAATCCATCGATCCTAGCCGGGTTTGAACCTGCGATCTTGAGTTAAGAAGGCAAGTATGGTTACTACTACACCACCAGGACCAACTGACATTCTTAGAGGAATTGTACTTATATCCATAAATTAACACACAAGTAGCTCTTCAAACTTTCACATTTTCAACTGTGAAGGTGCCATTTTGAAAAGTCCAAAGGTAGAATAGGATGGCTCAAGCTACACTTATTTTATTTTATTGTTGAATTATTTCCCAAAGAGATAACTATGAATTGGTAAAAAATAATAATCAATTTCCTGTCATACTCACCTGACAACTCGACGTAGGAGCTGTATAGAGATGTGTGGGAGGCCACAGACAAGCTGTTCTAAATGCTGTGCTGTCACCAGTGACAGAAGAGGCACAGGAATGATCCATGCCATACCTTCTCTCACAGCAGCAATCTGCACACAAAAACATGTCATCATTTATATCATCATAATATACTGATGATGTATTTCTTACTTGCCCAAATGCATACACATGTGTATAAGACGTTCACCTTGCCCTGCAGGGCTGTAAGTAGGCAACTTACAGATGATGAGAAATTCAGGTAGGTACCTTGAAATACATACACAATGACTCACCATTTCAACCTAGGTGATTTTGCTAAGCAGTACAACAGTTAGCATGCTAGCTTACCAGTGAGTATCAGGAGTTTTGAGTTACTGCACCAACATGCAAAGACTTTCATCTCTATATGCTTTTGGGAATGATGCTCAAACTTTCTCTATGTCTAAATGTATGTCATGAAACACTCTATATGTCTATACAAGCCTTTATCTATTCATACTCAGTGCAGCATGTTTTCCAATAGAAAGTATCTGTATTTGCTGCTGATATATGATGAGACTTGACAGAATACAACAGGAGCACAGCACCTGTATCAACAGAGATTTCTGCAGATTTTAAAAATCATATGTATATGTGCATTGCAGACTGCCTTCAAATATCAGAAGCTGAACACATGATATCTCATATACAAACAGATAGTTCTAGCTGCAACCAGGTAATGATGGAGCATGTGCTTGACTATATCATTCATTATTCCCATAATAGTACCAGGGAAATTCACAGACATTTCAATATCAGCTAATGTTCTGCATACAGAATACTTCATAAGCTAAGTTATATCCTTTTCACATGCAACTACATCAGCATGTTTATCATTTCACATTAACTTTACCTTAGCCATATGAAAATGTTTAGGGCATAAAAATCCTGAGTATAGCTTCCTTTGGAAGGGAGGTAAAGCTGTTGGTTCTGTGTCATAAATTTACAGCATACAAAAGAACCTCAAGCCAGAAAGAAGAGGCCTCTGAGCAAAATTTACCGCCCATTGAATTTAATGGGATGCTAATGATCAAAGATTTTAAAGGGTGCCCTTAAATAAAATAAACTTAACCTAACATAAGAAAAAGAGCTCATTTTATTCTGTAAAACATAACATTAATAGTTATTTAGTTTGTAGTTTAATTGAAATTTACAGTATATAATTAAGGTTTGTTGCATTTAAAGTTTCATTTTTCTGTGATTAACTAACAGCTTCTATGTAATTATATTATATGCAGGATTGAACACCTAGAATATGAATATGAAAGTGATCCATCCTCAAGGTTCAGGCACTAAGTATCTTAATGTTAGTTTGTAACTGCTGAGTTTGGTTTAAATTCCCAGCTGGTAATAATTTGCTTAGTTGAAGTTTTACCAGAATTTTTCCTCACCCTGAAAAGATGGATGCCATGTAACTTTAGTTATTAATGAACTGCAGATGCATTTGTGCCCACGTTTCATTTTTGCTTCATCAATTTAACTGTTTAGTATGCAATGGTTTCACTAAGTTCATCCTCCATAAAAATAAAATATAAATAAATAGTTACATGTATGAAAACCAAAAGAAGATAAAAATTGAAGAGGGGAATAAATGATAAAATATACAATAAGATGTTATCAATTAGAGATTTACAATACTTGGAGTTCCTTTTAAGTAACCACCACAGCTGAAATGTCAGTAGAATTCATAGCAAATAAGCACCACTTTCTTTAAAAATGATCACACAGAAAGCACAAAAATAGTGAGCTCAATCTTAGCCTCAGTGCCTTTTTGTAAACACATATTTACCTGCAGATCCATTTCATGTAATCGAAAGTGAACAGCCTGCTCAACATACTGCAAGCGATTATGGAATGTTAGAGGTATGCTTCTACCACCCGCCACAATGGGAACCAGCTGGTTTGTACAACTAGTACCCTCAAAACATTCCAAAGGGATTACCTGAAACAAGAACACACATCTGTTTCAAATGCATGAATGAATGCTTTATTTCTGCATAATTCCCTTACATTAACTTTTACAAATTGTACAACTGTTCATGGAGTGCTTGTTATTTTAGAATCTTATATAATTAACACCCTGGTTTGTTTAAAATATAAATACAATAATTTACAACAATGTGCAAAAAGAATTCCTTATATATATAACTTAAAATGCACAAAGGGGTGCCACAATTAGAGAGAAACACATAAAGACACTATAAAACACTGTTCAAGGCACTGTAAGACAATGTGGAACACTATTAAGGTCACTGTAGAACACTGCAGAAGTTACTATATTTTGAGCCAGGGTGGGCTCTTGATCGCATGCATAGCTGGAGACCTCCACAGTCTCTCGAACTCAAACCCCTTTTCTAGACTTTGATATCCAGTTGGTTAACAAAAACTTCTTAACGTCAGTGCACATTAAACCGAGCAATTTGCAGCAATATTTACATTTCGACAGTTGCCACCCTTCCCATATTAAAAAAGCTATTCCTTTTTCCTTATCACTTTGGGGACACCGCATCTGCAACAATCTTAAGTCACTAGATGACTATATCACCAAGTTAATTGACAAATTGACTGATTGCGGTTATCCTAGTGCCATGGTTCAGTCAAGAGTTTTGTCTTTCCGCCAACATCATACGACTCAGATCTCAAAATAAACTGATAACAATCACTTAAATGTAAATTGGAAGATTCAGTTGAACTACACACTCATACTGATAACAATCAGTTGAATTTTACAGTCATCTATTTCCCCAGTCTAGAACGTCTTAAGCCCCATCCTAAAGGAATGTTTCAGTATTCTTAAGCAGAACCCTACTACATCAGCACTGTTTCACAAACCACCACGCCAAAGTTTCAGGTCCCTACATAACCTAAAAACCATTCTCTGCACGAAACTTAATTCCACATTTCTTTCTCAACCTACACCTGGGTCTTATCCCTGCAACAGAACAAAATGAAAAACTTGTGCCTTAATAACGCCTAGTACACCCTTCTTCAGTCCCATAGTTAAGTCAGAATTCAAAATTCATATTTTTGCTAATTGTGCCTCCTCCAACATGATATACACGTTAAACATTGGTTTAACCTCCACTGCAGTTTCTCTTATAATGAACAATCACAGACGCTCTTTCAAAACCTGTTCTTCTTTGCCGGTGGCCCAACATGCCAACCTTCACCATTCTGTTTTCAATACTTGTTTTGCTTTAATACTCATAGATGCCATACTTACTACTTCTCCTACCAGTACTCTCAGAGACAGAGAGATGGCAGCGATTGTTCTTCACAAGGCATGCACCCCTCCGGGCTTAAACATCTCTCTTTAATGGGGGAGAAAAAAAAATCCCATCTGCATCATTTTCATTTTTTTTAAGTTGATTTCTCTGGCTGCCGACTCAGCAGGCTGTAAGGAAGGCACACAAGCCGTGTGATATGCTAAACTTAGTCCTTGTTCTCCAGCTACACAATCAAGAGCCCATCCTGGCTCAAAATATAGTAACTTCTGCAGTGTTCAACAGGGATCTAAATAGTGCTCCACATTGTCTTACAGTGCCTCGAACAGTGTTTTATAGTGTCTTTGTGTGTTTCTTTCTCTAATTGTGGCACCCCTTTGTGCATTTTAAGTTGTGTCATGTCTCCTAAAGAGAGCTTTTTACATTCCTTTTAAAAGGGAATATATATATGCACATACACACACACACAGGCATTCAATTTAATAATGATATAACTCTATAAGAGATAGTACACTGGAGATATAGGAAGTGTAAATATAACACAAGTGAAAGTGTAAAAACAATAAAAGTGAGAATTTTAGAGAAAATAAAATTGAGAAGTGTAACCCAAGGAAAAATGTAGGAGAGTAAACAAAATAAAAGGATGGGAGTGTAAATACAATATAGGCTTAGAAGTGTAAAATACTATTAAGAAAGAAGGATACACAATGTCTAGGAATACATACAAATGGAATTATAAAATAATGTGCCATTGTCTAAATAAAACAATGTACCAGATTGTATGGAAATAATATCTATGGCTTTAAAGAGGATGTAAAAGCATGTAGAATTACTCCTATGGTAATGGAAAATGCAGGGAGGAGAGGAGGAGGAGGAGGAGGAGGAGGAGGAGGATTTGATTTATTTATGGACGCTCTTTAACAGCTCAGGTCATCAGCGTTGAAGGAGGAGGAGGAGGAGAAGGAGAAGGAGAAGAAGGAGAAGAAGAAGAAGAAGAAGAAGAAGAAGAAGAAAAATATGGTGCATATGCATGTGTGTGTTTGTGTAAACTAAAATGAAAAATTAAATAACTCCCAAAGAACAACAACTAGAATAATATAAATAAAACAGTAAAACAGTCACACAAATATACATATATAACTATATCAAGCATCATACAAATAAAATAGCTAAACACATTTGTTGTAGTTACATAAACACTATATTTTATACTCTTACCCTTTATCAGGTAGAAGAAAGAGGATTGAAAGCTGGCAGGCAAAAATAAATCAAATATATAGGTCTGGCATGGATTGATAAAACAAGCCAAACTTATCAGTACATGTTAGATCTGGTATGTTTGGTTTTATTTTCCTAAGTGAACTCCAAGAAGGAAGTTTGACCAAGTGGGAGAGTGAATAGCAAACATACTTCGAAAGTGGATGTTACCAAATCATTTTTCCTTACCGTAAAATGAACATATCTTTATCTGGAAATATCATGACATTCCTATCCAACTACAGCAAATTAATGTCATACTTTTATTGATTTAAATTAATTGATAGTCCAAGTGCACAGGTGGAGCAGATGAAGAGACAGGGGACCAATTCTTCTTGAATGTCCTAATACTGAGAAAGAAGTATATTCAAAAATGCAATGATAAGAAACTATGGAAAATGGACATATTCAAAAAGTAAATTAGTTCAGGAATATACAAAAAAATTCAATGATTTGTTAAATCAATTAATTTAGCAAAATTTCAGCAGGCATTCAATGTAATAACAATATAAATCTATAAGCTGTTTAGCTATTTTAATTGGGGCACTATGCTGGTATTTCTAACAAACTCTACTAGAAAACCTCTTTGTTCTATTTTTATTATATATTTTATAGCATAAATGCAACATTCCAAAATATCTTTCTGAAAACCCTTGGTTAAAATTCTGACTTGGTGTAGCATTTCAAGTTACATGAACTTCATTTTTTGCCTTTGCTAAGTTTCTTAACTCAAAATCTCATTGCTTTGATCAATATTAATCTGAAGGTTTGATTGTTTTATGCTTTTCATACTATCTGAAATACTGTCAAGATACCTGTACCAAAGAAATAGGTATATTGATAAGAGTATAACCCTAATGAGGCAAAATCCAGTTTTAAGTCTGACATGATTGACTTACAATAATGCAATTTGACACATGGTAACTTACCTAGTATTTTTGTCTTGCAAAATAGCATAGTTCTAAGCACAAATGCATGTAGTCCTGTATTGCACTATCAATCAAATCATTCCTCCAAAAACAATAAGATGTGCAACCTTAAAGTGTACTTTTAATCAGCACAAAATTCAAAGAATAGAAGAGTTGCATAAAATAACCATGAATGTAACAGAAAAGCTACATGATAAGCATCCTATATTAAAGTACATTCTGTAGTGTTCCATCAGTTTCTTTTCCCTGATCTGCAAGATATGTTAATGTATGATGGCATAGGCATGGATTTATTACCAAAGCACAATTGTGGAATTTTCATAATGTCCTTGAAACTATGCTTTGAGTTAAAAATGTGAATGTAAATTGTGAGTGGGTGGGTGGGTTTGTAAGGAAGAACAAATTTAATGAAGCAGCAGTCATAAAGATTGTTTGAGAATGCTATGTTTAAATCACTTGGTTTTAACTCACATTACAATAAATAAGTTAAGTATTTAAGAGAATTTTGAATTTATAATATTGAGTGCAAGTAGAGATTGCATATGGTAATATGGTAATGACATACAGGTTAGTTATATAACAAGAATGATTTATATTTCAGAGTGACATGTGTATCCAAATTTCTAGTTGTGATAATCTCATATGGCATTAATAGGTTAATCATATGACTTTTGCAAGATTTTTTGCCAATCTAAAGTTGGCTTATATGTTAGTTTTCAGGAAAAGAACTGATTGGGATCATTTTCTTGTAAGTTCAATGAGAATCAAAGTCTGTAAAAAGGAAATATCTATCAATGATAAATTCTAAACAACATTCCAAAGAGAATCCTAAAATATGTTTAAAGCTGGAATATTATATACTGTGATGCAAATATGGTTGAGTTGTAGAATAGTACTAAAGAGGCATGAGTGAGGGTTTCACCATCTAATTAGAACACACTAGCTAACATGTTTGAAGTGCTGATGCATAGGGAGCATATCATTTATGTACCTCATTTGCATAGCTTGAGTTATGGTATGTGAAACAAGTTTATGCACAGCAGTGAATCCTTTCAATGTAGTGCACGCATTATTTAATTATTTTAAAGGAAAGACTTTATAACTTTCCAATTAACTTTATTTTTAGGAAGACACTTTTTTCATACTGAATGTGTTTAATATCCACCCTCCTGTCCTTTTATTTCTTTCCCTTGTGATAGCAGTATTTAAGATTAGCATTTTTAATACAGCTTGGAATGATCTTGAAATGACCTACAAGGTCTGTTCAAAAATATCTGAACTATGATCAAAATTCTGTGCCATAGAAGTATGTAGCAAAAAGCAGTTGGTCAACCTGATTAGCTCCAACCTTAATGAGACCTCTCCCATTTACCATGCAATGTTATCTTATTTCAGTCGAGTTCCATGCTACTTTCTTTGCAACAGTGTTATGAGTATTGTGCAATTATTGAGACGGCATGTTAAAATGGGCAGGACTAAAACATTATATTTTTCATGACACTTTGTAAATACTTTATTGAGATTAATGTGACAGGCATATAGAGACAATTATTTAAGCCATATTCAGTGTTCTGAATAGTATATAAAGTTTAAAAATAGTAAGTAGTTGATGATCCACATCCCAGATGCCTGATGTCAACTAATAATACTCAAGTGGCCAGAATGATAAGATCATCCTTGAAAATTAACACCTGCTGTTGGAAAAATTGCTGAAGATGTTAATATTTCTGTGGGATTATATCATGAAATCCTTACAAAAAAGTTTGGGGTACATCAACTTTAAGCAAAATTTGTTCCTCAGCGTTTTGACACAAGAAAAGAAAATACTAAGTCAGAATCTGTCAGGAGCTCTTGGATCACATTAATGAAGAAGCAATATTTATGATAAAATAATCACTGGTGATGAAACATGGGTATGTGGTTATAATGTTGAGATGAAAGTCCAACCATCACAATGGTTTGTAAAATCTTCACTAAGACACAAAAAGCTTGCCAGATCAGGGCAAACATCAAAGTGCTTTTGAGAGCTTTCTTTGACATTGAGATTGTTACTCATCATGAATTTCTGCCAGAGCATCAGACTGTGCTTTGCTGGTAAAACTAAGAAAAAAACTAAAACCAAATACAGTGCAGAAAATATACGAAAAAGTCAAAACCTATAAGCAAATAGCTATGGGGAACAAATGTAAAAAAGAACACACTACCAAATTCACCAGCAATAAATGGAATAAAAAATTAGCTTAAAATGCACTAAAAGAGAAACCATTATTATATAAAATGAAAAATCACTCCTTGCTCCACAAACCACAAAGACATATAAGCTGGAGCATATGCTAAACATCAATGATCTGCAAGAACATTCACAAGAGATGAAGATAAGTACAGGGAAATTCTAAGAAGTGCTAACTATTGACATTCAAGTAAAATTGGTGCAATATATAAAGGTGGCCACAATGCAGTAAGCTTAAGCCTTAAAAATGTGATAGTCCCTAAAATTCCAATGCCTAATCTGCAAATGTGCTAAAACTACAATAACAATATGAGAAGAGATGATATAGTAAAAGGTACAGATTTACTATCCTGAAGTTTATTCCCTTGTAGGGAACATAATTTCTCATGCCAGCATGAGAGAACAAAATGCACAAAAATCTTTAGAGTAAATAAGCTACAGGATTGTAACAGGAGCTAAAAGACATGATCTCGCTGCAACATCTATGCATGCACTGCATCCTGGACCTTCTTTACAAAAAGATGGGAGTTATTAAGATTTTGAAAGCTCAAAAGAGCACTCAGGGAATCGGAACAAATTACCAGTCCCTTGGCAGCTGTACATACATATAAAAAACACCTTCATAAAGTGTGTAAAGATAGATGTTGTAGAGTTCAGATCAAAAGTAAAATGGGATTTATTAAAAAAGAAAACACATCTCAAGCCTGTGTCCACTTTTGAACATGGCATAAATAAAATTAAATCTCTCAATAGAAGAGAGAATTGCACTAAAATGCTGAAGAATAACAAAGAGAGTGGTCCAGACTTCAGATAAGATAACAGCCGAAGATGTATGGTGGCCCCTGGTAATAGACACCATGGATAGTACGCTTTCCAGGTGGCAAAATTGCAGGTAATTGGACGTCCAGGGTCCTCCAATACCTGTATACAGGTGGCTTTGAGGTCAGCAACCTAGTAGGGTAGAAGTGGTGAAGTGAGGTAAAAAAAAGGCTCATGTGGGATGCTCAGGCTGATAAGCCAATCGACAATGTATCCACCAAGTAAAATATCTATTCAAAAGCACAGAGGAGGTTCACCCACCACCATGCAAAGGCTGGACGCGGGGCTTGCAGGACAAGCCCGAAAGGTCACAAGGATGCTTCAATGGTTTTTTTAATAGTGTTTAATGCCTCTTTTTACTGCTGAGGCATTACAGGCAGTGGACTGTTGGATATAAGATATGAAATGATAAATTATGAAAGGATTTTTTTAAGAAAGGAAATGTTTCTGGCCTAAGTTTAGGGTACATCCCTGCAATTGCCATTTATGAAAAGTGAGGAAAAAATTGAAAAAAAAAAAAAAAACCTATTGGGACTTTGATCCTGCTAGGAATTGACCCCTAGAACTCCCGCTCACAAGTTCGCGGCCTTAACAACCTCGACCACCCATGGTGGTGCCCTGACGTTGATTCAGGTTAAGGCGATGAAGTACTAAAGGTTCGCCAAATCATGCAGCAAGCAATCATAATTGAGTTTGGACTGGATTATAGAACTGTAGAGATGTAACAGAACTGTGCAATCATCTCCCTGGGATGAGTCATTTAATATGCATAAAAGATATAGAGAACCTTAAACTGGCCTTTCAGTTGCACTATATGCAATGATCAAGACAATTTCCTATCAAATATCAAGCCAAAAAATTTCATTTCATCTGCAAAAGCCGTAGTTGACACTCCAAGGGAAGAGACGGCCCAAATAGCACTGGAGGCATTGTTTCATTAGCCAAGTGCTCTGAGAAGAAAAAAAGGCTGCAAAGTCATTGAAGAACGTTGAAGAATTCCCTGGTGAACGACAATCTAAGATAGAATTGAGTGATGGCAAACAATATTATACTGAGTACCAAGCCCGGAGGTCCTCGTTCTCCTGTATTGATATCAGCCAATTAAACAGAATCCATGCATTAATTAAAAGTCGGGTATTTCCTAAATAAAATGAAAATATGCCGTTCATGAAATGTATGAAGGACTCCGCTTCTCTAACAGGTATCATGGGCTTGCTCAAGATCACAGAAGATGGAGACAGTATGGCACTTTCGTAGATATCTGTCCATAATATGGGTAGAAATATACATAAAATGATTGATGGAAGAGTGGTGCAGATGAAAACCGCATTGGACATTGATTAGAAAATGCTGCAATTCCAGCCATTAATTAAGTTGCCCGTTAATCAATTTCATCAACCAGCAAATGCAACTTGTGAGGGAAAACAAGCAATAATTGGAAGATGCTGGTCCTTTCTAGGTTTTGGTATTGGTGTGATGCTGACCACTTACTAAGCAAACAGAAATGTGCCGTCACTCCAGACACTGAAAATTTGGAGTAAGAAAGCCTTGATGTTTATATGAAGTTAATATTGAGATGGTGATGATGATGATTATTATTATTATTATGATCATCATTATTTTAACTGCATTAAGCAATGGAGGTATGACGTATTTACTTATTTATTTAAATAATGCACTTTTTGTTTATTATGAAAGGTATATAACCTGCAAAGGCTGTAAAGTTATTATTAGTATGTATGTTAATTTGAATAAATACACTCATTCATTCATTCATTCATTCATTCAAGAAAGCCTTGGCCTGCACTGAAAATTGTTGCAACATTGCAATATGTATACCACCTGACTCTGGAGCTCAATGATGAGAAGAAGAAAGTTCATGCTGCAGCTTGCAGGTAGTAAGTGTTGCATTATAATATTCCCAACTATTGGAATCAAAGGAGAAACCCTTAGACTCCATCTGCATCTTTTAGGGTGCGAAACACCAGTGGATAATTAGTGGAGCTCAAAAGCACACGCTTGTGCCAGGAGAATCAACAATAGTTCCATATTTTATGGCTGGTATGTGAGAATAACCAGGATTGCCTGCAAAGCAGTGTAGCTTATTCAGTCAACAGATGAAGGCCTCAAATGGTTAAAAGTGGAAATGAAAGATCTACAAGACACTTTTTGTTGTTCCTCAGTATTCGAAGGAATTTTGCGTACAGCTGTTTACAGCAGTTATATGGTGGTGATGAAATAAGCACCTTGGCATTGTTTCTTCGGTTCACCAAGGAACCATAACGCATCTGGGATAGGAAGACAAACTGGAAAATACCTTTTTCTGCAGCAGAAAGGACAAGTCCCGAGGTGCTCAAGAGAATTAAAAGCACACTCTGAAAACGTGAACATAAGAACAGAAAAGGCTCCAGTTCATCTTGTCAAAGAGGACAGTTCAAAACCATAGGCTTTGCCTTACCAGTAGAAGATTTCATGGAAGATGCCACGGCTATGGAGGTAGTAAACAGCAAATCATAAGTCTGCATACTGTAGTCCATTTCGGCACTCATGCCGCAGCTACAGAATTGTCTACAGGAGCTTGAAGTCATTTCCAGCTTTAGTGAAGGAAAGCTTTTCTTTAACCTGAAGCTCCTGAATAGAACGTTTTTCTCAAAGCTGGGACATTTGCTGGATGTGGCCAGATCAGCACAGTGGCATTAACGCAGACTGGAGCAGATGGACATGCTCTTTCATGTGCTTCTTGGTCACAGATGGCGCAGATGAAGAATGCGCTGTTGATGACAAACAGATATGTCCAAAATGCTGGCATTGATAACACAGTAAAGGGTTATGAATATGAGGCCTAACATCTATCATTTAGTATCCATCCTTGATCCATCTGTTAAATGTGAGGAAAATGGAATGTGTGCATTATCTTGTCATCTTTTTTGCTTGAACGAGATATATGAAGTGATGCTTCATTTAGACAGATATCCTTGAATTTTATGTTGTACATGTCTTTAAGCACAGAAGATAACTCCTCGCTAATGAATTCAAGATTCTATGTTCCTCAACATGGATCTTGTAACTGAGGAGGATTGTGGCTTTCAGCAAATTATTACTTTGGGTGAAACCATTTGTAATCTACCAAAAGAGATCCACTGTACAGATGCATGCAGGATTTAAAAGGGCCAGAATTCATAGGTCATCCTTTCTGAATAATAAAAGGGTTCACTGTAACAAATGACTGACTTTCTTGGTTCTAGTAATGATCAAGTAATGAGGGAATGAAACCATTGTTACTTCCTTAACATCTCCCAGTGTCGAGGCAGAGGAAACCAATTGCTTTCAGGAATTAAATCTGTTGTCTAACACTCTTGCTTTCAGGAAGTTAACAGATCATACAATGGCCCCTTCCTGTGCTTTGGCATTTACTAGAGAATATGTTCCTGTCCTGCAATGATAACCCAGCACTAGGAGTTATGCCCTTACCTGACAACCTTTTACTATGTCACACAGAGGCCATCATCAAACAAAGATCAGGGAAGTTAGCAAAGGTATGAAATAAAAGATGTGTGAAATAAGAAAGGTCAAACAAGTGTGGACCTGAGGGAGCAGCTTTGATGCCTCAGGGTCACTATGCCCCAAACCCAAAAGTGGGCGTCTGAGGGGTTTTTGAAGAGAATTTATGGATCCTGCAATATGATAACATGACAATGCATTCATTATTGCTTTTCTCGATTTTTGTATGAAAAACAAATGACTATTTTTCCCTATTCTCCATACCCTCCTGACAGTATCTGCAGACTTTTGGTAATTTCCAAAGCTGAAACCCACAATGAAAGGATGAAGATTTACTCAATTGAGATGATAAAAGAAAATTTGCATACATAATTTGTGCAATCTTGAAAAATGCATACAGGATTACTTTCGAAAACTCATACATTGGGAGAGGTGTATCAATAAAGGAGAATAATACTTCAAGGGAGACAAAGCTCAGTATGATGCAGGTAAGCCCAAATTATATATAAAAACTTATTTATAAGTTTTCTTAATATTGCATAGATGTTCTCTCTAATAATTAAAAAGTTTGAAAGTAATATTATGTTTAGAGGTTTCATTGTTCTCTGCATTCTCCATACCCTGTTTCCTTATGATGGACAGTATACACAGCATGGCAGCATGGAGGGGTTTATCTTAATTTTAATACCTTAATTTACCATACTGATATATAAAACATATGAAAATGCTAGCTCAAAATTTTTTTTAAAAACAATCACATTCTTCTATAAAATTAAACATATCCTTTGTATTCACTATGCCAAGACATTATGAGCTGTAATACCTCATGGAATGTTGTCTCTGTGACTCCTGACAGGTGTATATCTCGGATACCTCTCAAACTTTGTGCATAAAGAGAATCAGTTTCCTCCAGATCATCTATTGATACAGGTTCTCCAACAAGCAATTTCCAAATAAGAGGAGCTAATGGTACGGCTAATGGCTTCTTTGTTCTAACAGCAACTCCAAATAAGATACCTGCAAAACATAAAAACTAGAATGACCAAAGACATTAAAGATCATCCTTAATAATAATAATAATAATAATAATAATAATGATGATGATGATGATGATGTCATTAGTATCCCATTAAATTCAGGACTTGAAATGGCAAATGAATTTTGGTCAGAGGCTTCTTCTTTCAGGCTTCAGGTTCCTTTACATGCCATAAATATTAAGTCACATACTTTGACTGTGTAACTGAAGCTCATCAAATGGTAAGTTGTTAGAAACAAAGTCACAATTCTACATTTTTCCTAATGTTTCAAGCTTTGTACAATATCTGTCCATCGATTCATGCAACAGTATTTGTTTTGTAACATCAAGAGAGTTTTAACGTGTAGACATGATTTTAATAGTTTTACTTTTAATTCAACAAGAGGTACAAATTTTTTTTTTCATTCTTATTATCTGCAATTTTCTTGTGTTTTCTGTTATTTATCTCAGAGTGATGCTTTATCATCTCCTTGCTCTCTAACTTTGCCTTAAAGCTGTTGCTTACAAAAGATCTGATTGAGTTCTTAAGCATATTGTGTTTGTGTAACCATTGCTATACCAATAATAAGGTGAAACATAGAAATCACCATGATGATTGTTATTTTTATGTGTGCAAAATTACTGGGTACAATAAGAAAAAAAGAAATATTTGAGACGTTTTTACACCACCAGCAAATTGAGTGACAGAAAGCAATTGTTGTTTCCCGATTACATTTGTAGAGATATATTCTAATCCAAAAGAACTTGACAGTTCACCGAAAAAATTTACCCAATCCAAAATAATTGATTTGGTAAGGGATTTAGAACTCACCAAAAATAAAAGGCGAATTATTAGGCTTAAGGCTGAATGAGAAGAACCTGCTGGCTTCTCGAGTTAAATTTTCATGGTAGAGGAATTGTAAAAATCTTTTCCAAATATTATACGAGGTCTCTTCAAAAAGTATCGCGAATTTTGAATTTCCGCGGGCTACATATATTCGATTTTCAATTTTTTGTGGCGTTATGTTGGTATTCATGTCCCTCACTTATGTTCACAAGCTTGGCCATTTTGAATGTTCAGTTAATTGTTGACAGCTATTTTGCTTGGACGTGTTTTGGCTCGTCTTCGATTTTTGCCTATTCCAAAAAATGGAACAAAGAATTGTATCAAATTTTGTGTGAAAAACAAAATTAAGTGAAGCTACCTTGGATCAAAGCAGCGTTTATCGGTGGTACAAAATGTTCTCAGAGGGTCGAGAAGATGTGAACGACGAAGAGCAGACGGACGGACGCCGTCAACAACAGACGAAAACATTGAAGAAATGAAGAAAATAGTATTGGCCAATCGTCGAATCGCCGTTAGAGAAGTTGCTGAGGACCTAAACATATCGATTGGCTTGTGCCATTCGATTGTTACTAATGATTTGGGCATGAGACGGGTCGCCGCAAAATTCGTACGTGCTCAATTTCGACCAAAAACACCATCGCATTAACGTTGCTAAGGAGCTGTTGAACTCTGTCCGCGAAGACCCAAATTTGCTCCAGAGGGTCATAACTGGTAACGAATCATGGGTTTATGGTTATGACGTGGAAACTAAAGCTCAATCATCCCAATGGATGCTGCCACACGAGCCAAGACCGAAAAAGCGCGACAAGTTCGGTAGAATGTGAAGGTTTTGCTTACAGTTTTCTTCGATTCCAAGGGCGTGGTGCATCATGAGTTCTTGCCACGGGGTAGAACGGTCAGTAAGGAATATTACCTGCAAGTTATGCGCAATATTGTGCATCCGCCAGAAACGCCCGGATTTGTAGAAGAACAAAAATTGGCTTTTGTACCATGATAACACCCCTGCTCATACATCGTTGCTTGTGCGCGAATTTTTGGGCAAAAACAACACACTTATGATGCTGCAGCCACCTTACTCCCCAGACCTGGCCCCCTGTGACCTTTTTTTGTTCTCAAAACTGAAGAAGCCCATGAAAGGACGACGCTACGTCACGATTGAGGAGATAAAGACGGCATCGAAGGAGGAGCTCAACAAGATCACAAAAAACGATTTTTTAAAGTGCTTCGAGGATTGGAAAAAACGTTGACACAAGTGTATAATATCTGGTGGGGAATACTTTGAAGGGAACAAAATAGACATTCATGAATAAATAAATACTTTTTGAAAAAACACAAAATTCGCGATACCTTTTGAACAGACCTCGTATACAAGAAGATAAATTGGTACACTGAATAGATGTATGAAATTTTTTAAAATAGGTGGAAGGTGGAAGAAGAGGAATATGAGGCCAACAGTTGGAGGCTTTTTATTGACTTAAAAAAAAAAAAAAAACTCAAGGCAGTTCTACTTCCTAATAGCAATAAGTTAGCATCCATACCACTCACATATCTACTGTCCTATTAGAATCCTGTGGAACATTAAAATTGGTTTTAGAAAAAATTAAATATCATAGCATGAGTGGCAAATATGTAGTGACTTAATTTTTTTTTAATTAGTGTTAATGCTCATTTTTACTACTGAGGCACCACGGGCATTTTAAAAGTTGTTGGTCTACTATTGGGACAGCAAGATCAAGGACAAACATTGGAATATTGTTTACTGGCCTGAAAGAAAGCAGATTAACATCAGGAGACAAAAATATGGTAATACCAATACATCATCAGTGGTACACACAAAAATGGTTTCAACCATGCTAGTGGCTAAGAAAATTAACAGTTGTAGAAGATTAAAGGCTATAAAAAATCAGCATCCTTTCCATTATAAAAGAATGGAAAACATTTATAAAACTATTTATAACCTTTGGCATACAATAAATTCAGGAGAATTTTTAAAAATATATAACATATTTTACCAAAAACCTACTAAAAATGCAACTAAGGATGTAATCCTGCCAGCAAGAAGCTAGGAATTTACCAAATCAAATGTAAGTGTTGTGAGCAAATGTATATAGGCAGAGCAAAAGAGAGTTTAGAAACCAAGAAAAGAGAACATTTTTAGAAACTGAAATATAAACAGATAAATGAATCACTGGTTGCTGCATATTTCTGGACAAAAACTCATAACCTCATAATAGAAGCAAAATTATTGAAGGCTGTATAGAATTCCATGGAGTTAGCAATTTCAAAATCCCACCAATGGACAACTTATGTCAGCACATATAAGAACTAGAAAATGTCTCCAAGTTGTCCATCAACAATGTTAGTCAGTCCACATTGATGATCGGAGCAAGGGCTCTTGAAACATGTTCTGCATAAAAAATTCTAAGTGAAATATAGTGTAACAATATACTAATGGTTTTATTTTGTATAATTGATTTACTTAATGTTTTTTTTTTCTTCAATAGTGTTTAAGGCCTGTTTTAACTACTGAGGCATCACTGACAGTGGACCCTGATGATACGAGGGCCATCCAGAAAGTAAGTCCCAATAGCGCCTGGAGATGGAACCACTTGTCGGATAGGAATGCGCATGTGCAGGAGTAGAGAGGAAGTATGTGGAAATAATGCAGTAAAGTTTCAGCCTTGTGACGGCCGTGGTTACCGCGCTGTGCTAGGAAAAAATGGCTGCTCTGATATTGTCTCCCGCCAACTGCGAGGTTCGTGCAGTCATCCGAGGTTTGCTCGCTCAAAAGCAAAGTCCAGCAGAGTTCCATCGCCAATTGTGTCAAGTGTATGGACACGACATTATGGTAAGACGATGGTGCAGGCAGTTCACTGAAGGACGAACCAATATTCACGACGACGACCGTAGTGGCCGACCGTCCCTGGTGACGGCAGAAGTGTTGGAAAGTGTGCGGCAAGCAATTGAGCAGAACCGGCGCTTCACAATTTCAGAACTCTCTTGTAAATTCCCCAGATGTCTCGCTCCCGTGTGCACGAAATTGTCTCCCGGAAGCTTGACACAATTGGCGATGGATCTCTGCTTTTGAGCGTGCAAACCTCGGATGACTGCACGAACTTCGCAGTTGGCGGGAGACAATATCAGAGCACCCATTTTCTCCTAGCATAGCGCGGTAACCACGGCCGTCACAAGCCTGAAATTTTACTGCATTATTACCACATACTTCCTCTCTATTTCTGTGCATGCGCATTCCTATCCGACTAGCGGTGCCATCTCTAGGCGCGATTGGGACTTACTTTCTGGATGCCGTAATACATGAAATGAAATGATAAACTGGGAAAGGATTTTTTTAAGGTACCAGCCCAGCATTTTCCATTTATGAGCATTTAGGAAAATCTGGAATGAACTTCAGTCAGGGAGGATGGTACCGGTGGCAATTGAACCCCAATCTACTGCTAATGAGTATGTGCCTTAACGACCTTGACCATCCATGGTATTTACTTCATGATTTCCACTGACTTCTAGTAAATTACAAAAAGAACCATTATTGTTGTTGCCATTGTCATCATCATCTATTTACTATTTATGTTATTATTTTCAATTTTATTTTCCTCTAGTCTATTAGTCCTCCTTAATTCTTCCTTCCTTTCATTTTATTAAATTCTTTACAATATTTAATACCAACCATTCATGATCTATGTCGGTCCTGGTGGTGTAGTGGTTACCATACTTGCCTCCTAACCCAAGATCGCGGGTTCAAACCTAGCCAGGACCAGTGGATTTTTTCGGGCATAAAAATCCTAAGTATGGCTTCCTTTGGAAGGGAAGTAAAGCCATGGGTCCCGTGTCATACATTTAAGGCACAAAAAAGAACCTCAAGCCTGAAAGAGAGGCCTCTGAGCAAAATTTGTCGGCCGTTTCACGCCCTGAATTGAATGGGACACTAATGACCTGAGATGTTAAAGAGCATCCATAAATAAATCAATCAATCAAAAAAAAAAAAAAAAAAAATAATCCACCACACATCTGTGCAGTTACTTCTCAACTTTGAAATTAAATATCTATTTTTAATTCCAATGGGTGTACATACACTATAAAAATATATTATAGTAAAAATATAATATTATTTTAATATTAAAAAATTCAAGACAAAATACACATACCAAGAAACTTGAACCATGACAAATGCTGCACAGAACACAGTGTAGGATTAAGCAGATATCTATCCCTGTTGTAGCCTGTATCATTGGTAGCATTTGGTGTTGGGACCAACAAAGGTACAGTGCCATTGATGAGCTCTTGACACATTTCTGTAATGGTGTCATCAAAAACTCCACCAGCATCATCTGCCCCTTCACCAACCAGTTTCACCTGCCAGATACAATTATATTACTGGAGTATAATATTGCAATGGGTATTCAGAAATTATTGCCTAGGCAATGAGCTTACCAAAGGAAATGCATTGATATATTTGGAAGGTATTATGTGAAGGAGAAAACTAGACCTCATGTGAATAAAAATCATTTAGTCCAAGAGATAAAAGGATGTATTTCAGACATATAGTTTGTATGTGTGACAGATTAACACAAAAGAAAAGTTAAATCTATTTTCCATTTACCTCAACCAAATAAAAATGTATTATAATAATAAATCTATTACAACATAAATAAAATAAAATAAAATCTTATTAAACTCTATAGGGTCTTCTGGCTTAGTGAAAACAATTTGAGTATTTTTGTAAAAGCAGTGAGCTTTTTTTAAATACAATACACAGCAATTATCTCTTATACTTCTGTTTTTCAAACCTTTATTTCCAAATTTGCCAGTTTTGTACCATTTGCTAAATGTACACCTTTTCATTTTCCTCTTTTTTTTGCTATGTTTGTCAAGATAAACATAAACCCTTTACAGGCATTTCAAGAACAGTAACCAGGAATAGGGGATGAGACTATCAAATGGCAAGACGGCACTGTTTTCATTGCTATATTCTTTTAATACTAGCTAAGGTATTTATGCTGAAAGTTGTCTCATTCTTAATATCTAAATTCACCATTTTAATTATGATAACTGAGTTTTCCAGGTTGTAAGGCAGTGGTTCAATGGGATTCTTCTCCTTCATCTTCCTAGACATTTTCGTCCATGACTGTGGTAGACAAATTCAGTGGTGTGTTTGCCATAATCTTCTTGAAGATGAAGCAGTGATTGACTTGGAAATGGCAGATTATATATGATAGGGGTGCCTGTAAAACTGAGCTGATTAGTTTGCTTGGTTCAGAGGGTTGGATCTAACCTGGAGCCCCTGCACATGGCCAGCAGAATGTTGGTTGCTGATTGGTTTGCATTGTTTTTTTTTTGATTTGGTATTTTGTAAGGCCAGATACCATGCTGAGTGCAATTTCAGTGTTTTTTTGTTCTTATTAAAGTTGTTTTTAGGCTTGTGAATTTCAATTGACTCCTGGTATAGACAAGGATAATGGGATGTTGAAACTAATTTATCAGTGTCTTGAAAACAGGCACCCCTACAGCATATAATGCTATCGAACGAGTCAGTCGCTGCCTCATCTTCAAGAAGATTATGGCAACCACATCACTAAAGATGTCCACTGCAGTGGTGGATGAAACATCTGGAAAGATGAAGAAGGATGATCCCATTGGACCATGGCCTTACAACCAGAAGACTCGGTTATTATAATTGACACCAGCCATGAAACCCTATGCTCCCAATTTTATGTTAAATAAAAGTCACTAAATAATATTAAATAATATTCATTGCTTTCATTGCCATAATATTTCTATTTTCATTCTATACAGTATTTTTAACACCCTAATGCACCTATAACAGTTATGCTTTCTATACTTTTTATGCAAACACTTCTGTTGGTGAGTGATTGGACTGCCTGCTTTCTACTTTGTTGCTCTAGGCCTGATCCAGAATCAATAAAAATTTGTCAAAACATCTAGGCAAGTTCTTTAGTTTCTCCTGCTGCTCATTATGTCTAATACTCCATTGTCATAACTACAACTGCGCATCATCGCTTTGGCACAAATCTGTTTATTGATTTTATTTATATTAGTATCCAATTGATGAGTACTTGTGCAATGACTGTGAAACAATGGAAAATTATGTTAGTTTTGGGGCATTCAACTGCAATGGCAAATGATATGCAGCATGATAATATATTACTTTTTGCGAAGAATGCTGCAAACTACATGGTGAAAATTTACTACCACCTACAAGATATAGATAGGTACAGTAAGATGGTACATATAACATGATTTGCACGAGCCTGCAGCAAGTTGCCCAGGAGCCATGAAGTCAGTTTACTGAGGTGGACCAGATGATGGAAAATGTAAAGAATATTGTTCCTAAAAGCACCATTTCATGTGACATTGTTCAAGTCCATGGCCCCTTTGCCACCTGCTCCTTTTTTTACAAAACAGGGAACTTTGAATGACCTGCAGTTACTAGTGAGTACTTCAAAACAGTAAAAGTGTTATTGACATTGATGGCAGTAAAGTAGCATATATTAAAAGTGCCAAGAAACTACTTTTAGATCCAGAAATAGAAAGTAAATTACATTTAACAGAAAAGTTTGGTTTTCTTTCAGGTGCAATAAGTTCATTTTGAATTATTTCAAGTTAAGTTAGTTAACAATATTGAAATGATGAAGAAAGTACATGGTTAACAATTAGGATAGTATTTTAGGGAAAACTGGAGAACAAAAATACAAAAGATGAAGTGGGTGCCAAAGAAAAATGTAGGATTCAAAATGTGTTCAATAGCAGATAAAAAAAAAAAAAAATTTCCCTTAGGGAAATGGAGGGCAATTTAGAATTGAAGAATACTCTTTATTTTAATATGCTCCAGTTTCTTCTGTAGAAGTAGAGAGAAGCTTTTCAATGTATAAAGCTATGCTTGCAGATGATAGCCAATCATTAACTTTGATAACCCACATATTCAAATTACTGTACATTGTAACTCAGTACTGAAAACTATAGTAAATGTAAAGACCCAGAGTTAAATTATGTATTCAAAACCTAGTTATATGTTACTTATGGTATTCCAAATCTGTTCCTATATATTACACAAGTGAAAATAAAAAAATTGTCTGCATTCTTGTTTTTACAATTTATTTACACAAAAGTAGGGGTTAAACAATACACCATTTATCTACATAGTCTTCTTCCTTTTTGATGCACTTGGTCCATCAGTCCAAAAGTTTGTGTATTACCTCCAAGAAGAAGGTTTTTGGTTGGTTGAGTGACCATTTATGCACTGCTTCCCTTACTTCTTATGTGTAGAAAATTGACAACTTCATAAGGCATCTTTGAGCGATCAAAGAAATAATAGTAGAGGTGAGATCTGGGCAGTATACAGGGTGTTCCACCACCTTGAAACCAAAATGTTTAATGGTTTCAATAATCTGACTGGCAATATTGGTGCAACAACAACACTTTATTTCAACAATAGGCCTTGGCGTTAAGGTACAAATTGCTAACTTCAGAATGTTGGCCACCAAATCATTGTATCTTGCACTGTTAATTGTACACTCTTTTCCCACGTTGTCTTATAGTATAGGCCCTTAGGTCCCAAAATATGGATAGCATCACCTTTCCCAAGAAAGATTAAGTCTTGAATTTCTTTTTCATTGGGGTCTCAGATGCTTCCGCTCCTTACTCTGGTGTTTGGACTCTGGCTCACAGTGATGAACCCAAATTTCATCCCTGTGACTATTCTGCTTAAAAATTATGTGCCTTTATTGTTGTAGCAGTAAGTAAGTGTTGACAGATCTCAACATGTTTGTGCTTATGCTCTAAGGTAAGCTATCTTGACACTCAGCTCACACCGACTTTATAGAAGCTGAGCTCATCATGGGTGATTTGATAGGCACAACCATGACTAATCTGTACAGAATAAACTACCTCATTGATGGCGACTCACCAGTTCACCAGTATATCTCTTGAGCTTGCTGAATCTTCTTGTCAGTGGTGCAGGTTTGGGAGACTATATTTTATAATAATTACTTATATCTGTATTAAGTATAATACATTTAACATAGATTATAGGGCATTTATTGAGGATTTTTAGGTCATGAATGAATAATTTTAAGTGCATTCTCTGCCAAATTTTAGGTCATTCTTTCCCCATTTGTTACATAACTATTCTTAGATTCAAGTGCTGGCTGGACATTTATGATTACCTCAACTGCAACAGATTTCTGCAAGGGCTGTGCCAAGATAAATAATGCACTAATGCTAAAAATGCTAAGCAATGCCCTTTCACTATCCTTGCTTCAGCTATCAAAATTATGAGTCACCTTACCTCAGGAAATCACTCTGGCCTACTTATGCTAGATAGTTATTACAAAATATCCATTCATATATACGGCTGCTCCAAAGGTTCTGTCAAAATTCATTGACCTGGAGATAAAATCACACAAAAATTGTGATAACATAGGAACAACCAAAGACATTATACTGGCCAGGACTGATGGATTTTTTCAGGTATTCCTAAGTATGGCTTCCTTTGGAAGGGAAGTAAAGCCGTGGGTCCTGTGTCCTAGATTTATGGCATGAAAAAGAACCTCAAGCCTGAAAAAAAGAGGCCTCTGAGCAAAATTTGTTGGCTGTTCATGCCCTGAATTGAATGGGACATTAATGTCCTGAGATGTCCATAAATAAAACAAATAAAAAGAAAACCAAAGTCATTAACAGTTACTTTTTAATATACTACACAGAGTTCTGATTCCCATTATGCTATCAGAAATTTAATTTGACAATGAAAAGTTGTTGCTTAATTGCCTCGCCACCTGCAAGAGAAATAATGCCACATGATAGGAACTCATAGTGCACGGTTTTTCTTTCATTATTTATTTGTAATAAATAGTAATTAATATTGTACTCATTATCATAGTAGATGCTCTAAATGCCTGCTTTCTATTGTGAGATATGTCTGGGTTCTTTTGAAAAGATTTTGAGGCACATGCCATAATTCCTATTTTTGACGTTGTAAACAACTATTCAGATATTTTTTTTTCAGTACCTCCACAGTTTTATTTAAGGTACAGTAGTAATTCTGTAAATATAAAGATGCACCAGCTGAGTGACTTTATACTCTCTGCCAACAGAAATACCAACTTGCTGGGCTAATTGCATTAAAGACTTCCAAGGAGAAGTTTCTAATCAATAGCCTACTTTATCGATCTTCTCCTATATTAAAAACCTGGTTTTTGTTTTCTCAGATTCTTATCAATAAAAATACATTAAGTTTGAACTTTGCTCTCCAATCTGAAAATTGCACTTCCTTATGGACATGCTACTCCTGGAAAAATAGCATAAAACTTCTCTGCTACAGTGCTTTTATGTTTTCTTTTGCACATAACAATCATAAATAAATATTCTTTGTTCTAGCCTATATCTTACTCTCAGCAAACATTACCATACACAAATACATAATAGAAACTTAACATGCATTTCCTACAGAACTGTACATGATTGAGTAAGCTCAAGGGAACTTTAACTTCAGTCTTATTGGGAGCTGCACATCAACTGAACATCAACCAATTTCCTCTAGTGTATACCAATTCCAACTGCATAGCAGAATGAGGGCATGGTGTTTTACTCATCAAAAATAAATTATAACATTCTAATGCTTTTTAGCAAAATATAATTACCTTCCAAGCTCTTGAAGGAAGTCTCAAATCAGCAGGTTTCATTTTTACAACCTGCCGAGCAACCTGAATGAAAATGGGCTTGCAGCGTCTTCCTCTGGTTGCCAGCCTACGGACAGTTACCTGGGGACCATAGTTGCGGCCCTGGACCATAGTGCGACCTATACTTCTCACTAGTGGCAGAGTGTACACTCGTGGTGCCAATAGAGGTCGCAGTTGTGCAGAAGTGAACACTCTCAGTGATGGAGTAAGCCATTCATATTGCTGTTATATAAAAATATCACAATAATACAAATTGTTTCATTGCTTCATAAATTAATTTTCACATATGTAATATAAATGTATATTTGATATGTTATAAAAGCATTATGCAAAAGAGTTTAATTTTAGGTTATATAAAAATTAGAGAGCAAACTAAGAAACATATAATTCAGAAGCTTTTACAGAGCATAATACAAATATATTATGAATGCCATGAGCAAAATATAACTGCTCTTCAACCTGAGGAAGCCAATTTATGTATGACAATTACATATGAAGTTGTCTTTTTTTACATATCTTTTTCTGTATAAGTATCCACATTCATATGTTTACGGAATGTTGGAATCCACACAGTGAAACATTTGTTAATCTAATTTTGATTTAAAGTAAATCACTAAAAATCATGTCATCACATTAAAACTCTCTTGAAGTTTCACAAACACACTTATAAAAGTAATTTTGGGACATGTCTTGTGAGGTATGTCCCAAAATTACTTTTATAAGTGTGTTTGTTAAACTTCAAGAGAGTTTTAATGTGATGACATGATTTTTAGTGATTTACTTTAAATCAAAATAAGATTCACATTCATATTTCTATCCATTTAAACTTAAATTGATACATCAGAGAGATTATTTAATAAACAGGCTGGCAGAGTGTAGCTACATTCCATATTCCATTTCTACTCATTTAAACTTAAACTGATTCATCAGAGAGATTAACATATGTACATATAAGTGGTAAGGCAATCATGTTCCAGATAGAGAAACTGTTCGCAGACTTGTTAGAAAGTTGCAAGAGACAGGATATTTCAATGACAAAAAATGTGTTTGAACTGCCATGTCTTATGTAAGAAAAGTAAGATGAAATGTAGGAATTTCCTATGCAGGTGCCAGTCATGTATTGCTGTTGAGAGGTATCATTTTCAATATCTCTTATAAAAGATCAGTGTTTATTATTATCAGTTTTAAAATACAGCATCATTTTATGCTTTCAATAAAAATATAAAAACCAAATAAAAATACTAGTGTTATGCAAAATGACCATATATTCCTTTTTCTGATTGCGGTGGCTGCACATCCCCAATAAGCAGCTTGTTTGGTAGTCCATAACTCAAATAATCTCACCATTACACATCATATATTAATATAATTGGGAGAAAGATACTAAATTAAATACAGAAATCACAAACAACCAATTATATGCATAAACTCAATTCAAAGTTTGTTCTATATTCATGGTCTTAGGCATAATGCCATTATATTACTGAATAGGGCAATTGCTGATTCAAATCTTGAAAAAGAAACTTTTTTAAAAGTGTTTCACAAAAATGCTTGATTCATTTTGATGTGTCATTTGAGAGCAAATATGGAACTATGAAGTATATTCAATTGCTAATGCAACATTTTTTGGGAATGTCTTAATAATGAAATTTGAAAATAATAGCTTTATCACCTGCTGTAAATAAATTCCTGATAAAAACTTTTCATATGCTGCAATAATGGCTAATGCATTATCATTAATCATTTAAAGTAATGATGATTTTTCTTAACAGCCAAAACCATTCTCAAGCCAATCTTTACCGATAAAGAGTATCAGAATTTCCAATGAATCAAATTAAGCTATAAATTCTATAAGGTTCATTCAATAAGTAATACAACACAATTTTTTTTCTCTTTCATGGTTTGTTTTATTTGAGTTTTAAATACATTAGATTGTTTGTCAATATTCTGGCCATACAGTGCTATTTTTCAATATAATCTCCTTACAAATCCCTGGCTTTGTTTACCTAGATGCCAAAGCTTGTCTACTTCTGTACTACTCTGCATGTTTGTCTCTCAGCCATCTCAATACCCTGGCTATAATGTCATCATTATCAAACTTCTTCCCATGTATCTTTTGGAGAACTGAAGAGATGGAAATCTGAAGGTGCAAAATTAGACTGTAGGGTGAATGAGAAGGGACAGGCCACCAGTTTAATTTTAGTTTTCATTCACTTGGATAGAATTTTTGTGTACAAACAAGAACTACTTACTCTTCATGACCTTGATTTCTATTAAGATAATGCTGAAAAAAAATTGTAGGGATCTGTTTAAAATAAGTTTTGATGGTCTATTATTTGTAAAAATTATAATGAATTACTGATTGAAAAAACTTGCAACATCCATATGTGGGAGAATAGTGAAAAAATATGTCATACACTCACAGGTATCTAATGAAGAATAGGCTTACAGCCTATGCAGATTACCAATATGAGTGGCCAAAGTCATTAAGGCAAGTGAATGGAAGGCCTGGGGTTTGATTCTCACCAGGACTGTTCTCCCTGACTGAGGTTTTTTCTCCAGGTTTTCCTCAGTCTTCATCAATGGAAATGGGCATGCACTCTAAAGTTAGACTTAGAATTTTATGTAGAGAATCAATATGTAAAAGATGTATTCTTAATTAGACAGTGAGTGGATTTAATACTCTTATGCTCCATTTACCATTATACAGAACATGTTTCACAGGCCTTTCCTGCATCATCAGTAGTGTATTGACTGCCAGATTTGTTGTTGGTTCAATGGATTTGGTGTAGCTCTCATGGACATTTTATGAACTTTTGGATTAATTTGTCTTCTGTTGGGATCTCAAAGTTCATAACCTTATCTGAGTATTTTGTATAATATTTTTTCCTCATATTGACTGCCAGATTTGTTGTTGGTTCAATGGATTTGGTGTAGCTCTCATGGACATTTTATGAACTTTTGGATTAATTTGTCTTCTGTTGGGATCTCAAAGTTCATAACCTTATCTGCATATTTTGTATAATATTTTTTCCTCATATTCCCAGGACCAAAGGTCTATCTATGAATTTAAATAATTTGACTTCTATTTCTATACCATGTTTATCTTTCCAAAAAAGATGTATAACTGCTGATTTATCTATTTGATTATCTGATGTTTCTCCAGTGTTCCTTTAGCCTAACTCCAATTCTTCTTTTTGTTTTACCAATATATACTTTGTTGCATTCCAAACAATTGATTTGATATACTCCTGGCTTCTTTTCATCAGACATTTTATCATTATCACCAGAGTTGAGCAAGTTATTTGGGCTGAATTTGTTCACTGGGGACAAAGTAATCCCAAACTCTCAGAGTAATTTCTGGAATTTTTTTGGTGGCCCAAGGATGGTAAGTAAATTGATTGTAAATGGTAGTTGCTTTTTTTGCTGACAATGTTATAACCTGTTTTAACCTCTTTTCTGTTTGAATTTTTTGATTTTCTTGTCTACAATTTCTTGGCCATACCCATTGATTTTTGCTGTTTGTATTATGTGAGTACTATTTACTGTACTCAAACTCATTCATGGGTATGTTAATGAGTTTATGTGCTAAGATGTTGAAAACTGCATTTTGTGTTCTGTGGGAATGAAGCTATTGGCCTTTATGTAATTTTCAGTCTGCATATGCTTTCTGTATATTCCAAGTTTCAAATTATGCCTGTTCTTATTATCTTTAAGTCAAGGAAAGGAATCACGTTGTCTTGTTCTGTTTCAGAAGTGAATTTAATTTCTCTATCTTGTAGGTTTAGCAATTTCAAAGCATCATCCAAGTGTTTCTTATTAACAATCACAAAGATTGTTAGTGTATTAGTATATTACGAAATTTATTTTGAATGTAAAGATGACTTTCTTCTTCTTTACTCACAGTTAAGCACAATTTTTTATCAAGCCATACATTATAGAAAGTTTTATTTCTTATCATCTTGTTGCATATATGTGCATCTAATAGATTAATTTCAAGCTTTTCTTCTCTTTTTGATAAATGAAAAGAAGATTTCAATAATTAATTCACTTTGTTCATTTTAAAATCACTTATCTATACAATAATATATTAGCACATGGCAAATACTCTGAATTCCACTCTTTATAATACAACCAGTTGGCATATTTTGGCCTCAAATAATATTTAAAGCATGCAGTCAGTTTTGTGCTGCAGAAGGCAGATTGTGAAGAGAGTGTAAAGATGGGAGAAGATAGTAAGGAAAGAAAATAAAAGCAGCACTTTCCAGGAGGTCCCAGAAAATTAATTATGGAATACATGCCTCGCCCTTACATCCATATTTGCTCTGCATGAGGAAGGTACACTGATCACAAGAATTAATTAGAAAGTCAAACAGAATTCCAGATTATGTAAAGGATATTTTTGGGATTCTCAGCTAGCTAGTATCCCACTGCCAATAATATGTGCAAATAAATTATAAAATAAATGCCTGTATCATATAACAAATTATTTATGATACTATATTTCACTGTGAAAACAAGTGGAATAAAACTAGTGAAATTTGAGTGACTTCCTCATAAATAATTTATTATATGATACTATATTTCACTGTGAAAACCCCAAACTATTCAACAAGTGGAATAAAACTAGTGAAATTTGAGTGACTTCCTCATAAATAATTTGTTATATGATACTATATTTCACTGTGAGAATTCCAAACTATTCAAATTTAAATGCCTGTATGTTTCAAATAATGGAATATGACCTTTAATGATGATTCATCACTAATGAATATTAATTTCTGTCTTTTAAAAATATTTAAATTTTAAGACATTACTTACTCTAGGCATTTTTTCACCATAAGCTGTAGCACTATCAGAATACTTAAATTTAATACCTAGCCAAAACAAAGAAATGCTATAACTTACCTGTGGGCAAAGGGGTAACAGCCTCCAGCATGCATACAATGTATCTGAAAAACGATAGAGCAACTTCAATCTTGCCTGGATGGCAGGAATGGACATTCCTTGTAGGTGGTCATATTGAGGTGGGATATGCGTTGGCAATCCAAAACGAAGAGGAATTGTAACTCCTGGACTACGTCGTGGCAATGGAGGTGCAGTCCATGTTGCACTGTGACTTCTACCAGTAGAAATCTATAAAGAATTAGCAAAATGTAATTTCAAATCTAGCTTAACTCATCATTTTCTGTTACATATTTTCCATACTAACATATAGGTGAATAGTAAAATAGTAGGAGAAATTAGCCAGAATTTCTCCTACTGAATGATTCTGTGAGTTATAACAATTGTAATTATGTCATTTGGTGTATTTTTTTTAATAGTGTAGGAAATCTGCACCTGATGCAAACATGAACATATTAAAATCACTAGTCACATAAGTCTATCCACAGTTTCAGATATTTCGAATACATATTACAGGCAGATATGAATTCTGGTGTTTTGCACAATGTGTAGAAAGTTAACAGAAAGCCAACTGTTGCCAAGACCAAGTGTGCTTGTATGAAATGCATTTGTAAAAGCACTGACTTCAAATACTCATGGGAAATAATGTACTCTTTCCCTTTGCCTAAAAGATCTGTACAATAAATTAGTGCTCTGTTTGTGTTAATATTATATATTAACACAATATATAAAGGTAATACAAATTTAAATTCAGTTTAATACAGCTACCATGGCTACTATATCAGGCAAATGAAAATATTGAAACATATATTTTATCATTTAGATAAAAGAGTCATTTTATGGATAGTAATGCAGCATTTTTCTTATACATAAAAATATGAACAGTAAGAGAAGTACTAATCATGATAAGGATAAAATCATTTTATTATCAATTACTGAAGAAATGCTATGAAATGAAGTCATTGATTAATACATAATAAAACCAGTAGAAAGAACAATCTAGTGGTGTAAATGGCAGAGCCAGAGAGATCTGATCTGCACTGAAATGTGCTCAACTTTGGCAAAACATTACTATGCAATAATTTTTTTCTGTTTAAGAAACAGGATACACACTCCCAAAAACATTTTCTGGCTATGCATTTCAGCCTAATCACATTCTACACATAAGAGGTGTGCTGTTCTTAATCTATTTTTAATGCTTATGCCTTAATTAGTCACAATAGAGACAAGATGGTCATTTTTTCAACTCTGTTATCATCACATCCTCTTCTGTTAGGATACAGATTTCTTCATACAATTCTTTGAACACTAATGAATGCAGAAAGGTGCAAAAAAGTACACTCAACCTGATAAATTTTCTAGCTGATATCCATTATGAATTTAAGTAACATAGATGGTGCTTAGAAGTGAGTAGAAGAAATGGAATCCCACTTGCTCAACTTATTTATTTTTCTTTTACCAATATGGCACTGGTTAGATGATCAAAGAGACTTATAAACAAAATTACATGCAGTCTGAAAGATTATTGTCCCCAACTAAAATCAAGCATAAGAAACTTTATTAAGTCAAAGCCAAGAAGAGCAAATCATGATACTAAAAATATAATCCAGATTAAGAACACTTCATGATTTAGTGAAGTAGTAAAGAAGTAGTAGTAAAGAAAAAAGTCAATAATTTAGAGACTACCAGAAAGCAAAATAAAAGATTGATTTGCATATATCCTCTTGCTACAAGAAAATTTAAATGTCATAAAGAAGAACTAAATAAGATTTTGGATTCTACTTAAAAGAATAATAAATATGAAATATGGAGAGAGTAAATGACATAACAGAAGAGAATCCCTTCACTTTTTAAGGATTCTGTAATTAAAGCTTCACTAAGAATCCTGGAAATAGAAATATAAGCGTTCTTTTGTTGTATTCTCTCTTTTAAAAATTGCAGGCAAGGGATTTATACAATCCATAAGGATTATCCTAATGTAGGTTACATTGTTTTTCTCAATGAATTAATATAAGAAAATTTTATTAGCCAAACACATCCCAAAGTAAGTGTGAAAATTCAGGATAAAAATTTAAATTCTCTATAGCCACAAATGCATGCCCATAAAAATAAATTAATTAAAAAAATCCACAGTTTACCTTTTCATCCCATAGGCTTATAAAGTTACTGAGAGTAGTTTTGTTTCGCTAACCTCACAATCAATGACTCGTGGATTTTATCATCTGTACAACTAGCAAAAGGCATTTTGAAACACATGCACACAAAATTTAGATTCTATCATGTAAGAAAGTTCAGTTAATTTAATAAAAAATAACATAACATACTTTTGATTCCATGGATTCTAAAAATAATTAACAGAGCAGTGATATAAAGTATATAAATCTAGATTATGAAGTAATGAATATATACACATGAAAATATTAATACATTTTACTCTGCAAGATCTTTTTAATTTAACAGTGTATGGTAGTATTCACCTTTCTTCAAAGACTAAAAAGGCATCATTAACTCTTTGCAGCTCATAATATAACAGAACAATGAAATTATATATGACTTGCTGTGCATAACATAGTAGCACATTGCAAGCATGCATATGTATTCTATTCAGAATTGTTTCTTATCTCAGCTCTTATGAGTCTGTTGATGCCAGCACATTTCACCTCTACTGAAGAAATGATTTTATTGCATTAAGATGTAATTTCATTCTTTGCATGATGCAATTCACAGTTAGGTGCAGGGGTCTTAGTATGATTTTCACATTATATTTAAAATTAGATTAGTACCATGCAGGGTGGTACAAGTGCATCAAGGGGCTAGGAAAAGTTGTGGTGAACAAGTGAGGATACACTTGGAGATATTTATGATGCATTAGGGAATAAAAGTAGCTCTGATGAGTCTTGGCTCAATGGGTTAGTGAAAGACAATGATAAGAAACAAGGTGACAGTGTTGAGTTGTAATGAGCTAGATTTTTTTCATCTCCCACAATTGTAATTAATAATTCCTGCAGAAAGTCCTGAAAAAGCTTATTTTGCTTTTTAATTGTGGAAACTTTTGTCATTTAACCACAGAAGAAATTAAGATATACTACTCAATTACAGATGAAAAAGATAGATCCAAAATGAGGAAAGATAAGTTCAAGAGAAATTCAGGCCTACTTGGTATTTTGATACATATATTGAGATGGTTGATTTGCCTGAAATTATTGATTATTTTGGGGGAAAATTCAGTGAATGCCCAATTGTAAGGCAAGCCATGACTCTGCTCTGCTTTCAAAAATTTTCACTGTACCTTCACCTCAATAACACAGCTGTAAGGCCAAAATTGGGGGACAATTCTTATTACACTACCCAACAAAATTTTCTTTTTTTATACCTCTTCAATAAAAATAGATAATTCTTAAGGACAACGATGCGCTGATTTTGAAAAATACTATAGAAGTCTCCTATTACATCAGATTATAAAGATATATGTGCATTTAGAATTTCACATATGAGGTTTCTGATAAAATATTATGTTAGATTAATTATTATGATATAATGATGCATTCCATGCTAGTTTAAGATTAATCCACAAATATAGTTTTATATGCATGCAATAATGTTTGGGCCATATTTTCAGGAAAATACCTGTAATTTCGCTTAAAAATGTTTGGTAAATTGTGATTTTCTCTTGTACTCCTGCCTGCTCTCCCTCACAAGAAACCAACAGTAACCCTATTATTATTGGATCTTTATGACCTTGGTACATCTTCTCCATGTTGGAAATGTCTTGATAAAACTGTTTCCCTTGCTCATCACTAACATCACCCAGTTTTTCCAGAAAAAACTCTAGATGTGAATGAAGAAGACATTCGACAATCCATGTTTGGTACCAAAGTTTTATAGCTCTTTTTTTTTTGCGTGTTTCTGAGAAAACCTTTTAAGTGATTACCAAGCTGCTAATTCAACCATTTGTAAAGTTTTCTCAAACATTTTGTCCTCCATGAGTTTTCTTCTGATTTGAGGCCCAATAAAAATCTTTTCTTTCAATTTTGCATATGTTAAATGTGGAAACTTGTATTGCAAATATGCAAATCCACTAAAGCTCTTATTAAGTGCTTTAACAAAATTCTTCATCAGCTCAAGTTTTATGTGTAAGAGCAAAACAAGAATCTTACCAGGTGAATCAATGGTGTTTCTTTTACATTCCTTTCCCCCGTAACAAATTCTGGCCCCTTGTAGCGCTGTTATATTACATAATATTTTTCTCTAGCACAGCTATCCCACAAACACAAAAACAACAATATTTTGTAAAGCCTCATTGCAAACCAAGCAGCAAACCAATTACTTTAAGGTCACCATATGTCTTTCAGCAATGAGCCTCAAATTTTGAAACATGCACAATCTTAGCCATACATTCATAACTTTCTTTAACACCTACAGAATGGAAAACTGAAACAGGTGGAAATTCATTACTATTATGAAGTAACACAGTTTTTAAGTTAAACTTGGATGAATCTTTAAACAATCGTCAGTCATCTGGATTATGCCCAATCCCTAGTTCACTCATTAAAAGTTAATGTCTACACAGAAATGCATATTCTCCTCCATAGATGATGAATAGTGTTTAACGCCCATTTTTGCCACAGAGGCACCATAGGCGATGGACACTGGTGATACATGAGATGAAATAATATATTGGGAAAGGATTTACTTTTAAGGAAGGAAACGTTCCAGGCCTAAGTTTAGGGTACCTCCCCAGCATTTGCCATTTATGAGGACTGAGGAAAACCTGGAAAAAACCTCAGTCAGGGAGGACGGTCCTGGCGTGATTTGAACCCCAGACCTCCCGCTCACGAGTCCGCGATTTAACGACCTCGGCCTTCCGTGGCAGTCTCTCCTCCATAGCAAAATATTTTTCTAATTTCTGATGTTTATTTCAAAACTCTGTAATTTTTTGTATCAGGTGCAAGTACTTGCCATTGTTGTTGCCTAGAACCTAGAAGTTGAAATTCTTCTTTCAACAAATGTCACTTGCCAAATCATCCTAGTCTACTTGCATTACAAAATATCTTTCACTTTCAGAATTATATGGTTGAAAGTCAGGATCTTTTGAAGTAGAGGCCTTTAGCTCCAGGGACAGCTCAGATCAGGAATCATTATTTCCTTCACCATTACTATCACTACTCCATATCTTTGGGAGTACAGGTACAGGCAATGTCTTGCTATATGGAACAGGTCATATGGCAGAAGATATATCTAGATACTGAATGTGTTTATTTTTCATAGATATGTCAGATTTATTTGTCATGCAGAAGTAACAATATTAATATGATTTATTGGTTCTCTCCACACACAGATACAACTAATGACAATGGTTTGAGTTTGCCTGTAACTACAATCTAAGACTTGTCATACAAGTGTTACAACATTGATGAGATGAACATTGTTCATCTCATCAATCATCAATCATCTCAGTGTCGTCGTTTTGGTTGACAATGTGAGGAATGTACCTCACGAAACATGTACCAAAATTACTTTTATAAGTGTGTTTGTGAAACTTAAAGAGAGTTTTAATGTGACGACATGATTTTTAGTGTTTTACTTTAAATCAAAATAAGATGAACATTGTTCTTCCTGGTCATTACTTTGACACACGAAGTATAAAGAATAAGCATGTTTGGTTCATTACTATTTTTCTAAGTTTATGCATATAAATCTTTTATATTTTCCCAAAAGTTTAATGCCTTTAGTAATTATGATTTGGAGGGAAACTTTTTGTACCATTATTATGGAAGATTAGAATATACATATAAAACCAATATGCAAGAAACATAAAATAATTTTGATATTATCAGTTCTCCTCTATTTTAATAAATGGATTAAATAATGCTTACAAAAGATTCTGATTTCTCTAGGGGTTTATTGCTTTTCAATGTTGCTGTCTGCATTAAAAATTATTATTTATACATTATAATGTAAAACAAAATTATAAGAAAACTGGTTGAATAAACTATAAAATTGCCTATAGTGATATCTATAGCATGAAGCTGTCCCTGGCTCCCCATCAATTACAGAGTAATTGAGGTAATTAATATTTGTAATTTTAAACCATTTCTGTGATTTCTTACACATATGTTGGGTTTCTGCAAACAGGAAACTTCAATGACAAAATTCATGCATGTAGAATTAACATGTATAGTGTTTAAGACTGAGCATAATGTCTATAATGTGTAATTTTAGTAATATTTAAGAAATAATATGAAATATAGCAAAGCGTAAAGATGGACTTGAATCTCACTCTGAACATGGCAAGGCAAGGGTTGAAAAAGTCAGACAATGCAAGTTAATCCCTACTGGTATGCAGCAGGCAAAGAATGTTTGTCCCTCCGACGTAGAAGCCAGCCACTTTTCAACAGATGTCCATTCACTGGTCATTGACAGTGATGTGTAAAATTTGTTTGAAGTGAGCTGATTCAGAAAAAGCATAATGTGTGCTCTGCCAAAATTTGTCCAGCAAATAGAAATACATTTTGATGATGTAAGTATCAGCCTATGAGCATGGTGAAAACAAAACCGGTGAGAATATTTCCTGTCACTCTAAGGGTAAAGCATCAGTTTTCTAGAGTATATAAGAAATAGATTTTGCCTCAAACGAGAGCAGTCTCAAAATTCTCTGGGCCGAGAAAGTGCTGCCGCATCGCCCGGGCAATTACAGAAGAACAATCTAAGAGGATAGGTTCATAAGTTTCTGGCCTAACCATTTTCTAGATGTGATAAAGACAAAAACTATATTTCACTTTTCAAAATAGTTACTCTTCATTGCAATACACTTCTCACATCTTTGAATTAATATTTCAATCCCTCCCCTCCCCACAGAAAAAATAATCAGAAGTCTTGTCTGCAAAATGAGCATAAACAGCATCCATTACTTCTTCATCACACTTAAATTTCCTTCCCCAAAGGTCCTTCTTGAGTTATGAGAAGAGGAAATAGCCACTGGGAGCTAGATCTAGGCTGTAGTCGATCTGATGGTCGATCTCCTTGAAGCCATATTTCCTCACAGCTTCCTTTGCAACAAGAGCTGTATGCACAGGCATGTTGTCTTGAAGAAGGCACACACCACCACTCAGCTTTCCTTGCCTTTTCTCTTTGATGGAAGCATGTAGTCTGTGCAGTAGGTCAGCACAGTACTCTCCATTTACTGTGATGTTCCTCTCCTTGAAGTCAAGGAAGAGTATCCCTTCACAGTCCCAAAAGATTGTGGCCGTGATCTTCTTGGATGGCTGAGTGAACCTTGGCCTTTAGAAAAGTGCTTCGCCAGGTTTACACCTCTCCATTGATTCTCTTTTGGACAAGGGATCATAGTACAGGACATTAGTTTTATCTCCTGTAACAATGGTTTGCAGAGCTTCTTTCATTGCAATGGCAGAGCTCCAAAAATGCTTTACAACAGATGACTTACTGTTGCTTTTGGACTGAGGAAAGAAGTCTAGGCACTCATCTTGCACTAATCTTATTCAAATTTAAATGTTCATTAATAATTGGAAGGACTGTTCTGTAATTATGAGCTGCCAATTTTCCATAATTTCTCCTTCAACAAGAGCAATGTTTTCAGGAGTGAGCACCTCCAAGGGCCAAGCTGCATGCTCTTTGTCTTCAATGCTTTCTCAACCCATTCGAAAAAGTTTGGCCCATTCTTTTACGGTAGAATATGAGGGGGATGCTTCCCCATATACACCATCAAATTGCTGTTTAATTTCACATGGAGTATGTCCTTCTTTGGTGAAAAACTTAACAACAGCTGGATACTCCATTTTGAACATGTCACAATCTTCTACATATAATAGCCTTCTTTATACAACTATATCTGAACCACTGAACACAGCAGAGCAGAAGTTACATCTGCAATTATTTACTTACCAGATAAGGGTTTTGTGAAGCTGACAATTCTTATCAGCGAGGCCAGAAACTTATGGACCTACCCTCATAAGTTTACACATGGTTAGTACTATTAGATAACTCAGGACATCATACAATTAACAGAAAATGCATTAAAACCCAGCAATGCCTGCAGTGGGACTTGAAATCACAACCTCCAGTTCACCAAAGATTGTTACAACAACATGTACACCTGGGTATCCACCAAAACATCAATGCTGTTTCAAGCTATCTTATGTGCTGTAAAAGTATCCTGTAGTGTGAATTTTATTTATTTGGTTTATTTATGGAAGCTATTTAAAATCTCCGGTCATTAGCATTCCATTCAATTCAGGATTTGAATGTCTGATAAACTTAGCTCAAAGGCCTCTTCTTTCAGGCTTGAGGTTTTTATATGCCATAAATCTATGACCCAGTACCCACAGCTTTACTTCCCCTCCAAAGGAAGTCATACTTAGGATTTTTACATTGAAAAAAACCCATTAACTCTGATCGAGAATGAACCTATGATCCTGTAGCTTCATATGCATACAATATTACTGTATTGAACTTAGACAAATTTAATACTACAGACAACAGGTTTCAGTCTTGCTCTACATCTCATTTTTATATTAATTTCTTTATACTATAAACTTTTGTATATAAAGACATCTGCTCCATAGTACCATAATGCATTTTCTGTTTTAACAGCCATTTATTGCAGAAAGTGATAATTTCTATTATTTTGTGTAATATTCCAAAAAAACAACATATTGGTACACATTTTTTAGGCAAATGCCAAATTATTTATGTTGTACTTCAAACCATTATTTAGCAAGCAAGAAATTCATGCTAATACTTGAGGTGTACACTATTTAATGATCAGCAAATTAACTAGTAGCAAACATATTTACATAAACCAGTGTTTCTAATGCAAATCCACACCTTTGGTACTTACCTGCATTTTCTTAACACTTTTTTCAGATGGTTACTGCAAACTTGACTCTTATGAAATATAATACCTTAACTACTCAATTGTGTTACATTCATCTCTGTTAACACAAAAATATATTAATGTTTCTTTTAAGAAAAAAAATTCTCTACTTCCGGAATTGAAGTCCAATTTCGAATATGTCAGTGGCACTCAGTAAAGCTGGATTCATTTACTACTTTTCCAGTAATTGTTATGTGCATTATACATATACTAGTATTCATTTAAGTTTGTCTATCACACTACAGCTGATTAGCTGAGTAGTTAATGAGTATCTTAGCAAAAAAAACATTATGTGCTGAAGTGGACTTAGGCATATTCAGGCTACATGAATTGAACCATTTTTAAGGTGTACATATTGGCTATATTAGAAAATTAAGTGGTTCACCTGTTTCACTCCCTTGCCACAAAGAGCAGTGACTAACTGTGGCTCTCTCACAATGGCTGTATGACCCAAACCCAACTGTCCATCGCTGTTGTTACCCCACACCCACACATCTCCTGAGGAGGTAAGCGCTAGAGCATGCTCTGCTCCTACAGCAATCTCCTCTACAAAATGGGAACTCAAAGCAGGAACCTGCAAAATTATAATCAATTATCAGAAATTTGTACATAACAATGTTTCATGCAAAGATATACAGTAGTTTTAACAGCAATGCATATAAAAGATTGATGAATTCCTTTATCAGTTTTGCTGCTACAGTGTTTGTTAGTATATGTGGCATAGACAAAAATTATATCAATAGCTGCATTTATCAGCTGTGACCAAGCATAATACTTTTTAATGCCCATTTTTACTATAAGGTATCACCTGGACCCTGATTTTTTTTATATATATATATATATAAGATGAAATAACCTGGGATAGGAACTTTCTGAAGAGATGGATGGATGGATACTTTATTGATCCTGTAGATCATGTGTTACACTAAAGAGCACATGATATAGGACATTCCAATATTTTCTTTCATTCTTAAGAATGAAGTTAGAAGGAAGGCAGCATTCTAGGCCTAAGTTTAGGGTACTTCCTCAGCATTTGCCATTGATGAGGACTGAATGAGAGAGGTAATTCTGATGGGATTCAAGCCACACTTCCTGTTTCCTATGGCTTCAGCAAAATGAAAGAATTTAGGTAGGGAAGTATTAATAAGAAAGATTTAAACTGTGAAAGGAGGGAAGAATATATAAATAGTAGGCATTATTTAGCCAAAGTTAGAGAGAAATGGATAAAAATGATAGAGGAAAATAGAGGGAAATGTAACCTTTGAAGTACAATAGGTTAGATAAGTATAAACAAGATAGGGTAATACAGCAATAAATATGATGGTCATCAATAAACTAATAACCTGGAGTTTTGTGTATTAGGATCAGAATATAAGTAAGCAACACTAGAAAGACAGAAATAATGACTTCAGCCACCCATGTCAGTAAGGATAATAAAGTATGCTTCATAAATATATATGACATTCAATAAATTTGATCTTCTAGAGAAAAAAAGAGAGATAGCACTCACACATGCCACATATATGTACACACACATACATTATAATATATTTTCAGATCTAAAATATCACAGCTACATAAATCTAACATTAAGATCAAATGTGCATGTTTATAAAAAAAGTAATATTAGAGAATGAAATATAGAAATTCTTGGGCTTATATGTCTAATGGATTGCAAGAATTCCAATGTTTCACTAAAATGTTCTTATACTTTATACCTTTACTCATATACCCAACGTGGGTTAATATACTCAGGCATGTATTGTGTGGTGGGTGATGTTTGGCATTTTTCAGAGTGTGTCCGATCTTGGTTCTCCTGACTCATGGATCAGCAAGAGTGGATACACCTTGGAGAATACTAGAAATTGATTTTGGTGAAATGTCGGGATTCCAGCAATAGACCATATTCTATTAGCCCAGATAATTTTTCATTTATTCTTTAGATGAAAGCCTAAGTACTAATAACATTAGAAGTTAAGAGTAATCTATATGGAAAACATTGTTATAATCTAAATGAGTAACAAAACAGGCAACCTTGGTATGCCAAAAGACAAATACAGCAAATCTTCAGCAAGCGCCAATCAACCCACCAACACTGTTGTAATTGTTAAGAAACAAGTTGATGTACAAAAATAATTTCTTTTATTTAAGTTTAAACTGACAAAACAGGTGCAGAGAACAAAATTAAAACATGATTGCAAAAACTTGTTTAAGCAATGAGATATATTGAAGAAGTCCTTGGGGGATTTTGTTCTTGAAATCCTAATCATTTCAACTAAATCTATATAAAAGTAACTGCTTTAATTCATATCTGAAGCAAGCTTTGCTTTAAGAGTTATTATCATACAAAAATGATGTGGGTGATTGCATGTGAAAATTGGATGGAAAATAAGAACTGACCTCACATTTTTTAAATTTTAAACTACTACAACACATGACATAATTAGTTGGACTTTAGCCTGGCTTATGATGAGAGTTAAATGTTCTCAAAACCGGTTCCATACATTATGACAAGTAAGTGTAGCATTAAGAGTGTGTAGTTCAACTAAATCATACAATGATATCAGTTACATAATGACATGTTTTTGTGAAATACTATTCCTAGGTCTAATAGTCTTCATACAAAAGTTTGCCAGAGTTGTTACATTTTATTAAAAGTGTACTTTTTACAGAAACAACTCTTGAAGCCCTTAAAACAGAAAATTGGAAATTGACTCACTTTAAACCTCATAGGTCATTAATTCACAACATAGAAGAAAATCTGTTTTATGCATATTTGAACATTTCCTCATAATGGCAATGAAAAATAAAAATGCAAAATTACAAATAATTAAGACAAATAGATATGGGTTTCAAATTTATGCTTCAAGAAAATGAAATTGATTAAGGAAATATTTCTAGTTATATTTTTCTTCAATTTTTCCTCCTAATCTTGATTTTGTCTTAGAATAGTGTTATTTCCAATACACAACTTTCAGTGATGAGAAATCCCTCCCCATGTAATTCAGTCCACAACTATGCAATAATATGCACAATCACAATTTTCAGTCACATAAATACTTATGGCATAATTTTTACTATTATTTCATCTGCATTGCTCTCATATACTTTCAGACAGTTCTATGATGAGGAACATCAACAATTGCAAGTTCAGAATCTGTACCATTACCCATTAATAAAGGAATAGAAAAATTAATTGATATCATTGTATGATTCAGTTGAACTACACACTCTTAAAGCTTCACTTACTTTTCATAAATGTATGGAACCGGTTTTGAGAACATTTAGTTCCCATCTTCAGCCAGGCTAAAGTTCAAAGATAAACAAAATTTTTTAAAAATTGTAAATCTTTAAAAAAGTTTTCATATGGAACTAACACAGTGAAGCTCATGTGAATTGAATCTGTCATCTTAACACTTTTCATGCTTCACTAACCTTAAAAATATATGGAACCGGTTTCAAAGATATGTTATCTCCATCTTCGGCCGTGGACGACTGGTGTGAAAGGTTGTTGTTGCGTAGTACACTGGATACTACGGTTCTGTATATTTTTAAGGTTAGTGAAGCATGAAAAGTGTTAAGACGACAGATTCAATTCAAAGTTAAAGTTCAATTTGAATAGAAAAAATGTTGAAATTCATTTTTCACAACTATAATAAATAATGAAAAGAGACTAATACATTTGAAAATACTGTAACAATTTCTTTTAAATCAATTTCACTGGATCCAAACTTGTTTTGAATGTGTATGTAGATGACATTCTGGGCATTTCAAAGTGTAAGGACACACAAATCCATAAATTCTTTCTCAGTGCTTCAATCACAACTAAAATATCAAATATATCACTGCCTGAAAAAATAAATATTGCCATTACATTAACTCTTACCAGGGACAGTAGAACACCAATTTCTTGTGATAATTCATTTCTACCATTTGAATGTGCTGGCTCAAAATTCGAAAGTGAACATTGAAAAATAAATGGATAAAACTAAGACAAAGAGGTGTAAGGAAGCAATTCAAAAAAATAAAAGTATTAAATTTAAGACCAACTTTGTGTTGGAAATAATACAGTGGAGCAACTTATATATTCTTAATTAACTGGCGAGTTGATTTTATACTCTCATACTCCACTTACATTATAATGAACATGTTTCACCGGCCATTGCCTGCATCATAAGCTGTAATGGCAATGGCCTGTAGGCAAAACAGTAAGAAATTTGGAGATAAGGACCAAAGAACACTTCAGGAATGTAAGATATAAACAGGTTAATAAATCAGCAGTTGCAGACCATTTTTGGACTTACGATCATGAAATTGCCAAAGAAGCAAAATTGTTGAAAGCTACCATCAATCCCAAGGAATTGGCAATATGGGAGAAGATTTATATTTTAAAAAATAAACATCATGTTATGAACTTTGACATTCCACCAATGGACTTCCTGCTCCGTTACTTATTGGAACCACCAGAGGTTACTTCGTCACCTACCAGCATTAGTTTGTCCCCAGCTGATGATGAGAGTGAATGCTCTTGAAACATGTTCTAATGAATTAATCACTTAGAGAAGTTTATTGTCACCTAATACCAACTTATATATATGTTCAGTATAATTTAATGGTAAGTGGAGCATAAGAGTATTAAATCAACTCACAAGTAATTAAGAACTAAAAGTATGCTTATTAATTTGTATAATTTTTGCTTGTACTGATTACAGCTTTCCAATAACTTGATAGTGAATGCTTCAAATGCTCCCTTTGCTGCCTCATTACTACACATCAGGTTTTACAATAAATGGCTATTTTGTTCCTTTAGGGGAAAGGAAAAAATAATTAATAAATTTAAGTATCATGAAAATGGAAAGCTATTCATAGAATCTGATAGTACCCCAAAATTACTGTTGAGCCTAATTTGTTAATATATGGCTTAAAATGCCATAATCAATGTAAAGTTTCGTTATTTCACTATTTATTCACATACTCATACATGTGAGCAATATTAAAGATTTTTTGACACTATCAGTACATGCAACAATGCATGGAACATTGTGTTTTCATCAAATAGAATTTCAACAACAAAGCTTACAATGGTTAATTTGAATGTTTTTTAGTTTCTTTCCTTCTCCTTATTTGTGTTTAGAAGTTTGAAGTGGTAGGATGTTATCATGTGCAGTTTAATGTGCCAAAAGATAAAAGTGCAAAATCTATGCTGATCTGGCAATGGCTATCAGGATTTTCACATTTCACTTATGACGGAAAAATAATGTTCTGTGCGATTTGTAGCAAACAGGTATAAGATAGTTGAAATATATTTTAATGAGTATGCCTATATAATATGTATTTATACATTTGACTGAGGTAAAATTCTTTTAAGGACAACTACACTTCAAGCTTAAATTTTGATAGTTAAGTATTTACTATCATTAAGATTTTGGTTGTTCAAACCAAATAATTGCAGTTTATGATAGAAATACAGCAATACAAGATTTAGAATTTTAATTCACTTAACTTTTAAACTTTTCAGATTTTGCAAGAAAAGAGGCAGCATATGCAAGGGGCAATAAGGCAAAAACTAAGCAGAAAAATCAAAGAAAACAAACTCTACACAGCCTACTTAATCCAATCAAGTAGCAATTTATAGCTAATCTTAACCAGGACATTTGTTATTGCCAACATTCCATGGAATGCAATTGAAAATCTGGTTTTAACAGAGTTTTTACAAAAATACTGTAAACAAAATATGTCCTCTGCATCTACCCAAAGAAAAAATTATTTAGACATAATGTACAATGAAACTTTAGCATCCATTCAGAAGGGTATAAGTGATTCTTATATATATTTTCTCTGTAATTGACACCTCAGTTTCTATAAATAAATATAGCAAGAATGATAGTAGGGAAATTTGACCCTGATGAACCATCGATTCTGCATGTTAAGGAACTTCCAAAAGTGTATAGCGAAACCACTATTTATTTAGTAAACAAAGGCATCGTTATACTCTGGCAATATAGATGATTCTAAAGTTCTGTTGTTTTGTACTTATGCTGCCTCATACATATTTGCTGCAGCTCACTTCTTAAAACTTTTCATCATGTAGCTCATGCCCTCCGCAGGGTTTCTTAACAATTCTTAACAAGAGCATTCCCTCTTGTCAATTTGTTCATTTCCAATATGAAAAAATGTTTTTGCAAAGCCCCATCCTGGATTTCAATGTTCACTCTCACCTCAGCCTATTTTAACACAATGGGGATCATGGATTAGTCAGTGGTGTATTATTCTAAATGTTTTAAAGAAGTGGTCACAATTATTGAAAAACTACTTGATACTGCAGTGTGTGTAAAAGCAGCATAAAAGAGTGTCTGAATGATCCATCATTGAAAAAAGATATTGCCTTCATAACATCAAACTTTTCATTCAAACCTGCAAGCATTGAACATTTAGAACATAAAAATCAATCTCTTTGTAGGATGATATAAATTCCACTTTCCTGGTAATATGAGCTAAAAGGAAAGAATGTCCACTTGGTGTGTGATTAAAAGCAACTGTTTATAGAGACACTATGGTAAACCCCAGTAATAGATTAAAAAAAAAAAATATATATATATATATATATATAAAAATAAAATAAAGTAACACTATTAACAATGTAACAAATTAACAGTAATAATAAAAGTAGAATAGGATAAACACTTAGATAAAGTCACACTTGAAATTGCTATATTTCGAACTCGTTGAGTTCTTCAATGACAAGAAGCAGACCAATATATATAAATTAACACTAATAATAAAAGTAGATAAAGATAAAACACAGAGAAAGAGTCACACTTGAAATTTCTATATTTCGAACTACTGCGAGTTCTTCAATGGCAAGAAGCTAGACAAGCGGTAATAAATAATAAAGTATTTTAGAAAACACAGAAATAAAATTCAAAGAAAAATAGATAAATAGTAAAGAAGTCAAAAGCAAAACACGCAAAAGCAAAACACACAAAAGCAAATAAAGCTTAATAAGCAAAGTTAAAAGCAGCACCAGAGGTGCAAACAATATTAATGAAAAATAAAAATAAAGAAACACTATTAACAATGTAACAAATTAACACTAATAATAAAAGTAGATAAAGATAAAACACAGAAAAAGAGTCACACTTGAAATTGCTATATTTCGAACTACTGCGAGTTCTTCAATGGCAAGAAGCTAGACAAATCACTAAAGAAACACTATTAACAATGTAACAAATTAACACTAATAATAAAAGTAGATAAAGATAAAACACAGAAAAAGAGTCACACTTGAAATTGCTATATTTCGAACTACTGCGAGTTCTTCAATGGCAAGAAGCTAGACAAGTCTACTTATCTACTTTTATTATTAGTGTTAATTTGTTACATTGTTAATAGTTTTTCTTTATTTTTATTTTTCATATATATATATATATCTGATCTTGTTCAATGAAAAAGAAATTGCGTCACAATTGACAAAAAGTTAAAAACTTTAAAAAGAAAGTGGTAATAAGAAAATGTTGATATTGCCAAAGAATTAGGGATGGCTTCATCTACTTTAAATTCAATTGTGACAAATGTATAAAAAATTTAGGAAAATGTACGTGTTTTTGGATTATCCAGCAGCAAGCATGCACATATTTAAGACATGAAATATGCAAATCTGGAAAGAGGTTTGCTACAATGGTTCCAGCAATAAAGGGCAGAAAATATCCCAATTAGAGACCCTATGCTCAGTGAGAAAGAAGCAAAACTAGCAGCAGGTCTCAAAATTGAAAATTTCATGCATCAAGTGAGCGGCTTCATAAACTTAAAATAAGGCATAATATATACAGTGAGAGAGTATGTGGCGAAAGTAAAAGTGTGAACATAAGCAATGTTAGTAAAGGGATAGGTTCCCTGAAAGAACTGAGTATGTCTCCAGAGATATATTTAATGCTGATGAGACTGACCCTTTTTATAAATTAATGCCCAACCCATACAATGGCATTTAAGGAAGAAAATTGTTATGGTGGGAAGCATAGCAAAAAGATGGGTGTAAGAGGCAGAAAAATTATTCTTTTTATCAATAGATGTGCAACTTGTTCTCATATTGAAGAGCATTACTGTGAATTTTTTTTCCCTGCAAACTGTGCATATTAACTGCAACTACAATCACTAGATTTGGGAATAATTTGGAACTTCAAGTTGCATTATCATAAGATGCTGGTTCAACATGTCATCTGCTGCCTGGCAACTGGAAAGAAGGATGAAATTAAGATTCACATTCTTCAGGAAAGATTTTATTTTCACAGTGATAGAAAAAATGCACGATAATTTATTCTTCTCTTGTTACAACTTTTTAAAAATTTTATACAGGTTATGATTTACATAACAGCATAATGGAACAAGATACTGCAGTCAACAGTCAGAAACGGTTTCCAAAATGCAGGAATTGGTGATTGCAATGCTGATAAAGATGATAGCAGCAGTCCTGTGAAGAGTGGGAGCTATGGGAGATCCGGCTTCATTTGATGACTATGTGAATATTTGCATAAATGTCATTACATTCCAAAGTATGACAATATCTGAAATTGTTGAAAATATTCAAGAGGAGTTATGCAAAGAGGAGGAGGAGGAGAATGATAATAATGATGGGAGTGATCATGATGATGAAAGTGATCATGATGAGTAAGTCTCCATTAATCCTGTTTGTTTTATGAACTTTAATGCTTTGAAAACTGTAAAACTCTTGTATGTCATTATATGTCATTTTGTTATAATGCCAATATATATATATATATATATACACACACACACACATTTATTTATTTTTTTTTGTAAAATTTAGCACCACTAATCCAATATTTTATATTGTTCTTTATTTGTAAATGCTATTTTAGTTATATGTTTTCCTTATTTATGTGTTAATTTCCTTCAGATACCTTAAAAATTGTATATTGTTTTACCACAAAAGCCTATCTACAGCCTTTCACTGATGACATACCTGTTGTGGTTTGATGTTACCCCTTGCTCTTGAATCTGGTTGACCAATGAGTCGATCCATGCCACATGTAAATACTCGACCATCATGAGTGAGGAATACTGTGAACTGAGTACCACAGCAGACCTTTTTCACTCCTACACCACAAAGTGATTCCACCTTCTAAAACAAAAACTTAATTATCTTAACTAATCATATCTTGGTTTTTGTTAAGTCAATATGAACATTAAAAATAAGGAATACATATAAAAACTGTAAAAGCTCAAAACCCAAAATACTATTATAATTACACTTAGGAATAAAAAAAAAATCGGACACCTGTATATTTCATTTAAGAACTTTCAAAAAATAAGACATTTTTAAAAAATTCTGTTGGAACTCATACAGTAAAGCTTGTTAAATGTAAATTATAATTAATATGTTGTCTAACACTCTTAAGCTTCACAAACTTTTAAATATGGTGGGACCAGTTTAGAAGAGACATTCTCTCCATTGTCTAATGACTCGTCAAGTTGGTTGAAACTGGTCCCATCGTATTTAAAAGTAAGTGAAGCATAAGAGTGTGTTAGACAACAAATTAATTATAATTTACATTATACTTTTATATTTGATTATATTTTATTTTTAATTCCTACATTTTGTTAACTATTTTAAAATGAAAGAATACCCATTTAAACAAAAGATTGTTTCATTAAGCATCTTAAATTACAATAATAGAAACAAAAACTTAACTCTAGTTAGAAAAGTTACCAAGGATGTAAAACAATGACAAGTTTTGTTTTAACTGTGAGTACATTTTTTGGTGCTTGAAATATTAAAAACACATTTAAATAATGGTCCTCACCCATCTCTGGCTTGAATAACTATATTTATAAGTCTTGGAATGCTTTCAATCAGGTTAGCAATGGCTTCTTGAGGAATGTGCTCCCATTCTTCAAGAAGTGCTCGCTTGAACATCAGTAAAGTTTCTAGCAGAGGCAGTCTTGTTTCAGCACACCATTCCAGCATGTCCCACATATATTCAAGCAGATTCATGACGGGACTCCTTGCTGGTCATGGTAAAACATTGATTCCTACTTATTGGAAATAATCTCTGACCACATGGGCAATATTCGGGTATGCTTTATTGTGCAATAAAAGGAAATTATCGCCTGAAAATGAGCCAAATGGTATAATATGACTAGCCAAACATTCATTTATGTACCTATCAGCATTAGATTTCCATTTTCCGCTAAAATTAACTCAGTATGAGCATCTATAGACACTTCTGCTCAAACCATCCTTCCACCACCTCCAAATGGTAACTTTTGGGAAATGCAGCATTGTGCAAATCATTCTCCACTCTCTTTCAGTCCATCATGTGAGCGCAGATTGAAACAGGATTTGTCTTTGAACAGAACACAGCTCTCTGTTCATTTCTCCTACCCTTATTATCATTTGCAAAATGCAATTGTTCAACTCGGTGTATTCTGAACAAACTGGGATCAGTTGCAAGCATACTTGATAGCAGTTTATTTGCTTTCAACCTTCTAACTGTTTTGGCCAATATCCGGTATCCATGTATATTAACAAATAGCTGGGCTACAGTTGTAGCTAACAAATTGTGCTCCATAAGAACTGTCAACACCATGTATTTGTCTTCATTTTGATTTGTAGCTCTTGGATGACCCAAACCTGGTCTTCTGGTTTATTCTAGGGTCTCTCTAAACTGTGCTTCTAGCCATATTCATTACATTTGCAATGTAAGGTATATTGCATCCATCATCGTTCAGGGCTACAGCTCTAATCACAACTTTAGGTCAAATTTTTTTCAAGTGAAATGTGAGAATCCTACTTACATTTAAAACATGAAAAAATAAAGAAATAGTGGTAATGAAGCACAAAATGGTTAAGACAAATTTGCTATATCTGACACTTTATACACATATTTAGAATATTCTGGTGCAATGGCTTGTTTATAACACAAAAAACATTCAACATAGCCTACATCTCCATGACAACAAATGCCTACCATAAGATTTTATGACAAGCAAATATATCGCAATACAGAAGCAAATATAAAAATATTTATTTTTTTTTGTCCCTGATTGTATTTTAAAAACTTAAGAAAAAAGCTACATTATTCTATATGTTGCTGAACTTTAAAGTGTTTTATAACAAATTATGGATTGGAACCATGCAGAAACCTGAGTGTATTTTAGAAACTTAAGAAAAAAGTTACATTATTGTATAATATGTTGTTGAACTTTAAAGTGTTTTATTACAAATTATGGAATGGAACCATGTAGAAGCTTAAGCTTCGGCCATAGACAACACGGCCAAAGATGGAGATAACATATCTTTGAAACCGGTTCCGTATAATTTTAAGGTTAGTGAAGCATGAAGAGTGTTAAGACGACAGATTCGATTCACATGAGCTTCACTGTGTTAGTTCCATATGAAAACTTTTTTAAAGATTTACAATTTTTAAAAAATTTTAATTGTTGCAGGTGTTAATGTTTCATTGGTAATCTGTCTCAAAATAAAATGTACCATATGAAAGACTGCATTGTAAATAAAAAATGCACCATAAAGAAATTTTTGGGATGGCATAAAATTTATTTTTCAATTCTAAAATTTCGTGACACACTCCATGGGGCTGTGCAACACACCAATGTATCCCGGCACACTGGTTGGGAACCACTGCTCTAGAGTGCAAGTAACAAAAAAGTAACTAATACTGATTTCATTATGTTTTACACATGTCATCACAGTTTGCAGTATACTAACAATTGTTAATTCACCGATTAATATGTATTTTTTCTTTAACTTCAACAACCAAGTATATTCAGGCATGGAGGCAAGAGTTCATCTACACAAATCAGTTAGCAAGGGGAAAGAATTGCGACATTAGTAAGCAGACACAACATAATTTTTATGCAGAGAGCAATAGTTTAATTTTTGCTATAGCTAATTTCAGACTGTTAAAGGCTCTGTATACTTTTCATTAAGCTTGCTTTGACTTCATATTAATTTTTGTTCAATGAAGGATACTTTGGAGAGCAATATTGTTGGTATATTCCAAGATATTTTTATACAACTATTGGATTTATTGCTATTAAATATATTTGGCTTTTCACATTTTAAGTTATTATTCTTATTTAATTGGTTATGCTACTTCACATTTAAAAAACACATGCTCAATGCAAATGAGAACATTCCAAAGGCATTATCAAAGGTGTTATTGAATAACTTTACTTGCTATATTAAACTTGATAAAGCATGCATATAATTTGTAATTGTGAAAATGGGTTCACGAATTATGTACTCCACTTACTTGTGGAGTAGACTTCGTAGCTGTATTTCCAAGTCCAAGTTTTCCATAATCACCATCACCAAATGCCCACACAAGGTTGCCATCTGATGATACACAAACGGTATGATTCAATCCACAGGCCACTTGACCAATACTGTGTCCTTCTACTGCCATCACTCTTTCTGGTAGCTTCTTGTTAGCAGTTGAGCCAAGACCCAGACGTCCATAGTCTCCATTTCCAAATGTGAACAATTTTCCATCAGCAGTTACAACTGCACTGTGCTTGAAACCACAGGCAACCTGAAACTCAATATATCTAGTGAAAATTTTCAGAATGTATTGGAATATGCAAAATATTTAACCACTAAATTCCCAGTGCTCTAAGGAACCAAGAACAGCTGTCAGCATTAAATGTCAAAAGTATCTTCATGGACACCTAGCCCAGCAATATCCTGTAAAATGTTGCTTATTGTTACTGTTTTTACTATCTTCCATACTTTGTTCAGTTAGTTTTCATATACATCTGTGAGAATTGCAGAGAAGAAATTTTCTGACGACCAAATGCAAATTAAGAATCTTGGGGAATATTTATATAGAGTTAAGAACAAATGGTTATGGAGAATTGACATATTTAGATGTAGTGCAAAGAATTGATACAAAAAATAAGGAATATAGATGTGGAATGTATATGGGGCTATGCCAAAATCCTCTGTACATCCCAGTATGAAGCTACTGAAGCTACTGAACCAAGGAATGGGGGCTCAGCTAACATTGTCAAAACATAATTAGTGAAATGGTAAAAATGTGTATGTTAATTATTAGAATATTTTGTATTGGAATGGTTTAAAATATTGGCCTGTATAGAACCTGGATTAGAACTAAGACATGTTAATAATATTTATCTGCATTGCAACAGGCAAAAAAGCATAACGATATTTACCTTAAAAAATGCAGTTTTTTTAATATGGAGCAAGATTATGTGATACATAAGAAATAATGATGTAATTTCTAAGCAAGAAGTGTTTTCCTGGAGCACTATTTTCATTCTCCATCTTCTTAGTTATTAACTTATAATCTGTATTGACAATGACTATAACTCAAGTATTATGTTTATAGTTACTATTATCAATTTCTCTTTGTTTAGTTTTAACTTATGTTGTAATTTAATATGTATGCACATCCATGTAAGACTGGTTCAATGGAAGAAAAGGGCATAAGGCCTTAACACTGTCAGTATAAATAAATAAATAAATAAATAAATAAATAAATAAATAAATAAATAAAAAACTTTTTCCCTCAGTTTCCTCCCACCCACCATTTGTGTGCATAGTTAACTACTCCCATCACTCCTGCCACTAATCAGAAAAGCTGCTAGATGGTACTATTTCTACCGCTAAATGAAATGATACTACTGGAAATAGTTTTTGTGTTTATTTCTGCTGCAGATAATACTAGAGTACTTGAAACAGGTTCATCATCATTATAATATGCTATACACTGATATACCTATCAAGATCAAGGCATCATGAAATCTGCTAATGCAGCTCATTAACTTTTTAAATTACACAAATTGGTCCATTACAAAACACAGTTATGTAATTATTACTTTAGTTGCCAGGGATAAAAATCTGCAACATGAACTAAAATTGGTACAGTCACTCTTGCTGATGGAAGTTTGCCTTAAATTTAATATATTATACCTGCAGAGGTATCTTGCAAAATAAATCATATAAGTGAACACCTAACCCAACCAAATACTTGCTATTATAAGGATCTTCCTCTAGTCTAAACTTTAGACTTAAGTCTAATCTAAAATAAAATATATTTATTATAAGGGCCTTATTTAAGTCAAATTTAAACAAACTCCTAAACTAACCTAGTCTTATTTGTTATTATAAGGGATTTTATTTAACTTAAACGAACATCTAAATTAACCTAATGAAATATTTTTCATTACAGCCGTCTTCACCTAACTTAAATTTAGGCAAGCACCTAACCTATCTTAACCAAATATTTTGTATTATGAGGGGCATTCTAAAAGTTCTGAACCTGACCAAGAACACAAAAGTTTTAAGAGATATGTATTTTTATTTTTCAACAGTCACATTGTAAATCAATACATTTAGTCAGATGACTTTCCAACTTTTTAATAGCCTCAGTAAAATAAAATTTGTCTAACTGTGAAAAATAAGCATGCCTCAGCTTCAACCTTTCATTTGATGTGAATCTTCATCCACCCAGCCATTTCTTCAGGTTTGGGAAAAAATTATAATTGCTGGGAGGCAAGGATGTGGAAGTACTTGGTCATGCATTTTGCAGCAATTATCCCAGATGTGTGTGAAGGTACACACACCCTTACAAAATGTTCATTTGAATGCATTTTTTGTCCATAAGCATGGCACCCATCAAGTGGAAAGCTTTCTCATACCCAAAACTTTGTGTAAAATGTAGTGGACATACCTATAGTCTTTAAATATTGTACTTACGAAGCTGTTGGCAATGGAGTGGTAATATATCCTAAACTTAGGTATTTATTTTTTACACTAAACTCCATTTACTACATAAAATAAGACGCATTTCGTGAGAATCTCTCCCATCTTCAGTTGCTCACGTTTCGAGTAATGCCGGTTCAGTGAGCAACTGAAGATGGGAGAGATTCTCCAGAAACGCGACTTATTTTATGTAAGTAAATGGAGTTTAGTATAAAAAATGAATACCTAAGTTTAGGATACCCATAGTCTACCGAGATCTTTGCAATGTCAATCAACTTATGTACCTTTAATTGACAATGATTATATGCGAATTGTCAATTTTTGTCATAATCTCATTAGCCGTAGCAGTTTTGGAATGCCCTGAGCCCTTACTATCTTGAATGGATGTACAACCATACTCAAATTTAGCAGCCTACTTTTTAACCACTGAAAATGAAGGGGAAGAATCCTTTAATGTTGAATCTAAAACTCTTTTTTATTTCTGTTAAGGTTAAAGCCTTCAAAATGAAGTATTTTATCACAGTTCATTCACTTTTTATTCTTTTATCCATTTTATAGAAAATGTTAACACTAGTTTCTTTACACATTCCTCACAGACAAGTGACCACTTACATTTTTGAAACTTCAAAGCACGTCTCTAAAGGAAGATACTTAACAACTAATCACAGTAATTTGGCATCTTCACAACATATCTGAGTCAAGCTGAGAACTTTTAGAAAGCTGCTTATACAAGTGTTCAACTTAATCCTTATCTTACATTTTAAGAATTCTGAGATCACATGTATGCAAATGTGCAATTCCAACATATTAAAATGTAACTCCTATGTTAAGTTTAAGTTAATGAGTTGAATTAGCAGACTTTGGGTTAATGATGAATGTAGGAATGAACACAGTGAAACGATCTTAAAATCTTAGGTAGATTGAAAGTAAAACTACTTAAAATCATGTCAACACATTAAAACACTCTTGACATTTTTTTTAAAAAAACTGGAACATATTTCCCGAGACCTTGCTCACATTGTCAACCATGAACAACTAATGGATCAATCTAAATTGGCAGTGTAAGTGACTGTGAGTGCTCTGGTGGTCTATTAATGCACTTATACAAAATGTTATCTGCTTCTGGGATATCGAAATTCATGAGTGTATGTTCATATTTTTATGAAAATTTTTTTCCACATACAGAGTTCCTTTGGGTGTTTAATAAAGTGATATCCTTCTCGATCTCATACTGTTCATTACAAAAATGTGCTGCAACAGCCAATTTTTCTCTTTGTTTGTATTTAATATTTCTCCAGTGTTCCTTTAATCTGATTCCTATATTCCTTTTTGTCTTGCCTATGTTCACTTTTTCACAATCTTTGCAATTAATCCTATATATGCCAGAATTTTCTTTTTTTGGGTCTGGGATCTGTGTTTAACTTCAACAGTTTGCCAACACTGTACTTACTTTTAGGTGCTAAATTTTCATAAAAAAATATGAACATGACTCATGAATTACGTAAAAATTGTACTTACGAAGCTGTAGACAATGGAGTGGTATATACTACATTAATGTGTTGAAATTAAATTACTGAAACAACTTCACAACCCAATAGAACTATCCTCATGGGAGAGAATTTTCATTTTAAAAAATAAGAACAACTTAATGAATTTTGATTTTCCCCTGCTGGATGAACTCAGCAAGTTTCTACTAGAACCACAAGAGCGAACGGGCATCCATCCCCGGTTTCGAACAACGGCATTCAGTCAACAACAGCCGATGATGGGAGGAACCTCTCCCGAAACTAGTTCAAAGTTTTAAAAAAGTAACTGGAGTTAGTGTTAACAACTGAACACATTAATGTAGTATATATGACTCATAAATTTTGATATCCCAGAAGCAGATAACATTTTGTATAAGTTCATCTATAGACCACCTGAGCACTAACAGTTACTTACACTGCCAATTTAGATTGATCCATTAGTTGTTCATGGTTGACAATGTGAGCAGTCTCACGAAACATGTCCCAGGTTTTTTAAAAAAAAGTGGAATGTCAAGAGTGTTTTAATGTGTTGACATGAGACTTTGGGTTCTTAATACTGCATGTTATAATAATGATAAAACTGTTTTAGTAGTATCTTATCATCTAGCAGCAGTAACACTATGATCTAGCACCAATAATAGTACCATTAGCAGAAAATGTAAGCCTCCCTTGGTGTTGAATGAATGTAATTCACTATGAGTATGTAAAATGCATTTTTTACTTTTTACTTTGTACTTTTTCATGGCAATTAAAATAAACATTGTTGAAGATGAGCACTTTTAAGATGGAAAAATATCAATGCATGGCTCATGTTTGTGCAATGTAATTCAGTATTCTATTAAACATACAACCAGTAAAGAAATTTGTAAATTTCAAGTTTATTAGTATTTTCTTTTCTATGTAACAAATATTTTATTTTATCCACTATAATGGAATTAAGCTATACTTTGTATTAAAATGAAACTCAATGACACCTTTCCATACAAGGTTTTTTTCTTAGTAAACTTTCAACACAAAAATGTTCTCTTGAGCAATCAATTTATACATTGTAATTCCCTATCCTAATTCCATTCATTATACCTGGCTTAATCCATGCATTATTTGTGCTATCATAGAAACAAATTCCTTTTCTGAAGATATATTTTTCAAATATTATTACTACCTGAACAACTTCTTCACTCTGCAAGGCTTCTATCTGTCGAGGACGGCGCTGACGATCACTATTACCATGGCCAAGTTTACCATAGTCCCCATCTCCCCAAGAGAACACTTCTCCACTCTCAGCCAGAGCTAAGCTGTGTCCATCAGAGCCACATGAAGTTGCCAATGATGTAATTACAAAACCTGCAAAAAAAAAAAAAAAAAAGAAACAGAATTACAATTTCCTTAAATTTTTTTAAAAAATATCTTCTCAATGCTTTTCAGGATAAGAAAAACTGTGTACCCCTATTCAAACCCAAAAAGACTCAACATTAACCACTCAAGGTAGCCTAATTATTGTTCTTATCTAATACAGGTATATTAATGCTCTGAAGTTCCCAGTCACCTTTCAAAATAAAAATACAAATAAAAAATAAACATTCTTGGCAATTTGTTAAGTGTGGTGGACTTTTGTAACAGTAATATTTAATACACTAATGAATTTAATATAATTGAGTTGAATTAGTAACCCTTACATCACTTATTATTTAGAGGAGGGAAACAAGTTTCTGGAGCTAATTGCTCCGATCATCAGAGGAAACTTTTTTCCTTATGTAAATAATAAGTGATATAAGTGTTACAAATTTGATTCAATTATATTAAATTCGTTTGTACTCTTGGGAATGTTTAAGTAACAGTAGCAAACCATATTAATGAAAATTGATTGCTGTTTTAAAAACAGAGAGTGGAATATAATATAACCTAGATGTTTGCTTCTTTGAAATTAACTTCTTTTGCTCAAAATCTTGACATTCGACAATTGACAAATTCGATTCAATTATATTAAATTCGTTTGTACTCTTGGGAATGTTTAAGTAAGAGCAGCAAAACATATTAATGAAAATTGATTGCTGTTTTAAAAACAGAGAGTGGAATATAACATAACCTAGATGTTTGCTTCTTTGAAATTAACTTCTTTTGCTCAAAATCTTGACATTTTATACATTAAGTTTATAATACAGTGACTGATATTGCACTTCAATACTTCTGTAAATACACTAACAATTATTTTTAATTAGTAAAAGAACATTTATATCCTAACATTTTTATGAACCTCATTATGCTACAAAGAGCTTAAAAGTTCAAATGTTAGTGGACAGAATGGCACAAAGCAAATAAAAACAATTCACAGTTTTAGTGAGTTCTCTGTACATGAACTAATATCATAGAAGCATTGGCAAATACCAAATTATATTGAAAATCTTGATAATTGGCAATGGAAATCTAAAAAAATGATAAACATATTCAAAAATAAACATACCTAACTGGAATGTCTCTATGCTTCAGAATGCATATTCCCCATGAAGTTAGGAGAAATAGAAGACATAGAGAAGGAAAAAAGAAAGATTCTGGAGAAAATCTTCTAAAACAGAGAAGAGGGAGTTTAGATGCACAAAGATGAGGAACTCTATAATAATGAAGGAAGAAAAAGGAATAAATAACATCTGAATGAATGAGAGAAGGAAAACACAAAATGACAGAATGAAGAATTATTAGGAAGTCAGAAGAAAGTGGAAGAGAGAGAGAGAAATAAATAAATAAATGCACTAGCTACTTTATGTGGCACCTAGATGGTCTGAAATAGAACAAACAAGTAAAATGAAAAAGAAAATATAATGAATCTAAAGTTCTTCATGGCTAACTGACGAACATACTTGCTATTATATTTAGTAATGAAGCATTAAGTCATTTCTTTTAATTTAAAAAATCACAAAATAACCATACACCCTATGTATAAAGTGAAAGTTAAACACTATTTATAATCTCACTCTATTTCAGAGTGACACTGTCATATCTTCACTCTCAGTTTTTCACATTTCTCTCTTTTAAATTGATAGTTTTGTGTATCATTATAAATTTGAATAGTTTGGGATTTTCACAGTGAAATATAGTATTATATAACAAATTATTTATGAGGAAGTCACTCAAATTTCACTGACATGATTCAAAGGCAAATTTCCTTCATCGCCAGAGAGCAACATCTTAATACCATGCTGGAAAGCTGACAGTGGAACCATGCTGCCGATGAAGGAAATCTGCCTTTGAAACATGTCCAAGTAAGCGGAATAAAACTAGTAAAATTTGAGTGACTTCCTCATAAATAATTTGTTCTGTATCATTAATAGAGCCAGAGCCTGACCTAAATCAAATCAAAGTGAAGCAAAATGTCTTCTGCTGCTCCCATCTAATAAAATCAAACTGAACTGAACTAAAATGGAATGAAACATAAGCATACTAATGGCATCAGAAATTGATCACATAATAGTATTATTGAAGAGACATAGAAAGAAGAAAGAAACAAAAGCTTTTTAATTGCTTATTTTACTATAAGCATTATCATGGATATAATTATTTTGTAACATTTATAACATATATGAAGGTACTTCTGAAGTAGAGTAATTAATTTTTCTTCATTCATTCTTTAGTCTTTATATTTTCAGTGCAATATTGCAGTCTAACCTTCTATAAGCAAATTATTGTGCTAGTTTTAGATTGTACTATCATAATGTCAAAAATCTATGCATAATTACAACTGTACATGAAACAAAATTTTGGCTGCAAAAAAATTATTTTTGCCGAATAGTTTTTTCATATTGATATGGCAAGTTTTGATTCAGAACATCCCTTCTGATAATTTCCATTTAAATACATGACTACAAGAAATTCAGTTTTGCTATGTGGGAGGCAGTATTTTTTGGAAGGCTTAATGGTTGGGTATTAAATCATTTTGCTAATATAAGAACTTAAAAAAAGAATGTTTCTCTTGTTTCCTTAAAAAGCAATATACTAATACAAAAGTGACATAAAATTCTGATCAGAATTAATTGCTCTATTATTAACAAATAAGGAGAATTTTTTTAAAAACACATTCCTAATAGGGCAGACATTAAAATAGAAGCCTCTTTTCTGTGTTTAAAAAGGGGACTGCTACAACATCCCATTTGCAACCATGTATATTTTGTCTTTTTTTTCAGATAAGCAACAGGTCTTACCCTGAAGAGAAGATATGATACTAAGAGCATGAAGATCATCTGAGTTGCCCTGACCAAGTCGCCCATAGCTTCCTTCTCCACAAGCCAAAACAGTACCATTGGCCTGAATGACAAAGGTGCAATTCTGTCCACAAACTATTTGTTGAGCTCCTGAAAAAGATTCTGTTTCCACTGGTACCAAGGAGCTGCGCCCTGCAACATAATAATTAAACACTTGATACAGGTTTGTATTTTTCACTTAAGCCTCTAGTGCTGCAAACCTGCAAGTGAATAAAAAAACTAGAATTAAAATGAAGGTGTAAGGTCATAAAAAGCAATTTAAAATAAATGTAGGTATTTAAAGCTTGAAAACCGAATTCTGATTAGAATTAGGAAGAATACAGAAGATATTTACCAGCTGAATTTCAAATATCCAATAAATTTATGTAAGAAAGGACATATTTTACATCTTGCATTACTAATGCAAACACTGTGATGAATTGTTCCACAGTTGCATACACTACCCACTTGTACTTTCTTTACACGTGTGGTTTTTCAAAAGTAATTTTTCTTAATCTCATACATCTAGTAATGATACTGCACAACTTTAAGCTGAACAACAATACAGATAGGCAGAAACCAGAACTTATAAAAACATCAATTAAAAATGGTTCCACCCTCACACACACAACTGATAAAATAGTTAATCTTTCGAGTGCCACCTTTTCTGAAAATGAAATCAATCTCCTAAATAAAGGCCTAAAAACTTGTATAGATTTCTCAGATAATATAGAAGATTACATAGCCGACATAGACATAGCTACCCAACAACTAAATGAAAGGGAAAAATCGTTTGTCAAAAGTAAATGCAAAAATGTTTTAGAGAACATAAAAAACCAAAAGAAATCAATAAGCTACAGAACGACATTAAAAAAACTAAAAGAAAAACCAGTGATATATGTAAAAGCAGACAAAGGTAATAAAATAGCCATTTTAGATGAAAAGAAATGTATAAATAGAGTTGAAACTATATTAAAAGGACAAGACTACAAAGCAATTGATAAGAATTCGCTCAATAAATGCAATAAAATGTTAAACATTAAATGAAGTCAAAATACTATCCACTACTGAAAATCTGGAACTACCCAGGCTTTATGCAGTACCTAAAATACATAAAAATGATAACAACATGAGACCAATAATTAACAATATCAATTCACCCACATACCAGGTAGCAAAAAAAATTGATCAAAATCTTCAATTCTTTTAAGAGATTTCAAAGTTTGAGCATTAAAAATTCAGTTGACTTTGTCAAAAACTTAAAAATAGTAGAATTACGACTACAGATATAATGGTTTCATTTGATGTAAAAGCCTTATTCCCGAGCATACCTACAGAGAAACTTATGCTTATACTAAAAAAATGGTTAACATCAATAAATTTAAAAACAGAAGAAATAGAAGATTTATTAAAACTTACTAATATTTGCATTAAACAAAATTACTTCAGCTTCAACAAAAAATATTACCAACAAGTTTCAGGCCTAACTATGTCATCTTTTCTAGCAGAGTTATTCATGAGTTCATTTGAAACACATATAACAAAAGCCTTCCCTTTAATTTTCAAGTCATGGTATAGGTATGTGGATGATATTTTTGCAATAATAACGAAGAAACAGTCAATAGATGCCCTGAAATTTCTTAATTTGCGACATGAATCTATACATTTTACCATAGAAGAAGAAAGAAATGGGTGGCTACCATTTCTAGGTTTAAAAATTATAAGAAATGGAGATTGTTTGAATTTTGGAATTTAGAGAAAAGAAACACATACAGAAAACTACATAAAAATGAGAGTTATAACCCCATTCCACATACGTATGCAGTATTTCACAGTTTGATGAATATTCCACTCACAGAAGCAGAGTACAAAATAGAATACAAACAAATAATAAAGATAGCTATAATCAATGGTTTCAACATAGACACAGTGATAAAAATTATCAATAAAGGACAAAAAGGGATAAGGGAAGTTTCCACACTGAAAAACACAAAAGAAGAATACAAATTCAAAAGTTTCACCTACCATCCAATTTACCACAAGTTCAAGAAAATTTTCAAAGAATATGGGCTAATGTTAGCCCCAAAGAACAGATATAACATCAAGAATTTATTAGGTTGCACAGTAAAAGACTCCATAACAACAGAACAGAAATCAGGAATTTACAAAATAAAAATGTGCAGATTGAGAGCAGAGCTACATAGGCAAAAGAAAGAGAAGATTGGAAATTCGGAGTAAAGAACATTTTAGGAATATTTGGTTTAAGCAGGTGGATAAATCAGCAGTAGCAGCTCACTTTTGGATCAAAAATCATGAAATAAAACCGGAAATTAAACTGCTGAAACATCTTCACAACCCATTGGAGTTATCCACTTGGGAAAAAAATTTTATATTAAAAAACAGAGAACACCTAATGAATTTCCAGTTTCCTCTTATGGATTAACTCAGCAATTTCCTACTTCAACCAACAGAGGCCACCACAGAAACATTATGGTGTCCAGCCATCATTTTGAGTAATGGCAATTCGTTGAGCAATTGAAGATGGGAGATATTCTCCTGAAATGCATCTTACTTTTATGTAAGTAAGTGAACTTTGGTGTAGAAAAATGAATATCCAAGTTTAGGACACTTAGGCTAAGCTCGTATTGGAGAGCAATGTTAAGATGAAGCATGTATTAAATTACATTAACCAGCTTTTACATTTAATATTTATCAAACACCATTTCTGAAAACTCTTACCTGCTTCACTCAGTTGGCCATGTCTTCCACTGCCCCAGAGATAAGCATGACATTTGCCTCCAATTTGCCAATCATGTGGCTGCTGCGTGGACCAACTCATTATCTGTTCATCAGCTTTCAGGCTCCATGCTGCATTGTTCAAAGCTGCTACATTTTCCTCTTCCTCTCCTAGACATGATATTAAATGTTCTTTATATGTCCAATTCTATATAATTCTATAACCATATGAGTGCAGTCTGGAAAATTTCGGTCTTGACATTAGGTGGCCATGCAATTGACAAGATAAGTATCTTTTACACTGGTACATCTATCCTAAATATTCATGAGATATTGGGACTCTAAAGAGATTTTACTTATTATCTTCATAAGAGTAAAACCACCAGAGCGTATACCGCCATGGGTGGCCGAGGTCGTTAAGGCATGGAATCGTGAGCGGGAGGTCTGCGGTTCGAATCCTGCCAGAACCGTCCTCCCTGACTGGGTTTTTTTCCAGGTTTTCCTCAGTCTTCATAACTGGCAAATGCCAGGGAGGTACCTAAACTTAGGCATGGAACGCTTCCTTCCTTAAAAAAAAAAAATCCTTTCGCAATATATCATTTCATTTCATGTATCATCAGTGTCCACCGCCTATGGAGCTCACCATTCAAATTTTAAAAAAAATGTATTAAACCTACTGCTACTGCTAAAACACAATTTCTATACTATGGGGGAATCCTTAAAAGAAAAGTTAAGTATTATTAAGAATAACTAAAAGAAAGATCATTTTCATATATTAAACAAGCAAAAATGTCTAAAAGTTCTGAATTTAAACACTTATTACTTTTAAGGTACATGAATCTAATAATGTAATAGCTGTATAAATTCTTAGAAATTAAGTTATGTAAACGTATATATGATTAATTACTATCTTCCAATGTAAAGTCACAAATGTTTGGAGGGAAAGATTAATTACTAAGAAATGGTTAATGAGGAATAAAGGAATTGTATTGAGAAAGATCTTTGAAGACTATGAGCAAATACCCAAATTAGCAGAGTTCTTATGGAAGGTAAAAATGAAATAGAAATGGTCAGTTGATAGATATGTAATTTAGATAAATTTTAGATGATAAAGAAATTCAGTATGATTATGAAAAATGTCTGATTTTTTTTTTTAATGGTGTTTAACACCTATTTGTACAACTGAGGCACCACAGGCGATGAACACTGATGATACATGAGATAAATGATGTACTGGGAAAGGAATTTTTTTTTTTTTAAAGGAAGGAAACGTTCCAAGCCTAAGTAGTAGGGTACCTCCCAGGCATTTGCCAGTTATGAGCAATGAGGAAAACCTAGAAAAACCTCAGTCAGGGAGGATGGTCCTGGCGGGATTCGAACCTCAGACCTCCCACTCATGAATCTGCGCCTTAACAATCTTGGCCACCCTTGGCAGTATCATTGATCTGGGAATGGTTGGGAGTGAAATTATATTAAATTTATTAATTATTGAGCTTGGGATATTGGAAATTCTCTAGAAAGCAAATACATACAACATTACAGCTGGTATTTCATCAATGTATTAAAATTTCTGTAATTGCAAGGAGGTGCACCTAAAATGGCCTGGGCCAGAGGTGGAGACCCCTTATAGTTTGTATTTTTCTTAGCACTTTCAATAAATTTCAAATAATTAATTTGTAGTTATGTATTAATATTAATTGACAAAGTTTAATATTGAGACCAGTTTTATTTATAATATATATTAATGATCTCCCAGCATTAACTTCACCTACAATTATGGTTCTGTTTGCTGATGATGGAAATTTTATATTTAGGAACCCAAGCTGTTTTGCAATTCTTATCAATGATGCACTGCAAAATTTTAATAATTGATTAAAATCTAATAAATTAACATTAAATATTTACAAGACTAACTACACACATTTCAATAAATATACTCTTCTTGATAATTCATAGAAATTATGAAATACCCTTGAAAAAGACCTTTCTTAACATTGAAAATCCTCATTATAATATATCTACATCATACATAATATCCTACCTCTACAAGCTGCTCCCTGATGTGCAAGGGCATAGAATTCTTGTGGTAGCTTAGACCGGTTTACCAGTGCTTCAGCTGTATGTACACCAATGCTGAAAACCTGCAGCCACTGCCATTCAGGAACTATAAAATTTGGCAAAATGTTCTGCTATTATCAATACTGTTATTCTGAAATATTATTTTTTATCTACAAATGACAGAAAATTAACTCTAATGAACATACCTACAGAGAAGTGTTGATCATGGTTAGGAGGCACAGGCTGGTAACATAAAACCTTATCTAGGCGCAACACAAGAACCAATGCAGCAAGACATTTTAAATGGCTACTGTGCAGCAACTGCTCGCCACTCACCACCAGTGGTTTCTCATACTGATATTGCTCTTGAAGGAGTGAAGGCAGAGCCAGCAGAAGTGCTCGCAGACACGGTGCAGTATGCAAACCCACCACACCCTGTCGTAGCAATGAGGCCCTTGCAGCAGCTAGCACCCGATTCTGCATCATCTCAGATGTGTTGTGCTGCACAATTCTTACTTCCTAAAAGGACCATAAATGTACTGGCATTTAATAATGATGTCATTAAAATGTGAATGTTTAAAATTTATAATTAAACAAATTTACTGTTAATTTGCTCACTAAAATATGTTGTTGTTTTATTCAATGGTGCTGAGTGTAATATAGATCAGTTATATGAAACATTTACAGAGCAGTGGCCAGCAAAAATATTCTAAATTAAATAAGAATACTTAGAGCAAAAATTTATAAACGCTTTCTACTTTCCTTCTTTACTCAAGTGCTGGTTTTGTAATGCTTAATTGGGAAGGTTAGTTTGTAGAGGCTGTAGCTAGCTAACACAATAATGATATTAGTAGGGTAATGGAAAATTTTTATTTAGGACCTTGGATTGGTCGGAGCCTGGTCCCCTGGAATTCCAGTAGGCTGCTGCTGATGAACTGGGGTCTGGGGATTGAAGCAATCAAGGTGGAAATAATGTATTGTTCAATTATGTTAGAACTCGCATAAAGATGATAGAATAAAACTAATTATTATATTTATATTTTTTGTAATTGTGAGGGGGCATACCCTAAAATGGCTTGGGCCAGATAGGTGGAGGCCCCCTGGTAGTTTGTATTTGTTCTTAGCATATCAATAAATTTCAATTTCATAATTGGGGAGGAAAGCACTGCAATTATTTTGATGTAGCAAGTTACGTATATATACAACTTCTTCTCCATCTTGTCCTCCTGCTCCTGCTCCTTCTTGGTCACTTGCTTTATACTGCATGTATGTTGAATTAATGTATTACACAACAAACATTCAATTTTCTTTACAATTGTTACTAACATGTGGAAAGAGAGAAAGAGAAAATAAAGAAAAAATACACATGCAAATACACACACTTCTCCAGGAAGCAAAGCTTAAATACTTAAATGTAAATTGGAACTTGCACAGTGAAGCCAATCATATTAATTGATATCATTGTATGATTCAGTTGAACTACACACTCTTAAAGCTTCACTTACTTTTCATAAATGTATGGAACCAGTTTCTAGAACATTTAGTTCCCATTTTCAGCCAGGCTAAAATTCAACTGTCGGATCATTCGTTGAGCTGTGGGAATGTATATTCTGCTCTGGTGGCGGTGTGATAAACTTGTAGTTTATGTTTTCATCCCCGACAATGTCGAAGTTCATTATGCTGTCTTTGTATTTGTAGATGTAGATTTTCTACCAGGTTGCTAATTCCGTAGGTCCTTCTACTGATTTTAATAATTTTGTTTTATTTATTATGTCATGATTTTGTGTCCAAAAATGATATGCCACTGCTGATTTCTCTATTTGCTTGTACTTTATGTTCCTGAAATGTTCCTTAACCGTGTGCCTATGTTTCTCTTTGTTTTCCCTATGTAGATTTTTTCACATTTTGCACAGTTTATTTTGTGAATACCTGATTTTTCTTCTTGTGGAATACTGTTATTAACATTATCTATCAGCAAATTTTGAACATTAAATCTATTAGTCGATGCCAACCTGATATTAAAATCTTTAAGAATATTCTGAAATTTTTTTGTGGCCCATGGATGATATGTGAATTTTTTAAAAATAAGTTTATCTTTTGTTGCTGAAAGTGTTGTGGTTTCTTTGACATGTTTCTGTCTCTTGAATTTCTGCACCTTTTTATGTACTAGTTCTTTTTTAAAACCATTTTTAACTGCTGTTTCTTCTATTTGTTTGTATTCTTTAAAATATTCTTCTTTGCTAATTTGTAGGTTAACTAGCCGGTGTGTTAAACTGTTAATTACTGCATGTTTGTGTGCTGTAGGGTTAAAACTGTCAGCTTTGATGTGATTATCTGCATGTGTATTCTTTCTGTATATTCCAAATTTAAGTTTTTCTTGGCATTTCATTATTTTAATATCCAGGAATGGCAGCATGTTATCTGTTTCTATTTTGTATGTAAATGATATGTTTTTATCTTGAATATTTAGAAGTTTTAAGGCATTGTCAATGAGTTTTTTGTTAACTATGGCAAATATATCATCCACATATCTGCACCATACCTTAAATATGAAAGGAAACGCTGTGTTGATGTGTGTTTCAAATCTACTCATGAAGAGGTTAGCTAGAAATGGAGATAAGGGGCTGCCCATTGTTAAGTCCTGCTTGTTCTTTATAAAATTTTCCTTTAAAAGTAAAAAAGGCTTGGTTTATGCAAATTTCTGTCAGTTTGATGTATTCTTTTATGTGTATATCATTAATTCCACTTGTTTTTAGCCAATCATGTAGATAAATCAGGAGTTTTTCTTTTGGTATGCTAGGAAACAGAGATTTTACATCGAAAGATATAAGAGTGTCAGAGGGGTGCAATTTTATGTCTTTAATTTTTTCTATTAACTGATATGAATTATTTATGCTCCTGGTTTAAAATTTTGGTAATGCCTTGAATCTATTAGCTAACCAATTTGCTAAATAGTAAGAGGGAGTATTGATGTTGTTAATGATGGGGCGCATACCATTTCCAGTCTTGTGAATTTTAGGTAAACCATATAACTTAGCTATTTTAGGGTTGCTCTGTTTTATTTTGAATATTGTTTCTTTTGGAATGACTGTACAAGTTTTCAGAACCTCATTGATGGAATTAATACACCTTTTTAATGGGTCTGATGATGATTATTGTTTAAGGGGCGCACAACATCTAAGGTCATTAGCGCCCAAACACACTAAAAACTGCGCCAGAACTAAAAATAAATAGTTGACACAAATAATGTCTTAGGGTAAATAACAGTAGCACGTTGTGCAACAAAATAAAAACCCATAACAAATAATAAGTAGGTGTAATGGTCAACAAAGGACTGGTATTAAAAAAGCAGCAATAGGGAAAAACAACAGTCCTATAATGGTCTAAAAAGGGTCAATAAAAGCCTATAACCATCAACACTAGAACATATAAAAACTGGTAGTAAAACACATCAGTAAAAGCTGAAAATAAGCCAGTATTGTAAAAGTCTAAACTGGTAACAATAAAACCCCAAAACAATAACAAGGGTTATATATAACAACTCAATAAAAGACTGGTACTAAAAACGATGCATCAAATACTGAAACAACAACAGTCTTAAAAGCGTCTAAAAATGCCGTCATGGATAAAAAGAGAACACCTCACACCTTGCTCCAAAAACCACAAACACGGATAAAACGGAGCAATCGCTCAACAGCAACCACATCATCTGCAAGTAATTCCTCAATAGAGGAGGGCAAACCTAGTCTATGTCTAAAAGCTGCCAGATGATGGCATTCAATTAAAATGTGACGCACTGTAAAGGGGTGGTCACAATGGGGGCAAGCTGGAGCGGGTTGACCATTAAAAAGGTGAGAATGACTAAAACGGCAATGCCCAATTCTAAGACGAGCTAAAATTACTTCTTCGCGACGAACAGCGCGAGAAGAAGTTGACCAGTTAAAAGGGGATGATTTACATTCCCGAAGCTTACTGGCGAGTATTAAACCCCACTCATCGCGCCAGTGCGAGAGAATGCCACTACGTAAAAAATGGTTAAAATCGCCAAAATAAAAACGTTGCTCGTGCTCAGCAGGGTCTAAAAGAGCGGATTTAGCTGCGACATCTGCGGCCTCATTACCTTTGAGTCCCACATGTCCAGGTACCCATAATAGTGTCACCCTGACGCCAGCGTCGTAAAGGGTTAAAACTACATTCTGGACCATCTGTACAAGAGGGTGGAGGTTGTACAGATTTCTAAAACTTAAAATTGCACTCAAAGAGTCGGAACATATAACACTGTTCCCTAGCCCCTGATCATAAATAAATAAAACCGCCCGAAAGATAGCATAAAGCTCCGCCATAAAAATAGATGTTGCAACGTTAAGACCATACGTAAAACTAGCCCCATTAAAAACAAAAGCACATTCTACACCTGTGTCACATTTAGAGCCGTCGGTATAGATAAAATTCCAGCCATTAAAAGAGGATTTGATCTCGCTAAAAGAACAACGAATAATATGTGCTGCGGTCGAAGATTTCGGACAGGACGTAAGCCCGAGATGAACGGGGGTCTCTGCTAAAATCCAGGGGGGAGAAGAAGTTTCCCCGGCTAAGAAAAAAGCAGGTAACTCAATGTCCAACGTCCGTAAAATCTCCCGAAAACGAAAGCCAGCGGGCTTAGGAGTAAAAGACCGAGCAGCATAAAAACGATCAAAAGACACATTAAAAAACGGCCCATTCGTGGGATGACGAGGTTGCGCAGCTAAGCGCCAACCGTACGCAGCAAGTAAAACATCCCTACGATAAAACAACGGAGGTTCTCCAGACTCCGCACATAAACTCAGCACAGGACTGGTGGGGAATGCCCCAATGGCGACACGGATACCCCGGTGGTGAATCGGGTTCAGGCGGCTCAGAGCAGAAGGCCGCGCAGAGCCATAAACAACACTGCCATAATCCAATTTGGACCGGATAAGAGAGCGGTAAAAACGTAAAAGTATAGTCCGGTCAGCTCCCCAAGATGTGCCACTTAAAACTCGTAAAATGCAAAGAGAACGTTCACACTTGCCTCTGAGTTGCGCTATATGCGATGACCAGCATAATTTCCTATCGAACACCAAGCCAAGGTACCTAACTTCGTCTGCGAAATAGAGTGCGTCTGGGCCAAGATGGAGCGAAGGTGGAGGATACTCCTTGTGGCGCCAGAAATTCATGCAGACGGTCTTCTCTGCGGAGAAACGGAACCCGTGAGAAACACTCCAAGCGTGAAGGCGGTCGACACAGCATTGGAGGCGGCGTTCCAAGAGACAGGTTCTCCGAGAGGAAAGATAGATGGCAAAATCGTCTACAAACAACGACGATTGTATTCCTGGCTGTAAACACTGGGTGATAGAGTTAATAGCAATGGCAAACAGTGTGCAACTAAGTACCGAGCCCTGAGGTACACCGTTCTCTTGAATAAAACTAGATGATAAAACTGATCCCACGCGAACATTAAAAACCCGGTCTTTCATAAATTCCTGAATAAAAACAGACATACGCCCACGTATGTTCCAATCGTGAAGCGTTCGGAGGATACCGCCTCTCCAGCAGGTATCGTACGCTTTCTCTAAATGGAAAAACACAGCAACGTTTGGCACTTGCGCACAAAACCGTTCATTACATGGGTAGTTAAAGACACAAGAAGGTCGACTGAGGAACGATGACGCCGGAAACCACACTGGGCGTTCGTTAATAATTGCCTCGACTCTAACCACCACATGAGCCGTCCGTTAATCATGCGTTCCATCACCTTGCAAACGCAGCTGGTGAGGGAAATCGGACGGTAACTGGAAGGAAGATGTGGATCCTTTCCAGGCTTAGGTATAGGAATGACGGTGGCCAATCGCCAAGCGCTGGGAAATGTGCCGTGACACCAAATAAAATTAAAAGTTCGTAATAAAAAAGCTTTGCCTTCTGCTGATAAATGCTGCAACATGGCAACATGAATGTCATCTGGCCCCGGTGCGCAATGTCGAGAGGTAGAAAGGGCATGTTCCAGTTCCCTGGCGGTAAAAGGAACGTTATAGCTCTCCTGATGGTCGGAGGCAAATGAGAAACCTTTCCTCTCAACCTGCTCCCTTACTGCGCGAAATGAAGCCGGGTAGTTGGCGGAGCTCGAAACATCAGCGAAGGTTCGCCCTAAAACATTGGCGACGTCAGTCGGAGTAGTGAGCACTCGATTTAAAATCCTAAGACCGGGTATAGGTGTAAACCTTGGTTTGCCAGCAACGCGGCGTAGCCGTTCCCAAACTACGGATGAAGGCGTTGTGCGGTTAAAAGAAGAGATAAAAGAAATCCAAGAAGCCTTTTTTTCTATCCTTAATGACTCGGCGGCATTTGGCGCGAAGTTGTTTGTAGCAAATCATATTTGCTGAAGTAGGGTGGCGACGAAAAACTCGGAGAGCACCTCGGCGTGCACGCAATGCATCCCGGCATTCATCGTTCCACCAAGGAACCGGTAAGCGTCTGGGGTGACAAGACGACCGGGGAATAGCCTTATCTGCGGCTGTTATGATGACCGTACGGAGGTGCTCGATCGCGATGTCGATAGATGGAAATTCACACCCTGAAAATTCGGCCAAAGAGCGATAGAGAGGCCAATTCGCCTTTTCAATGAGCCATTTTGGCGTGCGCTGTGAATGTGCGTTCGAAGAGAGTACATGGATCTGACACGGAAAGTGGTCACTGGAATATAAATCAGAGATGACGTTCCAGGTGAAATGTACAGCAAGCGAGGCAGAACACATGGATAAGTCCAAGTGTGAAAAACTGTGAGTGCTGTCAGAGAGAAAAGTAGGTTGACCAGTATTGAGAAGTATAAGATTGTGACTTAGCAAAAAGTCAGCTAAGAGGTTACCCCTTGCACACTCCGTGGTGGAACCCCATAGGGGATGGTGTGCATTGAAATCCCCCAAAAGGAGAACAGGGGGTGGTAGCTGAGACAAAAGATCATCCAGGTCAACTGTGGTGACGGTGCCGGACGGAGGTAAATAAACAGTGCAGACAGAAAAACTAAGGCCAGAAAAGTGAACTATAGCTGCAGCAGCTTGTAAAGGAGTCTGGAGCTGTAGTGAGGTGCTGTACACGTTATTGCGAATTAAAAGTAAAACTCCGCCGTGAGCGGGAGTGCCATCTTCGGGAGGGAGATCAAATCTCACCGAAGAGTAACCGCGTAAATTAAAAGAATCACTTGGGCGAAGCTTAGTCTCTTGGAGACACACAAGCAAAGGGTCAGTAGAACGTAAAATTAACTCGAGGTCAGGTCTTCGACTACGGAGACCACGCACATTCCACGAAAGGATAGCCATTGTTAAAATTAGATAAAAGAAGCTAAAAATTTACCATCTTACTTTTTGGACGGTCCAGGGCGAAACAAACGTCCTTTTTTCAAACGCGTGGGGCTCGGTGGTTTTCCTGGAGCAGGTACATCCTGCTCCATGATCTCCTCAGAGGGAGGGCTCTCCCGCTGAGAAGCATCCGCCGATTCCAACGCCTGGAATCGGTTGGATGTGGGTATAGGCGGCGACGGCGACCGCCTAGCGGGTTTGCTCCCATCATGGGAGCGTGACCTCCGAGGAGGAGAAGGGCTCTTTTTCTTCTCTACCTGAGTTGACGACTTTAAAAAATCCGTTCGTGTAAAACTCGTCCTGAACTTAATATCAGGGGCATTAAAAACAACTGCTTTGGACTTCACGGTAGAGCGCTTTGGAGAACTAGGAGTAGTTTGGACCCGTGTAAAAACAAGATCGCAGGTCTGCGTACTGGTATCGCACTTCTTGGGCGCAAAAGAAGCTGCTGCGCTGTAGGTGCCGATCTTAGGCACGACAGGTTGGCGAGACTGGAATCGCTTCCGGGCTTCAGTAAAGGAGAGTTTTTCCTTCACCCGGATCTCCTGGATACAGCGTTCCTCTCGAAAACGAGGGCAATCGCGGGACGAGGCTGGATGTCCACCGCGGCAGTTGACGCAGACAGGAGCAGATGGGCAGGCTACCTCGTGACTTGCTTCACCGCAGGTTGCACAGATGGAAACGGCACTTTTACAGGATATGCGAGTGTGTCCAAAACGCTGACACTGAAAACATCGCAACGGGCTCGGTATATATGGGCGCACTTCTATCACCTCGTAGCCCGCCTTTATCCTCTGCGGCAATTCGACCCTGTCGAATGTGAGGAAAAGAGTCCGGGTCGGCTGTAATTCCCCCTCTTTCCTTGCCTGTACACGATAAACAGAGGTGACCCCTTGGTCTTCCAGACAGCTCTGGATTTCCGGGTCGGACATTCCGTCTAGAACATTTGTGGTAACAACTCCTCGCGACGAATTCATGGTCTTATGTTTCTCGACACGGACGGGATATCCGTGGAGTAGCGTCGCCTTGAGCAACGAGTTGCTTTGAGACAGGCCAAGTGTCTCCACCAAAAGTGATCCGTTGCGTAGACGGGTACAGGACTTAACGGGTCCAGCTATGGCATCAATGCCCTTCTACATTTTAAATGGATTTACGGTCGTAAACGACTGACTCTCTTCAGTACGACTAATGACCAAGTATCGAGGGAAAGACTTCTCGCATACTTCTTTTACGTCAACTCTTTTACGTTTAAAATGTAAAGGATTATTTTCCAGTACCATAGCGATTTATTCCTCCACCATTGCAACCTCTCCGATGGCAGGCTGCTTCCTGGGCGCCACCCCGGCTTAGGTTACTGGCTCTGGCCTGAGCAAAGTAACCTCAGGGTCACACCTTCCTGTGGGCTGACGAAGGGACCCAATCGCCTGCAGGAAGTCTACAGTTCATGCAATGGCCCTTTCCCGGGCCTGGCCTTTACCAGGGGATACGCTCCTGTCCTACATGATAACCCTGTGCTGGGAGTTACGCCGTTACCCAGTCACATTTTACCGCGTCAAACACGGGGGCACCCATCAGACAAAGAACAGGGAAGTAGGACAAATAAAACAATAAAAGAGGCGAAATAAAAAGGAGTCAAACGCGCTAAGCGCGGACCTGAGGGAGCAGCTCGGGTGCCTCGGGGTCTCTACGCCCCGTACCCAAAAAATTGGGCCCCTGAGGGGTTTTAATGGGTCTGATGGGATCTGAACATATTCTTTTTTATTTAATAAATTCTGCATTCTATTATTATAATCTTATTTATCCAAGATGGATAAAGATGGCTGAAGATGGGAACTAAATGTTCTCGAAACCGGTTCCATACATTTATGAAAAGTAAGTGAAGCTTTAAGAGTGTGTAGTTCAACTGAATCATACAATGATATCAATTACAGTTTAAATAGTTTGTACGTTTTGATTAGCTTTTCATTGAGAGACCAGGTATGAAAGACGTTCATTTAAATAAAAATGATGATGGGGTCTATATTTCAGCATGAATGATTAGCATTTTATATTTGCTCAATAAGATTGCAAATTACATGATGTATATTCCTGTGATAAAATGTAATAGCATGTATTTGAATAACAAATAAATAACTCATTCACAAGAATGCAATTTTACAATATACAGAACTTGTGTCTTCCTATTAATAATAGTTATATCAAGTAAAACTATACCAAGATGGATGAATTAGACCACTAAGATATTCATGAATGGATGGTTTGGTATTTGAATCCCACCTAGCCATTTTCCTTGACTAAGGTTTTTTCCTTCATAACAAATGCTAAGAAGATACCCAGAGTTTAGGTCTGGAATACCCATCCCCCTCCAAATATCTTTTCCAATTTACCATTTTGTCCTCTTTATCATCAGTGTTGACTGCCAGTTTTGCCACAGTTTTAAAAATGGCTTCAAACACCAAAAAAGAAGTAAACTATTTAATTACAATAAATGATAAAAATTATTTTAAAATCTATTATATATATCCCTGAACATTAATATGATGTACCATAACAAGAATACATTAAACACATAAAAAAGATAAACTTCCTATAAGGCAAATATCTTGAAAATTATTTATGGCCAAGCAGTTAAAACTGATTGCCTGTATAGAGGTGATCTAGGTTTGAATAAAAAAATCATAAATGGACTTTATGACAGACAATGCAGCATCTGGACAGGTTTTCTTCAGATGCCCTAATTTCCCATCTTTCTTTTGGTAAATTGCTCCATTATCATCATCTCTATCTTTGTCTTCATCATGTAGTGCAATATTTTCTGCTGAGCTCTGATATATTAATTTGAAACTCAGCCAACTGAGTACAGGATTCAAATGCCTCATACCTCTGGGTTGGCATTAGCAGTTATCCTCCACCTGCTCCTGCTCCTCCTCCTCATCATCATTATCATGACACATAGATGTGGTTGCTAAGGCAAGGATTCATGAATGGTAGGTCTGAGGTTCAAATCCTGTCAGAATCTATTTTCTGAATGAAGATTTTTCCACATTTTTTATCCTCATTATTGGCAACTGCCAGGAGGTACCTAAACTTAGGCCTGAAATGCTTTCTTCCCAAAAACATTCTTTTTCAAACTTATCATTTCATCTCATATATTCTAAATTAACTTTTGTTACTTTTTGGTTTTGTATGTTCTTCAAAAAAGTTGGCAACTCTACTAACATACTAACCCATACATATTAAATTTTGTCAATTTCTTAAGGTTATACATGTTTTTAAAAAGGTTGACAACTCTATTAGAAACACACTTACATATCCTCAACATTATTTGAGTATCATTATGGATAGTAAATTACAATAGAATGTAATAATAAGACAATTAGAAATTTTTAATGAGTTGAAAATTAGAAGTATATTCCATAAAAAGAAAAATATTCACAAATACACTTGGGCAATATAGAATTATAGATCTATTATAAATTTTGTAATTTATAATTCTCAATATATGTAAACTAACTATTATTGAAACATTTAATTTTCTCACTTAGTCACCCTGACTTTATGGAGTGCATTCCTTCCATACCTCATTACAATTAACATCAGGTTTACAATAGAATGTATAATGTTAGGCTATATTTAAAATGTATGAAAATATATAAATTTAACAAATTCTACCCTTGTTACTTTCTTAGGGGTCATTCATTGTTATAGCAAATGGGATGTCAAAGAGGGCTTTATGACAAGCATAAAATAAATTACTAAAACTGGACTTAAGCTATTTCCCAACTTTCTTGCCCAGTAGTACTTAATACTCTGTTGAAATCATGCACCAATTCGAATACCTTTGATCTCCCGAAACACATTGCCAGCCCAGATTCCCCAAGCCAACAGAGTGAGTGTACTCCTCCAATTCCCGTGATTGTCTGCAAAAGACTGCCATCTTGCAGGGACCATATATTTGCAACTCCACTAGGGCCTTTAACACTACCTGAAAATGCAAATAAATTACCTCATAGATTTAAATAGCAAGGATTTCACAGTGAAATATAGTATAATATAATAAATTATTTATGAGCAGTTCACAAAAATTGCACTAGTTTTGTTCTTCTTACTCGGACATGTTTCGAAGGCTGTTGCCTTCATCATCTGTATGGAACAGTGGAACCATATATGTTTTCATCCCCAGAGAACATAAACTTTAAGTGCATCACACCTCCACCAGAGCAGAATACACATTTCCACTGCAAAATGAAATTATCCAGCAATGATGCAAAGGGTTCATGAAACCAGTACTACATTTAATAAACAAGTAAGTGGAGAAATAAGAGGGTGTAATTCCACTCAATCATACAATGATCTTAATTATATGATTAGCTTCACTGTACAAGTTCCAATTAACATTTTTGGTTATTCTCCTCGACTATTTGTGGCAATCAGTTCTCTCTATTCTCCTACACCACAAATACTAAGAAATTGTATTTTCTTAACCCCACTTCCATTTTTCTCTACCACTTCTGCATTCTTTGTTTACATATACAAAACTCTCAATGCACTTCTTTTTTCATAATACATATGTAGATTGCCTTTGACTTCTTCTACTTTTTGATTCAACTTCATCTGGATCCTTTTCTCTTTTTTTTCAGATAAACTCTTCTGAAATAATTTTTAACAAGTCATTACTTGGCTCATATCTTAGAGGCCTGGGTCCAATTCAATGCCCCCAATAATCAGTATTATGGCTAGTATTCCTTCTAATTGCATATCTTCCAAATCTGGCTAGGTATGTTTCCAAGTTATCCCCAGTCTTCCTAAGCTCTATACCATACAGGGTATCACAAAAACACATCCTTTCACTACTGCTGCTTGTGCAGAACTAGCTATGCCAATAAATTTTGTGATATTCAATTTGAAGGCAAGCATATAGTGTTACTAATGTGTAATTCACTTTTTTATTGCACTTTGCCAGTAAATTCTGATATTCAATTTGAAAACAAGCACAGAGTATTACGAATGATTAATTCAGTTTCCTATTGTGCTATGTCAGAAAAATTTTGTGATGTTCAAATTGGAGAGGCAAGCATAGGATAATATTAATATTTTATTGTATTTAATTGTGGTTTGTCATTAAATTTCTGCATTGCTTATGCTGACAGTAATATTTAATGCACTCCTGCTCAATACAATATGTTTCAATATTCCTTTATTATAATAAATGTGCATTTGTATAAATATTCTTCCTTAATGAAACTATCTCCCTGACCACATTCTGGATGCCTTTTTGAGCTCAATTCACCAATCAGAATCGATGAGCAAGCACTAAAATGAGCATGAATTATAAATGTTAAAGAATTAAAAGAAAAAAATACAGCACAGGCCACAGAGTCTTTGATAGCACAGCGCCATGCTTCTTGTTATAGTTTCAATATAAATAGTAATAAAGAATTGAATTTGTGTTTTTAGTGCCTGATTTGCTCACAAGCGTGCATAGTGACATTCTATGCAAATTATAATTTGGCAGTAGTAATTGTGTATTTGGTATTATTTATTGTTTTCTAAGTTTTAAGATAACATGGAATTGCTGGTTCAAGAGTTCCTCTCGAAAGAGGAATTTAAAAGGGGAATCAGAATTAAAAAATGCCCATTTCTTCGGCTTCTATGGTGAATGGGATGGTTAAGTTGCTTACAGTGACTTTGAAAACAGGCCATGTGTCAGAGGTAGGAGGTAACACTGAAACAGAATGGTTGGAAGATTACATAAAATTTGAAGCTATACACCAATTATGCTGTATTAAGGCTAGGTTGCTTTATTGGTATAACAGTATAATACAATACAGCATTTGAAGGATGTTCCAGACATAGAAAAATTGACACAGTTGCATAAGCTACTTAGGGACTTTGAAATATTAATTAATTAATTTTATAAATTGACAAAAAGAGGGTAGGATTTTGATTCCCAAATTGTTAACGATGCCAAGAATGTTTTTCTGGAACAACAGGATGAAAATAGCACTTGTGAGGCAGAACAGTGTGCCAAAATTGGTGTTACTTCTGCTGAAGTGTGTTTACACAATCCTTGGCAATGTAAAATTATACCTACCAATACTACGGAAAAGATTTTTCAATTTTTAACAGTGTTGATTAGCTTAAAATACAAGCTGTAACTTTTTGCTGTTTCAGAAGCAATTATTTTGCTCATGTTGTATCTGTTTGTCCAATCTATTTTGGAAGCAATAAGTGAAGAGGTACATTTACACCATTGTCATAAAGAAATTTTGTATCAATATTTTACGAGTAATGTAAAATTACTTGCTTGTGAGAAAGTATTTTCATGGGCAACATTTGGGTGAAAGTTTCTTTGAATTCTGCCAAGAGATAAGGGAAGTAATGGAAGTGTTGTGTATGCCCTATACCAATAGCTATGAATATCGGTTTAAATGCTCACCTTCCTGAAATTTGAGCTTTATATTTAGGTTTTATCTATGGCTGTAAGCTTTGAAATACTTGAAGCTTTAATATTTAAGAGGACAAATGCAAGTTGAAGTTAATGAGGTTGTAAGTTTTTTTTTTTTTTTTTTTTTTTTTTTTTTGAGTAGTATTTAACGCCCGTTTTTACTACTGAGGTACCACAGGCGGGAGGTTGTAAGTGAAGTTGCAACATAAGCAGAGGACTAGATCTATATGCTGGTACTGCCAGAAAACTGGAAATGTGCAGTTTCAGTGTTTTAAGAGATTAGCAGATGGCTATACTTGTGCAGTCCATTGCAAGTGTTTTTTTTTCTTTATCTTCTTCCTCTTGATTAGAGCCATGAGTGTTTTGCAACATGTCCAAGCCTATGCTAGCAGGAATATACATGCAGGAATGCAATCACTTTTTATTAGGACTTTAATTCATAAATTACCTACCTTATCCTTGATTCATTAATTAAGTACAATTTTTTTGGATTATGTTTGTTTGGTGCAAAATTTTAAGTTTATCTTGGAGTCTATGTCCATGGCTTGTATAAATGATAATTCACAGTTAATGTGAAGGATGCCATATGTCTTTCTGTTAAGAGGGACATCTTCTTGGAAGTTTGGTTAATGATTTTACTTGCTAAGTAATATTGGGGGCAGATTTTATAAGCCATACTGGCATGATTTTGGGTTTAGTGCACAATATAATTTCTTTTGTGTTTGCTGCTAATAATTTTATATTTTTGAAAATGCATTATGGGGAGTTTGCATTTATTTCAGATGTAACTGATAAATTGTTAGCTAGTGATTTATTAGCTGGTGCTGAAATTTCATGTGTATAAGCTTTTTCTTGTACTTGTCATGGGTTAAGGTGTTCCCATTGTAGAATTGTGTCAAAATTCTGTTTTTATGTTTGCATTAGGATACACTAACATCTTTGAGTAGAGCATTCTTTTATATGATGTGGTACCTGTAAGGTTATCAATGGCTTTAACAAAGCGAAAAATTGATAAGATGTTAGAAAAAAGCATTATTAGGCTATCTAATTCTAATAATCCAAGCCCTACATTTTTAGCACCCAAATCAAATGACCACGTTCAACCCAGAGTGGATTATTAGATGTTTAAAATAAAAAATATAGATTTATTCAGTTTCTTTAATCAACGTTCATCATGTTTCTGCTGGTATATGCAAGCTAGGTATTTTACCACATTGGATCTGAATAATACAGTATCATATACCCTTACATAAGAATTCGAAGAGATACACTCCACAGCCTTTGTCACTGATTGGTACTTGTATAATTCATTGTTTACCTAATACAATTTTTACATAAGATTTTCAGTGATATTAAATTTAAATATTTGTATTATTATTTAGGTTATTTATGCATATATTCTGAATCTTTTGAACAGCATCTTGAGCATTTAAAAGAAATTTTTAGTGATTAAGGCGGGCTGGTTATGACCATTAATCTGTAAAATGTTAATTTTGTAACCCCCTCAACTGAAATTTTTGGGCCACATAGTTTCTCCAGCTGGCACAGCCATTAATTCAGAACATTCATAATGTACATTCATAATATATACAATTTACTGTGCCCGAAATCACCTCGGTATGTCTCACAATTGATTGATATTGAGAATTATTCTGCCATATTTATACCTTCTTATGCCTTTAATGCTGCTAAATTAAATTTACTGCTTAAAAAGAATGTTAGATTTGAGTAAGGTCTAGGATAGCAAGAAGCCTTAATTTTGCACTTCTTTTTGCAGAAGAATAAGTGTGGTCCTGCAATGCCTGCTGTATTGCTCAGAGTATTCTGATCCAGGCTTCTAATTTAACCACCAACTATAAAGAGGTTAATTAACTAAATTAGAAGTTAAAGCTTAGGGAGGTTTCCAGGGTATATAGAATCAAATAAGGTGATTGTGGTTCCATGCTTGGAGAGAGATATGGTGGTTCAGTCGGTTAGAGTATGAGTCCGGAAGGCTGAAAATCTATAGTTCAAATCTCAACCATAACCCAAAATTTCAAGTATGATTCTTCATTTCTAACTCATGTCCTTCACACACCTAGTGTGAAAGAACAACTTCCAAATATGGTGTTGTGTATGCTTGTGCAATATACAGAATGTTTCACAAATACTTTTACAAATTTTGGTGGCAGGTTCCTCATACCAAAACAAGAAAAAAAAGTCCATTTAAATATATATCTGCAAATTCTTAGTTTTTGAATTATTAATGAAAGTTTACTTCAATGCATTTCAAGGTACAATCTATTTGTAGTTCATAACCAAAAATAAAATTAATTTTGTTAGGTAACCAAATGATGTTATCGATACTAGTCTGCTGATGCACTCATTGTATCCTAGATGGCCAAGTGCTGCTAAAGAAACTTATTTATATTTGTCATTTGGGTACATTCATGGTTAATCTGTTTCTCATGATTCATATGTGTTGCATGATGAGTTGTGTTTAACCATGGCAGGATATCCATTTCATACCCTTGCAAATAAGAAAAGCCATGTGGTTTATGCATGTTGGGGCTCCAGAACTTTATAGCTGCATTGTTCGAGGTGCACTGGCTGATATCTACCATGACAGTCTACCATGACAGGTATGGGAGAACCAGTTCCATTGGCATGCATGTTCCCTTGACCTCCATCCTTTGAATTTTTATCTGTGGGCCACCTAAAACAATTGGTTTATGCAGCAGACATTCCTAATGCAGAGACACTTCATCAATGTGTCGTAGAAGCCTGCAAAACCATTTGACACTGTTTGGGGGTATTTGAAAGGCTGCATAGTCCATGATCCAATGAGTGCCTGCATGTGCAGAAGCCAGGGATTTGTACATTTATTATGAATTTCTCAGTTGACATTGTGTTTATTCGGTTTTGTTTCTTGTTTTGGTTAAATTTCATTAAAAACTCAAAAACTAATGATTTCCAGTACTTAATTTCTTGTTTTTATGTAAGGAACCCGCCACCAAAGTTTGTAAAAATATTTCTGAAACACCTGTATGAGAAAGAACGTTCCTGTCCATTTTTTACTAATGTACTCTGAACTTAATTCATTCTTCCCTTCTTCTTTGTTTGCTGCTCAATACCACAGATTCCTGTGATTTTCTATGTGTTTGTACATCTTATAGGAAGCAACAACATAAGAATAACTCCCATTTTTAATTTTCTATGACTCTGGTATTTAGTTTTTTCTGTGTCCTTCAAATATAAATGACACCTTTAAGAAATTTATTTACCTGATGTTAAAAGAAGACCTTCCTTATGAACAGCCAGACTTGTGACAGGATGGTACAGATGACCCTGAACCTGCTGAACCATTTGCGGCCTCTTGCTGCCAGAATGCAGCTCCTCTGGATGACAGTCAGGGAGTGTCCATACATTTACACTCCCATGCACTGTTCCAACACACAGCAGAAGTGGAGTTTCTCCTTTACCTGTTCAAAAAAAAAAAAAAAAATCAACATAATCAAAATTAATAAGACATAACTATAACTATAAAATAATTATATAAATACGTTGTAAATAATATGGTTAATTGCTATGACATTAACAGTGCCCAGCTCTATTGTTCATTAGAACATATGCCTAAGTGAGGCTTTTTCCTTGTCTTTTCTCATGTTTAGAATGCCAATAGTAGTAAATTAAGTGCCAATAAACTCATTTGTTTCTTCAATAATTCACGCTGTTTTTAATCATGAAGGTCTTTATTAAACAAAGTGGGACAATAGGAGCAATAAAAATTAAAATAAAGTCACAAAGAAGGATAACAGGGGGGGAATTAATAATAATAATAATAATAATAATAATAATAATAATAATAATAATAATAATAACCACACTAGACAGATTAAAATAAACTGAACAATACAAAAACTACTTACTAAAAAGGGGTTTGTTATAGAAGCAAGCGGTGAACTTTTTAATTTTTTCTAAGAGTTTGAATTGTTTGTTTGTAGCAGAATTTCTAATAAATAATGCAGTTTGTCTTTTTTACATTTAAAAAGATTGTTATTGTATACACATCACTTTTGGAGGACACATAGAAAAGCATATACTCCATGAAAAAACCAATAAAGTAATTGAGTGAATTAATAAGGCTGCACTTTTCTGCTGGTTTGTTCATGTTGTTTCCTCTTTTTTTTATTTTCTTTTTTATTTTACATTAATGGCCTATAAACAATGGCTTGAACTTAAAGACCCAGAAAATACTCTATTAAATAATACTTATTACTAGAATTTAATACATTTTATATAAAGAGAATATTACATTAAAATTTATGTTACATTTTTATAATTCATAATAGCTCTTATGCATACAATATATCATATTTCTTAAACCTCCATCGGGCATAATACCTATTTGTTTCATGATCAGGCATATGTATCTGAGATACCAGTTTTTTATGGTCCTGTCTGAAAATACTTTTAAGTGTAATATTTTATTTATACAATTATCATTGTTGTTATTATTATTATTGTTGTTGTTATTGTTGTTGTATTTGGTGTTTATTTATATTGCAATATTCCATATTTTATTTCTAAAAATAATATAGTGCAATACGTGCTTGAAGTGATAAACACTTAAATATTATGGGAATAATAATAATAATAATAATAATAATAATAATAATAATCATCATCATCATCATCACCATCATCATCTTTTTAACCATCCTATAAGGGAAAGAAAAATAACATTACATTTCACAATATATACGTAAACAATAAACGTCATCAAGCATTTTAAGCTTTTCTCTATATCAGAGAGCTTTCTCCTTGCCCTTCCACAGAAAATAAACATAAATTTTCTAAGAGCTGCTCCTTAGAATCTAAGAAGAAGCAACTTTCAAGATATTGCTGCAAGAACTATGAAATTTGCTATGCTTAGAGCATGGAGGCCAGATATATAATAAATGTGTCAAAAATCTGCCGTGAACCTTTTCAGTGATATAAACCAGAAGTTATTTAATTATAGACTACAGAAAGTTGCTGATAACTATAATAATGTTATATTCCCAGGTCTTTCTGTAAGTTGTAGGGGTAATTTATATGAATACTACTCATTTCTGTGACAATGTATACACAAAAGTATGACTGACAACAATGAAGGGTACAAAAAACTATGAGGCACATGAGTGAGTATAGATACATACATTTATATTTCCATACATACATACATACATTTAAATTTCCAATTTACATTTAAGTTTAAATAGATACATTTACTTGATATTGAAACAAAAATAAAGGCAGTTGATTAATAATGAACAAGGAAGTGCTACAAGGGTTTTAAGAAGCTAATATTTGTTAGAGCCATTTTGCATTAACAGTTGTGTCAGAACATTGTAAAAAGTGGGAAAAATATCTCTTGGATATATTTTGCAAAAAAATGCAAAATCAGCAACTGAAACAAAATTCTGAGAATATTTTTTTTGCAGATTTTCTCAGTTCTTAAAATTTAAATGTATTATAATTTTTATTAATGATAATTCCAGAATAGTTAATAGAAAGATGATATAATGTTTTGATTTATATTTTAACATGTTTGGATCAAAATTCAGTTAGCTGATAGCTGCTAGTGAACTAAAGTGATTGTTGCACATACAATCTAAGTGTTCTAGTTTAATCCATTTTACTGGGCAGCCTATCTAGCAGTTTTAAATGACTATCCAATTGGAATTTCCTACCTAAAAGGAAGAATTAAATTTAAAAACATACTTAAGTATTTTTTCATTAATGAAATGAACATTAAATATTAGTGAATGTGGTCAACAAATGCATGTAATTTTCGCTATACTGCAAACATACAGAAATGTTGATTCATTTTTCTTGTATTGAGGTCAACTTTACATGTCATGCCAGTTTGAAAAGTGGTAATTTTATATTTTGAAAGGGAAACATAGTAGAAAAAACTCAGTTAAATTGCTTTCAAAATAGACTCAATACTCAAAATAGACTGCAATATTCTTTTTTATTACCATTCCAGAATTGGACACCTTTCTGTTTTAAAGCTAGTAAAACTAGTCAATTGCATTAGAATACAGAGTTTTTTTCTGAAGTGTTTAACCCCTGCAGTTACTACTGAGGCACCACAGGTGGGTGGAACTGATGATACATGAAATGAAATGATAAATTGGGAAAAGAGCTTTTTTTTAAAGGAAGGAAACATTCCAGGCCTAATACCACCCCAGCATTTGCCATTTATGAGGACTGAGGAAAACCTGGAAAAAACCTGTAAGGGAGGATGGTCCTGGTGGGAATTGAACCCCAGACCTATATATATATATATATATATATATATATATATATTGGTGCTTTATTATGTTAAAAATCTTTCACATCCTCCAGTGTTTTGTGTATGATAGACTTAGCTACGTGGAATACAAACTTAGCTGCCACAAGTGGAACTTACAGATGAGTGCTGCGGCATGTGAACCTGAAAATTGCATAAATGATGACTGTGTATGTCAAGTGAGAACAGCTTAACTGATGTATCGGAACTGCATTACTGAAAACTGCTTCCCAGCTGAGTATCAACTTTAAAAACTGCCTAACTGATGTACCAGAACAACCATCTAAGAAATAAAATTATTTTCAGTAATAAAATTATAGAACAGTGAATGATTTCACCTAACTTAGATATATTATATCTTTTAAGAAATAAATGACAGTAATTTCTTACTTATCATTTTATAAAGTCACAGCATTCCAATTTTAACTTACAGATTTGAAACCAGGTCACTTAAAATTCAAGATAAATGTTGCAGAAATGACATTATTAGAACCTTTAGCAGGATACAGTCTATTAGATTGCAAAATTAGAGGACATATTATGAAACAATTAAAAAATAATATGTACAATAGGTATAATCTGAGTACATAGAAAGAGGGCAGGAACATTTATGGCATATGAAGTCATCTCTGTGTCTCAACAACTTTATAATGGGTAGATCAAAATAAATGTAACTAAGATTGCATGCAAAATAATTGTTAAAAAAGAAATTTTATACATTGTATTCCATGAGTTGAAGAAGCCAAACTTCATAGCGTAAGCCCAGTATTGAAGTGTGTGTCAAGATCTCCAAAACTAGTGGTGTTCTGAGAAATGTGTTACCGAGTGCCCATGTCATAAGCAAAATACTCATTATTTTGGTTGGTAAAAATCAGATGAATATAAACAGAAGCCATTTGGAGAAGTGTGGGTGCTGTGTCTTCCCCATGAATGATTCAAGTGCACTTGACTTAGGATGCACAAGGAGACAGAATTAATATCATGTCAGAAGCGTACAAGGAGCAAGTTACTAAACATTTTCAGGGACATTTGGACACATCTTGTGCACTGAACAAACCTTGATATGCACAAGCGTTTCAACAAAATAGGACAATCTTCCATATTGGTCATGGGAATAGGCACCTACTCCAACAGTTGTTTTCTGGCTGGTTGATTTCTAGACACTCAGATTTTCCACATCCTTCATAAAGTCCAGACTTCTTGTTGTGCCAGGCATTTTGGTGAGGAACACAGACAGAACGTATTTCATACCCGTTACAAGTAGTATAGATTAACTTTGCAAACACATTAAAACAGTTCTGCATAGTGTAACAGAGAAGCATTGTGATGCTAAGGTCAATAGGATGTTAAAACATATGGAACACTTACACAATGGTGGTAAACATGTAGCTATATATAATTAATTGTTGTGTATAAAATGTTATTATAGTATTTCAGTTACCTTATTTTTTTGGGTCACCCCAAAACTGCTGGAATAAATAGAGATTAAAAATATTGCAGAAATGTTAAACAATTTCAAAATATGTGGAATAGCTGCAGTGGTCATGAAATGGTTCAAAAAAGCACATAAGTTTCACATATTATATACCAGATGGGCCAAAAGCCAGTACACATTTTAATGAAAAATAAGTACTATGGAATTAAAAATTTATTGTTGTTACCTGATGATTATTATATTTAAAATGTTTATCAAATTGTTTTCCAACTTTATCGATATATTTCTGCTGACAATCTGGGACGCTTAGGCATACTTGTTCACACATTCATGTATTTCTATTGATTTCTTCAAAAACAATTTCAATAGCTTCTTTTAAGTCCTCAAGTGTTTGTGGTTTTGTTACATAGACTTTATCTTTAACGTAGCTCCAAAAGAAAAAATCCATTGGTGTGAGGTCTGCAATCTAGGTTGCATTTCTACTAACCTTCACCTTCCAATAACTTTACCAAGAACATAGTTTCACACAGGTAATGCATCTGTACCCCTGGAAAGATATAGGTAGCTAACATTTTCAGGTATTTCTCTTCAGTGACTATGCCATAAGAAACCGAGGCCCAAAAACTCCATGACTTGAGATTTCATGCCAAACAGCAACACTCGGTTGATTAAGCTGTTTCTTGAAGAATTCTATCTTTTCCATATATCAATATGTGAAGTTGTGGCTGTTGACATGACCTTTTAATTTGAAAGATGCCAATATATCCAATATATCTTAGAAAAAAACCATCATTAACCCTCATTTCATTTTACATTACTTTGTAAAATTGAATCCTAAGATCAGGATCATCTTCCAATGGGCCATGTACTAGACGATAAATGTAACATTTGAATTTGGTCACATGTAAAATTCTCCAAATAGAAGTTCTTGAAACACACAAGACAGTCTACAATAGATCTTTTAGGACTCTGGATAATTGTAAAATATTCAGTTTACTATAAAACACTTTAATGATGGCCTACCTGACCTGAGGTAATCTACTACAGGTACATACTCAAAACATTTTCGTAAATTGTAGACTGTATTCCATGTTAGTTCAACAGTGATGAAATGTTTATTTTTACTAATTATTACATGATAGCCACCTTTGTAATAGGTTTTTAAAGCAAAACTCTTTATGCAACTGTAAACATCTTTATAATGGTGAATCAACAATGTCAAATGAACACTGGCCGATTGATTAAATACCAATGCAATTTACTGGTTACATAAGAAACTATCAGATACAAACAAATGATGCTTAATTTAAATCAACAAAAGATACACAAGATGCATAATTTAAATCAATGGGAATATCATAACCAAATTTATCAATTTCTGTTCAAAATGGGCAGTAACTTTTGGCTCATCTTTATATACATAAATAGAATTCCAGGAAATAATTATGAAAATATATTCAAATTATTTACCTACATCAATATTTTAGAGCCTTTTTTAATTTGCTGGATTATTATCTTTGTTTTTAATAGCCACTATTATTAACAATTTTAAACACTGAGATGTTAAAATTTGTTCAGTATATATACATATATAATCATATTGTTATTTGAACTTAAGCAAAATCTCAGAACTTCAGAGTGATTACAGAAAATTTTTATCACAGTGAAGTTTAAATATTATAGAAAACATATATGGATCCAAAATATAATGTTAATGCTGTGTTTACAATCTTTCATAACAGACCCAGATAATACACCAATAGAATAAAATATTATATTTGAGTCCTTCACTCATAAAAATATAGTTATAATTAATATATTAGTTATTGTTAAAGATAACCAAAAATAATTGAAAAAATGTATTTAACAATTTGATTTTTTTTATTCATTTTATTTAAGGACGCTTTTTAACATCTCAAGTCATTAGCGTCCCATTCAATTCCGGGCGTGAAACGGCCGACAAATTTTGCTTAGAGACCTCTCTTTCAGGCTTGAGGTTCTTTGTCGTGCCGTAAATGTAGGGCACGGGACCCACGGCTTTACTTCCCTTCCGAAGGAAGCCATACTTACGATTTTTACGCCCGAAAAAAATCCATCGATCCTGACCGGGTTTGAACCCGCGACCTTGGGTTTAGAAGACAAATATGGTTACCAATACACCACCAGGACCGGCTTAACAATTTGAAAACATCATGTTATAATAATGAAAATAATAGCTTGCTGACCACCTGGAGCTATAAACTGTCGACAGAGTATTCATAGATGAAAATAAATAACACAAATCAGCTCAAATATACATTTTTTGGCTATGTAATGTGTCATGGATTGTTAATTCAAAAGTTAAAACATCTGCCTTATTTGCTGAGTAAGGGCTACACAGAAATTGTTGCAGCTATTTCTCTAAAAGCTGGTACCCATCTTTAATACTAGTACTTTATTTTTTTTGAATGGTGTTTAACGGCCTTTTTTACTACTGAGGCACCACAGGCGGTAGACACTGATGATACATGAGATGAAATGATATATTGAGACAGAATTTTTTAAGGAAGGAAACGTTCCAGGCCTAAGCTTAGGGTACTTCCCCAGCATTTGCCATTTATGAGACTGAGGAAAATATGGAAAAAACCTCAGTCAGGGAGGACGGTCCTGGCGGGATTCGAACCCCAGACCTCCGGCTCACGAATCCGAGCCTTAACAACCTCAGCCGCCCGTGGCGGTTATACTAGTACTGAGATGTCAATTTCACATTATGGGGTAGTCATATGATGGAAACTGGAACAGAATACAGTAAAATCCTTACAATGGATTTTATTTTACAAAACTTAAATTACTATAAAATTATATAATTATAATCAATGTACCGAAATTGGTTCACACTAACTCCATTCATTTACATAAAAACTGAACATATGTTTCGGGAGTGATCCCTCCCATCTTCAGCCTGTAGACCAGCCTGTTTAGAAGTGGCAGTTGGGTCTCTTGATGTTCTTGTGGTGGCATCTTTTGGTTTGTTGGTTCCATTAGGAATTTGCTGAGTTCATCCATTGGAGGGAAATCGAAATTCATTAAGTTTTCCTTGTTTTTTGTAATTAAAATTTTATCCCAAGTGGAAAGTTTTATTGCATTGTGAAGTTGTTTCAGTAGTTTTATCCCTGATTTAATTTAATGATTTTTATTCCAAAAGTGCCCTGTTATTGCTGATTTATCAATCTGTTTTAATCGGATATTTCTAAAGTGTTCTTTTTTCCGGATTTCCAAATTCCTCTTTGTTTTTCCAATGTATTTTTTATTGCACTCTGCACATTTTATTTCATAAATACCTGACTTTTGTTCTGTTGGCATGTTGTCCTTTACTGTGCAACCTAATAAGTTCTTTATATTAAAATTGTTCTTTGGGGCTAACATAGTTCCTTTTTATTTGAATATTTTTTTGAATTTATTGTAAATTCGGTGGTACATGAAACTTTTGAATGTGTACCTTTCTTTTGCACTTTTAAGTGTGGAAACACCTCTTATTGTTTTTTGTTTTTTTGATTTTTTCTGCTATCTTTATGATTTGTTGGTATTCCAATTTGTACTCTGTTTCTGAGAGTGGGATTTTAATCAATTGAATTGAAGACTTGATAAAACTTACTAACATTTGCATTGAACAAAATTTCTTCATTTTCAACAAAAAATATCAACAGGTCTCAGGACTAGCTATGGGAAACCCCCTATCTCCATTTCTAGCAGATTTTTTATGAGTTTGTTTCAAATGCATATCACCAAAGCCTTCCCTCCAATCTTCAAAACATGGTATAGGTATGTGGATGACATATTTGCAATAATTCTAAAAAAAAAAAACCTACAATAGATGCAAAACTTCTGAATTTGTAACACAAATCTATAAAGTTCGCCATAGAGGAAGAAAGAAATGGATATCTCCCCTTCCTAGATATAAAAATTATAAGAAATGAAGACCATCTTACCTTTGGAATCCATAGAAAAGATACGCACACAAAAAATTACCAACATTGAAACTAAAATACTGCAACTTGTACAAGGAACAGATTTTGGCAAACAATGAAGATGCCACAACAAGACTTAAGGTTGATGTGCTGGAGGATTTTTAAAACTCCATCAAATCCCCCTGATGTCTAATCTAATTTAATATTATATTACAGAATTAATTGGCAATGAGCTAAATTTTTGATTGTATAACATATAGTGAACTTTTGTAACAGTGATGTCAAACATTAACATTTAAAGAAAAAAAAAATGTGACTGATTGTAACGTATACATCACTAAAATTTTAGCGATGTATATGTTACAATCTCGACTCAATTTTTTTTTTAAATGTTAGATTTTTGATACTGATTAAAATCTATTTAAACTTATGGAATAGGCTTCTCAAGGAAGTCTATTAAACAGATTCATTGAAATATTATTAAAACACTGTTTGGTGGTCTGTTATACTGTGAATTATCAGTTTGCTTCAATTTACTCATGTATACTATTTCAGTTAAGTCATAAATTGTTTGATAAATCAATCAATAAATTGACTTTTTATCATTAAAACAACAGTTATCTTTGTTCGTAATTATCTACTGAGTCGATTTGATAATCTTATGCTCCACTTACTGTTGAATTATGCAAAACTAGTTTCACAGGCTTTTGCCTGCATCCTCAGTTGTGAGTCAATTGTCGGTTTCATTGTTGGTTGGCTGGACTTGGTGTAGCTCTGGTGGAAATTTTATGAACTTCTGGATTAATTTGTCTTTTGTTCTGCTGGTACGAGTTGGTGATACCAATACAGTTGACAGTCAACTTGCAACTGAGGATGCAGGCAAAAGCCTGCGAAACTAGTTTTGCATAATTCAACAGTAAGTGGAGCATAAGATTATCAAATTGACTCATAATTGACTGATAATTAAGAACATAATAGTTGCTTCACTGTCTTGGTTCTGACACAAAAAATTAAATGTTATATTTAATAATTAGTCACCTTTGGTTATAGATAAAAGTCACTAAAAACAATAATAAAGAATAAGAAAGAAAGGAAGGAAAAGCTGTTTAAAATACTGTATTAGCAATAATACTAAAATTTTATGGGTTAGAAATAAATCAGTGTTTTAATACTATTTTAAATCTATTTAAGGTTATGGAATAGGCTTCTTGTTGGAGTCTATTAAACATATCCAGCGAGATAGTATTAAACCACTGTTTACTTTTTGACAACCTTGTGTTAAGGGTAACTAAGAAATTATTATTCATAGTGGAATACCTGTGAGACTGATTAAGGGTGTTTGAGATATTTATTTTTACCTTCATAAAAAACAATTGTATATAAAGTGATTAATAGCTGTTAGTATTTTAAATCATAAAGCAATCAGCAATGGGCATCATACTAATAATTCATATTGCTTCTTTCTGTAAAATATGATTTTGTCTATATTAATACTATTGCCCTAAGTATAAAAACTATAACAAATTATGCTATGGAAAAATGCATAATGATTGTTTAAGAAATTCTTTGGATACAATAGATTTTAAATTACATTAATACAAAATGTGAGGTAAACAGTTGCACATATAAGTTATATAACTAGTCCAGTTAACATATGATTCTAAAATAATGAGAAGTTTTACTTCAGAAGCATCTCATCAAGACAAGCTTTATTGTCAACAGCAAGTGTTGCATTTTACTACCATTAAATTAAAAACCATTGGCTTCAAACCATGTGTTGCATCAAGAAACGAAGACTCCATAAAATGTTTTAGATCATGGTCTCACAATGTAGAGAATTGGTTTTATCTTCAGCAAATAAAATTGAGTAACAATTAAAATTATGAGGCAATAGTCTAATAATTCACCCATGGGGTACTGTAACATTGTGTTGACTATATTCACCATTAAAACATTAAAACATGTCACGTGAAAATCATTTGATAAACATGATCTGATGAAATCTAAACTTAGGTATTCATTTTTTACACTAAACTCCACTCACTTACACAAAATTAAGATGCATTTCAGGAGAATCTCTCCCATCTTCAGTTGCTTACTGAATCGCCATTACTTGAAACGATGGCTTGACTATTTAACAATTTCTTTAACACTTTGTATTCCCTATATCTCACTAGACTTCACTAGCCTCATAACTGCATTTCCTAGGCCTGATAAACTCAAAACACTTAGTTACCAAGTTATAGGGCCTTCCTACTATTTTAATCTAACCCGTCACACACTACATTTCTTTATTATCTTGCTTACTAATTTTTCTCATCCAGTTGCTCTCACTTTACATATTGATTTCCACCATCCCTTTTCTTACTTTAACATTCAACATCTTTTTCCCCACAATTTCCTTTGGGAAATTAGGCTATCTTTACATTTCCATCTTCTCCCTAAAAATCTTGGTTTTCTCATAATCCAGTAATATATGGCAATTATCATCTTACTGAATACATTATGGGCATTTATCCAGCTACACTTATAAGCAAAGAAAATAGATTATAGCATAAATAAAATGGGAATAATGAAATATTAAAAAAAAAAAAAAAAAAAAAAAAAAAAAAAAAAAAAAAAAACATCCTATTTCTTCCTACCTTCCATTATTTTCTTTTCCTTATATCTAATGAATTCTTTCTGCAGTTCATATTGCATGCTTTTCCATTAATTCTGAATTGAAAATCTAAAGAAAATTAACAACTTATAACAACTTTCTGCTCTTTCGTAGGTAGTCTGTCACTTTATTTCTATTTTATTAGATTATATTATTAATAATTTATTAAAAGCATATTCTAGACTTCACGGATTTTTATCTTACCAATAAATGGTGACCAAGCTAGAGATACTGGTTCATGTGATGGCACAAGAGTGTTCACACATCTCCAAACATTGTCTACCTCCCTCCAAATGCGACATACTCCATCAACGCCACATGTTGCCAGCAGCTGGCCACGTGGATCCCATTTCAGGCAGGATAGTGTGCCCTATGTATCAACAATTTTATATAATAGAACAAATAAAAACTTTATAAACAAGGGTGATAATTTAATCAGGCATTCAGGTACTATTTGGACAAAAATAATTTAAAAAGTGTATTATAATGTAATATATCCTTATTTATGGCATGTTATGGAGCAACCAGCAATATTAATATAAATAAAGTTGATCCTGCTGAAGAAATACTTAAGAATAATTTGTTCACTGATTCTTAGAAATTCACATACAGATAAATTCATGCAGGAAAGAATTTTAACAATAATTAGTTATTATATGTATTAAGATAATAGTTTTTGTGAAAAATTAGCTAAATTTTACAAATACAGTGATGCATTTGTATATGACACTAGAAATAAGGAAAATATGTTCAGAGAAAATAAAAGTACAGAAATAGATTTTGAGAATATACATATACCATTGGTAAAGTACTGCACAATAAATTACCTGCATCTCTCAAACTAATTAAAATAAATTGAAAATATATCTTATTGATAAAACATTGAACTTAGATTATTATCTGCAGTAATTTTGAACACATCTAAATAATGAGGTCAGAAACTGCATGGAGAAATGCTAATTCTTTAATCAGCTGCTTTATTATGTATTCAAGTATGTTCTACAACTGAATTTTTGTTCTTAATTACCTAGTGAGTCGATTTTAATAATTCTTGTATTAGCAAGTCTATAGGCTCTATAGGCAAATAAGTAAGATTTGTAGAATATTTTTGTTATTCATCTTTACAGTAAATAAAAGTTAACCGAATTTCCTGTTAAGTTTCACCAAGCAAGATGTTTATAGATCTAGATTAAAGAAGCTAATTTTTCCTGCTTTTCTTTTTCTTTCTTTTAACATGCCATACTGACTGCCATACGTTTTCAAGCTAATGGTTGAAATCATAGTACAGTTGAATCAGAGCCTACTGACATTTAAAAATACTCCATATTCATTGTATCTGGGTAGAGCAAAACTCTGAGAACTACAAATTAGCAAGCAACATCCAAATTTTTGAACCACAGTAATAGATAGTGAGCAAAGCTACATATGAACAATATGATAATTCTAGCAGCTTTCAGTCCATAGTATGCATAAATTAGAGCATCAAATCAATGCTTTATATAAGAACCACCCATAAATTATGTTTCAAGAGTCAATGTTACAAAACCTGGCTGATCTTGATATAATTAGGCTCAGCATTTAACTCAACTACCAAAGAAACTTAAAGTGAATATTACAGTGTTCAAGAAAAAATTTTATATGTACTTCTGTATCATTATACACTGATGATGATGATGATGATGATGATTATGATGATGATGATGATGATGATTTGTCTCTTTCGTACCTCCAGGAAGCTTAGGATTTTAATGAAAGCATGCCATTGAACTCCATTTTTTGCAAAGACTTTAATTTTATTCCAACTTCCTTTGTTACCTCACTTTAGTTTTTACAGTATTTCACCATGTGATTCTGGGTATCCCTTATTTCTTATTTGTCCATGAGGTTCCATTTTAAACCTTATTGTATGTTTTCATGTCCTCTTCTAAGTGTGAGTCCTATCCATTTCCATTTTTTGCACTTAACTTCTGCCAGATTCAATTTTAAGACATTGTTTTCTACAAATATTTGTTCCAAATTATCCTTGGCCCATATTCCCAGAATAAATTTCAAACATCTATTCACATAACCTTTAACTTTACTGTAAATTACAGTTTCTCCTTTCTACATTTCACATTCATAAAGCAGAACAGATTTAACACTAGAATTAAAATGTCTTGTTTTCTTTTTAGATACTTAGATTGCCATACGGGGACTTACTGCAAAAAAAATCCATTTTTTACTTTCTAAATCTAAGCTTTAAATACTCATTAGAGTCTGTTATTACACACCTTAAATACATTCATTTACATCATGAATTACTACATCACAAATTGTAATTCGGATTCTGTAGTTAATACTACAGAATCCTCATTATTCTCATTAATTTAGTTTTCTGTTGTTTAAGCAGAGTTCCATAATACTTATCATTTAGTTCAGATCATACAATGTTCCTTTAATGTCTGAGAATCTGTGAGTGATTAAGCAAACATTGTCAGCATATTCTACATACACTAGTCCCCTAAGCAATTTCCATTATATAACAGTACACCTCCAATTACATACTATTTGTATAAAATATAGTGAACTTTTGTAACAGTGGAGTCAAATATTAACATTTTAAAAAATTGAGTCGAGATTGTATATACACCACTAAAATTCAGTAAAAAAGAAAAGGAAGACTAATTTCGGGAGTCATTGCTCCTATCGTCAGTTCCTGGTCAACTGCCGGTCTCGCTGTTTGTGGTAGATCGATTCATCTCTGGTGGAGGTTTAATGAACTTTTGTATTAGCACATCACTTGGCAGGATTTCAAAATTAAAAACTTTCTTTTTATTCTTCCAAATATAGATGTTTTCCCAAACTGTAAGTTCAGTTTTTCCTTTAATATTTTTAAGTAATTTGGGGTTTTTATTAATGTTATGTTGTTCTTTCCAAAAGTGCCAAGCTACTGCCGATTTTTCTTCTTGTTTTTGGTTTATATTCCTAATGTGTTCTTTAGCTCTTGTTTTTATGTTTCTTTTGGTCTTTCCAATATAAACTTTTTCACAATCATTACAGTTCATCTGATATATTCCTGATTTATCTTCTTCTTGTAGGTTACCTTCATTTTGTCTTGAGTTAAGGATATTTTTAATGGAATGATTATTTTTTGGAGCCAAAACAATATTGTATCTTTTAAAAATCTTTTGAAATTTATGAAAGGCTGATGGGTGGTATGTGAATTTTTTGTATGTTCTGTTTTTCTCTATGATAGGAGTAAGTGTAGTGGTGTCTCTAATTTTCTTTTTATTCTTTTCTCTGTCTAATTTCTTGTGCACAACTTCTTTGTTTGAAGTCATTTTCTATAGCTATATCCATTATATTATTCATTTCCAGTTCATATTCCTCTTTGTTTATTAGAACATTAAACAGTCTGTATGCAAGACTATTTAAAACTGCATGTTTGTGGGGAATTGGATTAAAACTATTATATTTAATGTAATTATTCGTGTGTGTAGGTTTTCTGTATATGCCAAAGTTTAGGTGATTTTCTTTTTTAATTATCTTAATATCCAAAAAATGTAACTGTTTATTGCATTCTCTCTCCATAGTGAATTTAACTGTTTTTTCCTGTAAGTTAAGTAACTTCAGTGCATCATCCAAGTGTCTTTCTGGTACTATTGCAAAAATATCATCAACATAGCGGTACCAAGTCTTAAATATCCAAGGGAAACTATTTACTATTCTAATTTCTAATGCACTCCTGAAAATGTCTGCCAATATTGGTGATAGTGGGCTACCCATTGTCAGACCAAAATTTTGATTGTAATATTTGTTATTGAAAGTAAGGTAATTTTGTTCTAGACACAAGTTAATTAATGTAATGTATTCTTGAATATCCTTTGTGATTATTCCTATCTTTTGTAATCATTTTTTTATCAGAGAATATAAATTCAGTGTAGGAATACTTGGAAAAAGTGCTGTAATATCAAACAAAACCAAGGTATCTGTTTTTTCTATTTTTATGTCTTTAATTTTTTGAATAAGATCTAGTGAGTTTTTTATACTAAGAGATTCAAATCTTGGAAAAGTAGAAAATTTGTAAGTCAACCATTTTGCTAGTTTATAAGTTGGGACATCTATGTTATTCATAATAGGTCTCATTGTTTTCCCGGGCTTGTGTATTTTTGGGAGACCGTAGATTGTAGGTATTATAGGGTTATCTACTTTAATTTTATGTTCCTTTTTATCTATTAATTTGCAATCAGTACTTGTTTTATTAAATGGGCTTTTGCATTGATTTTTTGTTACTATTGAATATTCATTGTTTTTTAATAATTGTTCCATTCTGTCTATATAATGATTCTTATCTAGAATTACCACAGCATTTCCTTTGTCTGCTCTTGTGTAGATAACAGGTTGTTTTTTAGTGTCTTTATTATTTTGTGTAAGGGTTGGTATTACATACTATAATATAATAGTATTACATACTATTTCCCACAACTAAGATAATAATCAACAACCTTGTCTTATTCCACTAAAAGAAGGAAAAGGTTCAGATATTTTACCTTGATGTGATATGCAACTTTATTTATTTAAACAGTACAAAGTATACAGAAATTACAATATGGCCTGGTTCTAAACAGGTTCTATTCCAAGCCAATATTTTAACGTAACTCCAACATTAAAATTTTAATTACCATTTAACTAATATATTTAGCCATGTTTGTTGAGACCCAGTTGTCGGTTGTCCAAAAGACTCTGGTCCCCTCCCCCTCTCCTAAATGGAGAAACACTATAACAACACACTAAAACATTTTCTACAATTTAATAATCATTCTAGATTGTCATACCTGTTCTCATTCATAAACTTCTGCCCTGAACTAACTTACATCCAAAAACATTTAAACTTCTCCATCTACTACACATTCACAATGCCAATTTCCACAAACACAATCCAACTCATAGATCCTTTCTTCTCACTGACCATAACCATTTGTTCTTAACTCTGTACAGATATTCCACCAAGATTTGTAATTTGTCTTTGGTCACCGAATATTTTCTTTACTGCAATTTGATTATTTAGCTTAACCATTTGTCATATATTGTTTGTTGCCTCCATTCGCTTGTTCCTGAGTACTCAAAACACAATATGCTTTACATTTTCCAAATTTCCACATATAGGACAAACTCCATGCTCACAATTACTTCTAAATCCCTTCAGCTCCAGATTCCTAATCTAAACCATGCCATTCCCTCTTTCTCCCACTTATTATGCTTACTAATTTATCTATTTCTTTTGGCATCCCCTTTTATCTTCTGATAGAACATTAGTGACCTCTTCTTTCTCATTCCAGAATGCAATATATCTCCATCTATATCATCAAACCTCCCTCTAATTTATCTCCAATCACTCCAAATCACTTCTTAACCATACATTACCCATTCCATTCCTTATTAACTCTTCCCGAACTAAACCAATAAAAGCCCCCTACCCTAGATTCTTGAAATTTTAAGCATCCATTTAATAAGGAAACCTTTAACATCTGTTGTATCCTAGACCAATACTTCAAAACTCTCTCCACTGCCTATGATGCCTCAGTAGTAAAAACGAATGTTAAGCACTATTTAAAAATAAAAAGAAAACTTCTTCTCCATTACCCACCTTCTCACACCGATTTCCAATTTCCAATAGTACCCCTGCATTTGCAACATTTTGTGGAATTCCCAGCACAATCTTAGAAAACCTACTAAGTATCCTATCCATCAATTTCCAACCTTCCTCTATTCCCCATATTTCGATGCCATATGCCCACCTTGACTACACTAGTGCCCTGTATATTCTTTCCAACCAATTCACCTTCATCTCCATTGCAACAAATGTACATTTCTTAATTAACTTCAACGATAATAAGCCCTTGATAAGTGCTGATTTCTTTTGTTTCTCCCATTGATCGGAGGAGCTCAGAACCATTCCTAAGTATGAGAATACCTTCACAATGTCTCCCTCCCGATCATAAACTACTTTTCATTCATCCTCAGTTTATTTTCCTTTTCAAATACCATTATTTTGCTCTTCTCCTGATTCATTTTAAGATCCCATTCTTTGCAATATCTCATAATTTCTAATAACACATATCTTAATCACTGAAATGGATACTGCAATTAAATTATCTGCATAAAGTAAGCCTGGGAGTTTCAGCTTGTTTATTATTGGTTTGTGAATGTTAACTTGCTGTAAGCCTATAATTATAACATTTATAAATAAATCGAAGAGAATCGGACTCAACTTGCATCCTTGCCTGAGCCCCCCTATCTTGGGTTACTTCCTCAGTCACAAAACCTTCCCCAACATTTGACACAAAACATATTGTACCTATAAAGTTCCTTAGCAAAACAATCATCTCCTTAAACTTAGGTATTTGTTTTTTACATTAAACTCCACTTACTTACATTAAAATAAGATGTGCTTCGGGAGAATCTCTCCCATCTCACTGATGGGAGTGAGCAACTTAAGATGGGAGAGATTCTCCCAAAACATGTCTTATTTTAATGTAAGTAAGTGGAGTTTAGTGTAAAAAATAAATACCCAAGTTTAGGATATATTACCACTCCATTGTCAACAGCTTTGTAAGTACAATTAGCATCTGCTTACTCATCCTCTTATTTCTTAATTTGTAACATAAGACCTCTCTGTTAATTCTATCATATGCCTTGCCTTTTCTACATTGACAAATATTGCATATAACCTACCAAGTTTATTTGCCAAACACTTATCTAACATTGTTTTAATAACAAACACGTTGTCAGCAGTTCTCCGGCCTTACCTAAACCGTGATTGAAATGGAAAAATTAAAGTGTTCTCATCTACCCAATCATTTATTCTGTCAGTTAGAATCTGAGTAAAATATTAGCATCATATTTACTGTTAGCTCTAATTGCAATTATTAAAATCATTTATATTTACAAAGGGCAAAGGGCAATATCTCTATTAGCTACCTGGGCCATCAATAGAACCCTTTCCTTTGAATATAGAGTGATTGATGACAGTACGCCAGCTCTTGGTAACTACACTTAATCAAATTTAATAATCTGATCAAGCACTCTAACTCTAACTGATCTTGTTTCTGACACCAGACCTGGAAAAATTCAACTGGCAATCCATCTTTGCCTACAGCCTACTGAAGCATTCATCTTTAAGTGATTTTTTTTTAAATTTGTACCTTGCCTTACTTTTAGAACTCCCAATCTTAAAAGTATATTTTGCCAAAACCTATTTCCTTCAAATTTACCTCGTCTGTTGCAAGCTCATATCCCTGCCATGCCCTAAATGTAAAACCTGTGCACTAATTATGCCATGTCATTTATTCCGCAGCCCTAATTTAACTAGAGAATTTAACATTTCTTCATTTGCTACTTGTTCTTCTAAGAATGTTGCATATATGTTATCTTGTAACTTTGCAAAGCATTTTAAAATGGTTTAACTTCTACTGTTGTTTCACTCCATATGAACAATCATACACATTCTGTTAAAACCAAGTCTGTCTTGCTGGTTGCCCAACATGCCCTAACACATTATAAGCATTTTGGTGATGCTCTTAATTTAACACTTATCGATGCATTATCTACTCATAGCTCTGCAAGTTTACTCAAAGATAGAGCAATGGCAGCTATATTTTTGCATAAAGCGTGTATACCACTTGGTTTAAATCTTACATATTACTTTTTTCCCTCCCTCTCACATGCTCTTGCTGCTTGTTTTATCTATTTCTATGCATAACATTACCATTTAGTGGACAACAGTTTTAATAACATTCCACAGGAGAAAAAGTCAGGCATCTACAAAATAACATGTAAAGAATGTGATAAGATATATGTTGGAAAAATTAAAAGGAACATAGGAACAGGGTTAAAGGAACATCTCAGGAATGTTAAGTACAAACAGATTGAAAGGTCAGTAGTGGCACACCATTTTTGGAAAGATAATCATGACATAAAAAGAGAAATAAAGTTACTTAAAGAAGCACACAGATGTTCAGAATTGGACACATGGGAGAAGATTCACATTCATAAACATAGGGATCATCTTATGAATTTCAACATTATAGGAGAATGCAATACCAATTTCCAGTTTATAAAGAAAAAAACACCACCAGGATGGAGCCACAGGTCCTCATAGATGTTAGTTTCTCATACCAGTCGTCAAGTTGGTTGAAGATGGAGAGGATGTCTCTTTGAAACCGGTCCCACCATATTTAAAAGTAAGTGCAGCATAAGAGTGTGTTAGACGACAGATTAATTATAATTTACAATTACCTTTGATGTTCAATATTAATTTTTACCACCTTCACTTGTCTTCTTGCCATAGAAGAACTCAAGCAGTTCCAAATAAAGCAATTATAAATCTGTGCCTTTTTCTAAGTGTTTATCCTTTTCTGCTTTTCTAGTTATTTATATATACATATATATATATATAGGCACAACAATAAAAAATTTGGAGATAAGGGTGAAAGAATACTTTAGAAATGTAAGGTACATATAAACAGGAGGATAAATCAGCAGTTGCAGATGATTTTTGGACTTAGAATCATGGCATAACAAAAGAAACCAAACTGTTGAAAGTTATCAACAATCTCAGGGAATTAGCAATATGGGAAATGATTTTATTTTAAAGAATAAGCATCTTGTTATGAATTTTGATATTCCACCAATGGACTTCTTGTTTTTCTGTATATTGGAATCACTAGAGGTCACATTGTTACATGCCAGAGTTAGTCGGTCCCCACCTGAAGATGAGATCAAAGCTCTTGAAACACGTTTTAATAAATTAATTAATTAATGAACTATAATGTTGTATAATACAGACTTCTTTACATATATAATACATGTAACAGCTCATTCACTGCCAAAGACTGCTTTAGTTTTACTTCCATGTAAATGATCTATCATTGATGAAAGGGAAATAGTTAATGACTCTTCATACTTAAAAGTCAACTTAACTGAGAACTTCATGATTCATTGTTGAACTGTTGCACAAGAACACAAACATGTTGATAGTCTCCCACTCTGAGATATATCTTTTACAGATACTGTATTGAAATCTTTCCTTTTCCTATTCAGTAACATCCTGTTGAAAGATGGTGCTTTCCAAAACTCCTGCTTCAAGTTACTCATACTTTGTGCTGTGTTTGTCCACGTGCATTCACCATGTTGCTACTAAAAGCTCTTTAATTGTGAAAATATCCATATCTGTCATCTTTCCATCAACAGCTCAAGTGATCTATTGTCACATGTTTCTCCCCTCAATAATGTTGTCCCAATGCATCAGTTCCTCATTACATTTGTTAATGGAGAACAATAAACACTTTTTGTTCCCAATGTAGAACTTTTCACCCAGTTTCAAATATCAATGTTCCATGCTGCAAAATATGAAGCAGAGAAAGAAGCTGCTGAGATATGAAGAATTAGTTCTGGGAGATTTAATAGCTCTGATAAATTTGCCTCTGTCAGAAGCAGGGGGAAAAACCCATAGATCACTAAGCATCATATGTTTATTTGTTCTCATTCTCAAGCTATTGCATCGATTTAACTCGATGTAGTTATCATAATCACATAATAGTTTACATGTACAGGTACTGACATAAACCGCCTATGGTGCCTAGTAGTAAATGCAGGCATTAAACACTACTCAATCAGTGCATAAACATGTTAAGGGTTCTCAAATCTGTTTTTTTTTTTTTTTTTTTTTTTTTAGCTATGACTTAATTATTCTAATTAAAAAAAAAGAATAAAAGCATTAAAAAATTTGCAATTAAGAAGTTTTTAGTTTATTACCACCTGCAAATACTGATTAGGAAAACGCAATTCACTTTTAAAACAGTAAAGACATTTTAAAGGAATTGCTAAAAATGTAGTTAATTTTCAAATGTCTGAGAATGTAAATGCAAGACATTTCATTATTTTTGTAATGAAATCATAGGATATTTGAAAAGATTTAAGGGTTTATAATAAAACCAGCCTCTATTTATAAACTGACAGGAAACTACCTCTGTAAATAATGGTGATGATATTGCACCAACAGGTATTCTCTAAGCTTTTAAACATTTAAATCTATGCATATTTTTTTAACCAATGTGATGGCTGATGATTTGTGTGTCTTGAACTAATGTTTACAATGTATATGAAGAACCCTTTTGATTAAAAGGGCTCTTAACTCAATTTATTGCAAGAAGATGCACAACAATGACTTACCTGATGAGCAGCTAATAAAATAGGCTGAAAATTTGGATTCTTTCTTCCAAGTTTTATGATCCCATCTGTAAATGCTATTGCAAATTCTTTCTCTTCATCAAACCACTCAATATGTGAAACTGAAGCTGAAACAGCAAGAAAATCAACTACAAACATCTCTTCAATAATAACTAAAAGCCTTGTTTCAATAGATGAAGCTATTATGGTCAATAAATGAAAATAATTAAATTTTTTAACAAATTCCTCTATAATCTCTTCTGAGTTGGATATTTAGAACACACTTATAGTTTTACTTACATGAGATTTACTCAGGATTTAGTGGAACTTTTGTCCACATCATCAGCTGTTAACAACTGATGGATCATTCATAGAAGATGGGTAGGTAGGTATCTGGTTGACTGTGGTGGTCTAGTGATAAACTTATATAAAGAGCTGTCTGCTTCCAGGATGTAAAAATTTACAAGATTATCATCATGTTTCTTTTTATATAAATCCTTTTGCATTTGTTTACCTCTTTTGGTTTTTGAACAGTTTTTAATAACTTGATGCCTTTTTCTATTTCATGGTTTTCATTCCAAAAATGTGCTGCCATAGGTGCTTTATCTATTTGTTTGTAACGGATGTTTCTCCAATGTTCCTTCAACTTAATGCCTATATTTCTCTGTCTTCCTTATGTAGATTTTTTTCACAATCCTTACAATTAATCTGGTAAATACCAGATTTTTTTCTCTTTGGGTCTGGAATCAGTTTTGTTTAATTTCAATAAATTTTTTACACTGTATTGGTTTGGAGGTGCTAAGATCATATTGTACCGCTTGAAAATTTTTTGAAATCTCTTATTGGCTGATGGGTGATAGGTGAATTTTTTTTAATTGTTTTTTCCTCTGATAAATATGTCAAAATTGTTATTTGTTTAATTCTATTTGTTTCTGGAATCTTTTAATGTTTTGGTTAATCACCTGTTTGTTGAACCCATTGGATTTAGCTACTTCTATTAGTGTAGATATTCATTCTTGTTTACGGAATTTGGGAATCCACACAGTGAAACTTTTGTTAATCTTATTTTGATTTAAAGTAAAACACTAAAAATCATGTCGTCACATTAAAACTCTCTTTAAGTTTCACAAACACACTTATAAAAGTAATTTTGGTACATGTTTCGTGAGGTACATTCCTCACATTGTCAACCAAAACGACGACTGAGGAGCCAATTTCATCAAAGTATGTATGTTACTATGCTTGCTCTGGTGGTCTGTTAATGAACTTAAACAATATGTTGTCTGCTTCCGGTATATCAAAATTCATAAGTTTGTATTCATATTTTTTTATGTAAATTTTTTCCCATATATTGAGTTCTTTCGGATGTTGAATTGTTTTTAGTAATGTTATGTCCTTCTCTATTTCATGATTCTCATTCCAAAAATGTGCAGCCACTGCTGATTTTTCTACTTGTTTGTGTCTAATATTTCTCCAGTGTTCCTTTAATCTTATCCCCAGATTTCTCTTTGTTTTTCCTATGTATATTTTCTCACAATCCTTGCAATTAATTCTATATATACCTGAATGTTCTTCTTTCTTCTTTTTTTGTTTAATTTTATTTAGATTTAATAGTTTACCAACACTATATCTGTTTATTGGTGCTAGAGTAATGTTGTACTTTTTGAAAATTTTTTGGAATTTATGGTTAACATGGCCATTGTAGAAGATAGATTCATAGAAGATTCATTGAAACTGTTGAACTTGCAAGAAAAAACCATAAAATTCACTATGGAAACCGAGGTTAATAATACTTTACCTTTTCTGGACCTAAGGATAATAAAAAGGAATAAAAATATAGAATTTGGTATATACAGAAAGGACACACATACCGACAATTACATAAAAGCAAAAGGTTTCAACCCCAGACCCCACAAGGAAGCAGCATTCAATAGTATGACATATAGGCTAGTTAATACACCACTCAGTAAAGAAGAATACAGGAAAGAATATGCACATATAATACACACAGCAGAAATAAATGGATTTAACAAACAAATGGTAGATAAAAAAATAAAAAGATTTAAAAATAAAAAGGAAATTAAACTAATCACCACACTCAGTTCTTCACTTAAAGAAAATACCTATCAAAAATTCACATATCACCCTTATGTTAACCATAAATTCCAAAAAATTTTCAAAAAGTACAACATTACTCTAGCACCAATAAACAGATATAGTGTTGGTAAACTATTAAATCTAAATAAAATTACACAAAAAAAGAAGAAAGAAGAACATTCAGGTATATATAGAATTAATTGCAAGGATTGTGAGAAAATATACATAGGAAAAACAAAGAGAAATCTGGGGATAAGATTAAAGGAACACTGGAGAAATATTAGACACAAACAAGTAGAAAAATCAGCAGTGGCTGCACATTTTTGGAATGAGAATCATGAAATAGAGAAGGACATAACATTACTAAAAACAATTCAACATCCGAAAGAACTTAATATATGGGAAAAAATTTACATAAAAAAATATGAATACAAACTTATGAATTTTGATATACCGGAAGCAGACAACATATTGTTTAAGTTCATTAACAGACCACCAGAGCAAGCATAGTAACATACATACTTTGATGAAATTGGCTCCTCAGTCGTCGTTTTGGTTGACAATGTGAGGAATGTACCTCACGAAACATGTACCAAAATTACTTTTATAAGTGTGTTTGTGAAACTTAAAGAGAGTTTTAATGTGACGACATGATTTTTAGTGTTTTACTTTAAATCAAAATAAGATTCATTCTTGTATTCTTTATTCAGTGGTATGAGGGTAGGTCCATAAGTTTCCAGCCTAACCATTTTCTAGGTATGATAAATAATAAACTATATTTCACTTTTCAATAGAGTTACCCTTTATTGCAATACACTTCTCTTATCTTTGAATTAACATTTCAATCCCTTCCCCTTCAAAATTCTTGTCTGCAAAATAGGCACAAACAGCATCCATCACTTCTTTATCATACTTAAATTTCCTTCTTTAATTTTGAGAAGAGGACATATTCTCTAGGATCTACATCTGGGCTATAAGGTGGAGTCGATTTCCTTGAAGTCACATTTCTTCACAGCTTCCTTTGCAACAAGAGCTGTGTGCACAGGTTCACACCACCATTCAGCTTTCCTTGCCTATTCTCTTTGATGAAAGCATGTAGTCTGTGCAGTAGGCCAGCATAGTACTTCCCATTTACTGTGGTGTTCCTCTCCTTGAAGTTTTCCTTCCAGTATTCCTTCACAGTGCCAAAAGATTGTGGCCATGATTTTCTTGGTTGACTGGGTGACCTTGGCCTTTAGAGGCGGTGCTTCACCAGGTTTACGCCACTCCATTGATTCTCTTTTGGATAAGGGATCATAGTAGAGGACCATAGTTTCATCTCCTGTAACAATGATTTGCAGAACTTCTCTTTCGGCAGAGCTTTAAAAATGCCTGACAACAGATGATTCATTGCTGTTTTTGGACTGAGGAAAGAAGTCTATGCACTCATCTTGCACTAACCTTATTCATGTTTAAATGTTCATGAATAATTGGAAGGACTGTTGTTTTAGAAAGGCCCAACCTTGCTGCTATTTCTGTAACTTGGAGCTGCCGGTCTTCCATAGTTTTTCCTTCCACAAGAGAGATGTTTTCAGGATTGAGCATCTCCAAGAGTCGACCTGCACACTCTTCATTTTTAATGCTTTCTTGACCCATTTGAAAAAGTTTGGCCCATTCTTTTTTGGTAGAAAATGAGGGGGACGCTTCCCCATATACACCATCCTATCACTGTTTAATTTCATTTGGAATATGTCCTTCTTTTTTTGAAGAACTTAATAACAGCTGGATATTCCATTCAAAACATGTCACAATTTTCTACACATAGCCTTCTTTATGCAATTATATCTGAACAACTGAACACAGTGGAGCAGAAGTTACAGCTGTATTTATTTACTTAAAATACAAGGTATGATACCAGATAAGGGCTTTGTGAAGGCAATAATCCTTATTGGCAAGGCCAGAAACTTATGAACCTACCCTCGTATTTTTATTAGTGTGTATATCATGCTTTTGAACGCTGCTTCCTTGTGTGATCTTGGATTGAAACCATGGGCTTTGATATAATTGTCTGTGTGTGTGTGTCCTTTCTATAGATGCCAAATTCAAGTTTATTTTTACATTTTATTATTTTCAGATTCAAAAATGGCAACACATTATCTCTTTCTGTTTCTACAGTGAACTTAATTGAAGGCTTTTGCAGATTTAAAAGTTTTAGTGCATCCTCCATATGCTTTTTATTTATAATGGCAAATATTGTCTACTTATCTGTGCCAAACCTTAAAAATGCAGGGAAAAGCCTTAGTGATTGCATCTTAAAATAACTCATAAATAAGTTGGCTGAGAAAGGTGATAATAGACAGCCCATTATAAGTCGTGCTTTCTGTTTAAAGAATTTGTCCTCAAATATAAAAAATGCTTGATTTATGTACAACTTAGTGAATTTGATGTATTATTTGCTGTGTTCTTCTGTTAGGTTAGTTGATTGTAACCATTTTCTTAGAAAAACTAATAATTTATTCTGTGGTATGCTGGGAAACAGGGCTTGGACATCAAAAGAAACCAGTGTGCAGTTTGGTGATAACCTTTTATCTTTAATTTTATTGATGAGGTCCATGGAGTTTTTTAAACTTAAGCTATCAAACTTTGGTAGTGAATGGAATTTTAATGGTAACCAGTTTGTTAAACAGTAGATCGAAGTATTTACGTTATTAATAATTGGCCTCATACTTCTCCCAGGTTTGTGGATTTTCAGAATGTCATATATCCTGGCTAAAGATGGGATGTGGACCTTAATTTTATAATGATCTGTTTTTGGAATCAGGGTACTATTTTTCAAAACTTCTTTCATGGATTTAATACATTTGTTCAATGAGTCTGTTTTGACTTTGACACATTCGTCTCTACTTAATAAATCATTTATTCTTTGCTTGTAGTCTTCTTTATTTAAAATAATTATTTTGCTATCCTTAGCAGCCTTTGTGTAAGTCACATCTTTATTATTAAGAGCTTTTGTTAATTTTTGATAAGATCTTGGGCAGAAATTATTTCACACTTGCTGTAGTATTTTTTCTGAAGTTTTCCTAATGAAATTTTTGTCTGTTAGGTTTAATTCTCTATTGTAAGCTCTACGTCTGCTATATACTCATCTAGATTACATGAGAAACCTACACATCTGTTAATGCCATTGTTTAGGAATTCCATTTCTTCTGAGTTAAAACTATCTTTAGAGAGGTTGACAACATTTAGATTAGGTTTGGGAATAATGTTTTCTTTTCCACAATTTTTTACACAATTTTTTAAATATTCTCTTTTGGCAGATGCCTTTCTGTTTTACTTGGAAACTGATAAATTCAAAGGCATTTCTTTCCAAATTTTCAAAAAATTGCCTTGCCTAACAATTTTGATAATTTTAAAGGTAATTCATATAACTACAAATCTATTTCAGCAATCTCTCCATAGTGATTACATTTTTCCATCTCAAGAATTTTCTTTTTCAGGGCTTTTTGTTCCAATCTATCTTTGTTGAACTTTACCAATTTTCTACAAATTTGGGGCATATTCTTTCTTTTATACATCTGTTCAAGAAATGAATGCCTGCCAATCTTTATCTTCTTCTTTCTTTAAGTTTCAGATATCATTTAATTTCTTGTTTATGATAATTTAGATGTACACTGAAGGCATCAAGCTCACAATTAGAAGGGATAGTTCTTACCTTGTATTTCATTTTGTCATTTCCAACCTGATTCACAGTAGTCTTGATCCATTTGGTTTGACGGTTGTATATATTAATTCAATTTGGAATTGAACATGGTGAAATATCCATTAATAATTTTTTCTGAGTCAGATATTTAGAACACTTTTTCACTTACATGAGACTTACTTAACACATATGTTTCGTGGAACTTTTGACCACATCATCAGCTATTAAACGACTGTTGGATCATTCGTAGAAGCTGGGTAGGTTGGTATCTGGGTTGACTCTGGTAGTCTAGTGATAAACTTAAAAATAAAGTGCTGTCTGCTTCCAGGATGTCAAATTCATAAGGTTATGCTCATGTTTTTTTTTATATAAATGCTTTCTCATACATTTAGTTTTTTTGGTTGTTGAATAGTTTCTAATAACCTGATGCCTTTTTCTATTTCATGATTTGGAATGAAAACCATTATTTAAGTTTACCACTATACCACCAGAGTCAACCCGGATAACTACCTACCCAGCTTCTATGAATGATCCAACAACAGTTTAACATTAAATCTGTCGTCTAATGCTCTTCATGCTTCACTAACCTTAAAAATATTCGGTACCAGTTTCAAGTATCTTTGGCCGTGGACAACTGGTGTAAAAGGCTGTTGTTACGTAGTATTGGAAGCAATGTTCCGCTCTGGCGAAACTTTTATGAACTTAAAATTTATATTTTCTTCCTTCGGAATGTCAAAATTCATCAAATGATCCTTATGTTTGTAGATGTAAATCTTTTCCCAAATATCCAATTCTGCCGGTCCCTGTACAGCTCTCAATAATTCAACTTTTTCCTTTATATCATGATTTTCGGTCCAAAAGTGATATGCCACTGCTGGTTTTTCTATTTGTTTGTATTTTAAATTTCTCATATGTTCTTTAAGATGTATCCCCACATTCCTCTTAGTTTTTCCTATGTAGATCTTATCACATTCAGTACATGAAATCTTGTAAATCCCAGCTTTTTTCTCCTTTGGGATATTATCTGTAGTATTATCTTTCAAAACATTGTTTAACTAAATCTATTAGTGGGAGCCAATTTTATATTAACATCTTTAAATATTTTTTGAAATTTATACATCACTGTTGGATTATATGTAAATTTTTAAAGGACATTTTTTCTTTAATTGTTGATAATGTAGTGAAATTTTAAATTCTTTTCTTTCTCTGGAATTTTTTAATCTTATTATGTAGTAAATCTTCATTAAGACCATTTAAAATTGCTATTTCTTTTATTTTTTTATATTCTATGTTATATTCTTCTTTACTGATTGGCAAATTGATCAATCTGCATATCAAACTATTAAAAATTGCATGTTTGTGAGCTATAGGTTTAAAGCCATTTTCTTTGATACAATTATCTGCATGTGTGTCCTTTCTATATATGACAAATTTCAAGTTTTCTTTACTCTTTATAATTTTAATATCCAAAAAAGGCAATTTCATGTGTGAATTTTATATCTCTATCTTGAATATTCAAAATCTTTAATACATCCTCAATTAACTTTTTACTAACTACGATCATGAACTATGAACATCCACATGTGGATGATATTTTTGCCATAGTTAATAAAAAGTTAATTGAGGATGCACTAAAGATTTTCAATATTAAAGATAGAGATATAAAATTCACACATCAAATAGAAACAGACAATATGCTGCCTTTTTTGGATATTAAAATTATAAAGAGTAAAGAAAACTTGAAATTTGGCATATATAGAAAGGACACACATGCAGATAATTATGGAGAAAAAAGCTGGGATTTACAAGATTTCATGTAATGAATGTGATACGATCTATGTAAGGAAAAACTAAGAGGAATGTGGGGATACGTCTTAAAGAACATATGAGAAATTTAAAATATAAACAAATAGAAAAACCAGCAATAGCATATCACTTATGGACCGAAAATCATTATATAAAGGAAAAAGTTGAATTATTTAGAGCTGTACAGGGAACGGCAGAATTGAATATTTGGGAAAAGATTTACATCTACAAACATAAGGATCATTTGATGAATTTTGACATTCCGAAGGAAGCAAATATAAATTTTAAGTTCATAAAAGTTTCGCCAGAGCGGAACATTGCTTCCGATACTACGTAACAACAGCCTTTTACAGTCGTCCTAGGGCGAAGATAGAGATAACGTATCTTTGAAACTGGTACCAAATATTTTTAGGTTAGTGAAGCATGAAGAGTGTTAGACAACAGATTTAATTCATGTGAGCTTCACTGTGTTAATGAAAATTTTTTTAAAGTTTTTACAATTTTTAAAAAATTTTAATAAACAGTTTAACAGCTGATGATGTGGACAAAAGTTCCACTAAACATATGTCCTGAGTAAATCTCATGTAAGTGAAACCATAAAGAGTGTTCTAAATAATTGACTCAGACAAGATTATTAATGGGTGTTACACTGTGTTCGATTCCAAATTGAATTAATATTAAAATGTATGAAAATTATTTGGTGATGTGCATTTCTAAACAATTCATATATATATCAGCCAGAAAAGGTGATAATGAATTCCCCATAGCTAAACCTAATTCTTGTTTGTGAAATTTACCGTTGAACCTGAAGAAAGTGGAGCATAGGAGTATTAAGTCGACTCACTAGCTAATTAAAAAATCAAATAAAAAGTGGATAATGGGTTTAAAAAATCTGATTATAGCATTGGTTACCAAAAACTGTTAGTTTTATATATAAATCAAAATTGTAAATTTTGTATATAACAAGTTTTAATGAAAATGACTCTCTATTGCAAGTAGTATTTATATATGCATTTCATGTAACAAATACACTGTTCTAAGTTGAATGTTTTGAATGCTGACAAAGCTGAAGATCTGAATGACGGATCCTGAAACATGTTTCAAGTAAAAATCCTGTAAGTAAGGTTTGTGTAACATTTGAAAACATTCAACTTGGAATATTTCAGTTGCTTCATTATCAATAGCTTCTAAATTCATTAAGTATTAAAAACATTAAATATACTGTTCTTGCACATTTTATCTGACCATCACCAAATTTTGCACTTACAAATTCTAAATAAGTTGTTTGTGAGAAAGAATCTGTTAGTTTCTATATAGTATGCTTCTTAATGACATAATAGTTTTCAACAGAAAACCACGTCAATATCTAGCCAATCTGGGAGAAAAGAAGGGAAGAAGTTGTTTAAATTCATATTATTTACTTTCAAATAGTTTCAGCATGCCATCATGTAATTTGCATTGCACAAAAGATAGCTTTTTCTAGTATCTATATTGTTATGCTCATGTATATGGACTGTTGAGTAGTTCAATAGTATTAACCATAGAAATGCTTATCTAACAATTCAGTTTTAATTACTGATGATTTTAACTACTTTACATTCCAGTTATCATAAAAACAATAGAATAATATCAATAATGCTCAGTTCATATTTCTGTGTTACCAATGCCCTTTTGTAGGTTAATACTTCCTATCATTAACCAAGATAAAATATAATATTACATTCATGTCTATGAATTTGTCTGTTATAACACCTACCATATTAATCTTATTTTGATTTAAAGTAAAACACTAAAAATCATGTCGTCACATTAAAACTCTCTTTAAGTTTCACAAACACACTTATAAAAGTAATTTTGGTACATGTTTCGTGAGGTACATTCCTCACATTGTCAACCAAAACGACGAATGTACCTCACGAAACATGTACCAAAATTACTTTTATAAGTGTGTTTGTGAAACTTAAAGAGAGTTTTAATGTGACGACATGATTTTTAGTGTTTTACTTTAAATCAAAATAAGATTAACAAAAGTTTCACTGTGTGGATTCCCAAATTCCGTAAACATAAACCTACCATATTGCTGGGAGAAATGGACCAATTCCTCCCGTTGTTTGTTTCTTGTAAATATGGTCAGTAAAGCTACCGAGCCATTTATAGTTCCAACTAAAAGATGTTCCGGGCCATCTTGGCTTGCCACCTGTGGCCATGCCATGGCAGTGATCCAGGAAGATTGAGTGTCTATGTGACAATCTTCTGCTGTAACTGCTACATCTGCACCATCTGGAAATGAAATAAAAGTCATATACTAATGCATTAAAATGACAAATACCAAAAACAAAGCAAAGAAACAAAATTACTACAGAGTATGTATGATAGAACATTTGGTTTAAATATTCATTATGAATATCACCTCTGTGATAGAAATTCAGAAACATTATGCAAACATTTAAAAAGATTAGTACTATTTGGTAACTTAAATAAACAAGAGTAATATCGCAAATATGAAAGTGATTTTCAAGTGTGAGATAAAATCTTTATAACAGCTATTATGCTTAGTCTTCTACCTCACTGTCTTGCAATTTGTGACAAAGACAAAATCATATACATGATAAAGAGAAAAATACAAATCAATGTTAAAGTAAGACAGAAAGAAAAAATTACAAACGTATACATAGATAATGGGTATGAAGAAGAATCTATAAAAACACATGTTGACCCTATCAATTTTACTCATCAATGGATGGAAACATGAATCCAATTTCATAATGGTATACAATGTTAACTCTATTACTGAAAAACCAAGAAGTATGTTTATGGAGTCTTTTGGCCTGTCAACTGAGTCAGAGACAGCACATAAATTATGTGAAACTGTAGAGGAGTCATATGAAACAGCAGACACGGGTTAAACAAACATAAATGATTTATTAACTAAAATGTTAATTGGAACATTCACAGTGAAGTTAATCATATAATTGAAAACATTTTATGATACAGTTGAACTACACACTCTTATGCTTCACTTACTTGTCATTATTGTAGTTTCGAGAACAGGTTGTTCTCATCATCAGTTCATATCTCCAGTTCGACTGTATCATAAAATGTTTTCAATTAAATAAATGATTTATATGAACTTATACTCTCGAACAGTGCAGTAGTAAAATAATATTGATATAGAGTTGATTTGGTGAATGTTTCTGAAACATCTCCAATTAAAAAATCAAGTAAGTGAAGTACAAATGCCACCAAACCAACTCTATATCAACAATATAAACTGTTTTGTCTGGTAATGCCTATAAAATGGTGAAAAATAAGTAAGGGTCAAAATTATGGATTTTTGCCTGTAACTCACACACTGCAAATTTTCTAGATACGAACCTGCTACGAAAATATTATCAAAAGGAAATTAAGTCCTGAAAGCATTAAAAACACTCTGATCTATAGCAATTTTTGTCTAATTATTGTTATAGAGTTTGCCTTGCCACAGACACCCACTGGCTCTCAACAAGATAACTGTTTCTCTGCAGAACAACATGGCAGCAATGCATAAAATAGCAACTAATGATCAATTCAACAAAATTTCAATATCATTAAATCACTTTCGTTTGAAGAAACTTTTCTTTCACAAGCAAAAAAAGATGTACATACTTATATAGCCTGTCAGCTACCTCATCAATACTTGTCAAAAGTCAGGAAGCCATGTTGCTGATGCAGTGGGATTATGGTTGACTACATTTACCTGATAAGTCATGATAAAAGTCCCACTGAGAACCAGGGAAAACAAAATATATATATATACACAGAGACCTCATTTGGATGCATTGCTGACTTGACAGGGATTTGCCTGGCACCAAGAAGCATGCTGTTTGCTGGCGGAGTCTGATATTCATAGTCCCTTAAATTCAAGAGCATAAATTTCTACAGCACACCAAACACCAATTTTTTGGTCACACAAGGCATTTTATGTACAAGATCAGGTGTTTTTCTGCATTCCAGTGTCTATTGTTTTGTGTCGCTACATGACCATGTAAATAAAACCATGTAAAAAAAATTAAATGCGGGTCATTAGAGCAAACATTAACGTAATTCAATACCCAATTGCAGAAATTAGCTCTACTCGCATTATCATGTGGTTGCATTTCCGAACTACAGTTATGTTATAGGGTCTTAATTTTAAAAGTTTAGTGACAATCCAAGCCGAGATTTGAGAAATTCTTGATTCCTGTGCAAGCCTTCTCAGAAAGGATTTAATTCTAACTTTTCTCTGATGTCATGATTTTCTCCTCTGTAAGAACAAGGCATTTTAGTTTTGGTTTTTTATCAAGAACAGATCCCATTTCCCTATATTTATTTACTAGATTATGAACCATTTCTATGTGTGGCACACAAACTGTATGGAATCTGTCTATAAATCGCCATCTCACTTCTTGACTTGAGTTTGTTGCACATAGGAATCATACATGTGCCAAAATATTTGGACTTTTTGCCATTATAACACTGAAACTTGGTCTCACAATGTTCAACTCCAGTATAGCACAAACTTCACATCAGCACATGGAGAGGTGGGAAAGTGAAGGAAGGAACAGAACCAGTTAGAAACAGGGAGGCAAATCCCGTTATGCCAGCCACATGTCCAAATTAAAGCTCTGTATATAGCCTGCTGTACTTACCCACAATACCAAAGACAAAATTTCATTGAAGAAATTCATGATCAAGTGGAAGAATTCACAATAGAAATTCTGGAAGCAGAAGGTCTAGCCAGTTGTAAACAATATCATGAAAAAGCAGGAATATTTGGTAAAAATTTGCACAAAGTACAATCAATGATAAATATAGGAATCCAAGCAATGAAATGATCATAAAATCTTAGGAAAATCAAAAGTAAAACTACTTAAAATCTAAAATCATGTAAACACATTAAAAACACTCTTGATGTTCCACTCTTAAAACTTTTAAAATTAAAACTGGGCCATGTTTTGTGAGACCTTGCTCATAATGTCAACTATAGAACGACTGACGACTCAAACTATGTTGATGGTGTAAGTGACTGTGGGTGCTCTGGTGGTCTGTTAATGAACTTTAAATGTTGTCTGCCTCTGGGATATCAAAATTCATGAGTCTATGCTCATACTTCTTTATAAAATTTTTTTCCCACATGTTGAGTTCCTTTGGGTGTTGAGCTGCTTTTAACAATGTGTTGTCCTTCTCTATTTTATAGTGTTCATTACAAAAATGTGCTGCCACTGCTAATTTTTCTACCTGTTTGTGTTTAATATTTCTCCGTGCTCTTTGAATCTGATACCCACATTTCTTTTTGCCTTGCCTATGTTCACCTTATTACAGTCTCTACAATTAATCTTATATATGTCAGAATTTTCTCCTTTAGGTCTGGAGTCAATTTTATTTAGTTTAAACAATTTGCCAACACTGTACCTATTTTTGGGTGCTAAGGTGATGTATTGTTTAAAAAGTTTTGAAATTTATTATTCAGATTGGATGGTCAGTGAACTTATGGTGAGTTTTTTATTCAGATAAACTGCAGAGTGTAGTTTTTAACTTTCTTTTTGCTTAACTTTCTTTTTTCTTCTGCTGCTCTCTGTAAGTAATGTCTTTATTGACATTTATCATTCAGTGTAATTATATCGGCCCTCCAGCTTTCAGGAACAAGATGACTTGGATCTAAAAAGTTTTACATAAAATAACATGGAAGTCAAAGTAGGATATGACCAATGTTGTTTTCAACAAGCAGCCTTCAATATGTACTTACATAACCACAAATCAGAAATAAAATGGTATCTAAAACTTAAAGAAAAAAGAAGAGATAAAGCAGCAGATGTTCATTTTTAAATAGACGCTTAAAAGATTTATAAGAATTTATAAGAAAAGTAGTAAAGTTCAATAAAGACAGTTACTTACAGAGAGCAGCAGAGAAGAAGATTCTGGAATTAGAAAAATGTAAACACTATGCCAATATTATAACTATGGTTTTATAATTATATAATTAGACATGAAATTATCGAAGTCTTTAGGTGCTATTGTGTGGGAAAACTTAGAAGGAAACCCACTAGAAATATCAGCTTTAGAGTCAAACAAAAAACCACACATCAGAAGATGAAAATCAGAAAATTACATAAAAAAATGATAAACAAGGCCAATACCTTTTGGAAACCTAACCTCAAAATAGTCAACCTCTCTAATGAAAATGTTATCATGAATGAAATAGAATTATTAAATAATGAGATTAATACTTGTATTTATTTTTCCTCCAATTTAGAGGATTAATAGCAGACATTGAATTAGACATTGACAACTTGAATTCTATAGATAAAAATTTTGTCGGAGAAACTTCATATCAGATATTACAAGAAATCAAAAAAAAGTAGTTTACACTAATACTGACAAACGAAATCAAATTGTAATTTTAGACAAAGAAGATTATAGGCAAAGGATGCAAGAACTTTTAAGCAGTGATGATTTCATTGAAATATAAACAGATTCACTACATAAATGCAAAAAGTTAATAAAAGACACTATAAAAGAAAGTACTATATTCTCAAAATTTCATCTTTACAAAATAAAAGTACCAAATCCAACTTTAGCTAAAATTTTTGGCTTACCAAAGATACACAAGCCCGGAAAAAATATGAGACCAATCATTAATTATATTAATACCTTCTGTTACTACCTAGCAAATTGGTTATCCACACAGTTCAACACCTATCCAAAATTTCCTAGTTTAACTTTAAAAAAATTTTTGGATTTGGTTAACAAAATTAAAGATTACAAGTTATCTTCAAATGACACACTAGTTTCTTTCAATGTAAAAGCTCTTTTCCCCAGCAGTCCAAAAAAGAAAACCCTGACTCTTTTAAGAAAATGGTTGATATCCACTCATCTTACAGAAACACACATCAAAGAATATATGAAACTTACGGAATTATGTTTAGATCAGGTCTTCTTTACCTTTGAAAGAAGGTTCTTATATAAAAATCAGGTTTAGTTATAGATAGCCCTCTCTCTCCTTTTCTTCCAGATTTATTTATGGCTTCTTTGAGATACGCACCACAAAAGCCTTTACCTACATATTTAAGGCCTACCGCCACGGGTGGCCGAGGTCGTTAAGGCACGGACTCGTGAGCGGGAGGTCTGCGGTTCGAATCCCGCCAGGACCGTCCTCCCTGACTGGGGGTTTTTCCAGGTTTTCCTCAGTCTTCATAACTGGCAAATGCCGGGGAGGTACCTAAACTTAGGCCTGGAACGCTTCCTTCCTTAAAAAAAAAAAAAATATCCTTTCCCAATATAACATTTCATCTCATGTATCACCAGTGTCCACCGCCTGTGGTGCCTCAGTAGTAAAAACGGGCGTTAAACACTACTCAAAAAAAAAAAAAAAAAAAAAAAAAAAATATTTAAGGCCTGGCATAGATGTGTGGATGATATTTTTGCCATTGTACAAAACAGATATATAGAAGATGCACTCAAATTATTAAATTTATAGGAGCCCATGATCAAATTCACTATAGAAACTGAAATTAACAATACATTTTTTTGGATTTGAGGATTATAAAAAGCAATAACAAGCTGGAATTTGGGATTACAGAAAAGACACACATACATGCACACACTGATAATTGTATAAAAGCTCACGTTTTCAACCTTAGACATCATAAGGCAGCAGCCTTTAACAGTATGGTTTATAGATTGGTCACTGTACCTCTCAATAAGGAGGAGTATAAAAAAGGATACTTTCACATAATAGAAACAGCTAAATTCCAAATTGTTTAAACTAAATAAAATTGACCCCAGACCCAAAGAAGAAAATTCTGGCATATGTAAAATTAATTGTAGAGACTGTAATAAGGTGTAAAAGAGTAACAATTTATTGCCAGTTATTAATAATGTCACAATCCCAGGGTTATTATTTGCAGATGATTTAGTTGTTGGATCCATCTCAACAATTGGCTTAAAGCAATCCTTGCAGAAAATAGACAAATATTGTAATTATTGGAACTTGGAGGTAAATCAGAAGAAGACTCAAATAGTAGTATTCAAGAAAGGAGCAAAATTGAGTAAATATGAGAGGTGGAGGAAAGGAGATAGAGAATATAAGGTTAGTTAGGGATTGCATTTATCTAGGGGTTAAAATTGATGGGGGTGGCAAATGGGAAAAGAAAAAAAATTAGCTTTGGCAAAAGGGAAAGGAGCAATGGCAGCAGTTAGAGGTTGCAAATATAAAATACCAAATATAAATGTTAAGAGGTAGGAAAAAATTTATAGTATGGTGGTCGAGTTGTATGGTATTGAAATATGGGGACTGGAAGGGTGATAGGAAATTGAGGACGTTGTGCATAGGTTGTTTTGTAGAGAAATTTTAGATGTACCGAGTACTACAGCAACAGAAGTTGCACATATTGAAATGGGAAGAGTGGCAAGGAAAGGTATGATTATGGAAAGAGCTCTCAAATATTGGTTCAGAATCCTAAACTTAGATGAAAGAAATTTGTTAAGGAAATGCTTAGAATTTCAGGAAAAGAGGCTATGGAGCAATGGGTGGAGTAATAGTCTGAGGATAATTCTGGAGAACAATGGAATGGGGGACATTTGGAGGAGGAGGGAGAACAATGAAAGTAGTAAGAAAGTGATTGGAAGATATAGAAATACAAAAACTGTTTAACGAGATAGTGGGCAAAAGATCTTTAGTATTTTATATACCAATGAAAAACAAATGGGAAAGAGAGAAGTATATTGATGAATCAAATAAAGAGCAAAGAGAGGGCATTGCATGGTTAAGAGCAGGCATGTGGAGATTAAAAGGAATAAGGAAAGGGTTTCCTAAGAAAGAATCAGAGCTCAATATGTGGGGGAAAGGATGATAAGGAACATTTAGTGTTTGAGTACAAAGAGACAGGACTCTGGAGGAAAAAGTTTATAAACGAGAAATGGTTTAAATTAGATAGAAAAATAGCCTAAATGAAAATCTGTAGTAAAGATAGCAGGAATGTAGAAGAATTCCTGAGCAAAGTTAAAAATTAATGGAATTGGGTACCAAGAAGGAAAGTAAATCTAATAATTTAAAGGGTTGCACTTGATTAATCATATTAGGATGTAGATAAAGGTGATTATGGTTGGGAGTGGGTTATAATTTTATTAAATTCGAAATGCAGCATTTAGTATGCATTTGAGAAATAAAGTCATTCTAGTTTGTATAGGCTGTAGCTAGCTATAATGGTATAGGTAGAGCAATGAAAATTTTTTATTTAGGACCTTGGATTGGGTCGCAGCCTGGTCCCCTGGAATTCCAGTAGGCTTCTGTTGATGAACCGGGGACTGGGGGGTGATGTAATCATGGGGTGGAAATATTGTATTGTTCATTACATTAGAATAGAATAAAACTAATTATTGTATAAATTTTTTTGTAATTGTGAGGGGGCATATCCTAAAATGTCTTGGGCCAGACAGGTGGAGGCCCCTTGGTAGTTGGTATTTGTATTTTTTGTATTTGTTTTAGCATATCAATAAATTTCAATTTCAAATAATAAGGTGTACATAGGCAAGACAAAAAGAAATTTGGGTATCAAGTTGAAAGAACACTGAAGAAATATTACAGATAATTCATTTAAGAACTTTCGAAAAATAAGACATTTTTAAAAATTTCTGTTGGAACTTACACAGTGAAGCCTGTTAAATGTAAATTAAAATTAATCTGTCGTCTATGCTTCACTTACTTTTGAATATGGTGGGACTGGTTTCGAAGAGACATCCTCTCTATCTTCAACCAACTTGATGACTGGTATGAGAAACTAACATCTATGAGTACCTGTGACTCCGTCCTGATGGTGTTTTTTCTTTATAAACTGGAAATTGTAATTACATTCTCCTATAATGTAGAAATTCATAAGACGATTCTTATGTTTATGAATATAAATCTTCTCCCATGTGTGCAATTCTGTACGTACATGTGCTTCTTTTAGTAAATTTATTTCTCTTTTTATATCGTGATTATCTTTCCAAAAATGGTGTGCGAACATTATAGGAGAATGTAATACCAATTTCCAGTTTATAAAGAAAAAACACCATCAGGACGGAGCCACAGGTACTCATAGATGTTAGTTTCTCATACTAAATGTCAAGTTGGTTGAAGATGGAGAGGATGTCTCTTCGAAACCAGTTCCACCGTATTTAAAAGTAAGTGAAGCATAAGAGTGTGTTAGACGATAGAGTAATTATAATTTACAAACAGATAGAATAATCAGCAGTGGCAGCACATTTTTGGATTGAACACCACGAAATAGATAAGGGTATCACATTGTTAAAAGCAGTTTAATACCCAAAGGAACTCAATATATGGGAAAACTTTTTTATAAAGAAGTATGAGCATAGACTCATGAATTTTGATATCCCAGAGGCACACAACATTTTAAGCTCAATAACAGACCACCAGAGCACCCACAGTCATTTACACCACCAACATAGTTTGAACCTTCAGTCATTCTATTGTTGATAATGTGAGCAAGCTCTCAGGAAACATATCCTAACATTTTAAAAAATTGAGTTAAGATTGTAACATACACATCACTAAAATTCAGTAAAAAAGGAAGACTAATTTCCAGAGCCATTGCTCCTATCGTCAGTTCCTGGTCGACTGCTGGCCTCGCTGTTCATGGTAGATTGATTCACCTCTGATGGAGATTTAATGAACTTTTGTATTAGTACATCACTTGGCGAGATTTCGAAATTAAAACTTTTCTCCTTATTCTTCCAAATATAGATGTTTTTCCAGACTGTTACTTCCCAGCTACTTACAGTCTGGGAAAACATCTATATTTGGAAGAATAAGGAGAAAAGTTTTAATTTTGTTATCTCGCCAAATGATGTACTAATACAAAAGTTCATTAAATCTCCATCAGAGGTGAAGCAATCTACCATGAACAGCGAGGCCGGCAGTCGACCAGAAACTGACGATAGGAGCAATGGCTCCGGAAACTAGTCTTCCTTTTTTACTGAATTTTAGTGGTGTGTATGTTACAATCTCGATTCAATTTTTTAAAATGTTAACATTTGACATCATTGTTACAAAAGTTCACTATATTTTAAACACATCCTAGTTTTAATTTTAAAAGTTTTAAGAGTGGAACATCAAGAGTGTTTTTAATGTATTAACATGATTTTAAGAAGTTTCACTTTTAATCTACCTAAGATTGGACAAAGGAATTTAATCCCCAAAACATTCTGGTTTTTTACGAAATGGCGTCATAAGAAATTAGCATATTTTGCTTATAAATTGATAGACATTCTAGTTTTGCTACACGACTGGAGAGTTCTTCCAACTTTATTTATTTATTTGTTTATTATAAATGCAAATATACATTGCCTTTCCTTTGAAGAATCGAAAAAGCTAGTGCATGTTTATTACTCTTTTAAAATAAAAAATCAAGTGTATGATGAACACTGACTGTATTATATTAGTAAAGTGTAGTTTTGTTTTGGTTCATTTTTAAATTCTAAAGCACAGAATAATGGAATATTGATGGCATATTAATACTAAATGGAAGCTGTTCTGAAACCAAATAGTAATAAAATTCTTACATTATATGAATTTGTAATAAGCTGCTCTCTTTCACTTCATCAGGGACAATTACACATGATTATAAAGGTATATACATTACAATTAATGGTATTAACAATTTGAGTCACATACTTATTAAGTGTAGCATTCTTCAAATAAATAACCACTGGGCAATATTCTAAACTGTCATTATGACTGGAAATCCTTAATATGAGGTGAAAGAGAGTTCCAGAGATGAGCAATGTGAAAGATGAAGAAAAAAGAGAGGTTTGGTGTAAGGGTGTAGCAAAAAATGGAATTATTTATAAAAGTAAGTATATTTAATTGAATGGAATTATTATTCAATCAGGTGCTTAAATTGTGTTTAGAAGATAAAGGATGAAAGCAGGTCAAAAGATAGTGCAGAATTGGAGTGCACAGAATTCAATACAGAAGATAGATGAAGTGCAACTTTCTTCTAGCATCCAGTTGATGCCACAATGACATTTTGAAAGCTGGAGTGATATGATCTGATATACAAAGGATGCATGTATGGAATATTAATTATTATTAACTAAGTAATAACATTTCAAATTTTAGATGGTATTTTCAATATTAATTCTTTTTGGAATCAAACACAGTAAAACATGCATTAAATAATCTCTTCTGAGTCAAAATATTCAGAACACTATGGGTTCATTTACATAAGATTTACTTAGGACATTGTTTCACTTACACAAGATTTACTCAGAACATTGTAAGTGAAACCATAAAGAGTGTTCTAAATATTTTGATTCAGAAGATATTAGTTAGGTGGTTAATTAATGATCAATGAAGAATTGTGAAATACAGATGAATAGAATCTGCTTTGAATACTTTGTATGTTTATACATTAACAGAACTTTTAAAAATAAAGTAATTTAGGTTTTCATTATTAATGAAATTTGGAATCTAACACAGTGAAGCACACATTAATAATTATTATTAGGTTATAATCTATCGTGAATCAAACTATGAGTAAAACTATTTGAAAAACTAGCTTCATTTTATCAAAGGTTTTATCAGGACAAAGGTGCTTGGGTAGGTGAAGCTAAGAAAATTGCTTTTTCAAATAGTTTTACTCACAATAGAGTATTAATTTAGGTTTAATTTGTCCAAAATAAATTAAATGTTAGTTTATTACTTCAAATATAAAACTGTTCTTCATATTATCAATGTATTATATATGTAAAAATTACAGCTAATTCATTAACCAAACCCTGTTCTTACTCACCTGGAAGATGCCAGATGTTCACAGTGTTATCCATTGCAGCAGCTACAAACTTTCCTGAAGCTGACCAACCTAAATGTGATATTAATTCTCCTTGAAGCTCACTGCCATAAACATTATCTGACTGATGAAACACCAATGTATGGGCCAAATACGATTTGGATAAGTTCCATACTCGTACTGTTCCATCATACCCACTGCAAAATTAAGTTGCAAGAATCATAATGCTACATTAGCTTGTAAACTGTATCTATAGCATGATTCAGTCATATTTCCAATGTATCATTTTGACAGCTGAAGATTAATTGAACCAACAAACTAAGGGAAGCACAAGCAATGAATGCTTTATGGGATAAGATAGCAATAGCAATGAAAACTTCGAAAATGTCTGTAGCATAGTACAGCCAGTCAGATGCAAAAGAAAAGGGGGGAGCAAATTAACATAATTGTTCATATCAGAAATACACATATGCATGAGAGCACACAGAAGGATAAAATCTTTAAGGTTTGGTGAAAATAGCACCTGACAATCTTGATTTAGTGCTAAAGTGAATTTTTTTAGGCTGTTATAAGCTGGCTGGAAGTTTTGTTTGAGAGCTCCAGTTTGGCGATTAAAAAGGGAATAAATAGCAATAGGAGTACGTAAATATTTCTACAGAGGAAGAAAAATAATTCCAATTAGTAGGATAAATTGGAATTGTTTAAAAAAGAATAGTACATAGATGGCAGTAAATATATATGCCCAATTTATATCTGGAAGAACAAAAGTAACTTTTTTAACTTTCAAATCCCGCCAAAAGACATCTTAATACAGAAGTTCATCCAACTGCCACCAGAGACAAACTAAACCACCACAAAGAACAAGGCCGGCAGTCGATCTGGAATGGAAGATGGGAGCAATTATCTCCAGAAACTTAGTTTTCCTTTTTTAAACTATTAGTGATATAAGCGTTACAAATTCGACTCAATCATTCAAAACTTATATTAAACATCACTGTTACAAAAGTCCACCATATTTAACTAATATATGTCCAACTGTGTAATTGAAGTGTTATTTATTATTGGAGGCATGGAACAGAGTCCTGGGCCCAATGGAAGCAAGGGTACTGTGGAAAAAACAGTGAAGAGTATATGGCATATGGAGGAGAGGCTAGGGAGTAAAATGAGTGACATGAGTAGGGAGATTAAGGAAGAAATAAGGAATGAAATCCAAAATATGAAATCGAAAGTACAGAGTGTAAGAAAGGAATTGGAAGTACGGGAAAAAATTTCATAAATTTAATATAGTAATATCTGGATTTGAAGAAAGAAGAAGGGTTTGGCCTATTGAAGAAGTAAGAGAACTGATGGAAAGAAAATTGGAATGGAATTAAAAAGAATGATCATTGTAATATTTAAATCTACAGAAATGATTTATGAAGTGCTGTCCAAAGCCAAGAAATTAAAAGATATGAACACCATTATAACGGAGATTTGTCTGTAGAACAACGTGCATTGAAAATACAATTAATACAGCAAATGAAGACTGCATGCTCTGAAGGAAAGAGAGCATATATTTAAGACCTGAAACTCTGGATTAACAGTCACATTATTGAGGAAGTGAATCATCAAATTAGCATATACATGTCTAAGTGAATGAAACAATAGGATGTCCAAATGCTTGTGTGTTCAATGGTAAGGATTGATGGGAACAATTACAAGAGCAGAGAAAAATGGTAAAACCTGAGCACACGATGTCAAAGAAGAAAAGATCTCGCTGGAAAGAAGATTTTGATGTGAGGCACAACCAGCTGGCTACGGGACTGGAATCTGGGTCAAGGATATCTTATTGGAGAAGAGGAACACTACAGGGATCACATTCAAGTGTAATTTCTATACTGAGGGAATGTATTCTGCAACTGGAAGGAATGATGATAGCAATTCAGAAAGTATACAATAAAACATCAGCAGAAAAGCTAGTAAGCTAGGATACTTAGAAGCAGAAAGAAACTGGAAGCCTGTACATTTCGGGCAGGGTCTCAATAGGAAATAAGAGAAGGGGAAAGGTCTGTGAAACTGGGCTTTTAGGATTGTGAGGGGGCTTGAACAGAGCTAATATTAGGTTATTTTAAAGAGGTATTGTTCAAGTATGATATGTTAGCAATCATAGAAAGATATTTAGAGGATGAGGCTATTAAAATGAAGAGCAATGATTTTATAAGTAATGGAGGCTTCAAGATATAAAAGAATTGTTGAATATCTGATGGCTTGGGATTTTTGATTTGCAATGATTGGAGAGATAAGTGAAGAAAGATAAAAACACAAGTAAAAGATTTAATGTGGATAATGAGGTAATAATGGAATTCATGTATAGGAGCTATATACCTCTCAGGAGCTCTTTCATAACCCAGACCTCTTCTGGAAATTGGAAAGTGAGTATATTAAACGGGAGAACCCATTGATTTATTTTTTGATCATAGGTGATTTTAATACAAGAATAAGTGAAATACAGTTAGAAAACTGACTGATCTGGTGTGGGGAACACAGTGAAATGTGCCTAAGAAATAATAAGGATAGAATGATAACTGAAGAGGATTGCAAATTAGAGGAGTTTTGCAAAATAATGAGTTTATAATTTGAAATGGTAGCTGAGGAGAAGAAAAAACTGGTGAATTTACATTTATTAGTGAGTTAGGAATAACTGTTATTGATTTTATGTTTAGCAGGGATATGACATTTTGTGCATTTAAGGTGTGTAATGTACTAAGCAATAGTTCTCATTTTCCAGTACAATTCTCTTCATGAAACACAAATAAAGCTGAAAGAAAGAGTGACTGTAGCAACAAATTGTAATATGCATGTGAAATCCTGAAAGTGAGGAATTTTATAGTATATTAGATTCACTTGTGTTAAAATTATGTATGCATGGTATGAATTTTATGCTGAATCCCATATAGAAGTAGCTTTAGAAATATGTGAGTTTGCTTTGAAATGGGCATGGAGAATAAATAGGAAAATTCTTTTGATGACAAATGTAAAGGAAGGACATTAGTTCTAGAAGCGGTGGTAAGATGGAGAGAGAGTAATAATGAAGAAGAAAGGGTGGCTATGATAAAGTGAGAGAAGCTTATAGGTCATTGCTAGTTCGATAAAAGGCAGAGAAGGCTGGCCTTGGATACTGAAAATACGATCAAATCAGGGAATGGAGTGCAACAAATTTGGAGCATAATTATAGAATGAACTGGAGGTCAGCAGATGACTAATGATAAAAGACCTAAAGTGTGGGTTAGATATTTTGAAAGTTTATTTGTAACTGAGCAAAATTTAACTTCAAATTATGTATTCACTTTTTTACACTTTACTCCATTCACTTACACAAAAGTAAGACGCGTTTCGGGAGAATTTCTCCCATCTTCAGTTGCTTACTGAACTGCGTTACTCGAAACTATGTTAATTTAATGATGTTAACCATTTCTTTAGCATGAGTTAACATCAATAAATTTAAAAACAGAAGAAATAGAAGACTTATTAAAACTTACTAATATTTGTATTCAACAAAATTACTTCAGCTTCAACAAAAAATATTACCAAGTTTCAGGCCTAGCTATGGGAAACCCTTTGTCACCTTTTCTAGCAGAATTATTCATGAGCTCATTTGAAATAAACATCACAAAAGCCTTCCCTTTAATTTTCAAGTCATGGTATAGGTATGTGGATGACATTTTTGCAATAATACCGAAGAAACGCTCAACAGATGCCCTGAAACTTCTTAATTTGCAACATGAATCCATACAATTTACTATAGAAGAAGAAAGAACTGGGTGGCTACCATTTCTAGATTTAAAAATTATAAGAAATGGAGATTGTTTGAATTTTGGAATTTACAGAAAAGAAACACACACAGAAAACTACATAAAAAATGAGATTTATAACCCTATTCCACATAAATATACAATTTTTCACAGTTTGGCACACAGATTGATGAATATTCCACTCACAGAAGCAGAGTACAAAATGGAATACAAAAAAATAATACAGGCAGCTATACTCAATGGTTTCAACAAAGACACAGTGATAAAAATTATCAATAAATCTAAAAGACAAAAAGGGATAAGGGAAGTTTCCACACTGAAACACACAAAAGAAGAATACAAATTCAAAAGTTTCACCTACCATCCAATTTACTACAACAAGTTCAAGAAAATCTTCAAAGAACATGGAATAATGTTAGCCCCAAAGAACAGATACAACATCAAGAATTTATTAGGTTGCACAGTAAAAGATTCCATACCACCAAAACAAAAATCACGAATTTACGAAATAAAATGTGCATATTGTGAACAGAGCTAAAAAACAGGCAAAACAAAAAGAAATTTGGAAATTTGGAGGAAAGACATTTTAGAAATATTCGGTTTAAACAGGTGAATAAATCAGCAGTAGCAACTCACTTTTGGACCAAAAACCATGAAATTAACCCAGGAATAAAACTGCTGAAACATCTTCACAGCCCATTGGAGTTATCCACTTGGGAAAAAATTTTCATATTAAAAAATAGAGAAAACCTAATGAATTTCAAGTTTCCTCCCATGGACAAGCTCAGCAACTTTGTGCTTCAACCAACAGAGGCCACCACAGGAACATCCGTTTATCCAGCCATAGTTTTGAGTAATGGCGGTTCAGTAAGCAACTGAAGATGGGAGAGATTCTCCTGAAACGCATCTTACTTTTGTGTAAGTGAATGGAGTAAAGTGTAAAAAAGTGATTACATAAGTTGAAGTTATATTGCCACTCCATTGTCAATAGCTTCGTAAGTACAATATTTATGAGAAAAATTTGTTAGGTAGCTGGAGATTGGAGAGATACAGCATATATGTGAGGAATTAGATTTTTTTGTGTGTGTGATAATATAGAAGCAGGTTCAAAATTTTAAGAGGAATAAAGTGGTAGGAGTTTCTTCAAGCATGGTGTGAGGATCAAGAGAGGGTGGCAAATCTAATAAAATTGATGAACTAGTCAAAGAAAACAAAAAATTATTTCTAAAAATCAGTGCATAGCAATTATTCACTCTATTTATAAGGGTAAAGGTAATGAGATTGATCAAAGTAATTATAGGGCATTTGTTCTGTTACCAAATTTTGGAAAAGATTTTGCAGGTCAAATGGCCGAAAGAATTCAGAAATGGTTGCAGGATAATAAGAGATTATTGCCTTTCCAGCTGGTTTCAGGATGGTAAAAGGGGCAGGGGGGGGGAAGAACTGTACATATGGTTATAATTATCAAAACATCGATAGATAAATACAGTACTGGAAATATTTATTGCATCATGAACAAAATATTTATGTTTTTCACTTTATACTCATCTAGGTATATCATATTTTAAAATTTTACTACAACTGTGTTTCTAGGTATACTGGAATATTTTTAAGTCTAAAAATGTTAAAATTTGATGCTAAATATCTTTATATCTGTTAAAAGTACTAACTAATAAAACTGAACAAATTGACAAATTTTATTACCACAATGATATAATTAAAATTGCATAAACCTGATGAGTCCTTTCTTACTTAATAATTATAATAAGAGAATTTTTTACACACATAATGTAAGTCCTCATTGTAAAAATGTTGAATCAATACTTCATGTTGCCTCCCTGAGCTTTTATTATGGCATCACATCATCTGAACATTGAAAGTATTAAATTTTTGACTTGGTCAGGTGAAATTCATTCAACCACAACCTATGAATGGCTTCAACATAGTCTTTCTTGTTTCTTGGTTTTTTCTTTGTTACAACATTTTCAATCATCTTCCAACAGTTCTGAATGGGGTTGAGTTCTGGATATTCCCTTGCCATGTGAGGGTGGAAATCCCTTGTTCTTCAAGAAAACTTTTAATCTGTAGCATAAATTTGTATTAAATTTAAAATTAATTTCATGTCGGAATTAATACAATTAATTTATTCTTAATTAGCTAGTGACTCGATTTAATATTCTTATGTCCCACTCATCATGGAATTTTACAGAACATGTTTCACAGGCCTTCGCCCGAATCTTCCCCTTGAGTCAACTTTAAACTTTCTCTTAAAATCTAATGAATGCATCTACATTTGCTGTTCCTTCAATGAAATGTAATGCACTCACTCCTTTGCTGGAAATACAATCCCAGACCATTACACTTCCTGGGAACTTCACTAATGAGTCTAAACATTCTGGCAGAAATTTTTCACCATGGAATTTTTTTTTTAAATTGTTTCCTCTGACATTAAATTTTATTTATCTGAGAAGATGGCTTTACTCCACATCTCTTCAGTGCAATGAGTATGTTCCTTGACCCATTCTACTCAAGCTTTCTTCATTTTCACTGTGAAAAGGGACTTCTTTTGTGACCATCTACCAGGTAGACCCCTTTCTAAAAGTCTATATCTGATGGTTCTCTGCAAACCACCCACTAGAAGCTTAAGCCCACTCTCTCTTAAACTCCACTGAAGTCATAAGCCAGTTTTTCAGAAAGATCTGTTTCAAAATGTGGTCATAGCAGCAGTAGAAAACCTTTTTCTGCCTCTTCCTTTAATTCTTTGCAAATTCCCAATTTTATTGTAATTATTCAATAATCCTGACACAGTGAATTAGTTAAATCCTATCTTTGATGCAATATGTCAAGAAGCTAATGTGACAATTACACCCTTTTTGCAAGGAGTTAATTCAACTCTTTTGCTCATTTTGTGCAGCTGTTATTAAACACACATCACTGGCTACTGCTTTAAAACCACAATAATGACAGTAGTATCACAACAATGGAACATTTTTAGAGTTCTGTTGCATAGAATAATGCATAATTAGTTATAAATAAAATAAAACTGAAATAGTGAACCCATTGTTGACATTAAGTAAGGTAATTGTAAAAATACAAAAAATCTATTGGTGATGCAATACATTTTTCCAGCAGTGTACCTTAGAAAAATATGAGATAAGTAATGTATTCTTGGTTTGTTGGCCTGGAGAAATCATCATAAGAAATGCCATGGTATAAACTATGGAGGAAAGGCTTAAGTAATGAAATTATTGAGATTTTGGAGAATTTACATCAACATAATCCCTTTTTGTAAACTGTGGTGTAGGGAAAGAGTCAAAGATAGTAAACCAAGAGAGGGATCTCAGACAAAGGTGTAAATTAAGCTCTGTTCTGTTTATTTATGACATTTTGGATGATGTTATAAAGGCAAATATTCATCTATCAGTGATTAATAATTTGAAAATTCTGCGTTCATTATGTGTAGTTGATTTAAGGATTAGATCTATTCAATTATTGGAATATTTCATGTTTTACAAGCAAATGAAAGGTATTGCAGGAATTAGAGCTTAAGTTTGAATAAGAAAAATTATGGTATTTAAAAAGAGTAATAAACTTAAAAAGAAATGAGAAAGTTTATGACAGAGATCCAGGTGTTTAAGAAAACTATTTATTTAGGAGTCAGTTGAGGCAGACCAGAGGCTGGGAAAAACACAAAAAGATGGCATTAGCTAAAGGAAGATTGGCTATGTGTGCAAGGAGATGTCTATATTTAGCACATGTAAGAGTGTATAATGGTTTGAGAGAATGTCTGTGCTTTGGTCCAGTCCCTTTGGATATATGGTATGAAATTTGGGGGATAGAGGGTGGATGGATAAGAATGGATTGATATCTTTTGTGTTTTTGGAATTAGGTAGAGTTGGAGTTAGGGGGTTAATATAGAAATAACATTGAATTACCTATTCTGGATTTTACAGTGACCAGATAATTATCAAGTAATTTGATTAATTCATGGATAGGAAAGATTAGGGAACATTTAATTAGAAATGGCCTAGGAGATTTGTGGTAGTGGAAATTTTGTTAAGGGGTTTTGGGTGGAAGTGAGATAGAGACCTGAGAATACAGATAGACTATTGTTATAGTTGCAGATCAGAGAGAACAGTTTGTTAAATTTTATGCGGAAATGATCAGAGAGAAATGTATATGGAGATGTGTGGAAAAAATGAAAGAATAGGAATTGCATGGCTTTGCTTAGAAGTATGGGATGTAAGGGGCAGAAGGGAAACATTGCTGCAATGGGATTTGTTCTATTTATGCAGAAAGCAAAGATGCAATATACATTTTGTTTGAGTGTAAAGGGACTACCATTGGAGAACTAATTTGATGACAGAGAAATTGTTGAAGAGGAATAAAGTAATAGCATTATGGAAAAGGACAAGAGGCAAATCAAGCCTCTTGGAAAATTCTTAGCAGAAGTCAAAGTTTAGTCAAAGGGGGAAGTTGAGAAGAAACCAATAATATAAGACTAAGTATGGAAGGGGCAGTAAGATAGTTTGTAAGATGAATTGATGGTAGATGTTTGGAAGGAGGAGGAATCCTATTCCTCTGAAGTTTCCAGTGGGTAACTACAGATAGACAGCAGAATAGCATTTATGGAATTTATGAATAATTTATTGATAAAAAAATTTTGCACTTGTTGTTTGATGTATTGGGATATACTAAGATAAAATTAGTCAGAATCCACAGACATTCCCATTTTTATGTTATTTTCTTAGTACCTAAATAAAATTATAAAATGAATTCTTCAAGTTGATTGCTAGTAAATGGTTAAGTGTGTATACTATCTTAGGTTTTTACCATCATTTGGATAATTTTGAAATAGAAGTATTTCTTTGTTCTATTAGCTTCATAAGAAAAATTTAAATCTAACTCTTTATGCAGTTTTAAGTAATGGAACTTTCACAATGGAGTATAATATGATATAAAAAATTATTTATGAGGAAATCACTCAAACTTCACTAAAAGTTTTCCACTTATTTGGAATCAAACTTACTTCACATTCAGAGGCAATACTGATACACAAAAAAAATGGTCTAGCAATGGGAAATCCACTCTCACCATTCCTGGCAGATATGTACCTGAGTTTCTTAGAAATAAAATTAGTTGAGACTTTTCCACATATATACAATGTTGGTATCTTTATGTTGACGATATCTTCACAATAGTAAATGAAAAACGAATAGAGGATGCAACAAAACTACTCAACCTACAAGATAGCACTGTTAAATTTACAATGAAAAAGGAAAACAACACAATTTTTTTTTTGATTGATTTGTTTATGGATGCTCTTTACATCTCAGGTCATCAGCGTCCCATTCAACTTAGGGCGTGAAACGGCCGACAAATTTTGCTCAGAGGCCTCTCTTTCAGGCTTGAGGTTCTTTTTCATGCTGTAAATGTACCACACGAGACCCACGACTTTACTTCCCTTCCGAAGGAAGCCATACTTAGGATTTTTATGCCCAAAAAAATCCATCGCTCCTGGCCGGGTTCGAACCTGCGATCTTGGGTTTAGAAGGAAAGTATAATAACCACTACACTGCCAGGACCGACGAAAACAACAAAGTTCTTCCCTTTCAGGATATAAAAATTATAAAAAATGGCTATATACTGGAATTTGGCGTATTTAGAAAATATATCCATATAGATAATTATATAAAAAACAATAGCCAGAATCCAAAACAACATAAATTGTCATAATCAAAAGCCTCACATTCAGATTAATAAATCTACCAATAAGCAAGACAGAATACAAATCGGGAGTACCATAAAATCACTGATGTAGCACAGAAAAATGGCTAAATAAATCTGGTCAACAAGAAAATAGAAGAATTCCAAAAGCAAAAACAAATAAAAGACATCACCAGACTAAAAGGCTACAAAGGAGACTGTATATATAAGAAATTCACATTCTACCCATGGGCACACCAAAAATTCCATGAGATTTTTAAAGATGCAAACATTATTTTGGCTCCAATAAACAAATGCAGTTTAAAAATAAACTCCTAAAAACCAACATAAAAAACAAAATTTGGCCAGAAAAACAAACTGGCATTTACGAAATCAGTTGCACAGACTGCAATATAAAATATACAGGCAAAACAAAACTAAACATTACCCTATGGTTTAAGGAACACATGAGTAATGTACAATATAAACAAATGGAAAAATCAGCAATAGCATACCATTCAAGGCGCACACGCGTGCACACGCACACACACAAATAATCCAAAAGGAATCAAACTCTTAAAGTTCTTCAAAAACCCATAGAATTAACATTGTGGGAAAATGTATTCACCAACAAAAACAAGAAAAATTTAAATAGAAATGTTAACTGGAACTTGTACAGTGAAGCTAATCATATAATATGATCTTAATTAAAGGAAAATTCAGTTAACTTTGATTTCCTAAACAACAGTAACCTCATCACTAAGTTTGTTAAATCTACAGAGCAACATCTTAATACCATTCTAGAAGTTGACAGTGGAGCTATGCCTATGATGAAGGCAACAGCCTTTGAAATATGTCCTAGTTAGTGGGAAAACTTTTGTAAAATTTGAGTGATTCCCTCATAAGTAATTTGTTGCATAAAACTCTTCATGTTTATTCATATACTTTGGTATTTCTGTAGATAATTCATAACTACCCTTGAAAGCATCACATAAAATATATTCACCAAGTTGCCAACATGCTCCTATCTTCATGCCATGCAGCAAAATTAACACGGTTGTCATGTCCTTCAAGTTCACTTATTTCCCACAGTGGCATAATTTCTGATAGATCTGCAAAATTGGTATTTTCTAGGCTTTGGTTGGAAAGAGAAGATATTCGAGCAGCTATGCATTTCACCTGAAAGAAATACAAGCATATATTAACCTTCCAGCAGGAAATTACCAATTACAAGTATATATTAATCTTCCAGCAGTAACATAAGTAAAATAAATTAAAGAAATTGTACTAATGTGATTATGTAAAAAAATGTATGATTAATAAAGTTCAAATTTCACATGTTAACCTGACATAGTAATTTTAAGTGCAGTACTATCTCTAATTGTGTTTCATTCTATAGGGCATGTTGCTCTGTATCTACAATGGTACCTGCAAGTATTTAAGGATTTATCAACATTCAGTAAATAATTTCACATTCTGAACATTACTAAAAAAAATCTGCACATTCAAAAAAATAAATAAATAAAAGGATAAAAATAATTTGGAATAACTTAAAGTATGTGTGTCTGATGTTAAAACAGTCTATAAAACACAAAAAATTCTATGAAAATGTTAAATGTATCGGTTGTCATATCACATTGTTCAAGTTAGCTTAAGAGTACGGCTCTACAGAATTTAACTGTATTGGTCATTAATACCCCAACAAAACTAAAAATATATGTTTACTAAAAGAATAAACTTAAAATATGTACCAAAATTAAAGCTCAAGCATTTAATAACTTCTGGGAGCATTAGATCTTGAATCAACAGCTAACATGTGCATGAAACAAGTGTACATTGGCACATCACATCAAAATGGAGAGAGGGGAAAGAAGTCAACATTTTAATCAAATTAATTCTTATAAGAAAAAACAATAAATAAACATAAAACTAATAAATGTAGCACAAATGAGAGTAAAAGTAATTATAATATAAATAGCAATGAGAAAATTTAACTTTCTTCCTACATTGCAGAGGCACACAGCTGATATATCCTGCCAGAATACCAGCAATTGTTTTTAGGATGTGTGTACCATGCCCCAGCCAAGTCATGGTGCTTTAACCTTAAGAAGCAAAGCTTGAAAAATTGATCTTATAAGAATGATTCCTTATTTTAAAGTCTTTGTTCAGTTCCTTTACATTAAACAATAGCAGCCCCTTTTGTTTTTTTAAAATTATTTTATTGCCTTGTCTAATATATTTTGTTTCTTTAATATCAGCAATTATTTTACCTGAATCATCATCTTCATGTAATTTTGTAACGGTTCATTAATTTAATTTGTCAGTTTGTGTTGCTTTAGCAAATGTATATTACATAAGGAGAAATATGAGAAAGTTTTATGTCTGATCCAATCTTTTCAGAAGCAGTTCAGAATATAGTTTTTATTTGTTGTTTTACATGTGAAAAATTGTACTTAAATTGATAAACATTTCCTCTTTATCATTCATTACATTAGAAACATCAAAATTTCCCAAGGAAAGGGTTCTCATCCTTCTACTCTAAACCCCTTATCATGCATAGATTTTCTTCTCTAACTGTAACACTATTTTAATACATCTGCTTTCACTATTCAGGTCCTATTACACCTTAACATCAAGGTTGTAAGTGTATTTTTCTAAATTATTCTACCATATTCCTTATATTTTTCTTATCCATTTTTTTTCTTGTACTGTCTATGTTCATCCTCCCAGGAACCTTTTGAAATGATTACACATTCTTTGCCAGGTATTATATTTCTTACCATCCTATTATTATATGAACTCTTTATTAGATACCATACCATTTTATTATGTTTATCTTTAACTGCATCACATACATTTTTGCTGATATGAATTTCCCATTCCTTTTCTCTCCTCTAAATCTTCTGTCACCATTTTTGCAATTCTCTTATTACTCTATTCTTAGTCTTTTTACATTCACTGTCATGCTAACTTGGTCTTTTTTTTCTAATCCTAATTCTTTCACTCCCTTAAGAATAGATTCTATTGCACCTGAAAATCACCCTTGCTTTCTATTGTTACATATCTTTTCCCCTCTGATAATTTTTTTAATTCTTTGTTATAACTTTCTTTTCTTCTTTCCTTCATTTTATATTCTCTATTTTTCTCCTCAAATTCATTGGAAAACAATTTCAACCTTCCTTCACTCTTAAACTTGGCAAACATTGGGAAGTGACTACATGTAAAAACTGAACTTAAAATTTAAACAATCTAGACCAAGCATATACCCCACCACACTTTGCCCATTATCATTTACAAAAATAAATTCCCCCATTTTATCATTACCCTTGGCACAATTACATACAATTAGCAATATATTGTTTATATAAGAATTTGTATTGGTTAGCACCTAGAAATTGGCCTGAGCCAGAATTAGGTGGATGCCATTTTCTAATGTTTCTCAACACATCAATAAATATAATACATACAAGTAAATTACGCGGGTTGGAACTTAAACTTGGCAACACTGCTGGAGAAGCTATGCAATGGAATCTAATATTGTCGCTGATAGCACACATTGTTTACATACCTATCTTTTCTCAGAGCAAATGGACTCTCCCTTCCCACATCACCTGCATGCGCACCATCAAGAGAAATACAGTAACTTGTGAGCTAGCGATCTAACGTACTGTTGTCACTATGTTTTCGAAACAGGAACAATGGAGTTGGATCAAGATTGAATGTGCCAGAGGTCATACAGCACGACAGTGTCATAAAGGTCTTCAAGAGGCTTGCGGGGAATCTGCATTTCCTTACAGAACAGTGGCACTTGGGTAAAAGCCTTCAAAGATGGTCGGCAAACTGTGGCAGACATTCATCGGGCAGGTCGTCCTACGAGCGTCAGTGAAGAAGAAGTGCATGCTCTTGCCGCGTTACTGGACAGTGATCGACGCCAGACGATTCATGAGCTTGCCCAAGAAACCGTATTAGCGCATACGACTGTGCTTCACATCCTGAAGGAACGCCTGGGCATGCGAAAAATTGCATAACGATGGGTTCCGCATGATTGACGGAAATGGAGAAATGGTTGCGTTACGACGCTGCTAAGACGCACCTGCAGTGCTATGAGCGCGAAGGAGAGACTTTCTTACACCATATCATAACCCTGGATGAGACATGGGCCAAATCGTATGAGCCAAAACTGAGGAGGAGCCAAAACTACCTCCTTAGTACTTAATAATATCTGCTCATCATCTATCCTAATATAAAAATTCCCCATTTCTATATTCTGATATATATTCTGCAACTTTTCTACATCATGATTTAATTTATTAAATATTTCTGGATCATAAAATTTAAAAGAAATTGGTGGTGTATACACAACACCTAGGAACAAATAGCATCTATACATTAGCAATCTAACACTGCCACATAATTAAATTATTACCCACATCCTGTTCTAATCTTACTTTAAAATCAGTTTCCTTTTTCACAAATATACCCAATTCCCAAGCTTCTCCATTATAACTTCTTTGGTTTGTCATGTTTCTACCACAGCCATTATATCACTCTTCTTTAAAATATAACTTAATTCTCCATTACTCAACTTATCTAAAAGACCTTCTATGTTCCAAAATACTATCACCAATTCTTTTCCCTGTTCTAACCCCTTTCTTTTGCATCTGAATCTGTCCAGCATCATCTTGTTCCTTGTTATTGTCATTATTTCTTCTCTATCTGCGCTCATTCAATCATCTATCTTCTGCAGTATATTACCACAGGGTGAAGCCACTACTCAGCCCTAAATTATCTCTAACACTTCAAACAGCTGATGCTCCCCAGTTTAAGATCAACCCCCTCTCTTCTTGATTTTGATGGTCTCATTCACGCTGTGACATACACATACATATGTATATGATTTCAACAAGATTTTGCTCTTCACCCCTGACTCTAAACCTCTTACAAAGAGTTTATCTTTTATTTCTAGATTTCTTCATTTCTTTTACTAAAATGTATCTTGACACTTTTGTCTTTTTTACCCTAATCTTGTTCAATAAAGATCCTTGTTCCTTTCAAAATGTTTGCATTTTTAGCACCATCCACTTAAATGTAATAATTGACAATTTTATTTGTATATGTGTTTCAACCCAATTTGCTCAATTTTAAGGACATCGACCACCTCCCATCCATGTAGATATAAGCCCATTTTTAATGTGAATATTTTTTTCAACATTTTTCCATGCTCATCTCCCCCTTCTTTCTTTGTTCTTCCTATCTTTCTAATTGTTATAAGTATTGTTGGGAGTCATATCTTTTTTTATATTTCCTTCCAATTTTTTAATTGTTGTTTTGATCTCTCCTGTATGTTCTTGCACAAATTTGTAAATCCTCTTCTCCATATTCTTTCATTCTTTAATATTTTTTGTCATTACTTTGAACATATTGATAATCTCCTCCATTTCCAGGCTAGAATTAAATTCTACTCCTTCAATCACTAAGGATAACAATAGTAATACAAACCTGATTAACAATGATCTATCTTTTCTCCCAATTTTTCCTGTTCAATGTTCTTTTTATTAAATAAGCCAATATGTGCCTTATACACTTCTACACCTATTTCCATTTTCATTTGCACATCACACTTAAAAAAAATGCATCCTATTCATAACTCCCTTCCCTTATTAGCAGGTAAATATTCTATAATGGTAGATTTTGTGACTTCAGTTTTTTTCTCAATACTGTCATCTGGGATGCTTACACTTTTCAAATCTTGAGGCAGAACTTGTGACAAACTGTTTCATGTACCTCTAAATAAGAAATCATTTTACAAATTTGTTCCATTTCCTTTCCATTGCCCACTCAAATTTATATTCTATTCAGGTCCAAAAGCATTACAGTACTATAAAGTATTCCACTTTTTCATAATCTTAAGCAATTTGGAAACAAAAATTACACTTACATACTAACTAGGATTATCAGATGATTTGGATAAAAATTAGTGAAATTCCATTACTTTTTGCCAAAAATTAGGGAACCTTTGTCATTAATCCGCCTGAATCTTAGAGAGGTTTAAGTTCAATATTTTTTTCACAAATCCAGCACATGGGCCAGTCTTGCACATAAATCAGGAAATCATAAAAAGAAATAGTTCTGATATAAACAACAAATGAAGGAGAAGTACAAAGGGAGTTTATTATGTGTGCTAAATATGTAATTTATTATCCACTATAGAATTCAAAAGCAACTGGATCACTGAAAATTAAGTTTTGTAAATGGCTTGGTTTTAAATATACTCTTACCAAAAAGTTTTGCTTTCAGCAATCTACTGGACAACTAAAATATAATATCAGAACATACACATAATACAAAAAATCATTTACAGATATTCTTTGCCTGAAATTTGCTACTATTCATATTTTTCTGAAGACCTGACATTACTTAGAAATATTGAGGCTCTTTTTATAACATTATGAAAATCCTTGCAGTCCACTTGAAATTTACATACACTTGCAATTCTGACTTAATTACGTGAGTGGACATCTGTTCCTGCTTACATAGATAAATTCATCCTTTCACTTTTTTAAATATATGAATGAAGCTTTTTTTTTCTTTCTTCTTAGTTGGATTATTACCAATAACATAAGCTTGAGTATCATTTTCCTGAATGTTTGGAGAATATTTCTATGAGAGATATACATTAAACTCAAACCAAACCACTCCATCTCAGAAATGTTCACAAGAAAATCACCAATAAATAGTGTCATTAACTTCTTCCAACAAAGAACAAATGAATTTCCTGATTTGTGCCTTTTCATTGACTCTTATAACTATAAAGTAGTGTGTATGCTGCCTGTCAAATGGTTAATCTATCAATTACCCTAGTTAATCCAAGAAGTAATGATTTTTTTTCCCCTTCTTAAACAAGGTTTGAGGAACACATGCCAGTTTCAATATTAGAACTGATCAAACCATCTTGCTCTTGGCCTGCCCTGGTTTCTTCTCTCATGGGATTTGTAGTTTTAGAGTAATTTTGGTAGTCAGATGAATGTTTTCCAACAAAATCATGTGCCAAATTGATACTAAAAGTTAATTTTATTTTAGAAATTTGTTAACATAATGAAGGAGAATTTAAGAAAAGTTTACATTAGGTCAGGTAATAGTAGCCTTTGTTATAATATTTTTAAATTTCAGGAAATCCCGCCAAAATTGGAAATCTGGCAACTCTAACACTATTACAGTCATTTTAAATTTCTAATAATCACCTTCAAATGGAATATTTGCATAAACTGTTGACAAACAGGTCAGATGTAGGGAAATTCTATACTGTAACTTTGTCAAGCTGCAGTTCTGACGATTGTAGTTTAAGGGTGCACAATTTCAAAGGACATTAGCACCTAAACTCAGTAAAATATGGCAAAAGAAAAAGAAAAAACATTAAGCTATTGATCAAATGGTAAAATTTCACTTGAATGCTAAAGTGAAATAAAGGAAAAGAACAGCATTTTGGCCATGAACACAGGAAACCAATATGCAAAACAGCATGGAAAAAGAGAAAGAAAAAAAATTATGCTCTAAAACAGTTGCTGGCCATTATCAGAATTGGGCTAAAAATCAATAAAATCAAAAAGCTGTCACATAGAACATCATAAATTACGTCTTGCTCCACAAGCCATAAAAGTGAATAAAATGTAGTCATAAAAGTGAATAAAATGCAGCATGTGCTTAACAGCAATATCTCATTTACTCGAAGCAGTTCTTGGATGTTGGTTCTTAATGTGAAAATTTGTGTCACTGATCATTATTTTCAAACTGTTAAGAATTTTATAATGAAACTTAAGTGATAGCAAACCATTCAACATTGAACACAGAGAATTAAAATCAAATGTAAATAAATATAATTGCTTCTGAAAGTATTAATATTTTTTAAGCCCATTGTCAATTTTCAGATCTGTTCTCATTATTTATTCCACAATGTGATTTATTTATCTATTCTTATCAGTTAGAAAGATTTTGATCAGGTAGAAACTTTCATTTATTAACTGTTATTTTTCAGCATGTTATTGTGAGCTCATATTATGCTCACAGTATTTAGGGTTCATTTATAATTAATTAAATTAACTGATATGTTATATTTATAAACAAACATGCATATGATGCCACACAAAAAATTAGGTTAGAGTGCATAATATTGCATAGCATGCTTCTCATTTTCCAATCTCCCAGTTGTCAGTCCTGGTGGTGTAGTGGTTACCATACTTGCCTCCCATACCGAAAATGCGGGTTCGAACCCGGCCAGGACTGATGGATTTTTTCGGGTGTAAAAATCCTAAGTATGGCTTCCTTCGGAAGGGAAGTAAAGTGTGGGTCCCGTGTCGTACATTTGCGGCACGAAAAAGAACCTCAAGCCTGAAAGAGAGGCCACTGAGCAAAATTTGTTGGCCGTTTCACGCTCTGAGTTGAATGGGACGCTGATGACCTGAGCTGTTAAAGAGCGTTCTTAAATAAATCAATCAAAAAAAAAAAAATCTCCCAGTTAACACTTAAATAACAGAAATCTTTACAGCTATTAAAATATTTTGACTAATCTGAGTTTCAGATATCAAACATCTAGCTCTCCATGCTGCCTGGCCGAATAACTGAACTCTTGTTTTGCAATTTTATCTTTGCTTCACTTTACTGAAGCCAGCTGCTCTATATTATCAGTAGATCACAGACTTTAATGCAATTATATATTCTATTCCTTTATATTGTACATACACAAAATAGCAAATGTTAATGAACTGAAGCATTTATTACAATAGTTTCATTTGACATATTTTTAAATATTTTGCTGTATATTACATATTTTGCACAGTCTAATATATATATTGCCATTTTTTGCTCATTTTTCCTTTCTTTCTTCTTCTCTCTTTGGTGTGGAAATAATAAGAAAACAGTTAGTGTTGCACAGTTGTAATATATTAGTTAAAATTTTTATTGCCACACTTTCTGTATCAGAGTGTACTAAGTCTTTTGACTGTCAGGCCTTTGCAATGGTGCTCTGTAATGTAACATTTGAAACAGTAGATTTCTACACTATGTACATTCCCAGGTAGTCACCTTAACTTTGCTAGGTGAAGAGAAAATTATTAAAGTATATTAAGTATATTAAAATTGGTTGACTTAATATTTTAAGTAAGTAGTTGAACATCAGCTCCTTCTAGATATTATACAAGGCTGTCAGTTTGGCGAGCAACCAAATCTTTCAGCTGCAGAAAGGGCGGAAACGGACCATAAAATGTAGACTCCCTCTTTCTTGCAACAGCCCTTGTGACCATGAAACTAGTAGTTAGGTACCATTAGATATAACTTGAACAAAGGAACTTTGATTTTCACCCCCAAGGAATGCTGTTACGCAAACTTCTGGTAAACAAGAAACGGAAAACCATTGAGGTATATTTTTTGCGCAAATAGAAGCTATCACCCCACCTCTAGCCAGAGAGACCGCGAAAAATATACCAACCAGATGATTGCATAACACAAAATTCAAACGCTACAGTCAATAGCAACATGGCATGATATTTTAAAATTGTTGAACAAAGTTAGGAAGCGTCGGCACAAACCGACTGACCCCTTAGACACAAAACTCCCGGATTATGGAGAATCGGGACAGTTGATGGGCAGTTTTGATAGACAGTTGATGCACAGTTGGTGGGCAGTTTTGATAGACAGTTCATGGGAAGTTTTGATAGACAGTTGATGCACAGTTGGTGGGCAGTTTTGATAGACAGTTTTGATAGGCAGTTGAATAAGAGCCAATAGGCAGTACATGGGCAGTTGAATAGCAGTAGATGGTCAGTCTGAGAGCAGTCGGAGTGAGTAAAGGGACAGTCTCATGATAGTGAAGTTGCATAAAATTCTGTGTTCAGCTTACGAGTTGAGAATAGTGCCAGTAATCAAAGTTCCTTAATATAACAGAACTGTAGTTAAAATCACTTCAACCCTGAGAGTAGCACGAACAGTTATTAAATACTTTATTTTTTACAGCGAACTGATTGTTTCTTTTTCTTCAAACTCGTCTACAGGACCTGGGCCTATTCACAAATTTCTTCCACCCGTGAATTGGTTTATCCTACCATTCCAAAAAATCCTCATTTAAAAGTCTCATATATAGCCGGAGCAGATGGAGGTAAGGAGAAAGGAGGACGATAAGAAGGTTTCTACAAACCGACGACCATCATAAACCATTCGTAAGTACATTTGAGTTGACATCATAAACTAACTCCTTAATTCCCTCAGCATATGGCGCCCAACTAAAAATTCCCCTTCGCATAAGATGCCCAACGTGTCTACTCCTATTTCCCTCCGCACATTCTTTGAATACTATCATTCAATCACGCTTCTTCCCTTGCCAATAATGTTCATCCTTTCTCCTTTCTGCCTGAACTGATTTATTAGGAAAGTGCAATGATTATAACTTATACTGTCTTATATAACGTGAAAGAATCTGGTTGTAAAATAATCATGTTTTGCTTGCTTTGTTTAGATTTCTTTAGTGTATGTACACTGGAGACTAGAGAAGTTTATTCTTAACTTCAGGTTAAAATGATTCTGGAATAGCACCAATTGCATCTTCACTAGCTGAAAAATTAAAAGCATGGGGTTGTGATAGACAAGAGGTTAATGATTAGATGATAAAATTGGTGAAAAAATGTAAAGTAATAATGGGAAAGGAGAGGAAAAAAAAAACCCACACATGCATGCACACATTTAAAAATGCCATTTTTTCAGAGAAAGTTCTATTGAAACAACTGCACCATAAACCTACTGCTTCAAAGATGTTTTTAAGACTTTTGTACTACAATCCCAGTTACAGGCATACAAAGTAAGCATGTACCAGAATATCATTATTATTTTTTGGGCCAGTTGTAGAGGTTACACAAATCTGTAGGGTATAGTCAAATTTCATAGAAAAACATATTAACTTTGTATACATCTGATGGATTCTGCACTAATAAGGAACATTTTGGAACAGACTTTTCTAATAAGGAACATTTTGGAACAGAATTTTCATTATACATACCCTCGAGTAAATATGATACCTATTTTGAAGGGAAATTAATTGCCATAAAACTGCCCTGTTAAATGTTCTGAATAGGTCACATACCAAAACCAAAGATTAATTATATTTGAATCTGAAACAACAGTAGAGAACATATACAATCAGGAAATATCAGAAAAGCTATGGAAACAACAACACTATACAAAAGTAAAATTAAAGAATAATAAATTAATATAAAAGTATTTTAGAATATTGGAAGTATACAACAATACAGTGGAATTGAAAGGAAATCAATATATAAAAAATCAATAAAGAAAGACAGATTATTTACAATCTACATGATTTGATCTGCTCAATGAACATCTTAATAACAATTATAAGAAACAAAATTTTGTACATTTTACTCTTTCACCAACTGGATTTCTTCAACAGGAAGAATAACAACATTGAAGCACTCTATGGGAAGCTAGAGAAATTATTATGTTCATCAATTAAAAGCAACATTGTCTTCTTGCCATAGAAGAACTCAAGCAGTTCAAAATATAACAATTACTAATCTGTGAATCTTGTTGAATTAAAAGTAAAACTACTAAAATCAAGTTAACACATTAAAATTCTCTTGATGCTTCACATTAAAACTTTTTTTTATTGAAAAGTAAGTTTGGACTAGTTTTGTGAGTCACTTGCTCACATTGTCAATCATTTGATGCCTTGCAAATTTCAGTGAGTTTGACAATGTGAGCAAGTGACTCACGAAACTAGTTCAAATTTATTTTTTAATAAAAAAAGTTTTAATGTGAAACGTCAAGAGAGTTTAATGTGTTGACATGATTTTAGTAGTTTTACTTTTAATTCAACAAGATTTATGATAGTTTCACTGTGTGGATTTCTACATTCAATTTTAATTGTACTAATCTGTGACTTTTTCTTAGTGTTTTATTCTTTTCTGCTTTTCTAATTATTGTTATTTTAGTTACATAGGTTACATTATATTTCATTTATTTATATATATATGAAACTCCTTCCCTGCCTGCATTTTCAATCAGAAAATTAGATTAAAAGGGTGGTCTTATTTGCAGTAAATATGATTTTGTTTTTATTATAGAGCATTATTTTTAAGTTGTTAATTTCAGATACATTGAGTGCACTGGGAGAACTGGAATTATTTTATCTCCAAATAGATATTAATACACAATAAGGCATTAATTTTAATGCAACTTACCAACTGTTGAGATGCCCACTGACGATGAGTGGAAGACAATCTGGTGGATAAAACACAAGCTGCAAGGGCATCTGCAAGCATTAATGGACCTGGACTCATCATGTCTACTGGGCTTGATATTACTTTTTCATCTGTCTGCTCTAAATTGGACATAAAAGCAATGTTTTCATGAAAAATGTAAAGAAAACCAAATATAGGCATCATAAACAATAAAGAGCATGGTTGCTCAACATGGTTTAAATTGTTAGCAATGTTAACAATTTATGGAATGCTAATGCCTGTTACAAAGAGTGTTTACAAGAACAGTAGCTTATTTTCAGATTTTTTTAATAGGGTTTAACACCTATTTTTACTATTGCGGCGTCACAAGCGATGGACACTAATAATACATGTGATGAAATGATAAACTAAGAAAGGTTTTTTTTTAATGGAAGCATTCCAGGCTGAAATATAGGATAGCCAGCATTTGCCATTTATGAGGGCTGAGGAAAACCTCAAAAAAATTTGTCATACAGGATGTCACGGCAGAAATCTAACTCCAAACTCCCCACTCATGAGTATCTTCCTTAACAACCATGGCCAAATTTATTGGTTCATTTTCAGGAATTAATGCTTTTGTTGTTAATTACTGGAAGTAAAAGATAATTACTATGCATGAATTTATCTCAAGGAATTATTTGCAGTGTGAGTAGTGGTAGTCCTGTTGAAAAAATGCATGATCACACTCCCTGTCGGTTAATTCTCTGAAAAAAGTGTTAGTATGGTATTCACATAAATAATAGAATCAACCTCATGCTCAAAAAAAATAGTCCTATGATTCTTTCACCACTGAGTTAACACATATGAATTGCACATAAAGATATGCTATGCCATTTTAAAACACGAGGCATACTATCAAATTAAAAAATGAACACAGTGCATATTCAGAAATAGCAATACAACAGTCAGCAAGATCAACAAGTAAGCAAACAGGCTTGCTACCCCCATCCACGGCACAGCAAATGAATGGGGGTTCACTTGATAAACCAAGCACTATGGGGGAAAGCATCATTGATCATACGTTATATACATATATATCATATTTGCACTTGAATTTATTAACCATATTTTGTATTTAAGATTAATAATATAACAACCATTTACAACCTATGCACTGGGTTCTTTGCAGTTCCTTTCCCATTAAATCACTTGTCATCCATTGAAATGTGGCAATATAATTGCAAAAAGTGTAATCATTCTTTAATAGTGTCCAGCCACCTTTACTAAATCCTTTACTTAGGACAAATACTGGAGAGCAAGAACGTATAATGACTTCAGTGTAAACAACTTATTATATCAGAAATAAATAGCTCATTTATAGCTCAGATACATTTCTTTAAAGAAAAAAGTTCAAATTAATATGATCTTTCTAAGGTTAAAAGAAAATTGTAGGTGTATATATGTCTTTTACTACACTTAATTATTACCCTTTCTAATGCTTGTTAGAGAGGTTCCACCATTAGATGCCAGTAAACTAACAAGAGCCTGAGTGACAGCAAAACCTGGTGTAACATCATGAGAACCTAAACGACTTCCATTACTACTTGGTGACTGATTTATGGCTCCCATGGCTGCAGCCATCAACTCCTGTAACAAAAATTAAATGTCAAATAATTGCCATTCACATTATGTATGTTCACTTTCATAAATAAACAAAAATGTTCTTACTAAGTCAATTCAGAATTAATGGTTAGTATAAAGCAGGCTCCAGAAATTTCTTGTGTTACATATAAATTTTGCGCTAATCTTAAAATATTTTGAATGATAAATAACATTGTTTATGAGGAGTTTCAAACTCTTAACAAACATCACTTATGTGGCAGCATTCATTTCAACAACATTTGCATGCTAAGTTGCTGTAATGTTAGAAATTCAGTACTATGATATAATGAAATTCTCTACCAAAGAAGAATTCTCTCTACAAGCATTATAATCTGTTATAGGATAATGTTTATGGGAAAGCTTCTCCTGTTTACTTCCAATTGCTAAACAGTTTGGCCTGAGAAGAGACTGCATCAATGATGATCCTCATGATGTTTGGCTGTGGAAGGGGTTGAAGAAATATACTAGAAGGCTGAAGCATAAAGAAAGTATTACAAGGCTGGGGCTTACTGTTACAATTATTCAGGAGAACTTAACATTATGGTCAGTGCAAGGAAGTTTTCATAACAGCTTTCTGCTATTAAGAAGGAGCAATATGTGATCTTATTAATTGATATCATTGTATGATTCAGTTGAACTACACACTCTTAAAGCTTCACTTACTTTTCATAGTGTGTAGTTCAAGTGAATCATACAATGATATCAATTAATATGATTAGCTTCACTGTGCAAGTTCCAATTTACATTTAAGGAAATTATGTGATCTATTTCTGCTTGATTTTAGAGCTTTGCCAAGATAACCAGAAAGATGTGTTGAATCCATTGTCACAAAGAATGAAACTATAGTATTTTTATCATCATCTACTTTCCAAAAAAGAATTCATGGAGTGGCACAAACCAGGTAAAGGACCACCGACTAAAATTCAAGTCACTATATCTGCATTCAAGTCACTATATCTGCCAAGAAGATCATGACAACAATCTTTCATAATTGCTAGAAATTTAGTTTGATTGATTTCAAGAAAGGAATACCACAGTGAATGCAGAGTCTTATGCTTCACTTCTACCCATTGCAATGCCATAAGGGAGGATACAAAAAATATTGAGTCATACAAATTTCACAACTTGGTAGTAGGCCATGCTTGCAGATATAGATATGAAACACTATAAAACCCCAGAAAATAATATCAAGTTTCAGCTGCATAGAAAATATTGCATGAATGCATTGGAAAAGAAAAACCAATGAAGCTGGATCATCAAATTAACATTAGCAGGTCAAGGACATGAGGATACAAAATGCTTTGCAACATCGGGTTGTGCACTGCAGAAAATAACATTTAATGCATTCAATATAGATTTTCTAAGAACTTAAGAGGTCTCCAAAGACAACCGTCAGAGCTACAGAAGAGGGCAGTTATTAGTAGTAAGCTAAAGGAAAGAAAATATGAAGACAATTAGTAATAACATAATTTAAATTGGATAGCTTGCTACAAACAAGTTGTTTTCCTTACTAGAGTTTCTTGTGAAATGTTTGGAATATTTAATGCATATAATATTTAAATAGTAGTACAATATGTTGGAATGGAGGAAGGGACTGAAAGGAAAAAAGTAATAACAATTCACTGGTCAGCATATTTTTTTCATAAAAAACTGAATAGTTACTCTAGTACAGTTTCTTATTCTGAATTCAAATATGTAATTATAATTTCTCCATCAGACACAGCTTATAAGTGTCCATCACTTTAATATTTTTAAATTTTGGTGTTCTTTATCACGTTTCATGGAATGAATTAACTTTATATTTAATTATTGTATTTAATATGTATTAATAGAAATAAGGTCATATGTTACATTGATTTTAAGCAAGTTTACTCATGCTCAGGTTCTGGCAAGTTTAAATGTTACATTTTTGTGTTAGGAGATACAGTATTGAACTTACATTGTGCATAATAATTAATTCTCTTTAGACCAAGGGATTAATATTGTATATTAATATTTTTCTTTTAATGAAAACTTTATTGTAACAATGTGACATTACAACTAGGCAAAAAAAATATTTTAAATAAAAGACATAAATCATAATCTAGACTGTAAAGTTTTAAAAATAATATTCCTAAATATGAAACATGTAATTTGTCTTCAACATGGATTGCATCATGTACCAGAAACAATTATAAATAATTTTCCACTTTTTATAAGTAGTTTTGAATAGCGGAAATTTTCACAGTGAAATATAGTATAATATAAATTATTAATGAGGAAATCACTCAACACAAAAGACAAAATTCTGACAGGAAAACAATCAGGCATTTACGAAATCAGTTGCAAAGACTGCAATATGAAATACATAGACAAAAAGAAAAGAAATAATACCATATGATTTAAGGAACACATGAGAAATGTAAAATATAAACACACTGAAAAATCAGCAATAGCAGACCATTTCTGGCAAAAGAACCACAAATTCCAAAAGGAACCAAAACTCTTAAAAACTCTGTAAAAACCCATAGAAATAACAGTGTAAGAAAATATATTCATAAACAAAAACAAGTAAATTTGGTTAATTTTAATTTCCCAAACAATAGTTCGTAAAATCCACTGAGCAACATCTTAATGCCATGCTGAGGATGAAGGCAACAGCCTTTGAAACATATCCAAGTGGAACAAAATTAGTGAAATGTGAGTGATTTCCTCAATAATAATTTGTTAAATTTTCCACTTGATAAAAATTGCATCTTCTGTAAAAATGTTTGTGAAAACACCTCATAAAATGAAAAGTCTTTAAACCATCAACATCAGCTATCCCTTTCCCCTGAAATTAATTCTGACTTGCTGGGATGTATGGCTCTTTTTTGCAATCTATGCTAAACACTTAGAAACTATTAGAACTTTGCTAAATTCTTTTGACCCCAATAATATAGCATCAATGGATGTAACTTATAAGGTTCTCTCAGACTCAGAAGTGGGGGCTAATCTATGTTTCACATCTGTACATTTCACTCATCTTCCTCCTGCCATTTCCTTACTGGAAGTACAGTCCTATCAAATTAATTGGAAGATGACAATAACATACACATTTTATATTTTTTGTGACTATTTACCTAATACATACATTTAATCTTTGCTAATATGTTGTCCCTTTTGTTTTATAAGTTGCTTTACACAATTTGGAATAGATTCCACAAGCTTTGGGCACTTATTTTTAAGTTTATCATCATGTAACCATACCTTAACTAGAGACTCTGTTATGTGCATTTTTGTGGAACAAGTCAAGTTTTGTGAGTTTTCTTTTGCAAATAGCCCATAAATTTTCTATTGCATAAATGTTAGGGGAGTTTCTTGGTCACTCTTAACACATGAATATTGTTCTCACTGAAGAATTTCTTCACTTTCTTTGAGTATGGCAAGGAGGCAAATTTTGATGGAAAATTCCATTCTGCAGTTCTCCAACAACTCCCCTTTCCAGTATTTGGATGTACTGGTCAGATTTCATCATCCTGTCCAGTGATACTAAGGGTTCCAGTTCTTCATGCTTAAAACCCCCCAAAACATCTTCAAGGGGTGTTTTATGGTCTGTTTTAATTGTGCTTTTTTTTTGAGCAGTGTTTAATGCCCGGTTTTACTACTGAGGCACCACAGGCGGTTTAACTGTGCTGAAGTTGTTGCCTCATTATTTGCTTGGCACACATATTGAACCCTCTCTCTCTGCATTTCAAAGTGACTTTCATCAGAGAAAAGAACTTTTTTCCAGTATTGCATTGTCCAATCCTGATGACAAGGTACCCACAATAGATGTTTTCTGTGCATTTCTCCAGTTAGGTGTTTCTTTACAGGTTTGCGGGCTTTCTTTCCAACTGCCAGAAGCCCATGATGAACATTAGAAACATGCAGATTTACTCCCCTTTACCCCAATTCAAGAGCCAAGGCCATAGCAGTTAGACCAGGATTTGATTTGCTTCTTCTGAGGAGAAAATACTCATTACATGGCATCGTTTTCTTTTTCCTGCCACAGTTTCCTTTTTTCTCCAGTGAAATTGAGCCAGTCTGTTTATGCTGCTGAATAATTGTATTTATACCTACACCAACATCAAATTTAGTTGCTACTATTGCACTACCCTTCCTAGTTGTGTACATTGAAAACATAAGAAAATCTTAAATATCCTCAAAAGTGATGCACATCAAAATTAATATATACTTTTATCCTAAAACAATCATCACACAGATAAATTAATAAATAACAGTGCAAAGAATGCATAGACAGTGTGGAATCTAAGAATAAGCAATGTGTAGCACACTGTAGCCAGCCATTGGGAAAACTATGACAAAAATTATCTTTACTTAAATGTAAAATTGGAACTTAACACAGTGAAGCCAATCATATTAATGGATATCATTGTATGATTAGTTGAACTACACACTCTTAAAGCTTCACTTACTTTTCATAAATGTATGGAACCGGTTTCGAGAACATGAATATGGGAACAAAATGTTCTTGAAACCGGTTCCATACATTTATGAAAAGTAAGTGAAGCTTTAAGAGTGTGTAGTTCAACTAATCATACAATGATATCCATTAATAAAAATTATCTTGTTCTGATTAATTCACATGGGATTGTAAGCAATACTAAAATATACAAGCTATTATATGCTTTTAAGAAAATATTATCGAAACTAATGTCAGTTTCCAGTAATATTATTGAAGTTGTTAAAGTAAAAATTATTTAACAAAAATTCAGGTTATGAACAAATATGTGAAGTACAAAAAATTGTGAAAGGTTCTTCTACTGTAATGCTAATGATGGAAAAAAAAGGGGAGGGGTAGAGAAAACAGAAAAGTGGCAGTTTTTATCTCACGACCATGCAATGTAGAATGAAATTCTTATGCTATATAAACATCATACAAAGCATCTCAATCCTAAAATAGTGGTGATCAAATGCTATAGAAAAGATAAACCCAATCAAAATTGTGGTGAATCCAAAATTTAAAAAGTAACTTCACTGAAGGTTTATACAAAGGTTTAATTGTGACTGAATATTTTGTTGCTTAAATCTGAAGTTTTTTATGCCATAAATCAAGAATATTTCATTGAAAATTTAATGCATGAAAATCTGGTCCCTAGTGATAACTTACTCTGACTTATTCATACCAATAAGAAAAGTGATTCTATATTTGATGCATATTATACCTCACATCCTCCTTATTAACCCAAAAATATTTGAATGGTCTCATTCAGGATTCATCTTGTCTAAACAACAATCTGAATTGTTAAGTTCTAGGCTTAAAGAATCTACTCAAAAAAGATGCAAAACTATGCACTTAGCAACCATAGTAATTTCATAAACTGTTGCTCGGAAGAAAAAGGTAAAGTTTTTGCAATAATATTTAAAATAAAATGTTCGACAAAATATTTCCTGAATAAATCTCATATAAGTGAAGCCACAAAGAATTTTCTGAATATTTGGACTCAAAAGAGATTATATATGTTGTAATTTTTTTAAAAATCTTAATGCAGAAAATAATTATAAAATAATGAGTGATTTTCTAAATCCATATGAAGGTATGGAATATAAATTCTTTAAAACTTTGGATTCCCAACTAGGCTTCTTTCCAGAAAATTTCCGGTTGATCAGTGATGAACATTGTGAGGTTTTTCTTAAGCAGATTTCTGTGATGGAAAAGAGATACCAAGGCAAATGGAGTATAAAAGTGCTAGCCGATATGGCTGGACTGTTTAAAAGATACGTTCCAAAGGCAAAATATGTCCAAAAATCATCATATACAACTTTTTAGGTAAATCAGGATGGCATGTACGTTTTTCATTTAAGCTTGTGCTTAGTAAAGTGTAATTTTATAAAACCTTATGTGTCCAGAAAAACCCTCTGGTAGAAAATATATGAAAGCACATTTGAATTCAGCATGAAAATACAAGGGTCATTTTAAAAGTTCTCAACCTGACCAAGAAAACACAATTTCAGAGAAATGCTTTTTTATTTTTTAAGTTACCTTGTAAATCAAAACATTTAGCTTAATGACTTTCTAATTTTTTAATACCCTCAGTAAAATAATTATGAAAAATGAGCATTCATGCTCATCATTTGATGTGAATCTTTCATCCATCTAGCCATTTCTTCAGGTTTGGGAAAAAAAAGTAATTGCTGGGAGCCAAATCTGGTGAATATGGCAGATGTGGAAGCTTTTGGAAGCGAAGGTCATATAGTTTTGCAGCAACAACTTCAGACATGTGGACACATTATTGTACTGAAAGAGTACTCAATCTTTCACAAGTTGTGGATGTTTAACCTGAATAGTATCCTTCAGTTGGTTGTAGTGAAGCTTAATACTCCCCAGTTCCCAGATATTCCCCAGATGGTTCTGTCTTTCTGGAGATAGTCAATAAGCACCACACCATGAGAATCCCAGAAAATTGTAGCCATAACTTTTCCTGCAATTGGAACCACTTTTGCTTCCTTTGGTCTACTTCTACCTGTTGCCACCCACTATTAGGACTACTCCTTCATCTCTGGCATGTAGTGATGAATCCATGTTTCACCTACTATCATGAAACATCAGAAAACTCACTGGAATTGCATTTAAACAAATCTAAACACGCAAAATGTTCATTTGAATGTGTTTTGGTCCATTGTTAACAAACATAGCACCCATCAGGCAAAAAGCTTTTTCATACCTAAAACTTTGTGTAAAATGACACAGATATGGACACGGCCTAGCAAGGTCTTTGCAATTTCAGTCAACTTGCATACCTTTTTTTTTTTTTTTTGAATGATTTATTTATGGACACTCTTTAACAGCTCAGGTTATCAGCATCCCATTCAACTCAGGGCATGAAACAGCTGACAAATTTTGCTCAGAGGCCTCTCTTTCAGGCTTGAGATTCTTTTTCGTGCCGTAAATGTACAACACACAACCCACGGCTTTACTTCCCTTCCGAAGGAAGCCATACTTAGGATTTTTACGCCTCCAAAAAATCCATCGGTCCTGGCCGGGTTCTTGCGTACCTTCAACCAGCAATTATTGTGAATTTTTGTGGCAATTTCATTGGTCGTAGCAGTTCTGGGATGCCCTGAACACTCATTATCCTGAATGGATGTACAATGACCCTTAAATTCAGCAACCTACTTTTTAACTGTCGAAAATAAAGGGGAAAGATCCTTTAATGTGCAATCTAACTTCTTTTTATATTTCTTAAAACCTTTAAAATAAAGTACTTTATCACAGCTCATGTTTTAGTTTATCCATTTTGTAGATGTTAACACTGGCTTGTTTACATGATGATCACAACCAAGTGACTATACTTATATATCTGAAACTTTACAGTGTGCCATCTGAAGGATGATACTTAACAACTATCATAGTAATATGGCCACCTTCACAACATCTCAAGAACTTTTAGAACACCCCTCGTATATTTAGATTCACTTTACTTTATTGATTTGATTTTTTTTTTTTTAAGTTTTATTTAGCTAATAGAAGAGAATGCCTCTCTTTGGGAAAATGACTGAATTTCTGCTTACTGCAAGGATAAAAGTATAAGAGAACGAGCATTGAAATTAGGCAAGGCATTTGATATGAGTATAAATGCTATCTTGAATTGTGAAGCAGGAATTGCAACAGACATGTGTAAAGCCTGAATGTAAAATAGTGTTAATCAAATGGAGAGAGTGGGAATAGCTTATAGTAAATGAATGAAACTATTGAACTAGCTACAGTTTTCCATAAACAACCAGGATGATTAGATGAAGTAAAATTGAGTATATTAAGCAACTCACTTATTGACTCAAAAATGTAGGTATGTGGAATTTATTATTGAAAAATTAATATAATTTATTTGATTCCATAATAGAATAATTATTATATTGTTTTGGACTCAGATGGGGATATCTTCTTCTGGATTGTAAAAATGGGGGAGGGGTCTTGCAGATTTATTGTTTGGTCAGAAGCTGAGCCAACACCTTCTGGACTAGCCAAAGACCTGGGACTCATAAAATATATTACTTTGATTTGTCTTTATTTTTATTTCATAATTTACTGATATACTCTTATGATGATTTTCAATCAGTTATTTATTATTACTCTGTATGTGTGTGTGTATGTGTATATATATATATATATATATATATATATATATATATATATTAAGAATAATTTAAATTTCTTTTAATAAATGTTGAATTAATATCCTAAATCTTTAGATTAGGTGAAAAATTAACCTGAATTGTATCAGAATTTACATGCCTTTTAAATAGTGTTTAATTTACTGCTGAATCACAGGCGTGGACACTGATAATAAATAAGATGAAATTATTAATTGGGAAAGGATTATTTTTTAAGGACAAAATGTTCCAGGCCTAACTGTCTTGCCATTTGTCATTTATGACTGAAGAAAGCCTGGAAAACTCTCAATAATGGAGCATGATCCTGGCAGGAATTAGAATTTATGTTAATTATGTATCCTATATTAATTGCAATGTAATTGGCAGGCCATCAGCCAATACGAGGTTAGGTAGGCATGGTATAAAGTAACAATTTTTTTATATAAATTGAACCCACACAACTATTCAGTGATAGTGCTAAGAAGAGGCTCTTGATGTGAAGAGCAAAACATTGGTTGCCATACAACAATTGGCACAGCCTTTAACAGAAGAAGGAATAATGGACATTGGAAGTGGAAGCCTGCACATTCACATAAAATATATTTTTTATTTGATAATTTTAAAAATAGGACTGTAAGCAAGGTTCATATATTGAAAATTCTTATTTTACATCTGAAATAAATATATATATATTTCATACTTAAGAAATATATCCTATTACTCAGATAGTATTCTGGAAATATCTTCTGCACTACAGGAAGGAAAATCATGTTGAAGAAGTAGACATTTTCCTTATTTCTGGTTTTAATACTGTCAACTTCCTCTTTTATTTACAAAACTCACCTTGTTGCACATATGCAGTACCAACTTTGATGCCTCTGTGTCAGTCTGTGCTAATGCAGCAATGGCACAACTTAGATAATTAAGGCATGTAGCTGTTGCTGGAGGAAGACTGCTTTTAAGATGAGCAAGTTGCAGTGTATGAGCTCCTGCCCTGGGACAAGAACTTCCTTCAGAGAGCGGCTGTTGTACATCTGAAGCGAGTTCCACACGGCCTCCTGCTGTCAGATTCATCAATCGCACAACCTTGCGAATATCTGATAACCCTATTGCTGCTAAACCAGCTGGCAGACTGCATGATGAGCCACTGTGAATAGCAAATTATGCAAGCCACATAAGTTGATAGCAAGTACATTAGATTCAGAACTATATTACTATAAAATGTAGTCATATTTCTCTAGAATGTCTATACAAATATATAATATAAATGAAAAATAAATAACACTTTGAACAATATAACTAAAAACATGAACTAATATCTATTTCTGGTGTGGGTGCATGTGTGTGAAAATGTGTGTGTGAGAACCAGAACTAGAGAAACAGAAATAGATATAACACTTAAATAGTAACACAAACATTGCAATATATTATTATTATTATTATTATTATTATTATAATAATAATAATATAATAAAGAATATACAAATTTGCTTCTCAAACACTGCATTTAAAGACTCAGCATTTCAATTCATATCACAAAAACACACCTCAAGCTAATAATGATAATGATGATGATGATGATGATGATGATGATGATGATGATGATGATGATAATAATAATAATAATAATAATAATAATAATAATAATAGCATTAATACAAATACAATTTGATGTTTTCAACTATTATTTGTAATAGCAGGCACCTTACTGGACAGAAAGTAGAGGGGACCAGCCTGCAACATTAATACAAATACAATTTGTTGTTGTCAACTATTATTTTTAACAGCAGACACCTTGCTGGACAGAAAGTAGAGGGTGAGCAATGCTTGACGCAACTATGGGACCGGCCAGCAAAGCTATGTCAATGGAAGCAGGTAGTATATTTACGCTGAACTGTGCAAGGCTTCAGTATGAATTGAAATCTTGCACTAGTACCATACAGCTGACACAGCAGCCAGCCTCAACAGCTGGCCACATGCTGGGAAGCCGGTTGCATGAAGGAATGCTCACTCTGTATTTATAGCAGCAGGTACCTTACCTGACAGACAGCAATGAGAGTGCACACATAACAACAGAGCGGGCCACCAGAATCTGAGCAGCTGCTGTGGTCCTCTGCAATGCCATTATTCGATCTTGTGAAGATGTTAGCAGTGATGCTTGCTCCCCTAATGATTTGTGTTTCCCTTCAGTTTTGTTAAAACCAGGTTTCAATTGACCTGTAAAGGAAAATACATTTTTGTTCAGAAGATGTGTATTAAAATTATTTAGCTATTATTAACCAAAAATTCTAAATAAGAATTTAGAGTAAGGTAAGAATCAAAAGAAGACTAAGATCCTATAAATAAAGTTATGAATTGCATAATTGTTCTGGTTGAGTTAATCTATTGGGAAGTGGTGAATAAAAGGAGGAGACGGTGCATTACAATTTCTGAAAAATTACATATTATGAAAATAGTAGCAGAAAGTGTGTGGATATGGCTAAAGAATTGGGGATTTCTCTGCCTACCCTAAATCCTATCATTGCAGAAACAACAGAAATTGCAGATAGTGTCTATGTTTTTGGAGTTACTACTACAACTAAACAAATAAGTATCCAGGGCAGAAGATAAAGTTTGTTACAGTGGCTCCAGCAGCATAGAGTCAAAGACATTCCTACATGCTGTGTAAAAAACTTTATAAAGTTCAATAGCAAATCCTTTATGCTATTGAAAATTTCTGAAGGCACATATTAGTAACCAGATCAAGTTGTAAGGCAAGTGTAGAAATAAAATGTTCATAATCGAAAGGGAAACCATTTAAAGGAGTTTACATTACAGCCTGCCCCTAAATAAATGTTAGTTCTGATGAGATAGGGCTGTGCTTTATTAATGCCTATGGCACAGTGGCTTTTAAGGGCAAGAATTGCCAAGGGGGAAATGTACAAAGTGCATGACTGTTCTGTTGTGTGCTAATAGCAAGAGCAAAAAACAGCCCCTGTTAACTACAGGAAAATTTGTGAAACTGAGTGTTTTAAAAATTTTTCATGCTTCCTTCAAATAGTACAAGTAATAGCAAATCATGAATAATAACAAAAGTTTTTGAAGCCTGGTTTTGCAGCATTGATGCAAAATTGGATGCAAGAGGTAGAAAGATCTAGTTATTCATGGATAGATAGATGTACAGCATATCCTTCCGAAGAAATGTGATTGTGGAGTTGTTTCTTCCATATTACACCATGAGCCTTAATCACTGCACTTGGGTGTAATATGCAATTTCAAGCTCCATTAATGCAAGATACTCATGCAGTATGTTATATAATGTGCCAATGTTGGGAAGAAATACAAAATGTGGATCCATGTATTTTTAATGTTTATGTGGTGATTTAAATTGAAATTTATTGAAAAACTAAAACAACCAAAATACAATGAGTCTCCATTCATCCATCCCAGACCGTTTTTAGTGTGATAGATTTATTGTAATAATTGTTATAAATTGTGTATTGACACCTCCTATCTATATTCTATGAAATTTTCACTTGGATAGCTTCAGACTCCAGTCCCCAGTTCATAAGCAGTTACCTGCATATACAGGGAACTCGATTCATCAAAAAACAACCTAATAGAAATATTTTAATAACTATATACATATAAATTAACAGTAATTATAGTAGTAGAAAAGGATAAAACACTAAGAAAAAGTCACACTTGAGATCACTATATTTCGGACTCGTGGAGTCTGAAATATAGCAAGTTCCAATGTAAATTGGAACTTGCACAGTGAAGCTAATCATATTAATTGATATCATTGTATGATTCAGTTGAACTACATACTCTTAAAGCTTCACTTACTTTTCATAAATGTCTCCCGAAACACATCTTACTTTTGTGTGAGTGAGTGGAGTTTAGTGTAAAAAATTAATACCTAAGTTTAGGTTATACTAGGTTGATGTTACACCAACATGCTTAGATGTGAGCCAATGAAGGAGGTCATCATCGAGCATCTGCTTTGTTAAAAGAAAAATAAACTGCTTTGTTAATACTTTTATTTACATTTTGAATATTTATTTATTTAACTTTCCAAAATGCTACATCTAGTAGATATTCAGAAAAAAACATTTTTAAGTTATAAATGAAGATTTATACTTGACCTTTCACTTAGATGAAGTTTTACACTGAAGTTATTTTTGTTATATCTTTTCTTGTCCAAATGATCTTGTTTCACTTCTAGAACACAATTTTTTGTGTGTAATTTCATGGCAAACTTTGTACAGATATTTTTGCATGTTTAGTTGCATCACATCAGACTATTATTTGCTCTGATAAGATGTTTAATATAGAAGGAGATTCATAAAAACCTGAGCAAAAAATTAAAGAAAAAAATGAACTGTCAAAGATTCAAACCTGCAATGAAATGTTTTGACGCTTGACCCAAACAGATGATTTATTCAACAGATCTACTGTTTGCTTTAGATTTTATAGCTTCTTTTCATAGTGTCCTCTACTAAAATCTTATTTGCATTTGTGATCATTCTAAGAATTCATTACAGTTTCTAATGTTGAATTTTAACTCACAGTAATGGATACCTGTATCCTTTAGAGCCTCACCTCAAATATATCACTCTGTTAATCCTGGATGGGAATTGGATTTGAGTTTGTTTTTAAAATATCTATAAACTGCGGATTGCATAACCAAATTATAAGGGACTGGTGCACAACCTGGTATATGAGAGGTGTGCCAAATTTTAAATCTATTTACAGAAAACACTTAAATTATTTCACTTTATTTTATTTTATTTATTTTTTTTACCAATTATGATAAATGCATCATATATTTGGTTTTATCAGTTCACGTTAATTCATGACTATAAATTTATTATATCAAATGTATATATCTAACCCTATAATTTAATTTTCAAGAATTTTGCTACAGTATAAATTTTATGTTTTAATAGTGAGTTTTAACAAGTTTTTTTTTATATTTTGTGCTTAAAGTGTTTTTTAAATGAGTTTGGTAAAGGATACTATCACAATTTTCAAATTAGCTCCACTTATACACATCTATTTGTATATCCTGACAAACCATTTAGCAAATCTTCCCTGCTATGACTGTTCTCCCATGCTATCCACAGCTTCTAATCAGAAGAAAACTGATACATAGCAGCTTTTTTCTTCCCTTTTGGAAAAATTAAAAAGTTGCAAGGAGCCAAGTTTGAAGTATAATGTGAATGGAGTAAGAATGCTGATGTCTTTGTTATTCAAAAAGTCCACTGTTCTCAAAACCTTGTTTTAGTGCAAAAATATCTCATCTTTAGTCATGGGTTCAGCCCCTTTTGTTGTTTTAAAACTTCATGAAGACAGTTCTTATTGTATTTATTTATAGCTTCATGTTGGTTTTTTAATCATACAGCAGTAAAAAAGTTTCCATTTGTAACCTAGTGTAATTCACAGTGTACCTTTGCTAGCTCTGTGTGTGCCTGTGCTGACTTTAATAATTTTGCTTTTTTCAGTATGACATGGTTCTCTGTTAAGAAATGAGATGCCACTGTTGATTTTTCCATTTGTTTGTATTTAATGATCCTGAAATGTTCTTTTAACCATGTTCTTGTTTCTCTTTGTTCTTCCAACATAGATTTTTTTCCATTCTGCATATATTATTTGGTAAATACCTGCTGTTTCTCTGATGGAATGCTTTCATTAATTTTGCTTTTCAGTAGATTTTAAACATTAAATCTTCTTCTTTTTTTTGCAAATCTGATATTAAAATCTTTAAGAATTTTGAAATTTGTACATGGGTGAGTGAATTTTTTAAAAGCTATCTTATCTTTTACTGCTCAAAATATTGGGAATTCTTTTGATAAATTTTTGTTCATTATGTACTTTTTTGTGAACAAGTTCTTTGCCAAATTTATTTTTAATTGCTGTTCTTTCTATTTGTTTGTATCTTTCTTGTTAATGGATAGGTTAACGAGTCTATTCATTAAGCTGTTGATTACTGCATGTTTTTGTGTTTTTGGGTTAATCCATTAGCTTTGATGTGATTGTCTGCATGTGTGTTCTTTCTGCAGTTTCCAAATTCCAGGTTGCCTTGATGTTTTATTATTTTAGTGCCCAAGAAAGATAGCATTTCATATGTGAATGCTACATTTTTAACTTGTATATTCAGAAGTTTTATAACATTGTTAATGTGCTTTTTGTTAACTATGGCAAATATGTCATCAACATATCTGTACCCAATTAATATGTTTGGGAATCCTGTGTTGATGTGTGTTTTAAATTTGCTTATGAAGAGGTTAGCTAGAAATGGAGATAAGAGGCTGCCATAGTAAGCCCTGATTCTTGTGTATAGAATTTGCCCTTAAATGAAAAACAGGATTGATTTGTGCAAATTTCAGAGTTTAATGTAATTCTTTATGTGTGCATAAATAGTTTCACTAGCTCCTAGTCATTCACAGAGATAAGTTAGAAGTTTGCTTTAGGTATACTTGGAAACAGAGATTCTATATTGAAAGATACTAAGGTCAGTAGGTTTAACTTATATATGCTTGATTTTATCCATTAACTGAAATTGATTGTTTATACTCAGGCTTTGAAATTCTGGTTTCTGAATCTATTGCCTACTATTTTGCATTTTGCTAGTATAATGATGTTCATGATGGATTACATATCATTACCTGTCTCATGAATTTTGGTATACAGTAAATTTTTGCTATTGTTGGGTTATTCTATTTTATTTTGTATTATGCTTGCACTCTGGGAACAATGGCAAAATTGTAAAAGTATTAAATTTTATGTAATGACTGAGTGAAATAAAAAAGAAAACATGAATTTGAATTTATTTATTCTAATTTACATGCAGATATACATACAAATATTATTCTTTTACACATTCTCATATCTTCTTCAAAACAATATCAAAGCCTAATATTTTATATCACATATCTCCTACTAATGCATCTATAAAATATATTTAATTTTAACAATTTCATCTAACTGGACTCTCATCATATCTAGAATCAATTTCTTACACCTTCTGATCCCTGCAAATTTACTATACCTGAACTTGGTTCATCCATATCTTAACCACCTGGTTACATGTATGGTATATGAACTCCCCTTACAATTCCCTGTTTCCCCTCTCCTGTGTGTCTTTGAACTCCTTCCCTATACATCTCCTCCATTTCTCCCTTACCTTCCCTAAAAATTCCCCAAACTCATTAATTTTCTCTATCTTCTCTTCTGTCAGTATTTTAATTACTATTATATCATAACATAATTTATTCCATTTATCATTCCAAATATTATCCCTTGAATTTTTAGTATTAAACTTTTAGTAATGACTGGGGGGAAAAAAAAAAATGGTATACCATAAATTTTTGCTATTGTTGGGCTATTCTGCTTTATTTTGTATTGTGCTACTTTTAGATAACTGTGCAGTTTTGAGAGCATCATTAAAAAATGATGCATTATTAAAATGCTCCTTTAATGTGTCTGATTGGACATGTGTAAATTCTTTGTCTTTTAGCAAATCTTGCATCCTCGTGGTATATTCTTCTTTATCTAATATCACTGTTTTATTCTGTTTATCAGCCTTTGTGTAAATAACATATTTTATATTTAACAATTTTATTGTGTTTCTTATACCTTGTTTTCCATTTATTTTTCCGATTTATCTCTTTTAATACTTTTTCAGATCTATTTCTATCTCTTTTTCTTTATGGTTTAGCCTTTTAATTTACACGTCTAAATCAACCAAATAATCTTCTATTTTATTGTAGTATTGCACACATGTTTTAAGGCCTTCATTTAGAAATGCTCTTTCTTCTTTCTTAAAAATTTTTTTGGATAAGTTTTCTACATAATTGGGTTTAGGTTCTGAATTTCTAAATGTCTTAGGTTTTTGGTATAGATTTTTAACTTTTCTTTTTTGATCAGTTACTTTTAGTTTACCGGAAAATGCATTTATTCCAAAGATGGCTTATTACCATGTTCCCAACCATTTTAAGAGCTTTAAACCACCCCAGGTGGCCAAGTTTTATTTTTTCAGATTTTCCTCAGTCATCATAAATGGCAAATGCCAGAGAGGTACCCCTAAATTTAGGTCAGGAACCTTTTCTTCCACCATTTCATTTCATGTATCATCAGTGTTCATCTCCTGTAGTGCCTCAGTAGTAAAAATGAGCATAAAAATGGTGGGGAAGGGGGAAAGGAGCTTTAAGTGTTTCTCGTATAATTTTAGATCTATTTTCCCCAGTTTTGTGTAATGTTTGGCCTTTTCTATTTGTATCACTTTTTCCTCTGAAACTAATTTATTCACGAACATAATTGTTAAATACAGTTCTTCAAAAATGACATAAAAGAATACCATATTTACGTGAATCTAATGCACATTGAATGTAATGTGCAAATCAAATTTGAAACTTAATAGTTAAAATCTTCCAAGCTGTTTTAATTATAATACTGGCTGTGAAAGGTTAAGATGTATCAAAATTATCAAAATGAGCAAAGGGATCCACAGAGCTTGCAATGAGGGAGAAAATCTGCATATATAAATACAGAATCAGATTAATGAACTCCCAACACTCTAAGGATGAAAACATGAACTTTAAGTTCATCATACCTCCACCAGAGCAGAAATAAATATAGTGAGTTATCCTGCAGTTCACAATTAGCTGAGGATGCAGATGATGGCCTGTGAAATACATTCCAAATATAAACAAGTGAAGTCATATTAGTATAGTGTTCAACCCAGTCATACAGTAATTTAATTATGTAAAAATGTTTTACTGTATGATAATAAATAATTTGATTAGTGCAGGAAAAAGACTAGAACAATTCTTACCGTTGTACTTCCAAAGTTGGCAGAGATGGTTTGATTGTCATTATTTAAAATGCTAACACAGAAAATAAATACAAATTAAATTAAATCAATAATAATAATAACAATAATAATAATAATAATAATAATAATATTGTACGTACAAAACTGTTGACAATGGAGTGGTAATATATCCTAAACTTAGGTATTCATTTTTTACACTGAATTCCATTTACTTACATAAATGAGATACGTTTTGGGAGAATCCCATGGTTCAGTGAGCAACTGAAGATGGGAGAGATTCTCCTGAAACGCACCTTATTTTATGTAAGTAAATGGAATTTGGTGTAAAAAATGAATACCTGAGTTTAGGAAATAATAATAATAATAATAATAATAATAATAATAATAATAATAGCTATTATTTATTATTATTATTATCATTATTATTATTATTATTAAAAGAGAAACGGACAACTTGACCATAAGGTATGGCACTAACATTTTATTAAAAAAAAACAACAAACAAATAAATAAATAAATAAATAAAGCTATATCAAAGAACTTGTTATGATCACAAGTAAGGGAACTGCCAAATCTTAAAATTACCTGTTGGAGTGGTTGTAGATGCTTCCTGAGTGATGCTAGGTACCGTACTAGCACCTAGTGGATCAGCCTCTTTCAGTAACAGAGGCTCAGGTGCACCACTCCTTTCCCCAAGCCCAAGAAATGGCATCAACTTAGCAAAATTGTCTGTGGCAGGACTGCCATTGTTTTGTGTCTGCATGCATAGCATGTCCACCTCTGCAACACATAAAAAAATATGAAGTTAAGGTTATGAACTTCAAGATCCTCTAGAAGGATCTCAAAAGAAATTTGTCTCCAATAGATAACAAATTAATCCACAAGTTTATAAAATGTCCACGAGAGCTACACCAATCCATATAACCAATAAAGAATCTGGCAGTTGACTCACAGCTGATGATGTGGGCAAAAGCCTGTGAAACATGTTCTGTTAATTCAACAGTAAGTGGAACATAAGAGTATTAAATTGACTCAGTAGCCAATTAAGAATATGTTAGTTACTTCAATGTATTAGTTCCAACACAAAATTAATTTTAAATTTAGAAGATTAGCCAGTAAATTCTTAGTAATAAAAGAGGTAGATTCTATTTGTTGTTTTTGGACTTTGATGATGTTTTAGAAGAAATTAAAAAAAGTTATGTACATTTGCCAACTATAAATAACATACAATAACATGTCTGCTCTTTGCAGAAAACCTGGTAACAGGTTCTTTAACGAGTGTAGGATTAAAACGATCACTTGAGGCTATAGGCACCTTAGTATAGAATGGGATCTCAAGATAAAACAAAACTAAATCTAAGATTATGGTGATGAAAAAAGGTTTCAAACTTAAAAAAACAGGATATATGGTGATGGGAGGGCACAGAAATTGAAGTTATCAAGAAAATTTATTTCCTAGGTGTTAAGACTGTCTAAATGGAGTGATGAAAAAAGAAAAGCATTGCAGAAGGAAAAATGGCCATGAGTGTCACTAGATCTTGTGTAAAAAATACCAAATATATACGTAAAATGGTTAGAGAAAATATATGGTTAAATAGTAGAGAGTAGAATGATGTATGGAATAGAAGTTTGGAGGCCAGATGGAGGATGGAAAGCGATAAATATAATATTTTGTGGAATTATCCTCAGCTTACTTAGATCTTCAGCTAACAAGGTTTTTCTAATGCAACTAGTAAGATTGGTCTATAAAAACAAGGTCACAGAAAGATACTGAAATATTGGTATAGAATAGAGATATTAAAAGAGGAGAATATTATCAAATAGTGTTTGGTAGCACATGGAAAAATTGGAAGATATAAATTGCATCTTTATAAGTGTGCATCTTTATTCAAAGATAATTTACTGAAAATAGGAAGAGTGTTATTAACTAGATGGGTAGTCTCTAGTTACAATACTGTTATAGCTGTGTGGTAGAGCTATGAAACTTTGGAATTTCATTTTATTCAAGCAAAAGATTATATAACCCACGGAAAAAAGATTAAATGTATGAAGATATGTACAGGAAAATAATCTTTGTAAACTTTGTTCTAGGTCTAAGATTGATGGCCAATGCACTTCAAGAATTATCTGAAATCAGTTTGAATTTATAAGAAAGAACTATTGATCTACACATTGCATACAACAAAATGCAAATGATCAATGAGGTGTTTGAGCAAAGTAAAAAGAACCTTGGCCCAGCACACAGACAGCTCTTGAAGCTGCAAAATCTCTGAAGTTCTGTGGAAATGATCTTCATAACAAAGAGAAAACTACTGATCCACTAATTTCACCAAATGAGTTTTATAGTAACATCAAGAATTCCATAAGAAGAAAACTTCTTTGTAATGAAGGATGGAACTGTCAAGATGTGCCACTGGGCTCAATCCTAAGATGGAGAGGAAGAAATTTATCAACTCTGCCACACATTTCGGATTTCTGGAAGAGAAACTGTTCTAAGCTTCTGAGCTTAGAGAATGTTGCAACTTAAGAAGCATTCTGAACACCATCTCTATATTTTCAAGTGAATGTGAGAAAGGCTTTTCCCAGATGAACCTCATACTGACACCAGAGAGGGTGGATCTGCATGTCAACACAGTCAGCAATCTGCTCTTCATTAAGATTGTTGGATCTGCATTAATATCCTTTGACTACAAAAAAAAAGTCAAGTCATGGCTTCTTCAAGAATGTTATTCTGCTCTAGAGACCAAAAGTAAAGTATGCAACAGGGAAGAAAATACATTAGGCATGTTAGAAGTTTGGAAGATTTTTTAAAACAAAGTTGGTGTTGGTGACTCCTTAGGGTGGTAAATCACGAAATGTGTGTGCCAAGAAGAGCAAAGGTTTGCTGCAAACTGTACAAGTATTTCTTCTTTTTGTTTCATCTATCATATTTATGTTTTGAAACTGTTGTTACTTCTTCATCTTTACTAACTTTGGTTTTCTAATCACCTACCAGTACAAGCAGATACTTTTTCAGAATATACTTATTAGAGTTAGAACCATGTAGCAAAAGTCCTTGATAGTGTTATATCTGTAACTGCTTTTGCACTTGCATGCTGATTACACTCGGTCTGCCTTTATTCTTTTGTGCACAGAGGGCCTGGAATAATTATCAAGTCAAATTCACTTGCAATTTTCTTAGCACAAATAAAGACATCATGTGCACAGTTTCATTTATTGCTTTATAAACCACCAGTTTGCTATTTTGTTGCTAATGATTATTCTTACCCTGTCTTTAATTATAAAATGTAATACAGTAACTTAAAAAGTTTGGATCTATAGGCAGTCCTACTCTGTAGAATAATTTATTATCTGTAATTTGTCAAGGTAAAGAGTTCCTATACCTTTTTTCTGGAAAAAAAAAAGCCCTGATTATACCAAGTATTTAAAAATATTTAAAGTTTATAGAAAACATTTATATATGCATCTATTCAATGCTTGCCTTTACTTTGTCCATAAATGTCTTCATTAAAATATGGCATTATATAAAATCCATTTTATAAATTTGTCAGCATATTTACTAAGATTGCTTTATTAAGAGGCTATGTTAATAGACACATGATCTAGCAGTTTAATGGTTTTGCATTTTTACTTCACTGCTGCAGAATATCAATATTAATGTAGTTTCTTTGCTTAGTACAAGTGAAGAAAATCAATGAGGATCAGGCTATTTATGACCGGAATGTTAAAATGTCATATTTTTGCTTTCCAAATACATTTATCATTAACTTTCCTACTATTATCTATGGGCAATAGGAAATCTTCCTATTTGGAATCTCTTAAAAGAATAAAATAACAAAATAGCCATTTTAAACAAAAAAGAATACATAAATAGAGTTGAAACTATGTTAAAAGGAAAAGACTTTAAACCAATTGAAAGGAATCCTCTCAATAAATGCAATAAGATCTTAAACAAAACATTAAATGAAGTCAAAACACTATCACTGCTGAAAAACAGATTATCACACAGAGTAATCCAGTACTACTCAGGCTTTATGCATTACCTAAAATACATAAAAATGATAACAGCATGAGACCAATAATAAACAATATCAATTCACCCACATACCAGGTAGCAAAAAAATTGATCAAAGTCCTCAATTCTTTTAAGAGATTCCAAAGTTTGAGCATTAAAAATTCAGTTGATCTAGTCATAAACTTAAAAATAGCAGAATTACGGCTGGAGATATAATGGTTTCATTTGATGTAAAAGCCTTATTCCCGAGCATACCTACAGAGAAACTTATGCTTATGCTAAAGAAATGGTTAACATCAAAAAATTTAAAAACAGAAGAAATAGAAGACTTACTAATATTTGCATTAAACAAAATTACTTCAGCTTTAACAAAAAATATTATCAACAAGTTTCAAGCCTAACTATGGGAAATCCTTTGTCACCTTTTCTAACAGAGTTATTCATGAGTTCATTTGAAACACATATCACAAAAGCCTTCCCATTAATTTTCAAGTCAAGGTGTGGATGACATTTTTGCAATAATACGGAAGAAACACTCAATAGATGCCCTGAAACTTCTTAATTTGCAACATGAATACAATTTACCATAGAAGAAGAAAGAAATGGGTGGCTACCATTCCTAGATTTAAAAATTATAAGAAATGGAGATTGTTTGAATTTTGGAATTTACAGAAAAGAAACACAAACAAAAAATTACTTAAAAAATGAGAGTTAATACCCCATTCCACATAAATATGCAGTGTTTCACAATTTGGCACACAGATTGATGAATATTCCACTCACAGAACCAGAGTACAAAATAGAATATAAACAAATAATAAAGATGGCTATAATCAATGGTTTCAACAAAGACACAGTGATAAAAATTATCGATAAATCTAAAAGACAAAAAGGGATAAGGGAAGTTTCAACACTGAAAAACACAAAAGAAGAATACAAATTCAAAAGTTTCACCTACCATCCAATTTACCACAACAAGTTCAAGAAAATTTTCAAAGAGCATGGGATAATGTTAGCCCCAAAGAACAGATACAACATCAAGAATTTATTGGGTTGTACAGTAAAAGACTCCATTACAACAGAACAGAAATCAGGAATTTACAAAAAAAATGTGCACATTGTGAACAGAACTACATAGGCAAAACACCACCATGGGTGGCCGAGGTCGTTAAATCGTGGACTCGTGAGCAGGAGGTCTGGGGTTCGAATCCTGCCAGGACTGTCCTCCCTGACTAAGGTTTTTTCCAGGTTTTCCTCAGTCCTTACAAATGGCAAATGCCAGGGAGGTACCCTAAACTTAGGCCTGGAACGTTTCCTTCCTTAAAAATAAATCCTTTCCCAATATATCATTTCATTTCATGTATCACAGTGTCCATTGCCTGTGGTGCCTCTGCAGCAAAAGCGGGCATTAAACACTATTCATTCATAGGTAAAGCAAAGAGAAATTTGGAGGAAAGAACATTTTAGGAATATTCGGTTTAAGCAGGTGGATAAATCAGCAGTAGCAACTCACTTTTGGACCAAAAATCATGAAATAAAACCAGAAATTAAACTGCTGAAACATCTTCAAAACCCATTGGAGTTATCCAATTGGGAAAAAATTTTCATATTAAAAAATAGAAAAAAACCTAATGAACTTCCAGTTTCTTCCTATGGATGAGCCATTGTTTCCAGTAATGGTAGTTTGGTGAGCAACAGAAGATGGGAGAGATTCTCCCGAAATGCATCTTATTTTTCTGTAAGAAAGTGGAGTTTAGTGTAAAAAAATGAATACCTAAGTTTAGGATCCATTAGTTGATTACAAATGTTAATTGGAACTTGCACAGTAAAGCTAATCATATAATTAAGATCATTGTATGAATTGAACTATATACTCTTTTTACTCCACCTATTTATTTATAATACATAATATTAGTTTCAAGAACCGTATGTCCACATCATCAGCTACCCATCAATAAGTAAGTGGAGCAAAAAGAGTGTGTAGTTCAAATCTAATCATACAATGATGTTAATTATCCATTAGTTGAGTGTTATGCTTTATATTTTTTTTCTGTCCACTGAGGAATGTTACTATAAGGATGAGGTACAGGCACAAGCTATTGCCTATCCCGCACATTCTGACTATATTGCATCCTTTCCAATCTTTAGCGTACTTACCTTCATCATAAACTGAACCACTACCCATAAGATCAGGAGCAAGCAACTGGGCCAAATTCGTTGGTAGCACTCCTCCATTCTGCTGAGAGGATTCCTTAGAATCAGGAAACTTGGGGAAGCATTGAAATTGCAAACTGTATTTGTCTTGACAATCACTGCACATCAAATAATTTGTACCTGGAAACAAAAATTGTGCTTTGTTAATTTGCAAATATTAAGTCATCCTGATATAGAGGGAAATGCATAAAATAACCCTATATGTCTATAAGAACAAAGACCTGTAACTATATTCTTAATTATCTAGTGAGTCAATTTGATAATCTTATGCTCAACTTACTGCTGAATTATGCAAAACTAATTTCGTAGGCTTTTGCATAGTTCAATAGTAAGTGGAGCATAAGATTATCAAATTGACTCACTAGATAATTAAGAATATATTAGTTGCTTCACTGTTTTGGTTCTGGCATGAAATTAAATGTTATACCTGTAACTATACTTTGGAAGTTGGTGAGTGTTCAAATAAGGCCACTGAACTGTTTTTGTATCTATCTAATTTACACTTCCTTTATCTTATTAATATATGTAGCACTAATAATTATAATTTATGCAGAACAGTTATTACAGAGCTATTTAGTAAGGAGTTATTTATTTATTTATTTATTTAAACAGTTGAAATACAATAAACTTTAAAATAATAAAAGTAGAGTAACATCAATGAATTATTCTAACAATAATAACCAAACACAAGTCCTCGGTTCATCGGTATTTCCTACTGAAATATCCAGTTGCTAATTGTATAATCCATAATAATATGGAATAATCCATAATGATTTTTGATACAAAAACAAACCTTTCACTTTCCCAATAATAATTACATGCATAAAAATTACATAAGAATAGACTAAAACTTTATTGAATTGAAAAAATTGGATACGTTGCAAACAATTAGAATTTCACTGAACAAGTAGTGAAATTATGAGTGACTAGAAAGCTATACGTTGTTAAATAATAATACAAAAGTCATGGTGGTAACAGTTACAGAAAAACTGTATTTTATATTAAATGTAATATAATCTATCCATTGTCACTAAAATGCTGGTAGTCTCTACGGTTAATAGAAATAGCAGTAACAAATTACTGTTTAATTATAATCATTGTATGATTAGCTTCACTGCACAAGTTCCAATTGGCATTTCAAATTAAATCATGTTTGTTAACTATCACAGTTGTTTACTCTTTCAATTAATATAATTTTATTGGTGGCTTGGAATATTGTATCGTCAAGACTTAATTATATAGACTTTCCATATACAAATTCTTTGCATAAATGGAAATTGCTACAGACAGTTAACAAATGATGGAGAAGTGATCAACAAACTAATACATATAACATTAAGTTACATTTTAAGAAATAATATATAAGGTTCTTTTAAGTTCTTTAAATATACAGACATTGGTCATTTGTGTAACACATTAATGAAGCCACAGAACTATTCAAAATGCTGCTTTTCCCATTACTTCCAAATCGATATTCATATGTTTTTAATGAATTACTTGTAGTGATAGACCTCACCTATAATATTCCCACAGTATCCTGCACCCCAGAGTAAACCACAGCCAGGATGGGCAGATAACATGTGACCAGCCAGGTGTGATGATCCCATATGACAGATACCACATACTGATGGTAATCCATACTCCATTTGTGTTGTACCTGTTGGAAACTACAATGAAAAGAATCACTAGTTTATTCTAGAACATTAAATTTCTTTACAACTTCTAAGAAATATATAATAAATATTCAATGGGATAAATCAAAAAAAGTTTGCCAACTACAGATGGAAGTACAACAAATGTAAAACGATGACCAATCCAATATAAGTTAAACATTACTGAACTAAAGTATACCTAAATAAGCACAATGAACATGAACTCTTTATGTACTGGGTACAAAAGCATCAACTGCAGTCAATTGAATGTAGCAAAGTACGAATTTACAGTAAAAACAACATAAATACTGGCATAAAAATGAAATTCCATTTGCAACAAATTAATACATTTCACTTTGTAAACAGATATAATCTTTCAATAACAAAATATTCTAACTGGCTATAAACATTCTCAAATGCTATTTTAAAAAAGCGTATTTCACACCAAAGACTACAACTAAACGTGCAATTTTTAATGAGTGATCAGTTCCCTAATCCTTAATCAGTAGGTTTCTGTATGCAGAGAATATAGAAAATGTAGAATGTACTTTGACTACCAAAATCTGGGTATTAATGCAAAATGTTCAATCTCTCTTAAACTAGCATTGTCAATCTTGCATTATTAATAGTAACTTTTCAGATAGTCCTTCTAAAGTGAATTATATAATAACTGCAGCTGAAGCAACTTCAAGTGCATCACATGTATCTCACTGCCATGGGTGTCCTTCATGGTCGTTAAGATGCAGATTCATTAGCTGGCTGTCTGGGGGATCTGATTTCCACCAGGACTGTCCTACCTGACTGAGGTTTCTTCCAGATTTTCCTCAGTCCTCATAATAGACAAATGCTGGAGAGGTACTCTAAACTTAAGCCTGGAATGCTTCCTTCCTTAAAACAAATATCTTCTCCCATTTATCATTTCATCTCATGTATCATCAGTGTCCATCACCTGTGATGCTCCAGTAGTTAAAATGGGCATTAAACACTATTAAAAAAAAAACCTGCACATGTGCACCTCAGAAGCTCCAAAACTCCTACTCAAAAAAATACTCATACACTTTATTATGGAGGCAGAAAAAAAAAGCCAAAATGGAGGAATGCTGTGACATTGAAAAAGAGAACAATCAGACTGGTGTTCCCACTCAACAATCTATAAAATGAGCTTTTGCTATTATTTTGTGAATCTCATCCCAACAAATCTCCTAAAATACCCATCAAAAACAGGTAAATCAAGCTCAAAATTATCATCATCGGCAGCAACAGCAGCATTGAAAGCTTACTTGGATTTCTTTTTTTCTCCTCTTGTTTTCATTCCAAGATTTACACTAAAAAGTGACAGTATTATCTCCTTTCTTTGCATTGCAGGGTTTAAGGAAAGATGGAAATTGACAATTTTGACAAAAGAATCATATGACAGAAGAGTTATACATCATTCATAAACTATGCAACAGGCTTTTATTATGTCCCACAGTTGGTCGACAATTTGAAACGGTTTTTGATTTTGGTTTCAATGCAGAGGGATTGAATGGTATCTCAGGGTAAATTTTGGACTGTTTTTAATGACTTAAAGTGTCTCTCGTGTCTCTCGTATCTCTACTGTGGTGTCTGTCTTCTCCTCTCTGACTTCTGTACTCCAGTTTTTCTACCACATTGCCACGTTTCTCGCTAAATTAAATTCCCTCGTATATTATCCTATTTCCGTGTTATCTGTTCATCATTGGCTATCTTAAAATATTTATTTGTATATAAGTTCTCCTTATTCGTTGACTTTTATCAAATGACCATTGGCTGGAATTATTCTCTCCCTCCTAGTCTACAATATCTTCTCACGAGCCTGAATTTTCCAAGAACAGCCTGTCGTAAATTTCGGCACTTTCCTTACACGGTGATTTATATTGAAATATCTTTTGCCTCCCTTTAGTTGTAGATTTCTAAATGTTCTCAGAGATAACGCATGTGTTTATGGGCTGTTTTCAATACTTTATATCCCCGGCTTTCCTGTAATAAAACATTTTCGTCTCCGTTCCGACATTCCCATTTTCTCTTAAATTATTGCTACGTCTGACTTTGTTCAAATACTGTCCCGTTAGGACCACATGTTTTCCTACTGTGAACTCCTAAGTATTTCCTGGGCAGAAGGTTCGTGACCTAACAAAAGATAGTTTACCATTTCTTCAGCCTTGTCTAAGGAGTGGTTAGTGGACGAGGCGTCAGGTATACATCTCTTGTCTCTTTCTCACATCTTTTACCACAAAATATATACAAAACCCTTTTTTAAGATACAATCACCTGTCAAATGACATACACATAAGACAAGTTACAAATTATTTCAATTTCTGTTATACCTATCTCTAAATTATTCCCTTATACATATACATAACAATTACCCTTATCAAATGTAATGTCTTTATAAATATAACTATGCAGCCTTTAGTTATTAAATTAATAAAGGCAGCCTTATTTCCGGCTTCAACTGGTACCTATTTATGAAAAAGTAATGTCCGTTGGCATGAAAAAATTACAGTGGAGATAGAATGCAAAAGTCCATGAACTGTGTCAGGTGGAAGGTGCAAAGCAAGTGGGTGCTACTGTAGGAGCAAGAAGATACAGCTGACTGATAATCTAGTGTGCTTGTCAAAATTGAAAATGTCTCAAAAAGACTAATTTAAGAGTACCATTTCAAAACACAATAAGTCCACTCAGAATTGTAAATAGTTTGAAGGGGATTTAGAATGTGCTTCATCATGCTAAGGTTCTTGATTGTTGCTTTGGTGCAAAATGCATTCAGTTCATAGCCTTGATTGAATCAAATCATGAAAACTCTATTTTGATATCAATTGCAAGGACTGTGAGATAAAGTGTTGCCTGATCCTATGCATCAGATGGTAAAGTCAGCTTTCTTACATTATCATTTATTATCTGGCTTTCATAGCTGGGTGGCATGTTCCTGCATCTACTTTCAATTGCTTGCTTCTGTTTACCGGTGTCATATGTTACAGCATGCACTTTTACTAGTTATTGCTTTATAAATCATGGAAGAAAGTATAGAAGTTGTGGAACATTCATCAGGCTCTAGGGAAAGGTATAACAAAAAGATGACAAGAACAAGAAATTGAACTTGAAATTTATTAAATTACTAAGACAAAATAAATAAATAAAAAATAAAAATAAATAAAATTAAATAAAAATAAAATAAAATAAAAATAAATAATAATAATAATAATAATAATAATAATAATAATAATAATAATAAATAAATAAAACAATAGGTCTACATCTTTTTTGGCCAAGGCCATTCTGGATGTGGCCCCCACAGTACAATTTATACTACAATACTTTTCTAAACTAAATTTTTAAATTAAACCATTAATTATTCTTACTCTATTCTTATAACATTACAATTGCTAATAATAACAACTTAAATAAATTAATCTATCAAACTCTCCAATCCTCGCTACCCTCTGTCTTTGGTTCATCAAGTCCCCTACTTAATTCCATAAGACATAAGTTCTAACCATACCAATTTAATAACTTGCTGGTTTCTCCCACAATTGAGTTATCTATTCCTCTATTCGCAGACCATTTCAAATTACTTTTTACTTTATATTACATACTGACCCATACTTTTACTTGCTCCTCTAAATATTCTATATGTAACTAGTTTTCTATCCTCTTCAAACCACTTATGACTTATTAGTTTGTTCCTCCAGCTTTCAGTTCCTTTGCTATCAAACACTATATGCTCTTAATCTTCTTCCCCTCCACATAACGGACACACCCCCTACAAAAACCCTTTCTCTGATCTCTCCACCCTCTTAACTCTTACCCGCACTAATACCCTCCCCTTCCTCCTTACTTAACTTTATCAATATAGTTCTCTGTCGCATGAATATTTCATCTTAATGTAAGATACCAATGAACTCTTCCCATTAGAATTGAATCTGTTGTCTTAAGATGACAGATTCAATTCACATGAGCTTCACTGTGTTAGTTCCATATGAAAACTTTTTTAAAGATTTACAATTTTTAAAAAAATTTAATCTTCCCATTAGGTCACTAACAAGTTTTGTTTCTCTATATCTTCAACCCTTAATCTTACCTTTTTCCAAAATCCTTTACTATTTGCTTTACTTCTTCAAATATCTCCTAAATCAATACTCTCCAAGTTTTTTCTCATAGCACTTATCCTTTGAGGATGATTTCTTGATAAATTAAACGCTGTTTATTAAATTATCTTCCTTTTAATTTAGGATTCTATGCCACTATTTCAGAAATTTGTCCAGAATTAAATCTCTTCTTGTTACTCAACCCATTTTTATGTGCTAATCTTATTTGCACCTCTATCATTTTCAACCCTTATTATATACAATCCCATATCTTTAAGAGAATAAGAAGGTAAACCTTTTACATCTCAATTATGCTTAACTAAAATCTTTGTACAAATGTTGTTATGTACAAATGTTTATGGTTTTAATTCTAACTTCATTGTTCATATAATGTTTCAGATATTCAGATAAAGTTTCTAGTATTTGGATTTGGAGTCTCCATTTATGCATAAAAAGAATAGATATAGATACTGCACTATCCCTGCTTACCATCTTACAGAATCAGAAAATTACTCTTACCAACAAGAAAAAATTACAGCAAGATGAGGTTATGCCATCAATGATAATTGTATGCTCTCTCAAAAGGTGCCATCCCAGAAAGGGATACAGATTAAATTCAGCAGCGATAAAATATTACATGAGAGAAAACAATGAAAAATTTAACTTTGTTCCAAATTTTTTCAATAATTTTTTGCCATTGGTGCTACAAGAGAAAAAGCTGTAGCAGCCTCGTTGATTGCTGGTAAATCTATTTTACAGTGAAGGGGAGGTGACAGCAAAACCAAACAATATGTTGAAAGAAAGCAATCAGTAATAAACATCATATCTAAATTAAAGGCTAGGGAAAGACATTATACCAGACAAAAGAGCAGAGACTCTATCTTCCCTCAGAGTTAAATATTAGTAAACTGCAATCAAGATTATTGTGTGACCAAATTGAACTACACACTCTTATTGGCCCCACTTACTTGCTTTATATTTAGAACATGTTTTGAAGAACATTGCCTGCATCCTCAGCTGTCAACTGCTGAATAATTCATGATGTGATACATACACTCTGGTGCAGGTGTGATGAAGCTAAAGTTTATATTTTCATCCTCGGAAATGTTGAAATATATTAATTTGTCTCTGTATTTATATATGTAGATTTTCTCTCACATTACTAACCTGTGGTTTCCTGTGCTGAGTTTAATAATTTTGCTCTTTTCACTATGTCATGGTTCTCTGTCCAGAAATGAGATGTCACTGCAGATTTCTCAATTTGTTGTATTTTATGTTCCTGAGGTATTCTTTTAATCATGTGTCAGCGTTTCTCTTTCTTTCTCCAATATAGATTTTTTTTGCATTCCGCACATTTTATTTTGTAAATACCTGCTTTTTTCCCCAATGGAATTCTTTCATTAATTTTACCTTTCAGGAGATTTTAAACATTAAATCAGGTTTTTTTTGTGCCAATTTGATATTAAAATATTTTAGAATTTTTGAAATGTGTGCATGGATGATAGGTGAATTTTTAAAAAGTATCTCATCTTTTCCTGCTCAAAATGTGGGGATTCTTTTGATAAGTTTTTGTTCATTATGTACTTTTTTGTGAATAAGTTCTTTGCTAAATCTATTTTTAACTGCTGTTCTTTCTTTTTACTTATATTCTTTGGAGTACTCTTTCTTGTTAATGGATGGGTTAACAAGTATGTGCATTAAGCTGTTGATTACTACATGTTTATAAGTTTTGGGGTTAAATCCAACAGCTTTGATGTGATTGTCTGCATGTGTTTTTTCTGTAGGTTCCACATCCCAAGTTGCCTTGATGTTTTATTATTTTAATGTTCAAGAAAGGTAGCATGTTATTTGCTTCCATTTTGTATGTGATGAGACATTTTTATCTTGCATTCAGAAGTTTTATGATATTGTTATTTTTGTTAACTATGGCAAATATATCGTCAAATATCTGTACTAGATTTAAGTCAACATATCTGTACCAGATTTTAAATATGTGTGAGAATACTGTGTTGATGTCTATTTCAAATCTGCTCATGAAGAGGTTTGTGAGAAATGTAGATAAGGGACTACCCATTTTTGTGTATAAAATTTGCCCTTGAATGAAAAAAAGGATTGGTTTATGCAAATTTCTGTGAGTTTTACATATTTATTTATGGGTGCATAAAGAGAAGCATAGGACAAAGTTAAAAGAACACTTCAAGAATATAAAATACAAACAAATGGAGAAATCAGCAGTGCAGCCCATTTCTAGACAGCTAACCATGATATAGTGAAAAAAGCAAAACTATTAAAGTCAGCACAGGACTCACAGAGCTAGCAATGTGGGAGAAAACCTATATTTATAAATACAGAGATAGATTAGTGAATTTCAACACTTCTGAGGATGAAAATATAAACTTTAGTTCATCACACCTCAACCAGAGCAGAATATGCATCCTCAGAACACCATTAATTATCCATGAGTCAAGAGTTAGCTAGGATGCAGATGATGGTCTGCAAAACATGTTCTAAATATAAAGCAAGTAAATGGAGCAGATAAGAATGTGTAGTTCAACTCAGTCATATAATAATTCTAATTATATGATTTGCTTCACTGTGCAAATTCCAATTAGTACTTCAAATTAATAAATTAACATTACAATGCCAGACTAGCTGAGTCATTTAAAGTAAATATTAATAAACTGTTTAATATGTACAATGCTAGTTAGGTCAGTCATTAAAGTGGTTCCTCTGTAACATTTTTTCAAATAAGTTTAACCTGGGTTTCATGATCCAGCAATAGACATTTGCAGTTATTGCCATAGGACAGCTCATGAGTTGCAAGTTGATGAAACTAATACAAAAAGGATGAACTATGAGCTGCACTTATTGGAGAAAAAACCCAAACAGTATTTCCTTATATTTGATTTGCAGTAGTACAGCCTTTGTCTAAATTTGCTATAGGCAAGACCTACTATGCGCGTCAAATATCATACTATGCTCTTTTCATTACACATAGAAAATAAGTTTTTAATCTTCATTGCTGGATAGAAAACCAATCCAGTTGCAGAGCTAATGAGGTGGCTTCTGCATCATCAACCAATTTTCTAAGTAAAGAGCAATTCAAACTCTATCTGTCAAAGTTGAGAATTGTCTGTGATGGTTGCACTGGGCAACACAAATACCCATGCAGTCCACATGCTTTATTGTGGCTCTTGAAAAATCTCAGATTCCCTGAAGGAAAATATGGATGATATTTTCTGTATATGTTCATCTTGCCTGATGACTAAGGTTTGGAGTGTTAGCAGGGATCATATGAAGAAATTTGAGATATTAATCCATCAAGATTATGTTCACATATGCAGAAAAGTGGGAACCATTCAAGAATAGGATAAGGATTAGCATGTATGTAATTTCAAAATTCTCTGTAATTATTTAAAAAAATCAACATGAACAGAGTCATGTTAAAGAAACGGAAGGTGAATAAGAAATAGGTTTCTATGAAAAAAGAAATGACATATAGGTTAAAAATGAATCCAAGAGCCTTGTTCTCATGCTTAACATGTTTAGCATCAGTATGAATTTGATAAATTTTTTCCAGAGACCCATTGTGATTTTTTTCCATAACTGATATGGAAGAGCATATAAAATACACAACCACAGTAGAAGCTAAAATGTTGTATGAATCAGAAATTTGGGGTATAGAGGATGCAGAAAGATGTTGATAAAAAAAAAAAAAAAATAAAAGTTTTTGTAAATTGGTTTACCAAATCATCCCCAAACGGTATAGCACAGCTAGAATTAGGTAGATATTCTGCTAAGAAAAAAATAATCACAAGAATTATGAAATGTTTATTCAGAATTACCACATTAGAAGAGAGTGATAATATTAAAGAATGTTTTAGAATACAGGAGAAATGTAAATGGGAAAGAATCATGGTATTTTAAAGTGCAGTAAATTTTGCAACAGATAGGTTTGGGTAAAGTATAGATAAATAGGGAATACTAAAACATAGGATTTTAGGAAGAAATAAATCTGAGCTTGGAAGATATTGAAAGACAAGAAATAATTAGTAGTTTAGATGAAAAGAATTCATTGAGACTTTATAGGGGAATAAAAATAGTATGGGCTAGGGAAAAATATATAGAACAATGTGATAAGGCAGGCAGAGAAGGGTTTGCTTGGGTTAGAACTGGAGTTATGAATTGAAAAGGATTAGGATATAATAAAGAAATAGGAAATTATTTAATGTGTGGAGAAACCAATACAGATTTTCATTGTTTGTTATACTGTAATCAAACAAAGTTATGGAGAAAAAAGATTTGGAATAAAAAATAGGAAAATTTAGATGGGATAATTTAAGATTTTAACTGTAAAAGAAGAGAAAGATAGGGAACTATTTAGATAAAGTTAGAGAAAAATGGATAAGAATGACGAAGAGGATGATGGAAGGAAATGTAGAAAGAAGTGCAACCTTAAAAATATAATAATTTATGGATCTACAGTATATTTGGGGAAGATGAGGGAGAAGTGATAAAAATGATCAGATAGTTAATCATTGATAAATTGAATAGGGGAGGGAATGGGGGTAAATTGGTATTAGAAACCGGATTATTATACACCAATAGCCTGGGTTTTAGTATGTATATAGTCCTAAGGAAATTAGTAATTCACAGTGTAAGATAACAGTTGGATGTAGGGTTTAGGATTAAAATATTGTAATAGAGTCATAATGGTATGTATTAATTTTATATTGTTAGTTAGTATTATGGAATTCATGAAGACAGAGAGAACCTTATTTTAATATTTAAAATTGTATGTTGATGTAAGAGAAATAAATTGAATTTAATTCAACTCATTGAAAAAATTACTCTTTTGGGAACATGTATAGGCAATTTTTATAAAAATAATTTGGGACAAAGGGAACATAAAATATTAATTTATCGAAAAAATTAGTTCTTTGGATATGTTTAATAGCAAGTTTTATTAAAATAATTTGGGCAGTCCACAACAAGAAATGTTACCACAGGATCAGCAGTCCTGCATAGTATTATCCTAACAATTCACATCTTTTATATAATTTGTGTATTTGAACTATGTTCATTCTTTGATAGTAGTGATAATAAACATTTTCCTTATTAGCATATCAGTTTTTTATTGCAAAACTGCATTTACTAATAATTTGCAACAAATTTTGTTATTCATGTTAATAAGTATTTTACGATATTCAGATTTACATTTCCATGATGAACCAACTCTTAACCCAGTGGTAGTAACATTTAGATATGGGCCATACAGATCCATTCCATAGGTAGAATTCAATGGTGTGATGGACAGCTGGGCTGTAGGAAACTTAAAAGTAGAGCAGAAAGCTGGTGGTCATATGGACTGCCATGACCTGAAGAAAATTACTGGCAGCCGCTCCAGGGACAGCTCTTGGCACTTAACATATTAAAAGAGCAGTAGCAATGGAGTAAATACTTGATCTACTTCTTTATTCTCAGGATACCCCATAATTAGAGAAAAGAAATGAGTTGATCAACCTACTAAAGTAATGTTTTGATGACAATTGGAATGAAAATAATAAATTAAAGTTTAATATAGATAATTACGATCACTGTATGATATAGTTGAACTACACACTATTATTGGCTCCACTTACTTGCTTAAATTTAGTACATGTTTCACAAACCATTGTTTTCATCCTCAGCTAATCATCGATTTACTCTGTCAAGGATGCAAATTAAATTTAAACAAGTGCAGCCAAGGAGGAGGAGGAGGAGGAGAAGAGTGAAGCCACAAAAAATTGAATGATTATTTAGTATAAAATGACCTTAGTGAAATTTTCCTACAACTGTCAACCCTAATCAATTAATTATGACTAAAACAGCTTCAAATGCCACAGCAGAAAGAGGTTTCTCTACTCTGAAATGTATCAAGAGATACAGCAGGAATTCAACAGCTCAAGATTTTCTTAACAGATTGTCTTTAATGTATATTGAAAAGGTCTTATTTAGAGAACAGTCACAATTTTCATGATGCAGTTATAAATATTTTTGACACCAAGAAGGACAGAAGGTTGAAGTGTCTACTAGTAAATAACTTGTAATTTCTGCAGTAGATAAAATATTTTAAAATGCTAAAAACATGGTTATAATTTGAATAATGGTGAACAATATATGTAAGAGTTTGTAATTAAGATCCCCACCATCAAAATAATCTCCATAAGATGATTTAGATGAGAGATTGAAGATGCATTGTTGGGAAATTATAAGAGTACTCTTCAAAATTTATGAAATCTAAAAGGGGAAAAATTGTAACTGGTGTATATCAGAAAATCTTTCTTCAATATGAACCACAAAATTATTCAGCATTTCATAATATAGTTGCAAAATGAGGTTTCAGAATAATCTCTAACGCTGTCCAATTGTTGCCTCTTTCAATTATCTGATGCAGCAGTATGGTTTATCTTATTCCACAGAACGCTGAACTCACTAAGTAGGCGACAAAGGAACTCTTTAAATTCTTTTACTTTCTCCATACAGAAAACTATGTCACATGTCTTTTTCTGCATCAATTTAAAAGAATATCTCAATTCTTGGAAACCTAAATGAAAAATGTCCAATATGAAATTAAATTCAAAATCAAGCGGGTTTCTATGAAAACCAATAGCACAAAACTGCGTTTCAGGGTCAAATTCTATGCTATTAGCAACAATATGATCAAACAGATGGATTAATTGGTTTTTGTGATTGTAAATCATTTCTATAAGCTGATTGTTGTATAACCAACCATTTCATTGCGCAACAGAAAACAGGCATCAACTATTTCAGTAAGAGCAATATCTTTTGGAGGAATTTGAAAATATTATGTAAAGTCAAATAAAGTCATAAAGAATACCTTACAAGACTTTATGTTGAAAAACTAAGTTTAACTTATGGTCTTAATGCTTGTGGATAGTTTGATTTAGCTTTAGCTGCAAGGCCACTATACTGCTCAGTTGACCATAATACGTCTGAGCAACTAATTTATTTTCTGAATGGAATTTTTCTAAATGCTAAAACACAATCTTTCAGCTATAGGATCATCACTTACATCAATGAACCAAAAGAAACATTTTTTGATTTCTCTTTCATATCAACATACTTAAACACCACATGTAATTGACATTCTTAGAAATATCTGTGGTTTCATCCACAATTATTGCAACAAATTGTGCAGCCAAGATTTCCTATTAAATTTTCTGCATTAAATGTTCCACACATTCCTCTATTAAGTCATTCTGTATCATTGGTGCTTGTGCGGAAAAAGCAGTAATATTATTAGTGTTATTTTTGTGACTCTGCAAATGGGGATCCCTCTCTGCATAATATTTAGCAACTTTCTACAATTTTCTGTATTTGAAGAGCTTACTGACTCATCATGACCCTGAAATGCTAAAAACACATAGCGTCAAATAAAGATTTCATAAAATCTCTATTACTTTTTACTCTGGCATTGTGTTTTTCTACATTTGCTTGATATGTTTCGCTTACACAAAATTCTTTTCTTGTTTCTGACTTTCCAAACTCTTTTAGTGAAACTGAAGCACCAATATGTTCCTTTGTTTGTTGACATTTATGTAGAATATTTAAATCAGTTACACCTTCATTATTCCAAATGCTGTTTTTGGTTACAAAACAATAAACATGGCCAACAGCACAGTTTATTTAAATTACTACAACTACTTAAACTCAATATTTCCTTAGATACATAAAAATTAAGTTTTACTGTTTTATTGCCCATCTTATGGAACTGAATTAGATTGGGTGAAGATGTTGTAGGTCATCCTTTACAGATTAGTTCCTTTTTTCTTCACAGCTGAACAAACTGAAAGGTTTTTCCATTAGTTCTTTGATTATGTTCATTACATATTGATGTACTTGCATTACAAGCCATTTTTACCTCCCTGATTCAAATTAACTCTCTCACAAACCAGAAAACATTTTATGTAGGGTGCATGGTCACATCCTCTTTGCTAGCACATATGTATCTAGGTTCCCCACCTCTCTCTTCTCGCCTAGCCCACATAACCCATAGAGTAAATGCACAACCATGTGGAGTGTGTAAGACGAAGCAAGCTCATCCTCTCAATTACCAACCTGCTCAGAATAAACCCACTAACTTCCTTCCCTGAGTGTTTTTCAGTAACATTGTTTCATCTTTTACTTTGTAATTATGGCTATGAATACTAATTATCATTTATGCAGATAAATTATGAAGTAAAGTCAAGTATGTTTACATTTCTTATAATGTTTAAATCCAAGAATGGGGTCATCCATTTTCTCTGTTTCCATGGTGAACTGTATGGAGTTATCTGATAAGTTAAATAGTTTCAGTGCAACCATTGATTGTTTTTTCAATATTGTTGCAAATATATCATCCACATAGATGTACATGTCTTGAAAACTGATGATAAGGAGTTTCAAAGAAACTCATGAATAAATGTGCTAGAAGCAGGGAGAGAGGGTTTCCCATTGCTAAACCAAAAACTTGTTGGTAAAATTTTTGGTAAAACTGAAGAAATTTTGCTGTATGCAACTGTTAGTAAGTTTTAGTAAGTCTTCTGTTTCTTCTGTTTATAAATTTAAGGAAGCTAACTATTTCCTTAACAGTTATGTAACTTTTTTCTCTTCAGATGCTGGGGAATATGCCTTTGACATCAAATGAAGCCATTAAGTCTCCTGCTAAAATTATGATATTTTGAAGTTTTTCAACAAAACAAATTAAACCACTCATAAATTGTATCAATTTACACATATACTAATAACAAAAAAGTTAAATGACAAATTCAATTAATTTCAAAAATTTCAAAAATTCATTTGATTTTGTTGAAAAACTTCAAAATATCAGAAATGCAACAGGAGACTTAATGGTGTCCTTAAGCTTATTCTACAGCAACCCAATAGATAAACTTACAGAAATGTTAAGGAAATGGTTACCCTCTTTAAATTTACAAATGGAAGAAACAGAAGACTTACTAAAACTTATTAACATATGGATACAACAAAATTTCCTCAGTTTTTACCAAAAAGTTTCTGGTCTAGAATGGTAAACCCTCTTGTTCTTTCTAGAACATTTATTCATGGGTTCCTTTGAAATAGATATCAGCAAAGCCTTCCCATCAATTTATAAGATATAGTACATTTATGCAGATGATATAGTAGCAATAATACAGATAAAACAGTCAATAGATGCTCTGAAACTCCTCAGTTTATCAGATAACTCTATACAGTTCACCATGGGAGTGGAGGAGAATGGATGGCTTCCATTCCTGGATTTAAAATTTTTAAGAAATGTAGAGAGACTTAACTTTGGAATTTATATAAAAGAAACAAATGCAGGAAATTACTTTAAAAACAGTCATAACTCCATAGCTCACAAATATGCTGTGCTGAACGGCTTGGTATACTGAATAATTAAATTTCCATTCACAGAATCAGAGTACAACACAGATTATCAACAGATAATTAATGCAGCAATAGTCATTAATTTCAACATAGACACAATAATAAAAATTATCAATAAATTTAAAAGACAAAAATCTATAAGAGAGGTTTTCACTCTGGAGAAAAAAAAAATAGCTAATTCAAAAGTTTCACACATTAATCCAATTTACAAAAGCAAACTCAATAAGATATACAAACGACATGGCATAAAATTAGTCCCAAAGAGCAAATATAATATGAGAAATTTACTAGGTTCCACATTAAAAGACATCTTACCAACAGAATAGAAATCAGGAATTTACAAAATTGAACGTGCACAATGTAATCAAAACTACATAGGTAAAACAGAGAAAAATTTGGGAATTTAGAGAAAGCAATATTTTAGGAATATTCAATTTAATAAATAGATAAATCAGCATTGGGAGCACACTTTTGGACCCAAAATCACAAAATTACACCAGAAGCTAATCAGCTGAAAGAATTTCACAATCCAATAGAAATAGGTACTTTGGAATAACAATTTTATCATGAAAACAAAAGGCAGAATTAATTAATTTTGACATTCCACCCACAGTTGAACCTCAGCAAGTATCTATTTGAATCTCAGATGCCTCCAAGAAGCACCTTGGGATCCAGCTGCCACATCAAGTCATCAGTCTACAGCTGGTGATGGCAGCGATTATCCCTAAAAATGTCCTAATGTTGCATGTGAAAATGGAGCTAGTTTTAACATATTTAATAAATTCTAATAGAACATAGTAATATTTGAAGCCAGATCTACGTAAGAAGATTATTGTGGCGAAATAAATTTTCAGAATTTTAAAAAAATAGTTAGGTCAAATATTTTCCCTAATATATCGTATTAGAATGTATTAAATATGCTCACACTAACTGCGATGGTCAATAGCTGATGATGTGAGTAATTGCCCCGGAAACATGTCCTAATGTTGTATAAGTAAATTGTGAGCATATTTAACACATTTTAATAGAATATATTACCACTCCATTGTCTATAATTTCGAGATATGACACAAGTAACATAATTCTGAGGTTGGAGAGAAGGGATGTTGCATGAGAAAAAAATTCAGTACTATTTTAATAGAGGTATACAAAACTACAGAAAAAAACTTATACTGTGGACATTATGGCTCTCAAAAATGTCATACTGGCATATGTTTGCCCGAATAATTGCAATTTTAATGCAACTGAGCTAGTGTAGGTAAAAATTAAGAGTATTTTCAGAGATCACAACATTACAGGAGATATGACAGCTGCAAATTTGTGGAAACTCACCATAGAAGTATTGTCTTCTGTTATTGTCACAGATTGGGAAGAAGGTACATGAGCTGGAGAAGAACACTGGAAGCCTGGCACTGTAGTGGAAACTGCATTTGATGATATTATTATTAGCACTGCTAGAAATATGAGTAATGAAAGTGATTCATCTGAAGACTCAGAGCTCGAACACAGAACATAATGAATGGATGTAAAATATTAACGACAAGTCTGCATAGGTATATAGGTTATATTTTTCTTTTCTTTTTATTTATATTTCTTTTTCTTTTCTTTTCTTTATATGTTTAACCAATGTCAAGTGAGTTTGATCTACTATTTTTTCTATTTGCTTTATTCTCTTTGGATGGCAGTACTGCAGAAAGAAATGTGAAATTGGCATTCTTCTCTCTCATCCCCAAATTCATATAAAACCAATGCCCAAAATCTTGCACATATAGTCCTCTTGAATTCTTCCTGCTTAGTGTTACAATTCAATACTCGTAAGGGGGGCGCGGCTTCGGTCATTGCTCTACAGATGCTCCAGGTGCGGGCTCTGCGGACCCTGAGTACCCGTGGTACCTCTGACGTTACTAGAGGAAGCCGGGCCAGACTTGAGACGAGCCGCTCCCAAAAGGGAGTTGTCCGGATTGGGTTGGACTCGGCGTGGCAGTGGTTCCCGGAACTCACGGGTAATTGAGTACTCGCAAGAGCGGAGTGTCCCAGGGGAGTGCCCAAGGCATGTACCCTGGGGGCCGGTGCGCCGGAATCTCCATCTTTGTGAGGCGGTGGTGGCTTCCTTAATGCTGGGGTCACTCACCCCTATAAAGGAGTAGGTCTATGCTAGTACGACCTATCAGCCAGTGAAACTCTGGTAGCTGGGTGCGCTCGGCTTTAGAAGCTGCAGTTCACTCGATGCGCTTGGGTGACGTAATTGCCTGCAGCCGAATGGCGGGTCGGTTTAGGAAACAAGGTGCCGTCCTAATGCAAAAAACCACGGGTGGCACAGACCTCTGTGCTACACCCCTGGACCTAGAGCCTGATAGTACTCGCAACCACATGTTACAATTCAATAACATCTGTACTTTATCATAATAAAAATTAGTACAATATGTATTTTGATAATTATGTTACTGCATACAATAATGGGGAAATTTACCAGAGAGAAAAAGAGACAGCTACAGAGTGAGGAACTCCAGCATTTTAACTGTTAATGTACAGTGATGAGTGTAAAAATATTTGAACAAAGCTTTATCTTACATAATTTTTTTTCTTGCATGTTCTATGTTACCATATTCACATGATGATTTTTAAGATAGAATGAATGTTTTCTTCACTTTTTGCTACTAACTTTACTGCAGAAACAAATACAGACAAACATCCAATTAGCACTCACCACTCCAGAGTTGGCACACACATCAGACAGGCGTGCAGAATCTGCTTGTGCTGTTAAATCAGATGTTTCAGGATCATGTTGTGCAAGTCCATATAATGGCTGTGCTTCCCCACGAACATGTTGACGTTCACGTTCCAGGGCTGTAAGGTATCTAATATTATTAACCAAGCCATTTAGAATTCCAAGTTCAACCCCTACTGATCAATACCCACAAAACCAAGATGAATCCAAATCCATAGATCATCTCTAAATGCTTCAAGAAATTTGGTCGGTTGGTCGGTCGGTCGGTCGGTGTGTCGGTCGGATGGATGGATGGATGGATGGGGAGAAAATAACATCAAATGCTGCTGCTCAAAGTAATATTTCTGCATTACTATGATACAAAGATAAGAAAACCTTATGACAATTTTCTTCAAAAATACATTCCAGTAACCAAACTAAAATATTTACATCAAGTTTCAAGTCTTAATGCTTAATACTCTATTAAATACAAATGCAAGCACAGTCTACATCAATTTACAATTTGGGCAAAATTATTTCAGCTATTTCATGAAAATTTTAAACATAAATTAAACATTTCAAAAATTCTTGATTTCAGTGATTTTATCTGCTATATTGCTTATAATATTGGCAAAAATAAAATACCTTAAAACATAATTAAGATCATTGTGTAAGTGAGTCAAACTACACACTCTTATTGGCTCCATTTACTTGTTTAAATTTAGTACATGTTTCACGGCCTATTGTTCACATCATCAACTGTCGACTGCTGGATAATTCGTTATGCTTTCGGGATGTATACTGTGCTCTGGTGGAGAAGTGATGAACTTAAAGCTTATGTTTTCATCCCTGGAAGTGTCGAAGTTCATTAATCTGTCTCTATATTTATAAATTTAGATTTTCACCCATGTTGCTAACTCTGAAGGTCCTTGTGCTGATTTTAATAGTTTTACTTTATGTCATGGTTTTCTGTTCACAAATGAGGTGCTAATGCTGATTTCTTCATTTGTTTGCATTTTATGTTCCTGAAATGTTCTTTTAACTGTGTGCCTGTGTTTCTCTTTGTTTTTCCAATATAGCTTTTTTTGTATTCTGCACAATTTATTTGGTAAATACTTGTTTTTTTCTCTGGTGGAATACAGTCTTTAATTAGTTTTTTTATTTGGGGATTTTCACAGTGAAATACAGTATAATATGACAAATTATTATTACAAAATCACTCAAATTTCACTAATTTTGTTCCACTTACTTGGACATGTTTCAAGGCATTTGCCTCCATCTTCAGCCTGGTCCCACTGGCTGCTTCCCAGTGTGGTATTAAGATGTCACTCTGTGACTTTAATGAACTTATTGATGAGGTAACTGTTGTTTGGGAGATCAAAGTTAACCAAAATTCTTTGTTTTTGTTTATAAATATATTTTCCCATACTGTTAATTCTATGGGTTTTTGAAGAGCTTCTAGTAGTTTTGGTTCCTTTTGGAATTTTTTTTGTGCCAAAAATGGTCTGCCACTGCTGATTTTTCTGTGTGTTTTATTTTACATTTCTCATGTTTTCCTTAAAACTATATTTCTCTACTCTTCCTTCCTCTCACATACTTCTAAACTCAGATGGTCCATCCTCTCCAGCTGATAGAGCTACTTTCTGTTCGACCTCTGGACTTCCTGTCAGTGTTGTTTCCGGCCCCATGGCTATTGATGCATCCTACTGATTCATTTCCTTTTGATGCAGTCTAATGTCACTTATATCACTTTCCTGTACAGCCACCATCTGCTCATAAATCCACAAATGTAGATTGCGAATGAAAGCCTGTTCCTCTCTGATCTTGCTATTTTCATTTGTTGAATTAATTTCTTCTTAAGAGCTCGTTGTTCCACCTATAAATCCTGTTGATAAAAATATCAGTTCCTCTTAGTTGCTTGGCTTTCCTTAGGACTTCATACACGAACTGCACAAATGTAAATCTCATAACTATAATTCTTTTTCCTCTTGATCTTCCAACTCTGTAAGCATCACCAATCTTCCATCCCTGTAACACAATCCCTAATCTTTCTTCCCAAATCTCTCTAACTTCTTGTATTGGCCACACTCCACTCCTTTCCTTAACTTTGCAATAACTGAATTAAACCTTCAATATCTCTCTTCCACACCCTCTACTCTTCTTCTGATATTCTGCACTTCTGTTCTTATGTCTTGCACTTCATGTCTTATATGATCCTTAATTTCCATTACTTCTTTTTCTACTCAATTCAGTTTGTTTTCTAATCTTTCATCCATATCCTTTACTCTAGATAAAATCTCTTCCATGATACCTTGATTCCCATTACTCACTCCCATTGTTACTTAATCCATTTTTCCTTTAACTCAAGGAGCTTCATGCACAACCCTCTCTAACACTGCTGTTTTAGCACCTTCTTGCACAATACCTACACAGAGAATAATAAAATTTTTATCTATGAGACTGTGAACACTGCATAATACTGATGCATTTTCATTGAATATGGTGAGCAATTGGATGATGTAGAGCTGTGTCACGAGTTTTTTAACATGACAGCACAACATGTCTTACACCAACTGAATCCATGGGACTGATTGAAAATTTCTTTGATAACTGGATAATATCCAAGAGCTCCAGATTTTACACAGTTTTTCCTATTTGATTACTTGATACACAGAGCATATGCCACATGCTCTGGCCTTGAACAGTATGGAGTATAACATTACACACAAGATCTAGGGTATAATAAAGAATCCTTCAACAAGCAGGCAGGAATATGGAACAATGTGTTCAGTTGTGCCTACAGGAAGAGGGAGAGCAGTTTCAACATTTACTATAGATGTTGATCAACAGTAAATCTTTCAGAGATACTACTCTACATTTGATGTGCAGAAATTTGTTTTAGCATTATTCTTGTTCAAATATAGACAAAAAAAATGAGTGAATTTATATGAATCACCCTGTATATTTCTTCAGTTCCTTTCATTTATCACAGAAGTTCAATATCCTACTTTTATAGCAATAGCAAATTAGTAAATAAAATTTTTTAGCATTCCCAACTATTACCTGCTCTCTCAGCAAGATAACTGCGAATATCAGGGCAACCTCTTCGCCTTGGTCCCACTGCTGATCTCCTTCCCACTCCTAAATCTAGTTCTGGTATACACTGAGTCACATCCAAATTCTGAAATTAATTTATACATTTCATTAAAAATGTGCAGTAGCAAAAGATAAATAAAATGTGGAGATTGAAAATGAACTGCATAAATGAAAAGAAGATGGTTACTGCAATGGCATTATTGTCTGCCTCTTCATGAGACCAAGAGACTGAAAAACCCATACAATATAGCCCCTTAAGAGGCTTTAAAATATTTTTATTCAGCACTTCAGTTAACCCAATTTTATCATTTAATACTTATATTCACTCTCATTGCAACACTGGTTATCAGAGTAAATAGATGAAGTGTTTAATGAGTAAGTAATTCTAATATAAATAACTTTTTCAACTTTGCTTGTACCCCTCCAGACATAAATTATTTTGAATACAGTATTTGTAATATAACAAATTATTTATGAGGAATTCACTCAAATTTCACTAATTTTGTTCCACTTATTTGGACATGTTTCCAAGGCTGTTACCTTCATCATCAACTATGCTGATGATTAAGGCATCAGCCTTTGAAACATATCCAAGTAAGTGGAACAAAATTAGTGAAACTTAAGTGATTTCCTCATAATTATATTACACTATATTTCACTGTGAAAATTCCTACTATTTAAATCTATAGTATTTATATTTTGTTAACAGATTTGGATAACAATGGCATAACAATGATGTTAATGAGATGGGTTTTTAAATCATGGCATGATTGTTCTTCAAATTGAATAGGATTTATCTCTGGGCTAAATATATTGATAGGGTTATCCAGGACGATGTGCAGCAGAGATGCAAATACTGTGAACCATTCTGTTACAATCTGCTATGTTATTTTTGTTATGTTTGTTTTATAAAATAGGAGGGACATAAGTGTGCTGAAATTAACACTCAAAGCAGTAGGTAATCATGTGAAAAAGGAACTTGACCTCTCCAAACAATTTTTAATGCTGTTTAATTTTATTATCTTTTATTGTTTTTAGTAGGTAGATATTCTTTAATGGATTTTTATTATTATCAAATGGGTGTTTGATTTTTTTCTTCATATTCCTTTATTGCATATAAGTTTTCATGAAATAATGAAAAGTCTTTTATGTACATTAATGTGAAGTTATATAACCAGTTACCAAACATTTAAAAAATATAATTTTCTAACCTAATTTTAAAATGAAATAATTAAATTTATACTTAATTAATTTTATTGAATTGAAGAATACTCTATTTTACTGAGAAATTTTTAAACCAATAACATATGCATGGAAAATATGCTCATCTATTATATGAGTACTTATGTATTTTTTTTTTTTTTTTTTTTTTTGTTTTTCCTGTTTCATATTTCACAAAAGCTTCAAAATACTTGCAATATGGGAGGAAATTGCATAGATGCTGCTGTATAAAAATAATATTAAAAAGCTAATAGCAAAATGGAAATAGATTGCTCTCAAATTTGAACAATTGTTCACTCAACAACTGAAAAACAATATATGGGAGAAACATGCCTTGTATAAATAGGTCCCAACTAAATAGAGAGGATTCTATGATTTCTTCTATTTCTATATTTTGGTGATAACTAGAGAAAAGGGAAGAGGGGCAGTGGAAAATGAATGAGAAAATTAAGGGAGCAGTAGCAGCTAAAGGTAGTAAATATATATGGGCAGTAATAAAGGGGATACAGACAAAGAAATGGATGGAAATAAAATAAAGCCCATGTATGGACTAATTACTTTAGAAATTAGATAGGAGCTAGGAGTGTAGGGAATTATTATTTAGAACAGAGTTGTGCTGTAAATAGAATAGAATATCTGGATAAAGATTTTAATATGAAAGAGGTAGGAGACCAGATTAAAACACTGAGAAGGAATATGGCTCCAGGAGTGGATGGAATTCCAGGAGAGTACTGGAAAGTATTTACAGAAATAGAAGGAGGTATTAAGATTGTTAATGGAGATACTAAATAGAACAAAGGAGATGAAGGTAACCTGAAAGCTGGAAAGTTAGTATGATCGTACCCTTGTATAAATTAAAAGGTGATATTAATAAGCCAAACAATTATAGAGGAATTAGCTTGTTATATATTGCATTGGGGAAAATATATACTGGTATATTGGCAAAAAGACTGCATGAATGGGCAAAGAAGGATGGTATACTCACAGGGTTTCAGACAGGTTTTAGAAAAGGAAGGAGAACACTAGATAATATAATGATAATCTGTACTATCATGGATAAATATATGAGAAATAAAAAGGGAAGAGTATACATTTTCTTTGCAGATTTTAAGAAAGCATTTGATACAATAAATAGGGTTGCTTTGGTTTATAGGTAAAGAAAAAAAGGAACCAGTAATGAATTCTTGCTGGGATTACAAAGATTATACGAGGGTCGTTCCAAAACTAATGTCTATTTTTTTGTGTTGACTTTGGATGTCCGAGCCAGATGTTGTTAGTGTAGTGCTAAAGGTTGAGCCTTCCTCTTTCATTTTCAGGTGATTCCGTTGTTCTGTGGTAGTTGGCGCCAGAAGAGGAGAGTTCCAAAATGGAGTCTGATATGGGCGCGCATAAAACAGAGATGTATAATTGAATTCCCCACTGCTGAAGAAATTGCGCTGATTGAAATCCATCGACACTTGCTAAAGGTACAGCTGACATTCAGGTTTGCACACAATTCTTTGGTTGTTATCTGCCAATCAGCACGGATGAGTTGATCAAGACGCTCTTCATCATGAGGGGTGACAGCTGTGCAGGGTCGACTGGGTCATGGCTCGTCATGCATACCCTTTTCACCACCATTAAAATGCCATACCCATTGACTCACATTGCTCACATCTGTGTATCATCTCTATACACCTTTAGCAAGCGTAGATTGATTTCAATCAGCACAATTTCTTCAGCAATGAGGAATTCAATCACACATCTCTATTTTATACGTGCGTCATATCAGACTCCATTTTAGAACACTACTGTGCTGGCACCAACTACCGCAGAACAATGGAACCGCCTGGAAATGAAAGAGGAAGGTTCAAGCATGAGCACTACACCAACGACATCTGGCTCGGACATTCAAAGTCAACACAAAAAAATAGGAGGCATTAGTTTCAGAACAACCCTCATATGATGGAATTAGGTTTTGTGTTAGGTGTGAAAGAAACAGGATACGACCCAAAAAATTTGATTGAGGAAAGGGTGCAAATTAAGCCCAATACTTTTCAATTTATTAATAGATGATATTATTGAAAGGATCAGAAGCAGAAATAGACATTGTCTGATAGTTGGAAATAGCAAAGTACCAGGATTGCTTTTTACGGATGATCTTATATTAGGAGAAATAGTGGTGATAGGATTACAGGAGGCTATTGATGAGATTAGTAGGTAATGCGTAGAATTGAGGAAAAATGAGAAATGGTATATGCAGAGTGAAACAGTAGAAGTAGTGAAGGAGTTCGATTACTTGGGAGTTAGATTTGCAAGTAATCAAAGATGGGAGGCATAGGTAAAATGTGCACAAGTTAAAGGCAAACAGGTGATGAGAGCTGTCTGAATAAGTTTATATAGGATTCCAACATTACCTGTGAAATGGTTGGAGAGAGTAGATGAGGCAGTGGTAGAGGCAAGGATGTTGTATGCAGTCTAGGTTTGGGGAGTTGAAGACAGATGGAGGTAGGTGAATGTGGTAAACAGAATGTTTTGAGGGAAGTGTTGGGATTATCCAAGTGTTCTCCGAGGGGGGATTAGGAAGGATGGGGAGGAAAGGATTGATTATAGAGAGAGTAATGAAGTATGATATTATATCCTCAAATTAGACAGCTCAATATATTAAAGGAATGTTTGAAATATCAAAAAGAGGTTTTGGGAATGAAGAGCTGGTATGGGGAGATGGGGAAAGTACTAGAAGAAATAGGTTTGGGGAATATATGGAGGTGAAAGTAATGTTAATGGATTTTGGAAGATAGTGAGACAGAGGATAGAAGATATTGAAAAGCAAGAGGTTTGGGCTAGTTTGGATGATAAAAGTTCCTTGGTCATATATAAAATAATTTAACAGAAGTGGGGACGAGAGAAATATATTGAAATTTGTGATCAAAGGTAGGATAGGTTGGACATGGATGTCCACAGGAGTAATATAGAGAAGATGATAATGATAAATGTAGTATGTGTGGGGGAGAAGTCAGTGTGCCCCATTATTTATTGGAATGTGAGAAAGTCAAATGGTGGTGGGAAAAAGTTTGGGACAATAAACTGTATTTTGGAGGATACTGCTAGGATCTAGAGTAAAAAGAGTAGGTTAATAATGTATGTAAAGATATATTTGTTATTGTAAATTGAGGGTATACTGTTGTAACACTTATAAAGTTATTTGTGGAATAAATTCATTCAATTCAATATTCTGGTGATAAAGTTAAGGCAATTTACATAGCTCTTTAATGACTATTTACATGTAAACCATTCTTTTGAAAAACCATTATACTTTGCAACTCAAGTTCTGCATTTCAGGTGCATTTCAACAACTATCAGATTAACAGTATTCAAACTCAAGAGTGCATGCCATCTTGAAAGCTACATCTGTTACACTATTGTAGATATCTGTCCATTATAAAATTCCAGGAATGTTAAGTAAACCTTCTGGTCAACAAAGGTACCCAGGTTCAACAGGAGTTCTCAAGACAATGACCTTCCACTCTTCAAAATTGCTGACAAAATGGTTTTAACTCAAGTGTCAAAACCAAGGACCAAAGAGTCATTAACTCCTTTGTCAATTAACTCAACATTAGCCAACAATATCATATGCCAATGAAGAAAAATTGCTATGGAAAATGAAATTTACTCAGAAAGTTGGACACAGACAAAAAGAACTTACATATAACCAATATTAAATATAGGCATTTGTTAAACTCCTGCCTAATGTTACTGGAGTCAATGATGAGTGCATTGTCAGCAAGAACCAACTAGATATTAAGTTCTAACAGTGAAATCTTATTTAAGAGTGTTTTTTGCTCTGACCTCCTTTTTAAAATAATATCCAGCAACACAAAACATCTAGAGAAGAAACAACATTCCTTTAGAAAATATGATTGTGGGCATTCTCAATCATCAGTAACTCACACATCAGATGGAGTGAAAAAGAAATCAGGGAAAAGAAGTTAGAAGGTATGAGATTTAAAAATGATGGATGAATATGAAATTAAAAATATTCCATATTTTATCATCATTCTAATAATCACATTATGTAATTTGTGTTAACTTTACTTTTTCCTCTTCTGAGCATGTGAATTTTCTTTTTTCTATGGTTCCATCCGCTCTCCTGAATAATACGTGTGGTGTTCTGGTTTTGTTGTCAGAAGATATGTACTACAAGTGCACAAAAATAACAGCTGATGGCTTCTATTCCATGTTTTTAATTAAACGCATTCTTTGAACTTTCAATAGTTTAAAAATAAAATTATGTGTAGAAAGCATATATTGCACAAGTGTTTGTATGCTAGTTTTGAAATAACTTTCAAACTTCCAAATTTAATTGCAGTAAATATTAAGTATATGTGTTTGTAAGCTAGTTTTGAAACTTTGAAACTTCCAAATTTAATTGCAGCAAATATGTATTTTTATCAAAGGGAACATATCAAATGAAGAAATGTTTTAAAAATGCATACCAATAAAAAGGAATTTCCATTTTTTTCTGCATAAAGCAAATTTTGGGAAAAATGGTTATCTTTAGTCTTTCTTTGAAAATTAATATATTTAAACTTTTTAATGAATTTTCTTACATTGGCTTTGCCTTATGATCAATATCTAACTAAGGGGTTCTCCTCTTTTGATTGAGATACAATATTATTGATTCTATTTCTCAATATTTTATATTTTGCAGAAGACTGCTTCAGAAATGTTTATTATTGGGAAAAGGCGTTTCACAGCCTGTTTAACAGGAATTTTAAAAGTTACCTCCCACAACAATATAAAAAACTCAATAATGCAATTAATTACATTAATCTTGCTTAGCAATACTGAGGGTGCCCAAAAAATGTATACACGCTTTCACAGTAGATATCTATTTAATATATTTCAAAGTTGCACCAAAAAACAACAGTAATGTGTAGTGTGATGTTCTGTAAACAGATGTTATTATCTTATGCTAGCATTGCTACAACAAAATGGAGCCAAGATTATCATTTGAAAAGCTGTAAGCAATTTTGAAGTGGCATTGGAAACTGATAATGTTGTTGAAGTTCAAAGGCAATGGAGACATGTTTACAGAACAAAACCTATCAATTGCATGCACTCAAGAAAAATGTGAGACTCATGGTACAGTATACCATTGAAAGCCAGCTACACTGGCAGCACTTTGGGAAGAAATTGAAATGGCATGTGCTGCAATCGCTGAGGACACTTTTGCAAGCATTGTTCAATCAATAATTCAAAGTACTCAGAAACGTATCGCCAATGCTGGGCATTTTGAGCAATTGTTGTAACTGTCTAAGATGATTAGCATTCATCATTTTCTGTTTGTGTAAATTCAGTTTTGTTATGTTAACACAGTTTTTTCTTTGCTTGAAGTGTGTATACATTTTTTGGCACCCTCTGTATATATCTCTTTTTCAAAACTATGTTGAATACTTTTGAAATGTAACACAAATATTTTCTTTCCAATAATATTATTCAGGTTATTATGATTATGTTTTTTTAATAATATTAATTTTTTCAATATTAATTCAATATGGAATCTAACACAAAGTAACACATATTAATAATTTCTTCTGAGTGGAACTATTAGAACACTCTTTATGGCTTCACTTATTGTAGATTTACTCAGGACATGCTTCATAGACACCCTTGTTCACATCCTCAGCTGTTAAATGACTGAATCTACAAAACTATTGGAATACTCTTTATGGATTCACTTAATGTAGACTTACATTACAAAAGACAATTTGTAATCTATAAATTTGTTAATAAGATCCATTGAGTTATTCGAACCTAAACTGTCAAACTTTGGAAAAGTGTTAAATTTTGAGGACAACCAGTTTGCTAAGAGATCACACAGAGTGTTGATGTTATTAATAATAGATCTCATGCTTTTCCCAGGTTAAAGAATTTTTGGTAAGCAGAAAATCCTGGCTAAAAATGGATTTTTGATTTTGTAATGATTGGGTTTTGAGAATAAGGTGTTGCTTTTTAGGATTTCTTCTATTGATTTTTTGCATTTATTTAAGGGTCTGTTTTTACTTCAATGAATTCATCACTGTTTAATAGTTCTTGCTTTCTTAGCCTGTAATCCTTTTTGTCTAAAATCACAATTTAGTTTCTTTTATCAGCCTTGATATAAACCACATCTTTTTTGTTAAGAAATCTAATACATCTTGGGTGAAAACTAGGACTTTGATTTCTTTTTTTCAATTTCTTATATCATCGTCGTCAATAACATCAACATTCAAGATGCACTAAAATTATTAAATATACAGGAACTCACAACTTAATTTACTATAGAAATTGAAACCAATAACATATTACCATCCCTGGATTTGAAGATAATAAAATGTAAGAACAAATTAGAATTTGGGATTTACAGAAAGAATACACACACTGGCAATTAAATTAAAGCCCATGGTTTTAACCCAAGACATCATAAAGAAGCAGCTTTCAACAGCATGGTATACAGATTAATTAAAGCACCACTTAATAAAGAAGAGTACAAAAAAGAATACTTGCATATAATACAAATAGCCATTTTCAATGGGTTCAAAAAACAGTGATTGATTAAAAGATTCCTAAAACAAAAGGAAATTAAGCACAGTGACTGCCTTGCCAAAAGAAAAAATTTACAAAAAATTCACTTACTACCCACAAGCCAATAGTAACTTTAAAAAAATTTTCAAACAGTACAACATTACGTTAGCATCTCAGAATATGTTGGCAAATTATTGATATTAAATAAAGCAGATTTCAAACCCAAAGAAGAAAAATCAGATATATACCAACCAGATCAATTGTAAAGACTGTAAAAAAATATACTTAGGCAAGAGACCAAGAGAAATTAGGCATCCGATCAAAGGAACATTGGAGAACTATCCGTTACAAATAGATAAAAAAATCAGCTGTAGCAGCACATGAAATGAAAATCATGAAATAGAAAAAGGTATCTCTTTATTAAAAGTTGTTTAACATCCCAAGGAACTTGACATATGAAACAATATTTTCATAAAGAAATATGAACATAAACTCATGGATTTCGACATTCTGAAAGCAGACAATATTTTGTACAAGTTCATCAACAGACCAACAGATTCACCACAATCGCCTACCTTTTCAAACCTAATATGGTCCACCAGGGACCAGTTGTTTAACAGTTGACAATGTGAACAATGGTCTCAAGAAACATGCCCTGAATTTTTTAATTTTGAGAGCAAAACATTAAGAGTGTTTCATCATTGTATTAATATTTTAAATGTTTTTAACTCAGATTGCTTCTTGTTCATTGGAAGTGAAGCCACAGAAATGTTTTTAGCATTTTAAAATATTTTGTCTACTGGAGATCTTATATTCATTTTCACTGTGTTGATTCCTAAATATATTAAAAAAAAAACACACAATATAGTTTACTTCTCAGTCAAAATTTCCGGTTTCAGGTCTCATTACAAAAATGTGCAAAGCAGTAACTAACTGCCTACATCTTTCTGTCTGATATTCACAATCCATTGATATAAATACATAATACTTGGCACCAAAGACTTATGCCATTGCCACTACATTTTCATCCTTACTAAACCTACATTCTGCATATTTTTTCGACTATACTGGGCTTTGATCCATATACACTGAATATATAAAAGTTAAGCCATGTATGAAATGTTCTTTAAAGAAGAGAATGTTTTATTTTGCGCTTTAATTGGTTTACAATTTTCAAAAGAGCCCCCCTAGGTTCTTATTATGTTAATGGTGTAGTTTTATTGCAATAATTCTATGCTAATCTTATTTGTTTTTTCTTACAGAAAATGTAATTAAAGTATCCCTTGTATTGCTGAGCAACCACTATGCCACTGCACCACCACCACCATTATTACTCATATCAATACCACCCTATTGTGAAAAACTGCATGATGCGAATTTGGTCATTAAAATTAATTGCTAAACTGTATATTTACGTTATTATAATTAAATTGTTTCAGAATTTTGCTTTTACTAATATTCCTTCTTTGTAACATGTGCAATTTAACATGCTTCATGAACAACTCAATCATTTTACTGGTCATTTTAAAATTATACTCTTTCAACTATATGTCTAATTATAAAAATAAAGAGTCGGTAATAGGTGATACTATACTTAACTAACTGATTAATTTATCAAAACATGTTTCAAGAGAATTTGCTCTCATCTTCAGCTGGGAACTGCTCTTGAAACATGTTCTGATAAATTAATCAATTAGTGAAGTATATTGTCACCTAATATCAACTTCTTTATGTGTACAATCAATCAACTTCACTGTTTCTAACTTCTATTAAGTTCACAATCACATGTCCAATGTTTTAAGTCAACATAACCAACATTCACATGCATATTTTGCCTACCCATTATGGCTGCTTCATGCAGCATTGATATGTGTATCTTACACTGAATAATGCTGATACAGAAGCATGCACCTGAGCTCTGTTTTGCATTTCAGCTTGAGCAAGCCGTTCTACCTCTTCTTCATGATGCTGAAGCACCTCAGGATCTATGCAAGGATGTTCAATCATCCACGTTGCTAGCTGATTGATTGTATGTGCTGACATATCTCCTGTGCTGCCTGCAAAATGACCAGTTACAAAAGTTATGATACAAGTATGATCCTTCAAACCAGCATCTATATTCTGTATACTTTTTTTTCTGAAAGAATATTAATCATTAATCATCATACCAATTTGGAAAGAAAATAATCTTTAATTAGGCTATTCTTGGTTCTTATTACTAGCTAATAAGTCAAAAGCCCAATAGCAAATTTCTTAATAGGGATACATTGCCTGGGTGACATTTCCTTTTTTTCCAAATAACACTGAATGGATCTCAGTCTAATTTACATGAAAAATAATACATTCATCACTTTTTTTCACATTCTAAAGGTTTTGCAGCTTTCAGTCTGATATTTCAAAAGTTTTTAAAAGTTTATAAAATTACTGGGTGAGCAGATTATGAGTTTCCCATTTTTATGCTGTTCAATCAGTCCAACTGCAATGTTGGCCAAGGCTATGGCTGGAAATTGTGATCTACATGAAGTCTGTAGGTAAATGATTGTTGAAACCACACATATATATATTAGTATGCTAAGAAGGTATGGCTAATAATACACCTAGGAATTCTATTCCACAACTATTTATGATTCTCATGTGCATACAGAATTTCTCATGTTGTCAAAAAAGTTTCTTCATGATTGAGTTTCAAATTGTGTTATGATTCATAAATTAGTTAACAAATGTTCCAGATTAGAAGCAAAGACAACAATAAAAGATAAAATGTATAGGGCAAATCTATACATGTTAGAGGAGAAGACAAGAATCCATCATGAAATAAATTCCATTTTCTTAAGGGAATCAAGAAGAGTAAAGGATAATTTAATTAGCTCATGGCAGAAGTGTTTGGAAAATGGAGGAAAGCAGTTCCAGCATCTCCTTGGGTGACATAGATGAGTACATTAAGTGATTCTATTTTTTAACATTATTAGTACCACCATGGGTGGCTGAGGTTGTTAAGGTGTGGACTCGTGAGTGGGAGATCTGGGGCTTGATTTCTGCCAGGATCGTCTTTCCTGACTGAGGTTTTTTCCAGGTTTTCCTCACTCGTCATAAATGGCAAATGCCGGGGAGGTACCCTAAACTTAGGCCTGGAACCTTTCCTTCCTTTAACACCATTATATACATATATAGATATAGGTATTAAATTCATAAAAAGCACTTAGAATGCAATATAAGGAGTTCACATTAAAAGTCCACACTAAAAACTGTGATAAAACTAAACACTAAAGTCACGATATTTCCAGTATTGGCTCTTGAACATGTGCTGAGAGTAAAATGACTGAGTGGGCGGTATCTCTCTTAGTGAGGCATAAGAGTTAGGACATGGCAGCATAGCTGAGCAAGGTAGTTTGGCGAACCTGACAGTATTACAAAGAAATATTGAGGCCTGGTGGAGTACGGGCCTTATGCAAAACTATAGCTGACATCTCCAGGTCTCTAAGTGCTTTTTAGAAGTTTTTATTATTCTGTGAACAGTATTTATATGAAAGAAAGAAAGAAAGAAAGAAGAAAGAAAGAAAGAAAGAAAGAAAGAAAGAAAGAAAGAAAGAAAGAAAGAAAGAAAGAAAGAAAGAAAATTCCAATTTATCATTTCATCTCATGTATCATCAGTGTGGACACTGCCTGTGGTGCCTCAGTAGCAAAAACAGGTGTTAAAACACTATTCATAACAAAAAAAAAAGTACCTCTAGTATTGAAGTTATAGATTGGTAAAGCACAAACTCATGTTGCCATAAGGCTGTGAGTACAGACTGCATGGCCCATTCAGTCCTGCCATCACACATGGTAGATTCATAATCTGCACAATACTGTGCAGATGGGAGACCCTGTGGGAGATGGGTTAATCCTGCAATTTACTTACTTTGCCCTTTTATTTAGCAATGTGTTACAGATTATTTTTTTGTTAGTGTTTTAATTATTTATTTTTTTTGGCTTATCCTTCAGAGAGAGAGAGAGAACAAGTGAGCTACATTTGTTACTGCTCAGCAAAAATGTTAATGTTTGATTGCACTGTAAATAATTTATCATTCTGACCTTTTGGAAAGGAAAGTTTTTTAATACTGTAACTAAAAATGCACTAAAATACTCTTGAAGAGAGACTAAACATTGCTGCATTACAAAGAACTGCATTTGTCTTCAATATTATGTAGCATAAAAAAGCTATCACATAATAAAAATCTTGAGCAACACGATTCTGAAAATATAAGAGCACTACAATATTATTATTTATATGAAATATGATTCTTGTATATAAAGCCATGAGGACTAGCAGAAATGTCCCATTTTTAGGAAATCCAGGTTGCTCTTGGGACCTTTACAACTAATACCATTCACCAGACTTGCCCTCCAATGGATACTCATTAAAGGATTTAAAGAGTACTAATTTCAATTATGAGGCTTCTGATAAAACCCATATTATTATTTTTCGTATTAGTCTCTGTGTAGAATCTGTCCCGCCTTTCCTATCATTTTTTCAAGGTGGGCTACTTTGTGGTTATGCCTGTAATTGTATGTTCACAATGAAAGTAAACAGGACATCACTCGTGAGCGGACACTTTTTAAACTGTAATCAAACATACAAATTAATACCTCCATAATGGAAGGACCACCTCCTTGGTCTAGTACATAGTGTTGTTGACTGCTGCCCAGGAGGCATGGGTTCAATTCCCGGTACCTGCTTAAGGGTTTTTTTAAGTTGGGGAGTTAAGGAACAGAGTCCACCCAGCTTCATGAGCATAAATGGGAATCTGCCTGATCGAGAAGTGGCATCCATTGATCTCGCAAATTACGATATGGTGATTGGTGGGGATGTGGTGTGCTGACCATGTGCAATACTGCCCTCTACCAATGATGTCGTGTGATGGTTGCAGATGCAGTGGCAGGTCAAAGGCCCTCCTAGGGCTGTAGTGCACCATAGAAGAAGAATAAAAAAGTGAAAACCTGTCTTTCTACATCACTAGCATCATTGAAACACAATGAATAAGTCTTAAACATTTCCATCAGTGCAGTCAGGTGACACCAAGTTAACAGGAGAGGAGAGAAGAAAAGAGTTTGGTATCATTTGCTCATTTGCAAAAGTAATTACAAAAGTCTGTCGCACAGGAGCTGCATAACCTAAGCAAATTATTCAGTTGGTTGAATTTGTGAAGACTGTTACAGAGCACTAGAGTAGAATAGAGAAGTAAAAAACAAGTAATGCTAACTGAAGATATTCATTTGTATTTAATAAAAAACATAACTTTCAAGCTTAAAAGTACATGCTTTTCCCATATCGTTATTATTTTATTAATGTGCTATATTGTTAGCTTAATGCTTCCAATTGCACTTAGCTGAATAACAACCAAAATTGAATGTGATTAAAATTTAAGCTACATAGTAATAGTTAATTTTAGGTACATAATTGCTTGTTTTTCTGTTCCCTCTCCTGCATTTATTGCACACTTTATACTATCAAGGTTGAAAGAGTACAGATACTATTGCTTAAGTATGTACATCGCCTTCCCTGGAATTCTGCTTTTTCCGCTGCCATTCAGTACTGAAGCTGCAGGACAGCTGTTGTTTGTAAGGGTAAGTCCGATTATTCATCCATGTGCATGCAAAGACTATTTTCCCCCATATTCTTTCATATGATACCCAGTATATTGCTTGGCATGAATATTAATGCTATCAATAACAATCACCCTGTATGCCACATCTCCCCTTGGGCCACCTTAATCAATGTTCTTGATAATTAAAAAATTTGGTTTTCAGATATACCCTCACTCCTAATAGCCTGATTTTCTTGATTTTCAAACACAATTTTTTTTATTTTATTTACCAGATATAAATTGAGTTTCGTTGGGAAAAAACAAATATATATTTTTAAAATTTTGGGTTTCAAGTAAACCTACCCCTCATGACAATCTGATTTTGCTGATTTTCAGAAAATATTTTTCTTATTTTATTTCAATGATACATGCCAAGTTTCATACAGAAAAAACAAAAATTGCGGCTGCTAGAGCGATTTTTAAATTTTTTCTTTAGGTTAACCCCCATCTCCATTGGTCCAATTTTGCTGATTAGTGAAATTGATGAATTTTTTGTCAATTGATTATTATATGTCAAGATTTGTTGAGAAAAACAACAATTGCGGCCACTAGAGTGTTGACAAACACACAAATGTATATATGGGGTGCACATTTCCAAAACCTGCAACATCTATTTTTTATGAAAATTGAGTTTTCGTCATACTCATATAGTTAACATTATTTAGCCTCTTTTTAGGCCTGAAAACCATCCCAAAAACTGTTTTATCTTTTTGTAATTGCAATGCAAATATTGCTAACTTTACTAAAACCTGCCTTGTCCTAATGCACTATTTCCTGTCAAGTGACACGGCTAGCACTCATGTCAAAGATACTGCATAAGAGAAATGCTAACAGGATTCTTGGGATTTACAACATTGTTTACAGTGTATTATTTGAAACTATTGCCAATGCTGTTTACCACAACTGATGCCATTTCTCTACAAACACACATTCTTTAGGAAGGAAGTAACAACAGCTTGTTTTGATATTCAGCAAGGATGGCACAATAATTGGATAGGACAAAGCAATGAACAATGAAAATATAAGGCAAATGAATTCTAAACATGGAAGGAAGAATACAAAGGCTCCTTCTAGATGATGAAAAATGTAGCAAAAGAAAAATTTTACTTAACCTCCCACTGGATGCATTCTTTCCTTAAATTGGTGCAATACTTTACACTGGTTGCCTTATTGTTAATTATTCATTATAGCTTTAGGCTGTTTCAAAACAGTTACCAAAGATGCCCAACTGCAAACATGCCAAATCTGTCCGTACTAAAATCAAAATGCAAGATGTGAGGTGGTTTCATCATGCTTTTTATGAGTTCCTGTAACAAAATGCAACAACACAAATTTATTCTAAGGTACAGAACAAAAGAGAGGGGGGAGTGCTATAAAGCCAAACAGTTCCAGAAAAAGTTTATGTGTCAAGCACTTGATCTGAATTAAGGGAATCAAGGGAAATTCAGTGGTGAAAATATGTCCACTTTCTTATCAACACTGGGAATAGGTAAGGATAGACTGAAAAAAGTGTATAAGAAACATTTCACACAGGTCTGTCATCAAAGAAATAGAAGTGATACAAGATCATCGTATCTAGAAAAGCAAAGAGGTGTGAAAGCCTTCATTCGAAAACTTAAACCTGTTGCCTTTCACTTCTGCAGACATAAATCCACCAGGTTGTACTTACCAACAGAACTAAATATTTGCAAATTATGGAAAATCTATAACTCAGAATTTTTCAACAAAATGAAAGTGAGGCTATTTCAGGGCAATTTTTGGGACAAATTATAATAAGATTCCAAATACCAAGTATGCTCTGTATGTGAATTTCACCTCCTGTAGATGAAGTCAATCCATGATATCACCAAAAGATAAAATTCTATGTGCATAAGCTCAAAGCTGCTGCTTTTAAAGCCATGACACAGAATGAAGAGCTAATAGCAGTCAAATTTTCATTACAACTTCACAATTTGCAAGGGTGGATATAAATTTCCATTGGGGTGCAATGAAATAGTTTCTGCAATAAATTATCACCTATATGATGCAAACTTATTGGACGCTACACAGTTCAGCTTTATGCAGATGGACATCCTAGCCAAAATATGAATTCTGTTATGGTAGGCATGCTCTGTTATTGGTTGCATTTTCAATCTCCCAGTGCACCTTAGGTTTCTAGTTGTTGGTCACTCACATCTGCCTCCAAATTGTGAATTTGAAAGAATGGAGAAGAAAGTGCAGATAAGAAATGTCATAGTAAATCCTGAAGAATATGTTGAGATTTTTGAGGAAGAAGGCCCTGTATTGAAGTTGGGCACTGATGTCCCTTTCAAAAGCTGGAAAGAAAAGTTTGTCTAAAGTGATTAACCCTCCCGTGGATGGCACTTCTGACTTGTCCAATATAAGAACATTTTTTTCAAGAAAGGCAAACCAACAGTTTTGATCACAGGTGAACCTAATTATTGACGTGCTGTTGCAGCTTTCCATTCCCTATTGAAGAAAAATCAAAAAATTTGGAATGTTACCCTCAATGTTCTACTGACAAATATGCTTCTTGAACTGGAAAAGTTCTCTTAAAACACTTCAGTCAAGAATGGCAGAACAAAGACGACCTCGACTTTTATTCCAAGTTTATGAACAAGAGACAGAGTAAATGAAGGGCCAGGGTAAAAAGACAATGGTATGGAAAACATTATTGAAGAAGACAGTGATGTCAAAGTATGAAGGAATTGTGAGTTGGACCATGATAAACATTTTACTTAAAATTGATATACCCTTTACACTTTTATATTTAAATAAAAATGTATTTTTTGGTTTCTTTTTCCATACATGTTACGTTTTGACATAATTGTATTCTCTAATACATGCAAGTTAATTAATGCATAAAATAATTGTAATTTTCTCATAAGCACAAGGAACTACGACTTATAGCTGTTTCAGCTTTCTCACAACTTTGAATAAAGTTAGAGACCAATGATATATTTTTCACTTCTTCTTTCTCTATTCCTTAAGCCCTTAGGTGTCGCGTTGATTTATTTTACTTGTGTTTCCAAAATCCACTTTTATCCATGATGACAGTTCCAGAATCCTCCTTATTCAATGTGGAACTCCAAAACACACCTTATCCATCTTTAAATTCAAAATATACTTTTTATATGTAATAACTGTACTATTTCCTTTAGCTATCTGAATAAATATAAGAAGTTAATTATAATGATAATCAATAACTATGTTAATCACATCAGAAACAAGCAGGAATCATTTATTTCTTCTCATGAAAAATTTACTATGATGAATGTATATATTTCATTTTTTCATTTCTGGTGCCTAAAAAGTAGGATTAATTAAGATTGAAGAAATATTACAAAAATATTTTCTTGGGTTCAACTGCAATACCTACATTTCTTCGGAATTTGCTAAATTACCATTTTAAGTAGATGATCATTTAGCGTCATTGATTAGTATTTGATGTGATTGCACTATGACAGTAAAAAATGGACTGAACCACTCCATAAAACAATGATCATTTAGTGTAAAGAGTTGATTGTAGAATGGCCTGAACACAATATCCATAGACATCATATGTCACTGATGTGAAGTTGCACCAGACATTTTCTAAATTATTATGTTCAAGTGCGAATAGGAAAATGTACTCATATCATTCTCTTCCATTCACTCACAGTGAGTGAGGCAGAGTCATCATCAAGTCTGATAATTTTGATGCTGTCTGCAGCACAGTCCACAGCTATCAAAGAAGATCAGATATATCGCAATCAGAATATAAGCCATCACCAAGAAACAACCACAATTGTCAGAAATTATTTCTGATAAGGATAAATGGAAAGTTCTTCTTTTTGCATGAAAAAAAGATGGCGGCCAGAAAACTATTTCAACTATTCAAAGAAAGTATTCCTATGCCTGTTCATGATGAGAGATTTACAGATGGCATGAAGAGCTGGAAAAAAAGAGGCAATCTTGAAGATAATTTCAGATGGTATTGCCAATTATGTTTGATAACTATAATTAGAATATCTATAACTATAATTAGAAGGCCAACCAATTAATGAAATAGAATTGCACATATGGGAACATGAGCATGCTATCAGCTTGTAATAACTGATTTTGAAGCTTCACATTCAACCAGTGCTTCAACGCTAACCGCCAAAATGGCATGTTGTTTTCAGTTATGATTAAAGTATTTTCAATTATGAAATAATATGTCCTTATTAATTAGCAACAATCAGAAGTGGAGAAGTAGTTAAAAGAGTTCAATCAATGCACACCATGGCTTATATTTATACATTCATGCCAATAATTTTAATGGCTGGATTTGTACACAAGAAAACTCTTCCTAATGTGCATGGAATATCATGTACATTTGGTTCCAATGTGAAGTGAACAACATTACAACAACCAAATTTTAATATCAGTACCTAAAAAGTGGCAAAATGGGGAAAAAAAAAATTATTGTGTTGTCTTCACTAAACAACATTATCAAAAGTGTTAATTGAAGAACAAGAATCACTAATATTATTTGATTCTTGGGGTTCATTTCTTGACCTTAAATCACTACAAGATGAATTGTCTAAAAACATACCTTTCAAGTAGTTTTGAATAGCAAGATTTTTCACAGTGAAATATAATAAATTATAACACTTTATTTATAAGGAAATCATTCAAATTTCACTAATTTTGTTCCACTTACTTGGACATGTTTCCAAAGCTGATGCCTTCATCATCAGCATAGTTCCACTGTCAGTTTCCCAGGATGATATTAAGATGTTGCTCTATGAACCTCATCACTAAGTTCGTAAAATCCACACTATGAATTCTTACTCGATGAAGCTGCTGGTTTTATTTTTGAGTACTTCTTTGGAAATTGAACGTAATGAAGCCTACCACATTCACCATAGGAGAAACCCATTTACCTTCATGGTACTCCTGGGGGACAACTATATAGGCCTTTTAGAAGTTTACAACAGTCACCTACATTTTTGATAGCCTTTTATGGAGTTTTAGTCTTCCACGGAGGATAAATTTTTATTTGCACTGATGACTCAAAGGATAATACAGGAATATTTAGTGCATGACCGTAGTTTTACTTACGGTTTTGGTGTTGCTACTTGCATTTTTGCTGCTGGGCTTTAAGCAATATATAGAGCTTTTTATATATTAAAACTCTTCTACTGACTTGGAAGCTGGGTGACTGCATGATATTTTCTGACTTACTCATAGTGCTGCAGAGCCTTTATGCTCTGTACAGCTATTATCCCATTCAAATAACATGTCATTTGTTTCCATTTTGTTATTTAATTGCCGTTTCTGGCACCAGTATAAAGTTCAGGGTTCTGGAGCTGTGAATAAGCAGATGATGCTACAGCCAAAACTTCTATAATTCTATCAAAGCTCATGATCATTTTATCCTAGCTATTGCCCCAAATGATTTAGCCATGTATTATACAGACTCATTCTTTTATTGTACTGAAGAGTGGTCTGCTCTTCAAGGGACCAACTTTGGGAGCTCGAACTTCTCCCTTTTAAGTAGTTTATAAACCTATCTGGGGAAGTCATAGATCAATATCTGAAAAATCTACCTGGAGAAGTCAGAATTTGCATAAATCAAACCTACTTCACTTTCAGAGGCAATAGTTATACACAAAAGGGTCTAGCAATGGGAAACCCATTTTCGCCATTCTTGGCGGATATGTACATGAGTTTTTTGGAAATAAAATTAGTTCAGGCTTTTCCACATATATATAAATATTGGTGCCATTATGTGGATGATGTCTTTGCTATTGTAAATGAAAAATGGAAAGAGGATGCAATAAAACTATTCAATCTACAGGACAGCACTGTTAAATTTACTATGGAATTAGAAAACAACAAAGTTCTTCCTTCTTGGATATAAAAATTATAAAAAATGACAATAAAGTGGAATTTGGCATATACAGAAAAGATACCCACACAGATAATTATATAAAAAATAACAGCCACAATCCAAAACAACATGAACTAGCCATAATCAACAGCCTCACATTCAGATTAACAAACTTGCCAATAACCAAGAATACAAATTGGAGTACCAAAAATCATAGATATAGCACAGAAAAATGGCTACACAATAGATCTTGTCAACAAGAAAATAGAGAAATTCAGAAAGAAAAAACAAATAAAGGACATCAACACTAAAAGGCTACAAAGGAGATCATATATATACAAAATTTGCATTCCACCCATGGTTACACCAAAAATTCCTAAAGATTTTTAGAGGCAAACATCATTTTGGCCCCAGTAAATAAATTCAGTTTAAAAAAAAAACACTTAAATACCAACACAAAAGACAAAATTCTACCAGGAAAGCAATCAGGCATTTATGAAATCGGATGCAAAGACTGTGACATGAAATACATAGGCAAAACAAAATATTTTAAGGAACACATGAGAAATGTCAAATACAAATACACAGAAAAATCAGCAGTGGCAGACCATTTTTGGCGTGCGCGCACGCACGCACGCACGCACACACACACACAAAAAGCAAATTCCAAAACAAACCAAAACTATTAAAAGCTCTTCAAAAACCCATAGAATTAACAGTATGGGAAAATATATTTATAAACAAAAACAAAGAATTTTTGGTTAACTTTGATCTCCCAAACAACAGCTACCTCATCAATAAGTTCGTTAAAGTCACAGAGCGACATCTTAATACCACACTGGGAGGCGGCCAATGGGATCAAGCTGAAGATGGAGCAATCACCTTTGAAACATGTCCAAGTAAGTGGAACAAAATTAGTGAAATTTGAGTGATTTCATAACAATAATTTGTCATATTCTCCCTTTTATTTGGAATTCTCGCAGAAATCATTGGAAGTAAGTAATTTTAGCCTGTTTCTGTATAGGCCTTGTTCTTCTTGCAAGTCACCTGTTTAAGAGTGACTCCTCTTCAATTTGTTTGCAATATATTGCTCTCCTCAATGTTCAAAGTGTTTTAATAGACTGCCCCTTTTTGGCACCTTTTCATATATTGTTTTTGTTTGCCAAAATATTTTAAATAAGTTTTAGGAGATGACTCAGCAGTCACAGAACATATATTTACACAAAACGCAATATATTTCTCTCCTCAATGTTCAAAGTGTTCTAACAGACTGCCCCTTTTTGGCACCATTTCATATATTGCTTTGTTTGCCAAAATATTTTAAGTAAGATTTACCAGATGACACAGCAGTCATAGAACATATATTTACACGAAACACTTTAGTTTATCCATAAATAAACATGTCTCTGATGGTGGATCTATTCACTCACCTGTTGCATTTATGGCTTTTTGCACATGTTTCAAAGAGAAGCCCATTTCCATTAATGGTGCCGCAATAGGTGGTGGAGGAGGAGATGGTGTACGCAGACGATGCACTCTCATTAGAGGGGCTGACTGTGGAGTTGGTTTATTAGACAGTGATGATGGTGATGTAAGCTGAGGGGATGAGAATTCCGAAAAGCTACAAAGAGCAGCTGCTAGGTTTAATGAAGAAGGTGGTACTAGAGGAGATAGTCGTCTCACAATGCGAGATAAGGATGATGGTGATGGTGTAGCCTGTGCAGCAGGGGTGCTAGTTGCATTGTGTGGTGCTCTTGGAACTCCTGAAGTGTAATCCTGCAAGAAATAAGTATTTAGATTAATAACTATGTTTATTATATGCTTTTTTAAGTTTTAAATTTAAAATAACTTTTGTGTCTGAACTAATACAGCGAAGCAATTAATTTATTCTTAATTAGATGGCCAGTTGATTTAATACTCTTATGCTTCACTAACCATTGAATTATACATAATTAAAATTATGTACATTTTTGGAGAGATAAACATGATATAGAAATGGAAGTCAAATTATGGAAATTCTAGATAGACCCTTGGAGCTGGAAAAATGGGAAAAAATTTTTATAAAAAAAATGTGAAGATAAGGGTATAAACTTACAGATCCCAACAGAAGATAAAATAATCCAAAAGTTCATAAAATGTCTATGAGAGCTACACCAAGTCAATTCAATCAACAATGAATCCGGCAGTCGACACAGCTGATGATGCAAGTGAAGGCCTGTGAAACATGTTCTGTATAATTCAATGGTAAGTGGAGCATAAGAGTATTAAATCAACTTACTGTCTAATTAAGAATAAATTTATATGTTCTGTTACCGACTGATTCCAGAGACACAATACATATGCTTATGCCTGTGCAAATGCACTGCATGCTTGACATCAGCTGTAATTACTAACATCCAAAGTATTGGCTGAAAGACTTACATAATTGGTATTGTTTTTAAATCTTTTTTATTTACTGCATGCTCCATTACTATAATAATTAGTAATACTATATGCATTGCTATCATTTCATTGTTACATGTTATCCTTAATACTATTTTTGAACACTGTTTCATTCTTATTCGAACCTAATCATATTTTGAAGATTGCCTAAATTGGTTATATATGAATGCTTTTACATTATCATTTTCAGTCACCACATTTCCTATCCTATTAGTCAATTTGTGTTAATTAGAAAAATGCCAAAATTTATACTGTTTACAAAAGTTTTAAACTGTTTATTATATTTTAAAACAAGTTTACTATTGTCTATTGGCCATCATCTAGTTACTTTTGTTACATCTTTCTGGAATATTTCTCGCTCTTTCTTCAAGATTTTGCAGTCCCACAAGATGTGTTCCACCGTTTGTATATCCTTCTGACATATACACGATGGGTTCTCTGCTATTTTGAAGCGATGAAAGTAGGCCCCAAATTTCCCGTGTCCTGAGAGGATCGCTGTAATATTGGGGCTTAGAAGGATGTTGGTTTTTAGCCTTTTAGCTACAGTTGGAAAATATGATTTTGTAATCGCTCAGTTCGTTATCATTTGCCACTCTGTTTCCCATAGTTGCTGACTTTCTTCTCTTAATTCATTTCTCACTTCACATTTTGGGATGAGTTGATAATCCACTGGCAGGTCCTTTCTTTTTGCTGCTTCTTTAGTGAGTCGGTCTGCTATTTCATTTCCTTCATTGCCGATGTGTGCTTTAACCCAAATAAAATGTATTTCCCAGTGTTCTTGTTGGAGTGATTTTAACTTCTTCCTTATTCTTTCACAGAGGTTACTATGTTTTGATGGTTGATAATTAAATCTAATGTAATTCGACTATCTGTGTGGATTGCTACTGTTCGTTTGTTGAAGTTGCTTTATCTATATTTTCCAACTGTTCCAGGGCTCTGAAAATGGCGAACCACTCAGCTTGATTATTTGAGCATTTTTGGTGTAGCTTATACCATAGTTGATGAACTGGCATATTATTAATATTCATATACATTATTCCTGCCCCCACACCTGCTTCGCTTTTGCTGCCATCAGTATGTATCTTCAGTGTATGCTCTTTGTCATTTTGTTTCTCCACTATTTTAGGTATATTAGCAGGGTGAGGCCATTCCCTGTACAGTGTTTCACTGTCTACCGCTTGTCCTCCATTTATGATTGAACTTCTCTCGATTCCTCTTGTGAAGCTGTGTAATTTGGCGATTTCTTTCTTTAAGTGCTATCGTTACTGGAATTATACCTGTAATAATACAGAGAGTTTCGTTTAATGACGTCCTAAACGCCTTGGCAATTTTAATGTTTGTAATTTTTTGTACTCTTCTCAGTTTCCTTGCATTGTAAGTTCGCTGTATAGCGTCTATCCAGACAGGTGCTCCGTAAGAAAGAAGAGGCAGAATGGCTCCATTGTATATTATTCTCAGCACATCAGATCATAGCACCCCTTTTATTTTGGCAGTTCTGGATAGAGAGTGTATATGTTTGGTATATTTCTCGGTTACATAGTCTATGTGCTGATTAAATTTCAGTCTATTGTCAAAGATCACTCCAAGGTATATTTTATAGTATTAACTTGTACTACTTTGCTGTTATTTAAGTAAATGTTTAACTGTTGGCTTGTGCTGGATTTCCTCCTTGATATGTATATAACCTGCGATTTTTGTTCACTGAATATTATTTTGTTGTTTGTAGCCCATTTTGAGATCTTTAAAATTTCTATATTGGCATAGTTTTCAATTTCTAGTTTATTTCCTCCCCTAATAAAACAACATCATCTGCAAAAGAAACCACCTTTGTGCATTGTTCGTAGCAGAGATTTAATAATGAATCATACTGGATATTCCACAACCCAGGTCCACAACAAGATCCTTGCGGGCATCCTTTGCTCACTGCTCACGATTCTTTCTATTCCTATACTGCCTGGTGATAACATGCTTCTTCTCCCACTAAAATAACTCTTTGTTAACATGTAAAGGTTCTTGGGACATAGAAAATCCTTCAGTAACTTAAGAATATTGGGCCACCAAGCCACATCAAAAGCACCTTGAACATCCAAGTAGCTACATGTTGCTTATTTCTCAAAGGTTCTTCCATAAAGTGTTTCACTGTCATTATTGGGTCAGATGTTCCGGTTTGCAGAGTGAACCCATATTGGTTCTTATTTAGCAGGTCATTAGTGTTCAAATAATACATTATTCTGTTTATGAGGAATTTTTCAAGCACTTTCCTGGCAACGTTTAAAAGGCTGATGGGTCTAAATTTGGTGACGTCTGCTTTATTTTCCTGTCCTAGTTTCACAATTGGTATGATCTGTACTCTTTTCCATAACTTGGGGAAGCTTCCAGTCTTTAAGCAGTGATTGTATAATGCTGTCATGAATTTTGGTGTTTGTTTGAATGCTTGTAATAGTATATTACCTGTAATTCAGTCTTCTCCTGGAGTTTTTTTGTAATTAATGCCTTCCAGGATATTTCGTCTTTCGTGAATGGTTTGTCATTAGTTGTTTTAGGTGGTTCCTTTATTTCCACTCTGACTTGTTTGTGGTACTCATTATCTTCCTCCTCATCATCTTCTGGTATGAAGGTATTTAGCATATAATTGATTGTTTTGGTTATGTCCTTTGTATGTGTGCCATCATTTTATCTGAGCGTTGTCAGTATTGTATTGTTTTAAGCTTCCCTGATGCCTAGCTTGTATGCCGCGGTCCAAGGATTAATTGTTATGATTACTTCTGCCCCATTTTCCATGTTAATATCATCTGGTACATTGTAGATAATTAAGTTTGGATTCCTCAGTTTCAGAATTTTTACCTCCAGCATATCCACACAAATGCTATTTATAGTCATTCCTAGTATTTCCGTTTCTTCTTTACTTCCAGTTTCAATAAGGATTTTCCCATCCCTGAGGTATTTGAAAGCTTTAATTCCCACTTTTATTGCTGTTGGATTCACTTTAGCCTTAGTAAGGCTTCTGGCACTGTTTAGTGAACAATTTTGCTTCATCCTTATCAGTAGGTTGCACCATTTCTCAAAGTTGCCGTTATCTGTTGAGCTAACGACGCTGGCATAAGTTTTCTGACTGTATCCCTTAGATGTTGTAGCTAGGCCTCCATGAGCACCCTGTAACGTTTTTCTTTGAACCAATAGATGGCACCACTTGTCCTGCAATGTTTGCTAGGTTCAGTTCCGTTATTTCCCTCTCTTTTAACCTGTTTCTTAGAACATTGTTTTCAGTTTGCTTATCTTCTAGAATCTTCCGAAGTTCTGCAAAAGCATTCCTTGAAGTTACTCACCGAAGACAACACAAGCTCCTTTCATAAATTATCAGAATTTTCAGCAGATTTCAGGATGAATAAGAGAGGAGTTGATAATATTTTTGTAATAACCACATTAATGAATGAGCATTTAAGTTCAAAAACAGGGAGTTTATGCCTCTTTTTTTTGTGGGCTTTAAAAAGTTTTTGTTATAGTTAATAGTGATGTACTATGGTTTAAACTGAGTAGAAAGGGTGTAAGCAATGGGTTTATAAGAGCAATAAAAAGAATATACTAAGGTAATGCATTTTGTATAAAGATTTCAAATAAAAGGGTTGCAAAAACTATTTCAAATACAAAGCTAGGAAAGTATTTAGAAAAGGTAAGAGAGAAATAATTGTGAATGGGAGTAGAAGAGGAACAGAATTGGAGTTAATTAATTAAAACAAATTGGATTGCTATACACAAATAACCAGGATGTGATGTATATAATATTCAGAGAAATGAGCAACTCAAAGATAGAACACTAAGACTGTTAAAATTCAATTTGGTAATTTGGATTTTGTAGGTGGAGCAATAAATACTTTGATTATTATGCCTTTGGTTGGATCCGAGGAGTCTGGTTCCCTGGATATTCCAGTAAGCAGCTGCTGATGAACCATGGACTAGGGTCTGAGGTAATAAAATTGGAAAATTATGCATTTCATTATTTAGAATTAAAAAATTAATAATGGTGTTTCGTGACTTACTAATGAAGAGTAAATTTAATTGTAACGTATTTGTTGAAATAAAATTAATTCATTCACTCTAGAAGATTAAGATAAATATATAAGTTAAGTTCTGTACTACTCAATTGGTCTCTTGATGGTATTTTATTTATCCTCAATAATAATGTTATATTATACTGTATTTTACTGTGAAATTCCTGCTATTTAAAACTACTTATAAAGCATCTATTTATTTGGGAAAATCAAAGATTCCTAACAAGAAATTCTTTTAATTAAGGTCATTTTATGATTAGCTTCACTGTACAAGCTCCAATTAACATTTCTAATTAGGGAAAACTTTATTTGAAAGCTATAAACATATATAAATAAAATATCAGGAATGCAAATAAATTAATTAAGGAGATTGTATGATTCAATTGAGCTACACACTCTTAAAGTTTCACATACTTTTCATAAATGTTCTCGAAACCGGTTCCATACATTTATGAAAAGTAAGTGAAGCTTTAAGAGTGTGTAGTTCAACTGAATCATACAATGATATCAATTAATATGATTAGCTTCACTGTGCAAGTTCCAATTTACATTTTAATTTTTTAATTAATTAAGGAGAGTTTATATGTCTATGGTAGAGGTTAAAATGTATATTACAAAAAGATATGGAGTTTTTTTCAAAGGTAATCACTGATGATGAAACTTAGCTACATCATTTTGATCCTGAGAGCTAACAGCAAAGCTTCAGCACCAACACCAAAACCAAATAAACAAAAGTGGTTGCTTCTGCTGGATAAGTTATGTTCATCTCATTTTCCGATATTCAAGGAATGATTTGCCAGCTTATCTTTACTTGCACTGGGCAATACTATAAAGATGTCATGAAAATTGTGCAAGGTATATCATATGCAAAAGGCCACATTTCTGTGTAACAAGCTGGATGCTGCACCACAATAGTGTATGGCCACACATCAAAAATGTTGTTGATGAATATCTTAATAAAATCAGTATGAAGTGTATTTCTCACCCTCTCTATAGTCCAGATTTAGTCCATGTGACTTTTTCCTTTTTCCTAAATTGAAGAAACATTTCGTATGAGGCATTTTCCTTCATCAGAAGCAGTGGTGAAGGCTGTGAAGGGATTCTGAAGGACTGCCAAAAATGTCTTTGAAGATTGGCACAAATATTGGGATAGGTGCATTGCATCCAAAGAGGACTACTTTGAGAAAAATCATCAAAATTATAGGTATTATCAAAGGTATAGTGTGTTATCAAAAACCATTATGATCATTTTTATTAAACAGCCTTCATAAATTTGAAACTGAAATAAATGAATTAGTTATTAATTCATTCATACTAAGAATCAAAGCTAATAAATTAGTTCAACTACGAATCAAAGCTAGTAAATTAGTTCAAAATTCAAAAATATAAAATAAATATAACATTTAAAAAAACTCTTTTACCTGAGCTGTGTCTTGTAAATGATTAACGTCACGTACACTAGTGAGACTTCTTATTTTAGTTTCTGTTTCCTGAATATGAAACCCCTCTTCTGCTTTAGCTCGTACATACATGGAATGAAGTACTGTCTCTACTCGTTCCAATTCACCAGCACTTACAAGTGAGCGCAACTTGCACTGCTGAACACTCTTGCTCACCATAAATCTGATAAAAGAAAAAAAAAAAAAAAAAACGAGACATACAAATGCAAATAGTCAAACGGTTTGCTAGTGGCCATTGGGGATGCTGATATTTATAATTTTCTCTCTAGCATCTAAATAAAGAGCTTCCAAACTATTTTTCATTTGCCAGTGGATTGATAATGCTAGGATTATTTCCATAGGTGAGCAGCAGGCCATTGTGCAAACTTATTTAGCAGATAAATGAGCGGAATATGGCATTTAAACATTTTACTGAGAGAGTCAACAGCAGTGAATGAGTTACTAGTCCTGTTATATAGGTAATTTACAATATTTTTATGTATCAGCATTACTAGGTGTTTCTTCATTTTTATGCACCATCCTCAATAGCCTCCAGATTTGTCCTCTGGCCTCAGCTCCTTACAGTACTGTAATTTCTATATTTTGATCCACTACCCTTAATCAATGCTACTCTAAGGTAACTAGAAGATTTTGAAAGACTGTTTGAAAAAGTATCTAAAGAATTTCCAGTCATGCATCCAAAACAGATCTAGCTATAAATAAGGAATAAGTATTTCTACAGCATCCCTGAAAATGGACATGCATCCACAATCTCAGTTTGACAATGTAGTAGTTGCAAACCAGTTAACATTCAAAGCAAAATCTACAATATCCCAAAATGCTACTCTAGCCCAAAAGTTCTGATCTACTTTTCACAAACTTATCAAAACTTCAGTAACTTATCAACTGGATTCATTCCTGCTCAGGCCAAGCGTCTGGATAAGGTTTTTATGAGAGATTTTCTGTACTCTGAGAAGGTATGCCAGTTAGTTTTAAGGCATTAAGGACTCTCAGCTCATTCGTATTGTCATTAATTTAATTCATTTCATTTCATTCATAACTACAGAATTCACATCCAATCTACCAGTGATGTAAAAAAACCAATTCAGTCAAAGCAACAATAAATAACACATTAATTAAAAAAAGAATTATATCTAGAAAGGTTTCTATATTGCAACTTGACTACCAGCTTGAAACACTAAATTTTCCTCTGTAAATTTTTCAGTTCAATTGTGCCTTTAGAAGTTTTAGTAAAATATTACATTATGTACACTAATTGCTCTTTTTGGCACATTTGGGAGATGTTATCAAAAAGATAACAAAAGCTAAACTATGGAAAAGAATAAGGAAAATAATAGCTCAAGTTACTATCTACACATGTAACAAAAGAATATTTGAAGATTTTAACATTAGTGTATTTTATTTATATTCCAGAAGTGCTTTGCTTCATTCATTAAAAGAGAGAAAAAAATAAATAAAATAAAATAGTAAATTATAAACAAATTCACATTTCTCTATTAAGTTTTCTTATAGAGGCTAATTATGATCTTCAATAACTTTTCACACAAAGGTATCACATGTATAATTTGTGTAATAAATTTTTCAATGATTAAAATTTTGAAAAATAAATTTAAAAAAGAGCCAACAAATTTTGGTATTTAAGACAAAATTAAACAAAAAATAAAGCATGTATATATTATTTTATATACATAGAATTAAGTATAATCTCATAGAAATTAATATGATTTACATATTTGTGAGCTAAATCTATATTATAATTAAAATTATATAATAATACTGCATATGCACTAAGAGATTAAGGCAGTTTACACCAATCTTTCAGGAATCTTTTAAATAAGTTCATTAAAGAAAACATTAGTTTCAGGTGAAATTTAGCTTTAATCCTGGAATTGGATATGGGGATGGTGGTTGTAGTATCCAATGCTCAACTTATTGGAGTTCTGTGATTCACATTAGATGACAGTAGCATAGTCCATTTGAATATGGCACAGAGAAATCAATGGAATACATCATACTAAATAAGGGTTAAGATGAAGTTGGAACAATGGCGAAATGAGAGGCAGCGAAGTCTCAGAGAAACCTGCCCCCCAGATGCTGCTTGTCTGCCACAAATCCCACTTACAGCTGCTGGGATGAGTGCAGTTTGTTTTGTTTTACCACTCAGCCCTGGCAGTGCCCTAATTCCTGGAATTAATTTATGTAATTTCAACTGGTTAAGTTTAATGGTGACAACCTCCATTCTGTACCAGTGAAATTGATCTCATACTAGCAACTTAAATTTAATTACATCATAAAATTACCTATCACATATTTACTACACACATTTTTACTCTTTTTATTATTTTTTTTCTCCACAATAAGAATGAAAGAGAATGCCACAAAGAACTATGGGAAGCTCTGGGTGTGCATACCCTATCGAACAGTGGCGAGGTGGACAGAGGCCTTCAAATGGCAGAATGTCGACAGTCGATCTGTCCCACAGTGGGCAACCTTTGTCCTTTCATGTACAGAACTATTTTTTGAAATTTATTTGCTCTGAACATTTGATTTTTCATTGTATACTCTTTAACTTCTATTTTAGCATCAAAATTGGTACAAATATTTGTCAACTGGTAGATAATGGGAAAAATGTTTATAGTTTATTCTGGCTCCTACTTTGTGATTGGTTCATTTTATAGCCATTAGTAAAAATATGTATCTGGATGATTCTGGAAATTGTACATGTATTATCTCTATCTTAATATTTAAAATATTTCTGGAGAAGTGTCTTGCTTCTAGACTTTTTCTAGAATATAAAGGTATAAATTATATTCTAAAAATTGAAGTAGATTTGTTTGTTTAACTGCAGTTTCTTCTATTAATGTGAAACATATTTCTTTTAAATGTTGTTCAATATTCTGCATTGAAGGTGTTGTGTTTTCATTTAATTTGTATTGTTTTTTGCATATTTTATAATTTATTGTGTTTAGTTTTAGGAGTGTTTTTGATGCATTATATATGAGAGTTACTAGATTTAAAGTTATCAAAAATTTTAGAGGCATAAGTTCTTAGGCTAAAATTTAACTTTATAATATTTTTAGCTTAATGCACATTGTAGACATGGTGCAAGCTTCACTATTGTCACTTCCAATTCCCAATTATGAGAGGTGTCAAACTGAGACATGTTCAGTTACATCTACAGCAAAAAGAATTAGCAATATGCTGCTCTGAAATTCTTCTTTTGACTTAACAAATTTTCAGCTCAGGTCTATGCTATTTTATAGGAAACATATGGAGAGTTTGTTATTCCCTATATCACTATTCAATGATGGTTTATTGCTTAAAGAGGGGAAGAAATTAATTTCAAACAATGATGGACCCATCACTCCAGTTTGTGCTCTAATGGAAGAAAACATTACATTGCTGTTTGTCATTGTGAGTGAGGATCGTTAAATAAAATTAAGAACATTTCAAAAACTGAAAATTTCAATGGTTGCCACTCACACTACAAATTGGTAACTGAAAAGTTTTAAATGAGACATGTTTGTGCACAGCAGGTTACAAGATTGCTGATTCTTGAACAAAAGGACATTTGTATATAGGTTTGCATACAGATGAAGATAATGTTACAGAAAGAAAATCCAAAACTATATGTGGAAATCTCCATCAATGTATGCACACCCACACACACACCAAAATAAAGTTGGTGCTTTACTGGGAAAGTTGTGGTGTCCTCAATTTTCCATATTCAAGGAATGGTTTATCAGCATGTCATACCTCCACACATAACTGTAGCTGGTCACTATTACAGGATGCCTTTAAAAATCTGCAACATCACATCACATGCAAAAAGGCTGCATTTCGGTGTAACAAGTTAGAAGTTGCACCATGATAATGCATGTCTGCACATCATAAATGCTGTTAATGAATACAGCCAAAATAGACAATGGATACACCAAAAAGCAGTACAAAAATGGTTACTGAAATAGAAAAAGGTTTACAATTTAGAAAACTAAGTGAAATGGATTTAGGAATTTATGGTTTACATCATTTTCAAAAGAATTAGATTTCCATATTTGAAAAATTTCCAACACCATTTAAAACAAAATTTAAAACATCAAATGAAAAACAAGAATCAGAAACTCAAAAAGAAGTTTTGCAAATTAGTACACATAAGAACAAAACTGTATCAGCTCCACCAGCATAAACAATGGATAACATAATTAATCTCACTAATATCACCTTTTCCAATGAAGAAATTAATCTCCTAAACAAAGTCCCATGACTTGTATGCACTTTTTGGAAAATGTAGAAGAAAATAAGGTGGACATTTGCACATCCACCCACCACCTAAGCGCAGGAGAAAAAAACATTAGCAAAAATGAAATATAGTAACATTTTAGATAATCTAAAACCTAAACAAACATAACAAACACAAAAGTATAGTAAAACAGTTACAAGATAAACCAGTAATTCATACAAAGGAAGATAGAGGAAATAAAATGGTCATTTTAGACAAAAATGATTATATAAACAGAGTAGAAAACATGTTAAAAGGGGAAGACTACAAACTAATTGAAGCAATCCTCTCAATAGCTGCATTAAAAACTTAACCAAAACATTGAAGGAAGTTAAAATTTATCTATTGCTGAAAAACAGAGAACCACACAGAGCAATCCAGTACTACCTAGACTTTATGCACTTCCAAAAATCATAAAAAGGATAACAGCATGATACCAATAATTAACAATATTAATTCACTCACATACCAAGTAGCAAAAAAATTAATCAACATTTACAACTCTTTTAAAAGATTTCAAAGCTTGAGTATCAAAAATTCATTTGATTTAGTTGGAAAACTTCAAGATAGCAGAATTGCAACAGCAGATGTAATAGTCTCATTTGATGTAAAAGCCTTATTCCAGAGCATACAAAGAGAGAAACTTCCACAAATGTTAAAGAAATGGTTAATCTCCTTAAATTTGCAAACAGAAGAAATAGAAAACTTACTAAAACTTACTAACAATTCAATAAAATTTCTTCAGTTTTAACCAAAAATATTACCAAGTTTTGGGCCTAGTTATGGGAAACCCCTTGTCTAGCAGATTTATTCATGAGCTCCTTTGAAATACATATCACAAAAGCCTTCCCTTTTATCTTCAAGACTTGGTATAGGTATGTGAATGACATTTTTGCATTCATTCTGAAAAAAACATTCTATGATTCTCTGAAACTTTTTAATTTACAACACAAATCTATTCAGATTACCATAGAAGAGGAAAAAAATGGGTAGCTTCCATCCTAGATTTAAATATTTTAAGAAATGGAGATAGACTGATCTTTGAAATCCATAGAAAAGAGATGCACTTGGAAAATTATTTGAAAAAAAAATTATAGCTCCACGCCACATAAATATGCAGTGTTTTATAGCTTGGCACACAGAATAATTAATATCCCACTCACAGAAACCAAGTACAAAATGGAATACCAGCAGATAATTAATATAGCAATAACCAATGATTTCAACAAAGGCACAGGAATAGAAATTATTAATAAATTTAAAAGACAAAAATCGATAAGAGAGTTTCCACACTGAAGAACACCAAGGAAAGATACAAATTCAAAAGTTTCACATACCATCCAACTTACCATAACAAATTTAAGAAGATTTTCAAAGAACATGTTAGCCCCAAAGAACAAATATAATATTAAGAATTTATTAGGTTCCACAGTAAAAGACACCATACCAACAGAACAGAAATCAGGAATTTATGAAATCAAATGTGCAGATTGTGATCAGAGACACATTAGAAAAATGAAGAGAAATTTGGAGAAAAGAACACTTTAGGAATATTCAGTTTAAGCAGGTTGATAAATCAGCAGTAGCAGCTCACTTTTGGATAAAAAATCATGAAATTAAACCACAGATTAACCTGCTGAAACAGTTCCACAACCCAATGGAACTATCCACTTATGATTTTCATCATAAAAATAAAGAAAACTTAATGAATTTTTATGTTCCTCTCACTGATGAAATCAATAAGTTCCTACTAGAACCAGCAGAAACTGCCACAAAACACCTTGGGATCCAGCCACCAATTCGAGCAACAGCAGTCAGACAACAGCTGATGATGGGAGTGAGTGTTTTCGATTCATTTTCTAGTATTTATAAGTAAATGGAGTTATATTGTGAACAAGTTGATTACAACAGTGTAAGATACAATAACCTTCATTACAAAAAATATCAAAATTACTAACTTCAGTTTAAATTAATTACATATGACAATCAAATTTTTTTTCTTTTCTATTATTTATAATATATATATATATATATATATATAACTCATTATGATAAGTTTTAAAATAATCCTTTAAGCTCTGCTGAATTGCCAAATATCTCTTAAGTGTATATAATCCACTGATTTATCTGTTAAATACATTTCTTTGTAATCTTTTCTTTTTTCCTTGTGTAATCATCATAAACTTTCACGTCACAAAGGGACACTGATATTAAGTTTCACTTTATGACATTTAATAGTGAAACTGGAATAAATATTTACTCAGCATTAAAATGACTATCACAAGATGATAATCACAAAACAAATCATGCTGATGACCTGAGCTGTTAAAGAGTGTCCATAAAAAAAAATAAATCAGTAAATACATCACTTAACAATGATTACTAATGTTCAGCTGAATAAACAACCAAACTAACTATTACTTAATATTAGCATTGAAGATATGCAATACCACTACCATCCTTTTTTTAAGTTTTGGAAGCTACATTTATGAAATGTTCAATTCATCAAGAATAATGTTATTGATTACATCCTTTTAAAAGAATGTAAGCCCTTAAAATAAGTCCCTCTCCCTTCAATTCCACTGAAAGACTGTAGCCAATAGACCCAAAAGATCAGAAAAGAATGATATATTGTAATGCTAGTTTCTATTCATTGTACTTATATTTAAAATAAAAAAGCATTTATAATAACTTTGAATAAACCATAGTTAAACCAGGAATATTAAACTGCCATTGCAACTTCAAGGAGAACAAGATTAGCTAGAAAAATATTTAAGCAATTTTGCTGGTTTGTTAACATCCATCAGCATATTGGGTAATACATAGTAATTGCCATGGAAATGCAATGTCATAATAGTGACCTGAGAATTTTCAAGTCCAAATTTTTTTGACTTAGAATCTTTACCATTATATTTATTTTTATTATTTAAGACATTGCTTTCTGGCAAGCTCCAATTAGTTTTTTACCTTTAATCATCGCTTACCTCATTATATATTTGAGTGCATCACGTAAGTCAGCTTCCTCCTGTATCAAACAACCACCTTCTTTCATACTCTCCTCTGAATCCATTTCACCTTTACCAGTTTTTTCCTTTGCTGTTTCCTCAATACCTTTTTCCTGTAACATCATATTGTTGCTGTCAATATTATTATTATAATATGATTTTAAGTTTTTACCTTGGTCTAGGCATCTTGTATCTTGTAGAGAAACAATTAAACAAATGAACAGCTCATCAAATTTACTTGAATTAAGGCCAAAAGGCTGAGAAAAATAGAATAACAGCATATTGCAGCAGATATACATTTGAAATTTTTTGTAAATTCACACATTACTGCATGAATACAAGACTATTTGCAAATTACCTTGAATTGAAAATACATTGAAAATTATTCATGAAGTTAAAATTTTTATTGTTTGCAATATTTCTGAGTTGCCAGTACAATAACCATATTGCCATATTAATGTTTTAACACTTAGACCTGGTCACCTTAGCACTGGGAATTTTTTTAATGGCATTTAATGTCCGTTTTTTCTACTGAGGCATCACAAGTGGTGGACAATGATGATACATGATATAAAATTATATATTGGGAAAGGATTTGCAATGAGATTGCACCCCAAGGCCTTATAGGATAAAGGACCTACCTTTCCTTAATTTTTTTCATTTGCCAGTTGCTACAGCTATAAATCGGTCTCCTGTTAATAGCTACAAGGTATATTTCCTAAGCATATGGACCTATTTGGCACTGATCCCAGTACCCACAGTTGAGATCACCCTATTTGAATAATCCTCCCAGATCTTTATACTATTTTAATGTAGATTAAAGCCAAATAACATTTACTAACATTCTCAATAATCATGAGCATCGAAAACACATTGCTAGAGACTCAAGTGTGTTGCTTAGAGTACCTTTAGTGACATCTAAGGTACGGAATAATCACCAATCCTGTAAAAACATATTTTTTTCATTCCACCAGCTTCCCACCCCCATTATCCATATAAAAAGGACAAACCCATAACCAAGATATCAGTCTTAGGAACACCTCTTCTAACATAGATGTCAGAACATTGCTACTACTAAGAATGAAGCTTTAAGATGTCATGATGCCTCTTATTAAGATGCCATATATGCATTATTTCCATTTCCCTCTCCTGTTCTGAGAAAATCTTGGCTATTATGCTTTACTTCTAGTATAAAGATAATATTCTATATATTTACATAATATAATAAGAACTTAAGTTATAATATTTGCTTAATATTACATACTTATAATTATTGATATATAATAATTTTATTACATTACATAACTCCTCAACAGCTGCGAGAGGATGTCAACAGAGAAGCCTGCGGTGCTATGGCTGGTCTGAATATGTGGAGCCAGGTGGGGTTGAGTGTAGTCTCCATGCCTGGGAGAAGTATTATGCAGGTAGAGGAAAAAGGGTCGCATCAGACAAAGAGGCGAGACTTACAAGAAGCAAAGCCAAGTTGGAGCACTATAGGTTTGGGAGAAAGGATTCAGTGTAGGGAGTGTGTACCTTATCTATAGCATGCTGGAATGTTGAAGGTAAAGCGAAAATACAAAATGGTGACATTAATAGGATAATCAAGTGGGCAGATGTGCTAGCAGTGGTAGACACATGGATATTAAACGATTCTGTCATCAATGTCATGGGGTATGATTATTATGGAAAAAAGAGGTGAAAGTTAAAGGAAAAGGTCAGGTATCAGGTGGCATAGGTTTATTTGTGAAAAGAGATAAAGGTTTTAAAATTAAGGTTGAAAAGAATTTAGGAGGTGATAAAGTGCTGTGGTGTAAATTCAGTGATGTATGTGGAAGAAGTACACATGTGTGTTTAGGTATTGTTTATAATCCACCTAGCTCTTCAAGTTTTTATGATTCAAATTTGTTTATTAAATTGAGACAAAACATTGAAGAACTACAGGAAAAATATACAGATGTAGAATTAATGCTAGTGGGGGATCTAAATGCAAGAATAGGGGAAGAACAGATTAGGGTAGATTTTAATGCCTGGGGTCCATTAGAAGCAAATTTAAAGAAGCCTTGTAGTAATGATAAAGTTTTCAATAATGAGGACAAAAAATTAATACAGTTCTGTGAAGGAACAACTTCTTCACGTGTAATGGAGTGAAAGGGAATGATGGGAGGAGAGAATTCACTTTTGTAAATAAAAATGGGCAAAGTGTTATAGATTATATGTTATATACCCTAGGTCTGGATAGGTATATAGTTGACTTTGAGATTATGGATATGATAAGTGCAAGTAATCACTTCCCACTAAGAATGGAGATCCAAATGATAGAAGATAGTAGGAGGGAGCAAAATTTCTACTTAAGTAGCCAATTAAAACACTACAGATGGATAAATGATTTAACCAAAATGTTCCATACAAAGTTAAATCAAGAAGTGGAACGTATGGGGTTTGATATTTGTTAGCATTATTACAGAATAGAAAAGTTGAAGAATGTATTTTTAGTATAGAGGAGGCTGTTAAAAAAGCAGGAAACAACATGAAAGTGCTTGAGGGGAAGTTAAAAGCGAATGATAGCTGGTATGATAAGAATGTGCAGATACAAGAAGGGTAAAGAGGGAGCTAAAATGCTGGAGACAAACAGGAGAGGAGACAGATAGGGGCAATTACCTTGTAGAAAGATGGGAATATACATGCTTATTAGAGGTAAAAAAAGAAGAGTGGGGAGAGAAGCTTAGCCAGAAATTAAACGATGCAGCAAGGAAGAATGACAACAAGGGAATTTGGGCAATGATAGGTAAAATGCGCAAAAGAAAGGGAGGAGATTATGTGGTACCACCATCAGAGAGGTATAAGTTTTTTCAGGGCCTTTTGGGAGTAAAATCTTTGGTTATTCAAGATAATTTGAATATTGATAATTTATAGAAAATGACTTGTTAGATAGCAAAATAACTTCAAGTGAAGTTTTGGAACAAGTTAAAAAGTTAAGACCTAACAAAGCATGTGGAATAGCTGGAATACCAGGGGAATGATGGAAAGCTTGGTTAGAAGACCTTAACAGATTAAACATACTGGGGTGATTACTGAACATAATCTTTGAAAAAGGAAAAATACAAAAAATTGGAGATTGAGAATTGTAACACCAATTTATAAAGGTATAGGTCATATTAGGAACCCAGCAATTATAGAAGAATTAGTTTACTTTCAATTATTGGGAAAGTTTTCACTGTAGTGTTAGCAAAAAAATTATTACAAGAATTAGCAGAGAAAGAAAAGAAATTTTCATTATTTCAATCAGGCTTCAGGAAAGGTAAAAGAACAGTTGACAATATTTTTATAACTAAAACATTAGTTGAAAAATATCTTAGTAACAAAAAAGGTAGAATCTATTTGTTGTTTCTGGACTTGGAAAAGGCTTTTGACACAATTTCTAGGGAAGCACTTTGGGTTAAACTGAGAAAGAAAGGAGTAAAGGAGAATTTCATAAAGGTAATTCAGAACATTTATAAGGAAAACGAATTTTATGTTAAATAGAGAGAGGTAGAGTTACAGAAAAAATATCAAACAATGTAGGTCTAAGACAAGGATGTAAATTAAGCCCAGTTCTCTTCAATCTGTTTATCGATGATGTTTTGGAAGAAATTAGCAAAGGTAATGTACATTTGCCAACTATAAATAATATAGAGATACCAGGTCTGCTCTTTGCAGATGATTTGGTAACAGGTACTTTAACAAGTATAAGATTAAAACGATCATTAGAAACTATAGGCACATTTTGTAAAGAATGCGGGCTTAAGATAAATAAAACAAATCTAAGATTATGGTGATTAAAAAGGGTTTCAAATTAAAAAAAACAGGAAAAATAGTGGTGCGAGGGCACAGAAATTGAAGTTGTCGAAAAATTTATTGTTTAGGTGTTAGATTGTCTAGCTATGGGAAATGGAGTGATCAAAAAAAGAAAGCAGTAGCAGAAGGAAAAGTAGCCATGAGTGTAATAAGATCTTGCGTAAACAAAATACCAAATATGCAAGTAAATGGTTACAGAGAATATATGGCTCAATAGTGGAGAGCAGAATGATGTATGGAATAGAAATTTGGGGGCCAGATGAAGGATGGAAAGGGATAAATATGATAAAAGATTATTTTGTAGAATTGTTCTAGGCTTACTTAGATCTTCACCTAACAAGGTTGCTCTAATGGAACTAGGAAGATTGGAGTATAAAAGCAAGGTTATGGAAAGAGTATTGAAATATTGGTATAGAATAGGGGGACTAGAGGACGAGAATATTATTAATCAGTGTTTGGTAGCACAAGGTAAAATCAAGGGAAGAGAAACTTGGTTATCTAAAATCCAAAATGTCCTACAAGAAGCGGGCAAGGGACTAGTATGGTACGAGGGAGAAAGCTTGGGTAAAAGATTTTGGAAAGATATAACAGTAAGAATTGAGGATATAGAAAAACAGGAAATATGGGCATATCTTAACACCAAAAAATTTCTGCAATTATATAGTACACTAAAAATGTGTGGGGAATAGATAGATATGTTGAAATTTGTGATAAGGTAGGAAGGTAAGGGTTGACATGGTTTAGAACAGGAGTAAAATATTTAAGTGGATTAAAAACTGGACACACTAAGGGGAAATGTCCTATTTGTGCAGAATCAGATAGTACTTGGCACTGTATACTAGAATGTAAGCAAACTAAGTTTTGGAGGGAACAGTTCATATTAAGAAAATGGGAAAACTACCAGATGAAATAAGAGGTAGAAGAATTTTAAATTTAAAATCAGATGAAAACATTAAGGAACTAGGAAAATACATAGGTAAGGTAAGACAAAAATGGTTATGGGTATAACATACTTAGGAAATGTGCTTGAGCATAAAATTGTCAGATAGTGAAAGGAGGATGAAATGAGTAGGGGAGGGTATGGGGCTAGTTATCTAATATTAGTTAAACAGGATCCTTGTAAACCAATAACCTGGGTGTTAGTGTATAAGGCCTTAAGGAATAAGCAACTCTAAAGGATATATAAATTAGGCCGAATGGGTTTAATTAAAAAAGAAGAAAGGTTTAGTATTGTAAGAAATATAACTTAATATTGTATTGAATGTATAATTTACTTTAAATGTTGTGTTTTGTTTTTGGTTGGATCGAAGCCTCGTCCCCTGGATATTCCAGTAGGTAGCTGGTGATGAACCGGGGGCTGGGGGGCTTAGTCAATCAAATTGGAATAAATTTTGATTGGGTTCAGTACCTTCTGGAATTGCCAAAGGACCTGTTCCTAATTGTTATATTTAAAGGATTTTTTTTATTTGTGTATATTTTGTATTGAAAAAAAATATGTGATGCAGGAGAAATAAATACAAATACTACTACTACATTACATAAAAATAAAGCTATACACACCATTAAGTATTTCAAATTATTAATAAATTGTGAGTGAGTCAGGTGAGTGAGTCACATGAGTGAGTAACTGAGTAGTGAGTAAGTGCCTAAGTAGTGAGTGAACAGTGAGTCAGTGACTGAGCAGTAAGTGAGTGAATGAGTGAATAGTGAGTCAGTGACTGAGTACTGAGTCGTGAGTGAGTGAGTAGTGAGTCAGTGAGTGAGCAAGTGACTGAGTAGTAAGTCAGTGCAGTGAGTGAGTGGTGAGTGAGTAGTAAGTCAATGCAGTGAGTGAGCAAGTGACTGAGTAGTAAGTCAGTGCCGTGAGTGAGTGGTGAGTGAGTAGTAAGTTAGTGCAGTGAGTGAGCAAGTGACTGAGTAGTAAGTAGGTGCAGTGAGTGAGTAGTAAGTCAGTGCTGTGAGTGAGCAACTGATTGAGTAATAAGTCAGTGCAGTGAGTGAGTGAATAGTGAATCAGTGAGTGAGCAAGTGACTGAGTAGTGAATCAGTGAGTGAGCAAGTGACTGAGTAGTCAGTGAGTAGTGAATCAGTGATTGAGCAAGTTACTGGGTAGTGAGTGAGTAGTGAATCAGTGAGTGAGAAAGTGACTGAGTAGTGAATCAGTGAGTGAGCAAGTGACTGAGTAGTGAGTGAGTAGTGAATCAGTGAGTGAGCAAGTGACTGAGTAGTGAGTGAGAAGTGAATCAGTGAGTGAGCAAGTGACTGAGTAGTGAGTGAGTGAGTAGTGAATCAGTGAGTGAGCAAGTGACTAAGTAGTGAGTCAGTGAGTGATTGAATGAGTGAGTAATGAATCATTGAGTGAGTGAGTAGTCAATCAGTGAGTGAGCAAGTGACTGAGTAGTGAGTGAGTAGTGAATCAGTGAGTGAGCAAGTGACTGAGTAGTGAGTCAGTGAGTGAGTAGTGAATCAGTGAGTGAGCAAGTGACTGAGTAGCGAGTGAGTAGTGAATCAGTGAGTGAGAAGTGAATCAGTGAGTGAGCAGTGAGTTAGTGCAGTGAGTGAGTGAATGAGTAGTGAATCAGTGAGTGAGTAGTGAATCAGTGAGTGAGTAGTGAATCAGTGAGAGAGTGAGTAGTGAATCAGTGAGTGAGCAAGTGACTGAGTAGTAAGTGAGTAGTGAATCAGTGAGTGAGCAAGTGACTGAGTAGTGAGTGAGTGAGTGAGTAGTGAATCAGTGAGTGAGCAAGTGACTGAGTAGTGAGTCAGTGAGTGAGTAGTGAATCAGTGAGTGAGCAAGTGACTGAGTAGTGAGTCAGTGAGTGAGTGGTGAGTGAGTGAGCAGTGAATCAGTGAATGAGTGAGTGAGTGGTAAGTCAGTGAGTAAGTGGCTGAGTAGTGAGTCAGTGAGAAAAAATCATCAAAACTACAAAGCTGCCTGTAGTTTTCCAGGAACATGAAATTCCTTTTATAATGCTATGCTTGATCTCTTACCTTTTCATCTGAATCACTGCTTGGATGTGCTGCATTGGGTACTAATAGAAGTTCCGCATACCGCCCACAGCTCAAAAATGTAGCCAATGTCTTGAGAGCAGCAAATTGCAAGAAGGCTAACTGTAGACAAGCCACCTCACACTCAAGAAGTTTATGGTTAGCAACCCTGAAATATGTGCAAAACCAAACCTTTGTTATTAAAATAGTTTTTATACCTAGAAGGGCTATTTTTTTTTCAATCTCCAATGGGGCATGCAATCAAAACTAGATTGAATAGCAAAATAATGTCAGTGACATTGGCAAAAGTTAAGTATATATTTAAGCTATTTTTCAACATAATCACCATGAAGACTGAGACAGTTATCGTTGGCATACCAGTGCACTAGCTTTCCAATAATCTTTGTAAAACATGTTGCCATCTATCTGTTGTGTCAGATCTGCATATAGTTCCAAAGGTCCTGATTGGAGTGGAAGCGTTGTCGTAATCACTTCTTCATCACCGGGAAAAGATGGACGGTAGTCAGTGCTAAGTCTGGGTTGTAGGGAGAATGATCTCACATTTTCCATTTGAAGCTTGCAAGAAGTTCTTGGGTTGTCACAGCACAGTGTATGAAGTAATACCAGAAGACAGCAAACCTCTCCATTTTTTTGTATGGTTCTTCATAGTCTTCAAATATCCCAGTGTGCATCAACAATGATTGTTGTCCCCAGCTCCATAAAGTCAACTTGTACACATATTTCTGGTCCCAAAACACTGTAACCATCAGATTCTTATTGTTGAGTGTGGTTTAAACTTTTTGGATTTGTTTGAGCAGTTGATACGCATCCACTGTTGTTACTGCTGTTTGGTTTCTTCATTGTAGAAATGAATTCACATTGATCACCTGTCACAATTATTTTTAAAAACTGTTCTCCATCATCCTTGTGGCTGTTAGCCAGCACCCTGGGTGCCTATCATACTCAAATTTTATGCTTTCATGGCCAGTGTTCATAATGTAAAAATTAAAAATTTTCGGGCTGTTGTGCTGTGGCCTTTGTTTTAAAAACTAAAACGGAGCTTTTGCTGGCTATCTATGCCAGCATCATCAGTGTAGTGTGAAGTATGTTGTGTTGAGCCTAGCCAGAATGCAACGATCAATTTGGCACAGACAGGAGAGGTGGCTGGAGGGAGGATGGAAAGGGGAAACTGTTTGTTATGAAGGACAGGTTTCCATGTGTTGCTAAGGTAAAAACTCATTATTTCTATTTATATTAAAAGGATGCTGTTGTATTTCAACACATTTCCTTCTGGCCAAATTAAAACAACCTTTTGTTTTAGCAACCACTTGCGTTTGTCAAAAAATATCCCATGGCATTCAATGAGGGCCTGTTCTGCCATGGCAGACTGCTCTGGCTAGTTTTGACATAAAGATTGTTTGTTTTCAACTTGTTTTTAGCTGATCTTCCAGTGATATCAATATACACTTTTCCACATTCACAGGAAATTTTATAGATTCCAGGGACGTCAAGGGGATCTCTAGAATTCCTGGTTTTGTGATCAATGTGAATGTGGTTTTTATGCCTTTTTTTTTTAAGATTCTTGTGATACATGCTGTAGCATCTTTTATGTAAGATAGAAAGACTTTTGGTTGTTTGTTAGAATCAGAGGTATTAGAAGTGGTGAATCTAGAATGAATGGCTTGATTAATATCTCTATTGTTATATCCATTGGCAATTAATACTTTATGAAAATACTGAAGCTCAGTTTCAAGGGTTTCAGTTCAGTAATAAATTTTGCTCTATGTATTAACATCTTAATGATAATTCTTTTTTAAGTCATATGGTGATTGAACATTGCATTTAGATATCTGTATGTATGTGTAGGCTTTCTATAAATTTCATGGCTAAGGTTGCCTGATGGTTTCTTCCAGACTAGAAAATCCAAGAATAGAAGTTGATCACTGTTTCCTTTCTCCATTGTGAACTTAATATTGTCATGAAGGTCAATAAGATGTTCTAAAAATAATTGTTGTTTACTTTCTCCATGTGGCCATATCACAAATGTGTATTTCACATATCATAATCAAAATGACAGTTTATATTCAGCAGTTTTCAAGGCTTCTTTCTCAAAATGTTGGGTAAAAGATTAGCCACAATAAGGATTAGAGGACTTTCCATGGCTACTCCTTCCTTCTGTAGAAATTTCCTCTCCATTGAAAATAACTCGTGATTAAAACATGCTTGAACAATGCAATCACTTCTGCTTCAAAAAGTGGTTGCAACAGGTTCAAAACTTCCTTAATAGGTATATTACTAAAAAGCAATTCAACATCGAAATGACTAATATATCAGTAGCCTTGACATTCATTTTGCATATAGTTTCTACAAAATTTTTAAGTTCCTAATGTGAAGCTCCGAATATCCCACTAATGAGTTCAATTAGAGATGCAAGATGAGCTAATTTGTACGTTGGTGAATTTATTGTACTGACAATTGGTCTAAAGGGCACCTGTTGTATATGTATTTTAGATAGTTCATATAATTTAGGAGAAATGCTGTTGGAAAGTTTCAGTTGTTTAATTATTTCAGAGTTCCACTTGATCTTCTTTAGTAAGGTGACAGTTTTCCTCTCAATACTGTTAGTCGGATCCTTGGGTATCAGTGTATAAGTTTTTGGGATGAATAGAAATCTAATCTTATCTTCACATTCAAATGAGTTCTCATCACTATTGTGGCATTCCCTTTAACTGCTGGTAATATAATTATATCGAAGTTGGAGCATAAGATTTTGAGATCTTGAGTTCTTGAGTTTTTGAGTGCCTTGCATCCTAGAAAAGTTATTTCCTTGAGGTTTGACCTTCTTCAAAATCATGCATATCTCCAGGTGAACTGCTTCAGCATCTGTAGTTGGAAGATCATAAATGGCATTTTCCACATGGGTGGTAATCCTTTCAGTAGGAATCTCCATAGGAGCTAAGGTAAAATTTTGTCCTTTGCTTAAAAGGGAAACAGCATATGAAGACAGTTCTTGATTAGATAAGCTGAAGACTAGTTTATTTACATCCAAAGTATGATGCGGTTTGCTGGAGTTCAATCAGGTGAAGAACAAAAATGATCTTTGTGCCAAAACTAGCCAGAGCAGTCTTCTGTGGCAGAACTTGCCCTCAATGAATGCCATGGGATATTATTGACAAGACAAGTAGTTGCTAAAATAAAAGGTTATTTTAATTTGGTCAGAAGGGAAAGTGTTGAAATACAACAGCATCCTTTTAATATGAATAGAAATAGTTAGCAACATGTGGAAATCTGTCCTTCATAACAAACAGCTTCCCTTTCCCTCTTTGCTCTGGCCACCCCACCTGTCTACATCGATAGTGATTGTTCCATGTCTTGCTAGGCCTGACATGACATACTTCACACTACACTGATGATGCTGGATGTAGATAACTGGCAAAAGCTCTGTTTTAGTTTTTTTAAAACAAAGATCACGGCACAACAGCCCAGAAGTTTTTAATTTTAAATTACAAATTTTATGACATCCAAGGTGGTCTGTAACAATTTTGTACAGAGTTGACCTTGAACTTTCTGGAAAGTCTTCAGATAGAGAAATCGTAAACTGTCTCCTCTTGCAAACTATGCACTTGCTGCACAAGTTCATCTCCTGCCACACTATCCCTGAACACTTTCTTCATTTGACCATCTCTAAATTTCCTGCACTACTCTTATAACATGCTGTCACTCATAATGTTTTGATCTTATACTTGGCCCATTCTGCAGTGAATTTCTGCTGCATTATGCCCCTCTGCCTTTAGAAACCAAATAACACTATGCAACTTGCACTTGGCAGGAGAGTAACATTTTCAGATATCTTTATATGCACACAGCCAAGTTTCTATTGATGAGTTAGCCTTGCCAATGTTGGTGGTAGTGGCAAGGGGAACCAATCACACCCTGCCTCCTACAGCTTCACAGATTGCCTAGTGGCGCCATTAGAGATTGGAAAAAAATACCCCTAGTATATTTCAGGATACTAATACAAGGTGTGACTAGAAAAAAAAAAACACATTTTCGCTCTAAAAATGTATTCAACTGATTATACATTTTAAATGTTATCACCTTTAAAATATTCCCCTCCCTGATCCCGATATTGCTTCATGCAAATCTTTCATTGTTGGAAGCAATGTTTCAATTATCTCTATTAACATAATTTCAGAGTATGCTGCATATTCACTAGGAGATATTTAAATTATTTTTGGCTGCAGATTCTGTCTTGCACGTGCTGCAACACCTCCAGCTCTTTTTCCATTTGACATATAGTGTAACCATCTATATTTATTAAGAAGACAAAAACGATGATTCAGAAACTAAAATACCATTTAAATGAAATGAAGAAAAAACAAAGAATTCATTGAAATGGGCCATTATACTTTGAGCATTGACATGAGCAACATGAATACTGGTGGGTACAGATGAGAAAGCTGCTTTAAGCATGATGGTTGTAACAAGATAATGGGGTTAGGTATCTTGAGGACTCAAGGTCAATGCTATTCACATTGCTTGGGGTTGTCAGAATGCCATTCAAACTAATTGCTGCCAGATTGTAAAACAAAACTATCACTACATTATTATTACTATGCTATTATTAATGGTTATATAGGGCTTTAACATATAAACATCCCGCATGATGGTGTTTTGATTCTTGGTGGCTGGACATGTCACACCGCTCACTGCCTCTAGGATTCAAAGTACTGTGCATGCTGGATAGTTTTTATGTGAAAGGCCTGTACTACTCTAAAGTCTAAATACACTATGCTATTATATTAGCAATAAATTATTTGACTACCACGAGTTGCCGAGGTCATTAAGGTGCGGACTCATGAGCAGGAGATCAGGAGTTCGAATCCTGCCAGGATCATCCTTCCTGACTGAAGTTCTTTCGGTTTTCCTCAGTCCTCATAAATGGCAAATGCCAGGGAGATACCCTAAACTTAGGTCTGGAACATTTCCTTCCTTTAAAAAAAAAATCCTTTCCCAATATCTTCCATCTGTGTACTCCATCTTATAGTAGTTGCTAAACGAATTAATCCAAGTCGATGTTCGTATGGCTCAAAGACCTATTTACTAATTAAAATGTTAATTGGAACTTGCACAGTGAGGCCAATCATATAACTGATATTATTGGCTTCACTGTGCAAGTTACAATCGACATTTCAATTGTATAATTTTACTTATCTTTTATAGTCTCCATGATTTATTATCACTGCACTATCCATTGTCCACACATTATGGAGAACATAGTTTATAAAAGACTCCTGCTGCAAGCTATATCTAGTTTTGGAGAGATCCTCCTTGATTGTTATGTTGCTGTCTGTCAAATTCCTTTTTTTCTAGAACATTTCACTTCTCTTTCTATCACTGATGAATTTCACAGTATTTTGTTTTCACTTTTCACTTGCAAATGATGGCTCCTATTTATGTCAGACAATGGCTCTATACCTATTTTACTGGCAATATCCTCATCCTTCTCCTCCTTCACACCAAATATACGTAAAAATTACCTACACTATCAATCATTTTTGTTCCAGTTACAGCTTTCTTGTCCTTCTCTTCAAGCTGCAACAACAGGCCTTTGATCACCTAATGTTTTGGCAGTTTTACCTTAATTGAATTTATTAGGGGAGATTGGTTTATTTACTAGAATTTTTTATTATGGCCTGCTGCAGCTCTGCAACCATTTGTTCCTTTAGCAGCATGGCTAGCACCTGCATTTCACAGTTTTTTTTTTTTTTTTTTAATATTTGTATTTCTTCTGCCTTCCATTGTGATTCTATTAATTAATATGAATTTATAGATCATTACACTGATAATTGGTACTTGCACTCATTATTACAAAAATAACCTGCAAAACTAAGAGTTTTGTCATGAGCAATAATGAGACACTAATAGCTAGCTGCAATCCTATTTTGTACTACCAGAATTTTAAATGTGCCTCATGATATTATATCAATGGCACAATACATTCCTTTTAGCATTATAAAAATATACACTGTAAAGTTTTAACAGTATATAAGTTCAAGTAGAAAAAAATACACAGAAAAGACTATGAGTTATAAGGCATATAATTCTAATGCAGAAAAATCATCTGTAACGTAAGAATGAAATGCAATAAACAGAGAAATATTTGTAAAATACAGTGAAATCTTGATCAATAAGCACAGTAAAATGATGGATGGGGAGAGGGGTCTAAAACCTGGGCATGTCCTCTAGCATTTAAAACTGGAGAGAGAGCCCATTGACTAAAATGAAAGCAAGCCTGCAGAAAGCAGAAATATGCTATTATATTCATTTAAAAAAAAAATCAAAATATTAAAGGGTGTCATATTTCCCTCATCAGAGATGCCCATGGTCTTAAATTACCTTTAAGTCATTCCAGATGTGCTTCATCAGGCATGCCATGACTTTAATAACAATAAAACTTTAGCTCATTTTTGTGCTGCTTGCGTACTGCAAGACCTTATGATGGACAATAAAAATTAGATTCCTTGCTGTGAAAGTTCACCCACAGCTTATCTGTTTAATTAAAAGTAAAACTACTAAAATCATTTCAACACATTAAAAACTCTCTTGATGTTTCACATTAAAACTCATGAGAGTTTTTAATGTGTTCGCATGATTTTAGTAGTTTTACTTTTAATTCAACAAGATTTATGTTAGTTTCACTGTGTGGATTCCTACATTAATTTTTAATTGACATGTTAGTATGATACATATTTTGTCTTCATGCATTATGTTTAGCAATGCCTTACTGCTTCACACATAATAAAATAATGTGCGCCTTGTTACAGATACTTCAAAGCACTGTTCTGTACTTGCTGAACTTTATCAATGATTTCTGCTAAAAACATTATCAATCAAGGATATAATTTCTATCAAACAAAAAAAATAGTTTTGATCAATGCAGGAAAATGATACATTGAGGAGCAATCAATGCAAATAATTATTATTTATAATGAAATCACATTGTTGTTGTTATTGATCTAATGTGCAGGATTTTGATCCATCAATTTTTCCCTGGCCAGCCAATATAATTTGTGTATTTTCCCATCAGGTGCAGCTTTCCTCAGTTCTGTGCATTCCAATAGATGTTCTCTGTTTAGAATCTTGTCCAGTTGCCAGTCTAAAATGGGCAACTGCTTCCTTCCTTGATAGATTTTTTATTTTTTGTACTGTTTCTTTTATATTAGAATCATTTTTATTAGATATTTCCACTTGAATATTATGTTGATATTTTTGTTCTATGGTCATCTTGATATTTTTTAATTTTACATTTAATCCACAGGGCTAAATGTAAAATTAAAAAATATCAAAATGACCATAGAACTCATGTATGTAACTACATAAACCAATGATGGATCCAGGAAAACAAAGCTTCCGGGAACAACTGGATTGAGGTTTCACTGTATATATGAAAATTGCACTATAGCTATTTTTGTAAAGAAACACAATAATGTAAATTTAATAATGAGTAATTAGCATAACCACTAATTGAAAAACACTAATTACTTATAACATTTAATGAAATTCACAAATTACAGTAGCATTTAAATACACATGTCAATGATTCTCTATGACATCCTAACTACCTCAATTGACTAGAATCCTGAATATGGATACTATACTTAGCAGTATCTTTCAGTTATTTGTTCTGATTGTTAAGATAATTTTATGGTCTTTCATTTGCAAAAATATAATTATGACAAATATAAGCTGAATTATAGAGTGAACATATAGCACCAATTTCTTTCTAAATTCTTCCCTTTAAAAGCTTTATTCCTAATATAACTATATTAGATATTACAAATTGAATTCTGAAATGATCTTGCAGAGTTTTTCACAAATTATATGAAAAAGTATTATTTTTACTAAAAAATGTCCAATGTTAACTGAATATAATCCTTAAATCCTTAAATAAAGGTGATAAATTAGCAGAATAAAAATGTTTTGTGTTAATACAAATAATGTCCCTTTTGTTAAAAACCTGTCAATCTGTTTGACTTTTCTTTTTTATGACTTCATTGTATGACTTGAACATTTGTTTCTCTTAACTATTCAATAATAATTTGGCAATAATATATATTCCATTTTAAGTTAATATTACTTTTAATTCCCCCAAATATCCTGGTGAAACCATTACCATGTTACTTATTATGGTTTACAATAATCGTACTATTTAAAAAAGAGTGCAAATCAAAAGATGTAAATGAACTTGATCCCTCATGTTGCATTCCAAGTTCTGGTATTTCCACCATATTTCTTAATATTCTTTCTTAACTGATACCTCATGTTGCACTCCAAGCTCTGGAATATTTCAGCATATTTTCCAATATGCTTTCTTAACTGGATTTTGTTAAAAGTGTAAGAAAATGTTTATCTTTTACAAGTAACTTAAAGCATTTTTCTCTATTATTCATTCATAATTTCTTCTAGTCAGTATTCTAATATAACTGATTTACTTAAAGACCTTCATCATACTGACTTGGACATTCTCACATTTGAGAAAAAATGTAATAACAGTTCACAAAAATAATGTTTGAAAATAAATGTTACACATGCCATTTTATACTCCGCAAAGTTTAAGTATCAAGGTGACAGCATATAAAAGATAAAACAATAGCTCATTATTTTATTTCTTTATATCACATATAAATATTGTTCTACAGGACTACTGTGTTTTTTATCATGTATAAACTTGACTCAGACACCTGATTCATCCAAAAACATGGATCTTTTTAAATATTTGCTTACCCAAAAATTTTGAAACAAATCACAAATAGGCACAGATGATAATTGGCATTACTATTTTCTAGTCTGACAATAGGTTATGCTAAGTGCTGCCACAACCACGATGATGAGCAATGGGCTATGCTTGTAGTGACCCTTAAGGTTTGCAGCTGATATTCTGTGAGCTATACAAGCACTTCGTCAGCTAGGCTGAGTAGTCAGACATTTTATTAATATATAAATTCACTAGATTGCAAAATGACCAATTGTAGAAGAATAACAATATTCTATGTGAAGCCATGTTTCTCTTATTATATTCTGCCCCTTCCAAGACCATGAAATAGCGTTGTTTAAAAGGATGATTTCATGATAAGGTTTGAAGAAGGATAATGGTATCAAGATTTTGATCTCTACCACCATAATTGTCTAGTGATAGCATTCATGCTTCCCGGTCAGTTTTCTAGCTACGATTTTAGGAGTTTTCCCTCAGGTCTTAAGGTGAATGCCTGGGGAAACTAGGCCACTAAGTTCCCTGAACTGAATCAGGCTAATTATCATCCCCCTGGCAGCTATTCTTTGGAAAATATACCTGTATCATCCAAGTGTCCCAATTGCAAAAGTTGCCTACATTCTTGCCATGCTCAGGGAGCATCTCACAAGTGAATGGTCAGTAGTGGCATTAGGAGAAAAAATATTTTGATCTTGATGATACTAAAAATAATTATAATGTATTTACTGGAATATTTATTTATAATAGTTCAAAATTAATAAAATATTGTATTCCAGCCATGATAACTATAAATATGCTGAAACATTCACATTTTCCTTCCACAAAAATAACTACAGAATTATATAATTGATATTATTGTATGATTTAGTTGAAGTGCACACTCTTAATGCTTCATTAACTAAACATACCAAAAGAAAAACTCCTAATTTATCTACATGTTTGGCTTAAAACAACTGGAATTAAGGATACACACATAAAAGAATACATCAAACTCACAGAAATTTGCATGAACCAAAACTATTTTACTTTCAAAGGAAAATTTTATACACAACCAGCAGGACTTACAATGGCCAGCCCCTTATCTCCATTTCTAGCTAACCTCTTCATGAGCTGATTCGAAACACACATCAACACAGCTTTTCCATACATATTTAAGGTATGGTACAGATATGTCGACAATGTATTTGCCATAGTTAACAAAAAACTCATTGGCACTGCCTTAAAACTTTTGAATATACAAGATAGAAACATATCGTTTACATACGGAACAGAAACAGATAACATGTTGCCATTCTTAGATATTAAAATAATGAAACATCAAGGAAATGTAGAATTTGGAATATACAGAAAGAATACACACACAGATAATCACATCAAAGCTGACAGTTTTAACCCCACAGTGCACAAATATGCAGTTATCAACAGTTTTACACACTGGCTAGTTAACGTACAAATTAGCAAAGAAGAATATTTTAATGAATACAAACAAATAGAAGAAACAGTGCACAAATATGCAGTTATCAACAGTTTTACACACTGGCTAGTTAACGTACAAATTAGCAAAGAAGAATATTTTAATGAATACAAACAAATAGAAGAAACAGCGGTTAAAAATGGTTTTAAAAAAGAACTAGTCTACAAAAGGTGCAGAAACTCAAGGGACAAAAACGTATCAAAGAAACCACAACACTTTCAGCAAGAAAAGATAAGCTAATTTTTAAAAAATTCACATATCATCCATGGGATACAAAAAATTTCAGAATATTCTTAAAGATTTTAATATCAGGTTGGCACTGATTAATAGATTTAATGTTAAAAACTTATTGATAGACAATGTTAATGACAGTATTCCACAAGAGAAAAAACAGGTATTTAGAAAATAAATTGTGCAGAATGTGAAAAAAATCTACATTGGAAAAACAAAGAGAAACATAGGCACACCGTTAAAGAAACATTTCAGGAATATAAAGTACAAGCAAATAGAGAAATCAGCACTTTTGGAAACAAAATCACTTCATAGTGAAAAAAGCAAAATTATTAAAATCAGTACAAGGACCTATTGAACTAGCAACCTGGGAGAAAATCTACATCTACAAATATAAAGACAGTCTAATGAACTTTGACACTGCTGGGGATGAAAACATAAACTACAAGTTTATCACACCACCACCAGAGCAGAATACACATTTCCACGGCACAACGAATGATCCAACAGTTGAATTTTAGCTGATGATGAGAACCAAATGTTCTCGAAACCAGTTCTATACATTATGACAAGTAATTGAAGCATTAAGAGTGCGTAGTTCAACTAAATCATATAATAATATCAATTATGATTGGCTTCACTGAGTAAGTTCCAATTTACATTTTAATTACAGAATTATACTTTGGATATTATAATTCATATATATATACTATTAATAGAGTAATAAAAACTTCTAAAAAGCATAAAAACTCATAAAAAACACTCAGAGTGCAATATAAAAAGGTTCACATAAAATTTCACACTAAAAACCGTAAAATTGAACACTAAAATCACACTATATTTCGAGCTTGGCTCTTGGTCACGTGATGAAAATGAACTCCAATGCAAGCTCGAAATATAGTGTGATTTTAGTGTTCAATTTTACGGTTTTTAGTGTGAAATTTTATGTGAACCTTTTTATATTGCACTCTGAGTGTTTTTTATGAGTATATATATATATGAAAAATAAAAATAAAGTAACACTATTAACACTATTAACAATGTAACAAATTAACAGTAATAATAAAAGTAGATAAGGATAAAAAATTATATGCAATTTCAAGTGTGACTTTATCTAAGTGTTTTATCCTTATCTACTTTTATTATTACTGTTAATTTTTATATATATATATATATATATATATATATATATATATATATATATATATATTATTTATGTATGTCTTTTATAAGTGTATATTTATTAGTTGGTATTTTATATTTAGCAGCAACATGTTTATGTCTCCCATCAGGCATTCCCCTATGGTGGCACATACAAAAATGCTTGCTAGATATAGATTGAAATTGGATCTTCAAAGGCTACAGGAAGAAAACCTTGATAAAAAAATTACCTGGTCCTTCAGGTTGGGGGTTGGGCATGGGACTAACAACCCCACATCAGAAAAATATATTGTTATAAAACTCTCAAAGAAGCCTTAGAATAATAGATATATTGATGAAGAACTTGGCAAATGTTCATGAACTCCAAAAAATGCTATATTGATTTTGGCTACATGGAATGTAAGAACAATGCTACAGATAGGGAAAGTTGCTGAGATTGCTGAGGAAGTGTTGAGATATAATATTGATGTGGTATCCTTACAGGAAGTGAGATAAAAAGGAAATGGAAGACTAGAAAAAAGATTACACTATTTTTATAGTGGATGTGTTGAGAGAAGATAATGTGTATGGCTGTGGAATCACAGGTTGTTATATCTACACTCTAGATGAGATAGAGGAAACAGTGAAACTACAGAAGAATGGAGGATCTCTGGAGAAAATTGTATTACTGCTGAGTTATTAAAGTATGGAGGAATAGATTTAATTAGATGTTTGCATAGATTCATATGTGAAATATTGGAAAATTGGTCTTTTGTGTCCCATATTTAAGAAGGGAGATATAGGGGAATAACTCTACTTGTTGTTTATAAAATTTTCTCTACTATATTACAGAAAGGATAAATAAATGTGCCAAGGAAGGAAGTCTTGGATGAGTGTGAATATAATTTTCAACCTAGAAGAAGAACAACAGATCATATTTTTATAATTAGACAATTCATGCAGAAATTATGAATACATTATTCATATGCATATGCTGTTTGTTGATTTTGGACTAGTGTTTGATAGCATTAAGGGAAGAAAGAGTTGAATGTACTAGAGGTATTTAGAATGCCAATGAATTGATCAATTGCTTTAATCACTAACTAAATCACCCCCTTCCATTTCTATGTCAGATGTAATAGCAGTCAATTCCTGGGGAAGTCAAACATTCCATGCGTTGCACTTGGCTGAAACTTTGTCATAGACTCCCATATACATTTATATTTTATTTCTTTACTTATTTATTCCCTTTTATTTTTAATATATTGCAATTTTTTTCAGACTGTTATGAAAATGACAATTCTTAGCTCTTGTTTTTGAATGCACATTGCAAATATGTTTCTTTCCGCAATTATATATGTTTCATTAAAAACATCCTCTACATGAAATAAAGACTACAATTTCAGGCATTTCTTCACATATTGATAAATCTAAGAGATGTCACTACAACTGGCAGAAGGATGTTACTCTGCTGGAGCATTATGTCATACATGAGCCCTTATTGTGATTTTATTAAATCAAGAAAGAAGTTGCTTTCTTTAAAAAAAAGTACCAATCATTAGTCATTCAAGAATTAGGCTGCTTTCTTATGGAATTACCAGTTACAATTCCAAAATATTTTTAGATTCACTTCATTTATTTATGTTATTTCAGAGCTTTAATGTCATGCTATTATATTACTATCAATGTTTACACATCAATTACTTCACATTGATTTTCCTTATAAAATACTTTCAATTTAAGCCAATTCCAATTATTCTGGTTCATCCAGAAATGGTTTTATTATTGGATTCTGAGCATAAGTACATACTGCTTCAAACTTATCTATGAATAAAATCCACAGCTGTAAGAAAGAAAAAACTAACAATATTCAAAACTTTCAGTTCCTACCTGGCAGCAATAGTGTCCTTATTTGTAGCATTGCTATCATTCTCTTCTTGAACCTTGGTCTCAGATCCAGAGTGTATGATCCTATCAGTGCTGCCTCGTCGCTGAGTCACTTCTCCAATTATACTAGAAACCATCTCATTGGTCAGAGATTCCACCGTACGGGCAGCCATTATCTTGCAAGAATCCACTGACATTGAAGAGGAGCGCCAACTATCTGTAGTAACTGATGAATGACGTCGCTTTAAATCTGGCGGAACTGGTTCTGGATTGATTAATTCCATCTCAGCTAGAGTTAGATCACATTGTGGGAAGTATAACTGGAAAAAAATTACATACTGCATAGGTGATTTGTTAATTTTTAAAATGGTATCCCTAAGACCTACATACTTTTGTTTGTAATGCTAACACTTGACTCCTATTGATATGCTTTCAAGTAGTGTTATCATCTCATCTTTGAGGCATGTGAGTACAAGCAAAGTATTTCCTTTTGTAATTATGGTGAATCATTGATAATTATTATAGTTTTAGAGTGCACAACTTCAAAGTTAATTAGTACACAAACAGAAAAAAAAAAGCAGGCACCAAACTGTAACATGGAACCACCAATCTTATATATTGTACTGAAAATAAACTAAAATAACAGCAGATTGGCCATTGAAAGTAGAAACCATTTGCTGATATGGGGAAATGATGTAAAAACATTAAAAATGTATCAGCAAAAGCAGGAATAAAAATTCATTTAAATGTGCTAAAAAAGAGAACTGTCACCATGAAATGAAAAGTCACAGCTTGAGGATTTGAAGCTTTCTTTGCACTGATTATTAATAATAGTTTCACGAAAAATCAGCTGGGTGAAGATTTTTTTCTACAAGCTCTCGGCCATCTTGACTCTGTGGCCAAAAGCTTGGAGGACAACAAGATTTTCACCCAGCAAATTGCCTGTGAAACCTCATTAATTGAGCTGAGTTCCCTAGAAGGCCACTAAGTCACAATGGCCAAAAGCTTATAAAAATTGGTCATAGATACCCTGGCAGAATAATAGGACATACAATGCTGAGACTCCCTCCCTACCATTGTGTTTTAAATCCCATTTAACTGGCATGGAATCAGGTTAAAGGTCATGTTGCATGTAACAACAAGGCTTTCAAACTGGCTGAAGTGAGGATAGTGTCAGTGGATGGCATAAAGGTGGTAACTGCTGATATGTGGGGGCCTTTATATATCACATGGAGGGTGAAGAATAGAAATTCTGGGAGGCGGATTGCCTTCCTGACAATGCATATTAGCTAATCTTTAACCATGGTTTTGTCATATGATAAACCTTATCCTTCCATTCACATAATGATGTCAATCTTTAGTCATGATCTGTTGGGAATGCGATATAGTTTTACACGTGGTAAGATGCATTATCCATGACTAATACAATGTTAGGTGCAAACAAGGGCATAATTCTTTTAAAACATGCACTGAAAACTTCATGTCATTTCTTTATGGTAATTGCTAGTCTTTAAAATTTCATCATAAAAAAACCATTAATCAGTAACATTATAAGGCATCTTCCTTTATCCTTGGGTTTTTAGTCTCATACTTAGCTGCAATATAAATGTTTGTTTTTATGGGTTTTTTAGTTCAGTACTTAGCCCCAACATAAGTGTTTGCTTTTATTGAAGTCTACCCACACCTTTGAATTGTGTGGCCTCCATTTACCCATCTTTCATTCAGAAAATGGAGTACCCACCCTTCCTGTCTATGTGAGCAAATTTTTCTCAGGTAGTCTTTTCGCCCTAATATATCTTTACTATCTATAATGAAATTCTTGCTGTATCTTTTGCAAATTCAAAATCTATCTCAAGCAACAGCTTATAAAAGATGTTTGCTTGAGCACAGGAAGATCTGGGTCATTGTTCACAAATGTAAGCATTTTCTTGATTGATTGTGGAAGAAATTATGTACTTTTCAATGCAATGCTCTACTAACAAATTCATCAGATAGACTTTCTAGCACTGACTTTTTACATTTCCTAGGTTTTATAGGAAGGATAACTTGCCTTTATTTTATCTGTCACTGTGTGCAGAGTTAATGCTCAATGCAGACACACCAGTAAGCTCCACTCTCAAGTTAAAAACATCAACATGGGATATTTCCCAATGATATACATTCAGGATAATAAATTTCTCACCACATACAAAAGGCTTCACTTTGCAATGTTCCACAAATTGCTTGTGTTTGGCAATAATGGTTTACTAAATGGTCCTACCTTCCCGGTTCTGGAACTTTAAGTAAAAGATAGTCTGCATATATTATTCTCTCATTTTCTGATTAAGTACAATTTGATTACTTATTTAGACTCATTTTGCAGTAGTTATACATAATATTACATTAAATATAAATTAATTATGTAATACAGATGAGATCCAGTAAATTTTGTTAGTACCTAGCACACTTTGTGATCTATATACCATTTAGGAAGTGGCTTTAGCCAATGAATGTACAATCAATTTACTTTTGTGCATGCCTCTTTGTTTACATCAGGATCTATTCTTAAAGTGAAACAATTATACACAAAAATACAGATGATATTTAAGGAAGTAAACATTACATTAACACCAAGGAATAAGTTTAGCATAAAAACAATTATAAACAACAAGATAGTGTACCACCAGAAAAAGGAATCGATTGTATCGATTATATTGCACAGACAGCAATAAGATATACAGATATTGGAAAATCAAAAAGAAAAGTATCTTATGAAAAGAGCTTTGCAGGATCATAAATATAAGCAGTTGTGGCAGCTCAGTTTTGGACAGAAAATCATGAAATTGAAGAAAAAGTACAACTGTTAAAGGAGTAGAAGGGCATACATAATTGAATACTGGGAAAAAATTTATATCCACAAATTAAAAAATTGGTCAATGAACTTTGATATCCCAGAGGAAGAAAATGCTAATTTCAGACTCATCAGGTGTCAGCCAGAGCCAAACAGTATATCCTCAAGAATTACCATATTCCTTCCAACAATCAATAAGCAGCAATGCTGACAAGGTTCTGTAAAACATTTTCTAATGAAAAGTACATTGGTGAAGCTGAAAGAGTGTTTAGTTTGATTCATCACAACCTTGCTTAACTGCGACAGTTTCAATTGTATTTCATGTTAAGGGGGAAAAAATTATACATGCTAAAGAGAATCCTACTTCTATTATTTGGACAAAATTATAAAAAATATTAAACTGAAAGGACAAATTATTTAACTGTCAAGCATCCTGTATAATAAAATATCAACTGTATTTTGCTCCATTATTCATAAGAGAGAACTATCAATGTAATTGTAAAAGTTACTTAGGACCTTTGCAAATAACAATTTGTTATGCAATTAATAGATGCATACCTCCTCTGTTAGACCACTGAGTCTAGTAATCTGAAGAAATATATCTGGGGAGATACCAGTTAGTTTGCTGGTGTTGAATGATGGAGGTTCACAAGGCTCCAATGTGCTCAACAGCCCATCACTGCAAAATAGAATAAAGCAATAAAATTATTTCACATTATAAAAAAGGTTATAAGAAATCATCATTCCTGCTAACTAGCACCAAAAAGAAAAATTTGAAATAAATTTTCTCTCTCTCTGGTATATGCATGAGGCATGCTTAAGAGAGGGAAGGGGGAAATTTGGTAGCACAACCTGTAAGTCCTCTTGCATTAATATTTCTACACTACACAACCATACAGGTCTCCTAAACCCAAGATTGCGAGTTCAATCCTGGCCAGGATCGATGGATTTTTTTGGGCATAAAAATCCTAAGCATGGCTTTCTTCAGAAGGTAAGTAATGCTGTGGGTCCCATTTCATAGATTTACAGCACAAAAAAGAACCTCAAGCCTGAAAAAAAGAGGCCTCTGAGCAAAATTTGTTGGCCATTTCAAGCCCTGAATTGAATGGGATGCTGATGACCTGAGATGTTAATATGCGTCCATAAATAAAACAAATCAACAAACATTAGAGATGTCCATCTTATGATATGTCTCATTTTTCACTTCTTCACCAAAGTTGCACATTCCAATTTAATAGAATTTATTTCTGATAGCTTAATTAGGAAAAAGAAAAATGCCCTATTTTCATTTTATATTATCACCATTACTCTTTTGGCAGAAAATACCAATTCATTTCATTAATACCAAATTGTGCTGTATCCAATGAAAATTAGATCTTATTTGTATTATTTAGATGGTGTACCATTTGTTTTAGTCTCAAATTTTGATATTTTTAAGGTTACTATTTTAACTATAACTTGTATAGTTACCAACAGTAATTTGATAAAATTTTAATTTTTTGAATTTAATTATCTTATATAAAAATTATGTTATAGTCTCTCAAGGGCGATCATTTCCCCATTAAATTTATTGAATATATTGCAACATTATGGCAAAATGAAAAAGAGGCATGGAACTCCAACTGTTTCACATTCTTAGGTCTTAGGATTAACCTACATAAATTTGTAACATTCTGTGTAGGTATTTAAATTTATTGGTTTCTAGTGCTAAAATTGAAGTCACATTAATTTGTACACAAAAAACAAGTCTCTTGCTAGGAGTTATTCCAAGAGCTAGGAGAGCTTTCAAAACAATTTATTAATTATTTTCTAATGATGGTGCTGTATAGATAATATCTGTTTTCTTTTGAGGGTTGGGAATGTTACCGTTAAAACAATATACTTAAGAGTTACAGCATACATTAATAAGTGTACAATGATCTAATTCAATAAAATGATATCTTCTGAGTCGAAATATTTAACACTCACTTTCATGCAAGTGAAACCATATAGAGCGTTCTAAATATTTTGATTCAGAAGAGATTATTAATGCATGTTTCACTGTGTTCAATTCCAAATTGAATTAATATAGAAATTAAATAAAATGAGTTATTATGGGAACTCTTGTGCACATATCCACACATTGAAAAACATTTACTGTGAGCACAATACTGTCACTATTTTCTTCCCTCATATTCTTGCCACATTATGTACTCTCACATAAATAATCAAACTTCTCTCTCTCATGTAAAAACACATACACACCCAATGAAGTAAAATTACAGTATAAGGAAATTATCTGATATGTTAAGAGGTTGAGTGTCACATTCTAAGCATGAGTCACAATGGATGAACCATCAACTCCAAGAAGAGAAAAATACAAACATCAGTTGTAATCCAAACTCTGTTTATAATGCATTTTGAATCACTCCTTCCCAGAAAAAGCTATGAGGAGAAAAGGATACACCTCTCCTGCAATTTCAGTTGCTTGCTGTATTTGCAATGTAGTGTTTTACAATGGTTTACTCAGATATGGGAGTGTGAAGTTTTATTTTTTTTTAAAAATAAAGGTGGTCATGCTTTGAACAAAAGCACCTAAAATAAAAGCAAATGCAAATGAGAAACTATTAGTTTTCAAGAGGAATTTAAAAATAAAATAAAATGTTAACTAAAAGTGAAAGAGAGCTTTATTGTCAAGCACATTAAAAAAATAAATGTGATTCAACATTTCAACTCTAGTGAGCACAAAGAAATGATTAAGGTGAAATCCATCAGAAATGTTTCAGTGAATATCATGCTTTGAAGTTTTTCTAGTAGTTGTTATTTCCTGTAGACATTAACTAACAAAGCTCCAGTAAATTCTTTGAAAATTACACACAACACAAGGTGCTTGATGAATCAATTCTGCATAAAAATGATATGTATAATGAAACTAATGGAAATTATTTGGAAATTTTATAGTTGGTTTGCTTAAAAACATCTGCTTCTCTTGTGCTTGCTGTAGAAGAAATCAAAGTCCAGCATTAAAAAGCGTTCATTCATTCAGCAAATAGCAATTAGTACAAGCAAGTATTGTTTATTGTGAGCAATGGTGCTGTTATAGGATCAAGGTCAGTAAACTTTAACAAATAATACTCCTAAATATGAATATATCTAACTTGTCTTGAGCATGAGTTGCTATGTGTATCAGAGATAACTAATTTTCCAGAGTTAATTTTGATAATCTTATATCTTCTGTAAGAAAAAAGGTTTTCATGAAAATACTTTATAGATAAAAAGTCTTTAAAGCAATGGCAGTAGATCCACTCCTCCCCTATAACCAATTTACTCAGCTGCTTGCTTCCATCTACTATGCTGAATATCTATAAATAAATTGCAGATTATGTGGGTGCAAATCCAGGAAGCAGTTATTTGCTTGGATATAGTATATAGTCCACCACCAAATGCATAGTTCCAAAGTTCTGATCTCTAACAACAAATTGACAAAGAAAAGAAAATTATATAGAAAGAAAATCCTTTGTATGAGTTTTGATAATGGGGGATTTTAATGGAAGAATTGGTTGTTTGCAAGCTAGGGAAAATTTGTATGAAAATAATAATGATATTAGCACAATGCCATATAGTAAAGATAAATTAATGAATGAGGAAGGTCTGAAGTTGTTTAAATTCTGTGAAAATAACTTTTTAATAACATTGAATGGCTTATGGGGAAATGTTTAGAAGAACAATCCATTTAAATGAGTATTTTTGTAGTAGTGTGGTTGGTTATGTTCTATGTAATAGTCTCTTCTGAATCGAAATATTTAGAACATACTTTATGGTTTCATTTACATGAGATTTACTCAGAAATAAAGGAGGAGGATTTACTTTACGAGTCATCTAATAGTTGACGATGTGAACAAAGGTTCCAGGAAACATGTCCTGAGTAAATCTCATGTAAGTGAATATGAATTTATTTTCAGCAAACAACTTTACAATTAAATTCTTACTCTTAATACTATTAATATTAATCCATACATTAGACTGCCCACTTTATTTGGCCCTGGCCAATAAGCTGGGCAGTCTGCTAAAGTTGACAATTACATAATAGTACATGTATTTAATTCTTACATTTATAGCACTATTCTTACATTATTATTTCTGTCCTATTTTAACAGTCAATTTCCACTTATTTTTTACTTTCTCTAAAGATTGCCCAATGCTATTAGTCATTTCAAGAATTTTATTTATATGAGTGTCCTATTCATTCTATTCCATACACTTTCTTTTCTCCAAATCTCTACTTCTGTGCATTCAAAAAGAACATGTTGCATATCTTCTCTTCCCCCACATAATGGACATATGCCTTGCAAATAACCATTTCATTGCCCTTTTATCCTCCATACTCCTGATCTTAACCATGCTATCCTCCCTCTTTCTTCTTTATTAGTGACATCTACATATCTCTTTCTCATTGGTTGTTCATTGTAACATAAAATGCCAACATCTTACCTGGCTAAATAATTTTTGTATCTCAATATCACTCAATCTTCTTCTTATATTTCTCCAAAAACCTTTGTTATTTAATTCCCTTTTTTTCCAAACATCTAACATACCATTGTTTTCTAAGTTATTTCTTAGTTCACTTATCCATCCCATGCTTTGTAGACTAATATCTTGGTATTTTAACCATTGGTTAAACAAATTATTGTCATCAAGGTGCATGATTCTATGTCAATATTTTAAGGCTCTCTCCATAACCAATCCTTTTCTTGATAATCATTTTAATTCAGTTTGAGCCATTCCATTAGTCACTGTTAAGGACAACCTTAGAACTTCCATACAAAATAACCTATGTACTTGATCCTCAATTTCCCACATATTTTTAAGCCCCCATACTTCAAAACCATACAACATTCAAGCCTGAACAACTTGAGTTGTAGTTTCTTTCCAGCCATTTCATCTCCATCTCTGGCATTTTAAATTAGCATCTTCTTAGAGCTGTCATTGCTACTTTCTCCTTTGCCAGAGCTGATTTCTTTTGTTTCTCTCATTTCCCTCCTGCATCTATTTTCATTCCTAAGTACATACAATCTCTCACCATTTATATTCAATACTTCCTTTTTTTCATTTTTCATATTTACTCAATTTTCATCCTTTCTTAAACACAACAATTTATAATCTCTTTTGAGTCGGAATAATATTAGTGCATGTTTCACTGTGTTCGAATCCAAATTGAATTAATATTGAAACTACAATTTATGTTTTCTTTTCATTTACACTTAATCCCCATTCTGCACAATATTAATCTATTTTCTGTAAAGACAGTTTTAAACCACTTATTTATGGACCCAACTACCAAATCATCAGAAAAAAGTAGGCCAATCTGTATATTATTTATTACAAGCAAGAAACTAATAGTTATGTTGATATTTTGTAATACATCACCAATAAATAAAATAAAATTGGGCTTAACACATCACGTAAGTGAAACTATAAAGAGTTTTCTAAATATTTTCACTCAGAAGGGACTATTAATGAGTATTTCACAGTGTTTGATCCCAAATTGAATTAATATTGAAATATTCTATGTGTTTGAAGTTGTTAGCAATTAATAAGTAATTTTAAGGTAATGAACATGATTAGAAATAGTGGCCACTTTTCCTTAGTGACAGCTGTAAAATGTAAACAAAATGGTAAGAATAATAGGACAAGGTGATAATTACTTCAGAATGTTAAAATGAGAAACAATTATATAGAAATGGAAAAGTGATCTTGAAAGTGAATTCTGTATTATTTTAAATTCATCAATGTCAATGTTTGTTTATATGATATAAATGCTTTAACTTCAACATACAGTATGGAAAATGCATGAAATAGATTTGAATTTCTGTTGTGTTGAAATTGGCAGGGAGAGGAATGATTAAAAAGATAAGACTAGAAAATAAGAAGGGTAATAGTACTCATTAATAGTAAGCATTGGTTTGATAAGGAATGTTTTGAGTTTAGAAAAGGCCTGAAGAGCTCTGTAATTAAATGTAGGAAAAGTAATAGGGAAAAAGAGAAATAAAAAATTACAGACTTAAAACAGAAAGAAATGTGATAAAGGAGAAATTGGATAGAGCTAGGGCCTCTGAAATTGATAGTAAAATTAAACTGGAAAGCTTATTGGGTGTGGAAGGTTTTAAGGAAATTTACAAGGATAAGATCAAAATTAGCAATAATATAGCTGAATGAAGGGGTTAATTTTTTTGAACACTTATTTGAAAGCAACATAGGGGGCTACATGGTACGAGATGTGATTAAAATCCACGATTTATAGATGTGTTGGATAGTCCTATCTCTTGTGAAGAAGTAAAAAGGGATGTTAGAGATTTAAAAAGAACAAAGCATAGGTACTGATGGTTTACCAGCAAGTTTGGTGCAATAAGTTTAAAAGGCTGCAATGTTTAAGTAGATTACTCAACATAATTAAAAATAGCAAAGAAATCCCAAAGATTTAGGAAATAGCAATTATATGTCCTACTTATAAAGGGAAAAGAAATTAAGACAATCCAAGCAGTTACAGAGGTGTAGCACTTCCATTACATTTGAATATAATGTTTACAGGGATCTTGGCATGTAGAATTCAATGGTGGGCAGAAGATAATCAGCTAATCCAACAATTTCAGAATTTCAGGGTTCAGAAAGAGTCATAGAACTATGGATAATGTGCTAATTATAAAAATAATAATAGATAAATGTTCATATTTATTGAACAAACAGGAAACTATATACTATTTATGTGCCTGGAAAAGGCATATGACAGAACAATACGAGAAGCACTTTGGTATAAGATGTCAAAGATGGGTTTAGTAAAGAGACAGTCAATTTATTGAAAGCATATCAACACTATATATTTAATATAAAATGAGAAAAGCTGTGAAACAACCTAGGAAATAAATCAGCAATGTAGACATAGGCAAGAATATAAACTGAACTCTATTATATTCAATTTGTTTATAGATAACATTATGATTCGTTTAAAGAAAGTGAATGAATATATGCTTTTAAAAAATAATATGAAATTTATGCAGATGATTTGATGGTTAGCTTTTTTTCAGTTATTAGTTTAAAATGCATTAATGAAATAAGAATTTGTGATAAATTGGGGTTAAAGGTGAAAATTGATATGATATGAATTATTTATTTTCAACAAATAATTATACATTTAAATTTACATTTTCTTTGCTGTCTTTGCACTTATTTACATATCTTCATAATTACATCAATTCATTAATTATACATTTTCAATCCATTGTCAGCAGACTACATTACAATTAATTTACATAAACATACAGTTTAGCAGTACCAAAATTGAGGTTCTCCCATATCTTGACACCAGGTTATACGAATGGTAAAGAACCCCTAAAATATATATATATTATTAATTTTCACCACTGCATATGCCTTCAAGCTCCTTCCTTATACTTCTCCACTTATCCTTTTCCTAAAAATTCTTCTATCTTCTTCATTTTCTCTACTCCCATATTTGATAACATTTTTGTTGTCACTATTTCTTGTTGTAATTTGTCTCATTTTCCATTGCAAAAGTATATACCTCCACCTTTTTACTATTTCACATTGAATTAAACAACGGAACTGACTTTTCATTTTACCACACATAATGCATCCTTCTTTACAATTTGTTCTTAATCCTTTTAGAAATAATATATCTATATGCATCCATGCAGAACCTATTTTTCCAAACTGGTCACAAATGCCTACATATTTCTCTCTTCATTATTTTTACCCAATCACCATAGATCTCCCGTTCCAATTTCTTCTAATAGTTTCCCCATCTACCCAAGCATATTTTTTCTACCCAATAAATCTTTTTGTACATAAGACATTCTTTTAGTACATCATTATTGTCTATTTTCAAACATCTATGCCAATTTACTACTTAAATGTAAATTGGAACTTGCACAGTGAAGCTAATCATATTAATTGATATCATTGTATGATTCAGTTGAACTACACACTCTTAAAGTTTCACTTACTTTTCATAAATGTATGGAACCGGTTTCGAGAACATATAGTTCCCATCTTCAGGGAGGCTAAAGTTCAACTGTCGGATCATTCGTTGAGCTGTGGGAATATATATTCTACTCTGGTGGCGGTGTGATAAACTTGTAGACTTGTTTACAACTACAAGTTTATCACACTGCCACCAGAGCAGAATATACACTCCCACAGCTCAACGAATGATCCAACAGTTGAACTTTAGCCCGGCTGAGGATGGGAACTAAATGTTCTCGAAAACGGTTCCATACATTTATGAAAAGTAAGTGAAGCTTTAAGAGTGTGTAGTTCAACTGAATCATACAATGATATCAATTAATGTAAGCCAATATTTTAAGATTTTTTCCATTATTATTCCTTTCCTTCCTACTCTTCCTAATTTTACCATTACTCCCCTTGGCGAACTTTTTGGTAATCCCAGAACCTCTCTACAAAACATTCTATGCACTACATCAACTTTGTCCACTCCTTTGACACTCCCGAAATTTCCACTGCATACATCATCTTTGACTCAACCACAACCTCATACAGTCTTTCTAATCATTTCATTGACAATGTGGGAACTTTATACAAATTTATTCTAACAGTTTTCATAGCTAATTTATTAAAGATAAATATTAATAAAACCAAAATAATAGTTTTCAAGAAAAGTAATAAATTAAGAAAAGTGGAAAAATGGAATAGAGTGCAAAAGAATATTCAGATATATAAGGAATTGGTATACCTAGGAATTAAAATAAGTAATCAAGGACATTGGGAAAAGCAGAAATATTTGGCTTTTACAAGGGGCAAATTAGCTTTGAAACTGATAAGAAGATAATTAAGATCATTTTGAAATGCTAACTTTTACATGAACTTTTACATGAAGCTAAACATATAATTAAGATTATTGTATGATCAAAGTCAAATTACACACTCTTATTGGCTCCACTTATCTGTTTAAATTTAATACATGTTTCACCGACCACAGTCGGCATCATTCGCCAACCGTTGATTGCTTTGGGGATGTATATTTTGCTCTGGCAATTGTGTGATGAACTTAAAGTTTATGTTTTCTTTCCCGGAAGTGTAAAAGCTCATTAATCTGTCTCTGTATTTATAAATGTAGATTTTTCTCTCATGTTGCTACTTCTGTAGGTCCTTGTACTGATTTTAATAATTTTGCTTTATGTCATGGTTTACTGTCCAGAAATGAATGTTACTGCTGATTTCTCCATTTGTTTACATGTTATGTTTCTGAAATGTTCTTTTAATCATGTACCTATGTGTCTCTTTGTTTTTTCTATACAGACTTTTTCGCATTCTGCACAATTAATTTGATAAATGCCTGTTTTTTCTCCAGTGGAATACTGTCATTAATATTATCATTCAGGAGATTTTTAACATTAAATCTATTTATAGCTGCCAATCTGATATTAAAATCCATGATGGCTAGCTGATGATGTGGGCAACAGTGTGCAAAAGATGTACTAAATTTAAACAAGTGGAGCGAATAAGAGTGTGCAGTTTGACTCAATTATAAAATTATCTTAATTATATGATTAGCTTCATTGTACAAGTTTTAATTAGCATTTAAATTGATAAGGAAATGTTTATATATAGCATCAATGATGAGTATTTATTGGATGGAGAATGTTTATGCAGCATAAACTGAATCCAGATGGAGTTATGATATAGAGAATGGTTGGGAGAAAATGGATCAAGTATTTATTATGTTTTGTAAGATACTTTTAAATGTTCCAAAAAATTCTGCAAACATGGTGGTTAATGAAATGAGAAAGGTTAGTGTGAGAGATTTGGTAATGCAGCTAGTACTAAAGTATTGGTTTAGGGTATACCAGTTGAATGAAGAACATATTTTAAAGCAATGTGAAATATCACAAAAACAATTGGTGCATTAACAGCTGGGTTAATAAGATAAAGGATTAATTGGAAAAGAATGGGATGGGTGATGTACGGATGGGGAGTGAATCCTATGGGATTTTGGAAACAAATCAGATTAAGGTGTGAAAATATGGATAGATAATGTAGCATGCAATAAAGGAGAAAAGATTGCTCATTTTCTATAAGGAAATGAAGATAAATTTTGGAAGGGAAAGTATATTGAAAAGTGCAACAAAGAGGAAAGAGAGGGGATTGCTTGGCTTAGATTAGGATGTTAGAAATTGAGAGGATTCATAAATAATTGTGAACAGCACAGGTCCCATCTGTAAGGGAACTGAAGAGGCAATCCATATATGATTTGAATGTCTAGGAACTAATGAATGAAAAAATTAAAGAAAAATTACTTAAAATAAGAAAAGTAATAACGCATAGGAACATGTTTTAGAATTATGACTAGATTGGGAAATTAGGTGAGTTTTTGCTTACAGTTAGAAGAAAATTGGCGTGGACAGCAAAAATATAAAAAATGGGAAGTACTACCAATGAAAACATGACAGTACTAGCAGATTATAAATATAAAACATAATGTTTTTTTTATATTAATTATAAGTTCTTTTGTATCTATTCCTTTATTTTATGTGTTAATTAATTTGTTGGAATGTGCTATGACAATAACGACTAGGGTCACAATCTGTAGACATCCATAACTCTGTAATCTACTTAACATTCAATAAAGCATTTGCCATTATCATTACCATCTAGAAACGATTAGAAATGTTTGATATCAATGATGCATCAATTGAAGTAGCTTAAAAGCCCTCTAAAACTCAGTAGTGGAAACAAATCTTTGTTTCATAACCACACATTTCACTCATCTTACTTCTGCATCACTGGAAGCAAGTAGTACCAAAAAGTAATTTGTTATATGGTTAAGAACAATATTACCCAAATGAATGTCATTTTCTGGTAATATTTGCAAAACTGTTAAAAAAAAAAAGGTTCCAATCAATATTTCCAATAATCTAGAATATGAACGAAGTACAAGAAACTCTGGAAGGCTCATGTGCAATAATACTGAGCCAACAAAAAAAAAATTACCAGAGTGAAACAAATTGCATTTTTGTGCAATTTCTCTATTGTCATGCAAGGTTGAATGAATTTCTTACGGCTATACAATCATTTTAAGAAGCAACAGAAGACTGCAAAATGACATCTAGTGTTGGGTAAATGCAATAGCAAAGATAAACCCAAACAAGAATGAGGTGAAATCAGATTTCAAAACTAACTTTATTGGTAGTACATATGAATTATCCAAAGGTTAGTTTTAACTGAATATTTTAAAGCATACGTTTGAAATTTTAATTGCATGCATATTTCAGAAATTTTTAGTGCATGAAAATCCAATTTCTAATAATAATGAAGTAATGGTGGAATAAATGGCAGAGAAAACAGGAGCATCTGGAGGAAACCTGAGGACACTTCATCTGCCCCAAATCCCAACTTAGCTGCCGGAATCAAGCCTAAGACACCTTAGTTAGGTGTGAGCAATCTAACCATTTGACTGTTATGCCGTCATAAATCTGTATGAAGAATTCATCTGAGAGCTGACAGAAATTTTCAACTTAGTTCTGCCAGGACTTCAAGTCAAAGCTACCGACAATACTTCACCATTTTAGGTATAAGAATACTGGTAGTGAATGTTTTCTTTCTCTTCAACACAGAATCATCTGTTTCAAATCTGTTCAAACTGCAGACTACCACAGCAATTGAAATAAAGCTTCAAAATGTCTCTTTCACATTCTTTATTTCCACAAAAATTTTACCTTCTATATAATATTAGTCCTGGTGGTCTAGTGGTAACAATATATGCCTCATAGACCCAAGATCATGGATTCAATCCCACCCAGGGTCAACAAGTTTTTTTTTTGGCATAAAAATCCTAAATATGACTTCCTTCATAATGGGAGTAAAACCATGAGTCCTCTGCATCACAAATTTATGGCAAGTAAAAGGACCTTAAGCCTGAAAGAAGAAGCCTATGAGCAAAATTTATCTGCTCTTTCATGCTCTGAATTGAATACGATGCTAAAGACGTTAAAGAGTGTCCAAAAAGCCAAATACTACTACTATCTTCGGTATACCTTCACAGGTGACTGAGGTTGTTAAGGCGCAGATTTGTGAGTGGGAGGTCTGGGGTTCGAATCCTGTCAGGACCGTCCTTCCTGACTGAAGTTTTTTCCCAGGTTTTCCTCAGTCCTCATATATTGCAAAGGGAGGTACCCTAAACTTAGGCCTGGAACAATTCCTTCCTTAAAAAAATCTTTTCTCAATATATAATTTCATCTCATATATCATCAGTGTCCACTACCTGTAGCACCTCAGTAGTAAATAAAGGCATTAAACACCATTCAAAAAAAAAAATCTTCTGTACAAAGTCAACACTGTGACTATGACATCACCATAAATCTGTATGAAGAATTCATTGAAAACAGCTGACAGAAATTTCCAATTTAGTAGAAACCCTTAATTTTGATTTGACAGGATCTCAGGTCAAACCTGTTAACAACACTTCAACATTTTAGGGAACACTTGTAGTGCATGTTTTCTTTCTCTTTAACCTAGAATAATCTATTTGCAAACTGCAGACTACCGCTGCAATTGAAATAGAGCATCAAAATGTCTGTTTTACATTCTTTATTTCCACAAATAATCTAATGAATAAATTTATTTCCATAAATAACATTATAATTTAAATTTATACCTTTTTAAAACATTTTCCTTTAATTTTGCTTAATTAACTAATTCCTGACCCCTCATCTTCGGCTCATCAGCAGTTACCTCTTGGAACAACCAGAAGACTTGGGTTCTGGTATTAATTGAAATTTAATACAAATATACTACATATTACTTCAAAATACTTCTATATATAAAATATTCTAAAAAATACAAAGTGCAGTTAAAATATATCAAATAGGAACACGTTTTCGGCAAATCAAGAAGGTACTATATCCAACAAATTTACTAACCCCTATATTTGCCCATTTATAACTCACTATTCTTCACTACCATAAGCTACATTTAATTAACAATTTACTCCCCCTATACAACACTAAACTTCACTCTCCTTATGCTACATTTTCTAGGTCCTATACACTGAAACATTTGGTTACCAAGGTCTGCTATTTCAATCTGCCCTCTCATACTCTAAAACATTCTTTGCTATCTTGCTTCTTATTTTTCTCATCCATCTAGCTCTCACTTTATCTAAATACATAACAACTTCCACCATCCTTTTTCTTGTTTTAGCATTCAACATCTTTTTCCCCATAATTTCTTTTGGTAAATTTGACCACCTCCCTATTTCCAGCTTCCCCCTAATAAACTTGGAGTACTTAAAATCCAGTAATAAATGCCAATTATTATCTTGCTGACTACATAATGGACATTTATCCAACTTCAGCTTTACTCTTTAGCCCTTCAAATTTTTAACTCTTGTTCTTGTCATGCAAAACCTTCTCTTGCTGATTTATCCAAATAACAAATAATCTAACTTTTATCTTCTAATCAACAGCCAATGTCCACTGTTTCTTAGAAAAGTTTCATGAAAAATAGCAAAACCCAAAATTTCATTCACAAGTATAATTGTAACAAGAATATTAAATGGTATAACATTTTATAGCATCCTGCAAATATTACTTAACACTTGTTGCATTTAGGGTAATTTTATAGGAAGAATTTGTTTTTCAATTATCTTGGAAAGATAAAATGCAGTTTACCTGACACTTGCTTCCGCATCATCCCACTGGACTTTTACACATGCCAAACCCTGTTTCAGGGTGCCTAGCACCGTTGCTTTTCTTCCTGATGGTTTATGTATGCACTGACCTCCAACACGCAAACCTCTGTCCACTCCTCCAATTACAGTTAATGCTGGCCATACCTAGAAACAAATGATATAAACTATTTGAATATAAAATTTAATTTCGTGTTGGAACCAATAGAGTGAGGCGACTCACTTATTCTTAATTATCTAATGAGTCGATTTCATACTCTTATGCTCCACTTACTATTCAACTAGTTTTGCATAATTCAACAGTAATTGGTGCATAAGAGTATCAAATCGACTCACTAGATAATTAAGAATGATATAAATCAGCTTGCTCAAAGTAACATGCAAAACATTATTTTGACATACAGATATAATAAATCAGAAACAGAAAGAATCATTAGATACAAACAAACAGCGATTAGTTAAAGATTTATTAACTGCTCATAAGACTTTAAGAATTCAATAGTATAGGTTCTTTATTTCAATGGGTGTTTCAATGCCATGCTTGTTTCTGATTAACCTTTAAAATGAAGATATAATTCCAGCAGAGGAAGTGTAAATAATTTATATGAAGGAGGTTTAGGAAACTGGTAATATACTCCAAGAAAAGAATACACATCTTTGGATATATAAAAGTTCATCTAAGAATGGCCTGGGCCAGATACTTTATGAATTTATCGAACAGACAAGCTCTTGGATCTGTGCAAAGCCATGTTGTATTTGATGTTACATATAAATTTTCTTTCTCATATGAATTTTGGATTGTTTTTAGATGGAGGAATATACTATTCCTTGAGCATTTAAATGTAATATCATATTTGTGAAATCATTATGCTGCCTTAGACATTTTGCACTTTCACAAATTTGACAAATTATATTATTGTGGTGATAACAATATCATTGTACTGCTGTTGGCATAACAATGCAGTCTTCTTATGGCATTAGTTTACGTTCCTTGCCTTGGTGAGGAATTCAGGATTCATTGTGTAGCTTTGTATTATTTTTTTTTCCTTTGTTTGTGGTTCAAAATGATATAGATTTTTGTTTAATTTAACATCAGCTTACTGTTCCTTTGCATGCATATGATTTATACTGTGAGTGCAACAACCACTAATTTCTGCTTTCCAATGCACTGCAGAGATATTAGGTTCCCCACTCCTAAACTGTAAATGCGTAGTACTCAGAAACTATATGATGTTTTGTAGCCATTTTTTCATTTCAATTATTATGAATCTAAATTATCTAAACAATGCATTTTTGAAAAATACATTTTTTAAGTTCACGGGGTCTTGAACTTAAATACTCACAAGAAAATGCATTACCCAGCTATAATAACTCTTCTCTTCTAAATTACAGGAAATTCTTTATGTTATATTTCAAATAAATCAGTATAGTACTACACAATCCATTCCATGGCTTCAATTGAAACAATTTTTTCCCACCGCTCTAGAAAGTCTTCTAATAACCTCCCATATATGCTGATTTAATTTTCCTTTCAATATCTAGGATCTTAACTTTCTTCATTCATGCTTTTTATTTTCTAATTGTTTTCTGTACATCTTTCTTAAACTCAATAGTCTCTATGTGATCAACCACAATATCTCATGGTTTTATTTTCATTTGAGTATCAAATACTTATATTTTTGCAACATTGACAACAAAAGTAAGTGTGTGTTTTTTTTTTAATTTTTTTCTTTGCTCTTAGGGTTCTCTAAATTAGAGGCAAAAAACATTGTGACATGCAACATAAGTACATTAACACAAATGAGACATTGCACAATTTGCAAAGAATGTGCCTACAATGGACATTGACTAATAGTGGAAAAGAATATGCATACATTAATAATGTTTAGTATGGGGCCATATGGCTCAAGATAAAGACACTATGCACAAATTCAATGATGTGCCATGGAGAAATGATCATGAACCGCTAATAATGAAGTCATTTGTCTCATGTTGACCAATTGCCAGATCAAATTTATGCATGCATTTTTTTAGCAAGAATTGGCATAACAACATGGTTTTTGTTTGAATGACAGAAAAATCAGAATTTGAATCTCCTCATGATGGATACTTTGACTAACACTTCTCTGATGAAACAGAAGAGATGACATTAGCCAAAAGTCACTCACAGCATGTAACATAATTCTAAATAACATTGTGAGAAAAAATTAAGAGCTTTATAAGACAATGTCAACATCACAAAAATAACACTGTAGCATCAGTATATAAAATCATACTTTTTATTGGATGCATCATTTGAGCCACAAAGCAAAAATCTCCTACAGGTTCTCATTATAAGGAACTGCCAACACTACAAAAATAAAATTATAGCATCAGTAAGTTCTTCTCAGATATTAAAGATAATGCATTCAAATTTATGCCTAAAACCACAACAGCCAGAAAGATACTCCAAATCTCTTAGCAGAATGACTGGACCAGTTTAACAGATTTACTTGCACATAAAACTGCTTCTGTTTCAACATAATACTGCTCAAATAAACACCAGTCAAAAAACTTTAGAATTCAGTGACTTCATTTCACTGTGTACATCATCCACTTTACAGCCTATTCAAATTCCACATAATTGTTAACTTAAAGAATATTGTAAGACACTGTAAGAAATGTAGTAAATCTGTGACTCTGTCATAATCAGAGTTATGTCATCATATGGTATCAGAAAATGGAGGAATATGGTATAAAGATTCAGATTATTTAAGGGATTATGTAAAGAGATAAATATGTTAAAGAGAAAAATAAACTTTTTAAAAATAATATGACAAATTATTGTTACAAAATCACTCAAATTTCACTAATTTTGTTCTATTTACTTGGACATGTTTCAAAGACGATTGCTTCCATCTTCAGCTTGGTTCCACTGGCCACTTCCCAGTGTGGTATTAAGATGTCGCTCAGTGACTTTAACGAACTTATTGATGAGGTAGCTGTTGTTTGGGAGATCAAAGTTAACCAAAAATTCTTTGTTTTTGTTTATAAATATATTTTCCCATACTATTAATTCTATGGGTTTTTGAAGAGCTTTTAATAGTTTTGGTTCCTTTTGGAATTTGTGGTTTTTTTTGCGAAAAATGGTCTGCCACTGCTGATTTTTTGTGTGTTTATATTTAACATTTCTCATATGTTCCTTAAAACGTATGGTAATATTTCTTTTTGTTTTTCCTATGTATTTCATGTCAGTCTTTGCAACTGATTTCATAAATGCCTGATTGCTTTCCTGGTGGAATTTTGTCTTTTGTGTTGGTGTTTAAGTGTTTTTTTTTAAACTGAATTTATTTACTGGGGCCAAAATGATGTTTGCCTCTCTAAAAATCTTCTGGAATTTTTGGTGTGCCCATGGGTGGAATGTGAATTTTTTATATACATGATCTCCTTTGTAGCCTTTTAGTGTGGTGATGTCCTTTATTTGTTTTTTCTTTCTGAATTTCTCTATTTTCTTATTGACAAGATCTATTGTGTAGCCATTTTTGTGCAGCCATTTTCACAGAAAAATGGCTACACAATAGATCTTGTCAACAAGAAAATAGAGAAATTCAGAAAGAAAAAACAAATAAAGGACATCACCACACTAAAAGGCTACTAAGGAGATCATGTATATAAAAAATTCACATTCCACCCATGGGCACACCAAAAATTCCAGAAGATTTTTAGAGAGTCAAACATCATTTTGGCCCCAGTAAATAAATTCAGTTTAAAAAAAAACACTTAAACACCAACACAAAAGACAAAATTCCACCAGGAAAGCAATCAGGCACTTATGAAATCAGTTGCAAAGACTGACATGAAATACATAGGAAAAACAAAAAGAAATATTACCATACGTTTTAAGGAACACATGAGAAATGTTAAATATAAACACACAGAAAAATCAGCAGTGGCAGACCATTTTTCGCAAAAAAAAACACGAATTCCAAAAGGAACCAAAACTATTAAAAGCTCTTCAAAAACCCATAGAATTAACAGTATGGGAAAATATATTAATAAACAAAAACAAAATTTTTTTGGTTAACTTTGATCTCCCAAACAACAGCTACCTCATCAATAAGTTCGTTAAAGTCACAGAGCAACATCTTAATACCATACTGGGAAGTGGCCAGTGGGATCAAGCTGAAGACGGATGCAATTGCCTTTGAAACATGTCCAAGTAAGTGGAACAAAATTAGTGAAAATTGAGTGATTTCGTAACAATAATTTGTCATATAATATATTTTACTGTGAAAATACCCAATGCAAAAAAAAAAAACTTCTTAAAACATATTTATCTACTACTGCTACTTCTACATTGAAAAAAAAACTGTTAATTCTTTTGCTCTCTCATAAAATCACCTAATTAATTTATTCTGTTTACTTTCATAATTAAGTTCAAATTTTATGGCAGTATATGTCCAAGTGATTAGACTGCTTGCCTGTCATCAACGCTGCTCAGTTTTGATCCCAGAGGCTGTAAGTGCGATTTGTGGCAGAAAAAGCAGAATCTGAGCAGGTTTCCACCAAGTACTCCAGTTTCCCTTGCCACTCATTCCACCACTACCCCATTATCTAATCCCTATCTTCAACTTAATAATGCAATCTGTTAATTACACTAAGGAACAAACCGCCACAAACCGCCACCGTCATTAAAGCATGGACTCGTGAACAAGAGCTCTGGGATTTAAATTCCAACAGGACTGTCCTCCCTGACTAGTTTTTTCCAGGTTTTCCTAGTCCTCATAAATGGCAAATGCCAGAGAGATACCCTAAAGCTAGACCTGGAACATTTCCTTCTTTAAAAAAAAAAATCCTTTCTCAATTTATCATTTCATCTGGTGTATCATCTGTGTCCAAAGCCTGCAGTGCCTCAGTAGTAAAAACAGGCATTAAACACTATTTAAAAAAAACTAAGAAACAATAGTTCTGCCCTGGATTTGAAAATAATTTTGTTTTCTGTGTATTATTCTAGTTTTTCCATAATATTGTTTTTTCAATATATATTGCCACACTGTATTCACGATACATTAAACCAAATTCTCCTTTGCTTATCTCTCTAAACCTGCATATATAACTAAACAGGTATAAATCTTTTTATTTCACATCTTATATCCACACAGTTTTCTTGTTTTTTTCTGCTATTTATCTCAGAATGTTTCCTCTTCCCTGCACTATCTGACTTTTTTCTGGAAAAGCTATTGCTTGCAAAAGACCTAATATGAAGTTTCTAAATTTTGTCAGTGAGCAGTTGGCTTATATCTGTGAACCAGTGCAAATTTTGTTAAGGTAATTGTGTAGTAATTTGAGAATATAAAGTACGTTCTTAAGTATATATGTCAGTGTAACCAGAATAACATTTGTAAAAATTTGTCATTTTATGGAAGACTGATCTCAGTACTTCCATTGCATTGTACAATGTAGAGCAAAAATGAATATCGCTTGAAACCAGGAATGCATAGGAAACAGTATATTCTAGAAGTTCTACTACATGTGGGTGTCACATGTGATGGAAATGGATTAAAATAGATACATCTGTAAAGAAGATATATTTTGCTTATTTCAAAGTAAAAGTGGGCTACATGGATAAATCATTTGCACCTCATAGTTCATGTAAAAGGTGTGCAGAAGGATTGCATATACTGGTGCACTGTAAAGAGGTATGAAATATTATAAAACAGTTGGGATAGGAGGAATACAAGCCCAATAGCTGACAGCTTTTTATGAATCTTTAAAAAGAAGCTGCAGTTTTACTTCATAACAACAATCAACTAGAATTCATACCACTCACACATTCTACATTCCTATTAGAATCAATTGAAACATTAAAATTGGTTCTAGATAAAATTAAATACTATGAGCATGGGTGGCAAATATGCAGTGATTTGAAGTTTTGGTCTACTATTGGACAACATGGTGGCTACATCAAATATCTGTGCTTTCATTGCAAGTGGGGCAGAAGGGCAAGGGACAAACATTGGAATGTTGCATATTGGCTTGAATGAAACCAGTTAACATCAGGAGATAAACAATACAAGTCTTAACTAAAAACATTAATTGTAACTAGTTCAGTGAATTATATGTATAATTTTTTAAGCTGCTTACAGTGAAGCTATTATATTTAAAATGATACACTATGGGTCCTATGGCTGAGGATGGTAACGCTGATTCCCGAAATCTTTGTTCCAACTTAAAAAAACACAGTAAGTGAAGTGTGTAAATAAGTTACCCATAGTGTATCATTTTAAATAGTTCAGTGAAGCTAGTCATATAATTAAAATTACTATATGATTCAGTCGAACTACACACTGTTATTGTAAGTGGAGTAATAAGAATGTGTAGTTCAACTCAATCATACAACGATTTTAATAATATAAGTCTTGTTGCTCATATCCTTTGCACATAAACTGTGAATTATGAAGTAATTTGCTGAGGCACTAGATGAAAAACTGCCTTGCTTTCAGTACTTTTGTAAGAAAATTTTCTTTATTGTCACAAGGTGAAATCAAAGAGGGGAATTTCAATTATCCACAAATTTGGAAGCTGATGATGGGTAACAATTTCCATACTATGATTGAAATAAAAGAAAATGCATTAATGGAGTACATTCAAAAAAGCTGTGAAAAAATTTCTTGGTACATGAGAGATCAAAGAAATTGTAAGAAACATATTGGAAAAATTCAAAGTGCTTAGTTGTAACATGAACTTAAAGCTTCACTATCTAATGGTTCATATAGACTTTCATGCAAATTTAGGAGCTCTCAGTGCAGAGCATGGTGAAAGGTTCCACTAGAATCTTAAAGAGATTTAGCAATGTGTTCAGGAATGTATTTATGATGGCAGATTGCTGTTTGACTATTTCACATGAATCTACAAGAGAAGCCTGAGGACTTCCATCACTCTCAAGTTCCATGGAAAGAAAAACAGGATAGCATGGATGTCTAACATATATTCTGAATAACATTTTACTAAATTGCAAAAGAATTTCTAATGGTAGAGGAAAACAAAACACATTTTTGAATTCAGCACACCAAAATTAGTATAAGTGGCAACATTTTAATTTAAACCATAGGAAAAAAAAATGTCTAATGTTATTGGTGAGCATATTACAAAAATGGACTATGCTACTGCCTCTGCCATCCAGACACACAGCTCCAATGCTATCCAGCAAGCTGCAGTTTAGCATTAGAATTCATTAACTAACTCATACGCTCAATTATTCATTATGTTATATTATCATTAGCATCATTTGGCATTAATTGGATTAAGATGTTTTACCTTTGCTTAATGCTTTTTATTAGAGTTGTACAGTTAGACAAAAGACATTCTGTTATCACTAAAAGCTCTACATTTTAGTTATCAGTATTTCTTTGTATTACCTCTTTACAAAGCTGCTCTAAGTTAACTTCTTTTAACCAATCTGCTTTTTTGTTCTCTTCGTCTTTCTGAACCATTACCATCTGCTGTCCTTCAATTGTTTTTTGAGTTGCTTCCACATCTTGAACTTCACCTAAATTGAAAATGTATTATACAGAAATATGACAATTGGTAAAACTAATTCATTGAATATTAGTATTCAGTGTTTCACTCACTCCCAGCTTCCAATTTTTCCTTATGTCTTTCAAACCAATAGACATCATTTAGAGAAACTTGACACAACCTACCTTGGAATAATAAGAAGCATGATTACAGAAAGACATGAGTGGTGGTGTGTCATGCATGCCTATGAAGGCTGATTTGATGTTCACTGCCCTCAACAGTGTGATGCAAATAATCATTTAGAGCTACCACACCTTTGTGTTATAATTGCCATAATAAGTATACAGTATACAGTATGAAGCAGTACACAGTGTATGTGACAGTACACTAAAACTGGAAAACTGCTTCAATAAAGGAGTACCAAAGACAATTTACTGCACAGTTTGGAATTTAGAAAACACTGATAAAATTCATTCAGTAACAGAAACCACAGGAATATTGTTGGATGTATATGATAGAGGAAGTTCAAGACTATTAGAGGAAATTATGCAGGAGGTGAAAAAAACAAACTGCAGGCTCCCCACATTAGTCCCTGAATAAACTATTGCAGAATTCTCAATAAGCACTTGTCAAAAACAATCTGGGGGGAGGGGGGGGAACAAATAAAGCAAAGCTGCAAACATCATTTTACTTATGAGCAACAATTTAAACTTTCTGACAGAATGAAGAAACTCAATTACTGTCATTGGTTCCAGCAGTTTGTTTAAATTTCCCAAGATAGCCTTATTTGAACTAGTGACAACCTTCACACTATGCATGAGACTTCTTCATGACGGTAAAATTGTAGTATGGTGTGCTCTGTTGTAGCATTATATTATTGGTCCCATTTTCTTCCATACAATGGTGATACTGCAGTCTATGAGGTCTGTTAGAAAAGTATCCAACCTTATTTTTTATTTTGAAAACCTGATGGATTTTAATCAAGCATGCTTGTATTAGCCGACCTTGAACCTTTGCGCACATGTGTGAATATTATCCTGCCTGTGGATAGCATCAGTCACTGTCGAGCAGTGTTCGAGTGACATAGTGTGTAGTGCTCTTGTCAGTTTTTCAGTGCAAGTAAAATGACGGAACGATTGGAGCAGTGCTACTGCATCAAATTTTGCCAGAAACTGGGCGACAGCCAGGTGGAAACCATTTGGAAGATTCAGACGGCTTTAGGTGACAATTCTATGGGCATCACACAGATTAAAGGAGTGATACAATTCATTTTAAGACTGTCATACAATCGGTGGAAAGCAAGCTACGCTCTGGTTGGCCATCAGCATGCCCAAATGACCATTCATTGCCAAAGTGAACACTGTGGTTTGACCACAGGGTCAAACAATCACCAAAGAATACTATAGTGATGTCCTACATTGCCTACGTGATGCTGTGCGACGCAAGTTACCGGAGTTGTGGTCATCAGGAAATTGGCGACTCCATCATGACAATGCTCCAGCACATTCCTCGCACTTCATTAACATTTTTTGGTGAAAAACCAGACTCCTATGGTTCGTCAGGCTCCTCACTCTCCTGATATGGCCTCCTGCGACTTCTGGCTGTTCCCAAAAGTCAAGAGACCATTGAAAGGAACACGATTTCAGACAAGAGAGGACATTATGGCTGCAACGATAGCTGAGCTAAAGTGATTCTGAAAGAGATTTTTTTTAGAATGTTTCCAACAATGGCGGCACCGCTGGGAGAAGTGTGTGGAGTCCCAAGGAGACTACTTTGAGGGTAATTAGGTTTCAACCCTCCAGGTATACCAGTTTTTTTTTTACCAGCTAAAGGTCGAATACTTTTCTAACAGACTTTGTACATGGAAATCTTTCAGACCTCCAATGTTAACATATGAAACTGTTTTGTTCTTAAAAAATCATACATTATTTCTAAAGGACTCTGGCCATCAAGCTCACTTACCCCACCAAATTTCTTCCTATGCTGAAAGTGAAATCTGAACAATCCACAAACTATCATGAAAGTACAAGAAAACATTTAGCACGAAATTAAGACTCTTGACCCCTGGTGTGTGGATGAATACATTTCGTAACATAGAAAGGCATGTGTAGATATGTCTTGATGCTAATGGCAACCACTTTCCATCATCAAGCTTCTCATACTGGACAGCATATCCATGCCAAATGTTCCTGAATTGTTTCCATCAGTTTGACAGTAATAAGGAAAATCATGGCTGTAGAGGAAGTGAAGCCCATATTTCAATAAACTACTCTTTGTGCTATATCTGAAACCACAACCAAATAATATTAACCCACATAATAGCTGCAGTCATGTAAACAATATATCCCATTTTTCCTTAAAAATTTATAGAAAAAAATGTCCTATCATAATGGATGCATTTTATTTTTAGGAAACAAACTTTAATTCTGAATAATAATTTTGGAAGCACTGCTTAATGTTTATATTTGAATTCAAAATTTAAATTTAAAAATAAGTTTAAAACTCATTGTATAACTTGCACAAAATGTCCAACAAGAAAGTTCAACAATTCACTGTATTAGTTTTGCATTACATTGCCAATGTTTTTATAACAGATAAAATAGGCTTAAATATTCAAATTATAATGTAAGTTTAAAGTTAAAAGTGATTAAATTTGCTTAAAAACAGAAATAAAGTTGCTAATCAAGAATTTATAATGTGAGAGTGAAATATTCACAAGTAGCAGAAACAAAAATAATTTATTTTAGAAATTTCATACATAAATAAAAAAAATATTTATAGCATAAAGATTGTCCAGTATCCCGAGATGAAGATAAAGTATGGAAATATGTAAGGCAACTATGTAATAATTGACCTGGAGTATCAAATAAAACAATGCATCAAAGAATATAATTTTGCACCAAGTATGAGCATTGGTAACACTGAATTAAAATAAGCAGAAGATGGTTCTATCATTTCATAAGAAGAAAGAGACTATTGCTTAGAAGATGAAGTTCAATTTTACAATGGATACCACAATACTTTGAAGCAAAATTGTAGAATTTTATAAATTTGTTATTGAAATAAGAAAGAGTAAGAACCATTTGTTGTTATAAATAACAAAATGGATCAAGTGCCTATCTTCTTTGATATGCTGACAAACAGAACTAGAGCTAAACAGAAAGAAAGGTGTACTCATGTCCACAATAAATTGCTAGAAAATGCAGTGTCTAGGTATAATATACAGTGGTGCTAACAATAATGGAATTACTGATGAGTGGGTGGGTGGATGGATGGAATGGAGACAGCATGGCAACATCACTCTGGAAATTATGATATTTCAATGGATTTTTGGCACTACAATTTCATTAACTTCTTTATTCTTGACATGTTTTGAAAGCACTTGTATTTATCCTCAGTTCCTTTTTTCAACTTCTAAGTAACAAACTGATTAGTCTTATACTTTATTTGATTTACCAGTTCTCATATAGCATAGTTCCATGCAAGTGCGAATCTAGAAATATTCGACAGGGGAGACCGGATTAACTACCCCATATGGATATATCAGAATTAAGGTCATACTAAAACAGTTGCTAAGTAAATAAAATAATATTTAAATTAGCTGTGATGCAGATTCTATTTGTAAATAATAACCCACAGGCCCACAGAAAATGTGCAATCTTTTTAAAAGACACACATTCAGTTTACATTCCAAAAAAATGTCACTCTGTTGTATTAGTTCCATGAATACAATATGTAAATAAAAATAAATTAATTGCAACCAGAAAAAATTGTATGATGATGATGATGATGATGATGATATAACTTACATGACATTGAAGTAATCTACTGGGATAATTTAATGCTAACCATGTACCAAATTTATTTGATTTATTATTTACATTTATTGATATGACAATAATACAACCTGGAAAACTCCATTCAGCAGTTAGTTTCATTAATTATTAATATACTAATTAAAATATACAGGGAGTTTATATGGAAGGTAAAAATGAAGTGGAAATGGTCAGTTGAAAGACATGTAATTTAGATAAATTTTAGATGATAAAGAATATCTGAACAGCTGATGATGTGGATAAAAGGTCCACGAAACATATGTCCTTAGTAAATCTCATTTAAGTGAAACCATAAAGAGTGTTCTAATATTCCAAATCAGAAGAGATTATTAGTGTGTGTTTCACTGTGTTTGATTCTAAATTTGATTAATATTGAAAGAATATCTATATTTTATTTTATTTTTATTTATTTTTTTTAATAGTGTTTAATGCCCATTTTTACTCCTGCGGTATCACAGGTAATGGACGCTGATGATACAGAAGATGAAACGACAAATTGGGAATTTTATTAAGAAAGGAAATTTCCAGGCCTATATTTAAGGTACCTCCCTGGCATTTGCCATTTATGAGAACTGAGGCAAATCTGGGAAAAAAACCTCAGTCAGGGAGGGCAGTCCTGGTGGGAATGAACCCCAGACCTTCCACTCGAGAGTCTGCACCTTAACTACCTCGGTCAACCGTGGCGATTGAATATGAGTATGAATTAAAACTGTCGTTAACCTGGGAATGGAATTATATTAAATTTCACTTTTAATTTTAAGTTTCACTTAATCTTAATTAAGTGAATCCATAAAGAGTGTTTTAAATATCTAACTCAGAAGAGATTGTTAATGGGTGTTTCACTTTGTTTGATTCCAAACTGAATTAATATTATAATTATTTTTGGTATTTGGGAAATAAAGGAATTAGTAGTTTGTAGAGACTGCAGTTAGCTGATATATAAATATATATAAAATCTGTATACGCTACCCTGTACCTGGTTTCCTAAACCAAGGCGTGTATATCAAATTTTCCATTTATTGTTATAACTATACAATTCAATACTATTTAATACATTATTTTACAGATTTTCCTAATAACTAGATTAAAAAAATATAATAAAAATAAAAGAATAAACAAAAAAAATAATTAATTGAACCAAAATATAAATTTACTTAACTACTTCTCAAATTAATCTTCCAAAATCTATAAAACTACCAAATTAACAATTTAACAATATTACTGGGAGCCAGTAGGAATTATAGCTGGTAGTCAGCTATTCTATCCTTTAAATTTATTCCATAACTATACAACTATACTATTACTAACCATTGGTTACCAGTGGTATGTACTGGTATCCAGTACTCGGCAGAGATTCTCTTAAATTGGACATTATCCTTAATTGTTTCAATTCTCCTTAATTTATTACAATTATAATAATATTCTTCTCTTTGACAACTTACTTCACTTAAAGTTCATTTATCACTATTAATCTTTCCTACTCATTTCATTTATTTGTCCCAACACTTGAACTCATTAAACACTATCACCTCGCTTCCACCATATTACTTTCCTTCTTTTCTTCCCAACCATTCCTTCTTCCATCTCGTTTGATCCTCCTGGTCCCCTGGTTGCACCATTTCTTACACTCAGCTCCTCCTCTCCGGACACCACTACTCCATCCTCCATCTCCTGCCGCGGCTCATTCCCGTGTATCTCCAACATCCTTCCTTCTCCTTCTGTAATCTTCCTTCTTCCATCTTCTTCCCGGTGTCAAAACTCTTATAGGTATATTCTCTACTTCAGGTTGTTAATCAAAATTATCCCCATTTATTATATTTTTTAGGCATTTTCATCTCCATATTCCCTTCTTCCTTACCTTTATCTTCTCCTTCTAATATTCTCTTCCTGTTGATTTAATTAAAGTTATTTTCTATATTTTCTATTCTTGTTAGTTATTTGTGTTTGGGGGTTGTCTTTGCATACATATGCGTTCTGATTTTCTTACCTCGTCCTCAGCTTTTTCATTACATCTTATTATCTGCTCCTGTGGTATTACCTCTTCCCTTGCTAGGTTATTTATTTTGAGTGCGGCCTGCTCGAGGTATTTATATAGATCCTTATTTCTAAGTATATGTGCCACCTGATGGCCACTTAAAATTTCTCTTTCTTCTCTCACATGTTCTAAATAGCGTGTCCATTCAAATAACACATGTTCTGGGTTATCCTGTGTTTTGCAAAGTGTACAGATATCGTCCTTTGTTCTGTTGATTTTCTTCCAATAAGTTTTGTAAAGCCCGTGACCTATAAGGTAATGTATCATGCCTTTGGTAGGTTGTATAAATTTTAGTTTTAATCTCTCAAAAATGTTGTTAAATAAGTCAAAAGCTCTCCTGCCTGTCTCGGCATTTTCCCATTCGTGTTGCCATTGTTCTTTTAATTTATGTTTTATTTCATTTACATTGTTGCAGTGACTGCCAATTATTAAACTTACTTTCTCCAAGTTGCCTTTCTTCAACCAATAAATAGCACCTCTTAATTTAATCAATAGGTCAATTGGCCATATTCCTGTTACTACAAAAAGGGCCATAGTGGGTGAGGTGCTTAATGCCCCTGTAAATCGTAATAACACCTTCCTTTGTGATCTTCTTAATAGAGTTTTTATTTGGACATCCTTCATCCTTAGAGCCCAGACTTCTGCTCAATAAGTCATTATTGAAGCAAAAATCCTCATGTAGTTTGCTGTAATGACCTTTAATGGAATTTTAAAATTCCACTGAACTAATCTTGCTAATTTCATCATAACGTTTTCGAATTTTTTTTGTACGTATTCAGTGTGTTTCCTAAAGTTTAGTTTCTCATCTAAGTAAATTCCTAAATATTTTGCTTCTTTTTGGCATCTTATATTTTGGTTGTTATATTTTATGCATGGGTCTCTTTTGAGATTACCTTTCAAAAGCATGTAGCCTGATTTAGCTGGAGCGACTTGGAGTTTAGTTTTACTACACCAATTACTTAATTTATTAGTTAATTTATTCGCTCTTCTTTCTATATCTGCTCTATTGTTTCCTTCTATTAGAAATAAAACATCGTCGGCATACGCGATGGTTTTTGCCACATTTTCATCGTTGTTTAGTTCGTCTAAAAGAGTTTCCAAAACTATGTCCCAAAAAATTGGTCCTAAGATCGAGCCTTGGGGACATCCCTTAGTTATATCTCTGTAAATTGTTTCTTCAGTACCTTTTACATGAACCCTTCTGTCTTTACAGTAGTCCATTAATACTGCGTATAGACATTTAGGGAGATCTATTTCCCTTAACCTCTCAAATAGTACCGGCCACCATAAATTATCGAAAGTGCCAGAAATATCAATTAGAATTCCAATTAAATATTTTGAGTTTGAGTTATTGACCATATCTAATAGGTGGTTTATTGCGTCTTGAGTCGATTTTCCTTTTCTAAAGCCGAATTGATTGTTATTCATACCCGTCATGATCCTAAATTCTTTTAATCTTTTACAGACGAGTGCTTCCAAGATTTTTCCAAGAGTATTTAAGAGGATATAGGTCCATATGATTTCGGCTCCTTAGGATCCTTATCAGCACTTTTCTTCAGGATAATAACTTTTCCTGCTTTTCAGCAATAGGGAAAGCGCCCTTGCCATATACAGTCATTAAAAAGTCGACATAAGAATGGTGTAATTTTATCTTCCAATTTCATCAGAACTTCATTCATTACTCCATCTGGACCTGCTGCTTTATCCCTTTTTAGCTTATTTATAGCTAACATAATTTCCAACACATCAAAGGGGTAGATTAGTCTATTATTTCTATATATGGTATTATATCCACTCTTTTTTGAATGTGTTGAATATTATCCATACTGTTATCATCCTGTGGAAGTAACTTGTCCAAAAGGGCATTTACAGAGCTTTTCCAGTCTGTAGTCATTTCACTATTTCCTTTTTTTATTGTATTTAGAATATCCGGTTTCTTGATTTTTTCCATAATAATTTTATAGGGAATTCCTCATATATTGGTGTCTAATTTCTTTCCTACGAGTGTTTTCCATGAGTTCGTCCTTGTTTCTTCTAAAGTGGTTTTATATTTCTTTTTAGCTTCTCTATATTTATTTAGGTTTCTCTCCCTTTCTTCTGCAATTATCTATCTTTGATAAATTCTTCTTAGTTTCCTAACTTTGCTTCTTGCTTTTTGCAGTGCATCTGTCCAAATAGTATCATAATATTTTTTGGGTATGGTTGTGGGAACAGATTTCTCCATGGCCTTTCGTATTGTTTGGACAAGGTTATTGGCGTCCTTATCAATAGACTCTCCTTCGTATTGTAACTTTACATTTTCAAATTCCTGTCTCAGAAGATTCTAGTCTGCTTGTTTGTAATTGTAAATTTTCTCTCCTCTTCCTTCTTTAAATTTTGGTTTTCGTGTGCAGTAATCGAAGTAGATTAATCTGTGATCACGAGTGGTCATATTTTGACCTACTTTCCAATTTATTATTTTATTATTTGAGCTTAACTTACATAAAGTTATGTCAATGTTGGCAGTAGCACCGGCTCTATTTTCGAAAGTAGGAGGGTTGTTGGGTTGATTATTGACAAGAAGATTTAGTTCAGAAATAGCTTCTTCCAGTTTTTCTCCTCTTTCATCTTTGGTGTTACTATACCACCAGTCAGATTTGGCATTGGCATCGCTTGTGAAAATTTGCTCAATTTTTTTGAAAGTGTTACTGACCTCTTTTATTTTTGTTATATAAGGATCGATCGGATGGCTGTATTGAAAATATTGATTTGTTAGAATAAATTTTCCGCTGTCATATGATACTTCAATAAAGTTTGTATATGTATCTCCTAATTGTGTTATATTGACTATTTGTAAATTTGTAAATTTGGATTATATATTATAATTGATGCCATCTCCATGACTAATTATCCGTGCTCTTGCTGGGGTATGTGCTAGTTAGCCTTTAAAGGAATAAGGTTCCTGAATGCATAATAAGTCTAATCTCAGTTCTTCTGCAATTTTATGTAATTCCAACATCACTTGTTTACTTCTCTGGGCGTTTATTTCACCAATTTTGATTATTATCTGCCATGTTGTCTTTTAGATAACACTTATCCAGAGTTTGCAACAGAGTGATGCTTGGTACCGATCCTAAATTCTTGATCAGCTACTTTCTTGGATTTAGAGCTGGGTTTATTATTCCTTCCTAGTTGTTTTATAACAGCGCCAAAATTACTTCCTTTAATTTTGTTTATTTTAGTTTTGTGTGTGTTTTGTTTCTTAATAGGGTGTTTGTTTTTGAAAGGAGTATTAGTAGAATGTCTGGGCATTGTTGGAGAACTAGGTATTTTAGTTTCAGTCTTTGGAGTGCTTCCGGAGTAATTTTTGGAGTAGTTTACTCCATCGTGCCGGATATGAGCATAACAATTAGGCCAGCTTTGCTTAATGTCGAAAACTATCCTGCCATAACAAAGTACAAAGTGTTTATATACTTCATTGAGATCTAGGTAATCGTTCCTTTTTCTCTAGGCTGTGTTTAGTAGTTTTAATAATTCATTAGGATCCGTTGTAATATTTTGAGTTTTTAATTCCATACGGTCGATGGCATCTGGCACAGGGAAAATTATTGATTCACCATTTTCATGCAACTTAAGTGTATCGTGTCGTAAGGCGGCAGTCAAGGTGCATCTTTCCTCTAGTCGACTCAGCTGTAGCGTGACGTCAAAATCTGCATAGATCTGGTTAATGTCTGGAGTTCTTTTGTCGTCAACATTTGTCGAAGTTGCTTGTTCTTGTGCATTTGTAGCTAGAGTTGAATTTAATATTAACTGGTGCTTACTATTGATTTCCTCTACATCCTTTTCCTCGTCTAGCGCCTCGATTTCTATCACTTTTTGACATGAAGTCGCATCACTGCCCTTGTCGTTCATTGAATTGACAAATTTTGATTTTGTATTTAATCTCAAATTTTCTCTTCTTCTTGCCCATAGCGATTTTAAGAATCTACTGCGTAGCTTTTTTTGTGAGACAAGTTGTTCAATCTCTACTTCTATTTGTTCCTTGTTCCCTTCCTCTTCTTCTCCTTCTTCTTCTGTTCTTGTGTCTTCATCCATTAAGGCTTGATAATTCACTTCAACCTTTTTCTTGATTCTCATTTCTTTATCTATGGTGTGGATTCTTAATTTTGGGGGCATAGCAGGTTTATTGTGTGACGATATTTCCAGTTTTTCATTTAATTTTGTGTTAGATAACAGCTCCAGGATTTCATTATCATCTGTCTGTGTATGACTGTCTGTGGTTTTGGGATTATCCCTTAGTTTAAGTTTGTGGGCTATGACTCAGTTAGCTGATAAAATAATGCTGTAGTTTGAGTAAGTGAAATATTTACTTTAGTGCCTTGGATTGGGTTGGAGCCTGGTCCCCTGGAATTCCAGTACGCTGATGAACCAGGGCTGATGCAATCAAGGTAAAACTTTTGTACTTTGATTAATTATTTAGAATTTAGGTAAACATGTTAGTACAAAATTAATAATTGTTGTAATTGTACACCTAAAATAGCCCAAGTAAGATAGGTCAAGGCCCCTTTGCAGTTTGTATTTATATTTTTCTTAGCACTTCAAAAAATTTCAAATTTCAAAATATACAATAACAAAAACTATGCTTACCTTGCACTTGGACAACTAGAGAATCAGCAGCAACCACTTTGTGTTTTTGAAATAGACTGGAACTATTTTCATTGCTCTTGTCCAGCACTGGTGGAAGCAATTCTTTTATCTGATTAAGTCTCTCCAATAAACAATCATTTACCTAAAAAATATTTTCTTTAAAATACATCAGATACACCAGTTTTATGACAGTTCATTCATAAATATTTTATAGGCAATGTGTGGACAAAATGAGTTATCAATTCTTATTATGTGCTACAAAATAATACCCAATACCTGTCTGCCCCAGACATCAGTGATACTAAGTTTTCGAAGAAGTGCAATATAAGCCTCAGCAAGCACAGCAGGCAAAGGAGCACAATGTGGATCACCTGGCAACATGTCACGTGGGGTGCCACGAACTTGCATGTCTGTCATTTTTACCTGAATGTATAAAACAAAATTATTTGCAAAAGCTACAATGTACAGCAATTTACTAACAATTTAATTATAAATCTTCAAACTTATTAAATATGACATTCCATTATTAGTTTCAGTTATATATAATTTTGGCCCAAAAAGGTTATAGGTTTAGAATAAAGTCTCATTTGAGCAAGTCTTCTTTGGAAGGCTTTTAGTTATTTTCTCTAATTCATAGTGCCATTGCTCCCAGTCCCTCTATTGATTCTTAGGTCATAATCTTGCAAGAGCTTTCAATTCCTCCTCTCCAAATGAATCTTTATCTTCCTTATTTTCGTAAACTATAGGTGATCAATTCATTAACCTTTTAGACCATCTTACATCTTCTTCTCCTCAATGTGGCCAAAAACAGGTCAGAAATCCTTGAAGTTATTTGATTTATTACAATCTTCTCAACATTAATGTTTTCCCTAATATTTTTATTTCTTATTCTATCTAGTCATGATGTCCTCAGGCTTTTTCCCATTCTATTCATTTATTATTTATTGCATTAATTTTTTGTTGATCTCTTTTCTACCCAATTCAATTTTCCCTTCCATAACTGCAAACATTTTCTACAATAACTCCAAGAACATTTTTTAAATCTTTTGGATTTAATTTCTACTGCATAAGATTCTATTCAAAATCAAATAGTACATTTAACCTATTTTGAGTATAATTCTACTGAAAAAACTCATTCACATATTCCTGTTATATTGATAATTTTTCCAAACTATTTAAATGGATTGATCGAACTTATTATTTCATTATTCACATCAGATTCGGACTACACTCTCCTACAACCAAATACCTTGTCTTCTGTACATTCACTTTCAAGTCACTTTGCTCATAATGTTTATCAATATCTTCATAAGTATTTTTATTCCCTCTCTATCCTGTCCAATGAACATCTAATCACTTGCAAATGTCAATGAATGTAAAACTTTGTCATTATCTGAGCAACCACATCTCTACAGGCTCTATTCTAATTCTCAATATATATTCTAAGCACATCTTAAATAAGTAGGGAACATACTACATTCTGTTCACCCCTTTTGATGTAATACATTCATCAGATAGCCTATTACCAATTTTATACATGCATGAGAATCCTGAAAAAGATGTTGAATAAAAGATATTGTTTTATCAACTCTTACTCTTTTTAAGGCTTGACCATAGTTTATTTACAGAAACAGGCTTTTCTATACTTATAAACATAAGGTATAGTTCTTTTCCTTTTTGCCATCATATAAACATAAGGTATAGTTCTTTTCCTTTTTGCCATCGTATTTTCTGCTAACTGGTGCACTGCACACATATAAGATCCATGTAAGATTTTCTAATGATAAATTCACTCTGTTCTTTGAAATAAATGGTAGAGTTGCATACTACTAAATTCTGTATCATTTTGAGAATCCTTTTCATTGTCTTTCTTATATACTGAAATTATATGAGATAGCATCTAATTCCAATGTAGTTTATCTACTCACATTTGAGTAGATTCTTGCTAACTCTCTAGAATTTCTCTCTACATACTTTAGTGGTTTAACAGAAATACCTCCAAAACCCAGTGCTTTCCTATTCTTCGACTTCTTAAACTCTATCCTACCGCATCATTTTGATTATTTTTTAAAACATAATTGCTCTTTTTCCTCTATCTTGCTCTTTTTCCTCTATCTAATTTTCCATCATCTATCCCTATTTTGCTGCAAGTGCTCTAAAGTGAGGTTTCATGTCTTTCTAAGCTCTTTCTTAGAATTTTGTAACAGCTCTAAAGCTATACAAATGAGTCAATATTAGGTGACACTAAAACTTCACTAACTGTTTAAATCTTCAGAATACGTTTCAAGAGTGTTCGCTCTCATCCTCAGCTGGGGACCAACTAACGCTAGCAGGTGACATAGTGACCTCTGGTGGTTCCATTAGATAATGGAACTGAAAGCCCATTGGTGGAATGTCAAAGTTCATAACTCTATAAATTTGTAAATTTGAACAGTTTGTAATTTTCACAGTGAAATATAGTATCATATAACAAATTATTTTTGAAGAAGTTACTCAAATTTCACTAGTTTTATTCCACTTACTTGGACATGTTTCAAAGGCAAATTTCCTTCATCGTCAGCATGGTTCCACTGTCAGTTTTCCAGCGTGGTATTAAGATGTTGCTCTTTGGATTTTATAAACTTTTTGATGAGGTTGCTTTTGTTTGGAAGATCAAAATTAACTAAATTTTCTTTGTTTTCGCTGAAGAATATATTTTTAAAACTGGTGAAATTTGAGTGACTTCTTCAAAAATAATTTGTAATATGATAACTCTATGTTTATTTTTTAAAATACAAATCTTTTCCCATATTACTAATTCCTTGGGATTGGTGGTAGCTTTTAACAGTTTGGCTTCTCCTGCAATGTCATGATTGTAAGTCCAAAAATGATCTGCAACCGCCGATTTATTCGCTTGTTTATATCTTGCATTTCTGAAGTGTTCTTTGGTCCATGTCTCCAAATTTCGTATCAACACTTTTAAACTTCCCATTTGCTTACCCTGACTTTATGGAGTTGCATTAGTTTTATACCCCATTACATTTAACCCCAAATTGAGTATGTAATGGGGAACTATATTCACTCCTAAATAGTGCAATTGTCAACAATGTTATTTCCATTTATCTTACCCACCTTCCAAAACCATTTTTGTCTCACTTTGTCCTTGCATTTTCCCAGTTCCTTAATATTTTCATCTGATTTTAAATTTAAAATTCTTCTACCTCTTATTTCATTTGGTAAATTTTCCACTTTCGTAATAGGAACTGTTCCCTTCAAAATTTGTTTGCTTACATTCTAATATACAATGCCAAGTACTATCTGATTCTTCACACATAGGACATATCCCCTTAATATATTAATTTTTTATTTCACTTAAGTATATTACTCCTGTTCTAAACCATGCCAGTCCTTCCCTTCCTACCTTATCACAAATTTCAATATATCTTTCGCTTCCCCACACAATTTTGGTGCACTATGTAATTTCAGAGATATTTTGGCATCTCTTTATGTAATTATTAGGATTTGGTATTATAGTTCCCTTGTTTGTATCATATACTACAGTGTAGTAAATGTTCACTATATTTTTCTATACAAACACTACAGATTTTTTTTTGATCAGAATTAGTGCTAAACAACATTATATAGAGATTCTTCTTACCTTCTCACCAGGATTAGTGCTGTAGAACATTACACAGGGATAAAGTTCAGAAGCATCTACATCCTCAAAGGCGAGTCGTGGTTCTTCTCCATTTTTGCCAAAGCTGACAGTACGAGCATCCAGATCCAACACCACTGTAATATAATCTCCCTGTGTGAAGCTGGGCAAGCATAATGGTAGCTCCCCATTATGATACAAATTGCCACTGCAAAATTAAAACATATCATTATAAAAATACTTTTTATGTTATACTATGCAGGGCAGTCTGAAAACACTTATCTTTTGTCTGCCATCTGCAGGGATATTGATTATGGCAATACAAAATAGAATGAGCAGAAAGAGGCACTCCTAAAATATTTTTTATTCTGTCTTCAAAGACACTGATGCACCATTTCACATGACTTAAGAACCTGTTTGTAAAACTGCATACACTGCTTACAGATGAATTGACCACAGGCTTCTGCATCGTGATGAGAACTACTCTTGTAACAATTTTTTAAAGCAAGAAAAAAGTGAAAGATACTGGATGTAAGAGACTGGCACATTACAAGGGTGGATAAAAGTTTCTGGAATTATTTGTAAGGAATTGTTTGTATTGAAATGTTTTTATGTTGTTGTTAAGCCAACTCTTATGTTTAGTTACAGCAAATTTAAATCAATCTGTTAAATAGTTTGGTTTTGACAAGCATTTAAGTGAATAAAAACTGTGTGTTTTTAACTGTGGGAAAAAGTGAGATTACAGTGGTTATCAAACATTTTTATTTGAATGAAAAATGACAACAGAAATCATTCATGGGTTCATCATCTTCATTTTCTACCATAAATTTCTGGGTCTCTGAATTCAAGTGTGGCTGCTTGCACACAAGTAATGAACCACATTCAGGATGTCCAAATAGAGCTACTACACCATAAATAGTGGATAAAATCCACAATATGGTTTTGGCATATCAATTTAACTATTTTTTCATCATACCTTGCTGGAGCATCTAATATTATAGAGGCAGTAAACTTCATTACAACATTAATTAATACTGAATAAAAATTCATGAGAAAATCATAGGAACCTCTTATGAGCAGGCAATTCACCTTGACTGGTTTAAAATCTTTCTGTATGATCAGTCTCATGACCACTCACTCCGGAGCAAGAATGCATTCAAATCTCAGTCAAATGTTTGAAAGTGTTTAAGAAGAATCCAGCAGATTTCAAACGAAGATTTGTGACTGGATGAGAGCTGGATTTATCATTACATATGAAAAACTAAAATGCAATAAAAGAAATAATTTGGACAAGGCGAATAAATTCCAAAGAAGCAAAAATATGGAATTGGCTGGAAAAGGTGACTACATATATTTTTGGGATGCAAAAGGAAATTTGCTGAAGTTTATTTATTTGAGAATGGAGATATTGTTATTAGCCAATACCATAAAGCACATCCAGGAATTTAATTTGAACTGTCCATAAAATGAGACAGCAACATCAAAAGAAAGCTATATTTATTATGGCATGTACAGTGACTTGTAACCTAGTTTTCAACAAGTGCATTACCCTGTTGAGGCATTTGTCATATGTCCAAGTCTGAAACCAAGAACTGTCCACTGATTTAACCACATCACTGTCAAAATGCTATCCTTCCAGAAAGCAGTTTAGATGGAAGAAAATTGCCATGAGTGGCTGAGGTCGTTAAGGTGCGGACTCATGAGCGGAAGGTCTGGGGTTTGATTTCCACCCTGAATGAGATTTTTTCCAGCTCAGTCCTCACAAATGGCAAATGTGGGAGGTACCCTAAAATTAGGCCTGCAATGTTTTTTTCCTTAAAATAATCCTTTCCAAATGTATCATTTCATCTCATATACATATCAGTATCCATTGCCTGTGCCAGTAAAAACAGGCATTAAACACCATTAAAAAAAAAATATGGAGGAAAAGATATGGCTACAAGGAAAATTGAAGATGTCCCACTTGAAATAATCCAAAAGAATCCATATGTGCATACATATTTGCAGTCCAGCATTATTGTGCTACAGAACAATAACTGCATTCCACTATCCTTGTCTCTTGTCCTGTATCACCCTTCAAAACTTCTGCAAAGTGTCAAGAATTGGTCATTGGTCATTGATAATGTGGCCTTGGATGAAGACATCCTATCGATCTCAGAAAAGGGCAGATGACTTCTGTACTTGAATTTAGTCCTTATGGGTGATCCTCTGTCATTGCTCTCTGACTTGACATGCAACACCCATGTTTCATCCCCAATACAATGCCTTGAAGGAACTGTCACCATCATGGTATCTGAGATATGTTAATGTTGCTGCCAAATTTTTCATGTGTGTCCAGAAGTCAATTGCTTTGCCATCCACCTCACATACAATTTTTGAAACCAGGAGATCTATGGAGGAGATCTATGTGAACTGTTAAGAGATCTGTATGAATTCTGAAATTGTGAAGCATCAGTTCTGTTCAATGTTTGCCACATGTTTTCTTACATTTCTGGCAGGGACAATTGACACACTGGGTTGGCCTTCTGTGAATTACCTTCACTATTTTGTTCACTGATGAGGTACGTCCATTCCATATATTGTTGTTGTTGATTTTATTTATAGACACTCTGTAACATCTCAGGTAATCAGCGTCCCATTTAATTCAGGGTGGAAAATTGCCAATAATTTTGCTCAGGGGCCTCTCCTTTGAGGTTCTTTTATGTGCAGCAAATCTATGACGAGACACATGGCTTTACTTTCTTCTGAAAAAATCCATCAACTGTGGCCGGGATTGAACCTGCAATCTTGGGTCTAAGAGGCAAGTATGGTTACCACTAAACTATCAGGACCACTCATTCCATATAACTCACCCAACTGCTGGCATCAGCTTCTTAGCATGTAAAAATCTAATTACAGCATGTAGGTACATTACAGTTTGTGGGAGACAGAATGATAGCTGCCACTTTTCACCTGCCTATGCTACATGCATCCACCACCCCCATGATGCTGCAAATGCACCAGATTATGACCAGATGTTACTCCTTCATGCCTGCACAGTCATATCATGCTCCAACTACCAGCACTGAGCATGGATGCCTTCGGAATTACTTTCAGCACCAACCTTGTTTTGCAATAAAAGAAGCTGAAAGCAGCAATTTAGGAAAAATGCCCATTTGACCAAAACAAGTGCTCTTTCACCATAATAATTCACTTGCTCTTACACTACAAACATTCAATAAAAAGTTATAGAAGAGTTTGAAACTCTTGTATTTCCAAGGGAAATCAAAAAGCTGGTCAAACCTTGAACCAAATGTGTTGAACTTTGAGAGAATTATGTTAAAAAATATTAAAAATTACTGAGCTACCAGCGAGTACAATTTTTAAGACAGTTTCACATGAAGTTATACATCTGTAGTAGATTAGAGAAAACAATAGCATGTATACCAAAAATCATTCAAACAGAAATTGATGTATGCTATTCTTGAATATTTTGCAGCAAATTACCTTAAGAAGAGCTTATATAAAACAAAATTCAATATTTTGAAAAAAATGCTGTAAATTAAATTACTTTCCACTAAATTGGCACCAAACTAATAAATCTATCATCACTCATTTTTAGCTATTCAAATTGATAAAAATTTATTCTGGGACAAATGTATCAGTTATGCTTGTAATAAAATATGTAAGAATGCATATTTATTCAGTTATTAGAGCTAATTTAAACAACAAGAGGCAAATACAAGTAGCAATTAAATTATGTATGAGTTGAACAACAATACTGTGGTTCACTTAGTTTTTTATACTTTGAACATGTTTCAGAGAGTGTTGTCAACAATTATCCGAGGATGCAGACAATGATGTAAGTGAGGCCACAAGATTGTGTTGTTCAAATCAGTCATATAATAATGTAATTATATGATTTGCTTCATTGCACTAGTTCCAATTAGCAATTCAAGTACATTCAAGTAAATAATACAGTAGGAATGATTAAGAATTATGAAAATCTTATTCTATTATTTTAACATATGCACTATTTATGATTTAAGTTATCTTCTTAGGAAATAAATACTTTCCTACACAATGGTATGGATTTTGAATCTTCAATACCAATGCATATGCATTCAGAGAAAATCGTAATAGACAATATGCACAATGAAAATTAATTTTTTGAAAGAGAGAAACTATGGTGTTTCTAATGAAAGAAAAGCAATATCTGATAACATTCTAAAACAAAAAGTGCAATGTAGTTCCAAAGTAGTATAACACTATGATTAATGGTTTTTTAGGTATGCTTTAATTTTGATACATCTTAAACATATCTACCTGTAAGCTCTGTAGAGCCACATATCAGTTGTAGTACGATGGCTGTAGTCCTTAATTGGAAAGCGAGCAATGCCCACACAGGTTCCTTCATTTCCTTTGTTCTCCTTAACAATAAGGAATTTCCACTGATAACAGCCTGAAAAGAAAGAGATATGGGGAGATTTACATCAAAGAATTCTTTAAAGTCATACCTTTACTTTATACCAAGACTATGGCAAAAGACTTAATCCAAATGTCTATGCAAATTATATAATTCAATTATTGTATGACTGAGTTGAAATACACACACTTGTGGCTTTATTATTAGTTTATATTTAGAACATGTTTTGCAGACATGTCTGCATCCTCTGTCGACAATTAACAAGATATAAACAAGGAAGTCATAAGAGTGTGCAGTTTGACTAAGATGCAATAATTTAATTATACTATTGCATGTAATCAAATGTTAAATCTTGTAAAACCAAGAGTACTTTTTTTCAGAAACTTTGGCAACTACTGGCTTATTTAAACGTTTTGAAATTATATTGTATAAATAAGGAAGAATACTTGCTCTGTTGACATATTCACCTCTTTCTAAGAGTCTATTAGGTATCATATACATGATGAGTATGAATTTTAGTTCAGCCAAATTGCCAAATTAACCAACAGCTTTTATGACCTTTAATTTACTGGTCAATAGCAAATGCTAGGTTTACATTTGGTTTTAAATAGGATGTACTTAAATTGCAAAGTAATGTATCATAAAATGCTCACTAAACGCTGAGACTTGGCTCTATTTCATAAGTTCTACTTGTCTTGAAATGATTCACCCTCAACATAACTATTATCAAACAAAACTATTCTGAAGCCAGAGTTCCAAACACCTATAATTCTTTAAGGTTTAGATCAAGCTCTTTAATAATTCTTTCTTTAAAGTATTTTCAATTTATATTCATTTCATTAATTCAGTAGTATAAGCAGTATAATATTTTGAATTTTAATGCTATATTTCCTGCAATATATAACTGCAATTAACTACTTAGTCATTTTTTACTTTTTGTTCATTTATTTGATCTGTCAACTCAATCACCCATATTGTTAAGTATAATTTGACATGCTTGAATATTCTTTAGAATTTGTACTAAATGTAGGGAAGGAGATCAACCCCTTTAACTTTTGCTTTTGGCGCGCAGTGGGTTTAAGAATGTTAATGATTTTAATATCTTTATTTCTGGCTGCTTTGAATTCCTATAATTACAGTTCCTTCAAAATCATTTAATTCTGTTAACATTCTGATCTTATCTTTTTTTTTTTTTAATCATGTATTCAAATAAATTGCAAGTTTATGGAAAATCATATTTTATTCAGTTTGTTAATGTCCAACATTAAAATGTGCTACCTAATATCTCCAACGAAATTAACTTGACAAGGATATATTGGTAAACTTGTTTTCATTAAAATTTAATTAAAAGATGAAATAGTCCTAAACTCAATTTTCTCAGATGCCTTCTGATACTTTAAAGCAATAACATAATTATTCCATACTAAAACAAAGGTAATTAACTTAAGTGTTATGTGCTTATTCTTTCCCCTTTCCCCATTAATTACATTATATTTTTGCTGTTACTAATCTCACAGAAGTTTGACATGTCTTTTTTTATGTATCTCTTCACTAACATATCTGGCTCAAATACCTAACTTACCTGAAGTTATTGCTGTATTTCCAAGGCCATAGCCCCGTCCTCCTGGCCCATGAACAAGCGTTTGCGTATTTTCCACTGTGCAACATAAACACTTTTCTGGGTCAAAACCCATTTCTTGAACAGGTACATTCTCCTCGCACTGGTCACTGTCTAGCCATGCATCACCTACATTCAAAGATGAAAGGCTTAATTCTTACAAAGTCTATACTAATAGTGAAACTTAATTATTTTTAAGACTATTAATTAATGTTTTAAGCTTATTAGCAAGAACTAAGTTGCTGACGACAGGTGGTTGGAAACGGATGTGCTATGTACTCACATAGAGATAAAGCTGGGGATCCAGCTGGAAGTGTAAAGGGCCAGAATTGATCTTTTTAATAGATCCGGATTCATTTTGCTGGATGGTGTAAGATCACATGAGCACATAAACATGTCATGGTATGTGTTGGTCTTAATGATGCTGTTATTAATTAGAGGAGTAGAACTCAATCCTCGTCTGAAAATGGAACAAATTTTGGTTATGCTGAATGCATTACTGAAGACATGGCAAATTTAAAAGGAATGTAGAGAAGAAATGAGGAAAAATATGTGGCAAATTTACAAAATTTAAGTGATAATATTTGGAGTCAAAGAAATGAAAGGAAAACAAACAAATATTGGGGATATTCACAGAGATCTTTCAACATAAGTTGAGATTACAACTGGGTGGGTGGGAAATAATTGATATCTTTAGAGTTGATAGAAGAGGTCCGAACTCAGACCAGTAGCTTACTACAATTAAAATTCTTTGTTTCTGTGAGTGGGATATTAATTATTTTGTGTGCCAGGCTATGAAACACTGCATATTTATGTGGAGTGGGGTTACAACTGTTATTTTTTATGTTATTTTCTGTGTGCTTCTTTTCAGAAACAGAGTAAAAAATGGAACACTAAGGGATAATTAAAACAGCAATAACCAATGGTATTAACAAAGACATAGAAATATAAATTATCAATAAATTTAAAAAACATAAATATATAATAGACACTGAAGAACATCAAGGAAAGATACAAATTCAAAAGTTTCATGTATCATCCAACTTACCACAACAAATTCAACAAGATATTCAAAGAACATGGAATAATGTTAGTCCCAAAGAACAAATGTAATATCAGAAATGTATTACATTGCTCAGTAAAAGACACCATACCAACAGAACAGAAATCAGGCATTTATGAAATCAAATGTGCAGATTGTGATCAGAGATACATCAGAAAAACAAAGAGAAATCTGGAAATTCAAAGAAAAGAACAATTTAACAATATACATTTTAAGCAGGTTGATAATCAGCAGTGGTAGCAGCTCACTTTTCGACCAAAATTATGAAATTAATCAGAGGCTAAGCTGCTGAAAGAACTTCACAACCCAATGCATTTGTGAAATTTTTTTTCATTTTAAAAAATAAGAAACTTAATGATTTTGATTGAAACTTTGATTTTTCACCCATAAACTGAGCAAGTTCCGACTAGAACCATCAGAAACCACCACAGAAACATCTTGGGATCCAGTCACCAATTCGTGTAGTCAGTCAACAGCTGATGATGGAAGTGAGTGCTCCCATAACATGTCCTACTGTTATGTAAGTGGAGTTAGTGTAAACATGTTGAATACATTAGTGTAGGATATATTACCCTTCATTGTCTACAGCTTCGTAAGAACACTTTATTCATTAAAATAAGAAAGATTATTAAAGAGTAGATTTAAAGGAAAAATAAGTCCCAATAACCAGATAATTACTATAATAGAGACTATTCGGGCCTCCATAGGAACTAACCAACTTAAGTGATTTGTGAATTGATTTATTAGATTAAGTGAGGTATTATAAAGAATTTTGAAGTATTTTGGTTAATATTAGTTTTCACTGTGTTAAACTTTCAGGTATTTTGTTTGTTTGTCTAGGGGTAAAACACAAAACTATAATTATTTTATACATAAACCATTATTTTAACCAATTAACTACAATTTTCGCACTAGTCATTTCCTTGTTTCCAAATGCATTAGAGTATTTCCTACATAAAAAGCATTATTAAGGAAACTAAAACACAACTGCCTTGGTTGACTATAAGAAAGACATTTCTGGGAAAAATGATGAAAAAAATTAAACGGAGCTATATTTAAAGTGCATGCTTACATGTTTAGGAGATTTTAGCAAACATGTAAGCAAAGAAATGTTTCAAAATTAAAATGTATATTATTAAATATATATCTTGACAATTTACATACATTTACAACAAAATAATGTATAAGAACCAAGCACTTTTATCTTCAGGGATATAAATATCTTTCCCTCATACCAAGGTTATTTGAAAGATATGCATACTGAAGAATGTAGAATTTTACATATTAAATATTTTCTGCTATTATGTGATGTAGCCATTCAAACCTTCATTTGCTTTTAATTGCACACTTGCAATTGCTTGAAGATGAAAGAAAAAAAAAAGAATATATATATTATTAGTGTTAGTGTTGCTATTATTTACAGTATCCTCATCAATATAATACTTATTATTATTATTATTATTATTATTATTATTATTATTATTATTATTATATCAGTATGTGAATGTCTTTATATTTCTGTGCACATATTTTAAATTTCTTTGTGTATTTTCTAACTTGTTCCATATTCTGTATAATCATAAAGTGATAAAAAAGAATTTATAAAAAATTACCTGGACTATTTAGCTGATAAAGTTTTTTTTGAAGTTCTTTTTGTTTCAAAAGGGCTTGTTGTTCAGCAACTGCCTGGGGTATGCTCCACATATTTGCAGCAACCTGGCAAAATAGCTCTCTCACCACCTAGAAAATAATAATGCAATGAATCAATAGCAGATTCACTGTCAAACCAGCATTTTATCTAATTTGAGTTATACACTGTTGAGCCAAAACATCACAACTCTAATCAACTGACTGGAGTAACTTCCTAACAATTGCACATATTTTGCTCCAAAATCATGTGTAGAGATAAACTGGCATTAAGTATATCATTTTGCTCTATTGAATGCAATAGTCATGAACAAGAATAAAGTTATTATGAATTCTGCACTATAGCACCTGTTTCGTGTAATTTAAGGGGGAGGCATGACTTTTCACCTTTTACTTTAAATGGCAGCAATCTGCTACCAAGCTTGTAGCATCTTTTATAATTATTGAATACCTAGTGACATGAAAAGTAGTATTGTAGTTGTTGAATAGTCCATTTTTTATTATTATCATCACGTTTTAGCTACAAACATAGGGCATATCAATTACATCTTCCTTAAAGACCTAGAGGAAAAGCGTTTTTGTGTGTTTGCTAAATGAAAATAAGGATTTAACAACATTAACAAAATTTATTAAACAATTAATAATTAAAATTTGAATTCCAATATCATGTGTTATGGTAACTAGGCCCAACGTTAAATTGTGTGCTGTATATAAAGAAATTAAATTTTACGTAAATTAAATTAACACATTAAATAGAAAATAAAAATGTTTGCAAAGAATTTTTAAAAAGCCTTTACAAATTTTAAAATTTATCTCTACACAGGGCTCATATGTGTGAAACCGCTGAATGAGAGATAGAGAAAGCTATCTAACTGGGTTTGCATACTGTAAATTCACCTTGTAGCAGGCAAAATTACGTAATATAATTAAACAAATAACATGAAAGCCCAGTAGCTCTTGAATAGCTCTATAATACTGATTCCTTGTCACATTAAAACCCAAGCAACATATAATATCTGTCAAAAAATTAACATTGAGACCTAAGCATAATTTACATTATAAAAAAATTAAAACTAAACTAAAACATTGCAGTAATCCTGAAGATAACAAACTGGATGCTATGCAAGAACAAATATAGGTTGTTTTCCTATTAATTCATTTGTTCCTATTACATGCTTTGAACTTGTTTACACGCCTTTTGTTATTCAATCTAAAAAACAAAATAGGAAGCAGATTGTGATAAAAAAAAGACTAAATGCATAAATAAAAGTATAGCAAATATGCATACTAAATATTTAGATTATTTTGAAGAAATGTCCTAGGCTTACCTAGATCTTCACCTGACAAGGTTGCCCTAATGAAACTAAAAAGATTGGGCTGTAAAAGCAAGGTCATAGAAACAGTATTGAAACATTGGTATAGAACAGGGAGACCAAAAAGAGGAGAATATCATTAATCAGTGTTTGGTAGCACAGGGAAAAATTAAGGGAAGCCAAGGGATCAATATGGCACAAGGGAGATAGATTAGGTAAATGATTTTGGAAAGAGAGAACAATAAGAATTAAGGATATCGAAGAACAGGAAATATGGGCAAATCTTAACACCAAAAAATCTCTGAAATTATATAGTACCCATAAAATGTGCAGGGAAGAGAAACATATATTGAAATTTGTGATAAGGTAGGAAGGGAAGGATTGGCATGGTTTATAACAGGAGTAAAATATTTAAATGGATTAAAAAATGAATATATTAAGGGTGTGAAGAACCAGATAGTTCTTGGCATTAGAATGTATGCAAAGCAAGTTTTGGAGGGAACAGTTCCTATTACGAAAGTGGAAAAATTTACCAAATGAAATAAGAGTAGAAGAATTTTAAATTTAAAATTAGATGAAAACATTAAGGAACTGGGAAAATATATAGGCAAGGTAAGACAAAAATGGTTATGAATGTAAAATACTTACGAAAGGTGCATGAGAAGTGATATACAATTGTCAGATAGTGACAGGAGGATGAAATGAGTAGAGAAGGGAATGGGACCAGTTATCTAGCAATAGTTAAACAGGATCCTTATACACAGATAACCAGGGTGTTAGTGTGTATAAGGTTCTAAGGAATAAGCAACTCTAAAGGATAGAAATTTAGCCAAATGGGTTTAATTAAAAAAGAAAGAAAGTTTAGTATTGTAGGAAATATAACTTAATATTGTATTGAATGTATAAATTATTTTTAGTGTTGTGTTTTGCTTTTGGTTGGATTGGAGCTCAGTCCCCTGGATGTTCAAGTAGGTAGCTGCTGATGAACCAGAGACTGGGGGGCTGAGCCAATTAAATGCGAATAAATTTTGATCGGAGTTAGTGTTGTTATTATATTTAAAATTAATGTTTTTTTTTTATTTGTGTTCATTTTGTTTAAAAAACATTGTGTGCCAATGCATGAGAAATTGCTGCTGCCACCACCACCACCACTACTAAATATATATTAATGGCTAAATCAGCATAGAAATATCACAAAAAAAAAGCCTATCTTCTGAAAACATTTCTAAAAACTAGTTTTGCCATAAACAAATAATAGCCTCAGAAAATTAAATTCAACTTTGATTTTCTTTGCACATTTTAAAATTATCGCTTAACTGAAAGATACTGGGTTTCCTATTTTGTACCTATCAATTTTAATTTCTGACACTATGATAAATGATTTTCAGTTATATTTAGGTATGTGCACTGTGATATTTATAATATTCTTTTCATTCCATGCAAATTATGAGTCTCTCAACTTACATGTGTTGTTCTAGTGAGATATTTATAGCCAACATACACTCTTCTCACTGGAACTTGACCCTTTAATGACTGTTGTCTTAAAGAGCTAATGTTAGCTATAATGTATTCTTCCTTCTTTCATTTTTACGTGTTTTTGTGATAAGGGAGTGGCAAGAGGAAGGAGATGGACGTGCTTCAGGAGCATTTGGTGTTGGAAAGAAATGGGAATCAGAGTTGAGCTTTATCAAGCAAGAATTGATCTCTTTAATGTTATTAAAATTTTCTTGATTGTGAATCAAACGAATATTCATTTTTAATACAAATTATTTATGAGGAAGTCACTGGAATTTCACTAGTTTTATTCCACTTACTTGGACATGTTTCAAAGGCACTATATTTCTTAATAATAATAAAGGAATAAAATTATAGAATTTGGTATATACAGAAAGGACACACATACTGACAATTACATAAAAGCAAAAGGTTTCAAACCCAGACCCCACAAGGAAGCAGCATTCAATAGTATGACATATAGGCTAGTTAATACACCACTCAGTAAAGAAGAATACAGGAAAGAACACACACACACATAATACACACGCAGAAATTAATGGATTTAACAAACAAATGGATAGAAAAATAAAAAGATTTAAAAACAAAAAGGAAATTAAACTAATCACTACACTCAGTTCTTCACTTAAAGAAAATACTTATCAAAAATTCACATATCACCCTTATGTTAACCATAAATTCCAAAAAATTTTCAAAAAGTATAGCATTACTCTGGCACCAATAAATGGATATAGTGTTGGTAAATTATTGAATCTAAATAAAATTAAACAAAAAAAGAAGAAAGAAGAAAATTCAGGTATATATAGTATTAATTGCAAAGATTGTGACAAAATATATATAGGAAAAACAAAGAGAAATCTGGGGATAAGATTAAAGGAACACTGGATAAATATTAGACACAAACAAGTAGAAAAATCAGCAGTGGCTGCACATTTTTGGAATGAAAATCATGAAATAGAGAAGGGCATAACATTACTAAAAGCAATTCAACATCCGAAAGAACTTAACATATGGGAAAAAATTTACATAAAAAAATATGAATACAAACTTATGAATTTTGATATACTGGAAGCAGACAACATATTGTTTAAGTTCATTAACAGACCACCAGAGCAAACATAGCAACATACATACCTTGCTGAAATTGACTCCTCAGTCGTCGTTTTGGTTGACAATGTGAGGAATGTACCTCACGAAACATGTACCAAAATTACTTTTATAAGTGTGTTTGTGAAACTTAAAGAGTGTTTTAATGTGACAACATGATTTTTAGTGTTTTACTTTAAATCAAAATAAGATTAACGAAAGTTTCACTGTGTGGATTCCGACATTCCGTAAACATATTAACATGGGAGTTTATTTATAAGCATTCAGTCATCTTGTAATATATGATGCAATCCTTATCTAGTACATCTAGCAACATTTACCATTGGAACTTCAAACTGCATACAGAATGGTTTAGTTCTTGAAATAAGTGATGTTATGGATAAAACTAAAAAAGAACTTTCAATAACATTGTTTGCGGCAGTCATGGTACTTCAAACTGCATACAGAATGGTTTAGTTCTTGAAATAAGTGATGTTATGGATAAAACTAAAAAAGAACTTTCAATAACATTGTTTGCGGCAGTCATGGTAGAGAGATCAATGCAAAGTCAATAGTGCCTGACATGTTCAACATTACGAAAAGAGCTTCTTTACACACCAAAGCAATTGCCTACATTTTATGAAGATATCATTAAGAAATTTACAGAGCAAGAGGAATGAATTTTATCTTTATGTTTATAATTACTATTGCCAATGTTTATCTTCTTTTTAATGCAAGTAATGCAAACATTTTAGTTTAATCAAATATTAATTTTGAGAAAATATACTTATAATGATTCCAATTTAATTTATTAACCTGAGATCATATCAAAGCTTGCCCAGGCAAAAAAATCTACTGCGCAGGGTATTGCTCAAAATGTTAGAACATTCTATGCACATTAGAAACTACTTTACTCATCTCTCTCTTACAACTTAACAAATCCTCACAAATAGTAAAAACAAATATACATATCACAAACAAGATTCTTTAATTCCTTTTTATATATATATTTTATTGATGGAAAGAACTTTGCATGGAAAAGAACATGACCAATTAGCCCAATTCACCAAGGATTGGGCACAGGCATATATGGCCTATTTTCAAAGCAACTATCAGTATTAGCCTTGGGAAATATTGCACAGTCTTTCAGGCATAAGCAATTGGTTTTAGGGATTTAAGAAAGGTTAGTATGATAAATGAATTCTCATCCTCACATATAGTTAGTGCTTTAAAAGCACTCCCTTCCAACCCGGTAAAATCTAAACAGATATTGGAATGCCTAAATGCCCTAATTGTCCTGGCATCTTGTAACAGGCTCAAATCGCGGTGGGTGCTGAGGCATCATGGCATTTATGGAAAAGATAAAGCAGAATCAGCTGGCCAAATATGGTACTCAAATACCCGGAACCCACGATTGGCATCAGTACATGTACTGTTAAATCATGGTAAAAACATGGATTGGGAAAAATAACTTAGGTGGCAAACCTATCCTGGGCAAAACTAGCTAGGAAATTGGTCCAAGCAACACTCTTTCCTCATCCCTCCTAAAAGTGTACATTAGAGGAATAAAGAAAGTAGTCACCCTAATTACTGAACACAGTCACTTCAGAAAATATCTACATAAAGTGGGACTCTATAGAGATGAACCCATTTGTAGAATGAGCCAACAGGATGAGGAGACTGCCTTGCATATCCTGTTTTGATTACCTATTTTTGGTAAGCCACTCTTTCTGTTATGAGGGAAGACCTAGGAACAGATGCTGACATTGCAACCAAAATACTGCAACTTATAATACTTCCTAGACTTTCATGGCCGGTGTTATAATTAAAACGTTAAAATCTTCCAGGCTGCTTTGCAGTGGTCCATGGTTTAATATGCTACCAGAGCTTTTATCAAACTACTGTAGTTGGCATCATCACTGATGATGAACAACACTTGACTGCTTAACAACGACAGTATTGAATACATCCCTTCTGGTTTTAGAAGGTCAATCAATATTACGTGTGTGGCAGAAGTGGTGAGGAGGAAGGGGGTAAGGAGAGTGGTTGTTTGTTTTTAAAAACTGGTTTTCATCTGATACTTAGGTGATATCTGTCATCTTTGTTAAAGTTCTTTGGATGTTGTTGTATTTCCAATGCCTCTCTCCTGGCTAGATTGAAAAAGCCTTCTGTTTTTGCAACCACTATGTTTTGTTATAAAGTGTATGCCATGGCATTCATTTATGGCACGTTCTGTTACCACAGATCGTTCAGGTTGATTAACAGGAAGATGTCACTGATGTTCCTCCAATTGTTTTTAATTGATCTTCCAGTCATGCCTATGTACACTTTGCTATACTCACATGGATTTTATAAATTAATTTATGGCAGAACATGCAATAAATGAATGTCATGACAAATACTTTAATAAAACCGAAGTGATTGGAAAAACACAAATCTTTTTAAATCTAGTCAGGAGGGAGGCAATGGAAATACAACATTCAAGCAACTTTAACTATACACTGCATATCACCTAGTAGCATATGGAAACCAGTTCTTAAAAACAAACTACCCCCTCCTTCCTCACCACTTCTGCCACACATGTAATATTGATTGACCTTCTAAGACCAGACAGAGACAGATAAATACTGTTGTCATTTAGCAGCCAGGTGTGTTCATTGTCCACTAATGATGCCAGTCATAGTAGTTGATGAAAGCTATGGTAGCATATTAAACCATGGATCATTGCAAAACAGCCCGGAAGATTTGTTTTAAAATACTGCAACTTGTTCAGAGAACAGATTTTTGTAAACAGTGAAAGCATCTCTTTTAATGGTGTTGCAAAATAAGCCTTTTAAACTGATGTACATTAGGTGAATAAAACTACAATAAAATCCCCCATTATCTATCTATTTACACTTATTCATTCATTCAATAAATCTAAATAGTTCTGACCTGCTCCCTATGTTCTGTGCTGGTGCTAGGATCAAGACTTGGTAGTACAGTAGCAAGCAGTTGTATTGCCAGTAACCGTGGACGAAGAGCATGTACTCTGGGTAATGCTAAGTCTTCTGTCACTTGCTGGCCCAGCACCTTCAACAATATATCAGTCCATTCTCTTCCAGCTAAAAGTTTCCTTAGCAGACGGCTTGATGCAATACGGCGTACAAATACAAGAAAGTCTCCGAGACTACGTTCAGCTGCCCTCTGTTCTCTCCTGGTACCCTTTTCCCCCAGAGGTTGTATGGGTGCAAGTATATGTTCAAGCTGAGAATGAATCAATGAAACCACATTCTCTATCACTGCAGGATCCAAATAGTTGGCATACATCCTGAAAAATGTAAAAATTTCACTTCTAAACTGCAATGTTACAAATTTTTGTGCTATCTTTCTCTTTGATGGAAAAAATTTCAGCCATTACATTACATGGACAAAGAGTTGAAGTAATAAATTGTACACAACTAAAAATTAAGCTCAAAATAAATAATGTAACAGTAACTATTAAAATTCTTTAGTATTAGGCACACAGAAAGAGAAGCATTTTTATCTCATGAAACCCAAAAAAGCATGACTTGACATAATTGAAGTACAGCCGTCACTTACAACACTTGAGGTTACAAACATACTCTCTTTATCAGAAATGTTACAAGCAGGATGATTAATCAAATGGAGAAACAAAGAGGGAAAGATTATAGCTTTAAGAAGTAAACATTGTGATCAACATGCCCCCATTAAAACAAAGATAACAAAATAACCCTCCATTCCTTAGATGGCAATCAAAATTCCTAATTTAATGACTGAAAGAAATCTGGCACAATATAATTATCTAAATAAAAAATGATAATATTGACAAAAATACAAATGATTATGAAAACAAGATAAACCAAACGATCAGAAATGCCAAATTCAGATACACACATAAACTAATAGACTCCAGTATACCATCCAGAGAAATGTAAAAAATATTAAGAACATGGGTCTTGGAAAGACAAAAGAACAGATAGAAACAATCTGCATTCATCTTGAAAGACTTTATGAATAGGTTACTACTTGCAGACCTGTTATCTCAGAGACCATAGATCAATTAGAAAATAAACTGAATGAACCGACTGTGACATATTTTTCTTCACTTACATTACTTCTGGTGATGTAAAAAATGAACTAAGACAAATTAAATCAAAAGTTACAGGAGGAGATAAGATCAGCATCATTCTCACAAACAAAATCATTGCCATTATTTTACCAAGTGTGATGCATATATTTAATGCATCCTTAATAACAGCAACATAACCAGCCCTCTGGAAAAAAAAGCATTTGTACCGTGCATAGCAAAAGTCACTTTACCCTCCACTCCTCAAAATTACAGTCTATCAGCATCCTACCTGGCACATCGAAAGCACTGTTGTGGAGCATTAGCAAACTTATTTTAAGCACAAACTAAGACACTTATACGCAGAATTCTGGGCTGGTTACAGCATGGCAACTACCTTTCTTAACATTACTGAGGATACCCATGAGACTAAGGATGTGAGCCAACTGACTGTCTTACCTCTTATTGACTTTTCTAAGTGTTCTACTCAGTTAATAAAACTAAACTACTTTCAAAACTTAAGTCACTGCATTTATCTGAGAACTTGATCCAATTATATCATTCCTATCTCTCCAGACAACTACAGTGTGCTGCAGTAGCAGATCATTTTTTGCCTTAAGACGTCAATGGAGTTTGGAGTGCTACAAAGGTTAGTACTTGGATCAACATTATACTATTTATATAAATGACATCACTAACCACATTAAGCATTGTAGATACTGTTTATATGCTGATGTCGAAAGTTTTTAGCCGTTCCCAAAAACACAACTAAATTTCAAAACTCTTTCACATTTTCTCAAAGTAGTCCCCTGCGACACTTATACACTTATTCATTCGCACAAACGACTTTGCAAACATTTCTTGCCACACTTTTTCTTTGACACTGTTCACAGCCTCCAAATATGCATAATGGCTTCACAATCTGACGTAAACGGTACCCCCACAACCGTTCCTTCATTTTGGAGAACACAAAAAAGGCACCGGGGGCCAAGTCTGGTGAGTAAGGTGGATGAGGTAGCACCCTGATGCCCTCTTCATTCAGGAAATCCATCATTCTGACAGCAGTATGAGAGGAGGCATTGTCATGGTGCAGCAGGAAATGTCCCTTCCGTGACCTTGGGTGCTGTTCCTTCCCCCGCTTGATGACCTCTGGAAGGCAGGACTTGGTGTACCATAGTGCAGTGACTGTGCATTGGTTTTCAAGTGGAATGGTTGCTATGGGACTATTTCTTGAGAAAAAAGAGGCGAACATTTTTCCCAACACTTCAGCCCCTCTTGACTTTTGTTGGAGGTGGTTCATTTTCAAAGCACCAGACATGTGACTGCTATTTAGTTTCTGGGTCATAAAGGTATATCCACATTTCATCACCCGTAACAATGTTATATACAATTAGACTTTCACCAGAATTAAATTTCTTTAACATAAATTCGCACCAATCCACCCCAACTGCCTTTTGATGATCGGTGAGGGAATGTGGGACCCAACTCACATATCTGTTGGTGAGACCAAGGTGTTGGTGCACAATTGTTTGTGCTGCTGCTGATCCAATGTTTAATGTCTTCTATATCTGAAGGAATGAGATATGCGGATCTTCTTTCACCATTTTCCTCACAGCTTTGATGATTTCTGGCATAACTGCAGTTTGTGGCCTACCTGCATGAGGCTCATCTTCTAAGGATTCTCTCCCCCTTTGAAATTCACGAAACCAGTTTCTTACTGTGGCGAGTGAAGGAGTAGGGTCCCCAAAAGTTTCTGACAAAATTTGGTGGCTCTGCTTGGGGTCTAACCCCTTTTTGAAATCGTAATAGATCATCACTTGAAAGTAATGCACTGGTCAACAGTAAACATCAGGCTATCAGATGCATGTAATGACAACTTCCTCCCATGGCTTATTGGGACAGAGCTAAAAACTTTTGGCATGCCTCTCGTATAACAGTATATGCAGTTACAACTACATCTATTCATTAATTCTATTGCTGAATTTAATGAATACCTAGAATCAGTATCAACATAGGCTAAAAATGTCATCATAAACCAAGGAAAATCGCAGGCATTCATAATGGGGCATAATCGATTATTAAACAAAATTAATCATATTCATTTCCTGAAACTTAATGAAACAAAAGTGCCATTAAAATTGTTTGTTAAAAATCAGCAGTAGCATTTCATTTCTGGATAGAAAACCATGCCATATTGAATAAAGCAAAATTATTAAATAAAGCAAAATCAGTACAAAAACCCACAGAACTAGCAACATGGGAAAAAATCTACTATACAAATAAAAAAGACAGTTTAATGAACTTCGACACTTTCAGGGTTGAAAACATAAACTTTAAGTTCTACCAGAGCAGAATATATATTCTCACCTCATAACAAAGTATCCAGCAGTTGACATTTTAGCTGATGATGCGGACAAGGATTCATGAAACTGGTTTTACATTTATAGAAAAGTAAGTGCAGCAATAAGAGTGTTTAGTTTGACTAAATCATACAATGATTTCAAAAAAGTTGTTATTGTTGTTTTAATCTGATTTAGCATATAAGTAATTTTTAGCATTAAAATGGGAAGAAATTTAAGCAGGGGGAAAGAGGGAGAGAGAGGCTGAGGAGTAAGTGAGTGCAGGACTGAAGGAGGGAAGGGAGAAAGATAGGATGACAGAGGAGGGGATGAGAAATAAGAAAGGTGAGAGAAAGCATAGGTCAGTGGATCAGTGTTTTGTGTTTATCAGTAAATAAATGCTTTGCTAAATTAATCATCTTTATCTCTTTCTTCTTTTATTATTTTGAAGAAATAAATGAGTGACTATACCTTTATGACATAAATAAATATGCTCCAAACTAGAACTCATCCCATTCAAAATAATTTTAAATTTTATGAAATTAAATAAAAAAATTTAAATTTGTTACATAAATAAATATGCAGCAAATTAAAACCTAACCCATAAATTTTATGAAATTAAATCTAACAATGTGAAATTTGAATTTAGCTTCAGTTTTAAAAGAACAGGTTCAATCACTTAACTTGAGCTTGTCGTAATGGTGACAGCAGTGGTAGAACTAATGCTGCAGGAGGAAAAATTTAACCATGGAATGAAAAAGAAAAAAGCTGATATAAATAGTGTTATATGAAGGCTGGAACATGGTATAATTATCAACCATTTTATATTAGCAAATATTTGTCTACAGGGTCATAAAATATTAAGAGGACTGACAGAATTATGATCATGCAGTGTTCATACCCAGAAGCAATCAAATTTGCCAACTCACAAGTCCATCAAAAGCTTCCCATAAGTCAAAAATAATTTCAGGTGAAATACAAATGACAAACATTTTACACAGATAATATTAAAGAAGATTTATATCTAGGTGCTTAAAGAAGGTACATTGACATCAATTTAGCCACTAACCTGCTTAAAAATAAATAAATATAAATATAAAAAAAACACATAATTATTACAACAGCTTTTTTCAAGGCCTGCAGTGTAAAGCACCTTGTGAGAACAGCTTTGTTGTCATAAATACAAAATTAAATTTGGTAAAGAATGGTTTTTGATGACATTTCACTTATTTGGTTTATTTATTTGAATTTGTTTTGGGAGCATTCACTCTATCCTTAGCAAAAGACCAAAATACAACATTGTTTGCAATCTTTGAGAATTATCTGCAGCAACATATTGGTATAATTATGCACATGCCAAAATCACCATTTAGTTTAGTGCCTAAAAAAATTGAGTCCTTTTGGGAGAGCTACATTTTAAAAGCATTAAAGAAGCAAGCAAGAAGTGAAATATTACTATGTGAAAGTATGGGACCAGTCATGTGTTGAATAAAAAGGGAAAGGTTTGCATGGAATTTATTTCAAAGAATATGAAACAAGTAAATCTGCAAAGGGTGAGTAGATGAATACCAAACATTGTAAAGAAATAAGTTCTTGGTCCCTGCTAATAATACAGCAACAGACAGCTATTGCAGGTAAGTTAGGGATTACTTCAACAGGTGCCGGTGCTACCACCAAATGGGATTTGAAGTTGGAAAAATTTTGCAAAAGCAGAATACACAAAATGTTGTTTCATTACATTTTATGAAGTTACACCAGCAGTAGGAGGGCCAAGCCATGGAATATGGACATGAAAAGGATAAAATAAATTGCTTATAATGTCAATGTGCTACATCTTACTTTAAAAATAAAAATATATTCATTTACAATTTAATATTTAAAATTAATTTCTTTTTATGGTTATAATCATTTGTAACCAAAAATATACCATAGGGATCTCTGTAATTTATAATGAAAAAATTAGTCAGTTGGGTGTCCTGGACTAACAGAACTGATTCAAAATAATGGATGCTTCATGGTGAATCTACTGTATATTAAGTGCACTACAGTTTCTAATTGAGATATTTTGCCTAATCTGAGTTATTGGTGTTTAGGTAAGCAATACAGATTTATTTAAATGTTACACCCTTATCAAAGAAGGTATTTAGTAGTAATACTTTTATTAAATTTGCATTGCTGCTGTATAATTACCCTAAGTATAACAATGTATAAGGGATAACCCAAAAGAACCATATTTGCAGCAATGCATTGTGAAGTTAGGGTTTCTCAAGCTAATCTGCTGATAGGCATCATTCTGTGAGTTTTCGTTATTTGCAGGGCTGAAAATGACTGCTGTTGTGTGCAATTGCTCTTGTGCTGCTGATAATGCCCAAGTGGTTAGTCAAAAGCAAGCGACAGTGGAGAGAGCTGAAAGTAGTGATTGGTACAGTTATTAGATTGATAATAACGCTTCAGGATCAACAGTGCAATAGCTTAGAGCATCATGCTACACTTGTGAAGATAGAATAGTGGGTTCTAATACTACCATCCCATGCTTTTTTCCCTGCCAGATTTAAAGAAGATTTGTCACAATTACAATGATTTGCACGCTGAATTAGTTGCAAATTGGAATAAGAGCAGTTTGCCACAATTAACATCACTTACTAGCTAAACCACTGGGTCCACCAGTTTCTAGGATTTGCCCGAGGTTAGCCAACAGATTAGGTTAGTGCGTGTTTATATATGAATTAGTTGCAAATTGGAATAAAAGCACATTTCCCACTATTACAGTATTTCATCTGCCTAATAATGCTTTGCCATAATTACAATTATTTACTCACTAAACCACTGGGTCCACTAGTTTCTAGGATTTGCACGAGGTTAGTCCACAGATTAGGTTAGTATGTATATTTATGAATTAGTTGCAAATTGGAATAGGAGCACATTTCCCACTGTTACAATATTTCACCCACCTAATAATGGTTTGCCACAATTATAATGATTTACTCACTAAACCACTGGGTTCACTGGTTTCTAGGATTTCTGACAGTTTAGGTATATGAATTAGTAGCAAATTGGAATAAGAGCATATTTCCCACCATTACAATATTTCACTTGCCTAATAATGCCCTCATTATTGTGATTTACCCATCCCTATCCATTTATATTTAAAAAGTAAAGTGCATGTGGATAAGTTCTGCTCTCTCAGCTGTTGCTTGCTTCTGCTTCTCGGATTTCCAGCAGCACAAGGGCACTTAGCACACAGCAGCAGTGCTTTCCAGCCTGTAAATAATGTAAGTTCATTCCTTGCAGAAGGTTTATCTGTTATGCTGCTTCATGTGTCCCTAATAATGAAGTATATGTCAATATATTTTAATTGAAGATTTGCATAAGAATTGGGTGTCTTCTATGTATTGTTAGCTTAAGGTTTTATATGTGTCCCTAATCAAGGAGTACTTGTAAGGGTATTTTAACAGATGAGTGGCATATGAAACAAGTGTCTATTAGGCATTGTTAGCTTAGGGTTTCTGCACCAGTCTATTCAGTGGTGTTGTTCCCTGTGAAGTGCTTCATCTGTGGTGCTGCTTCGTGTGTGTCCCTAATCATGCAGTATTGGTAAGTGCATTTTAACAGATGAGTGACATATGAAACAGGTGTCTGCTAGATAATGTTAGGGTTTCTTACACAGTCTGTCACATGGTGTCATTCGAATTGAAGTGGTTTTGATCTGCATGGAGCACTTGTAAGTGCATTTTAACATATGATTTCAATATGAAATGGGTGTCTGTTAAACTACTGCCTGGCTTGCTCATAGAGGTAGGTAGAAAGACATTAGCATGAATGTCAGCAATGACTTGAAGGAGGAATGCATAAGTATGACTGGGAATGAGTCTTGGTGCTATGCTTAGACCCAGAAATTAAACAAGCATCAAATCATGGAAACATTAAAATTTACCCAAACCTAAGAAAGCACATAAAGTATGATCAAATGTCAAGACAAAATTGGCTTGCTTAAATTATTTGTTTTATTGTGTAACATGGCTTCACTGTGTTAGTTCCATATATATTTTTTAAAATAATTTTTAAAAGATATTGTTTTAACATGGATTGTTTACAAGAAATTTGTTTCTCCAGAACAAATAGTGAATCCATAAGTTTATCTTGATGTTTTAAAAAGAATGAATGAAAATGTGTGACAAAAACACCAGATTTGTGAAGAAATGTAGATGTGCAAATTGGCTGTTGAATCAAGACTATGCTCTGGCCCACACAGCTTTGTCTGTCTGACAGTTCTTGGCGAAGCACAAAATGGCGCTTATGTTCTAATCCTCTTATTTAGCCAAACTTACTATGTATGTCATTTTTTTTTTCCAATAGATGAAGAAAAATCTGAAAGGGAAGTGACTCAATGATGTGGATGAGGTAAAAAAAAATATATATACATACACTAAGGGCCCTGGGTCAAGAGTTCCAAAAATGTTTCTAACAGTGAAAAATGTGTTGGGACACATGTATTAACTTACATGCAGAATACTTTGATGAAAATTAAAATGTGTAGCAATACAGCTCAATAATAATCTAAAGTTTTGCTTGTTACATCCAATATTAAAATGAATATGACAATGACATCTCTATTTACTCATTTCTTTAAAATACCAAATAACTTACCCACATGACATAGCAAGAATGTGTAGAAGCCGCATGCTTGCAACAGTCAGTATTGGAGGTCGAGACTGCATGTCACATGGGGAGGCCAGGTGAAGAGGGTTTGAACACATGCTTGCCAGGATTGGTAAGAGACCACAAGATACAGCTAAAGTAATGTCTGCTGGCTGATATCGAACACTGAGTGCAAATACTGTCAGTATCTGCAGTTGCTGAGTACTTCCTGAAACTGTCCACATAATACAGAATTATACTAATAAAATAGAAAAACTATGGATATTTATTATAGAAAAATGTATCAGATATCAATGGATAGGAAAACTATCCAAGTTTACATCATGTTGTGCATGTGCATACATTCCCACCTCTTATGCGTCATTTTTATTTTTTATTAATCTGTTTACTACATTACTATTAAAATTGTATATTAATGTTCTAATCATGACAATAACAGTCATCCCTATAAATACAGTAGTAACATTTCACCTTGGTTATTGACTTTTAACTGATTATATCTTTTTTTATTTAATTTACTGACTTTGTGCTCCATTATGCAGAGTAATACTATATGCAAAATTATTCTTTTAACAATTATATATCTACATAATTTACAGATATATTACAATTTTGTGTACATTGCAATTGGGGTTGATAATTATTATTTTTCAATTATTCAGTTACAATCTATCAAATGATATAACTGTTTGTGAAATCATTGAAGAAAAAACTAATATTAAAAAGAAATGTAAAATTTTAGATAATCTAAATAATCAAAAATGTATAAAAAAGTTGCACATACCATTATAAAATTAAAAATAAACATTTATATACATAAAAGCAGATAAGTGTAATAATAAAACCATTTCAGACAAAGATAACTATATTAATAGCATTGATAAGTTGTTGAATAGGAAAGATTATAAGGAAATAAGCAAAGATCCTCTAAAATTTGCAACAATACTTATTAACACATTAAAAGAAATAAAGATACTCTCAGACATACCAAAAAAAAAAAAAAAATCTAGACAATACTGCTCTGCTGAGACTTAATGCGCTTCCAAATATTCATAAACAAGACCATAGATTGAACCAATAGCAAATGACATCAATTCCACTACATAACAACTAAGAAATTGCTTTATAGTAAATCATACTCCTATCAAAATTTTCAAAGTCATCAAAGTATAAAAAATTCACACGATCTAGTAGAAAAATTGAAATGCTTCACAGTTTGAAGAGAAAATCTAATGGTATCCTTTGTCATCAAAGCCTTATTCCTCAGCATTCCTACAGAAAAACATACAGACTCTTTAAAAAATGTCTAAAATCTATACATTTACAAATAGAAGAAATAAAAACTTACACTTATGTATTCAACTTGTTTACACTAAACTCCACTTACATAAAACTAAGAACTGTTTCTGGAGCAGTGACTCTCATCTTCAGTTGTTGACTGATTACTGTTACTCCAAATGGTGGCTGGATATCCAGATGCTTCTGTGGCGGCATCTGGTGGTTGTAGTAGGAACTTGCTGAGTTTATCCATAGGAGGAAAATCAAAGCTCATTAAGTTTACTTTATTTTTAATGATGAAATTTTTTCCCAAGTGGATAGTTCCATTGGGTTGTGCAGCTATTTCAGCAGATTAATCTCTGGATTAATTTCTTGATTTTTGGTCCAAAAATGAGCTGCTACCACTGATTCATCAATCTGCTTAAACTGAATATTCCTGAAGTGTTCTTTTCTCCAAATTTCCAAATTTCTCTTTGTTTTTCCAATTTATCTCTGCATATTTGATTTCATAAATTCCTGATTTCTGTTCTGTTCTGTTGGTATGGTGTCTTTTACTGTGCAAACTGATAAATTCTTAATATTATATTTGTTTTTTGGGGCTAATGTTATTCCATAATTTTTGAAAATCTTCTTAAATTTTTGTGATAAGTTGGATGGTATGTGAAACTTTTGAATTTGTATCTAATTTGTATCTTTCCTTGATGTTTTTCAGTATGGAAACTTCTCTTATTGATTTTTGTCTTTTAAATTTAATGATAATTTTTATTACTGTGTCTTTGCTGAAACCATTGGTTATAGCTGTCTTTATTATCTGTTGGTATTCTATTTTGTACTCTGTTTCTGTGAAAGGGATGTTAGTTAGTCTGTGTACCAAGCTGTAAAACACTGCATGAAAACATAAACTATAAGTTTACCCACCGCCAGCAGAGCGGAATATATATTCCCACAGCTCAACGAATTATCCAACAGTTGAATTTTAGCTGATGATGAGAACAAATGTTCTCTAAACCGGTTCTATACATTATGACAAGTAAGTGAAGCATTAAGAGAGTGTAGTTCAACTAAATCATACAATAATATCATTAAATAATCTTTTTTATTTGCACATACAGCCAGTGTTAAATTGGTGCTGGTGCAAGGTCAGAATCTACATTTATTACTAATGTCTCAGAAAAACATAAAAATATTAATTAAACAGAACAGGAACACAATCTGCAAACTCTGAGCACAAAACAAGAAAGGAACAGGTCACATGCAGCTATGTAAAGTATTAAGTGAAAAATATAAAATAATTTTTAACTATTCAGATGAAAGAGAACTAGGACTTAACTATCATTACTTTGATTCTAGGGTATAAGCTACCTTACTGTTCACTCTTAAGTGCCTTAACTACATTTGGTCATAGAAGCATAGACTTCATATTCTTTGTAATCAAGCATATGAACAATTTTATACTCTCCAAGAAACTGCAGCTCTATCTCCTAAGAAAATAAAAGCTGTATACTAAAAATAAGATTAAGTGTATTTCTCTCAAATAACCTTAACAATTAACATTTAAGAGAAATTGAGTCGAAATAGTAGTAAAAAAAGTTCACTATATTTTATACAACCCTAACAATCTATAAAATAAGATAAAATGCTTGACAGTTACACTCAATGACTTGCATATCATAATGCTTATGCAAAATTTTATTACATTACATTCCAAAGGACACATTTCACATTATAAATCTGACCATATTTATGTTTAAAAAGTGTATATGTGTTTAATGATTTAGAACATATCAATTTTCACCTACATCTTGAAGAGCTGTAAACTATGATTTCATTACATACTAAGTAAAATGCTAATTTACCTGTGTTGTTCTGTGATTCACTCTGTATTCTTGCTAATGATGAAATAAGGAGTGAATATATGTGATGAACAGCAGAGCGAATATGCATCTGCAATGAATGTGGAGAAGCTCTAACAGCATCCAGGTAATGATGTAACTGCATACTTGGTCCCTCTCCTGCCAAAGTGCCCAACCCAAAACATCCTGTCAGCAATTGCTGATGCACCTGTAACATCAAGAAAGGTGGAAGTACACTTTTTGAACAAACAACTCTGCAATCATTAATGTCCTTACAAAAACCAAACTTTTTTGGAATAAGGCTGTTTCCCCTGCATATTGATGTAACAGAAGTTTTCTGGTAAGTAAAGAAATTGAAATTTATTGAAAATATCTCAATAGAGTAATTAGATAATTTCTTTCTAGAGCTGCTTGTTTACATTCTGATCCCAATACACACAGAGGTGAGTAAAGAAAAAAAATAGTAACTACGGATGTGACTTTGATTTTTATAGCTTTTCATTAATGTACTGAAAGGAAAATTAATAAAATGCAACACATACTGGCCATCTAGAATATGCTTATAGCCTTAACATTTGGTATATTTTATAGATACATGAATATTTCATTTTAAGGCATTACATAAAGCTCAAAAGTTGTTACATACATTGATGCCTACTTAAAACAAACATAATTTACTCTAAACATCAATTGAAAGTCTTCACTTACACAACTAAGTAGCATTGTGGTTCCTATTTCCTTCTTCAAAGTGTCTTTCTCACTATTATCCTTATTCGCAGTCTTCTCAACTGCAGACAACAGCTCAAGAATTTGGTTCAGTGCTGTTAGCCTTAGCTGTGTAAAACATACAGAAGAAAATTAAAATGCAAATCATTTTTAAGAATGGCATTGAAATAATAATAACCATAACAATATTATATCACTCTGTGTTAACATCAACTTTTGATTATTTTTTGTATGACTGAGTTGAACCTAAACACTCTTCTGGCTTCATACATGTTTCATTGTCTGCATCCTCAGTTACCTGAAGCATGCAGATTTCTGAATTACATTTCAAGTTAAGAATCAGCTTTTGAGTTCACTGACAAATATACAAATTGTCATCTCTTTTAGAATGTGCACACCAAAAAGAGTTCATCTATCCCAACATTCCAGATAACAGATTTTTAGTGATTTAAACAATGAAAAAGTTAAGTTTTTGTAAATGTGTAATAATAAATTTAAAGGAACCATTCATATTTATTCATATCAGCTCTTCTTACTGTTTTGTAAGGAAGTATTCTACACCATCCTCTACTTTGGCATTCTTATTTGTGTGTATAATTGATGCTGAGGTAAGCTGCAGTGTCAGAAAATGAGTCATACTTACAAAATTGGGTAAAAGTTAGCAATTATTCACAGAGAGTATAATCATATCTGCGAGAAAAGAAGGCAGAATTAACTTGCTAACTTTCTGAAAATTTCTCTAGCTTTCGCTATTTTAAGTTCAATTTGCAGTTTGTATAATTTTAACCATAGAATTGTGAGTTCAGCATGACTGCAATTATACGTATTGTATCCATAACACTCAATCTCCTCTCCCTGCCCATATTCCAAGGTGTATGATTTCCCCAGCACTAGCTGTTGTGAAGGTCAGAGAACCAGCCTTAATCATATTGTGTACTTGTTTGTTGAATTGTGCTCTGTGAAAATCACAATAAAGAGATGGGTAATAAGTGTGCTGTTCTGTATATGTTTCTATACCTAGAGTAAGACGAACTTTAGAATAAAGAATTTTTATTTTTTATTTATGATTTCCATGTAAGGAAAAAAAAAGCACATAAATATTGCAGATTAAATGGCAAAAATGCTGCAAAAACACCTTAAACAGTATTTGTGCCATTTGTGATAATAGAAAAAATAATGGGTAATTTTTCTTCATGGGATTACTCCATATATAAATGATTGGTCAGTTCAAACTGGTACTGTGGTGATGGAAGTCAGAAAACCATCAGCTATGATTGTTGCATAAGTTATTACTAGCAATTAAACACTTAAAAGGTACATTTACCCCCTATTATCAAGCAAAAAGATGTTGCAATTGCCTCCCTTCATTTTCCATACATTTCTGGCATTTGTTTATAAAATAAACCATTATCATCTGCTGTTTAAGGTGTTTCTTAAAACACATGAAAAATGTAAAATATAAATACTTGGAGAACCAGCAATAGCATACCATTTCTGGCCAAAAAAAAAAAAATTATATACATATATATATATAATAAATATAATTAATATCACTGTATGATTGAGTCAAACTACACTCTTACTCGCTCCACTTACTTATTTTATTTTTAATATGTTTCACAGATCGTTGTCTGCATCATTAGCTCATTGTCAATGGTTGGTGGAACAATAAGGGCGTGTATTTCAACTCAATCATATAATGGTCTTAATTAAAGAAAATTTAGCTGTAACCTCCCAAACACTGTAACCTCATAACTAAATTTGTAAAATCTCATAGTAACATCTTAATACACACTTGGGAGCTGACAGTGGAACCATGTTGAATGCAAAGACAACAGCCTTTGAACCATGTCCAAATTAGTGGAACAATATTAGTTAAATTTGACTGATTTCCTCATAAAAATTAACTCCCCCCCAAAAAAATTCCAACAGCTTAATTCAAAGATTTATCCCAGGACTAGTGTATGCTGCTTTTTTCTATTAACATTATGCTATGCCTTACCTCTGCTCTCACATGCTGCTGTGCCATAGCAGTACACAGCTTTGTTGGATCACTGCTCCACCCATTCTCTGCCTCATTACCACTCTGTAAAATTTGCCTCTCCCCTGGCTCTGCACACACGAAGTGCAGGATTGAGCTGCAAAGCCTACGTAAACTCACAAAGTTTGGCCCATCATCTACCATCCTATTAGAAAAAAAAGATAAAAGATGCAAACTAAATCATGGTCATGAGAAAATAGTACAAAAGATATATTGATAAACAAAGTAGTTCTTTGTAAATGTAAATTATATCTAATCTGTCGTCTAACACACTCTTATGCTTCACTTACTTTTAAATAAGGTGGGACCGGTTTCAAAGAGATATCCTCTACATCTTCAACCAACTTGAACCGGTCCCACTGTATTTAAAAGTAAGTGAAGCATAAGAGTGTGTTAGACGATAGATTAGATATAATTTACATTTATCAAACTTCACTGTATGAGTTCCAACAGAATTTTTTAAAAATGTCTTATTTTTCGATAGTTCTTAAATGAAAGTAATGAAATGAAATAAGGTGGGACCGGTTTCAAAGAGATATCCTCTACATCTTCAACCAACTTGAACCGGTCCCACTGTATTTAAAAGTAAGTGAAGCATAAGAGTGTGTTAGACGATAGATTAGATATAATTTACATTTATCAAACTTCACTGTATGAGTTCCAACAGAATTTTTTAAAAATGTCTTATTTTTTGATAGTTCTTAAATGAAAGTAGTTCTTTATTTATAATAGTAAGAATTTTTTAAATTATAAATACCAAAAGGAACAGAATCATTGTGTTTCACAGATTTTCATACTAATTTCCATTCTGACAAATGATCAATTGACATGCCTCTGAAGCATGCACAGGAAGCTTCTGGTAATAAATGCAACAATGACTGCTTTCACCCCTGGACATGGGCAGTTTTAAGCAGGGAAATGCTGAGTGAGACCTAGTCACCTTCAAATTATCTATGACTCTCTCATAGATTCCCCAAAGATTGTCTTCTCAAAAACATTCAATATGCCGGAAAAGTGTTTCACATCAATGCCACCATGGCAAATGCATGCATGCACGCACGCATGCATAACACAAGGAAAAAGAAGGGGCAATGTTCACAAAAAATATATTAAGGATATAATTATTTTATATTAAGGATAAGTGCAAAAATTTAGAAAACTGAATTTAATATAAGGAAAACAAGAATTTCATGAAGATAAGCACGAAATTTAATGTTGTTTATGTGCAAATAGCAAAGTCCAATCATTTCAGCAAAATCACCTCATTTACATAAAATTATCATGAAAGAGAAAATTTGTCAATAACTATAAAAAAAAAAAAGATCCCTTAAAACAAATTTTAAAATGTGACCTGGAACCAATTATTCCTATGTTAAAACTATAGAAGTTCACTCCAGTTTTCTGTTTTGTGCCAATTAAAACATTCAAATTTGTGCATTATATTATGAATTACAGTCCTGGAAAGACACAATTGATCAAGAAAGGTTTGTTTAAATTCTGCATGCAGAGGATAAACTGATTCATGTTTTAAATAACGTTTACACATAAAAAGGAGTCTGTCTAGAATCAACCATTTTCAAGTATGAATGTACACTGACATGAGACCAGCAAGGAACAAGTTCCGAAAGCAATGGTCAAGAACAAGACAAAAGGAAAGTGCTTTGAAATACTGGTGCTGCTGGCTGTGATACATCTAGTAGACAAGAAGTAAAACAATGTGCAAGCAAACAAAGTTATAACTAAAGCCCTTAAAATTTACATGAAAAACTGATATTGACATATTGCACTTACCTTATAGGTAATTTTTTTAAATATTGCTTAATGTCCAATTTTATTACCATGGCAACACAGTCAGATTTTAGATTATGGATATCTCAATAAGAAAAAATGATGCACATAACTGTGCAATAGCTTCTCCATAACTATAAGCTTCACCTATGATGTCAGTCTTGGTGGTCTAGTAGTAACCATATTTGCTCGTAAACCCAAGATCACGGTTTAATCCAGTCAGGATAATGGATATTTTCGGGTGTAAAAATCCTAAGTATGGTTTTCTTCGGAAGCTGTAGGCCCCTGTCATAGATTTACGGCATTAAAAAGAACCTAAAGCCTGAAAGAGGAGGCTTCTGAGCAAAATTGATGGGCCATTTCATGCTCTTAATTGAATGGGATGCTGATGTCCTGAGATGTTAAAGAGTGTCCGTAAATAAACCAAATCAACAAATTCACCCATGATTAACAAATCACTTCACAATTTTAGGTCCAACTATGTAATGTTACATTGACTCAAATAATAGAAGCATTTCTTTACTTGGTTGTTATAAGACTGATAGGAAGAACAGTTTCTATTTGCATTACTCTATAACAGAAGTGCAATGAGGTTAAAATTACATCTCCTCTGTAGCAGAGCAATAGATCGGATGTTAATAATTTTCATAGCTGTCAGTTAGTTACTTCTTCCATATGAAGATTTATAAAATACTTAACAGATTCTCAAAGTTTCCCACTTTCTTTCTTAAAGGTGATAAGTTTTATCAATTAATTAGTTTTACAATTCTATATGTTTCAAATCCTCTTTATTAGCAGCAAAAAGAAAATAAATGTGTCAAGTATTTTTGTTATATGTATGCCGGTATATGAAAAAGGACAATTTATCGAATAATTCTTTTCTGAATTCTATATACCTCTTTAGTTAACAAAGTTTTGTAATTTAAGATTTCTTTATAATTTAGTAAAACATGCCCAATTGATAAGAAAGCTATTTTACAATATAGCAGATAAAAACGTGACATAGTTTAATTGTTAAAAATTGAAGCTGATCTATAAAAAAAAGATATTGACTGTAAATTAAAGATTAATATAGTATTAATGCTACCAATAATACACAAACTATTTGCTAATAATCAATATCATTATTAAACAATATAGTCTAATCATAAACTAATAGTTGAGTAAATCACATTAGGAGGGATAAATCATAAGTCAACTATTTATTTTCTAACGAATGAGGAACAACACAAAAAATCTAAAATATATAATTGAAAGTGTATGGAATGTACTTTTGAATTAAGTCACCAGGTGGCATATAGTCAGTATGCACCAAAGTTCAATTAGTTAGTGATAGTGGTCAGGAATGGAGGTCATGAAGAATGAATGTGTGTATGTAAAAATAGCATTTCTCCACAGTTTCATATGCCCTTGCCCATGTCTCATCAAATGCAATGATGCAATTCAACATGGCATCCCCTTCTTCCTTAAATTTTGCCAGATTGATGCGACATATTTTGTAGCAAGTCCACTTCTGTATCTCACTTGATTGATGTGGCACCCACTTTACATGTATTTTCCACAAGTTCAGGTTCTCCCATAAATGTGGTGCACTGTTTTTGTTGGCATTTCTGTTCGCTCTTCTAATTCCACAAGTGTCCAGTGCCTATAACCATGTAAGCACTGTTCCATCACCCCTAAATTCTTGTCCACAAACACAGAACATCCACTGAGCAGCAGATCAGCCGTCAACATTCTGCCCAGTTTAAAAACCTCTATCTACCTCGCCAATGTTCGATAAAGCACACCCAGAGCTTTCCATATCTCTGTGTGACATTCCTGCCATGAAGGAACACTATTTTCACATATGTACATTGTTCACTCTTGGTGAACTCCATTCCTGATCATTGTCGCTTACCAACTGAACTTCGGGGCATACTGAGACATGCAGCTCTGTTTACATATACCATTTACGAAGAAGAAGAAGAAGAAGAAGAAGAAGAAGAAGAAGAAGAATAGGAGGAGGAGGAGGAGGAGGAGGAGGAGGAGGAGGAGGAGGAGGAGGAGGAGGAGGAGGAGGAGGAGGAGGTTTTAATAATGAAATGAGTAGTTGAAAACTACCTCAATATGAAGTACTTAATAAAAATGGTAGTTGAGAAATGTGCATCTTTGATTGGATCTTATTGTGCTGCTGGTAGCACCTTTTCAGTGCACTAGGACAGATTACAATTTTGCCAACAATAATAATGTAATCTTATTTTAATTAATATCAGTTCAATACCAACAGCTCTTTGATCTTCACTTTCTGCACTATTTTAGGCATTCATAATAGAGCATGAAACTTTCTGTGATAAGCAGAGGCATAACAAGTAGATTGTGGTGATAATACAGATATATGTATTTAATTTATGTATGCTTTTAATTGTTTTATTGAACTGATCAGTTATGCCAAAAGAAAAATAACCCAAGTTTATACTCTCAGCTATGAATCAATAATGACAATAATATGAGATTGTTATATTTTGCTGGAGTTATAAGTGAGCAATGGAAGAGGAAAGTTGTGCCTACAGCAAGCTCCTGAAGTCAGAAGAAAAGTGACACAAGAAGCTATTAGAGTTGTGGAATTGTCAGTATATAGAGCAAGGATAGATCTATTCATAAGAATGAAAATTAAAAAAAGAACAACAGACAGAAATATAATGATGAATTGTATATTATTGGGAAGTGTAATATTAATGCTAAAAGTGATAGGAGAAATTGAACAAAACCCAGGTCCAGAAGAGACACAGAAAATTTTGGAATATCTTGTAAAAAAATCAATAAAATAGAAGGTATGGAGCAACAAGTAAATAGTAATTTAATTAGAATAGCTACAGAAATAAAAGAAGACATTGAAAATTGAAATCCAAGGAATAAGAAGAGAAGTAGATGAAATGAAATTAAGAATAGAAAGAACAGATGAAAGCAGAAGATTTTAGTCTTTATAGGAGTAAAAGAGAGGTGAGGCATTTGGCCAGTAGAAGAAATGACACAAATACTGAAATATAACTTTGAAATGGATTTAAAAGGCTGGGAGATTGTAGAAGCTAATTGTGTAGGAAGAAATAATGAGAAAAGACCAATTATTGCACAGTTCTTGGCAACAAAGTTAATTTATGAAATCCTAGGAAAAACAAAAAAGCTGAAGGGCTCAAACATTTTTATTTGCAAGGACTTAATGCCAACTCAAAGAGATATGAAACAGAATTAAATCTGGTGGATAATGGAAGTTAGAGCAGCAGGCAAATGTGTTGTTGTTGATCTAATGTGCAGGATTTTGATCCATCAATTTTTCCCTGGCCAGCCAATATAATTTGTATATTTTCCCATCAGGTGCAGCTTTCCTCAGTTCTGTACATTCCAATAGATGTTCTCCATTTAGAATCTTGTCAGTATTGCAGATCTTACATATATTCATAAAACCAAATCTGTGTAGATGTTCCGCCAGACAATCATGACCAGTTGCCAGTCTAAAATGAGCAACGGCTTCCTTCCTTGATAGATTTTTTATTTTTTGTACTGTTTCTTTTATATTAGAATAATTTTTATAAAATATTTCCACTTGAATATTATGTTCATATTTTTGTTCTATGGTCATTTCTTCTGCACAATGTTGTAGTTGCAGGCAAATGTGCATACACCAGAAATTTGCAACTTTGGATTAAAGGAGTGAATGCAACATCTACAGATAAGGGCATATGGAGAAGCGAACCAGTTTGAGAGGAAATACGTTAGCAAACCTCCAGTGATCTACAGCAACTGCATGCATCAACAGCAAGAAGAAAAGGTACAAAGTCCGGCTTTGAGGGGAGAGTCGATGAAACATGGCGGCATATGTGCCAATGTTGGGAGTGTCAGTGGTATGACAATAGCTATGACACCAGGAGATAAGTCACTATTAGGAGAACAAAAAAAAAAAAAAAAAAAGATTGCGTCATTGCACAGGGAGGAGAAAGAAGTAGCATAGCACATGTGATGGCAGAGAAGGGATTAAAGGCATGGCAACAGCATCGAGTGATGAGCAATCACAAGGAGGGAGAAGCAACAGGTGCCTACGTGAGTAGGAAAAGATGGGTATGGGAAAGAAGCAATAAAGAACCCATGGAAGAAGGAGATAGCAATAGTATACTACCATCTAAGCATGGTATATCACTGGCAAGACACATGTGGCAGAGGAGAGAGGGAAGGAAGATGTGGTGCCAGTGTGATGGCACCAAGGAGGTGGGCTGGAACAAATGATAGAGAAAGAGCGGAAACAGAGGCCTTGTCATCAACTGAGAGGGGAATATGCAGTAGTGGAAGTGGCAGTGGGCTTAAAGTGGTGTCAAACTTCCAAGGGTGGCATAATGAAGATAGCTAATAATGAGAATTGTGGCTGCCAGCAAAAGAAGAACAAGGTATGGTGTGAAGTTGGAGAAATTCACAGGAGGAAGGAGTGGTTCAAGATAGGTATTGGACTGGAAGTTGGTGTTATGGAATGTAGAGGGTTTAAGGTCAAAAATAATAAGTGGGGAAGTGTTTGAAGTGCTAAAGATAGGAGACATAATAGTAATGGTCCAGACTTGGTTGGACAAAGCCGAAAGTGTACAAGTGGAAAGATATGATTACATTGGTGAACATGGTATAAGGAAGAGCAGTAGAGGGAGGATTTCTGGTGGTATAGGGGTATTTATAAATAAGGGTAGTGGAGTGAGGTGTTATTTACAGAAGAAGGGCAAGTAATGTGATTAAAGATAAATAAAATGAAGGGAGTCAAAGCATGTCAAGGATTAGGTATAGTGCCTAACCCACCTGAGTCATCGAAGTTTTACAATGAAAACTTGTATTTAAAACTAAATGAAAATATGGAGAAATTAAGCAGACAGTACCCCTAGTGTGGAGTTTATTGTAGTTGGTGATTTTAATGCCCGGGGTGGTTGAGTATGACGTGCTTAGAAAATTAATGCAAATGGGTGAAAAGTGATAAACTGGTAAGGAAAAGTATATATAACGTGCTCAATAAGGAAGGCAGAAAATTTACAAGAGTTTTGTGAGATGAATAATCTAATTAAGTGTAATGGTTTAAAAGGTGCGAACCCATGGGGAGAAATCACGTTTATGAATATAAATGGACAGAGTGTGATTGACTATATGCTCTGCAGTGAAGGAATACAGCAAGTGCTGATACATTTTAAAGTCTTGGATGTGATAACAAGCAGTGGGCACTTTCCACTAAGAAACATAAGCCTGAGCCTACGGGAATGTCACAGAGTACAGGAAGCAAAACAGCTGAAATATGTAAGATGTTTTAAGATGGAAAGAGCAGTATACAGAGTATTTCTGGGATAATTTGATATCCAAAATAGGGGAAATAAAATATGGAATTTTAGAGGAATTGAAAATGGGAAGCAATGAAAAGGATGGAGTCAATGGTAAAGTGAGCAGGAAGTAACATGGAAGTGAATCAGAGAGGAAACTTAAATAGATGGCGTAATGGAGAGAGTGTAAAGATAACGGAAAGAAGTGAGTAAGGACTTAGTAAGATGGAGAATGCCAGAAGAGGAAGAAGAATATTTAACAAATATTTTTATTAAAAAAAAAAGGAGAAAGTATCTAGTTCAGGATAAAAAGAAAGACTGGCAGTGGAGAATAATGAAAAACTTAAGCTTTGAGCTAAAGATAGTAAATATATATGGTCAATTGTTAAGGATATTTTGAGAGAGAAAAGGGTAGGAAATAATATAATGCCATGGAATGCAAATGTCACTTTAGAATTCCATTAAGTGGTGGGAAGGTTCTGAGTTATGAATTAATTTAGACAGTACTGTAAACAGAATAGAATATTTATATAAAGAGTTTGTTATGAATGAGATAGGGTATCAGATCAAAATACTGAAGAGGTAAAAGACTTCAGGAAGAGAGAATTACAGGAGAATTTTGGAAAGCAGTTGGGGAAATGGAAGGAGATACTAGGCTACTAACAGTGTTATTAAATAGAATTGAGAGGTAGGTAATATCTGAGAGCTGGAATGAGAACATAATCATTCCATCATATACAGAGAAAGTGATAAGAATAACCCAAGCACTATAGAGGAATTAGTCTGTTATTAATTTTAGGTAAAATATACATTGGTAAAAATAAATTGTATTTATGAAGCTGTGAACACTGAGTGGTAATACATCCTACATTAATGTATTCCACATTTAATTTAATATATGTTAAGTGTACACAAAATCTGGGTAGAACTTGGGTATTCAACGTGTTCACACTAACTTCACTTACATAACACTAGGATAAGTTTCATAATCACTGGCTTCCATCATCAGCTGTTAACCAACTATTTATTGGTGGCTGGTACTTCTGCAGTGGTTTCTGATGCTTCTAATAGGAACTTTTTCTTTTTGAATGGTGTTTAATGCCCGTTTTTACTACTGAGCACTACAGGCAGTAATAGGAACTTGCTGAGTTTGTCCAGGGGCAGAAAATCTAAATTCAAAAAGCTTTTCCTATTTTTTAAGATGAAAATCATTTCCAAAGTGGTTAGTTCCATTGAGTTATGAAGTTCTTTCAGCACCTTAGCCTCTGGTTTAATTTTTCATAATTTTGGTCCAAAAGTAAGCTACTATTGAAGATTTATCAATCTGCTTAAAATGAATATTCCTAAAGTGTTCTATTCTCTGAATTTCCAAATTTCTCCTTGTTTTTCTGATGTATATCTGATCACAATCTGCATATTGATTTCAAATTTTTGTCATTTCTGTTCTGATGGTATGGTGTCTTTTACTGTGCAACCTAATAAAGTTTTGGTCTTATATTTGTTCTTTGGGGCTAATATTATGCCATGTTCTTTGAATATCCTCTTGAATTTATTGTGGTACGTTGGATGGTATATGAAACTTTTGAATTTGTATTTTTCCTTGATGTTCTTCAGTGTGCAAACTTCTCTTACAGATTTTTATCTTTTAAATTTATTGATAATTTGTATTACTCTGTCTTTGTTGAAACCATTGGTTATTGCTGTATTAATTATCTGTTGGTGTTCCGTTTTGTACTCTGTTTCTGTGAGTGGGTAATTAATATTACATAAGAAATAGGTTATAACCCACACCACATAAATATGCAGTGTTTTACAGCTTGGTGCACAGAAAATTAATATCCAAATTAATTCAAATTTAAAATGTATTAAAAGTAATTTAAATTATTCTTAAATCTCATACAATTGCATAATAATAATAATAATAATAATAATAATAATAATAATAATAATAATAATAATATACTAATGAACAATTTTCAGTTTTTATTATAAACAATAACAAGTCAACTATTCCATTATTAGTGGGTTCCAAGTCTTTGACTAGTTCAGAAGACCTTGGCTCCACTACTCCTGTCCAAGTCATAAATCTGGTGAGATCCCCTCTTCAGCATTTTTAATATCTATCAATTCACATTTACTACGTTAAGATCCTCTTTAACAGTTGTCAACACTATCATCAACTGAGACACAAATTGGAAAATGTCACAAAATGAAAATATAGAAATGTTTGTCTTAATAACATTTCATAATTATGTATAAACTGTGAGAAGTCGAATAACAATAATAATCTGGTTGGTGAAAGAAGAAAACCTATGTCAATTTAGGAGACACATAACTTTTATTTTTAAAGGATACTATGAATGCAAGGAAAGAGGCAATACTAAATAAATGACTTCTTCATGGAAACTGAGATGCAAAGCTTTGGCTTACATGAAGGGATATCAATAAAGCATGATAGGTGAAGGAAAAATAAGACACAATTGAAACTCCTCCCAAAGGTACATAACAATCACCCATTCAAAACAAGAGACCTGTAGTTGTTGATGTCTTGTCTTTTACTTTGTATTGAAATAATGATGATAGATCTATTTTATTTATGAGTGCTCTTTAACATCTCAGGTCATCAGAGTCCCATTCAATTCACGGCATGAAACGGCTAATAAATTTTGCTCAGAGGCCTCTTCTTTCAAGCTTGAAGTTCTTTTACATGCCATAAATCTACACCTGAAACTCACAGCCCTTCCAAAGGAATTCATTAGCAATAATGATGCACTGAGCAATGTGCAAAATCTGGATAACTGCACACCTCATGAAAATACCAGGAACCTAACAGCTAGAAGGGTAAATTTCTTTTATTATACCATTGCATTGATGAGCTATGAGCCCACGTTCTAGAAGTTGGAGCTGAAAGGACAGTTCAGTGATAAAACCAATTATTCTTATTTCCCAAGGATAGCAATAAGAATAAGGCAATTTGAAGGTGTTAATAGTTAACACATTTATCATATCCTATTCCTTACTTAAATATGAAGATAAAGATAGCCTACTGTGTCCCCTAAGGGCAAAGGTCTCAGAACAAGTAGGGAAAGTTCACTTTTTCTTAACATGGTGAGTTTTCCATGCTAGTTGTTCATATGCTGTTTAAGACACTGACTGATTTGATCTATAGCTAATCCATTTCTCATTACACTAGTTGCTTCTTGAGAGATTTCCATTTTTCTCTTCCTTTTGCTGCTCTTGACCAATCTGGACCTGCATGTTCCTTGAAGAGGTCTGTCCATCTTCTTCTGGGTCTGTATTGTGTCACTTTTCCTGGGGGTTCCATATGTATATGTGATAGATCCATCAACTGTCCAGCATTCTTTGACTGACCAGCCCATTGCCATTTGCTTGTGGTAGCTATTTGTACAATGTCTGTTGTCTGAGATAACTGGTTTTTTAATACTATAGGTATTTTGTCCTTCAAAGTTATTCTCAGGATCTTGTGATGCATTTTTCTTTGGCATATTTGAATTTTGTTCTTTTGTTTTTCTGTTAATGACCATGTCTGGTACCCATAGAGTAATACAGGATATGCATAGGTTTCGAGCATCTGGAATCTGATTTTTTAGTGTTTGGTCTAACAATATAAACTTAAGGGCTCAAAGTGCTCTCCAGGTTAATGAGATCTTTCTTTGTATTTCTTTTTCCATTTTATCATGGAAGGAAATCTGTTGTCCTACATATGTTTATTTGCTCACACATGTGAGGACTGTTCCATCTAATTTTTTTTTATTGGGGTTTCAGGATTGTTTGATATTAACTGCATCTTCAGTTTGTTTAGTGACAGCCCTGCATTTTTGCTATGCTCACATAATTATTCTAGTATAGTTTGCAAACCTTTCAGTGTTTTGGTGAATAAGACCACATTGTCAGCTCATCTTAGATTTGTTAATCGACTGCCATTTATGTTGATTCCAAAACTATTATGCAAGTTTATTTTCCTGAATATATGCTCCATTACACAAGTGAAGAGTTTGGGAGAGATTGGATCACCTTAGCAAACTCCTCTTTCTAGTCAGAATGGTTGTCCTTCTTCTGTTTTCACTTTTGCAAAACTATGACTAAGATTTTATGTAAGAATGTACTTTGCCTCTATTCCTTCAGCTGCCAGAGTGTATAATATAGTTGTATGAGTCAAAGGCCTTACTATAATCAATAAAGACCATACATGGTGAGAGATGGAATTCCTCTGCTTTCTCCATCAGTTGGTTTATTGTTTGGAGATGATCTATTGTGCTGAATCTTGTACGAAAACTCGTTTGTTCTGGTGAATGATTTTCATTCAGAATCTTTGTTATTCTTCTAGTTAACATTTTTATGAACAGTTTGTATATATTTGACATCAGGCTTATAGGTCTGCAGTTGCATACATTATCTCTAGTGCCTTTTTTGTATAGAACAATTGTGCTGGTTTTCTATTGTTTAGTATGTCTTTTGTTTTTAAAATTGCATTGAAGATTTTGGTGATGTTCCCAATATGAATAATGATCTACATTGTCACAGCCATGAAGACAATTTACAATTAGTAAGTTATTGCAAAAGGATATTGTTGCTGTTATTGCTTGTTACCAAATTGACATAACATAGAGAACAATGGGATATTCACTGTATTTACCAGATATTACTCTAAATATTTTGACTTCTTGCATAAAAACAAAAGAATCATATGCAAGAAGGGACAATGCCAGACATTTTTAACAGGCAGGAGGAGACACATGAGGATCATTAACAGTCATTAACATAACAGTCATGGCGGACACTACTTTAATCTTATTTTGAATGCAAAAAATTATACTTGCATATAATAAGGTAACTCTTTTATCACTATGAACTTTTCTGAAGATGTCCAAGAAAGGGAGGTATACTTCTAAGACAAATGTCTTTATCAATGCTAATAATAGCTAAGGAATTAAGCACATGACCTAATATTCTGCACTTCATTATGTTATAAGTGGTAAAGGAACCAATATTAGTCATTAAAACTGCAAGTTTCTAACTATCAAAGCTTCACTTTTAGTGTTTTATTCATCTTCACACCCATTAAGAATTTTAGCAACTGTTTCAGTTCAATTGAAAGAAATTCTATATCTGAACCATCTACTGCCCAAATGTATAACTAGAAATTTATCACCTCTACCACTTCATTCAAAGTTTATTTCAAACAGTTCTCATTGCCAGAAAATTGTTTTAACTAAATCATTACACAAACTAAAAACCTATCTTGAATCATTTAGTTGCTGTCATAACTTCCTTTGACTTGCTTCTACCTGTTTTGATGAAAATATAATATTTCAAATGTGCAGGCAAGTGCATTTGTCTTTGTATCCATTGGTCACTTAAGATCATTCTTTTAGCAAATGTTACACACCCTCTCTATATTAAATCAAAGACATTATCTGTATTAATTTCATTAAATATATGTGGTAAGAGAATAAGCTTTATTCATACCACAGGTTTTATCCTGTTAACATTTAGAAGCACTTTTAATGTGGGAGGGGGGGGGGAGGAGAAAGACAAATCTGTGATCAAGATAATTCAACAGTTAGTTTACTTTGATGCTTCTTTAACCCTCTTCCTTCTCCATTATCATACGCACTGTATAGAACCCAATAATTCTTTTCTTTGTTTCATTTACAATGTAAATGCAAATTGATTTATAAAACATTTATCACTCATACTGCAATTCTAATACCTTCACTTTTTGTTAGTTTTTGTATTTATACAAAATATTTTTTTGAAGAATGGCATCTCATATATGCACATAAATTCTTAGAACACAATTAGAGCCCTTCACTATTTAATGCAATTAACTATCACTGCTACTAACTTCTAATATGCACCAATTATGTGTTCATGGGTGCATATGGCTTTGGCGTATGTGGATGCGTGTATGTTTGTTTTTAATGCCAACTCACTTGCCTGATCAGGGCATTAAAATTCCATATACAAATGGTAGAGGCCAGTAGTGTATTGATTTGCAACATGCACAGGAATGAATTGGCAGGCTACCTTGTACTGAATGATGAAGGTGAAGGGGATAAGATAACGGTGTTGATTTGATTAGTTTATGGATGCTCTTTAACAGCTCAGGTCATCAGTGTCCCATTCAATTCAGGATGTGAAACGGCCGACAAATTTTGCTCAGAAACTTTTCTTCAGGCTTGAGGTTCTTTATCGTGCCGTAAATGTACGACACAGGACCCACCGCTTTACTTCCTTTCTGAAGGAAGCCATACTTAGGATTTTTACACCCGAAAAAAATCCATCGACCCTGGTCGGATTTGAACCTGCAATCTTGGGTTCAGAAGACAAGTATGGTTACTACTATACCACCAGGACTGACAGTATAAGATAATGATGGAGTCACAATGGAATAAATGGAGGACACTGAAGTACCCAGAGAGCAACACTTCATCCACCATAAATCCATTGGAATTGAATCTGGGCTATTTCGATGGGAGGCAAGCAGTCTAAACACTTGACCATGGCACCATCTAATTGTAATATAACTTGGGTAAATAAACACCTATCCTCTCTTTAATACAATGGCCACTGCCGTCTGTAATACATGTAATACATAAGTATGCCAGTTAAAATTCTGGCTGGTTTCACTAGTTTTCCCTCTTTTTTTGTGTGTGTGTGTGTGTGTGTGTTTAATGCTCGTTTTTACTATTGAGGCACCACAGGCGATGGACACTGATGATACATGAAATGAAATGATACATTGGGAAAGGATTTTTTAAGGAAGGAAACTTCCAGGTCTAATTGTAATCATAAAAGAAGTTAGGAACAGTGAAGTTGTTACATATATAACTGAGTCAGTATTAGGTGACACTAAAACTTCACTAACTGATTAATTCTTCAGAACATGTTTCAAGAGCATTCGCTCTCATCTTCAGCTGGGGACTGACTAACTCCAGCAGGTGACGAAGTGGCTTCTGGTGGTTCCATTAGATAACGGAACAGGAAGTCCATTGGTGGAATGTCAAAATTCATCACTCTATGTTTATTTTTTAAAATATAAATCTTTTCCCATATTGCCAAATCCTTGGGATTGGTGGTAGCTTTTAACAGTTTGGCTTCTCCTGCAATGTTATGATCGTAAGTCTAAAAGTGATCTGCAACTACCGATTTATCCACTTGTTTATATCTTAAATTTCTGAAGTGTTCTTTGGTCCTTGTCTCCAAATTTTGTATTGTTTTGCCTATATATATATATATATATATATATATATATATCTGATCACACTCCAAACAGTCTATCTGATACACTCCTGACTTCTTGCTGGGTGGAATAACATCCTTTTTGTTGCTGTTCAGAAGCTTTCCAATACTAAATTTATTTTGTACTGCCAAACATAAATCATAATTTTTAAAGATTTTCATGAATGCCCTGTTTGCTCACGGATGATATGTGAATCTTTTAAAACCACATCCTTTTTTATCGTGGAAAGAGTTGTGGTGTTTTTAATATCTTTCTGTCTTTTGAAATGTTTGATCTTCTTATCAACTAAAGAGCTGCTGAATCCATTGTTGAGGGCTGTTTTGATGATATAACTGTATTCTGCTGAATATTCTTCTTTGTTGAGTGGGATGTTTACCAATCTATGGACAAGGCTGTTTATAATGGCATGTTGGCGTGGTTTAGGGTTGAAACTGTTAATCTTTATGTGGTTATCTGTATGTGTAGGTTTCCTATATATGCCGAATGAAATTATGTCATTTCTCCTGTATATTTTTAGGTCCAAAAACGGTAAAAGACCCTTTTCCTTCAATTCCATAGTGAATTTAATATTTTGGTGCTGCAAATTTAGTAATTTTAGGGCATCTTTTGTTTGTTTTTTTGGAACTATTGCCAGAATGTCATCCACATAACGAAACCATGCTTTGAAGGTTAAAGGGAATGCCGTAGTAATGTGTGTTTCTACAGCACTCAAGAATAAATTTGCCAGAAATGGAGAAAGGGGGTTACTCATAGCTAAGCCAGAAATTTGTTGGTAAATTTTCCCATTGAACATGAAAAAGTTTTGGTTTATACACAATTTATGAGATTGGTATAATCCTCAATTTCTTCTGCTGTCAAGTTAATACTTTTTAGCCAATTCTGTAGATTTAGGAGCAGTTTTTTTGTAGGAATACTAGTAAACAAAGATGCAACATCAAAAGAGACCAAGGCGTCATTCAGCAAAATCTGCTCATTATTAAATTGGTCCACAAGTTTATTTGAATTGACGATACTTCTACTTTCAAATTGTTCTAAAGATGTAAATTTTTTTACTAACCACTTGGCCAAATTGTAGGTTGGTAAAATGATGTTATTGATTATTGGGTGCATGCTTTTTCTGGGTTTGTGTACTTTCGGCAGGCCATAAATCCTGGACAAATGTGGGTTATTTGTTTTAATTTTCCATTTTTCATTTTCTGATAATGTTTTGATCTATTTCAAGGAGGAGTTAAAGCCTTTAATACACTCCTTCAGTGGATCATGGTTTATCACTGCATACTCAGGAGGGCCCAATATGGGAAAAGATTTATATTTTAAAAAATAAACATACAGTGATGAATTTTGACATTCCTCCAATGGACTTCCTGTTCCGTTATCTAATGGAACCACCAGATGCCACTATGTCACCTGCTAGAGTTAGTCAGTCCCCAGCTGAAGATGAGAGCAAATTCTCTTGAAACATGTTCTGAAGAATTAATCAGTTAGTGAAGTTTTAGTGTCACCTAATACTAACTCAGTTGTATATATTTCCAGGTCTAAGTTTAGGATACCTCCGCAGCATTTTCCAATTATGAGGACTGAGGAAAACCTGGGGGGGGGAAAAAAAAACCTTGGTCAGGGAGAACGGTCCTGGCAGGATTTGAATCCCAGACCTCCCACTCATGAGTCCATGCCTTAACGACCTGGGCCACCCAAGGCAGTTGGTTTCACTTGTGGTAATCCATAAATGTCACTGATGTATCAGTCATTCTAAGGTGTCATAGTAATAATAGCACTATTAACAAAAAATAGTGCCTAAATAATAATTAAAGTTTATGGTGTCATGATAAATGAGTGCACTACTAACAAAACTAAAAATAAGGCATAAATAATTATTAAAGCTAAAAAAACCGGTATAACAAAATTCTTTCTGACTGCTGTTCTAAATTACCTTATCAACTTCATGCTTTGAGAAAGATTAATTACCCATAGCAGTCTTCAAGTTTATCCCATTCATCATCTGAGCCTTGCTCTTCTTCATGCCATGGTTTCTCTGGACCTTTTACTGCTGCCAACAGGAAAATACTACGTTGCAACACCATATGACACAGTTCCTCATAATTATTTGCCTCCAACACTTGCGATAACAATCCTCCACTCTCACTCTGAGTTTCATCTGTAAAAAATAGAATTTTACTGCATAAATACTGGATTACTGGCCTTTTGTAATACACATACAGTAAATCAGATATTAGCACTGTTGATAAACAGCAACCAAATTATATCTAAACAAATTATGGCACTTAAAACAGAATGTTTTGATTAATAATATTTGCAAGAGAAGAAATTATATTGGAACAGAAAACCATAGTAATATTTTGTAAATGTAAATCTACCCAAACACTGCAGGCATACCTCAACTGAACGTAGTGTTTAGACTTATTATTCATGTATTATCCAATATATCTTGAAAGAGATGTAGATTGGTCTTCCCGTAAAGACTGTGCCTTAAAGCTTGGTGTCGCTAACATTTTGCCCAATATTTGATTACCTTTTCCTAGAGCAGTGTATGCCTGCACTTATTTCTTATTTATATACTAGCTAGTGGAACAGGTCAAATTGACACTAAGGTCGCTAAGGATTGGAATGGTGAGTGGGATGTCTGGGGATATTATCTGCCAGAACTGTCCTCTTTGACTGAGGTTTTTTTTCGGGTTTTCCTCAGTCCTCATAAATGCAGGGGGGCACCTAAACTTAGGCCTGAAATGTTCCCTTTCTTAAAAAACAAAAATCATTTCCAGTTTATCATTTCATCTATGTATCATCAGTGTCCACCATCTGTAAGCCTCAGCAGTAAAAATGGGCATTAAACACTATTTAAAAAAAAGTCACCCACTTCCATTCTGTTGGCAGCTGAGTGGCCCATCATAGAACATTTGGTTAATGCAAACTGCCAGATTGCTTTCCTATTGCTACAATTCACATTATTCCTTTCATAATGTATTTCAATGCTCTCTTTTATGCAACTATTTCATATACAAAACCATCAGAGAGCATAAAACTTTTATAAATAAAAGACTAGTATGATTCATAAGAATGGCAGAGCATTAAACTCTACCTGGCAGTCAGCATTGAACAAGTATGCTACCCTTGTCTGCTCGGCTGAAATGATAGTGAATAGTCTACTCCCACCCAATCTACTTGCCAACAAATAAAATGGAGAAAAGTAGCTGAATACAATGCTAATACCCTCTTTGTTACAACTAATAATTAAATTTCAAATATAAGGGTTCAGAAAAAACATTCCATTATCCACCATATAGTCTATATAGACATTAAAGAAAATTTCAACAATAACATAAATAATAAAAAAAGTACAATATCAACTCTCTTTGTTGACTGTAAAGGAGCATTTGATAATGTTTAGTATAAAATTATTTATAAAATTTCAATAGTGGAAATGCATGCATTATTATTTTGTCTCTGAGAGAAATAGCTATATACTAAAAGGATGTGATCTACAATTGGCCTTCCTAAAATTATATAACAAGTGTTAGTCTATACATCATCCACATTAGAGTACATTTTTGAAGATAGATGGCTGAATTTATTGCTGATTACATAGTCATATGCTAAAAGGCAGCAATATAAAATCATTACAGGGATATTAAGATGTTATAAGATTATATAAGATGTGCGGGCTAAGCCATTCATTTTTATCTGGGCAGCTCAAACAGCATCCGTATCATATGTATTTCGGTGCCTTGCTTTCTGATTGGTTGACTTAACTTGTGCTGATTTGCATTGCAGAAGTTGCTTGCTGTTGCAATGGCCATTTAACTTCATTGTATCATTGTGATCATGTGTTCATTCAGTTTTTACTATACACAAAGTGCTTTTGTATCATGTGCAAGAAGAACATTGGTCACACTGGGATAAATAGCAGTAGCAAAGAGGAAAACATTTTCTTTTTCCAAAAAAATGGACATTATTCCAGAAGTAAAGAAAAATCCAATGGCTAGAAGACTTATAATGGTAATCTCATCTCTTAACGGCATTCTAAAAAATAAGAGCACAAAACTGATAGAAGAGGTGAAATGTGACTCAAAGACTAAAAAAAGGAAGATCATAACACTTTCTCCATATGAGAGATGAAAGAAATATTAATGGTTCAGTAGATTGTGTTATGCCTGCTTGCATGTGAATAGCAATAGCATTAAGGAAAAAGTGTAAGCATTTGCTTTAAAGTTATGAATAAGGGATTTCACAGCAAAAAAACAGATTTAAAATGTGAAATGGAATTTGCATTAGAATTGTATGCAGTGAAAGTGCATACATCAATAAAGAGACAATGCAGCACTAAACAAACAAGAAAACAAGACCTTACTGAAGGTTATGAGAAAAAGCACATGTACAATATTAATGAAATTGGATTGTTTTGCTAATATATGCTAACTAAAACACTTAAGTATAAAGGTGAGCCATGCCATGGAAGTAAGCAAAGCAAACACAGGCTGACAATTCTCTTTTGTGCAAACACTTATGATAAACTGCAATGAATTTAATTGGAAAATTTGCTAAGCTACAATGTTTTAAGAATTGTGCCACACTACTGTGCAGCTTTATAGTAACAAAAATACATGGATGACAGATACTTTCATAAAATTTCTGCAGCCATTTGACTCAAAAATGGGTGCAGAAAAAAAGAAGAGTTTTCAGCCTCATGGATATGTGCCCTGCACATCCAATTCAGTTTTGCTTCTTGTGGAATGTTAAGGTTCATTTCTTTCTGCCCAATTATACCACCAAGTGTTTCAACCACTAGCCTTAGGTATAATTCACAGCTTTACAGTTAAATGAGAAAGTCAGAAAGTCATTGATTTGGAAAGATATGACATTCTGTAAATGAAGTAAATCATGAAAATGAACATGCTACCAGCAATGTACATGTTGACTGCAACTTAGGATTCAATCATATAACAAATAATTTGTAATATGATACTATATTTCACTGTGAAAATTCCAAACTATTCAAAATTAGGATTCAGTGTTTGCAAAAATTATTGCTAATAGTTTTTTTCTAATGATGGCTTCATGACACCTGGCAAATCGACTAATGAGATAGAAGACATAGTTGATTCCGATGACTGGTATTTAGTTTGTAAAAATTTGGCAGTCACTTTCTCCGAAGCTGTGGCAAGTTTTGAAACTCTCAGAAATTGTATAATGTCATTTGAAATGGATTCAATGACGTAATGAATAAGATCTGGTGGAATAAGATCTGTTACCTCTGCCGAAGCTGTATTCCAAAAAGCAAATAGCAATTACAATTTTCTTCAGAAAATAGAGGTATATGGACTATCTACACATGTATATAAAAATTTAAACTTTTGCATAATACATTACTCAACTGAACTGGTGCACTTCTCTCTTTTAGGTGGTGTTACTAGGAAAACAAAAATCATATTTGCATTTGAAATAATGTCTTTTTTAACATCATGTATGTTTTAGCAATGAATATATTGCTGTACTAAGTATACTTTTTAATGGTAACCCCTATTTAGTGTAAACCCTCATTTAGAGTAAATTTTTCCAAATTTCCAGAAAAACATTAAATAGGAGTTTTATTGCAGTTTTCCTGAATGCTGAGAGACTTATTGTAGCTCTTTACCATGTTTAGAAAATAGTTCTCATAAAACTCAATGCCTGCACCCGGACAAAGATGTAAATAGCATGTTCTACATCCCTGTTACTGATTTATTGGTCTCCAGTGATTAGCTTGTTCAAAGTTGGGAAAATGTGAAAGTCACTGAGCACAAGAACAGGCCTGTAAGAGAGATAGCCCAATAGAAACTCCCCAGCACTGCTAATTGTCATTTCCCTGTTAAAGAATTGCACAGAAATCGAAAGAATAGAAAAGTCAGCATTGTAATCCAGAAACATAACACCTAGTGGCAAACCGCCACAGGTGGCCAAGGTCGTTAAGGTGCGGACTAGTGAGTGGGAGGTCTGGGGTTCGAATTCCACCAGGACCGTCCTCCCTGACTAGGGTTTTTTCCAGGCAAATGCCGGGGAGGTACCCTAAACTTAGGCCTGGAACATTTCCTTCCTTAAAAAATATTCTTTCCCAAGTTATCATTTTATCTCATGTACCATCCGTGTCCACCGCCTGTGGTGCCTCAGTAGTAAAAATGGGCATTAAACACTACTCAAAAAAAAAAAAAAAAAAAAAAAAAAACCCTAGTGGCAAAACTAAGGTGTAAATATTATTTTGTAGGTTCAATAATCAATTCTTCTTGGTTATAAAAGTATCAATTACACATTCTTTAAAACTCTGATCAATACAAGTTGTTTAACCAGTTTCTGTTTCCAATGGTGTTTATACAAAGAGAACTCAATCTTTTATTCTTCATTGAATTAAAAAATAACTTTTATCCTTTTGAATGTGCTTATATTTATTTTGAAGGAAGCTGTAGCAACAGAGAATGTCAATACCAGCTTGTTAACTTGTGTTACCTCTTTATGAATTTCAGCAGATTCACAGGGGGTAAATGCTTCTTTTCATCTACATAAATATTTTTAATTCATTTTCTAATCATTCTCTATTGAAAAATGAATAAATGGATAGACAGTTATTTTATTTCACCACAGGAAAATCTAGTTTTTTGGATAGTGTTTAATGTCCATTTTTTACTACTGTGGCATCATAGGCATTGGACACTGGTGATACACGAGATGAAATGATGAATTGAAAATACTATATGATATTTGCCATTTACGAGGAATGATGAAAACTTGGAAAAAACCTCAGTCAGAAGAGAGGATGGTCCTGGTGGGAATCAAACCCCAGAACTCCTGCTAACAAACCTATGGCTTAACAACCTCAGCCACCTGTGTCAGACATATGAAAATGTTGTTTATATCCCCTTAAGCTATTTTGATCCAGTAATTCAATAAAATTTATTTTTTCAAAATCTTTCAAATGTGTTCCCATTTGTACTGTCAGTGTGTACAGGATTTCATAGATTAAGAGTTTGAGGGACATGAAGTGTTGTTCACTTACACTTATTTCACTGCAAATCCTTTTAGAGTCTTCAACTCGGATATTTGAATTTTTTTATCTCATATTCTTTATTATTCCTATGGTCTTCTTGATTTCAATATTACACATATTTATGCCTGATGTAAATTTGCATTGGAGGAGTGCAGAGATGTGGTCTGTATGTATAAAAATGTCTTTGTAAAGGGAAAATAAATAAATAAATAAATTGCAAAATTTTAGAAAATTTTTTTAAAGAGGCAAACATCATTTTTGCTCCAATAAACAAATGCAGTTTAAAAAACCTCCTAAAACTACCACAAAAGATAAAATTCTGCCAGGAAAACAACCAGGCATTTACGAAATCAGTTGCAAAGACTGCAATATGAAATATATACGCAAAACAAAAAGAAATATTACCATATGATTTAAGAAACACATGAGAAATGTAAAATATAAATACACGAAAAATCAGCAATAGCAGACCATTTCTGGCAAAAGAACCATGAATTCCAAAAGGAACCAAAACTCTCAAAAGCTCTTCAAAAACTCATTGAATTAACAATGTGGGAAAATATATTCATAAACAAAAACAAGGAAAATTTGAATTAAATCTGTCGTCTAACACTCTTTATGCTTCACTAACCTTAAAAATATCTGGAACCGGTTTCAAAGATATGTTATCTCCATCTTCAGTCGTGGACAACTGGTGTGAAAGATTGTTGTTACGTAGTATCAGAAGCAATGTTCCACTCTGGTGAAACTTTTATGAACTTAAAATTTGTATTTTCTTCTTTGGAAATGTCAAAATTCATCAAATGATTGACATTCTGAAAGAAGAAAATATAGATTTTAAGTTCATAAAAGTTTCACCAGAGCGGAACATTGCTTCTGATACTACGTAACAACAACCTTTCTCACCAGTTGTCCACGGCCGAAGATGGAGATAACATATCTTTGAAACAGGTTCCAGATATTTTTAAGGTTAGTGAAGCATGAAGAGTATTAGACGACAGATTTAATTCATGTGAGCTTCACTGTGTTAGTTCCATATGAATTTTTTACAATTTTTAAACAATTTTAAAAAGGAAAATTTGGTTATTTTCATGTCCCAAACAATAGTAACTTCATCACCAAGTTCATAAAATTATCAAAGCGACATCTTAATACCACATTGGGAAGCAGACAGTGGAATCATGCTGAAAATGAAAGCAACAGCCTTTGAAACATGTCCAAGTAAGTGGAACAAAATTAGTGAAATTTTAATGATTTCCTCAGTAATAATTTGTTATATTATACTATATTTCACTGTGAAAATTCCTGCTATTCAAAACTACTTTAAATGCTTTGTTTTATTAGCAATGAAGCTGCCCATTTTAGTGGGTAACATTGGTAATATTACAGGCAGCATACTTGGCAGAAGATACTGCATATGGATGGTGAGGATAAATGTGATGATGGAGCAGTTGGTAAAATGAATAGCAAAGTAAACCACACATCAAAAAAAAATTCTGTCCACACACCTTTAAATACAGATGCAGAAATGAATGTTGGTGTTCTAGGTAGAAGTGTCACAGAGGAGGTACTAAAAATTCAGTTTTGCATTAATGAGCATTAATTTCTTCTAAGATAGTAAAATGAGAACATCTGACATCTATAGCAATAACTGCAGGGAGTAACTACTGGGAATGATTTTTCCTATTTTCCTGCACACATTTATAAAATGATTAATGATTTAAAATCACATAATATTACACATATAACAATAAATTCAACAAAGATGTTAATAAAATCATAAGATACAAGGAAGCCTATGACCACCTCACCTCCATCTTCAAGATGTTCTTCTCGTGCACTTTCCTCATCAGCTTCTCGGCTCCGATTCCTGTTCTGCATATGCCCTGAAACGCTTATATCTTCATCTGGAGATGTTTCAGATTGTTGACTTTTGGTGGCAAGGATTCTGCGACGCAGTTGAAACACGATCATGTAAATCTCCCAAACCGCAGGGTGTATATTGGAGCTGAAATAAAGCTAGTTCCTTTAATAGCATTCAGCATATATAATGACTTTATTGAGTCTTATGAAGTGTTAAATAATGGCTAAATGGAACAGCTATCTATAGAAAGATTAGAGATTATATACAAAAGGATTCTGAAATGAGTTTAATAAAATAAACTTATTACAAGGCAGAATGAATGGAATGAAGCCCTGAAAAATGGCTGCAATTTGAGTATAAAATGACAAATTGCTCCTCGATCACTCAAAGGTCTATTGTGAAAGAAAATAATATTTTTAAAATTAATTTAATATGTTCTCAAAATTTACAGAAATCATGGCATTGCTACAACATAGCAATCAATGAACCATTTATTTTCAGTAAAGTTTGATTAGTTCTATGCCAATGTTGGCTGAGTACCGCACCCTGGATTAGTACCATCTTAAAACCACGTCCATTAAAAGGGTACAGAAATAAAGGGGAAGAAAAATAATCTAATAGCTATAGCAGCATTAGAAGTTTTAAGGATGTGTAAGAAAGTAGCAATAATGTAGCCTTAGGGCACTGAATAACAATAAAGCCTACCTATACCCAGGAATGATAATCTATAGCAATTATTCATGCTTTGAATATCTATATATGAAGTCATCTGTTAACCAGATATGAATCAAAACCAAATAGACAATAAGCAAAAATTTAATCAGAAGCATATTCAGATTATTTTTTCATTCTTTTTAAACACTCGCAGTTAAACCATAACCACAATAACACTGTTCAAATATTAATAGAATGATACAAACCAAGGAAAAATGTACTTTGCTAGATAGTATTATTAATCTATTTTTTTTTTGGATTGATTTATTTATGGACACTCTTTAACATCTCAGGTCATCAGTGTCCCACTCAAATCAGGGCGTGAAATGGCCGACAAATTTTGCTCAGAGGCCTCTCTTTCAGGCTTGAGGTGCCATAAATGTACGACACAGGACCCACGGCTTTACTTCCCTTCCAAAGGAAGCCATACTTAGAATTTTTATGCCCGAAAAATCCATCGGTCCTGGCCTGGTTCGAACCCGCGATTTGGGTATAGGAGGCAAGTATGGTAACCACTACACCACCAGGACCGACATTATTATTAGTCTATGAGATTTAGAATGCTGCAATAGTGAGTCTAAGATGAACTGTTGCATGTCCAATTGTTCTAATTATGATACAAAACTCAAATTTGAAGATACATTAATATACATTCTTGTATAAGCCTTTAATTAGGATAATGTAAATCAGTAAGTTTAGAATCTCAGATGTGTTCCCCAATAGGAAGCCTGATACTATATAAATTAATAGGTGAGAATTTAAAAGTCATGAATTTAACAAAAAAATGAATAATTTATACAGGAAATAAACTAGGCTCATTTGGATATATATCTGTTCTGAGATCAGTTGTTTATATTTCAAAATAATGAAATTCACATTTAAAAATTACTGAAGCTCATATATATTTACTTCAAACATTTAATTATTATTTATTTATTTAGCACTAATTATATCACAAAACAGATAGCATACCCAGCATCTTACAATCTACTCAAAAGTTACATACCTAAACTGTTTCCAGTCCCAATATATCATAACTCCAGGTGTTGTTAATGTATTGGAGACCAAACCATAATCAATTGCATCACTTCCATTACTTATTTTAATAATAAAATTTTTACTAATCCTTTATATCCAAACTATCTTTCTTCTCATGTATTACTTCTAATCTTCCTCTTCAAATTTATTTCATTTTTCTTTCTATAACTTGTAGTCTCCATCATTTCATTGGTTATATTTGCTTTGGATACCTATAATTAGGTTCACCTTTTCTCTAAAGCTCACAGAGATTTCTTGTTTCTCAATATCTGCATTTCTATCTCTTACTTCTTTCCAAAACCTCCTATATCTATATTGCTTATTTACCCAACAATCCCCCCATATCAATTTTTTTCAACAATATCCTAAGTTTCAAGCACCTTCTCCTGTGCATCAAGACATTCTTTCTCTCTCCATCATCTAATATAACCGCCACGGGTGGCCGAGGTCGTTAAGGCACGGACTCGTGAGCGGGAGGTCTGCGGTTCGAATCCCGCCAGGACCGTCCTCCCTGACTGGGGTTTTTTCCAGGTTTTCCTCAGTCTTCATAACTGGCAAATGCCGGGGAGGTACCTAAACTTAGGCCTGGAACGCTTCCTTCCTTAAAAAAAAAAATATCCTTTCCCAATATATCATTTCATTTCATGTATCATCAGTGTCCACCGCCTGTGGTGCCTCAGTAGTAAAAACGGGCGTTAAACACTACTCAAAAAAAAAAAAATCATCTAATATATACGGTTATTCAAAATGATGTGACCAATTTGCATCTCTTATTATATTGGAAGTACAAGGCATATGTTTATGAAATGTTTGAAGTGATTAACTTTGAGTTGTAGTTACCTTCTGCACAGTCATGGCAGCTCAAATGTTATTTTTAGCAGTAATGGCATTACACTTGTAAGTGTAAAATGGTATTGCAAAGAAGTAAAGAAGTCATTTTGTGTGCTCTGTTACTATGAAATATAGTGTAAATGTCATTCATTCTAAATGCAATATCACAAGATGCCACCAACTCACCTATCTATTTGTAAGTGGTACAAACAGTTTGTAGATATTAGGTGCATTTGCAAGAGAAAAAGCACTGGGAATCGAAGTACAAGTGAAGAGACCTTGGAGACCCTGCGACTGGTGTACACAAGGAGTCTGAGTAAGTCAACAAACAGGGCCAGCAGACTTATCTCAGACTAAGTGGAGAGTGCTATGTAAATGCCTGGGTTTGCATTCTACAAACTTCAGTTGTTACAGGAACTGAAGCCTAATCATCATGAAAAGAGGTTATTGATTTGTACAAACACCCTAGCTATGCTCGAGGACAACAACCTGCTCAAAAAGTCTCATATTAAGCCACATTTCATCTCTCCCAGAAGGTTAATCAATATAATCTGCAGATTTGAGGTTCTGAAAAACTACATGTAATTACTGAGCATACAAGGTAAGTGTTTTCTGTACAGTGACTGCTCAAAATGGGTATGGACCATTCTTTTTTGGAGATGCCACAGTGACTGGTACCACTTACCTTGATATGCTGGAAGAATGGTTGCTGCCTCAGCTGACACAACATGAGAACAAGTTCATTTTGTTGCAGGAGACATCCCACTGCATTTTCATATGGATGTAGGAGGGTGTCTAAATGAACATCTAAGGCACCGATGAATTGATCATGTGACAGAAGCGGATGCACCACTGATGAAATGGCACCCAAGATCTCCAAATCTTTATCCCCTGGATTTCTTCTTGTACGGTTAAGTGAAAGACACAGTTTATATGCCCCCAAAGACAGTGTCACTATCAGAATTGAGGCAATGCACAGTAAATGCAGTTTTGCAAATTGAGTGAACAATTTACAAAACGTGTGGCATGAGATTAAGTATTTGTTTGTTGTGTGCAGAGCCACTGGAGGTACACATATAGAACTTTAACTGTTACTCTTTCATTTACAAAAAGTTGTAATGCAATTGTGCATTTAATTACGCAGAAATAAATTATTGAAATTGGTCATATCATTTTTGAATAACCTTGTATTTATTCTATATATATATTTCATGATTCTTTCAATTATTCTGCCTTAGCTATTTGACCTAGCCAATTCTACTAAGGATGCATTATTTGGTAAAACTTTCAGTAGTCCCAGTATTAGTTCTCAAAAAGATATACTTATTAATTCCAGGACCTTCCAGCTATCCCAAATTTCTATTCCATAAATCACTTTCCCCTCCATCATGATGTTGTATATCTGTTCCATCCATTGACACTTGTTTCCATTATTTTCCTTAAATATACCCATACAAAACCTATAGCCATTTTTTCTTTAGCTAACACAACTTTCTCTGATCATTTCAATTTAGCACTTAACCTCAACTCAAGATAATCAAATTGCTTAACCACTTCCATTTCATGCCCATTTAACCACCATTTCTCATCCTTTCTCAATTTAGAGCCAAAGCCTCAAATAGAATTGCACTCATTCTCATCCCCCGTTCTTTCTTCTTCACTTCTAAGGGCACCTATAACTTCCCCCCAAACTAAGAAAGTTTCTCTTTCATCATTATCCCCCGATTACTTCCACTTCATTTCTTGCTCAATCCTTATCTTTGCCAGTCAGCAATCTTCAACAAACCAATGCCTTTTGTTACTATTCTCATTAACTCAGATTTTCATACTACTACCTCCCCTTAATTCTTTGCTCTAATCTTTCTATTGCCTCAACTACACCTTCAATTAATTATTGTTTGCCAATCAGCCCAGTGGTTGCCACCTCTGAATCTAATTCTTTGATAATTGATTTGTTCATCAACCACATTTCTACAACTTCTACAACATCACCTAATTTTAATACCAGATTCAAGTCACCACGTAACACTTTTCATAATAGATCCTTTGTATTTTGATTTAAGACAGCAAATCCCTATACTGAACCTTTTCTGTCAAACCTAAATTGATCCAATTTCACTTTGCTTCTGGTCATTCGCACTATTTCTCTGCTGTGACTGCCTGAATCCTGTACCTCCAAAATACTGCCCATTGATGTTGACATCACACTAAGTCCCTCTTTGTGCCATATGTCGAGGCCAGTTGATGCTCCCAAGGCCTTTCTTCGCATATCCTCAATTATCTGAGTTGGTGGAAGCAGCTGTCTTTTCAGTGGCATCATATCAGTTGTTTGTATTCTCCTCTCCCTGCACCTTGAGATGCGGCCCTACTCTTCTACCTCTCCAGGCTTCAAGGTAACCTTCCTGCTGCTGACTTGAACCTTTTCTGTCAAACCTAAATTGATCCAATTTCATTTTGCTTCTGGTCACTTGTACTATTTCTCTGCTGTGACTGCCTCAATCTTATACCTCCAAAATAGTGCCCATTGGTGTTGACATCACACTAAGTCCTTCTTTGTGCCATATGTCGAGGCCCGTTGATGCTCCCAAGGCCTTTCTTTGCATACCCTCAATTATCTGAGTTGGTGGAAGCAGCTGTCTTTTCAGTGGCATCATATCAGCTGTTTGTATTCTCCTCTCCCTGCAGAGATGCGACCCTACTCATCTATCTCTCCAGGCTTCAAGGTAACCTTCCTGCTGCTGACTCATGGCCACATTTCCTTCTTTGCTTTCTTTTTTCTTGCTTTCTTCCCTGGCCTTCTTTCCCAAATCTTGCTCAATATATATTCTGATATTTTTCAATTTTCTGCTATTATTTAAAACCATCATTTGCTGTTGCTAACTTCACTATAATGAACCTAGGTGTTCCTCCTCTTCTTCCAATGTGAAAAGTATCAATAATCTCCCATCCCGCCAATTCTAAATCCAATTTCTGCTTAAACAGTTCTTCTATCTCTTGCCAAACTCTGTACTCCTTTCATTGTTGTATCTCTAAAATTATTAGATTTAAATGCCTACTACATCCTCTCCAAATGGAATAATCTTCTCCTACAATCTATGATTTTTTGTTCAATTCCTTTCTTGAAGTTTGCTACCATGGATTTAATATCTTCCAATTTTGTACCTAAAATGCATTCTATTCTGTTTTCCATTTGTTTCAGGTTCTTTATCTCCTCTATTATGGATTCAAACATTTTAAACATTTGACCCATTTCCAGTCCCAGATTAAGCTCAATGCCTCCTATCATGAGTATGATGGTTATTAATAGCAACAACCAGAAGTAAATTGTATTCCATATTTTTTCTCCCCCATTATTAAACTGTATTTTCCTTGCATTAAACAGGCCAATTCTGGCTCTCTAAATGCTAGTGTCAACTACCATCATTGTTCTCCTGACATGTCCATCTCATCTTGCATCTCATAAGCAGCTCCCATGTAATAATTAAATAATTTAATATTAAATTTGTGGAAATTTGGTATAATGATAAGAAACAATGCATAATTAATGAATTATACCAATTCAGTTTTCATAAACATATACATTCAATTAAAACAGCAAAATACAAGTAGAATATTGCTGGTGGCAGCCTTTAGAGGTTAATGAGTTATTATTTTATTAAGACTGAAAATAATTACACGGTAACATAACCTCAATTCCCAGTGATATCTATCATACACAAAAAATTTTTACTTTATCCTAAACTTAGGTATTAATTTTTTACAATAAACTCCACTTACATAAAAATAAACCATTTCAGGAGAATCTTCCCCATCTTCAGTTGCTCACTGAACCACCATTGTTTGAAACGATGACTAGACACCCGGATGTTCCTGTGTTAGAATCTGTTGAATGAAGTAGGAAATTGCTAAGTTCATCCATAGGAAGAAACTGGAAGTTCATTAGGTTTTCTTTATTTTTTAATATCAAAATTTTTTCCCAAGTGGATAACTACATTGAGTTGTGAAGATGTTTCAGCAGTTTAATTTCTGGTTTTATTTCATGATTTTTGGTCCAAAAGTGAGCTGCTACTGCTGATTTATCCACCTGCTTAAACCGAATATTCCTAAAGTGTTCTTTCCTCCAAATTTCTAAATTTCTCTTTGTTTATCCAATGTAGCTCTGCTGACAATCTGTGCATTTTATTTCATAAATTCCTGATTTCTGTGCTGTTGGTATGGAGTCTTTTACTGAGCAACCTAATAAATTCTTCATGTTGTATCTGTAATTTGGGGTTAACATTATCCCGTGTTCTTTAAAATTTTTCTTGAACTTGTTGTGGTAAATTGGATGGTTGATGAAACTTTTGAATTTGTATCCTTTTTTGTGTTTTTCAGTGTGGAAACTTCCCTTATCTTTTTTTTGTCTTTTAGATTTATTGATAGTTTTTATCACTATGTCTTTGGTGAAACCATTGATTATAGGATAACTGTCTTTATTATTTGTTGGTATTCTATTTTTTACTCTGCTTCTGTGAGTGGAATATTCATCAATCTGTGTACCAAACTGTGAAACACTGCATACTTATGTGGAATGCGGTTATAACTCTCATTTTTATGTAGTTTTCTGTGTGCGTTTCTTTTCTGTAAATTTCAAAATTCAAACAATCTCCATTTCTTATAATTTTTAAATCTAGAAATGGTAGATACCCATATCTCTCTTCTTCTATGGTAAACTGTATAGATTCATGTTGCAAATTAAGAAGTTTCAGGGCATCTATTCAGTGTTTCTTCGGTATTATTGCAAAAATGTCATCCACATGCCTATACCATGACTTGAAAATTAAAGGGAAGGCTTTCATGATACGTATTTCAAATGAACTCGTGAATAAATCTACTGGAAAAGGTGACAAAAGCATTCCCATAGTTAGCCCTGAAACTTGTTGGTAATATGTTTTGTTGAAGCTGAAGAAATTTTGTTGAATGCAAATATTAGTAAGTTTCACTAACTTAAATACAAATACAAAGACAGCATAATGAACTTCGACACTGTCGGGGATGAAAACATAAACTACAAGTTTATCACACCGCCACCACAGCAGAATATAAATTCCCACAGCTCAACGAATGATCCGACAGTTGAACTTTAGCCTGGCTGAAGATGGAAACTAAATGTTCTCGAAACCAGTTCCATACATTTATGAAAAGTAAGTGAAGCTTTAAGAGTGTGTAGTTCAACTGAATCATACTATGATATCAATTAAGTTTCACTAAGTCTTCTATTTCTTATGTTTTTAAATTTATTGATGTTAACCATTTCTTTAACATAAGCATAAGTTTCTCTGTAGGTATGCTCGAGAATAAGGCTTTTACGTCAAATGATACCATATCTCCAGCTGTAATTCTGCTACTTTTAAGTTTTTTGATTAGATCAACTGAATTTTTTATGCTTAAACTTTGGAATCTCTTAAAAGAATTGAAAACTTTGATCAATTTTTTTGCTACCTGGTATGTGGGTGAATTGATATTGTTAATTATTGGTCTTATGCTGTTATCATTTTTATGTATTTTAGGTAGTGCATTAAGCCTGGGTACCAGATTACTCTGTGTGATATTCTGTTTATCAGCAGTGGATAATGTTTTGACTTCATTTAATGTTTTGTTTAAGATCTTATTTCATTTATTGAGTGGATTCTTTTCAATTGGTTTGTAATCTTTTCCTTTTAACATAGTTTCAACTCTATTTATGTAATCCTTTTAGTCTAAAATGGCTATTTTATTATCTTTGTCTGCTTTTGTATATCTCACTGGTTTTTCTTTTAGTTGTTTTAATGTTGTTCTGTAATTTATTGATTTCTTTTGGTTTTTTATGTTCTCCAAAACGTTTTTGCATTTACTTTTTACAAACTATTTTTCACTTTCGTTTAGTTGTTGGGTGGCTATGTCAATGTCGGCTATGTAATCTTCTATTTTATATTAGAAATCTATATAAGTTTTGAAGTCTTTGTTTAAGAGATTGATTTCATTTTCTCAAAGTGTGGCACTCGAGAGATTAACTACTTTATCTATTGTGTGTGTGTGTGTGTGAGTCTGGTACCATTTTAATTTGTTGTTTTTGTAAGTTCTGCAGTTTTTTTTAATTTCTGGTTTTTGTTTTTCATTTGTACACTTAAATTTTGATGTAGGTGGCGTAAATTTTCCCATAAGTGAAATCCTAATTTTTTTCGTCAGTTTTAGATACAGATCGTAAATATCTAAGTTTATTTCATGTAGTCTTTTATACTGTAAGCTCTTTTAAATTTCAATTACTTCTGTTTCGGCTGCCTTCTGGTGTGTGCTATTGTTTATTTTAATGGTTTTCCTCACGAATATAGGTGTGACTTTTCTTTAAGACATGATTTTAGGAAGTTAATGTTGGCCTCACTGTATCTTTTTCTGATTTGTAATTTTAGATATGTTTTAATCTCCCATTTTGCATTACTAAGGTTTACATTATAGCTGTGAAATTGTCAGTGTCTGTATCCACCATTTTTTCTAACCAAAGCGTGTTCAACTTTGCTTCTAGACTTGTTTGTTTTGTATTTGGTTTAATTTATTTATTATTTTTTCTTATTTGAACTTTAAAGTCTACTATTGGTCATTCTAACCCATTCACATGTATTTCTGGATTTTTAATAGATTATGTTGTTTATTATTGCACTAATTATGGTTTCCTTTGGAAGGGGACAAAGTCATTAGTCCTAAGTCATAGATTTACAGCATGTAAAAGAGCAAGCCTGAAAGAAGAGCCTCTGAACCAAATTTATTGGCTATTTGACACTCTGAATTGAACACGATGCTACTGACCAGATGTTAGAAAACATCCTTAAATAAAATAAAATAAAACTTTGTAAAAAATAATAAGGGGGGGGCTGTTTTTAACTTTCCAGTAGAAGTTAAATGATCTTCACAATGGCATGAAATGTTATAAATCTATTGCAACCAACCAAAGTGAATTGTTTCAAAATGTGAAAAAAAATTTAGAGCCTTTCTGCAACCCACTACAGCCTACATAAGTATGTATAGTAGTTCCCTTCTCTATTAGCTCTGTAGAACATTTTAAATTCACCTTGAGTGTTGAGTACATTGTTGGTATGAAGATGCCCAACATGAAACAAAGTTACAACAGCTTGTGGCTGATTTAAACTGGATGTGCTTTCAGTCAATTGGAATGTTTTATTTTGTAAAGAATGTGAAATTAGAGTGAATATGGAGGGGCAATTCATGCTAAATTTGCCTTTTTATTTTACATTTTTACAAGATAAAAAAACATTCCAATCTGCTGAAAATGCATGCATATATGCACACACACTTTACTACAAGCTAGTGAAACGAAAATCCTTTATAAGGTATACAAAGTACTGATGTTTTTGTGTGAATTTTATAGTGAAGCAAGGCTGTTGTATTACAAAATAAGAGACTAGCCTGCAAGGAAATCTATGAATGTTAGAAAAAAGAATGTGAAACATAGATAGAACCAGACAAAATCCTCCTATTGCCCCTCCACATAAAACTTGGTCTGATGAAGAACTTTGTAAAAGCCATGGATTAGATTGGGCCATCTTTTAAGTACCTCCTTGGTGAATTCTTTTGACTTAGTGAGATTATGATTAAAGGAGTTTTTGTGGGTCTTCAGATTTGAATGCTCTTCACTGATGCAAAGTTTGATACCTCACTACATGGAATCAAGAAAGATGCTTGGGACATGTTTCGTCTGGTGTCAACTTTCTCAGAAATGTCAAGCAAGAAAACACTATGAATGAATAAAAACAAATTGACTGCAATATGTCCCTTAAGATACATATGCTCCATTCAACTTAAATTTTTCCCCAGACAACTGTGGCATGGTTAGGAATGCAATAGCAACAATGGAGAAAAGGTACCGGGAAAGTAGTCCACTTCCATGATGACTGACTATTGCTGGATGATCACCAAGGATAACCTTGAGGAGTTATATAAGTGGCAGACAAAGCAATGCTAGATGTAAAAGTGGAACATGGATCCACATGTCTATGTGTTATGTAAGCATTACTCTATTAAATCAGGAATTACTACAGATCTCTCATAAACCATAGCCAATAGTGCATTTCTATTGTGATATTCTTGTTCAACACCTTAAAATCAATAACGCATGGCTAATTTCATAAGGGTGGTAACATTTTTGTATCATTTTGTTGCTCAGTAATTTCCCTTTTTAAAATCAAAGGGAATACATAAATAATAAATACTTACACTTGTTTTAGATTATACTTGGGGAAGAGCCCAGCATGCTTTAGCAAACAGGCTAGAAGAGTCCTTGTAACTATTTCCAACAATGGTTCATCTTCTATCTCACAGGTGTCCCAGTCCTGAGACTGAGCATGTTCCATCATATGACGATAAAAACATATTGTAATCTCCTCACATTCAGCAGCTACCTCATCATCTTCTTGATGGAAAGTGCATTTGGTCTTTGAACTGGATTCCTCTGCCACATTGCCAGCTTTAGAATAATGATTTACCAACAATGTCATCCTTAGGTAGTGCCCTATATCCAGATCTTCTACTTTGGAGATGATGGACTCCATACGTTGATAACTGTCTTCGCTACAGCTCTGTGCAGTTAGAGTTAGTTGTTGGATTAGTGTCACTGAAAATGAGAGACATCAGTTAATAACGCATCTTTATGATTATGAATTACTTAAGAAATTGTTTCTATTAAGATTAATTCCTCCTGTATCTTGCAATCCTTCCATTTGCAACTGTAATAGCCAACATAATTTTATTTTTCATCCACATATTCCTTTAAACAAAACAGAGCTCAGAATAGCTTTTCAACATATTCTTTAGTTATGAACCTACTCTAATCATTAAGAAAATATTCCTGTTCCTCTCTGATTTTCTTTCATTCCTTCCACGTTTTTCCTCCTACTCTTTCTACAATCTTCCTTTTATGGCCTTGGTTCTTTTATCTTATTTCTTCCTTCCCCTATTCCTTCACATACTTTCCCTTTTCTCTCCACCTTCCCTCTTTCTCTTTTTCCACATATGCACATAATGTAAATATTTACATATTTTCATATACTTTCTATCTGACCCCATATTTGACATGGGTGGTGATTATATAAGCAAATAAGTACAAATTGCAAAACATGGATATGATAAAAATAGCTACAATGCTATTTCTATACTATAATAACTCATTTTATATGCAGCTCAAGATTGTGATTATTTGATGGTACCTCCTTAGACTATCAGTATCAGTAGTAAAAATGGGCATTAAACACTATTCAAAAAAAAAAAAGACTATCATTACCAGCACTAACCATCTCTAATTACAAGGAAAGCACTATCACTTATTTATTAAAATGAAAACATTAAGTTTAATTAGTAGTATGATAGCCAATGTTCCTTTCTTTGTTCTTTTAAGGTTTTTTTTTTGCCTACTCACCATCCCCGTCTTTTATTTAATTGCCATTTTTGCTTTAATCTGTTTTTCACTGCAAATTTTATTACAATTTGCTTTTGATTGATCTTTCTGCTTATTTTTAGTGCTTTTTAATATATCTAATACTTCTCTTTCCAATCAACAATAATAAAGAATAATTTAACAAATATTAGCACTTTACCTGGTTCACTAACAAGCTTCTCTAGCCCATGGGAGAATAAAGGACTTGTAAGCCAGTGTCGTGTATCACGTTCCTCTTCAGATAATGGTGAACCAAGTAACATACCACCCAAGCACCTGCCTACCAGTAGGCTGCATGTTCGCTCCAGGTCTACCAACCAGAGCCATGACTGCTCCACTAGATCACTTGGGGTAGGTGTGTTGGCCTCTATTCATACAACAGAATAAAATGCCAGAAAATAAATAAAATAGCTAAAAAAAGAAGTGAAAGTGAAAATAAAAGACAATTACAAACTATACTGCAGAAAACCACTTATGAGAAATTATTTTAATGGTCTACAAAAGTGGCCTCAGGTGATACAAATAAAAACCAAGCTTGTTCACCTGTGTTTGGAGGAACTACCCATGGAGTGAGCAGAGAAAGGAGGAATTTGCTTCATGTATTTCCATGTTGTGTCACAAACCATCAACAACTATATTGGACTGAGTTACACATGTGCATTGTGCAGTTCTGTTCTGATTATTCAACTGCAATAACTTTCTGACAGTAATATGTCCAGACTAGAGCATAGATCAACTGACCCTGCTTATGACATAAATATTTCACAACAACCAGTGCACTTATGTCATTTGGTTAACTTCAAATATATCACTCATACAGATTTCTCCTTTCCTCTACTGGTTACTGTAATTATTACTGTGGCATATGGGGGATTAATTATTAAATATTGCTGATAATATGAGGGGTGGACAATGTAGTATGTGAATACATACTGTTGACCATGTAGAACAGGCAGTAGGTGCGTTGTTACATATAACAGTTGCATGTTGAACTTGGGGGAGGGGGGGTTTAGCTCTGCGCATGCACAAAATGTGCATGCATTGAGCTTCAATGGTTTTTTCAGAGAATCTAGCTTGAGAGGTCAGAGAGAGAGGACACTGCACCATTGGCTTCAGGTTGGACCATATTAACAATGGTCAACACAATTGTAGGTAATTATTACTTATGTTTTTTTATATTAATAGATTTAGCTAGCACCATGTCCAGCCATGTGGTAATGAAGAACAGAAATAAGCAGGTAGCTTATTTAAAAAAAAATTATATATGGAACTAAACATAGTGAAGCTAATCATTTGATTTAATTTTATGTCATCTAAACACTCTTAGTGTTTAGATGACATAAAATTAAATCAAGCAGGTAGCTCTTTCATATGCTGTGACTCTAGTGTTGTTTCCTTGTTTGAAAGACTTGACCTTGAGATAGATGCCTGGTTTATAATGCTGCTTGTATGCTTCAATTTTCACTTGAAAATGGATTGCTACATTTTTTATTACTGTTTAATGTCCTGATGGCTAAATGCTAAAGTCTTAAGATAAGAAATAGAACAAATGAATGAACTAATGATTAGAACCCAGAGTGAAGAGAGTCTGAGTTCTCCAGTTGTTGCTTTTTTGTAAATATTTAATGTTCCATGCCATGCCAATATCTTTTACACATTGAATGCAACAAATGAATGAATTAATGATGATACAAATGAGCTCGGAGCAATATATGTCTGTTTCCTAAATGTCGCATTATCAGGGTGAGGCAAAAACTATATAAAAAGCCTAGACAGACTAATTGTCCCAAACCTGCATCCCCCATTTTTTGCATTTGGTTCAGAAGAATCCCCTTGGCAACAGAAGTGGCTACAACTATGTAGAAAAATGCACATATATTTTTAAATTAAACTTTAACATCAAAATTTTTAAACGAAGCATATAAAATTTTAAGAACTATCGAAATTACACAAATTCGACAATTCTAATTGGAACTAAACACAGTGAAGCTTTTGAAATGTATATAATCAACTACTAGTAGTCTAAACACTCTTATGCTTCACACTATTTTTGAAAACGATGGGACCGGTTTCGGAGCGACATCCACTCCATTCTCGACCAACTCGATGACTCAACGATTATATACAAAGCATATAAAGCAAGACAATACAATATTTCTTATTTACATACTATACATTACATTAAACCATTTGCCAGTGAACTGATAACATCACAATGTTATCCAGCCAATCAGCTATTGTTTGCATGGCTAGCATATTACTCAGTGAAATTCACTGTACTTATACTTTTAAGTATTTTTTCATAAAAATTCATAAATTAAAGTACTTTGATTTCCCTCTAAAATTAAAATGGGTCTTATTTTCCATATGTTAACACACAATAAATATTTCAATATGTAATACTACAAAATATGAGTGGGGTTACTGTCTCCAAATTGGCTATTTGTATGTCTTTAAAACACTGTTTTCAAATAATTTTATTTTATGATATTTTTTTTCATGAGATGCAGTTAACATAAATAAGAATTTAACATAGTTTTCTTTAATTGAAATATCATATTTATGTAATATGCATTATTTCAATATATGAAGTACTGCTCCTCTCTTATTCCACCACAAATTCTCTCTTATTCTTACATTAAATTTAACTGGGTTCACTGAATTCAATAGCACTAATAATACTCATGATTCATAAATAGTACTTAATTCAAGGGCCATAACGGATCATTATTTAAATAAAAATATATAAAATTTCTTATACTATTACATCCATATAATTTGATGTATCTTTGTTATTAAGTACTTTGAAGTGATCAGTATTGCAATCTGGTTATCAGAGAACATACTATTAGGAGACGATAAAATGTGAGCACATTTTCTGGTCATATTTGTGTATCTTTTTTGTAATAGCTGAACCTGAATATTGCATTAAGATATTTCTTTTCTTTCTTCATCATTAAGCAATACAACATTCTGCAATAAAATGCACTGTTTTGATTTTCATTCAACTAGTTTTATTTCCTGAGTATGGAGATGTATCGTATGGTAGGCAAAAGATAATTTTGATCATAGGCCTCTTTTTTCAGGCTTCAGATTCTTTATCATGCTGTAAATGTATGACATGGGACCAACAGCTTTACTTCCCTTCGGAAGGAAGCCATACTTAGGATTTTACGCCCAAAAAAACCCATCGGTTCTGGCTGGGATTGAACCCACGATCTTGGGTTTAGGAGGCAAGTATGGCTAAGTAAATATAAGCAGAGATGGGCACGATAGAGAAAACCTTGCTTCAAACTGCTGAGACCTAGCCAGACTAACTCAACTATGAATTATTAAGAGGGGGGGACTCTAAAAAATGTTAGAACAGCTCTTCATCACAAATTCACTTTCCTCTAGTCCATTTCTCAGAAACATAGTTATAATTTAATGAAAGCAACATGCATGCTCTAGTGTTTATAAAGCAGTTGATTTTAAATTAATGAAAAACAATAATTATACTCTTGTACAGGAAAAACTAAAAAAAATTCAATTAAATTTTATTCTTTTTTTAAATAGTGTTTAATGCCTATTTTGAGGCAGCACAGATGGGAGACACTGATGATATATCAGATGAAATGATAAATTAGGAAAGAAATTTTTTAAGGAAGAAAATGTTCCATCCTAAATTTAGAATATCTCCCCATCATTTGCCATTTATCAGGCGTAAGGAAAATCAGTAAAAGCCTCTCCTATTTAAATTTCAGTGGGAAATGACTGCTCTTTAGTACTATATTCATAACTTAAAAAACTCTAATCATATTATCAATAATATGTGAGCACAACATATGATCTACCACACTTTGTCCATTCTTGTTTGCAAATGTAAAATTCCAAAATAAATCAGATCCTCTCATTCCATTATATGGAATAAGATTATTTTCTTTACAGAAATCTAAGAGTTTTTCCCCTTCCTCATTTTAGAACTTGTCTTTATTTTCTTTTCTTCTAATTCAAAATCCATATCATACTCTTAATTTAAGTTACTTAACTGTATCTATTCTTCTCCTATCCTTGCATTAAAGTCATCTGTAATTATTATTTCCACTTGTTCATATTTATTTCAAAGCTCCTCAATACCATACTTTTCTAAACACATTTGTATCACAATACTATGATGCACTAGGATATAACTGCTTTTTGGATATATATATAATGAAAAGACAGCCACAATACTGAGTTACTCCCTAGCTCTTGATTCTTCTCTTACACAAATGCTTTTTCTTTCCTCAAAAAACATCTCAAGCCACCTGATACCCTATTTTTATTCTGATTTTTAACACTCCTTATACTAAAAAAGTCAAACCATGAGATTTCTATATTTATTCTCTTTACTAACCATGTTCCAACTACTGCTATCACATCTCCCACAGCCGGTCCTGGTGATGCAGTGGTAACCATACTTGCCTTCTAAACCCAAGGTCGCGGGTTCGAACCCGGCCAGGATCGATGGATTTTTTCAGGTGTAAACATCCTAAGTATGGCTTCCTTCGGAAGGGAAGTAAAGCCGTGGGTCCCATGTCGTCCCATTTACGGCACAAAAAAGAACCTGAAGCCTGAAAGAAGAGGCCTCTGAGCAAAATTTGTCCGCCCTTTCACCCCTGAATTGAATGGGACGCTGATGACCTGAGATGTTAAAGAGCATCCTTAAATAAACAAATCAAAAAAAAAAAAAATCTCCCACTTTTAACACTGGCAAATTTTCATTACTACACACTTTTTCTAGCAATGCCTCAACATTCCAAATCACTATTGATAGTTTGAATCCCTATACTGAACCCTTTCTTTCAAACCTAAATTTATATAATTTCACTTGACTTCTTGTGCGAATTTGTACCTCTTGCCTAGTGCTTCTGCCATCTTCAACTTCCAGGATGCTACTAGCCATCATTAAGACTACATTTAAACCCTTTTGCCTCTATACATCCTTCCCATCTAATTTTCCCAAGGCCGACCTTCTTGTATCTTCAATCAGCTGGGCTGATGGTTGCACTAGCTTTCTTGGTGACATCACTGGCAGCGTGTGAGCTCCTTCTCTTGCCATAGCCCTGTCCCATTCCCCTCACTACACCTCCTCCAAACTTGTAGGTTTATTTCCATCTTGCAGTGCAATGTGTTGACAAGGTTCCTGTTTCACTCCATCAATCCACAAATTGCTTCCTCTTACTAATGTTTTTATTTCTTCTTCCCTTGCTTTATTCATTTTCCTTAGTGTTATATATTTTATCTCTTGCTGTTTTTTTCCCAAATACTGTTCAATGAACATTTTTGTGCCCTTTAACCTCTCGCTATTTTTTAACACTTACCATTTGAATTTCATTGTAGCAAATTTACAATTATTAGTCTCGGTCTTTGCTCTTTTCTTCCATTTCTATTGCAATCAACAATCTTTCAACCTGAAATATTTAGATTCAGTTTCCTTCCTGAAATGTTCATCTTTCCCTCCTTTCTTCCACTCCAAAAATTATTAAATTCATCTTCCTATTACCCTCTTCTATACCTTCCAAGTGTGATAATCTTTTCTTGCACTTCATTATCTCTTTCTCTGTCTCTCCTTCAAAGTGCCCTTTTATTGATTTCATCTTTTCTAATCTGTTTTCCATTCACTTATCAATTCTATTTTGCATATTCTTTATTTCTTTGGTGATGGTTTCTAACATTTTGCTCATCTGTTCTTTTACTACTATGACAAATGATAAGGCGTATAAGTGGGAAAGCACCAGAAACAATTAAAAAGAGAAGAAAATGTGAAGAAAAAGTATATTAATACTTCCAGGCAAACTAAACAAGTTTTGGAAATAAATGGATGGTAAAGTAAGTAAACCAAATGTAATTGTTTGTGAAATCATAAACTGAAACTTGTAACATATTCATGAATGTGCAGGCAAAGGAAACATGCACATGCACACATGCATGCACACACATACATAACATATTACTGATATTGAGAAGTGATGTTTAAAAAATTTAAATTTTCAAAGTTCACATCATTAAAGAGAAAGTCTATCTTAATCTCTAGAAAGCTTTTTAACAGCACTATCCATCATATTCTTATATTAGTGGTATAAAAGTAAATATTCAGAATTTTTTCAAAAGAGATATACCACTGCTCACTAAGTTCAACACTCCATATAATTTCCTGATTTCTAAGAGGAGCGGAAATAAATAATTAATAACAGAAATTTGTTTAAGTTATGAAAAATACTATGATAGAAGCAAATTATATTCTTTACAAGGAAAAAAATTAAAGTTCTTTTGAAAGTATTCACCTTTGGCAATAATAATTGCTTAGTAAGCTCTAATGCATTTTTCAAATGTCATAAAGCTGAGTATTTTCTACTTTTTCTACTTTAAATATCAGCATAATACACAATTCCTTAACTTGTATAAAGTATATCTTTTCCTTCCTATTCTCCCAGCACTTTAATTTTCACTTTCAGTGACTGCCTTATGTTTTGAAACCATTCTACATTTGCAATCATTAACTGAGTTGTAGAAATTAACTATTCACAGCTTTGAATCACCCCTTCCACTCATACTTTGCTGATTTTGTTTATCATTATTAAACTGGTCTGCATCTGTATCTGAAAAAATTGCCCTGCTTAGAGTTTTGAAAGCAATAATTGTCTTTCTATCTTTACTTCCTGGCACAAAAGAAATTTGTCTTAAAAGTGTCTTAAGACAATTAAAATTAGTGAAAGAATTAATGATTTGTAAGATAATGTGAATTTGTGAGAATACACTTAAGATAATGGAATTGTAACATTCTTTTTTCTTAGAATCAGAACTAATGTTTCCCATCTTTCTGGAAAGTTCAGAAGCAACACAAGCAACACAATAATTTCTGGCATTATTTACTGTGATGCTGTCATTCTTCCATTACAACATTTTGGTAACATTGATACCAAAGTATTTTACTTTAATCAAGTCATTTATGCAAATAGTATGCAAAAAAGATTAGCTTTCTTGTTAGAAATGTTGTTGTTCAAATTCAGCATTTTGCATTTTAAACTGTTACAAAATATATTTTTCTTTTCAATCAGTTTGTAAAAGATCCAATTTATATAGATTTTACTGTACTAGTTCAAGAAATTTCATTAAAAATATTCATATTTATATTTAATTATAACTATTCTTCTCAGAGCTGTTAAATGACTTACCTGATGATGATGTACTCTCATGTTCACACTGCATGCCAGCAGGAAGCAATCTATTGAGATGATCAAGTGGTGCCAAAGTGCCCAAAAGATGAAACAGTAATGGCTGCACATAGCTTACAGGTAGCAGAAGTAAAGAATGCACTATCTTAGACAGCATAGCCCCTGCTAATGACTGGTGTAGAATTCCTAAAAACATAGTAAAATGAATATAATATAGAAACACTTTTTTCAAAATAAAAATTATTTATGCCCAAATTTTCAAAACTGAGATGAAAGATTATGTGTCAACCTTGATCTTTATCTAGGCCCTGTAAAATCAGCTCTGTTTAAAGTTAATAATTAACAAAGTTTTAATGCAATGAAAATTGTGAATACAGTAGAACCTTGATTCATTGTTTTTGGAGCGACCAGGTTAAAAAAACAGTGGATGGGGGAAAACAATAGATATGGGGAGTGCATAAATCATGTTCAAAAATAAATACAGTTAGTATAAAAGAAAATGTTACATTATGCACCAATTTTACATGAAACCATGTACACATTTTACACATTTGTTGTCGGTTCTGGTGGACTAGTGGTAACCATACTTCCCCTCATAAGCCCAAGATTGCAGATTCAATCCCAAACAAGGTCAATGGACTTTTTCAGCCCAAAGATCCTAAATATGGTTCCTTTGGAAAGAAAGTAAAGTCAAGAATCCCGTGTTTATGGAATGTAAAAGAACCTCATGCCTGAAAGAAAAGGCCTCTAAGCAAAATTTATTGGCCATTTGACGCCCTGAATTGAATGGGATGCTGATGACCTGAGATGTTAAAGAGATCTGTAAATAAATCAAATCAACAAAAACCAACAAGTTTGTCACTTTCTTTAAAAAAAAATGTCATCTGATATTTGCTGTTTTGCTGCTTTCCTTTTCTTGTGAAACAATGAATTTTCCACATTTGACGCATTCTGTTGCTGACTACCATCCATATCGTCATTGTCATGTGCATAGAACACACTCGTAGTTTCCCATGCTCTCAGAGCTTCGGCTGTTGCACTAACTTCCCCTCTTCCTCACTCTGCCTCCCCATATTACAAACACTTGCAACTCCTCCCACTTCGTTGCACACTTCATCAACACTTTGAACGCTACATATGACAACATCCTCATCCAGTGCCTCATAGGTGTCAAAACTGACAGCACCAGCAACTATGGCCCATTCTCTGTATCATCTCTCATCACACGGCTCCAAAGTATCGGCAACTACAGATCAAGTTTGAGACAAACTCTGTACATGCAACGGTTACTGTTTCAATTATTCAGTTTGAAAACGATCTTTCAAGGATAGACTTTCTTTGCAACTGAACTGTTTGAACGAATAATGCAGGAAAATGATACTTTGAGGAACAATGAATGCAGATTTTATTTACATAAGGTATAAGGTAAAATGTTTGGGACCGCATAAATTGAACAATACATCCGAGAAAACAATGGTTCCGGGAACAATAGAATGCAGTTCTACTATACTTGCAATCAGTGAAAAGGGTGTTTCTTTTTTAACTTAGCATTTATTACCTTTGAAGAAAAACAGCAACTTTAATCTCTTTTAATATTTATTTTAGAAAAGTAAATTCTGAAATATTAATCACATTATTCAGTTAGCATTTATTACAACTGTTTTATATTCTAGAATATTATGAGTAATATCATGATGAATGAAGCTTAAAATGTTGCAGATGTTATTAATAATAGTGAGATAAAAAATAAAACATTAGTGAATTTTTTGCTGCTGTCGTCACACTATCATTATCAACAGTCACTTGAAAATGAAAAATTGCATTTACAATGGAATGCAGGTAAAGCAGATAAATTCTGCTTAGAGCTACCCAACAATTGTGCATTCCTAACAATTCATTTTACAAGGTCTTCTATTTGCTAGATGCTTATCTGCTTATTTAATTTACTTCTAATTAGTTTTATACCAGGCCAACACTGAAGTTCTCCAGACCCTCAATATATCTCTCTGTCCTTCCTATAGATCACCCTTATTCTGTTTCGTGTGCAAAGAAGCTGGAAAAAAAATTCAAAAAGAATATTAAAGGCTCAACCAGTAACTATATGCAGTTGAGTGAGATTTACTTCTTCATCCTCTGAAATTAAACTCTGTAAAGCTTAGGGGATAATCATCATCAACATCTTTGCAATAGTAAATGAAAAATGGAAAGAGGATGTAATTACTACTCAACCTACAAGACAGCACCATTAAATTTACAATGGAAATAGAAAACAACAATATAAAAAATGGATATAAAAATTATAAAAAATGGCTATATACTGGAATTTGGCATATTCAGAAAAGATACCCATACAAATAATTACATAAAAAACAACAGCCACAATCCAAAACAGCATAAACTTGCCATAATCAACAGCCTCCCATTCAGATTAATAAACCTACCAATAAGTGAGACAGAATACAAATTGGAGTACCGAAAAATCATAGCTATAGCACAAAAAAATAGATACATAACAGATTTGGTCAAGAAGAAAATAGAAAAATTAAAAAAACAAATAAAAGACATCACCACACTGAAAGGCTACAAAGGAAATCATATATATAAGAAATTTACATTCCATTCATGGACACACCAAAAATTCCAAAACATTTTTAAAGATGCCAACATTATTATGGCTCCAGTGAACAAATGCAGTTTAAAAAACCCCCTAAATACCAACACAACAGACACAATTCTGCCAGGAAAATAATCAGGTATTTGCAAAAGCAGTTGCAAAGACTGCAATATAAATATATAGGTAAAAAAAAAAAAAGAGAGAGAGAGAGAGAGAGAGAGAGAGAGAGAAAAGAAAAAAAAAAGAAAAGAAACATTAAACTGCATATAAGGAACATGTTTCCTTTCGCCAAAAGCAACTTCTTCTGTTTCACCCATTTCCCACCCCCATCGATTTTAACCCCCAGACATATACAGTCTCGAACCACTTTATATTCCTTATCTTTCTTCCACTTTTCATACTTTCCCAATTTGGCCCCTTTCTTAAACACAATAATCTGGGTCTTCTCTTGGTTTACTTTCAAATATTTCAAATTCCAGTCATTACAATATTTCTTTATATACTGCAAGGACTGTTTCAAACCAATTGTTGAAGCTGAACCTATTGCTAAGTCGTCTGCAAATAACAACCCAGGAACTGAGCATTTGTATATATATGGAAAAGTCTCAACTAATTTTATTTCCAAAAAACTAATGTACATATGACATTTCTTGGTCCAAGTAAGTGGAACAAAATTGGTAAAACTTCAATGATTTCCTCAAAAATAATTTGTTAAATGGTTCATTGAATTTGCAAGCAACTGTACTGCTACTGAATACCAATAAAAAAGATTGATAAAGTGAGGGAGAGGGAATTGGTGTGTCTATTTTGTGCATGCATAGATGCACAATTGCCATTCTTTGTTATGTTCCTACATTCACCCAAATGCTGAAAGGTTTGATGAGTAAAATAAATGAATAAATAAAGAATATACATGGCTCTCTTCAAATGTGCTAAAACCTATAAAACTATTTATCACTTACCAAAGAGCTGATTTAAGCAATTTGGAAAATGTTGAACTATCTGGGCTGCTTTCTTCAGTATTTCACAGGCAAGTGGTAGCAAGATGCTGAGATGATTTTGCAGAAGTGTGATACTCAACGACAACTGAAACATATTTTGTTAACTCAATACAGCAAAATAACATGAATACAGTAAGAGCTTTAAATCTATAAAACATAGAGTGTCGTTTAGAAAACGTCAATTAAAAAAAACTGTTATTACTCATTTGCTTATTGTAAGTGATGTCATGTATGCAGTTACATTACAAACAGTTGTTTTTATTATCTATGGACAGAGTGATACATGTTTTTTTAACACAGAAAAACAACACCCAAGTGCTCTGATTGGAGCATTTTGTGATATTGGGTTTACTCTTTAATAAATGTACTTCATTGCAAGAAAAAATGACCTCATAATAAGGTTAATCAGTTTGATTAGTGCCAGATTTAGAGAACTCAAAATATTTTTCCATAATATTGTAGCTCATATTGTTTGAAATACAAGCACAGATGTCACATTATGGTAAAAGTGGGGAGAAGGCTATGTTAGTTATCATGAGAAAGGCAAACAATCTCATTAAAAACACTAGCCCAATAATGGAGCATTTTAAACACTACTTGCTGTCATCCTGCATGGTTAGACACTGGTTATTACTGAATTAGGTATTACTGATGTTTTAGTTTCCTTTGATACAAACTTATTAGTGTACATTGGTATCAGGAAGAAGGACTTAGCATGAAAAGTGAAATAAGTTAATGCTTTAAGATTAACCTGAATTCAAACTGATTCACCATGATGGCAGAACCCTGGTACATCATCATTCTAAGAACAATTTTGTGTAGCACTATATGGGTATTATTGTGTTGGTATCACTAAGAACCTAATTTTTTGTGAAATAAAATTGCTGATTTTGGTATTAAATCTGCTTCCAATTTAGTGAGTATTTCATAATAAAATGTTTCACTTTACTATGAATTTGAAACTACAAAGTATTTCTTAACCTGCTGATTTAAGGCAGTTAAAATATTAAAATAGCACATTGTGGATTACTCTCCTCCTTTTTCCCTTCCACTTCGTTTCACTTATTGGCATGGTTTTGCAGAGTAGAGATGAATGTCATTTGCTACTGCTGTACGCCAACAACAATTTCAGTTTAAAAAAACAGGTAGTCAACACATACCATTAAAAATTTCAAAAGGAATGGAAAAATTAATATTTTGTTACCTATCATGGAGGCAAACCATGTTGAGTAATATGTTTCAAAGAATTGTGTGTTACATCTAAATATAATATTCAAAGACGCTTTAATAGATGGTTTACAAAGGACTACAGTTACTGTATTATAGCTGGTTTGGCTCATGAAAGAAGATTCAAAGAATTGAAGATAAAATGTTAAGAGTAATACTTCTTCTAATCCTAATATTGCACCCAACAACTTACTCCGTGCAAGCTATAGAGTTGCAAAACTAATATGCTGAAGGGGAATTTGTTAACCAATGCATGACAATGGTAGCAGAGGATGTTTGCCCTAGTATGCTAGAATTGTTTAATAAAATAAACTTCGGAAGAGGAACAATAACTTCCAGAATATCAGAAATGGCTTTTGACATCAAAGAACATTTGAAAATGAAAATAAATAACTTTATATGGTATTCCTTAGCTCTAGATAACTGTACAGATTTTACAGAAACTGCTTAATTAGCTGTATTCATTAGAGGAATTGATACCGAGTTCAATATTCTAGAAGAATTGCTGGATCTCTTTTTCCCTAAAAGATACATGTGGAGAAAACATTTTTGAGGCACTATGTGTATATGATAGCCTGTAAGTATGACTTGCCATAGGAAAATTAGTGTCAGTTGCAACAAATGTGCCCCCTCTATGAATGGTCACATTCATTATTTTACGGGATGATTAAAATTTCATTTAGCTGATAATAGAATTTCTAATGATGTTGAAAAGATACACTATATCATACCTAAAGAAGATTTGTGCACAAAGTCTGCAACATTAGACAATGTCATGTCAATTGTAGTAAAAACTGTAAATCTGATTAAAGTACACGCTCTATAGCACAGACAATTTAGGAATTCTTATCAGATGTGGAGTCAGATTATTCAGACTTAACTTACTTTTACCAAGTTGGATAGTTAAGCAGAGGATACTTTTTTAAAGAAGCAAGCTATTGTTATCCCACAGTTAAACAATGAACTATGGGTCTTGCTTTCATAACAGATCTGTGCGACAACTGAATCAACTTAATATCCTACATGGGAAAGATCGATCCATAACCAACATGGTGGGTGCCATTAATGCCTGTATGACCAAATTGAAACTATGGGTGCAACAGCTTCAGAATGCAGATTTATATCACTTTCCTCTTTTGAAATATATTTCAAATGTTAAATTTCACATATCAGACAAATGCCAACAAGTTATGGAAAACCTTTATTCCAAATTTGAAGACATTTCATCATATAAAGGGAATGGACATAGAATTATTAATATTAAATAATCCATTTTTCGTAAATGCAAAAAAGTGCCATTAAAGTCACAATTCGAGATTATAGATCTGCAGCACAATACATATTTGAAAAGCTGCAGCAAATCTGGGCTTGAACTATACAAAATAATTAACCAAGATATTCATCCTACTTTAAAATGCCTCAGTATGCGCATGGCTATCATGTTTGGAGGAACATACAGGTGTGAACAGTTTTTTTCAGCTGTAAATAATATCAAGAACAACAAAGACCAGGACTAGTGATGTGAATTTAGCCTCTACATTAATTTTTAAAAATTATCTTATCTTTTTTTGTTGAAAGTATTGTGGTTTCTTTAATAAGTTTTTGCCTCTTGAATTTTTGTACTTTTGTGTACCTGTAAACAGATTTAATGTTAAAAATCTCCTGATGGGAGAAAATCTACATTTACAAGTACAAAGACAGTTTAATGAACTTCAACACTTTCGGCGATGAAAACATAAACTTCAAGTTCATCACACCTCCACCATAGCAGATTACAAATTCCCACAGCATAACGGTTTATCCTCCAGTCGACAATGGGGCTGATGATGTGAACAAAGTGTTCGTTCTACATATTCAAACAAGTAAGTGGAGCAAAAGAGTGTTAGTTTGATCAATCCACAATGATCTTAATATAATTCTCCCTTTACTCATTTTCACAGAAGAAAATCATTCAATAACTGTCTAATTCTTGGACATAAAGAGAAAATTTCATACAAATGAAGACACTCAAATCTTTTCACTATATAGAAAATATTCTCAATAGTATGGTGAGGGCTACCATATTTATGTTAATCTAATGCACCGCTGAATGTAATGCACACCCCAAATTTGAAATTTAAATTCATAAAAAAAGATTTTGTCATATTGTTGTATGGTGTCTTAGAGATAAATCTGTTTGCCTCATAAAATGATCCTTACATAGAATTCATTACTGGGCTATTGTTACACCTTAGCACAAGTAGGACAAAATCCATTACTTGTGCTGTTGCCAGAACAGTAGGCCAAAGAATAAAAAGTTATTTCTTACAGTGTCACTAGTCACAGGTTGCCCATTCTTCCTCCTTTCATGTATGAATTCCAAAAAGTATTCTCCAATGTCAGGATGTTTCCTTTGCTATAGCCAGTAAATTTCTTCCTACTAGCTTTAGCTGCAAATAATTCCAATTTCTATTGCTGCCACAATAAGTATGATGTTGCTCTTAGCTACATTGAACTCTCTTCTACCTTTCTGTTTTCATTTTTTTCAGCATAAAAATTACTTTATATTTTGAAAGAAGCATCATAAGATGTTCTTTTCTGTTTACTCTCTGTTTCATCATTACCTACTATTTAAATGACCAATGCAATAATAGGCCAACAATAAATGTAACAAAGTCAAAAATTGCAGCAATTAATTAATAAACGATAAATTTGAATAAAATTACTGGCAACTAAGAATAGATTTGCATTCAAATCTAATATGCCATCAAATCTAATGCTCACCACAATTTTTAATACTACACTTGCGCAAAAAGGTGCACATTAGATAAGCATAAATATGGTATATTTTTGACTAACTTTACATCTGGGTTTTTGAAAGAAAACAGAATATTGAGGTTAAAAGAAAGAACACTATATGGACACCCATTTCATTTACAGTAATCCTGCGGCATTTCCAGAAAAAACACTTACACAATTGGTCACACAATGAGAGAAACACACACATACACAGGATATTAAACAGACCCTAATTATGGACAAATACAGTCCTGCATAACTTTAAACCTTCCTGTACAAGTTTGTACAGGAAGAATACAATGTTAGCTAGAAAAGACAAACTATAACATAAGGAATCTAAAAATATTTACACTTTAAAATAATCTCACTCATAGATTAATGGGGTTTTCCCTTAATGAAAAAAAATTGGTAGTTGGATTTGGTTAGAATTACAAAGTAATCATGTTTATATTTTGCCATGAGTAGATCAGAATAAAAATGTCACATATTACATTTCTTTCCTTAGTGCCAGAATATGTCTTAAGTATATCATGTGTATCATGTGTACAATGAATAAAAATTCTTAAACTGTAGTGAATTTAATTTTCATTGCTGCATATTTTTACTTTACTAAATGAGTTTCTGCTTTATCTTCATGACTAGTTAAAATAATTATATCATAAAACAAATGTATTAAATACTTACAAGAGGTGATTCATATGTGTTAATGCTGCAATAAGCCAAAAGATGTGTCTGAAGAGAAGAAAGCAAATCATGTAAATGTGTAATTTGATTTGTAGACTCTGCAAGTTCAGCCTGGCCTTTGTCTAGGTTTTTCTCCAGTTCATTAAGGCATTCATCCTGAAAGCAAAGAAATAAGCTAAGCATCACATTATTACATGTATGAGTATAAAGAATTGCTCTGATCTGTAAAAGAACATGGTAAATTGCTAAAAAAAATCCTACATCTGAACTATTAAAATATATTTTTTGTTCTAATTAAGATTATTGTATGATTGAGGTGAACAGACACTCTTATTGGCTACATTTACTTGTTTAAATTTAGTACATGTTTCACAGACTGTTGTCCACATCCTCAGTTAACCATCATCTGTTGCATTACTCATAGGGATGTATATTCTGCTCTGGTGGAGGTGTGATAAATAAAAGTTTATGTTTTCATTCCCGGAAATGTCAAAAGTTCATTAATTTGGCTCTGTATTTATAAATACAGATTTTATCCCATGTTGCTAACTCTGTAGGTCCTTGTACTGATTTAATAGTTTAGCTTTATGTCATGGTTTTCTGACCAGAAATAAGATGCTACTGCTGATTTCTCCATTTGTTTACATTTTATGTTCCTGGAATGTTCTTTTAATCATGTGCCTATATTTATCTTTGTTTTTCCAATATAGATTTTTTAACATTCTCCACAACTTATTTACTAAATATCTGCTTTTTTTTTCTCCCATGGAATACTATTATTATTGTCATCCAGGAGATTTTTAACATTATATCTGTTTATAGGTGCCAATCTGATATTAAAATCTTTTAGAATATTTTGAAATGTTTACATAGCCAATGTATATGTAAATTTTTTAAAAAATGACCTTATTTTTCCTGTTCAAGGATATGTGGTTTCATTAATAAGTTTCTGCCTCTGGAATTTCTGTACTTTTTTGTGAACTAGTACTTTGCTAAATCCATTTTTAATCACTGTTCTTTCTATTCGTTTGTATTCTTTAGAGTATTCTTTCTTGTTAATGTATAAGTTAGCTAGCTTGTGTGCTAAGCCGTTAATCACTATATGTTTGTTGTTTAGGGGTTAAATCCGTCAGCTTCGATGTGATTGTCTGCATGTTTCTTCTTTCTGTAGATTCCAAATTCAGGTTTCCTGGATGTTTTATTATTTTAATGTCCAAGAATGGTAACATTTGCCTATTTCTGTTTTGTATGTGAACGATACGCTTTTATCTTGTGTATTCAGAATTTTTATGGCATGATCGTGTTTTTTTGATAACTATGGCAAATATATCATCAACATACATCTGTATCAGATTTTAAATGTGTATGGGAATGCTGAGTTGATGTGCATTTCAAATTTGCTTACGAAGAGGTTAGTTAGAAATGGAGATAAGGGGCTGCTGCCCTGTAAGTCCTAATTCTTATTTATAGAATTTGCACTGGAAAAACAAAAATTGGTTTATGCAAATTTTAGTGAGTTTTATGTATTCCTTTATGTGTGCATTGTTAATTCCAATTGTTTTTAACCAATCAGGTAGATAAGTTAGAAGTTTATCTTTAGATATGCTTGTAAACAACAATTCTAAATCGAAAGATATTAATGTGTCAGAAAGTTGTAATTGCATATCCTTCATTTTTTCTATTAGCTGAAATGAATTGTTTATGTTCCGGCTTTGAAACTTTGGTAGTGCCCTTATCTATCAGCTAGCCATTTTGCTAAACAATACAAAGCTGTGTTGATACTGTTATTTATGGGTTGCGTATCTTTATTAGTCTTGTGAAATTTAGGTAAACCATATATTTTTACTATTGTTAGGTTGTTCTGTTTTATTTTGTATTGTGTTGCTTTTGGTATAACTGCATGTTTCCAGAGCCTCGTTGACTGAATAAACAAAATATTTCAAAAATGTTTTTGGTTGCTGTGCCAAGCATCAGAAATATATTTAAATATGCCTATTAGAGCTGAATTCCAAAATGAACTGTAATTAGCAATTACAGTTAGTCAAACTATTTTCAAATTGAACACAATACACAAATGCCTTCACATTTTTTCAGAACCAGAATTTACAATAGGATGAAGGACATGGGGTTATATATGCAGATAGAAAACTGGCTTCAATATTGTATAAAATATAGTGAACTTTTGTAACAGTGATGTAAAATATTAACATTTTAAAAAGTTGAGTCGAGATTGTAACATACACACCACTAAAATTCAATAAAAAGGAAGACTAGTTTCGGGAGCCATCGCTCCTATCATCAGTTCCTGGTTGACTGCCGGCCTCGCTGTTCGTGGTAGATTGATTCACCTCTGGTGGAGGTTTAATGAACTTTAATATTACTACATCACTTCGCGGGATTTCAAAATTAAAAACTTTCTCCTTATTCTTCCAAATATAGATGTTTTCCCAGACTGTAAGTTCAGTTTTCCCTTTAATGTTTTTAAGTAATTTGGGGTTTTTATTAATGCTATGTTGTTCTTTCTAAAAATGCCAAGCTACCACAAATTTTTCTTGTTGTTTTTGGTTTATATTCCTAATGTGTTCTTTAGCTCTTGTTTTTGTTTCTTTTGGTCTTTCCAATATAAACTTTTTCACAATCATCTGATATATTCTGATTTATCTTCTTCTTGTAGGTTATCTTCTTTTTGTTTTGAGTTACAGATATTTTTAATGGAATAATTATTTTTGGAGCTAAAACAATGTTGTATCTTTTAAAAATCTTTTGAAATTTATGAAAGGCTGATGGGTGGTATGTGAATTTTTTGTATGTTTTGTTTTTTTCTTTGATAGGAGTAAGTGTAGTGGTGTCTCTAATTTTCTTTTTATTCTTTGCTCTGTCTAATTTCTTGTGCACAACTTCTTGTTTGAAGCCATTTTCTATAGCTATATCCACTATATTATTCATTTCCAGTTCATATTCCTCCTTGTTCATTGGAACATTAACCAGTCTGTATGCAAGACTATTTAAAACTTCCTGTTTGTGAGCAACTGGATTAAAACAGTTTTATTTAATGTAATTATCTGTGTGTGTAGGTTTTCTGTATATGCCAAAAATTAGGTGATTTTCTTTTTTAATTATCTTAATGTCTGAGAAAGGCAACTGTTTATTGCATTCTCTCTCTATAGTGAATTTAACTGTTTTTTCCTGTAAGTTAAGCAACTTTAGTGCATCATCCAAGTGTCTTTCTGGTACTATTGCAAAAATATCATCAACATAAAGGTACCAAGTCTTAAATAGCCAAGGGAAACTATTTACTAGTCTAATTTCTAATGCACTCATGAAAATATCTGCCATTATTCATGATAGTGCGCTACCCATTGTCAGACCAAAATATTGTTTGTAATATTTGTTATTGAATGTAAAGTAATTTTGTTCTAAACACAAGTTAATTAATGTAATGTATGTAATATCCTTTGTTGTTATTCCTATCTTTTGTAACCACTTTTTTATCAGAGAGTATAAATTCAGTGTAGGAATACTTGAAAAAGTGCCGTAACATCAAACGAAACCAAAGTATTTGTTTTTTATATTTTTATGCCTTTAATTTTTTGAATAAGAACTAATGAGTTTTTTATACTAAGAGATTCAAATCTTGGAAAAGTAGAAAATTTTTCAGTCAACCATTTGGCTAGTTTATAAGTTGGAGCACCTATGTTATTTATGATAGGTTTCATAAAATTTTTTAATTTTTTTTTAAAATTGCTCCAATGTACTAATGGTTCAACAGTATAAAAACTTACAAGCTATCTACTGTGAAGCAAGCAGCAAAATGATGTGTGTGACTTTTGTGTCTATGTAGAGCTGAGAAGATTTTTAATCTAATGATTATTTGTCATCAAGAAAACATTTCTAGTCTAATCCCAAGGAAAACAACTATTATAGAAGTTGATGAGCACAACAAACTCATACATATTACCTCTTTTTTCTACTCCTGCCTCCTAATTTTATGTACACATGCACTTAAGATCATTTATTTTTTTTTTTTTTTTCATACTATGCAATACAGTGAAGCAAATATTTGCATTTCATATTCAATGAAGTAATATTTTAGTATTACTGATATTTCTGCACTTAATTCAAAAGAGTTTGTGCTAGGCCACTAAGGAGTAGTCATGCTGAATGATATACAGTAATGCAAAATATTTAAAAGCACAAAAACAAGAATGATACTTAAAAGATAAATTCTAGGAATTTGCAAGTGCTGTTACTGGCATGTCAATATGCCTGATATAAAGCAAAGTATAAATATGGACAACCAGTCTCTTTTGAAAGCTAATTATGTTCTTAAAAGCTACAGCAAAAATAACATCACAAAAAAGTTCTAATCAAAAAAGCAACTGTGAAAGAAACATGAATTTTGTATAGATTTAAACAGTGGGAATTTTCACAGTGAAATATAGTATAATATAACAAATTAATTATAAGCTTTGTTCCACTTACTTGGACATGTTTTGAAAGCTGTTGCCTTCATCATCAGCAAGTTCCACTGTCAGCTTTCCAGCATAGTTTTAAGATGTGGCTCTGTGGATTTTATGAACTTTGTGATGAAGTTACTGTTGTTTGAGGATCAAAATTAATAAAATTTTCCTTGTTTTCATCTAAGAATACATATTCCCACACTGATAATTCAATGGGTTTTTGAAGAGCTTTTAAGAGTTTAGGTTTATTTTAGAATTTGTGGTTTTGAAGAGTTTTTAAGAGTTTAGGCTAATTTTGGAAAACCACAAATTCCAAAATGAACCTAACTCTTAAGCTTTTCAAAAACCCATATAATTATCAGTGTGGGAAACAAGGAACATTTATGTTGAATTAAAAGTAAAACTTCTAAAATTCATGAACAGAGACATGAATTTTGATATACCAGAAGCAGACAACATATTGTACAGGTTCATCAACAGACCACCAGAGTGCACACAGCCAAGTATACATCCTACTTGAAGAGATTCGTTAGTTGTCAATTGGTTGACAATGTGAGCAAGTGACTCACAAAACTAGTTCCAACTTACTTTTTAATAATCAAAAATGTTTTCATGTGAAACGTCAAGAGAGTTTAATATATTGATATGATTTTAAAATTTTTACTTTTAATTCAACAAGAATATGATAGTTTCACTGTGTGGATTCCTACATTCATTATTAATTGAGAAGGAATATTTAGTTATTTTTGATCTTCCAAACAACAGTTTCCTCATCACAAAGTTCATAAAATCCACAGAGCGAAATCTTAATACCATACTGGGAAGATGACAGTGGAACTGTGCTGATGATGAAGGCAACAGCTTTCAAAACATGTTCATGGAACAAAACTAGTGAAATTTTAGCGATTTCCTCATTAATAATTTGTTATATTATGAATTTTGTACCTTAAAAAAGTGCATTTTGATTGTAAAAAGGAACATTTGTTACTATTTTAAAGAGAATAAAAATTTGGAATGCAGTCTAGAATATTTAAATATCACTATAATTTAAATGATAAAAATGCCAATTACATCATAAATGGTGACTGAAAATGCAGATAATTTAAATGCATAACAGTCTTTAGTTAAATACAACAGTACAAAAAAAAAAAAAAAGAAAAGAAAAAAAAGAAACCTAAGGGTACACTTATGAAACTTATGTTTATTCTTTCCAATCAATCACTGAAATACAGATTCATACACTGAGATTATTCAGCTATTAATTACAACTCAAGCTAGTGGAGAATTAAGTTGCACAGATAATGCCTTGCTGATTTTTAAATCTAAACAAAAATGTGGTGCCAACTACAATGATATCAATTATGAAAAATTCTCACAATCAATTAATAAGAAGCTACTGCCTGCTCATTGTGTCAAAAGTTATTGATAATGCAGCTTTTAGCATGCTCACAAAATGATAAATCTAAAATATAATTTAAAATGATTGGCTAAATACACACAGAGGAAAACATTAACTTGAAGAATAAGGCATTTAGAAAATTTCGGCAACCAAACTTACTCATAAAGCAATTATTTTATGCAACTAATACCAATGTGGTAAGAGAGAAAATAAAAACTTCAGCTGCACTTGCCATATTACAGTGATATGATGCCTTATCACTTATCACACAGACTTCAATCTGCTGAGCTGGTGTATGTAGATAATAAAGAAAGTTTAAAAAAGAATGTCATTTGATTCTTTGATCAAACAATGAAAAACAGTGTGAAAAACTATTTTATGAGTATGCAGTGAATAAAGAGGTTGAATATTATAAACATATGAAGAAAGAACCAATCAAAAGGTGTATATAATAATGGTGCAATTATGCACATCATACTATAATTAGTCTGGTGAAGATAATGACAGTCATTAAGATTCAGATTCTATAAAATCAGACAACAAAGAGCATTGTAATCTTAAAAGAAGTTAGAAACAGTGATGTTGTTACATATACAAATGAGTCAGTATTAGGTGACAGAGTTAGTGAAGTTTTAGTGTCACCTACTACTGACTCATTTGTATATATAACAAAGAGCATATTAGTAATTGGAACAATGACAATAATATGTTTAATAAACTTCCACTGATACTAGTCATAGTTGGCATATACTCAAGCCATTCTCCATTTAGAAAGTTTCTCCTAAAGCCTATTTATATCACAAATACTCTTACAAACTTTTGAGACAGATTGTACAACCTGTTGACAAGATCACTCACCACACTTATAGCAAAGCAAACAGGGCTGGCTGGCATTGTGAGTTGAGCTACAGAAAAAAGTGTGTGTGTGTTTGCAGTGCTATTGTAATGGAGTGGGTGATAATGAAATGAAATGAGGCAGTTATAGCACTTCATAAAATAGGAAGTAGCAGTCGAGATTTTCACACATTCAAGAAACTAAAAATCAATAGGATGTTTGTTTACCAGACAACTGAGAGGTTATTTAAACTGCAACCATAGTTATTGCCCAAGACATGGTTGCTCATGCATTATAAGGATGAAGAAGTTGGTAAATGCAGTGGCAGCTCATATTCAGCAAAATCCTGTCCATAAACAGTCCGTGATAACTCATGAGTTTGGCATTTCAAAAATGACAATATCCTGCATGCTGAGTAGTACCCTAGGATTGAGAGCTTACCAGCAACATACCGGTCACTTCCTCACTACACAGCTTAAGCTCCAGAGGGAGTTAAAATTGAAATGTCTCCTTCAGGGTTATGCAGATAATGGGCATAGGAGAATTATTTTCAATGATGACAAAATATTCAAATTGAAGAACCTTTCAATGACCAAAATGATTGAGTTTGTGCCTCAAACTCAAAAAAAGCTTGAGACAAAGTTCCAAGGAGTGTTCAGGGGTCATCCTCCTGCTTCCACCATGATATGGTGGGGCGTGTCTTATGATGGTACAAACGAGTTGCATTTCTGTGAAAACAGAATGAAAACCTCTGCCAAAGTGTATTGAGATACCATGTTGGAGCCTGTTGTTAAGCCTTTGAGTAACACTTTGTTCAATAGTAAACATTGGAGCTTTTGCACCGACCCTGAAGGTAAAGAACATTCAGGAGTAGCTTTGGGCAAATGTTTGTTTGTTGGCAATGCGGCCATTTGCTCTCTTGCACGCTGGTATTTAGAAGTAAGGGCTTGGGCAAATGTACCAGACTTCATTGCACCAGCTGACTGGCCTTCCAGCAGCCTAAATTAGAACCCATTTGCTATAAATTATGGGTAGTACTTGAAGAAATGGCCTGCAAGAGCAGACACCCCAATATTGCAAGTTTACAGTATTCTCTTTTGAATGCATAGCAGATTTCCCATTAGAGACCATGTCTTGCAAAATTGACGAGTTGCCACAGAAGACATAAATAATGTCTGAAGGCCAGATGTGATCACTTTGAAAAATGATAGGTACTTTATTATGCAAAATACATGTAAAGAAGTAAAGTTGATATATGGTTTGGTGACACTTATACTTCATTTGCTTGATTTAAATGGACATATTTCAGGAATATTTGCTCTCATCATCAGCAGAAGACCAACTGGAAGCAGCATACTCTGTAGACAGTCAGAGGAATTTACTGAATATATCCAAAGTTGCTGCTTCAAAATTCATGATATTTTCAGTAAATTTCTCTGACTACCTACAGAGTATGGCTTCCTCTAGTTGGTCTTCTGTTAATGATAAGAGTAAATTTTCCTGAAACATGTCCATTTAAAACCAAATAAGTGAAGTATAAATGTCACCAAACCAGCTTCATTTATTTCATCAAATAGCTTCAAGAATACAAGTTTATGTATGTAAATACCTCTTATAAAAACATATTTAAATATAATACAAGCTCTCTGTATATTTTGTTAAAAAAATTTTAACAGCATTTATCTTATAAAAATATATTTAAATATAATACAAGCTCTCTGTATGTTTTGTTAAAAACTTTGTAACAGCATTTATGGTAGAAGCGTAAGAATGCATGAAATAAAAAATTCCAAAGTAGTTTGGTTCAAACAACTATAAATTGGAAACGGAACAGATTATTTTTGGCTAAATCTTTTTGATTGATGATATAGTTTTCCTGTAGTCAGACTATAAGATGGATATCCTAAACTTGGGTATTCATTTTTTACACTAAACTCCACTTACTTACTTAAAAGTAAGATGCATTTCGAGAGAATCTCTCCTATCTTCAATTGCTCACCGAACCACCATTACTTGAAACGATGGCTGGACACTCGGATGTTTCTGTGGTGGCTTCTGTTGGTTGAAGTAGGAAATTGCTGAGTTCATCCATAGGAGGAAACTTGAAATTCATTAGGTTTTTTCTATTTTTTAATATAAAATTTTTTTCCCAAGTAGATAACTCCAATGGGTTGTGAAGATGTTTCAGCAGTTTAATTTCCTGTTTTATTTCAAGGTTTTTGGTCCAAAAGTGAGCTGCTACTGCTGATTTATCCTTCTGCTTAAACCGAATATTCCTAAAATGTTCCTTCCTCCGAATTTCCAAATTTCTCTCTGCTCACAATCTGCACATTTTATTTCGTAAATTCCTGATTTCTGTTCTATTAATATGGAATATTTTACTGTGCAACCTCATAACATCAAGAATTTATTAGGTTGCACAGTAAACGACAGGAGAGATTCTTCCGAAATGCATCTTACTTTTATGTAAGTAAGTGGAGTTTAGTGTAAAAAAAATGAATATCTAAGTTTAGGATATATTACCACTCCATTATCAATAGTTTTATAAGTACAATATTTATAAGATGGATGTTTAAAACACCACTATTTTTTGAAAGCAAAAGACTTCAGTAAGCACTATCATCACTGAATGCTTTATTATATGACAAACAATATATTCCTGGTATAATAAGTTTAATTATCTTAGTGATCTTAGAAATTAAATCTGTATAAGATCATCAAAAAGGACAACAGGAAAAATATTCCATAAATTTTGTATAAATGGCACTTGCAGTAAACAACATGATGCAAATAATTTTCCTTTACATTACATAAATATTTTCATTATTAACTTCATTTATTTGGTGTACTGTATGAGACTATTCATAAATGGTAACTGCTATTTGTAGACATTCCTGGACTTTCATGTATGAAGGACAAATATGACTTGAGGCACAAATTTTCAAAACAGAAAAAAATGTTTTATTTCTCAGGCATATTCTTAAAAGCAATTCATACAAAAGTACTTACAGTATGGAAACTGAGATTCCTCAGCAAGGTCTTCATGAGCACCTCTGCTAGATGTAGGTCCTGACTACCCAGACGATTTTCAGATTCTGCTGAATAACTATACCCCAGTAGAGATGATACATGACTGTGATCCTCCAGGCTTGTCAATATTATGCCCAGCAACATTTTCTGAAAGTTTTCAAGCATTCATTTAAAAATTAAAAACCATAAACATTTACTAATGAAAAATTAATTATAGAACATAGGCTTTCATGGCTGATGTCAATTATGTGAACTTAACTTCCAGACTGAAAGGCCATGGTCCAATTCCGAAATTGTATACACAATTTTTTCCATTTTACAAAGTTTATGATAAGTCTAAAGAACAGCTAAAATTGATTTCTCTCATTCTAGGAGCTCTGGTTGACTAATTCCGGAGGCTCAATCTGGCAGAGTTTTTACTATAACCTTCCTAGAGTTATGATAAACATGATGTTATCATAACATGTTTTTGCTTTGTTTGGAAACCTTATGAAGATATTTGTCTCTCTGTGTGTAGGCCTATGGTAAACTGTGTGTCCAAGTGTAAGGTCACTCTTCTTGTGGACCAAAACATCCAGGAGAGGCAGTTTACAATCTATTTCCATCTCCAAACTGGGTGCATGGGTTGATGTTATTCAAGTGTTGCAAGAGCTCATTGAAGAGCAGGCTCTCCTTGGCTCCATACTATGAAAGTGTCATCCACTTAATGATATCAGATTGACTTATATAGGGTGATCTGGATAACTATCATTTTAAAATGTTTCATGTAAAAATTGGCAATAACAGGGCTAAGAGAGCTGCCCATAACCATGCCATCAGTCTGTTTGTAGAACTCATTATTCCACTGAAAATATGTGGTAGCCAAAACATGCTGGAACAAGGCTGAAATTTCATTCATAAATATTTCTTTAATTTACAAAAGGCTTCATTAACAGGAACCTAGTAAAAGGGACATGACATCTAAGCTCACAAGTAGGTCTCCATATTGAAGAGTAAGTTTACTGAGTTTTTCAATAAAATGCCCTCAGTCTTTTATGTATACATCAGTTTTACCCACATGGGGTTTAAGTATGATCGCAAGATTTCTAGCAAGCAAATTAGTGAAGGAGCCAATAGTAATGACTGTAATGCCCATTGGACCACAGCCTTACAGCCCAGAAGACACAGTTCGCATAAAAATTTCATTAGTTTGTAACAGTAAAACAAAAATGAAATAGTTAAATGAAATCCATTTCCAAAACCTTTTATTTATTAATGCAAGTTCACAAAAACTGACAAGAGGATACTGTGATCAATCCTTATTTCTCATGTTTTCAGAGTGAAACTGCAGTGCAAATAAAAAGACATATTAATCAATCTAACTAGTATAGAAAGCTACTTTTAGCCAGTATCCCCAAATGAATGCAAATTATGTAGGGCAAAGATCATTCCAATTACTAACTCTGTTGGCGGACAAGTTACCCCTACATTTCTACTCACACAACTTTGATCAATAATAGCATGCACGTGGCATTACTTTTTATTTCATAATGAATATTAACCTGAGATATACGATTCATTCAAAATAGTGTCCAACTGCAGTCACACATTTCTGATATATTTTTAAAAAATTTGCATTCACTCACAACACTTCTGCTTCTGTAATTCTTCAATTTCTGCCCTGATATTTTCTTTAAGTATTGGTGTTATTCCTCTAGACATTATTTTTTTCTGTTCTAGTGATATCAGTTCAATACATCACACTATGGTAAAATTTACTTCAGTACACACTGTGATTAATAACAATGATGCACCAATACCTTGTATTGAATTGCATTTATTGATCACTAATTTTTTTACAACAAATTTACAATGTACTTCAATAGCTTGTAATAATATGTAATAATATAAAAAGAGGCATAATGCCTCTGCAACAGCACACTGTGACTGGATGTCCCCCTGGAGCCATTTAACACAAGAACTGCTTTTTCATTATGTGATTTTGTCCTAGCATATGTTGCACTAAGCTGCAGCATATATACATGTTGCCAACTATTTTAAGTTAGATTTGAATAGTTTGGGGATTTCACAGTAAAATATAGTGTCATATGACAAATTATTTATAAGGAAATTACTCAAATTTCACTAGTTTTTTTCCATTTACTTGGACATGTTTCAAAGGCAAATTTCTTTCATTGTCAGCATGGTTTCATGGTTTAAATAATTTATTGATGGAAAGCTAACAGCGGAACCATGCTGACAATGAAGGAAATTTGCCTTTAAAACATGTCCAAGTGGAACAAAACTAGTGAAATTTGAGTGATTTCCTCAAAAATAATTTGTTATATGATACTTTAAGGTACTTTAATTTTAACATCAAATTTTCTTCAAATGTTTAGCAGAGGCACCAGTGATTTATGTTATTCTTTCACTTCTGATAATCAATTACATTCAATCTTGCTTAGTACAAACAGCATAAAAGCTGAAAAAGGATATTAGTGGCTAGGCTTCAAAAATCATTTTATTTATATTGACAGTTCATTTGTGAGTTCTTGGACCCTTAGAACCTCCAATATATATCATGCGTGCTTACTGAAATACATTGCTAAAAATAATGTTCATTAAATGAATCATTAACTACAGTCAAATTATTATTATTATTATTATTATTATTATTATTATTATTCTCTCTCTCTCTCTCTCTCTCTCACACACACACACACACACACACAGGAGCTTAAATATTGATCTTAATGAAAAAGATTGCATTTAACAATTAAAAGAAAATATTTAATAAATCAGTTTAATATGAATCTAAACTATGTTCACTTCAATAAAATCAATTATTTATTGCCTGGTTCATAAATTAAAATGTATTAGCACTTAAAAATATAGAGCTACATGCACCTTTGAATATACTGCCCCTGTACCAAAGTATGATTAGAAGCAGAAAGAAATGAAAAAGCCACTGGTCTAGATGACCAGGTAATCCCTACCAGTTATCAGCATTATGTCAGTGTTTCTAGTTTAATACTTCTTATGTAATTTATAAACAAATTATGTATTTATTTGACCTTAAAAGTCACAATCATTAAATAATATTTTAAGAACTGTACTCCTTTAAGAAACAATAAACAGAATATGCCAGCATGAAGTTAAGGAGCCTATTCATGTGTTTGTGATAATAATTACCTGTCCATTTGAAAGATCTGGTCCTTGAGGTAAAAGAGAATGAAGCAATTCCATTCTTTCTCTCAATGGTGGAAGCAACATTGGTGCTCCAATGGCTAAGGTTTCACTCACAACTGCCTTAACGCTTGTAGGAGTAGGAATGTCTACAAGTCTGTAAGCAAATTAACCATTTTACAGTTTCCTATAATAATTGCAATACATTCATTATTACAGTGGATGATTGATGGCTATGACAAAAGTGTTTACCACGCTGCCTCTTGCCCAAAAGATTATAAGTTCCTGTTGCACCTTTTAGTTAAACTATATATGTGTGTTTTAAGTTTTTATTTTACTTGATAACTAATGAAAAGAAATGGAGATACTGCAAAACTTTGATACATTCTACTATGAGACACTTTGCATTTGTGCATAAAAACAGTTCATTCAGCTGGTTTCCATTTACATCAAACATGGAAAAAACTTTACAGAAAGATAATCTGCAAAGATGAAGACAATAATTTATCATTCACTCTCCCTGATTTGCTATTAAAAATGCAAGCTCATGGGCACACACATACACACACAACACCAGCAGAAGCTGAGAGTGTAAGCATACATATTGGAAATGTTACACGCTTCAAAACCCATCATTGATCAGCACAACTGGACAACAATATGCCAGAATGAAGCTTTAGATATACAGTATAACTGCCAGTTCAAATTAATTGGGACAGAAGTCTGTTCTGAATGACAAAATTTGCAATAATGGGGATAATATATATAATCAATGTAATTAAGCCCATACAGCATGTGCTCGGTTGTTGTAACATGCAGTGTTATTTTTATGACATGAATGCCACTGTTGAAGGCAAGCATGTGAAGGTTTTTTTTTTTTTGAGTGGTGTTTAACGCCCGTTTTTACTACTGAGGCACCACAGGCGGTGGACACTGATGATGCATGAAATGAAATGATATATTGGGAAAGGATTTTTTTTTTAAGGAAGGAAGCGTTCCAGGCCTAAGTTTAGGTACCTCCCCGGCATTTGCCAGTTATGAAGACTGAGGAAAACCTGGAAAAAACCCCAGTCAGGGAGGACGGTCCTGGCGGGATTCGAACCGCAGACCTCCCGCTCACGAGTCCGTGCCTTAACGATCTCGGCCACCCGTATTGAGCTTCAGAAGATTTGAAACTTCTTATGGGACAAACGGGAAATGCATATGAGATGCCATTCTGGTTGTAAATGCCATGTTACTACAATGTTGCAGAGAAGTAACCATTAAAACTTTAGGTTATGAAAAGCAGTAGGTAACAGTAATGTTAGCTATCAATGCAGAGAGTAAGAAATTTCCTCCTTTCTTAATCTTGTAGTAAAAAGCATCTCTCAAAACCATTATCAATGAAAAGATTTTCCCTAATGATGTTATTGTTAGAAACCAAGAGAAGAGATGGATGATTCAGTCCTTGATGCTGGACTGGCTGGATGCCAACCTGGTCCCTTCTCAATTTGCCATTATGCTGTGTCTTTGATGCATTTCAAGATCATCTTACCAATAGAGTGAAAAATAAAGTACACAGCTTGAACAGTTCACTTATCATTCCTGAAGGGATGACTTCTGTTTTACAACCTAGAGTAATATATTGATATTAGTGTGAACAAACCCTAAGTATAATGTTCAGGAGCAGTATGAGAAATGACTGTGAGTCAAACAGAGAACTTATGCCTATAGGTAAAATCAAGTATGCTGCACTCCATGTTGTTGCTCTACATTTCTGCTGGCTCGGAAAGCATTTACAGCATCTCTAACATAAGAATCATTCAAGAAATGCTGCGTTTCTAATGCATTAGATGAAACTGAAAACTATGTGCTATTGAGCATGCAGAGGCTAACAATAAAAGTGATACTGAATCTGATATTGATGCAGGCTTCTTCAAGCTTTTTGATGATAGTAATATTGAATTATATTTTTGTTTGTGATTTATTTTGTATATTTATTTATACCAAAGAATGGATATACCGATTTGTATTAACTTAATTTGCTTGAGAAAGAATACTCCATTAAAATCAAACATTAAGTTATTTTATGTATGAAGTAGTATTACACTAAATTAAATGCAAACCTACTGTTGTACTTATATAAATGTGTTACTGGAATAAACATAAACCTAGTGCTGCACAAAAGTGTTACAATATACTGCAATAAAATTAAATTCATAGCATTAGCCTGCTTGAAGTACCAATTGAAATTTTTTCCCTCAAGTGTACATTTCAAACACCAGAAAAGGTTTTTAAAATCAGAGTTTAAACTTTCGAATGCTATAACATATAAATCATTCAGCAAAAATCTGCATTAACAAGACAGATTTACTTTTGTTTCCTGACAGATTTTTTTTGGGGGGTAGTTTTTAATGCCCATTTTTACTACTGAGGCTCCACAGGCGGTGGACACTGATGATACATGAAATGAAATGATAAATTGGGAAAGGATTTTTTTTTTTTTTTAAGGAAGGAAACCTTCCAAGCCTAAATTTAGGTACCTCCCTGGCATTTGCCAGTTATGAGAACTGAGGAAAACCTAGAAAAAACCCCAGTCAGGGAGGACGGTCCTGTGGGATTCGAACCCCAGACCTGCAGCTCACGAGCCTGCACCTCCTGAGGTCAATGGCTAGGTCAAAAAGTATTACATCATTGTAATTTACCTAGAGTTCATTAAAAGTTTCATGGAGGGCTAAGGCTACATCACAGGAATAAGCTAACTTTTTGTCCTCTTCTTAAAAAGTAAAAGATGATACTGTCAATTTGCTATTAAGCAAACAATTTCCAAAAATTGTTAATATTTAAAAATTAATAGTCTTCTAAAATAAGTAGCAGGCCTATTCAATTTTTCAAACTGCATTTTGCAATAGGCATGGCATGGACAAAATCTCACTGCTTTCTTAAAATAAGATACAGAATTTCTTTAAATATGACATAGCTGATTTTCAATCTCTCAGAATAATTTCTGTTATCAATTTTGAAATAGGTACATCATATTTTCAACATAGGGGTGGATTTTCACTGTATTGAAGGTAATAGTTTCAAACTTTACCTGAAGAGCAAATGCCGCAATGGTCTTGCTTGATTGCCTAAGACAGATGCTGCCAGTCCACCTGTGAGTGCTAAGGACAGATGAGCACTCAACAACTTAAGACATTGAAGCACAAATTGATGATGTTCCCTGCAAAGCAGAAAACAAGTTAAACTAAGCTGAACAACTGCAAAACAATATAAGAAATCAACACATATTTAATGCCTCTCTCTAAACATATTAATTCAAATTATTTGATTAATGATAAAACCTCAGTTTTGCACATGAATATAAGAGAATCACTGGTACATCTCTGGGCCCTATTAAATTATTGCATCTCATAGCTTAAATTATTTTCTAACCATTGTATATGTGCCTAATTGAAATTTACAATCTTCAGATCCAAACATTTATGCAATGCTACAATCCTGACATATTTCTTTACAGACACTGTTTATTGCATGAAAAAGGTACAATAACAATCTTCTTCAAATTTGAACTCATACTCTTGAAGCTATTAACAGTGAAGTAGTAAAAAATTTTGATGCAGAGTTGGTTTGGTTACACTTATACTTCACTTACTTATTTTTTAATTGGACATGTTTTGAACATTCGCTCTTATCATGAGTATAAGACCAATACTTCATATATATATATATATATATATATATATATATATATATATATATATATATATATATATATTGAATAAAATTAATTTATACTATAGAGCACAATGAATTTTCAAAATGGCAGATAAATGCTGTGGACCAGTATGTATTACACTGCAGAATGAATAGGAAGTATTTAAAATATGCAATTGTTTTCATCATTAACTGTATTTAATGCTTTTATATAAAAATATTAACTGTCAGCTATAATAGCAATTGTAGTGGTTAAATGCTCTCCCAACCCGTTATATATTTTTATTATTTATTTATGTATTTAGGGGACAGAAACTTTTTAAAATCTACTTCTTCTTCCTTCCCCCCCACTCTTAAAGAGGATATATATTGAATAAGAAACAGACATTTTTAAAATACTATTATTGAGAATTTATTGATTTTGAAGATGGTGTTATGTGAAAATAGATGATGTTTATAATAATAATATTTATTTATTTAAGTACTATTTGGTTACAAAGTCTTAGGCTGCCCACTGAAACTGACCCTGACCATTTCTTTAGTTAGACAGCCATCTCTGCATTATAAACAAACTACAAACAAAGATTATACATGTGATCAGTTTTCTGTATACCAATATAAGCACACATACATATTTAATTATCATTCTCTCTCTTTACTGCCCATTTCCATTTGTTTTTTTACTTTGAATAAGTATTGACCTATGTTCTTATACTTTTTTTCAAATTTAGAGCAATTGTTCCATTCATTTTAAGTCATTTTTTACCCATACTTTCCCTTCTCCATAACATGGTGTCTTTACATTCTAACACTATATGTTTCACATATTCTCTTTCCCTACATAAAGGTCATTCATCTTGCATATGCTCTTTCTTTGCCCTTTTACCCCTCACAGTTCTTAACCACACAATTCCCTCTCTCCCACTCTTTCTTCTTTACTTATATTATTTATACACCTTTCTCTTTCCCAGCTGTTTTTCATTAGGCCACAGAACACTATTGACCTCTCTATTAGTTCTCTTTTTAATAGAATAGAATATAATAGTTCTCTTTTAATAGAATTATTGACCTCTCTATTAGCTCAGTAAAAAGTTTTAGTATCTCCATATCTCCAAATCTATTTTTATATCTCTTCAGAAACCTGTGAATATAATAGTTCGCAGCATAGAAAAAGAAAAATATAACAATATATCTGTGTACAACTATGTTGCAAAAAGTGATGATATTACGGTAAAAGGAGATATGCTAGAGACCTACAGTAGCTACAGGAATGTGGAACAAAAAGATAGGAAATAATCTTATTTTGATTTAAAGTAAAACACTAAAAATCATGTCGTCACATTAAAACTCTCTTTAAGTGAGGAATGTACCTCACGAAACATGTACCAAAATTACTTTTATAAGTGTGTTTGTGAAACTTAAAGAGAGTTTTAATGTGACGACATGATTTTTAGTGTTTTACTTTAAATCAAAATAAGATAAACAAAAGTTTCACTGTGTGGATTCCGAAATTCCATAAACATAGGAAATAATGTTGTGCTGAGTTCTCTCACTGTGTTAAAGTACCTGTGATTATGCCCATAGTGATGGTGACTATGTCCCAAGTTTTGAGTGATTGTTTTCTGAATTTAAATACAAAGAGGTCATAGAATAATTGTGAATTAAAATTTACACAAGAATTATAAAATTTAATGAAGCATTAAGTAACTGATGTATATCAGTTCTTAAATGTTCTTGTTTTATCCTTTCTAATATCTCTATGTATACTCGTATTTTTCTTTTTAATACAACTTATCAAGGTTCCAATTGATGTGACTGCTGATCCTAATCTAGTATAGAATTATAATTTATAACTGTTTTTACAAAAGATGTATAAAAAAATGGCACAAGAATTAAATGGACCCTTTGGTTTAATTTTTCTGATATGCAAATGCAATGAATAGAAAAGAATCTGTAAAATTCCTGTTGTTCTACATTAGCATCTTCAGATACAGCTATTGAATTCAGTTTATCTCATATAAGTATGAGAAAAGCACATGTACTGATATACTTACTCAGGTGTAGGAAATGGTATTGGACAAGCATCTATGTCAAAGCCACTGCAATATTTCTCAAGAAATGAACGAAGTAAACAAAATGTACCCTCCTGAAGATCCACACAAAATGGGCGATGCCATGTAACAACTTGCCTGGAAAGCATCCAAACATATTAAACAGTGAATGTTCTTGCCTTTATCCAAAAAATGTACTTATTTGTAAATTCCCCAAACCTTACCTATCGGAGGGCAGGGCAGTCCAAAACACACTGTGGGATGTTCCTGCAGAAATTTGATTGATGGGAACTCCTTCTAGCCCAAGCACTCTTCTAGGACGAGTGATAGGACTTGTGGAATGACCCTGGCCACATTGTCCCATGGAATTGTTTCCCCAGGCAAACACCTCACTATCATGTGTAAGAGCTAACACATGGGAATCTCCAATGGCAACATCTATTATCCTAACTGCTGCTAGATCTTCTACCAACTGTGGCAGCAAAGAAGTGGTTTCTGCTGCAGTTATACCTAAACATGCTCCAAAACCCCAAGTGTACAGCTGTAAAACAAAATCAATTATTACATTCTACACAGAAGATAAAGAGTAGATATAATTTAAAACTAAATGCTCTGCATTCAGCAAGAGGCTAAAAACACTTTAGTGCAGATTTTTATGTTTATTCTTAGGTACTGCATAGTTATGATTTAAATAAATGCCATGATTATATCTCACCAGCACAAAAATATATAGAACATTAGAGAAAGGGAATCCTAGTTAAGTATAAGCTCTTAATTTTCAATACAGATGATTTACAAAAAGGATGATATATTTTTAAATTATTGTATGACAGTGTTACATACTCTTGTGGTTTCACTTACTTGTTTATATCCAAAATATGTTTCCTTAACTAATTGCCAACTGCTGAATGATTCACAGAATTTCTTTGGGGATACATATTGTGCTCTGGTGGAAGGGTGATAAACTTAAAGTTGACATTTTCATCCCAGAAGTGTCACAGTTCATTAATCTGTCTCTGTATTTATATATTATATTCACATTTCCACCCCAATGCTGTTAGCTCTATAGGTACCTGTAGTGACTTTAATAACTTTGCTTTTTTCTCTATGCCATGGGTTCTCTGTCCAGAAATGAGATGCCACCATTGGTATCTCCATTTGATTGTATTTAATATTTCATATTAAATATTTATTAAATGAAATATTAAATACAATATGTGCCTATGTTTCTCTTTGATTTTCTGATTACAATTTCTTTGCATGTTGCACAGTTTATATGATAAATATTTTGCTTTTTTCTCCAATGGAATACTTTTTGTAAATTTGACATTCAGAAAAAAATGTATATTAAATTTGTTTTTTGGTGCTAATCTGATATTAAAATCATTTAGAATATTTTGAAATTTGTACAGAGCCCATGGGTGATGTGTGAATTATTTTAAAATTATCTTGCGATGTTCTATATATAAACAAGTGAATGAAGCCATAAGAGTGTGTAGATAATTTAATTATATGATTTGCTTCACTGTACAAATTACAATTCACACTTCAAGTTGATAAAGATGATAAATGTTTTATATTCACTTTTACTTTACACATATTTCTTGAGTTCAGTAAAAATGTTAGATCAACTTCTGGAAGAACATGAATATTAAATAATATTGAATGAGGCTACTTCAATTTAAAAAAAAAGGTTTTTATAAAATTGATTTACATGTTTTCCTTCTCATCCTTATTATGAAATAGTATGTACTACGTTAACATGAGTAACAAATGTGAGCATATTCATAAACATATCATAAACTGTTGAACACCTTATACCACTAAAACTTATCAGGATTTCATATTTTTAAAAACTTCTATAAGATGTATACCAATCGGGAAACAAACTGCTACCATCAACTCACAAAATACTGCCTGAATGAACAAAAGTCATAAATGAGATTGACAGAAAATTCAACCTGAACTGGAATTACAATCCATAAAAGTTGTTAACTATTGCATTATGATAACCCCCAAAGAGCATCATAAATTAGTACAAAATTAATAGCTATTTCATTTCACACCTTCTATCACTTATTATGCCTCATCTTTGAACCATTTTATTACCTTTAACAGCTTACATAAATATATTATTATGAACACAACCAGAAATGAAGTCAAATACAAAATATGTTTATTAAACATCATTCCATTACATAGCTCCTGGTGTTATATTAACGCTCTTGTATGAGAATCGACTAATGTACATAACATACTGTTTTCCTAAGCTATTTTCTGCCATCAATAGGTCACAACAGACATTAAATACAGTATGTTTCAGAATTCAAACACACAAATTCCAAAGACACAGTGACATCAAAGAAAAGCTTTTTGAGCTAGTGAACTAATGGTCTGCAGGTTCAAAATTCTCTGCAACTGAAAAAATTCTAATAAGTACCACACCACTTACCTCACCTAATGTTAACGTGAATAGGACAAGAGTCAAGGACATAGTAGCTGTTACAATGTAGTGCAATGGATTTGTCATAGTACTTAATTTTGGTGTAGTTAAGGGGGGATGGGATGCATTTCCCTGATCTGAATTGAAGTGTCCCACTATTGATTTTAAAATTACCCATCCCATCCAGGGATGCTTATTTCCCACTCACTGGATAAATAAACTATATAACTTAACACTTATTTAAATTTATGGTGCAGTACACAGAAAATATACATGCCCTACAGCTATTTGAACACTAAAATGTATTTATATTGTATTATATAATATAATCTTGCTCATTACTTTTGGAAACAATGTTATGCATTTAAGCATTTGAAACTGAATCTTCATTTTCTTTGTGTCATTGTTGCTTTAATCTGTTATGGTCCATTACTTTGCGAAGTCATTATTAATTCATGAGAGCATGCGAGTCAAGCAGTGGGTATTAGTTTGAATATGTTTAGGCTGGTAAACAAAGAATTTTACAATGTCTCAGAAACAAAATAAAATTTTGTCATTCTTCAAGAACAGTGAATTACCAGAAACACACGCAAATAGTGAGTCACAAAGAATTTTACTATGTCTCAGAAACAAAATAAAATTTTGTCATTCTTCAAGAACAGTGAATTGCCAGAAACACAAGCAAATAGTGACAGAGGATACTAGCAGTGGTGCCAAAAGAGTTAAAATATATACCCAATTTAAGAAACTAAAGAGTACTGACGGTGCTAACAAAAAGAATGTTAGTGAATTTTCAGGGACCAAAAACTGTGAGAGGCCTCTAGGTGAGAAAGGGTGTAACATTAAGGATGAGATTATAAAGAGATCGTGTTGTTTTATCACATTTTCAAAAGTGCCATAGGACTAAGCTGTGGCTGTTTGTAAATACCAAAGACTTAGTAATATGCACAGTGGTTCAGAAGTTCCTGAACTCAAGATGAAAAGTATAGAACTTATGCATATTGGTAGTGTCTTTTTAATGGGTGTTTCAGCAAATAATTACAAAATATGAAATGACAAAATCAATGATCATGCAAAGTGCAAAACATGTATGAAATGCATAGAAATCATACATACATACATACATAGTAAACAAAAATCTGCATGTGAAAGTGAAAAATTATGGGGAAAATAAAAACAAGAAAAAATAAACACAACTGCTTCATTGTTCAGATCTGCATAGGTAATAGCTAAATATAAGTTATCATTCAAAACATATTCCACAATAATCGAACTGCAAAAATTGAATGGTACATCAGTCAATAATATCTATGCATGCCAAAATATCATTATGTTCATAGGAGAAGAAATGAAAAAACATCTTGCTCAGTTCATTATAGAACAGAGTACAAACTTTAGTATCATGATAAATGAAAGTACAGCAATTTCTAATAAAACCCTCTTAATCTATATGCACATTTGTCATTTGAAGGAGTTGCTTGCAATTATTATTTCCATTTTGTTGAATTAGAAAGTGTGACGGAAGAAGGCTGTTTTCAATACAGAGTTAGATGCTTTGAAAAGTATAACATCATATATAATGTACTAAAAACCATCTTGTAAGTATCGCAACTGATGATGCATCAACAATGCTTACACCTTACAAAGGTGTAGCCACTAAACATTTACATAAGGACTTAATTGTCATGCATTATACAAACCACAAAATGGAACCAGCTGTACATGATGTTATGCATGATGTGGCAAATGTGTACCATATACAGTTTATTTTAGATTCCTAAATTTCTGTGTTTTCTCAAAGTTACAAAAATCAGAGATGCTATAGGATTTTTCAAAAGAACTGAACTGTTAATGGTAGGCCATATCCTTGATACACGTGTGATTGCTTCATCATGTAATGCTGTTTGAGCTCTTCTTGAAAGCCATAATTCTCTTGTCTATCTTTTTGGAAAGTTGAGTCAAGATGGTTCCAGATCAACTTGCGAGAGGTCTAAATTTGAAGATCTGGTACAATTTCTCACAAAGTGGTTGCTTATTATGGAATCAGTTGAATATACAAATGAGTCAGTACTAGGTGACACTAAAACTTCACTAATTGATTAATTCTTCAGAACATGTTTCAAGAGCATTCGCTCTCATCTTCAGCTGGGGACTGACTAACTCTAGCAGGTGACGTAGTGGCATCTGGTGGTTCCATTAGATAATGGACAGGAAGTCCATTGGTGGAATGTCAAAATTCATAACTCTATGTTTATTTTTTAAAATATAAATCTTTTCCCATATTGCCAAATCCTTGGGATTGGTGGTAGCTTTTAACAATTTGGCTTCTCCTGCAATGTTATGATCGTAAGTCCAAAAGTGATCTGCAACCGCCGATTTATCCACTTGTTTATATCTTAAATTTCTGAAGTGTTCTTTGGTCCTTGTCTCCAAATTTCATATTGTTTTGCCTATATATATCTGATCATACTCCAAACAATCAATCCGATACACTCCTGACTTCTTGCTGGGTGAAATAATGTCCTTTTTGGTGCTGTTCAGAAGCTTTCCAATACTAAATTTATTTTGTGCAGCCAAACATATATTATAATTTTTAAAGATTTTCATGAATGCCCTGTTTGCCCACGGGTGATATGTGAATCTTTTAAAAACCATGTCCTTTTTTATTGTGGAGAGAGTTGTGGTGTTTTTAATATCTTTCTGTCTTTTGAAATGTCTGATCTTCTTATCAACCAAAGAGCTGCTGAATCCATTGTTGAGGGCTGATTTGATGATATAACGGTATTCTGACGAATACTCTTTTTTGTTGATTGGGATGTTTACCAATCTATGGACAAGGCTGTTTATAATGGCATTTTAGTGTCACCTAATACTGACTCATTTGTATATGTAACAACTTCACTGTTCATAACTTCTTTTAAGATTACGAATCAGTTGAACTTTATGAGCCCCTAGAAATTCTGAAAATATTATCATTCTTTATGCAAAACAGAAATTCTTCAGTTCTTTGAGCAAAACAAGCAATCCCACAGTGAAAAAAGCACAAATCGCATCATGAGTTACATTCAACAAAGAAGTGCATGGGTTTTAATCTTAAAGAATTCATGACCTTTTTATTTTCAGTAAAAAGTTAGCTTTTGCTGTTTACTGCCTAGTACATTTATGTAATTCAGTTTCAGAGCTTATGCAATAAATACAAATGCTGAAATTATAAATTTAGGTATTTTTATGAAATAATACAGTGGCATTCATAATTTTTTGCACTTTGGTTTATAATTGAATAGTGTGAATAAAAATGTATAAGATGACAAGATTTTAAAAAATTTAGAAAAATTGACCTGAACAAAATATTACCTCCACTTCTGAAAGGGAAAAGAATATGAATACTGGTATTAGGAGGTAAAAGAGTGGTGCATTTCATCTTTATGTTGAAGAAAGGGATTTATAAAATAAAAGATTATTATAAAAGGAAATGAGTGTAATTTTTTTTACTTCTGAATAGAAGAATAACAAACAAAAAATAATTAGTAGAATACCTATTAGTCTTCATGCTTTTAATTTGAAGACACTTTTCACTTGCTTTTCTCATATGACTGTCATCCTATTTCTCATTTAGAGAAACTATTGAAAGTGGTGACCTCCAACATCACTACAAAGATTACATCGGCACAAAAATGAACACATACTCCTTAAAATATTTCTGAAGACCTACAAATTTCATCATAAGCAGTCAATGTCCTAGCCAGTAAGTCTTGATCTGAGGCAATCAGTGTTTCAAATATGTGGCTCTTGAGGTGTCTCCATATGTAAAAATCCAAGGGAGAATCAGCAGACCATGGTAGCCAGGCTACAGAACCTCCTCTTCCAATCCAGCGGCCAAAAAACAAGTTTTAAAATGGTGTTGCACATTTGTCAAAATGCTGAGAAGCTCCATCTTGATCGATCAATGGTCTATTCATGCTTATGGCATGTGCAATTGCACAGATACTGATTCCAAGGTTAGCCTGAAGCCTGTTGAACACCTTTACTTCAAAGACAGGGGTGTGATTAGAGCATCCAGTCTATGTACTACAAGGGATCCAGTTTCTCTCAGGCACTGGTTGATAGATCGGAAGATTGAACGATGAAGATGGTGTGTATATGGATATCATTTCCAATATAGCTGAGCAGCTATAGATGCTTCCCCATAGACTAAATGCACTCTGCAAGCTTAGCAAATGAATAATCTTGATTCATATTTTTCTAAAGAACCTCTTAACAATCTGCTTGAATGGCAATGCACATTTCTCTTTCATGTACATCTAAAACACATGCAGGTCCATAGCCCATGAGTAGCACAGGCGGAATAATGGGCCACCAGTTGAAGCTAGCAAAACTTTGCTATTTCCCTCTATCTGTTTCTCCTACAATGAAAACTACGAGTAGTGAGCTGTCAGCCTTCAATGTATGGAAACAATGCGCAACATTGAGCATGTGTAGTTCTATGATAATAGTTGCAGTTAACATTTATTAGATAATTCATTACCACTACATTTCCATGCAAAGACATGGTGGAAGAGCTAAACAAAGATTATCAGTAGACCTAAAAATCACTAATGCTCCATAGCAATGTTGGAACAGGTAAAACGAAGTAAAAAAAAAGTTGGACATGTGCCTTGAACTGGGTTCCTTTTTTTTGTAAAGCTAACACCATGTTGACAGATCTAAATTATCAATGAATGACTCCCTTTCTGATTAGCTTACAAAGGCAAGACTGCACTACAGTGTTATCAGTGGCATGCATACCCATGCTTGAAGCAAATTTTTGCCAAAACGGCAATGTCCATATCTCTGGCATAAGTTCTAATAACTTCTGGCAACAAGGTTTTCCCCACTAAGGGAGTAGAAATGAATATTTTGTGCAATAAATCTTAACATACTTTGCTTTAAAGTCAACTTATTACTACGAACATTCAGGGTGCCAACTTATTACTACTAACAATAACTGTTATAATTTCCAAATATCTTTAAACAGTATTAGTTTCCTATCTCAAGATAGTCTATGCTCCCTTTGCCATTCTTGGAATTTGTATTATCAAATTCAGAAATATCCTATATAGGATTAAATACTATTGAATGAAGTAATATTCATAAATGCTATACTCTAAAATTTATATATCTTACAGCATGACATCAATGAGGTCTGAACAACTCTTTTGGAAGATACCTTCCTGCTCATGACCACACAGTATTTCAAAATAATCAAGCAAGAAGAGGGTATAATCAGTTCATACTTAAGAGGAATAACTCAGCTTGCTAAAAAGAAAATAACTGCTCTAAATCCAGCTTTATATGAAGAGAAATTATAAACATTTTCCTTCCTTCCCCCCTTTCATTCATCCTTCCTTCCTTTTATAGCACTGTACAAGTAAACATGAAGAGCTTTATAAAGAACACCTCAAGAGGTAGATTGCAAAAATGTGCAGGCTGACATACAAAATTCATGGAAATTTTAAAATGCAGCAGGGGATTCATAGCACCACATGTGTGGAGGCTAGCTTATGCATTTTAACTCTCTACATGCACCATTTAGCTAGAAGCACTTGTTTGACCAATATACAGCATGCTAATAATGTTTAAATTGAGTAGTTATTTATGATTACGGTTCTTCATCAGAGAAGAGCTTTCTCTAAGTGCTATCAGACAGTATCTAGGTGATGTTTATGAGGAAGATTTTCTTTCATATTTCACTGTAAAGGAATAGATTAAAAAGGAGATCTTCATGATGGTCATTCTGTGAAAGTGATAGATAAAGTAAACATCTTTCATACAAAGAGGAGCCACTTTGTGACAGGCAGCTGAAGCTCAAAGAAATTCCTGACATAGTTGGAACTTTCTGTTACAACCAGCACCTTTTGAATTATTCACAAGAAACTTCACATGAAGAAAACAGTGCAAGATTAAAGAGTGTCATGTTATCAGTTTCTGCAAAAGTTTAGAACTTTGCTAAGGTAATCAGAAAGAAATGATGAATTCATTACTACAGATAACTGAACCTTTTTTTTTTTGTGAGTATTCTGCACAAATTGCATGATGCCATAAAGAACAGAATGTTGAGTCAATGTGCTCAGCTGATTCATGACAATGCTTCTATCCATGTGGCGATAGCTTGAAGGTTGTGGTAAAGGAAACTTTCAGGAGACAAAACACCTACCCTACAGCCCAGATTTAGTACTCAGTGACTATTATCTCTTCTTAGAAAGGAAGAGAGATCTTCAAGGAAAGAGTTTCAATAGCTATGATAATAAGGAGGTGAAAAGTATAGTAATGCAATATTTTGCAGAGGAAACTCCTGGGTATTATTTAACAGGCATTAAATTTATGTTAAAAAAATGTACTGAATTGAATGAGAATTACATTGAAAAAATGATACAGTTAATTTACTGCTGTCACCTCATTGTCTCATAAATTGTTAATGAGAACATCACAGTAGTTGCTTCAACGTGCTATGCCACAAATCACAGGACAACAATGAATGTTTCAATGATCTTACTATGTCCTAATTTAAATTTTTAAGGCAAATTCACTTAAAGTAATATTATATGAGTTCATTGCACAGTAATGGTATGTAGCAAAGAAAATTTGAAAAAGATTTGGCTTGTCCAAGATAAGTGAGGATGAACATTGTGGTACTTTAAAAACAAGCAGGTTACACTGATAAATGAATATAAATTTAGGTGGTATCAGTTTAAATTTCTTAACATGATAACAAGTAAAAGAAATGTGCTTGCAGCATTACTATTAGCTTGATATATAATATATAAATGCTGCTGATTCTTGAAAGTATGATGCCACCAAAGGAGATACATAGGGTTGACCCAGTTAAGCTAAAAAAATCTTGAATGATTTGTCTCCCACAGCTATTTTTAAAACATACATTCATTCTTGTGACAGTATCAGTGTTAATCTGGAGTCATCAAAACAGTCTCATGCTACAGCTGGTGAAAAATAGCATCAAAATTTCAGATTTGATGGCACATTGTTGGGCTTTGTGATACTGGTTATAGTATATCAATGATTGTAAAATGCTATCAAGAGAAAGGCCCCACATATAAGACTTTGTTTAGAAATAAAGAAACATTGACATTGTTTTTCACCTGTTATTCAAGTTTCTCTTGGATGGAAATACAGTTTTACAGAAACCATCTCTACAAGATTAACATCACTGATCTTCAATTGCTCATTAGCTGTCAACAACCTTTAAGTACTGACTGATCAAATTGTCATATCCTGGCAATTTGTTCACTATATCCTCCAACAGCAGGTCTACTTTCTGATCACTTTGACAATCTCTGAAGCAACTATAAACTATGCTTTTGAACTATCTCTAGACTTCATTTAAATCCAGGACTCAGCAATTAGATAAAACTGCAAATATGATAAAGACCATTTTCAAAAATCCTGCTTTACTTTTCTCCTCTTCGGTTGAATGAAACTAGTTTTGAAGGAAATTTTGACAGTATCCCTTTTTCATATCCATCTATTGGATGAATTAAACTGGTGACATTTGGGAATATTGAAAAACAATGCATGTATGTTACCACATTGCAATTCACTCATTAGGATATGAAGATTTACTGGTGATAAGCAGAATGGCATTGAAAGGTAATATCTCTTATTTTAAAAACATTTTCAACTCAAATATAACACTTATGAAAACAAACTTTTAAAAATCTCTTTCAATATCCATGCATAGTTTTGTATGTAGATGGAAGCTAGAACTGATAATAGCACCTTTAAAAGCCTTATAGGCTTGATTTTTGATTTACCAATGCATTAGCATGAGCTAAAGGCTTTCCCTTTTTGAGACAAAAATCATTTTAACAGTGTTTAAAGCCCATTTTCAATACTGAGACTTCACAGACAGTGAACACTGGTGATATAAGAGATTAAATATAAATAGTGGGGGCAAAAAAGAAAAAAAAAAACAACAACAACGACAGTCATGGAAGGAAATGACTTGCTTACCTCCTGTTCACAAATCCATATTTTAGCTACTTCAGCTGTCTGTGTTGGTGACAAAGAGTTGGCTTTCCTCTCTAGATGTTAGTGTTTTTCAAGAAATTATTTTATAATTTACATATTTTAATCACAGTTAGTTTACTAACCATGGACCTTCATTCTTCTTTGTTTCTTTTAGGTTATTTCCTAAATAGTTCAACAAGAAGCATAGTCAGTAAAACATTTTTCACCATGTTTTGCCATTCTCCATGTTTCTTCCATATACCAAGTCAACACACTTCCAAAGAAATCTGGCTCATCTTGATTTAGTTCTTTTTTAAAATAGATTGCCTTTTCCTGGAGGAGTTGTAATAGATTGCCTTCTCCTGGAGGAGTTGTAATCGGGCTTCTTCTTTGGCTCCCTTTACAAAACCAAATAAATAACTCCTCACTTGCTTGACCTTCAACCTGCTGCTGAATCTTCAAAACACCTGTGTGGCATCAATTGCTTTATTTTTTATTTCTGTTTCTTACACATCAATACCCTACAGCAACTTCATCCACACCTTATTTTACAGCGATCTTTTTTGTTTTCATCTTGACCCAATCTTCTGATGCTTCTTTCTTTTACATTTCTAAAAGTGTATGCCTAATGCCAGGAAATAAGACCAAAGCTAAACTCAATAAGAAATTGTGGAAATGAACCAAATAATGGAATAAATCAAAACTAGACTGAAAAAAGAGAAGAACTGAGTGGTTTAGAATATGTTGTCACCAAACTGCAGAACAATAACAATTTTAAAGTCACAATGATAACAATTTCAAAAAGACATATTTTAAATGTCATAATGTATCCATCTATTAAAGTCAGCACCACATTAACATTTACAGTTTAAAAGACAGACATTAATGAATTACCATAAATTAGTGATCAGATATATTTGTTTACTCTCTCTCTCATGGCAACTATGACACACTTATGTGACTCAGATTACCAAAAACATTCAATTATCCAAATTCAAATTATCAAGATTCTAATATATCTTATAATTAAAAAATTGCTTTGGTAATTTTGTTTTTGTAAGGATCTAGATCTAAATTTTTCTCTCCTTGCATATGAAACATGGCTTAGTAAATTTGGCTCAAAGCAATAATCACTCAAAAGTGAAACCTATGAATTCTTTCAAAATGAAAGGTATATTTTTAAAAAATTAACAGTTTCAATTTGCATAATCAGTTTGATATTTTTCCACCAAATTAACACGTAATACTGCTACCTAAATGACATTGCTCGAGTGCTTATCACTAAACTTTAATGCTATTTTAGCTACAAAATTGCATTAATTCAAGAACTTAAATATGTAAAACTTACTTGGCCATTAGTTGTAAGAGCTAGAGAAAACTGACTTCCTGCAGCAACTTTCCTTATGTACAAGCCTTGTAAGGCTTCTATTACTTTTGGACGTGATGTCTTCTGAGTATCCCCATGGCCAAGTTTTCCATTATCTGCTGAACCAAAAGACCAAACAGTCTTCCCATCAACTGACAAAGCAATTGTATGCGCACTTCCACATGCCACAGAGCCAACACCACTCAAATCTCTGACTAAAGTTGGCATGTTTCGTCCATTATAATCTCCATGACCTGTTGATATCAAAATTAGTATTAATTTATTTTTCATTAGCATATTATTGCATATAAAGGCTACTGTAATGAAATTTACATAAATCATACAGAATTTTTTCATAATGTTATATTATGTCATTTTGACATTCTTACATCTGTTACAGATATCAGACTCCTCCATCCAGAAAAATCTGTCACACAACATAGGACAGAAAATATACATAAAATATGCAGAGTGTGGGAAAAAATTAAGAAAGTTGTGAGAGCTACAGATAGAAAATGTATATAATCAGTTGTTGTGAATATATGAAAAGGAAAAGGGTAAGAAATAAGATAGCACCAATGGAATGGAAATATCATTTTAGAAATCTAATAGTGGTGGAAAGACCCAGAGCTATGAACTAATTTTAAATAGTACTGTGAGCAGGATAGAATGTTTAGACAAACAGTTTACTATGAATAAGATAGAGTATCAGAATATTTTTTTTTCAGGAATAGAGAATTCCGGGAGAATTTTGGAAATAATTTGGGGAAATGGAAGGAGGAAAGAGGCTGCTGACAAGAGCTATTAAACAAGATTAAGGAGAGGAAGGTAATATCTGAGAGCTAACTCAGAGGAATTAATCTGTTATCTATTCAGGTAAAATATACATTGGCATATTAGCTGGAAGGTTGCATGAGTGGGCAGAAATGGAAGGAAAATTTTCAGAATTTCAAGCAGGTTTCAGAAAAGGAAAAAGAATGATAGATAATATAATGATAGTTCATACTACAGTAGATAAAATATTTAAGAAATAAAAGGGATAGGATAGATATTTTCTTTGCTGATTTTGAGAAAGCATTCAATACAATTAATAGGGATGCATTGGAATACAAATTGAAGTGCAAGAGAGTCAGTACTGAATTTATTCTATGACTTCATGAGATAACTTATAAATTCACGAACGTAAAAGGAATCATGTTATGTGTCAGATGTGAAGGCAATAGAACCATTTATATGAGACAAAATTTGGTTTTGAAACAAGGATGTAAACAGAGCCCAATGTTATTTAATTAGTATATAGATGATATCTTAGATAGGATCATGAAAAATAACAGGTACTGTCCAATTACTGGAAAAAAGGAAGTACCAGAATTGCTTTTTGCTATCAATCTCAAAACAGAGCAATAACCATGACAGGATGGCATACAACATGCTATTGATGAAATCACTAGATTTTGTGCAGAATGAGGTCTAAGGATAAATAGTAAAAAATCAAAGATAATAGATTTATAAAAGGATCAAAATGAAAAAAATATGAGAGATGATTTATAAATAGAGACCCAATAAAGGTAGCGAAAGAATTTGATTATTTGGAGGTGAGATTTACAAGTGATATAAAATGAGGTCCAGTCTAAATGTGCACAAGCTAAAGGTAAATTAGCTATGAAAACTGCCAAAATAAGTTTGTATAATTTTGTTTTTAAGGTTCAAGGTGTTTATTAATATGTAACTACAACTTAGTTTCCAAGTATTCTCATTATTATTATTTTTTATTGTTATTATTTTTTGAAATTGAAAGCTATTGAAATACTAAGACAAATAAAATATAATAGGTCTACAATCCTTTGGCCTTGGCCATTCTTGGGTATGATCCCCAAAGTACAATTTATATTACAAAATTTATATTACAAAATTTTTAAATTAAACCTTTAATTATTCTTATTCCAATTCTTATTCTTATAACATTTCAATTACTAATAATAATGACTTAAATAAATTAACCTGTATCTAACCTCTCAAATCCTTGCTATTCTCTGTCTTCGGTTCATCAATATCCCTTACTGGAATTGCATAAGACATGGGTTCTAACTCATACAATTTAATAACTTAACTGGTTTTTCCCACAATTGATTATTTATTCCTCTATTCACAGACTATTTCCATTTACTTTTTATTTTATATAAATATTGATCCACACTCTTACTTGCTTCTCAAAAATATTCTGCATTCAACTAATTTTCTGAACAATTCAAACCACTTATGATTTCTTAGTTCATTCCTCCAATTTTCAGTTCCTTTGCAATCATTATATTCTCTAAATCTTCCTCCCTTCCAATGGTCACAAAACCATTTCTCTGACTTTTTAACTTCCACACTCCAACTCTTACCCATACTATACCCTTTCTTTCCTCCTTACTTAATCAATATAGTTTTCTCTGTCCCATGAATATTTCATCTTAATATAAGATACCAATGAACTCTTTCCTATTAGGTCACTAAATAGATTTTGTTTCTATATATCTTCAACTCATAGTCTCATCTCTTTTCAAAACCCTTTACTATTTGCTTCCCTTCTTCTCCAAATATTTCCTAAGCCAACACTTTCCAAGTTTTTCTTATACCACTTATCCATCCCTTATCCTTTAAAGATGCTTCCTGATAAATGAAACACTTGTTTAATAAATTAACTTCCTTTAAATTTAGGATTCTATGCCAATATTTCAGAACTCTCTCTATAATTAGACCTTTTATTGTTACTGAACCCATTTCTATTTGAGCTACCTACCTCTTTCATTGGTGAGATTGGTATGCCAAGGACTTCTCTGCAGAATGAGCTATGTACTAGTTCTACATTTTTCCATCTCTTTCCCAACTCCTACATTTCAATACCATATAACATTCTTGCTTCTACCATTTTATTTTTACCCATTTTACCTCGAGTTGAAGTGTTTTGTATATACATACTTTAATATTAGACACAATTGCTTTTCCCTTTGCATGTGCTAATGATATTTGCTTGTCCCATCAACCCCCTCCATCCATTTTCAAACCTAAATATATACTATCCTGTACCCCCTTATCTTTGTTCAATATTTCATATTTACTTAGTTTTCCTCATTTCTTACATATTACATTTTGAGTTTTACTTTATTCACCTTTAATCTTCATTCTGTGCAATTGTTAACCATTTCCTGCATTGCTATTTTTAAACCAATTTCTGTAATAGAACCAACCATTAAGTCATCTGCAAATAAAAAAATCATGCATTTGTATATTGTTTGTAACTGGATAAAATTATTATTTTCCTTATATTTTGCATTATGTCATAGAACTTCTGGGCATTGTATTTCTGCTTAGTAATTTGTTCTTATCTCAATCCTCTATTACCTGTATATCACTTTGCTCTATTCTTACATTGATATATATATATATATATATATATAAGCATTCTATATTCCTTTCCAATTGATGATACACTTCCATGTTATAAAACTTTGAAATATAGAGAGGATTATAAATTATTCCTAAAGCCATTAAACTGTCTTCTAGGACACAACCTTGAAAAACAATGTAGTACATTTTTCTAATCAACCTTCGTCATAGAAGAAATCCAGCTCCTCAACAAAGGATTAGATACTTGCACAGAATTTTCCAAAATCCCAGATGATTATGTAACAGACAATGAAATTGCCTGCCCCCCTTTAAACTACATCAATAAAAATACAATAAAAAAGAACTGTGGCAAAGTTTTAGAAAACTAACAAATAGTTAACACCATCAAACCAACAGCTACAAATACATTATCAACAAACTAAAATCAAAACCAATGGCCTACACAAAGACATGTAAAGGCAATACAATAGCATTCTAAATAAAGAAGATTAAATTTTCCACATAGAGTGGAAAATTTATTAAAAGGACCAGACTACATTAGAGAAGAATCTCCTCAATTTGCAAATAAATAACTTCAACAAAATTATGAAAGAAATCAAAATATTATCAGACATCCAAAAATGCAAAATAACAGCAAACAACCCCATACTTGCCAGACACTATGCACTTCCAAAAATCCATAAAGCTGACAATAGTATGTGACCAATAGTCAACCAAATCAATTCTCCTGCTTATGAATTAGCAAAATGGCTTAATCAGATATTTAATTCACTTCCAAAATTCAACAGTTAAAGCATTAAAAACTCATAAGAGTTGGTAGACGAAATCAAACATACCTTGATTTCAACAGATGATGATTTCGTTTCGTTTAATGTTAAATCTCTATTCCCTAGCATCCCCACAGAAAAACTTTTAACACTTTTAAAAAAATGGCTTACCAACATTGGTTTAGAAACCACTGAAGTGCAACACCTTACCAAATTGACCAATCTATGTATCCAACAGAACACCTTCGTTTTCATTGGTAAAATATACCAACAGATCACAGCTCTAGTGATAGGAAACCCATTATCCCAAATGTTAGCAAAACTATATATGGAATCTTTTGAATCACACATTACAAAAGCTTTCCCCTGGATATTCAAAACTTGGAACAGATATGTAGATGACATTCGCAATAGTGCCCAAAAAATATATTTCCAACTTATAGTTTGGAATATATTAAAAAACAACACATACAGATAACTGCATAAAAAATAATGGTTTCAATCTGAACCACAACAATATGCAGTAATCAACAGTTTAATTTTTAGATTGGTCAACATTCCCCTCAGTGCCAAAGAATACAATAGAGAGTATGAACACATCATGAGCACAGTCATAAATAATGGTTTTAACACCTCTGCAATAATAAAAAGGATCAACAAGTATGAACTCAAGAAATCAATAAAAGAGACTCCGACCCTCAAGGTAATCAAAGATATGCAAAAATATTGTAAATTCACTGATAACCCACAATTGCACTACAAATTTGAAAAGATTTTCAAAAAGTACAACATAAAATTAGCCCCAATCACAGATACAACATCAAGCACATCCTAGAATCAAAATTAAAAGACAAGAAGCTCCCACAAAAAAAACAAGGAATATATGCCATAGTATGCTTAGACTGTGAATTGAAATACATGAGAAAAACTATAAGGAATCTAACAATTTGGAAGAAAGAACACTAGAAATATCAAATTAAAACAAATGGAAAAATCAGCAGTACCACACCCTTATTGGAACCAAAACCATCGACCTTCTGCCGTGGGATTACCTTTCCAAATTTATTTCTATTCCACCAGAAGTCACCATATAAAACACAATAGCTTTCATGGGACCAACACAAGCACCAGAAAACAGTGGGTCAACTGCTGAGGCAAAACATGTCAGAACTTAAAAAGAGTATGTGAAGTGCGTAAGAAATTTACCTACATTGTATTAATTAATATCTTCTATTTGTTTATCTTCCATTAACACTCACTGTACTTGGGCCAGTACTTTTGTTTCATTTAGAAATTTCCTAACAAACACTCCTAATCTTGCTGATGCTCTTGCTTTCTTTGATATCATTTACTCTCCTTTATAAACAATGAAAATCCTTTAAATCAATATCATCCTCTTTTAATCATGTTTCTAAGATTGCCAATATATCTATTTTCTTCAATAATTGTTGTATAGATTCAGTGGCAATTTTATTCTTTAGCCGTCATTTCCAAAAACAAAAACATCTCATCCCCCCTGATTGCTATTGAGAACCCATTCTGTTTATAAATTTATCTAAAAGCATTTGACTATGCTCCTAGTTGACTCCACTTTCTCTCTCTTTGGTGACACAATCTTTTTGGATAATGCCATACCCAAAACCTCAGATGTATTTCTTGGCACATTCGCTGACATCAGTTCATCCCTCTCTCTCAGCTGTTCCAACTGCTCCACTTCTGTATTTTACATTGTTCGTGGGGTTGTCGCATTTCATTCTAGTATTTGAGAGTACTTTTTTCCTTATCTGGCCATTCCCCCTTGTTTATTTCTTGCTTTTGCTCCTCTCCATCCTAAACTTGGTCCTGTGGTTACATCAGCTGATCTTTGAATTTCTTGCACTTTGTTCACTCCTGCTGCTTTTATGCTGACTTACTTCCTCTGGTTCATTCCTTTGGTTCCTATTGATTTTCCTATTCCTGCAGATATCCATTCTCCTTCAATCCACATTTGCAGATTTTCTACCACTGCTGTTTTGCCTACTGATCTTGCTTCCATTATTGTTTGTACTAATTCTCTTTTCAGTTGTCTGTTTTGGTGTCACATTCTTGTTAATGAAGATGTTAGATCCTTTTAGCAAATTCTGGATGAATGATGCTATTGCAGTCATACTCGTGAAAAGCTACTTATTTTTAAGCAAATTTATTTTTTAAGGGAATTTCAAAGGAATGTATTGCAATTGTACCCATGGAAAGATATTTTAATAATCTATCCAAATCTGCATCGATCACACCTACCATATATATGTCTATTAATGCTCTAGCGGTCTCAATTTCCCTTTTTTCTCAATGAACCTCAGCACATAACCATTAATTAACAAATGATTTGGAAGTTTATCAGCCAGCAAAATTGGATCATTGGGTGGGGGTTAACCTTAAGTGAACATTTTTTTAAAAAATTGCAAAATCACTCTAGAACTGCAATTTTTATTTTTCTCAACGAAACTTCATAGATTTATTTAAAATAAAGTGACAAAAGTAGATTATGGCAATCTGGCAATTAGGAGTGGTGATTCACATAAAAAATGGGTGGGGGTTACAGCAAAATGTAAAAACTGCTCTAGCGGGAGTATTTCAATTTTTTTTAAAAATAAATGTGGTATGTGCAAATATAAAAAAAAATAGTTTCTGAAAACCTGTGAGATCAGAGTATTAGGAGGAGGGATAGATGGAGCTCAAAATTTAAAAAACAGATCTAGTGGCATTATTTGTTTTTTGCAATGAAATTGTATATAACATTTAAATAAAATAAGAACAATAGTTTCTGAAAATCAAGCAATTAAGAGTGGAGCTTGACCTGAAACCCAAAAATTCAAAAATGGCTCTAGCAGCACTAATATTTCTTTTTTCAAAACTAAACTTGGCATATACCATTTAAATCAAATAAGAAAAAAGTTTCTGAAAATCGTGAAATTAGATTGTTAGAAGCGGGGGTTTACCTGAGAAATGCATTGGGTTAAAGCAAAATTTAAAAATCACTATAGCTGCTGCATTTAAAAGTATTTTAAAGGAAACTCGGTATATGGGAGGGAGTGTTAATCCAAAATTTAAAAATTGCTCCAATAGCATGATATTTGCAATTTTTTTTTTGCAACAAAACTCTGTATATAGTAATTAATAAAATAAGAAAAATAGTTTCCTCAAGCCAGGGAAATCGGGCCATTAGGAGTGAGGGTTTACCTGAAACACAAAATTTAAAAATCTCTCTAGCAGCACAATATTTGTTTTTTCATAACTAAGCTCAGCATATACCATTAAAATCAAATAAGAAATATAATTTCTGAAAACCATCAGATTAATAGGAGTGGGGGTTTACCTGAAAAATGAGTGGCAATTAAAGCAAAATTAGGGCTGCATTTTTTAATTTTTTTAAAGGAAGCTCTCAATATATGCCAATAAAATGAAATAGGACTAATAATTTCTGAAAATCAGTGAAATCAGACTATTAGCAGGGAGGGTTTACCCAAATTTTTGAAAATTGCTCTAGCGGTATTAATATTTGTTTTTTCACAATAAAACTGCATATATAACATTTCAACAAAATAAGAAAAATGGTTTCTGAAAATCAGGGAAATCGAGCGATTAGGTATGGGGGTGGGTTTCCCTAAAATTCAAAATTTGAAAATTGCTCTAGCGGCACCAATATTTGTTTCTTCACAACAAAATTCGGTATATACCACTAAAATAAAATAAGAAAAGTAGTTTCTGAAAATTAAGGAAATTGGACTATTAGGAGTAAATGTATACTTGAAAGCAAAAATTTTAAAAGCACTCTTGCATTTAATTTTCTCTATGTTGTTTTAAACAAGGATAAATTATCCGTCAAAAAGTTGATTTATAATCAAAATTTTTTAAAAATTGGTTAAGGTTAGTGAAGCATGAAGAGTGTTAAGACGACAGATTCAATTGATTTATAAAGTTGCATATGTTTTATATTGAACAAAAGTATCGTTGTGAAGATAGCAAATGTGAAAAATTAATCTAATAATATGTATGTAAGAATACTTCAGAAAGGTTTGCGTTACATATTTTATACTACATTATATTTAAATTAAATTTCAAAGCCAAAGAAAATCATTGAAACTTTTGATTATTTATTGTTTCTTGTGTATATTTGCTTTGTAAATTGTCTGAATAATAACATTTTTTGTTTTATTAAAACATATGAACATTTTCTTCATAAATACTCAATGTAACTGGAAACTTTCTGTTATATTTCTTTATTTAATGCATATAAAGATGATACCAAGGGCTCAGTTGATAAACATGATTACATGGTTTAAAAATACTCACACAGTACGCTTTGTCTACCAGTGGTCATACATTTCATTTATTTAATAATACACCATTAATTTCTGCGGTTTAATCTCAGTAATAATAATGAAAATTGTAATAATGTGGTTTCTCTTTGGCAATACTCATAGGTTGCAAGAATTACAATTTTGTGCCCATAACACCATACAATAATGCCATAGCTTATTTCATTTCATTAATTAATAAGGCCTAATGAGGATTTTATATTCATTTTTATTAAAAGTTATTCAACTTGGTGAGGTATTTGCTTAGTTTATGCAGCTTCTGAGTGATAAACTTTTAGCTTTTTTGTCCTTTTCAGACTTTTACATTTTAACTGTACTGTAGCAAATTTAGCTATAATTGAACTACAGCTGCTTTGTCTTCATACATTATAAACTTCTATCTTCCAACCTTTAAACCTACTTCTATACATTTCCTTCAGGAAAATAAGTTATTTTAGTGCCAAAATTCCTCTTCTCTCCTTCACTTCTGTAAATATTAGATTATGTCTTCTCTTCTCCTTCATTCTTTCCATCCTTTCCTTAATTACATCTACTTCTCTTCTAATTTCTTGTACTTTTTCTTTACAATCCTTTTTTATTCTATTCTATTCTATTGAATTCCATTTAGGTCCTCGTTAATTCTCAATTCCATTACATTTTCCTTTCCCATAATGCTCTTCAGCATTGTTTGTATTTCTATTGGTTCTGGGTTCAGTTCTATTCCTCCTATCACCAATAACATTAAAATTGCACTTACTATCACTGAATTGGTCATTTTTATCCTGTTCCCAATTTGATTCTTGTTATTAATAAATTTCTTTCTCCCATTTGTACAAATTCTCATTCTATAAACAGCATGATCCACACCAATTGTTACTTATTTCACTCTTTCACTCACACTGCAGGAGCTCATTTAATCACATCCTTTCTCCTTCACTGCTAGCTTAGCACTCTCCCATCCTATTTAAGAATCTCTTTAACATCTTTGACCATCAGCATCTCATATAATTCAGGGCATGTAATGGTCAACAATTTTGCTCAGAGACCCCTTCTTTCAGGCTGAAGGTTCTCTTATGTACTGCAATTTTTTCCGCACAGGAACAATGGCTTTGCTTCTCTTCTGAAAGAAGCTATACTTAACATAACAAATTATTATTGAGGAAATCACTCAAATTTCACTAATTTAGTGAATTTACTAAATTAGTAAAATTTGAGTGATTTCCTCAATAATAATTTGCTATGTTATACTATATTTCACTGTAAAAATTCCCGCAATTCAAAAACAAGCTATACTTAGTTGCGCCTACATACAACTTATTGTGTGGATGAACATTGTCCAGATTATCAATGTTTTAATGATGCTTGATATTAGTACGATTGAATGAATGAATTTATTTCCAACAAATACAAAAAATATTACAGTTAAAACTGATATATTTCCATTATTTCACAAATAACCAAATACTATTATTAATTTTGAACCCTAGTCCCCAGTTCATCCCAGTAGCCAACTAGAATATCCAAAGTGAAATTAGTAACTAAAGAGTCTATGAGAAAATAAATAAATTAGTCCAGAATAGAGACTGCACATTACTTTAAATAGTGTTCCTCTTCCCTATGCTGCCTCAAATACAGCCTCAGCACATAAACTTAACAATAAAATTATAAATTTTCAAAATTTTAGAATTCTTGTAAATCATCAGCAGCACTATACATATAGGTTTATAAAACAAGTGTCAATTTTGAAAGGTAAGTGGATAACAATGCTCCAAAACAGCTTTTTAGTGCCCACTGTCAAAATTGAGAACCAAGTTTATGTTGAAATTGTTTAAGTATCAAGATTTATTACAAACAGAAAGAATGACTATATAGCATTTTAAAGCTTCAACAAAATTCCATTCACCACCCATCACAATGAATAATTACATTACTTAACAGATAAATCAATATAAAGATCATTGTGTGATTGAGTCAAAATTACTCTTTTGCCCCACTTACACATGTGTCCTTGTGCGAAATTTGGCATATATAGAAAGGACACACATGCAGATAATTATATCAAAGAAAATGGTTTTAATCCTATAGCTCACAAACATGGAATTTTTAATAGTTTGATATGCAGATTGATCAATTTGCCAATCAGTAAAGAAGAATATAACATAGAATATAAAAAAATAAAAGAAATAGCAATTTTAAATGGTTTTAATGAAGATTTAATACATAATAAGATTAAAAAATTCCACAGGAAGAAAAGAAATTTCAAAAAATATTTAAAGATGTTAATATAAAATTGGTTCCCACTAATAGATTTAGTTTAAACAATGTTTTGAAAGACAATACTACAGATAATACCCCAAAGGAGAAAAAAAGCTGGGATTTACAAGATTTCATGTGCTGAATGTGATAAGATCTACATAGGAAAAACTAAGAGGAACGTGGGGATACGTCTAAAAGAACACATGAGAAATTTAAAATACAAACAAATAGAAAATTCAGCAATGGCATATCTTTTGGATCGAAAATTGTGACATAAAGGAAAAAGTTGAATTATTGAGAGCTATACAGGGACCGGTAGAATTGGATATTTGGGAAAAGATTTACATCTACAAACATAAGGATCATTTGATGAATTTTGACATTCCGAAGGAAGAAAATATAAATTTTAAGTTCATAAAAGTTTCACCAGAGCGGAACATTGCTTCTGATACTACATAACAACAGCCTTTTACACCACTCATCCACGGGCAAAGATAGAGATAACATATCTTTGAAACTGGTACCAAATATTTTTAGGTTAGTGAAGCATGAAGAGTGTTAGACAACAGATTTAGTTCATGTGAGCTTCACTGTGTTAGTTCCATATGAAAAATTTTTTAAAGTTTTTACAATTTTTAAAAAATTTTAAGAGTGTTAGTTTGACTCAATCACACAATGATGTTAATATATGATTAGCCTCACTGTGCAATATTCTAATTAACAATTTTAGTTAGATAAAGCAATGTTTGCTTACATGACGATAAGGTTGTCCAAAAAGCTATGTGAACAAAATGGCACTTTGATACTGTCATAAAATTAACAATTGCCACACCTCTGGTTCCTTATGGTACACTTATGAGCACCCTATTTCAACAAGGATGGGCATTATTCTTATTTGCTATAATGTTATACCAATTAGATGGTGCTGAGGACTTTACATCTGATAAATTAATTTTATTGCATCTCTATGGTAAGATGATGTGTTCAATTTTTATTTTGCAATAGTAGTACTGAAATATTTTGACCACCTCCTTGGTCTAGTGGTTAATGTTACTACTGCTGGCCTAGAGGTCCCGGTTGGATTCCCAGTACCTGCTTTGGAATTTTTCAAAGTTAGGGATGTGGAACACAGCCCACACCGCGTGGTAAGGACAACTGGGAAGCTGCCTGATGGAGAAGTGGCATTCTTCGATCACAAAAGCCACATGATACACGACCTGCAGGGCACTGGAATGCTGATAACATGTCCCCCTGCAATCCCCCTGCCCTTTATCAATTAAGTCTTAAGACAGAGATAGAGGAAGCAGAAGTGGAAGCAGCAGGCCAAGGTTCACCCAGGGCTGTAATGTCAAATTAGAAGAAAAGGAGAAGAGAAGTACTGAAGCATTATTTTTTTCTGTGTGCAAATATTTGGTTAAGAAGCATTATACAAATAGACAATAGTATATTTTCTATTTTCTATTATTGCAACATGGTTTATTTCTTAATTACATTTATATAATCGAGTTATAATAAATTGCACATCTGGTTTGGTTTATAAGTGCTTATATTATAATACAAAAATGATAAAGTAATAGGTATCTTAAACTTCAAACTACAGTAAAAGAATCTAATATATTACAAAAATAGTTAAGTAATGATAAATTACATTTAAATGTTACTAACATAGCTTACATACATTTTAAGGTAATATCCCTTTGTCCTTGGTAAATACGCTGATGACCTGAGATGTTAAAGAGCATCCATAAATAAATAAATGTCCTTGGCAAATAATTCTAGTATTCAAGGAGTAAAAGAAATAGAGCTTATCTTTGTTTGAACTGACTCAAATCTTTCTTCGAGCACTCGTGTTTAAAAACTAGTAGACAAACTTAGTCATTTTTGCTATGCATTCACAGTGCTTACTAATGTTATCCTCAATCTTAAAATCAGTATGTTTCAGATATGTGAAACCTCAAATTTCCTATGTCACACCACAATGGGATTCATCATCAAAACTTTATCAGGTATTTAAAGTACAAAAGAAGATTTTCTGAATAATGAAAAAAGTACCAACCCATACAACTTTTAAGGACATTTTTACAAAATTATACATTAAAATGTAAATTGTAACTTGCACAGTGATTAAAATTAAATATGTTACCTATCCCTCTTCTTTATTTTACAAATGTTATGCTTTGGCCATCAAAACTTGGGTAATAAAAAAGTTCTGATTATCTGCATATTAATACTAGACTGGCACATTATTTGCAACTAAACTCTTACAGGATCAAAAAAAGTCTTCACAGCATCACCCTAAAGGAATATGTATGTATAATAAACTCCCAAATCAATTAAAATAGCTGAACAATTAACAATTTAAAAGCAAATTTAATAGACTTTTGTTAAATTACATTGCATATACTACAGAGGAATATTAAATATTAACCTGACCTGAGTTTAAATTCACTTGGTGGCCTTATCTGTTCAGATGTGAACAATGTTCAGTAAAATATGATTTTCTGTGGGGTAATACAACTTAACACAATAACTGTTCAAAAATACTGTTATGGTAGTCCTGAGTATGTTATTTCCTTTTTATATAACTTGTTATATATTGAATATAAATATAAAGTTACAAATGTGTTTTTTCTTTTAATTATATTTTTGTTTGTACTACTGTTATTTATAATGATGTAATATTTTGTTCTGATCCATTCATTGTAATTAAATGTTTGACTTGTTCTATGTCATTACTTGACTATTTGGATGAAAATAAATACAAATCTTACCAAGGCGACCATGATCTCCTTCTCCCCATGTGTACAGCTCTCCCTCTTCTGTGATGGCAGCACTGTGACGATATCCAGCATGAATGAACTTCACTACTTTGCCACAAAGAGCTCCACCAATTAAACGAGGCTGTTTCTGTGTTGTACAATTACCATGGCCTAGTTTGCCATAATCTCCTGCAATATTTGAACATTCTTTAGTAAACTCTTCTAGATCAGTTAATCTTAACAATAGCTGATATAAAGGTTGAGGTGCCAATTATATGCAAATTCTTTGATATATATTATTACTATATTGCTTATCGCCATATTACAGTTTCTTTTACCCATATCTTGTGTCATGGTCTTAGTATTTTGGTTCCATGGACCATTTAGCCTGCACTTTAGTTATATCTGCACATATTTTATTTAAATCTTAACTAACATTAGACCAAAGGAAGGATGAAGGTTTTGTGATGATGGTTAAGTAATAAGGGTATTGTGATGGCTAGGAATGTATGGTACATATTTACTTTTCCTAAAGCCCTTCCAGAACCTAAAATTCCACACCACATGTTTGAATTACTTTCCTCTTCTTTCTCATTCCAAATATCAAAACAATTGTTTTTTTCTAAGCACTAGCATTCATTTAACATTTTGAAATATCTCCAATTTTAGTGTAATGAAATTAATGTGGCAAGAATTTTCATTCCATATAAAAACAACTGACTTCATTTCATTTTATTTCTAAAAAAGAAATGACGTTTATTTAATTTATGGTGTTGAATGTGATGAAATGGTTATAAAAGTACTCTTCTTACATTTTTCATTGAAACACTTTTCCAAACATGATGTATGCAAAATTTATTATACTAAATATTGTACTTACGAAGCTGTTGACAATGGAGTGGCAATATATCCTAAACTTAGATATTCATTTTTTACACTAAACTAAACATTTTTACACTGTGTTGGCAGGTACTTTTATGTAAATAAGTGGAGTTTAGTGTAAAAAAATGAATACCTAAGTTTACGATTTATTATACTAATTACACTGAATAACAAAAAGGTATTTATAACCTAAACTTAGGTATTCATTTTTTACACTACACTCCATTCACTTATGTAAATGAATGGAAATTAGTGTAAAAAATGAATACCCAAGTTTAGGTTATATTGCCACTCTATTGTCAACAGCTTCGTAAGTACTATATTTAAAAAAGGATTTGTTACTTTTTTATGTTTCTTAGGTCAATTCAATATGCTGAACGTGAATCTACAATGTTAATATAAATAAAAAATTCAACATTTTATAAAACTTCTGCTTATATGGACCAAGCTGCAATAACCAATTATTGCTAATTTGCTCCTTATACAACAGCTGTATTGTATTCATTTCATAGTGCTGCAGTATTCCACTACCAATTCGATATACCAACTGCAGTTGATTATGCTAGCTTTCTTCCACCATAAACTCAGTTGTTTAGTAGTAAATATTCAGTATAAAGGTTATGTTTTGGTATATGTAGCTTGTGCCTGTATAAAACATGCCAACTTCTATAGGCCACAAAATGTAGACTCATTATTATATAAGCCTTATCCACAAAACCAAATCTAGAGGAACAGCTACCTTATGAACTATAAGGAGCCCTGCTTCTTCTACATGCTGTAAATCTATGACATGAGACTCACAGCTTTACTTCCCTTCCAAAGGAAGTCATACTTAGGATTTTTATGCTCGAAAAAGTCAATTAATCCTGGTCGGGATTGAACCTGTAAGCTAATTGCTTGTTTTTGGGTACTTGATATATACTATACACTGCTATGCTGTACATAATGAAAAACCATGCACGTGTTATGCTCATATAAATCACCTAGTACAAGCACTATTAACTGTTCTGGGGTTTTATTGCAAAACAAATATAATATAAGGTTGTACATAAGATGGAAACCGTTAAGTTTGGAAGAAGAGCCTCAGGAGCAAGTGAAATACACTCTCTATGACGATTTGTACACTTGGAACATGGCAAAACAGATAATGAAACTTTAAAAAATAAAAAGCATGGGACTTTTTTAAACATAATTCAAGCAAAGAAATTCACTCACATTTACTCTTGAAAATTCACATTGCTGATCTTTACTAGAACTAATTTTCTCCTTCCCAGAACAAAAACCAACAGTAGTTCATAAACAGCATAACTGAATAAATTTATTCAATATAATAAATAAAAATTCAATTCAATATATAAAATTATACTGTCAACCTTTCACCCTATGCTATTTGTATTAGTTATAAATCTTTCTCCCAATATTTTGACTCAATTTAGTTGTTGGTTTTCTTATTGATCCAATAACCACAACATTTTGGTTATCAGGTTACTGAACTCATCCACTTAATTAAAACTAAATCTCTTATAATTTTCTGCATATTTAATTTCTTTAACTTGTTTATTAACCCACCACCCTCAATCATTTCTTCCTCACTTTCCCTAAACAGCTTCCTATCTGTTTATACTTCTATGAACTTGCATTCATTATCTTATTATCAACATCTGTTGGAAGATTACCCCATTTGTCCAAATGTAATCTTTTTCTCAATAATGTAGTAGATATTTTTTGTTGTTGTTTTTTTTAAACCCTACCTAACACATACTGAACATATCTGTATATTGATTCTTCCATCTACTCCTCAATTTGACAATTCCTGTTCTAGCCCATGCAAATCCTTCTGTCATTTATACAACATATCTTTCCACCCCATATATTTTTATGCATTTATATAGACTTAAGGATTTTTAATTACTAGTCACCAGATGTTTCTTGCACCATAATAACTTTAATCATTTGCTTAATTTATTTCTCTCTAAATTCCCTACCTTTCTATATTTTTCCCATACTAATCCTTTCCAAAATCTCCTTAATCATATTGACCCAGGTCTCTCGTTGTTTTATTCTTTTTTGTAAATTAAATAATGTCTTAAAATATTTCTTTCTCTAGCCTATTGATCCTGAATCAATACTTTGTCATTTTCTTGATTTGGCTTTAATGTTTTTCATCAATTTGATATTGCGATGGGAATATGGGAACACACTCCACTCAGTGCTTATAGTACCAAATCAGTTAGAAATAAATACAAGTGAATAAATAAGAAATTAAATTTAAGTGATGCGGCAACCAATATTTTTGAAACTTTCTGTGTGATTAACAAGTTCAATATAATACAGTTGCATTTTATTTATAAAAGAATTCACATAAAGAACTGAAAGGTTCCTTAGAGTCAATTATAATTTCAAATTTATCTATTTGGACACATGAAAATTCCTTCAGTGGCCTTAGATTTACTCATCTCAATACTCCACTAAGCTCGATACTCCATTTTGAACATGTTATAATCTTCTACACATAACTTTCTTTATGCAACTGCATATGAACAAATGAACACAGCGGAATGGAAGTTACAGCTGCAATTATTTACTTAACAGATAAAGCATGACACCGAATAAGGGTTTTATGAAGGCCTTATTGGTGAGGCCAAAAACTTATGGATCTACCCTCATATTTCCAGCAGTCTTCCTGAAATGTGTACAGTTCCAAAACTTTGCTTCACTTTAGCCATCACTACAGCAACCTTTGAGTGCTCATTCTGAAAGTTAAAACCTACAGACTTGCCTGTACAATGTTGCATTACCTGTACTCCCATTGAAAAGTAAGAAATCAGAAATATTGACTTCAAGAAAGTCACCATTGAGCTCCTGTAGATGAAGTAATACTGCTTTGAAAATTATGGGGTAAGTCTGTTGTTGTTGTAGTTGTGGCATTTGATATGAGTAATTACGAAAGATATATTGTTGGCACAGCAATAAAGCACTTTTGGCATGAGCAGATATAAGATGGGGATCAGAAAAAAATTTTTGCAGGAAGGGAGCCTGCTTTCTTAGTTATGCTACACTGCAATAGCATCTTTTTACATTATAAAATGCTTAAACTGCTTCTATGCAGATTTGTTTTACTTTTTACATACACGTATCTGTGTATGTTTAAAAAATGTGAGGTTATTGCTGTATAGAATATATTAATAATATATTCTATACCTTTATCTATCTTTTTACCTATACCCCAATACCTTTATCTTTCCATAAATATCCACATACCTGTATTTCTCTCTATTACCCTTTGCCTCTCTCTCTTTCTCCTTCTCCCATACATACACATCAAATATTTAACAACATAGTGGCCACTATGCAATGTTATACTACATTTAAGAGTTAATTATATATAACTATTATTAAAAATATAGCCTGTTTAATTTATATATTATGCTGATGAAGCATATATTAACACAATGGAGAAACTTACCATCACCCCAACTGTAAACTTTGCCATCATCTGTGAGAGCTAATGTATGGCCATCACTTCCCTTGGAAGAAGAAACCTTCTTCACAACTCCATCAATAGGAACTCGTTTTGGTTGTGGCTGATTGTTAGAGTCCCCCAGCCCCAAGCGACCATAGCTTCCTTTGCCACAAGCGCTGAGAGTGCCATTTGTATGGATGATGAATGAGCAATATTGCCCTGCTTCCACTTGTGCCACTTGTGTAAATGCCCTGGCCAGCCTTGGTACCAATATCTTTTCCTGACTCTCTTCTGCTACCTATGATTAAAATGACGTACTTTATTATACTGAGAAAATAATTTTAGCATAATAATTTTGTACTCAGTTATATATTAGTGTATAAAATGTGTCACAATTAATTAATTGAAATGCAATAACAATAACATTTTGTGACAAACTGTGACATCAAGCTATACAAAATGTCTGTACTAAAACTGAATACAGAAAATGCAACTTTCAGCACACTGTGGATGAGAGGTTGCTGCACCTCTGCACAATATTATTTATTAGCTTTATTTAAGGACACTGTTTAAGATCTTTGATCATTAGCACCCCATTCAACACAGGGCTAAAATGGCCAATTCATTTTGCACAGATGCCCCTTCTTTCAGGCTTAAGGTTCTTTTATATACTGTAAATCTATGACTCAGGACCAATGGCTTGCTTCCCTATGGAAGGAAACCATACTTAAGATTTGATGCCCTAAAAAAATCCACCAACCCTGGCCAGATTTGAACCCATGACCTTGGGTCTACAAGGTAAGAATGGGTATCACTAGACCATCAAGACCAACAACCTCTGCACAGTTAATGATACACTTAGCAGCTTCCTAGTAATTGTCAGCAACTGTGGTCTCTTATTTGCATTAATGACATTGAATATCAACAATTTCATTAAAAATTATTCATTTTAATGACTTAAGATATGTGTGTAAAAACTAAATGCTGGCATTTTTGGAATCTGCTAATGAAAGTCAGTAGAGTAATGCTGATGAATGTCAGTAGAGTAATTCTATTTCCTTTGAGAATTGCACTATCATATAGTAGTTTTCTTCATTTCCAACTCCTCTAGGGTACAAGAATTTATTCTAATAGTCCATCTTTGAAGTTTCCCAAAGATTGAAATTTCATAGCTACAGAAATCAGGGAAGAGGTGTTATGCACCTTTAATAGCTGCACACCAGACGTTCAAACATTTAGAACAGTAGAAAACAACAGAACAACATGCATTTAAATAGGCAAATGACATTAAAACTGTAACTTGCTACTAAGCAATTTATAAATTCATAAATTTAATCATAATCAGAAGTAAAATTCTGTTACATGCAATTATATTATTCACATTATTAGTTACCTGAAGTTGGGCATTAAATTGTTAACAGCTATGTGGTATGGGATTAAAATAATTTTAATGTTGATACTCATATTTTTAAACATAAATTATCTCTGACTTAGTAACCTGCAAGAGCTGACTATTGCACTGAAGGATGCCATTGAGGAGTTATGTGATTAGTAATTCCCATAAACCTTGATTTGGCTCTTTATACTAAAATTCTTAACTAGAAATGTTAATTGGAACTTGTACAGTGAAGCCAATCATATAATTGAAATCACTGTATGATTGAGTGGAACCAAACACTCTTATTGCTCCATTTACAAGTAAGAGTGTTTAGATATTGTACTTCTGAAGCTGTTGACAATGGAGTGGCAATATAACTTCAATTTATGTATTCACTTTTTTACACCATTTTGCATTCTGAAAAGAAACACACACAATTTACAGAAAAGAAACACACACAGAAAACTGCATAAAAATGAGAGTTATAACCCCATTCAACATAAATAAGCAGTTTTTCACAGTTTGGCACACAGATTGATGAATATTCCACTCACAGAAGCAGAGTACAAAATAAACAAATAATAAAGACAGTTATAATAAATGGTTTCAACAAAGACACAGTGATAAAAATTATGATAAATCTAAAAGACAAATAGGGATAAGGGAAGTTTCCACACTGAAAAACACAAAAGAAGAATACAAATTCAAAAGTTTCACCTACCATCCAATTTACCACAACAAGTTCAAGAAAATCTTCAAAGAACATGGGATAATGTTAGCCCCAAAGAACAGATACAACATCAAAAATTTATTAGGTTGCACAGTAAAAGACTCCATACCAACAGAACAGAAATCAGGAATTTACAAAATAAAATGTGTGGATTGTGAACAGAGCTACATAGGCAAAACAAAAAGAAATTTGGAAATTCAGAGGAAAGAACATTTTAGGAATATTCGGTTTAAACAGGTAGATAAATCAGCATTAGCAGCTCACTTTTGGACCAAAAACCATTAAATAAAACTAGGAATTAAACTGGTGAAACATCTTCACAACCCATTGGAGTTATCCACCTGGGAAAAAATTTTCATATTAAAAAATAGAGAAAACCTAATGAATTTCGAGTTTCCTCCTATGGATGAACTCAGCAACTTCCTACTTCAACCAACAGAGGCCATCACAGGATCATCCGTTTGTCCAGCCATTGCTTTGAGTAAGTTCAGTGAGCAACTGAAGATGGGAGAGATTTTCCCAAAACGTGTCTTACTTTTGTGTAAGTGAATGGAGTTTAGTGTAAAAAATAAATACCTAAGTTTAGTTATATTGCCAACTCCATTGTCAACAGCTTCGTAAGTACAATATTTATAATCAAGAAATTAAATGTTATATTTAATCACTTCTTATCTTATTTTATCAATAATGAATGATTGTTTTTTACTTGTACTAAATTGGTGAGCATGACTGATTTTGTTTATATTATTAAATGCATCATCTTGCATAATAATAATTCTCATTCAATCCAATTCCAGTTTAGGTTTGTGCCACGCGATCAAGCTAAGAAATGTTTTGCTTCGGAGAAGATACAATGGAGCTAACATGTAAATAATAAGTTGCTTCAAAATTTTATTTCTGTCTAACGAAATGGTATGCTGGAGTTTATTTACTTTTATATAAGGATTATGAACAATTTGTTCTATTCTACAGAACTCCTTGTCAGTGGTATAAAATGTTCAAGAGTGGAAGGCATTAATCAAAATAAGACATCAGTATTAGGTCTTCAGTCACATCTTTTAAGAAGATAAACACTCACAATACTTGAAATGCTAGTCATGTATGTGCTATGGTGAATTCTAAGACTTGCTTACTTCTAAATAAAATATGGTTTGTAAGGAATTTAAAAGACAAAAGAGGAGGAAATTGAAGAGTTGAGTGCCCCTGCATTTAGTTTTTACACACATATCTTAAATCATTAAAATGAATAATTTTTAATGAAATTGTTGATATTTAATGTCATAAATGCAAATAACAGACCTTAGTTGCTGAAAATTACTAGGAAGCTGCTAAGTGTATCATTATCTGTGTAGAGGTTGTTGGTCTTGATGGTCTAGTGGTACCCATACTTACCTTGTGGATCCAAGGTCATGGGTTCAAATCTGGCCAGGGTGGATGGATTTTTTATGGCATAAAAATCCATTAATAGGATTTTGCTTGCTTCCCTATCCTTTGATAGGGAAGCAAGCCATTGGTCCTGAGTCATAGATTTACAGTATACAAAAGAACCTCAACCTGAAAGAAGGAGCATCTGAGCAAAATGAATTGAGTCTTGTCTTCACCTTTTGACCCTGATAGTAAACAACAAAGCTCCATTGGGAAATCTCCATCATTACCAATGCCAAGAGGTAAGTCTTGGTACTTTCATTTTTTATTTTCTTCTCTCTCTCTTAATTTTTTAAATTTTTTTATTTATTTTTATTTTATTCCAATTCAATGAATGATTTATCAGCACATTGTACTACCACAAATAACAATTAGACCAGAATTACATACGCATACTGATAATGCTGAAAAATCATGTCAGGAAAAACAACCCCATCTTCATAGGATGGATTTTATATGACCTGGTAATCTGCTATAGCAATGGATTTGATTGTTGTTCTATAGTTCTTCTTTTCTACATATATAAATAGCTAAAAAGAAAACAGAGCAAGGATGCTTAAATCTTTTTTGATATAAATCATTTCAGTTTCAAAAAATATCTTAGAGCTCTCTCCCAAAGAATGAAAACACATTTGCTTTATTTTTTGCACAATTTCCAAAAATAATAATTTCAATAGTAAAATAAAGATATTTTTGCAACAAATACTTTACAATTTATATACCATTAATGGTTTCAATGATGCCAAAACTTCAATCAAAACTGCCAAAATCCTATTTCAATTATTACAGTATCTGAAGTTCCTATTGTATAAGAAAATTTTAATGCAATATCAACAATAATATGTAATTAGAACTACTCTTAAACTACATGTGATTTTCAACTTCTGAAAAATATGAAAAGTGAGCTAAAGGTGGTGCAGTAAAGTGACGAATAAGTTTATCCAAAGCTACAGAGCGTGCTGGATTGAAAAGAAGATAAGATGGCAATATTCAGTGAAGTATCCATGAATTCAAAAGCAATGCTTTGCTTCAATAATACACTGTGATGGTGACAGTGTTTTCTATAATATTAAGCCAAATGACAATGAAAGATTGTTTTTATTTGAAAACTTTACAATGTATATACTTTGCTACACAGTTCTATGTGACATTCCATCACTGTATAATTAATTCTTTCTCTATTATGATGACAACATTTCCTATTTATTGAGTAATAAACTGCAATTTAATTGAACTTTTAAAGCCTCAATAATTAAATGTAATGTAATCCAAGCCATAAAAAATATAGAGAGAAACATGATCCATCACACATGCCTTACAACAATAGGTAATTTGTAATTCAAAATGCACTTTATTCTTTCTAGTTGCTTCAGTTAAGAGTTCTGGTTGTTTGCGGAATTTGTGCTTTTTAAGTCTTACTATGCGTGTTTGATTGAAAGAATGAGTGCTAAAAATAAAAGAAAGTTTGTTTTATAAAAAGAAAACTAAAAGACTACCCAAGGAGTAGACAGAAGCAAAATCATATGCAGAATATGGGATGGGTGAAGTAAATGTAGGAGACTTGCATTTAAGTAGAAACAAAATAGAAAAGTGCTATTCATGAATCATTGGTTAGAAAGTACAATTCATTAACAAAAACCATTGACAGTATTTTTTTTTATGTACATTATAATAACTTGTACTATAGTTTATTTATAATATAGTTGATAAAATCCGTGAAAATTAAATTTTTACCGCCTTTAATACAGTTTTAATAATCCCAGGTAGCCTCAGCCCATCCAACTGGAATTATCAATATACAACTGTATTCAGTCAATTTTAATATTAAACAAAAGATTAGAAATGTTCAGAAAAAATAAATTTATAGGTTATATTTTCACTGCTTTTAAGGTGATAAATGCTTGCTTTTTTTCTAAAATGTTTAGATTATAACATTTCTGGATGCAACCTTCAATCTTAATATACCTTTTCTGTTTGTGATTATACTACCATCCAAACTTAAGCTTTAATGGCAAAACTATACTACTGCACATTACCTGATGTGATGAATTACTGCCACACACATACACATCACACTTTTCCATTGTTGATCCACTACAACTTGATGTATTCTGGGAATCCCCTCTGCGATCTGTACCAAGGCATGATCTGGTGTAATCACATGCCAATTGCACAAGCTAGTAACAGAACATCTATCATTAGCTGTCAACTTGAAACACTCTTATATCTTTATTCCTGTATATCAAAGAAGCTTTTAAAATGCATTATGTAAGACAACAAAATGAAAAATCCGTCTAATGCTGCTAGGCCAAGAAATAAATGCTCATAAAAAAATAACCACCAGCTTTATTCTCACCAAGGATGGCCATGGTCATTAAATGTGAATTTGTGAGCAGGAGATCTGGGGTTTGATTCCCACCAGGACTGTTCTCTCTGACTGAGGTTTCATCCAGGTTTTCCTGTTCTCATAAATGGCAAATGCCAGGAAGATATCCTAAAATTAGTCCTGGAAAGCTTCCTTCCTTAAAAAAATCCTTTCCCAATTCATTATTTCCTCTCATGTATCATCTGTATCCAACACCTATGATGCCATAAAACACTAATTAAAAAAAAAAATTAAAAAAAAACCATAATTCTCCATAAAGCAAAATATAATTTGTTTCCAAGATTAGTTCAGTCATTTTTTTTCACTAGAATAGCCATTTTTTTAAACAAATCCTAGTGTGACTACCCTAAATGTCAAGAAGTGAACCAAAACTTTACAGAACAGTAATTCCTTAAATGCATTTGGTCAAAATTCTGGAAAATGAACTGAGAAAATCAAAATGTTTAAAATATAAATTTTTAATGCACAACTTGCAGTGTTACAATTTTGCACAAATTATAATAAAAACTTTAATACATATAAGATTTATTGTTAAAGCCTAACTAAGATTAGGTAGGTCCCTGAACAGGATAGAAAGTCCTTGGGATAGCAATGGTTAGGCATTGCACACTTAAGCCTATAGTTAGGTTTGGACATCAGTTTCAATAAACCTGAATCAATCTAAATATAACAGAGAAAAGAAAAATATTTCCCTGCCTCTTTTAGGGATCAAACATGAACCATCCCATTTATAGTCAGGCTTGGTACCACCTGAGCTATACCAGTAACTACAACTTAACTTTCAAACTGCTTTTAAAGGTTAAATCTTTCTGCAGAAGTCATTTTGCCCTCTGATAACTGTACATTTTAATTTCAATTAAACTATGCAGATAAGGCTACTATAAAAATGAAAGCAGAGCATAAATGAAAGTTATTGCACATTTTTATGATTAACTGTTATTTTGGGATAAGACAAGCCTAAATAAAAAATAGAAAGGAAACAGTTACAATGATAACTTAATTTTGCTCTTATTGAAAAGGTATACTTTAGTAAAATACTCTCATATGTACCATGTATATTATACAATAGATAATTCATAATTTTATGATAAATGCATGGTAACATTGTTAGGGGAGCATTATTTTTTATTTTGTCAGACCAAGTATACATTTTCATTAAACCTAGTTTATTTTGTTTTTTCTTTGCAAAAAAAAGGGGGTATTTAATAAAACTTTCAAAATAATTGCTTTACCTCTTCCATTAGGAACATTGCAGCTTGGTAAAGGAGAATTTTGCCATTTTCATCTGAGTTAATACTGTTACAAAGCTTCCGCTCTGCTCCATTACCCCCAGCAGTTGAATGCATCTTGGCCATGGCATTTTGAAAAACAGACAATGTGATTTTTGCAGCCTCTGAGCCATCTCGTTTCCCACATGCTGCACAAAGGGCCATATCTATCCACTCCAATAGATAACTAAGTGATCCACGCTGCAATGCCAACTCTAGAAGTAACTCTGCTGCCAGTAATTGACCTGCAGAAGTTCCAATTATTCACAGTATAGGAGAAGTTTTTTGTTTTTCACTACAGTCCATAACAATTTAAAAGAAACAGTCTCTATGCTATTACTACACGAATCTTGATTTCAACACATGTATTCTCATATTCTTTGAACTATAAAAATTAACTTTTCATTAAGGAGCCCATGTCATTTAACTTTTAACCCTGAGATATGCTTTAATCCATAAACCTTGGATTGGGAATCATTTATTCCAATTTGGTTATCAATTTGTGTATACAATATACAAATAGATGAGTATTTGACCCATTCCACATCCACATAATTGAGCAAATTTTTACCTTCATATGTCCTTTCTGTTTATTTATTTTGTTTAACTGATTCTAATAAATTAACATGGTCCATTTATTTCCACTTAACCTCAAAAGTTTTACAAATAGTGCATGTTAGAAATGGTAAAAAATTAAGCACACTGCAACTATAAAGTGCACTATTTTTTAATAGACTCTTGTTAATATTTTTTTTTGAAAAGTGCATCCAAACGTTTGGAAAACAGTCTTTCTTTAGGTGCTTACTAACCAACTTTGATATAATTATTTAAAATATTATTTAAGATTAAATGTTTGAAAGTTAGATACCAATATGAACTCAATGTATTAAAAATCTAAACAAAATGCCTGTGCTAAGTGCTCTGGGGTGTTCTCAAAAATTCCATAAAAAATCAAAATGTGATCTCTAACACTTATGGAAATTAAATTCTTTACGAAATAATATGCAGTAGACTTGTGCAGCATCAGTGAATTTTGGCACTTGGTTAGTGATAGCTGTGTGGGAACCTGTGAATGTTGTAACAGTAAAGTACTACCAGAAGGTGGACATGAAATAAGGGAAATAACTAATTTACACTTGTATTCAACTTCAAATTTTTTTTTCATTTTGTATTTTAAACAGTTGTTTCCATACACATGACACTTTAAAATTTCACTCATGTTCCTTGTTTCTTGATAGAAAATTGTTTCACTTTTGCTAAAGTTTCAGTTTTTGACAACAGAATGAAAAAAATATAATGTGCCAGTTATTGGCTTTGGATTTTGATGTTGGGCCTGCAAATTTTCTGTAAATTTTTGTGCTTATTCAAGGGTCAAAATAAAAATGAGATATTATTAAGGTTTTTGTGCTCAATCAAAAAGTTTATGTTGTTATAGGATCTTGACTGGATTGTTGACTAGCTCTAGTACAAGTACTTTAAGAGTTTCTCCCATGTCATCATATGAATCTTTATGTATGTGACAATGTAAAAAAGTGTCATTCAACACTAATTTCACAATCACCTTCTTATAAGAAGAAACTTATTTTAATTTTTTTTGTAATGTGAACTCGAGCCATCAAAAGTAGATGCTTTTCTATATACTGTTAAATTACTGCTTTAAGAGTCTAACTGCTTCAGATTCAAAAAAATTAAAAGAATCTGTTTCATGTTCCAAGATTTCAGAGGAGGCAGCAGTACTTTCATGACAAAATTTCTGCTCATTCTTTGAAATAAACTGCAAATGGATGTGTTGCTTGGCAGTTATTCCAAATCCTATACCAAATCTTGTATAAGAAAAGAAAACTTTGTAGAAACATCTGCAATACCACAATTTCCAAGTTGTACACTTTCTTTCCATTCCATAAAAAATTGGCTTTGTTATTGAACTATGAAAATATGCAATAATAATGAGAAGTTATCTTGACAGTTTGTCTAAAAGATCATCTGCCAAAAAAATTGCAGCACTTCCAAATTAATGTGATCAACTATAACTCATTGAATCTGTGGTCTTATATATATAAAACTCATTGTTTGTTTGTTATCTGTTCAATAACAGTAGCATCAAATAGTTTTTGCATGTGCCTGATTATATTATCAGTCCTGGACAACTTGAATTATTATTGTCATCATCATCATCATCATCATCATTATTATTATTTAAGGATGCTCTATTAGCATTTCATTCAATTCAGAATGTGAAATGGCCCTTAATTTTTCCTCAGAGGCCTCTTCTTTCAGGCATACAATTCTTTTACATGCCATAGTGTATGGCATGGAACCAATGGTTTTACTTTCCTTCTGAAGAAAGCCATGCTTAGGATTTTTACACCCTAAAAATTCATCAACTTGACCGGGTTTGAACAGCAACCTTGGGTCTACGAGACATGTATGATTACCATTACATCACCAAGACTGACACAATAAGGTGATGGAGGACAATATATAATAAATTTCTTTATAGAAATGTAATCTGCACCATTTATAAGTAATCATACATCTTTATGATGGCACAAACACAGGCACAATTCTTTCCATTAGCCCCTACCAGAATACATTTTTGGGCTCAGTTCAGCAAATTAAGAAAAACTCATTTTTACCAATGAATATCTGCCCTTGAGACACCTGTATGCTCCTTAAGATTACATAAAATTACATCTTTCTGGTTATGAACGAACATTTTGATCTCTTCTTTTACATTAACAAAATTCTTTTTCTCAGGCATTATCCTATTAATATCCTCTCATTTATAGGACTTACAATACCTTTGCCTCTATAGATAATTCTAGAGGTTTACTAAGTTTATTGTCAGTAGAGGATAAAATTCCATTTTCGGTATCCAAATTTTTTTTTCTCTTATTGTTAAATGATCAATTGTTTCAAAATTATACATTTTATTTTAGCACTAACTTAAAAAAATTGTTGGATTTTTAATATTCACCATCTTGTTATCTGTTATGTGAAAGGAATCAGTAAAATTTTCTAATAATTTCATCATAGTCTGATTTTTCAGTGGACACCAATACATTATCTTTAAAATAAATGTTTTTCTTTGTTAGTATACATGTCATATTCTGAAACTTTTCTCAAGAATATAGTTTTTGTTATAGTTTTATTTTATTGACAGAAAATTTTCCTATTTGCATTTAACTCTTATTTATTTTCTCAATATTACTTACAGCTTTCACATTCACAGAACTACCCAAAGTATTGTTGAGATTGTCACTGTACTGCTTCCATTTGATTTATGTTTATTGTCACAAGAACCATCGGCTTCACATACTACTCACTTAACCTATCTGGAAGTTGATAAGCTTATTATCACATGAATGACATATTCCTACATCTGAAGACTCCATTTACTTGACTTTAATCATCAAATCACAACTTACGCTTCTTAGTACACTTTTCTTAAAAGAGTGATTGGGGCAGATTTAAGAACTTGTCATACCTAATACAATCTTTATCATCAATGATGTTGTACACATCAACCATGCAATTTTCACTCCATGAAATTCAAACACTGATTAGATTATTTTTCTTAACAACAATAGGTTCATTCCTTGAAGCTTGTTATTGTCAAGAAGTGATAAAGACTATTACAATAATACAGCATTTTGGAAGGCTCCCCTCTCAGCTTAGCTGGCAACTTAGTAAAACAAATTTAAAGGATATTTACTGTTTCTTTTGGCATTAGTTATTTCATGAACAATTCCATATTTTGTTGTGTGGTGGAGTTATAAGGTATTACAAACAATGGTATTTCTTAAAACTAAAACTTTCAACAGCTTGCTTTTCATACATAATATGCAAATGGATCCTTAGCCAGGTTTTGTAAGCATGTGCATGTCTCCAGAAAATAAATTGTTAGAAGTGTGGCTCATACAGATTCCATAATTTTTAATGCTTTAGTTTAGAGATAATATATTAGGAACATGCCTGTATTTTTTTCAGATTTTTTGTTTTCCATAATTTTTAATGTTTTAGTTTAGAGATAATATATTAGGAACATGCCTGTATTTTTTTCAGATTTTTTGTTTTGAAAAGAATATTATTAAAAAAACCAGGTAAAATTTTAAATTTATTACCTATAGGCCTAAAGCAGTAAAATGTAATGTTAACCTTTCAAGTGCACCAAACTCCAAATCTCAGCTATAAATAGACTTTAGAGTACCAAGTAATTTCATATTAAAGTGCATGCATAGTTTGTGTAATTTTAAGTAGGCATACAAATAGGTACCTCAAAATGGTGGAAATTAAAAAACGTGAGTTTCCTTATGTGATGGCTGTAATTTTAAAAAATGTAATCTTCTACGACTATGCTTTGTAGGTGTGTGATTTGACTTGGGTTGACTCATATATGAGGTTATCAGATAGTACATCTTAACTAATTATTCATGAACTGAGATTTCAATCTAAATTGATACTTTAATAGTAAAACTTTAATGCTGCAATGAAGTGAACAACTTTAAAAAAATATTCACTGAAAAGAAACATTTTTTTGCACTGAACATTTTGCCAATTAACACAGTACAACAGAGGCCTATGTAGCATTGCACCAGTGCTCCATGCTTGAAGAGGACAAAATGCACCAAACAAACACACTAACATATGACTGTGCAAACAATAACCTGACAGAGCAATAAAATTACACTATTTGTTGTTTTCAGTAATGTAATATCTAGCGAGTAATATAAGAACACACATAAAACTTTTGACACTAGATGCAAAGAAAGGTATATGTATTCAGTTCAACATAACTTTCATCTTGAAATATAAATATCTGTCAATTCCACTAGAACACAACATATAATCAATGATACTCTGTCCATTTTTATTCATAAATGTAAACTTGGCAGGCTGGCCCTTCCTTTTTGACCATTACACATTAGAAGATTGTATTGTTCACTAAACTTAATTAATTATCCTCCTTCTTTATTACAACATTTATCCTTACTGCTTTTCTGTTCATTTGATTTTCTTTATCCATATCTTCTTCCACATCAGCCAATTGAATCTGTTCTTCTCCTACTCGAGCATTAAAATCTCCTACAATCATAAATTCACAACTAAGTACTTCTTTTCAAATTCTTCCATATTTTCCCCTAGGATTTCAAATATATTAGTATTATAAAAGTCTGACGACCCTGGCAAATTGTATACAATCCCTATACACAATTTACTCTTTTCTTTGATAGCTTCACATAACATTACTATCTATGTATAAAAATCAATAGTACAGGCAAATGGGGAAAACAAAAGAAATTGGCACTAGTAAAAGGAAGGTTGGTAAGGAAATGCTTCCATATTGCACCAGTAATAGATGTAAGATGGGGTGGAGAAGATTTATGCTGCTTTAGTTGAATTGAGATGGTCAATGGAGTAGAAGTTTGGGGTGTAGAGGAAGGGTAGAATGAGTACTCACACACACCAAAAGTTAATGGGTTTAGTAAACAAATGATAGATCGAAAAATAATAAGATTCAAAGGAAAAAAGAAAATCAAACAAATCACCACACTCAGCAATTTATATAAAGAAAATAGTTATCAAATGTTCACGTACCACCCTTACATCAATCACAAATTTCAAAAAATATTCAAACAATACAACATTGCTTTGGCACCCGTAAATAGATACAGTATAGGCAAATTACTGAATCTAAACAAAATTGAACCCAGATCAAAAGAAAATAGTTCAGGCATATATAGAATCCACTGTAAGGAGTGTGATAAAGTATATACAGGAAAGACCAAAAGAAGCTTGGGTATTAGATTGAAAGAGCACTGAAGAAACATCAGATACAAACAAATAGAAAAATCAGCAGTAGCAGCACATTTCTGGAATGAAAATCATGAAATAGAAAAAGATATAATAATGCTAAGCAGTTCAGCACCAAAAGGAACTTAGTATATGGGAAAAGATTTATATACAAAAATATTAACATAGACTTATGAATTTTGATATACCAGAAGCAGACAACATATTGTACAGGTTCATCAACAGACCACCAGGGTGCACAGAGCCAAGTATACATTCTACATGAAGAGATCTGTTAGTCGTCAATTGGTTGACAATGTGAGCAAGTGACTCACAAAACTAGTCCCAACTTACTTTTTAATAAAAAAAGTTTTAATGTGAAACGTCAAGAGAGCTTAATATATTGACATGATTTTAGAAGTTTTAGGTTTAATTCAACAAGATTATGATAGTTTCACTGTGTAGATTCCTACATTCATTTTTAATTGCATTAAAATGACCACAATATTCTGCTAATGTTGGTGCTATGATTCAGATGGATAAATCTGGTGCACAAGAGGGTACTAAAATACTGGTACAAGATTCAACAACTCCCTTAGGGATGTATACTAAAAGATTGTGTGATATATCAAAGAACAGTAAGAATGATAACGTTGGATCAATAAGATTAGAGAGCAACTACAGATACATAACTGGAATAGGTGATAAATGGGCAGAGATAAATCATTTACAAAGAGGATGTTCGCAGATGGTAAGATGACAAATACAGAACATGGATAGTCAGATTATCTATACTTTGGGAAAGAAAACAGTTCACTTAAATTTTATATGGAAATTACGATTTATTTTATTTGATTTATTTACGGATGGTCTTTAACATCTCAGATTACCAGCTTCCCATTCAATTGAGAGCATGATGGCCAATAAGTTTTCCTCAGAGCCCGCTTCTATTAGGCTTAAGGTTTTTTACATGCTGCAAATCTATGACATGGTGGCCCCTGGCACTACTTCCCACAAAAGTCAAATAATGCAACTGCTGGAGGCAACAGGCATAATTGCTCAACAACAAAGCAATATAGAGGATTCTCAGTACCTTCTGCATAGAGGCTGGCAATGGAGCTGTTAGGAAAAGAACTGATAACAAAGTAGGCCTCCAGTTCATTGATACTATTTAGGCAATGCGGAAAACTATACCATATACACAAAAAATAATTTTTCCTGTACCACCAACCTATACAACTGTACATTTTGAGGTAAATAAGACCTTTCAATGAAAGCATTTTAGTATGATGTGTCACTCACTTCTGATATCTGGCCGGTTTCCATGTCTGCTAATACTCAGCTAAGTGCTGTGTACAGAGTTGTATAATGCACAGTAAATTAATCACAAATATTATTATAGCTATTCTTGCCATAAGTTCTGTTACAAAGTTTTTTTATAATAGCAACAATGTACTTTATTGTTTTCTTAATTTGATTATGGCAAACAGTATCCACATATATTCTGTGCTAAATGCACGTCTCATTTTTCAAAATCCTCCCCTTTTACTCTGATACAGAACCTAAGTTTACCGAGCCATTCATCAGTAGCTGCATGCATTGCCTTCATGGAAAATTTGCCACTGCTAACTTCATGAATCGCTTGAGAGACTCAATATTGGGGTTTATTTTCTTACAAAAAATATCAAGTACTGATCACAGTTTATAATCCAAGTGGATGAGGGCTGCTAGTGTGCCAGTTTAGGTAGCAATAAAATCCAGAACATTTTTCTCAAGCCAAGATTGAGTGGTCCCTCCCTTATGGGTCAGTGTAGAATCTTGCTGGAACATCCAGTACCCATTCTTGAACAAAGTGGTTTTTAGGTCTTTCACCACAGGCTCAAGGAGGATTGTTACATATATTCTGACCATTGTGTTTAACCCATTTTTGGTAGAACTACAATGATGTGACACCATCATAGCTCTCTCCCCACCAAACTATCAATGAGGTGGAAGGTAGACCCTTTGGATCTTTGGGACTATCTCATGAGCTTCTTCAGAAGTCCTGGCACACACTCTGTCATTTTGGCAGTTGTAGCTCTCTTCAATTGTGAATTTTTTTCATTCATAAAAAAGATTTTTTTTGGTATGTGTGTGTGTCGGTTGTTAGCATAATGCAGAAGTACATATTTTCATTTCAGCTCTCTCTGCTAATTAAGTGTTGAAATTAAGAAATATGCAGTATCCTGTGGCGATAAGCCTTCAGCCCAGGGTCTTTTCTAGCAATGTGGACATTGATCTCCCAGAGATGTTCATCGCACAAGCCATCAATTTTTACTGCCACACTGGATTTCTCCTAATATGAACTGCCACTGCTTTCACCACTTTCCTGATTCTCACAGAGCGTGGATGCCCAGATCTTGATCAGTCAGCAATTACACTAGTTTCATTAAAGTGCCCAATGGTATGGTTTACAAATGTCCTGCTAATTTTCAGCTTCTTAAGAGTCTGAAAAATCTCAGATGACAATTTTATGACCCTATGGAGGGCTATCACAGCATCATGGTTTTCCTACTCTCCCCAATTAATTACTAAACCTTTAACTAGCTTGTTCACTTAGCTGCAGTTGAAGTCAACAATTTATAAAGTAAAGTTTAGCAGTAAGAGCCTGAACTTCTGGTACAATATCTATCAAAATTTATAACACAACATAGGTTACACTAAGTATGTTGTTATTTTTATAAATAGATACTGAAGAATCTTGAAATGTAATAAATGTAAATGGTTTTCCTTACCAGATGCATCAGCACCTGATGTTGGCAATGCTGCATGTCGTAAGAAGCGGGTTACTTCCTGCAGGCCTTGTGCACCCAATGCTGATATCTGACTTTCATTTGCCAGTGATAATGCTGGAAGATTTCTCACAACTTCAGCTGCAGTATTTAGCACTTCATTACAGAGGTTTGGTGTACCTATAGATTAGCACATACTTAAATTAAATTCTCAAAACAGATCAAAATTTCATATTTATTGTCATTTTTGCCATTACAATTTTTGAATCATAACAAGTCATTGTCACAAATAAAAGATGTGAAACAGTAGCAGATTCTCTCTCCTTTTTTAAAATTTAATAGCAAAATTGAAAAGTATAAGCATCTTTTTAAAACTCATAAACTTGAATAAATTTGACAAGGTATTGATGCTGGTGTAGAAACTATGATGCCTGAGGCACATTCAAACTTTAAAAATAAAACAGATTTGGCAATTTTTTCAAAAACTGTTAAAAGTTTCAATTTGCAAAGCTGTTCTTTATGCAGTGTTATTTTTGTAATTCTTAAATTACATATCTATATGTGCCATCAATATACTAACATTTCAAAATGGATGAAATAGATTTAAAAAAAATGAATAATTAATGTGACTCATTTGTCACTTTTTACTGACAAATCACAATGACAATACTATTTATATATTTTCACCTAATCCTTTAATTTTTAACCCTATCAGCCACAAGTGGAATCAAATTTTGATGATTAGAATGTACTAATGTCATCAGCTTATGTCTCAGAAATTGCTCTTTAATTAATGCAAGTGGCATGCTTTGGAACAATGAGAAAATACGACCAGAAATCTTTAAAGTATATAAGTTAATATATTTTAAGGAAATACCTTCAAGGTGATCATAAGCCAAGTAAGCTTTTGCACAAATTTTTAAGTACCTGATTGTTGCCAGCTCTGGCGCAGAAGTGCAAACAATAAGCTCAGTCCTGTCTTCACTCCCATTTCTACCAATGCTTGAGATGCAGAACATGTTCTCTCTTGACTGTTGTCAGAAATCTCTTGTTTACTCTCACTAGCATGAGAACTGCTCAGTGTTCTAACCTGATGATACAATAATACAACCAATTATGAGATACACTTTGCATAAAACTTTGAACATTACTTTCAAAGATAATATTTTCTTCTTGTTAATATAAGGTGTTGATAAAGGAGGTATAATGTGATCAATATGGTCATTGTAACAACTTTAATTTCTCCCAACTATATGATATCCCCTTACAGAGCTGTATGCTGTGCCTCATATCAGTTTCTGACATAAGGAATAATGAGTCTCCTACATAACTACCGTGCAATAATTAGTGATGTTTATCATCTTCTTTTTATTTCTACATATTATTTCATACAAAAGAATGTGAAACATATATTTTAGATCAATGTTGAAAAGTTGAGGATAAAACTCTAGAGAAAAACCTCAACCAGAGAGTTTTTCACAAAACAAGGTTTTAAAAGCTCTCCACTTTATAGTTGACTCTAAGCAAATTCCCCATCTAACTGAGTCAATCAGAATGTTAGATACGGACATAGGATCATTCTGCCAGTTATGCTAATACAAGGTGTCTGACAGCAACATGGTGCAAGGATGGGGACACATGGCCAGGGTGTAGTTATTTCTGATGTTTTTCTTTATTCTGAAAGAGGACTTGAAAGATTCAAAACTCATTTGTACTACCGCTAAAGATCCATTTCCCATGTATAGAATGTTAAATTCTTATTAAAAAACTTAGCTGTTTAAGAAGTTTTTTCCATATATATATTAGTTTCCACAATTGTACATGCATAAGTACAGACTGTTGTTGATTTGGTTTATTTATGGATGCTCTTTAACACCTCAGGTCATCAGTGTCCCAATCAATTCAGGGCTTGAAACGGTCAATCAATTTTGCTCAGAGTCTCTTCTTTCAGTCATGAGGTTATTTTTCATATCATACATCTACCAAATGGGACCCATGGCTTTATTCCCTTCTGAAGGAAGGGAATTTTTATGTGCAAAAACCCATTGACCAGGGCTGGGATTGAACCCGCAATCTTGAGTCTATGAGGCAAGTATGGTTACCACTAGACCACCAGAACTGACTATAAATATTCAACTATGCTTCACTATGTTGCACGTGACATGCCATGTCTCAATTACAAGAGAGAAATTACTCATGAGTATAGCAATGTCAAATTTGAGCAGAGTCAAAATGTAACATCAAGTTTGTGCTGTTCATGTATTGTGCAACATGTGATTTGGTTGTTTTCATTGCTGTTACCATATATGTTTAACATTACCAAAAATATTTGCTGAATATTCCATTAGCTTTATGTGCCTATCTTCAAGGATGAGCAATACGAAAATTTTAGTTACAGTGCTTATTTTCCTTTGGAGGAATATATATGTGTGAGGTCAGCTGCAGAAGAAATGTGTGCACTTAAGACCTTCTATTTTTACCTCTTCTGGTTCAATGTGGTATTTATGCCTATTTTCATTTTCTTTACAGTTTTTTACTTTGGAAAATTTTTTTTAGTCATTTCCTAGTAAACAGAATGTATACAGTGCAATTAAGTATAAGGGGCATTTGGAAATGATTTATGATAGCAGTGTTTTACAAATACAATCTATGTGTATTGAAAGAGCAGTATTTGGTTTGTTGTTAAGTAGAGAAAGACATGGAAGTTGACTATCATGGACAAAGATGGAAGGAAGGCATCAAAACTGCAGACATTCACAGACGTTTAGCTGTGGTATGTAGTGAAGAAGTTCCTGTACAGAATACCATTTCCAACTGCATCAATGGGTTTGCCAGTAACAGGGAATCTGCACACAAAAATGTAAGTACAGGTCATCTATCAACATTACAGTCTCCCAGGAACATTCAGGTTATGTCTGAATTATAGCTGATAAGCACAAAACCTTTGAGGTATTGGAATGTCAGATAGACCTATGCAACCTTGCACAATCCTGTACACTATTATTCATGACAATTTGAATATGTAAAAGGTGTGTGTACATTGAGTTCCAGAGACTTCACATGGGTACAGAAGGAAAAAGGGGTTGAAGTCTGTCGTCGGCTAATGGAAATGCATAATGAAGATCTGGATTTTTTGGAGAAGCTGGTGACTGATGAGTCATTATATCATGACCATACACAAAGGAATCAAGTCCAATCTAGGGAGTCCTCTGCCCAAGAAATTTTATGCTGCTCCATCTGCAGGTAAGCAGATGATCATTGTTTTTGGGACACTTAAGACATACTGATAATGAACTGGCTTTCTCAAGGAACTATTGTCAACTAAGGTGTACAGTAAAACCCTTACATGGCTTAGACGCAGTATTCATCAACAGTGAAAGGGGAAGTAGTTAAGGAGTATATTTCCTATATGACCATGCATGACTTTACATTGGGAGTAAGACTACAGCTGCAAAGTTGGCATGTCCAGGGTTCTGCCACAACCTCACATTCACCGGATCTCGCCCTTTCTGATTATGCATAATTGGATAGCAACACTGCTGCAAGATAAAAAATTTGGTAACAAGGAAATTCAGGCAGCTGTCCATAAAAGCTGTAGTACTCTCAAACAATGGTCACAATGCTATAATGAAGTTACCAGAAAGATGGCAACGATGCATTGACATTGATAGGAAGTGTATTGACAGAGCCCATGTTCATTGAACCATTTTGCATAATAAATAAGATAATAAAACTACTATTGTAGATTTGGTTGTTTTCTATTAAAGATCCAGGATGGTTGAGTTCAGTGAGATGAGAATGAGGGATGTACCCGAATCATTTCCGAATGCCCCTTGTACATTAATAATAGGAAAGAAAAAAACTGTAGATTCTATCATTCATCATACTTCTCATGGATCTGGAAGGGTTAGTAAAAATTAGATATGACTGACTTTCATAAATCATCATGTACTTTCACTGGTTTAATAACATGTTATACTTTCGTAACATGTAGTCAAATATATCTGAATTTTGATACAGTAGTTTCATTCTGATCAATGTTGTAGAGTTATGTGTCAATCATGTTTTACATCACATAAAGAGTATATTATTTTTTTAAATATGAAAAGCAGAATATGTGTGCCTCTGTTGATTTATATTATTATTATTGGTATTATTATTATTATTATTATTATTATTATTATTATTATTATTATTAATGTTGTTCTTCTTCTTCTTCTTATATACGGAATACTAGGATGTTACAGGCAGCCAAATAAGCTGTACAAAAATTATTTTGCAGAACAAAAGTCAGAAACCATCACTGTGGCCTTAAATAATAAATTAGGCCTTTGTCTTTGATGCTATCCTAAGCACAGTAAAACATATGTATGAAATATCCTATCATTTTTGGGTTATTTATTAAATTTGTTATAATTTCCAACTTCCATCATCTTACTTTTAATAATGACTTTTTAGTAATTATATCATTTAGAGATATAACAATATTGATTTAGTGTACCATTTACATCTTACCATTAAACACGTAATATTCAGTAAAGAAAAGCAAAAACTTGGATAGCTGCAAAATATCTATTTATCAGAACAATATTTAACTAATATCATAAAAATCAAGAATGTTCTTATATACAAATGTGGTGGATATAGAAGCACTCTTTCATAGGAGGCCTATAGCATATACCATCAATTTCATTTATCAGAGCAACAATATAGTCATTAGCACTAAAAGTAAAAATGCTTAGGATGGGAACCACTAAAATTTAAAGAAATCCTCTATTAGAACTTTAGTAATCTCATATTACAACAATGAAAATAAATTTTAGCTTGCTGGGAATTTGGAGCCTTAATACAGCATCTGCCAAATACTAGCATGCTGACAGGGTAAGTGGATCAGCTCTCATGCAATATCAAACCACTTCAGAGAAATCTGTGAGAGGAACAAACAACCCAGTATTGATAAGGTTTCTTCCATGCTTCAGAGGAATAAATAAATGCCAATAGTTTCAAACTATCTCAATTCACTAAAACCTCTTTGAAAATAATGTCGTTATATGGTACCCACTGTAAGAAGCAACCACAGTTATAACAATATGAGTTCAGTGCATTAGAGACCCAGCACCAAATCCATATCTACAAAAAACTGTAAAAAAATGTTTATGTGATCAGTTCTATATTGTAACTGATGATGAAAAGAAGTCTTTCTTAATTACCTTAACAAAAGAAAGCAATGGATGGTCAGTCAATAATTCTACATGATAAAGTGATGAATTTTTTTTGGCAGAATTTAGAAGATTGTGCATTTAAATCCATTCAGCATATCATGTCACTGCTGACAAGCTCTGTTTTCCAAGACTGGAGTGAATATGAGTGAATATGAACTTATGAAGAATTTGTACCAAAGTTTAATACACAAAAAATGGAAATCAGCCTTACATGATCATTCTTCACCACATCAAGAAAGGTTGAGATGGATAAATTCAAGAATTAGGTGCAATGGAAATCCTGACTCATCCAAAGTTGGTCTATTCAACCATGGCTTGTTCTAGATCAGCAATTTCCTGCATGATGGCTCTTTGACATATCTGAAGACTAAAAGTCACCAACAAAATTCTTTTGGTCTCCAAATCTAGGTACCAGTGCTGCTATGAAATTTAAGTTATGTTATCTAAAAGTATAGGTTCATTTTGAAAAATAATTTATGCTTGCTAAATAAAATAATAATTGACCCATGACTAGAGGTTTTCTTGGCGGCAACATAAGTAGATATCTTCTTGGATTATGAGCCAGGTGATTTCTGGAAAGGCTTCCAAGTTTTTAAGAGCTTCCAAACTGAGTTCTGATATCTCTTAAACACTTTGGAAGCATTTTCCAGAACCACTTGATAACTCAAGAAGATTTCTACTCAAAATACATAGTTACTGACAAAACTTTTAAGGCAGCCAAGTAACAAAAACTATAAATAAATAAATTATACTAAAAATAATTAGATTTACTGTATGATATTAAAACTGTATGGGCAGACACAGTGCAAAAGTCCTTGAAATTCAATTTTTATTTGAACATTCTAACCTAAAATATTTATTAGAAGCAAAGAAAGCATTACATAATTTTGTTTTATCAGTTTCTTCTTGACAGTTTTGTAAAATAGAAGCATTTATGGGGTAGGAGATGTAGCAAGAAGGCTGCTGAGAGAAATTAGTTACCAACTGTGAGAAGGGCTGATAGCCAAATTGCTTCAACCCAAATGAACTGTTTAGAGTAAACTATTTCAAAGCTTGTGCATGTTGCTTGCTCAAGAATCTGATATTCTAATAGCTTTGTGTGTTCTGTAACTGTATTTTTTTAACTGATAATGATTAACATACTGCCAAACAAAATTAATACTTGAAAGAAACATTAGGGAAATGTGCTCTGTCAATTTATTTCATAAAGAAATGGGCAATTTAATACATCCAAATTAAAATGCATTAAGATTAGAGCTGAAGAAATCTAAACAAAGATACAAATTTTAACCCAATAAATGGGTACAAAATGTTAAAATGAAATATAATTTCTAGGTGGTTTAGAGAGCACCCTGCTTAGATGAGTTCTGATAGCTGCTAAAATCTCAAGACTATTGTACAACATATAAGCTAAAGGAACAAATGTTGGCTAATTGACAATTTGATGAAAATTAGCTTTGCAGATGAACAGTTATCTTCAGAAAAGCTGTGCTATAATTGTCAAAAAAAGAACTCAAATGCAATTCATCCATTACAACAAAATCACATTTTCAGTAATAAATCAAATCTTGGTAGATATATTTGGCTTGCCAAGTGATAGAATCCATGCCTTCAAATAACCAGAAGACACAGGAACACCCAACATCACTTTCCTTATCAATACAACTTAATGTTTCTACTATACTTTTATCCTTTATTACCTACCCCAAATTAAATAAACTCTGCCTCATATCTTACCCAAACAAAAAATTCTTTGAATATTATTTCAATCCTATTCACTTAACCTCTGTTAACCCTACACATCATCTATAATACATGAATTTACATTCCAAATCTCACTCATTAATACAACATTCATGCCCATTAACTTTTAACTCCATATAAATATTCTCCTAAATTCCTTATTTGTGACTGGTCCCCAATCATTTTATTTAATGTTATTTCTTTCTTAAACTCTTGTGAATTTAGGTGTCATTCACTCAATCCTGAACATTCAAATTGTGCATGGCATTTTCTATACCCCTATAAACTGTATATGTACTCTATTCTGCATTTCTTCTTGTTCCTTAATCTTCAGATTCCTGATCTAAACCAAACCATTTCCTTCCTCTCTTTCTTGTTACATATGTTAATAAATCCTCTTGATATCACCTTTAAATTCCTAATACATCAACAAAAATTTCTTCTTCATTACAGAGTACATCACATGTTTATCCACATCCTCTAAATCATTCTGACCCCCTTAAAGAATCCCCTTATCGACTCCTCTCTAAATCATACTTCATCCATTTCCTTCTTCATCAATTTCTCTACATTTTATTCACCCAACTAACCTTCCATGGTTTCAAACAATCTCTCAAAATATGATCCTCTGGCATACTGAAACAATATTTCAGTACTTGCTCAATCACCCATCCCCTTATACTAATCATCCCTATTTTAACAAAGCTCATACATTAGTTACATTTATGGTGTAGCTAGCATAGTTTTGCAGAAGATGTTTGGTACTTATCCACCTTTTTCCAAATTTTTGTTTCATTACAAACTTTACTCTTTAAAGCATCATCGATTCATTACCTATGATAGCCCACCTCTTCCATAATGAAGTCACAAGTAGTGATAGCATATCTTATTTGGCACCATAGTAGTAAAGTGAGCATTTTGAGCCTTTGATTTCAGAATGTTACATAAACCTGTCCTCAACAGGATGAAGATAGAAAGAGAACCTTTACACTGCATTTTAGTAGGTCTTTCTCAATGAGCAGCAGACACATTTTTTCATTTAAATTAGATTAGAAAATATTGTGAATTAAAAGGCATTTATTTTAATTATATTTATAGCTGCTAATATCAAATTGAAACAAAATTTTCATAACAAAATTTGATTAGATAAATTTCACCAAAAGAATTTCAAGCCAATATGATGACTGTTGAACTGTACCCTTCACATAATCACAACACATAAAATTATAAGATATAGAACAAAAGTGCTGTATTGCTTGAATGTGCAACGAATGCTAAAACTTAACTAAAATATCCATATGCCAACCTTATATAATGCTTACAATCATAGTTTCACAAACAATTGGCAGACAATGTACACCTTTGAGTATACAGATACTTTATATTTACCTTTTCTTTGTCATGATACTTGGAAGACACCGCGTGAAATATTCGTTGCAGAACCAACAACCTTTGGCATAGTACAGTTGCGAATGGGGATTCTGCACAGAACGATCGAGCTAAATCTAACTGAGCTGTTAAAAGTGCAATTATGTGATGATCAAGCTCTGCAGATGATGGAGAGTCACATTCAAAATCAGGAAGTGCAGGCCCCTGGCTCAATGGTGAACTTGTCGCAGGAATAACAATTACCTCCTTGTTTGACACTAAGTGATCGTACAAAAGCATTATTCCGTCCCTTGTAACTATGTCGTCGGCGTTTTCTCCAGCCCAAACACTGTTCAGATGATCCTGCCATTTTAATTTTAAATTTGAAACAGATAGCCCAGGCATCATAACCTGCAATCAGACAGTTTGACACCGCACTATAAAATAGCATAAAAATACGTTAAATATGCGAAAACTATTAATAACTATTGCTGCGAACACGAATTTTACTATTTCCAGCACAACTCAGAATTTCTATCACTTGAGTTTTCAATCTTATTTTGAGCAATCTATTTCCTTACTCACTCCATGTTTATGTATTGGTATTTGGTAGGATCAATAAATATAGCCAACTTATAAATAATAAGTTAGTCACTGCCACAATTTACCTAATCGCTATTAAAGACATTTAACTGGTATTTGCTGCAGAAGCGATATAGCTTTTTGTACAAATTAATAAATTCAATGTTAAAATGGAAGCAGTGGAGATTTATTAAGGAAATATATGCATAATAAAGTTGAGATTAATGGTTTCATGGCTCACACAATGTGAATATGTTTATGTTGGTCACATTGAATTTGCATGGTTCGAATCTTGGAATTAATCATAACAACAGCTGAAGACTCAAAATGGTATTTGGCAAAGCGCTTAAGTCAAAATCAGTTAAAATGAAAGTTAAGTTAAATTTTGAAAGTTGCAGTTATAATTTCGGAGCGCATCGGTGGAGAAAGATGTTTACTGTCCATTGAACATCTTACTTTGGTGACTTATAACATGAATAAAAAGCAGGTGGAAACGGAATTATGGTAGGACTTTTTGATACTTTAATGCGTTTATTAGACTTTTTTCATTAAATGCAGATTGCGGCATTATAAGCTCTATAATAAATCCTTCTGTAGTATTATACTTTTACGCCATTAGCCAACATGTTTTGTTGGTGTGTATTTGACTCTTGTAATTTTGGAAATTGAGGTCATTTTTATAACCACTCATTAGTTAATCTTAAAGTGGTCGCACAGATAAATGTCAATGTTGTCATCCATATTTAATTACTTACACATCTAATTCTTGTTGACAATGGTGAAGTTCTCAGTAGCTTATTTTTATACATTAACTATTTGACTCCATTGTTTGACTCAATTAACACAATTGTTCGCGTGATAGTAACTTTTCTTGGAGTGGATCACTATTGTCATCCAAGCCATTTTTTGTCATACATGTGTAAACTATCAGAAGAGCCCATATTTTTATTTAATATCAAACTGAACATTTTTATGTAAAATAAATACTAGGGGAAATAATAACACTGGGCAACAAAAAAATAATTTTTGAATGTTTCGAGCACTTCATGCGGCAATTCCTACTAATTTTGGGTTGAGAAAAACAAATATGACAATGAAAAATTTTTATTAGCTCTAGTTTCTATGATATACACAAGGTGGAAGTATTACATATTAATGGATTGAGAGAAAAGTATACATTTTAATTACATACATGCTAACAACAATGAAAGTGCATTTGATTTTTTTAATTGGTAATTACATGCTAAGAGTTCTAAATTGCTGGAAAAATACTTCGCAGATAGTCGTGTCTGAAGAGAATCATGTGGTTGCTATTGACTTCGTCGTCTTTTAGCTTGCCTCTTGTGATGGAGTTCCGCAGAATCCCTATACAAAGACCAACAGTAATCCGCAAGCATTACTTCATTCCAACGGCCCTGATATCTTTATTCCATAACAGAAATGTCCTGATGGAATCTCTCCCCATGTTCATCACTAACAGCTCCACAACTAGGAGGGAAAAAGTCTTGGTGGGAGTGGAGAAAATGGTTCTTAAGGGACATGTTGCATCCAAAGCTACGGTATTTTTGCAGGAGCACTGTCACCAAATGCTTGTAGTTGTCATCTCTTTTGTTGCCTAAAAATCCATGAACAACACCCTTGAAGTCTTCCCAAGCTTCCTTTTCTTTCCCCTCTAAAACTTGGTCAAATGCAGGATCCTTTACAAGTTCTCTTATTTGTGGTCCGACAAAAATGCCTTCCTTAACTCGCTTAATTTCGAAAATTCTCTCTGATGTACTTAAAGGCCCGTCCTTCTCGGTTCGTAGCTTTGACAAAGTTTTTCATCAAACCCAGCTTGATATGCAGGGGTGGAAGAAGAACGTCTTTTGGGTCCACAAGAGGCTTGGCAACGACATTTTTCTCGCTAGGGTGAAGATTTCTTGCAGGCCAGTCTTCTTTCATCACAAATATAACAAAAGTTATTCATCATATTTACACATTTTCGTGGCATTTTTACAAATTTTACACCAAAAAAGCACTCGCGAACCAGAAATTTTGCATTAATTTGAGTAGAAACTACATGTAATTCACAGTCACAGCAACAGTATCTATGTTTATGACTTACAAACAGCTGAAGAGCATTTGTGTTTTGTTATTTGACAGGTGTGCCAACTCCCAAAAAATTTCCCTAAATTTAAAATCTTCACTCTAAAAAATGAAATATCACTTTATCTTCAAAACAAGAGCTAATCTATCATTTTTATGGTGATTGTTTAATTCAGCAGATGGGAATGCATGTAAATTCACTATTTTAAGCCCGAAACATTTTCATTGTTGCCCAGTGTAATTAAATATGAAATATGAATGATAATATCAAATAAATAAGCAATTTACAAGCAATAGTAAGCAATTACATAGAAACTCGGGCTCTAACAATCAACAGGAAAATAATAGCTAATTTCACTCACCAGTCATCCTCCGTATATTATTTATTGCTCCCATCACTTCATAGTGCTCTAGAAACATTATTTTCAATTATTAACCACAGTTTGATATTTTAAGTAGGTACTATTACAATTTCACGGTTTTCATAATATTTCTGGATATTTGGAATGCTGTTCCCAGTACATGTACTTATATAGTAGTGTATAAGCTGCTGCAAGTTCATATATATATACAAAAACAAAATGCAAAAAATCATAATTGTCAGTCCTGGTGATATAGTGGTAACCATACTTGCCTTCTAAACACGAGATCGCGGGTTCAAATCCGGCCAGGATCGATGGATTTTTTCGGGCGTAAAAATCCTAAGTATGGCTTCTTTCGGAAGAGAAGTAAAGTCTTGGATCCCATGTCGTACATTTACGGCACCAAAAAGAGCCTCGAGCCTGAAAGAAGAAGCCTCTAAGCAAAATTTTTCGCCCGTTTCACGCCCCGAATTGCATGGGACGCTGATGACCTGAGATGTTAAAGAGCGTCCGTAAATAAACCAAATGAAACAATAAAAAAATCATAAGTAATTATATGAATTAAACAATGGTAATACATGATTACTTCATTGCACAGTGCAATGTGTGATATTTCTCCGTATTTTCTGGTGTAAATGAGAGATGTATGTCAGTTAAAATGTTCTTGTAAGGAGAAAACGGTCTTTCGAAATATTAAAGCATTTCTTCAGTCATGCATAGCACAGCATGAGCAAGGTATGTGAACATTGAAGTGAATTAATTTCAGATAGAATACTATGAGAGCACTTGCAACTTCGTAAATTATAACTAGAACCTTTTCCTTTTGTATATCACCTTCAAACCATCGTTAATAATGAATCTAGCTGCTGTATGTTTTAAGGGGGCTTTGGATGATGATGATTGTGTCTTAAAGGGTGGGGGTTTTGGAGGGTATACATTTCCCAAAATGGAATTAGCTATATAGCGACCCATTTCCTTCGGCGTCCCATCCGTTGCGAACCATAATGTAGTAATCTCTTATTTAGCATTTTATATCTTTCGTGGTTTCTTGATACTATAGATCAAGGTAGTTCTTCTGGGGTGCAGACTCATCTGGAAGTGGTTATTGGCAATATTTTTCAAAAAAAGAACTATATTTTGATAGTTTCAGTTTGTATCATGGTATGTCTGCAGCTCTACCGTCGCAGTACACAAATCTTTAATAAAATATTTCTGGAAGCAGTAAGTTCATGCTGCATTTGCTTTAGTAGAACTTGCTTTTTGGAAGAATGATATTGTTGTGTGTGTGTACATGTGTGATGCATTTCGCATTTTCGATTTCTGGAACAACCTATCTTGTATACTTGGCATACGAAAGCTAAAAGTCTTCGGCCTGAACCAAGAAAACACAAGATTAAAAAGATTTTTTTCCCCTACATAGTCACGTTATAAATCAATGCATTTTGTTGAATGACTTTACATTTTTTTGATGTCCTTAATAGAAATAAGATTTGCCCAACTGTGAAAAACAAGCATCTGTATCAGCTTCAACCTCATCTTCATCCACGCAGCCATTTCTTCAGATACGAGAACAAAAGTAATCACTGGGAGCGAAATCCGAGCCAATATGGCTGGAAGAACTTGGAAGTGAAGGTCAGTTTTGCCGCAACAATCCCAAATGTGTGTGAAGGTGCATTATCGTGATGAAAGATAGCTTCCCTTATCGCAAGGCGTGGATGTTTGGCCTGAATAGCATCCTTCAGTTAGTCAGTAGCGAAGAGTAATGCTCCCCTATTATGATTCTGCCCTTCTGGAGGCAGTCTACATCATGAGAATCCCAGAATACCGTAGCCATAACTATTCCTGCAAATGGAACCGTTTTTGCTCTCTTTTATGTACTTCCACCTGTTGCCGGCCACAGTTTGGATTGCTCCTTCGTCTCTGGCGTGTAGTGAGTGATGAATTCATGTTTCACCTCTTGTTATGAAATGTCGAATCTTGCGAAATGTTCATTGGAATGCGTTTTACAAACGCCGCATCCAACAAGCGGAAATCTTTCTCATGCTCAAACTTCGTGTAAAATACAACTTGCGAAATCGTGGGGAGATGGGTGGACACTGATTTTATCTCAAACATTTCCTTCCACTAAAATTTCACAGAGGTGAGAATCCGTTCATTATAAAACGACAAGGAAAATGTTATTTACTGAAAAATATTTTGTCTATTTCTACGAAAATAACAGCAATAATACATATTATATAGTAATAAAATGTCCACCAGATGTTCAGCAATATGACAACTCTGTACATATTCACGTTATAACTGCAGTCAACAATGAAATCTCAAAATATTAACTGTGAGCTGGGTCAGTCTATAAGCAATTATACACTTGGGAGACCGAGAAACTAGCAATGAAACGCGCGGTGAAAACCAAAGGTGGTTTAATCGCTAACTTGTTTAAAATTGATCGTAGAATTGTAAAGTCAGTACCAATATGAATACACGTGATCAATCAGTCAGTTACCGCCAAGGGTGGCCGAGGTCGTTAAGGCGCGGACTCGTGAACGGGAGGTCTGGGGTTCGAATCCCGCCAGGAGCGTCCTCCCTGACTGAGGTTTTTTCCAGGTTTTCCTCAGTTCTCATAAATGGCAAATGCCAGGGAGATAGCCTAAACTTAGACCTGGAGCGTGTCCTTCCTAAAATAAAAATATCTTTTCCCAATATATAATTTCATCTCATGTATCACCAGTGTCCACCGCCTATGGTGCCTCAGTACTAAAAACGGGCGTTAAACACTGCTAAAAAAAATCAAAACAGTCAGTGATGAAGATGGTGTGTAGATGAAATCTAAAAAGAAGCTTAGATATGGTGAAGCGTTATACACAGGGCGGCATCATCTAACGAATACTATGTCGCAAATGGCTGCATTGAAGATAATCCTGGATCATTATCTTGGCGGTCACCGTGAAGCTTTTGATGTCTTGGCAAAAGAATCGAGCTTCGTTACTGTTTACTATCGATGAAAAAGAAACCTAAATAATGTTGTGCAATGTTTGTGTTAAGCATTCGCAATAAGTGTGCAAAACGGTTGGAACTTCATCTAATTGGCAAAAGACGGTATAATAAAGCAAAATAAAAAGAAGTTGATGCTATCTATAAATACAAATAGCATTATTTATTCTCACTGTGTGCAGGAGAATGAAAGGTATATAAAAGACATATTCTAGAAACGTGTGCAGAGACGGCTCGTGAACTGTTCATGAAAAATCAAAAAGAATAGTTAGACAAAACAGTTAAGATGTTAAGTCGGTTTATATAGCAGCAAAGAGAGAGTGGAATTTCCGTTATCATCCGGAGTTAGATAATGCAAAAAAAAAAAAAAACAAACAAATAACAAGTGCAAAATAATTCAAAAATATATGAAATACAGATCATAAAAATATACCAGAAATAAGCCGAAACAAAACAGTCTTAAAAGGTGCTAAAAATAAAAATAAACTGTCACATATAAAATGGAAACCCATACCTTGCCGCAGAAACCGAAATACGAATAAAACTGAGTATTTGCTCGGCAGCGACATCATCCGCAAGAATTTCTTCAAGAGAGGAAGGCAAACCCTGGGCAGGTCTAAAAGTCGTTAGATGATGACATCCGATTAAAATGTGACGCACTGTATGGGAAGGGTCTCACTTTGGCCACGCTGGAACAAATTCACTTTTATATATGTGACGGTGACTAAACAACAATGCTCAATCCGCAAAAAAGCTCAAACTATTTCTTTGCGCCGAACAACCCGAGAAGAGGTTACTCAAGTAAAAGGAACACGTTTTATTCCCGAAGTTTTCTATCGAAGCAAATACCATTCTTCGCGCCAGCGCAAGAGAATGCCTCTAACGCACCTATATCCTTCGAATAAAAACGTTGCTGAATTATGGTAGGGTCTAAAAGAGTTGATTTCGCTGCAATAACTAAGACCTCGTGCCCTGAATTCCCACATGGTCAGGAACCCATAGCAGTGTTTCCTGACGCCAGTGTCTACTAGCGCTAACACTGCGTCCTGGATCTTTTGTAAAAGAGGATGGGTTTTAACTGGTTTCGGAAGCCCAAAATAGCATTCAGGGAATCAGAACAAATTACAGAGTCCCCCTGCCGCTGTTAAGATAGGTGTAAAACCGCTTTATAAATCGAGTACAGTTCAACCATAAAAATAGATGTCGTGAAGTGAATACCAAAACAAAACTAGATCCGTTAAAAACAAAGGCACGTCCAGCATCTGTGTCCGAAATTCGAGTCGTCGGTATAGATAAAATGATATTTTACAAACGATGAGAGTATCCCTTTAAAATGTCGACGAATAATAGAAGCTGAGGTCCAGGATTTAAACCCAAGATGTTTGGGGGGCTCTACTACAAGCCAAGAAGGATAACAAGCTTCCCCAGCTGAGAGAAAAGTAGGCAACTGAACGTCCCAGGCCCTTAATATCTTCCGAAAACGATAGCTGGAAGGCTCAAGAGTCAGAGACCTAGCAGAGTAAAAGCTATCAAGCTACATATTATTCGTGGGGTGCAAAGGTTGAGCGCCAATTGAAAACCGTATCCCCAAAGTAAAATTTCTCTACCATATGACAGAGGAGGTTCATCCGATTTCGCGCACAGACACACAAGACTTATAAGAAATGCACCTATTCCGAAACGGATTCCCCGGTGATGAATCAGGTAAAGACGACGAAGTACTGAAGGTCACGCAAAGGTATACACAATGCAGCCCTAATCGATTTTTGACCGGATTACGGAACAGTAAAGGCGCAAAAACACTTTCCGGCCAGTTCCCCAAGATGTGCCATTTAAAATACACGTAAAATACACAGAAAACGTTCACACCGCCCTTTTAGTTGTGCTATGTGCGACGACCAACACGGTTTTCTATCAAATACCAAGCCAAGGAACTTACTTCGTCTGCAAAAGATAGCGGGTCTGGGTCAAGATGGTGAAAAGATGAAGGACATTCCTTACAGCGCCAGAAATTCATGCTGGTGTTTTTACCCGTGGATGACACTCCAAACATAGAGACGGGGCAGACAGCATTGGATGCGGATCCAACAGATAGGTACGCCGAGAAGAAAGAAAGGTCGCAAAGTTGTCGACAAACAACGACGATATAATCCCTGACGATAAACAACCAATGATAGAATTGATAGCGGTGGCAAAGAGTGTGACACTGAGTACCGAGCCCTGAGGTACACCTTTCTCCTAAATAAAACTAGATGATTAAACAGAACCCCACGCGTACATTAAAACTCCGGTCTTTCTTGAACTCCTGGATAAAAATCGACCATGCATATGCCATTCATGAAGCATACAAAGAATAGCACTTCTCTAGCAGGTTTCATAGGCTTTCTCCAGATCAAAGAAAACGGCGATCGCATGGCACTTTCGTATCAAACCTCCATAATATGAGTGGAAAGACACCAAATGGTCGAATGAACAGCGATGACGATAAAAGCCGCATTGGACCTTCTTCAGAAGGGAGTGGGCCTTTTTTTTTTCAGTCACCAGCGTCCCATTCAATTCACAGTGTGAAACGACCGATAAATTTTGCTCAGAGGCTCTGCTTTCAAGCTTGAGGTTCTTTTACGTGCCGTAAATCAATGACAAGAGACCCATGGCTTTACTTCTATACTTAGAATTTTTATTCCTGAAAATAATCCATTAACTCTGGTCAGGATTGAACCCGCGATCTTGGGTATAAATGGCAAGTATGGGGCGTAATTAATAAGTTCCGAGGATTGGGATTTATTTCTAGAAATTAATCGGAGTTTCACTACTTGCTATAAATCATATTTGGTATTATGTTAGATTCATTTTAAGAGATATGTAATCACGTAATTTTAAAATGCAAAGCGGCAAAACAAGTTTTCCCTTGAGAAGCTTTGCCTTTTGACTGTATTATGTTTACTGGTAGTTAATGTTTCAAGAAACGTGCTTTAGATAGGGGATTTGCGAGGGGAGAGTTATCTGCCTTATTAAATATATTCACTGTATTCTATATATTATTAAATTTGTAAATTATAATCAGTAAGATGTGTATGTAAATTTTGGCAGCCCAGTTTGGCACCTATCTTTGTGTCCCATTTCATGTAACTGTTTAGTTGAATGCGCCTCATGTTTGTAGAATTGCTTACAAGCTTATTTAAAACATTTTCCTAGTTTCTATGGTGTATGTGAAGTGAAATCCACCACCCAGACAACAATAGAGCGCTGTTTGCAGAAATTCTATTGCTTCATCAATAATACGGAGGATCTGTCTACAATTGAATTTAAGTAGTCACAAAGTTCTTCATTTATACATTCAACTAATTCATTCCGTGCCGTTTTTGAAAATCCTTGGAAATAGTTCATTTTCTTCCAGTCGTTCAGTTAAAAGTGCCCTGCAATTATGTAAGCTGTTAACCCTAAAGCTAAAGTTCCATGTTTAACATATGATTAAACATATTTCTAAATTTCCTGATTTATGGATTCTTCTGTTCCGTTATGCCTAATGAAAGCTACTTCTTGTTCACACAAAAGGCTTGTGACATCGATTAAAGGTTTCATTTTCTCCCTGTTTGTCTTCAGTTCATAGTTATGTCTAATTTTCATTAGATGTGGTATTGATTAACTGAAATATTGAAGACCTGTTCCTTATACAAATAAAAGTGCTCCATCAAATAATCTTTAGAAGAGGCAAGCTAAGCTAAATCCCTTGACAAGTTCAGATTATCGAAATCATCAGAAGACGAAGGCATCTTTATTGTGTTTGACAGCAAAGAAAATCCATTTAACTTTTGTGGAACTATCACATAAGCAGTGCTGCTCAAACTATGAAGTCTGGAACGTTTTCAGTGTTTTTTTCTAAAAAGATGTAAGACTGAAGTCGGGCACGTTTTTCAGAATTTCGTGTTGTTCAGTTTCATTTCAAAAGGAAATTTCCAGCAAAGAACTAATAATATTCTCATTGGAATGCGTTAAATCAACACTATTCCAGGGCTGGCTTCATGCATGTATACCGGAAAAGCTGGCTTATTTATGGACGCTCTTTAACATCTCAGGTCATCAACGTCCCTTTCAATTTGGGGCGTGAAACGGCCGACAAATTTTGTGTTTCAGAGGCCTTTTCTCTCTCTCTCTCTCTCTCTCTCTCTCTCTCTCTCTCTCTCTTCAGGCTTGAGGTTCTTTTTCGTGCCGTAAATGTACGACACGGGACCCACGTCTTTACTTCCCTTCCGAAGGAAGACATACTTAGGATTTTTACACACACACAACACAAATTTCTGTCGCTGTTAATTGTGTGCATTTTTCATTTAATTTCCTTATTTGAAGATAAATAAGATCCACTAACGCAATAACCTCTCTTCCAAAGGCAAGCATCTCAGCCTAGTGGAGATCTGAAATGCACACTCAAAGAGAAGAATAAAACGTGCCCAAAAGTGCACGCAAATGTGCAGCTCAATGTATCCAACGAAATTTACGTTGTTTATAGGTATAATACATAAAATACCCAAAAAATATTGAAATGGTACAATATGTTGTAAACATTTATGCCATATAAGTTACGGCAGTATCATAAATTCTTTATTCTTTAGCTATAGCATTTCTTTAATTGCTATATACACAGCATATTGAAACTGTTCATACGGTTTTCCCCCTAATATTAACATAATTTATATATGTTTCCCCTTTCCCATAGTTACTGTAATATTTCATTATATATATTTTTCACTTCGTACTTTTCTATCATATGTTGCATAGTTGGACATCTTTGTAAATACAAGAAACTCGGTGCTTTGTCCACAATGGCGTTGAACATGCATCACACAATAAAACCTTGTGAGGGTAGCTCTTTTGTTCGCCAAGGTCAGTTCTTTTGTAATCAAGATAGTTTGGAGAGGAGAAAGCTTGTGTTCCCTTAAAAATCGCGTAACCAGGGAAGTTTAAATGTCGGGGAAGGCAGATGACCCCGAGCAGTTGAAAATACAGTTAGAATTTAAAGCAACATATCGTAAGACAGATGTTTGAAGCTCTTGCTAGTTAGCGAATGGAGTGAAAATTTAAATGAAGACAGACAGATTTAAAGTAGCCAGACAGGGTTTAAATTTTGAAGGGAAGAGGCGACGCTATCACGTATTTCGCGCGACTGGTGTGCCCCAAAGATCTCTGTTCGAATTTCGTATATAAGGGCAAGTTTGTGCGCCGTGCTTTGTTCGTTGCTCAGTTCTATTCGATTCGCATTCGCTTCTCAGTTCTATTGGATCTTTAGATTTTCGTTGCTCAGTTCGATTCTATTATATTTTCACTTCTATTTTGGTTCACTCTGCAATACATTCAATTTCAGCGCTCAGCATTTCGGCATTCCGCGCATCCAGGCAACCGGAATTCGAAGCTTATATCTGCGTAGAAAACATTTGTCAAGTCTTCATTTCAGTAAATATAATGTAATTCATCGGGACAAATAGTCCGGTAATAAAACATAGTGGAAAAATTATACGCTGTGTGTTGACTCTATCAACGGCAAAGCACCGAGGTTTATCAGAAAGTGACGCTGAATAAATCATTATTAGAAATAACATCAAACGACCTGCTTATTTACATCGCCAGAACCCCTTCCTCAGCCCGTTCTTAGATCAACAAATTTAGCAGAAATAACCCTGAGTATTCGTTATTTCTTCTTGAACGGAACCAACAAATAGGCATCATTTACGAGCAACCACCACCAGCCAAGGCAACGCTGTCACAAATTAGGTATCCAACGAGCCGGCAACACGTAAAAACAGTCCAATACTTCAACAGGCTCAGCGGCTCGAAACATGTTTTTAGTAGTATTTTACAATGTTATGAGTTAATCTCATTTTTCATGTCACTTTCTAGGGCATTTTACAGTTATAACTCTTATATATATAAAACTAAAGAAGCACTTGTCTCCTGCCTTTTGAAGAATATTAGTTGTTCGAAATATGGAGAAAATTGTGTGTATTAAGTGTTTTATATATTTCTGTTTCTTTATTTCTTGTTATTTTAGTTACATTGTTCAAAGCGTTACTTTATTTTTCATATATACAATATTATGTATGAAATAATATCTACATTCATTGTAGTAACTGCTTAATCTGATGATGCTATGTATTTTTATAATTTTTGCAACAAATAATAATAATAATAATAATAATAATAATAATAATAATATAAGTGTTGTTATATTGCTTTATTGTTGCCATTAAACTATACAATCTAATAGGCTAAAGCTGTACTCTTGTTTATGTTATTTCTTATATCTGTGTGTTATTTAAATATATTGCAAACAATTTTACAGATGTGACATAATCTTCTTTTAAGTTCTGAAATACATAAAAAAATAGTTGCTGATTTTTTAATATTTCCTTATTTACAATGAATTTGCTTAGATGGAACAATGGGTTACATTTTCCTAATATTAACTTTTTTATTTTATCATTATTATCACCAGTAGTAAAATTGAATCATATGCTGTATACAAATAAACTTAAAAATGCCAAATATGAAGTTAATTCATTGAACGAATAATAAATAAAAACTATCTCATAACTGATCCCTGTGGTTAACAATGAGGATATTTTATATTTTATTATTTGGTCTTGCCATTTACTGTCTGTTAGAACTGAAAAAGATTTAATTAATACCAATTCTTCCTTTTCTTATGCTCCACAAAATTCAAGAAAAATCATATCATATACTTAGCTTACACTTCTTTTTCATTCAAATGCAAAAATAATAGGTACTGATAAATTTTTCTATTATAGTAATGGCAGATAATCCATCTCAGAAGCCTTGTTGAGGATTAGAGATATATAAATAAGAAAAAATTGTGTTTAACCAACAGCACCTATAACGTTAACTGTTTATGCATAAGCCTTAACATTAATACTTAAGACAAACCTTAAATTAAATTGACCACATGAATAAATAAATAAATATGAACAATTTTTGTTATTTTGGATGATAGTAGAACAAATCAAATAGGTCTATAATTATTACTATCACTGGGATAAAAGTTTTACACATGGCTATAATTAATTTTAGACAATTTGGAAAGATTGAATCCAATAATGTCCAATTTATTTATGTTGCTAAAGGATGCTGCATTGCATAATGATTTTTTGCAATATACAGTTAGATCAATTATAATAATTTTCATAAACAGTATCACTGTATTAAAACTGTGATACTGCTATAAAAATTATAAATGAGGAACAATTAAAATGTTAAAATTCAATGTATAAAGACAAAAACAGCATAAATTCATTCTTATTGATGGAAATTTGAATGCCATTAACTTCTTAACATAACTTCTTAAATACTTACATATATAAAAAATTAGTTACATTGGTAATAGTGTTACTTTATTTTTCTTTTATATTATATTAATGTGTATGTGTTTGTGTGCACATAAACGTACATGAATGATAAAGTAATATAATAGTTCATTTATAGTTTTTCTCTTTTCTTCCTCTGACTGCAATGCATTATTTGCTGAACTAGAAAATTCTGCATTTGTACTTTTATACATAGTTTCTCTTTTCATACCTAATGCACGTAAAAGTTTAACTCTTTTCCAGTATTGGTGGCAAGACGTGTATTATGCTTACTGCAAATTAAACTTTAAATCCCAATAGAAATTCTTCAGGAATTGTTAAGAGCCATTTCTGTGAATGATGATTCACATGAAGGGAAACTTTTGGCACAATCATGCTTTCTGCTGTGCGCAGCATCATACACCATTAGGCTTTCTTCATCATTGACATCCTCAACTGCTCTAGGCAACCTGGAATATAGAAAAACTTATATTAGTTCCATTCTTTTTCACAATCAGAGAAAGTGCCTAGATGTCTGTATGTTCATTTGATTCAGAGAATTTTATCATCCACAGGAAACCTAAGACTTGGGCAGTAACTTTGAAGTGATACACAATTTCAATGCCTGTATTACCACAATGTTCTAATGAAGTTTAATACTTTTGGAAAATGAAAGCAGTTCTTAGAAATAAAAGATAAGGGTGTATCCTTTCTAAATGATCCATTATGGGTGCATGCTCTGGTCTTTCAGTAGATATAACAGACCACTAAAGTAACCTAAATATCAAACTACAATAGAGAAACCAGTCAATAACTTATAAATATGTTCAATGTTCAAAAAACAAAAGTAGATTAGGTGGCAAAATGTTCAAAAAAGGGCAATCTGGTTCACTTTTCTACATATGAACAGTTAAAAAATCAGAATCCAAATTATGCATTTCAAAATAGTTTGACAAAACAGAAAGGACAAAAGACGAATTTGACTGGTGCTTTAAAGTTCTCTAAGCTCATCAAGATGACTTTGAATTGGATTGGATTGGATTGGTAGGGACAGAGGTCATTTTGTTACTTCAGACTTGCTCAAGGACTGGTCGTTTATGCCTACGCCACAGAGAGGGTGGCTCAGATGGTAAAGCATGAAACTCATATTCAGAAAGTCTGGGGTTAAATCCCTTGGGGCCACCCATTCTCACCTTGAGTTTTGTTGTGGTTTCCCGTGGTCACTTAGGTGAAAGCTGGGGTAGATTTTTCCTTCCCTTGAATTTTTCACTCTTCCATTTCATATCATGTCATTCCGTTAGTTCGGTTATAGGATTGGATGTTCCGGGTGAGGTGATCTGATGCGGTGTGACGGTGGCTTGCTCTTAGAAAAGGTTCCTTCCCCAGTAACTGTTATGGAATCAATCAATCTGAGAGGTTCTAATTCTTGGTCAGTGTGTTCTATCTTAAAACAATGTTAGAGACCCTGAGTGTGTCCATACCTCAACATCTGTGAATCCTGGTAGCCCAGTGTCTCCCTCACCACATCCCTTCCTCCTGAACGGGTAATCAGAGTATATCTCTCTATTCCATAAGCGGAGCTGATTTAGGAAACAAGGTACCGTCCTAATGGAAAACCTACCAGGAGACCGCCGAAGGCACGTACCTTACTGGGAAGAGGAGGACCCATTGACATGTCTCCCTGACTTCATCCCTTCCTCCTGGGTGTAGGCACAAATAGTCAATCCATAAGCACGGCCGAAGTACCGAAATGTCCTCCTCTTGGATCTCTCTCTTCCAATTGCGCCTACTTCCCCTAATGGGGGAACCAGGGGGAAGGAATGAGGTAAGGGAGACACCGAGAGGCCAAGATCCAGGAGGTTAAGGTGAGGACCCTAATAATGATCAAGATTAATTACTCTTTTCAGTTGCTTTTTCTGTTTTAGCAGGAAGAGTGCTTCCATTTTCGTACAAATGGAACTAACTGTTCTGCAGAATGATTAACTCTCAAAAGAGAAATGTCAAGAAATGTGAATTCTGGAACTAATAGACGCATATTTAGAGCAATAAGATCCAGAGATAAAAGGTTTGTCGAACAGGTTCTGTTTTCGGGAGCATGTATTTACTTGAACACTGTTTTTGCTTATGAAAGCAAAACAGTCCATAGATCAAGAATAATTTAAGCTATTTCTCTTCCATAATGAAGATTCATTTCGCCAAGCCGATTGCAAACAAGCGCTGTCAAGTTTCTAGGAGAAAAATAGGTATTGTTTTATTATATTATGTGTTCAGCTATGTTTTATGTTGAAATGCAGTATTGTTTAAATTTTCTTTTGTATTTTTTCTGATATAAACAGAAATATTTTGTATTATATGGAATAAATTAGTTGTTTTTTGTGTGTATTCTGTTGTTGTATCGAACTTTTTGTTCTTAAAATAATTGTAGAAACTGTGTATCTGTGATCTTATGGGCTGTCCTGGAGTGGCAATCACCGAAAGTTACTCATGCCAGGGGGCTACAGGGGAGATACCAATCTAAGAAACCGCTTACGAAGCCCAACCGCCCAACCTTAAAATGTAGTGCAATTCGCGCTGAAGGAGTATATAGCAGGGCATATGTGTCTAAAATGGGGCCTCTGGACACCAGGTGACCTCCAGAGTATAAGCCAGATAGGCGGGGCTCTGCCTGGGCGGACTTTATGACCCCTAGGTTTTAGTGGGACTTATGGAAACCACATTAATAACGAAAAACCCACTTCTGAGGATCACGTTAGCGAACCTTCAGCAACAGCAACCACTTCCCTCGACAAGGAAGCTCTTTAAGAACAAGCCTCAAACATGGAATTGGGTATTATCTTTTCTCAGGGGATCTGGGCAAAAGAGCCTTTGAACGTCGGTAAAGTTACAATTGAGACTCTAGCCAAGGATAGCCCTGAAGGTCCTCCAAATAAAGCTTCAACATAAGGAGAACTCCTCGGCTGCCTTTTGTAAAAAAAAACAAGTGAAGAAGGAATAGACCTAGCCATACTTGAAGAATTCTGGATTAACACGGGGCCTGATCACAGGACTAGGAGAATGTAAAGATAAGTGTATACGTTGCAGCATGTGCAATTGACTTAGAAGCTGTGTTCTTGTTCGCAATTGCAATTCAATGACTTTCCCTCCTAGACTTTTGTCTAGTGGCATCACCACGGTGAAAATGAGCCGCAAAACAGGGGGAGGGAAGAAGAGCTATTATTGATCTATTACTGATGATGGCAGCAATCCACCCACCAGGGAACTAGAACAATTGGTCGCACATTGCACTCAGAGAGGAGAACAGAGCTCTTGGGGTGTGGCTCAACTCTCACCACGAAATATGGGGGCAGCAAAGCTGTCAACAAAAGAGGTGAGTACCTTTTACATTTCCTGATCTTTAGTAATCTATACATACTTAATGTCATTAATAAGCCTCTTTTGCTAACCGCATAAGGCAGGAAGTTATTGATGTTACCTCTGTACGGAGTACATTACTTCTCCCAATTGAGGGATCTTAGATGAACCATCGCTTTCGGATTATATATATATATATATATATATATATATAATTTAATGCTAATATATTTAAAAGAGCTAATCTCTACAGTAATTCCAGGAGAACCTGAACTGGGAACTCTATATGCAGGATCTCTCAGGTAGGATTGAGCAGATTGATAGAATTATATATTTTGGTGTTGACAATATCGCCTATTCTATCCAAGAGGTTATATTTGACAGTCATCATGATAATTGCCAAATGCAATCATGGATAAAATGCAAATAATGTGATGGTGAACTAAAGACTTAGATATGAGAGACAGAACAAGACATCTCTTAAACAGGCAAAAAGAACTGGAGTCTGGAGGAGATATCATATAACCCTCACAGACTACAATAGAAGTGTTCGTAATTGCAAAAGATCTTGTCATGCCTTCTGCCAAGAAATATCTAGGCTGTCAGAGTCAGCCATGTTACAGAGAGCATTGGCCTATGGACCAGCAAATTCTGTTGGAATGATATATACACCTGCAGGTGGCTTTAGTGCTCGTCTGAAGAAACGCTCAAAGTTCTCTTTCAGGCACTCTTCCCCGGGTGCCTATATGATGCCAAGACCTGTGAATCCACGGACTACTGCAAAATTAGTGATTCCCAAATATTTTAGGTCATGGAACACTTTTTAATGCAAAATTTCATCACAGAGCATAATTGTAATCAGGCACGAATATGACATTGTATAAACATTCACAATTTAGAACTCCAAACATGTGAAACATGCTTTATTAGTTTATTTCATTACAAAGAAACTATTTTAAACAATAATTTCACTACATATATGAAAAAAAACAAATACAAAATATATTAAGGAAACACATTTTAAAATTAACTACGTGGGCCATCTGAAAAATTCTCGACCTAACAATGAAAAAGCGAAATTATTGTTTTAGGAGCATTTTCCTCTTTCAACATAATCTCCTTCAAGAGCAATAAACTTATTCCACCGGTGCTCCAGCATCGTTGTCTTACCCCTGTAGAGATTTTCTGGAAGCTCTACAAAACAGGCAATCGCATTCTGATTCAAGGAAAATACTGCCCCGCGAGGAAATCCTTGAGCTTCGGGAAGAGATAAAAGTCGGACTGACGAGATCCGAGGAGCAGGGCGAATGTTTTCGATTCGTAGTGCAAATCCGTTAGTTTTGAAATTGCCAGAACACATTCTTAGGCAGGTGAAAGATATTTTTTTCTCTGCAAACCAGGCCTTTTCTCAAGAATGTTGGCATCTAGTCTGGTTAGAAGATCAGACTCTATTGCTTTACCCTTTCAAGTTAATCAATGAGCAAAATGCCCTTAGCATCCCAACGCACCGGTGCCACGAAATTTCCTGCTGATGGAACTGGCTTTGCCTTCTTTGGTGCTGAACAACCGGCTTCTATCCACTGTTTTGACCGTTGTTTGGATTCTGGTGTACGATGATAAATCCAAGTTTTAACCATCGTAATGAATCTGAGAATAAAGTCAGTTTTGTTCCTGTTGTTTCTCTAAACACTACTAACATGTTCTCGTGCGCATTCTCTTTTGATCTGCTGTGAGCAAACGCGGCACTCATCTTGTGCAAAGCTTTCTCATCCCCAAATCTTGATGCAAGATATAACCCAGCGCCCTTTAGATATGCCTATAGTCTCAACAATTTCACGCACCTTGACTCCTCGATAACCCAATATCGTGCAATTTTTAACCATTTCCGGTCTTGTAGCCCATTTTGGGCATCCTTCGCGTGGATCGTCTTCTAGGCTGGTACGTCCACGTTTAAACTCCAAGGCCCACATTTTACCGTTGAAAGTGAAGGGGAAGCTCTACCATACGCTTTCATGAACTTCGCATGAATCAGCTGCCACTTTTTGTTCCCGCTGGATGGATGAAGATTCATATCAAATGATGAGGTTGAAGATGAGACAAGCGGTTTTATTTTCTTTCCCCGCGAGTGGACAAATCTTATTTTACTGAGAGTATTAAAAAGTTGGGAAGTCGTTGAACTAAATGTATTGGTTTACCAGGTGATGATGTTCAAAAATTAAAAAAATTATTTTTCTTAAATCTTGTGTTTCTTGGTCAGGCTGAGGACTTGTACAGCTCCTTCGTAAAATGGCGGAGTTTGACTTCTACTTAGGCTTAGCTCAAGTTTATTCTTAACTCTTGGGACAATAGAGTTCATAAATCACAGGTGACCGCCTCCGTGGTATAGTAGTAGCGTTTTGAATCTTAATCCGGAGGTTCTCGTTCTAATCTTGGTCAAATCAATCTGTCTAGGTTTTCCTTACTCTAAGAAAGTGAATACCAGATAGCTTTAAGGCGCCAAGCTCATTTGCTCCATTATTAATTAATTTAATTTATCCCTACAGACTCACACCTCTATAATATTCCATTCACAATCTACAGATGTCGCGAGAAGACCAAAATAGTGTAATAAATTGATAATTAATCATCTTGAAAATCAAAGCAATCAAGAATAGTAGTTGGTAGTCAATAAGCATTTTAATAGTATTTAACCCCGTCCTGAGGTGGTGGACTCTATAATGATACAAGAGATAAAATGATAAATTGGGAAACGATTTTTTTATTTGGAAAGGAATCGTTCAGAACATCTTCCCATCTGTCATTATTGAGGAATGAAGAAAGCCTGGAAAACTCCTGTCAGGAAAAAAGCACCTGGCGGGAATAGAACTCTAGACCTGCCGTTTACGAAATCGTGTCGTAGCGATTTGATAAATAAGGAAACAGTGTTAAGTCTACATTTATCTCTACAAATTATCCGTTACATTTTCAAAATTTTTGTCATTACTAGAAAGCAGAGCTTTACGTTCTAATAAGGAGCATTTAGGCACCTAAAATTGGTTCTTAGGCAGCACCATTAGGTTTTAAAATATATACATAGCAGTAATTATTTGCCTAAGAATTGCTTCTAACATAAGGTACGACATTTATTTAAAAAGAAAGTAACGCATTTACAAATTTTGAAGCTGTAGGTACATATGTCCATGTACAAACTGAAGACTTTCTTTTGTTTACAGTGTTTTTCATTCCTCTGTATTATTTCCGTATGTTGCTTCAGAGCGGATGACAAGCACTTTTTCTAAAACTAATGGAAATGATATAGCGCTGATCACTCCAAATTACCCCTGTGGGACCTCAGCAGTAAAAACTGGCGTGCAACACTTTTCAAAAATAACAATAACTTTTTTTAAGCTGAAAAAGAGCATACTACATAATTAAAGAAACAAACAATGTTTTGGATTTCGATGAGACGAGTTGGTAAATCAATTTCACCCTCGTTGTTCTTTTAGATATTATTGTCTCGCTCTAATGAGGATAGTTGCTTACAAAACAATCTCCGTGAAAGCGACCAGGGGAAAAATAGGATATAGCGCAGATCTGGATGACAGCCCTAAGAGATTTGCTAACAAGACCTAAATGCGACGTTACCGCTTGATCGGTCAATTAAATTTATACTTGCAGAAGAACTACGGGTTGCACTAGGGTTTGTAGGACTAAAATTATTAGAGTCAAATCAAAGTTAATGTTTCTGTAAGGGTACATTCAAAAGAGGATGGATATGACTGTTCCTGAATGGAGTACCCGAATAATAATAATGCTGATAAGCACAGGCTGGAGATTCGGGCATTTATTTTGGTTAAAATAGACAAGCAAAATGGCATTTAAAATAATGAAAAATGCAGCAATATAATTAAAATAGGCACTTATTTAAAGTGAAAACAGAGAGTAATATCTATCACTCATTAATGAAAATAGTATTTATACTTGAAACTGAAATAACTGGTTTAGACACCCCGTTATAATGATAAGGAATAAATTAATCAAATAATATGTATATACATTCATAGCTGTAAGGTTAAAGTATCTCATATACCATAATTGTAAGGTTATTGTTATTCCAGACATTATAATTGCCAGTTTATATGTGTTCCCTGTAATATGATTGCAGTATAATATTGGTTTTAGGAAAATTGTTGTCCTCTTGATGCTGCAACCAGAATCCAGAACCAAGGGGCTGATAAGTTGACCTGTTTTGTGTTTTGTAAACAAATACACCCTCGGATACTTCCTGGAAGGGTAGACGCCATATCCTTGACCAGCGAGGTTCCTTTTGTAAGTTACAGAACTTGCTTGATGTAATAAACACTTTATGCCGTTACGGGAGTGAAGAGACAAGCCGATAACCTTTCAAACAGAAGTTATGTGCTGACGTTCATAAAGTCAAGTAGACCCTTGATTCAATAGAAAATCTAGAAATATGTTACAAAATTAGACCCACCAATAGGAGCCCGTATATTGAGAAAGCTATAAGAGATGATCTTGGGCTTAGGTTTAAAAGAAAAGATAGCATGGGCAGACCGAAGGAAGACAGTTTACTCAAGCTGAGAACTTTGCGGCCCGAGGTCAGTTTTTCAGAGAGAGTTGAGCTCATCAGTTCGTAGGGAGATTATCCAGTGTTAAGCCCGCTAAGTTTCCCGCGAGAGAGTGTAACGTTAATTACTAGTTTAATATAAGTTTGTTAAATAATTAGGCATCCCATGCCCGAAACCCGAGTTTAAGTTTGTGAAGTTATGAAATTTTGTGTTGACGGGAAACGAACTGAGCAACAGCAAAAGTGCCGCAGCCAAAACATCGCTGATGATGTCAAAATGGAACTGTAATGGTTATGCGAAAGTGACATACATTGCGTCCCAAATTCTCCAGGCGGTAACCGAATCCTATCACCAACACGATAGACAAGGAAAAATAAAGTGCAGTTCATCACGATATACAACTAATCTATTCATTACGTAGCCTACATCCGGGTAAAAACCCTTTTCCTGTTATCCACGCATAACAAACATTCCATTAAAAAGTCGGAGCAACTGTAAAACAGTGAGTAATTATCGCCGAGGAAGAATACATCGCCCTTGAGATAGGAACTATCAATCAAACAATTAATCTCAATATCTAATCATTTAAAATCTTCTCTTCCACCAATTAATAATTAATTACAGTAATTAAAATAATTAATCCAGTAATCAATCACCATAATAAAATTCCGCCTCATACTTTCTTTATCACATAATTAAAGTACTTAAGCTTGCTTTTCTTGGTTACAAGCAACAAAAGGTGCTTTTTCAGATATCAACTGTCATGGTCAGACGTGTCAGAGAGAACATTTTTCATCGTGGATGGAGCATACTTAAAACACGCTATTCAGAAGGACTCATCGCAGTTAACACAGGATATTCACCATTCAGTACATCATAGACAAGACCAATTAAAGTAGTTTTGAATAGTCCTGGCGAATGGGCAAAAATGCGCAGTGGTTTCTGATGGAGTTCATTTTCTGTATATAGGTAAATCAGGACTGTATCTCTCTTATTTTGGTTGGAATGGTCTATTGCTGCACAGCTGTAACGTTCTCATATTTCTCTTTTACAATTGTTTGTTCATTTATGCAGTTAAGAAGGTACCCCCGCCTCAAATTTCCTCGAATTGTCTCACGTAGATTGATACAAGGTCATTCGCCAGGACTATTCAAAAATACAATACTTACCGCATCCTGGTATTCGTATGCCCGAGGTAGCCGTGCGTTCCTTTCACTAATGAAGATTCTGCTTAAAGAGCTTAAGTGAATGGTTAGAGGAGAAAGTTTTTGACTGCTTGAAAAGTCTGCTTGAAAATAAATGTGTAACAAGATTCTCAATAGATGTTTAGGGATTAACATGCCATTTAATTTTATAGCTTTTTTCACTTCTATATTTCAAATACTCTATGTGCTTTTTAAAATGGATAAATAATTGTATAAAATAGTATAATAATCCAAAGCGGACTAAAAAAAAAAGGCTTTAAACCTTAAAATAGGCAACAAAAGCCAAAACAGGAGAGAAAAAAAGGGGAAAAAAAGGAAAAATGGAAACTGGCACTACCGACCTCAAATGTACGGAAACATGTTCATTTCTGACTCTTAAATGTATCCACCCAAATAGAAATGGCATTTTGCCTAACTTCCCGGCTCTGCTGATAAACTTTCCAGCTGCTGTAGATAAGCGCTAAATGAGCACATTAATGTTACCCACGATTCCGCGAAATTAATTGTTTGTGGGGTCATATGATAATTTGTTTTTTATGCTTCATTCTCTGTTGGGTGTGGGTGCAAACGCGCTAAATCTCATAGGCATTTCCCTTTGTGTTGAAGGTAAAAACTTCGCGAATTCCTTTGGAGAAATGCATTCAAGCACGCTAATATATTTGCATCATTTACGACATGTGTTTCAAGCATCTACAATATAAATTGAATTTTTGTCTGGATATAGCATAGCTTTTTGGTTTAAAAGAAATGCAAAAATTATTGCCACCATTCCATGCACTCCAGCAAACCATTTATCACTGTGCAATAAGCAGTTATCATCAACGGTACCTGCACTGCAGTCCTGGTATCAATGGCTCTTTTAGGAGCCACCAAATATATCATAAAATAACAGTAACCCCGCGTGAATACAATTTATCATCTACAGTGCTTATGTGTGTGTTTTATAAGGGCTTACAACCATCCATCCATTCGCAACATCAATGGTTCTGAGCTGTTAGCCCTTGGTGCTCGCTTAATATTCTCATTTCGCTATAATTTGAAATCCACTTCCACCTTATAATGAAAATAACTTGTGTTTTGACTCCGGTGGTTCTCTATATGCAGTTCTTGTACTCCCCAGTGGCAGCTCTGGAAAACAAAAATAAATGATTCGGGCAATTTGTTCTCAAATATCAACCGGCTATTTTCTTTCCAGGAATTTTCCACTTTCCGTTACATATAATTTTATTCCTGTGGTTCTGCTATAGGATCGAAAGTGCCAGGGCGAGGTGGACTGGCGCTGAGTGATGTTGGCTTGCACTTTGTAAAGCTTTCTGTCCCGGTTTCTGGTACGGAAGCGGACCTTCTGCACAGTTCGAACTCCTTGAAGAGAGGGGAAGAGCTCCACCAGCGTAGGGAAGTTTTATCTGGAAACATGTTAGGGATTACGTTTACGTCTGCGCAGCAATCGCCCGGTGTCTCCCTTGCTGTATACCTTCCTTCCGGAGGTGCCCCCATCGGGGCCGTAGGCACAAACGGCCAGCCGTGAGCAAGGCTGAAATACCTGTACTATCCTCCACCGCCCCAAATTTTAATAAGAAGCTCTCCACATTAACGGTATAAATAATATTCGCTTGTACAGTACTGCGGATAAGCTAACAATGTCGGTGCCTTTGTTAACTTTGCCTTACGCTGTTGTATATCTAAAGAAGCTGACATCCGCAAAGCGAGGCCATTATTCATCCATACTATGTCGCTCATTGCTAGACTTCGGTAAGAAAAGGAAATGTTATCCTTTCTTGTAATCTAAACAGCATATGCTGTTAAAAATGGTAGATAGATGCAATAAAATATAATGCCAAAAATTAGAAATGAATAAAAAAATGCACTGGTCACAAATAAAAATGACAGATACTCACGTGAAAATAACGTGAAGAATTTCTTCTAAGAAGGAACCTTTTCCTTTTACAGATGTGGATCGCTGGCCTGCTTCGCACAATGCCCTTAAAATGCAAGCATGACCATCCATTCCTAGACTGTGAAACAGAGTAATCTCATTAAGGAGCATTTCAGTACAAAGACTATTCTTGTTAATATTTATAAAAGAATGAATTTTAATGTTCGGGACTTTCTGCTGACATGCATTATTCTTATATATAATGGTTGCCCCAATGAAAGTGAGACACTTTGAGGTATTTTCTGTAATGATTTTTTGTAATAATATGTTGACATACAGGACGTAATAGTGATATATGGATTATATATGAACTACGTATAGTCGCACTGTCTGTTCAAGCTGTCCCAGCACTAGGTTATGATTACACTGAGAGAAGAAGTTCACGTTGGCTGTGGAGCCAATCTTCAGGGCGTCATGAGGAGTTTAATATCTTTTGCGAATGTTGGTATACTGCTCAACAGACACAAATTATCATGCATATTGTTCATTTGACGGGGTATTTGTCGGTCCTGGTGGTGTAGTGGTTACCATACTTGCCTCCTAAACCCAAGATCGCCGGTTCGAACCCGGCCAGGACCGATGGATTTTTTCGGGCGTAAAAATCCTAAGTATGGCATCCTTTGGAAGGGAAGTAAAGCCGTGGGTCCCGTGTCATACATTTACGGCACGAAAAAGAACCTCAAGCTGAAAGAGAGGCCTCTGAGCAAAATTTGTCGGTCGTTTCACGCCCTGATTGAATGGGACGCTGATGACCTGAGTTGTTAAAGACCGTCCATAAATAAATAATCAAAAAAAAAAAGACGGTGTATTATTTCGATTAACACCTTCTGCCCTAAAACACTGAATAAATGCTCTCTGTGCATTTGTGTACCGATTCAGTGTACTTACGCACATGAAAATAAAACACCAACGATAAGTACATCTTCAGACAATAACTCCTTCCTAACATAAAACATCATCTAAAAGAGAGAGAGAAAAATGTGTTTAAGGATGCTAATCCTAGTTTCATTTGGGCACCCTTGTGTACACAAAAAATCAGAATTAATTACAAACAAACTTTTGATTTTACCTTAGGGAAGAGGACAGTGTTAATATTAAATACATTAATTAAACAGCACTTGACGAGAATTTCCATGTTAGCTATCTTTGAGAAGAACTGGTTTATATAAGGTCAGACGAAAAGTCGGTGTTATTCCAGTTGATGATTCATTCTACCCAACATTTAATGTTAGGCATGAATACTACTGTTGCGAAAGCTGGTAAATGTTGAGAAATAATTCAAAACTTGGCATATTCACCTTTGGTGAAAATTGAGTTGCACTTTGATTTGCATTTGGTATACTTATTTTCAAACTAACTGTGACATTTTCTATTGAAATTTCAGTTTAAAACTGTAATTTTCATTCAGAACGTGACATATGTAAGTAGTAGTTAAAGAATGCATTTTGCACCACCCACAATCAAAATACGACATATTCCCTACAAGTTTAAAACTTATTTCATTCAAATGTTGCCACTTCTAAAGTTATATTATTAAGATTTTTTAAGTTCTTAGCATTACTTCCAACAATTGACAAAGCTGTTGACTTGCTTGAGAGTACGGCACATTTTATAAGTACATTGTTTAACATTATTCAAACTTTGTGATTTTGTAGATAAAATTGGAGCTGATTGTAGATGATGTTTCAGAAGGTTCACTATAAGCTTAACTCTGAAACGGAGCTTTATATTACTCTGCTCAAATCAAGGAAAAGGAGGTGTATCAGTATATTAGGGAATTAGGGAACCGTAGAACATGACATATAAAATGTAAATAAATAAATAAATAAATAAACAATAAACAAAAAATAAACAAAGATATGAGAAATTATTAACGAAACAGTTTTTGAGGAGCATTGAAATGGTATGCTACCATATTACAGAGAGAGCATGCAGGGAATGTCAGCGAGGAAGAAAGAGGAGATACGTGTGTTTGTTGTGCTATAGATTGCGTAAGCTTGCTTTTGTTTACTGATTCCTGTTTTGTGAAATTACAATGAAGTTCATGTGTAAACTTGTTCAGTGATTCGTGTTAATAAAAATTAATTCTGTGCATTCAAAGCAAGACATGCAGGTGTCATTCAGTCAAACCCTGTTATGTTCCACATGTTCATTTAAAGCCTGACACGTTGATATATATAAAAACTTTATAGTGCGTTTAAAAAAAGAGTATTTACCTCTTTAAATTTTGAATATATCTATTTGTGTCTATTTTGTAAATCCATAATTTGTTTAAACATGAATTGTACATAGTTTGGAACAGTAATATTTTTACGTTTTTCTAAAATAGCATTTAGAGCGTTTGCTTCTCATATGTTCTCAAAGAACTGAGAATTGTGGGAGCAATCAACCTTGATCTCATCTTGTAATAAATTGTTGTTCTTTAGAATTATTGAAGCAAGTGAAACAAATGATAATCACATGATGATAGAGTCAGGTTATTACAGTAGATTTTCTAGTATCACAAGTATTTGTTCGTAAGAATTTGGTCATTGAACGCATATAAATGGGCATTATCGTATAAGAATATAACATAAGATCTTAACAATCTCGGACTTTGTTTCTGATCGTTTTACGCAGTTGTTGCAGTGTCTGACAGTTGACATTGGACCTATGTTAGAAGAAAAGCAATTAATCAACAATTTTACGACGGAAATACAGTTAACGGTATGCTTTATGCTTGGTAATCCGTGTGTGAGACACACATGACGTAGCATATGTAGAGCATCATAAGGTGATATCAAGTGCCAGGTACTTTCTACAACCCTCGCCAGTTTTTCATTTAACACACTATACAAAAAGAGATGCCTTTGACTACATTTTCGGAACACCAATTTTTATTTTTACAACTGTTTAACTATTTAAAATTAACTTGTATTATTTTAGGCAGTGCATGTACATGATATAGTTTTTATTTATCAGGACGCGAAGCCATCTTTTTATACCACCTATTAATATACATATTTGGTTCATTTCAGGGTTTATTTATATAACTAATTCCAGAGATAAAAGTATTATTTTTAGCTGAATTTCTTGAAACACTTTTTCCATTAATGCTTAATAAAACACTTATCCAGTTTCCCACATAAAACGACATATTCATTGCCGATTATAAATGAGACAGAGGTCTAAAATGTCCTATGATATTTAAATTAGGGAAGCTCTAGAGAAAGGATCACCTAAAGTAATTTAAAGAAGGTGAGAAGCATCCTTGCACAGAAGATATCCTTGTTAGTGTTCCACAAAAGTGCCACAGTAGAGTTGGTAAAGATCTGAGAACAAGACTTGGTGTTACAAGAAAATTCACTTTCTTCGATTGATACACCAAGACGAGCTATATCATGTTTGATTAGATTTTAATAATAGGCCACTGATATCTGGCATATTTTAATGTCACACACATTACATCAGTTTTTATACTTTTTTCTAAAGTTAAAATTAATCGCACTACTAAAAAGTCCAAAATTCATTTCTTTTATATATTTTTTCAGAAAAGATGGCTTTGTGATTTATCTGAGAAGGTTGCTGTTAATAACACTTTTGCAGCTGCCACATATATTGCTATGTAGCTTTTTATTCTAGAAGTCTGTATTGTCACATGGCCAGTTAGCATAAACTTTTAATTTCCATAAATCTTTTTTTCAGACGTTATTAATTGTATTTATCCGGGTGTCAATGAGACCATTTCAGGCAAAAGATATAGACTTTAGCGTTCAATTGTTTCAGCAGATAACTTTATTAAGAACTAGCAAAATATTGTATGTTTTTGGAATTGGTTTCGGAGGAGTATAATTCCTGCTGCTCCTAAAATACTATGACCCTTTTTATTTGCTAGTTATTGAAAGACTTGGAGTAATAATGATGCAGAAAAGTTTCTTAGCAAGAGAAACAAAATATGTCTGCTGGTTTTCGAAAAATTCTCCTCCAGGAAGCACAATTTACTGTCTGGCAAACACCCTCTATTGGGTCCTTACCATGAGATATGAAGGGGAAAAAATGCGACCAGTCACCTTCAATTTAGTATGAATTTTTTCAGGCAACAAAATAAAAAACTGTGTACAGTCTGTCAGCTAACTTTCTGTCCCTTCAGAAAACATATGCATGCATTCTGTGGAATGATTCAGATTGCTGGCTGTTGTTGAATTCCATCTATAAAAGGTTTTTAAAAAATAGTTGTAAAAGTATTTGTGACAATGGCAAATGCTATTTGAACATTTCTCATCAAAAGAGCAGCAAGTGCTTACCTGTCATTTCGTTTTGTCTTCTTTACCATCTGCACACAACTGCCTAAGGTACTGAATTTGATGCAGCTGTAAATGCTATGAGGTAATGACGATGCAAATCTATTAACTACGATGATAATTCACCTTGAGCAACTGAAAGTGTAGTTTCAATATGTTTCTGAAAGCGACCAACAGACGACCATTGATAAATAGATCAGGAAGATCATTGTTAATGGAAGTACCTTCGTTTGTGCTGCGAAATTTTCAGCGTTTGTGCACATGGGTCAGCTATCAAATTATAACCTTATCGACTATTCACAAACTGTAGCAGAAACAGCGTATTTATGCACTTTGAGACATCTTTCTTATATTTTTAAAGCCAGTTCTTATAAGTACCATATTAACAATCTAGTCTTCAGTTAAAGGAAACATTGCTTGGAGGGCAATTCTGCAAATTTTGAATTCCCACTCTTATATGCTCGATTCCGAATTCAATAGTTTGTATGTTTCCCACGCTGTTTTTACTAGCATCGTTGTAGTCTTTCCTTATCCCAGAATAATTTCTATGGTAAATAAGTAATTATTCCATTCTGGTTTCTACTGAGACACTAGAGTACTCTCAGAGAACTGCTTTACAAATTAAATTATTGCTGGATGGAAAATTGATCGGTGTACGATTGACTTTTTTTTATTTATTTATTCTATTCGGTAAACCACATCATATTTTGTGACGATTGTTAGGAAATTATTACATAAAGGTTGTGAAACTTGAATGTTTTGACGGTCAAAATGATATTAACTTGTATACTACTTAAATCCTTCTCGTTCTCTTCTAACTGCCTTAATAGTTTATGCCCACATACAAATGAGTCAAGGAATACTCTTTCAATGGTTGCTAGATAATAATCTATAACTTACTATTTAGTTCACTGAAATTCTGAATCATTTGCTACTTTCTACTCACTATAGCCATTGCCAATAGCATCCTTGGGGTAAGGGGGCATAGAGGAGGGGAGGAACGCATTCATTGAAGAGAGAAAGTAAACACAAGTAGCCAGTGAAATTCCTACATGTTCTTGGATGGCTGCTGTCAACAAGGATCAAATAGAACCCCGAGCTCCTAAGGTTGTATTGTCTAGAGAAATTCTTCCTCCTTCAAAAATGTAGCTTGTAATTGGGGGGGGGGAGGCAAACACTTATTATTTAGAAACAACTGCTGGAAGGAATACCAAAAAGAAACAGAAAAAGCGGAGAGAAGACGCTCAAGGTACAAGTATAATCATCCGAGACAAACATCGTCCTTCGTCCTTTTTAAAAGTGACCAATGCAACACCTGGTGGCACGAGCTTTGCAAAAGTTATACCTAGAGAACGCAGATTATTTAAATGCTACAACTACTAATAACTCCATAAACCCAGTTTTTGTATTTGGTTTTTTGTTGGTTTCCCTAACTAGAGTTAACATCAGTGAAGTTATCTGTTTGATTAGGACGCATGTACTTATTGCTGGTGACAAGCCAAAATGATGACAGGAACATAATGCTTCAATTAAATACGATATAATCCATATCTTTGACTTTTCGGTGCATACCTGCTCTTAGACCATGTGTCGTTTGAGAGTTTGCATTTGCAGTAACTACTTAAATTATTGATTATAAATTGCTGAAACATAAAATTCACTTGAACATACCTACATACATAATCAATAAGTAATTAGAGCTTTTTATATAAAAATGCGCACTCTTGTTCATTCTTCCCTACCGACTACACCTAAGAAACATGCTCAAAAACTTCTGTCGCTGTAGTGCGATATATTTTCGAATGGACGCTTCATTAGCCAGTCCTTTAAATAGGCAGATTATAGATTCCCTATCTCAAATTGCTGTCTAAGGTCTATTTTCGATCTCTGAAATGATTACAGTGCAGTTCATTGACACACGGAATACGCGTTGTTAGGTAGTCATATAAGAACAAGAAAAACAAAAGAAGAGAAGAACGATGTATAACGTTTGAATGGAATTCTGTTGTTTGACTGACTGTGAGTACTACGCAGTAGTGTTCTTACATGTTGTTAGATAGTTGAATAAGAACAACAAAAACAAAAGAAGAGAAGAACGATGAATAACGTTTGAATGGAATTCTGTTGTTTGAACGACAGTGAGTACTACAACAGTAGTGTTCTTACGTGTTATTAGATAGTCGACTAAGAACGAGAAAAGCGAATGAAGAGAAGAACTATGGATAACGTTTGAATAACACTCTGGTGAGTACTGCAACTTTAATAATAGTGAACTTTTCTCAAGGGGGAGGGAGTGAAAAATCAACATCATTCAAAACAAATGAGTCTTAGTCTCCTCATTATATGGCGCCTTTCACTACTATATTCATATCGGCAGCTTTGACCTTTGAAATAATTGGATCCAATTCACGAAAGTAATGCTTCATAAAATCACGTAATAACTTCTTTAGCTATAAAGAAAATGATTATGTTCACTAAAGTAGTCTTTTAATTGTAACAGTTATTTATGAAATGGTTCATATTTACAATTTTTAGGGCCTGAATTCCTCAGAATTAATTTCTTGCACAGCATAATTTTGTACCTTTGTACTTTGTACTTACGTAAAATAGGTCCCTGCTGGAATTCTTTTCTTGCTTAAGTTGTTCAATTAAACTTAAGGGTTTATCACTGTTGGTTGAATACATGTACATTCATCCTCGCTTTTATACCTCTAGACTCTTTGGAGGGCAGGAAATAATCCTAATTTAAAGTCAAATTCCTCCCACAAAACACGGTAACCCTGGATTTATAGGCTTGCAGGCCAGCCACTAAACAGAGACAGGCTATTTAGTTCTTATTAGATTATTAACATTTAGAATGAATCTATATTGTATACCTTAATTTCTTCACTCAGTTTTCTTCTCCAATTTTTTGAACGCCAGCTGAAGTCGGCGAGGTTGCAAAGCGAATTAATTGATGAACTCGCCAAAACATTTTTGTTTCTCCTTGTTCACCCTTTCAAGTGAAAGCTCATACGTATAATTCAGGCGTTCTTGGCATGCCGTTGATCGGAATCAAGTTTTACCCGGCGGAGAGTGTTGAATGACCATTTTACTCGTACGTTACATTTAGCAAGATGCATTATTCATTGAGGATGGAAGAGTGCATCGCGGGGTAAAATTGGGAAGAATGGATGAGTAAATCATGTTAACCCCTTACCTCGTACCACGTTTGGCTCTTTGCCAGAATGCTATAGTTGGAGTAACGTTCTCTGAACCCTTTCAAATGAGTTAGGCTAATCAGTGAAGGAAAATTGTTTTAATCAGTGGAGGATGGAGTGCCATAAAAATGCGTTCTTATTGTTTGAGGAAAAACAGCTGCTAAGGAATGTGATTAGGGAGTTTAAATAGGAAAGAAATATAAAGTACCCGCACTGTTCCTCCATATCTCCTATACGGTTGGATCGGCGCATTTATCTGAACACTTTTCTGGCACACTTAGTTCTATGTCCGCCTGTGGTGCCTCAGCGGTAAAAACGGGCGTTAAACACCATTCCAAAAAAAAAAAAAAAAAAAAAAAAAAAAGTCTATGTTTAGTTCACTCGAAATATCTTCCACGGATTTCATTAAATTGCTGAAGATTTCGACCGCTCTCTTTCTGTGATCCTCAAAGAGCTGCAGTACATGTTCTTGTACACCGAGTAGATCAATTTGAATTCCCTCCTGAATAATGTTAGTTACGGGCTCTAAATGGGAAGAGTTTTTTGCAGTAATGTGCAATGAGGCTGAACATAATAATATATGTGCACGCTGGCGTGTTTTTTTCCATCAACTGGCAATGTCTGAAGACCTTCAATAATGGAAATAAGTGATATGAAAATAAGTGAATTGCTTTATATTTTGTAGTCCACCTAGTTTCACATATGAAGGTACATTTGAAATCAATTTTCTTCCGAAATGAACTTTCTCAGAAAAAGTGAATTATTTCCTTCACTGTTTCGATGTATTTTCTCATTTCCGGGACATTGTTGAGTTCAATGACTACTAAATTAAGATTGTGTGCACTGCAATGAAAAAACAGGGAGTTAGAATATTGCTTTCTAATAAGCTTCATTCCATCTTTCTTACCAGTCATAACTGAACAGATATCGTATCCCCCTGATCAACCAGCTTGTTCACATCAACACCAGCTTCAGTTAAAAGTAAAGTAATGGAGTTTGCTATACTGGAAGTCCATAGATCAACATCTTCAGAACAATTTTCTCGCAGTGTTATGAGTTCATTTTGAATTTAGTCAGGTGTATATTTAGCATTTCCGCTACAGGTATGAAAGTGACCTTTTAAGAGGCCCCCTATATGTACTCTAAAACCCAGAAGATCATGGAAAACGCAGAGGATAACTTATTACCGCGAAGAGGTAAGTCGTGTGAGTTCCATAAAAAGCATATAATAATAATAATAATAATAATAATAATAATAATAATAATAATAATAATAATAATAATAATAATATAATCATGATGCAAGAAAGTATAGACTATAGCTTTTGCCTGTTTTCTTCAATTTGATATGCGTACTCTTATCTTGCTGCACCACACTGATTGAATGGTTTTTCATCTCATCATAAGAAATTGTTCGACTTATTTATAGACTCACGATGTCAAAATGCTCACTCCCTTACTCGTGGAAATGCTTATATTTAGTAAAAGCATGCTCTATAATGCTCCTTCATACCACGGTGCACTTTCAATAAATCACGCCATGTTGACACAAAGCACCTTTCTATTCAGCGTAATACATCAGCTAAGATGAAATCAGTCTTTGATGCAGAAATGGCAGAATTCCTACTACTATGTCTAATTTGAAGTTAAATGTTGCGGAAGAAACCCAAGATGTTGATAAGTTGCATACTTTAAGTTGCCTATTGGCTGACTGCTGTTTAAATAACACGCTAATCAGTCAGAACATTAACATTGCTACCTGCAGAGTAATTGTTATCCTTGTTCTTTGGTTTTTGATGAACATGCTGCTCCTTCTTCTGGTACCGGATTAATACCAACTGGGTCATCCTTAGTTACGATGGCTGTAGCACTAGAAACTGCGACGCACCGTCTTCGCGTAACTTCTCTGCCTTTTAAAAAATGTCCTAGTATTCATGGTGATGGTTACGAGACTTACAAATGAAACGCTTTAACGATTATGACCAATATCGCGGCATAATTAATGATTCTCCGCACAAGACTAAACGTGTTTTAAAATTGAACAGAATCAGCAAGGAAATAGCGACTCAGGCCCCACCGAGGATAAACTGGTCATATGTTTGATTGTTATTGCAACGCTATCTTGCTATGAGTAGACAAGAAAGCATTTCTTCATCGAAGAACTTCGACTACAGTTATTACTTTGTGCCGCACCAGCTCCACGTAAGGATGCAGAGGAAGTTGCGACTCTCATTGCCGGCTTTTGTTTCAAACTGTTTACAATAAACAATTATGAAACTGGCATGCAGAGTGTATGTGTCAGACATAGCGAAACCCATTAAAGATATCACGAACCACTAAACTGCAAAAAGCAAAGTCACACTCTAATAAAAGTTCTCTTCGGAAGTCCGCAAGACTGTAGTGCATATTTTATTCATTCAATTGACTGTCTGAAACTTCAGCCACTCATTGTCGATTATAAGAAGGGAAGGATATTTTAACTTAAATGTAAAGTGCAACTAATCACTATTATACTTTTCTGCTGTACAAGGTACTCTTTATTATTACAGGTTCAACATAACTTGACGAATTGTTTTGATATAAATATTATGTAAAATATTACAAACTCTATGACTAATTCCCATACATTTGGATATTAGCAGATTACGTTCGTCTAAATACCAGGCTTATTGGTGGAATATTGCAGGTAGAAAGAGAGTACAACCAAGCCGAAAACAATAGTTGGGAATCTCATAATGAAAACAATTATAATTTATAATTAGAAATCACAGACCTAAGAAAAGAAATAGCGAGTTATTGTGTTAAAAATAAACATACATTTGAAATCATAAATTATAAAATAGTCTAACTATGGCAATGATGATGAAGATGACGGCGACAGCAAAGGTAACCATGATAATGGTGGTGGTGATGATGATGATGATGATGATGATGATGAAGATGACCATGATAATAATAGCAGCAACAATGGAAATACATAGTTGCGCACGTAATGATGACCTAGTACGTTCGTGCTTACCATTTACAAGGAGACAATGCCCTCACCTGCAGACGCCCATAGTCTCAATAAGTAAATAAATAGTCTGATGTAAGTTTCAATTAAAGCGTTGGTAAAGTGGACACGCCTTCTATCGGATACCCATTATTCTAAAATGTTAAAGTGTACTTACGTGTTGAGAAAAGGCGCTAGTTTAGAGTAGAGTTGACGCCGGTCCCTTCGATGCAGAATTCCTTGACGGTGACGCTTCTTGAGGACAGAAGGGTCACTTGGTAGCTGCCAATTGGTACCCAGAGTCCATCCGTAATTCCAGATGCCATTCGGAATCAGCGCCGGGACGGTAAGGCAGTATCCTAACTGAATAACATACAACATACAACGGCGTTCTAAATATTCATAGTTTCACCGAATCCTTTAAAACAACATCGGTAGTGGTATAAAATATAATGGTGTGGTAATTGGCGTACCAGTTCATTCTATAAGAGCGATTTTAATTACCAAAGTCCTTTAATCTGTAAATTATAATGATATGCGTTTTTGCATATATTCAGACAAATGATAACGGACGCCGAAAGCAGCAAAAATGTCTATATATTTTATCTCGGGTACAGTTTTTTTTTTTTTTTCGTGAAATTGATATTATCAAAATACCGTATCTTTCACGGAAGAGTCACCCGCCTGACACGGTTGACTGACCAGCAAGCCAGAACGCATAACGCCGTGGTCGCATGTGATTTAGTGCAAGTTAAGATCTTCGAATCGCTCCAGTATCGTTGCAGCAGTAGTAGAATCCGTCGTGTTTATAAAATGCTGTCCTGATTATACATTGCTTGTAGTCGGTCCTGGTGGTGTAGTGGTAACCATACTTGCCTTCTAAACCCAAGGTCGCGGGTTCAAACCCGGCCAGGATCGGTGGATTTTTAGGGCGTAAAAATCCTAAGTATGGCTTCCTTCGGAAGTGAAGTAAAGACGTGGGTCCCGTGTCGTACATTTACGGCACGAAAAAGAATCTCAAGCCTGAAAGAAGAGGCCTCTAAGCAAAATTTTTCGGCCGTTTCATGCTCTGAATTGAATGGGACGCTAATGGCCTGAGATGTTTAAGAGCGTCCTTAAATAAAACGAATCAACATTGCTTGTATTGTACAGTGCTGAACCTGTTATCTATACTTAGCTTTAGTTTTCATAATGCCTCATATGTACACGTTATAACACGAACACGCCCGCACACACACACACACACACACACACATTATATATATATATATATATATATATATATATATATATATATATATAAATAATGAAAATGCAATTCGTATATGAAAACCGATACTTGCAGAGAATTTAACAGAATATCCAGATATGTCTGTTTCGATCAGAGATACCATGCGAAAACTTAGAGAAATCGGATCTATACTCGCTAAGAAGCAAAGGGTAGGAAGGCGTGCACTTATAGAAGGGAAACTAGACAATGTTGGAGGAAGATTAGAACATATTCCTCAAAAATTCATCCAATGGCTTGCACAGGAAACAGAAAAAATCACGAGTTTCGCATGGCGGGCTATCGTTCTTAAAATTGAAAGCATGCCCCCCCCGGTAAATCGGATATAATATTCTCTCAACCGCCTCAACTGCTCATGATTACAATAATTAAGCAATCATTTCTGTTCACTGTTATAAGCACCGTTTTAACTAAAGTCCGAAAGCTATTGGAGTTACAAAGTCCTACATGCTGATAATGAAATTTGGTAGAGCAGTTATTCTTTCAAAGTTTTATGAAGCACTATATATAAAAAAATATCTGTCGATTAAAGCAGGCGTGCTGATACCTGACGTTTCCTTAAAGCAGCCTAAGGTTTTTTTTTCTTCTGACCTCAGCACATTTTCTGATCTTTGCGATTCTTTTCCCCATTACCGGGTAAAATACCAGGGAATGATGATAGTTATGTGCTGGAACAATGGTGGTAAATAATTTATGCTAGATTCTCGCATCAATACCTTCATCGCTTCATTTCAGCTGGAATGCTCTTCTCCATAAACAGCACATTTCTACCAACTCCCTGAAATTATTCACACGATGTTTGTTGTTTACATAATTAGTAGACAATCACCTGTATACCAACAGACAACATGACTGCAAGGTACTGAATAGTGTAGATAACATGTTTATAAGCAGAACCGCGTACTCTTGCGAAATTGTAACGGGTTTTAAGTATGATTTACTCATATTTAGAGACGAGGGAAATGCTTTATGGATACGATAAGGACATACTGAAGTTACGCGAGAGCGAAAGGAGTGGAATCAGGATGTATAGGGCTCTCTTTCACATACACTGCTTCGAAATGGGTTTCAGTTTATATGTACGCCATTTGTATTTTCACCTTCCGGTTTTTTTTTTTAAACCTGAAAACCTGTTTCATTTACATTGCAATGAAATCCGCAATTGAATTATATAGTGGATGCGCAGACAACTTAGGGTCCAATCTAGTATTTGTCCTATGACTGTTTATAATGAAAACAATGAGGTTACACAAATCGGTCATTTACGGTTCAAGTAACAAAGACAATAATAGACATTTTTGTTGCTTTCGGCGTCTCTTAACATGTCCAAGTTATAGATGTACATGTATAATTTACACTCCGTGTATACTATTATCTCACACAAATCGAGAATATTTCTAGCGAAGACTCGATAAAGAAGCTATAATGGCTATAGAGAAGCGGAGTTGGGGAGGCGGGTGAGTATAGGGAATTCGGGCTCAGGGGTAAGGACGCTATTTATGTTTGTATATATGTATATAAAATAAACATGTGATGTAAGTATATCGATGTGTTTATATATACGTATATATCATGTAGGTGTGTATGTATGAATATATTTGAATTGTTATAAGGGCGGTATTAGCATGTACGGCCGTAACGCCCGTGGGACAATTGTACTTTCTTGTGTGTACTTTAAAACTGATACAATAAAATACTACTACTACTACTACTACTACTACTACTACTACTACTACTACTACTACTACTACTACTACTACCACCACCTCTACCACCACTAACACCACTACCACTACTACCACCACCACCACTACCACTACTACTACTACCACCACCTCTACCACTACCACTACCACTACCACTACCACTACCACCACTAACACCACTACCACTACTACCACCACCACCACTACTTCTACTACTACTACTACTACCACTACTACTTCTACTACTACTACTACTACCACTACTACCACCACCACTACTTCTACTACTACTACTACCACTACTACTTCTACTACTACTACCACTACCACTACTACTACCACCACTACTACTACTACCACTACTACTACTACTACCACCTCTACCACCACTAACACCACTACCACCACCACCACTACTTCTACTATTACTACTACTACCACTACTACTACTACCACTACTACTACTACTACTACTACCACTACTACTACTACCACCTCTACCACTACCACTACTACTACTATCACTACTACTACTACTACCACCTCTACCACTACCACTACTACCACTACTACCACTACTACTACTACTACCACTACTACTATTACTACCACTACTACTACTACTACCACTACTACTACTACTACTACTACCACCTCTACCACTACCACTACTACCACTACTACCACTACTACTACTACTACCACTACTACTATTACTACCACTACTACCACTACTACTACTACTACCACTACTACTACTACCACTACTACTACTACTACTACTACTTCCACTACTACTACTACTACTACTACCACTACTACTACTACTGCTACTACCACCTCTACCACTACCACTACCACTACCACTACTACCACCACTACCACCACTACTACTACTACTACTACTACTACTACTACTACTACTACTACTACTACTACTACTACTATTACTACTACTACTACTACTACTACTACTACTACTACTACTACTACTACTGCTGCTGCTGCTGCTGCTGCTGCTGCTATCATCTACAGACATACATATGTATATTTCTTAGTTTTATTTTTCTTTCTAGGGAAAAAAATATCTTAGATATAAACATAAAACAGTGAAGTAATTCGGGTTTGGAAGCATGAGAAACAGTTCCATGTACAAAATTCGTTTCATGATTTATTTACAGTTACAGAGATATTAATTCGTTGAATTCGTTGCATAAACTTTCTATTCCAAATTTCTACAGTATTTCTACAGTAAATTCCAAAAGCAACGATTCATTTTCATGAAATGCATATTTAATATAGTAAACGTATATATGCATGTACTGGGATTAAAATTACTTTAGGATTGAAGCTCCATCACGGGGGGAAAGTGAGTGAGAGAATATTCTTCCCAGCGGTTAAGCCTTACTGGCTCACTCGTTGACCGATCACAGGCGTGCTGTTGCCATAGCAACGCATTCGTCCAAAGGCACATATTATTATGATGTATTATTACTACAGTACGTAGTAACAGTTTAAGCGTTTTATTGCCTGCATCTTCGTTTCATACGGCAAAGAAGCAAGCGATCGCATAAAAAGACGTTCTTGGTGAAAATAGTGATTAATAAAATATCCAGCAACGTTCAAAAGTGAACATAATTGTCCCAAAGAGTGGGGAAGTGGAGAGGGAAAAGGCTCTTACTTCTCACTCCTCGTGCAAGTCACCTGGTGCGGCAACACCGTTTTCCCCACCACTCAAAACGCCAATTCTAAAGTAATTTTAATCCGAGTATTGGAAGTGCACATGTGAGGCATTAAATAACGTTCAATGTGGACACTATAGCAATGCACAGAGATCACCGTTCCTTCATAACTGTGGACACTCTCTGCAGTTTAATGAGGCGTGGTGATGTTTACTGCTTCCATAATCCTTTCACGCAGCTAATGCAGGCTTTAATTTTAACCCCGTACACAAAATACTTGATGTAACCCCGTCCGAACAAGTCTAAGGGGTTAAGGCCAGATGACACTAGAGCCTAGATACGCAGCAATCTTTATCCATCCTCCTTCCAGGGAACATGCAGTTGAGGTAATTGCGAACAATGAGAGCGAAATGGGGAACACCCCCGTCCTGTTGGAATGCAATGGTATTCAAATTCCTTCAAATTTCAATTGTGGTTCCAGGAAAATCTGAAGCATTACCATTGTACCTGTTACCATTTGCTCCGTGAATATGAATCTTGTTCTTTGCCATCCCTAATCAGACGTAGCACCTCATGAGGATTGCTCTCGGCCCATATCCGCCAGTTTTTATGGTTTACTATACCACATGTGTGAAATGTGGCATCGTCTAACAGGTTCTCATTTTCCACGGTCTCCAAAAGGTTAGCACACATTTACAAAAAGCTGTAAAATCTTCCACTTCCAGGTGATGCAGACGAGATGTGGCTTCTTCAGAGGTACGCCAACGCTGGTTATTAAGATGCTCAACTCACTGCTCAGTCGAAGAACGGAAGCACGTAGGCTTCTTTCAACGGCCTCACGAATACTGTGTCATCATATATTGTAGGTTGTTCAGAACTTATCTCATTAAGTATCTGAATTTGTTCACAAGAAACCTGATATTGGTCCTTGTTGATGGCTCCTTTACATATCCTTGACGGTACAGCTCACGCACCTCTTCGAATGTTTTACCACCAAGTTTTCAGGAAAGAATATATTACTGTATTCGTAAAAACAAATTGTTGCCTCTGGGACACCCCATATTAATCCACTGTTCACCCAGCAAAGAAAATATGTCTACCGTTGTAAAATAACGTTTAACGCCCGTTTTTACTACTGAGGAACCACAGGCGATGGACACTGATGATACATGAGATGAACTGATAAACTGGGAGTCTTTTTTAAAGAAAGAAGCGTTCAAGGCGTAAGTTTAGGATACTCCCAAGCATTTTCAATTTATGAGAACTCAGAAAAATTTGGAAAAAACCTCAGTCAAGGAGGACGGTCCTGGTGGGAATCGAACCGCAGATTAGGACCCTCACGAGTCCGCGCCTTAACGAACTCGGCTACTCGTGGCTGTCTCTCTATCGCTGTGACTTTGACTCTGGTGGTTTGTCGACTGTTGTGCTTGGGTTCGATCTTAGGTCAGGATATGCTGACTGTGTAAAAAAATTAATTTACTGTTCACTCACTCTATAAATAGGATGTACTAATTAGCTTTCGGTGCCACGAACTGTAGATACATTTGCACCATAATTTCACTAATCATATCGGACATTTTAACAGGACATTAAACACTCATAATATTATTATCCTATGTAGATTTTTGCACATGATGTACATGTTACGGTTAAAGTGGAAAACAGGCTATTGTGAACAATTTTTGATGGAATTGTTAACAAATACCATTCTCATTTGGTAAAAGTTGGAAATGAACTGTCATACTATCAGCTTACTCCTGCAGATCGACGCTATTGTTCTGGTGTCTGCACAAGAGAGCAGTTGATTAGTATTTTATTTACATGCTGTTAGTTAGATGTGAAATTTTGTAATTTATATTTTATTCACCCATAATAATTGCACATATTTATATGATGGCACGTCACTTTTCAACTCACAATTGTGTTTGTCCCCTTGTGTAGTTTATTGAAATACAAAATAAACATGGTTCTCAGTTAATACTGTGATATCTTCCAGTTAATGTTTATTTTATTTTGGTAATTGTTTCTTAATATTTTCACGAGCATTTTATTGACAGTCATTTGACACGAAGAAAAGTAGGAGAGAAACAAATTTGAAATTCCAGGTTATTTTAAAGTCAGTTCCCAGAGTCAATTGGCCATAGTTTGGTACATTTTTAGATTCTGCAAACAACAATTTATTCATAAATAAATGTGATCTTATTATAACAAGAATAAGCAGAATATTATTAAAGAATAAACAATAACAAGTTAAGTGTGACATTCATCGTGTAGTTTAATAAGAAATAATCGTTCTTTGTGCTATAACGGTATTAGTAAGTGCACTCCTAAGAATGCTTTCGATGACATCCGATGATATCGATTGTTTCAGTTCCTTGCAATAAGTAAAGAAATTCCCTTTCTTTGCGATAATCCTATAACCATTTGTCAGCCAGATTCATATCTGGTGACCCAGGAGGCCAACTGTTCGTAAACTTTCTACTAATTATATGATCACCAAATGTATTGCTTAATAGTGTTTTTATGTTACAGTGTATGTAAGATGAGTGCAGACTTGCATAAAAACAATGTTTTCCATATCTTAATTCTGTAATGTTAGTATTAAAAGTCTTGCAATTGAAATTATCACTGCCCATTTACCTTAAGGTCCTATTATAAAATATGAGTAAAATCACACTAGAGAGTAACCCTGACATCAAGTAACCCTTGCTGAACAATTGTGTTCTGATTATTTTCCATCAATTTTTGCAATTGAAAGTGTCAATACCTCCATTTTATTCGAAATGCACTTTCTCTGTTCCACAAGATATTTGTCTAGTCATTCACTGTTAAAATGTTCTACTAACATTTGCAAAGCGAAAGTGATGCAAATCCGCTTATTTCGTTCTCTCAGCACAAAACTCATTTTCGTTTTACAGGAACAGAGCCGAAATGTCTTCCCAGGATTCGTCACTCCGTTTAAATAGCTCGGTAAGAGTCCCGATTAGTTCATTCAATATATAGCACTTTTGCGCACTAATGGGACCCACCGGAAAGATGGGTAATTTTGGGTGGGGACTAAGAAAAGTATTCGGTATTTGCGCCGTATTACTCTCTCTCTCTCTCTCCCTCCCCCTCTCTCTCTCTTTCTCTGAGCTTATATCCATTTATCCATAATAACTACGAGGGTAGGTCCATAAGTTTCCGGGCTAACCATTTTCTAGGTATGATAAAGACAAAAACTATATTTCACTTTTCAATATAGTTACCCTTTATTGCAATACCCTTCTCACATCTTTGAATTAACATTTCAATTCCCCCCCCCCCAAATAGTCAAAAGTCTTGTTTGCAAAATGGGCTTAAACTGCATCACTTCTTCGTCACACTTAAATTTCCTCCCTCGAAGGTCCTTCTTGAGTTTTGAGAAGAGGAAATAGCCACTGAGAGCTAGATCTGGACTGTAGTGTGGATGGTCGATCGCCTTGAAGCCATATTTCTTCACAGCTTCCTTTGCAACATGAGCTGTGTGCAAGGCGCGCTGTCGTGAAGAAGGCGCACACCACCATTCAGCTTTCCTCGCCGTTTCTCTTTGATGGAAGCACGTAGTTTGTACAGTAGGCCAGCATGGAACTCTCCATTTACTGTGGTGTTCCTCTCTTTGAAGTTAATGAAGAGTATTCCTTCACAGTCCCAAAAGATTGTGGTCATGACCTTCTTGGTTGACTGAGAGATCTTGGCCTTTAGAGGCGGTACTTCGCCAGATTTATGCCACTCCATTGATTCTTTTTGGACAAGGGATCATAGTAGAGGACCATAGTTTCATCTGCTATAACAATGGTTTGCAGAACTTCTCTCTCGTTACCACGGCAGAGCTGTGACAACTCTGTTATTTATTGTCATTTGTTGTGACAACAAATGACTCATTGCTGCTTTTGGACTGAGGAAAGAAGTCTAGGCACCCATCTTGCACTTGTTTAAAGTTCATGAATAATTCGAAGGAATGTTGTTTTAGAAAGGCCCAACCTTGCTGCTATCGCTGTAACTTTGAGTCGCCGGTCTTCCATAATTTCTCCTTCCACAAGAGCGACGTTTTCAGGAGTGAGCACCTCCAAGGGCCGACCTGCACGCTCTTCGTCTTCAACACTCTCTCGACCCATTCGAAAAAACGTTGTTCATTTTTACGGTAGAATATGAGGGGGATGTTTCCCCATATACATCGTCCAATCACTGTTTTATTTATTTGGAGTAAGTCCTTCTTTTGTGAAGAACTGAACAGATGAACACAGCGGAGCGGAAGTTATAACTGCAATTATTTACTTAACAGATAAAGTAAACACCAGATAAGAATTTTGTGAAGGCGATAATCCTTATCGGCGAGGCCGGGAACTTATAGACCTACCCTCGTATCTTTAGTGTATTTGTCGGTCCTGGAGGTCTAGTTGCCATACTTGCCTCGTAAACCCAAGATCACGAGTTCAGTCCCTGCCGGGATCGATGATTTTTTCGGGCGTAAAAATCAAGTATGGCTTCCTTCGGAAGGGAAGTGGCTTCCGTGTCGTAGATTTATGGGCAAGAAAAATAACATCAAACCTGAAAGAAGATACCTCTGAGCAATATTTACCGGCCGTTTCACGCCTGAATTAAGTGAGACACTGATGACCCTAGATGTCAAAGATATTCCGCAAATAAAACAAATCAACAAATACATTTTCCTTGCAGTGTAAAAACAGTACAATATCCTACAAGAATTGTGTATTATCAGTTCGTGCGAAAAGCAGTGAGACATGAGAGCAACCCTTGGTTCTTAAAGTAATTAATATCAAAACTTCATTTAACCTAACTAACCTAACCGAACCTAACCCACAAGAATTTTATAGTCTTATCAATCCGTGCGAAAAAATCCTAAGTATGGCTTCCTTCGGAAGGGAAGTAAAGCCGTCTGTTCCATGTCGTACATTTACGGCACGATAAAGAATCTCAAGCCTGAAAACAGAGGCCTCTGAGCAAAATTTGATGGCCGTTTCACGCCCTAAATAGAATGGGACGGTGATGACCTGAGATGTTAAAGAACGTCCTTAAATAAACAAATCAAACCGTGCGAAAATAATTGTGCGACGCTCACTACTTGCATAATGTAAAGTATATATATCTAGCAACCAAAGGAAATAAGTGAGTGCAACAACTCAAGTGCTGACTGAACTAATTAACAATAACTTATCTGCAAATGCGTTGCAACTTTATTAGCACTACAAACATTATATGAGGAATGTTCGTAATCTTGCTGGCCTTTCTGTAATACCAGAGTTGCCCTCACTTCATTTTCTATTATTTTCGGTCTTTCTGGTCACTTTTTGTCGGTAACTGCGCCAATTTCCTCAAATCTGTTCACCAACTTACAAAATGATTCTACAGAGCAGAGTCCATTTCTCAATTCATGAAACGTTGGAAATCTTCTCAATGTTTTGGGATTTGTCTATTGAATGCGTAATAGCATTGAAAAAAGTCAATATGAAATCGTAAAGACAAACCCATTCTAAAAATTATTGTTCGAAAATTATTGTGTATTCTAAACCACAAATGTGTATAAAAGAATGGCGCAGTTAGACACATATCTATTATAGCAATGCACTTCAAACAAATGCATATAGAAAAAAAAAATGCTATCTCTCTAAAGCACAGTGGTGTCTATATGGAACCAACTTGTCAGTAGTGCAGAAGATACACACTTCAAACTGAGAACCTATTTTAAAATAATCATACACCTCTAAATTACAATCTACTGAAGTTTATTACTCAATTGTTTTCATTAATGAGACATAGTTTCTCTAGCTGAATATGAAATACTAGAACAGTAAGATTTATAATTTAGGCGTGTAAAAGTTTACTGTTACGAAATTAATTTATTACACACAAATAGGGATACTAAATTGTAATCATTTACTGCAGTCTGCCACAATATGTTTACAGTATTGCTGATATTTTACAACTAATGTAAACAAGCTATAGGAGCACATTGCATCGACGTCATATTGGTTTACTTGCTTACCTGAAGAACACTTCCGCTTGGAAAAACAACATAGCGCTTCTTGCGAGAAATTACACCGATGTTGCCATCAAGTGTGACCCCCTCAAGTGTAATCATTACCATTATAAAAACGATAATATACTGTGAACTCTGCATTTCCTGAAACAGAACCACAGGTCAATTTTATATCTTGATCTGATATGGCAAAAAAAGGTGCTTTATTTATGGGGAAAAAAAAAAAAAAAATCCGAAAACGAGAATTCTCAATGAATAAAATGGTTATTCAAATAAGCAATACGTTTAACAACTATATAGACTATGAACAGTGTAGAATATTTTCGGAGGTATCACTACCTTCGTCTTTATCAGATAACTGCAATGATGACATTAATCATTGCTTAATATTATATTAATTAAAACGCCAAGTTGTAAAAATCTCGTAGTACAAAAGAAGAATGCCGTACAGTATATCGCGTTAAATAGATTTCTTTTTTCAGAATTATAAAGTGCATACAATGGAGCGGTTGTACCCAAACACAGCTGTAAATTCGTGCAACTGACCTTACCTTAAACATTGATTTCACAACTATAATATTACTTCATAGAACAACTTAATGGTAACACTACCAAAATAAGAATGACGTTTACTTCCCTCATTCTGGTTGTAAGTAATGAATGCAGGAGATGAACTGTTAGGTGCTAATTCGACTCCCGTTCGACAGAAATTGGGTGATGAGAACAGTGTCCCAGGTGATAATCACTAATGCACGACTTCTCGGAACTGTTCCATTACCAGCAGTGGTTCTGAGACATTCCCTGTATTATAGTTAGAGAAAAGAAATATAGCTGCAAATTAGCAAATTGTACGAAAAAGTTCTTAATATGAACGGAAAACAATGCTAGTTTAGTTTTAAAAAAGACACGTTTGCACTATATATAGGTTATGTTACGGTCAAAATGGAAAACAGGCTTTTGTGAACAATTACTGGTAAATGTGAATATTCCCAAAACAGACAGTTAAATATTGATACTTTTTGAGAATATGCCTTATTCATTATTATTTTTAATTAATTAATTTATTTATTTATTTTACCCAGAAGCCATGAGGGTTTATGGAAGTAAAACTGCTGCAGGTCAAATTAGAGTTTATGTTCGTGTAAACTAACATAAACGAAGCGAAAATGACTGCTGCTGATGACTTCGAACAATAAAGCACTGATAACATTTCCCCAGCTGTAGGTAAAATGAGCGCGATATTACCCACAATTCCGGAAATTAACTGCTTATGGCGTCTTACAGTAATTCTGCTTTCACTCTTTAGGTTTGGGTGCCAAAGAAATAAGCGCTTAATCTCACAGGCATTTTCCTTTGTAATGAAGGCAATTATCTTCACGAATTCCTGTAGAGAAATGCTTTCATTAAAGTGACTATATTTTATAGATAGAAAAAGGGACATTTTAATATTTGTCACAATGAAAAAAGAGCAGAAGGGAACACTAAAATTGTTTTGTCATAAATACTTAGATTTGGAAACTAATAATAAATAATTACTATGTGACTTATATTATGTATAAGTTACACTGCAGCCAATAAAATCTTTAGAATTATCAGTGCACCATTCATTAATATTTAGTGATGAATGGATCTTCTTTAGTAAGTCCTTTTAATCAGACAGCATTTTAGAAAGTTTTGTGATAAAATTTTACTTAATGAACATGGCTTTCAAAGTTTATACTGAGTGTTCTTGTCACATATCCACAAACCATTCCTGTAAGAAAACACTTGTAAGTGGGAGCATTAGTTCCAGGGAAACAGAGAAGAACTTCCAATATTTTAAGAAAATTGGAATAAAGCATATTGTTCACATTAAAGTGTGAAACAATTTCGGAGTCGCTAGGTGATGTTCTTTCCAGTTTCCCTTTTGTCTAACATTTTCGGTGTAATGTACCATTGGATATACACATACACAACATACACACCGGTATCATCTATTATAGATGAAGCCAATTCGCGAATGAAATCTTCAGTCTTTTGTATATCCTTCCACTGGGTATCCTTGCCTTAAGTGTCATCCAACTGTATCGCCGCAAACTCTCAATGGGTGCAATTCACTTATTTAAATATTTAGCTGCAGTTTCATAAAATGTACAGACATGCCGTTTAAATTTTGCAATCTCTGATGATAAATCCTCCTTTTCCAACTTACCAGAAATTGATATGATAGCTGATGTTATGAAGCAATCTTCACTGTTTGAATTTATATTAGCTTTTAAATAAATTAAACAGCAATTATCTCAAAAACAGTTTATTTTATCCTCTACTGCTTGAACTGCAGGGTGAAAAAAAAGTTGGTTATGAACAAAGTACAGCTGTGCTTCTAATAAACGACTCACAAAGAATGTTTGATAAGAAAGGGGCTTTTATTTTGAGATTAAAAATATAATTTCAGAGGAGCAAGCATAAATAAATGTTAATTTTCTGTCAATAGACTTGGTCATACAAGTTTATGATATTGTCAACAGCTAATTTATTCCCTAATACGGTTTATTACATACTCATAAATATGAAACATTTTAAATAAGACTATTATTCAGAAATCAGACACTTTTTCCTAAATATAGTGCGCAACTAATATATGCAGGTTGCGGCAGAAACAATGACCCATTTTAAATCGTGCGCTATTGTTGGTCAAGGCTTCTTAGAGAGCTGGTGTTTGTACCATTGCGTAGTGCAGTTCAAAGCATTTTCTGTATGCCATATTACATGACCTTGGCCACTCGGTAGTCAGTATGGAATGCAGGTGGAATGAATATCGTGCGTTTGCAATTGAAACTTAGTCAAATGTGGTGATTGCTTCGTAAGAACGCAGCTTTTGTTTCGGCAACAAACAAGAAGCCGCCTGGTAGGTCGCCTACGGTTTGCACTCTATAAACACGGCAACAGTAAGAGCTGCTTTAAAGCAAAGTCCAATGCGATCAGTTCGTCGGCATTCATATGACGCACACTACTATCTAATACGTTAAGGGATTATCGGGTTGGACTTTGCTCTAAAGCAGCTCTTACGTTGCCATGTTTATGGAGTGCAAACCGTACGTGACCTACCAGGTGGCTTCTTGTTTCAAGCAGATGTCATGAAATGCCTGACCCATCTCGTAATCGCCTTCCGTGACGGAGCTTGTCTATTCCGCTCGAAATGTTGCCGAAACAAAAGCTGCATTCTTACGACACAAGCACCACATTTGAAAAACGTTCCAATTGCAAACGCACCATGTTCATTCAATCTGCACCCCATACTGATTGCCCAAGTATGTGCAGCGCAGAGAGCGGCCAAGGTCATGTAATATGGCGTACAGAAAATGCTTTGAACTGCACTATGCAATGGTACAAACATCACCTTTCTAAGCAGTCGTAACCAACAATAGTGCACGATTTAAAATGGGTCGTTGTTTCTGCCGCACTCTGGAATACATAGTAAGAAGACGTTCGACAGCAGGGAGTAAAGCAAGCCACCTTGTTTTGCTATACCTTAAAACTTATTAGTGCTCCTTGTCTACAAATTCATAAAATTCTTTATGATTTTCAACCCATATAGTATACATATAGAAATAAGAACTTATTTTAGAAACAATGCCTTCAATATCAATAGAAAGGACATCAGCAGCCATCTGGATAGTATTGTGAATTATATGAGCAGAACACTCAACTCCAAATAAGTTATGCCTTAAATTTCCTTTCAGTTTAATGAAGACGTTGCTGGCGCCCTTTTTAGACACAGTTCCAAAATTGCAGTTCATATTATCTGCACAAAGAGAAATAATTTTTTTTCTATTAATTTAGTATTTTCCAAACACTCACAGTATTTTCCAAACACTCACTCAATAAAGTAGAAATGGTTTCTGAAGTTTCTCCATGCAAAGATTTAAGATCCAACGTTGTAACTTGAATTCCCTCATTAGGGTTAAAATGTCTACAGGCAATGAAAGCATTTTTACTTCTTTTGGTTCGATGCATCCGACATGTTGAAATAAAATTAGCTTCCTGTAAATCAGATTTTGGTTCAGAAATCGGGTTAAAACATTTAATACAATTGCCTCGACTTAACTACTGCTGAACATAAATTTTGGTTCCAAAGTACACTGGATAAGTTTAGAAGTACAGTTCATGGATCAGAAAGATTTGGGCTGAACAGTATGATAAGGGAACGCGTCCTTCAACAGCTGCAAATTTCATATTTTTTTCACCAAAATTTTCACTTTTAACAACATTAGTTAATATGGTGCTAGAAGATGCACTTACGAGCACCATTCTTTTATGATTGTCACTGTTTATATGTTGTGATATATCCGATATCCGATGGCTTATACTGAAAGTAGTTGCACACTTATTACATCGAACATCTGCGTAAAAATTATTTTAGTGTATGGATATTTCTTCTGTAGGTCACTATTGTTATTATTATTATTGTTGTTGGGCCTTTAAGCACTCGTAGTTTACAAAAGTACACCGTATTTTAGTATTTCGCAAATTCAGAACACAATACTGTCTTCAGCGTCACAACTGTAATGGATTTCTTCCACTGAAATATATGCGTTTGCAGTTTTCAACATTATTGGCGGTATTCATTTAAGACAGAGTGATTACGATTAGTTAGTTCGCATCATCTTGCCATAGAGGGCGCAGAGAGCGAAAGAGCAGTTCAATTGTCGGCAACATCAATCGTTTATAGTACTACCTGTTACCGTTGGTACTATCCCAAATGATGCTCCCACGTTGTTGCAGGTGTGTATCAATGATATAAACAGCGCTTTGCTTTTTCATTTGTCAGTAAACTCGAATTTTTTCATCATACTAAGCAGTACATTATAAGAACACTTTATGCCGATACGTCATTGCCATAAAATAGGACATTTCAGCGTCCCTTTTTATCTTTAAAAATACGGGACAGAAATTAAAAAGGGACGGTCCCAACTCATACGGGACACCTTGTCACCTAAACTTTCAAGCATGTCAATTAATTGCAGCTACCTATTTACTGTATCAATGATTCCTTTAGGAACCACAAAATATATCGCAAAAGAGCAGTAGTTCCAGTGACCCGCTATTTATCCACCTCCAGTGCTTATTTTCTTCTGATTTTGGTGCTTGTATGTTTTGATATGGTTTGCAGCTATACACTACAATTGCAGCATCAATGATCGTATGTTGCTATGCCATTGTGCTGATTTACTCTTTTGCTTTTTATATAATGGAAATAACTTGTGTTTTGAGCAGTATGTAATTTTTAGGGGGGATGGGACGGAGGTAATTCTCCCTCTTTGAATTGAACCATCCCACCAGTGATTTTACATTACCCATCCCAAACAGGAATGCTAATTCCCACTCACGTGCAAACATATAACTTTTAAATTAAATGTAAAGCCGTACACAGAAAGCACACATGCCCTATAGTTATTTTAACATTAAAACATATTTAAAAATCCTATAAATATATCATAGGCCCTTAATCTTGTTCATTAATTTTGGAAACAATGTTATGTATTTTAGCATGTCAAAACGAATCTTCATTCTCTTTGTGATATTTTTGCTTTAAACTGTTGCTGTCTGCAGTCTTTCTTAATTTGTGCGAGCCAGCAACTTGGAGTTACCCGCCGGGCTGAAAACACTCAACCGCTGCAGCTGCAGCTGGTGCTAAGTGCCCGAATGCCATTACGGCTAGCCAGAAGTGAGTGGCAGCAGTGAGAAACGAAGGTAATGTGGCACAGCTATTAGATAATAACCCTTCAGGATCAACGGTGTAATAACGCAGGCGATTAGAGCGTCATGCTTCACTTGTAAAAATAGAATATTGTGTTCGAATTCTACTCCCCCTCCCATGATTTTTTCCCTTTCTTTTCTTTTCTTTCTTTTTGCTGCCGGAGTTAAAGAAGACTAACTCCTGGATTAGTTGCGAATTGGAAATTAGAGTAGTTTGCCACAATTACAGTGATTTACTAGCTAAACCACTGATTTCACCGGTTTCTAGGATTTGCCCGAGGTTAGCCGACAAATTAGATTAGTGTGTGTACTCATGAATCAGTTGCGAATTGGCATAAGAGCACATTTCCCACGTTAGAATATTTCACCCGTCTAATACTGGTTTGCCACAAGCAGTCGCTAAATCACTGGGTCCACCGGTTTCAAGGATTTGACCAGATTACCTGCCAAACTAGGTTAGTGTGTGTATAAATAAATTAGCTACGAATTGGAATAATTAGTATTTGAATAACATTTCCAATCGTTACAGTATTTCACCCGCCTAATAATGCCCTCATTACAGTGATTTACCCGTCCCTATCCATTTATATTTACAAAGTAAACTGTATGTGGACAAATTCCCCTCTCTCCGCTGTCGCTCGCTTCTGGCTAGCCGCTCGGGCACTTAGCAAACAGAAGTCATTAGTTTGAATGTCTAGGCCTGTATAAACTGCGGAATTTCAGTACGTTTCAGAAACAAAGTAACATTTTGTAATTCTTCAAGAACAGTGCATTGCCGGAAACGTGTGCAAGTAGTGACATCAGGATACCAGCAGTTGTGCTATAAGTGTTAAAACAGACGCTGAATCTAAGAAACAAAACAATAATGATGATACTAACAAAGGGAAAGTTAGTGAATTTTCGGGGACCGAAAACATGAGAAATCTCTGGATGGGAACGAAAGTAAGAGGATAAAATTATAGCGGGAAATTATGTTGCTTTATCATGATTTTAAAACTGGCGTAAGACTAAGCCGTGGCTGTCTGAAAATAACAAAAACTTATTAATACGCACAGTGTGCTCGGAAGTTCGTAAACTTGAGGTGAAAAGTACTGAACGTATGCATATTGGTAATGTCTTTTAGTTGATGTTTTAGCAACTCCCCCCTCCCCAAAAACCCCTAAATGATGAATTGTAAATCCTCCTATATGAAATGCATAGAAAGCATGTGTAGTAGAGAAACACACAGTACAACGACTTCGTTGTTCAGATCTGAATACGTAATAGTAAAAGTTAAACAGAAGTTATCATTCAAAACACATCCGGCAATAATCGAACTGCAAAAATTAAATTATGTATTAATCGGTAATATGCTTCATTCTGATCAGACATGCCAAAATATTATGGTTACCAACCAATATTATTATGTTATTAGGATAATAAATGCAAAACAAACTTGCTCAGTTAATTATAGAATCGAGTACAAACTTCAACTTAGTATGATAAATGAAACTACAAAGATTTCTAATAAAACCTGCTTTATACAATACGTACATTTGTCCTTTGAGGGGGGTTGCTTGCAATTATTTTTCCTAATGTTGTGGAATTAGTGTGATAGGGGAAGTTATTTTCAATGCAGTGTTAGCCGCTCTTGAAAAGTATAATATTAAATATGATGTACTGAAAAGATATCTTGTATGTATCGCAACCGACGGTGCATCAACAATGTTTGCACCTTACAAAGGCGTAGCCGCTCTGCTGCGTAAGCATTTACATACTTACATAAAGACTTAACTATCGTGCATTGTATGAATCACAAGTTACCCCTGCATGGCAATGTGGCAGATGTATATCATATAGTCTTTTTTATATTCCCTATATTCTGTGTTTTCTCAAAGTTCCAAAAATCAAAAAATTGCTACAGAATGTTTCACAAAACTTTAAAACTGTTAAAAGTAGGTTACATTTTTGACGTAGTTGCTTCGTCATCTAATGCTGCCCGAGATCTTCTTGAAAGCCACAGTTCTCTTGTCCGTTTTTGGGAATCTTAGTCATGGTTCCCAATCAACTCGCGAGAGGTCTAAATTTCGAAGATTAGTAAAATATCTCACAAAGTGGTAGGTTATAATTTTTTGTAGTTGTTGTTGTTGATTTATTTACGGACAATATTTAACATCTCAGGTTTTCAGCATCCCATTCAATTCAGGGCGTAAAACGACTGACAAATTTTACTCAGAGGCCTCTTAAGCTCCATACTCGAGATTCTTTTGCGTGCCGTAAATCTGCGACCCACGGCTTCCCTTCCCTCCCGAAGGAAGCCATACTTACGCCCGAAAAATCCATCGATCCTGGCCAGGATTGAGCCGGCGTTCTTGGACTTAGGAGGCAATTATGGTTAATACTACACCGTCAGGTGCGACCTCGTCATTCTTTATGCAAAACAGAAATTCTTCACTTCTTAGAGCAAAATAAGAAATCGACTTGACTATAAAAAAAAAAAAAAAAAAAAAAAACTCTTGAAACGTTGAAAACAAAGGATTCACCGCGTCCTAAGTTGATAGTACAAGAATTGCAAGTAAAGCACACATTCAAAGGAGTAGCAATTTAAACAACCGTCATGCGAAGGATACAACAAATTTAAAATATTTCGAAATATTTCTTTTTTCAGTCTTTGGCAACAATATAAAAATCCTTTTTTGAAGATTTGGATTTTTTTCGGAAGTAGTGGTATTAAATCCAAATACGTGATCTTCAGATGAATGTGAACGTGTGATTTATAGTTATGTGTCAATTCCTCGTTTAGGTAAAAAGGTGGCTTTTAAACGAGAAAGCACGTGTGCATCATTAGTTAATTTTCTATAAAGAAAATTCTTAACACATTCCCACTTTAGTGTAAGAATTTGTGAAATCAGTCGAAATTATATCTATGGTTGAACGTGAACGTGAATTTAGTGCCCTGACCGACCAGAGAAATAATTTACAAATTCCATCACTTTCAAGTCCTATTTTGTATTTCAATAAATGGATCTCCAGTGCATTTTTTCGACGCAGAAAAGTTTGCAGCAAGATGGATCAAGTCTCAGCACCACAGTGCCCTTGACAAACCAACTGACAAACATAGCACCTTCAGGAACGATCTCATTCTTCAACTAAACTCTATAAGTTAAAATAACGTCTGATTTTGTTATTTTTCCTTTCTCTATATATTGGATAATGGTACACAAAAATATATATTAGGAAAATAATCATATATTATATTTAAGTAAATAAGACATTCATATAAAATATGGTACATATAGTTGCTTTATATGTATATTTACTAATCCACTATAACCACCCCCCTCCTCCCAGTGAAAGCACTAATCGCATACTGTCTATAATCGACATTCTACATAGGTTTTTACCTATCGGCTATTATAGTTACATACAGTGGTATGTAAAAGTCAGTTTTACCAAAGGAGTAATGTAGAATAGTCATGTTCTTGTCAAAGCCCATACTATACCTGTATGTAATTTTGATCATTGGGTCATTAATAGGGTTAGGATGTTAATGACATGTCATTTTTTTTTCTAGTTTTCATTTCAGTCGTAGTGTTGAATTAAGCATGAATTTAAAGTTCTGATTACTTTTAGAGATGTTTTGTGTTTAATATATTTGGATATTTAGGTAATTTTCTCAGTTTTGGTCATAATGTGCATATTTTGGAGTTTTAAAGTCATATTTTGGTTATATTTGCGAACATGATCTTCTATTCAGATACGTTACAACATTTTGGGTATTTAAAAAATAATATGCATCTATATCCGTGACTGATCTATTCTGAAAAAGTTATTTTTATTTTGGTCTATGGAATGTGGCCTTGCAAAAAGCAGTTAAGCACAGTGCATACAAATGTGTGTGATTCCTCTGGTGCAGGTAGATGTCCCCTGCCCTATGCATTTCCACAGTAGGCCAGTGATCATGTCGAAAAACGTAGAATGCGAAGTAGGGAGAGCAAAGGTCAGTGCAGGGAGTTCCGATAAAGAACAAACTTAAGAAAGGAAGGAAATTAGTGTATTTTCAACAATGTGCAAATTTTTTAACGACTGTAAGGCTGTTTTGGTGAAGACGATCCGCAACTAAAATGCAGGGACTTCAGTCTGTTAAAATATGCTCCCATAGCATCTTGCGACGAAAGAAGCTTCTCGCGAGGTAAGTTTCAAGTTCATTCTGATAACAGGAAGATTACTCTTCGAGGGTTTGAAGATGCATTGGACGATATACTGTAACGCTGTCATAAACGGAGAATGAAAATAGGTATGTAATACTTACGACAGAACTTTGTTTCACTGTAGAGAGATGTTTGTTAAACCACAGTTACTTAATACCGGTTATTGTTCTTTACAGGAACGAGAGATGTGAATAATAGCAGAAAACGTGCCGTCCACGTAAAATATTACAAGAAAAAATTTAACTTTAATGCTATGTATCAATCAATTAATGCTTAAATAACGTGACTCAAATACTGTACCAATTGTGTTTTTTCTAAATTTGTATGTATATGGTCATATTTTGTCGATTAAACAATATATACATTAGCGATATCCAGTTATATTTGTTTCGTGAGAGTAATTTCATTATATTTCCATTTATTTATCTAAGTGCGCCTTCTTCTATTAAGTTTAATTTGTGTTTCGTTCATATTTTCTATATTAATTAATACTTAACATCTCTCATGTGTCGGTACTTATCGTGAGAGTAATGGGCTCCCGTATTCATATAATAAAATGATTTATGTTGTAAAAATGGGAACATATATCGTATATATCTCTATATGTCGTAATTTTGTCACATTCATTTGTTATGTAATTCTGTCGTATTTACCCCTTGGATTCCTTTAGGCATTATCTGCTGCTGATTGTGACATGGCACTAGGTACTCCCCCTCCTCCCTCTTTAAATAACGCGACAAATGCGAGTCTTTTTCAATGTTGATTCTCGCAACTTACGAAACATGTATTGTGTTCATGTATTCTTCATTTATCCTTAAAGCGGAAGAATATCTGGAGCTCCAGTTTCGAGCCAGTCCCGAGCGGTAGCGTAGAAAGCCGAAGTTACCCTTACAGCGAGATCATTGTTAGAGCTGCTGGAGCTACAGTTCCGAGCGACATCGGAGAGAACCGAACTCCTCAGTCCCGAGCGGCAGCGGGGAAACTACGATGTTGCCTCATATGACTACATAATCTGCACGCAATTATTTTCATTCTGGCTTAACCCTCACCATGGTAATCTCAATGATGATGTGTTTGAAGTTGGATGCATAATTGAAATTCTTGTAGCAAATTTCACAGTGATATGCGTACGATTGCTGCCCCCCCCTTTTTTTTAACTACACAAGGCGCTATAACACTAAGTTTTTGGGGTGTACTATAGAGACATGCTTTTCTAGATGTTTATTGTACTTTAAATGTTGAAATGTTTTGTTAAATGTAATGTAACTTGTCCTCCGTAACTTTTATGCAATATGTTGTTCCTTGTTACAAAACTGAGTTTTCCACTTTTTACCGTGCATTGTCTTATTAAAATTTGCAATTAATTCATATACATACACACACACACTAACCTTAACACAAACCTTGTGTAAAGCCTAGAAACCGGTGGACAATGAATTTAGCCTGTTTCCACTTGTGTATTATTTTCAAAGGAAAGTTTTTATTCTTTTCAAAATGCTGAAACACCACTCTGTCTCATTGGAGTAATTTGTGTAATTTACAGAGTTTGAGGGTAAAACAGTCTAGAAGGAATGAATGATGCCTCTGCTACATTGTATTAATGACAAACTAGTCATGGAAGGAATTTGGAAATGGGAGATTTTGGGGAGGTAGAAGGTGTCTTGCTCTATCTCTGTTAATGCATCTGAGTAAATACTAAAAATAAATACATACACAAACAAATAATGCCAACAACAGCATCAATGTAGGCAAATTATACTAATATTGGAATTATTGTGAACATAAATGCCATTTTAAATATAAGTTTATGATGGTTCATAAGTTAACAGCTGTGAACTACCAATTATGCCTCAGATAATGCAAGAGTACTGCCATGTTAACGATGGTGGTGGTGGTGGTATTGATTTCTCATGCTTCAACATACAAAATAAACACAAATAAAAAAAAATTTAATTATAACAATTAGGAACAGTATCTTTGGCAATTACAGAAGGCACTAACTCCAATCAAAATTTATTCCCATTTGATTGGCTCAGTTTCCCTAGTCCCCGGTTCATCAGCAGCTACCTACTGGAATATCCAGGGGAACGAGCTCGGGTCCAACCAAAAACCAAACACCACATTAAAAATAATTTATACATTCAATATAATATTAAGTTATATTTCCTACAATATTAAACCTTCCTTCTTTTTTAATTAAACCCACTCAGCTAAATTTATATCCTTGAGAGTTGCTTATTCCTTAAGATCTTATACACACTAACACCCTGGTTATTGGTGTATAAATATCCTGTTCAACTACTGCTAGATAACTAGTCGCATTCCCTCCCCTACTCATTTCATCCTCCTTTACCTTTCTGACAATTCTATACCATTTCTCAAGCACCTTTCCTAAGTATTTTATTTTTGTCTTACATTGCCTATGTATTTTCCAATTCCTTAAAGTTTTCATCTGATTTTAAATTTAAAATTATTCTGCCTCTTATTTCATTTGGTAGGTTTTCCCCCTTTCGTAATAGAAACTGTTCCCTCCAAAACTTGGTTTGCTTATATTCTATATACAATGCCAAGTACTATCTGGTTCTTCACACACAAGGGACATATCCCCCTCAGACCAACTTAACATGAAGCTATCAAGTAGCTTGTAGCAACCAGACTTAGATTATGCAGCTTGATTTCACATTAGCTAATGCCAACCATTTTAATCCATATTAAATTGCTTTAGTTTACAGCAACTATTTTGCGAATAGGATTCAAAAAATAAGTTATATTTATTGACAAAATCTGGCAGCACTGAGCAATAAAAGTGGCACATGTGCAAAAATTCATGTTTAGGCCTTTCTAAAGAGTCACTTTTGTTATATGATGTGTATTGTAGCACAAGTGCAAAATGACACATCATTGAAAACATATGCCATAATTGAAGTACAAGTAACAATAAGATTTTTGTGGGGAAATATCTCAATTGCATAGAGATTCATCATGAAATTTTGGTAGTATATAGGTTAAATGCAATGTCACATCCAGTTTTAGTGAAATGGTGTTAGCAATCTGAGCAAGGCCTCACAGATGTGACTGATACTGATTAGCAAGGAAGGCCAATGTCAAGAACAAAAGACATTGTGCTAGAGGTTGCAGCAATCATGGAGTGACTATCACAAAAGTCGGATATCTCAATAGGCAGTGCTCATTCCATCGTTTGAGATCATCTGGATGAACAGGTGCAAACAGCTGAAAAATAATTTGGTTTATCTAATACACATTGAATTGTAATGTCTTGATAAACGTATCTTGCCCTAGAATACTCAATATAACTTACTTTTTGAATTCTGCTCATAGTTTATTTTAATATATTTCAGTTTACCTAACCACATAGTGTCTATTAAATTTAAAATTAATTTTGAGTCGGAACTAATACACTGGAGCAATTAATTTATTCTTAATTATTTAGTGAATTGATTTAATACTCTTATGCTCCACTTAACAAGAGTATTACATTAACTTACTAGCTAATTAAGAAAAACATAGTACCTACTTTCAGAAATTGTATTGTTATAATAATAAAAGCAGGAGACTGTTTAATGTTGCAGTAGGTTTTTACTGTATCCACATTATTTACAAATCTAACATTTGAAAAAGTATGTGCATGAAATACATGTTTCCCTTCCTGAAGCAAACACAAGATTATATTACTTTTTTCACAAACAAAAACAAAAAGTAATGGAAAAACAATTGCACAAAACTACTTGTCATTCTCAATTTTATGTAGTGTTCATAAATTTAATAAATTGAAAGCTATGCATATAGCAAATGTCTGAGTCACAGCTGTTTATTTCATTTACATTTTACACCTTTAGTTTACTTTTTCTTTATCATATGATATTCATACCTGGAAGGTGTTCCAAATACAATATGACAGTCTTTCAAGCCTTCCACATATAAATATTTTATAATCATGGTATGAACATACCTAGTCTGTTCTTTAGTAGGTTTTTAATGTTAATGAGGTTTTATTTTATAAATTCTTTACTATACTATAAATTTGACTGCCAATATTCAGATTGTATAACCGGTCATGTTCAGCAGCAGTTGGAACTGGAAATGTAACAAGTAGGCAGTGTTTGAAATAAATAAAGAGGGAAGGGTGAACAAACTTTTCCTTATTGATGGTACAATTTCATTTGTTAAATACTTTCTATATGATCTCTTTCAGATGTAAAGCAGACCTGCTGCAGCTGCATGGGCCATTAATGCATTTGCTGCCTGTTGTGTCTCCAGTAGCATGCGTGTCTCATTCATCCACTCCTGAGCAATTGCTCTCGATGCTCCTTTTAGAAGATTCATGTAACGCAATGTCATGCTGAAGTTGCCTCTGTCTAACCAGTACCTGTAAAACAATTAGCAAATAACTTGGAATGTCTGAATGTACTGCAATAGTTAATAACTAATGTATTGACTGACCGTTTTATGAAACCAACTTATAAGTGCAATGAGAGGTTTAAATTAAAATTTGAAACATTTGGGTATGTGCTTGGGAGAATTGGTAACATGTTAGAACATTCCATGACAAGAAATAAAGTGCAAAACAACAGTTTCAAATAGTACACTATTGGGTAGGACTGGTGTGCAGTATCACTGGTATGCATTTTAATTCTGCACAGAGTTGTTGAAATTATAAAGTACATCCTTCTGCAAGATGTAGTTGGTCATCTGATTATGGTGAAATAATAGCCAGGTTCCATTAACTAGCAGGTATGCCTTTAGTTTATGGAATAGTGGAAGGAACACGATCAATATTGATACATCAAGAAAGTTTGAACCAGCATTTGTAAATAGGTATGGAAAGCATTCACTAAATTTAATGCTTATTCGTGGGCCAGAATTAGAATTATCTGTAACTCAAGTACTTAATACAAAAGTCTCTATTCCTTCAGCATATTTAATTTCATTAATTCATTTTTAGAGGCAATTATAAGTTGAATATCAAGCAATACTGTCAATAGCACATATGAAAAATAAATATATTCAAATAGCCATAGAATAATAATTTATTCTATGAAATAGCTTTCAATGATATGCCATTACAGTGATACAAACAGCACAAACATACTGCAAATTTCTAACAAGATTTAACCATATGGAACAATGAAAGACCATTTGTGACAATTAGAATTACCTAACAATATTAGTGAGAGCTACATAGAATGATTATGAAATGGAAATTGGATAACTAATGGAATTATTTTATAAGTGTAACGATATTAGATGATAACATTAGTTTATTTATGAAATAGGGCTAAGGTGCCAGTTATAAAAAAACTGTATCATGTATACCAAAATATTAAACTGTTATGACTTTTATGCTCTATAAACACCCTGTTAATGTTATTATATTTTTATAAGCTTTTAATGTTCCACAACTACCAAAGTCTTTTGAGATTAAGAATGGAATAAACAAAATGACAAAAATGATTCTCCAACCTATTACCTAGTATTCAACTTTTCAGGATAAGGGAAAAATCTGACAAATATGTTATTCATATACTGACCATCAATTGAACCCTAGTTCAGCTATTAAAATAAATATGCTACTATCTAAGCCACAGCATATCGTGAATATCCTATTAATTAATTAGTTACATTTACTGCTCTTAGCTTTTGGTTTACTTTTTGTGATTGATTTAACATTTAGAGGCAGATGAATTTAAAAGCCTTTTCCTTGATAATGTATAGAACTAGTTCACTCTTTCCCTTCATATATGCACGATTTTCTTTTCTCCTTGTTTTTCTGTAGAAATTTCTAGTCAAAGTTGTTAGTGCCTTTAGAGAAACTTCTTGTCTTTTGCATTAAACTAGTTAAAAGCTATCTAACATTAGTTATTTCACAGTGGAAAATTGAAAATTCTTACCTGACTTTTGTTTTTTCATGTGCATTTACATCTTGCTTTATTTTAATTTTCTGAAATTGGATGCATTCCAAGAAATTCTTTTTCCCCGAGATGCAAGAATAATCAGGCTGTTTCACAATTTTTCTGACACTTTTGATCATTTTACTGTTTTTAAAATATATTTCTATTTGGTTAAAATATGTGCTCACTTCTTGATTGCTTACCTCTTTATTTTTGTTTTTTTCCAAACAAAATATGATACACATTCAAGCTTTATGAAATTATTATAATAGTCCTTTTCTGACAACCAATCATCATGCCCATTGTCAAACAGCATTTTGAAAAAAAACCTTTGAAATATACTTAACAACTTATACAAAAAAACCGCAAAACCGTTTCAGGTAAAATCATAATCTGACAGTCAAGGAAGAGAAGCATTATGTGTCCTTGTACTCTGGGCACCAGAAGAGCATGATTACCTGTTATGTGGCATACAGTGTATACCAGATTTTCATTCACATCAATTTTATAAAAATGTAGCACTTGCATCATGCTTGCAAACTTCTTTGAATTTTATAATAATATTATTCTGTCTCAAATTTAAATATGTATTCAAGGGACTACCAGAACTGTGATAACCATAACAGCCTTTTGTAACAAGAGTAAGTAAATGTGCGAAAAATGTAAATTATTACCATAGCAGACATCTCACTCTTTTTGAGATCTTACAGGTACTGTGAAATTACCTTGCTCTCTGCAGAACATCATATGTATCAAGCTCATCCACATTAATAGGTTCATCTGCAAGTTCAGCAGCTGGGATTGGGTTCTCAGCCTTCACCAAAAGAAAACTCTGAAGAATCGACAGTAGGTATAGAGGTAGTCTGCAGCCATCTTCAGGAACCAATGCTAATCGCCGAGCTACCTTTTCCACCTTAAGGAAACGCTCCCTCATGGCATCTTCTGTGAAGACACCACGTTCATATGCCTCCTTCGGAATTCCATTTACTACAGCCTCCACAAGTTCATCCCCAGATTCTGCAATATGAAAATCCTTATACTATTTAATAGTATCACAGATGTCTATGCTCACAGCAAATAGTTTTAAATAGTTGAGAATGTATTTAAATATTTATTTAATGTTCAGAAGTATCCAGATAGCTACTTTAAAAAGCCTAGGAGTTGCACAAGTACTATAAATTACAGCAAAAATGGATTGGTCAGTTGAATTCATATCTTTAGAAGAGGGATTGGTCACTGGCTGCTCATGAGTAATAAGTCTACTACAGACATTTATGTCCTTCATAAGATCAATTGACTCATATGATATGATTGAGAAATGGAAATATGAAGATGCAATCATAACAACACTACCACCCGGTAGGCAACATGTAATGACAGAATACTCACTGATCACTCAAGTACATAGTTTGTATAATCTGCCACACATGATTTGAAATGAGTCACCATGAATTTCACAGTACTATGCAAAAGACAATCAACCATAACTGTGCAACAAATAGTGAGAAAAATAAGGTTTAATATTCCACAGCTGTCTATGATCCAAAACTTTTTCTTGTGATTGCTAAGATTAGCTGAAGCAGTGTAAAGAATGACATCAATGGATCATGGAACACTGGAAATATGTGATTCAAAGTGATAACTTAAGCTATACTATGGGGCAGTCTAACTGGGTTTAGATGTGGCTAATGAGTGGGGAATGTATCTTCATTCACATGAATTTTGGCAGAGCTGGTATTAAGATCTGAGACTTGGGCTTTTTGTAACAAGAAAAATTCTGCAGAATTTATATCTTCAAAATCAGTTACAGTCTTGATGCAACTTTGCAGGATGGGACACTATTGAGTTATCTTAGTGTACTGTGTGATAATTACATTCACAATAATAAAATAATAGACCTGAAAACCTTTATTAAACCTTGCTCAAACATGTGCAATTAGCTTCAAAAGATGCACTGAATGTTGCTACTACTCTTCCTATATATGAGCAAAGAGGTTTGCATTACCATCCACAAGTTAGCTCTTGTTTACCTTATATGCACAGCAATTTGTATCTAGAATTTTGAAGTTTTAAGCAGGTCATTCTTTTTGATGGTATCAATAATTTATTGATAGAAATTTGAGTGAAATCTTGCTAATACTGATATTTCAAATATTGCTGGGAACTCATTCAGAGAGATTCATATTCTAGGCCTTTAATAAGGAAAATGTTAAACCCTATGAGCTGCATATCAACGAAGATCAGCAACTGACAGTGGTGGAATTGCAGGAAAACTTGGGGCTACAGAAATTTTGATGCATGATTTAGGCATAATATTTGGCAGCAAAATTTATTCTTCCTTATCCTGTCACAACAGTAGAAGGAATTTTGTGCCGAAACTACAAAAAACTTTTTAAATGATGAACTAACAGAAATTGTGGTTATGAAACAATATATAATTTGATAATAGTAATCAGCAGTAGTAACATTATCATACTTCACTTACTTGTTTAACATATAGGACATTTCAAGAATATTTGACCTACAGCCATTATTTGACGATGGCAAAATAAGCTTTCCCAAGCAATCCATGCGGAATCTTGCAGGTCATGTTAAAGTCTTGTTTTTTTTTAGAATAAATTTTTTCCCATGTTGATAATTCTGTTAGACTTTTGGCTGACTTGAATGATTTAGGTTCCTTTTTAAAGTTGTGATTTCTAGACTAGAATGTGTGCCACAATTGCTGATTTTTCAATCCCTTTATATTTTAATATTTCTGAAATGTTTTGGTTCTAATTTCTCTTAATTTCTCTCTCGCTCACTCCTCACTCTCTCTCTCTCACACACACACACACACACACAGAGGATGCTAATGAACTACACCGAAATAATTTCAGAAAGTGTAGAGATGTCATGTTTAAGCAATTTGACAGAACTAAACATAATGCAGTTTTATGGTGTTAAACATCTTGGTATCAGATTCTGATAAGACAAGGTGGTGAAAAAGTGGTTTAGAATATGTTTAAAACTTCCATGTGAGCATTGAAATATCAATTTTCCAAAGTTTGCTTTCAGCATTTTCAAAGGTTCAGATACATAAAAATCCCTCTAATCTTGCACTAATCAACAGGGCAACAACACTGCATCTATTAACTGCCTTCTTGTATTATGTGGCATCTCTACAATCTAAAGGGAGCTCTTTAACTGCTTGTGTGGCGTAATGCATAATGAAAAAGCTGAAGTTCCGCAGGCACAAGTTCAATTCTTTTCATGCCATTGACTATTTTTTTTATTTAATATGAAGTGCTGCAATGCACATACTAAAGAATTATGAGTGAAGTTGTGTTAATGGTTTCAAATTTAATTCTCTTCCTCAACAATGAATGTATTACCAACATACAATAGCTAATGAGCTTACTACTAACATAATGCCTAAAACTTAATTTAGCTTATACATGCTTAACTGCATTCTTGCATTATATAACCTACTCTAGAGGGAGCTCTGCCTGTATGACATAATGTATAACACAAAAGCTGATGTTCCAGAGGCAGCTGAATTCATGTAATGCTATTAATTTTTTTATAACATGAAGTGCTGCAATATGCATACTACAGAATTATGAATGAAATTTAGGTAATCTTTGAATATACTATACCCAACTCATTAAGATTACCCATAATTCTACCTTTGGCAAGCAAGGGTTACAATTATATAAATTGATATGTTAAGATTTAAGTATATAAATTCAAACATCAACTTAAAATGTAGGCTAAAAGCTGCATTATTAACCCTTAGTCAAAAAATCATATAAAAAGGGGCATCTCTATTAGCCAGTGGCATACTGGTGCTTTAGAAACTTACAGCCATAGCTTCGACATTTGAACAGATAGGCCATAAGTTTTCTATCCCAAATTGCTTATATACAACATCTCTACACTCTCTGAAATTATTTGGATGTAGTTCATCAACACCAGGTGGGTGGGTGGGTGGGTAGGTGGGTAGGTGGGTAGGTGGGTAGGTAGGTAGGTAGGAGGTAGGTAGGTAGGTAGGTAGGTAGGTAGGTAGGTAGGTAGGTAGGTACACACTCACACACATACATACATACATACATACATACATACATACATACATGTATTTATTTATTTATTTAATCATAGTCCCCACAATGAATCTCATAAATTTCAGCTTACTTGTAATTTGGTATTGCATCATTTTGGAACAATTTTAATTTCTTGATGTTAAATTTATTTTGAAGAACCAGCCTAATGTATAATCTTGAAAATATTTTTAAATCTATTATCTGCTTTTGTGTAGTAAGTAAATTGATATAGTTGTCATTTTCATTTCTTTTTATAAGGTTGCATGTGATTCTATTGGATTCAATTCTCTTACATTTAGAATTTTTTTGTTTACTGACTCACTGTAAAAACTGTTCCCAAGGAGTGTAGGTATTCTTTCTCATACTGTTCTTTACCAAGTGGAACATTCACCAATCTATATGTAGGCTGTTTATGATTGCATGTTGTTTTGGTTTGGGATTATAGCTATTGTTCTTAATATAATTATCCTTGTGATTTGTTTCCTATATATTACAAAAGTCCTTGTTGACTTTTTAAATTATTTTTTCTATCTAAGATGGAAAAACATTTTTTTTTCTTAGTTTCCAAAAAGAATACTATAGTTGTATCTTGTATATTTAAGAGTTTTAAAGCATCTTCAGTATGTATTTTGTGCCCTACTATCTCGTTATCAAAGTTCATATCTGCTATTATCTTGATATTTATGTCATTGATCTTTAAGCACAATTTCACTGATTTTCAGAATGTTTTCATCTGATTTTAGTGTTACAGGATGGCTGAATGCTTGTCTTCCAACCCATCCTGAACCTTCACTTAACCTTTTGTGCAACTCAATAACTTCTGTGCATGTCACAGAAGCATCCCTGTAAACCTTTAATAATTTAAAGCATTTTATTGGAGATATTTCACATTACACACTGCTTGATTTTTAAACTAGGCATGATTTTGGCAACTTCATGACACAATTTCACTTCAAACAGAGACCAAAAGCAAACTAACCAGTACAGAAAGATGAAGCAACCTCTGCTGTTTCATTCCTGAAGTTTCAAGTTCACCAACAACCTCTTCTAATCTTCCCCACAACTATCCCCATAGATAGTAAAAGAGCAGTCCTGTTAATTAATAATCTCAAGCTGAATGACTGATGCCATGCAGCAAACAGTAATGCATATCACTGAGGGAGAGGATGATTTTTTTCTGCTTTAAGAGGCAAAATAGTCACTCCAGTCCTGAATAGGATCTGGAACAATTATTACTGACTAGTTCAAGGGAGCGATGCAATAAGCCAGGGTACCAGAGAGAAGGTCCAAAACAACAAGTAGATGAAGCAAGATAAGATGGGGATTCAGAACAGTGCATTACTGAAGACAGCTATGGTGCCAGTATCAGAGGAGGTATGAGATCACAGCACTACTAGAGAGCCTCCGTTAACAGAAAGTGAGAAGAGAGAAGAAATGCAGGACTGGACAGTGTGGGAGAGTTGGGTGTGCGAGCTGAATAGAGGAAAGATAGATGAAGAAAATGAGAAAGGCTGCACGGCACGTGGTACACCAGTGGTGGGCGACAAAGCATTGTCATCATTAGAGAAAGGAGTATGTAGCAGTGTTCGTGGCTTGGAGTTAAAGGTGGTGTTAACCCCAGAAGGAAGCATCAAGGAAATAGCAGAGAAGGGGCTGGAGGCTACAGGGGAAAGGAGAACGAGGCACAGAGCGAAACTAGGAAAATTTAGAAGTGAAAGGTGTAACTCGGGATAGTAATTAGACTGAAGGGTGGTTCTGTGGAATGTGGAGGTCTTAAGGTCAAAGATGAGAGATGGAGAAATGTTCAAAGTGTTAAAGAAAGGTAACATGATTGCATTAGATGGACAAGGACAACAATTAAGTCAAAAAATAGAGGAATTATGTTTGAAATGTTCCAATACAGAGTTTATAACAGGGGGGACTTTAATGCAAGAATGGGATTAAATGATGTAAGGTCTGTGGGTCTACAAAATGAAAGTGCATGGATGCAAAGTGATGAGATAAGAAACAGTCTGAAACATGTATATAACAGAGAGGGCAGCAAATTGTTTGAGTTCTATGAAATAAATGGGTTACTAATGTGTAATGGGGAGAGGATTAAGAAGGGAAATTTACTTATAAATGTAAATGGCAGAGTATGATTGATTACATGCTATGCAGTGAAAGAATAGCCCAGGTTAGTCCAGGTACTGTTAGGATTTAAAGTGTTAGACATCGTAGTAGGTAGTGGACATTTTACATTAATAATGAGGTTGAGCCTAGGGGAAGGAAGTAAGGAGGTACAGGAAATAGAATTGAAATATATAAGATGTTACAAATGGAGAGTTGAGTATGAAGAGTACTTCTGAGAAATTTGTTATTGACAATAGGTGTAATAAGGAAATTTGCAGTTATGGTAGCTTTGAGAGCAGGTGGGATATAGGGGGCAGTATTAAGGTTGGAATCCATGGTAATGTGGGCAGGGAAAAAGATGGAGGTACATAACAGAGAAAAGGGAAAGGTCATGGAGGGTATGATCAAGAATGTGAATTAGCTAAGCATGAAGGGTTAACGAATAAGTAGATGGAGAAGGTCAGAACAAGAGTGTAAAACCATCCAGAAAATGGGTGAGTTTATTGGATTAAAGTTAAGGAGAAGTGGGAATGAAATAGGAAGAAAGTAAAAGAAGAAGATTTCTTACAGTCAAACAGTCACATGGTTAATGAAATAGGTAAATAATGTATGCAAAGATACAGTTGATATTGTAAATTGAGGTTCTATTGTGTAATATTGTAAAATAAATTGTGGAAATAAATTCATTCATCTAGTTCAATGGAGATACATTGCTTTATGGGTTTCTCAAAATTAAGATCTACTTCCCTAAATATAATATAGAGCAAAAGTTTTCAGTGCAGGGGAGTATTGTCTTGAGGGCATTGAGAGACAAATTGGGAGAACAAACATTTGAAAAATTTCTACTGAAAATGAACAACCAGTTAAATCGAGAAGTTCTGAGATAGCAGGGTCTATAGACTAAAATTGATTTTGAAAAATCTTAAAAATCACTGGAATTTTACCCATTAGCAAATCATTATTGTTATTACTAAAATTATATTGTGGTCTTTTAAATATGATATTTCTGTCATATATTATTATAACCTTTAACATAATATTTACTATTATTGTGGGCCCCTTTTTTCACAAAATTTTTAGCCATCATTATTACTTTTCAGATGAAACAGATTCTAAGTTAGGGAAAGTATCATAACGCAATTGTATTTTTTTAAAACGTAACTGTAATTGTAGCTTCGATACTGCTTCTGTTAAGTAACTTTACAACTTTGCAGAGAGCATACAAACTTAGTTCATTTCTTTTAAATACAGATGCCTTGAAGTCTATAGAATGTTTCAAGCCTTATGATTTAGAAATTATGATACTTAATAATTAGTCAATGAGGGATATTATTTTAATGATATAGCTAGATAACATAATGATTATAATTTTGAACTATAAAAACGTAACTAATACTTCCATTGATTAAAAAGTATTTTCAGAGTTATACATTCCAGACACTTACTAGCAGCTTTGCTGACATTTTCAATTTCAGCCTTGAGAGGTCTCAACTGTTGCTGCCAAGGGACACCTGGCACAAATGCTTTCAAACTCCTATGTAGGGTTTGGCATGCACTCCACAATATCTGTGCTTGCCGTGCTTGTATGTCATTTTCTGCTCGGGCTGAAAAAATTATTAAAGAGCAATAAAAATATTAGTTATTTTACTCATAATAGTCTTGTATAGTACACTTCCTTTGGATTTACAGCTTAAAATCCTTCCTAACATTTCAAATTAAGTATCAGCGGCAGAGGAAAATTATCGAAAGGGAAATGGGTGAGGGAAAAGCACACATGCACTGCACATAATTGTACTAAAATGAAAAATAAGGTGACTCTTAAAGAACAATATAACTAAAATAAAAATAACTAGAAAAATAGAAAAAAGAAACTGAAACAATCACACGAGTAGTGCACCTTCAAAGGCAAAAAATAAGTCATAGCAACTGTACTGTGACAGCTGTAACTGGAAAAAGAGAAGAACACAAGCTATCTGAAAAATTGCTCTATTTGATGACTTTCCAGTATTTTACTTTATCTTACATCTCTAATTCTTATACATACCAAAAATGAAAAAACCAGCTCCTAAAGAATAATACAGTTAAATATATTAAGCACTTGAGGCAGAAATAAATAAAACACTGAAATAATTTCACAAATAGCACTGAATATTTTATCTGCAATGGCCATTAAAAGAAAACCAGAACTTCCTTTTGGAAAAAGAAATATTAAATGTTTTCATTTGTACTACACATTGACTGATGGAGGGCTCCATTTCTGTCATAGGCACATTCACAGAATTTTGTATAACAACAATGATGATTATAATTGATTGATGTACACAGTTCAGACTTACTAATATATGACAAATGATAAATGTTACTAGTTTATTTGTTGCCTGGCCATTGCCTGTATATGTTTAACTGCAACACTCATAAATAAATGCGAATTATAATATAGGTGCAACATTTATTGGGAATATCATTACAAAAGAGGACTCCAACTTCACTTATTATGTTTTATAATTGAATTTATTTGTTCAATTACATTCTCTTGGAATCAAAGCAAATTCTACTAATGCCAAAATAATCTAGGTAATATCTGTAAATGTAATAAACTAACTTATAACTAAAACTATTACAATTACATTTATAAACATTGTCCTTTTTAGATATTTAAATAAAAAAACATAATAAATGCATACTTCAAAACAGCATTGCATCAGTTGCATCATAAAAAATAATATATTGAAGAACACTAAGAAGAAAGTTTATTCCATTTCTTTGCATGCATACTTTCCCTTACATGCAGGGCTGCAAGCACTAGTGCCATTGTGCTGCTGGTGCAACTCTTGCTGCTAGTGTCTGAGCGGCTGGCCAGACCCAAAAAACAGTATAGAGAGCTTAAGGTAGTGACTTGCATAGTTATAGCCACACATAACTGTTCAAGAGCAATGGCGGTTAGAGTGTAATGCTATGGTTGTGAAGATAGGTTGGAATTCTACCATTCCCATATATTTTTTTCCTGCCAGAGTTAAAGGAAATTTGCCACCATTACAATGATTTACCAGGTAAACCACTAGGTCCACCAGCTTCAGGTTAGCCGACAGGTTAGGTTAGTATGTATGTATATGAATTAATTGCAAATTCCTATTACAGATTTCTCACTGTTACAATGACCAACCTAGCAATGCCCCATTACAGTGATTTACTCACTAAACCACTGGGTCCATCGGTTTCCAGGATTTACCCAGGTTAACAGACAGGTTAGGTTAGTATGTGTGTAAACTAAATAATTGCAATTTCTATAAGAGGAGATTTCAGACCATTACAATATTTTACCCATCTAGTAATTCCCTCATTATAGTGATTTACCCATCCCTATCCATTTATATTTACGAAAAGAAGGTGAGCATCATTTTGTGTCTGTAGCAGCAAGAGGTGCACCAGCAGCACACATAAAGGTATGGGTGAGTTGTGCCAGCAGCACGAAGGCACTAGTATTTTAGCCCTGTTTGTAACGTAAAATTGCATACTTTACCTTTGAGATTCAAGATTTATTTTTACACCTTCACTTGTCTTTAGCTTTTGATAAAAATAAGCTGTTTGAAATATTGTGCAACTATTTCATTGTTTTATCAATTTCTGTTCTCTAGTTCTTATTTTAGTTATGTGTGTACACTTGGCAATAAAAACACAATTCCTATTTAGTTCCATGGTTAGTGCTCTGGTGCATGAAAACTATAGAAATTTCACATAGTTGCTCCATACTTATTCAAAATATCTGATCTTTGTTTTGTTTTTCCCTGCACACAGAATGGATCTTGCAAAGTTAGTAAACAAGCAGGGGTCAGCTCTACATAGCACATTCTGCTTCAAAGCTGTAAAAATTGAAGCCCTACAATGTTACTAAAGTGCATACCTGAAAGCCCACTGACTTGAGAAGGAGAACATATGTACATCTTTAGTCAATAAGGTAAGCACATTTTCAATATTTTGCCAACTGCTAAGTGGGCTGTGTGTGGGCAGCCTGTGTGCTCCTGACTGCCAGCTCAGTCTGCATGAGGGGAAAAACAAAACAAAGACCTGATGTAATCGCCACTTAGCTTCAATACATAGTATAGAGTATATATTACTTAATCATTTATGACAGGTAAACTTACAAGGCCATTTTAATAGGTTTCATAAAAATGCAATGCATGATGGAATATATATGTTACTGGAAAGTTAAAAGTATGAGCAAAGTTCTAGTTGATCAGCTACTGAGTTTGCCGTCACGTTACTGTGTAAATACATGGTACACAAAACACAATCATACTGAACTTTGTGCACTCATATTGCTGTTATATCTGAATTATTTGAATGGTGAATGAGAAAAGTGCTTGTTTCTTGGTTATTTATTGTTTATTTTACTTTTCTAGATATAACAATTCTCTAGGAGGGTAGCCACCTGTAATTATAAAGTACTAATTTATCAAAATGCAAGAGATGAACTTCCAAATTACAACATATTTCTTAGGATTACACACTCTTTAAACCCTTCTAATTTTCTTTTCTAACATACTAAAATTTTTATTGCACGATAAATAAGAATGTCTATTGTTCAGGAAACATGAGTAATTTAATTGAATGAGCCTGCTATAATTAAATCCATACAAATTCTCATCATAGTGCAATTATCATTCAGTTTAGAGTATCCATAAGAAAATTAAATCAGATTTTTCATGTCTCCAGAACTATATATTTTAACATTATGGAACAGAAAGAACATCTTATTTATGTTTTTTTTCCACCAATTTCATGATAGAGATACTTTAGAGAGCTGTCATTTTCAAATTGTGTACCTTAAAGAGATTTTAACCTAAAATAAATGAATTCAAAATCTTTTTTGGAACTGGAACATCTGGTAGGGAAAATCCTGCATGTAGTTGAAGGCAATGACATTTACATATTCAATTTGAAGACAGTGGAACTTCATCTCTTTCAAACATTTACATAACTGTGGCTCCTTTGGAGATGACCTCTAAATCATCTTTGAACAAACTTTGATTTTTAATTTTACATTAAGCTTCCCATAAACTGAGCAAATAGCCATTTGAAATATGATCTAATATAACATTTTTAAAGGAAATAACGACTGTAAAAGCCATACTTAGCATTTGTTAGTATATATAATACAGCCAAACACCCTTATACTAAATTTCCTTTTCAGCAGAATGAAAAGACTTTATATGAAGTTATTTGATATGACATTACTGTTTACAATGTCTTTAGAAATATTATAGCATCCTTTCCACATTTATTATTTTGCAAATTCTATATATTCCAAAGTACAAGTTAATAAATACCTAAGGCAAGGCTGTAAGCTTTTTAACTTGTTCAATGATGATATTCTAGAGGAAATTAATATGGCTAATAGGCATCTTCTCGCCTCTTTCCAAAAACCTCTAAAATTCACATCTCTTTTCCTCCATATATACCCTAATCCATTGTTCTCTAAAATATTTTTTAAACTACTCAACCACCATTTAGTTAAATATGATTCTTGATCCATCAAACATTACTTTACTAGATTATCTTCATTTAGGTTTAGAATCTTACGCCAGTATTTTAAAACTCTCTCCATAATTTAACCTTTTCTTGCAGTTCTTTCCCATTTCCATTTGGGCAACTTCTTTTACAGCTACAATTGGTAGGCCAAGCATTTCTTTGCAAAATAAATGGTGTGCTTTAACCACAGTTTCCCAAGAATTTTCCATTCCCAAAATTTCGATACCATATAACATTTGTGCTTCGACCATTGTATTATATATTCTTTCCAGGCATTTGACTTCCAATTGTGATTTGAAAAGTCATCCTTTTATTATTGACATGGCTGCTTTCCATTTTGCTAATACCAATCTTTTTTGCTTTTCCCATTACCCACTCCATCAATTTTTATACCTAAATAAATGCAATCATGCACTACCTTATAATCCTTGTTTCCCTTCTTCCAATTTTCATATTTACTCAACTTCCCTCCTTTCTTGCATAGTGTTTTATTTGTATCTCAATTCATAAAACAGTTAAGCATAAAATAAACCTCAAACTGGAACAAATAGGTTGACTAATTCAAATTAACACTTTAATTTTGCTACAAAACATATAACATGATAAAGGATATAAAGATTTTTACTAGTTAAAGGGCAGCCCAGAGGTAAATAAAGTAAGGGTGCCCAAACCAAGAGTGGGCAGATTGTTGATATATAAGTTTGGAGTTTGGATTGCAGGTTAATTGACTATGCAAACACTTTTTCAGTTCAGGAAGAAAAATGACATAATTCTCTAGTTTTAACATTTAACACTGTGAAGACAAAGTTCTCCATTGTCAGCATGAATGTTAAGATTTGGGACAAAGGTGTTGTTGCTTTTGTTGATCTAATGTTCAGGATTTTGATCCATCAATTTTTCCCTGGCCAGCCAATATAATTTGTGTATTTTCCCGTCAGGTGCAGCTTTCCTCAGTTCTGTACATTCCAACAGATGTTCTCAGTTTAGAATCTTGTCAGTATTGTAGATCTTACATGTGTTATCATTCATAAAACCAAATCTGTGCAGATGTTCCGCCAAACAATCATGTCCAGTGGCCAGTCTAAAATGAGCAACTGCTTCCTTTCTTGATAGATTTTTTATTTTATGTACTGTTTCTTTTATATTAGAATAATTTTTATTAGATATTTCCACTTGAATATTATGTTGATATTTTTGTTCTATGGTTGTTATGATACTTTTTAATTTTACATTTAATCCACAGGGCTTTATTGATTTTGAATATAGCACTGTCCCCCTTTTGGCCAGAAAGTCTGCATTCTCATTACCTATCACTCCCACATGTGCTGGTATCCACAGTAGTATTATTTGTTGAAATGTTGTATGAAGTAATCTATAATAAGATCTCATGTCCCTTACATTGTATGATTCATATGAACTATCATATCGTTCTATAGCTTGTATAGCAGAAGCTGAGTCTATAAGAATCACTACTTTATTTTCTTTTATATCAGTCCTATGGTATATCGGTTCCAGCGCTCGTTGTATTGCCACCATTTCACCCTTGTAACTTGTGGATTGTCTAGGCAGTGTGAAATAATGCAAAAAATATTTACAATATATGCCCCCTCCCACATTATTTCTCTGTTTGTCTGCATCTGTGTAAATTCTAAGCCACTCTGTTTCAGGGAATTGGTTGTGTAAATGTTCAAGTGCTATAGCTCTACATACCTCTGTTGAGTCTTCTTGTTTATTTAATTATTCTGTCAGTTTTTTATCTGTTACTATCTTATTATAATCCATTGGATTAGTTCTTGAGGGATATGGGATGTTTTTCTCTGCCAAGTTTAAATAATTGTAATTCTTCTCTAAGTAAGCTTCGTTTGTGATCTGTATTTTTAGTTTGTGTTCTTTGGGTAGTTGATGAAATCAATGATGTTTACCTGGGTTTGTTTTTAATTTTATGTATAATTGTGCCGCTTGAGTTTAAATGCTGGCTTTCATTAGATTATTATTCGTTCTGGCCAGAAGTGCATTTACTGGTGTTGTTTTCACAGCACCTGTTATCAGTCTTAAACATTGATTTTGGCATTTCTCAATGTTATTAATTTTTTCTTCTGCTGCTGTTAGTAGTACTCACATTCATGTTTTAGTACTGGATTTATATATCTATTATAGGTTTTATTTAAAACTTCCATTGAGCTGCCCCATTTAGATCCAGCTAATCTTTTCAATATGTTACTTCGTTTTATGGCCTTTTGTGTGATTTTTGCACACAGTCTTTCATTTTTGATTTCCTGTCCAGTGCTATTCCCAAATATTTTATTTCTTCTGCATATTCTATTTGACTTCTGTTAATTTCAAGTTTTAAGTTTTTTTCCCTTTCCCTTTGTGCAGAAGTTTGAGACAAAGGTTATTTAGCCTTTTTAAAATATCACCAATGTTTCAATTTTAATTAAATTTGTAATGTAATATTGTGAAGTTTTATTAATCTCTTGTGAGTTGAACTATTTAAAAACATTCTTTCTGGCCTCACTTACTGGAGATTTAATCAGAACATATTTTGTGGACCTTTGCTCACATCCTCAGCTGTTACAACTTTTGGATCATTTGTAGAAGCTGAGTTGATATGTGTATCAGTTGACTCTGGTGGCCTTATGATAAACCTGAATATGAATTTTGACATTTCAGAAGCAACAGCTCTATACAAACCAACTCAACTGAAAGATCCACCAGTTTTTTAAGATATGAACAAAGATCCACAAAATATATCTTAATTAAATTTTCAGTGAATGGAGCCAGGAAGAGTGTTTTAACTAAAATGTAAAATTGGAACAATGATATCCATTAAGTGTTTTAACTAGTTAACTCACAAGAGACTATCATCAATGTTCCTTTAGTCTGAACACATGGCACACAGAATAATCTCTACAATGTGTATATTAAGCAAATTCCTTACCTTTAAGAGCAGCATCCAAACCTCGAAGTCGACCCACCATACCAGCCATCTGCTTCTTGTAGTTAGCCTGTTCTTCTGCTTCTTTCTCATTTCTAACACGTGTAAATTCACGTTCCATTTCTTGTTCTTTCAGTTTAATTACATCTGCCAGATGATCACTGTGAGCCTGAGCTTGTCTTTTCAGTTGATTTCTGAGCTCTTTTTCTCCCTCTACACGCAGCTGAAGGATCTAAAAACAATTATGGTAGTATATTAAAAAAAAGTTCTTCTGACATAAATGCCTAGGTCTGATGACTGTTTTTGCCATTGCCAGCAATACTGCTACTAGCTCAACACCTCCACAACCACCATCATGTAAGAGGGAGACTTTTTTTTAATGTGTTAAACCTCCCATGCCTACTGTCAAGGTCCTTAACAGAAGGCAAAAGATTATGATATCAATAACATTTTCAAGAACAAAAAATGTAATGCAGTAAGTCTGGAGCTAATAGAAAATGGAATAAATATTTCATTTTGTCGCTGTATTCCATACTCCGCTCTCCAAATCATTTCAGTTTTTGGGTCTTTGTCTGCATTTTCACTCATCAGAAGGGAAGTGCTCCATGAGCTCCATGCATGCCAATATAAATGAAATCATAAATAAAGTAAATGATAAATCAAAAATTGCATTTTGATTCCAAGACAACCAAGACTTCAAAATTTTATCTGATTTATCATTTTAACAAGAAAGGAACATATTATTACACAAGTATAATTATCCTAAACTCAGGCATTCATTTTTTACACTAGACTACACTTAATTACATAAAAGTAAGATGCGTTTCGGGAGAATCTTTCCCATCTTCAAATGAATACCTAAGTTTAGGATATATTACCACTCCATTGTCAACAGCTTCGTAAGTACAATATATAAGTATAATTATGTTAGACTTAATAATAAAATATGTAAAAAATAAACTACAATTTATTTTGATCATTTGGCTTTCTGGGCTATATTGTATCCTGGAATTTTCTTATGTTGAAGATTTGACTTGAATATTGGAGTCTTTCTCTAGAATGTAGCAGTTTGGAGTGAAGCAAGTTATGCAGTTTGCTGTGGGGGAGGTTGACCCAATTGTATCTAATTTACTTATGATCTCTTAGCGGAGATCGGGATAGCTTTAATTCATCATCTCTGTTGAATATGAATATTTATTCATACTTAAAATAATAAATACAAAGTAAAATATAATGTACAGAATTATACAGTCAATTCATCACCCTATATTAATTTGTATTTATTAATTATACTTTTCTCTACTAATACTTCAATTTAGTTGCTGACTGTCCCACTGATCCAAAATCCACAACAATGTGGTTATTATGAATTGGAATCATTCACATAATTAAAAATCTCTAGTAATATTTATAGTAATTTACTGTTCATTTATTTTATTTACTTGTTTATTGATTCCCTTCAACTATTTCTTGCTCATTTTCCCTAAATAATTTCCTTTCTCCTTACATTCTTTTCTGTGTTTAATTCACTATCTTATCTGCAACTCCACGTCATTATCTTATATGGTAACCCATTTGCAGTCTCTGTCCATCACATGAGACGACTGTATGTCGCCAGAGAAATGGTGTCAGCAGAGGCCATTAAAATCCTGCCTTATAGTAGATGCCAGAAATGTTGACCTCCTGCTTTCAAACATGCAGTATATTTCATAAAAATGTTGTTGCTCATTCACCTATGCTGAACAGCTGGAATTTTTGTGATTTCTTGAATGATATCTCTAAGTTGTTGTAGTTAGAATGATACATTATATCTTCCAAAGTATCCCATAAATAAAAATTGCAACTGATTAGGTATGTGTGTGGGCCAAAATCAACACTTATAATTCTTATATGTATAATTTTTGAAGCTGTTTACAGTGAAGTCATTATATTTAAAATGATACACCATGGGTAACCTATTTACACACTTCACTTACTATATCTTCCTAAGTTGGATTTAAAACTAATCAGAAAAGAGAATAATATACAGTTTGGAATATATCATAAACCGACACATACAGATAATTGCATAAAAAAGAACAGATTCAACCCAGTACCACACCAATTTGCAGTATTCAATAGTTTGACTTTTACACTGGTCAATATCCCGCTCAATGCCACAGAATACAAGCATGAGTTTGAATACATCATGAACACAGCCATAAACAATGGCTTTAACACTCAACCATAATAAAAAGGATCAACAAATACAAACTCCAGAAAACCATAAAGAGACATCAACACAACATTGAATCCAACACTTCAAATTTATTGACGATTGCATGCATAGTCTTTCCTGCAGATGGTCAAGAGTTTGGAAACTTTCCAACAAACTCCCCGCACACACAGTAAACAGATTCATGTTTAAAGTAAACTTTGCAAATAAACATTCTTCCACAGATAAGTGACACACAATGTTAACTTGGCATCTGACTTGCGAACAGGAATCAGCTGGCTGAAATCCCGCTAGATGGCGAGGTCATAATGAAGGCTGCAAATGGGTTACATATTATATAATGACCCCCCATTCTTTTGCTAAAAAATTACTTCAATTCTCTTTTGATAACCTAGATTCTTTACATTCTAATGCACTATGCCAGATATTTTCCTTCTCTCCACCCAATGAATCTTCCACCTACTTCTAATAACATTATAACTCCAGTTCTGACCCATGCAAACCTTTCTGTCATTTTTATTAAAACATTGGACATATTTTTCCTTTCCCCAAGTATTTTCATGCATCATTTTAAGAATTTATTTATTTATTATTAAAGTCACCAAATTTCTTTGCACTTCAATACCTTCATCCACAGCCTAATTTCTTTCCAAAAGCTTTCGATTTATTTCCCTGTTTTCCATACTTCTCCATACCAACCCTTTCCAAAATTTTCTTAATGTTACAGACCCACAATATTTCTTTGTTCAATCATTTCTTGCAAAATTAAGTATTGTCTCAAAATATTTTCTTCCTCTAACCTATTGGTCCTGAAACAATACTTTATAATGTCTTTTCCATAATTTTCCTCTTGATCCCTATTTGTCCTAACTTTGCTTGAGCTATATCCATTGATCTAAAATTAGTTTACAAAAATGTCTATAGATCAAATTGGCAGTTGCCCTACTCTCATATATCCCCCAAATCTCTATCCCATATAGCATTTTTGCCTCAACTATTGCTGCATAAACTTTCTCCAACCAGAACTCAGAATAGATTATTTCTCCAACCATTTAATTTGCATTCCTCGGCGTTTCCCCACACATACCTAAACAGCCTTTAATGCCAAACTCTCCCCTGATAATATCTTTTTCTTTTGTTCATTCCATCCTTCATTATACTTAATATTACTTGTAGATGTTCAAATTTACTTACCATGTTAATTCCTTTTCCTTCCCAGAACCACCTCTAATCTTTCCTTAGTTTAGAACTCTTCATGAATACCATAATCTTACATTTCTTTATATTAATTTTTAAACTCTACTCTTTATGTTGTTTCAATTGATTTCATCAATCCTATATTAGTTATAACTAAAATCATCTACAAAAGGGATCTCTTTGTTATTATTGAAACATGCCCATTGGCTTAATGAATCACTTCTGGAATATAATCAATATACAAATTAAATAATGTAGATTAATTTACAGTCTTGTCTTAAACCAGTGGTATTTAGAATAGTTTCATTCACCATATCATAGTGATCTTAATACAAAATTCATTATCAGTGTAAATTCTTTGCAGTGTTCTTATAAATTTACGATATACTGTGTCAAATCCATGACATATATAATCTTAATGTTGATATAGAGCTGGTTTGGCAATACTTATACTTCACTTACATGTTTTGGGAACGATTACTCCCATTATAAGTAGAGGACTAACTTCTTGCAGTTGTCTTTGCTGATCAAAGACAAAACATGTCCAATCAAAAAACCATGTAAGTGAAGTATAAGTATTGCCAAACTAACTCTATATCAACATTATTTTACTACTTCACTGTCAATAGCTTCAAGAGTATAAGTTCATATAACTAATCTTCCTCTTTTCATGCTTAAACATTTATCTACCATTGTATTTGTCACAAAAATATTGTCAACTGTTCTCTTATCTTTCCTAAATTCTACCTGGAATTCAACATTTTTATTTCTTTTCTGCTCAAATTTGCAGTCTCTGCTAATATTCCCACATATATATTTCCTACCAATACTAAGAAACTAATCCCACAATAGTTAGCTGGAATATTTATATATTTTTTGCCCCTATATATTGGTGCTACTATTGATGTTCTCCATCTTTTGGGCACATTCCTCCGCCTAAATATTATTTTCAATATCTTAGTTAGTAAAACCAGTCTGTTTTCATTCAAACTCCATACTCTCCAGAATTCCCCTGATACTATTATTATTATTATTATTATTTGGTTTATTATGAATGCTCTTTAATATCTTCAGACATTAGTGTCTCATTCTAATTAGGGCATGAAATGGCCAATAAATTTTTCTTAAAGGTCTCTTCTTTCAGTCTTAAGGTTCTTTCACGTGCCATACATCTTTGACACAGGATCAACAGCTTTATTTCTCTTTCAAAGGAAGCCACACTTACGATTTTTACACCCTAAAAAATTCATCAACTCTGGTCAGGTTTGAATCCTGGTACCATCTTGCTTTAGTACCTTGGAGTTTTTTTTTTAATTTGAACCTTCACTTCATCTTTACCTATTACCATAAATCATTAAATGAGATATTTTCTATAAATCATATTACTGACTATCTCAATGTCCTACTCCTATTAGATTTTCTCTTCCCCTTCCTCTTATACATTTACTTAACTGTTGCCTATATTGGATTTTTAGCATTTATTCTTGCTGCCTAAAATTTTTTCTTACTCATCTTGTTTAACCTTAATAAGATATTTATATCCACATCTTTCAATAAAAATTGTTCTCTTTCTTGTGACAATCCTGTTTGCCTCCATTTTAACTCTCTCTCTATTTTAGCTTCTGCACTCCTGCACTTATCATGATACTAATTTTCCTTTATGCTGATCTTATTAGTTTTTCATTTACAACCCATTTAGCCCCTTCCTGTAGTCTTTTTATTGTCTCCTCAATTATTTCCTCTTTCAGAAAATCTTGAATACCTATTTCTAACAATTTTCCTAAATCTGAATTTAATTTGATATGAATTAGATTCTTCTTTCCTCCAGCAGTGACAGTGAAGCAGCAACAAAAAACTATGATCCCCCAAAATTTATCAGTCCTTTATGAACTTTTTTTATATTTGATGAACACTCATATACCTGTTGGAGGTCTATAATGTCAAGTAAATGTTTATTTTCAAAATCACCCTCTCCCTGTTCATGAGTGAGAAACAGATCAAATAATCCAATTTTTTACTTCTCTTGAAATTCATAAAATTGCATTGAATGACTACTGAGGTCTAATAGGGGTAGAACATTGTAATAGTCAAAAAACATGATTTATAGAAAATATCTCATTGATTTTTATTAGCTTTATTTAATATTTACTATTTTGTATATGAAAATTTGAATATTGTATTTTAAACTTGTTGACTTCCACATGCAAATTTTGAAATTAATTCATTTATAAACAGTACAGAAAAAGATGAATTTAACCCAAGTATCGTTTCCTCTGCTTACTATTTCAATAGTATTGAACTGAATTTAATTTATTTCTCTCAATTTCACATTTACTTGTAGGTATAATATTTTTTTTGCATAAATAGTGAAATATACAAATAAAGGTATTTAAAAGAAAAGTACTAAAGCAAGGTGGTATACCAGGGATTCAAACTTCTTAACCTACAATATTTCAATAGTAAGAAAAGCAGTGATTCAAGATTCACCTCAAGCAATGGTAACAATTACAAGAGTTTTTCATAAAATGTTACCTTTCTCTGGAACTCCAGTTCAAGGTCTCTGCGTTGCTTTTCAACTTCAGCTTCAATCTTAGCTTGTACAACTTCATTATCAGCATCTGGACCACTACGAAGCAAAGCTCTCTTTAAACGCTCTTCTCCTAGAATCTTTAAAAAGGCAATGTAAATTAGTCATGGCAATCTGCTTTCACACAGTGACATGTAAGGTTTTTTCAAATGACATGCTCTTTTTACTTTTGAATATAATATGTTGATAACTAGAGATGATCTATTTCTGTTTCACATTAATATCTTAATAATTTTGGTTGATACAGAGTCATCTGCAATAGAAAATTCTATCTTATACATATATTTACATATTGTCTGCTTTTCCTGTGTGGTTTTATCCAAGAGGCATTTGCAACAAAGAGTATGTTTTATATTAAATCAAATCAAAAGAAAATTTATTGTCCATAAAATATTATACAGAAATGCATATATGCACCTGAACATGGCCAGATTATATGCAATATTTGTTATGAATGTATACACAGTATCGGCAAGTAATTCTTTTAATGAATAATTCTATTTATTTGGCAGAAAAGTATTATTATTATTATTATTATTGGTAGTGCTTTTACTAATTTGGAAGGTTTATTTTGTGTACATCCCAAAATACATACAGCATTCAAAACCTTCCATTCTCACCATGGCGACCCCCTGCCAACATCGGATCTGCCACTGTGAGTTTGCAGTTTTACCTTTTAAGTATTGGATATTACAAATAAAATAAAGAAATTCTGTATTCAGCCTTTTTACAGAAGATACTGGAAGTTAATCCATTTTGTATGACTAACAATCCACATTTTAAGATACCATCACTTACACTTGTTCAGTTCTTCTGTACTAATGAATCTCATTTCTGGGCAACACTTTCTGTATCTTGAAGGGTCAATATAAAATACATCTGAGTTTGTGGTGTCAGATGTCAGTGATAATGGTGGCGGTAAGCAACTGACTTGCAAATTGAAGGTTTTTTAATGTGCCTCCTGTAGTACATACATGGCAACAACTCAGATCACATAAGAAGTTGGCAGTTCTTTTCAATCCTGTCTTTCATTTTTGCACTCTGTTGGTGTTATAGGATGTTTTTCAGTGACATTGCTTACAGCTTATCGACTTAAAACCTTCAACTTCTGCATTTCAGTAATTGGTCTCTTGCCTGCTTTTTTTTTCTTTTTTACATATTATTCATACACATTACAAAGTAATTGCTGCATTGTTTATTTAATGTTTTAACAGCTTTGAATCTGCTACTTATATTTGTGCCTCCACTAGTTGAAGGAGCAGAACATAAATGTCTCCTCCTCCTCCTCCTCCTCATGGCCTCCAATTCTTGAAGAAAGCTTATTAATTTTTTAAAATATAAATTGGAACTTGCACAGTGAAGCTAATAATATTAATTGATATCATTGTATGATTCAGTTGAGCTACACACTCTTAAAGCTTCACTTACTTTTCATAAATGTATGGAACCGGTTTCGAGAACATTTAGTTCCCATCTTCAGCCAGGCTAAAGTTCAACTGTCTGATCATTCGTTAAGCTGTGGGAATGTGTATTCTGCTCTGGTGGCAGTGTGATAAACTTGTAGTTTATGTTTTCATCTCCAGCAATGTCGAAGTTCATTATGCTACAAATTAGCAAATAAGAATATTTTAATGAATACAAACAAATAGAAGAAACAGCAGTTAAAAATGATTTTAAAAAAGAACTAGTACACAAAAAGGTGCAGAAATTCAAGAGACAAAAACATATCAAAGAAACCACAACACTTTCAGCAAGAAAAGATAAACTAATTTTTAAAAAATTCACATATCATCCATGGGCTAAAAAAAAATTTCAGAATATTCTTAAAGATTTTAATATCAGGTTGGCACCGATTAATAGATTTAATGTTAAAAACTTACTGATAAATAATGTTAATGACAGTATTCCTCAAGAAGAAAAATCAGGTATTTATAAAATAAACTGTGCAGAATGTGAAAAAATCTACATTGGAAAAACAAAGAGAAACATAGGCACATGATTAAAGGAAAATTTCAGGAACATAAAGTACAAGCAAATAGAGAATTCAGCAGTAGCATATCATTTTATGACACAAAATCACGACATAATAAATAAAGCAAAATTATTAAAATCAGTACAAGGACCTACGGAACTAGCAACCTGGGAGAAAATCTACATCTACAAATACAAAGACAGCACAATGAACTTCGACACTGCCGGAGATGAAAACATAAACTACAAGTTTATCACACTGCCATCAGAGCAGAATACAATTCCCACAGCTCAACAAATGATCTGACAGTTGAACTTTAACCGGGCTGAAGATGGGAACTAAATGTTCTCGAAACCGGTTCCATACATTTATGAAAAGTAAGTGAAGCTTTAAGAGTGTGTAGTTCAACTGAAACATACAATGATATAAATTAAAGCTTATTAACTTTCAATTTAATTCTATGACATATGTTTATAATATTGAAATACTACAGAATTTCAGTCCAAGTTCAATGATACAAATAACAAAATGCTGAAGACACTTAAAATACAGCTGATCTGCAAGCATCAGTTTCCTACTGAACTTTTGCTACTGTAAAATAAAACAAATTATTTATCAGTGAAGTAAGGAAAAAGGTGGTTTATTAGTTGATAATATTGAGATCTTTGTTAACAAAGGCTTGCCAGTCATTAATCAGGATAGTGCACATACTATATTATTCTAAATGTAATTAAATTTATTTAACTCAAAGAGTTTTTCTAATTGCCCTATAAAATGAATAAATATTCAACAAATAATTATGATGTAGAAAATATTATAAATTCCTTTATAAGAATGGCCTGCATGTACAAGCATAATCTGAAAAGTTCTTGGAATGACAACATAACTGTAGGAAATTATTCTTATTTTTCAACATAGTCTCTCTTGACACTAAGGCACTTTGTGCTGTGATGCCTTTATATAATCAAGAAAGTCAGACTCCTCCAGGCCTGCAAATTAACTCTAAACTGATGATTTAAGCTCTTCATCATAGAAAAATGTCTTTCCATCAAGGAAGTTTCTCAGTTTAAGGAACTGATGGAGGTCTGATGGAGCAAAACCAAGGGAATAAGGTGAACGTGGCAGTAAAATGTACTCCAATTCACTAATTTTTACCATTGCAACAATACATGTGTGAGGGCGAGCATGATCTTAATGACTTTCTTCTTTAATAAACCTGGCCTTTTTTGCATATTTTTGTCTTGAATAGGTCTAAAAAGGTACACTCCAGCAATAGATCCAAAGGAAAGACAATAAACAGTACAAACTTGGCATCCCAGAAACAAGAGGTCATGATCTTTCTAGTCAATTTTACAATTTTGTGTAAAATCGACATTTTGCCTTCTTTGACAATAGAGAATTGTGATGCTTCCATCGTTTGGAATGCAGTTTGTTTCAGGTGTATAGTAGTGCAAGCATATTTTATTACTGATCACAAAAGATGCATAAAGTTGGCAGGATCTCTTTGAAAAAGGACAAAAGTTTGCTGAGACATTTGCACTCTCATTTGAATTTGATCCTTCTGTGGTGCCTCAGTAGCTTAACCAGGCATTAAACACAATTGAGAGAGAGAATATTTGATTCTGAGTCAGCAGTCATAGCAACCATGTTGACAATAATTTTTTCATACACAATTCTTCCCTCAAAATGTGAAATATGCATTCCTCCTGGAATGCCCAGAGTTTCAGAAATTTATTTGCCAATCCTTCAGATTACCACTACTGATTAACAGTTTTAAGTCATCTTCCATGCTTTCACAGCCATATTTAAACTTTGTGGTCCAATTGAAAACATTGAAAATGATGATGCAGAATCCTCTAGAGTGTTTGTCACATCCATATAAATTTCTGTTATATTCATACTCTTCTTTACCAAGTACTTCATTATCACATGATGTTCGACATTTGTAATTTTTTTCTGTATTTTTCTATCTGCATTGCAACAAACAGCTATAGTTACTATGATTCTTAATCAATGTATAATTGAACAAATGTTTTTATGGAAGATAGCGGCTTTTGATTACAAAACTGCTTTGGAACTGCTGCAGTAATCTGCGGATCATTCCGAGAACTTTTCAAATAACGCTCATTACTATATATTACTCTAATAATAAATATTTTAAACACATTTATAAATATGGTAATGCAATGGCAAATCTCTTGCTGATTATATATGTACAGCATTGCTATGTTTAATTAAATTGTGCCCACAACACTAATGTAAACAGAAACAGAAACAGTGGGGTGGGGTGGAGTGGAGTGCAGTGCAGTGCAGTGCAGTGCAGTGCAGTGGAGTGGAGTAGATAGAATAACTAAATCATAGATATTTTATATATTTTGCTCACCTCCAATTTTTTCAGCTCTTTCTGGTAGTAACATACAGTTTGATATGCATGAAGAATAAAGAGATCAAAATCTGATGGATCTACATGAATTTGTTTCTCTTCTAACTTAATGCTGGGGAAGAGCACTTCCAGTTCTTGCTGAAAGGAAACAATAATACATGACAAGCTTGCACACATAAACTACTGAAATAAAAGGCACTTTTTGCTAATACTTCTGGAGAACTTACTTCAAAATATTCCCTAGCATTTTTCACCTTCTCCCAGTATTTCTCTGTAACACTTGTCTTCGTCTGCTCACTTTCAAACCGTTGTTGTGCTTCCTTTATTGTTGTCATCACCCTGCTTAGATTTCTTTTTGCCTTTTCTTTAACATCATCTGTTATATTCAGTTCTGAAGCAAGAAGTTCTTTCATTTTTTCTAAACTTTGCCTGTAATATCACACCAAAATGTTATTGTCAATTTACCCTTTTATTTTTCATAACTTGTTATAGCTCTTTTCTCCTATATAGTAGGGTTGCTGGATAGGGCTGAAGATAAACCCAGATATTCTTGATCAATCTATTATTAATATTATTTTATTATTATTTTTATCTATTTAATAATATTATTTGTAAATGTAAAACTAATTTGTGTCGGAACTAATACAGTGAAGCAAATAATATACTCTTAATTAGCTGGTGAGTTCATTTAATACTCTTCTGCTCCACTTACCAATGAATTATACAGAACATATTTCACAGGCCATTGCCCACATCATCAGCTGAGAGTTTTCTATTGGATTCTTTGATGGTTGGAGGGACTTGGTGTAGCTCTCGGGGACATTTTATGAACTTTAGGATTAATTTGTCTTCTGTTGGGATCTCAAGTTCATAACCTTATTTTCATATTTTTTACATAAATTTTTTCCCATATTCCCAGCTCCACAGGTCCATCTATGAATTTCAGTAATTTGATTTTCATTTCTATACCATGTTTATCTCTCCAAAAGTGATATGCAATCATTGATTTTTATCTTATTGTACCTGATGTATCTCCAGTGTTTGAGCCCAATGGCAATGCTTCTTTTTGTTTTGCTGTATATATGTACTTTGTTGCATTCTGAACAGTTGATTTTATACATTCTTGGTTTCTTCTCATCGGGATTCTACCGTCACCAAAGTTGAACATATTATTTAGGCTGAATTTGTTCACTGAGGACAAAGTGATACCGAAATCCCTGAGTATTTTGTGGAATTTTTTGGTGGCCCAAATATGAAGATTTTAACTGTTAATTGGTTTGGTTTATTTACGGACATTCTTTAACATCCCAGGTCATCAGTGTTCCATTCAATTGAGGGTGTGAAATGGCTAATCAATTTTTTTTCAGGCTTGCGATTCTTTTTCTTTTCTCTTAAGGCTTGAGGGCCTTAAATCTACAACATGGGATCCCCAGTTTTACTTTCCTTGCAAAGGAAGCCATACTTAGGATTTTTATGACTGAAAAAATCCATCGCAAACCTGCAATCTTGGGTTTATGAGGTAAATATGTTTACCACTAGACCACCAGAACCGAAAAATATGAAGATAAAATTATAAACTTCGAGATCCCAACAGAAGACAAATTAATGCAAAGGTTCATAAAATGCCCATGAGAGTACACTAAGTCACTCCAACCATCAATTTTTTTTTTGATTGTTTTATTTACGGATGCTCTTTAACATCTGAGATCATCAGCATCCGATTCAATTCAGAGCGTGAAACGGCCTACAAATTTTGCTCAGAGGCCTCTTCTTTCAGGCTTGAGGTTCTTTTTTGTGCCATAAATGTATGATACGGGACCCACGGCTTTACTTCCCTTCCAAAGGAAGCCATACTTAGGATTTTTACACCCCAAAAATCCATCGCTCCTGGTCGGGTTCGAACCCGCAATCTTGGGTTTAGGAGGCAAGTATGGTAACCACTACACCACCAGGACCGACCCAACCATCATTGAATCTGGCAGTCGACTCAGAGGTGATGATAGGTAATGCCCTATGAAAAGTTCTATATAATTCAATGGTAAGTGGGGCATAAGAATATTAGGTCAAATCACCAGTTAATTATGAATATATTATTATTATTATTATTATTATTATTATTATCATTATTATTATTATCAACATCATCATCATCACCTATTAATTTAGATACTTCACAAAACAGCAACTACTGTGATTGGGAAAATGTAAATAGAAAACTTACTGTTATTACCACTATTTTCAGTAATAATTAAATCTTTACTGTATTAAGATAGACATAGGCCCACCTACAAATTTGTATTTCTTGGAGCTCCTTGCAATTCCAGAAGTCTCTTGTTTCCCATGGCTATTTCATAGAATATGTGGCACTTACACTCATGTTCATTTTAATACAAATTTTCGCTTTCATTAGTTCTGTTCACATTATGTTCCTGTTATTTGTCCACAAATAAGTCATGACATTAAAACATCTTTTCTACAGACTCATTATTTACCAAAATTGCTAGCAGATGTTGTATTGTTTAACATATTAGGGGCTTTACCATTTTTCAAAAAAGATACAAATATTATGTTTATCTTTGTCTTGCATCAGTTCTGTTATCACTGGCCTTGAAAACTGACCATTGAATGTAGAGTTCATTTCCGCCGAGCCATAATTTGCAATGTCTTTTATTACATGAACTACATCATTAAATGAGAATAGTGATGAGCTAAATGCCTCAAGAACAAACATAACTGAAAATATGTTATTGTAACTAAAATCATACGCCTTGGCTACATACTGCAATAATCTGTCACACAATGGTGAATTCTTTCCTTATAGTTTGTTTTTTGATCTCTGTGAGATAGCTGAAAAAGAGTCCTTTTTTTACAACTTCCTATTTGAGTCTTTACTCCCAACATGATTTTGTGCACCTCAGTTGAAACAAATTCTAATATTTTAATCACCTTACGGAAAATTGAAAGCACACAACTAACAAAATAGTAAAATTTTCTGCCACTGACGATAAATATTCATTTACTTCATCTTCTTGGGAGTATACAAATTTCAAAATTAAAGGATGCATTGTTCTTTGCTTTTTACCAAATAATACATTTTCAAAGCATGCCACATTTTAACAAGGCATTCAATGGTTAATTGAAGGGAGGACCATCGAAGTGGAATATGATGCAAAATTTGAAAACAGTACTGTTGGACAAATTCACATAATGATCTAAATTCCTTAACATTCTTAATGATGACAAGAAGTCAGAATATATTTTCAAAACTAATGCCTCAACATCTTATTTAAGGAATTTAAAATCAAATTTGGCACAATATTACTATATTAGGATTTCGTCTTTTATTTTTCTGAATAATGATTGATTTTTTTTTATTTATTTATTTATGGATGCTTTTTAACATCTCAGGTTATCAGCGTCCCATTCAACTCACGGCGTGAAACGGCCGATAAATTTTGCTCAGAGGCCTCTCTTTCAGGCTTGAGGTTCTTTTTCGTGCCATAAATATACGACACAGGACCCACAGCTTTACTTCCCTTCTGAACATTGATTGATTGATTTATTTAAGGACGCTCTTTAACAGCTCAGGTCATCAGCGTCCCATTCAACTCAGGGCGTGAAACGGCCGACAAATTTTGCTCAGAGGCCTCTCTTTCAGGCTTGAGGTTCTTTATCGTGCCGTAAATGTACGACACGGGACCCACGGCTTTACTTCCCTTCCGAAGGAAGCCATACTTACGATTTTTACGCCCGAAAAAATCCATCGGTCCTGGCCGGGTTCGAACCCGCGTTTTGGGTATAGGAGGCAAGTATGGTAACCACTACACCACCAGGACCGACTTCCCTTCTGAAGGAAGCTATACTTAGGATTTTTATGCCCGAAAAAAAAATCCATCGCTCCTGATGAATTGTATGGTTCATAGATGCATTACTAGCTGAATAAGCTGCAATGTTACTTAAATAAGTCCATTTTCTGCAACAATTGATTTGATTTGATTTTATTTTAAATGTCCTTAGCACTCTCATTACTGTTTTCATAGATCTTAGAATCTCGTTATGCTTTTTCCATGTTTAACCGAGTAATGCGTCACCACTAATGGAAAATACTTCTTATTACCTTTATTTGACACATCTGAACCAAAAAAGAATTGTATATTTTTTGTTGTTTAGAAGCCTTTCCTATGAGAATGGTAAAAGAACATTTATAACTAGGGCTTCACTTTTGGTTTGTGCTCAACTTATTCTTTTGCTAGTAAAGAGTCACTGAAAACACAAGAGTAAAGTTTATTGCTGCATTTTTGTACATTGTATGAGTGGTGATGCTTTACACCATGAAATGTTAAAGCCAACTCAGTTACTGTAACTTTATCATGTTCAACTGAATATTGTGGGGGCATATATTTCAGAATAGAATTATTTCTACTTTGTAATGCTCTTTGTGCCTCTCCGATTCCAGCTTTAATACCTTCATACTTTACTATGAATGAAAGATGCACACTTTACACATGCAAGAAAATTCATCCTCTTCTTTATGTCAACCATTCATCTCAAAAAGAGGTAAGATATCTTTTTGCAGATATGTACTGAACACAATACTAAAAACATGCACCAATTCCCTCACTTCAAATAACACACTGAACTACATAAATAAGTTAAAAACTTCAGCTTTCATTAAAATACTACTACAATTAATGACAAAAATTCCATTGTTCGCACAGCAACAGAGTGAGAGACTAGTGTCTGATTAGCAAAAAGTGAAGTGCATTAAAACTTCAACCCGACTACAATTGTCCACATTTAAAGTTACTTGATGGACAGTGAATTTTCACTTTGTACATTATTATTATTATTTTTAACAGTTCTATTCAAATGCAATTTCCCTGAGCCAAAGGTTTCCTCTTGGCCGAAGAATACATTCTGAACCTGAGTAGTGCCCGAGACTTGGAAACCCTAATATATTTATTTATTCTGGTTGAACTAAGGCCATTAGGCCTTCTCTTCCCCTCTACCAATCTAATAATAATTATATGAAGTTATAGGGATAATATTACAATCACAACCTTAACAGTAAAATATAAATGATTATCCAATACTGTTGTCTCATACTCTCTAGTGCTTCACTTACTTTTAAAATATGTGGGACCAGTTTCAAAGAGAATCCTCTCCATCCTTGACTGATTTTACAACTAACTGGAGAAACGATCTTCTAAGAGCACTTGCTACTCTGTCCTAGCAGTACTTTTATGAACTGAAAATTTGTATTGCATTCCCCAGGAATGTCAAAGTTCATAAGAGATCTTTGTGTTTGTAAATATAAATCCTTTCCCATATACGAGGGCCATCCAGAAAGTAAGTCCCAATCGCGCCTGGAGATGGAACCACTTGTCGGATAGGAATGCGCATGCGCAGGAGTAGAGAGGAAGTATGTGGGAATAATGCAGTAAAGTTTCAGCCTTGTGACGGCCGTGGTTATCGCGCTGTGCTAGGAGAAAATGGCTGCTCTGATATTGTCTCCCGCCAACGTGCAGTCATCCGATGTTTGCACGCTCAAAAGCAAAGTCCAGCAGAGATTCATCGCTAATAGTGTCAAGTGTATGGACACGACATTATGTGCGACAGTATGGTAAGACGATGGTGCAGGCAATTCACTGAAGGACGAACTAATATTCACGACGACGACCGTAGTGGCAGACCGTCCCTGGTGACGGCAGAAGTGTTGGAAAGTGTGCGGCAAGCAATTGAGCAGAACCGGCGCTTAACAATTTCAGATCTCTCTTGTCAAGGCTTCCGGGAGACAATTTCGTTCACAAGGGAGCGAGACATCTGGGGAATTGACAAGAGAGTTCTGAAATTGTTAAGCGCCGGTTCTGCTCAATTGCTTGCCGCACACTTTCCAACACTTCTGCCGTCACCAGGGACGGTAGGCCACTACAGTCGTCGTCGTGAATATTTCAGTGAATTGCCTGCACCATCGTCTTACCATACTGTCGCACATAATGTCGTGTCCATACACTTGACACAATTGGCGATGGATCTCTGCCGGACTTTGCTTTTGAGTGTGCAAACCTCGCAGTTGGCGGGAGACAATATCAGAGCAGCCATTTTCTCCTAGCACAGCGTGGTAATCACGACCGTCACAAGGCTGAAACTTTACTGCATTATTCTCACATACTTCCTCTCTATTCCTGCGCATACGCATTCCTATCCGACTAGTGGTGCCATCTCTAGGCGCGATTGGGACTTACTTTCTGGATGCCCCTCGTATCTAACTCTGTACATTTCTGTGCTTCTTTAAGCAACTTTATTTCCTTTTTTATATCATGCTTATCTATCCAAAAGTGGTGCCCTACTGTAGACCTATCTATTTGTTTGTACTTCACGTTTCTGAGATGTTCCTTTAATCATGTTCCCATGTTGGAAGAACTAAAATGAACTTTGGAACATGTTTAAAACATGTTCCCATGTTGGAAGAACTAAAATGAACTTTGGAACACATTTAAAGGGACATCAAAGAAACGTTAAGTACATACAAATAGATAAGTCTGCAGTAGCTCACCACTTTTGGATAGATAAGCATGATATAAAAAAGGAAATAAAGTTGCTTAAAGAAGCACAGAGATGTACAGAGTTAGATATATGGGAAAGGATTTATATTTACAAACACAAAGATCTCTTATGAACTTTGACATTCCCGGAGAATACAATACAAATTTTCAGTTCATAAAAGTACCGCTAGGACGAGTCGCAAGTGCTCTTAGAAGATAGTTTCTCCAGTCGTCAAGTTAGTCAAGGATAGAGAGGATTCTCTTTGAAATTGGTTCCACTATTTTTAAAAGTAAGTGAAGCACTAGAGTGTATGAGATGACAGTATTGGATAATCATTTATATTGTATCTAGCTTCACTGCATTGGTTTCAATAGAATTTTAAAAAAATTGTTATAAATTGACAGTAAAGTTGACAGTACACATATAAACCAATGTGAAACATGATGTATATAAATAAATGTATGCTAATATATAAATATGGATAAAGAAAAATATGAACTTAAGAGGAGGAAAAAAATAAGAAAATAAAAGAACAATAATATACAAGCACCAGCAATGACAATTTATGCATACATATTTGTGTAACTATGCTGGAAAGCTGATAGTAAATCCATGCTGATGAGGAAGCAACAGCCCTCAAAATATATAAAATAAAATTGGTAAAAAATTAGTGAAATTTGAGTGATATCCTATCAATTTTACATAATTAATATCTAGGATATTATAAAATGTTTATTCTTACGCTTATCACCTAAAAAAACATTAGATCATTAAGTATATATTTAAATGCTTTTGTTTATATTATGTAATCACATCCGATAACAACTTCTAATTAATTCAGTTAAACTAGTTATTAAATATCAAAATTACCCTTTTGTGAGAGAGAATGAGAAACAGACTATGAAAGAGAAATAAAAGTGTCAAACTATAAATAGGAAAATGTTGAAAATATAAGTGGCTCATAATTACAGTGCTTCCTTTGCTTTGGCATCTGCATTCCTCAATACTTCCTCTTTCCTGGCACTTGCTTCTTTAATCCTCTTCCAGGCATTTTTATCAGTTTGGCTAATGGAATTTTCAATTAAGTAAAACACCAAGGAACTGTAATCTGTGGAAAACAAGATTCACTAGTAGATTAAATTTTCCTTATGCCCTGAATGTTCCCAGTGTAATAACCCAAATTAAAGATCTACAAGCATATATGTACTCAAAAATTATTTGCTGTTTGCAAATGAGATATTTTAACCTAGATAAAGAGTGAACAAATGATAGACGGCCATAATATTAAATAAATCTTACCGAAAATAAATAATAGATGTAATATACATTTTTCTTGCTTGTAATTTTACATGACTACTTGAATTAAGGCAAACAAGTTGCAGTTAAACCTTTTGACTGTTCTAGAATCATATACACCTGAGCAATTCATAGCTTTCTTTACTTAAAACATTAAAAGGTTCTGGATATTCTTCTTCCTTGCTAAGCAATGGCTAGGCTACACTGGATATATGAACATATGAAAAACACAATTCTACAGTCAGCACTTATATTTCTGTTTTTTAATTACTGACTGTTAATTTACTTTGTTCTTTACTCATATCTTCAAAATGGTGACAGAATCATGCTCAAATTGAAAATGGACTAGTTGGTGAATAAGTAGTAGCTGAGACTTAAGTACTAAACGACACCTAATCCAACTCAATTTTGTCTTACTGGAAAGCAGTTAACTTGGTTTCTCAGTTGCAGGGAGTGCTGACAACTGGAATACAATCCTGGACTTGTGCTATCTCATTACATCCTTCAAATTCCTTTTACTGTGCTTAAGTACTAGGTTTCCAGAGTATGGAGTCAGAAGATTAAGGAGCCTAAAGCTGCATACCAGAACACTACATCTCAATGAGAGTGTCAGTATAAGCCGAACTTTACATTTCTTATAACCTCAACTTTCTTTTATCTTTCCAATTTTAGCTTACATGTGAGTTATTAGAACAACATGTAGAAGGCACCAATTACTTTCAATGGCATGGTTAGCTTACTAAGTTCTAAGGTGCTCAAATATTTCAATTTGTCCTTTAGGTCCACACATATAGACATAATGAAGTCCCTTTTAGGGCTTAAAACTCTTTCATTAATATTATTTTCCACATTTCCAGAATGTGGAGCTTAACAGGAAAAACAGGATTGCATTTAGCAGTGCACAGTAGCATTGTTTCAGTTGTTGAATATTTTTCCTATTTGATTCATTAATGCAAAATATTAAACTAGTATGGGCAACTTGAAACTGATTTAAAAATACTCGTATATGTAGTGTCCTATGGCTTAAATATAGCTTTTATTGAGAGATAACTTTTCGAATTTCCAAGAAACAGAGCCACATGACAACCCAATGGTAGAATGTTGATACAACCACCTGAAGATCTCTTCCATCTCCATGAATTTAAAGTTTTGCTATTTCTTTCATCTTTTTGAGATTTGAGATGCAAATAACAATTGTTAAAAGTATGTTAACACATTTGAAAACAATAAATGGAACCTTAAAACATGAACTCTATAGTAAAAAATGCTTATTTGTTTAAACCCATGTTAGAAGTTTTTTTTTTTTTTTTTTTTTTTGGTTTAAACCCATGTTCGAAGCTTTTTTTTTTCCCCCTCCACTGCAGAGTCACTGCCTTATTTATTTATTGTGTATAGATAACAATATAACAATATGGACTGGTCCAACCTAAGTCCTACACCAGGCCAATATTGAAACACATTCCAAAACAATAATTTTTACAAACACACTGATAAATAATTACAATATTTCTAATATAAAATTGCCCTGGACAAACCTAATCCAAATCAAAAACTCTCTCTCCTCACAGACCATATCCATTTGTTCTTAACTCTATGCAAAACTTGTCCAAGATTCTTAAATTGACTTTGACCACCAATCATTTTATTTGCTACATTTACCTTTATCAGTTGTTATCTCCATTCCCTTGTTCCTGAGTATTCAAACAGAATATGTTCTACATTTTCCACAGTTCCACATATCCTCTTTTATCTCCTAATAAAACATTAATGAACTCTTCCCCAGCATTATAGAATGAATGTAACATATACCCATCTATATCCTCAAACCTCACTTTAATCTGTTTCCAGAAACCTCTCTCCAAATCACCTCTTCTTAGCCTGCTTTGTTACACAATTATTCAAATTATAAAACAGTCTGGGAGATTCAGCACCATTGGGACCGCCAGTGGTTGCCGAGGTCGTTAACCGCAGACTCAGAGTGGGAGGTCTGGGGTTCGAATTGCACCAGGACATCCTCCCTTACTAAGGTTTTTTCCAGGTTTTATTTAATCCTCATAAATGGCAAATGCCAGGGAGGTACCCCAAACTTAGGCTTGGAACACTTCTGTCCTTAAAAAAAAAATTCATTCCCAATTTATCATTTCATTTCATGTATCATCAGTGTCCATTGCCTGTGGTGCCTCAGGAGTAAAAAAGGGCATTAAACACTATTAAAAAAAGGCACTAAAGGTCCTAACTAAATAAGTTTCTAAAATGTCTTTCCATGTTTCTATAAACTTCCTACATTTCAATGAACATTCTAGAAGCATGAGTCAGAATTTATCTTGCATCAACATCATATATATTAATTAAAATGTAAATTGTAACTTGTACAGTGAAACTATTATTATAATTGATATCATTGTATGATTTAGATGACACACTCTTAATGCTTCACTTACTTGTCATAATGTATGGAACCAGTTTCGAGAACATTTGGTTCTCATCTTCAGTCAGGCTGAAGTCCAACAGTTGAATCATTCATTGAGCTGTGGGAATGAGTATTCTGCTCTGGCAACATCATGACATAATGAATAAAGCAAAACTATTAAAATCAGTACAAGGATTTACGGAACTAGCAACCTGGGAGAAAATATACATCTACAAATACAGTCTAATGAGCTTTGATACTCTGGAGATGAAAACATAAACTATAATTGAAAACATTTTAGTTTAGTTTAGTTCATGAACTACAAGTTTATTACACCGCCACCAGAGCAGAATACACATTCCAACAGCTCAACGAATGATCCAACAGTTGGACTTTAGCCTGGCTGAAGATGAGAACTAAATGTTCTTGAAACCGGTTCCATACATTATGACAAGTAAGTGAAGCATTAAGAGAGTGTAGTTTCAACTAAATCATACAATGATATCAATTATATAAATTAATGTTTCTGCAGCGGGCATGAAAGTACCTCACAGAGCTGGTCTTTTTAAATATCATTATTTTGTCTTTGGCTTACAACCTCATATTAAGTCTGGGGTTGGTTTATAGTCATAAAAAAGCAATGGTGGAGAGAGAGAAGAAAAAGAAAAAAAAGAATTCAAAATTTGTCATCATTATCTTCATACTAGAATATCTTTGTACCTAAAAGATAAAGCTGCTTCCTTTTCATATATATATATATGCACACATAAACAAAACCAGAGAATTCAAATAATGCCATTAAGTATCAGCATACCAGGAAACTTGTTTTCTTTTATATTCATACTTTTTTTTTTCAGCATGTCCCATTACAATATTGTAACATTACATGCCTTTGTTTCCTTATATGTTATTTATATGTATATACTGTATGATCATATGATCATATATACACAGTTCCCAGCACGAGCTGATTATTATACAAAAATGTTGCAGTATATAAAAATTTATGCTATTAACAAAAGATTGGTATTGTTTTAAAATTTTATCTGTAAGTTCATTATTATTGACCAATAATTTTCCCTTTAAGTATTGTACATTTTTCAGAAATTTTCTATTTCATTTTTAACTAATTTGCACTCCCTCATTACATGTTCCACAGTTAAAAAACTTTTTTTGTTACATACACATGTACACCATCTGTTATTTTAAACCTACGAAGTAATGCTCTTATTTTGTCATACCTATTACCATTAACATGTTGTAAGGACAGCTTTATTTTAAGTCTTTTCTTTATACTTGGGAAGTAGGATTTTGTAATATTCCTTTTAGTGTAATTTGCCACTTTTTCCCAAGGTTGTAACTTTCTTCATGTAGAGCATTTTTTCCCTACTCTGATCCGTATTAACTTGTGTGCAAACTCCATGTTGGTACTACCATTCCCTAGTACTTCTGCATGAGTTTTGCCCAAGTGCATTTGTTGTTATGGATCTTGTAGTTTACTTATCATCTTCTTAATCTAGTTGCTATGATTGGTGTGTTTTCTTAGCAGATCTAGAGAAATTTGGCTAATGTGGACAGCTGCAGATTTCTTCCAGCTTTTCTAGCACCTTCAAAATAGCATATTGCTCTGTTTGGCTATTTGAGCATTTTTGGTGCAGTTTATATCAGAGTTTATTAATTAGGTGGTCGGTCCTGGTGTAGTGGTAGCCATACTTGTAAAAATCATAAGTATGGCTTCCTTTGGAAGGGAAGTAAAGCCATCGGTCCCGTGTTGTACATTTACGGCAAGATAAAGAACCTCAAGTCTGAAAGAAGAGACCTCTGAGCAAAATTTGTCGGCTGTTTCACGCCCTGGAATGGGATGCTGATGACCTGTGATGTTAAAGAGCACCCTTAAAAAAAAAAACTCTTTGCGCTTGATTATACCTGTTCCTACTCCTGTCTTTATAAAAATAGTATATTCTTATATTCTTGTTTTCGATTTTTTGATATGTTGGGATTCTTTCTGCAGGATGGGGACATTTTTTTAGTTTTTTGACATATCCAAAGTTATGATTTTTACACCGAGTTTTGAACTTCCAAGGTGGTCTTTTATGGTATTATAGTACATACTTCGTTATTTTTGCTATTTCTATTGTGATAGGGTGAATTCGGTTATGAGATATAATGTCTCATACGATGTGGTCCTGTACGCCTTGACCATCTTTATGTTTACTAGTCTTTGTACCCATTTTAATTTGGCAGCATTATATTTCATCTGAATTTAATCCACGCTGGTGCTCCATAGAAGAGATAGGGAAAATTAGTTCCTTTGTATGCCATTCTCATCACATTTGGCCTTAGGCCTCAGTTTATTTTAACCGACTTTGAGTAGATACATAGAAATTTGATGCTTTTGTGTGCTATATATTCTATCTGCTGATTGAACTGGAATCTTTTATTAATGATGATGCCAAGGTATTTCATACAAATTATTTGTTCCAATTTCTGTGTATATATTTCACATCCTGTCTTTTCCTGATCTTCTGTCATGTGATGATTAGTTTCAATCTTTTATCACTGAAGAGTGCTTTGTCCTTTATATCCCATTTACCAATATTTCATAATTCGCTATTTGCATTATTTTCAATGTTAAGTTTATTCTCTTCTTTGATTAAGATAGTTAGATCATCTGTGTAATGGATGACTTTCATGCATTGCTATCTTCCAGTTTTAATAGGAAGCCTTATTGGATGTTCCAGAGTTCAGATCAGCAACATGATCCTTGAATACTAGACCACCAGGCAGCAACAAATGCACCTTTAACATTAAGGCTGATCATTACATGTTGTTTTTCTTCCTGGTTACTCTCTATGAAGTTCTTATTTGCTATGTTAGCATGTACTACCCTTTTTTGTGATGTAAAATCATTTTGGTTCCTCCCTAATAGTTTTTTAGAATATAGGTAATGCATTATTTAGATTTAAATAGCCGGAATTTTCACAGTGAAATACAGTATAATAAAACAAATTTATGGAGAAATCACTCAAATTTCACTAGTTTTATTCCACTTACTTGGACAGCCTTCAAAACATGTCCAAGTAAGTGCAACAAAACTAATAAAATTTCAGTGATTTCCTCATAAATAATTTGTTATACATAGCATTATCTATTTGCTAGTAATTTTTCTAGCACTAGAGCAGCCATGTTTATCAGACCTACTGGTTGGTATTTAGAGTTCTTATCTGTTTGTTCCTTTCTTGCTCCTTTCCACACTCTAGGAATGCTCCAGTTCTTAGGCATCCACTGTATAGTGCTGTCATGAGCAGTGGCAGGTGTTTAAATAATTGATGTAAAATAGCACTTATAACTACATCCACCCTTGAAGCTTTCTTTTCATTCATATTTTCTATTATCTTGCATGAGTGGTATATTGTTTGGTCTGTAGAGAGGTTGCCTTGATGAATTCTGGATTTGTTTATGATACCATTCATCATTATCTTCTGGTATAAAATATCCATCATATAGTTCATTGTGTTGATGAGATCTGATGTATTTCATCATCTTCTGGTATAAAAATATCCATCATATAGTTCATTGTGCTGATGAGATCTGATGTTATGTGCCATCTTCCTTAGTAGAAAGCATGCTACTGTTCCTATTCTTACTGATGCAGCTTATACACTGCATCTCAAGGATTTCCTGTGGTAATAATGCTGCAGTATTCTTTCCAGAATTTAGTTTTTCCAGTCATATGGTGCATTGGTACTCAAATTTTGCATTCTTATTTTTGCTTTCCTTTGTTCCCATAACTGAATGCCTTATTTCTACACAATTTTCATACATTAACTTTACAAAAATTATTCTTGGAGTGCTTGTTATTTTAGGATCTATACATTTAATACCTGGTTGTATATGCAATAGATCCTACTTTCCACTCTCTACTCCTTTCCACTATTCTCTCATTACTATCCTCTTCCTTTAATCACCAATAGTCACCCTCTAAACACTTATTTTCTATTTCTTCCATATAAAACATTCTAATTTTGCTTTTGTCTAGTAACCCTTTTATCTGTCCCTGAACTTTTAGCACCATCTATTTCGATAATACTCTCCAAGGGCGATGACACCACACTCCAACCTTTTGTCTCCCATTCAGTCTGCTGAACAGCTGATTCCCTCCTTCCACTTCTCCCCATCTTCTCATTTACCACACTCAGCTGTTTCACTGGTGTAGCAATTGCTGATGTCCTTAACATACTTACTGCACTCCTCCCCTCTCTGCCAGATTAGTTCCTTGCCTGCAGGTTGTTTCCCTTTCTTCTCTCCTCCTCTCTTCCCCCTCTAGTCATCGTTCCTTGATCTTGATGCTGCGTAATTGAGTTTCCACCTATCCATGATTGCATACTATGCAAAAAGGCTCTTGTTCCTTAATTTCTGGCTTTCTTTATCTCTTTATTAATTCCTTTCGTTTCTCATTCTTTTTTCCATAATCATTTTCAATAAACATTCTTGTGCCTAATTAAAATGTAAATTGGAACCTACACAGTGAAGTCAATCATATAATTGATATTATTGTGTGATTTAGTTGAACTAGACACTCTTAATGCTTCACTTACTTGTCAAAATGAAAGCATTAAGAGTGTGTAGTTCAACTAAATCATACAATAATATCAATTCTTGTGCCTTTTAATTTCCTTTGCCTAATACTTTCCATTGCATATTGAATCAGCATAATTTAGCTAATATTGGCCTTAATCTCTGATCCCTTCATCCAATTTTCCAGGAATCTCTAATTTCCCATCCCTTTAGTTTGTTGTCCTGTATTCCTTCAATCACTTCTTCCACTTCTTCCTGTCTTTTTCCCTCTTTCTTCTTCCACTCCAAAGATCACTATATTCAGCTTCCTGCTCTCCTCCACTGATTTCTCCATTTTAACTATTCAGCTGCTGCATTCTACTAGCTCTCCTCCTAAATCTTCTTTGAGCTGTTTGATCTTGTTTTATATCTTCCATGCTCTTCTCCATTTTCTCTTCTATTCTTGCCTCCCTGATTTTAATCTCCTTTATATCTTCTGTTACTGACTTGAACATAGCCTTCACTTCCTCCATTTTTAGGCTCTCTTCTTTATCTGTATGTTTGGATTTTGGTCTATTGAACTGCCCACTCTATCTTTAGAACTACAACATGATCTTCCCACTGTTCCGTACTCACCAGCGTTCACTCAAGACATCTCACTCATGCAAGCAACTTCTGTTCCCATAATTCATTATTGCTTCCTATTCTTTGGTACCTTATCCTTAAGGCATTCATCTTCTTCCTCATGATAGTCAATTCAGTAGCCCACCGAGGGAACTGTTTTTTGCTGGAATACCACACTTGTACTTTGCTTATTTTGAAGGATTTTTTGCATGGTATAGTAATTGCCATTTGGAAATTGTTTGCTGTATCTTCTATTTTGGTGTTTTTCAATTATATTATGTGTATTTTTATATCCAGCACATCATAGGTTTCAGTGTTAAACTGTTTACTTATTCCATATAGGAAGTTGTGATTAAACTTTCTGTAATAGTCTTCTTTGATCATATATCCTATTCCATTATTGATATCTTTTACCATAAAAGGTGGTTATAGGTGACCCTATGTTGAAGGTGGTGGTCTTGTGGTTTCAACAGCTTTCTTTTTCTCACTCTTCCATTTGTTTATTAATGTGGTGAGCTGACTGCTAGTTAGTGTTAAATATGCATTACTGAATTTTCTATTGGTCTCGCATGTTGGCATACCATTGTCTTCATTTGTAATACATAACTGATTTATAATCAATAATTCTTCTAGAATTTTGCCTTGTTTGTTTTAAAATCATAACAGAGCCTTGATCTTGAGTTGCTGTTCACTGAGATAGGTACACAACTTCCATTTGCATAGAGCAGTATATCTTTAATTTTAACCAAATCCATTTCTATTTCTAGGTACATACTTGCAGTAATAAAATTAAAGGCTCCATATGAAACTTCCAGTATAACTTTACCTTCGTATGATAGTTGTTGTATAATGCTTGCATCTACTACTCTGTTAAAGGCCAATTAATGTTTTCCTTTTCTAAATTTCATATTAAAATTACCTATAGTTTACTGGTCTTCACATTGGTTTGTTTTGGAATATGTAGGGTTCCTGTATAAGTGATATATCTATTTCTGTAGCTGCTTGCTAAATGGACAAGGTTTTATGTTGCTGTTCTAGAATGCTGTATATTGAGTTATAAACGTTTAAATGGTTGATTTGATGCTGATGTTTATCTTTGGTTAGCTGTTTATTGTGTGCATCATTCAGTTTTTGGCATTTTGTCTATATTTTTCCAGAACCAGAAGCATACTGGGACAGTATTTAGTAAATGATGAATAGTTTTCACATATCTGTATAATCTTATCATCTTTGTTGTAGTTATACAGTTTATGTATTTGTTATTTACTACATTGGTTGTATAATCCTTTAACTTATGGTTTCCTGCACATTTAGGACATGTTTCTTCTTCATCTTGGCAACTTCTCTGTCTATGAATGAACCAATTGCATTTGAATCAGATATAGTTACTATGCAGTCCCACATTGCATATTTTACATCCAAGTTTTAGTTTCAGACACATTGATTGCCTCTGCACTTGCGAGCTTACTTCCACTATTAGGTTCCTATGGATTTCTTGGTTTGGGATATAAACTTTAGCTTGATATCTCCTTCTTTTAATTATCGATTTTGTATTCATATTATTTCTTCTGTGTGTGTGCATTTTTGTTTGTTAAGACATTCAGTATGTTATATGTTACAAGATTTTGAATTCTTAGCTTTGGTACTTTTACATCTAGTGTCTTGCCACAGCTAGCATTATATTTGCACTTAGAATACCAATTTTATTTTTATTAGATGTTTCTATTATCTCTAAAAGATTTGAATGTGCTTAAGTATATTTTCTTTGTTATCAGATTTATCTTGGACTTTAACAGCTTTTTCGCTGATTCTGGTGGTTTATTTGTTTTTGAAGTCACTATTAGTTTGTAAAGTTTTCCTTCATCACAACTGCCTGAATACTTCACAACATTTAATTAAGATCATTATATGATTGAGTTTAAAAGATTTTAATATCAGGTTGGCCCCTATGAACAGATTTAATGTTAAAAATCTCCTGATAGACAATGTAAATAACAGTATTCCAAGAAGGAAAAAGCAGGTATTTACAAAATAAGTTGTGCAGAATGTGAAAAAATCTACATTGGAAATGTAGGCACACAATTAAAACATTTCAGGAACATAAAGTATTAGCAAATGAAGAAATCAGCAGTAGCATCTCATTTCTGTACAGAAAACCATGACATAAAGCGAATAAAGCAAAATTATTAAAATCAGTACAAGGACCTATAAAATTAGCATACATGGGAGAAAATCTACATTTATACAAATTAAGGGACAGTTTAATGAATTTTGATACTTCCAGGGATGAAAACATAAATTTTAAGTTCATCATATCTCCACCAGAGCAGAATACACATTCTCATAAAATAACAAATTATCCAGAAGTCAACAGGTAGCTGAGGATGCATATAAAAGGTTCGTGAAACTAGTACTACATATAAGTTAAATGCAACAATAAGAATGTGTAGTTTGACTCAATCATACAATGATCTTAATTATATGATTAGTTTCACCGTACAGGTTCCAATTAACATTTTTATTTAACTTCACAACAATGTTGAAAAGTTAGTGCTAGACGCTGCTAGGTGATGTGCTATGATCAAAATAGTTGTTTTAATAATTTTGACTTTCAATAATAGATAACACCACATGTACACATTGTGTAGTATACCTGTTCACAGATATTGCCTTTTTTACCTTGGATTCTATTTCCTCTAGCCTTTTGTTGATCAATTTGTTTTCTTTACTTTCTGCTTTAAATTTAGATTCAAGATGATTAAGTGCAAGTTTCAAATTAATCATGGATTGTAGAATCAGTTCCTTAAGATCCTTCCTCAAGTTGCAATTTATTTCCATTAGATTTATAGGTATTTTGGAGAATTTTTGATTAACATGTTTGTGTCTTCCACCATCTTGATTGCATTTGAAGCAGCATATAGTTACTGTGTGTGTGTGTGCGTGCGCGTGTGTGCATCAATCAATCTAAATTTTTTACTTCCCTTATGATCCTACTATGGAATGCCAAGGCCAAAAAAATAAATATAGGTACTCTTAACTTTGGTTGATTATCTAGGATGCATACTGGTAATAAAATTTACCACTGAGAGTATTTGCTGCTTCTTCATAGACATTCACAACCTCTGAAGCAGCAGCTGCAATTTTAGCTTCCAAGTCAGCTAGCTGCTTTGGATGTGTTTCTGGAAGTTCTGCTGGGTCTTTTTTCAGTTCTGGTGGTTTATCTATTTCTGCAACTGAAACCATATTAATATAATACATCAGAAGGAAAAAATATGACAAATAAAGTTATACATATATGGCCATGTTCTGGTAAGAATAGCCACATCATTCCTTAATTGAATTTGCTGGCAAAGTTAATATGGACTTAAGATATCATTTTCTTACTTCACTGTAACTGTTAAGCTACTAGCAACTGCTTAGATCTTAGATAGAATTTTTGAACTGGCAAATGAAAATGAAGATTAACATTATATGAAACATATAACAGAGGTGACGTAAAAATGCAGTCTTGTTTGCTATCAGAAGAATAGTGCCACCACTAACATACTGTGTTAGTAACAGAATGACAGCACTTGGCACCCAACATAGTATGAAAACATATATTAACCCAGCTACCAATTTAAAAGATAGCAGATAGTATACAGTAAAGAATAAAAGGAGAAGGTTGCAATACTATACAGAAGTAAGATTGCAGGGAGGAACGGAAAGCTACTGAGAATGAAATATATCAGGTAATATAAAGAGCAAATGATGGATATTACTAACTAAGATGACTTTGATACAATTAAGGTCAGGGTTGTTTGTTTTTACTTGCAATATTTGAATCAGCTGCCTTGTTATGTTTTTACAAAATAAATGAAATTAAAAAAAAGTTTTACAAAAATAAGCTTTGTTCCTCTGACATGAAATTCCTTTATATATTAGCTTTCTTCTTCACTTCTGCTTAACTTATAGCTTCTGCAATGTGATGGTTATTTATCAACTCATAAGACAGTTTCCTGTTCAGACAATTAATTTATTTTTATTTGCCACAGCAGATATGTTATAAAAGACAGGGGCACTGAGGGCACCCTAGTCAACACAAATAAAAAATAAAAATGCTTGTTCGATTCACAACCTGAAAGCTCTTGTATTTCTCTAAGGCTGAACCATGGGCTCAGGTGAACTATAACTTATCTGGTTGGAGTGGGACATGTAAAGTCATCAATTTTTCTAAACTCTACTCATGTATGTAATGGACAAGATTACATCACCAACTATAGTTTCTATTTGTTCTTACTAGTTGAATCTGCTTAAAAACATTGTTTCCCCTGCAAGCATATTGTGGTATATGGGGGGTTACAATGCGGGAGAACTGGTACCTGTATTGTAACATTGAGATGGTTAATATTTAGAAGTAATAGTTGGGGATTTGTATGTTAGGAAAATTCAGATTCTGTGCATGCATAGATGGGGAAGGTGTACAGTTTTCAATGGTTTTCAGGGAGTGAAGTTCTAGAGATCAGGGAGAGTGGACATTTCATCAACAGCTCTGCAATGGTCAACTTTATGATGAACAAGTTGAGTTAAGCACATTCTTTATTATGTTAATAAACTGAGTTAGTACAATTTGAAAGTGTTTATATTTGAATAGAATACTTTGGTCCATTATTCCCTTCATTATATCTCATTTTTAGTAAGGATGGTGACACAGTTACGCTCCTAGTCTGACCTAGGGATGATAAATGATTAATGATATTTATGTGGGTGGTGCTACAGTGCGCTGTAACATATTGGCGTTGGTGCCAGATAATTTGTAATAGGCTGTGACAATATTTTCACAAGGCAGCACAACCCAAAATCAAAGCATGAGAGCAAGACTATAGAATTATGGAACTTGCTTTCAAAGAGCAACACTATATGGATTAACTATATTATCTAGTTTACAGATCCAAATCCCCATAATATCCTGTACATGTTCATGTTTGTTTCATGCTGCTGAGAGTTATATAAAAGTCATATATGTGATACAATAATATGATTGGCAATATTTTTCTTATTTGGATGAAATTTTCATTTTAATGATCATCCATTTATGCAAACAACTTGCCTTACCTATTTTGGGTTCATCACCCTTTGGTTGTACACGAACCTCTTTCCAAGGCTTCTCTGGACATTCTTCTTTATCAGCAACCTCAGCAAGCACCAATGGGGGGGCTTTGGTAAAGCAAACAACAAAATCATACATGCACAGTTCAGTAAGTACAAGCATAGGTGTTAAGTGTTATAAGGATAAAAAAGAAATTTGTTAAAATGGTTAGCATATAAATACATAAAGAAGTGTATAACTGTTACCAGTAATTAAGAAACTTTAACAGATTTCTTATCAAAAGTCAAAATTATATTTTACAATGAAGATATTAACTTAATCCATTAATTCAGGAATGCCATTTGATAACAGAAGTTTAAATTTAAAACCAACTTTGTGTTCAAACTAACACAGTGAAGCAATTTATATATTCTTAATTAGCTGGTAAGTTAATTTAATGGTAAATGGAGCTTAAGAGTATTAAATTGACTAACCAACTAATTAAGAATAAAACAGAAGTTTATTAAGAACAAAGCCTTTTCCAAGCACCTCCAGTAAAATGCAAAGCACTTTCTTCTAATCAACTCACTTTGAAACCATTTGCAAATTTTTAAGCCTGGGGACAAACAGCTAACAAAATTACCAGAAGTTGCCAAAATGATCTGCAAAGACAACCAATCAGTGCTCATAGTTTTTAAAAAGCTGAAAAACAACCTTGAGCCGATATATAAGGAAATCTTTTGTTCAAAATATAATTCCAGAGGTGTAAGAGGAAAAATTAAGAGTTGAGACATTTTTAGAATAAAAATTAGTTTATATGAATCACAAAAGATGTTGACATCAATATATTCTGACAATTCACTCAGTTTGATATTTCACTTCATAAAGGAAAACTTGAGTATCATTATTGTGTTTCTGCTTTGCAGAAGTTTTACAGACAGCATTTGTATTTGGAACTTTCAATATCAATATTAATACACATTAGTATCTCTTAGAAAAATTGTATGTATCATGGGTCTAATGCAGTTGCAGTTTTAGAAGATAGTGTCCTTCTTTGTCTGTCTGCAATGCCAGGCTATATAAGGTATTTTAAAAGGAGAAATTGAAAATAATCTCAAAAATAAATCATCAATGTGGACTTAAGTAAGAATATAAATTCAGCCCAATTCTATTCAATTTGTTTATAGATTACACAATGACTGATTTAAATAAAGTGAATAAACGTATGCCTATAAAATAATATGGAAATTCTTTATGCAGATGATTTGATTGTTAGCTCTTTTTCAGTTATTGATTTACAAAATGCTATTAATGACATTGTAAGATTTTGTGATGAATGAGTTTAAAGGCAAATATTAATAGAAGGGTAACAATCTAAGAAAAGAGGAAAAAATAGATGATGACACATAAGAATTATGCAGATACACCTAGGTGTTCAAAATAAATAGCTAAGGACATTGGGAAAAGCAGAAGTAGTTGGCTTTTACATAGGATAAGTTAAATTTGAAACCGATAAGGAGTTATCTGTATATAGTACCAATTATGAGAGTTAATTAGGTGGAGAGAGTTTATGGAGCATTGATTGAGTTCAGATAGAGTTATGGTATAAAAATAAGGCTTATAGACAATGGTTGAAAAAAAATGGATTGAATACTTATTATGTTTTGTACGATGCTTTTGAATGTTCCACAAAATTCTGCAAACATGGGAGCATTGCTTATAATGGGAAAGGTTTGGTGATGGAATGAATATTAAAATATGGTTTAGGGTACATCAGTTGAATGAAGAACATTTTTTTAAAGCAAAGTGTAAAATTTCAGGGAAACAATATGATTACTAATAGCAGGGTTAATAAGATAAAGGATCAATTAGAAAAGAACAGGATGAGTGAAGTATAAATGGAGAGAGAATGTCTAAGGGAGTATGGAAGCAAATCAGATTAAGGTGTGATGATTTATTGGGATGTGCTAAGGCAAAATGGCTAGGGTCACAATCTGTAGACATCCACAACTTTGTAAACTACTTAATAGTTCACAAGAATATACAAGTTTATCAGGTCTTCATTTTGTTTTTCCTGCATTTAGACTGAACAGCCCACTACATGATCAGCAAAGTACTACAAACATGATAACCAGAGCCTGGAAGTTAGGCAAAATTCCTTTTCTATCTGGGTGAATATATTTAAGAATCAGAAATGAACATTTTCCCATACATTTGGGGTTGGTAGGACCAGTTTTTATTTTGCATTTTTGGTTTCTGTTGCCTATTTTAAGGTTTAAACAGTTTTTGCCTGTTTTGGATCATTATGGATTTTTTAGATATTTTAAAAAGCATAAAGAATTTCAATATATGGAAGTGAAAAAAGTTATAAAAATTAAATGGCCTCGTAAACCTTGAGAGCCTTGTTATACATTTATTTCTTTTCAGCAGTCAAAAGCTTTCTCCTCAACCCACTAAACAGTTGATAATGGGAATGTTGGTTCCTGAAACATGTCCTAACTTAAATACAGTAAGAAATTTACCCGCATTGTATAAATTAATATATAATATCTTCATTGTAAACAGTTTCAAAATTTAGCAAATACATTATATTAGCCTGTTGTTGAACTTGTTAAAGGCAACTTGAGTGTTGATGCTGAATGATTTATCATTCAGAAATTAAGTTCATCAATGAGTATTAAATTACATGACTAAGCTTAAAAATTCAGTTCAGAGGCACTTTCTACTTATGGAGTTATACTCTTTTGCAAAATCTGTGAAAAGTCTATTAATCATGAAAAAAAGTATTTTATACCTCAACACTTTGCAACAGCAAAACAGAAGTATAGGGTTTTTAAAAGGGAGGGCCTAAGAGCACTTTAATATCAACAGCACTTGCAACATTCAGCAATCTTAGTTTGCCCTGGATCTATGCACAACTTACTTGGAATAGGGAATTCCATTCTGGAAAATGGAAACTCACGATGTTCCTACAGAAGTACTCAAGAAAAGAGGTTTCATCAGAATCCACACTAAAAAATATTATTTGAATGTATGCTTTGAAGAAACCCTGCAAAGACTTCAAAACAGAGTTCTGGAAAAGAAAATCTGGATCTCTATTGATGAAACTATGGATACAATGGGGTGTTACATGGCCAACATCATCATTGGAACTATGGAAGGAATGCAAAGTGACTTATCATTAGTATCTCTTTTGACAATGGAAGAGTTGGAAAGAGCAAATTGTTCCACAGCGGCTGTTGTTTACAAATTTCTTAATGCTACTCTGGCCAAATGGAATACATCATGATGATGTCCTGCTTTTTTTTTTGTCACAGATGCGGCAACTTACATGAAAAAAAGCAGCTAAAGCCTTGAAAGTTCTCTTCTGGAAAATGCTCTGTTTCACATGTCTAGCCCATGAGCTGCAAAATATTGCCAAAGAAATAAGAAGTTTGTGTCCTCTCTCGGATGAGATGATTTTGAACACCAAGAAAGTTTTCCTAAATATCACACTCCTGAATCTGTATTTTTAATGAAAATGGCACCAGAGCTCAGTTTACTTCCACAGCTAGTTTTTACCAAATGGGGAACCTGGATCTCTCTCTCTCTCTCTCTCTCTCTCTCTATATATATATATATATATATATAAGAGAAACAATTTGGACAAGATATGCATGTATTTTATGCTATATCAGAAGATGAAGCTGTTCAGTTCGCAAGGTAAAAAAGAACTCTGCAATGATCTGGTGTTTATAACAACACAGTACAGTATGCTATGGAAGCAATCTTGAAGTTGGAGAAAAATGGTGATATGCTGTTATCATTCACAGGGATCTTTGAAGGTGCAGTAAATCAAATGCTGCAATTACCAGGAGAGAAAGGAGAAAGTGTTCATGAGAAGTATAAACGGTTTGGAGGCTAATGTAGATCTAGAAAAATTTAAGAGCATTTATGATGTTCTAAAAGATGAATGCTCTATTGTAACTGGTATGAGTCCCTCTGAAATAGATTGTTTTAAATTGCTTCAATCACTTCAGTAAAAATAGAATGTTCTTTTTCCATGAGGAAAATTGTTTTCTCTGACAAGCAGCTGACTATGACTATTGATACCTTGAAAAAAACATCTTGTTGCTTGTAATCAAGAAAAGTAAGCTTAAGTGCTTTAATTATGTGATAAAGAAATTATTAAGTATCTTAAATACCTACTAGCAAAGTTAAAAATAAATGGAATTGGGTACTAAGAAGGGAAGTAAATCAAATAACTTAAGATGTTGCATTTGTTTAATCATATTAGGATGCAGATAAAGGTGATTATGGTTGGGAGTGGATTATAATGTTATTAAATTTGAAATGTAGCATTTAGTATGCATATGAGAAATAAAGTCATTATTAGTTTTTAGAGCCTGTAGCTAGCTAACAAAATAATGGTATTGGTAGAGTAATGGAAAATGTTTATTTAGGACCTTGGACTGGTCAGAGCCTGGTTCTCTGGTATTCCAGTAGGCTGCTGCTGGTGAACCGGGTACTGAAGCAATCATGGTGGAAATATTGTATTGTTCAATTATGTTAGAACTTGGACAAAGGTGATAGAATAAAACTAATTATTGTATTTATATTTTTTGTAATTGTGAGGGGGCATACCCTAAAATGGATGGGCCAGATAGGTGGAGGCCTCCTGGTAGTTTATATTTGTATTTTTTGTATTTGTTCTTAGCATTACAATAAATTTCAATTTCAAACATCTACTTGCATTAATAATGAGTAATATTAATTTCTGTTTTCACTTTTAATAAGTGCCTATTTTAATTAAATTACTGCCTATTTTCAGTATTTTAAGTATCGTTTTGCCTGCCTATTTTAACCCAAATAAATGCCTGAAATTCCGTGCTCTGTTGACAACCTTTTTCATAAAAGATGAAATTTTTCCTTCCTGTAAGGCATATATTTCAAAACTTTGCAGGGATGAAATTTTATCTATTTTATAGCATAATGTGCTTATATATGACTGATTGGTACTTGTGCTAATTTTGAAAGAGACTTTCGCAACGATTGTTCTAATCAAGCAGCAATATCCTATTTTTCCTGTTACACATGATGCCTGTGGCTTATTTTCTTGTTAACACTGATCCTGTTCTTTTGAATATGAGAATTATTTTATGAACTGTAGATCTGTCAGGTAGATGAATCTCTGGAAAAGACTCTTGAAATTCTGCATGACATTGAGCAGTTAATTTATGACTTAAAAAGCTACAGCAAATGAAAATGGACTGTTCTATATTAAAGATTTAAGTCATGGGATACAGAAATGAAACACAATAACAGTGCAGCTGTGATCTGCCAATTTTGGGCCTGGTCCTCCATGTGTGAGGAAAAACAAAATGAAGACTAGATTTTTTTTTAATTAGAAATCAAAGATAGTTTACTGAATAAGAGTGAAATTACAGAAATAATATCTGCCTGCCAGAGTTCTGTAGGACATTTCTAGCACTTTTCTAAGTCATGAAAGTCTTATGAGCTTCTCAAGCCAAGTTATGCCTTAAACACATTGTTTGATACAAGACAAACTGGCAATCTTGGATATGATAATAAACAGTGATCATTTTCTAATAAGAATGAGGATGAGTTTAAAAGGGAAATATAGGATGGAGGAAGTAATAGAATTGAAATATGTAAAAGGATTTAAATGGAAAGGGAATACGGGGAGAAATTTTGGGATAATTTAGTTTCCAAAATGGGGGTAATGAGAAAGTATGGAATTTTGGAGCCACTGAAATGTGGAAGGACACAGAGGAAGCAGTAGGAAAGGTTGAACCAATGGTGAAGTGGGCAGGAAGTAAGATGGAGTGAAGTACAGAGGAAAAACAAAAGGGTGTGTTGGTATGATGGAGAATGTGTAAAAGCAAAGAAAGAAGTGTACAGGGATTTAGTAAAATGGAGATGGTCAAAGGAAGAGGAAATATTCTTGATGAAGAAGAGGGAAGAAAAAGGAATACAGAATAAGAAGATAAAATGGCAGCAGAGAATAGGAAATAAAATGAAGGAGGCTGTGTTGGTTAAGGACAGCAAAAATGTATGGTTAGTGGTCAAGGACATTTTGAGGCAGAAAAGGCTAGAAAAAAAAGATAAGAGCCATTGGAATGGATATATCACTTTGGAAAATTGTTAAGTGATGGGAAGATACAGAGTTATGAATTAAACATAAATAGTTCCGTCAGTAGAGTAGAAGGTTTAGATAAGCAGTTTGGTAGGGAGGAGGCAGAGAGATAGATAAAAATATTGAAGAGGAATAAGGCGGTTGAAATAGATGGAATTCCAGGAGAATTTTGGAAAGTTTTTAGGGAAATGGAAGGAGGTATGAGGTTATTAATAAAGTTACTAAACAGAATTAAGGAGGCAAAGGTAATACTGGAGAATTGGAAAGTGAGCATGATTGTTCCATTATATAAAGGTAAAGGTGATATTAATAATCCTAGTAATTATATGGGAGTTTGTTTGTTATTCATTTTAGGTTAAGTATACACAGGTATTCTAGCGAAAAGGTTACAAGAATGGGCAGAAACGAAAGGTAAATTATCACAGTATCAGGCAGGTTTTAGAAAGGGATAACAGGTAATATTATAGTAATTCAAACTATAGTGGATAAATATTTAAAGAAAAAAAGGGGGTTAGTATAGATCTTTTTTGTGGATTTAGAGAAAGCATTTGACACAATAAATAGGAAGATATTAGCAGACAAATTGAGATGCAAGGGAGTGAGTGTTAAATTTATTTTCGAATTGCAGAAAATATATGAAGGAATTAGGTTTTGTGTCAGATGCAATGGTGTAGAATTATAGATTTCATGAGCCAAGAAAAGGGTTTGAGACAGGGCTGTAAATTGAGCCCAATATTATTTAATTTGTTTATAGATGATATCATAGAGAGGATCAGGATGAATAGGCACTGTCAAATAATTGGAATGAAAGAAATACCAGGACTGTTTTTTGCAGATGATCTAATAGCGAGGTTGGTAACTGTGATAGGGCTACAGCATGCCATCGATGAAATTAGTAGATATTGTACAGAAAGAATAAGGTTTAAAAATAAGTAGTAAAAAATCAAAGACATTGTATTCAAAAAAAGGACTAACATTAATGAAGGATGCGAGATGGTTTATAAATGAAGATCAAATAGAAGTAGTGAAAGAATTTGAATATTTGGGGATGAGATTTGCAAGTAATGGAGGATGGGAGGTGCAGTCAAGAAATGTACATGCCGAAGGTAAATTAGCTATGAGGCAGTTAGGATAAGTTTGTACAAAATTACCACATTATCAATGAAATGGTTTGAGAGATTATATGAGGTGATGGGTGAAGCTAAGATGATGTATGCCATAGAAGTTTGGGGGACATCAAAGGGTTGGATAAAGATTGATGTGGTCCATAGAATATTTTGTAGAGAAGTATTGGGGTTACTAAGAAGCTAGCCAAGGTGGGTAAGTTTGTAGAATTTGGAAGAATAGGAAGCAAAGGTATAATAGTTGAGAGAATTATGAAATAGTGGTATAGATGTCTTAAAAATTAGATAATAATATACTAAAAGTAAGTCTTATGTATCAAAGAGATGTTTTGAGAAGAGAGAGCTGGTTTGGAGAATTAGGGAAAATATTAGGAGAAATTGGAATGGGGGATGTTTGGAGATTGGGTGAAAATAATAGGAGAGGTTTTTGGAAAGAAGTGGGACAGAGGGTGGAAGATATTGAGAAGCAGGAGATTTGGGCTAGTTTGGAGGATAAAAGTTGGAGATATATAGGAAGATAAAGAAAAATTGGGGAAGACAGAAGTATATAGATAATTGTGACCAGTTCAAAAGAATAGGCCTGGCATGGATCCGTACAGGGGTATTATTCCTTAAAGGAGTAAGAAAAAGTTATAAGGTAGGATGTATAATGTATGGGAAAGAAGATAGTATGTTTCACTATTTATTAGAATGTGAAATGGTGAAAAAATGGAGGGATAGTATTTGGAATGATAAATAGGATAAATTATGTTACGATATTATTATAATTAAAATACTGATACAGGAGAGAATAGAGAAAATTAATGAGATAAAGGAATTTTTAGGGAAGGTAAGGGAGAAATGGAGGAGATATATAGGGAAGGAATTTGAAGACATGCAGGAGTGGGGAAGTAAGGGAGAGTTTGTATACCATACATGTAACCAGGTGGTTAAGATATGGATGAACCATGACAAATTGGCAAGGTAGAATCCTCAGTTTCACATCTCAATCATCTCTTGGAACAAGACTTAGTCTCTTCGGATTTCAGACTTAAGTTTACAGGTAGCTCTTAGTGCTTGACTGTAGAAACTATAGAAAAAGTAATAAAATTATAGATTTGCTCAATAGTGCTACATTTGCAATGCCAATTGGAACTTTACAGTGAAGCTAATCATATAATTAAGATCAATATATGATTGAATCGAACTAAACACTCTTATTGGCTCCGCTTACTTGTTTTACATGTTTCTCAGACCTTCGTCTGCATCATCAGCTAACTGTGATTGTTGAATAATTTGTTATGCTTTGGGGATGTATATTCTGGCCTTGTATAGATGTGATATTTATAAATATAGATTTTCTTCCATGTTATTTTATGTTTTAGACACAGGTTTAAAAAATGGATATCTGCTGATATTATTATGCTTTTTTCTTTTAATGGTAGATATTCTTTCATGTTCTTTTTGAAGCTATGGACACATTAACTTTAATGACTTCAACTGCACCTTCCATGTAAGATATATCCTTAATGATTTCAACTGCACCTTCCATAACTTTGGACATTAAAGAATTTATATGATTAAAAAAAAAAAGCACATTAATTTCAGCAGATATACATTTTTTAAAACTTGTGTCTTAAACATGAAATAACATGTGGGAAAATCTACATTTATAAATACAGAGACAGATTAATGAACTTCGACACTTTCAGGGATGAAATGAAACTTTAAGTTTATCACACCTCCACCAGAGCAGAATACACATCCCCAAAGCATAAAGAGTTATCCAGCAGTCGAGGTTAGTTGAGGATGCAGACGATGGTCTGCAAAACATGTTCTACATTTAAACAAGTAAATGGAACCAATAAGAGAGTGTAGTTTGAATCAATCATGCAATGATCTTAATTATAAAATTTGTTCCAGCCAAACAACAATCTCAGAAATAATTCCTTTAGTGAATAGCACCATCAATATTATACAAACTTCAAATATAACCCTTTTTGAAATGCTTAGTTACATTTATTATGTACTTTATTTGCATTTAATTTGTATGTTTTTAATAAATATGGGTAAAATTTTAAAATCTGTATTCTAAAACTTGTATTTCATTAAACACAGATTTCAATGAAAACTTAATTATGTTTTCCCTTTATTTTTCTTCTTCTTATATGAAGGATTTGGTAAATTCAATGGACTGAGAACCTTTTAAGAATCATATTTGTATTCAATAAAATTTATGATACTCCTAACTTTACTCATTATTTACTAGATTCAATGATCTCATAAAAATGAGGAGTTTTGTTTCCTTCTTATTATGGGCACACTGAAAGATCTTGCATGGATGCCTACATTTTTACTAGCACATTGCTTTCCTCCTTTATTATAAATGAATGAATTTTTGGCATTAAAATGCCCTGAATTCAAAGTCAATTTCCTTTTCATGATGAGCATAAACTCTGAAAAAAGCTAATTCATGAACATTTTCTAACTGGAATTGAATTCAAAGTTAACAGTTGACAAGAAAAAGTTTAGTGCTTGAGTCATGTCAGTGAACAAAACTGAGAAATAAGAAAAGGAGAAAACACTGCATATAATGTAAATTTAGTGTTAAAAAAAAAAACTTTTAGTTCAAATTCCATACATCAGAATTTTGAATTCTTCTATTAATTGCATTACAAACACCAATGCTTGAAGGAACTGCAATTAAATTATATAATGATAATATAATGATAAACTGCATTATAAAACTCAACAGAATTAATGTTTACAGATTAAAATACTGACCATATCACAAAGAGTTAACTGGGGGGGGGGGGGGGAAGTACAGTTCATTAAAGCTAAATTGTATTAAAATGCTAAATATATGTAATTGATATATATATAATTGTATTAAAATGCTAAATATATGTATTCACCAAAGCCAATAATGCTGCACAAAACTCTAGATGTCATTAAAACACACATATTATTCATGCAACCATGCAGAACCAAGCACATTGGGTAAAACCTCTTTAGACTAATTGAATGAGAGTTGTGTACTAGTAAAAGTTTGGATTAATGGAAACACAGACACTAAGGTAATTTTGTGAACAAAAAACGATTAACTGTTAGCCAGACAAGTTATATTGCTTTCTCTTTGTCTCCTTAATTTGTTTGCTTTAAAAAAATGTATTTTTCAAATATATCCTTCACAATGAGTTCATGCGTACATCATGTGGCTGTAATATGCAGGTACTTCCTGCCTTTTTGCTAAAAAGTTTGAATTAATGGAAACAGACACAAAGGACTTTTGTAAACAAAACAATATACTGACATAAAAAGGCATAATATGTGCGTTAATCATACAAGTTATTCTGCTCATTTCTTTGTCTCTGTAATTGAGCAAGTAATAAATACTGAAATGTTTGACATAATGCAAAGCAGCTGCACAACCCTTCTTTATCATTCTAGAGAGTACGTTTTCATACACAACATGTGTGTGGCTATAGACGAAGTGGATGAATCACATGATTGCATTTGCATGACACAATACGCTTAGCTTGCTATATTCAGGTCATTTATACAATTTTCAGCTGCTGAGATATATAAATAAGCAACTTGAAACTGGAATCTATTCTTGGTACTACTGGGAATATTTTTGTTTCAGGTAAATACTAATGAGGCAAGGGTCACTTGGCAAGAAATTACAAAGTTACAAACTTGTTATTCCCAGTTCAAATCGTGTGAGATAGGGTTATGGATTGCGGAAACCATTGCGGCACAAAAAGTCACGTTTTTCTGAGTACAATCTGTGGTGTACAGCCTCAAACACAGCCCAAATGTGATAGTCAATCAATTTAGTTTTTTTTACCAAGTTTTATACTGCAGATTTAGTAGCTCTCACAGTTACTGAAACAAATGTATTTGAGCATAAAGTGCAAGAAGATCTGACCTCAAAAGGGAAATTCGTCCAAATTGTATTGCCAAAGTACAGGCTTTAAAGATGGGGGAAGTGGAGGTGCATCACCTTCCACCTTTGACTTACATTGCTTGGCATAATAGAAGGATAGTTAAGGCCCTATCTAATTGCAGTTCCAGAATACTGATGCATGATATAGGAAAGCCAGAGTCAAAACTAAAATGACAATTTTCAAGCCTGATTTGTACATGTGGATTTTTGCAAATCAAATGCTTGCATCCTACTGCAAGCTATCAAATTCAGAGGCCTGTACCAAAGGGGCTAGAAATTTTGAAACTCCTGCTACCATCAAATTGACAGAAAAACATTTCCCTAAAAGGTTACTCTCTGCAGGTAAAAAACTGCATCCATTTTGGAAATGTGCAGTATGCCACAAAAGGGGCACACATAAGGATTTGTAGTGACTGCAAAGATGTGCCCTTATGTCACTACCCATGATTCAAGGTGTATCATTCAAAATGCAACTTTTAAAGATAAGGTTGAACTATTTTATATCAATTTATTTCAGTTTATTATTTAAAGAAATATTAAAATAATTATGATTTAAAATCATTTGATTTGCCATGCTTGCAGGATATATATAAATGCCCATATTACTCAAGTCCATTTTACTCTGGATGTCTATATCAGGGAAAAGGTTAATAAATGCAATAAATTCTTGTTTTTTTTCCCTTTCCTACTTTTGAACTGATTCCTAGCCTCTTTTAATGAAGAAATGGATGCTAAGTCTCAAATTTTTTGATTCTGTTATATAGCATGTTAATGAATTACACCGAATAATTTCAGAGAGTAGAGATGTCATATATAAGCAATTTGAGAAAGGTAATATATGGTTCACGACTATACATAATGCAGTCTTATGGTGTTAAACATAATTTGCAACAGATGCTGATAAGTCAATGTAAAGTCAAAATTGCCTTGTGAGCACAGAAATGCCATATTTTCGCAGCCTATTATCAGCATTTTCAAGATTTAGTGCAATAAAAATCCCTCAAATCTCAAACTAATCATTTTGGATTAGTGTTTAACGCCCATTTTTACTACATAGGCACCACAGGGGGTGGACACTGATGATATATGAGATGAAATGATATATTTGGAAAGGATATTTTTTAAGGAAGGAAGCATTCCAGGCCTAAGTTTAGGGTGCTTCTCTGGCATTTGCCAGTTATGAGGACTGAGGAATACCTGGAAAAAAACCCCAGTCAGGTGGGATTCGAACCCCAGACCTCCCGCTCATGAGTCTGCGTCTTAACCTCGGCCATCCGTGGCAGTAAACTAATCATTTGACGGTGCAAAACTGAACATCTATTAACTGCCTTTTTACATTATGTAGCCTACTCTAGAGGGAACTCTTTAACTGCTTGTATGGCATAATGCATTTTACTAAAGCTGATGTTCCGCAGGCTGCAGGATCAATTCCTGTCATGACATTGAATTTTTTTAATTTAATATGAAGTGCTGCAATAAGCATACTAAAGAATTATGAATGGAATTTACTTAATGCTTTCAAATTTTATTTTCTTTCTCAACAATGAATGTATTACGAACATACAATGGCTAATAAGCTTACTACTAACATGATGCTTAAAACTAAATTTACCTTAGACATACTTAACTGACTTCTTCCAATATGTAGCCTACTCTAGAGGGTGCTCTTTAGGTACTTGTGTGGTGTAATGCACAATGCAAAAGCTGATGTTCCGCAGGCTGAGGTTCAATTCTTGTCATGCCATTAAATTTTTTTTTATTTAATATGAAGCACTGCAATACGCATACTACAGAATTATGAATGAAAGTTAGGTAATCTTTCAGTATACACACTCAACTCATTAAGATTACCAATAATTCTACCTTTGGTTAGCAAGGATTATATTTATATGAATTTATATGATAAGATTTAAGTGTATAAATTGAAACATCAATTCAAAATATAGGCTAAAAGTTGCATTAGGCCCTAGTCAGAAAATGACATAAAAAGTGATGATCCAGACTTGAACTCGAAAACAAATGATTACTTCTTACTCAAAAGCTAATGTCATAACCACTGCACCAGAGTGATACATTCAGAAACCTCCCTTCATTATCATATGTTATGCTTTCAAAGGGCATCTTCATTAGTCAATGGTTTACTGGTGCTTTAGAAATTTACGCCATAGCTACAAAATTTGAAGAGATAGGCTGTAAATTTTCTACCCCAAATTGATTATATATGACATCTCTACACTTTCTGAAATTATTTCAGTGTAGTTCATTAACACCCTATATAATGGACATGAACAATCCTTAACCAGTAGCATATGAGCCCTTAAAAAACAAAGAGTCAAGATTTGTGTTCAAAATTATTCTTTCACCAAGACAACCCACCATTGCAATGACAGAAGTGCATGAAATGGCCTTCAAATTTATTCCTTACTTCATTTTTTGGACCCTGGTAACTTCTATCTGTTAACTGGACTTTGATATGTTAAGAGATAAAATTTATATTTTCCCAAAAAAGTGATTAACTTGCACTTAACTCAAACATCACTGCAGCATTGCACAATCTCATGACAAAAATTTCACATCCTTACAACAAAGTGAAAGATTAATATCAGCCTTGCCCTAGAAATGAACTCTTCAGCAGCTCTTAGATTATAAAACATTATGAGTAGATCAGCCCTTTATTAATTCCTCTTCCTAGAGTATGGCAAAAAGTCTACTAAATATGTTATAAGTCTACTAAATATGTTATCAGTCTCCAAACATCCCACTATGTGATTTAATGAAGAATTGGATTGAACAGCATACCTTATTTACTTGAACAGAATAGATGAAAACTATGAAGTGCCAGAGAAAAAGAACTGTTTTCAACTCTCTTATCTTAGGCAACAAGTGTTCAGTCAGATACAAAACCAGAATACCTAATTTCATTAACTTATTAAATCACATCATTTTAAAAAAATGTGACCGATAACCTCCTTCTCCGATACCTATTGCTTATTACAAAAAAATTTCTTAGTAAAAACACTTTGACTGCAGAACAGGGTAATTTAAATAAAAAGAATGAGTAGTAGCTAAGTGATAAACTGATCATTGTGATCATTACTAAACTTTGCTAGTGCATATTATGCACTGCTAAGAAAGAGTCCTTGCCATTAAGTTTTGAAAGTGTTGGATATAATTACAATTTAGTTTATCCTACATTAATGTGTCAAGTTGTTAACACTAACTCACTTTTTTAAAACTTTGCACTAGTTTCGGGAGAGGTTCCTCCCATCACCGGCTGCTGTTGACTGCATGCCGTTCGATATGGGGGATGGACGCCTGTTCGCTCCTGTGGTGGTATCTTGTGGTTCTAGTAGAAACTTGCTGAGTTCATCCAGCGGCAGAAAATCAAAATTCATTAAGTTCTTCTTATTTTTTAAAATGAAAATTCTCTCCCATGTGGATAGTTCTATTGGGTTGTGAAGTTGTTTCAGCAATTTAATTTCTGGTTTTATTTCATGATTTTTGTTCCAAAATGAGCTGCTATTGCTGATTTGTCCATCTCTTTCAATCTAATGTTCCTAAAGTGTTCTTTTCTTCGAGTTTCTAAATTTCTTTTCGTTTTCCCAACGTAGCTCTGCTCACAATCTGCACATTTAATCTCATGTATTCCTGATTTTTGCTCTGTAGGGATGGTATCTTTCATTGTGCAATGTACTAAATTTTTTATATTATATTTGTTCTTTGGGGCTAACATAATTCCATGTTCTTTGAATCCCTACAGAGCAAAAATCAGGAATATATGAGATTAAATGTGCAGATTGTAAGCAGAGCTACATTGGGAAAACGAAAAGAAATTTAGAAACTCGAAGAAAAGAATACTTTAGGAACATTATATTGAAAGAGATGGACAAATCAGCAATAGCAGCTCATTTTTGGAACAAAAATCATGAAATAAAACCAGAAATTAAATTGCTGAAACAACTTCACAACCCAATAGAACTATCCACATGGGAGAGAATTGTCATTTTAAAAAATAAGAAAAACTTAATGAATTTTGATTTTCTGCCGCTGGATGACTTGGCAAGTTTCTACTAGAACCACAGGATACCACCACAGGAGCGAACAGGCATCCTTCCCCCATTTCGAACAATGGCATTCAGTCAACAGTAGCCGATGATGGGAGGAACCTCTCCCGAAAATAGTCCAAAGTTTTAAAAAAGTAAGTGGAGTTAGTGTTAACAACTTGACACATTAATGTAGAATATATTAGCACTCCATTGTCTACAGCTTTGTAAGTACATTTTTTACTTAATTATACAATTTAGTTGTTTATTTATACATTACATTATTGTTACCACACTAAGAAAATTACTATTGTGTATAAAAGAAAGGAATGCAGCATTTTATTTGCAAAATAGAGAGCTCACAATACTGAAAAGTGTAAATTCAACAGAAAAGTCTTTCAAGGTAAAGAATGTAACAAACTTTCAAAACCATAATGAACACAGTGAAAATTGCAAAAAACTATTACTTGTAGCAGAAATAATTGGCAAGTTCACCTAATATTAAATCTTCCCAATACCAATACTGTTGCAAACATGTCTGTCCTGATCTGCAATATATCTGTAACTATAAAATACTTACGTTTATATTCGTCTTTTTCCTTCTTCTTTTCCTCATCCTTCATATGAGCTTTTTCACGTACTTCTAATTTCCTCTCAGGCTGTCCAAATATTGTGTTATAAATACTGAAAAACACATGTAATGCATGCCATTAACTAAAGCTCTTTTACTAAAGAAACAGCTTTTAATTATGTTCTTAATTATCTAGCGAGTCGATTTCATAATCTTATGCTCCACTTACTGTTGAATTATGCAAAACTAGTTTCGCAGGCTTTTGCCTGCATTCTCAGTTGCAAGTCGAACGTCTGCTTCGTTGTTGGTTGGCTGAAGGACTTGGTGTAGCTCTCGTGGACATTTTATGAACTTCTGGATTAATTTGTCTTCTGTTGGGATCTCAAAGTTCATAACCTTAACCTCATATTTTTTATATAAATTTTTTCCCATATTCCCAGCTCAATGGGTCAATCTACGAATTTCAATAATTTCCCTCCCATTTCTATATCACGTTTATCTCTCCAAAGGTAATGTGCAACTGCTGATTTCTCTATCTGATTGTACCTTATGTTTCTCCAGTGTTCCTTCAGCCTGATTCCAATGCTTCTTTTTGTTTTTCCAATATATACTTTGTTACATTCTGAACAGTTGATTTTTTTATATTCTTAGTTTCTTCTCCTCCTTCTCCTCTTCAATGGATATGACCAAGAAATTGTAGATAAGAAAATCAAGAAATTCAAACAAAAGAAGAGGTTAAAACAGGTTACAACATTGACAGCAATAAAAGAGTCTACCATCCACATGAAATTCACTTATCATCCTTGGGCCTCCAAAAAATTCCAAAAAATACTCGGAGAGTTTGGGATTACTTTTTCCCTAGTGAACAAGTTTAGCCTAAAAATCTGCTCAATTCTGGTGATGATAGAAAACCGGAGGAGAAGAAGCCAGGAATATATAAAATCAACTGTTCAGAATGTAACACAGTATATATTGGAAAAATAAATAGAAGCATTGGAATCAGGCTGAAGGAACACTAGAGAAACATAAGGTAAATCAGATAGAGAAATCAGCAGTTGCACATCACTTTGGAGAGATAAACATGATATAGAAATGGGAGTGAAATTATTGAAATTCGCAGATCAACCCGTTGAGCTGGAAATATGGGAAAAAACTTATATAAAAAAACATGAGGATAAGGTTATGAACTTTGAGATCCCAACAGAAGACAAATTAATTCAGAAGTGCATAAAATGTCCATGAGAGCTACACCAAGTCCTCCAGCCAACCAACAACGAAGCCGACAGTCGACTCGCAACTGAGGATGCAGGCAAAAGCCTGAGAAACTAGTTTTGCATAATTCAATAGTAAGTGGAGCATAAGATTATCAAATCGACTCACTAGATAATTAAGAACATAACAGTCACTTCACTGTATTGGTTCCGACACAAAATTAAATGTATATTTAACTTTTAATAGTTCAATTAAAAGGAAAGAAAGGGTGTAGCAGGAGACTCAGAATTGTGAGAAAGAAAAAAATTGTGTAACAGAAATGTCATTTAAAAGATGACTCACAAGCCAGAAGAAATGTATGGTGGCTAATGAGAATAGACATATATTAAAATCATGATCTCATCGGCTATCAATAAATTTGACACCATCTGTATCCTTATTATTTTAACCCTTTATTACATATCTCTGATATAAATCTGTAATTTCCTGACAATAAGGTCATGAAATTTATTATGAGAAATTTAAAATATTAATAAGTACTCACTATTTCCAAAATATAGGGTTGGCGTTTTAACGTATTACAATGAGTTTCTGAGAAATGAAACAAATTATTCATATTCCAAAAATACACTGAAAGCTCTGAATTACTTTATAAAGAGGGGTCAGAAAGAGGAAATGGAAGAATCTGTCATTCAGTTAAACCAATACAATGTATGGTTAGTCATTTACTAAATTTAAATTCTCTAACAACAGCCCTAATGACATAAATGCAATCACTTGAGCTACTTGATAGATATAAGCCAGATAATTCTTCCACAGAACCACTGCAGGGAACAAATTCAGCTAAATAGTTGGGGAAGACTATCGATATAAACTTACTTGGAATAAGCATATAGAATATACTAGGTGATTTTTCCTTCTGCAGGACAGCTCCAAGTGCAGTTGGCTGCAATTGACCAAGCTATGCAGTTCTCATCTTGTTCCCATGCATGAAAGCTGCCTGGGGAGCTGGAGGGAGGTTAGAGCGAGTTTAACTCTAGGATGTACAAATGTTGTGTTACAGTATTTTAAATATTCATTAGGTGGCATAATACAGCATTATAATTATATTAATATGACTCAATTCAGATATTTCATTCCCTAAAGAATATTTATTTATGATTCGTATGTGTGCACAAAATCAGCTGATTATGTGTAGAGATTTTCAAGAGAGATTCCCTGATGTTCAACTTCCAAGGAAGTCTGATTCACAAATTGATAAATAACTTTTGTGAAATAAGAAGTATTCTTGATAAAAGGCATACAAGCCATGTATAATATTTGCAGAAAAAATGTTAGATAACGTTGGATATGTTCCAGAAAGTTCCACTAAAAATCACTTTGACGTCTTTTCAGCAAATGGGCATTTTCTATTCTTCTGTTTGAATGGATACAAAGCTAATGAAGTTAATAACTCTATAAATTTCTGTAGTGCAAGAACTTAAACCAGGTGACCCTGCATTCAGCAGTAGATTTTGTGAATGCATTTTGAATAGTGAGCAAGATGGAGAAACTGACTCTTAAGTTTCTTTAAGGACAAATCTTCATTTCACTTAATTTGGAAAATTAATTCACAAAACAACCAATACTGGATGTAAGCTTTAAAGTTTTTTTGATGTTGGTTATTTATGATGACTTCATAGGCCTGCAGCTGGGTAATATTTGTCAGAGACCAAGCTTCTGCATCCTAACTCCATAAATAAAATACATAAAAACTGAGCAGTGTACTGGAATGGGAGTTTCTGATGAGTGTTAGCTGGGGATGTGCACAGGGTCCCTTAAATTGTCCACAGTTTTGGTGGCAGAAATTTTGAAATCATGAAGATTGTTAAAATTGACTGCACAGCCTATAGACTCATACCAGTACCTGTAAGAACTGTATAGAGCATTAATTCAAGATTTTGATGATACACAACTGAAGGGTACATTTGAGTGTTGGCACAATGAGACATCTGTCTGGATGACATCAAAATCAGAAAATATCTTTAAATTCAGCAGCTCTCTTTTAACCATTGAGAACAGGTTTTATCTAATGCTTCAAGTCTCAAATTAGCAACAGAAGACTGAATGGTGTGCACTGGACTCTATGTCACTTATTGCAATTGTGATGTGATAGTAGTTTTTTTTAATAGTGTTTAATGCCTGTTTTAATTACTGAGACATCACAGGGGGCGACACTGATGATACATGAAATGATATATTGGGGAAGGATTTTTTTTTTTTTAAAGGAAAGAAGTATTCCAGGCCTAAGTTTAGGATACCTTCCCAGCATTTACCATTTGAGTACTGAGGAAAACCAGGAAAAATCTGAAAACCTAGGTCAGGTAGGGCAGTCTTGGTGGGAATCGAACCCCAGACCTCCTGCTCACGCATTTGTGCCTTAATGACCTCAGGCATCCGTGGTGGTTGTCATAGTAGTAGTTCAAACATGGTTACCAAAGAGGAAAAATATAGAAAATCAGGGTTTGACTTTTCTGGTGTAAGGAATATTAAAAATCAGAATAAAGGTAGAGTATCAGGTGGCTTGGGATGTTTTGTGAAGAAAGAAAAAGGATTTATGGTAAGAGAAGAAAAAGAGCTTGGGAATAACTCAGTGTTGTGGCTGTCTTTTCATGATATATATCCAAAAGCGGTTACATTTGTATTGGTATAGAGTATAACCTTCCTAGTGCATCAGAGCATTATGATACATATGTGTTTAGAAAAGTAAGCTATGGGACTGAGCAGCTTCATAATAAATATAAGTGGAAATAATAATTACAGATGACTCTAATGCATGGATAGGTTATGATAATGATAGGATAGAAGAACAGATACAGTTAATTAACCTAAATGAAAACAATGACATGGATTTTGAATTAGAGAGAAGATAGAGATAGGACAAGTTTTCAAATAAAGAAGGGGAAAAAAACTTTTAGATTTCTGTGAAGAAAATAATCTAAATGGAATGAAAGAGTCTGATTTAGATGGGGATTTTGCATTTGCAAACAAGAATGGACAAAGTGTGCTAAATTATATATTGAGCTCACATATTATTGATAATTTGATTACAGATTTTGAAGTTATGAATATGGTAACTAACTATGTAAAGGGACTTGTAGACACATTGAGGTATATAAATGGAGGGAAGAGAAATATGATTCATTTTGTAAAGACCTAAATTCAGAGAGAGGTTAATTACACAAGAGAGAATACAGAGTTTAATAAATAGATATAAAATAGGGCAAGCAATCTGAAATTAGCACACAGTATGTAAGGGGAGGGGTGAGGGAATATGATAGCAGGGGCTTATAATGACAGCAAAAGGAAATGGTTTCAAAAATATTGTCAAATGGCAAAGAAAAGAGTAACTCAAGAGTTCAGAAATTTGAGAGAGTCAGGGAAAAAAGAGCAAAAGAAAATTTCTCATTCTTTAGGTGCGGATGGATATAAGTGCCTCATTGAGGACAAAAAGAGGTAATGGGATGAAAAAAATAAGCCATATGTTAAGTGATGCAGCAAAAACCTACGATACAAGGAAGATATGGTCAGTTATTAAAAGTTTGTGCAGAAATGGGGTAAGAGAAAAAAAATATAACTCCGGGACTCATTTTAATGCATTATTAGGGCAGGAGAATTTAACTAGAGCAGAAATAATTTCCTACGAAATGAGGAAGTTATTGATGACTTAGATATGGTAATTACAGATGCAGAATTCTATGACAAAATTAAGAGGTTAACGGTAAAGAAAGCAAGTGGTATTGATGGTATTCCGGGGGACTTTTGGAAGAATTGGGCTGAAGAAGATACTGAGAGAAAAACAGTGCTTAAATTGTTTAATAAAATAATGGAAGTAAGAGAGATACCCAAGATGTGGAGAACAAACACGATAGTACCCATATATAAAGGGAAGGGTGATATAAATAATCCAGTAATTATTTATATTAATTCTTTCCATTTTAGGAACGATTTTCAAATAAACCAAAACTCTTAAAAAGCTCTTCAAAAACCCATAGAATTATCAGTGTGGGAAAATATGTTCTTGAACAAAAACAAAGAAAATTTGGTTAATTTTGTTCTTCTAAACAACAGCAACCTCATCAAAAAGTTTATAATCCAAAGAGTGACATCTTAATACCACGTTGGAAAACTGACAGTGGAACCATGCTGACAATGAAGGAAATTTGCCTTTGAAACATGTCCAAGTAAGTGGAAAAAAACTAGTGAAATTTGAGTGACTTCCTCATAAATATTTTGTTATATGATACTATATTTCGCTGTGAAAATTCCAAACTATTGAAATTTATATTGGATAATGTTGTAATAAGACAATTGTGGATAAATATTTAAGCAACGAATGTAGAAGGGTTTTTATGATATTTATAGACTTTGAGAAGGCATTTGAGAAGCAGCAGTTAAAATTAAAATTAAAAAGGAAATGGGTAAGCAATATATTTATAAAAAAGTACAATAGATATATAGTGAGAACCTATTTTGTGTCAAATTTTCAGATAATAAAGTAACGGGTTACATGTAGAGTAAAACAGGAGAAAGATAAAGCTGTAAATTAAGTCCAATGCGGCTCAACCTCTATATTGATGACATTCAGGAAGAAATTCAAAGACAAGGAATATATTTACTAGAAATAAATAAATTGAAATTCCAGAGTTGCTTTTCGCAGATGATGTAGTAATTGCACCTATATCTAGTGGAGAACTGAAAAGGGTAATTGAAGTAGTGAATACTTTTTGTAATGAATGGGGAATGAAAAGAAATCAAAGACCATGGTTTTCAAAAGAGGTTATAAACTGAGAAATGGCATCTAAGTAGAGAAATAGAGGTAGCAAGGAAATTTAATTATATAGGGACAAGATAAGTTCTAATGAACAGAAAAAAATAGCAATAGCAAAAGGAAAAGCAGCTATGAGTGTTATAAGAGCATGTTTAAGAAAAATTCCACATATAAGAGTAAATTGGCTTTAAAGAGTTTATACAACCACAGTAGAAGCCAAAATGTTATATGGGGGGGAGAAATATGGAGTGTAGAGGAGGCATGTTGATAAAATAAATAGAAACTTTCATAAACTAAGCTTAGGTTTACTGATTGCATCGCCAAATGGTGTAGTGCAGCTAAAATTAGGTAGGCATTCCACCTAGATAAAAATTTACAAAAATTATGAAATACATATACAGAGTGTTAATGAATTACACAAATAATTTCAGAGAGTTTAGAGATGTTGTATAAAAGCAATTTGTGATAGGCAATGTATGGTCCACAACTAAACATAATGCAGCATAATGCAGTTATGTTTAGTTGTATGGTGTGAAACATTTTTGCACCAGATGCTGATAAGTTGATGTTAAGCCAACTGGCCGAAAAATTGGTTCAGAAGTCTTACTTCCTTATGAGCATATAAATATATATTTTTTGCAATCCATTATCAGCACTTTCAAGATTAAGTTCCATAAATATTCTTCAAATTTCAAACTAATCATTTGACAGTGCAACGCTGAATTCTATTAACTGCCTTATTGCATTATGTACCCAAGACAGACTGAATAAATGTAAATGTAGCCTACTCTTGAGGGAGCTCTTTAACTGCTTGTGGCATAATGCAAAAGATGATGCTCAGCAGGCCTGAGTTCAATTCTGTTAATTTTTTTTAATATGAAGTTTTATGATATGCATACTAAAGAATTATGCATGAAATTTACTTAATGCTTTCAAGTTTTATTCTCTTTCTAAACATTGGATGTATTACCAACATACAATAGATAATAAGCTTACTACTAACATGATGCCTAAAATCTAATTTAGGTAATACATACTCAGGAAATGATTCTGATTGGTAAGTATAATAATAACTACAAGGGTTGTAATTATATGAATTGATACATCACCTTAAAACATAGGCTAAAAGCTGTATTGTTAGACCCTGGTCAGAAAACAATTAAAAAAAAAAGTGATGAATGAGACTCGAAAAGAAATGACATCTTACTTGAAAGCTTGTATCATAACCATTGCATCAGAGTGATACATTCAGAAACCTCCCTCCATTAACCAGTTTTATACTGGCACTTTCAAAACTTAAAGTCATAGCTTCGAAATTTGAACAGATAGGCCAACATTATCTCAAATACCTGTCTAAGACAATGCCACACTCTATGAAATTATTTTGGTGTATTTCATGAATTGTGTGTATAAAATTATCTCATTGGAAAAGAGTGATATGAAAGAATATTTCAGTATCCAGGAGAAATGTAAGTGCAAAGGATCATGGTATCTCAAAGTGCAGGAAATGTTCCAACAGATAGGTATGGGAAATTTATGGATAAATAGGGACTGTCAAAACAGAGGATTCTAGGAAGAAATAAAAGTAAGATTGGAAGATATTGAAAGTCAAGAAATATTTGGTAGTATGAGAGAAAAGAGTTGATTCAGACTTTATAAGGAAATAAAAATAGTATGGGATAGAGAAAAATTATAGAACAATGTGATAAAGCAGATCGGGAAGAGTTTGCATGGGTTAGAACTGGAGTTATGAATTTAAAAGGGTTAAGATATGATAAAGACATTGAAAAATATCCAATGTGTGGAGAAAATGATACAGGTTTTTATTGTTTATTATACTACAAGTGAATGGAGAGAACAAGCATGGCAAACAAAATGGAAGAATTTAGACCGGGAAATTATTAATTAGAACGTTTTTTAGCTGTAAGAGACAAGAATTCAAAAATGATTGGGAAGAATTTAGATCGGGAAATTATTAATTAGAACGTTTTTAACTGTAAGAGACAAGAATTCAAAAATGATTGGGAACTATTTGGGCAAAGTTAAAAAGAAATGGATAAGAATGATTAAGAGGAAGATAGAGGGAAGCATAACTTAGAAGTACAATAGGTTAGAATAAATATGATGGTCACCAATACATTAAAACCTGGAGTTGTGGGTATTGGGATCAAAATGTAAACAAGCAACTCTAGAAAGAAAATATGTAGAGGAGATAAGTAAGATTAGTGTTATTTTATTTTTAGATTTTATTTTGTAATGAAATGATAAAGTATGTATTTTTCAGTGTGGTATATTATGTAGTCTGTTGGGATATATTTTCAATAAATTTAATTTTTAATATGACAATCCAAATGTTGATGACAAAGATAAGTTAACTGTTTAGCAATGTCAGAGAATCTTCATGGATCAACAGTCACAGGTATTTGGTTTATTGATGGCACATTTAAAGTTTTTCCCTCAATCTTTATTTCAGGTATATACTGTACACACCATATACAAGACATTCAATAGAGAACAGTCCTGCAGAAAATTAAATACAAAAGTTGCAAATAGTAGATTGTCATTACTGGACTCACATTAATAATATATTTTGAAGTGACTGTAATCAATCGAATTCAGGCTGTTTTTTTCTCATATGACACCAGGCTCTGCTTTTATCACTTGGGACAGGCAGCAACCATAAGGTTCAGGAACAGGTATGCAGGTATTTACAACTAAGCAAATTTAAAATAATGTAACATATTATGGAGGGGGAAAGAGAGAGAGAGAGAGAGAGAGAGAGATAGCAAATTTTAAGTATCTAAAAACAAAATTGTAAATCTTAATTTTTTGCTATTAAAAGCAACAACATTTCAAGACACTAAACAAAATTAAGCAGAATATAATGCAATTGATGATAATCCCAAAAGAGGGCTTTGCAAAAGCTCAGGAAAAAGATGGTATGAAAATGGGTAACAAATGACTGATTCAAGAGGTTGAAGACAGATATTTATGCAAAATAATATTTATATGGGTTGAAGGAAAACTATTGTAGAATATTCATAAATAAAAAGTCTTCTTTTTCGTTTCAGTTTTACCTACCCCTTGCTGATTACAATGTAACTTCAGAATAATCAATTAATTAAATTAGTTAATGGTAGTACAAATAAGTTCAAAAATTTATCAACAAATGATTATTGTACTTGACATTTGATTTTGCAACATATGGGGAAAAAAGGGGAGAAGCATCAAGAATCAATCTAGGAGTTTCCTATTTGGTTATCAGCTGGTACTTAGCTCAGTGATGGTTACTATATTACACAATAAAATATTACTTGATGCTACCTAGCAAACCAAATTAACAAGTAGTTATTCAACAGTGAGCCCAATATCTTCACTTGTTAAAAAGTTCTTTCAAATGTCTACTAGCTTTATGACTGATTTGAGTATTTTAGGAACTATGTGAGTTATCAAGCCCCAATTTAGGTCCACCGAGAATTGATTTGGTTTATTTACGGACGCTCTTTAACATCTCAGGTCATCAGCGTTCCATTCAAATCAGGGCATGAAATGGCTGACAAATTTTGCTCAGAGGCCTCTTCTTTCAGGCTTGAGGTTCTTTTTCGTGCCGTAAATGTACAACATGGGACCCACAGCTTTACTTCCCTTCCGAAGGAAGCCATACTTAGGATTTTTGTGCCTGAAAAAATCCATTGATCCTGGCCGGTTTTGAACCTGCGATTTTGGGTTTCCCAGAGAAGAAATAACACATGATTTAACGAAACAATCCTCTAGCTATATAGAAAAAAATTAATTTTTGCTCAAAGAATATCATAACTTGAAAATTTAAATAAAAAATATTTTTATGTTGCTGTTAACTACTATATGGTCTTATAAATTAATTTATTAATGTTATATAACTGTTATGAGAACAAAAGCTTTTTAGATTACATATAAAATTAAATCTACAGCGTAAGTACTTTGTATAAAATTGATCCATTAAAAGGAAAATATTAAGTAAAATAAATTAAATTATTATATTCTATAAATATAATAAATGTTAATATAACATTTAACTTCATGCCGGAACCAATACAGTGAAGCGACTAATATATTCTTAATTATCTGGTGAGTTGATTTGATAAATCGCATAATTCAACAGTAAGTGGTGCATAAGATTATCAAATTGACTCACTAGATAATTAATATTATAATAAATGTTATTTTTATAAATAAATGCACATTTACAAATATATATATAAAACCCAAACTAATTCATGATAATACATCAATAATGGTGCTAGTGAGACTATTGTCCTATAAAATCTAAAATTAATCATGATCGGTTTTGAACTACCATAGAAAAATCTAATGAAATAATTTTATGCTGTACAAGAATCATATCTGTCTCCAAAATTGACATATTTATGCCTGAACCATTGCAGCAGTCACGATGGAAAATACTTTCTTTACACATTTCATGGCTGATAGTAGGCCTGAGTGAAGTGAAAAACAAGTCACTGAAATTCTATCTTTTGCATGCACTCCAAATAATTTAATTAGTCCTTAATTCATGAGGTGCAGTCTCACGGACTGCGCAAGAATTTTTTAAACTGATCACTATGGTTGTTTCTAGCAAAAAGTTGCTACTTTTCCCTTACCCTCCAATAACCATATATCCAACAGTGACTGATGGTCACTGATCTTTTTGCTTTTCTAGAACTTTTATTAACAAACTTGTAGACTGCACTGTGTGAAATACATAAGTTTTCTTCTGTTACATGGTGCATTATTTTAATTGCAATTTTCAAAACATTAACAATATTATTTAAGGGTTTGAATATTGGGGTCCTGCAGACCACACCTCATAATATATGTTACAGTTATGACACCTCTTCAATTAAGGGTTAAAGATGAGTTGAAAACTACATAAAATCACAATCAACTTCTTTAAATACATAGGAGGGAGAGGGAGAGAGAGGAGGCAATAATAAAAATAAAGGAAAAGTAATATATATTTTTAATAGTGTTTAATACCTGTTTTTAATGCTAAGGCATTACAGGTGGTTGACACTGATGTTTAGAGTCCAGAGTCTTGGATTGACCATTTTTTTTCCTTTTTGTTTTTTCTCTTTCTCTAAGGATAATTTATTTTAACGAATTGGTATATTGTACATTTCATATAGCTAAACATGTTAATTTCATTGGGACTAAAAATGTGTTAATAAGGTATTATGGCTTAAAAGTCCTAAATCATTATTTTGGTGTAATGTTCCTTAATATTTAAGAATTGTTTTCACAAACCAAAATCAGTATAACTTTTACTCTCTCTCTCTCTCTCTCTCTCTCTCTCTCTCTCTCTCTCTCTCTCTCATGCACACACACACAAAAAATAAATAAATAAAAATGTAAAATAAAGTACTCTTGGAACAATGTAACTAAAATAACAAGAACTATATTGACATGAACTATTAAGAGCTACTAGCAAAATTCTTATATTACATAATGGTTGACAACCAGCACCTTTGGATTAGATGGTCTTTCAGATTGTGACATCTACAACTCTTTCCACAGTTCCCAGGAAAAGAAAAAGCACCACTCACCTAAGCATCATGCTTTGCTATGCATGCGCAGTACACAAACTCCCTCAATGCTCAAATGTGCCATGTAATGAATGGAACTTACTACTAACCCCTCCCAGAGTATACTAACAGTGCATGGGTTTACAACCTGCCACAATACGTTAATACACACTATTAATGTCTAAGTGCCACATCTGCCCTTGGGCTACCTAAATCGACCTCATTGACGAAGAGAAAAACATTACAAATAGAGAGATTACAATATATGGTTAAAAAATTAGTGGTGAAAGAGAACAATGAATGGAATATAATTTTGATTCAATTAAATAAGTCCTGTGCTCATGTGAATAGAATTATTTATTTGTAGGCAAGTTGTGGCAATTTTCAAAGTGTATCTTGATAAGTTAATATCCCATAGTATGCAATGTATATGTTCAACCGAAATAACACTGCACAAAATTATTTGAGGTAAATCTGTATGTTATTTTTTGTTTAAGTACCTCAAAGAAGGAAGATAGAGAAGAAAAAAATTAAACCAACTATAAGCATTGAAACATAGATGTTTCAACAAGGTGTAATGTTATGGAAGAATAGGTTGGGCCTATCCTAATGTCAGCAATTATAAGTATGCTGGTAAACTCCTATTCACATAAGTACCATTTGAAGAGGGGCAACTGTGCCCAGTGCAGAGTAACGGGCACTGGAACATGAGGCCAAATAAGCTTGCAGCTCTTCTGTTATCAAGCAAATTCAGTAATGGTGGGCACTGTTGTTTAAAATCTGGCATATATTTACTAAAATGAAATCATAGGAATATAAGAATTCTATCCTGATAATATACATAGCTGTTTGAAATATAGCAAGCAATGTTTGTGTTATTATTTTTCCTACTTTAGTTCTTGTTATTTTAGCTGTACTGTTCCAAGAGTTGTTTTATTTTTCATCACACACACATGTGTGCCTGCTCGCATCTAATGATATGAATAAGTTTGTTTCACAATGACAAAATCACATTTACTGAAACAATTTTCTGTCACAGATTCAGACTTTAATATGGATGGGAAAAATAATTTATCTCCTGTAATGCTTTCCAAAAACAAATAAATAACTTAGGCTAAATTTTTTTGGCTGAAGCCTAATATAGTTTAACATATGCATTCACAGTAGAGGCAGAATAATGAATTATGCAGCAGCTCTCAATTTATATTTTTCTTCTGCCTTTTAACCTATAAATTTTATTTTTTAAGGAGCTAATGCTAGTATTTACTACAACACTGGAATGACTGAATACTTTCACTTTCTCATGTCAAGTGTGAAAAAAATCACAAGTTGAACAGCATAAATCAACAACAGTACACGTTGCTAATTCTGCTAGGAGGAAGAAAAAATGCAGTAAAACTAACCAAACTCTTCCCATCAACTTAGTTCAGCAGTTAAGTTCAACCTTTGTCTCCATCCCATTACATGTATTGAGTAACCTGATCTTCAGGAATTTCTTAGAAGATATCAGTGGTCCCAAAAAACCAATGATTCCACATTGCATAAAAATTATTTGGTTCCTGTGTACTAGAAGAATGTGGATGAAATAAGACAAGATATATACACCAACTATATCTGGTATTCCAATAATGAAATAGCTAACACTTGCAATAGTTTCATTGTGAACATAGTGATTGGAAAACTAGGTCCAAATACAAGGGTCATTCATATGTAAACCAGATTTTTAAAAATAAATTTATTCTTACCATATAAAATTACAAAACAAATTATTTATTTTTCTACATAATTTTATTCAACAGAAATGCATTTTCTCCAAGAGTAGTTTCTTTATTCCCTGATCAAGGAAAGAAGATGAACACTTCGACAGTCAATTGCTCAGGACACACGAATGGGTTGCCAGCATCTTTTATGATAAATGGCTCTCAAGTCATCCAACAGTATGCAGTAATATGTCACATTTGCAGTTCTTTGTTCGTGAAGAAAAATTATGATTCCCAAAACGTGATTGCAAGAACTTTTCCAGCTTAACAGGCGAGATTTGGCCTTGAACAGAGCATTCTTTCCTTTATCCTCCACCATTCCATACTCATTCTCTTGTTTTCTGGGTGTAATGGTGTACCCATGACTCATCACAGGTCACAATTTGGATTGAAAACTACTTACCTTCTTCCTTAAGCAATTCCAGAAGCCTCTAACTGATGTCCTATTGAAAATTTTCTATTCATTAGTGTTGAGATGTGAACCCACCTTGCCGACATTTTCCAAAATCCTACTTCTTCAGAAAGAATAATGTGTGCATTTGCACAACTTATTACCACCTCTGAAGTGATTTCAAGCACACTGTTGATCACCATCCACAAGGTTACGAATGGCTTAAAATGTGTCCTGAGTTATGCTTATGGCTTTCATTTTTCACTGCATCATGATTGTTGAGCAACTTCTTTAGTGAGTCAAACATTTGGGTTTGTGAAAGCATAGCTTCTCCAAACTATGCCCAAAGTCTGGATAAATTCTCGGTTGATATGACTCTTCTTTGGTTAGAAAATGGATGATGATCTGCTGCACAATGGATGGTGCAACCTTTTGCGCAGACACAGTGCTACTGACAATGGAATGAAACAATCAATGAAGAAGTATTGATTGGATCGCTTCCCTCCACACATCCCCACATAACTACCATTGTGGTCCTCCCCTTTCACCACTCTTTCTTGGCCCAGAGAACAAAAGCCTGGTTTCAATTGGAGTGACCCTCGTATACCAGGTAAAATCTCACCTTATTTTATGCAATTAAATTGAAAAAAATAACAACAGCATGATAGCCTGTACACTTAGGCATTCTTTATGCATATTGTGCCATGCAAGGATAAGGAAATAAGCTCCTGTTGTTAGTGACTGATAGTGTTGCCTATTATGCTGAAGGCAAGAGAAGTTCTACAGTTTTTCTACTTAGTATGATACATGTTACATGCTTGGTCCACACTCTGCACCACCTAGCAGAGGAGATTAAAAACTACTTTCATGATATGAACAGCATGGTGTCTTCTGTCAATAAGCTATTCCTTAAAGCTTTTACACAATTGCAGATGTTTAATGACAAAATGCCTGGATCTCCTGTACCATCTGATCTGGTACTTACCAGATGGCAAAGCTAGCTGTCTGTGGGCTCTATGGACATATACTCTACTGACTACCTAAATGACATTAAACATGTAATTCTTGAGTTGAACAAAACAGAAGTTTTGTGTATTGCTAAAGCAAGGAAATCACTCAAAACTCTCAGTCTTTATTGCCTTCCTTATATTTATAAAAGCAAAATTTTATGTTTACCAATAGCAATTCTTCAGATTTGAAAATGCAGCCCTGATAATGAAGGAAACTTTGGATGTCATTGACAATGTTTGCAAGAGAACAGTACCTGGACCAGTAACTGCTTATGCTTCAAAGCTGGAGAGGATTCCACAAAACAACCCCGGCCTTAAGGCTTCCAAAGATATTTCCTGATCTTCAGAGTGAGCAGTTCACAGGCAAGTTGGTTTATGAACCCAAGGCATTGGTTTCAACGAAGTATGCTCTCGTAACTTCAAGCTCCACAGAAAGAGCATTTTCAATGTTAAGCCGGAACAGAAAATGTAGGCATATATATAGCTGTTCTCTGCAGTGTTAAGGAAAATTAGAAATAAATTATAGCATATGCTTTTAACACCCTGTTGTAAATTTTAATAGTACTAATAATTAGTAAATCTTTTCAAAATAATATAACTCTTATTTTATATTTTACTTAGGAAAACCTTTAAAAAAAAAAAACCTATTTCATGTATACCAACATCTTAAAACGAACAATCAAATTACCTAAAATCTTACACCTACTAATGACACATGAGATGAAATGAAAAATTTTGGATTTTTTTAAAGTAAGAAAATGTTCCAGGCTTGGTTTAGGGTACCTCCCTGGCATTTGCCATTTATGAAGGCTGAGGAAAACCTCAGTCGGGGAGACCTCCTGCACACAAGTTTGTACCTTAACAATCTCAGTCACCTGAGCTGGTGGAAAAGCCATATTATATGTGATTATAAATCAAGGAACTTAATACGCTTACCTTGTTCTGAGTGCTATATAATGCTGCTCTAGCTGTTCTAAGTATGAAGATTCTTCTTGAAATATAGTTTTGAAAAATTCATCTGTATAAGGCACATTCTTTCCCATCCATTTTCGAAAATCTGGATCATAAGCAGCATAGGCTATTGTTGCAACAGTTCCCACAGTAAATGTGCCAAAAGTATATTTGATAACTGAACCACTGAAAGAATTACAAAGTAAACATCAGACATCTACAATGGACTATAATATCAATTCACTGGGAAGCCATTTCTAAGTATAAAAGGAATTTCAATCATAAATGTAACTGACCATATACCATCAGCTTGAATAAGGAATTTGCCAAAATTTGATAGCTAGATAAGTAATAAATGATATCAGACATTAAATATGTTCACATGAAAAATAGTGTGCCCTTAAATATACTTAGAAGCTGACAGTGAACCATCAAGAGCTTTAACTTTGAAATGATTGTTGTTACAGTAAGGAAATGAGCATGTTTAAGCTTATCTGCTTAATGTTGCTCATTTCCTTATACGTGAACTCTGCATCAACATTTGTACACATCCAATTTGAATAGAGAGTGCACATTTATTATGCAGTTTACAATATATAAACAAAGAATATTTTAATTAAAATTAAAATGTTAATTGGAACTTGCACAGTGAAGCCAATCATATAATTGATATTATTGTATATTATTACACTTTACAAGTAAGTGAAGCATTAAGAGTGTGTAGTTCAACAAATCATACAATAATTTCAATTAAAGAATATTTTACTTTTGTGAAGGTTTTTAATACAGTGCAAATAAACCCATCATGATCCCTTTATCAAAACTTGATGATTTATTAATCCTCTAATTTTAAGGTAATTGGAAACTTTAAGGCTGCATAATTCAAAATTGATGTTTTTAAATTTATAACATGTTTCAGGAACATTCATTTTTATCCTCAGCTATTGGACTGACTAAAAAAGTTTATGACAACTTTGTACAACTTCTTATGCATTATTTTTAATTTATCTGCTTAAATCATTGCCTTTTTTTTCCGCTTCTTTCTGTATTTTAGTTAGTAAAATACAAAATATATAGTAAAATAAAATACAATAAAAATAGTTATATAAAGGTATTGAAATTAGAAAAATGTAAACATTATGCAGACATCGCACGTATAGATCTGGAGTTATACAACCTACATATGAAGTTCGCAAAATCGTTAGAAGCTATTGCATGGGATAACATTGAAAAGAATACACTAGAAATTATTAGTTACAGAGTAAAACAAAAAACTACATGGCAAAAAAAAAACAAATTTAAAAATTTACACAAAAAACTAATAAATAAAACCAACAATTTTATGAAACCTAACCTTGAAACAATTAATCTTTCTAAAGAAAAACTTAACATGAAGGAAATAGAACTATTAAACAACATATCAATACATGTGTTAATTTTTTGTCTAATATCGAAGAATACATAGCCGATATTGAGTCAACTATTGAAAAATTGAGGATTATAGATAAGAATTTTATCAGAAAAAGTTTGTCCAAGATATTACAAGAAATTAAAAAGCACAAGCAATGTTCCAAGTCACATCTCAAGATCATTAAATCTCTGAATAAAAAAGAAGTAGTGTATACAAAGGCAGATAAAGGAAATAGTAGTTATAGATAAAGAAGACTACAAGCAAAGAATGCTAGACTTATTAAACAGTGATGAATTTATTGGAGTAAAAACAAATCCACTTAACAGATGCAAAAATTAATGGAGGACATATTAAAAGCAAGTGCTATGTTCACAAATTCTGATATTTATAAAATTAAAAATTAAAACACCAAATCCACCAATAGCCAGGATAATAGGACTACCCAAAATACATAAATCGGGAAAAAGCACGAGACCTATCATTAATAATGTTAATACCCCATGTTACCATCTAGCAAAATAGTTAACTTCTCAATTTAATACATTACCGAGATTTCCGAGCTTAAGTCTAAAAAATTCTTTAGACCTTATAAATAAAATTAATGATCATAAGTTATCTACAGACGAAAAAATGGTATCGTTTGATGTAAAAGTCCTGTTCCCAAGTATTCCAAAAAAGAAAACCCTGACATTGTTAAGAAAATGGTTACTATCCACTAACATTACAGAAACACATATACAAGAATTATGTTTAAATCAGGCCTACTGCACATTTGAAGGAAAATTTTACGAACAAAGTTCAGATTTAGTAATGGGCAGTCCTCTCTCTCCGATTTTGGCAGATCTATTTATGAGCTCTTTTGAAATGCACATAACTAAACCCTCCCCATATATATTCAAGGTTTGGTACAGATATGTGGATGATGTTTTTGCCATCATGCAAACCAGATACATAGAAGATGCTCTCAAACTCTTAAATTTACAAGAAACAACAATAAAATTTACTATGGAAATTGAAACTAATAATACTTTACCGTTCTTAGATTTGAAGATAATAAAAAATAATAACAAATTAGAATTGGGCATATACAGAAAAGATACACACACCGATATTTACATAAAAGCTAAAGGTTTCAACCCTAGACCTCACAAAGAAGCAGCATGCAATAGTATGATTTATAAGTTGATTAATGTACCACTTAAAAAAAGAAGAATATGAGAATGAATACTCACATATAATACACACAGCAAAGTTAATGGGTTTAGTAAACAAATGATACATCGAAAAATAAAAAGATTCAAAGGAAAATAGAAAATCAAACAAATCACCACACTCAGCAATTTATATAAAGAAAAAACTTATCAAAAGTTCACGTACCACCCTTACATCAATCACAAATTTAAAAAAAATATTCAAACAATACAACATCGCTTTGGCACCCATAAATACATACAGTGTAGGCAAATTACTGAATCTAAACAAAATTGAACTCAGATCAAAAGAAGATAGTTCAGACATATATAGGATCAACTGTAAGGAGTGTGATAAATTATATATAGGCAAGACCAAAAGAAGCTTGGGTATTAGATTGAAAGAGCAGTGGAGAAACATCAGATACAAACAAATAGAAAAATCGGCAGTAGCAGCACATTTCTGGAATGAAAATCATGAAATAGAAAAAGATATAATAATGCTAAGAGCAGTTCAGCATCCAAAGGAGCTTAGTATATGGGAAAAGATTTGTATAAAAAATATGAACATAGACTTATGAATTTTGATGTACCAGAAGCAGACAACATATTGTACAGATTCATCAATACACCACCAGAGCGCACACAGCCAAGTATACATCCTACTTGAAGAGATCCGTTAGTTGTTAATTGGTTGACTATGTGAGCAAGTGACTCATGAAACTAATCCCAACTTATTTTTTAATAAAAAAAAGTTTTAATGTGAAACATCAAGAGAGTTTAATATACTGGCATGATTTTAGAAGTTTTACTTCAACAAGATTATGATAGTTTCAATGTGTGGATTCCTACATTCATTTTTAATTTCTATAGTAAATTGAACACATGTAAAAAAAAAATATTTTTCCTGCATTGAAAATCTTTAAATTGTGGTGTTACTGCTAAAACCAGTTAAACAATTATCCAAGTTTTTTAAACCAAGCAATTGAAATTTTTATCAATGTTTTTAAAACCAGTTTCTTTGTTTATGAAAATTAAATTAAAGTGAATGGTTTGCTATTTACAACAATAGTCTCAATAAACTTTCTCTTCTTTTCAAATTTGGGGAGTGTACTTAACTAATTTTGACCCAAAAGGGACTTAGTTGGTTTTAGCAGTAATAAGATGACATTTTTGTCTTAGTAAATTACTGGAATTTGAATAAAGACATTTTGTACATTTATCAATAATTATATTACTTTAAATATAAAAACATTTCCCATTAGCTGGTTCCTTGGAGGGGAGGGGAAAGAACAGCAATATTTTAAAATGTTCATGTAATTAACATTTTTATCCTATAATTAAAATTATGAAAAACTGTTGCATTCTGAGGCTCATTTTTGCTTCTGTACCTCCAAAATATATTAGAAACTGTTTTCACACTTAATAAGGGCAGTTTGTAACATGTATCAGGAACAAGTTTTCCATTAACTGCATTCATGCTTATGCATTATTTTTTTTAAGTTTACAGTTGCAATGTAAATTTATTTTGTTCTAAAAATATTAATAATTTACAAATAATAACATTTGTAAGCATTTGATTAATTGTGATTACGATAGAATTTTATTCCATGAAATTTTCCAAGTATAGGAAAGCATGATGTGAAAAGTTTCCTTTTTAATCAAGTGTTTAACTTCCTGTCAAGTGTCAAAATCTTTTAAGATGTAAATGGAATAAATGAAATGCTGGTGCAAATTATTCCAGAGTTATTTGATCAGGTTCAGGCAACATAAACCAATTGGGTATTGAACCAGGGCTCACAAGATGACTGGCAGATATGCTAGCAACTGACATGAGATGGAATTGGGCCATCACAGTAAGTCGGACTCATAATTATGTGTGCTGGAAAGCAAAATAGTTGGTTAGAAATGACAGAATGAACCTACATTTTCTGCACTTTTAGGTAAAAGTAGCCTATCACAATATAATGTGGGTGAGTATGTTCTGATGTAATCCTCAAAGATATTAGAATTTACGAATCTTGAATATGCATTATCTTAGATCACAAAAAAATTGAAGTTCTAGTTTCACTTTATGTTTTGTAAGTGTTTAATGTTCCAAGCTAACAACCAAGTTCTTTGATATAAGTAACAAAATGAAAAATTAATAGCGATTTTGTTGTTGATTTGGTTTATTTATAGACACTCTTTAACATCTCATGTCATCAGTGTCCCTTTCAATTCAGGATGTGCAACAGCCTATAAATTTTGCCAAGAGGGTCTTCTTTTAGGCTTGAGGTTCTTTTACATCCATAAATCTATGACATGGGACCAATGGTTTTACTTCCCTTCTGAAGGTAGCCATATTAGATTTTTATGCCCCAAAAAATTACATGAATAAGGATGCATATCAATTCAGAATCCATTGATAGCTAAAGCTACCAGGCATTAACCTTTTCTAGTTAAGGGAAAATGGAAAAAGAGTTGCCAAGAAAGAATGACCAACAGAGAATTCAAACTTGCAGTTTGTTGCACAATTAAGCTCTAGTTCACAGTGATATGAAATTTACATTATGGAAATTGTTTTCAATGGAAAGAAATGTTGAATTAAAAATACATAAAAGTGTTTATATTTTCAAAACAATTACCCATAAAAAATCTTCTTGGAAAACTGTGAAAAAGTTTTGGTAATTAATTACTTCCTGTGCAAATGCCAAGCACTCTATAAATTTTAACCTTCATGAAAACATCTTTCTTTTCTTTTTTTCTTTGAATTATGCATATATAAAGGGCAGCAAATTAAAAACGGGATTCATACATAAAACCCAAGAAGTGCAAAATTTAGTAATCCTAATGCTTATTAATAATATTGCCCTCTGTGTGTAAGTAGATATCATTGTTTATTGCATATTCAATGTTCATTTACTGTGTGGAATTAGCAAAACGTGTATTTGTTCAACATCAGAAATGGAGGCAAGTAAAGAATTCAAAAGGTGTGCCTCTGTTTTGACTGCTGAGGGTGTTTGAGGATGAAACATTTATCTCTGCAAGTTGCATTCATATGTGCTGTAGTCACATAAGAAATTTCAAGATGAATGCATGTCTGCAAGACGGTCCATGCCAGGATAGATCCTGTTGATATTGTGTGAATGGATGGTCTTTTCCGGGAAAAGTGATGGATCACATTCATGTTTTGGTAAGAATAAGTTATTGTTAAATGCAAGTCATTGCCAAAGATCTAATGCAGTGCCAAGAAATTTGTGTGCAGAGGATCTCTGGATCTGCAGAACAGAATATGTGTTTCTATGCCTCATCATCACTACACAAAAAAAATGTTGCCACCATTTTGGGCCCAAGAGCAAATGGTAAAACTATTAATGGAAACACATAGCCCCCCTCACCAATAAAGTCAAAAGCTGTAGTAAACACAAGTTCTGAAGAAATCATGATTCTCACTTTCAACTGCTAGCACCCACTGCAATTTTCTCATGGGGCCAATATTAACATAAAGCATTATAAAGAGACTCCAAGAAATTTATATGTGCTATAAAATGGAAATGACCTGGATGTTATCTAATTGCATTATCCTTCTCTAAGATAATGCTTCCACACTTTCCAATTAATAAGAAATATGCTTCGGGGATTTGGCTGGAAAGCATTTCTGCATCCTCCCTGCAGCCCAGATTTTCCCCCTTGCAATTTTCACATTTTTTGGCTCTTAAGGGAGACATTTGTAGACATCAAATTAAAATGGATGAAGACACGCGTGATTGGGTAATGTGGATATGTCTGCAGCCTAAAAAGCTTCTCAAGAATGGGATAGTAACAGTTATGAAGATTAATAAATGTACAATGACACTTTTTGGCATCTGACCCATTTTCATTTGACTGCCCCTTATACTTTCAGTAATCACATATACTAAAGAGCATCTATACAGTCCCAAAGCCTTAGTCAATAAATCTCTTAAACTTTGCTCCAAAAACTATAACTTATAAAGCATGAAGATGGAAACCATGGCCAAATCCACTGCAATCCTTATGATTTTTATTGCATCAAGCAATTTTATACTGAAAACTGCCTTATATAGTAACTAGGTACATTAATGTAGCTATAACTAATAAATAAAGAGCCATTTATATTACAATGTTTATTTTACTTACCTCTTACTTTTTTCACTGTTATGTTTTTGGTGGAACCTTGAAGTAAGATGAAATCTTCGAAAGGAACTGCCTCGTGACACCTGCAAGACACGATAATGACCAAGTTTTTCATGAATACCAGCATATTTGACATGACACTAAGGATATACCTGTCATGCACCTACCATAAAAGTCATGAGCAGTACAAAACAATGTATTTTCATTAATGGATATCATTGTATGATTAGTTGAACTACACACTCTTAAAGCTTCACTTACTTTTTATAAATGTATGGAACCGGTTTCGAGAACATTTATAAAAAGTAAGTGAAGCTTTAAGAGTGTGTAGTTCAACTAATCATACAATGATATCCATTAATATGATTGGCTTCACTGTGTTTAAGTTCCAATTTTACATTTAAGTAAAATGTATTTTCAGTTGCAGGATAATAAAATAAGGAGTTCAAAAGCTTTCAATATATTTCAGATATATAAGAAATACATTTTTGACAAAATTAATGATGCACACATGCATGCAGCAAATAGACACAATGTATGTATGCAATGATATGTATGTGTATACAGGTGAGGCATTTATCCAATTATAACCCAAAAATCTCCTAACCTATTTTTAATTAACTGTTTGTCTGAAGCATTTTTTATTTCCCTCTTCATTTTGGAGTAAATATCCAACTGTTCTCTGATTTTTGTTCAACCAGGTATTAGTCACTATACCAATATTTTTCTTGATATTTCAGGCATATTTTCAGAATGTCAGTGTTCAATAGCTCTTGAATCCTAAATAAATATTTTAGTACTATCTAATTAACCCTCTGATGTTTATCTTTCCTAACTCTATTAATGCTCCTGAATTAATTAGCCGTTAAACTGAAAAATGTTTGTGTTCAGTGTAATTTATTAACATTTTTTGTCAAAGACACACACTGAAAAGTCATGAACCCAGAGATTGTGATTTTATTGTAATGTTATAAAATGCCTTAAATAATTGTTACATTATTGTATTGAAAATATTTAAAAGTCCTTTCTGATAGAATACAAAAAGAACACACAAAATTACAGGAACACAACAATGCAAAGGAATACAAAATGATAGAGAATATAAAAATAAAATTAATTTTAAGAGAGGAAGAGTAGAACTTTTCAGTTTTCAGTAAATTGAACAGTAGGGTAATATGAGACTCAGTTAATATCATACAGAATGCAATAGTACTCACACAAATAATTTTAAAAGTGTAAGTTAATTAAGAATATTCTCATTAAATATATAGTCTTCCTGCATTAAAATGTATATAACCTCCGTGCTTGAAGCTTAGCAACAATATTTTCAGTTTGAACATAAGCAATAAAATTTCAGGCCAATAAAAAAGACTGTTGGTATCATTAAGCCTTAAAAATTTAATACTAAATGTGATTTCTGAATATCTATAATCTGGCCAACAAAATTTCTGCATAATTTCTTAACAAGCCAATCTCCTGCTTTGAGGGTTGATTTTTCAAAAGTCTTATTAAAACCTGGAGCTGACAAAAGACTCACTGAATTCCTTGGTTACATGAAGGAAATGAAACAATTTTCTGGGTCATCTGTTGTTAGCTCTGGCATTTTATATGGTATCTTCCACAAGATTTGCTGCAGTGGTACTGATGAAGACAGGGTATCTGCTGAAAGTTAGTTCAGCTAGTATTTTCTTTAGGTTCTCTTGTGAAAAATATTTGTAACTGGCACTAGAAAAGCTCCTGCTGCTTCTGCAAAGTTTTCAGCTGAAGATTGTGAATCTGACTCTTCCTTAAATCAAATCAAGTTAAACATTTGATCCCTGCTATTCTGTCCCTAACCTATGGTTTTATGTGGTTCTTGGACAACAGAGACAGTATACTACATTTTGATTCTAGAAGATATTGCTTTTTTACATTATGCCAATGAACATATTTTATCATGAGTCAGGCAGTAATGATAGCAAATAACTGTTGAAGTAACAGTCCAGGCAACAAATGTGTAAATTGTCATTCGATCAGATCCTCAATAAGCTGATTGGACATCTTGATGCTTAAGGGCTTAATTTTATTTAAACTCAACTTGTAAAACTGCCTCCTCCTATTTTAGATTATTTCTAGTGGTGTTGAAAAAAGGACTTTATCTTTGATGTAAAGATGCAGTACAAAATCTTCTTGGAACTTACTAAAATTTTTTTTCTATCGTCTTGGTCATTTTAACTTGTGACACAACCTTTAGTACATTATTTGCATAGTTTCATCCTACTGAAACAAGGTAATTTCTTATAAATCGATGGTGAAAATTTCTTCTCACTTGCTATCGCTTTTACAAATTTTGCAATAGCCTAAAATATATCTGTCAGAGATATTACATACATGAGGTCCACAAAATTCATGAGGGTTTATTCATATAGTCTTATAAGCTTTAGCAACTTTCTGCAGCATGAACTTAAAATTTGCATAATGCTGGAGCACACAAACATTGGCTAATGTTTGACTATAGAGTAGAACATGCTGTGGTCTCAAAAAATAAAACTTTCATGTGAGGAGATTGTTTTTTGAAAAGTTCATAGGTTTCTGAAACAGATAGGTGCAGGAGACAACTGGCTCCATGGTTTAGTGGCAGCATTTGTGATTATAATCCAAATGTCCTGGGTTTGACCTGGTCAAGTCAAGCTGTTCAAGTTTTTTTTCCAGAGTTTTTCCTTATCCTGAGAAGGTGAATGCCAAATATCTTTAAAGCATCAAGGGCTCATTTGTACCATCATTAATTAATTTCATGTATCCCTACAGACTTACACCTATAGTATTCGGTTCACAATCTACAGATGTTATGAGAAGACCATTGCAGTCAGAGAGAGAATGAATAAAACATTAAAAAAGTACATGTTTTACTCCTGCATTTTTTTCCAATCTGTACCCCTAACCCTAATTGCATTTCTTACCCTTGAGGACATTGACAAAATATATCATCTTGTTCATATACTTATGAATGGTTAATGTTACAACAGATAATTTGCTGCTTCTATACTGTGGTTTCAGGGCTAATTCCAAAATTATTTGCATGTTTCCATACAACAGTCAACTTCTTAAAAGACCTGTTAGACAACTTTTTCTGTAGGAATTTCACAGTTTTTCCAAGACAATGTAGTCATTTGTAAACTGATAAAGAGCTGACTGTTAAATTTTGGTTCTCTTGACTGTTCTTTCTTTTCTGTCTTAGCGCTTGATTGCATTCTCTGTAAGTAAATTAATTGTTTCTTAATCTCTTGACATCTTTAGTACTTGACATTTTCTTTTATTTTCTTCTTCTTTCTTCAAATCAGTCTTATATGCCCTATACTCTCATGCCCGTTCTTTAAAGGACATGCTGCAATGAAAACAGTCTTTTTTTCAATTTCATATTTAATACCAGGAAGAACACATATATAGCCACATGCTTATCATCATGCCCGTTCTTTAAAGGACATGCTGCAATGAAAACAGTCTTTTTTTCAATTTCATATTTAATACCAGGAAGAACACATATATAGCCACATGCTTATCATAGACTGTCCATGATGAGGCTCTTTTATGTGTGATATCTATTTATTTATGTTCTATTTGTAATGTAGGTAATGTGGTAATAATGGATCCTTACTAATTGTAAAATCCTTTAAGTAAAGACTGACACAAAAAAAAAAAAAGTTTCATTTTAGATCTGATTACTCCTAGCAAAAAAGTTCTAAGTATTCATTAATGGAACCCCACCAGAGCTTGCTTTGTGGGGAAAATTGTAAGTTTCTATCTATAACAGCCTTGGTATGCTCTAGTTATAATAGCTTACTTTACTATAGCTTAAATTACTTCTGGAATAAAATTTTTATTTTATACAACAAATTTTTATACAACAAATCTTTGCTTTTAGTAGTATAAACATACATACCTCTATTCATATATCATATATGTATTTGCTTGCTTTGGGTACATTATCTTCTTCCAAAATTAAGAAACTAAACACTAACATGACAGCCATTTAAATTTCTGATGAAAAAAAATTGCTAGTAGAGCATCCAGATGTCCCAAAGTCAGTATGTTTTAATTAGGAATTTCAAAATAGCATAAGACTGGTTAACATTTACATGGAATGGCCCTTGATTGTCTCTGTTATCATTATGCTGAAATTCAGGTTCATCAATTGTATATTCTATTTTGTAGTATGTTTCTTTACTAGATGTTTTAAATTTTAAATCATTTTATATGCTTTGAATTGAAATGTAAAACCAATTTAAATCATGATCTGTTCTCTATTATTCTCTATATAATAACTAAGGATGAAAAATACATATAACTATTGAATTATGTTTCCCTAATTACATTATTTACCTTTATCATTAATTTTACCAAATTGATAGGAGGGCCATATGCCTTACAATAATCAACAAACATTGTGTACTATTGCCCTTTGGATTTTTGTATGGGATTTTAAAGGCATTCAACTGCTCATGTTGTTCATTAATTTTTTCTGAACCCAAATTGCCCTTCCTGAACAGCATATCTGTCCACAATGGTGGTTAGTTTCTGTGTTAGCAGCCTAGCCCACCTAGAATTGTCTATGAATCATGCAGAGAAACTAGTTTGCTAGAGGACCTGAAACCGTAATAAATTCTCCCAAATATAAACATATGGATACATCACTCTTGAATACCAGAAAATAAAAGCAGAAATTTGGAGTAAATTCTACAACATAAATTCCACATGGAAGAAAGTAAACTACAAATTGAGACACTTGGTTCCCAGGTTTGTAGTGCATGGGTTTCCTAGAGAGATCTATAAGATTAAAGACACCTGATCCAGGCCAAAAATTCATTAAGTCAAACTTAATAACAGTTAATGTTAAATCAAATGACAATCGTATAGGGTCATGATAGCACAGAAAATAAAGTAAATTGAAGAGTATTCAGCAAGCAATAAAAAATCTCTGTATATTTCATCAAAACATTAGAGGACTTAGAAGCAAAACAGATGAATTATTAAACAGCTTAACTTGTGACAATATAAAACCACATATTATCTGCCTATCTGAACATCATTTGAAACAACAGGAATTATCACAATTGTCATTACATGGTTATTGTTTGGGAGCAGGAGCTTCAAGGAAAAAACTAAATAACGGAGGAGTTTGCATTTATGTCAGGCAGGATGTACCATATAAAACATTAGATGTATCAAAATTTAATTCAGAACAGGACATTGAATTATGCACAATCCAATTGGATAGCAACAATACAAAAATAATTATAATTGCTATTTATCGCTCGCTGTTAGGAAACTTTGAAACTTTCTTGATGAAGCTTGAAGATACCTTAAACTTTTTATTTAAGCCTAAACATGAAATAATTATATGTGGAGACATAAATATTGATTACTTAATGCAAAGTGTAAGAATGAATTGACTAAATTCCCTTCTAACTGCATATAATATGGTTCATACAATTAACTTTCCCACCAGGATTGATAAAAACTCTAGCACAGCAATAGATAATATATTTGTAAATTTAGACAAACTGACATATTCTGTATCTTCATTGATTAATGGTCTCTCTGACCATGATGCTCAAGTAATAATGAAAAAAAATTCTACAATAAAACTCAAAGAATGTTATAGATATATAAAATATAGAGATATTAATGATGCTAACCTCAGTAAAATGGCACAGACACTTCAACAAGAATCGTGGAATAGTGTCTTCAGTGCAAATGATGTTAATAGTAAATTCAACAATTTTTTACATATTTTTAAATTGCATTTTGAAGCATATTTCCCACTGAAAATTAAAAATATAAGTTATAATATGAGCAGGGAATGGTTAACCCAAGGAATTAAAAAATCTTGTCAACATAAAAGACAATTATATAATGAGCAAAAGCTCAGTAAAGACCCTAAATTAAAAATACATTTTAGAACGTATTGTAAGATACTTAGGAAAGTCATAAAAGCAGCGAAAGGCCTCCATTACCAAACACTTATCAATCAGTCAAAAAACAAAATAAAACTACTTGGAATATAATGCAACAAGAAACAGGCAAAAATCTGCAACAAGACGATGCAATAATCTTAAATATTAACAATCAAGAGATACAACTCCCTGCAGATGTAGCAAATGAGTTTAATGATTACTTTCTTAATGTAACAAAAAATTTAAATTTATATTCTGGTGATAAAAGAGATGCTTTAAAAATTTTACAAGCATCAACTCCCCATCATAATAATGAATTCAAACCAGGTATCACTACCCCACTAGAAATTAGTAATATCATTAGGAAACTAAAATCAAAAAACTCTTCTGGCTATGATGAGATCAACAGAAGTCATAAAGGCCTGTGCAAAGGAAATTAGTACCCCCCTTAATCACTTGTGTAATGAATCTTTGACATTGGGTGTATTTCCTGAGAGGCTAAAATATTCAATAGTGAGGCCTCTGCACAAAAAGGGAGAAAAGATAAATGTCTCTAATTATAGACCTATAGCTATTTCACCTACATTTTCTAAGGTGTTTGAGAAAGTAATGTACAATAGGCTTTACCATTACCTTGAAAGTAACAATATTCTAGTTAGTGATCAGTTTGGCTTTAGAAAAGGAATTTCAACAGAAAATGCAATCTATAAACTCACTAATGAAATTTTAACTGCATTTAATGAAAGAGCACATGTAGGAGGAATATTTTGTGACTTAGCTAAGGCTTTTGACTGTGTCAATCATGAAATTCTGATAGATAAATTAGCTTTCTATGGAATAAAAAACCAATATTTAAAATGGTTTATATCCTACCTTGACAAAAGGAAACAAAAAGTAGTGATAAATTGTCTCTTCAAAAATAAAAACAATGCATCGGAGTGGGGAATGATTAACTATGGAGTGTCTCAAGGATCTTCTGGGTCCTCTTCTTTTTCTAATATATATAAATGACCTCTCCTTATCTATCCAAGATGTAGGAAATGCTGTTCTATTTGCAGATGACACAAGCATATTGATAAATGGAAAGAGTCTTAATGATTGTGCCATAAATTAAATTTGGTTCTCAGTTCATTGTGTGTATGGTTCAAAGCAAACAAATTGTCTCTAAATCTAGATAAAACAAATGTTATGAAATTCATTACTCATAGATCTCCAGATCCACAATTACAGATAGGATATTATAACAGTGTACTTTCACAAACCAAATATATTAAATTCCTTGGTTTAATAATTGATAACCATCTGAATTGGAAAGATCACATTGATATTATTACACCTAAACTAAGCAGTGCATGCTATGCAATACATGCATTAGTAATGCTGGAGTCAATTAAGACTTTAAAAACTAGTTTATTATGCTTATTTCAACTCATAATGAAGTACGGTATAATATTTTGGGAAAATTCCGTTAAAAGTGAACGTGTCTTCCTGTTACAGAAAAAAGCCATACGAATAATCGCTGGTACACATAGCAGACATTCATGCAGAGCCCTCTTTAGGAAATTTGATATTTTAACTCTTCCTTGCGAATATATTTTACCCCTCATGAACTTTTATATAAGAAATAAACAAAAATTTATTCAAAATCAAAATATACATGACAAGAATACTAGACAAAAAGCAAATCTACATTCGCCCAACTTGAGCACTTTCATGCCATCAAAAAGGCATTTATTATGAGTGTATTTTAGTGTACAATGCTCTTCCCTCTAGCCTAAAAGCCTTAATAAACAATGACAATTCCTTTAAATCTGCTCTTAGAAAATACCTATGTAAAAAGGCCTATTATTCTGTAAAGGAATATATGAGTGACAATATTATACTGCACAACATATCAATGTATATAATAAAATTTGTATGATTGATTTGTCTGTTTTTTGGTGTTGGTTGAGTTGTTCTAAGTGTTCTTTTTTATTTTTATTGTAATTATTTATGTAGATGCAAACAAATTTTTGTAAATACAGATTGAAAACTACTGTGGTAATTGTATATGACAAGTTCAATGTTCGTAGGTCTCTGTGGCTGCTCCACGAACTCACTGAATGCTCCGAGAACTAACTAACTAAATGCTTCATGAACCAAATTCAGATGTGTATGCTCACTGTGCTGAGAACTCTGTGAAAGGTATAATGTAATTAAATGTACAAACAAATGTATACTTATTCTGTATTCTGCAAGTGTGAGGATTAGAGATTAGCACACTAAATGCTTTTTTTTTTTAATACCATTATCATGATTTTTTCCCGTATCCTATTACTTTTTGTTTGGACTGCACTTGTCATTTCGACAGAAATCTCAAAAGGGGTTTATTAATAACGGATGATGACATCGTTAAACATCACTAGAGGTCAACATGCTAGTAGTTCCTATTCATCCACACATTTATACAAATTGTTAAGCTAGGTACTAATGAAACAAGAATTGGTTAATAAAATAGTCAACAGCTTATAATCACACACCGCATGCCCTTCTTTTGCAGTTCAGTTAAATAGAAGTGGTATTCCTTAAAATTGTAATTTTTTGAATAAAGTGATGGCTGAACTTCTCCAGAGAATATTTAATATTTCCAGCCGCAGGGGTTTTCAAAGAATGCGAAAGATAAATGGTGAAAACCACTTAAGTGAACGCAAGCTTATCAAATTGTTGGCTTTAGAGGTTATATTTCAGTGTATTTTTATTGCGTTAAACGGGAGGAAAAAAGATTATAATTATAAGCGTTATAGCTGTTGTACTTACCACTGAAAATCCGTTGCACGGAAATTTTAGCACTATTACTCGGAACATTTCCAGGCGCCTGACCGGCAGCCAACCAAGAAGGAACACTACGAAACAACCACGAAACGCTTAATATGGAGATGGCTTCATAAATTTTACAAGGATGTTAAAATACTTTGCACAAAGTATGTTAATTATCAGTTAACGGTATTCTTGGTTTAAGTGCACAGTGTAATATACAGCTTAATTGGTTTACTATTTTATGTTAGAAGCTATTGCAGTTAACCATAATTACCAAGTTGATAAACCTGTAGTTTTAGGTTAGATCGACTATAATAATCATAGTAATGATTTAATTTCCAGCCTTGAGGACCACTATTATTGCTGCAGGTGGTAAATCCTCAGCGATTATTCCACAAACTGGGAATTTCTTACAGTGCAAGTCATTCTGTAACAAAACCAGCCTGGTAAATTTGCAGTTACAAGGCAAGCGCACTTCATTGACTTGGCCCCTTTTGGGCGGAGGATTATCAAAAAGGTACATCTAAGCCTATAACATGACAAGTGATACGGTGAAAATTAGATATCTTCTCACTTTCTTTGGATTTGATTTTTTTCCGAAGTTTAGTACTCTTGGAGAAAATAGAAATTACAAATATTACCAATGTTTTCCTCCTTTAGTGTTTGTTGTATCACACTGAACATTTTTTAAGAATCTTGCAAGTTTTGGCATTCCATATAAGTAAATACACTTTTTTGGGTGAAATTGAGACATTAAAACGGAAATTTTTTGCAAAAAAAAAAAAAAAAAAACCACGACTAATTACTAAAAAAAATATCCTTTAATTCTTTAAGATTATTACATTTAAAGTTGGTATCTCAATAGGGTCTTATATGTTTAATATTTGTTATTAGCATTATCTTATATAAAGTTTGTTGAATTTGTATTATATTGTAAATAAATATTGGACCTTCGTTTAATCTTTCCCTCACACAGACCAGGCCAGAAGGCATGAGTATAGTCAGCTGGGCAATTCCATGCCACCTTGAGCCTATGAGTGAAATGTATAATATATCTTAAGTGCAGTGATTTTGCACATAGATTTTGAAAAAACTGCTTGTATTTTATGGAAACAATGATAATATTTTCAATTTTCATAAATTAGTTATTCCAATTACTTTTTGAAGCTCCAAGAATGAAGATGGTATATTTTGGAAAAACCAACCAAGAATTTGCAGTCTTATATTTTCCCTTCTACTGAATTCTAGCATTGTTGTGAAAAATTACTTGGTATATTATGATTTTTCATTTGTGGCCTCTCACCTGTGTGAGCTGATGAAGCAGTGGGGGTCATCACATTCACATACATACATGCTTGGAGCGAAGGGAGAAAACATACTGCTTAGTTTAGTTCCTGGAGCATTCATTGAGTGTGCAAAGCAGTCACAGAGATCTACAAACATAGAACTTGTCATATACAATTACCACAGTAGCACACATTTTACATTTACAAAAAATATCATGCACATTTGCATAAATAGTTACAATAAAAATGAAAAAAACAACACCTAGAACAACTCCAAACAAAAACCAGAGAAGCGAAACAGACAAATCATTCAAGCCACACAAATTTTACCATCATGTTTACATATGCAATGATATAAAATTATTACAGTGTTTTTAACTCATTATAGTATATTGTCACTCATATATTCCTTTACAAAATAATAGGCCTTTTTACATACGTATTTTCGAAAAGCAGATTTAAGGATTTATCATTTGTTTATTAAGACTGTTAAGCTAAAGGGAAGAGCATTTTGTACTAAAATGCATTCATAATAAACTCCTTTAAAAAGTTTACTTACCATCCATCAGATAATAAGAAATTTTAAAACATTTTTATGCAGTACAATATTATCTTAGCACCTCAAAATAGATACAGTGTAAAAAATTTATTGAAATTAAACAAAATTGATTCCAGGCCCAAAGAAGAAAAATCTGGTATTTACCAAATTAATTGTAAGGATTTTGAAAAGATATATGTAGGAAAGACAAAGAGAAATATAGGCATTAGGTTGAAAGAACATTGGAGAAACATCTGTTACAAACAAATAGATAAATCAGCTGTGGCAGCACATTTCTGGAATGAAAACAATGAAATAGAAAAAGGCATAAAGTTATTAAAAATTGTTCAACAACCAAAAGAACTAAATATATTGAAAGGATTTATATAAAAAAACATGAGCGTAACCTTATGAATTTTGATATCCCAGAAACAGACAACCCTTTATTTAAGTTCATCACAAGACCACAAGAGTCCCCCGGATTCCTACCTAGCCAACTTCTATGAATGATCCATTAGTTGTGACCAGCTGATAATGTGGAAAACATTTCCACAAAACATATGTCCTGAATAAAATCTCATGTACATGAAACCAAAAAGAGTGTTTTAATATTCTGACTCACAGAGATTATTAGTGCGTGTTTCACTGTGTTGGATTCCAAATTGAACTATATTGAAGCATAAACTATTTTAAAGTCGTAATTGACTCCAACATTACTAATGCACATATTGCATAGCATGCACTGACAAGTTTAGCTATGATAAGATTGATCTGATGTTTCCAATTCAAATGGTTATTAGTTATTAAACCAAGGAATTTAAAGTATATTTGGTTTGTAGAAGTACACTGTTATAATATCTTATCTGTAAGTGGATCTGGAGATCTGTGAGTGATAAATTTCATAACATTTGTTTTATCTAGATTTAGAGACAATTTGTTTGTTTTCAACCATGCACACAAAGAACTTACAACTAGATTTATTTTAATGGCACAATTATTAAGGCTATTTCCATTTATCAGTATGCTTGTATCATCTGCAAATAGAACAGTATTTTCTACATCTTGAATAGATAAGGAGAGATCATTTATATACGTCAGAAAAAGAAGGCCCAGAACAGATCTTTGAGGCACTCCATGGTTATTCATTCCGCACTCTGATGTATTGTTTTTATTTTTAAAGGGACACCTCTACTCTATGTAACAGCTGCAATGTTAAACACTATCCTGAAGAGCTTATGAACAGCATTTAACCCATATGCCCCTTCTGTTATGGTATCTAAATGATATAGACTTGTTAAGATTACTGTGCAATGTGTAACATCAACCATGAAGAAAACATTTAACTGTAGATTGAAATATCTTTTTAAGATGTTTCTGATTTCTCTTTTGCAGATGGGTTAATATTACAATTTAATACCTTTGGAAGTAAATTTGTTCTAATGTTACAGGAATAAGAAAAATATATAAATTCCTGTAACTTATTAAATAATCAAAGAAAATTATTGCAAATTCTGTAACACCTACATGTGAGTCAAAGTCTTGGAAAACCATTCAAGAAAGTAAAATCTGTTTTCCAAATAACTTAAGAAAAAATCTGCTATTATCAGAAAATTGTTTATGAAAACTGGTCAGATATTGAGATTTAGGCTGATGGCCTAAATCCAAGAGCAGCATGGAATGCGAATTTTAGAAGAGGGAAAGAAAAAATTTTACAATTTTCATCAAAAGGATAACATTGTTTGGTGAGCTCCTAGAAGAAAAAATGTCTAAATTATTGTGGATTTGGGCTCAGGAGAATGCAAGTCTAAACAGAGGCATTACATGATTAAAAACATTTGAGATATGTCAATCTAAACACACTTATTGCTCCATTTACTTATCATAAAGTATGGTACCGGTTTCAAAGACGAATATGTTAGTTCCATATATTATTTAAAAAGAAGTTTTTAAAAAATTTAAAAATAAATAGAAGCATTACACGTTAATGGCAGAAGCACCAAGTATTTTTAAGACAGAAAATCTGAATTTGCAAATTAAGAAATCTACGCTTTTCATTGTATTCACTCCATGTATTACATTAATCTAATATGCCATGTAACATCTGCATTTGCAAGTATTATACAAATTTCAACTTCATGAAACAATCAATAGGAACATATGCCAAGATTTCCCGTCTCTTACTGGAAAAATTATCCTGTGTCATCACTAATGAAAACTGCTTGAGTAAATGTGCTATTGATATTAAACTTTTATAACCTGAGTACACATTAAGTAAAACAATTGTTGGAAACGGGAAAATACATAAATTATTTTGGCTGGCCAGGGAAAAATTGATGGATCAAAAACCTGCACATTAGATCAACAACAACTGTTGGAAACAATGAAAGGATGTGAATGGCTGTCCAAATGTTGTGGAATTTGGAGGATTTTCAAAAGAAGTATTAAATGAAATTTTGCTGCATCTACTTTTTGTCAAAATACATTTCTTTGTGAAGTATATGGAGGCAATTTACTTTAATGAGAAGGAAAATAAAAATGCAGAATTCTTTGACTGCTTCTGACTCAAATTGTATCACTTGTATCAATGGATTTAGTTTTGAATAATATTTTCAAATCTCCCTTACCTACTAGACACCAAATCCATGTACATGCACGCATGCACACACAAAATGTAACAAATTAATAGTAATTATAGAAGCTTTTAAAAGGATAAAACAGTAACATAAAGTCACACTTGAAATCGCTGTTTTATCTTAGTGATTTGTCCTTTTAAAAGCTTCTATAATTACTGTTAATTTGTTACATTGCTAATAGTGTTACTTTATTTTTCTTTTTCTTTTATATTATATTAGTGTTTTATCCTTTTCTGCTTTTATAATTACTGTTAATTTGTTACATTGTTAAGTGTTATTTTATTTTTATTTTTTTTGTATTATATATCTCAATTAATGTTCTAGGGATCACAACTTTTGTTTTTGTCAGCAAAATTGACAATTGCGGATGGAGATTAATCTAAAGTGAAAATTTTAAAAAAAAAATTGAAAAATTGCTCTAGCAGGCACAATTTTTGCTGCACCTCAATAAAACTAGGTAGATTTCTTTAAAATAATTTGATAAAAAAATATTTACTGAAAATCAGGACAATCAAGCCATTAAGAGGGGGTTATACCTGAAAAATGAGTGGGGATTAAAGCAAAATTTTAAAATTGCCCTAGCAACTGCAATTTCAATTTTTTTAAAAGGAAACTTGGTATAAGCCATTGAAATAAAATATGAAAAATAATTTTCGAAAATCATGAAATCATACTATTAGGAGGAAGGGTATACATGAAACCCAAAATTTAAAAATTGTTCTAGTGACATTAATATTTGTTTTTTCACAAAGAAGCTCAGTATATATAATTTAAATAAAATAAAAAATATAGTTTCTGAAAATCAGAGAATTCGGCCATTAAAAATCACTCTAGCAGCACCAATAATTGTTCTTTCACAACTATGAACGTTCTTGCGATGAAACTCTGTATATAACATTTAAATAAAATAATGAAAATAATGTCTGAAAATCAGGCAATTAGGACTGGGGGTTTAACTGAAATCCAATATTTAAAAATTGCTCTAGCACCATGAATATTTGTTTCTTCACAACAGAATTCGGTATATGCCGTTTAAATAAAATAAGAAAAATAGTTTCCTAAAATTAGGGAAATTATACCATTTGGAGACGGGGTATACTTGAAAACCATAATTTAAAAAATGCTCTTGCATTTAATTTTCCTATATTGTTTTAAAATAGGAACATAAAATAAAAAATAAAAATAACAAGTTAATTCAGCATATAACTGTATAATGATGCATATGTTTTATATTTAACAAAAGCATTGTCGTGAAGATAGCAAATGTGGAATATTACTTAATATGTGTTTGAGAATTGTATCTATATGTAAGAGTGCTCAGTGATAACATTCAGAAAACATTTTCATTGCCTGTTTTTACTACAATAACATTTAAATTAAATTTCAAAGTCATTAAAAATTTATGTAACTTTCAATGGTTTTTATTTAGTTGTACATTGTAATTGTTTCTGAATAGTAAAATATTTTTGTTTTATTGAAACATATGAACATCTTATCCTTAAACACACAATGTGACTGAAAATTTTATGTTATATCTCGCTATTTTAGTGTATGTTAAGTTGATACCAAGGCCTCTGTTCATAAATATGGTTACACTTAAAAAATTTTAAAATACACAGTATAGCTTTGTTTATCAGTGATCATACACTTAATTTAATTAATAGTATACCATTAATTTTTGTGGTTTAATCTCAGTAGTCGTAATGGTGGATGTGGCGGTGGCAGTTCTAAAAATGTGGTTTATTTTTTATAGCACAAGAATTCTAATTTTATTCCCCTAACACCACACAGTAATGCCATAACTTATTTCATTTCATTAATTAATAAGGTCCAATTTGATTTTATATTCATTAAGAGTTATGCAGCTTGGTGAGGAATTTGCTTAGTTTACATAGTTTCTGCATGATGGACTATTTTATATAAGGCTAGACAGTAGTTTTACTAATTCAATTCAAAGAAAATTAGAGACATGTGTAACATTGTGACATAAGTGGCTCAAATCTTGTCAGACCTGATAATTGTACGTAATAGTTAAAATAAAAATGTATATTTAAAACCTTTTATCCAATAATGTTAAGAACTCTCATCAGTTGAAATACAGCACAGCTTTACTTTATAATAATATTAATAAATGAGATTTTGGGCTTCAGATAACACAAATTGTAGACCAAATATCACACCTATAAGCATGAATTTGCCCTTCTACCCATCTGTTGTGCAATCAACTGAAAATGTAGTTACCTTTTCCACTATAGATTAACTTTGTCCATCCCAAGTTGGTGAACTGCAATACATGCACTTCAGTAACTTTGTAGGGATGAACTTCTAGCAATTTTGTAGTAAAATGTGTTGATTTATAGCTGACTTCTGTTTGTTTTGCTAACTTTGCAAAGATTTTCATGGTGACTGTTCTAATTGAGCAGCAATATCATCCAGTTTTTTCTATGTTGATATATGATGCCCGCATCTTATTTTCTTGTCCAGCACTGTGTTTTGCATTTAAGTACTATTTTACAAACTGAACTTATCATGTAAATGAACTCCCAGAAAACATACTTGAAATTCTGCTTGACAATGAGCATCCAGTTAATTTCTTAAAAAGTTACAGCAAATGAAAAATGAGTTGTTCTTTATCAAATCTTTGAACCATGGCAAACAGAAATTAAATGCAATAATACTGCAACTCTTCATTGTTCTGAGCATAAACATGCTATCACCCTTATCAGTAGCAATATGCATCCTTGACTGTCTCTATGTACAGCTGTGGCCTGCCAGCTTCAGATTCAGTCTGCATGCAGGTAAAAATAATACATAGACCTGATATAGAAACAAATATTCAGAATGATTTCTTGTTGAATTACTTTAATACTAGTTAAGATCATTGTATGAATGAGTTGAACTACACATTCTTATTGCCTCCACTTACTTGTTTAAATTTAGTTTTTCCTGGAATTTGGAATCTACAGAAAGAACACACATGCAGACAATCACATCAAAGCTGTTGGATTTAACCCCAAAACACCTCATGCAATGATCAAAAGCTTAACACTCAGGCTAGTTAACCTACACATTAATAAGAAAGCATACTCTAAAGAATATAAACAAGTAGAACAGCAATTAAAAATAAATGAATTTAGTAAAGAGCTAGTTTACAAAAAAGTACAGAAATTTAAGAGGCAGAAACTTATTAAAAAACCACACCACTCTCAGCAGGAAAAGATAAGGTAATTTTTTAAGAAATTCACATATCATCCATGGGCTACTCAAAAATTTAAAAATATTCCAAAAGAATCAGATTGGCACCTAAGAACTTACAGAGTTAGCAATATGGGAGAAAATCTTCATTTATAAATACAGAGAAAATTAATGAGCTTTGACACTTCCAGGGATGAAAACATAAACTTTAAATTCATCACATTTCCACCAGAGCAGAATATACATTCCCAAAATATAACAAATTTCCAACAGTCAACAGTTAGCTGATGATGCAGACAGCAGTGAAATATGTACTAAATTTAAACAAGTAAATGGAGCCAATAAGAATGTGTAGTTCGATTCAATCACAACAATGATCTTAATTATATGGTAAGCTTCACTGTACAAGTTCCAATTAGCATTTCAAGTTTAATACTGGTGTTCACTTTTCTTATTTTCGAGTTTTCTAGCATCGATTGATTGGGTCTCACATTGTTAGTTGCATGCTTGGGCATGTAGGAGCATGTTTGAACATGCAATAACAGTAAATTGGTGCTGTAAATAATAGTCTGTGTTCAACTAAGATATTTGACAATTCAACCATTATGATTTGTTTATTTATTTGTGTGTCATGAGAGATATGTGACAATTCAACCAGTATGATTTGTTTATTTATGTAATCTAATGGCAGGTACATTAATTAAAAATTATTGAAATAATGTAAAAACTTTTCTCCTGCATTCCAAGTATCTGTTAGTCTTTGTAGATGTTTGTAGAGCAGGAAAATGTTGGAGGTGGTCCCTGTTCAGATACTCCTCAAGATCACAGCATGCATGCAGGAGTTACTTGTCAAACCAAAACAATATGAGTGTGTTCCAAGGAGGTTATGGCCAGTTTAAAAGCAAAATTAGCTGCTGCCTCTCTCTGAGGACTGTTAGGAGCTTTTAATGTATTCTAACACTTCTGGCTGTCCTTTTTGTAGTATATTGTGAAAATCTGTTGGACTTTAGGTCTGATTTAATGTTAAATAGTGGTTTATGTTTTGTGTTTAATTTTTTTAATGTAGTGATGCTCAAAGACTGTATGAACTTTTAATATGAGTTCTACTGTAAGTTAAAACATCTTACATAATATATATTTTTACAGCCCCTTTGAGAAAGATGAGCATAAAACTATATAACATTTAAAACCAGTGCAAAATTTTTATTTATCTCTGAGTGCTTGACCAATAATACAGTGGCTGTACACTTATTTCAAAGAAAACTGATTCAGTTTCTGAAAAGCTGAGTGAAGTTTACTTTGAAAAATATTTTTTACTTTTATACGCTGCATAATACCAAAACAAAAGAACCTCTGTGAACTTAAACAGGACTTGGGATGGATACAGAGCAGCATTGTAAAGCACAGTTCAGGGCATAGGAATCTATCATTGCCTGGGAGGGACATTCAACATCTTGCAGCCAGAGCAAGCTCCAGAGACCATGTGAAGATCAAATAATACCTCTCCAATCTTTCAACAGGAGCAATTCAAATTTTCCATCTATTTAGTTCTCTCTCTCCTCCTTCACTCTTTCTCTCCTCTCTCTCTTTCTCTCTCTCTCTCTCCCTCCCTCCCTCTTCCCTTCTCCCTCACAAACTGGGAACATCTTGAAGAACTTGAAATCTTGTTTTTTAGAAGTAAAAATATTCAGGAACACAGCAACTTATTGCTTCATACTGTCAGATGTCTAACTAATAGTATTTCTTAAGGGTAATTGCTCAGTGACAAATGTTCTAAACATACTATTGGAATTTCAAAATCTTTAGCTATGGATGAAATAGTTGAATTTGTGACATGAATAAAATCAAACATGGTGGCTGGTGTATATACTTCACACGATTTTGATAATGAACAACCGCAGGTTCACCACCCTCATTTGTTTATTCAAATAAAGAAGGATATACTGATAGTAACAAGATCAAGTTCGAGCAAGAGTTCAACCTAGAACACAGATTAAATCTTCCCTTAATCTAAATTAAGGAGATTCTTGCTGCAACCAAAATGCTGGAAACAAGATTAGCCATAAAATAATCTGTTGAAAAGGGGAAATTGTCAAAAATAATTTGAGTCTAAAGAATAAGTAAATTATAGTGAATTTTTTGCTCATTTCTGTGGTTATAATGGTTAAATAAGTTATCTGTTATTAAATAGTTTTGTAATATAATTTTACAAATTTTGAAACTTGCTACTGCTATTATAAATGGTGAATCAATAAACAGCATTTATTAGTAATAGAAAACTTAAAGAGAAATTTCTATATTAATATGCAGTAAGAGAATTAATTTTCTGATGTACAAGCAAACATTAAATCCTTAAAAACACGAGATGGTACTATTGAGACCCCAACTTCAAAAAATATGGGTATAATCTAAAAATATCAAACAATAAGTATTGAGATTTTAAGTTACAAATTTTTAAATTTTGTTTGATTAACTTTTGGTTTTTTAATCTGATATCGTCAGATCTGCTTTTATTACATATAAAATTAAAACCTGTTGAAATCTGAGCAAAGTAGTTTTTGTTTCATGCAACCAGGTAAGAGGAAATTATATTTTTATACATTTGGCTATGACCAAAATTGCTGAAATTTTAACATTTCAAATTATTAAAAATCAAAAAATGCCATGAGGTAAAATTGTGAAATTATGGATTTGCACTCGTTATGTTCATTCTATTAGCATACCAAATTTCATCAAAATTTAAAAACCTAAAGTAAAAAATAAATTAATAATTGGTTTACTTGGCATGGAATGCCCTTTAGTCAAAATTAAGATAACCAAATTTAATGAAATGAAAAAGAGCACACCATACATTTTTTATTTTCATTAAGTAATGTAATAAATTGACATAGACAGCATTCTAATAACACATTTCATAATTTTTTATTATTACAGCCTTAAATTACATGACAGTCAGGGGTGTGCTGACTATAGTTTAATAAAGGAGTTGCATGTGTTGGCAGTAATTTAACAATATGAGCCCAAACATGACAGTAGTTTCCATCATTAAAGACACATAGAAACTGCATTAATCAGTTAAATACAGTTAAATTGTTATATTTTCAATCAAACAATTAAGCAGATTGTAGAATAGGAGATGGTTAAATTAAAAAGGTGTTTATATTGTTGTTTTTTCTTTGCGGGCTGTTTTTAACAAAGGGCTCAGGATTAATATAAACATTTAACAAAGGAAACATGTCCAAGTAAGTGGAACAAATTAGTGAAATTTGGGTGATTTTCTCAATAATAATTTGTAATATTATTAACAAAGGATTTGTTTGAGTTCCTGTAAGCCCCTCAGCACTTCTCTAATGCCAGGAATTGCTTGGTTTTGACCATATGCTATATGCTATTATAGATAATGTAGCTATTTTGGACCTGTATTATAGCATAGCTATATTTATTTGCACAAATGATATGAAAAGAGAAATATAAATTTTAGAAAATAGACATTTATATCTTAAGGGTCTAAATTAAAAGCAATTCAACATTACTCTGCTCATATTTCCTTTGAAAAATGTTGATATCATTTGATACCTATGTCTAAAAACAGTAAAAAATTAAAAATCCTTTCTCTACAAGCACCATTGTCATTCTAAGTTTGGTTAAGTTTGCGATAGTCAAGATGTAAATTTAATTCAATAAGGAATGATTTACCTTTCTGTTTGTTGCAGTGAGGGCAGTATATTCTCAGCACTGAAATGTGTTCAGGATCAACAAGTTCGCACTGTTACAAAATTTTCCATCAGAAAAGGAAAGAGAAAGTCGGTGAAGGCAGCATTTGGTCGCTTTTTCCGCTTAGCTTGGTATGCATGAATATTTTAATATTTGGCTTAAGAGAAGTAAACCTTTCCCATAAAATTTACACTTTACTTTACACTTCTATAGTCTGCAGTAGACATGAGATAATTAGACTGTTTGTCATCTAAAATGTTACTTGAGGAACAACCAGATCAAGCTTTATCGAAAACATGTTCTTTATCTTTAGTAAACATGTTGCACCATCTTTGAACCATCTGTAAAGACATTATGGTATTCCTGTACATAGCAGAAAGCTTTCTGTAGATGTTATTGAGTGTCAACCATTGCCTGACTGCAATGCACATACTTCTGCCTGACACCAGGTGTGCAACACATGTACATTTGCTATGCAGCAATACTTCATCTGGTGTGAGCTCGCTGTTTTTTGTCCCTCTATGACAGGGTCTTTACATCTGTTGGGCAAATGAATATTATTCTATGTAGGTGATTCATAGCACTAGGCAACTACTAGGCTTTGGATCTCAGCAAAGGCTGACTCTCCTCCCCACTCACAGCTACCTGCTTGTCCTTTAACTTCTGAGCAGTCACCAGTCTCCATTTGTTCGTGAAGTTGACAAGACAGTTGACTTTAAAGAATATATTTTTGTTTGTAAATGTTGTTATAATGTAAATTAATTTGTTACGTTCATAACGAATTTATTCAGAAGTTCCCTGGACAATTGCTTCCTTTCAGAACTGCAATTTACAATTTTGTGAATAAATGTGATACTACTGGTTCAGTGCAAAACAAGAAACATATGTAAAAACATACAGTTTTAACAAAAGACAAATTAAACAAAATTAGAGCAAATCTTGAACATTCACCAACAAAATCACTACTGAAATTAGCACAAGTTGGTTTTCAGTGTCTTCTTGTGTCAGGTGATGTAGCTTTTGTGCATTATTGTGAGTAGTTTTTTTCATCAGTGACTGAAGGGTTAATCGACCCACAGATTGTACTCTTTTCAGATGAGGAGTAGTATGAACACTCACAACATTCACTATTAGTATTTTGAAAAGCCAAATTGCATACAAGAACCCCCCTTTTATGGAGTTTGGTATGCAATTAGTGCAAGATGCATAATTGGTCTTATTTTTTACAAGCAGACAGTAAATGGACAGAGGTCCATCCTGATCACATTTTGTAATAATGAGCTGATGGAAGAAGAGAAATCACTGAGTGTTTCAACAAGATTCCATCACTGCTCATACAGCAGAGGAGTCAATGGTAAAATTAGGGGATTATTTAAAGATAGAGTGATTATTGCTGGTGTATGGCCCTCTCACTCCCCAGATCTAATAGTTTGTAATTTTTATTTGTGGGGTGACTGAAGGACATAGTGTGCAAAACAAATCTTGACACATTGGAAGAACTGAAGGAAAACATATGAAATGATATCATAACATTATAAAGGTTGAACTAAATCATGTAAATTGGAATGCGTTTACCCAGTACAATGCTTGTTTAGCTGAGGAAGGAATACATTTCCAGCATTTGCTATAAAATAAAAATTTAAGAAGCGAAGTCAGAGTAGTAAAGGCGTGACTGGCTGTGGCATGTCCAGCTGCCAAGATGCAAAACCCCATATGAGCAGTTAATACATTTCTGAAAGCCCTGTATGTGCATAGAAGTACAACATTATTTCTGTCACAACTTTTATAGCCCTGGGAAATTTATTTATTGAATGACCGTCATAGATAATGTTATATGCATTAAGCCCTTAGAGGCATTGCAGAACCTCCTAAGGCTTTCTTGTACTCCTACAGTGGTTTAAAGTATAAGCATACATCAAAATTTCTAATTTGTATCTTGCAACCTTATGAAACTGAAATGAAAGGAATACTAGTGTGGTAGTGGTAGACATAGTAGTAATCAACAATATTATATTTTGTTTTGGAGTAAAATATCATGGATATTGCATTAACAATTAAAAGTCAGAGATTCATGTTAGGAGTATTTTTGCATATGTGCACACATCATTCTTTAAGACTGTGCTGTTTAAAATAAAAATGAAAATGATTTAATTTATGTTTAAAATCTAAAGTATATTCATAAAATCTTAAAAATATGGAACCTAATCATCAGAATAGGTATATTTACTTTAAGTTTCATTTTATTGCATTTTTCACCTCATAAACACAATGCTGACATTCTAAGGCATTAATATATATATATATGAAAAATAAAATAACAGATAGATAAGAAGAAAATGGATAAAACATTGGAAAGTCACAGATTTACTATTGCAATATTATGAACAGCTTATGTCCTCCTTACGCAAGAAGACAAGTGAATGTACTGAAAATAAATACTGAATATGGAAGATAATGTAATGCATGGAAACAGATTATACAGTAACAAGGGTGTGAGAGAGAGAATGTAAAAAATATATTAATACCTAAGATATAAACCCTATGGTATATATATATATATATATATATATATACATGCTATATGCAAAAATAGAGCTGCTATTTCTCAATCTCTGAGAGCTATGAGTCGGTAGTGCATCAATAAATGTTAAATTAAATGTATCATCAAAATCCTTACAGTGAGACAAGGCATGATGGGCAACCAGCAAGGGAGACTTGATTTTAACAGAACATCTATGATTGTTCATATGGAGCAAAACTACAGTAGAAGTTAAACCAATGTAAAATGCTTTATAAAGCTTACAAGATAAGATATATATGACATTCTTAGAAGAACAGGTAGCAAATGAAGAAATGTTAAATTTTCTAAATAAATTAGAGTTGTGGAATGAATGACATGGAATAAGTGCACAGGTTTTACATTTAGGATGTTGGCAAGGATATAAGCCTGTGATGAGATGAGGTAAATTGGAAGGAGATAGGTTGCAGCAAAATATACTTTTAAGGCTAGGAGGTATTCTAAAAGTAAGACAGGATACGAATTTAGAAAAATCACTTAAAGAAGAATGCATTAATAAAGTATCATGACATTTTTTCAAAACAGGTCTGATGCTTTCACTTCTTGGCAAGGTAGTACCAAGGTTAATGATGTTTTTATTGGAAGTTTTAGGTTTGCATTGGAAAGTTTTGTGCGCTGGAATGATATAGGATTCTAAAAGAGAGGAAGAATATTTTTGGTTTTGGAACTTTTTAGTTAGGCTTTTAATATATGTGTCAAGAGATGAAAAGTTGTTACAAAGATGATGACCATGGATTGAAAGAGAAAAAGGAATAGATTTTTTGGAATGCAGGAGATAACGGCTATCAAGATGAAGATAAATTGTTGTAAATTAGTTGGCTTAATGTGCACAGATGTAAGAAAAGAGCGATTGCATAAAGAAATATCAATATCTAGGAACATAGTAGCAATGGGAGAGAGAGAAGAAGTTAACTTATCTGAAAATTTGGAGTTAAGATTGGTAAGGAACTGATCGAGAGATTCTGAACCATGGGTCCAAAGCATGAATTTATCATCAATATATCTCAGCCATAATAATGGTACCAGAGGTTCTGACTTGAGAAATTCATCATCTAAGCCAGTTATAAAAAGATTGGCACAAGACGGTGCAATTCTGGTGCCCATTGCAGTGTCTTTAATCTGTAGATATAATTTATTATGAAAATTAAATGCATTGGGGTGAGAACCAGACAAGCAAGATGATAAATAAAATTTGTAGATACTTGGAGGAGAGGAGATACTTGGGATCCAAGAAATCTCGGCTGCTAATCCTTCACGATGAGGAATGTTAGTATAAAGTGAAGTCACATCAATAGTAACCAGAAATATATTAGAATGTGCCAAAGGGTCACAACTTTCTTAAGCAAATTAAAAAAATGAAAGAAATCTTTAATATAGGATGACCTAGACATAACAAATGGCTGTAACCAAAAATCTACTAGGTTAAATGCATTTGGTGAGGGAATAAAAACTGGTTACTATCTGGTGGCCTGGGCAGTTCTTTTTATGAATTTTAGGGAGGAAATATGTTGTAGGAGTACAAGGGGCATTAGGAGTAAGTAGAGTGATATCTTGGGGACTAAGTCCTTCTGCAGTACCAGAAGAAGCAATAAACAAAGCTATATCTTGATTAAACTTGACTGTAGGAATGGAAGACAATAGTTCATAATGAGTGACATCATCAACTTGTTACTAAGCTTAAGCATTATAAGAGGAAATGTCTTGTAATATTACTTAGGATCCTTTAATGGCCGAGGAATAACAACATTAGGATTATTGGATAGCCTTTTTAATGCTGATTTCTGGCATAAAGTTGTTATCTCTCACGGTGGTGTTATCTAGAAATTTAGAATCACTAATCAAAGTTAAAAACCTGTTAGTAAATAATTCTAAAGGATGGCTAGAAGGTAAAGAAAGAGGTTCAAATCTGGAAGGAGGACAAAACTTGAGAAGGCATGGAGTGACATTTAAAGTAGGCTGAGTAAATTTAGTATGCTAATAGTAACACCCTCTTAAATTAAGGCAAACTTTTAGACCATCTGAAACAAATTTAAGACAAATAGATTTGGGAGTTGGGGTAAAAGATAATCCTTTTTTCTAAACTATGCATCAGCATCAGAAAGTGGAACAGAAGATAAATTAACAGCTGCACTTTTAGTAGCAGGAGAAGTACAAGGAGTACATTTGCTCTTGGGCTGCTGGTATGCAGTAGTCGGTCCTGGTGGTGTAGTGGTAACCATACTTGCCTTCTAAACCCAAGGTTGTGGGTTCAAACCCGGCCAGGATCGATGGATTTTTTTGGGTGTAAAAATCCTAAATATGGCTTCTCTCAGAAGGGAAGTAAAGCCATGGGTCCCATGTCATACATTTACGGTACGAAAAAGAACCTCAAGCCTGAAAAAAGAGGCCTCTGAGAAAAATTTGTCAGCCGTTTCACGCCCGGAATTGAACCTGAGATGTTAAAGAGCGTCCTTATATAAAACGAATCAAAAAAAAAGGTATGCAGTAATGGAGTAAAATTTAGGGGCATGTGATAAAATGAGAATAGAAACCAAGTCCAAAGCTGAAGCTACGATCGGCAGTGAAAAGTTTTGGCAGAAAGATGTGGCAAACTGAATAGAAATACCTGCTCTTATATATTATAAATATAACTGTGAGAGTTTACGAAAATGATTCTGATTGAGAGAATATAACAATTTATTTGCACTCATCAAAATGTAACAGCGGTAATATATTTAGGAGAACATGCCAAAATAATTTTAATAAAATTAAAAATGAACTAATGAACTAATATTCTGTAAGGACACTTTCTAAGTGTTTTATCCTTTTTCTTCTTATCTAGTTATAATATATATGTATATTTTTTTGAAATTAGGTATTCATTTAACATTTAAACTTTATACTGTTTAAAAGAAACATGTGATATGATTACACTTATGAACAGTATTAAGAGTAAACATCTCCTTTCTTATCTGCTCGTATAATATGTGAAATGTCAAAAGATCACTTGCAAAATACAAATATCTGCTGTCCTCTCATAAGTTTCTGTGACCAGCAATGAATTATTTGGCTGTCTGGGTTATGCTATATGCTGGAGTCAACTTGAATGTTGAAATCTTTCTGTGAACTGTGATAGTTTGGAGCAAAGGCTGTTATATATAGTGTGCTGTGGGAAGGCCACCCTCCATGCATCTCTCTGGTTCATTAACTGGTGGGGCAGACTATTCATGTCTCAAATCTTATAACTTGAATCATCTCTTAATATTATTGCTATTGTCAATTAATATGGCTTTGCTGATAATGTGATGTTTTTTCTTGTCTGTGTTGCCAAAATGTACAATGTGCTTAGTTTTGTAAGTATGCTCTGCTACAGCTGATTTGTTTATGTAGTTATATTTCAAGTTTGTATTATACTCCTGTGTTGAAGTGCCATTTGTTTTAATACATACTTTGACACTGCTGCATTTAATCAAGTATGCTATTCATTAAGGAACATTAAGTTCTCAATGGAAATGGAAGAGAATGTGTACCTGCATTCCTAAAGTTTTAGTCACCAAATGATATGATGGCATATTAGGACACTAAGTCCACAGAAAACCATCACACATGTACAGATACCTACATCATGCCTCAAAGGTCAAGCACAATGGCAATACTTTTGTTTCATGTAGCCAAACTACCAATGTGTCATTTACATATCTAAATTATACTTTTGATTTCAAAGGAGTATTTTCAAGTGCCTGGTCTCCAAAGGCCTTCATAAAAATGTTGCCTGTGATTGATAAGAATCCTGTGGTTGTATCCTTGATTTGTTTGTAAAATTCCATCTTATAGTGGAAGACAGTTTCTTTGAGCAGCTCTTTGGTATTTCAGTTGTTTCTAAGGATATGTTGCTTGATTCCAGTTCCTTACATAATTTAGTGATCTGTCTACCGTGTCATTAGTTGATAGAGTTTGGAATAAAATCATGTTTGGGAACTATTTTGCATAATGTTGCTTCTACTTCATAATACACTAACTTCTCATGCACAAACATTCATTCCAAGCAATCTTGAGAATGCAAGTCCTTATTCTGGTCATTATGTTGTGAAACAGGAATAGAGTGTTTAATAGCAAGCTTGGTAAATACTCTACAATATTATAAAGTTCTACATTTATGAAAAAATAAATAGTAAAGTTGTTTTTTTATCAAGAGCTACAGAGTATATTGCAGTAAGATACAGTGAGCAAGAACACAATCTGTAAAATTTATGATTAAGATAAGTTAGCTGAAGCAAATGAGGTTAAAATTACAAATGTTAATTCCTAAGTAGCTTTAAATAAAATAAGGATTGAATAATATGGACAGCTAGTTATTAGAAGTCAGTTCCATAACACAATTAAAGTAAGTCCCAGCATAGAAAAACACACACACACGTTTTGTAAAAACAGAATGTGATGTGTTTATTGATAATAAATTTTTTAGATTTTATGTTTAGAAATATAAAAATAAATGCCTTATACTAATCAATTGTGATTATATTCTTGCAAAATGGGCAGTTTATCAACAGTAGCAGTAATAAAAAAGAAGATAAGGTACCTAAAAGCTGGTTTCATGTGTATTATACTGTCCACAAATGCTGATAGAATCTGAGCATTCCAGGACAAAGACTAAAAGCAGAGCATGCAGAGATTATTAGAGGATTTATTCTAGGCACCTTTTTAATGTGATTTAAGCTCATGTTTTAGAAACTATGGCAATATAATGAACAGTGATGAGTTTACAAAATGAATAAGCACAGTTGATACTGGCATAATCATAGGGCAGTATCATTGTACTAGATGAAACTTCTTGTCACAGTAACCTGAAGAATAAGACAAAAACCTCTAATTCTTGAATAAGATAGCTAGTCAGAATGTTGTTATAATTAGTGAAGATGTGAAGAGACCGAAACTGCTTAATATTGTAAATAAAACCAGGCAAAACTAGAATATGAAATAGATTATTTGTTTCAAGAGAAATTTATTTCCTTAAGATTATATCTTTATCACTTGGAAAGGCAAATTATAAAAAAAATTTGAGGAAGATAAACAGTATTTCATTAAGCATTCTGAAAATGAAGGTGCCTGAAGCTGTTGCCACTATGACAAAGAATAATTGGCAGAAAGCTGTTCTTTTTCTACTTTGACACTACAACCCAAGATCAGACCATGGCCTGCCAGATTGACCTGTGCTTCCTCTATCTCCATCTTATAACTTCATTGATAGAGGACAGTATTGCAGGTGGCATGTAATCAGCACGCTGACACCCTGCCTGTTGCCTATCACGAACGCCACCTTTAAATCAGGCAGCTTCCCAATTATCCTCTTGAGACTGCATTGACCCCATTCCAGACCTCCCTAACTTAGAAAAATACCTAAGCAGGTACTGGAAATCACATCAGGTTCCTCCCTGCCAGCAGTCAGCAAAGCTAACCACTATATCAAGGAGGCAGTGGCAGAAAGCTGTTCCACAAGTGAATTAAAAAATGCAAAGTTTGGTAGATAAAGATGTAGAGATCCTTTATCTCTATAGACAGTAGAAAAAGCACAGGTGAAGACAGTGTTGAAGAAGACAAAACTATACAAAGAGAAAGAGAAAGTTTGGTGATGGAGAAACAAAAACAACTGATAATTGAGGAGATATGGAATTACAACAAATACAATAGGGAAACACAGTAAAGTTCAGTAGTAACTGGTGTTCAGTGTTTGCATTAATGTCATAATTATTAAGTTAGGCTTATAGTTATGGTTATTTTTTAACTTAAATTAAAATATAAAATGTTATTTTCTTAGGAAAGACTTATGATTGGGTTGTATCTCAGTTTTTCATATTATGCAGGCAGTATATACACTATATTGTCGTACATTTACGGTACAATAAAGAACCTCAAGCCTGAAAGCTTCTGAGCATAATTTGTCGGCTGTTTCATGCCCTGATTTGGATAGGATGCTGATGACCTGAGATGTTAAAGAATGCCCACAAATAAACCAAATAAAAAAAATTATACTCAAAAACTGCTATGGGTGGTCTAGGTCATTAAGGCAAGGCCAGGACAGTCCTCCCTGACAGGTTTTTTCCAGGTTTTCCACAGTCCTCATAAATGGCAAATGCTGGGGAGGTACCCTAAACTCACTCTTGCTTCATTATCAGGATATGCATTGAGGTGCCATGTATCTTCTTTTCACATATTGGACAGACTTACAGTGTTTTGTGCTAAATCTGTGATTTATCAGTAATTAACACATTCTTTAACTGATTAACTCCAATTTTCATTTTGTTTGGCTCATTGTCTTTTCTTCTCAATGGTGGCCCTCAATTATAGTTCCTTTGTTGCAATACACCTTTTAATATTTGTGTTCTGAAGTCAACTATTTGCTGTTGGTATGCTCATAGGTTCATCCCTCAGTTGGTTAATGTCTGCTGCCAGCATGGGCACTGCTTTGAAGTGATTTCATTTACTACTCAGTACTTTTATCTTCACTTATGCCTTCCCTTGCAATGATATCCTTGTTATTTGTAGTAGCTGCATATTTCTTCAAAATATAATGGACACTTCCCAAAGAAACATGTTCTTGTTTTGCTATTGCACAGAACTATGGCTTGCTTTGTGTAAGCTAACTATTACAGCATGATGTCAAAAGCTCCCTTATTTTGCTCATTTCAACATTTTACTGTACACACTAGAATGTGAACCTATGTTTTATAAAGCACTAACCTACTTTTCTACTTTTCATCGGCACTACAGCCCGGGGTGAGCCTTCATTTGCTGCAGCAAACTCTGCTTCCTCTATCTCTGTCATACAGTAAACCTTAATTAGCCTACATGAATGTTATCTGCAGTATTTCAGATACTCAGTGTTAAAAAACAGCTTCAGGGGAAGCTTTTTTTAAGGAATATCAACACTTTGTAATAAAATGTGCATCTTTCATAATGGAAAGGTAACAAAATGTATTGGATTAAAATTTCTATTGATTTTTATGTTAAATAATCTATATTTAGCTTTGATTGATGTCATGCTACTTGTTATTAAAGGAAACATGATGTTCAAAATCTTTAGAGTAGTAGTTTATCACTTCTCACCGTGAGCATTCATGGTCGGAACATCAGCACCACTGCTCCACTCTATTCCAAACTATGTTCAAAATTTTGTAAAATAATAGTAACTGTTGTAATTTGAAATTTATTGCAATGCTAAGAAAAATACAAACTACATATTACAATACAGAAATTTTTAATACAATAATGATTTTATACTAACCTCTAAATTCTAAATAACTAAACAAAGTACAAAATTTCCATCTTGATTGCATCAGACCCCAGTCCCTGTTCATCAGCAGTAGCCTATTGGAATTCCAGGGTACCAGACTTTGACCCAACCCAAGGGACTAAAATAAAATATTTCAGTTACTGTACCTATACCATTATTTTATCAGCTAGCTACAGTCTCTACAAATTACTTATTCCTTTATTTCTCAAACATCTACTATAATACTATACTTAACACCTTAATTGGCGGTATAATATTATATTCCTGATTATTACCCAATTCAAACAACTCCATGATGTCACTCTAAATTGCTAAAACCAAAGATCATTTACTTATTAATCATCCTACCTATTTATTTTTAACTCTATACAAATAAAGTCCTAAATTCTTTAATTGAGGTTTGTCTCAAAAATTTTTCCTTACTGCTATCTTAGATCTTATATGAACCCATTTTACTTTGATCAACTGATTTCTCCACTCTCTTGTTTCTGGACATTCAAATAGGATATAAATGTCATTTTCATTACTTCTACACATTGAGCATACACACTGTTCCATATTTCTTCTAATCCCTTTAGTCTCCATAGTCCTAATCTAAACCATGCTAAACCGCCACAGGTGGCTGAGATCATTAAGGTGCAGACTCATGAGCGGGAGGTCTAGGGTTTGAATCCCACCAGGACCTCCTCCCTGATTGAGGTTTTTTCCAGATTTTTGTCAGTTCTCATAAATGGCAAATGCCAGGGAGATACCCCAAATTTAGACCTGGTATGTTTCCTTCCTTTAAAAAAATTCTTTCCCATTTTACCATTGCATCTCAGTATTATCAGTGTTCATCGCCTGTGGTGTCTCAGTAGTGAAAATGGGCATTAAACACTATGCAATCAAAAACCATGCTAACCCCTCCCTCTGTCCCTTATAATATAACCCTCATTCATACATTTCTCTTTTAATTCTCAAAAAAAAGCAAGGAACTTTTCTGTGTATATCCTCATACAAAATTGTCTGTCTTATCCTTGAATCTGATTTTAATCATCTTCCAAAATTCACCTGGCAAACTATCCTTTTCTAATCAGTCCTCCCCCATCTATTCTGTGTCAATTCATATCCTGTTTTCCCTACCCAATTACCTTCTGTTAAAATGAATTCCTGAAATTTATACATTCTTTCAAAATATGATCATATGGCATACGTTGTACTCTAAACCAGTATTTTAATACTCTTTCCATCACCCATCCCTCTTACACTTACCTTTCCCATTTCTAACTGGGCACAGGTATTGGCTGCATTTAGCGGAATACCTAACGTATACCAAACAAATCATACTGAGTATTTTATCCATCTCTTTCCAACTATTCTCCACTCCCCATATCTCTATACCAAAAGCCCACCTCGATTGCATAAGAGCACATATACTCTTTCACACCAAACTACATCCATATTAGGTGCAAAATATAGACATTTCCTTAATAACGTCATTGCCAACCTCCGTTTAGCTAATGAGATCCTTTTCTGTCTTTCCTACTGACCTGAACTACTAAACCTTATTCCCAAATATGTGAACTCTCTTATGATGTGGATGCTATTTTCTTAGATGGATCACTTTTCTTTCTTACTAAGTTTATTTCCTTTCTTAAAAACCATAATTATGTCTTATCATGATTTACTTTCAGATCCCACTCCTCACAATATCTATTTCTTATTGCATTCTTCAGTCCAATCACTAAGAAGATGCCATCATTAAATAATCTGCATATAATCCAGGAATCTCAGGGTTATTTATTAATATATGCATATTAACTTTCTATAACCCTACCACACATCATTAATGAACAAATTAAACAATAAAGGACTGAATTTTCATCCTGTCTCAATCCTGAGCAACTTCCTTTGACACCTTACCCTCCCTGCATCTAACACAAAATGTGTTGTCCATATATATATATATATATATATATATATATATATATTGTAATCAAATCATCTGTTTACTCATTCTTTTGCTTCTACAGTTTATACCATAATGCATCCTTATTTACCCTATCATAAATTTTTTCTAGGTCTATAAACACTGCATACAAACACAGGTATTTATCAATTAATGTATTAATTATTAATATATTATCAGTTGTTGTTCTGCCTCTCCTGAAACCACTCTGAAATGGAGATATTAATTAATTTCTCTTAGCCCATTCATTAATTCTATCTATTAATATTCCAGTAATAATCTTACCAAGTAACTGTTTTATGTCTTGCTTTCTTTCAATTTCAAACCCTGACCAAAACACATGCATTATGAAAAAAATCATATCTAAATAATAAAATTAACCTTAGAGTACAGTTAACTAAAAGCCTGAGCCATATGTTTTGAATCACATCTTGAGGACAAAAAGATTTGTAATGAGATAAACTTTAAAATTTCCAGGGCATAGGGACTCAGTCAAAGAGATTTGTAGTTATGACCAAGAGCATTGTAGTTCAAATGGTTAAGAGGATCAGCATGATAAGCCAAAAATCTGTAGTTTGAGTCCCAGTCACAATCTCCAATTTTTTCTATTTGATTCCAATTTCAAACTATCAGTGCATTGTTTCAAATCATTTTTTACAGTATCCATTAATGTATAAAAACAATCAGTTGGTTCGTAATGAAGATTACATCTCTATTATCAGCACAGTGTTCGGAATGTGAAGCATGCCTGAGTTGTATGCAAAACTGCTTCAAAACATTGTGCAGAGCACATACCCATTTAGCATAACTAAAACTTATGTTGCATGTGAAATATACTCTGGATATTTATTGATCAGCATAGATGAGCAATCAATTGAGAGTCTAGATGTACATAGTGACATTTCTTTGCATCTTTGTAAACTAAAAGCTTTAAGAGCTCTTTATTACATTTGCTGAGAATAGGAAGACAGTTCCCAAAAGTAACATTTGAAGTATTTGTTTTGAGTAATTTTCATCATTGTGTCCATTTTAAAATGATTATTAACACAAATTCATATTGATAGTGCAGCAAATATTAAAGATCATAATTATGATAGCTTGATTTTATTTACATTGTAACTTTCAATTATGCTGCATTTCTGCACTTAATTGTCACTTCATATTGAATCACGAGCAGCAATAACTTACTGGTTGACTCAGTGAAACAGAATGCTATAAAAAGCATTTGGCTTTCATGCACTAATCCTTCACTCTTCATGACATAGCATGTATATTTTATTAGGTCTTCTTTAACATGAACACTGGAACAGGAAATGGTATCAGCAATTTTTTGTTTTATACAGGTAAGAAGCAATATTAACCCTATCCATATGGTTATCAGGAACAGTATCAGCTCAATGATTTGGTTTAAGCAATCATTTAGTAACTAACTTTGCTGGAAATCTTTTTGAAGAAAAACTTGTAAATTTAATAAATTTGGAGCTTTCAGTTAAAGAGCATGTTTAAAATTATAAATGAAACATGAAAACTTCTCACCACAAGAAACTTTTGCAAGTGTCATTTTGCATACAGCTGAGCTTTATTTATTTAAGAATCTTTTAACATCCCTGGTCGTTAGCATTCCATTCAATTCAGGGCGTGAAATATCCATTAAATTTTTGTCAGAAGTCTCTTCTTTCAGGCTTGAGGTTTTTTTGTGCGCCACAAATCTATGAAATGAAACCAACAACTTTAATTCCCTTCCAAAGGAAGCCATACTTAGGATTTTTACACCCTAAAAATCCATTGACCATAACAAGGTTTGCCTGTAACCTTGGGTCTATGAGGCAAATATGGTTAACACTAGACCACCTGGATTGTTACAGCTCAGCTTGCATATGTACACTGTTCCTTGGGAATAGCATTGCTGTTTAAAGTTGGTCTGCTACAGGTTAGTGGGTTTAATGCTAATAAGCAACAACAGATTTCACAGCTTTTTTGAGCTGTTTCTGGAAATTGTACAAAGCAGTGACTGAACAGATGCAGTAATTATCTATGAAGAGAAACTGGCAATAACAAAATAGTGAATACATAGCAATAAAAAACAATAATAATTTCTCAGCAGTTTTATGCTTTTCTCAGTTCCCATTTTCTTAGTGTGTTATACAAAATGAATAGAGTGGTGAAATAAGTCATAATATAATGTAAATATAAACATGTTATATCACGAAGTACTAATTTAATATGTTGCCAGATTATGAAGGAAAAAGCATGAAAAAATAAGATTATAAAAATGCACATGTTTTTTAATGGTATACATTTATACTTTTTATTCAACAATGTATTAAACATTAATTTTGAATTTTTTGTAGGGGTGGATGGATTAGGACTCGTGCAGGACGATTTAAGCGCTTGTGGACAAAATCTGAGGATCGAAGGCGTCGCTATAGACAGCACATTTGTTGCAATGCAACTCAGTGCACACTGCTAGACAAAATGGTCACCAAGTATTGGAAGAAACGTAGATACTATGTAGATGATCCTTATGAACCATACCATACAAGGGAGGAATTTATATATACAGCAATAAAACCGCTCCCATTAAGTTACCATCTGGAAAACAATCCTAAACTTAACCCCAAGAAAAAAAATGAAGTAACATCCTACTTTAGCATAAAAGATGTAAATCCCAATTTGAAATATAAATTAAAGTGATTGTAAACTGGTTAAATTTTTTTGATTAAATGCAGTTAATAAATTAATATCTTGGTTCATTTTTATTTCCTTTCCCTGATCTGCTTTAAGAAAAGAGTGATCCGTACAGTTTGTTTTACATTTTGTTCTCTGTTAATTTTCATGAACTACATAAAAAAAAATCTATAGAGAAATCTCTATGGATGACTGGCTTCCTTATATGTTGTGAACAAAAATGTGTTTTGTAAGTAGATGAAAATGTTAGAGCTATGTTTTTAAGGTTTAATATTATATTGTATCAGTATAAAATGTTATGTCACAGATTGTTTTTATAGCATTCATTACATTTGATGCAGAAAATCTTTAAATGCTTTGTAGACAGAAGTTCTGCAGTTTCAAACAAATGGAGGCCAAATATCAATAATCTTCAATTATGTACCTACAATGAAATCTTGCACCTAGACTTTGAGCACCATTATGCATGAAGTGCATGCTTCCATGAACAATCAATGAGATATTTTCCAAAAAGTTCATTTTCCAAGAAAACACTGTAATCTGTGATGAAAGCTTATGAGGAATGTAATGAATATGTATCTCATTCTATTAAAATAATTGACATTTTAAATGATTGGAGTTTCTTATGAAATTTAATGTGTACAGATCACTATAAATTTCAGTGACTTAAAATTTTAAAACCCCAAATATTTATGAAGAAAATTCCAAAACTTCTTGGCCTGACTCAGAGATGCTGTGAAGATGGCCAAATTATTAAGATAGTTGTTAAGTATCATCCTATAGCATGCAGTAAAGTTTCAGATTCATAAGTGTAGTCGCTTGTTTGTTACAATTATGTAAACAAACTAGTTAACATCTTCAAAATGGATAAAACTGAAATACAAGTTGTGATAAAGTACTTTGTTTTGAAGGATTCAGCCCCAACAGAAATACAGATGGAAGTTTAGATTCCACATTAAAGGATTCTTCCCTTTCATTTTCAATGGTTAAAAAGCGGGCTGTTGAATTTAAGCATGGTCATACATTCAAGATGAGTGCTCAGAATTTCCCAAAATTGCTATGACTGGCAAGATTGTGACAAAAATTTACTATGCCATACTCAATTATTGCCAATTGCAGGTACGCGAGTTGACTGACATTGCAAAGACCTTGATAGGCCATGCCCACTACATTTTACACAATTTTGGGTATGAGAAAGCATTCCAGTCGATGTGTGCCACATTTATTAACAATGGACAAAAAATGCATTAATTGAACATTGCTCAAGAGTGTTTAGACTTATTTAAATGCAATTCCAGTGAGTTTCTCAGACATTTCGTAACAGTATATGAAATATGGATTCATCACTACATGCCAGATATGAAGAAGCAACCCAGACAGTGGGTGGCAACAGATGAAAGTTCAACAAAGAAAGCAAAAATGGTTCCATCTGCAGGAAATGTTATGTCTATGGTTTTCTGGGATTCTGATGGTATGGTGCTCCAAGACTACTGCACAACCATAACCAGGGAGTATTACTTTCATTATTGGATCAATTGAAGGGTACTTTTTAAGCTAAACTCTACACTTTGCAAAAAAGAAAGTTCACTTTCATCACATTATGCACCTTCACAAACATCTGCAATTGTTGCTGCAAAACTTCATGACCTTCGCTTCCAAGTTCTTCCACATCTGCCATAATCACCAGACTTGGCTCTCAGCATTATTTGTGTTTGTTTGTTTGTTTGTTTGTTTTGGTTCCCAAACCTGAAGAAATAGCTGAGAGGACAAAAATTCATATCTGAGACAGATACTTATTTTTCATACTCAGACAAATCTTATTTTACTGAAGTATTAATATGGAAAGTCAGACTAAATGTATTGATTTAAGGTGACAATGTTAAAAAAAAAAAAATAATTCTTGTCTTAGTCAAGCTGAGAACTTTTAGAATGCCCCTCATAGAACCTCCTTAATAATGGTCACTGTTTTCACTTCACTCCATTTTTTTAAAGAAGAAGTTGCTGTTTAATATTCCCTGTGAATACTACTGATTTCATAAAAACAGTAAAACCAACAGAAAATAATATCAAGATAAAATATTTGAGAACTATGCTACTACTATGAGAAATTTAATTTTGGAGACAGAGACAAAAGAAGATCTGACTAAAATATTAGGAAATGTACAATTAAAAGAACAAGACATCAAATTGGAACTGCCGAGGAAAAAGAATTCTCTGTTGGTCGTGTATGATGTTCTGATAAGAGCAAAAGAGGAGGAACTAAAAGACAAGATCTTTAAAAAAATTGTTAAGATAAAATTTCAAAGGAAGAAACCTGAGGTTTCACTTTAAAATGAGCCCTAGAAACAGAGCAACAGTTCACCATGCTATAGAGGTGTCTTCAAAATTGAGATTTACTTTAATAAAAACAGAAAGATTGTTGTGCTAGGTGTGTGAACTGTGAAGATTTGGGCACATGATCAAATGTTGCTAACAAGAAAATCTACATGCTCCCACTGTGGAGAAGATCATGCAAAAAATGAAAAGAAAAAAGACCAAGTAGCAGTTTTATACCCTGCATGAAAAAGAAGAAAAAATGTCCAGGTAAATGTTTTGGAAAATATTAATTTCTAGAACTAACTGTGGATTATAAATTAGAAAAGCAAGTGTTATAGAGGAAACGTGAAAGAAACACACTTAGCAGGCAAGAAAGAAATACAATTAGAGCATTTCTATATAGATGGAAACTAAAAGTTAACAAGAAAGAAATTGGAACTCAGACATAAGGAAATGAAATGGAGCAAGATAGTATTTTGGATAGTAATGAGATAGCAAGAAAAATTATTTGCATAGATTATAGCACACTAATATCAGATAGTAAATTGGAAGAAGATAATGACAGTATTCAAACTCTTTCAGATAGTGAATAGGAATATTGTAATACGTTTAAACAAACTGCAGGTATTAACTTAGATAAAACAAACAATAAAGCAGAAAAATTCAGCATTTCTAAAAAATATTTTCAAAATAAGAAAAATGAAAAAGAAAAAGAATTCATATAGAACTATAGAAGCTAAAATAAATAGGAAGAACAGGAAGATGATAACAGCTCACGTGCACAATCTTGTGAAGGACAATAAAACCAGCTCCTTGAAGAAGGAAGATAAACAGAGTTGCCATGATCATTGCTATGGGAAGCAGAAAACTATGCAGAAATGGCAGGAAGATAAAACGGAAGAAATGGTGGATCCAAGGTACTTCTCACAGTTATTCAACAGGAAGGCGACTTGGCAATATATGTTTTATCAGCATGAAAGAACGGGAAGAGAGGATAATGCAGCCCATTCAACTAAAGAAAATGTAATAACAAATCTCAATCCACAAACTATTTATGTTAAATTAAAAAAAAAAAACTAAAATTAAGTGAATTAGAAGAGAGAAATACTTAATAATAGCTCTTCAATTAGTAACTAGAAAATCACATTCAAAAGGAAAGTATGTAACATTTCCAATCACAGAAGCAGCAGACAGTTTAGAATTAAGAATACAAAACTTACATATAAATTCAATAGATTTATGAAAATTATTACAGATGGTATTTGAAAGAAGATTAGAAATTTTATACTTAGAAGAACTGTATCAGAATTTCATTCCATGGAAGGATAGCCTTGGATTTCTAAAAATCATTGCCAATTTTCATATTTATCACAATTGATGGATGTAATTAACTTTATCGAAGTAGGGTAAATAAACGCTCAAAGTAAACTGGTCATGTCGGAGTCAAGAAGTCTATCAGAAGATCTGCAGTTAGATATTCTGTGCATACAGGAACCATATTGTGTAAACAGTAAGCCAGCACATACATCGGCAAACTTCAGAACTATAATAGATAAAAAAAACATATGGCAACAATAGTAGTTATTAATTTGGAAATACAAGTTGTGAAAATAATGCAAACACCTGACACACATACAAATTGCATAGAAATAGCACTTAGAGGAAAAAATTGTATTTTAGTAAATCAGTATTTTCAGTTTAGTGAACACATAGAATCATATATAAATGGAATAAGAGATATAGAAAATGGTTATAATAATTCTCCAACAATATATATGGTAGATGCTAATCATATTCCTAATAGTGGAAGAGCAATTATAAGGATGAAAGGGTAGAATTACTGGAGGATGTGATAGAAGAGCTACAGCAAAATGTAGAGAACAAACCATGTAAACCACCAATAATAGATCAGGAGCTACATCCAACATGAATACAAATTTTATTTCTCATACATCAACATACAAAAATTTTTAACAAAATGAATGCAAATAAAAAAAAACATTAATTTTAAATATAACTAATATGATCAGTGCCTTTGGTAATTCCAGAAGGCACTACAATTTATTTCAATTTGATTGGCTCAAACCCCCAGTCCCCGGTTCATCAGCAGCTACCTACTGGAATAGCCAGGAGATCAGGCTCCGATCCAATCAAAGAACACAATAGTATTAATAATTTATACAATCAATACAATATTAAATTACATTTCATGCAATAATGAATCTTCCTCCTTTTCCAATTAAATTCATTCAGCTAAATTTCTATCCTTGAGAGTCGCTTATTCTTTTAAACATTATAAACAAGCAAATAAACATATTAAAATCAAAGTAACCAATTTTCCTTCCCATGTTCTCAGTTCATTAAACTTCTGTTATTGATAAACTTTTAAATTTCCCACTTACTTACCCCTGACTTTATGCAGTTGCATTCCTTCTGTACCCCATTACAATTAATCCCAGGTTGAGTTACTCTTTAACATAAATATTACATTGACAAATAAAAGAGCAAGAAAAATTGCTACAAATTGGAAAGTAAGTCAATCATTGATGCCAAGTATTCAATATAATTTATTTTGACATATAAATTATTACAAACCTAGAACAAAAACGTAATGAGAATAAAAGACCCTACAAAATAAAGAAAGCAAATTGGGATAATCTAAAAATGTAATTTAAATTGCCTATGTCTCAACATCAGGATGACATTAACAATAAAGCATTAAAACTAACCAAAACCATCCAAAAAACTATGAAGTAAGGCATACCCAGAACTAATAAAAAATATAACACTTCACTAACATTTTGCAACAATAATTTTCTCAAATTAAGAAGATTAGCTAGAAAAGATAGGAGAATTTATCAGAAATGTATCATTGCCTCAGAAAGAGAAAAAAACTTTATAGAGAAATTAGGGGAAAAAAAAAAAATATATATATATATATATATATATATATATAAAAGAAGCAAAGCTGCATAGAAATTTTGTATAGGTAAACCTTTCAAACAATATATGGGATACACCTTACAAACTAATAATGGAGAAAGTAAAAGCCCCAGATGTAATATCTACTCTGGATAAAGGCAATGATAAAATGCCTGTAAATTGGATAGATTCTATAAATGTTGTACATTTATATTATCTATCATTTATATTATATTTATCTAAAACTACTATCTAATGATGATAAAGAAAATGATAACCCATAGCACAGTAAATTAAGAAAAGAACTGATTACTGAAAATATAGTTGAAGGGTTCATTTATCCCTATCATGAAGATGAAATAAGAAAAACTATAAAGGAATTAATGAAGAACAAATCACTAGGACGGGATGAAATAGAGTCAGTGTTACGACAGAAGATCAGATTACTCCATACCTGTCTATGGCAGGGAAGGGTGCATTATGGCTGAAAGGAAGTAAATGTAATCGTTTTAAACATCTGATAAAGATCCCACACAGGCGAAATCTATAGGCCTATTTGCTTACTAAATGTTCTGGGAAAATCCAAGAAAAACTATTGAGCAAAAGAATTGAAGATAGATCAATGATTGGTATGAATATTAAACAGTTTGGATTTAGAAAAGGCAAGTCAACAGAGAAAGTCATTAACGAGGCAATAGAGACTGCAAAAGCAACTAATATAAAATATGCAATAGCAATATTTTTCGATATTACTGGAGAGTTTGATAACTTATAATAGCCGGCACTTTTTCAAATTTTAGGAAAAAAGAAATATCCAAATTTTATATTTGGATATTTCTAATTATAATTTTTAATAGATTATTGCAAAAACAAAAAGAGTATATGTCAAAGGTGCAAACCAGACTATTACAAAAAAAATTGCCAAAGGATGTCCCCAAGGATCAATTTTAGGCCAATATTATGGGATATATTTTTGGAATCTGTAATAGAGAAATTAGAAGGATTAGATAGTATAAAAGAGATTATCATGCATGCAGATGATTTACTACTAATAATATAAGGAAATAGTAGAAAGGAAATAGAAGAGAGATGAAATATAATAACTGAACATATAAAACAAAATTGGTGCATAAAAGTAAAATTGGAAATAACTCTTCACAAATTATCATATATGTTTTTAAAAGGAAACTTAAACAGAAACCCGATTATTAAAATTAACAATAATATAAAAAGACAAGCAGTATATAAATATCTAGGTATATATTTGGATGAAAAATTAAATTTTAAGAAATGTATAGAAAATACAAGAACTAGAGCAGAAAAAGTTATTGAAATCATAGTATGGTTGAGTGGAACTAAACACTCTTATTGCTCCACTTACTTGTCTATAAATGCAGAACCAGTTTCACCAGTTTCCAATCATCAGCTAGAAAGTTGATGCTAGATACTTTGTTATGCTGTGGGAACGTGTATCCTGCTCTGGAGGAGGTGTGATGAACTTAAGTGTATGTTTTCATCCCTGGAAGTGTTGAAGTTCATTAAACTATCTTTGTATTTGTATATGTAGATTTTTTTCCCAAGTTGCTAATTCTGTAGATCCTTGTACCGATTACAATAATTTTGCTTTATTCAATATGTCATGATTTTCTGTCCAGAAATGAAATGCTAGTGCTGATTTCTCCATTTGCTTGTATTTTATATTCCTGAAATAATCTTTTAACTGTGTGCCTATGTTTCTCTTTGTTTTTCTAATATAATAATAAGAGTGTTTATTTCGACTCAATCATATTCTGATTTCAATTATATGATTGGCTTAACTGTACAAATTCCAATTAGTATTTTTAAAAAAATTATGTTAAGTAGGCCAATATTGGACAGAGATATTTCAATATACAAGCTGATGGAATAAAAATCTATCACAATAGTGTCTTTGCAGTCATATTAAACTATGGAGGAAGCTCCCAAAGAAAAATTTTATTGAGATTTACAGGAGCATTTTCTAATCTCCTACAATGGGACCATTAGTAATCTTGGGTATATGGCCAATTGATCATTTAATTTGCTTAAGAGCAGCCTCTTATTGATTTAAAAAACAAAATAATTAAAAAATAATGGACATTATTGGCAAAATTTGTAGAAATAAAAAAGAAATCAAAGATTCTTTATTACAGATATGGTAACAAGAATTTATGAAATAAAAGAAGGTAGAAGAGTATGAAATCTTCCCATGCATAAAGGAAAAATTACAATTCAAACATATTAGATAGTATAAATGAGATTATTGTTCATATTTCCAAAGATTTAATAGTATGAGAAAACAATACATGGGCAGTTTGTAACGTGATCGATACACCGGAACATGTTTAATTTGAATGCCCTAAATACCAGTCAATTGTAGCTGAGGAAAGATGGCTGTTTGCAGGGAAATACATTTGGAACACATGAGAGATAAAGATGATATGAGGGTATTGAATGATTTAACAAATAAAATATCATGTAAAATGGCAGAAGAGTATATAAACAACAAAAATAAAATAAGAGAGAAAATCCAACAGTCAGAAATTGTATATTTTCCTAGAAGATCCCAGAGAATCAGAAAAAGGCAAGAAAGATATATGCAAGAAGAGTCAGTTCAAAAACAAAAAGATGAAAAAGATAACACCCAAATTGAATCACAAGAAAGGAGCAGAATTAAAAGAAGACAGTAATGGTAGTCTCTGGGCTGAAAGGAAGCAGCTGAGAGAAAAAAGAATTAGAGTGAGAACAAAAGGAGAAAAATAAGGTACAGATAAAAATTGAAAAGTAGAAAATGAAGGAATAAGAGAACAGAAGAAAACTGCACTGTCAACAAACCAAGTGCTTGAGACAGCAGTAACACCTCATTGATGTCCAGCTCCTGTTGGAATTCTGGTGGGGAGCAGCCCAGATACCAAGCGTTGGTAGAAATGAAGATTTTAGATATTAAATTGTAAATTAATAAATTGAAACTTATGACTTTAATTTGTTTGAACCTCTCAAGAAATTTCTGAATGGTAAATGTTTCCACAATGATGATGAAATCAAGGCTGCAGTACAGAATTGGTTCACACAACAATCACCATCTTTCTTTTTGGATGGTATCCAGTGTTTGGTGAAGTATGGGATGCTGTCTAAATTCCCATGGTGACTTTTTTCTAAAATGGTACCTCATTTTTATTCCTTAAATATTGCTGCTTTTGTTTCAGTTTAGTTTGTAATTTGATGTATTGATTCATATTAGTAAATAGGCATAGATGGGTTTAAGTTGATCGCACCAAATACACAGGTGAATGCTTCTTGTAGCCCTGCACATTTAGGGAGCAGTTCAAAAATTTTAGTTGCTGTCAGCAACTCCTTTATTTTTTGAAATAAGATTTCAACTTCCTCTGCCATTCATATTACATGCCAAGCAAGGAAAGCACATATGCAAGTTCATATTAAACACAATGAGAGATTTAGCTTCTGTAACATGTACATTGCTGCAAATGTATACAAAGCAGCTTTTTTTCTTTACTACCTACCATTTGGCCACAGCATCTAACTGTGCTGTTACTGAATTTTTTTTTTCTCCAGAGATTTGCAATAAACCAAATAAGAATTTGGGTGGACCCTCAGTCTAATTTATCTAATTTGCTCACAATGAAGCAACCTAAAGCTTCTGCATTTCATTAGCCACAACTCTTATGTATGAATTGCCAATGTCAGCTTTTTTTTTTTTGTATTTTTTTTTACAGAGTGCCATTATTATACATTTCCATGTAATTTTCCTAAAGTATTGGTTAATCAGGAATATTATGGGCTGTAATATTTTTGTAAGAATGACTTATATTGAAGTATCTGAAGTTTATAATAATGTATATTTGAAGCAGTCATTGTATCTATGTAAAGCTTGCAACTGTATAAGTAACATATTTTTTAAGAAGTCCTTTGTTTATTTTTTGTATATTGTAAGAGTTCCAGTGTGGATTCAGAAGAGAAAAAAGAACAGTTGACAATACTTCATTGTATCTATGTAAAGCTTGCAACTGTATGAGTAACATATTTTTTAAGAAGTCCTTTGTTTATTTTTTGTATATTGTAAGAGTTCCAGTGTGGATTCAGAAGAGAAAAAAGAACAGTTGACAATATTTTCGTAATAAAAACAATTGTTGATAAGTATTTAAGTGTCAACAGCAGGAGGATATATATGGTATTTATAGATTTGGAGAAGACTTTGGATACTATAAATAGACAAGCACTGTGGATTAAGTTAAAAAAGAAAAGAGTAAGTAAGATTAAGTGAGCAATCTATTTATATAATAAATTTTGTGTGAAATGTTCAAAACTAGATAACAGAATACATACAGAGTTTATCAGGAGTAAGACAGGGATTAAATTAAACCCAATACTATTTGACTTATTTATTGATAATATCATTGAAGGGATTAAAAGAGAAAATGTACAATCACCAGTAGTTAACAATAAGGGAATACGAGCCCTGTTATTTACAGATAATATGATTGTTGGTTCTATCTCAAGTGAAGGTTTAAGAAGAGCAATTGAAGTTATCCACAACTATTGTAAACAATGATGCTTAAAAATGAAAAATACAAAATGATAATATCAATGAAGGGATTAAAAGAGAAAATGTACAATCACCAGTAGTTAACAATAAGGAAATACCAGTCCTTTTATTTGCAGATAATATGATTGTTGGTTCTATCTCAAGTGAAGGTTTAAGAAGAGCAATTGAAGTTATCCACAACTATTGTAAACAATGATGCTTAAAAATGAAAAATACAAAATGATAATATCAATGAAGGGATTAAAAGAGAAAATGTACAATCACCAGTAGTTAACAATAAGGAAATACCAGCCCTTTTATTTGCAGATAATATGATTGTTGGTTCTATCTCAAGTGAAGGTTTAAGAAGAGCAATTAAAGTTATCCACAACTATTGTAAACAATGATGCTTAAAAATGAAAAATAAAAAATCCAAAATAATGGTATTCAAGAAGAGGTTTAAACTGAGAAAGGGCCAGAAATGTGTATGAAACAAAAGTGATTAAGAAATTTGATTATCTTGGGGTGAGGTTAAGTGCTATGGCAGCTGAAATGATCAGACAAAGTTAGAATTAATCAAAGGAAAAATGTCTATGAGGGTGATAGGCATGTTTAAGGAAAATACCAGAAATATGTGTCAAATGGATGCAACAAATACACAGCACCATGGTGGAGGTGACAATGATATATGGAATATAAATTTGGGGATATGATGACAGCTGGAAGGTTCTGGATTAATAGATCATTTTGTAAACTAATACTGGGACGACCTAGACTGTCACCTAATAATGCAGCCTTGGCAGAATTTAGTAGATGAACTAGCAAAAGAAGATTAATTGAAAGAATTATGAAATAGAATAAATATATTAAATGAAGGATTGTTAAGGATGTCTTGATGCATAGGAGAAGTGTAAATGGAAAAGGTTATGGGAGCTTGAACTCAGGATATTGTTGAAAAAATTGGTATGGGGAATTGCTGGATAAATAAGCAATATAGATATAGCAGAAAGAAGTAAGGGATAGAATTGAAGATACTGAAAAACAAATCTTTGCAAGCTTTACAGAAAAGAGTTCATTGAAATTTATTGAAAGATAAAAGGAGTTTGAGGGATGGAAAAGTAACTCAGAAATTTGTGATAAACTGGGAAGGAAAGGATTCGTTTGGGCATAAATTTACCTGAGAAAAATCTGTAGGAATGAATGTCCCATCTGATATGAGTATCATAGCATATTATACTGTGAACAAATAAAGAAGTGGGGACTACAGGTATGGGCAGAGAAACAGAAGAAATTTTAACAAGGAATATACTTTAAGATTCAAAGGAGATAAAAATGATGGGAGAATACTTGCACAAGGTTAGGGATAAATGGTGAAGGAAGATTAGAAGTAGTATAGGAAAAGAGAGTTTAAATATAGAGGATTAATAAAATTTGATTATTAGAACACATAATGATAGTAATAAAATTGATTATGACTTGGTCACCAATATATCAGTTAAAATGTATTGGGACTGAAAACGATATTAGATGCTTTTAAGAGAAAGAAAGACACCTCTCCTTTTCCAATAATGGAATTGCGTCCAAGAACAAAGCATGCTACACAATAAACTTAAAAAACATGAATTATAAATTGGTAACAGTCAACTACTTAATATTTTGTGAAGTGAGAAACAGAAAATAAAAATATGATTGTTAAGTCATTGTCACTGGCAATAAACCCTTAACATTCCACTCTGAAGTTAACAAAAACAAATAAGATAAATTGTAAAAATTATAAAACATGTAAGTAATATAATACTTAAGGATTATTAATTGCAGGGACATAGATAATTGTTCTGTCTGGGGGGGGGGATCAGTTGTTTTATAATACTAGATTTTCATCCAGCTGAAATATAAAAAATACTTAGCTTATAATTATATTCTCTGGAACTAATATTAAATAGTTCAACTTTTACCTGTATTAAAATATGAAGCATTACATTGAAATTTCCGTAATTTTTTTGCGAACTATCACTCAAATAAAATGTCTTTTTCTTCTTTTTAGCATAGTTGCCCAAAACATCATCTGGTGTCAGTTTCTGAATGGTGAATTGACAGCAGAGCTAAACCATTTGGTCTTGCCTGAAAAGATAAAGAGTAAGATTTATTAGTAAAGGTGCAGACGTAGTATTATCATCCAGTTTTTATTTTCTGTCACAGTAATGACTTAGTGAAAATATATGTGTCATTTACATTCTTGTTTTATTATACCATCAGATCGGTTTTGTTTCCCCCCAGAGTGTTTTGCTTATGGGATAGTGCGCTGCTTGTTAACCGCTTAACTATCCAGGCGGGTCTCAGTGATTAGCAGGAGGGCAAAACATTAAAATGAACCAACCATACAACAATATATAAACTAATTTAAGAGGCTAATTACTTACCAAATTATCAAATGAGGTGCACTGCCCACCTTCATTTTCCACACAGTTTTGGAATTTCTTTAGGAAATTATTCATTACTTAATGTAGTTCATTTTGAGAAATCTGCACAATTTTCTGATGAATATTATCTGTGAGTTCTTGTATGGTGTGCTGGTTTGTCTTGTAAATGGCATTTTTTAATTTACTCCAGAGATTATAATCAAAGGCTATTAAATTGGGTAACAGAGGGGGGTCACAAATCCCTACTAATAACTCTGTCTTGTGGAAATACATTGTGAATTGCTTTCATAGAATTATTTGCAGTGTGAGCAGTGGCAGAGTCCTATTGATAAAATGCATGATCATGCTCCCTTATCTCTCTCATAGGAAAAACCCCATGCTTCAGGGTAAAGCATCACTGATCACATGGCATTTGGAAGTATTTTTTAACCTCTTCAGAGTGGACAATGATCTATTTGCTTTGCAGTTGAAACTGGAAATTGCTAAAGTCTGAGGAATAGTATAAATATTTGGATACACATCTTTATTGCACAAACATCCAGTCTAATACATTTCCTTCTTGGGTAGCCTGCGCGAGCACAAAGAGGTCGAACGTGTAGAGTGAATGCTCATGAGTGTTGGAAAAATGGGTGTCATGTTACAGTCATATAGAGCAAGTATTGGGCAGTTCAACAGTCAAAAATTCAAAAGTACGAATAAAGAAACTACAGATGATTAGCTTCTGGAAGGTGCTAGTGCTTGCGGTTTTATTAGTAATTGCAGGAAACCCAGCACAAGTAATGAAGGAAGTGAAGGATATGTTTAAGTCAATAGCAGATGACATAAAGGAAATTAAAAGCAGGGAGGGGAGAACAGGAGAGAAAATGGAGAAGAAAATGGAAGATATAAAACAGAAGTTCAAATAGATCGAAGAAGAATTAGGAGGAGAGCTAGTGGAATGTAGGAGTAGAATAGTCAAATTGGAGAAATTGGCAGATGTGAGCAGGGAGCTGAATGTAGTGATTTTTGGTGTGGAAGAAACAAAAAGGAAAAAGATATGGGAAGAAGTGGAAGAAATTATTGAAGAAAACCGGGCAATAAACTGGAAAGATGGAAAATTATAGACTCCTGCAGAATTGGACGAAGGGATGGGAATCCAAGACCAATATTAGTTAAATTGGCCACAAGGAATTTTAAATGGAAAGTTTTGGGTGATATCAGGAAGCTAAAAGGCACAAGAATATTTATTGAGCTTGATTATGGGGAAAAAAGAATGAGAAGTAGGAATGGAATCATTAAAAGAAATGGAACATATAAGAAATGAAAGAAATGCCTTTATGCTGGGAATGCAGCTATGGATTCATGAATTCTGATGATGCAGCAATGGGAACTATGGTCTGAGGAGAAGAGAGGAGGAGAGAAGAAAGGGTAACAACCTGCGACCAAGAGACAAGCATGCAGCAGGGAGGGGAGGATCATGTAGCAGGGAACATGTCAACACAGATGATGTCACCAACAATCACCAAGACAGCTGAGTAAGGAAGTTGATTCACTAGGGTGCAGGAGGAGGGGGATGCATGCCAACTGGACAGCAGGTGGCCTGGGGGCGCAGGATGAGCTGAATGTTTGGAAAGACACAGGAGGATGCAGTGTGGTGACATTGCCTGTGGGGAGTATTTTTAAAATATTGGGTGCCAAAAAATCAGGAACTGATAAGAAGATTACCAGAGCAAAGTAGAAATAATAGAAAGGGAAGGGATTTGCTCAGGGTAGAGCAGGAAAATATTGGATTACAGTGTATGATTCAATGCCCAGAAATAAAACATGTAGAGAAGAGGTATGGTTGAGAAAATGAGATAATTTACTGATAGCAACTCTGTTATGATATAAAAATTTTATGGAAATGGCAGTAAGGCATTTTGGAAAAAAATGGGTAACTGTGTACGGAAGGTAAGAGGAGGTGTAAGAAAGCGATTAATATAGGAAGAGGACATTTATGAGTTAATATTGAAAGGGGTAGTCAGTGGAAAGTAGGATCTAATACATATACAACCAGGGTGTTAATTGTATAAGATCTTAAAGGTGGGGGAAAAAAAAAAAAAATAAATAAAAACAAGCACCCCAAGTCAGCTGTACAACTTGTAAAAGTTGGTGTGTAAAGTTTAACTTTGCTGAAATAATTTCAATTCAATTCATTTCCTTCTCCATAAGTGCAGTTTAGCAACATCATCTTAAACACAGTCTGCATATCTTTAATAAATGAATTTATTTCTTCCATTCCAAATTTATATATTGATATAACATTCTTAACATATAAACAGAACCAATCATGCAAATATTAAAAGCAAAATAAACAATTTAACTTTTGTATATTCTATTATTGGCTTGTGGAGCTAGAGCCTTTGGCAATTCACAAGACTCTATCTCCACTTTTGACTAATGTGAGGTTTCTTTCTATGGAAATCCTGAAGGCAAGTTCCTCTTTCCTCTAACTTCTAAACCACTTTAACCATTTGACTTTTTAACACACATACAAAACACCTTATCACCACACTATACTATTTTAAATTGGTGAGTTATCTAAGTTCTAACAAGCTCAAACATTGTGGTTATCCAGTTATTGGAACTTCCACACTTTTAACCTACCACCTACGAGATAATTCTGACTCTTTTCTTCATCATGCTTACTAATTTTCCTCAGCCATTTATTCTAACTTTTCCTAAATATTTTCATATATCATTCATATTTTTACCTAACTTCACATTCAGCATCCTTTTGCCCACTATTTTCCTTTGTAAATTGGCCCGTTTCTCCAATCTTAACCTCTCCCTAAGGATCTTAAGTTTCTTTGCATTCGAAAATATATCAATAATCATCTTAATTTGCACATTGGACATCCACATCTCCCCCTCCTTTTAACTTTTTCAATTTTATAGCCCCTGTTCTGTCCCATGAAATTCTTCTCTTGCTAATTCATCACATCTTTCAGCATTATTTTCCCTACACTACTTCAATTTCAATTCTCTATATATGCTCAAGGATTTTTATTATTAAAATATCAATATTTCTATATTTAATTTCTTTCCAAAAACAATTTTCTATCAATTTCCCATCTCTCCATATTGCTTCCATACCAATTTTATGAAGAATTTCTTTAATCTAAATCCAAGCCTAATCTTAATTAATACTTTCCCATACAATTAAACAACATCTAAGAATACTTTGTTCATCTAAATTCCTTATTCAGTGCTAATATTTCAATATTGTTTTCATTATTTTCTCTTAAATACCAATTCTTCCTAATTCTGCTTGTACAGTTCAATTTGGTAAAGCTCTTGGTAAACCCCAAATTTAAAAAATTCTATAAATTGAATTCACATTTACCCAACCCTCCTCTAAGCCCCAAATCTCAATTCCATAATGTATTTTAGCTTCTACTATAACAAACTCTCTCCAAACAATTTATTTGCATTCCTGGTATTTTGTTTATACATGGCCTTATAGCTTTCAAAGAAAGTTTTCCTTTAGGTAGTATCTTTTTCTTTTCATCATCCATCTACCAATAGTATTTAATTTTACTCCTAGATAATTGAATTTACTAACCATTTCTGTTTCTGTTCCTTGCCAATATCATTTCTATCTTTCTTCAGTTTATCATTCTTCTCAAACACCATACATTTTTATTTAATATTCATTCTTAAGCTCCATTTATTACAAAAACTTGCTATTGCTTCAATTGTTTTTATTACTCTCACATTGGTTATTAGTCCTGTTACTAAATCATCAGTAGACTACAGTGTACTGAAATGCTACACTAGGCACAAAATAGGGTTAACAAGGTTCCGCAAAGCTCTGTTTTGGGACTGTGCTGTTTATATTATATATAAATGATATGCTTACAGGTGATAATTTTAGTACAATGAGAATAAGTCCTTGCCTTCCACACAATTCAGTTGTAGGTATACTTATTTATATTCTTAGCTAATTTATTGTTTTATTTAATTTTTCCAGCATTTAGCTGATTTTCAACAGGATTTGCTTTTACAGACAAAAACCAATCTGCAACTTGGGTGAGGGGGGGTACTGATTCCTACTGTCTGGCTCGTTGGCTCTTTAAATTCTCCAATGATAATATATGTCTTAAATACGTTCAAATATAGCTAATGAAGTATGAGGTAGATAAAATTATACTACCAATGAAAAAAATATTTGAACTTTTAAAAAACGATTCGAGGCTTGCATGTCATTTTTGGCATCTCCTAGCCAACGAGTTTCAATTTGAATTTGATATATAAGGAGACTGTCAATCCGCTGGGGCACTCAATCAGTTCACACAGCATTCAGACTATGTAGTTTTTTCAGTTCGCAGTACTTGACTTAGCAGTTAAGAATGCTCAGACTTTCACTTATGCTCATAGTATTTTTATATTTATTGATGTGCTAAAAAAAATTACAAAATGGTAATCATCTAATTCTAGCCCTGGCCAATTTATAGTATTGCCCATTACACATTTTTATACAAATAATACATTATAGTTATATCAAATCTTCATTTTAAAGAAATAATTTACTATGACAAATTATTGTTATGAAATCACACAAATTTCAATAATTTTGTTCCACTTACTTGGGCGTAATTTACTCCTCACTACATATACCTGTCTCCAGTTCATCAATAGTCTACTATATGAATATTCAGGAGACATCTATTTTGGCCTCATCTTATTATTATACCAAAAAATGATACATAAAATTAATCATAACCATCTTTAAACATAGCTCCTTTTCAGCTAACAATCAACAAATTAATCTACTAACCTATTCATGACACAAATAAAAGACTAAGTTTAACACATTTTAAAACTGTAAAACTACCTACTGATAACAAGGTTTAACTAAACTCAGTTTATTCCATTTTCTCTAGTGACTATTTTCATTTTAACCTTACTTTCCACTAAAACTTGCCCAACTGCCTTAGTTCAATCTTATCAATTTTTTTTTTTTGATCACCAATTCGTAATTAATATTCAACTATTTCTCTCTAATAAAACTTTCCTTTGTTCCTCACTATCCTTACACTTTAACAGAATATGTACAGTATCTTCCTCCTCTTCACATATTGGCATATACCCTGTGGAACATTATTTCTTAAACCCCTCAGCCTTCATACCCAGTCTAAACCAATCATTCCCTTCCCTTTCCTGTCTGTTGCATCTTTAGATGTACAAACTTTCATAAATCCCACCTTGAAAGACCTATGATATATTGAACTTCTATGTTAATGAACCTAAAATCTGCCTATTCATCTCAAATTTGGACTGAATGCCCCTCCAAAACCCTTCTAACATATCCTCTCTTGCAAACTATATATCACCTAATCTAGGCTGTGTTTTGAGACACACCTAATATTAATTTGCAAAAGGATTTCAAAATGACATTTTTATGCTTATAGTATTTGATGCAAGTTTTGTGATTCGGTGTCGAACTATGCCTCTGTTTCTTAGAAACACTTGTCCCATTTATTCTCTTTTGCAGTTGCAGCCTGAACTTTGGTAACAATCAGTCTATTGAACTCTGGAACTTTCTTCTAAACTCTTCCCACACAGTGCCATCACAGACACATGAATCAGTTATTAAAAATATAGTGACTACCTCTGTTGGACAAACTGTATCTTTTGTTAGACCTTTGATTGATTCTTGTATATCTGAACAAGATATTTGTATATATTTACAGAATTTTGATACCATTGCTATTGTGAATGGCTGGACAAAAGCTAGCAAAAATTATTTTATAGATCTAATTAGCAGAAATTTTCACAGTGAAATATAGTATAATATAACAAATTATTTATGAGGAAATCAATTAAATTTCACAGAATTGTGCTGATGATGAAGGCATAAGCTTTTGAAAATGTCAATGTAAGTGGAACAAAACTAGGGAAATTTGAGTGAATTTCTCAAATAATTTGTTTTTTATCTTGTTATTTAACAGAGCGGTGGCTACTTGTTTTAAAATTTTTGTCCCCAATAATCCTGATTATTAGAAACGTCTAAAATCTAGCCTGGAATGTATTTTTCTTGGGCAGTGTCTACTGCTATTCTTGAATTCTGGCTCTGTCAGCATGTGGAACTAAACTAACCCATCAAGTATTTATAGTATAATGACCTCTGTGCAACTAGTAAAACAAAAGTTCTGCTATATTTTCAGTAAACGCTGTCCTTAATGTCAAAACAAGTGCTGCTTGTCAACCCTTAATCAACGTTGGAACTTCTCCAGTTGTTGGGTTTAGATTGCCTGTTATTTAGCTAGTAAGCAAATAGATATGCTGGTACCGTCACTCCTGTTCAATTAGTTCTTTTTATCTGGAACTGGCACAAGATATACAGTTGCTAAAGCTGCAGTTTTACAGGATGTATACAGGAACTGTAGGAGTAAAGTGATGAAAACATCTGGCAGAATTTGGCACTTGTGGCTGCAGAAACAGCTATGATCACACATTGGAGTGGAGGATTAATATGCTTCAAATGCCATAAACCAGGATATTTAGCTCTTAACTGCCAACAAGGTTGACAGTCTCCAAATGAAACTGGCCCACCATGGGAACAAACCTATGACTTTGTCCTGATTAGAATTTCCTGATGGCCAATTGAATACTATTTCACTGCTAACTAACAATTAGGGGTTTTATTACTAATATTAATCCTAGACATGTTTTGATACAATTAGCTGAGTTTCCTTAAGTATATACATTTAATCTTCTAGTAAATGAAAGTTTGTTACTATATACTTCAAACATCAATATGACACTGCCTATCACAAAAATTCCAAACTCTCAGTGGAAAATATTGACTTTGTAGTTAACAAGTTTGCTCATGATCTGCTATTCCATTTTGCTATCAGACCTTGACTTTATTTCTTCTATGATTTCCTTGCATGCTCTAAATTCCTTTACTGTAGTTCTTCATTGTAGCAAGAAATCTCATTGCTTTATGTTCTTAATTATCAAATCGATTCACTAGATAATTAAGAACATAACAGTTGCTTCACTGTATTGCTTCTGACACAAAATTAAATGTTACATTTAATAATCTCATTGCTTCTTATTGCATGTTACATTGAAAATGATAACTTAATAAAGCTTGCAAAGCAGTCTGCCTGATTACCTTCTTTTTCTACATTTCAGAGCAGCACTGAGTCTTCTACTGTTAATTTTAATACAGTTTTGTTAGAGCTACCTCTTAATATTATACAAAAGATTATTTTTTGTAAATATACCTCTAATCTAATAAAATATAATCAAATATATGAGTATATTCTACTGAAATTCTAAAGAAGATAGCCATTGAAAATATTTTGTTTAATTGCTCCAAAACTAAAAAGAATGAAAATTTGTAGCCTACTGCATTGCTGCTGTGTTTGGTATTTGCTATAAATTGTAGCTTAATTGCAGGATTATTTAATAGTCTGTGATATTCATCACTCTACTTGAATTAGATCTCTGAAACAACAATTAATTTCTTTGTTTCTTGTTCTGATATACTGACACTAATTATACGTTTCAAACTAAGATTGTTTGTGTAGAGATATAAAAATAAAACAATTCCAGATGAGTTCAAAAAATTTTATTTGCTTATGTTTAACATGTTTTAAACACTCTGCATTTTGTACAACAGGAAAACGTTTCTTAAACTTGCTATATCTAGATATATTTATGTACAATAACTCCCTCTTGCATTCTAGGAATGTTGACTCTCATGTATATTGCCTGCAGTAACAGCTCTGTACATAAACCTGGAACACAAATTTACAATCTGGTTAAATAAAATTATAAAAGTATACCAAGGTGATAGTATAATTAAAAGGAACTTATGGTTTGTAAAAATAAATAAAATAATGATAAAATTAAAAAAAATCTGTTGCTAGTTGTGGAACTAATTAATATTTATTCAAACACTGAAACATTTATCCATGTCTATATATGGTGGGCAGCATGGAATGTTAAATGCTCACAAACAAAAAAACTTTATATATACACATCATTAAAGCCTACCAACACAGTTCAGTTACAAAAATGTGGTAACATAAGTGCTGCAGTCCAAATCACACATGAAAGCTATGTAAATTGGATTAAAATATAAACATATAAAATAAATTATATATTTTTTCATATAAATAAAGTTGTTAAAGTTGTATAGCCTGTTAAAATATTTTATGAAATACATATACTAGTAATGAATTTTAAAGAGGAAGCTAATACTTTCATCCTAAACTGAGGTATTCATTTTTTACACTAAACTCCATTTACTACACACTAGTTGCAGAGGTGCAAAAAAGTACATACAAACTTAATTACATTTGCTCCTGCCTCATTTGGAGGAAGGAATTTGCCTCAATTGCTTATGTATCTGGAATTTTTATGTTACTATACATGTCCCTTAGGTTGATTTTTTCTTTTGATGATTCATATAAATTATTCATGAGCATGATACAATATGCATCAGTGAATAAATGAATGATCTGGATACAAATAATAATCTATAACACACATGCAAAAAAAAAAAGTTCTTATGCATGACATGGGTGTTACAAATAAATATATCTGTAGAAATTGATATGATATGGGTTAAACTCACTGCCACGGGTGGCTGAGGTCGTTAAGGCGCGGACTCGTGAGCAGGAGGTCTGGAGTTAAAATCCCACCAGGACCGTCTTCCCTGACTGGGTTTTTTCCCAGGTTTTCCTCTGTCCTCATTACTGGCAAATGGCGGGGAGGAACCCTTCCTTCCTTAAAAAACATCCTTTCCCAATATATCATTTCATCTCATGTATCATCAGTGTCCACCGCCTGTAGTGCCTCAATAGTAAAAACGGGCGTTAAACACTACTAAAAAAAAAAGGGTAAACTCCTCAGTTACGCTCTTTCTTGAACACATATTTGCCTATTGTGACCATCAGTGTTTTTCTTCCTTTTCCTCCTTTTTTATGTGCAATACATTTCCAGTTCAGTATATAAGCAGTTAAATGAACCAGACATCTCTAAAAGATTTATATGATTAGGACTCAGAATTTAAACCTATACAGGGTAAACTGCAACATGTCGTTGGTAATTCCCAAAATTTTAGACAAATTACTAAACAGACATATACTGTTTTTACTTAACAATTGGAGGAATATTTTGCTTTTTGCCTCATGATCATGGGAATTCTCAAAAATAATCTGAAAACCCTAAGTCCTGCTTATGACAATATCTTGTAAACTACTTGACTTAGAAAAAACCCATTGACATTCTAACCTTACTTAGTTTTCTTGGTGTCAACAGACATTGTTCAGTTTAAAAAAATGTTAATTCATCATATATATTTCTATTCTGTCAAATATGAAAGTATTAAATATTGTACTATGAAGCTGATGACAATGGAGTGGTAATATACCCCAAACTTAGGTGTTCATTTTTTACACTAAACCCCATTTATTTACATAAAATAAGATGCGTTTCTGGAGAATCTCTCCCATCTTTAGTTGTTCACTGAACTGCCATTACTCAAAACGATGGCTAGACATTCGGATGTTCCTGTGTTGGCATCTGTTGGCTGAAGTAGGAAATTGCTGAGTTCATCCATAGGAGGAAAATTGAAGTTCATTAGGTTTTCTTTATTTTTTAATATGAATTTTTTTTCCCCAAGTGGATAACTCCAATGGATTGGAAGATGTTTCAGCAGTTTAATTCCCAGTTTTATTTCATGGTTTTTGGTCTAAAAGTGAGCTGCTACTGGTGATTTATCCCCCTGCTTAAACCAAATATTCCTAAAATGTTCTTTCCTCCGAATTTCCAAATTTCTTTTTGTTTTGCCTATGTAGCTATCTTCACAACCCATTGGAGTTATCCACTTGGGTAAAACTTTTCATATTAAAAAATAGAGAAAACCTAATGAATTTCGAGTTTCCTCCTATGGATGAACTCAGCAACTTCCTACTTCAACCAACAGAGGCCACCACAGGAATATCCGGTTGTCCAGCCATCGTTTTGAGTAATGGCGGTTCAGTGAGCAACTGAAGATGGGAGAGACTCTCCCGAAATGCATCTTACTTTTGTGTAAGTGAGTAGAGTTTAGTGTAAAAATGAATAACCTAAGTTTAGGTTAGTTCAATCTTTCTTGTTTCTGATTTGTAATTATTAATGGCTGTTGTTGTCTGAGGGTCAAATGGTCCTTTGCTTATCAATCTGAAGTTGGTGAGTAGGTCAGCAATTCTATTTGCAATTGCAAAGGGGTATGATGCTTTCACTAAGATTATGATGGAGCCAATGATCATTTGTCCATCTCTTTCAGAAATGCTGCACTGGCAATGATTACTGAAATCTTATGAAATTCCAAGGTGGCAAAATAATGTACAGCAGCTCTACAATCAGGCAAGGCCATGGATTTATAAAAGTTTGCTATATCTTGTATATGCTCTTTAACATAAAGAGCAGATTTATTTCATGAAGTTAATTTTGTCATTATTGGTAATAGCGCCAAGGGTGATCAACATCATTAAAGTGCAGACTCATGAGCGGGAGATCTGGGATTTAATTCCAGCAAGACCATCCTCCATGACTGAGGTTTTTTCCAGGTTTTCCTCAGTTTTCATAAATGGCTAATGCTGGGGTGGCACCTTAAACTTAGGCCTGAAATGTTTCCTTTCCTAAAAAAAAATTCTTTCCTAATTTATCATTTCATCTCATGTATCATCAGCATCTACTGCCTGTGATGCCTCAGCAGTTAAAACAGGCATTAAACACCATTGAAAAGCTGTGGTCCTTGTCTCATTATCCATGTAGCGCTTCTTCAGGAAAGAAATGTATTTGTGCTTCCTCTTTCTAGCATTCAAAAACAACACCTTTGCATTGGACTCATAGCTCTTTAGTTGTTGCAATTCTTTGATCAGAGACTTCCAACAATATTCAGCTTGTGTGCCCAATTCTGAATATGCACCATTATAGGGTAGAGGACATTGCAAATTTGAACACATGTCAGACACCTTGGAGAATCAGTTACAAGGGCAGCAACAATATCATATTTAATTTCAAAGTCATGGAGGACTGTCATTACTGCTCTCAAACATTCAGTAGCATTTGCCTATTATAGTATCTTGATGCCATCAACAAAGATCTTCTGCTCAATGTCACAGATCAGCACCCTTAGCAGCACAATGAATATGCACCTGCCTTTCCTATCTATGGTCTCATTGCAAATGATAGTTACTTGTAGGCCACTAACTAATAACTTGATTATGTCCTTCCTCTGCTTGAGAGCCTGTGGTGATATGTAGCTCTGCAAGCTACTGCTGTGGGAATATCTCCAGCACTTGCTACAGTTACAAATTAAAAGAGACTTTGAGTATTTTTATTGAAGAGAGAAATGGTTACAGTTTCAATCAGTTCATTATTATATGTGATGAAATGCAGTTCTTTTTTATATTTGGACATAGCATAGTGTAAAAAACTGCCATCCACATGTTATCTAATGCAGAGGAATCAATCAAAACAAAGAAAGAAAGCACTGACGAATGAAAGAGGAAGAAAGGAAAACAATAAATAAATAAATGAATAAAAATCTATTATAAACACACTTTTTTACATCAGCAAGCAAATAAAACTTTCCTGGCATATAAATGTTTTGAAACTCAGATCATATAATTTCTCTGAGGTATATTTGCTTCCATCAGCACTCTAACTATGTCACACATTAACTCTTGCGCTTCGAGTAAATTAGTAAATGTGTCGGATAGAGACAACTACCATCTCTTCCCTGCAGTTTTGTTTGCTTTGGCTTTGTTGCAAATGTGTCTGGCACTCTCCTGCACATGCTTGATACATGTCCGAACCAGTCTATATGAATAATGTAAATTTTCACATCATTATTCACTTCTTGTGTCAAATATATATAAACTGTCACTTTCAAACTCCTTTTGGTATTTACAGATGTTTACAAAACTTGGAATATTTCCACAGTTGTCACTGAACACTCATATTAAATATACAATTCCTCTTGCTTCAAATCAGGTAAAACAATGAATGAGCCAAAGAAGTGCATGTCCTGCGCACATGTTGCAGCAAGAACTAAGCTGGGGAATCACAAGAATGATTCACCTCTAGGAAACACCAAAAGGTTGTGTACATGTGCAAGTGACGACGTTGCCGACAAAAAAAAGTGCATGCAAATGTGGAAATTTGCCAAAATTGTCACTTTATAAATGTTAAAAATGTGAAAAAAGTCACTCATCACTTTTAAGAGGATCTGTCGCCAAACCATTTTAAATCTCCCAGATTTAGGGACTTGTCCACACTGAAGAGAGGTCAAGTGTAACACGTTGACAGTATGAAGACTGACTCCACCATCCATTCCACAATGCAGAAAAACAATGGCAGCCATCATTGCCCACTACTGCCAATTACAAACATGAAAATTTTAATGTATTATGTTTATAAGATGGCATTATTTTTATCAGAAAATATTTCATTGATTTTTAAGAATCTAAAATTGTTTACAAACAATATTTTTCATTTGTAAACAAAACATAACAGAATATGAATTTGGCTTACATACAATCATCTCTGACTGTTACTGCCACAGGTGGCCAAGGTCGTTAAGGTGCAGACTTGTGAGCTGGAGGCCTGGGGTTTGAATCCAACCAGGACCCCCCTCCCTGATTGGGTTTTTTTCCAGATTTTCCTCAGTCCTCATAAATGACAAATGCTGGGGAGGTGCCCTAAACTTAGGCCTGGGACACTTCCTTTCAAATAAAAAAAACAAATCCTTTCCCAATATATAATTTCATCTCATGCATCATCAGTGTCCACTGTCTGTGGTGTCTCAGTAGTAAAAATGGGCATTAAACACTACTGGCAAAAAATCTCTGACTGCCTCCGTGGTCTATGGTAGCATTAATGACTACTAATTCAGAGGTCCTGGGTTTGAATCCCAGTCGGATCAAGCTGTCTGGGTAAAGCTTTTTTTCGGAGCTTTTCCTTATCCATGAATTTTATTTCATGCATTGATTTAAAAAAGGAAAGCATCTATATACAGATTTGACTTTTGGTTTTTGTAAAGTCATACAAATATAGAATGTTTAGTCACTTATATTTAATTACAATGCTCTCTACAAATAGAACAAATAATTGTAACCAAATTACTGGAAAAGAAAATTATATATATAAATGACTGGAAAGTTTAAGCTTTGCATTTCTTGACTTTCTATCTAAGTTCATTTGTAGATTTTCTTTTGCTTTCTGATTTTCAAGGGGGCCCCCCATCAAATCCTTACATTTTTATCATTGAACACTTTTCTATAGTTGTTAATAAATATAATGGCTATCTTACAATATTAATTAAAGGCATACCATAACTGCATTTATATCTTTATAAATCACATGGTTTTCAATAACCTGAATACCCAATGTTATGACAGTATACTCTAATTCGGATTTAAAAATTCAGTCTCATAACTACCACTAATTAGCATTTGCATAAGTTGATCAATTTCACAACACAAAATATTATGACGCAGAAGCACACTTCAGTTGACCTCTATTAAATTCCCTAAAGTAAGAAAGAAGATTTTCCCTGTCAGACACAAGAATCATATCTTCATCACTTTGTAACCATTATTTACGCTTCAAACACTTTTCAGTTTTATCTAACTTTTCTAAAATTTTCTTACTTGTGTAACTATATCCAAATCATGACTAAATAATAAACTTTCCTTGGCAATATTTATTAACGAAGTCACTCTGTCAAAAAGCGAGCATATTAGGGTTAAGTCAATTAAAAGTCAAAAAGGAAGAGTGTCCACTATGTGGAGAAATAGAGAAGGACTTTCACTGTATAGTTGAATTTTCACAAACTAAAGAATAGAGAGAAGGTGCATGGATTAAGAAATTGGACAATTTACAAGTAGAAATTATGATACTAAAATTTTTTGGAACAAGGAGTTTTTGAGAAAATTTAGTGATTATATAGGGAAGGTAAGAGAGAAATGGTGGAAAAAAGTTAAGGAAAAATGTGTGTGTATATATATATATATATATATATATATATATATATATATATATGGAGATAGAGAAGGAACTGGGGAGGGTAGGATCTAATATACAGACGGTGCCAAAACAATGTATATGCACTTCAAGAAAAGAAAAAACCATGTTAACTTAACAAAACTGAATTCACACAAACAAAAAATGATGAGCACTAATAACCTTAGACTTTTACAGTTACAACAGTTGCTCAAAATGCCCACCATTGGTGTCGATACTTCTGAGCTTGTTGAACTACTGATTGAGCAACGTTTGCGAAAGTGTCCTCAGCAATTGCTGCACATGCCATTTCAATTTATTCCAGGAGTGCTGACAGTGTAGCTGGTTTTCTATAGTATACAACATTCTTAAGAGTTTCCTATAGGTAGAAGTCTAACGAAGTTAGATCCGGAAATCAATCGGACCTCTTGGTCCTATCCAGTGCCTTAGATCCATTGTGCGGGGCTTGTTGCTGTGCGAGGTCTCCCAGATCTGCCCTTGTGAACATTGCATATATTACCATGAGTCTCAAATTCATCTCGAATGTATGCAATTGTTACTGGCGTTGGAGGTTCTGATCTGTACAATGTCTCCATTGCCTTTGAATTTCAACAACATTCTTGGTTTCACAATATCACTTCAAAATTGCTTTCTGCTGTTCAAATGATAATCTTGGTTCCATTTTATTGTAGCAATGCTAGCATAATGTAATGTGAGTCACATCTGTTTACAGAACATACTACTACACATTACTATTGTTTTTTGGTCAAATTTTGAAATATATTAAATAGATATCTACTTGAAAGTGTATATACATTTTGTTGGCACCCCTGGTATATACAACTAGGGTATTGAGTGTGTAGGTTCCCAAAAATGTGCACTCTGGGAACAATGGAAAAAAATGTAAAAGTATTAGTTAAACTTTTTGCAATAATAGAGTGAAATAAATATTTTATTCTATAAACAATTATATTCATCTATATTTTATATACATATTTACAATTCCTATTGTCATACTCCCCTGGTTCGCTAACACCTAACATTGATGAATAAATTTGCCAGAAATGGAGAAAGAGCATTACTGCTCCTAAATCTCCAGAATTGGCTAAAAAGTGTGAACTTAACAGTAGAGGAAATTGAGGATTATACCAATTTCACAAAACTGTGTATAAACCAAAACTTTTTTACATTCAATGGGAAAATTTACCAACAAATTTCTGGCTTAGCTATGGGTAACCCTCTTTCTCCATTTCTGGAAAATTTATTCATGAGTGCTGTAGAAACACACATTACTAAGGCATTTCCTTTCACCTTCAAAGCATGGTTTTGTTATGTGGATGACATACATGCAATAGTACCAAAAAAAAACCAATAAAAAAACCAACAAACAAACAGAAGATGCCCTAAAATTATTAAATTTGCAGGATCAAAATATTAAGTTCACTATGGAATTGGAGGAAAATGGTTATTTGCCATTTTTGGACCTAAAATATACAGGAAAAACAACATAATTTCATTCGGCATATCTAGGAAACCTACACATACAGATAATCTCATAAAGAATAACAGTTTCAACCCTAAACCACACCAACATGCCATTATAAACAGCCTTGTCCATAGAATGGTAAACATCCCACTCAACAAAGAAGAATATTCAGCAGAATACCATTATATCATCAAAACGGCCCTCAAAAATGGATTTAGCAGCTCTTTAGTTGATAAGAAGATCAGACATTTCAAAAGACAGAAAGATATTAAAAACACCACAACTCACTCCATGATAAAAAAGGACATAGTTTTTAAAAAATTCACATATCATCCATGGGCAAACAGGACATTCTTGAAGATTTTTAGAAATTATGATATTCGTTTGGCAGCACAAAATAAATTTAGTATTGGAAAGCTTCTGAACAGCACCGTAAAAGATGTTATTCCACCCAGCAAAAAGGCAGGAGTGTATCGGATAGATTGTTTGCAGTGTGATCAGATATATATATAGGAAAACAATATGAAATTTGGAGACAAGGACCAAAGAACACTTCAGGAATGTAAGGTATAAATAAGTGGATAAATCGGCAGTTGCAGATCGTTTTTGGACTCACGATCATGACATTGCAGGAGAAGCCAAACTGTTAAAAGCTACCACCAATCCCAAGGAATTGACAATATGGGAAAAGATTTATATTTTAAAAAATATAACATAGAGTTATGAATTTTGACATTCCACCAATGGACTTCCTGTTTTGTTATCTAATGGAACCACAGAGGTCACTACACCACCTGCCAAGGTTAGTCGGTTCCCAGCTGAAGATGAGAGCAAATGCTCCTGAAACATGTTCTGAAGAATTAACCAGTTAGTGAAGTTTTAGTGTCACCTAATACTGACTTATTTGTATATTTAACAACTTCACTGTTCCTAACTTCTTTTAAGATTAGAAGAACTACCTACCTTCTCTTATAATGACATTCTAGTCAACATTTTAGATTTCTTAAAAACACTTCTGCATGATACTCTCCTGTCTAGCTTATATATACCTCAAACAATTCTTTTAAGAATTAAAAGTCTATTCATATTTACACCACATGTACTTTGCCAGACTTCAAGCATAACAAATATACAGAAAATTAAGCCATAATATACTAACTTTACACTATCTAAATTTAAATATTATGATAATTTCCTTAATAAGTATATATATGTCCTCACTTTGTTACAAATAAACTCTACATGGTATTTGAAAATTAATTGATTATCATCAATGACTCTAAAGAAATTCATATGATTAACCTGTTCTATAGGTTCTCCATTAATTATAACATTTATGTCTAGATTTTCATTTCTATCATTGCAGTGGTGAAACATAATATCTTTAGTTTTTAGCACATTTAGTGTTAAATTATTACTTAGTAAGTATTTGTACATGATATTTGATTGTTCTGCTATAATTTGTTCTAATTTAATAAGAGATTTACAAGAAAATAGCAAGATTGTATCATCAGTATATGATATAATGTAACATCTGCCATATAATTAAGTAAAACATGTACTTACGAAGCTGTAGACAATGGAGTGATAATATATCCTACATTAATGTGTCAAGTTGTTAACGCTAACTCCAGTTACTTTTTTAAAACTTTCAACTAGTTTCGGGAGAGGTTCCTCCCATCATTGGCTGCTGTTGACTGAATGCCATTGTTTGAAATGAGGGATGGACGCCTGTTCGCTCCTGTGGTGGTATCTTGTGGTTCTAGTAGAAACTTGCTGAGTTCATCCAGCGGCGGAAAATCAAAATTCATTAAGTTTTTCTTATTTTTTAAAATGAAGTTTAAAATGAAAATTCTCTCCCATGTGGATAGTTCTATTTGGTTGTGAAGTTGTTTCAGTAATTTAATTTCTGGTTTTATTTCATGATTTTTGTTCCAAAATGAGCTGCTATTGCTGATTTGTCCATCTGTTTCAATCTAATGTTCCTAAAGTGTTCTTTTCTTCAAATTTCTAAATTTCTTTTCATTTTCCCAATGTAGCTCTGCTCACAATCTGCACATTTAATCTCATATATTCCTGATTTTTGCTCGTAGGGATGGTATCTCTCATTGTGCAATGTACGGCTATAACCAACGGTTTCAAAACACAGACTCAGTAACAAAAATCATCAATAAAGCTAAAAGACAAAAATCGATTAAGGAAGTTTCCACACTTAAGAACACAGAAGAAAGATATAAATTCAAAAGTTTCACATACCACCCAACATACCACAACAAATTTAAGAAGATATTCAAAGAACATGGAATTATGTTAGCCCCAAAGAACAAATATAATATAAAAAATTTAGTACATAGCACAATGAGAGATACCATCCCTACGAGCAAAAATCAGGAATATATGAGATTAAATGTGCAGATTGTGAGCAGAGCTACATTGGGAAAACGAAAAGAAATTTAGAAATTTGAAGAAAAGAACACTTTAGGAACATTAGATTGAAACAGATGGACAAATCAGCAATAGCAGCTCATTTTGGAACAAAAATCATGAAATAAAACCAGAAATTAAATTGCTGAAACAACTTCACAACCAAATAGAACTATCCACATGGGAGAGAATTTTCCTTTTAAACTTCATTTTAAAAAATAAGAAGAACTTAATGAATTTTGATTTTCCGCTGCTGGATGAACTCAGCAAGTTTCTACTAGAACCACAAGATACCACCACAGGAGCGAACGGGCGTCCATCCCCCGTTTCGAACAATGGCATTCAGTCAACAGCAGCCGATGATGGGAGGAACCTCTCCCGAAACTAGTTGAAAGTTTTAAAAAAGTAAGTGTAGTTAGTTTTAACAACTTGACACATTAATGTAGGATATCTGCCATATATATCAGAAATAACAAAGGGCCTTGTACAGATCCCTGAAGTACTGCAACTTTGAACTATTTTACTTTTTGATTTAGCTGAAATTATGACATTTCCATTTTTATAGTAAATTTCTGTACATTGTTTTGTAGATATGTTTGTTAAATTTCTCAAAAATTCCGTATTTTTTGCACTTTTTTCAATAATACTGAATGAGACACTGAGCCAAATGGCTGAGACAGGTCAAGGAATAATCTCATAATTTTCTTATCATTATCTAGAGCTTTAAATAATGAGTGATAAAGTTCTGCTATTGCTGTTGTTATGGATAAACCATGCTGTGATTTGCTTAGTACATTATGCTTGTTAAAGAAATTTTATGCTTAATACTTTTTCACATATTTTGGCAAAGATGGAGATTAACATAAATGGTTTTAATTTCCTATTTCCTTCTTGTTAGCAAGGCAACTCACCAAATTATCTAATTTACTCCACCTGTCACATTTTAACTCTTTACTTCCCTGAACTCCAAGATCAAACTGAACTTCTCCAAAGGCAAGTTCAGATCTTTATAAAATACACTAATTTTCCAAATTACTGGACGCCTTAAAACTATTGGACATAAATGGGAGAGCATCATATTTATCACAAACAATTTTAATGAAAAGGAATGGTCTTTCTTGGCAATAGTTATAAATGGGTAAATTTTTCTTAAGCTTACTTGCAAAGGAGTCGAAACATGTTATAACATCCAGCTCATACCATTCATTAAAACTTTCTTCTTCTTGCCCCAAAATCCACTTTGTACATTCTTCCGGATTTTTCATTTCATTGCTAAGCTCACTGTCAAATAAGATGATAGATTAGGGAAAATTAAGCATAATTAGTTAATTTTGGAATTTTTTTAGGAACATAATTCAGTCACCATTTTTGCACAGGGAAAATGTCCTCCATAACCACAAATTTTGGTTCAAAATGTTTAATATACTCTACAAGTTTATCGTTAACTTCAAAATTCTTCACAGGCCCTTATACGCTATACTGGAACACTGGAGAAATATCAGGTACATTCAGACAGAACAATTAGCAATTGCACATCACTTTTAGAGAGATAATGACACAGAAGATATAGAAATGGAAGTCGAATTACTGAAATTCATAGATAGACCTTTGTAGAAGAAAGAAAAGAAAATTTATATAAAATAGGAAGATAAAGGTTATAAACTTCAAGATCTCAACAGAAGACAAATTAATCCAAAAGTTCATAAAATAAACACAACAGCTACACCAAGTACATCCAATCATCAACAAATCAGGCAGTCGACTCATAGCTGGTGAAGTGGGCAAGGGCATGTGAAAAATGTTCTGTACAATTCAATGGCTAAGTGGAGCATAAAGGTATTAAATCAACTCACCAGCTAATCAAGAATAATATGCAACTGTTGATTTACTTCCAACTATAATAAACCATGTAAATGAAATGAATCAATAAACAAGCCCACATGCTTAATACCAGCAACATGCTTGTGCCTTGACTGCCACCATGTTACGCAATATCAATTTTTGTTTTTTGATCTGAGGAGTCGAGTCGGTCTTGACAGTACGTCATGTATTAAAAATTCATTGTAGTTCCTTTAGCAGTGAGTTGTATACAATAAATATTCAGTAGGCTGTTCTGATGAACCAGGTACTGGAAAATGATGGAATCCAGGGGGAAATTTTGTACTTTGTTAAATTATTTAGAATTTAGGTAAAGATGTTAGTATAAAATTTATTATTGTGTTAATAATTGTTGTAATTGTGAGGGGTTACACCTAAAATGTCCTGGGTCAAATAGGTTGAGGCCTGTAGTTTGTATTTATATTTTTCTTAGCACTTCAATAAATTTCAAATTTCAAATAAATATAAATGTTAGTTTGTACATGATATAAATCGATGTTTGTATTAAATGAGCTTCCTGATGGAGTAGCATGCAGAAACAGAAATATAAGCAATATTTTGCACAAAATATTATACAAAAAGTAAAAATAACCTGAAAATTCTTCAAAAGAATTTCATTTGCAAAATTTTGTTGAATTTCATAACTGAAAAAACTGCTTATTACAATATACAAACACCCCAGGAAAAAAAAGCATCCCCTTTTAAAAAAATTGGCCAAAAATGCATTTGCAAAATTTTAGGGTCCCTACAGATGCAAAATTAAACATTTAAAATTTTTTCATGTATCTGGATTTGGGTTCGACTCTTAATTCAACAATTAAATTATTGATTCAGTGCATTGAATTCAGATCCTATTTGTTTTTGTTTTTCTTTATTTTTTGTTATAAAAATGTATTCTGGTAATTTATATTACTGGATACTGTTCTTAATAGCTGCTGGTAGACTCTTGTGGTCTTTTCCTCTTCTGCACCTTTATTACTTTTCTTAATGTTAATTACGAACTTATTTTGTAGAAGGGGTAATTTATCCTTTAACATGCATAATGTTATGTTATATTAATAACACAGGGCAATTTTTAACCCCCCAGAAATGTTTACTTGACCCAATCTTTGACAGTTTATTTTTTGTTGTTGTTGGTTTTTGTTTTAATTGCAAACCTGAACTTCATAGATATAGCATCACTGCACTATATTACAACTTTAAAAACTAAAGTAGTGACCTTCAGTTTATCAATTTATAGCATTATTTCTCTGTTTCCATTATAATGAAAATTAAAAACTCTCAACTTAAATAGCAATTTGTTTAGTTAAGTCACTGTTGCAGTCATAGAGTGTTATATCAATTCAAAAATTCATTGCAGCAGTATTTTCCTGCTTTTGAAATACAGAGAACTTAATTATAAATGAATAAATAAAACAATGTTTAAAGTGCAAGCCACTAACAATTACAATTTTATTTATATTCTACTAACAAGTTAAGCTATAACAAATGCTCACTCATCAAGAGATGAAAGTCCTGGCATTCCCTGTAGAAAATATGCTTTATTTATATATACTGATACTTACAAATAATAAATCCACAACCACTATGTGACTAGAATCATAGACAGGCCACAATTTCTGCAAACACAGGCTGTGATGATGCTGCTCTAAATGCTGATTCAAATGTCTGTTTTTGTTGTTTATCAGTAAGCTGCAAAATACAAAAATCAACTTTAAAGTACTGAAATTATATGTTTAATTTAAAATGGCTGTTTAAAGTAAAATATTACAACTGCCATATTATGAAGAATTTATTTGAAATAAAATACTCAAAAGAAATAGTACAATATGTGCCATGAACTGTAAATAATACTTTCCAGATTCTGAATGCAGTTTGAGAAATTGAGGCCTGTAGGGCTGAGGTTTCCTAAGTGTTCAAGATCTGAAAAGTCACTTACACTTCACAATTAGTAAATTACTTTTTGCAATACCTGAAAAAGTAAGAGAAAAGTATATTTTGCAGTAGTTTGATTTTATGATTTTGTTTGGCTTTTCAAATAGCATAAGACTAGATTAGTATATTGGGTTGCTATTAACTTGGAATATAATCTGTGAGTAAACAACATGTTGAAAAGTCAAGTTTGACGTTATATATTAGTAAAACTATAGTTATTTGCATAAAAAGTATTAAGTATGGATATAATTGGTGTTAAAGAAGTATGATGATGATGATTATTGTTTAAGGGGCGCACAACATCTAAGGTCATTAGCGCTCAAACACACTAAAAACTGCGCCAGAACTATAAAAGAATAGTTAACACAAATCAAGGCTTAGGTTAAAAAACAGTAGCACGTTGAGCAACAAAATAAAAACCCGTAACAAATAACAAGTGGGTGTAATGATCAACAAACAAAGGACTGGAATTAAAACAGCTGCAATAGCGAAAAACAACAGTCCTATAATGGTCTAAAAAGGGTCAATAAAACCCTATAACTAACAACACTACAACAAATAAAAACTGGTAGTAAAACACATCAGCAAAAGCTGAAAACAAACCAGTATTGTAAAAGTCTAAACTGGTAACCATAAAACCCCCAAACAATAACAAGGGCAATATACAACAATTCAATTAAAGACTGGTACTAAAAACGATGCATCAAATGCTGAAATAACAAGTCTTAAAAGAGTCTAAAAATGCCGTCATGGATAAAAAGAGAACACCTCACACTTGCTCCAAAAACCACAAACACGGATAAAACGGAGCACTCGCTCAACAGCAACCACATCATCTGCAAGTAATTCCTCAATAGAGGAGGGCAAACCTAGGCTATGTCTAAAAGCTGCCAGATGATGGCATTCAATTAAAATGTGAGGCACTGTAAAGGGGTGGTAACAGTGAGGGCAAGCTGGAGCGGGTTGACCGTTAAAAAGGTGAGAGTGACTAAAACGGCAATGCCCAATTCTAAGGCGAGCTAAAATCAGTTCTTCACGACGAACAGCGCGAGAAGAAGTCGACCAGGTAAAAGGGGATGATTTACATTCCCGAAGCTTATTGGCGAGTATTAAATCCCACTCATCGCGCCAGCGCGAGAGAATGCCTTTACGTAATAAATGGTTAAAATCGCCAAAATAAAAACGTTGCTCGTCCTCAGCAGGGTCTAAAAGAGCGGATTTAGCTGCGACATCTGATGCCTCATTACCTTTGAGTCCCACATGTTCAGGTACCCATAATAGTGTCACCCTGACGCCAGCGTCGAAAAGAGTTAACACTATATCCTGGACCTTCTCTGCAAGGGGGTGGTGGTTGTACAGATTCCTAAAACTTAAAATTGCACTCAAAGAGTCAGAACAAATAACAGTATTCTCAAGCCCGTGAACAGAAATAAATAAAATCGCCCGATAAATAGCATAAAGCTCCGCCATAAAAATAGATGTCGCAACGTTAAGACCATAGGTAAAACTTGCTCCATTAAAAACAAAAGCACATCCCACTCCTGTGTCAGATTTCGTGCCGTCGGTAAAGATAAAATTCCAGTCATTAAAAGAGGAGACAATCTCGCTAAAAACACTACGAATAATGGGTGCTGCGGTCGAAGATTTTGGACAGGACGTAAGCCCAAGATGAACGGGGGCCTCTGCTAAAAGCCAAGGGGGAGAAGGATTTCCCCCGGCTATGAAAAAAGCAGGTAAGTCGAAGGCCAAAGTCCGTAAAATGCTCCCAAAACGAAAGTCAGCAGGCTTAGGAGTAAAAGACCGAGCAGCACAAAAACGATCAAAAGACACATTAAAAACGGCCCATTCGTGGGATGACGAGGTTGCGCAGCTAAGCGCCAACCGTACGCAGCAAGTAAAACATCCCTACGATAAAACAATGGAGGTTCTCCAGACTCCGCACATAAACTCAACACAGGACTGGTGGGGAATGCTCCAATGCCAACACGGACACCCCGGTGATGAATCGGGTTAAGGCTACGAAGCACAGAAGGTCGCGCTGAGCCGTAAACCACACAGCCATAATCCAGTTTCGATCGGATGAGTGATCGATAAAAACGTAAAAGAACAGTCCGGTCAGCTCCCCAAGATGTGCCACTTAAAACACGTAAAATACAAAGAGAACGTTCACACTTGCCTCTGAGTTGTGCTATATGCGATGACCAGCATAATTTCCTATCAAACACCAAGTCAAGGAACCTAACTTCGTCTGCGAAAGAGAGTGCCTCTGGGCCAAGATGGAGCGAAGGTGGAGGATACTCCTTGTGGCGCCAGAAGTTCATACAGACGGTCTTCTCTGCGGAGAAACGGAACCCTTGAGATACACTCCAAGCGTAAATGCGGTTGAGACAGCATTGGAGGCGGCGTTCCAAGAGACAGGTTCTCCGAGAGGAAAGATAGATGGCAAAATCGTCTACAAACAACGACGATTGTATTCCCGGCGGTAAACATTCGGTGATAGAGTTAATCGCAATGGCAAACAGTGTGCAACTAAGTACCGAGCCCTGAGGTACACCGTTCTCTTGAATAAAACTAGATGATAAAACTAATCGCACGCGAACATTAAAAACCCGGTCTTTCATTATTTCCTGAATAAAAACAGACATACGCCCACGCAAGTTCCAATCATGAAGCGTTCGGAGGATACCGCCTCTCCAGCAAGTATCATACGCTTTCTCCAAATCAAAAAACACAGCAACCGTTTGGCACTTCCGTATAAAACGTCCATTATGTGGGTCGAAAGAGACACAAGATGGTCGACAGAGGAACGGTGACGACGAAAACCGCACCGAGCGTTCGTCAATAGATGTCTCTACTCCAAACACCACATAAGCCGTCCGTTAATCATTCGCTCCAACACCTTGCAGACGCAGCTGGTGAGGGAAATCGGACGGTAACTGGAAGGAAGATGTGGGTCCTTTCCAGGCTTAGGTATAGGAATGACGGTAGCCACTCGCCAGGCGCTAGGAAAAGTGCCATGACATGCCTTCCGCTGATAAAAGTTGCAACATAGCAACATGAATGCCATCCGGCCCTGGTGCGCAGTGTCTAGAATTCGTAAGGGCGTGCTCCAATTCCCTGAAGGAAAATGGAACATTATAGCTCTCCTGCTGGTCGGAGGCAAAACAGAAACCCTTCGACTCGACTTGCTCTTTAATCGTGCGAAAAGCAGCAGGATAGTTGGCCGAGCTTGAAACATCAGCGAAAGTACGTCCTTAAATACTAGCGACATCAATCGGAGTAGTGAACACCCGATTTAAAATCCTAAGACCGGGTATGGGCGTAAACCTAGGTTTGCCCGCAACGCGGCGTAGTCGTTCCCAAACTACGGATGAAGGCGTTGTGCGGTTAAAAGACGAGGTAAAAGCAATCCAAGAAACCTTTTTGCTATCCTTAATGACTCGACGGCATTTGGCGCGCAGTTGTTTATAGCGAATCATATTTGCAGAAGTAGGGTGGCGACGAAAAGCTCGGAGAGCACCCCGGCGTGCACGCAACGCATCCCGGCATTCATCGGTCCACCAGGGAACCGGTAAGCGTCTGGGGTGACAAGACGACCGGGGAATAGCCTGATCTGCAGCTGTGATGATGACCGTACGGAGGTGCTCGATCACGACGTCGATAGATGGAAATTCACACCCTGAAAATTCGGCCATAGATCGAAAAAGAGGCCAGTTCGCCTTTTCAATGAGCCATTTTGGCGCGCGCTGGGAATGTGCATTTGAAGAGAGTACATGGATCTGACACGGAAAGTGGTCACTGGAATATAAATCGGAGATGACATTCCAGGTGAAATGTACAGCAAGTGAGGCAGAACAAATGGATAAGTCCAAGTGTGAAAAGCTGTGAGTGCTGTCAGAAAGAAAAGTAGGTTGACCATTGTTGAGCAGAATGAGATGATGGTGGTCGAGAAAGTCTGCCAACACGCTACCCCTGGCACAATCGGTGTTGGAACCCCATAGAGGATGGTGTGCATTAAAATCTCCCAAAAGTAGGACAGGGGGTGGGAGCTGAGACAGAAGATTGTCCAGGTCCACCATGGTGACTGTACCAGACGGAGGCAAGTAAATACTGCAGATGGAAAAACTGAGGCCAGAGAAGTGAACTGTACACGCCGTGTCGTATTAAAATTAATAAGTGGGAATGCCATCTTCGGGAGGGAGTTCAAACCTCACCGAAGAGTAACCGCGTAAAGTAAAAGTATCTTGCGGTCGAAGTTTAGTCTCATGGAGACACACAAGCGGATAGTCAGTCAAGCGTAAAAGTAATTCCAAGTTAGGTCTACGACTACGGAGTCCACGCACATTCCAAGAAAGGATAACCATTGTTAAAATTAGGTAAAAAAGGTTAAAAATACCACCTTACTTTTTACTAGGCCCAGGACGAATCAAACGTCCTTTCTTAAGTCGCGTGGGACTTGGTAGTTTTTCGGGAGCAGGCACGACCTCCTCAGAGGGAGGGCTCTCCCGCTGAGAGGCATCCACCGACTCCAGCACCTGGAACCGGTTGGATGTAGAGAGGGGCGGTGATGGCAACCGCCTAGCGGGTTTGCTCCCCTTATGGGAGCGGGACCTCCGAGGAGGAGAAGGGCTCTTCTGCTTTTCAGCAGGAGTGGATGTTTTTAAAAAGTCGGTCTTTGTGTAGCTCGTCTTGAACTTAATTTCTGATGCATTAAAAACTATGGGCTTGGGCTTCTCAGTAGAGCGCTTTGGAGGACTGGGCACATTTGGAACCCGTGTAAAAACAAGGTCGTAAGTCTGCGTACTGCTATCGCAATTCTTGATCGATGATGAAGCTGCTGCGCTGTATGTGCCGGTCTTAGGCACGACGGGCTGGCGAGATTGAAAACGCTTCCGGGCCTCAGTAAAGGTGAGCTTTTCCTTCACCCGGATTTCCTGGATACAACGCTCCTCTCTAAATCGAGGGCAGTCGCGGGATGATGCCGAATGATCTCCGCGGCAGTTGACGCAGACTGGAGCGGATGTACATGCTCCCTCATGACTTACTTGACCGCAGGTTGCACAGATGGAGTTGGCACTCTTACAAGAAACGCGTGTGTGGCCAAAGCGCTGGTACTGAAAACAATGCAAAGGACTCGGTATATACGGGCGTACTTCAATAACCTCGTAGCCCGCCTTGATTCTCTGCGGTAATTCGACCTTGTTAAAAGTGAGGAAAAGAGTACGGGTTGGCTGTAATTCCCCTTCTTTCCTCGCCTGAACTCGATATACAGAAGTGACCCCTTGGTCTTCCAGACAACTCTGGATGTCCGGGTCAGACATACCGTCTAGCACGCTGGTGGTAACTACTCCTCGCGACGAATTCAAAGTTCTATGCTGCTCAACACGGATGGGATAGCCGTGGAGTATCGTCGCCTTGAGCAGAGAGTAAGTTTGAGACAGACCAAATGTCTCCACCAAAAGAGAACCATTTCTCAGACGGGTGCACGACTTGACGGGTCCAGCTATGGTATCAATGCCCTTCTGGATCACAAATGGGTTTACTTTAGAAAATGACTGAGCTTCTTCTGTTCTACTTATAACTAAGTAACGAAGATAGGACTTCTCGATTACTTCTTTTACTTCCACTCTTTTGCGTTTCATTTGGGTAAAATTATTTTCAATAATCATAGCGAATTTATCCTCCACCATTGCAACTGTCTCCGATGGCAGGCTGCTTCCTGGGCGCCACCCCGGCTTAGGTTACTGGCCCTGGCCTGAACAAAATAACCTCAGGGTCACGCCTTCCTGTGGACTGACGAAGGGACCCAGTCGCCTGCAGGAAGTCAACAGCTCATGCAATGGCCCTTCCCCAGGCCTGGCCTTTACCAGGGGATACGCTCCTGTCCTACATGATAACCCAGTGCTGGGAGTTACGCTGTTACCCAGTCACTTTTTACTATGTCAAACACGTGGGCACCCATCAGACAAAGAACAGGGAAGTAGGACAAATAAAACAATAAAACAGGCGAAATAAAAAGGAGTCAAACGAGCTGAGCGCGGACCTGAGGGAGCAGCTCGGATGCCTCGGGGTCGCTACGCCCTGTACCCAAAAAATTGGGCCCCTGAGGGGATCAAAGAAGTAACCAGTATGCATTACTGTGATTTGAAAAATCCTAAATATGTTATAGGCTTTTTTGAAAGTGGTGTGGTGCTCAAAATGTAAATATGTGAATACCAGTGAGATGTTTTACTTGCATTATTTTCTAGAAAACTCCAAAAAAATATCTTCAGCAAGCTTATTGTGGGAACAAAGTACAATAAGTATATTAATTTTTAAATATGTATAAGTAATATTTATTTACAAGTTCACTTTGCACAGTAAGTTCATCTTACTCTTAACATAAATTAGTTAATAATGATCAACTTATTACGATACATAATAGGTGTTGGAAAAAATATATTAAATAAGTTTTAGTCTTTTAATAATGAAAACATTAAGATTTTGAAGAAAAATTGACATTTTAAATCAGCAAAACTGTAAACTTGGTAAACTTGTGAAAACATTTGTAGTTGTAAATATGTAAATTAATTTAATGTATTTTTAAGTGGAGGAAAAGCATTAAAAATATCATGAGTTTATTCAAATAGGAATATACAGACAACCAAGAAAATAAAACATTCCCATATTCAGCATAATTAATGATTGCTATAGCTTGTGCAAGAAAATCATTTCAATACCTTTTTGGAGTAAACTTTCAATGTTTCATTTTTTACAAAATACACAATAATTTGTTACATGTTCCTTCTCAGTGGAAATGATTTGAGAAACAATCATGGCTGCAGCTCAGATTTTATATAATATCAATCTCTTTATTAGCAAAAAGTTTATAAAATTATAAAAGATATCTCTTTAATTTTAAATCAGAGAAGGTACAATATGAAATTCGGAGATATAATTGCAAAATAATACGTGGTCAACTAATTACTTTTGCTACAAATATTAAACACTATTTTAGAACATTAGAATAACTGCAAAAGTACTGAGAGACAAGCTCCATTTAAGCCTTTAAAATATATAGAAAGTGTAGTCTGACATGGTTTTATACACAGGAACTGTACTAGCAAACATGCCATTATACCAATTGATCCTTTACAATATATAGATGAAACTAAATTTGGACACAATGGCCTCCAAGAAGAACAACCTACCTAAGATATTAAGATTGACAACTCTTAGTACATTAAACAACTATTATCCAACTGATACATGGTGTAGAGTATATACAAATTGATCTCTTAAAAATGAAGAAGCAGGCTTTGGAATATACTGTGAAGAATTCTCTCATTATACACCTTTGGGACAGTATGCTAACAATTTTGATTTTTTATATTAACCATTACAGCAATTTTTGTAAATCTACTGTACAGCCTCACTTAGGAATTGCAGTTGCAGGACCATGTCGCTGGTGGCAGGGCCTATGAGCCTCTTAAGAATTATGGTACCTTACTACCTCTATGGTCACCCATGCCAGGCAGGCTGTGAGGAGAGGACAGACTAAGAAGCAATTCAACTTCATCATTTCAGTCAACCATCTTTCACTCATCACTCATTATTCATCCAACCTCAGATGTAATGTGACCCTGCTGAGAAGGTGCATGGCACATTGAAGATGTGAGTTGAATGGGGCCTCCGGAATACAAGCAACCTTCTGGAGTATTTACCCAGGTATGTAGGGCTATGGCTTTTGCAGGACATTCAATGAAGAAGGAATAGACCTAGCCCTGATTTAAGAATCCTGGCTTAACAGGGGGCAGAGTTACAGGATTAGGAGAATGTCATGACAAGTTGATACACTGCAGCAAGAGAAATTGAAGTTGATTCCTTGTTCTTAATGGAATTCAATGCCTACCACTTTTAGAATTTTGTCCTGGTGGTGTCACCACAGTAAAAATTGACTACAACATAGGGAGAGGGAAGAAAGACCTACTGCTGAGCTCTGTCTATCTCCCCTTCAATGGCAGTAATTCATCAAACATGAAACTAAATCAGTTGGCCGCATATTGAACTCAGAGAGGGGACCAGGCCATTTTTGGGTGCAATGCCAACTCTCATCATGAAATCTGGGGTAGTAAAGATATCAACAAAAGGGGTGAGTACATTTTAGATTTTCTGCTCTCTAGTAATTTATATATACTTAATGTTGTTAACAAGCCTTTGCCAATTTCACAAGGCAGAAGTCATTGACATTACTTTTAGCATGAAGTATATCTCCACTCAGATTACCAAATGGAAGAGATGAACCATCACTATTGGACCATAACTATATATCACTTAATGGTAATGTAGTAAAAAATGTCACTCTTTGCAAGAATCTCTGGAGAAGGTGGGAGCTCTACAAGCAGAATCTCTCAGGTAAAGTTGGGGAGAATGACAAGAATAGATCTTTCAGCAATATCAACAAGGTCACTTATCTTAAGTTAAGGTTATACTTGATTTATAATGATAAATGCCCCATGCAATCAAGGATGAAAGCCAAGAAAGTTTCATGGATGATTTAAGACCTTGAACATAAGTTAGGCAGGGTGCAATATCTCTTTGACAAGGCAAAAAGAACTGGTGACTATGGGGCATATCATATAGCCCTCACAGAATATAATAAAGGCATATTGTAAGGCCAAAAGCTCTTTTTGGCAAGCCTTCTGTTGGGAAATATTCAGCCTGTCAGAGGCAGCCAAATTGCATAGAGCCTTGGCCCTTGGTCCTATAAATCTTGTAGGAATTAAATGCAAGCATATGGGAGGCTTTATGTGCTCAGCTGAAGAAACACTTAAAGTTCTCTTTGAGATAAACTTCCCCAGGTGCATTTTTGATGAAACACCAGCGAATCCACAGACCACTATGAAAGCTCTAGATCAAGAGCATAGCACAAGGACTGTGAATTTGCACTTCAAGTTGTCACAATTCAAAGTGTCAAATGGGCAGTTAATAAATTTAACACATTTAAGTTGCCAGGATGAGATGGTATCTTTCATGCTCTGTTGCAGAAAGGACCTGACTTGCTTTATATTCTTCTCTGTAATAACCTCTTTTGGGCCATATAGCCTTCAGCTATATTCCTCAGACCTGAAGAGCTACTAGAGTAGTGTTTATTCCTAAGCTCATCTTAACAATTACATCAAAACTAAGGCTTATCCACAAATTAGTCTTGCATCGTTTCTTCTAAAGACTGTGGAAAGACTGTTTGAAAGATACATCTGAAGGAAGGTGTTGTGTTAACACTCCTTTCCATTGAAATCAACATGCCTACCAGTCATCCAAGTCTTACATTACACTGCCTTGTTAGCAGACTACAAGAATCTATGGCTAGGAAAGAAATAGCCCTAGGAGCTTTCCTAGACATAGAGGGCACTTTTGAAAATACCTTTTATGAGTCTATGGTTTTTACTGCTCAGAAATATGGAATTAATGACAACCTCCATAGATGGATAAACTCTATTCTTAGGAGCTTCTGCTAGCTCTTGGGGAAATGAAAGGAATTGTCACCTTGAGACTCTGCCCACAGGGTGGGTATTCTTTCCCCCCTTCTTTGGAGTCTCTTGGTGGACACTTACTCCAGGACATGACCCTGGACACGTCATCTGTATATATAAGGGTATGCAGATGACAGCACTGATAATTTTTGGGAAATTTCTCAATACAGTCTCAGACATGATGAACAGTGGGCTGAGAAAAATTCATAGCTGGTGCATATAGGAAGGTCTAGTTCTTTAATCCTAGCAAAACAGTTATCTATTCACCAAGAGAAGGAATCTAAGGCTTCGAAAACCTTAAACTAGGTAGCAATTTCAATCCTGGAATATTCTGAATCTGTCAACTAGATTAGAAACTCACCTGGAATAACCACATTAATAATATTCTCCAGGTGGTCTCTTTTAACCACCACACACACACTATTGGATTCATCTGGGGCCTTAAACCATACTTAGCCATTGGTTATATGTTGCAATAGTAAGTTGCCAGATATATTACAGCGCCATTGTCTGGGGCTGATAACTTTAAAAACTACAGCAGGTAGCTTACCATGCTACTACAGAGATTACAGGGCTTTCAGAAGTACTCTAACTATTGCTTTGGAGACTCTGCTAGGCCTCCCTCCCATGGACATCTATTGCAAGCAGAGGTTAGGCTTATGGCACATCACTTGGTACACACAGGGAATTGGAGAAGTGTCTTTGATGCAACTGAACATACCTCCATTCTAATTTTTTGAACATTCCAGAACTCAGTATGGGGTCAGACTGAATGAATATTCAATACTGTAATTTCCCTCCATTAAAGGTTATTCTCAGATCTCGAGAAGATTGAATGGAAGGAACTAAGCACACTAAAGAAGGTAACCAACTTATATGGTATACCGAAGGATCTTATAAAGGGATATAATCTGATGCAGATATATATTGCCTATCTCCAAGGACTAATTTTAGTACAATTCTTGGTAAATATTGCAGTTTTTCAGGCAGAAGTATTTATTATCCTGAACTATGCTTATAGAGGATCTGAGAAGGGTTATCACTAAAAAAGAATTCTTATCCTCTCAGACAGTCAAAATGCTTTAAAACCACTTTTTTCTGACCAGGTGAAATCTAAACTGACATGGAAGCGTCAAAATGCCCTGTCTGTCCTGGCATACCACAACAGGCATAAAATGCGGTGAGTGCTGGGACATCCTTTTTGGCCCTGAGCCTGCGTTTGGAATTAGTACACTTACTGTTAAGACTATGGCGAAAACATGGATTAGGGATAAATATCAACTAAGGTAGCAAATCTATCCTGGACAAAAGCAAAGCAAGCTAGGAAATTTATCCTAGATCCTCGTAATGCTCTTCCCACATCTCTTCTCAAACTGAACAAAAGAGGAACAAAGAAAGTAATTGCATTAATCACTGAACCTGGTCACTTCAGGAAACATCTACAAAAAGTTGGTCTCCATATGAACCCACTTGCAGATATTGTGTAAACAAGAAGAGGAATCTGCCTTGCATATTTTATTCAAGTATCCAAGCCTGGAAAGAACGAAACTTGTTCTCTCTATAACCACAGAAGACCTGGGAAATGATGCCAACATTGGAACCACAATACTGCAACTTGTACAAGGAACAATTTTGGGAAACAATAAAGGCATCTTTCCTAATTAAATAGCACAATAAGCTTGATATGCTGACATGCTAGAGGTTATTCATCCACCCGTTCCATCTGCTGTACAGACTTGATATAAATAAAGGAATTGCTATCTTTAGTGACTTTAAAGCATCACTAGAAAGTATAATGAATTACAGTACCCACCAACATACACAATAAATAAAATAAGAAAGCTGTATCATACAATCGAGATCAACAATGGATCTCAAGCCATGTGGGATTAAAAGGGAAAGGTTACTGATACTTTAGCAAAAAAATGAGTCATCATAAATATAAAACTAACTTTTGAATTAGAACTTTCCTCTAAATTGAATTTTATAAAAATATTAATACTTGAACAAGAACAACACAATATCTGGCAAAAACTTAAAAGAAAACCAAGAAAGAGTTGCCCATTTCCTCTTAAATGACAGACTCACCAACCAACCAACCTGTACTGGCAATATTCTCAGGAATTCTACAGTTTCACTATTAAATAAGTGGTATAAAGTAAGAAATTAAGTATGCAGAGTTCTTTATTCAGCAGAGCTTGCATATTATTGGAAACTATACCACTCACTTTGCCCAGTACAACACTTCTTGGAAGGGCATACTTTAAGTCTCCAGTTTCTTGATACTATTGGGAAGTTTACTGAAGTGACATGAGATGTATAAAACTGAGAATTTGAGAACTGCTGAATGCTGACAAGGATTCATTCACAGTTCTTTATCACTGACTACGCTTCTTCAGAGTGCTTAAGAACCACGTTGCCCACCTTGTATTCACAGGCTGTGGAGGCAGAGATACATCAAGTAGCTGCCATTTCTAGCATTGTACTTTGGGCTCTTATTTCTGCCAATCACTGTAATGCACGAGTTCAAATAAAATTAGGTTTGGATAAAATACATTAATGATTTTGCTGCGTTTAATATGTATGCAGCTGCATTAGTGCACATAACAACAGGACTCCCTCTTCTGTGATGTCTTTTGGCCATATAAATCCATCATTAATAAATTATGCATCTTTACAACTGTCTGCTTCCTCCAAAATTTTACAGCATCAGAATTCAACTTTCCACAATCAGATTCACAGCAAAATGTTCTAAAGTATCTGTCATCTCATCAGCAGCTATATATATATAATACAAAATAAAAATAAAAATAAAGTAACACTATTAACAATGTAACAAATTAACATTAAGTATAAAAGTACTTTATACTTACTGTTAATTTATATATATGGATCAGCTCTGATTTTTCTTAAGATGTCCACATAACAAGAGTTAATGATTTTTTTTTCTCTAGGTTGATTCATCCAAAATATTGTGTATTCTGTAAGAAATATTTAAATTCAAGTTACTGAAGTCTGTACCAGGATATGTTCACTGCAACCAATGTCATACATATTAACTTAGAAAACATCATTATTGAATGATGTAGTCTGCCTTTGCAACTGTGTAAGTAGTGCCCATCCCTTTGAAGAAACTTGTTTATTTTTAATCTGCAGATTGCTTTGTAAATGTTGTTCAAGTTGAGATTACATTGAACACCTAGTATGCCTCTCACAACTTTTGCAGAAGTGTTTATTATGAATACAAATCCATGTTTTCATCTTGGACAATAATGAAAATGTAACTAGAACCATTTTTAACAACTGATTGTTACTAATTCTGATGCCTTTTAGAACAAGAAATGAAAATGGCTGAAGTGGGTTACTGTTAGCGGTAATGTAATGATGGGCAAATAGTCATGTAAAGCAAGTAAAATGATATAGTATGATTTAAATTATGTAATATTGTACCTAATATTTAAAAATATGTTATATAAAATTTATGGAAAACATAAATGTTTATGTATCTCATCATTTGCCTTTTCTTTTTGTGTACATAGGCAGCATTAAAATGTGTAATTAGATAAAAACCACACTCTGATCATGAACTAGTATCAATATGAACATTGCAGCTGCAATTTTTACAGTATATGTAGGACCTTTTCAGAATTTGTATTTCCCATAGCATACCTTAAATTTGTTCTCACTTTCTCTGAATTTGATAGTGCTTGCATTGATATCTTATATATTGAATTGAAAGAGAATGTCTGATTTTTATTTTGTATTATTGCTTTACTTCGTTTTCTTTTTTAATTTCTTTGCAGAAAATTTGCCTATATATTTTTGTTAATAATACTGTATAAGGGGATTGAATAACTATCTTATGCATCATGTCGTGAATGAGTTCAACCCTTGTCAGGCATAATATACTATATACTTAAAAAGAAGGAAGGTTTTGTATTGTAGTAAATATAACTTAATATTGTACTGAATGTATACATTTTTTTTAATGTTTTTGGTTGGATTGGAGCCTGGTCTCCCAGATATTCCAGTAGGTAGCTGCTGACGAACTGGGGACTGAGGGGCTGAACCAATCAAATTGGAATAACTTTTGATTGGAGTTAGTGCCTTTTGGAATTGCCGAAGGCACTGTTCCGATTGTTATATTTAAAATTAATGTTTTTTTATTTGTGTTTATTTTATTAAAAAATGTTGTATGTTGATGCTTGAGAAATAAATACTACTATATATTGTCCCTTCTGAGTAGGATATTTAGAACACTCTTTATGGTTTCACTTACATGAAATTTACTCATGATACATGTTTCATCAGTTGTTAAACTATTATGTGGAAAAGTTCAGAGAAACATGCCCTGAGTAAATCTCATATAAATATATGATACATGTTTCATCAGTTGTTAAACTATTATGTGGAAAAGTTCCAAGAAACATGCCCTGAGTAAATCTCATATAAATGAAACCATAAAGAGTGTTCTAAATATCCTACTCAGAAGAGATCATTAGTGAGTGTTTCATTGTGTTTGTTTCTGAATTGAATTAATATTTAAACTACTACATACATTTACAAGCTACTATATAATTTATAGCTTGTTTATACAATATGCTTTATCTGTAGTAACTTGAATTAACATTTAAACTGCTACATATGTTAACAAGTGCTACTATATAATTTATAGCTTGTTTATATAATATGCTTTATCTGCAGTAACTATCTTTTTAAAATGCTGCATAAGAAACTGTTTGCTTACTTTGCTGCTGACTGTAACAGAATAGTAATTTTGTACAGAAATGTGCCCCTCCTTGACAAAGATGAACAAGAAGTCTGCAATTTGATTCCAGCCAAGACTGTTCTGAATGAGATTTCTTCTAGTACACAATTACAGAAACAAAACATTCCAGGCCTATATTTAGGGTATCTCCCTGACATTTGCCATTGATGAGGACTGTTCCAAAGCTTTGCCTGCAACAAGCTGGAAAACAGTATCTTTAAACTCATTATTGTTTATGAATATCCATCTTCAAAAGTCAGCTTTCAGTTTTGAAAACTAATAGTTGTTGGGCCAAGTTCTGGGCTATACAGTGCAAGGTCCACATCTTGAAAACCATGGCAACAGCAGCCATGGATTGGTGCATTGCTGCGAGACAAACAAACTCCCGAACTTACCAATTCACACATCTCTTCCTTGATGGCACTGTGCAGTAGTTTAGCATAGTGCTTCCAAGTCACCAAGCTGAGTGGGGTAACTGATATGGTGGAGAGAAGTGGATGGAGGAAATCAGTTGGTCAGTGGTCAAGAGGTTTGGAGTGTGGTCTATTTGCCAGTGGGGAATCTGCCTGATCGAAATAGTGAATGATAAAATCTCTGGGTCAGTTAAAAAGGTTACAAGACCAAAAGAGAAACTAGAGGGATTATTTGGAAGAAACAGAAAATAAGTACTTAGAGGGGGATTATTTTAAATATTTATGTTGTAAGATTGATGAAGCATGAATCAGAAATAAAGTAAAGGGAGAGGACAGTTATGTCAGAATAGTGGAAAGGGTACAGAGTGGGAAGTAGGATCTAATGCTTATACAACCAGTGAGTTAAATGCATAGATCCTAAATAACAAGCACTCCAATGATGTTGTATAATGTGCAAAGTTAACATAGGGGAATTATGTGGAAATAAAAGCATTCATTCATTCCTTCATCCTACTCACCAATGCATTCCTTTCTTTGAAGGCTATCATCAGAATTCCTTGTAAAGTAAAGGGAGAGGACAGTTATGTGAGAATAGTGGAAAGGGTACAGAGTGGGAAGTAGGATCTAATGCTTATACAACCAGTGAGTTAAATGCATAGATCCTAAATAACAAGCACTCCAACGATGTTGTATAATGTGCAAAGTTAACATAGGGGAATTATGTGGAAATAAAAGCATTCATTCATTCCTTCATCCTACTCACCAATGCATTCCTTTCTTTGAAGGCTATCATCAGAATTCCTTGTCAATTCCAAATACTGTTATCATGATCTTTGTGGAATATGTGATTCTAGGAGATTTTTCACAATTCTTCCATCTCTTCACTGCTTCTCTTTTTGAGAGATATTCATAGTACAGGACCATAGTCTGGGATGATGGATTTCAATACTACTCTCTTGTTACCACAACAAAGTTTCAAAAGCTCCCAACAACATTTCACATGCACTGCATTTGAACTGCTGAAAGAATTTGAGGCACCCTACTTGCACTGCCTTATGCATATGCAAATGTTGATAAAGTATGTGAGGCACAGTTATTTTAGAAAGTTCCTTGCTCCATTTACTCATAACTTCCTCTTCAACAAATAAAATGTTTTCTTGTGTCAACTTCAAAGCTCTCTCTGCCCTAACAAAATAATTCTGACTATTCCCTCATAGTGGAATATGAAGAGGAAATTCCTGAATAAATTGTCAAGAAATTGTTTAATATTACTGGGTAAAAAATCTTTCTATAGTTAAAATGTTTAATCACTGAACATAACATTTAATTTCGTGTCGGAACCAAGACAGTGAAGCGACTATTATGTTCTTAATTATCTAGTGATTCGATTTGATAATCTTATGCTCCACTTACTGTTGAATTATGCAAAATTAGTTTCGCAGGCTTTTGCATAATTCAACAGTAAGTGGAGCATAAGACTATCAAATTGACTCACTAGATAATTAAGAACAGAATTTAATCACTGATTTGTATTTAATTCTGAACATGATGTATTGCACAACATGTCCACTTAAATAAGCGTCTCGAAGCAAATGAATGGTGCTGCCAGAAAGGAAATGCAACTCCTGAAATATGTATCAGACTGCTTGAACATTACAACAAATAACCACAACCTTTTATGTCAAGCAGGAAACATGGATTACATCTTGTATGTATCCATTCTCAAGTTCTGCTGTAAGCCATTCATAAGACAACTACAGAGCTCAGTAAACCTACTCAGCTAATTCATGTGTGGAGAAACAAAATACAAACTAAGTAATAGCCTTATTAATGTTACTTGCAAATAAAGTTGGCAACATATGTATCAAAAAAGTAATTAAACTGTTTTAGCCTAAAACATACAAAAACATTTTATAGTTACCTATATTATCTATTTCTTTACAGTTTGGAATTTAAATCAATGCCTGCTTTTTGTTTCACTCAAATGTCTTGGGAAATAAAAGTGTAAATTACATTTCAAGGAACGTCCATTAATGTAAATCACCAACAGGGATATAAATGGGAGATAAAATGATATAATGAGTCTGGTGGACATGCACCACAGTTACTTTAATGTGAATTAATATCATGTAAACTTTTCAAAAAAAGATACAGTTTTACTTCTCAGTGGAATATGGCCTAGGCCTCTCTGTCCGGTACTGTTACATGCACTTATCTTGAGCTCAAGATGTAGGGAATGTCACACAAATTTTTACTAATGCATTTGCTTTCTGTTTTATTTGACTTTCATTAATCCTCTATGGACATGATTAAGCTCTAAAATGATGAGGAATGGTTTTTAAAGTATTTTATAATAATAATAATAATAATAATAATAATAATAATAATAATAATAATAATAATAATAATAAACCTTAATTCTTGGGCAATATGGGTACAACCAACCATATTCTTGATGACGTGAACACTTCCTTAAATGACAGTTCAGACCTAGAAGTGTAGTTGCTTTGATTGTATATTATGCATGATTAGCACTTGTAGCACTATAAACCAATGATCTTTACTGCATTACCTTATTGTAGAAGTCTGAGGCTGCCAAACACAGCAATTTGCGATCTTCATACTCACACCGGCCAATTCGAGACTGCACATGAGGAAATCTTTTTTCATAAGTTAAGTGTAATATATTTTTGTGAAATACCCAATGTACTTGAGTCAATATTTTATCCATAATATTTATTATGGATAAAAGACACAATTCTGAAATATTATATGAGAGTTATTCTATTTTTTTTATCAGATTTCATAAAAATCTTTACTGTGAGTAGGTTTGATTCATTCTCATTAATTTGTAAACATTTTCCATTATGATCATTTACTGTATCATTCAGATTTTCATAATGAACATTTACTGTATCATTCACATGTTTTAACTATGACTTTATAGCACATCATCAATTTAAGAGAAGCACTTATATGTACAAGATTTTATATATAAGGCAAGTGTTTTTTTATACAAATTAACCATATAGTCACATCATTCCAGATTTTGAGATGCAGCAGGTATATTAAGTAAGGCAAATACTTCATGCAAATTAACCATTTAATAACATCATTTTGAGATGGCAGCAGGATATAAGGCAATATTTTATACAAATTAACCATATAGTCACAGAAACACATTTATATTTAGCATTCTCTTTTCTCTTAATAAAGAGTACTTTTAGATTAATTACAGGAACAATTGACTCTAGTGAATAATGTTAATCTTTCAATCATCACTAGGTAATAAGCTACTTAAATGTAAAATTGGAACTTAACACAGTGAAGCCAATCATATTAATGGATATCATTGTATGATTAGTTGAACTACACACTCTTAAAGCTTCACTTACTTTTCATAAATGTATGGAACCGGTTTCGAGAACATTTTGTTCCTATCTTCAGCCATGCTAAGGTTCAACTCAAGGTTCAATAAGGTTCTAGTTGAACCTTAGCATGGCTGAAGATGGGAACAAAATGTTCTCGAAACCGGTTCCATACATTTATGAAAAGTAAGTGAAGCTTTAAGAGTGTGTAGTTCAACTAATCATACAATGATATCCATTAATAAGCTACTTGCTGAAATATACTTAACCACCAATTTCAGGATGAACTGGTAGATATGGCATAAATGCAAAGAGAAGAAGCATCTGAAAACTTTGTTCCATGAATATATGAAAAAATGCTGGATAAAGGAGAGCCTGTAACATGTTTTGAACAACTGAAATAAAATAAAAATCACTCTAATAGTCTGTACCATTTCTTGAAAGATTTTGAATCCTTGTACACAATACCCTGATTATTTTCACTGAAGAAATTATTTTTATTAAGATTTAAAATACAAAAATAGTGAAATTTAGCATGCACAATTCTTTCCAGCACTTCATACATCTTCATTTGTTCAGTTCATTTATTACTTCCAAATAGTGAAAACTCTTATTTGGCTTCTATTCATCAGCAGCACATGAAACTAAGAGGTATTAATGGTTATTTTATTGCACTAGCGGCAATGGAGAAGTGGAGATGAACAACTTCATGAACTGAAATCAACAAATAAATGCATAAAGTGCATACATAAATGGTTTTAGTATTTTCAGTTTCAGTTTTTATTTTATTATTTTAATGCAAAAGTTTTATTTAAGAGAACAGTAAAATAGCAAGTGTAAAATGCAAGAATAATCTGATGTACATTACATTAACATAATAAATTATAGTACAACTCATATTAAACTAATTTCACTATAAATATTGTACTTACGAAGCTGTTGACAATGGAGTGGCAATATAACCTAAACTTAGGTATTCATTTTTTTACACTAAACTCCATTCATTTACACAAAAATAACACATCTTATTTTTGTGTAAGTGAATAAGTTTAGTGTAAAAAATGAATACCTAAGTTTAGGTTAATTTTACTATGTTTTTTCTTTCTTTAGTGACAATGTTTTTAAGCCACACACTTTCATAAGAAACTGGTTTTACTCCATACACATTTTGTAAGAACTATGTAGGACTATGTAATAAATAAATATGTGTGGCATTTTTGTAGGGTTTATAGCATTTGGGTGGGGGAGAAGAATTGAGAATGTGTAAGGCTTTTGTAAATTTAGCAGAGTTTTTTAATATTAAAAATTATACTTGATATATTTTAAATGTGTGAGGATCATTCTATATATAAATTTCTGAGCTTTAAACACTGTTACAAAAATAATTTTATACTAGTATGCACATGATTGCCTAGTGCTGTGAACTGTCTGCATGGAATGATAAGCATTTGTCTCACAGATGTAAAGATGTAGTTGCAGAAGGACAAATGCACATGTATTGGGGACCTAGTGTCAGGCAGATGCACATGCAGTGATAAGGTATGAATGGGTTAATGGCTTGGTGCCCACTGACATTCACAGGAAATTTATTGCTGTTTATGGGTGATACCATATGTTTATGGAGATGTTTGAAGGTGGTGCACATTTTTGCTGAAGGCAGAGTAGCATTTTTGAGGAAGTTTGATCTGACGATCTCTCAAATGCCACTATAGATGAAAACAGGGCCAACATGGATGCAGAGATCTGAGAGAACAGAGGAATCATGGTTTGTGAGGTGGTGCAAATGATGCCATTAGAACAGCTCTCAACATGTCCTCATAGGGAAACATCATACTGGGAAAATTGTGAAGTATGTGTCCATTGCATTCCTTATCAAGTCACTCCTCCCAATTGCCAAAAGAGAATATAATGTAGTCTTGTTGGCCTAGCACAGTACCACAATGCCAAACATATCTTCGTGTGGATTATGAGAGGGAATGAGAGTTTCATTCATTACTTCACTCCTAAATGGAAGAGTACATAAATGAAATGCAAGTATCAGAGTTCCCCCATTGAGGAAAAAATTCAAGACAATGCCATCAGCAGGAATGGTGCTTGTGACTGTCTTCTGGGATGCAAGGATTATTCTAGAATAAGGACACATGATTATACCTGCCTTGTGTTGTCAGACTGCAGAGACTGAAATCAGCAATTGACACAGGCACTATGGTCTACTGTCAGCTGGTGTTATCCTGCTCAATAACAATGCCTGACCCAATTCACAAAAACATTGCTGAATGGGGATGAGAATGGTTGCTGTAATTAGTGCCATGCAACTTTGATCTGTTCTCAACAATGAAGCAGTTGCAGGGGCATCATTTCCAAATGGATACAGAGGTTTAGGCTGTTGTGAGAAGCGGTTTACAGTACCTTTGTCTGGCATTTTTTGCCAAGGATTTGATAAGCTTAGCATTAGGACAAATGCCTCAATATTCACCTTGATTATGTAGAAAAATAGTATATAGTGCACCTATTCATATACATATAGTTTTCATTAGTAGGCACAAAATTAAAATTTCCCTTTTTCAATATAGGGAAACATATATTGAACTGCTCCCTATAAGATGAAATATCTAATATAATCCAAAGGAAGAAAAAAGAATGAAATGAAAAGATTCCATTGATTAATATTTTAAAATATGGAAGCTCTTTATTGCGAAGCTAGGAAAAAATGATAAATATTAGCATCTCTAATGGTCACTAGCAACCAGCCACATTTTAAAATAAATTATATGCAGGATGCTGTCTTTTGATTTTTTTTTTGTTTGATTACTTATGGATGCTCTTTAACATCTCAGGTCACCAGCATCCCATTCTAATCAGGGTGTGAAATTCCAAAAATTCCAGAAGATTTTTAAAGAGGCAAACATCATTTTCGCCCTAGTAAATAAATTTAGTTTAAAAAACCACTTAAACACCAACACAAAAGAAAAAATTCCACCAGGAAAGCAATCAGGCATTTACGAAATCGGTTGCAAAGACTGTGACATGAAATACATATGCAAAACAAAAGAAATATTACCATACATTTTAAGGAACACATGAGAAATGTAAAATATAAACACACAGAAAATCAGCAGTGGTAGACCATTTTTGGCAAAAAAACCACGAATTCCAAAAGGAACTAAAACTACTAAAATCTGTTCAAAAACCCATAGAATTAACAGTATGGGAAAATATATTTATAAACAAAAAAAAAAGATTTTTTGCTTAACTTTGAACTCCCAAACAATAGTTACCTCATCAATAAGTTTGTTAAAGCCACAGAGCGACATCTTAATACCACACTGGGAAGCAGCCACCAGTGGGACCAGGCTGAAGATGGAGGCAAAAGCCTTTGAAACATGTCCAAGTAAGTGGAACAAAATTAGTGAAATTTGAGTGATTTCATAATAATAATTTGTTACATTTAATGATACTTATGTATTTGATGACTTTGTACTGTTATAGTTATTTTCACTTAGATAATACACAAATGTGTGAAGTGATTAAATTCAATTGCCACGTGTTTTAAATTTTAATTCTTTGGTCACTTTTCAGGAATTGAATACATAATTGCATTGAATAATCACAACTAATGTACAATTTCATTGTAATGTTTACTTCTTAGAGATTGAATGATAATTTGGTTTATTAACCATTAAAGTTTAAAATTCAATTTACTCAAAATGAATGAATTTGTACTTACGACATGTGTGCACTAAGCCATCAACATACTGTATATAGTTTACATGTAACAAATCCTTTATCACTGTATACTCAAATAAAATAGTGAAGAACTACAGAAAAGAATACCTGCTATAAGGTATCTGGAAGAGGAAGAGGAAGAGGAAGAGAAAGAGAAAGGGAGAGAGGGAGAGAGAGAGAGAGGGGGGGGGTTACATCTTTCATGTTCTAAGAATAGGCTATCTAAATAATCTCAACTAAAAATATTTTACTATCCTATATTTGAAAAAACTAAACAAGTTACCAAAATTCTCTTTTTCCATTACTTGCATTTTCTAACAGTTGTAAATGAGGTCTTCACCTCAGACCTATTTTTAAAGCCTAATTTAACCATGTACAAGGATTGCATTAGCCTTTCTACATATGTCATGGTACTCAACTGCCTCTATTAGACACCTTGTAAATGGATTTTAAGCAACCATAAATGTTAAGGGTTTATATTAAGCTGCTACTTTCAGATACTTCTGTAATGCTAATATTGAACCTGCTTTCATTGCTTGTGGTCTCTGAGCTAATGTGGCAAATTAAATGCTTGCTTATATTCAACTTTATTGGTTTTCTTAGCTCCTTGTAACATATTTATTATACAGACAGTAAAAAAACATATTTTTTTGTAATCGTTAACTTTGAAATACAATTTAAACAATTATTATACGTTTAAATACATTAAAGGATACAGAGCTCGAAGCCAAGAATTAGTTGAAGCACTAATGAAGAAACATGTGAGGCACCATGAGGCCATGCCCACAGGAGAGCTTTGTGTGAAGTTGGCAACACTAAGTACAACCCAATCTTGAAGCAGTGGTAATTGTGATTGTTGACATGCACATTCAAACACCTGGAAAAACAACAGGAAATATAAAAATGTTTCTATATTAACCCTGCACAAAGACATTTTTTTCTTTTATGTGATGTATGTTGAAGTTATAGCAGAGGTGTAAGAGGTTAAATTATATATTTTTTTAATATTACTTAAATATCAGCAACAAACTATCCAAAACCTGAAGTGCAAACTCCTTTTAAAAATGCGGTTTATCTCTAAATTTATGGGGGAGTTTAAAATGGCTATACACCACAATAATTTCAGAGATTTTAGAGGGTGTTACAATTAGATGAGCAATTTGAGATAGGGAACCTATGGTCTGCTGTTCAAAATTCAAAGTTATGGCATTAAGTATCTAAAGGATCAGTATGCCACTGGCTAAATGAAGTTTCCATTCAAAATGATACTACACAATAATGGACCAAAGCTTTAGAGCAAGCCTCTTTGGTGCAGTTAGTACGATAGTAACATCAAGTAAAAATGAATCACTGTTATAGAGTTCAAGTCATGTTGATTACATTTTCTTATTTTTACATGTTATATAAGCATACATAAACATAAAAAGAATACTCCTCCACAGGACCCAAATCTAATTTCTTCAAAGCCATAGTCTGTTGTCTTATCCATTAGGTTAAACCATCTGATGCATAGCTCTTTCTAGATTAAGCTGCATGATTCAGTTAATTGTACTTCAGTGTTATGCTGTCATGTGATTAGCCCTAGATTTTATATTTTTGTATCACTAAATCTTGAAAATACTGATGATGAAAACAAGAATTTCCTCACCTTTTGAGATATTTTAAGGCAAATTTTTATCCCTTTTCACTTTAATATTGACAAATCATCACCTAAATTCAACTTTAAGTGGTAATTGGAACTTGTACTTGTCAACAGCTGAGGATGAGGATAATGATCTTCGAAATATGTTCTACATATAAACAAGTAACTGGAGCAAATAAGAGCTCGACTTAATCATACAATAATCTTAATTATTTAATTTCAACTTATTTATCACTTATAACTGTTCTTTGTGGATCATAAGATTCCCTATCTTACATTGATTGTCTAAGATCCCTATACAATCTCTAAAATTATTGTAATTTAGTTAATTATTTCCCGGTAGTTTCCAACATAACATGACAAATGTGAAATTGGCATTAAATAGAAGAGATGCTTATTTCCATTCAAGGGTCTGCTGTCATTATAACTTGCTAAAGGCCATGGTCAACAAAGATGATTTGCACAGGAAGATTCAATACTTTTTATGGCTTGTAAAATTTGAATTTTTAAGTACTGTCCAATGTAACATGTAACATTGGACAGTACAGAAATATATTAACATAAATTTTAATAGTTTAGACAGTACAAAATTTGTCTTGTGTGCCCATCAAATGGTCCTAAATGCTTTGTCAGATGTAGAACTGGAGTTGAAAGTTAGTTTTTATACCCCTCCAAATACCTCTGTGGGTAAATGTGAATGACTCAAGACCTTGTTGCTTTCACAATACTTTTGTTCTTAGAAGTGAATGTTCATTGTTTTCTTAAACTATGAAGGAATATTAGTGGTTGACTGTATGCCAGAAGGAATGGCAATGAATGGAGAATACTATGGCATTTATATTCTGGATCCTTTATTAAAGAGCTGGTTAGTGACATCAAAAGACAGGAACTTCATGGTTGTTGTTTTTGCATAATAATGCATTTTCTTATAGAATAGCTGCAAATTTGAGGAAACTAGAAGTTGCCAGTTGCTTGACCATCCACCCTACAGTTTGATCTTGCAAGTGGTTGTTTCCTTCAGTGAAATCTTGCATTGCTGGAACATTTTTTAAATGAGTGCAGGAACTAACTCAAATTCAGCTCTGTTCACAATATCTCAGTCCAAGTACCATAGTGCTTTTAACAAGTGGTTGCCTTATCTACAACTGTATGCGGAGAGAGATGGAGAATATTTTGAAGAATTGTGAGGACAAGTTTTCAAATTCAGTTCTTAACTTTGACTTTAAGGTGACACTTGCAAAACCTTTTGAATGCCCCTCATACTTTTCATGCTTACTGGATGGCAAGCTGGGGTGTAAGCTAATGTGTACATGTGTGTGCATAAATCCACTATTGCTGTATGCCATACTGGAAGAAGGGATAACAATACATGAAGTGTCGCATAAACAATCAAGGGAATTAGTGTTATATTTGTATAATTACTTTAAGAAAAATCATTGACTGTTTTGAGGAACTATGAGTTTTCTGCATTTATTTAAAAACTTTTGAAAAATAAGACATTTTTAAAAAATTCTGTTGGAACTCACACAGTGAAGCTTGTTAAATGTAAATTATAATTAATCTGTCATCTAACACACTCTTATGCTTCACTTACTTTTAAATGCGGTGGGACTGGTTTCAAAGAGACATCCTCTCCATCTTCAACCAACTTGACAACTGGTGAGAGAAACTAACATCTATGAGGACCTGTGGCTCCGTCCTGGTGGTATTTTTTCTTTATAAACTGGAAATTGGTATTACATTCTCCTATAATGTCAAAATTCATAAGATGATCCCTATGTTTATGAATGTAAATCTTCTCCCATGTGTCCAATTCTGTACGTCTGTGTGCTTCTTTAAGTAACTTTATTTCTCTTTTTATGTCGTGATTATCTTTCCAAAAATGGTGTGCCACTGCTGACCTTTCAATCTGTTTGTACTTAACATTCCTGAGATGTTCCTTTAACCAATGGATCCTATGTTCCTTTCAGTTTTTCCAATGTATATCTTATCACATTCTTTACATGTTATTTTGTAGATGCCTGACTTTTTCTCCTGTGCAATGGTATTAAAACTATTGTTTTAATAACATTTCTGGCAGATTTATTTATGAATACATTTGAAACTTACATAATTTCCGCCTTCCCACATTATTTTAAATGCTGGCAAAGGTACGTTGATGACATTTTTAGTATAGTGAAAAAAGAATCTGTTGAAGATACTTTGAAGCTTATAAATATACAAGATGGGAATATATCCTTCACACTGGAAATAGAAACAAAGGGAATGTTGCCATTTTTAGATATAAAAATTAATAATAATGATGGAAATCTAGAATTTGGAATCTATAGAAAGGATACGCACACAGATAACTACATAAAATCAAATGGGTTTAACCCCATAGCTCACAAGCACTCAATTTTCAACAGCTTAACATATAGACTGGGGAATTTACCAATCAGTAAAGAGGAGTACAAAAAAGAACTTGAGAAGATACAGAAGATTGCCATTATAAATGGTTTTAACAAAAATTTAGTAAACAAAAAACTTAATAGATTCCTTTCTAAAGAAGAAATTGATCAAGTATACCACTACATTATTAACTGAAAAAGTATAGACTAGTTTTTAAAAAATTCACCTAAATTATGTAAGTTTCAAATGTATTCATAAAAAAATCTGCCAGAAATGTTATTAAAACAACAGTTTTAATACCATTCCACAGGAGAAAAAGTCAGGCATCTACAAAATAACATGTAAAGAATGTGATAAGATATACATTGGAAAAACTAAAAGGAACATAGGAACATGGTTAAAGGAACATCTCAGGAATGTTAAGTACAAACAGATTGAAAGGTCAGTAGTGGCACACCATTTTTGGAAAGATAATCACGACATAAAAAGAGAAATAAAGTTACTTAAAGAAGCACACAGACGTACAGAATTGGACACATGGGAGAAGATTTACATTCATAAATATAGGGATCATCTTATGAAACCAATTTCCAGATTATAAAGAAAAAACACCACCAGGATGGAGCCATGGGTCCTTAGATGTTAGTTTCTCTCACCAGTCATCAAGTTGGTTGAAGATGGAGAGGATGTCTCTTCGAAACCGGTCCCACCATATTTAAAAGTAAGTGAAGCCCACTGTATGTGGGAATGGGCTATCAGTTGTGCAATTTATTTAAAAAAGGCAAATGATTCTCTTAAAAGCACCGAGTATATTTATAATATTTAGGTCACCTAGTAAGTGGTGAATTTGCAAGAAGGAAATAACATATATAAAGAACTTCAGTAAAAATGTTCTGGGACAAGTAATTTTTACATGTATATGTAAGAAGAAGACCAAAAGTTGAAAATATTGCAGCAAAGACGAAATATGCAAACATTTTTTGGTGAAATTATCCATGCTACTATTATTAAAAGTAACAGATTTCAAATAACTTTGGCAGAAAGTTTCTTATGGAAAGGATCAAAATTTTTGTCACAAGAATGGCATTTTCAAGCAAGAGTAAACTTCTTACATGTAATAACTAGAAATGTTAGAGTTTTTAGAGTGAAGCTAATCACATAATTGAGATCATTGTATGGTTGAGTAGTGCTAAACACTCTTATTGCTCCACTTTTGTTTATAAATGTAGAACTGGTTTCACAAACCGTTGCCTGCTTTGCATCATCAGCTACATGTCGACTGCTGGATACTTCGTTATGCTGTGGGAATGTGTATTCTGCTTAGGTGGAGGTGTGATGAACTTAAAGTTTATGTTTTCATCCCCGGAAGTGTCAAAGTTCATTAAACTGTCTTTATATTTGTAAATGTAGATTTTTTCCCCATGTTGTGTAGGCTCTTGTACTTATTTTAATATTTTTGCTTTATTCAATATGTTGTGGTTTTCTGTTCAGAAATGAAATGCTACTGCTGATCTCTCCATTTGCTTGTGTTTTATGTTCCTGAAATGTTCTTTTAACCACTAGCCTATGTTTCTCTTTGCTTTTCCGATGTACATTTTTTCACATTCTGCACAACTTATTTTGTAAAAAGCTGCTTTTTTTTTCTCCTGTGGAATACTGTTATTAACATTGTCTACCAGGAGGTTTTTAACATTAAATCTTTTTACAAGTGCTAACCTGATATTAAAATTTTTATGAGTATTCTGAATTTTTTTTGTAGCCCATGGATGATATGTGACTTTTTTAAAAATTATCTTATCTTTTCTTGCTGAAAGTGTTGTGGTTTCTTTAATAAATTTTTGCCTCTTGAATTTCTGTATTTGTTTGAGTACTAGTTCTTTTTTAAAACCATTTTTAACCACTGTTCTTTCTATTTGTTTGTATTCTTTGCTAATTTGTATGTTAACTAGCCGGTGTGTTAAGCTGTTGATAACTGTATGTTTATGCATTGTGGGGTTATCCTCTGAAGATACACATTCAGACATGACAAGACCTCTTGTAAACCTGTTCCAGCAATGTCCTCAGACCATATATGCATATGCCCCATACCAGTGGCATCATGAATACAAGATTTAGAGTACAAAGCTGCCTGCAACAGAATGTCACACATATATTTGAGCTGGCAAAATTTATTCCATACCAAATGTTATATTGTGAAATTTCAAAATCTTGTTTCATTTTGGTCTGAGCCTTTTCAGTCTTCCTTAGGTGGAGTTCCAATTCAGATTTTATTTTAACTTTCTCTGCTTCTGGTATGTCACCCTTCAGAGTCATATGTATTTTAACACATATCTTAAATGTATCAAGACTAGGATGTCCAAAGTGCAGATTAAAGTCTGTTCTAAAAATATGTGAAATATGAAACAGGTTCCATGGCCAGGGATGCAAATTTCTATACATAGAGTTCATGTAGCTTCTTTTTGGAGAGTTCAGGGAGTAGGTATTTCCTATTTGGGTTATCCTTTCTTTTGTACTGACTTTTACATTTAGGCAAAAATGTATGAATTCTTGTACACATTGTTTACTCTCTTCTGATGTCTCTTCCTTTATCTAGAGTGAGGGGAAACACTAGTCATTAATGCCCACAAAAATGAAATATTATTCTATTTAACTTATGTATGTTCTATAGGTTTATATGCATTGAAGTTAGTATCTCATATTACAAATTGCAATTGAATATTGGCACAAATTTTAATAAGTTATTTACCTTACTGGTTTCTCTTTACTATTTGCCTAGTACATACCAGTATTTTAATAAGAAAAGCATAGTCAGTGGATCTAATGAAATAACAAAAATGACCTCTGTAATAATAACTGTTTTGTTAGAACTGCTGCTTCCTTTTTCATTTTCAAAATTGCAAGACAAAGAAAAGAACTGCCTGGGTCACTTTCTGCAGAAAAGAAACACAACAACATTGTGTGTTCATTTCAACAGCCCAAATTTATTAGTTAATGTTATTGTTAACCTTTTCATTTCGAGAAAATGTCAAACATTATGAAGATAAATAACGGATGTAATTTCTGTCTTACTTTCATCAGAATTACAGAACACTGAAAAAGCAAATTTTCTAGCTGCTGAAATATGCTTACTTCCAACTTCATCCCTTTTGTTTGGATTATCAGGTTAATGAACTGAATAAAATGTACATCATAAACTGCACAAACAGTATAAATCAATAGCTAACTAAATTTTTACAAAAATTTAAGTTATCAGGTTCATGCACCACACCCCAGATATGTAATTGTTTATTCTTTCAATTAATTCAACCACTTATGCATTAAGGTTAATTTATAATTTGAGAAAATCTTAAGACATTAAATTTAATGGTTTGCAATATTTAGTTTCATTCCATAATGAAATACAGTTATTTCTTTTTTTTATGGAGGGTAAGGGTAGCTATATGAAAGATCGACATTTTTATGTTTTGAAAATAACTATTAAAATTAGGTAAGAGCTCACGGTAGTCTTCTTGTAAAATCTTTTTAAAAATTAGAAAACCTATATGTGAACACATCTGGCACTAGCAATGTTTTATTTTGATTGTATGGATCAACCATTTTGTCAAAATAATAAATACATATCAATACAACATTTTTAAAAATTGTTTACACATAAATTATTTTCAGTAACTCTTTTTAGAAAGGTACATGTTATTTTTGCATTAAAATTTTCAACATGTAAACATGAACATTTTCAGTTAAATGTGAATAAATTGGTGGAGGAGCATATCATTAATTTATCACAGACAGTTTCTTTGCAGTGAACAAACTGTTATTTAAAAATTAAAATGTAAATTGGAACTTGCATAGTGAAGCCATTCATATAATTGGTATTATTATATGATTTAGTTGAACTACACACTCTTAATGCTTCAAGTAAGTGAAGCATTAAGAGTGTGTAGTTCAACTAAATTATACAATAATATCACATTGTTATTTACTTACCTGGAAAACAACTGCTGCCAGAAGCTTTGGATGCGGTTGCTGTGTTGAAAGAAATTCACCAATAACTTTTGTCATGATCTCAGATGGTGGAAAGAAATCTGTGAGCAGTTTTGGTAAAACACTGCATACCAATTCCACTTCAAAAGGATATCCTTTTTTGATTCTGTAAAGCATATAATAAAAAATGAACTAGCATATCTATCTTATTTTTATTGCTTACATTGTTATGTCAAAGTCTCAGAGTTAGTCTAGGATAGAAAGTTTGCTAGAATTAATAATTTCAGTATAGGTAAGGTGGAACTTCCTCAAAAAGCTTGATCTTTGGGTGAATTTACAATGCTTATTCAATAAATATGTGCTGATCAACGCTGCATATTTGTTTTCAATAGTATTAGAAATTAGTCAGTGCAATAATTAGGCACGTAGTTGGCAATATTTTTATAACTAGAACATTAGTCAATAAATATCTTAGTAACAAAAGAGGTAGAATTTATTTGTTGTTTATGGAGTTGGAAAAAGCTTTAGACACAATTTCTTGAGAAGCACTTTGGATTAAACTGAGAAAGAAAGGAGTAAGTCAGAATTTTATAAAGGTAATTCAGAACATTTATAAGGAAAACAAATTTTGTGTTAAATACGAGAGAGGAAGGATAGGTCTAAGACAAGGATGTAAATTAAGCCCAGTTCTCTGCAATGTATTCATTGATGATGTTCTAGAAGAAATTAGTGAAGGTAGTGTACATTTGCCAATTATAAATAATATAGAGATACCGAGTCTGCTCTTTGCAGATGATTTGGTAACAGGTTCTTTAACAAATGTAGGATTAAAACGATCATCAGAAGCTACAGGCACATTTTGAAGAGAATGGGGTCTTAATATTAATAATCTTATCATAACAAATCTAAGATTATGGTGATGAAAAAAGGTTTCATATTAAAAAAAAAAAACAGAAAAAATTGTAGTGGGAGGGCACAGAAATTGAAGTTGTCAAGAAAAATGATTATTTAGGTGTGATTGTCTAGCAATGGAAATGGAGTGATCAAAAAGAAGGAAAAGTAGCCATAAGTGTAATCAGGTCTTGTGTAAACAAATACCAAATATGTAAGTAAAATGGTTACAGAGAATATATGGCTCAATGGTGGAGAGCAGAATGATGTATGGAATAGATGTTTGGGGGCCAGATGAAGGATGGAAAGGAACAAATATGATAAATAGACTATTTTGTAGAATTGCCTTATCTTCACCGAATGAGGTTGCCCTAATGGAACTATAAAGATTGGGCTATAAAAGCAAGGTTACAGAAAGAGTATTGAAATATTGGTAAAGAATAGAGAGACTAGAAGATGAGATTATCATTAATTAGTGTTTGGCAGCACAAGGAAAAATTAAGGGTAGAGAAACTTGGTTATTTAAAATCCAAAAATCCTACAAGAAGAGATGGGGAATAATAAGGTATGAGGGAGAAAGATTGGGTAAAGGATTTTGGAAAGAGATAACAATAAGAATTTAGGGTATTGAAAAACAGGAAATATGGGCAAATCATAACACCAAAAAATCTTAAAATTATACACTATACTAAAAAAATGTGTGAGGAAGAGAAAGTTATATTGAAATCTGTGATAAAGTAGGAAGGATATGCATGGTTTAGAATAGGAGTAAAATATTTAGGTGGATTAAAAAATGGATGCACAGGGGATATGTCCTATGTGTGAAGAACCAGATAGTACTTGGCCACTATATACTAGAATGTAAGCAAACCAAGTTTTGGAGGGAACAGTTTTTAATACGAAAATGGAAAAAACTTACCAAATGAAATAAGAGGTAGAAGAATTTTAAATTTAAAATCAGATGAAAATATTAAGGAACTGCAAATATACATAGGCAAGGTAAGATAAAAATGGTTATGAATGTAAAATACTTAAAATAGGAAAGGTACTTGAAAAATGGTATAGAATTGTCAAATAGTGAAATGAGTAGAGGAAGGAATGGGACTAGTTATTGAGCATTATTAAACAGGATCCTTAAACACCTATAACCAGGGTGTTAGTGTGTATAAGGTCCTAAGGAATAAGCAACTGTCAAGGATAGAAATTTGGCTGAATAGGTTTAATTAAAAAAGAAGGAAGGTTTAGTATTGTAGGAAATATAACTTAATATTGTATTGAATGTATAAACTATTTTTAATGTTGTGTTTTGTTTTTGGTTGGAATGGAGCTTGATCCCCTGGATATTCCAATAGGTAGCTGCTGATGAACCAGGTGACTGGGGGGCTGAGCCAATCAAATTGGAATAAATTTTGATTGAAGTTAGTGCCTTTTGCAATTGCCAAAGGCATTTTTCCTAATTGTTATAGTTAAAATTAATGTTTTTTGTGTGTGTTTATTTTGTTAAAAAATATTTGTATGTTGATGCATGAGAAATAAATACTAAATACTAAATTAGGCATGTGCTTCATTTGAAGGCTGTTCCAATACAGCTGTGTGAAGAAATCTTTCAGAGGCATTCCTGACCTGCACTAGTAGTCTTGTATTCTTATGATAATATTTCCCTGTCTTTTGTTCTTCATAAATATATCCTAATGTTTCAGAATATCATATATATTTTCCTTATGATTCTGTATTTGATCAAAATAGCCATGGTTATCAAAAAACAAAGTTAATATAATTTTTTGAATAGTAACTTGGCTTGAAGTGCTAATTGGAACTTTTAGATTGAAGCAAATCATATAATTAAAATTATTATGTGACTGAGTCAAAGTATACAATCTTATTGGCTCCACTTACTTGTTTATATTTAAAACAAGTTTGCAGACCATTTTCTGCATCCTCAGGTACTGTCATTGCATACAATAATCTTAATTAGGAGTTTGGCTATTCACCATATTTGGCATTCATAAATAAAAATACTTGTTATATAGCTAACAATTTTTCACTGATGCAATGTGACAGTTCATCATCTTATTAAATCACTGAAGTGTCTCAAAGAGAGTTACATTCATAAATTCCCTTATTCTTCATTTAGAAGAAAGAAACCTGCATTTTTAAACAAAAAACTAAAAATGCCAAGAAGGTATCATTCAATAAATTCTTTAGTTCCCTCGACTATAAAGGTAACAGCACTTAAGTACATAAATATATTAATACACTAAACAATGTCCCAAAAAACAAAAAAGAACTTCTTATTATCAAAAATAAGTGCTCATTCACGATGAAGAAATAGCCAATAGATTCACAACTCATTACAAAATTGCACATAAATTAAATACAGACAATGGAAAATTAAACAAAATATTAAGTAGGCATAAGCCACAATTATTTGCTAGCCCACAACATCTATTTTATGTGGATTTTACAATTCAAGAACTCAATTAAGCAATATTTTCTCTGAAGAACAAAAGGAGCCCTCAAACAGAAATATTTATAGTGAATAAATCAAGAATTTAAGGTGCAGAGCCAAGAAGATACTATTGAATATATTGAAAAAGATCTGAAGAGCAAAAATAAATTGCTGTTATATGGCAAAAGCCACAGTTATTCCCATAAAAAAAATCTCACTAATTGCCAAAACAATGGAAAAAATCTCACTAAACGATTAACTTACTATCTCAAATCTCAAAATCTTCTTTCAGATGATCAAGCAAGTTTCAGAAAGCAATATTCAACAATTAATCAAGTTTCACATTTAACACAGGATATTAAAAATGCTTCCTGTGTGTTTTGGTAGGCCATACATCCTGATCCCAGTAAATCCTATTGCACCCAGAATATATGGAGTAACAAAATTACACAAACCAGGAAATAAAATGAAACTAATAGTGGACATTATTAATTCACCTATTTACTCTTTATACAATTACATACTACAAAAATTTCAAATCCTGCACCTAAATGCAATAGCTGAGGTATCAATAATATGCTTAATTTAATTGAAAAAATTCAAACTAACCAAACCGGTGGATGAAGATTAGCTAGTCTCCTTTTATATCATTGCTCTTTTCTCTAGCATTCTCAGAAAAAAAGTTACCATTTTAAAAAACTGTCTAAAGTATTTAAATCTACTGAAAGAATTAGTTGAAGATTATCTTTCACTGAAATATGCATCAATCAAACATTTTTCATTTCAGGGGTAATTTTTATTTACAAAAGAAAAGTTTGATTCATGGCAATTACTCTCTCTTCTTTTTAGCAGATTTATTCATGAGTTTGTTAGGAACAAGGTTAGTTGATTCCTTCCCATACATATATAATTGCTGGCATAGATATGTGGATGGCATTTTTGTGATTATCAGGCAAAGATGGAAAGAGGATGCATTAAATTACCTGCAAGATACATAAATTAAATTCACAATGAAAACAGAAGCCAACAAATTTATCTCCTTCTTAGACATTAAAATTATCAAAGATTGCTACAAATTGAAATTTGGTCTTTTCAGAAAAGATATTTATACTGATAATTATATCAAGAACAACAGTTACAATCCAACTTCACACAAACTTGGCATAATCAATAGTCAGGCTTTTAGACTAGTAAACTCACCCGTAAACAAAACAGAATATGATTTAGAATACCAACATATCCAGGATATAGAACAAAAAATGACTAATCAATAGAATATGTCAGGAAAAAAATAACATGAATTGAAAACCAGAAAAAAATTAATGACATCACCACTTTGAAAAAGAAGAGCACTGATATACGAAGTTTACCTACCATCCTTGGGCATATCGAAAATTCTAAAAAGATATTAAAAATGATAATATTGATTGAACATCAGTAAACAAACTATTTAAAGAATCTCCTAAACACGAACATGAAGGCTAGAATTTCTCCCAGTAAATAAGCAAACCTATATAAAATCAGCTACAATGACTGCAATAAGAAATACATTGGCAAAACCAAAAGAAATATTATGGTTCGTTTAAAGGAGAATATGAGAAACATCAAACATAAATACACAGAATAATCAGAAATAGCATATTTTTGGTCCAAAAACTATGAATTTCAAAAAGAACCAAAACTCTAAAAACAATGCAGAAGCCAACAGACTTATAATTTTCAGAAATTTATTCATGTACAAGAATAAGGATGCTGTTTAATTTTGATTTCCCAACATAGAATGAATTCATTTCTAAGTTTGTAAAAGGCTATAGAATAACCTCTGCACACCACATGGGAAAGATGACATTGAATCCATGCTGAGGATGAAGGCAACAGCCTTCAAAATATGTTCATATACACATTTGGAAATTTGAGTGATATTTAACGAAATATACTAGTTATCATTACCTTTTAATATGAAAACTCCCACAAATTAAAAACTATATTTATAAATATGATTTACCAAAATATATTAGGACAATAATGTAAAATAACACTAGTATATCTGTAAGGTATGTGTGGTACACAACTTCAAACTCAGCAAACAATAATATTAATTGTATAAAATATAGTGAACTTTTGTAACAGTGGTGTAAATTATTAACATTTAAGAGAAATTGAGTCGAAATAGTAACATACACACCACTAAAATTGAATTAAATGGAAGACTAGTTTCGGGAGCCATCGCTCCTATCATCAGTCGACCAGGAACTGATGATAGGATAGGATAGGATCCATGATAGGAGCGATGGCTCCCGAAACTAGTCTTCCATTTAATTCAATTTTAGTGGTGTGTATGTTACTATTTCGACTCAATTTCTCTTAAATGTTAATAATATTAATGCTGAATAATATATGAAATGGAATAAAAATTACAAAATTATTCTTATAGAATAACTATCCCAATAAGAAGTTGATGATTTTATTTTATAATATATTTAAACTAAAACAATTTCTGAAAAAATTGTAAACTGCACTAAAAATGCATTGTAAATTGACAAAGAGCCAAGATTGTACACACTCAGTAGATTTAGAACTATTATTGTAAATGCTTATAATCAATTATTTTATATAATTAATGTGCATCAGCTAACCTGATTGTAAGTTTATAAATAGAGGGTTTCATTTGATTGTTTTTGAAGTACTACATCTGGTGCATAATGGAGATTTTAACATTAAAGGTGAAGTACCTGTCAAAGAGAGTTGAAGTTTTTTCCAGTGCCTGAATTAGTTGCTCTGGATCTTGCTCCTTCTTTGTATCAGATGCACCATTCATTCTTCCTGGAAAATTAAATTTAGTTCGATTACATGCTTTATAGGAACCACTCAGTACATGATTATGCTCTAATTAGTTTATAATGAATATTCTAATGGAAAGGAATCATAGGAAGATGATGCGAGGTTAAATATCAACAGAACAATATAAAAACTGGATGGTTCTGGATACAAATGCAATACTGATTACCAATTAAATCTTAGACACAACAAAACCAACCCTTTCTATATTCACCACTCTATATTTTCAAATTATCACCTCTTTTTACCAAAAGAACACATACAAAAGCATTTTCAAAATATCTAGGAACTCAGAACAAAAACTTGAAAGTAGGCAGGTAAAATTGTTTTACTTCTGAAGAGCCTTGGCCTGTTAATGTTCTCTACAGAGAGTGCCAACGAGGAGTTATGCAATGTTCCTTGAAACTAATCTTGGTTCATTTGACCAGATTTTACTAATTATGCTGTGAAACAGCTCGCCAATAATCCACACAGGATATAAGTATAAGTGAAGGGCATCACATCTTGAATTAGCATTTAAGCATACTGACCACTAGACTGCAAAGGAGTTGAGAAAATAGTTCTTTGGCATTATTGTACTGTTACTACCATAGATTAATTTGCTAATCAAAGAGTGAAAGAGCTGCTTCTATGACAATCTTTACATTTTAATGCTGATTTGTTTTATTTATGGATGCTCTTTAACATCTCAGGTCATCAGCATCCCATTCAAATCAGGGCATGAAACGGCCAACAAATGTTGCTCAAAGGCCTCTTCTTTCAGACTTGAGGTTCTTTATTGTGCCATAAATGACGACACGGGACCCACGGCTTTACTTCCCTTCTGAAGGAAGCCATACTTAGGATTTTTATGCCTCGAAAAAATCCATCGATCCTGGCCGGGTTCGAACCCCTGATATTGGGGTTTAGAAGGCAAATATGGTTACCACTACATCACCAGGACCAACATTTTAATGCTGAGAAGCATTTAACTCATAATATAAATAATTTTGTACCCAAAAATGACATTTAAGGCTGCAGGATTTTTTCAACTAGGCAGGCACAAAAGACCACAATATTTATATTTGCTTCAGCAATGTTGTTCTTGTTATATCTGGAAATGAAATACATCTCAATCATAACAAATGCTAAGGAAATATAGAAGGGAAGAAGAAAAGAAGATTTTACGAATTTGATGATGAGGTTGTTGTTGTTTGAAAGATCAAAGTTAACTAAATTTGGTTTTGTTTTTGTTTATAACCATATACTCCCATGCTATCAATTCAATGGGTTTTTCAAGAGTTTTTACGAGTTAAGATTCATTTTTGAATTGGTGTTTTTTTTTTTGACAGAAATGCTATCTATTCATGGTTTTTTTCCATACATTTATATTTCATGTTTCTCATATACTCCTTAAATAGTAGGATAATGTTTCTTTTCATTTTGCCTATGTGTTTCATATTACAGTCTTTGCAACTGATTTCATAAATGTCTGACTGTTTTCCAGGCAGAATTTTGTCTTTTGTGTTGCTTTTTAGCAGGTATTTTTAAACTGTATTTGTTTACTGGAGCCAAAATAATGTCCACATCTTTAAATATCTCCTGAAATTTTTGGTGTGTCCATGAATGGAATGTGAACATCTTGAACATATGACCTCCTTTGTAGCCTATTAGTATGATCTATTTTTGTTTGTTGAATTTTTCTGTTTTTTTCTTGACCAGACTATTGTGTAGCAATTTTTCAGTGCGTTATCTATGATTTTTTGGTTCTCAGATTTATATTCTGCCTTGCTAATTGGTAGGTTTGTTAAACTGAATGTGAGGCTGTTGATTATTGTGATTATTGTTCTTTTGGGTTATGACTTTGTTTTTTATGTAATTATCTCTATGGACATTGTTTGTAATTATGCCAAACTGCAGTATATTGCCATTTTTTATGATTTTATATCCAGGAAGGGAGGAAAACATTGTTTTATTTCATATGAATTTAACGTGTTGTCTTGTAGATTAAATAATTTTATTGCATCTCCTTTTCATTTTTCATTCACTATTGATAATGCTTTCCTCTTTAAAAATTGAGAAATTATACTGTAATTCACTATGAAAGTTTTTTGCTGTTAAAACTACAAAAATTTGAGTTTAGATTTATATGCAATTGAGTGATAAATTTGATTTAACCAAATATCTGTAATAGAGGCACTTTTACAGATGATAATCGCATTTTTATTCAGGGGGAAGGTGATAAGTGCATATATTTGCAGCTATTATCTTTACAGAAATATTATTTTATTTAGTTTAAATTACTTTTTAAATGAATATTTATTTGCATTTATTGCATATTTAATCTGAACTAATTACCTCTTCCCATAATGAAAGTTAATTTTCATTTCATTCAAACAGAGGATACTTCTATACTGTCTGTGAGTACATTTTATTCAATTTATATGTTTTATCATTTATTTTATTTACAAATTTTAGATCATGGAAAAGTTTGAATCCTAATATCAGTTAATTTAATCTAAAACAATTCCTGAGAGTCATGTGCACACTCTGTGAATGAATTATTTAATACTCAATATAATAAATAGAAAGTAAAATACAATTTACAGAATTATACAGTCAACCTATCATCATATACCATTTTGTATTTTTTAATTATACTACTTTCCACTAATAATGTATTTTAGTTTCATTTCTGATTTTTTATTGATCCACCACAACACAATGATTATTTGGATAGTGGATTCATCCACAAAATTAAAACTGTTAACACATCTCTAATAATTTTCTGCATTTTTAATTTCTTTAACATGTTTAATGATCCGCCTCAAAAATCCCTTCCTCACTTTCCCTAAACAACTTTCCATTCTCTTACATTTTTTCTCTGAATTTAAATTCAGTATCTTATTCCCAACTATTTCTGTTTGAAGATTACTCCATTTCTCAATAATTTAGTTATTCTTTACATTCTATGCACACTTTGTAAATGAACACCCTTTTGAAATAGAATCTTGTATGTTTATAAGACAAACATTTACATTATATATGCTTCAAGATAGCTTTAGATATCCCTCTCTTAACAAATAACAAGCCATGCATTCTATTGTTATCTTATATCCAATTGAAAATTATTAACAAGAACCACAATAAGAGGTACAGTGCTTGTACTGAAGTAACCAGTGGACATAAAGAAGCATTTTCACATCTTGGAAAGATTGCCATAGCTGTAATCCACTTAGAGTTATCCAGGTGCACCAGGAGGAAGTGGGATTACTGCTCAGCCAGAAAACTGAATGGAGACAATGGAAAATTAAACAGAATATTAAAAAGACATAAGTCCAAGGTATTTGCAGACAAACAACATCTATTTTATGTTGAGAACTCAACATAACATCAACTTGAGAACTCAACCACACAATATTTTCTCTGAAGAACAAAAAAAAATCCCAGTGAATACATCAAGAATTTAGGGTATGTAGCCAAGAAGGCACTGCTGAACATATTGAACAAGATCTGGAACAGTAAAAATAATGTTCCTGTTATATATATATATATATATATATATATATATATATATATATATATAAAACAACCATCATCATTCCAATTAAAAATAAAGATAAACCAGCAGGCCAGTTAGACAGTTATAGTCTATATCCTCAACCTCAGTACTTGCTAAAACAATGAATAACCTGAATGAATGAATTCATACAAGATTAATTTACTATCTAGAATCTCAAAATCTCTTTTCAAATCATCAAGCAGGTTGCAGAAAGCACTACTGAACAATCAATCAGGTTTACATTTATGACAGGTTATTAAAAATGCCTTTAACAAAAAAGAAATAGTGCTTGCACTTTAAGTTGATTTAAAAAATGATTATGACTAAGTACCGAGCGAGAAGCTTAATTATAAGATGAGTAATACTGGGATAAGAGGAAACATGTTGAGAAGGTTTATGAATCTATTATCACATTGGTACATACCTGAAAAATGGAATATTGCACTGTCTAAATGGCTTATGACTAAACTATGCCTGCCTCAAGGTGCTGTCTCCAGTCCAATTCTTTTTAATATTTTTATAATAACATCAACAAAATATTACCTGGCTTCCAAAGGCAAATATGGGGTTTTTGCAAATTATATTGCCATATGGATTAGCCAAAAAAATAAACAGAATAACTAGAACTAGAAAATGAAATGCAGAAAATTATCAATAGCGTGGAAACATGGGCATCCACCAGCAATATGGAAACAAATGCTAAAAACACAATTTTCCAGCTTTTCAGTCCACACACTACAGATGATTTGCAGCTTAAACTCAATAATGGACATAACATAACTTGAATAACACTTGACAGAAAAACTTTCCTTCTCTGAACAGATTGACAATGTAACTAAGAAAGTGAATAAGAACATATTAAGAAAACTAGCAGGCATCAAATGGAGAGGATCCATTGGTCTCCTTAATGACATGTACAAAAGCTACATAAAGCCTAATTTGCACTATGGAAGCAAGATAATATGCACAATAAGCAGCAAACTTAAAACTAAATTGGATACGATACAATAAAGGTCCTTAAGAATAATAACAGGAGCCACAAAAATAATACCAATTGCTAGAAGGTAGAGCATAACTAATAACCTGTCAATTAAAACAGAGCTGGATATTAAATCGGCAATAATGGAACAGAAATTAAAAATTAATCAACATTGGAATAAATGATTTCATATTCCTGACAGCACACAACAATTAAAAATACATCAGACTTTTGCCATTTGAACTCTATGAATCGCAGTCTATTGCTTTCTCTTATTCTTCTTCTCCCCCTCCTTCCTCCTTTCCTCCTCTTCCCCTGCACTGTTCTTTCTGTCTCCTAACCTTGCACTTCAGAAAAATTATTGGATAAAAAACAGAATTGTAACACCAACTTTCTAACTGTAACATTTACAAGCAGTAATATTTACTAATTCATTTATTAATTTGGCTTTTATGTATTTTTAAATAACTATGTATGTTATACTCTGTATTTTTGCTGGCTCTTCACATTGTAGAATGGAAGAGAAGACCCCATGGCTTTAACTCTTGCCAGGTTACACAAATAAATAAAATAAATAAAAAAACCTGCCATTATATCAAATGACCCTTTACAATTTTGCTTAATTGTTGGGCATGATTGCCTGTCAAAACATCTCATCAGTATGAAATTAGTCAGTCCTGGTGGTGCAGTGGTAATCATACTTGCCCCCTAAACCCAAGATTGCAGGAATCTCCCAGCCACGATCAAGGATTTTTTGGGCCTAAAAATCCTAAGTATGACTTCCTTCAGAAAGGAAGTAAAGCCATGGATCCCATGTTGTACATTTACAGCATGATAAAGAACCTCAAGCATGAAAAAAGAAACCCCTGAGCAAAATTTGTTGGCCGTTTCATGCCCCAATTTGAATGGGTTGCTGATGACTTGAGATGTTAAAGAGCATCCATAAATAAACTTAAAAAAAAATATATATACAAATAAAAAAAAAAAAGGATGAATTTAGTCAAGGTTAACCACTGCCCATTGTGTAAGAATATGAATATTATTCTAAACAAAGAACATCTATTGAAATGGAGCCAACATGATAGCAATAAGCAAATGAAAAATAATTTGGAAGCTCTATATTGGGAAGCTTGAGAAAAAATGATAAATATCAGCATCCCCAATAGCCACTAGCAAGCAAGCAATCAACCAATCATAAAGAAACATTTTGCAGGACTTCCAATTAAAAGGTAGTGTCATAAAAATGCTCTTGAGTATTCTTGGCTGTTTAAAACTTTGAAACAGAAAAATCATAAAATAAACATATAAATATATAAGTTTTAGAATCAAAATATGAAAATATAAGATAATTAAGTTTAAAAAAAGTTTCAAAAATAGTTGGTGAACATAAAATGACTTACAATTTTGCTTCTTTGAAGTAATCTGCCCTTGCATATAGAATCAGCATAAACTTTGGTTTTATGAGCACTAATTTCAATTTCTTTTAGTGTGGTTCTGATACCCCATTCCAGCATGCTTGTAATTATTTCACAGTCAATTTTTCTTATTTTAAGTGTATTTTTCTTATTAGTACCTTGATTTTTTTCTGACATTTCCATCAAACTTATCCCAAAGAGGTGATTGCTCTGAGCTGCCCATGACTAATTTTGCAGTTTCCTTTACTGTTCTTTATTATTTATGACTTTCCTCATGCTTAAGAGACATATTTGTGAACACTGTCCCATTGTAATAGAAATCCACAAACAAAAAGTCTCTTAAATAAATTGTACTTACGAAACTGTAGACAATGGAGTGGTAATATCTCCTTCACTAATATAATCAACTTGTTTAGACTAACTCCATTTACTTAAATAACACTAGGACATGTTTTGGAAGCATTCGCTTCCATCATCACCTGTTGAACAACTACTGCTACTGGAATTGGTGACTGGATTTCAATGTGTTTCTGTGGCAGTCTCTGATGGTTCTAGTAGAAACTTGATGAGCTCATCCATTAGCAAAACATTTAAATTCATTAAATTTTTCTTATTTTTTAAAATGAAAATCTATTTTCAAGTGGACAGTTCTATTTGGTTGTGAAGCTCTTTCAGCAGCTTTGCCTCCAGTTTAATTTCATGGTTATCGGTACAAAAGTAAGCTGTTCCTATTGATTTATCAACCTGTTTAAAATGAATATTTCTAACGTGTTCTTTTCTCCAAATTTCTTTTTATTTTTGCAATGTATCTCTGATCACAATCTGCACATTTGATTTCATAAATTCCTGATTTCTATTCTGTTGATAAGGTGTCTTTTACTGTGCAACCTAATAAATTTTTGATATTATATTTGTTCTTTGGGGATAACATTATTCCATGCTCTTTGAAAATTTTTTTAAATTTGTTATGGTAAGTTGGATGGTATGGGAAACTTTGAATTTGTATCTTTCCTTGGAGTTCTCAGCGTGGAAACTTCTCTTATCGATTTCTGTCTTTTAAATTTATTGATAATTTTTACTACTGTGTTTTTGTTGAAACCATTGGTTATAGCTGTCTTTATTATTTGTTGGTATTCTATTTTGCACTATGGTCCTGTGAGTGGGATATTGATTATTTTGCATGCCAAGCTGTAAAACACTGCACATATATATGGTTTGAGGTTATAACTTTTATTTTTTATACAATTTTCTATGTGTGTCTCTTTTCTATGGATTCCAAAGTTGAATCTATCTCCATATCTTATAATTTTTAAATCTGGGAATGGGAAATACCAAGTTTTCTCCTCTTCTATGGTAAATCAAATAGATTTATGTTGTAAATTACGGAGTTTCAGAGCATCTATAGAATATTTTTTTGGAATGATTGTAAGACTGTCTTTCACATATTTACACCAAGTCTTAAAAATTAAAGGGAAGGCTTTTGTATTATTTATTTCAAAGGAACTCATGAATAAAACAGCTAGAAATGGAGACAAGGGGTTCCTCCCATTGCTAGGACCAAAATTTGTTCATAATATTTTTGTTAAAACTGAAGAAATTTTGTTGAATGCATATGTTAGTAAATTTTAGTAAGTTTTCTCTCTCTTATGTTTGCAAATTTAAGAAGGTTAACAATTTGTTATCATTTGTGTAAGATTCTGCATTGGTATGCTCTAGAATAAGGCTTTTACATCAAACAAGACTATTACACCTCTTGTTGCAATTATGCTATTTTGAAGTTTTCCAACTAAATCAAATGAATTTTTGATACTTAAGCTTTGAAATCTTTTAAAAGAGTTAAAAATGTTAATTAACATTTTTTTTTGCTACTTGGTATGTGGGTGAATTGATATTATTAATTATTGGTGTCATGCTGTTATCATTTTTATGGATTTTTAGAAGTTCATAAAGTCTATGTAGTACTGTATTGCTCTGTGCGATTCTCTGTTTTTCAGAAGTGGATAATATTTTAATTTCCTTCAATGTTTTGCTTAAATTTTTAATGCAGCTATTAAGAGGATTCTTTTCAATTGGTTTGTAATCTTCCACTTTTAACATGTTCTTTACTCTGTTTATATAATAATTTTTGTCTAAAATGGGTATTTTATTTTCTTCGTCCTACTTTCTATATATTACTGGTTTATCTTTTAACTGTATTACTGTACTTTTGTAGTTGTGTTTCTTTTGTTTTTTTAGATTATCTAAAATTTTAATGCTTTTCATTTTTATTAACCTTTTTTCTCCTGTGTTTAGGTGGTGGGTAGCTATATCAATGTTTGCTATATATTTTCTGAAAAATCCATGCAAGTTTTGAAGCCTTTGTTTAGAAAATTAATTTCTTCATTGGAAAGGGTGGTGTTAGAGAGGTTAATTACATTAGACTTTCTGCATGGCAAGAAGCTTTGAGGTAATGAACTTTTTTTGGTCAAACTAATATTTATACTGAAAGAATCTTATTAAATTATATGTTAAGGCTGGCTCAGGTATGGTAGGAAAACTATTACAATGGTACATGTGCACATGTATGAGAGTCCAAAGAAATCCATGAACAAGACATTGTTGAATGTAGAAAGATAAGGTAGGGCAGAGGGTTTTAAATTTCAGTGAAAAATAAAAGAAGAAGTAAACTTGAAAGAAAAAACAGAAGTTCTACTAGTTTCATGTTTGGGCAAAAAAAATAATCATCTCGGTTTCCAACTGTATATTCTGCAGAAAAAGTAGAACAGAAAAGTAATTGCTTCTTTGGAATTTTTATTTTGTACAAAAAAAATATATTTGTATTCATAAATTTTCAAATTGGAGGGAAAAAAAGGGAAAGAAAATAATATATAATATGTATATATTTATGTTACATAGCTGATGTAACATAACTAAAATATACAGCACATGCTGAGTGGTTATAATGGCTCGTCTCCCACCAAGGCAATTCAGGTTCAATCCCAGCTTCAGTAAATAGGATTTGACAAAGTGGCATTTGGTTAGGTTTTATCTGTAACTCATTCTGCCATTGCTTTATCTTCATCTCATTCCATTCTCCACCATTATCTAGCATAATATAGTCATCAATTTCTTGTGCTATTATTCAAATGGCACCACCACCAACTAAAAAGCACTTTTAAGTGCTTATATGGACGACTAAATAAATATTTAAGTTTTCTTTTTATTTTTAGCAATTTTTTTTTAAAATTGTTCATTAAAAATTTTATTACGATGGCATAATTTCTGTCTTCTTATTTATGCTATAAATTTATAGACACAGCTGAGAAGCCAAGCTGCCAAGCTAATAGCATTTCCATTGGGATCAAAATTACTGATCTATGCCTCCCAGGGTTTCCAACTTCTGAAACATGAAATATCCTTTTCACATAGCTAAAAAGTGATAGAATTTCAGTTTTTATTTTTCTTCCAATGCTTCCACAAAGGATTATCCTACACCATCGACATTATTTATATTACTTGTAGCAAGGTAGTGATAGGTGCAGGTCTTTTCCACTCATCCTGAAATTATTTTCTCATCAGTTTCTGCTTCCAAGACATCAATTATATTTGTATCTCTTTTTATTTCTTTAGTTCTATTCCTTCTTACTGTGGAATCACCTTTTCTTACCTACCACATTCATGTGTTCTTGTACGGCCATGAGTGGCTGAGGTTATAAAGGACAGACTCATGAGTGCAAGATCTGGGGTTTGATTTCAGCCAGGACCGCCCTTGAGTGAGGTTTATTCCATGTTTTCTTCAGTCATCATAAATGATAAATGCCAGGGAGGTATTCTAAACTTAGGCCTGGAATGTTTCCTTCGTTAATAAAAAATTCCTTACCCAAATTACCATTTCATCTGATGACCAGTGTCAATAACCTGTGAAGCCTCAGGAGTTAAAAATGGACGTTAAACACTATTAAAAAAAATATCGTGTTCTTCCATATGATTCCAGTGAATTGCAATGTGATAATGTGGCAATATCATAGCTATATTTTTGCTGTATGTTCTCTCCTATGTCTTCTATTTTTTAGTACTTTATGCATTGACACTATCAGTTGTTACACATTGCTTACTGTACTTGCCTCCATATTTTGGTCTTAGTTCTACCATATATTCCAGTCAATGATCTGCTGATCACATACACAATGGTTGGATGACTGATTTGCCACCAGCCAAACAAATTCCTACATAAATGCTCACATATTTGAATGGAATGCACAGTATTAAGACTTATGGAATTTTGCAAATGAAAATAATTTGAACTTACCATTTATGGAGATAAAAGCAGTTACTGTGTTACATTTAACATCTTCTGGATGTTACAGATGATGCTAGGCTAAATTTTTACTTATTCATGAATTTTTTCAATTTTTACCACTGATCTGCTGTATTTATTATTAACATTTTTTTCTATTCTATATTGATCAGAATAAGCTGTGCTTTCATTTAAAAATGCTATTTTTAGGCAGATAAATAAATAAAATTGTTGGTCCTGTGTCACTAAGTGGTATAGAATATCCTACACTCCATTTGTTGGATGTTTCAGTTATTATTAGGATACACCCAAATAAGTACATCTGTCGCATGGGCCTTATGGCCGTATATGCTAATATTGTCCTTATAGCAATCAAAAGGGCCATACTCATACATACGTACTTACATATATACATACATGCATACATACACATATATACATACACACAAATCTACATGCATACATACACACAAATCTACATGCATACATACAAATATACAGATACCGGTACATTTAAGTTCTCTATTAATAATTCAAATACAAATATATAGACATGAAGGAATCCCATACTCTTGAGCCCCCTTCCCTTTATTCACATCCCCTCTCCATCCCCCCTCTTCATTATGGCCATTGACCTCCGTTGTCGGGGCTTCTGTAAAAATATTCCCAAATTGTGTGAGTATCTCGCATGCAACAACACTTCCCGGCATATTTTTGAATTTCTATTGGAATTCAGAAATTGCAGTGATAAATGTTTTTTTCTTGAAATCTCCGTTTCCTTGCATTTTGCCAAAATGTGCCTCCAGGTATTGCTTTCTCTGCACAGCGGGCAAATACTTTCACCGAAAGCATTAACTGTTTTGCTTCCTTTTCAAGCCCCTAATCTGACCCATGCGAGACCACTTCTTTCTTCTCTGCCACAGATATTTAGATAATCCTCCCTCCCCCACACCGGATGTACTTGAGCCTGCAGGTTCAGCGATACTTCTTCTGCGCATTGAGACAAAATATTTTGTCTATCTACATCTTGCAAACGTTTGTTAACTATTTTCCAACTATTTCGTGTATTGTTCTCTCCCCTTAACCAAATATACCGCAATTCAATTTGTCTAAGCCTTTCCTTATTTTTGATGCCCATTTAGTATCCCACCCTTTCCTTATTTGCTCCCTTAGACAGACTGCCTGAAGAAGAGTTTGATTCCCTCGTATTATCCTTAACCAGTAATTAATTGTTCTTATTTTTAAATTCACACTTTCGTTAGATATACAAAACTGTTTAAGAACCCCACAATTTGCTGTACTCCTCCCTACTTGTAGCAACCGTTTAAGGAACTGTATTTGTACCTGATTAAGTTACTCGGTGTTCTCCCACACCCAAATTTCGGCCCCATACGCCATAGTTGATCTTACAACCGCCCTGTACACTATCTCCATTGTTCTCAGTGGAGATTCCGGTATTTTCACTAAGATTTTTAATGCCTCTATATTTTTAATTAAGCACTTGTGTTTTGTGTTGTCTATGTGTCTTGCCCAGTTCCCTTTCATAGTTAAGGTGACTCCCAAGTACGTGAATTTCTTGACATTATCCAGAGCCTGACCTACATACTCCCACCTCTCTTTCCTGCCGTACACCGCCCACTTCTTGAATGTCATTGTTTTGGTCTTCCCCTCGTTAACTGTCATTCCCCATTCCTGACAATATGCCCCTAAGCAGTCCAGTTCCCTTTGCAGACCATCAATTGTAGTGGATATCAATATTAGATCATCTGCATAAAAGAGAGTGGGTATGGATATGCTTCCTATATTCAGGGCATCAGATTCTGCAGCACACATCATTTCCAGTATGTCATCTACAAACAAATTGAAAAGCAGGGGTGTTAAGATACAGCTTTGCCTCACACCTCTCTGTGTTATTACAGTTTCTGAAACTTTAACACAGTCATATTTTACACAGAACTGTACCTTACTATATATTGATTCCAAAGCCTTGAGCATTTTACCCAAGACACCTTTCGTCCATAATTTAATCTATACAGCTTGCCTTTCCATGGAATCTAAAGCTTTTCAGAAATCTATGAAGGCACAATGCAGTTTTCCCATTGTTTCTGTGTTTGTTTCACTCTCAGATTGTCTAATACAAAAATATTGTCGACATGCTGTATCCTTCCCTAAACTCTGCTTGGAATTTTGAAAGTATGCTGTATTCAGCTATACATTGTCTAATTCTCTTATATAAAATTTTACAATAATTTTTTCCCATTACCAGAAGAAGTGCCACCCCTCTATAATTATCCGGAACTTTTGGGCTCCTCTTTTTAAATATTGGACACATAATTGCCGATGTCCATTCCTCTGGATATGCCCTCCCATTGAAAATATCCTTCATTGTCTTTGTCATCATATCTATAAATTTTGAACATCTTAAACCCTCCTTAAATAGTTCTGACGGCAGTCCGTCGAGCCCAGGTGCTTTGTTTTTCTTTAAGCTTTTTATTGCTTTAATTACTTCCCCAACCATAATGTCACGATCCATGATTTCAATTTGTGGTGCACCTAATAGCTGCATCTCGTTTAGTGCTGGCCCCTGCCAGTTTCCCCCTTCTCCGGATACTTCTTGGAAGTGATTTCTCCATTGCTCTGGAGTTATGCAGTTATGAATGCAAGGTCGCTTTCTTACTCTTTTCAATAGCCTCCAAACACTAGGTTCCTGCCCTCGGGACGCTGTCTCTGTAAGTTCTTTCATCATTTACTGGTCCCATTGTTCCTTTTTAAAAACCAGAAGCTCCTTGTATTGTTTCCATGAAACCGTGAATACCTGTCTCCTTTTGTTCCCTCCTGCCATTCTAAATACTTTAAGTGCCTGCTTCATTACCTTCTTGGCATCTCTACATGCATTATCATTGACATTATCATACATGTCATTGACAAGTGGCCCATATTTTCTAAATTTCATTTTCATCCCACACTTCCCGCCTCTTGTACTGCAGATGTCATCAGCTGTACGATAGGATCCCCAATAGCTTCCAATCTCTCAATAAGTCATTGCTGGTAGTTATCTCGTTCCTCTACCCTCCACTTGTAATGTGGTATTAACTTTCCCATATCTGTTCTAGTTCTAGAGTCCCCCACCTCTTTACTTACTTCTCAGACCCAAAGGAAAATGACATGAATCAGCCCTGTCCCCTACCCAGAAATTTCTAATATGTGGAATTCAATTAGAAGTGCAAATTATATAGTGTACTACACTTCCCCCATTGGCATTTATAAATGTTTATTCCCGTCCGTATTTATCATTCAAAATTTCCAGACCAAGTGCATCACAAACGCAAGTAGCTCTCTGCCCTTAGCATTTATTACTTTATCTTGACTTATTCTGCAGGCCCTTCTGTTGTTGTCAGATTCCCCTTCCCCCCACTCCTGATATCTTAGTGAAATATTTTCTTCCCCTATTCTTGCGTTGAAATCACCTACTATTACTACCATGGCAGTGGGATATGTTTCTGACAAGTCCACCACTCTTTCAGCTATATCCTCAAGAAAATACCTATTACAATATTTGGAAGCCGTTGGTGCATTATAGATACTCAAAATCAAAAGATCTAATCCTTCTATACTTAAATAACAGCAGAGCGCTCCCTCCATATGTACATCAATTTCCTTGACACCCCTTCCTATTTCTCTCTTAATTAATATTGATAATCCCCCTGGCTATCTTCCCCTCATCCCTCTGACCCTATTAATCTTGTTAAAGTAGTGAAAGTTCATAAGATCTAACTTATAGTTAGGACCAAACCAAGTCTCTGACAGACATAATATATAATATGTGTTAACAAAACTTAAGAAGCCTGCAGTACTAAGTTTTCTACCCAGGCCCTCCACATTCCAACATCCTATTGTGAGGGGGTTTTCCACTTGTTAATTCCTTCTGCCACTCCTTAGCCCACCTGTTCTTGCTGTTGCAAGTCACTGCAAAGACCTTCTTTGCCCCCTCTCAGAAGCAGTCATACCTCCCCTACTCTGCTGTTTGGCTGCTGAACCTTCCATACAGGGAGGCTGTGGGCTGCCAGCCCCCCTTTCACCGCTCACCCTTCTGTCCTGTTCTGGTGGCTGTCCCACTCCTTGCTGCTTGACTTCCTTGGTCCTTGGCTGGTCCTCTCCTCCCTCAGCTTCCATCATCATTGTGTTCTGCCATGAGCTCTCCATGCTCCTGCTGGGTTCAACTTCTGGCCGCTGCTCCATTCTCTCCCCTGGATAATTAATTTATCAAAGCAAAGCACTGTATGGCATCCTTGTCTTCTTGCCTCAAACAAGTGTCGTTTCAAGAAGTTGCGCTTCACCCTCACCCGTCGGCTGAAATACTCTACAATGCTGATTCCCATACCCCGTAGAAATTTGGCATCTCGTAGTATTTCCACCTTCAACTTATAGAGGGCTAGTTTGCACACTATTGGCCTCTTTCCTCTGCCCCATCTTCCCTTTCGGTGTGCTCTTTTGATATCAAAGTTCCTTAGTTCAATGCCTATTTGGGCAACCACACGAAGCACAATACCCTCACTCATACCCCAGCTTTCGCTCTTTTCCTCTTGTACACAGTATATCACAATATTGTTGCACCACGATTGATTTTCCAAATAATCTACCCTACTTTCCATGAGTGTGATTTGTTGCATCAGATTTCCCATTTCCTCTTCCAGTTTCTTTGGGTGACATTTTTCGAACCTGCACTGCATCTCCTTCCTCCACTGCTCAATTAGCTTCTTAACTGCCTCCATTCTCTCTCTCGCAGGTACCAAGAAACACGTCTGTCACCTTTGCCGTTCAGGTAGCAAATGTCCAGTTAATTAAGTACTGGTAAGATGGAGAGAGGCGCACCAATCAACATGAAGAAAATCCTCTGTTCCTAGCAAACACCTCTGACGTTGACATTAATAACAATAAATGAACTACTCTATGTGCTCCAATAGGATGACAAGCGCATTTGGAATTACCAACTTTTGCGTACCAATAAAGTCAAACATAACCTTTACATTAAAGTAAGGTATCTCTCTACTTTAAAACACTGCACCAAATTCAATAAACAGCACAGCACACCTTATTATCATCAAAATAATATAAAATATCATCAATTATTGCCCCTGGGAGCAACTACACCCAACTACAAGATGGATGCACAAACCAACTTGGCTCGTCACAATTTTCCATTTTACTCTATTTCCTATATCAGTAGTGTAACTAATGGTTTATATACATATGCGCTGTACCACAAGATTATTACGAATAGTTTTAAGATTTCTTCCATACCCAATAACCTTAACTTTTAAAATTTGTAAATATTCATATCGGCTTGTAGTTTATAGCATATAGCAGCCGTTCAGACACTTTACAAAACACTTGATTTTGGGCTCAACTGACGATAGCTAGTATTCCTATCATTTGCACATTTTAAATAAACTTTCTTTTAACTATTTTCAGCACCAAAACTTGTACCTGAACTGTTATAACACGAATTTCAACTCGAAATATGGGAGTTCAACTGTTACTTCACAACAATTGTACACACCCAACACTGCATTCCAGTTATTATTAAATATACATGGCTCCAAAATATGACACCTCATTTCCTGGAACTGGTAATCCATTTACAACAGACTCCAGTTTGTCAGACCTATAGCAGTCTTCATGGAACATGATTTAAAAATACCAGCCTATGACAATGGGTTTTCAAAAATTAGCAAGTAAGCAAACCCATCTTGTACATATCCATAATTAAATAGTGAATGCAATGAGAGAAGGTCATCATGATTTAATGCCATGTACATAGCTAAACAATAGGAAAATTGTGGTACTATCCAAAGTTGAATTCTTACAAGTGAAATAACTTAGGCCCTAAGAATGAAAATGAGAAGTGAGTTCAATAATAATGATGAGAAAAGAGTTTCTTACCTGTATACATGCATGAAAGTAACAACTGCAAGGCAGGCAAAGCTTTGGTAGGACTAGAATGTCGCAGTTGCTCAACAGCTAGTTTTGTCACCTGCTCTGCCACTTTACCTCCTACAGACCCTGTCACTACCAGCCTCTCTAATCCCTAAAGAACAACAAAATTAATAGGGAGCATATATCATATCTGTTTTCATTGATACTGTTTAAGACACAGTATTAAAGGAAAGACACATTAGCAAACTTAACTTTATTTATCAAATCTGCCAAAAATAATGGAAAGAATAGCTGCTGCTGCAACATCAAACTTATTCATGCTCTATTAAAACTGTTAGGACTAAAATCCTAGTTCTAAGTACTATGTATGCTTTACAAAGAAAAATCAACTTCCATTTGGCAATATATTTATAGGCAACTTGTTTCGAGTGAGTGAAAATTGTGGAAAGTAAAACACTTTGATTTACATAAAGTCATGCATAGCTGTGACCTTTATTGAATTGCTCATTGGCATTACCTTTTCACAATGTGCTTCATAGAAATATGCAGAAGACATTTCTTATTGTGAGGTTTTCACAGTAACTAAACTATTTACAAAATGTATGAACTTGGAAACATGATAGAATATGAATGAAAATGTATTTTTATTATAAAAATACATGATAAAAAAAAGGAAACACTAATACAACAAAATTTTCATTTCAAAATTAAAGAAATTAAATAAAATATAAAACTTAAACTCGTCCAGTACGGAAAAACTTTCTTTTGTACATAAGATTGTACTTATTTTCCTAAAATTGGTATTTTATGCTATGACTCTTCTAATGATTTTCACCAAACAGAAAAGGAATTATAAAATATACTACAAGATGATGATGATGATGATGATGATGATGATGATGATGATGATATATGCTCCTATAAATTACAATGTTTGTGGGTGCAAACAATGTGGTACAAGTCATTTCAATAAACATTTACCATACACATGATATACAAGTAAACAAGCAAGTCAAACACAGAAACAAACAATTTACATTATGAGTCCTGTGATATTAGTACATTTATTGTGTACCACCAATGATCAAGCAGATATTCCCCTATTTTAGATTTAAATAGGTTTATTTTTTTTCCATTGCTTTAATGAAATTTGTGATTTGTTGTACAACTTGACTGCCATAAAAGTTACTCTATTTTGACAAGTTTTATTCAGCAAGTCAGTGGCATTCAAAAAATTTTGTAAGTTGTCTTAGTAAGTGTGAACAATAGTTGAAAAATGCTTACTAAATTGACCAAATGCTATTGGCAACAACAAACTTCTAATCTACAAGTTCAAACTTGAATACTCAATATATGTCATTCTGGAATGTTCAGATCTGTTTCTAATGCTGGAGCCCTCACATGGGATTGTTTCACCCATTAATGCTTAGCCAAGGTGGTGGTAATAAAGTCAATTACACTGCATGTCATCCCACTTGTGATAATACTGTTTACTTGTATTAAAAATTAACAGAATAAATAACTTATTTTTATTATCACAAGTAATTTAATGCTTTATTAGGTTGAAAGTAGATTACAGAATTATGGATGCACACTGCTTGAACCTGATCATTAATGCCATAGTACAAATCAACTAACACAAAAAGATAAATAACAGACAAAATAACTTCTTAATATAACAAAAATATGTTTTATAATTATATGCTTTCGTTTATTTCAACTTTTTCTCCCCTGTTTAATTTATTTACTTACTTTAACCTTAAACAAATATTCACCTTATTTTTATTTAAAATGATACACTATGGGTAACTTATTTACATACTTTACTTACTATATATATAGTAAGTATACTTACTATAGTATATATAGTAAGTATATATATAGTAAGTAGTAGTACTTATATATTAAGTGAAGTGTGTAAATAAGTTACCCATAGTGTATCATTTTAAATATAATGGCTTCACTGTAAACAGATTAAAAATTATACATATAAATTCACCTTATTTCCTAATCTTCTACTCCTCCAAAATGCTTCTATATAGTACCACTTTTCTTATTTTATTCAGTTTTCTTTATAATCTCCTTTTTCCATTCATAGTTCCTTAATATTCAAACAATATATGAATTACTTCATTTCCCTTACACATGGACATATGCCCTATTCACAATTATTTCTAAATCATCTCAATTTTTAACACCCTAATCTGAACAAAGCAATTTCCTTTATTCCACATCTCAATATAAAATTCTCTTTCAAAATTCATCTTCATTTCCTGATAAAAAATGAGCAAGCTTTTCTTCTTTATTTCACCGTGCATTATCTATCCATATCTTCAAACCTTAATCTGATTTGCTTCCAAATTTCCTTTCTTAAACACTTTTTCCCCATCTCATGCATCACCCATCCCATTCTTTTTCAATTAATCCTTTATCTTTTATCCTTTATCCAATGGTTAATACACCTATTGTTTTCCTAATATTTCACACATTGTTTTAACATATATTCTTCATTAAACTAATGTACCAAACCAATACTTTTAATACTTACACCATCACTAAACCTCTCACGCTAAACTTTTCCAATTCAAACAATGCCTCCATGTTTGTAAAACTTTTATGGGACATTTAAAAATATCTTACAAAACATATTAAATACTCAATCCATTTGCTTGCAACCATTCTCTATAAACTACTAAATCCATTTGCTCGCAACCATTCTCTATAAACTATTAAATCCATTTGTTCGCAACCATTCTCTATAACTACTCAATCCATTTGATCGCAACCATTCTCTATAAACCTATATTTCTATACCATAACTCCACCTAAACTCAACTAATGCTCCATAAACTCTATCCAATTAATGTGCATCATTGATGCCATATATAAACATCTTATCAATTTCAAAACTAACTTACCTTTTATAAAAAGACAGTTACTAAAATGCCAGCCTTAAAGATCCCCCATTATTACATTCCTATTATCAGCTTAATCCGTATGTAAAAGTTTGTAATTTCTTCCTACTTCTTAATTCAGTACCTTTACATTCACACTCTTTTTCACTCTCCAAATATATTCGTTCTTTATCACAATGTTTCTGAGCAGCCAATGGCACAACCAGTATGCTACCATGTAGTGTTGATACCAAACTTTAACTAGATTCTGTATCCAGCTTCATATCCCCATACCCTGCTGCCTGCCTCTACATACATTGCCAGTTGTTGTATCTCAGTCACATTCTTCTCTCTGGTGATGTTTACTCCCTCTGTGATATCACTTCCATACCTGATGCCTGACCTTGACTAACACCTATTGTGAATCTTGATGACTTCTTCACTACACCGCTTCATTGCTTCTAAAACCTTAGAACCATCTCCCATTTGTATCAGCATTTTTTCTCTTCCCATTCTTGAAATTTGACTATTCACATATGCTACAGCTTCTCCATACTTGTCCTTTAGTTTCTTCTTCCCCTCAGTTATCTACTCATCTTCCACTCATAACTGTTAAGTTCCTGGCATCTCTTGCCTAGTTAATTTTCTGCATCAACTGTCTTTTTATAATTTTCTGTTCCATTCAAAGATCTTTGTTTGCTAAAATATCAGCTACTTTTAACTTCTTGGTTCATCATAATATTTCATAAATTATCTGAGATGTGGTAAACTTGACAATTATCATTCTCCTGCCAATTTGGTTCTTGAAGTGGCCTCATATCATTTCTCTCCTCCACATCAGAAAATATCAAACTGAACCTGATTCCTTTCCTCTAACATATTCACTCTCAACTGTACCTCTTTTATATCACATTTTACTCCCTTAAACTCTTCCTTGATTTCATTTTTAATTTCTGAAGCAATCACATTATCTTCCTTCCCAAACAATTTCCCATTCCATCTAATAGGTTAAAAATTTGTTCATCTTGTCCAGGATTAGATTCATTCCCTGCAATCATCAACAAAGACATAATTATACTTCACACCAATTATTAAGTTAAAATGAGATTTTGAATACTTTTCTTCTTTTGCCTACAAAAATCCAATTCTGGACTAGACTTGCAAATCTTCTCCCATTATTTCTTGTACCACTCTTCATATAACTAACTCAAGGAGCTCTTTCTACAAATTCCTCACTGCTATTGCTTTATCACAAGTAGTAGGTAGTAAAACTGAAAAATTACCGTAACATTTGGAAAGAAAATTTTCTAATTATTAGTGGGTTAAGAACATTCACTTTTATAGTTTTTCTCATTAGAAGAAGAAGAAGAAGAAGAAGAAGAAGAAGGAGGAGGAGGAGGAGGAGGAGGAGGAGGGGAAGAAGAAGAAGAAGAAGAAGAAGAAGAAGAAGAAGAAGAAGAAGAAGAAGAAGAAGAAGAAGAAGAAGAAGAAGAAGAAGAAGAAGAAGAAGGGGGAGGAGACGAAGAAGGAAAAAAAATCCTAAAAGTACTTAATGGCCATACATTTGCATCAAGTTTGCATTTTTGATGTTGTTGTAAGCAGAATTTGATGACACATAAATGGGGTAGCTTTGCAGATAAATCTCACTTTTCAGTGCTAAAAATGGCCACGTAAGGAATTTGAAAGAAGAAAAACAAGATGTTCAGCTTAGAAATTGGCTAAACTGAAAGATTTCTGCATCAACACTTAAAACTGCTGAAGATTTTAAGCTAATCCATTTTGTTTAGAATAGTACATTGCCAATATTTATTACTGAGGCATTACAGGTGTTGGGCATAATCGATACAAAGATGAAATGATAAACTGTGAAAGAATATTTTTTAATGGAGAGTGTTCCAGGGCTAAGTTTAGGGTGCCTTCTTGACATTTGCTGTTTGTGAGGAATGAAACCTCATCAGGGAAAGCAGTCCTGGTAAGAAATGAATCCCAGAGTTCCTACTCATCAATGAACATAAAATCAGAACAAAGACATATGCAAGAAAGCTGCTCAGCAGGTTTTCACCCAATGATCTTAATTGATTAACAAATGTGCATACAGCAAAAAAAGTTTTCATTACGTAAAATATGACTTCATGTTGTTGAGTAAAGCAGGCTCATGAGTGACTCTTCCTTGAAAAAATAGAAGTGTCTTTTATAAACTTTTTAATTATGAAGGGCATGTGGATAACAAAGAATGGGAAATATTATTGAGCTTTTATGTTAGATATCTGTTCAAAAAACTGAACTGGACTGCCACGAATGGCCAAGGTTGTTCAGACGCGGAATTGTGAGTAGGAGGTCTGGGGTTCAAATTCTGCCAGAACCGTCCTCCCTGACTGAGGATTTTCCAGGTTTTTCTCAGTCCTCATAAATGGCAAATGCCAGGGAGGTACCTAAACTTAGGCCTGGAACGCTTCCTTCCCCCCCCAAAAAATCCTTTCATCTCATGTATCATCAGTGTCCATCACCTGTGGTGCCTCAGTAGTAAAAATGGGCATTAAAAAAAAAAAAAACTGTAGTTGCCCGAAGAACCAGAACTTTAAGCTTGCTGCTTCTGGAGGACAGTATATTTTCTCATTCAACAATAGACAATTAAAGCAACTAGAGGATGTAAGAATCCATGTGCTTGATAGTCCCATATGGTTTATGGTCATTCTCTGGAGTGATGCCTGCATTGTTGGAAAATCATTTAAAATAGTACAGGATCTTACTCAGGTTTCACATTCAGTCTGTTAGCAATCAGTTAGAGTATTAACTTGCTTTTGAAAAGTGGTTGCTGTTTCTTCAGTGATGAATGGAGAGTGATGAAGAGTACTTTGATGAATAATAAAGGTATTATAATTACTATAATTTTGAAGCATGCATTTGATTTAAATTTTCCTAAAACTTGTTGAATGTGCCTCCTATAGTTTTCTATGGTATATAACATCCTTAAAAGTTCCCCATAGGTAGAAGTTCAATGGAGTTAGATCTGGAGAATGTGGTGCACACCTTTCGATTGCCTTTGAACTTCAAGAACATTCTCGGTTTTTCAATACCACTTCAAAATTGCTTTCCGCTGTTCAAACAATAATCTTGGCTCCATTTTATTGTAGCAACATTAGCATTACATAATGTGAGTCACATCGGCTTATAGAACATCATACAATAATTGGCTTCATTTGTTCATTGTTGATTTACCTGTCAAGTAGCAAAGCTATCTTAATGTATGTGAGTCACATCTGTTTACATAACATCATACTACACATTATTGTTGTTTTTCAGTTCAACTTTGAAATACATTAAACATATCTATGTGAAAGTGTGTATACATTTTTTTTGGCACCCTCGGTATTATTACCTGAGATGGTCAAGGAGCAGGTTCAAAAAAGTGATGTTCAAGGATATGATATGGGATGGGAAGCAGGGATGGAGTACAGGCACCTTTAACTGTGGTATGCCTAATAGCCAAGAAAAGAATTTCACAAAAGCTTACAAGATTAATAGCTCAATCCCTATATTACCATTTTATGCTGAATTACTTACATATTCTACAAAAATGATAAATGATTAAGGGTGAATGAGGAACTAGTGAATGAATGTGATAAAGTCTTTGCAGAGTACAGAGTGTGGCAAGAAAAGTGTTTCTTTCCCGAACAAAGAAATATAATGACCAAAGTTATATTTGAAAAATGTTCTTTCACACAAGTCACGAGGGCAAGAACTAAAGAATGTATTAAGAGGAAAATGCTAAATCAAAATAATTAGCTCTCAATGTTTCACAGGATGCAATGCTGAATTCTTTGCCATATATCCTGTAAACCTAAAAATTATATCAAGGATTTAAATCTTAGGAAGTTATTTTTATGCTTTTGAGTACTTTAGGCTGAATATATCAGTTTGTTAATGTTCGAACACTATTCTTCCATAATTTTACCAAAAATTTGTTATGATTGGAAAGATAAATCAATTGAAAAATTGGAGTCATCACTTAAGACATTGCTTATTCCTACAATTCTACCAATGAGCTACTTTGGCATCCTAACCTAGACTCCTCACATTGGACTCAATAGGTATATTTTGGAGATGGCTGAATTAAATAATTTGCTTATTTATGTAATATGAAAATGTAGCTCTCCCCATTAACTTAAATGATGGAGAAAACTTTAAGTGCACTTAAAAATGTTCCTATTTTTTAGAGAAATTTCATCACTGTGTATTATTATTTTATATAAACTGGCTAAGAATTTTCTGAAATTTGAAAATAAAAGAGTGAAATTGAGTCTCAAAGGCAGCAGTATTTATTTCAATATATTACAATGTGAATGAATGTTGTTTTAAAAAATAAATTTTCAGATATTTTCATCAGTACTACAGACTGTAGTTGTTATTCCATATTCTTAAAAATGCATGAAATTTTTACTGTGTGCTATACAGTCATATGGAAGGGTTCATTTCATTGTCCATTAAGCTATCTATTTTTCTCATGTATTTCATGTCTAGTAAAGCAGAAACAAGTATCAATGTGAACGTACACCAAGTTTACAATATATTATTACAATATATGACCTGGTTCTAATGAAAATAATATATTTTTGGTACAGAGAGTTAAAATACTTATGAGAAGTTTTGAATAGCAGGAATTTTCACATTGAAATATAGTATAATTTAATCTTAATACCATGCTGAAAATGAAGGCAACAGCCTTTGAAACATGTCCAAGTTAAGTGGAACAAAATTAGTGAAATGTGAGTGATTTCCTCAATAATAATTTGTTATATTACTTATGAGAAGTTGATAGAAATAAACAGAATTGCCAAATCTTTCGAAGAATCCAAACTTCAGGACGAGAGGGGAAAAATTCTCAATACATTGCTAAATCTATGCTACATGCTGTGTAAAGGCACACAATTTACCTAAGTGAACCTGTTTTAAAATTGGACATTATTAACAGTAATGTCACTGAACTTACGCTTTGACCCATATTGCTTTTAAATAGTATGTTTCAACTGTTCTCATGATGAATATTCATAGCACGAGTCAGCTTGGTATGAATAGTTGTGCCAACTACTGAGATTAATGCAGAAGCATGCAATTGGAAAGTGAGGAAGCAAGAACATGTAAATCCATTTACTACAAAAAATTAAACTATAAAAGAAAATCAGATACATCATGAAGGAGAAAGATTTCCTGGCATAATACCAGTAAATTTTAAAAAATACTTTTTTACATAGCTTTCTGCATCTCCTAAAAATTTGTTTTTTTGAGTTATGAGGTCATGTTCTCCTTGCAATATTATGAGCCTGGAGATACTGGACTTGTAGAAGAAAATATGGCTAAAATGTTATAATGATTTATAGGAAAATTAGGCAATGGGTAACAATTTTAATAAACAAATTTTCAATTACTACCGTCATCACAAGGATGGAGACAAGAAACATAATATTCTTATTTAGATGCACTGTTTTTGCAAAGGCAAATGGCTTAAAAGAGAAAATCTTTGAAATGTTCCATGCTAAAATATTTAATAATAATAATAATAATAATGATGATGATGATTACCTGAAGAAGTGCTAGTTGCAGACTTGGAGAGAGGTTGTGTGATGTCACAAGGGAGAGAGCAAGCTGCAATACGGCAGGCACTACTTCCATGTCTGTCATCTGTTCTTCCACATTCTCCAAAAGGAAAAACACCAGACCCCACATAACTAACTGATGTTCTTCACTTCGATTTGAGGGACTTCTATAAAAGATGAGAATGGGTTATATACAATGTTTTGTATGTTAATACTTATATGCTGTACAATTCTTATGACCCAGATATCTATTTTAACTCTGGCATTAGCACCTTAAGTCAGTATGCAAGCTAGATTTTTCAGTGAAACTCATTATGATCCATTATATGCTAAAACAACTCTAAGTATAATAGATAATTTTAATAGCTCCAAGCTAACCAATAATTTTATAACTCAACCATATGGACAGACTTTTCTGTTAATAAAATCTCAAAGTAGGCCATAAAAAAAAGTTGACAATTCATTTTAATGGAAGAAATCTATTTATAAATTCTTTTTACTTTTTTTTATAAGAAATTACTATTTGTCTTGGTTGTGCATATATAGGATAAAACCATTAAACCTTTTAAATCATTTATTCTCATGTATATTGCTAAAAGATTTTCTTCTGCAAACATGACTTTATGTATTACTAATGCAAAATTTTCTCACATTTGTAGCATTCCTTACATGCTACCTTAATGTCAATATGCTATTGTTACAGAAAATGGGAAATGCTAGTGCTTTTGTCATAATAATACACTATACATTATAGCCTTTTTATAAGAAAAACTTTGGCATGATCATCAATGGCCTTGGAAAAAAAAAAACCTTTGGCAGATGCTATTGCAAATGTAATAACAAAACATCACGCATTATCCTTCTGAAATCATACTATAAGCCTGATCTGAAGACTAGGTGTGCGTTCATGTCTTTAGAATCAGTGTCACTTAATGCAAAATGCAGATTACACTCACGCTTTTTTCTGATTTGATAGTGATGACTGATAATTTACAGCCATTAATTTTCACTTTCTGCCTTTCACATTACATTTTGATATTTTATGACAAATGTGCTATGCATATTCACTACCACTCTAAAGCTGTTGAAAGCATGAAGGAAATTGTAATTATGATAGGAAAACTGTTAACATGTTATTTAGTGCCCATCGTTCCATTCTGAAAAATGGGTGCCTTCTGTGAGATAGTTTTCAACGACCAGAGAGAATAATCTCTTCTGAAAAAGAGTCAAGGATTTTTTTAATGGTGTTTAATGCCTGTTTTTACTACTGTGGCACCACAGGTGATACAGCTGAGGGTGGGAAGAGGGTCCATGAAACATATCTTGAGTACTTCTGTGGTAAGTGAAGCCAAATTGAGTGGGTTTAATAATTTGACACAAAAGAGATTATTAATACATGCTTCACCATGTTAGATCCCAAATTTAATTAATATCAGGGAGAATTTCAATACAGGGCAGAGGGACAAGTGGTTAGTCCATCACCTATAATGCCATCTGATAGATAACCAAGATATTTCTTGGGTGTGAACAGTCAATAATTTTGCTCAGGAACCTCTTTTTTCAGGTATGGAATTCTTAAACGTAATGTAAATCTACAACATGGGACCCATGCTGTCAACATATTCTTGGTGCTAATTATTTATTCAAAAGTAGTAATTAATAGCTAGAAATGACAAATGCTTTCTGAAATTTTACTTTTTTAAGAATATTTTCTTTAGTTCAGAAGACTGCTCTGCACACTAGACATTCATTGCATAAGCTTCTAGAATGTTTCTGTATAAAGATCACTGTGCTCAAATAGTCAAATGGCAATCTTTTATGTTTTGTTTGTTTCCAGATTTTCAAATATATGACCTACACATCTTAGCTGTCTTATTTTAAACCGAACCCTTTGGCAATTACCTTCCTCCTAGATGCTTTACCAAGATATAAAGTATAATATTGGGCAAAATTCTGAAATATTTTTATAGATAATCTCTATGAGTCGGAATATTAGAACACACTTTCTGGTTTCACTTAAATGAGATTTTACTCAGGACATGTTTTGTGGACATTTTTTCCACATCATCAGCTGTTCATGACTAATGGATCATTCATAGAAGTTGGGTAGATAGGAATCCGGGTGGACTCTTGTGGTCTTGTGATGAACTTAAATAAAGTGTTGTCTGCTTCTGGGATAACAAAATTCATAAGGTTACACTCATGTTTTTTTATATAAATCCTTTCCCATATATTTAGTTCTTTTGGTTATTGAACAGTTTTTAATAACTTGATGCCTTTTTCTATTTCATTGTTTTCATTCCAGAAATGTGCTGCCACAGCTGATTTATCTATTTGTTTGTAATGGATGTTTCTCCAATGTTCCTTCAACTTAATGCCTATATTTCTCTTTATCTTTCTTATGTATATCTTTTCACAATCCTTACAATTAATTTGGTAAATGCCAGATTTTTCCTCTTTGGGCCTGGAATCGGTTTTGTTCAATTTCAATGAATTGTTTACATTGTATCTATTTTGAGGTGTTAAGATAATATTGTACTTAAACATTGTACTTATGAAGCTGTTGACAATGGAATGGTAATATATCCTAAACTTAGGTATTCATTTTTACACCAAATTTCACTTACTTACTTAAAAATTAGACATGTTTCTAGAGAATCTCTCCCTCTTCACTTTTGGACCAAAAATCGCAAAATAAAAATGGAAATTAAACTGCTGAAACATCTTCACAACCTTGGAGTTATCCACTTGGGAAAAAATTTTCATATTAAAAAAATAGAGAAAACCTAATGAACTCGACAATTTCTTTCTTCAACCAACAGAGGCCACAACAGGAACACCCAGTTGTCTAGCCATCGTTTCGAGTAACGGCGGTTCAGTGAGCAACTGAAGATGGGAGAGATTTTCCCGAGATGCGTCTTATTTTTATGTATGTAAGTGGAGTTTAGTGTAAAAATGAATAACTAAGTTTAGGATAATATTGTACTGCTGATCTTGAATTGAAACCATGGGCTTTGATATAATTGTCTGTATGTGTGTCCTTTCTGTAGATGCCAAATTCAAGTTTATTCTTACATTTTATTATCTTCAGATCTAAAAATGGTAACATGTTGTCTGCTTCTGTTTCAATGGTAAACTTAATAGAAGGTTCTTGTAGGTTTAAAAGTTTTAGTTCATCTTCCACATGCTTTTTGTTTATAATGGCAAATACATTATCTACATATCTGTGCCAAACCTTAAAAATGAAGGGAAAAGCCTTAGTGATGTGCATCTCAAAATAGCTCATGAATAAATCAGCTAGGAAAGGTGATAATGGACTGCCCATTCAGTTTAAAATTTTTTTCCTCAAATATAAAAAATACTTGATTTACGCACAACTTAGTGAATTCAATGTATTCTTTGATGTGTTCTTCTGTTATGTTGGCTGACAGGAGCCATTTTCTTAAATAGATCAATAATTTATTCTGTGGTATGCTGGGAAATAGGGCTTTGACATCAAAAGAAGCAAGTGTGTTGTTCGGTGATAATTTTATATCCTTAATTTTATTGACGAGGTCCATGGAGTTTTTTAAACTTAAGCTATCAAATTTTGGTAGTGAATGGAACTGTAATGATAATCAACTTGCTAAACGGTAGATCAGAGTGTATATGTTATTAATAATTGCCTAATACTTCTCCCAGTTTTGTGGATCTTCAGAAGGCCATATATATTAGCTAAAGATGGGTTGTGAACTTTAATTTTGCACTGATCTGTTTTTGGAATCAGGTTACTATTATCCAAAACTTCTTCCATGGATTTTATGCATTTTTTCAAAGGGTCTGTTTTTACTTGTATAAATTCGTCACTATTTAACAGATCTAGCATCATTTGTAGTTTTCTTTATCTAAAATGACGATTTTATTGCCTTTCGTGTAATTCACATTTTTATTGTTGAGAGCTTTTGTTATTTTTTGATAAGATTTTGGGCCAGAGTTATTACTTTTAATTTCCTGTAGTACTTTGCTGACGTTCTATGAATGATCCATTAGTCGTGAACAGCTGATGTGGAAAAAATGAAACATATGTCCTAAGTAAAATCTCATTTAAATGAAACCAGAAAGAGTGTTCTAATATTCCTACTCACAGAGATTATTAGTGTGCGTTTCACTGTGTTCGATTCCAAATTGAATTAATATTGAATTTGTATAGATGTTTAAAATAAGATGATAACAATGTATTAAAAGTTGCATTATATATCAAAGGGATATAATGGAAGATGAGAGTTAGTTTGGGGAGGCTGGGAAATTGTTGGTGGAGATTGGAATTACGATGCTTGGTGATTGGAAGAAAAAACCGGGATGGATTTTAGAAAAAGGTGATACAGAGAATGGATGTTGCACAGAAAGTTGACTGTTTAGAACAATTAAAAAAATTGGGAAGAGAGAAATATAAAGACTGTTGTTATCAAATTGGGAGAGAGTAGGTTTTGTTTGGATAGGTACAGGGGATTCATTTCTAAAAGGTATAAGGAAAAATTCTGAAGAAAGATGCATTATGTGGAAAATCTAAGGATTTTTTTTTAAACTATCTATTAGACTGTGAGCAATTAATAACACTGGAGTCAGAGTATTTGGGATGAAAAATTAAATAAATTATTACATGATACATAAGGAGTGTTCTAAAAATTCTAGACCTGACTCAGAGATATTGTGAAGATCATTAATTACTATGATAATTGCCTGTGAGCATCTTTCAGCCAATGTACGGTATCACTGATACTTATTCATCAATCAGAATTAAAGCATGATGCTCAAAAACTATTAACTGACAGTTTTTTCTCCTACATTCATTTATTTTATTCTTATAGTCTCTGTTTTGATTTGACTAGGGATCTAGGAAACCTATTCTTATGCATTTTCTCGTTCATTACTGGCAATTCATACAAACTGTAAAAATTGCATGATTTGGTGATCTGCAAATTCAAAATATAAAAGAAGCGCTACAAGTTCTAATGTCAAATAATATAAAAGAAAACAAAAAGGTGGTGTGGAATAAATTTTCAGAGTTTTGTGCCGAACAAAATTATGAGAATGAACAATGAGCTATGAACTGTTATTATAATCTCATATGTTTATTTGTTTTTAATTATTCAATAAAAGTACAAAAATATGGCATCGTTCTGACATTGCAATCATTTTACTGCATCCCCCCTTTCTTGCTTATAATTTTTCTTAAATTATTTAATTGAGCTTTACCTCATACTTGTTACCATTAGATAATTATTTCGAGATCTTTGGTCTCTAAGTAATTATTATGACAACAAACATTTGTTAATCTCAATTAAATTACCGAAAAGATGTCATCACTCATGATATTACTGAAGACAGTTTTTAAGTATCATCATTAGATGGCATGCTGTAAAGTTTCAGACACATAAGTGTAATTACTCGTTTGTCATGATTGTGCAAACAAACTAATGTTAACATTTTCTACAAAATGGATAAAAGTGAAATACAAGCTCTGATAAAACAATTTGTTTTGAAGGGTTTAACCCCAACAGAAATACAAAAGGATTCCTCCCCATTGTTTTTGACAGTTAAAAAGTGGATTGCTGAATTTAAGCATGGTTTTACATCTATTCAACATGATGAGCGCTCAGAACATTCCACAGCTTCTATGATGATGAGAATGTGACAAAAATTTACAATGCTGTTCTCAATGATCATCGATTGAAGGTATGAGAGTTGACTGATATTGCAAAGACCTCGAAAGGCCATGTCCACTACATTTTGCACAAAGTTTTGGGTATGAGAAAGCATTCACCAAAGAAAGCAAAACAGTCCATCTAAAGGAAAAGTCATGGCTACGGTTTTCTGGGATTCTTATATTGAAGTGCTTGTAGATTACATCCAGAAGGGCAGAATAAAGCATAATACTCAGTGGGGAGTATTATGCTTTACTACTAGAACTAAAGGATGCTATTCAGGCTAAATGCCACACCTTGAGAAAAAAGGAAATTAATAAAATGGGAGGATTTTTAAGAAGATTGAAAGCTAAATGAATAGCAAATATTAAGAAGGAGCAAGAAAAAACTGAATGATCTTAAAATATTTATGGTGATCCATTTTAGAGTCTCTAATCTATAAATACAACCTGGAGTTGAAGTATGAGAGAGCTTGCTATTTAGTAGTACTAAATTCTTAAATGTGAAAAATGTTGCTTATTTTATGAAAAAATTACTAAAAAATTATAACATTTGTTTAAGTAAAGATATTATTGATTAACAAATTCAAATATGCAAAAGAAGAATTCTATGCTATGATTTCTTCTACATTTTTTCTTAGTTTCATCAAATACCTTTTCTTAATGTCTGTAAATCATCCCTAGACTATAACAGAGCACCCTGTTTTACGCAGGAACAATGTAATGCAGGATTTTTTCTTCCTGTAACTGTTAAACAAATAGCGGGAATTTTCATAGTGAAATATAGTATAATATAACAAATTATCATTGATGAAATCACTCAAATTTCACTAATTTTGTTCCACTTATTTGGACACATTTCAAACTCATGGAACCACAATGATGAAGGCATACATTTTTGAGAAGCTACAAACATGATCTTTGAATTCACTGTTTTCCTATGATGACTGTGACTGTTTAGGTGTATGTGAAGTGGTTAATTTGTGAAGCCAAAATAAATTTTTAAAGTGATCATATACACCATTAATAATTATTTTTAAAATTTATATTAAATTTATAATAAAATTTTCTTTTGAAAGACAAATTCTTGAACATCCATCACCTCATATTGTATGAGAATACAATATATCAAAACCAGGAAATGTAAATTTGCAGAATCACATCACTACTCTATGTAGAAGACCATATTAAACATACTCACAGATAGCACTTCAAAGTGACAAAGAACGCCTACTGCTTGAAAAAGATATTCTTTTCACAATCTTCAGAAAAAATGGCTGTAGTCATTATTTAGCTAAAAATATGTTAAAACCAAATAACAATACGAAAAGTTTGAAATTAAAACAAAACAGAAAGAAAGCCTTCCTGTCTTACATACACAGAGTTACTTGCTTACAAATGGCAAAATAATTATATTCACCAACCCAGATAAAATATGCATAATTTATGCAAGATAAAAGATCATAACCGAGCCTTATTGAGATCTGGAGTTACAGTATATCCTGTAGTTGTAGCCAAATAATACAGATCAAATAGAGTGCTCCATACACAGACATATTAGATAGTGCAAAAATAATCAAATAGATATCAGCCATTGCATAACATAGTAAAGAAACTAAACACTTAATAAGTTTGATAAAACTAAAGTTCTTACTAAAATGCCCACAAAAGATCCACGATAATACATATAATATTATAATTGTAAAATAATAATATTCACTAAGTATAATATAGTAATTTTACATATTCAAAGATGCCTGAAATATTATACACACTGTCCCTATGAAGAGCATACACTCAAAGGGTCTAAATATTAATAAATAAATAATATTAAAAAAATTATGAGAAGTGACTGAAATTATACACGATGATAAAAGCATTAACAGAGATGGCCAATTTGTACTTCAATTATGGAAGATAAACCTCAGACAGATGGTCCCTTTTTACTAATCAATTCAGAACACCTTCAACCAGACATAGTGCCACCTTACAATATCAAGCCACATGTGATGCCTGCAGATTGACCAATGAAGAACAACTAATGAACATAACTTATGAGGGGAGGAGCCAAGATGATACATATATAAGGAAGCCAACCTAACACAAAAGGTTGAGATGTTCCAGTTCTGAAGAAGACCACAACAAAATGGCAGAAATGTTACCCAAGAAATTAGTTACAACAATGCAATACCCATCTAACCCAAGATATTTTAAATACAAAATTGAATGCAGAAGTTTTAAATTTGACATAGTAAAGGCCTATAATTATAAATCTTAATGTCGTAGACAACTGATAAGAGTGAAATGTTAGATTTGCCAAGAAAACTGGTCCTTTTAAATATTAATTCAATTAATTCAATTTGGAATCAAATGCAGTGAAACACTCATTAATAATCTCTTCTGAGTAGGATATTTAGAACACTCTTTAACTTTTAACTTATTGTGCTCAAATTGGGCAAATTGCAATAACAATGAAATTTAGCTAATCCAACACTTTAATACACATCTTAATTATATGAAAACTCTAGCAGAGATACTCTTATTTTGCATTATCTGATTAGTGATTCATTTGTTTCAGTTTATTAATTTCAACAAATTAACTTTTTACGAATACTAACCCATTATTAGGGTCAATATGTCTCTGTATGTATTCAATGGTGACAGGTTGAATGTAAAGAGAATCTTCTGCAGTGACCACTGTGCTTAGATTAGTTGGTAACTGTGTTGTTGCCTTTGCTGGTGCTGATTGAAGTAGATACAAAACCCCATGCAACCCTGCTATGCGTACTGGCAAGAATCCTGAACGCAGACTGTTCTCCACCATCTTCCGCACTCTCTCATATGATTCACCATCCTGCTGAAGAAGTATTAAAATGTTTAATAGTCACAGAAATTTATAAACACAAATTGCTCATCAGCTATTTTCATGATATGTTGATTTATAAAGTGATATTTCTGTTTTTTAGTCAATGGTGTACTTAAGTATACATTAATGTAATACTTTGATAAGTCAGCACAACAAAATCATGTTGCTGTGTGAATGCATATAAATTAAAATATTTCATTTTATAAAATATTCCAGTTTATGTTTTATATTGAAGCTGCTATATTTGGAATTTAGAATGAATATGCTACTGCACGAAGTTTCAACCTGAACATGCTTTCTTAATACGCAGTTTATTACTATTAATGTGTTGTTTTTTTGTAACTATTAATGTGCTATGCTAACTATTTAGATCTTTTAGCTGATACTTTTGGTGATTATGAAGAATGAACTTATGCACTAAGTAAGTGAGTCATAGGGGTGGCTACATAGTCAAATGTTCATTTGTAAACCAACAGTTTTTACATTGCATTATACTACTCAAGGAACAATACCATTTTCTAAAAAAATCATTTTTCCTATTGCACAAAATGCTATGTCTTATTACAAATGGTTCGACAACAGTATTAATATGAAATTTTAAAATTTCCAGGCTGGGTTTTTTTTAATAGTATTTAATGCCTATTTTTACTACTGAGGTACCAAAGGTGGTCAGCTGCTCTGCCATGGTACTAGGCTTGCTTTAAAAACAAAACTTTTGCTGACAATTATGATCAGCATCAACAGTGAAATGTTGGATAATGGGTTTTTAATTTGTTTTTAATGATGGATGCTAATACATGAGAGAATTTTCCTTGGACAGTAGAAACAGCTGCTGCATTTATTTCACAATGCAAAACATTTCCCATATGGATAAATTATAGCTGCCTGATATCTTGGTTTCTGTGGTGGCAGTAGTGTTGGTGGATGGATGATCCTGGTTTTCACTGTGCATCCCAGTAATAATTTGCCAGTTTTATGTTGCATGATCCATCCATCTTTCTTATAGTGAGGCAGATAAGAAGGTGGTCTTTATTCATGATTGTGTCCAAATTGCTGCACAGGATATAATATGGAGAAGTATGTGTGTTTAGTTTATGCAGTGGGATGTAGACAATCATGTCCAGTACACAGGAGAAACAGGCTTATGTACATGGAGACTCTGGAATAATGATTTCATATCTATCTTCTATCACTAGCTAACTGTAGAGATTTTTAATGTGGCTTTTGTTTGGCTCAGTAGAAGGGGACTAGTCTATTGTGTACTTAATTCTTGTGCCCTTTTTTGTGAGGGCATCAGCTTTCTCATTTCCATCCAGCCCATAATGTGCAGATATCCACTGGAGAGTAATTGGTTTGTGAAGCTGTATTAGATTTTAAGTGAGTGGTGGATTTCATTTAGTTTTGATGAGCAGGGTGACATTTCTTTGATAGCACAGATGGTTGTGAAAAAACACAGCTTTCTTAAAAGACTGAATTTTATTTAATAATTGATTCAGTGCTGTGCTTATTGCTTCAATATTTCATCATAATGTGCTGAAGTCTATGCTCAAGAGATATAGAATGAAAAGAGCTGGTATATAACTCCTGCTCCTGCAGTGCAATTCTTCTTTATCAAGGATCCATCTGTATATATATGCGCAGTCATTCTAGTTCCGAGTATCTGAAATATATTGTTTTTAAAGTATGTTCAGTTAGTATTTCCAGATAATTACAGACATTACGGTAGTGGGAGAATTTCTGACTTAAAAATTCATGGGGCTTTTTAATCTGTGTCATTGTTTGATAAAATCCTTTTTGGGTTTTGAGTATTCTTTGGGGTTCTTTGTACTTTCTCCAGTAATTGTTTTGCGTAATCTTAGTAAATTTTCAAATAAGATGATGCTGTTTTGTTCTATATCATCAAGTATTGGATTGTTAATTAAAATGTAAATAGGCCTTTGAGCCATAGGAACACCAACCTGGATAAATTCGTTTAGCAACTGCTATAAGATGGAATACACAGACCTGAATAACTTCAGCTGTAATTTTAATAACTTGAAAAAGGACATTAAAGAGTATATAAGATCCGACAGGTGAATTTTAGCTGATGATAAGAACCAAATGTTCTCGAAACCAGTTCTATACATTATGACAAGTAAGTGAAGTATTAAGAGTGTGTAGTTAAACTAAATCATACAATATCAATTATTGGATTGTTTATAAACAATGTAATAGTTTTTTTCACACTAACTCCATTCACTTACATAAAAATCTGGACATATGTTTCGGGAGTGATCCCTCCCATCTTCAGCCTGTAGATAAACTGTTGTTATACGTGGCGGTTGGGTCACTTGATGTTCTTGTGGCGGCATCTGTTGGTTCTATTAGGAATTTGCTGAGTTCATCCATTGGAGAGAAATCGAAATTCATCAAATTATCCTTATTTCTTGTAATAAAAATGTTTTCCCAAGTGGAAAGTTCTATTGCGTTATGAAGTTGTTTCAGTAGTTTTATCTCTGGTTTAACTTCATGATTTTTATTCCAAAAGTGCGCTGCTATTGCTGATTTATCAATTTGTTTTAAGTGAATATTTCTAAAGTGTTCTTTTTTCCAGATTCCCAAATTCCTCTTTGTTTTTCCAATGTATTTTTTATCGCACTCTGCAACCTAATAAGTTCTTTATATTAAAATTGTTCTTTGGGGCTAACATAATTCCTTGTTCTTTGAATATCTTTTTGAACTTATTGTGGTAAATTGGGTGGTATGTGAAACTTTTGTATTTGTACCTTTTTTTTGCACTTTTAAGTGTGGAAACATCTCTTATTGTTTTTTGTTTTTTGGTTTTATTGATGATTTTTATTACTGTCTCTTTGTTGTATCCATTAGTTTCTGCTATCTTTATGATTTGTTGGTATTCCAATTTGTACTCTGTTTCTGCGAGTGGGATGTTAACTAATCTGTGTGCTAAACTATAAAACACTGATATTTATGTGGAATGGGGTTATAATTGTCATTTTTTATGTAATTTTCTGTGTGAGTATGCTTTCTATGAATTCCAAATGTAAGATAGTTTTCATTTCTTATGATTTTTACATCTAAGAAGTTTATATACATACCACTCCATTGTCAACAGCTTCGTAAGTACATTTAATTGAGCATTGGATTGTTGTTTATTAGAGCCTGCATTGCTGGTATGGGTGTGGATTTGGTCCCATCTGCATTATGTAATTCTGAATGCTTGGTTCTATATGAGTTTCAAATTGTTTATGACATATTTTTATGCAGTTATCAGTGCTTTGGAGTTATATCTGAGTATAGGTTTTTTGAAGATTTTCTATGCTGCATTTAATGTGTATCTTGAACTGGCCCATTTTGTACTAGGCTGTGATTTAAGCACTGATAAACCTTCACTTCCATCCCTAGAAATTTCTTCCACATGATGTTTCCATATAAGCCATCTATAAAAAACAGACACAAATATTTGGTACTTTGGTTTTTTGAAATAATTTTTTGGTTGATTTTCATATTACTCTGAGGCAGTTTATGACAAAGCATGAACAACTATTATAATTTTGCAATTTTTGTAAGTAAATCACTCAATTTTCACTAATTTTGTTTCACTTGGAGAAATTTGAGTGATTTCCTCATCAAAAATTGCAAAATGATGCTACATTTCACTGCAAAAATTCCAGCAATTTAAAATTAAACTAATATGATATTGTATTTATATTTATCGGTATATTATAGTCAAGGCACCAGTCTGGCAGTTTCTGTGAAGCTATATTAATTTTCTTATTGATATCCTGAAGATGCTTGTTCAAAATAGATATCTATAGCACTAGATCACCTGCATGCAGTGTTATTTTTATTTTTTGGATTCTCTGAATTTTTCTGGGTAGGTCATTTATCATTATTCAATAAAGTAGTGCTTGATACTGCTTCTTGGTTAAATCACAGTATGTTTCGATCTTCAGCAAAATTTTCCATACCTTGTATGAATTTATTTTAAACAATTTAAATACAGAACAAATTTTACATAAAAATTCAAATTTACAAACATCAATTACCTAATTAAATTTTAACAATACAGACTAAACCCCAGTCTTGTTCATCAGCAGTTTTCTACTGGAATATCCTGAGGCCTTTGACAGAGTCCACTCTATTATTTCAAATAAAACTGAAAACTTGAACTAATCCAAATAACCCTCTATCTCTAAGAGTTGCTTGTTTTTGGACTCTTTACACTTAAACATTACAGTTATTAGTATATAAGAATCTGATGATAGGATAACTTTGAATATCTTCTCTCCCCATTCATTATCTTACTATTCTAAACCATTTCCTTTACTTTTCCTACATATTTTCCTAACTCATTAACTATTTTCTTTTTACATTAAAATGTTAATTGGAACTTGCACAGTCAGGCCAATCATATAACTGACATTATTGTTTGATTTAGTTGAACTCTCACTCTTAATGCTTAATGCTCGAATTTGAAACAGGTTCTACATATTATGACAAGTAAAGCATTAAGAGCACATAGTTCAACTAAATCACACAATAATATAAATCATTTTCTTTTTATCGAAAATTCTCTTCGCCACTACATTATTCTCCAGACTTTGCCATTTCTCAAATCTCAACATCCCCCCTCTATGCCTCTTTTTTTCTTGCACTTGGTACACAGTGCAGTATTAAATGACTTACCATATAGTGGGTAAACATGCTGGCTCTGTGTGTGTGTGTGTGTGTGTGTGTGTGAGAGAGAGAGAGAGAGAGAGAGAGAGAATTAAGTCCCATCCAGGGCTAGGACATCTGCTTATGGTCAGCTAGTCCATATGAGTTATGGTCCCTATGTGTTTGTTAAGTCTATACTGTTTCTTATTTAACAAGTTTAACACCAATTTTACTAGAAGATTCCAGTGCTGAGTCTATTAAGTTTTTGTATTATAAGTTTGCTATCATTTCCACTATTGGCTTCGGTTGTTCTCTTCTTTCTGCAGCTCTGTTCCTAGGCTCTTCCAGGTACTGCGATTCCATTCTATGCTGGTCCACTGCTTTCTTGAAGGAGTCTGCCCACCTCGCTCTTGGTCGCCCTCTTCCTCTCCTACCAATACCTAGATCCTATGTGGTAGCTATACCCATCTGCTCCTTGACAGCCATGCTGCATGTCTACTCCATTTCCACTTCAGGCTCTTTGCACATTGAGCCATGTCGTTTAGTCCCAACATCTTTCTTAATTCCACAGATGATATTTTATCCATGAGGGATATCCCTAGTACTTTCCGCTCCATTTTACATTGGCAGATGCTAATAATATTATTCTTTTCCACTTTTGTTAGGCTCCAAGTTTGGTATACATATAATAGTGGTGGGAATATGCACGAGTCCAGCATGTCTAATCTCAGTTTTCAGCTCAAAATATGCATATATGGACTTGTCTTCTTGCCACAGAAGAACTCAAGCAGTTCGAAATATAGCTATTGCTAATCTATGACCATTTCTTACTGTTTTATCCTTTTCTGTTTTACTATAGGACATTAGTTGGAAATGAAGAATCAGATTTGAAAAATTCAGGTAATGGCCAGGACTTGAACCATGGATCTTCAGCCTCCATGCTGCTGCTTTAACTATTATGAGTCATTAGGAGTCGCCTCTTAAGGAATAAATCTCGCATGGTTGAGAAACCTTAGAGAGGTCCCAAAGTTATATAGAATCAGAGGAGAGAGATTCATGTTCTGTGCTTGGAGCAAGACATGGTAACTGAATTGGTTAAGGCTTTTAAATCGAGAGTTAAGATTTATAGTTTGAACCCCGTCTTGATTTAAATTTTTCATTCTTCATTTCCAATTCATATTGAAATCTGCTCCAAACCCCCTTAATTCTGTCACATATATCTGTATATTTCTCCCTTTCCCCCATTCCATCTTTATATTTCTATAGAGTTCTAGTGTACCTTTGTCCTTTAAATTACTAAAAAAAATCTTGTTTCTCAATAAGGTAAGTTCAAACTTACCTTCAAAAATATTTCCTTATACTCACATTTCCATCGCAATTTTTTTTAAAATTTTTCTCATCTTATAATACAAACTAATTTTCCAACCTCCTCTCCTTGAGCTAATAGACATTATTTGACAATATTTCCTTCATCCTTAATTTTATTTCTGAAAGAATGTTTTAAACCTCTTTTGATCACTTTCCCCTGCTTTTCCTAACTCGGATAAAGTATTTGGTGAAGCTCTGGACAACCATAGAATCAATTTAAAGAATTCCCTATGAACCTTATCAATTTTCTTCCATCTGTCTTTCAACCAGCGTACTTCCACCTTATGTATCATTTGGGCCTAACTAATGCTTTATACTATTTCCAGCCAGATTACTCTAATTTTTGGCATTTTAAAATAACACATTCTAAAATTATCCATAGACAATCTACCCTTAGCCAGTACTTTCCCCCCCATCCTGCATTGGCACTCAATCTCATCCGAAAATATAAAAAATTTATTGATCACTTTGATTGCACTATCATCCTGGTATGGTTCCCCCCCCCTTTTTTTTACTTATTATAATTTAGATTTGGTTTTGTTAATTTTTATACCCCATTCCTTACAGTATCTACTTATGGCTTCAATTGAACATTATAATCCTCTGAAATCGTTCCTGCCACTAAATCTTCCACAAATAATAGACCTGGTGCATTTCTATTATTTATTATAGGACAATGTATATTTTCTTTTTCAATTTCTTTCAAAATATCATCAAAGAACAAATTAAATAAAATGGGCTTAGTTTGCAGCTTTGTCTTAGGTCATTGTATGGCATTCTGACCATATTTAATATAGAGTTCATCATCTTTCATACTGATGACCTGAGATGTTAAAGAGCATCCTTAAATAAAATCAAATCATCATCTTTATATAATTTCTGAAACACCCCTATAAACTTACTACTCATACTGTTTTCCTTTAATTTAATCCAAAGTTTCTCTTTGTTAACTGTGTCAAAAAGTTTCTCAAAGCCTGCAAAAACATATTAATCTACCTATTTTTTGCTTGTATTTATCCACCAATATTCTTACTATGGAAATTGTTATCCATTGTTCTGTTACCTTTCCTGGATTGTCCCTGAAATTCTGACAGTCTGGTTTTCATCTCTACCCATGTACAACCTATTTTCAACACTCCTGTAAAAACCTTCTGAATCCCTGATAAAAACTAATACTCCTATAATGGATTGAGTTATTCCAATTCCTTCGTCTTTAAATATGGATACAACTACTTCTTTCCTTAACATTAGCTTCAGGAATTACAAATATATCCACATATTTATAATATTTCAATTTTGACTTTTTACTGAATGATAAGCCACTGGAGTAGCGTTGAAAAGTGCTGCTGTGTATTAGAGCTCTTACATCTTGGTAAACTTGCCATAACTGTAATCCACTTAATGTTACCCAGGTGCACCCCCATATGAAATGCAGCCAAGTTAATAGCTACAAATAAATGGGGGGGGGGGAATGGAAGCTAGGGACCACTTACCTTTACTTTTCATAAATCTTCCCCCTGGAATAACATATTACATAATGTAACTAATATCCTCTTTCTGTTATCATCTTGACATTATTCTTTCCAAAATTCCCCTTGCTTTTTTTATTTTTAACTTTCTAATCTTTTCTGACACTTCACTTTCCTCTTATTCTCTTATCCAACTCTTCCACCTAATTCCAAAGACTCCTGAATACAATATTTGTTTTATATTTAGGTTCCTGCCTATCAATTTCTGAAAATGTTGCCCTTATTCAATTGGTATAATTTTATTTGAGAGAACTTCTTTTCTACAAGTTGTCTTAATTAAGACTAAATTATTTTACTATCTCCTGTTTTTGGTGCCATAAACTTAAGGCTAATTTTATCAACCCATTATTTCTTTTTTTGTCCCAATAGACATTTAATATCCCCATTTCATAATTAAAAAGTGTTGTCTTTTTCCTTAATTTAGTTTTCTTCCATCCTTTTATCTCTATTATCATTTTGTTTTACACTCATCTTCATACCAGCCTTCCATGTTATCCAATCCTTAACTTTATTCTATTACTAGCCCATTTTACACTCCACTCTAACTGCTCCTTTGTCAATTTTACTCTTCCTTCATTCAATAAATGTCCTATATCACTTTCTATCTTTCTTTCTTGAAGTGAAAAATCTCATTCTCTCTTTATCCTTCGATTTAAAACTTTGTATCATTCTTCCAAAATCATACAATTTTTCTTCTTCCAGTGAAAAATATTGAAATTAATGCAAAACAATTACTCTCTATAATTTCATGTTCCATCTTAAAATCTACAAGAAGCTTTTCTATACCATACGAACACTACATATAATCAATGATACTCTGCCCATTTTCATTTACAAATGTAAATTATGCAAGTTGGTTCATTCCTCTTTCTCTAATTATACATAAGATTATTTTCTTCACAAAACTTAATCAACTTCCTACCTTATTACAGCATTTATCATTACTGTATCTCAGTTTTATCTTACTTACCTTCTTTTTCCAAATCCACTAACTGAATTTGTTCCTTACCCACTCTGGCACAATATAATTTCCCACAGTTATAAATTCCACATTTATATAGTTTTTTTGACCTTTTCAATATTCTTTCCTAGTATGTAATTACGATTATAAAAGTCAGACACTTCACCAGAATGTACACTAATACTAGTTACAATTTACTCTTATTCTTACCCTCCATATAATATTAAGCATAGAACCATATCATTCCCTCACTATTTTTCTTCTTTCACTAAAATACTTCCTATCTTTTTTTTTACATTCCACCTAATAATCAACTTTTCCCTTTCTTTCTGACACCACTTTTATCATAAAAATAAAATGCTATTAATTCTACTATCTGTTCCTTAGTAACTATGTCTCCAAAATTGCAAGAGTGCCTTCTATCTTTAATACATGTAACATCTCCCTCTTTCATAATTTATATAACTCTTCCACAATCCAACCAACAACTGCCAGGGAATTTTTCCATATTGACCCATTCCTATATGCTCTAAATTTCTCTAATTTTGCTTTTGCCCTTATAACTCTTAATTCTTAACTCTGTTTTCTATTTCAAATATACTTCCTGAAGGCATTGATCCCATATTTAATCCTTCTGTATATTTTCATACATCAAAAGTGACTTGGGCTAATTGTACATTTCTCTGTGTATCTCCATCAGCTGTTTGGATCTGCCTCCCTACCTCTGCCTACTGCACAGCTCGATTCCACTATGATTCTGTGATGTAGTACCCTGAATTCTCTCCTTCTGTCTCCATGGTTTCATCAACTCTCATGTGCCATGCTTCCTCCAAAAATGCTGCTTTAACCACTGATTCATATCCTGCCATCTTCCTTCTATCCACAGCTGTATACCTTTCACATATGCCATCTTGCCTTCACTCATGGCTTTCTTCATCTCTTGTTATACAACAGCTCTTATATCTCTTCCTAATTTATCAAAATCCTATTAAATAAAAATGTTGGTATCCTTTAAAATTTTTTCCTTGGATAAGATATTCCATTTAAATTTCAATATCATCAATTTTAGAAGAATTTGTTTCAACTCTAATCCTCCTCTTTCAACTCTGAATACCTCCAGTTTAATTCCAAACTTTCTGTTATTTCTCTCAATGTTAGTGAATATAAAGATGATATCAAGGGCTCAGTTCATAAGCATAGTTACATTTATAAATTTTTAAAAATACACACAAGTATAGGTTTATCTATTAGTGGCCATATATTTCATTTAATTAACAGTATACCATTAATTTTTGTGATTTATTGCCAATAATAACAAGAATAAGTACCTTTAAAAATGTGGTTATTCTTTCGTAATACTTATAAGATTGCAAGAATTCTAATTTTGTTCCCTTTGCTTTTGAAAATTGGAGTACTTCCACTTTAGATATTCATTTTCAAGTAATTTTGAAGGGAAAAAATAAGCAACCTAGTTAAGTAAGGTATTAGAGTTCAGTTTTTCTTTAGCTTTAGAGTTTGTCATGCTAATTAATACACAGTAATGCCCTATTTTGGATTTTATATTCTTTTTAACGTTATTCTACTTACTGAAGAATTGCTTAGTTTACACAACTTCTCTGTGATTTTTTATTTTCAAATTAATATATTGCTAATTATGCACCATGTAAATGGAAACTATTTCTTGAGTTGCATTTTATAACTTGAACCTCAAGCTACATCAACACCTGTGGCTGTGTCAGTAACAATTGGTAAGAACTTTCTCCCTAATGAACGCTATTTAGGATTGTAATTAGATTAGGAACAACAGAACCTTTCATTTTATGCTAGAGGTCAGGGAGCAATGACAAAGAGAGCTCATCTCTAGTAAGTGTGCTATAAATTTTTTATTATGGGATTGCTGTGTCTAATACAAATTCACTTGCAAATCAAGTTTTCAAATTTTGCTCCAGAATTTGATGAACCAACTTATGATGATAATGATACTTGAAATGAAGAATACAATGGGGTAGTTAATAAAATGAATGCAGATGAAATCGAGGTACCCTGATAAAAACCACCTAGACAATGTTTTGTCTATTATAAATTTCATTTGTGGCTGCTGGAATCACATGGAAGATGAGTGATTTACTTGCTGAGCCACTGTGCTATCTTTCTATAAGTATAATACTAAATGATAAATTCAAAATTTTTATGTTCATAAAAATATTTTTAAAAACAAATTAATGTTAATAAACACTCATTTTGCTAAATGTTCAGCTAGAATTCCATTTGTAATGCAGAATTTTATGTATTTACGTATAGGATTGTATATTTGATTATATCTTGTTATTACGCAGCTTGCTGTGTATGCTTTCAATAAATTCAATTAAATTTAATTAAAACAGTACTATAATATGTTTGTAGAAACAATAATAATTGTCTTAAAACCAGTTTTAAAATTAAACATTTTTTTTCTGATAACTTAATGATTATATATCACCAATCTGTTTCAACCAATTAATACTGGATTGGGATGGTAACCTTATTAACATAATAATTATGTTTGCCTTGAACTAATTCCCCATTCTTTATAATACTTACGGGACCCAAGACAGCAGCTGCTTTGCATGCACCAAGTACCAGATATTGATGGAGCACTTCATCTTCTGAGGGATGATGCTTTCCTAATTCCAGGCAGGTTGCTAACATCCACTGGAACTGTGCTTTTTCAGTGAACAAGTCTGATATTGCTAGTATAGAACGAACAGCCTCACACACTAGCCGTAATGGTGTTCCAGACTGAAAATATTAATAATTATGTATTTCTTCTGGAAAACTAGAAACCATGTTCAATAATGTGAGTAATGAATGGTATGGCTATTACTTAAGCTTTGCCTTTCAGACATCCTAACCTTTGAAGTTGCTATGCTCTTACCAAGCTGAGGATGTGAACATTGGTTTGTGAAACAGTACTACATATTATAAACAAGTAAGTGGAGCAATAAGAGTGTGTAATTTGACTGAATCATATAATGATCTTAATTATATCTTTATTTATTCCTTACTCTCATTGCAGCCTACATCCTGCTATTCCCAAAATTTAATTATGACTACAATCTAATACATATGATTTATAAATATTGCTTTCCCTAAATAATAGGTATATGTCCTGTTGAGTTTAGCTTTAAACTTTCTCAGGTCCTAGATATTTGAATGTAAACCATGTTTAATATATCTGCAATATCAGTGATAATCTGTAACATGGCATATGAGGTGCATTCAAATTATAACAGCATTGATTTTTTTCTCAGGACTGGAAACTGATAGAAACGTGAGGTTTGTTTTAAAATATGTCAATGTGTGACAGAGATGGCAACACTGCATGGCACACACAACTCTAGTGGCAAGAGTGAGGACTGTTTTTGATACTTCAAAATGGTGATGTTTTCATTACAAGAACAGCGTGTAATCATTCATTTTCTCCATTTCAGTGGTTTGACACGATTGAAATTCATCACCAGTTGAGTGAAACATATGGTGATGGTGTCATGGATGTGTCTAATGTGCATTCATAGGTCTGACAGTTCAAGGAAGGCAGATCGTCGTGTGACAACAAACCAAAGCAATCTTGGCCTTGGGCAAGCAGGTCTGATGACATGATCAAGTGGAGAAAGTTGTTTTGGGGGATCGCCGAATGAGCATGGAACATGCCTCCAAAGTTAGCATTTCCATGGGATCTGTGCACACAATCCAGCTGAAGGCCTGAAAATGTGAAAAGTATCCTCAGGTGGGTACCACAAATGCTGATGGATGACCACAAGGGTGTGCCCATGGCCTGTTGCCAGGCAATGATGATGCATGATGATGGCATGAATGGGATATTCTTTTCATCGACTGTGACAATGGATGAGACATGGATGCTGTTTTTCAATCCTGAAATAAAGCGCCAGTCTGCTCAATGGAAGAATTCATATTCACAGATACCAAAAAATTTCGGGTAAGTGCCAGTGTTAGAAAAAATGATGCCATGTTCTGGGACAGCAATGGAGTAATGCTTAATAATTGCATTCCAAAGGGTACTATGGTGACAGGTGCATCCTACGAAGATGTTTTGAAGCAGGAGTTCCTTCCAGCATTGCATGAAAAACAGCCCGAAATGGCTGAACATGTGCTCTTTTACCAAGACAATACCCTAGCACATCAGGTGAATGTGACATAGCAGTTTCTTCATGAAATTAACTTTGAAGTGATTTCTCATGCATGCTTTCTACTCACTTGACCTGGCTCCAGGAGGCTTTTGGCTGTTCCCAATGATGAAAGACACTCTCCATGGTTGCACATTCACTAGCCATGCGACTATTGCATCAGCAATTTTCCAGTGGTCAAAACAAACTCCTACAGAAGTGTTCCCAATCATGGTGTCGACATTATGAAAAATGTGTACAGCTGCAGAATATTACATCAAGACGTGATACAAGTTTCAAAGCTTTTGTGTGATTAGTTAGTGAGAAAGAAAAAAAAAAAATCAGAGGAGTTATAACTTGAATGCACCTCGTACTTAGAAAACTAGCATAAACTACTTATGCAACAAGGTTTCTTGCACTGTTCAGCTCAGATTAAAGTCTGCAGTCATATGTTACTTACCACAGCTTAGTCATGGTATATAAATAAATTTAGGTTAGCTGCACAACGGTAGAGCTTTTTTGGCTCTGCATCATAAAACAACTTTATTTCAGAATCTAAGAAACTAGATCTAAAAAGCCACTTATCATTTGTCCAATATTATCATTTATCAGTACTTGTGGTGGTCCTTCAGATAAGTAAAGCACCAAGTGTTTAGCAAATTATACACAGACACTCCATAAATTATAAATAGAAATATATTAAGAAACAATGCTAATTTTTTAACTACAATGAAACAGATTTAACTCTATATAAAATAAACAATCTTCAACTAAATTATAATAGATTCTCCCAATAATTCCACAGAAGCAAATTTGGTCACCACTTTCAAAGAAATTTCCTTTTTTTCTGAATCCCAGTAGGCACACTTATACACAATAATTCCTAGATGAGACAGCCTCTCTTACCCAGCAGAATTATGGAAGTAGCATTTTATTTTCTCTTTAGTGCTGAAAATTATCATTCTATTGTAGATATGCTGACATTTTTTAAATACACTAAAAGGATTATTTGTTGAAAAATTGTTTTTAGCATTGGATTAGTGTTAAATAGTTTTGTTAGCTCATAAATATTTTTATTTGAAGCTACTACCATACAGTATGCATGGACTAGAATAGGAGTAATAAATCATAACAGATTTAAGAGGGAGTATATTAAAGGACACATGATCACTTACAGCAAAACAAACAAGATATAGCAATACATTTTGGAATGTGAAAGAACAAAAATTTGGAGAGTAGATGATGCCTAAAATATGGGGAAAGCTACCAATAGAAATTACAGGGGGAAAATTCTTAAAGGCAAACAGGAAAAAGATATAAAGTGAATAGGAATTATTTCAAGTAATAAGATAAAAATGGATGAAGAGAAACAAGATAATAATGACACTATATATGAAAGCAAGACTGATCAACTTTAAAAGGTCATTTTTTAATTATTTATTTATTTCACATTAATTATATTACAAAACAGACAACATACCTAGCATCTTATAGCCTATTCAAATGCCACCTACCTGTTTCCTTTTAATACATCATAACTCCAGGTTGTTAAAAGTTCATTAGTAGTTTAAGTATAAAAAGAATCAAGAATCAAGAATCTCATTATACTTACAACTAGAGTAGATTATCTATAAATTATGGTTGAAATTATGATAATGCTACTCAAGAAATTATTTATTTGAACGTATTATAATTGTTGTCAGTTTCATACTACTGTACATACAATGATCTCGTTTTCAGTTGAATGCTACCAAAGAATTTTTTATAGTTACCTTAACAGACTTTGAAATGAATTTCAAGAAAATTCTTAGAATATTGTCCATACTCTTCATTTGACAGTAAGTGCAAAAATGCATTAAGAGCTCTCCAACAAGGTTGGGTGAAAACATGTATTCAGCGTATGGTTAAAGACAGTAAACACTATCAGGCCATGGTATAAATACAAGTGTAACAATATGATATTGAATATTGTACTTACGAAGCTGTTGACAATGGAGTGCCAATATAACCTCAACTTAGGTATTCATTTTTTACACTAAACTGGACAACTATGTCCAGCCATAGTTTCAAGTAACAGCGGTTCAGTGAGCAACTGAAGATGGGAGAGATTCTCCTGAAATGCATCTTACTTTTGTGTAAGTGAATGGAGTTTAGTGTAAAAAATGAATACCTAAGTTGAGGTAATATGATATTACATTGAGTAGAAATGGCTGCTTCATAAATTACCACCAAGAGAGAGGGGTGGAGTTATTTGAATAATGATTAATCCCATTTTAATGAGGAATCACAGGTGGTGACACCCAGAACCTCCTGCTTACGAATTCCAGCCTTGACAACTTCAGCCAACCATGGCAATTGGGGGGGGGGGGGGTGGTGAAAATCTAAAACTAACAAATTGTGTGTGCATATGGAATTACAATAAACCTAAGTATATATAAAATTATTTTATGGTGCAAGTGAATAATGGGCTGGGCATAAACCACCTTAGGATGAGCAGCATAAAATATTATGCTTTAAATTACTTAAATTCTTTTGGCTAATTTTAACCCACTTTGAATACTTAAAATTATTGAATGGAAATTCTTTCTATTATGAAATTAAGGAATGAATATAGAAGGGTGCTAGAATAAATAAACTTATCTAACTGCACAAAAGTTATGGAGGTATGACTTTATTATCTAATGTGGGAAAAAGTTATTTTGGTATTTTGACAAGTATATTACAAAAATAGATAGACCAATATAGCATACTATCTGAATATCATGGGATTTCGTAAAGGAAGAAGAACAATGGACAATATATTCATTTTGAAAACTTTAATAAATAAATATTTAAAAAACAAGAGAGCGAAACTATACTTGGCTTTTGTAGATTTGGAAAAAGCTTTCATCAAATTGAATTGCTATCATTTTGATATAAACTTGCAAATAAAGGGGTCAGTGGACACTGATAGAAATTCTAAAAGCTTTATATAAGGAAAATACTTATTGTATAAGATATGAGGAAGGGTTAATAACCAGAGAAGTAAGACAAGAAAAGGAGTTAAGACAAGGATATAAGCTAAGTTCAGTTCTGTTTAATTTATATATTGATGATATATTGCAAAATATAAAGGAAAACAACAATTTTATGCCAGTTATAAACAACATCCAGAATACAGGTTTATTATTTGCAGACAATTTAGTAGTTAGCTTGATTACAATAATTGGCCTAAAAGCAGCTCTGCAAGAAATAGATAAATATTGCTCAGAATGGGGCCTTAAGGTGAACCAAAATAAAAAACAAATTTTAATATGCAAAAGAGCAGGGAAGTTGAGTAAATATGAAAATTGGAAGAAGGGAAATAAGGATTATATGGTAGAACATGATTGCTTTTATTTAGGTATAAAACTGGAAGGAATGGGTAAATGGGAAAAGCAAAAAAGATTGTTACTACCAAAAGGGAAAGCAGCTATGTCAATTATAAAAATATGTCTTTTTAAAATACCACAACTGGAAGTCATTGGAAAGAATATGTAATACAATGGTTGAAGCACAAATGCTCTATGGTATCGAAATTTGGGGAATGGAAAATTCTTGGGAAACTGTGGATAAAGTATACCATTTATTTTGCAAAGAAATTCTCGGCCTACCAATTGTGGCTGTAAAAGAAATTGCCCAAATAGAAATGGGAAGAGCTAAATGAAAAGGTTTAATTATGAAGGGAGTTTTAAAATACTGGCATAGCATTCTAAACCTAAATGAAGATAATCTAGTAAAGCAATGTTTGATATATCAAGAATCATTGTTAACTAAGGGGTGGTTGAGTAATGTAAAAAATATTTTAGAGAGCAATGGATTAGGGCATATATGGAGGAAAAGAGATACAAATGTTAGAGGTTTTTGGAAAGAGGTGAGAAGACATTTTGAAGATACAGAGATACAAAAACTATGGAATTCCGGTATGTTGTGCTGGTGAACTTGGGACTGAGGTCTGATGCAAATGAATAATTGGTATTCTGTGTATTTGGAATTTAGATTAAGGCATTAGTATATCATGAATTATTGTAAAAATTGTAATTGTGAGGGGTACATCTAAAATGGCCTGGGCCAGATAGATGAAGGTCCCATGTAGTTTGTATTTTCTTAGCATTCAAATAAATAAATAAATAAATAAATAAATAAAAACTGCACAAAGGATGAATTTTATTCAATTGAAAACTAATTGAAATACAATGGATATTTAATTTATTGCTAAATACTTAAATTAAATTTAATTAACTTAAAACCCATTTATATAGATACTTAGATGCACAGAATGTTTTTACTTTAACATATCTGGTAGGTATTAATAATTTAATTGCCTGTAAGTCTACTTGGAAAATTAGCTGTACTGTGGATTAACTATTTTAACTATTGAGGCATCACAGGTGGAAGGAAACATTCCAGGCCCAATTTCAGCTTTTGCTAATTATGGGAACTGAGAAAAACCTGGAAAAAACTGTAGTCGGGGGGGGGGGGTCCTGGCAGGAATAGAACCCAAGACGACCTGCTCAGGAGTCCATGCCTTAATGACTTCAGCCACCTGTGGTGGTAACGTGGTGTAATGTAATGCATGTTATATTCACAATTAGAATATTATTCAATTGGTATTTGCTCTTATGAAACGTATTTAAAATATGATTCTTTTGTGTAATATGTTCAATATTTTGATCATTTGTATAAAATAAACTATTTTTTCTCCAAATTCTTGACAATTTGTACATAACAATGCTCTTAACTATTCAATATCTGATATCTGATGATTTTTTGATGTAATGTAGCACTATACAGGGCAATATTATTATTATTATTATTAGTACAATAATATTAATTAGTATCCTATAAACAGATTCAAGTTTCAACTTTAAGTGCAAAACAATATGAATACACATCCAAGTAATGGTTTCCATCACACCAGAGGGCACCTGAGGCAACGGGCTGGTTCCTTTCTTCTGATATCTACAGGCTAGTATATTAAATTTGAATAGTTCATATGTTCTGTCAGGACTTCAAACAGGCTTTAGGCCTAATCCTTATAATTGTTGATTATATTATAAATATAAAGCAGGGCTAGATTAAATGCTTTTCATTAATACTAAAGTTATATAAAATTCATGTATATTTTTTAAGTATGTAAATATGCATTTCCATTTAATTGCAATTGCATTATAATGTCATTTCTTTATTTTTAATGAAAGCAAATTACATTTTTTTTTATAGTTTTTGTTCACGCTGGATTCAAAAGAAAGTATATGCACTGAAAATGTGGATGACAGGAAACAGTGGGCATCGCTTTACCTTCAGTTATTCAAATTGTACAGTAAGAAAGATAAACTAGAAAAAGTGCCTGGACTCATAGGTAAGACGATGGCTAAAAAGTGGATTACATTCTGAACAATAGCAAGATGTGTTACAGTAATACTTAAATGAAAATTGGAAGAAGTTGCCAATGAGAACAAGGTGCACCAATCACTTCTTGTGATGCTGAAAGACTGCTCTCAACATTTAAATTAATACTAAACAACAAAAGGAGGAATTTTATAGTAAGGAATGAAGAAAAGCTCAACTTTTTATTGCCATAATAATCATGGAATATAAATTAACAGGCATACCGTTATAGTAATTGTAAGTTGTTTGGCATATTAAAAACCATTCATTATCAATTTATTTGAAATTCATATAATTTGATATTGTATGATTTAGTTGAACTACACACTCTTAATACTTCACTTACTTGTCACAATATATAGAACCGGTTTCAAGAACATTTCGTTCTCATCATCAGCTAGACTAAAATTCAACTGATGCTGATTATGAGAACAATATATTTTTGAAACTAAATCATACAATAATATCAATTATATGATTGGCTTCACTGTGCAAGTTCCAATTTACATTTTAATTGCATATAATTTCCTTCTTTTAGTGCATACTTTGGCATTTTTTACTGCATAGTGATACACAAATTTGTCCACATTTTGGTGCTTAATCTTCTGTAGTCTAATCGCGAGATGATTTTATTGACCACTGTGAGTAGAGATCAAGCAGAAAGTGCAAACATGAATGAACATCTAGACCACTTGCAGCCAAACATTGCTCATGTTCTAGACATGAGGCTTTTTTATTGCAGTTACACAGATATTACACTTCTATAGTTTAATAATGAACATTATTTTATATATACCTGTGGCAGTGTCCACTGAGAATAGAGATCGAGCAGAAAGTGCAAACATGAATGAAGATCTAGACCACTTGCAGCCAAACATTGTTCACGCTCCAGACAATATGAAGACACTGAAACAAAAATCACATTCTGTTATTTCTGTTTATGCCTAGTGCAAAATATTGTTGGGTAAATATAAGTCATTTTAAATTTTAAAGAATTAATAGGTTCATTAGAAATGGGGAAAGTCAACTGCAGAAAATGTATGCAATAAAACCATTTGCAGATGGAAGGAACAGAATGCAGCAGAATTATTTTATACTGGAATATACCAGAACCACTTCATATAGAGGAAGAGGAAGAGGAAGAGGAAGAGGAAGAGGAAGAGGAAGAGGAAGAGGAAGAGGAAGAGGAAGAGGAGGAGGAAGAGGAAGAGGAAGAAGAAGAAGAAGAAGAAGAAGAAGAAGAAGAAAAAGAAGAAGAAGAAGAAGAAGAAGAAGAAGAAGAAGAAGAAGAAGAAGAAGAAGAAGAAGAAGAAACTGCAAAGCTGTTCAACATATTGTGCTATCTGTGTGACCATTTCAATATTTTAAAATTTATTTCTGCATCTTCTGTTCTTATTTTTTTCCCTATTTTTTATTTTTTAATGCATGCATACACGTGTGTGTGTGAGAGAGAAAGAGAGAGAGTTACTTAATTGCAGTTGCAATTTCATAAAAGTAAAAGCATGGCATCACTCACTACATGCCAGAGATGAAGGAGCAGGTCAAACAGTGAATGGCCACAGGTGAATGTGCACCAAAAAGAAAGCAAAAACATTCCATCTGCAGGAAAAGTTATGGATATGATTTTCTGGGATTCTCTTAGTGTGATGCTGATAGACTGTCTTCATTAGGACAGAACCCTCACTGGGTAGTATATGTTTTACAATTGGACCAACTGAAGGATGCTATTCAGACTAAACATCCACACCTTGCAAAAAAAAAAGTTCCCTTTCATCATGGCAATGCATCTTCACACACGTCTGGGATTGTTGCTGCAAAATGGCATGATCTTCCCTTTCAAATGCTTCCCACCTGCTATATTCATCAGATTTGGCTCCCAGCAATTACTTTTTTTTCCTGAACCTGAAGAAATGGCTTGGTGGATGAAGATTCACATCAGATGATGAGGTTCAAGTTGAGATAGTTTAACAGTTGGACAAATCTTACTTTATTGAAGGCATTAAAAAGCTGGAAGGCTGTTGATTTAAATTATTGATTTTCAAGTGACAACTGAAAAATAAAAAAGAAACCTCTCTCTTAAATCTGTGTTTTCTTGGTCAAGGCAACAAATTTTATAATGCCCCATGTAAAATACAAAAACAGGCACATAAATGGCATAATATTTTGTACATATGTATTGTTCAAAGGCAGTAGATAGAAAAATGTAGCAAAAGTAAATATTAAGTCTAGAAGATAATGTAATGGGTGAAAATAACCCATACAAGCAACGAGGAAAAAAAATGGGGCACCAAAAAAGCAAGAGTACTGCATTAACACATGAAAATAGATGACAGTAATGAAAATATTACCATACTATTTGAAAGATTGCATTATTGTGTCACTGATTCAGTTATATTTCTTTCTGCTTCTCTAGCCCTTGCTAGAAAGTATATTGTCTATAAAAAGGCATGTTATTTTGATAATGGGTTGAAACTTAATATACTTACAGCTTCATGAGGCAAACCCACACAATATAACGGACTCATGAACTAGTGACCTTTATTTGTCTATTCAATGCCACATCTTGGTATTTTGGGTCGATCTTGGTGGTCTAGTGGTAACCATATTTGACTCGTAGACCCAAGATTATGGGTTCAATCCCAGCCAGAGTCAATAGAATTTTTTCATGGGTAAGAATCCTAAGTATGGCTTCCTTCCAAAGAGAAGTAAAGGAGTGGGTCCTATGTCATAGCTTTATGGCACATAAAAGAACCTCAAGCCTGAAAGAAGAGGCCTCTGAGTAAAATTTACCCTTTCACACCCTGAAATGAATGGGATGCTGATGATCTGAAATGTTAAAGAGTGTCCGTAAATAAATTAAATCAACAACTCGGTTTCTCAGCAGTTGTGAATTGACTTCACATTAACAACATATACAGCTGCACAGCACCTGTACTGGCACATAGATTTATTTAAAGCATGCTAGATGTCATTTCGAACTTAATTTGGTAAAAGACATGTACTACCAAAGTGCTTCATCCAGAAATTGATTAGAAAGTTTATAGATAGTAAGAAGCCTTTTCACTCAACATTCAGGAGTCTACAAACTGCCTGAAGAAACAATAATGATTTAAAGGAGTACCATCTAAATCATTATGAAGATTTTTCCAAGAGACTAATCTGCATATGCAGCAAAAGTACAACTATGTGCTTACCATGTAACATGTGATGGGCAACAAAGAATGTATCCTAAACTTATGCATTCATTTTTTACACTAAACTTACTTACTTACATCAAAGTAAGATGCATTTCGGGAGAATCTCTCCCATCTTCAGTTGCTCACTGAACTGCCGTTATTACTCGAAACGATGGCTAGACAACCGGATATTCCTGTGGTGGTCTCTGTTGGTTGAAGAAGGAAATTCCTCATTGGAGGAAACTCGAAGTTCATTAGGTTTTCTCTATTTTTTAATATGAAAATTTTTTCCCAAGTGGATTACTCCAATGAGTTGTGTGATGTTTCAACAGTTTAATTCCCAGTTTTATTTCATGATTTTTGGTCCAAAAGTGAGCTGCTACTGCTGATTTATCCACCTGCTTAAACCGAATATTCCTAAAATGTTCTATCTTCCGAATTTCCAAATTTCTCTTTGTTTTCCCTCTGTTCACAATCTGCACATTTTATTTTGTAAATTCCTAATTTCTGTTCTGTTGGTATGGAGTCTTTTACTGTGCAACCTAATAAATTCTTGATGTTGTATCTGTTCTTTGGGGTTAACATTATCCCATGTTCTTTGAAAATTTTCTTGAACTTGTTGTGGTAAATTGGATGGTAGGTGAAACTTTTGAATTTGTATTTTTCTTTTGTGTTTTTCAGTGTGGAAACTTCCCTTATCCCTTTTTGTCTATTAGATTTATTGATAATTTTTATCACTGTGTCTTTGTTGAAACCATTGATTATAGCTGTCTTTATTATTTGTTTGTATTCTATTTTGTACTCTACTTTTGTGAGTGGAATATTCATCAATCTGTGTGTCAAACTATAAAATACTGCATATTTATGTGTAATGTGGTTATAACTCCCATTTTTTATGTAGTTTTCTGTGTGTAGTTTTTCAGATATAACATCAAGAATTTATTATGTTGCACAGTAAAAGACTTCATACCAACAGAACAGAAATCAGGAATTAATGAAATAAAATGTGCAGATTGTGAACAGAACTACATAAGCAAAACAAAAAGAAATTTGGAAATTCAGAGGATAGAGCATTTTAGGAATATTTGGTTTAAGCAGGTGGATAAATCAGCAGTAGCAGCTCACTTTTGGACCAAAAATCATGAAATAAAACTGGGAATTAAACTGCTGAAACATCTTCACAACCCATTGGAGTTATCCACTTGCGGAAAAATTTTCATATTAAAAAATACAGAAAACCTAATGAATTTTGAGTTTCCTCCTATGAATGAACTCGGCAACTTCCTACTTCAACCAACAGAGGTCACCATAGGAATATCTAGCCATTGTTTCGAGTAATGGCGGTTCAGTGAGCAACTGAAGATGGGAGAGATTCTCCCAAAACACATCTTACTTTTGTGTAAGTGGAGTTTAGTGTAAAAAATGAATACTTAAGTTTAGGATATATGAACACTCCATTGTCAACAGCTTCGTAAGTATAATATTTATAAACAAAGAATACATTTGTTTTGTTTGTTTGTTTAGAGATTTTCTTACTCAGAATCTTGGAATTTTAGATAGCACTATGTTTCATCTGAAAAGATATAAAATACTTGAATATGGGCAACAGAAAATCCTTATGCTGTGCATGAACAGCCATTGAATTCACAGAGAATTAGTGAGTGGTATGTTATGACAAATTATAGACCCTATTTTTTTTAACCAACAGTTACTGTAGAAGTCTATTTGCAAATAATTTATCAGACTGTCAATCAGTTAATGGGATGATGAGCTAACTAGCAGATATTACCACAGGATAGTGCAACATGTCACTATTTAAATGAGAAACATTAGAGAAACTGAAATTTTTTTTTGGGAAACAAAATTATCTCATGGTCACCTAGATCTCCCAATTCCAACTCCTCCTGACTTCTTTCTATGAAACCTAATGTGCATAATTCAACAGTAAGTGGAGCATCAGATTATCAAATTGACTCACTAGATAATTAAGAACATAGTAGTCGCTTCACTGTATTGGTTCCGACACAAAATTAAATGTTATATTTAATTATTCATGTTATTTTTTTTTTTGATAAATTTTATAATTTTCTCTGATATATTCAAATTTTCTTGAAAGCATAATGTGTAGCAAAGATATTGAAAACTATTTACTCTTTCTAACAACATATTCACACATTTTAAAAAAGGCATAATATTTAATATTTATTCTCTGATTATGTATAGTTTGTACATTTGGTTTTGTCATTTTATATTAACACACACATATCTAACTCTATAATTTGGTTTCCAAGGATTCCTCACAGTATAAAAATTATGTTTTAACAATACATTTTTAAAACTTTCAAATTTTCCCATATTCATTTTCATGTTCTATTTCTCTGTAGCAATTTTTTAACTATGCACTAAACATTTTAAGTATCTTCACACGGTGTAATAAGCATAAAATCATCTGCAAAAAGCATGGCATTCATGTAATTATTAATTCCTACATCCCATGACATTTTTCTTTCCATTTGTTAATGATGTTATTCATGTATACAATGAATAGCAGAAGCTAGAGGTCATTATTTAGATAAAATGCAAATTTTATTTAACTTATTCTGATTACTAATTTATAATTTTGATTGGAAATTAGATTGGAATTTTAAATGTTATAAATATAACTATAATAACAAGAACTAGAGAAGCAGAAATAGATAAAACAGTTAAATAGTTATACAGTTTTTGCTATATTTTGAACAACTCGTGTTCTTCTTCAAATGCAGAAGACAAGTGAACGTGGTAAAAATAAATACTGAATCTCAAAAGTAACATAATTAAACAAACAACCAGGAGAGAGATATTAATATTTCAGATTTAAACCTGATAAGGTACATGATTTATGCAAATATATAATTGTTTTCTCTCTATCTCTTGAGTAAATTTTCAGAGCCATGAGTTGGTAATGCATTAATATGTGTTAAATTAAAATTATCATAAAAATCCTTACAGTGAGACAGGATATGTTGGACAACCAACAAGGGAGATTGGTTTTAACAGAATGTCTATGATTGTTCATACAGAGCAAAACAATAGTAGAAATTAAACCATTATAAAATGCTTTGCAATGCTTACAAGATAACACATATGACATTCTTAGAACAGGTAGCAAATGAAGTAATCTTGAATTCTCTGGATAATTTGGGACTGTGGGAGAAATGTCATGGCATAATTAGTGCAGAGATTTTACATTTAGGGCATTGGCAAGGATATGAGCCTGAGAATAATTTGGAAGGAGATGGGTTGTGGTGATACTTTTAAGGCTAAGGGGTGTTTAAGTAAGGTGGGGTACAAATTTAGAAAAAAATCACATAAAAACGAATGCATTAATAAAATGTCATGATGTTCTTTTTCAATAGATTTGACACTCTAACCAGTTTAATGAAGTTCTTATTAGAAATTTTAGGTCTGTATTGGAAATTTTTATGTAATGGGATGATACAAGATTCTAAAAGATAGAAAGGATATTTTTGGTCTTTGAACTTTTGACCTAGGATTTATTATAGGATGAAAAGCTGTTACAAAGATGGTGGTCATGGATTGAAATACAAAAAGAAATAGATCTTTTGATATGTAGGGGATGATAACTAACAAAATGAAGATACTGTTGTAAATTGATGGGTTTAATGTGCACAAAAGTGAGAAAACAGTCATTGCATAAAGAGATATATAACATCTAGGGATGTAGCAGCATTGGGAGATACAGAAGAAGTGAACTGAACTGAAAATTTGGAGTTAAAATGGGGGAACTAATCGAGAGACTCTGAGCCAGGGGTCCAAAGTATGAATATAACATTAATATATCTCACCCATTATGACAATATCAGAAGTTCTGACTTAAGCATTCCTCCCCTAAGCAACCATAAAAATATTGCCATAAGACAGTGCCATTCTGGTGCTCATTGTAGTCCCTTGAATTTGTAGATAATATTTATTATCAAAACTAAATGCATTATGAGTGAGAACCAGACAAGTTAGATGACAAATGAAATCTGTAGATGGAGTATGAGAAGGTGCTTGAGAGTCCTAGAAATGTCTTCATGGTGGGGAATACAAGTGTATAGTGATGTCACATTGATAGTGGCCAGAAGTATATTAGAATGTGCCAAAGGGTCAATTTTCTTAAACATACTGAAAAATAGCAGGACTCTTTGATATAGGATGGCCTAGATGTAAGAAATGGCTGTTACCAAAAATCTACTATGGCAGAAATGCATTTGGTGAGGGAATCAAAACTAGCTGCTAATGGTTGGCCTGGACAGTTCTTTTAATAAATTTTACGGAGAAAATATACTGGGAGTATGAGGAGCATTGGGCGTAAGTAGAGTGATTTCTTGGAGACTAAGTCCTTCTGCAGTACCAGAAGAAGCGATAAATGAAGCTATATCTTGTCTTCTGTCTTTGAAGAAGAACATAAAATGTTCAAAATATAGCAAAAATTGTTTAACTATTTAAATGCTTTATCTATTTTTGCTTCTCCAGTTATTATTATTATGATTATTATTATTATTTTAGTTACATTGTGCTGAGAGTTATTTTATTTTTAATTTTTATTATATATATATTTACTGATTTATTGTTAAAGACATTAAGAATGTGCATAAAGTTATAATAAAGGCCCCTCCTTTGATTTTCTTACAGTATACTACAAACTTCTGTTGTGAATGGATGACAGTATGTCTGGTATTGTTATCAGGCAGCAACACATGTTTCTTTTGTTTCTTTTACTGGTGGGGTATTTGCATTTTTCCAAAAGTTGTATTAGTGGGCAACATTAATGGTTCTGTGATCACGATTCTTCCACTTATAGTGCATCAGCAGCCTTTGAGAATGTTATCACTTGCAGTTTTTTTTGAACTTCACTCAAAAGCTCTAGAACTTTTTTTTTTGAGTAGTGTTTAATGCCCACTACTGAGGCACCACAGGCGATACATGAAACAAAATTATATATTAGGAAAGGATTTTTTAAGGAAGAAAACTTTCCAGGCCTAAGTTTAGGGTACCTCCCCGGCATTTGCCATTTATGAGGACTAAGGAAAACCTGAAAAAAACCTCAGTCAGGGAGGACAGTCCTGGCAGGACTAGAACGCCAGACTTCCCGCTCACAAGTCCACACCTTAATGACCTTGGCCACCCATGGCGGTCTCTGAAACCTATTGAGTAGCAAATTTTTTAATAATTCAGCTCATGTGTGATAATTAGACATTCCCATAGTTAACCCTTAGTTCCTTGTGAAGTTCAGCTAATATGATGTAATAAAGATCTTCAATGGTATTCTGTGAGCTCTTTGAGTGATGCTTTCCTGAGGCAGTAAGGATGGCTTGCATTTTGCATGTCTTATCCTCCACGAAAAATTTTGTCCAAACTTTTGTTTGTGTCTTAAATAATGTTGATTTGCAATATGCTTATGCAATCAGCACCAAATTTCATTGAGTAAACATTTCTATTTGAAATAATTTGTTATAACAATTGTGCAATAAAGTTAGGAAATTCCCTCTCCCTCATTGTGTAGATAAGTAGTCAAGCATGGTTGATTCCGGGACTATGGCATAGAAGGAGAAGGGCACATGTAATTCCACCAAAGAATGAAGATGCTGCCCTCCTTACCAACCTTCAGTGGCCACAGGTAAGAAAGGTTTACATTTTATTTATCCTCATACTTCCCTAAGGATCTTAAAAGTATTGATAAAAATGTATTTTCACACACTTTGGAACTCTGCAGAACAGAATATGTGAGAGCTTAAATATTACTAAAAAATTTTCATAAATAATTTAATGTTTTGTCTTTTATGTTATGGTCACTGAAAACTTTTATCACAATATAATGAATCCCTTTTTTATAACAAGAGAGATTTGATGAATGTGTATGGGAATAATTTTTCGATATATATTTATACCACTTATGTATTTGTCCCAGAGTTTCACTGTTACATATGCAGGAGTTAATGGAAATGTGAACTGATAATTCAAAAACAAAATTAGATTTTTTTTTTATAAAAAGCTTATATATTCTAAATTTGGCTCCTACTGAATCTATTTCTCTTTATTGTAGCTTGAATACTTCTTAACTGTGTGTAGTAGAATTTCCCCAAAATATAATTCCAAAAGTTATTAATGAGCGGAAGTAGTGTTGACAGTACTATGTACTCAAATATTAGTATTTGCTATGAATACTAGTTACTCATAATTATTTAGCAATGATTCATATCGCTTGAGAAGCAAGTGAATAAGTCATATTTTTATGTGTGTCTGTTTACTGATTTTTCATTGCATTTTATAATAAAATTATTATTACATTATATCTGCTTGTTTGAAAGTTCATATTATTAAAGAGATAATAAGTGTGTTGAATTTCTTTTTTTTATTTTGTATTTTTTTCCTCCATATTTTTACTACATTACAGCAAAACTCCACAAAAAAAGGGGAGCAACATACCAACCTGTTCCTTTAGGAGAGACTTTACCAGGAACTGAATATTCATCCAGAATTCTTGTAGCTGTCCAAAGATATTCCAAAGAAACCTGACTATAACTGTACCTGTGAAATAAACAAAATTATTCAGGGAGGGCTGCAATAGTTGGCTATTTGAATTATCTCATTCTAAAATATAGATATTCGAAACTTTGGAGTTAAATGCTATTTGTCCCTGGGATCTCTATGCAAAAGTATCTTTCAAACACAGTACTACATTGGAAGGTTTTAATTTAATTTAATCTTAATGTTATAATCTCATTTTCTTAAAGCAGAACTGTTTCCATCATATTGTTTAACAGATTCTGCCCAGAGATCACCCTAAAGTTTGCACACTTGGAACATATACACTAATTACAAGATGTTTCTGGAAGAGTAGTAATACATTGTATATTGTGCTCAATGTGAACATCTCTGATTCTGAGTGCATAAAATAATGAGTTAGAACAGTCTTTCACATTATTTAGCCACATGAGAAGCAAATGGAAATAAATGTTTTTATTTATTTACAGATACTTTTTAACATGCAGATCATCAGCGTCCCATTCAATTCAGGATGTGAAACAGCTAACAAATTTTGCTCAGAGGGCTCTTTTTTCAGGCATTAGGTTCTTTTACATGTTGTAAATCTACAACACAGGACCCACAGCTTTACTTCTTTTTCAAAGGAAACCATAAAAATCTATCGACCCTGGTCAGAATTAAACTCACGATCGTGGGTTTATCAGGCAAATATGCTTACCACTAGACCACCAGGACCGACAAATATGGGGAGGTAGGCTCCCCCATTATTGGAAAATTGCTCTATGGTGCAATAGAGTTATTCCATATTAAGTCATGCACCTACATAACATATCCTTTTCATATGGGTCAATGAGATGATTATTATTGTTTATGAGTGCAAAATGGCTTAAGTCATTAGTGCCTGAACACACTAAAAATCTGTCAATAATAAATAATTAAATACATTTACTTATATTGTAATATTGTGCAGAGTAAATGAAAATAGCAGTTGGCCACTAAAAGTAGGAACCCATAAACAAATAACAATGGCAAAAATGCAAAATAATGTATAAAATACATACTTTTAAAACATACCAGCATTAGCCAGAAACAAAATAGGCTTAAAATGCACTAAAAGAGAAACTGTCACATATAAAATGAAAATTCATATCTTATTCCCATATTAATAGATATCTACTCTGTTATTTTCTGCATATCTACCACAACACATATTTTCCCTATATAACCTCTGTACTAACCCTATAAACTTCCAAATTATCCCCTTTTCCTTCAGTTTAGTCCAGAGTACCTCCCAGGTGATTGTATCAAATACCTTTTCTAGATCTACAAAAAAAATGTGTACCCTTCTTCCTTTTTTATTAGCTAAACATTTATCTGTGATTGTTCTTAATATGAAAATATTATCTGGTGGATCCCCCCTCCCCAATGAACCCAGTCTCTGCCCAATCTTGTAACTGTTAGGTAGCACTCCTTTCCAAAGCATAAGACAACAGGCTGATACCTTCATAATTTGCAGTATCATTATCAAGATGATTATGAAATTAGTGTTGAATGGCACTTCTTTACATCATCACATAAAGATTTGTGATGGCATAATGGCATTGGAGGAACTCTTAAGACTTGCTACTAGAGGCAGTTATAACCTGGTCAAGATCCTCCCAAAAAGTTTGATTGGGAACAAAAAACATTAATAATACTGTATTTTTATTTTGTCCCTTGAATAAGCACGAAAATTCACTGAAAATCTGCAAATACGATATCAGAATCTAAAACCAATAGTTGAATCTTATTGAAACTATTTCCTGTTGAGAAAAAAAAGGTAAGAGAGTGAAAATATGTTGTCATTTGCAAGGAAACATTTGTTTACTGTAAAATTTAGAAGAGATTATTTTATGTGAATACAAGTATAATTTAGCATTGTTCCCCTTAGCGACTTTCATCTGTATTGTGCCATACTTTAACAATGTTCATGCCATTGCTGACCAACAGTTTACCAATTTTAACGGGTGTATTCAGATACATTATATTTTATATATTGCAGTATATGTTATTATTTAAAAATTCTAACATATATTTCATATATTTTTAAAACTTGTGAGCTTCAGTGGAAATAAATGCACAAATGTTAGTTTATTAGACCCACTTTCATATCTGCAATTCCATTTATATTATTTTTTTACTAATTCATTGTTACAAACAAAATATATTTATATAATATGACAAGAGTTTCTAAAGGTTTTCCAAATCTGATCATCCAACATCTTTTTCCAGAAGAATAGTCTTACCAAAAACCTATTTTCATGAATCAGCTTTCTTCAAATAAAATAACCAAAAGCATTCTCCCAAATCTTTCCTGACAAATATTTTTGAACTTACTTAAATGTAAATTGGAACTTGCACAGTGAAGCCAATCATATTAATTGATATCACTGTATGATTCAGTTGAACTACACACTCTTAAAGCTTCACTTACTTTTCATAAATGTATGGAACCAGTTTCCAGAACATTTAGTTCCCATCTTCAGCCAGACTAAAGTTCAACTCAAGTTCATGTTCATGTTCTCGAAACCGGTTCCATACATTTATGAAAAGTAAGTGAAGCTTTAGTGTAGTTCAACTGAATCATACAATGATATCAACTAAATATTTTGGATCTTGCAAATATAATCAATAAATAATAATTGCCATTGCTATGAGACTAACTGATTTATTTAAATAGACAATATTATATCTTCCATTTAAAATAGTATATGCAGTCTAAACCACCTGATATCACATCAACAAGGGAGGGAAAGAAATTACTACTGAACTATTTCATTTACCTTAAAAGCAAAAATAAACCTGAACAAAAGATATATTGCAACTGCAATCACATCTGTGTAGGAGAACGTTATGTATGAGCATTTACCATAGGTGCAGACTTGGCAATAATTTGAGGTGATTCTCTCAACAGAGAAGAAACAGAAGCAGAAAAGTTGAAACAAAATCTCAAGAACATGGCACAAGAACATCCAGAACTTGAACCTTCTGAGATTCTTCATCAGGAGCTTCAAGCCATTTGGTCCATCATACTTACCTTCCTTCTAAAAATGGCAGAACATAACTAAGAGCAGAGAAGGCAATGATTGTAAGATCAACTAGTGAACCCGACATCTCTCCAGCTGAAGATGAGAGTGAATGCTCTTGAAACATGTTCTGATAAATTAATCAGTTAGTGAAGTATACCGAACTCTTAATGTATATAATCACTTGAACATCTTCATGAAGTACTAGCACAGTACTCATATACTTCAAGGAGAAAAGTTTATCAAGTATGACTCATAGGTAGGAGATGGGAATTAAAGCAATCGGATGTTTTCTGCAAGACAATTAATTTGAAATTGCTGATGAAAAGAGATAAATGGTTTTTGGATGGCACATTTAAGCTTTGTTCAGTATTATTTGTGCAAATTTTTACAATCATATGGATAATAAAGTTGGTCATAGTATTGGCCAGTATCTCTAATGTATGCCTTATTAACCAGTAAGAAAATAACTAAAAACATCAGGATTCTGCAGAAGGTCTTAGAGGAGGCATATATCTTAAATTTAATAGGTACATCAACAAGTATCATAAGTGATTTTGAAGCTATCATAAACAGTATTACTGTCATGCTGCCTGAAGCCACAGTATCTTGCTGCTTTTTCCATCTTGCTCAATGGTTATCATCAGCCTTTGTACCTGTTGCAGATGTTGTAAACATTTTGAAGAATTAAGGGAAGGAGCAAGCGACAAAATGTTAGAAGTTTTTGACTACGTCAATGTCAATATGTCTGGATATAAAGATATGCATGTAAGTATGATGGAATTCCCTGTTACTCACTGACCTTCTGAAATGAAGATAAATAAAATATTCATAACAAACATACACAAATAATATCAGTAAGGGTTTTCATAACATTTCCAAGTTTTCATTGACAAGCATCACCTAGCTTTTACAGTGCTTTGACAAGAGTTCATAAAGGAACAAGCTGAAACCGAAATGATCATTCAAGAGTTTAGGATGGACCCCATGCATGCTCTGAAAGAAGAATTGGGTTCATGAGTAGACAAGAATTAAAACCCTCAAAGAAGATGATGGTTGCAATGACTACGTCTGAACTTTAGGACATACTTACATATTATAAATTACAAATACAACAATAAATGTACATATAACATTTTCACATTATTCCTTTTCTTAAAATATAATTTCAGAAAAATAGACATTGGCAAATCAGGAAACTTTTAAACATTCGGGAGATGATGTAGGGAGCAGGTATTTGAGAAAAATATTCTTCGAACCACAATATTCGGAAATGTAGGCCTTTAGGAATATATATGGGAAATACTGACAAGATGACAGATTAGGACTTGTCTAGTACCTTTAAAATTTTATGTAACTTTAATAGCTAAGCTTTTTATGTTATATCATAAAATGCTGCACTACCAATGTGAGACCAATGTAGAATTAAAAGGATATTAAAAGGTTCTAAGGAGGTCCGTATTGCTCTTGAAACTTTGGCTATAAGTTGATTTTATTCATGTATGACTTTATTTCCAATGCAAATTCATTTTTGACTATGTATTTCAAATCAAAAAGTGCTTGCCTAAACATACAGAACTTAAGTAAACTAAGCAACAATTCTAAATCAACCAACAGTCCTTTAACTCTATATATGTTTAGGTCTCCAATGATGCAATAACACTGCATTATATTCACTAAACACTTTTATAGTTTTACAATATAAATGTGGATAACATTAAGTTTTCTATTCCTTTTACCTGCTAGGATTGTTGATTCTCTCTAGGTTGGTCCTATGGAAGACATGCTTTAGATTCAAACACTGCCCACTTAGTTCCTTATTTTGTAGTTTCCACCAGAGCAATTCATGGATCATCATCAACTTTCCATTGCATCTGCCAACAAAAACTTTCATAAAAACAGTTCCTTTGACAATTTGATCACAGGATGATCAGTCTGAATAAACTGGCAACTCTAGCAACACTTTTGAGGGTTACAGACTATTCTTGGCTGCCAAGCATGAGATTTATCCCTCATATGAGTCTATACTTCTCAAAACACTATTGTCTAAGAAACACATTCATTATCAAAACATTAATTAAGTCTTATAAATATTTCAGAGTTAACATTTTATGTGCCAAAAAATTAATACTAAGCATTGTGGAATATTAGGCAGTAGTATAATGATGGTACTTACACTTAGTTCATAGCATATCAGATATATCCATTCATATTTCCATATATATAAAAACTAACATATAATAAAAGGTGTAGTTGGACTTCCCATCTATGCTTTATAATAAATTATATGGTACTTATACAGTCAACCGCTTAATTGATATTAGCAATTGTTCACTGCTTACAGGTACCTTTCTTGCTGATAATGGCAAAAGTAATTCCTTACATAAAAACAATGATAAAACGATGTTCACAATTATAGACCTATCTCAATTCGATGACCACTAGCAAATATTAAAATTATTTTAAAGAGAACTCTGTGTTGGTTAACAATCAAGATGAATTTAGGAAAAATATATCCACGTCAAAATGCTTTCCTTGCAAATCTGGAATCTTTTCTGGAGGGTACTGAAAAAGTTAGTTACTATGGAATTTTTTATGAACTTGAGTAAAGGCTTTGCTTTGAGTTATTCATAATAACTTACTTAATACATACGAAAATTATGGAATTAAGGATATTAGCTATAATTGGCTTAAATCTTATTTTTCAGAAAGAAAACAAGTGGTAGTGATAAACAATAATGTGAGTATGCTAAATCTGCTGTTAAAAGTAACAGGTGTGGGATATTGCAGGGTTGAATATAGGCTTTCTTATTTCCAATTTACATCTGTGACCTTTCACTGCACATTTCAAATGCAGAGACAATACTGTTCAGGTGACACTCCTTTAGTTTTTAAAGACAAGTTATAACAGCACTGCAAAGTAAATTCAATAATTCTATTATGAGCAGAGTGTTTCAATGGCTTGAAGCCATTAAAGTAATTGTTAATATAATGTCTCAATGCATTTGCATTGATATCTCCAGTAAAAGTAATGCAAATTTTCAATAGAAGTCAATAATGATTTGGACCATATTTCTTAGTATAATGATAGGCAAACCTTTGAATGGATATCACACATTGATGATGTCTAAAGAAAATAAAGAACTGTTAACAGGCAAATATTAAGAGAGGTATGCAATTTCAGTACACTAAGAGTGTTGTAGTACTCAAATGCACAAGCAATATTGGGTAGGGTACTATAGTATAGTCTAGCCCAAATTTAAATGAAGTATTCATTATACAAAAGAGACTACTATTAATGTAAGTAACACTTCTCTAATGTGTAATATTTTGCTATGATTATTTCTTACATATTTGAAAAAAAACAAACAACAACAATATTTCTATAGTGAAATTATGGCGAAATAACTAAATTACAAACATAAATTATCAAGAGCAATTTAAACATATTTGTTCTTTAATTTAAAAATTATATATGGAACTAAACACAGTGAAGCTAATCTGAAAATCTGAAAATCTGAACTTTGGTATATACAGAAAAGATACACATACAGAAAATCACATCAAAGCAGATGGTTTTAACCCCATAACACATAAACATGCAGTTTTTAACAGTTTGACACATCGGTTGGTGAACTTACCAATTAGCAAAGAAGAATTTCTTAAAGAATATAAAAAGATAGAAGAAATTGCGATTCAAAATGGTTTTAGTAAGAAATTGGTACACAAAAAAGTACAAAAGTTCCAAAGGAAGAAATTGATAAAAGACACCACCACCCTTTCAGCAGATAAAAATAAGTTGGTTTTTAAAAAATTTACATTTCATCCAAGGGCATTGAAGAAGTTTCAAAATATTTTTAAAGATTACAATATAAGATTGGCACCTGTAAATAGATATAGTTTGAAAAATATTCTAAAGGACAATGTTGATGAAAGTACCCCAAATGAAGGAAAAGCAGGTATTTATAAGATAACTTGCGGAGAATGCGATAAGATTTATATTGGAAAAATAAAAAGGAATATAGGCACACGTTTAAAAGAACATTTTAGGAACATAAAATACAAACAGATGGAAAGGTCAGCTGTAGCATATCATTTTTGGACAGAAAATCATGACATAATTAAAAAAGTAGAATTGTTAAAAGCAACACAGGGATCTACAGAATTGGCTACATGGGAAAAAATTCATATTTACAAACACAGAGATCGTATAATGAACTTTGACGTTCCGGAAGAAGTAAACACAAACTTTAAGTTCATCAAAGTACCACCAGGGCAAAACCTTACATCAAAAAGTGCAATCGAGTCTCCAATCAGTCATCCCGTGGCCGAGGATGAAGACGAACGTCTTCAAAACATGTACCACATTTTATGACAAGTAAGTGAAGCATTAAGAGTGTTTTGATGACAAAAAATTAAATCAAATATTTGTTCTTATCTCCTACAGCTTGATATGAATCCCTTGTGTTGTATGATAAGATAACAAGGAAATATTCTCATTCTCTCCACACATAGATACAGTTCATCATATTTACTTTTATGGATATAATGGCAGCAGTGATCATTTCTCCATCTGTTGCAGGTCTTGAGGTAGTGGGGATATAAAGATGGTAGCCTTTAAGTTCTCCTTAAAAAGTCATCTTTATGTCAGGTAACTGTGGTGGCTACTTGCAGAAGATATTGTCAGCCTAGTGTGCCCAACCAACCTCCCTAGCACTACATCATTCACATGTTCCTGAGCCCAATGATGCCAGTGGGATGGTGGTCTATCTTGCTGGTATAAAAATTATTTGCCCTCTTTGTGCTCTTTCAAATGGAGAAATAACAACTCAGTTATTTCAGTAAAATATTCAAATGCTCAATTTTAGTAAAGGATTTTCCCAAGAAGAATGGGCCATACTCTTTTCGTCTAGGCTGGCACAACATATGTTCACCTTTGGCAAGTCATATTCAACCCCCATAGCAGCAAGTGGATTCTTGTTCCTCCAAATTCTTACATTATGCCTACGCACTCTTATGCAGAAAAGAAAAGCTACTTAATCACTTAAAAGTAACCTTGAAAGCAGGTCTTCATTCTCCATCAATGTCAATAAATGTTTGCCTTGAACTAGTCATTTTCTAAGGTTGTATAAGGTTTCAACATATACATAATTATAGTTTTTTAGGGTGCAATTATTTGAGATGAGTATCCAGGATCTTAGATGTGGTAGATTTAGGAACATTTAATTCTTGATCTCTCTATGCACTGATTTCTGAATGGTACATATAAATTATTCTTCTATATATTCCACCATTTCTGCCTTGGCAGGCCTTTGCCCTGAATGACCTTTTACCTGTTTGCATACGAATACCTTCTCCAGAAATCAAAATGACACTAAACAATCAATCTGTCACTTGGTGCCTCTGAATGAAAATGCTTGCTACACAACCATAACATTAACCCTTTTAGCATATTGCAAAACAAACCAGCTGCACTGTTAGCTGTTTGTCACTGTTGTTGAGGAAATAAAACCTTCTGCTCACAGTATTTTATTTTTCAGAGCCAATTACAATTTCCACAGATTGTGATTCAGAGCTGTCTTGTTACAGTTATTACCAACAATGAATGCAATATTCAAAACAGAAATCCTTTTGTTGCTCTTTCCAATGATATCAATATGCAGATTGCAATATACACCCTTATGAAATAATGTGTTATTATCATGGGGGATAAACTGTATATTTTATATATTGTTCTGCAACTTCACGTAACTTTTTGGGCTACATGTAAAAACTTTTTTATATTTTATGAACATGCTACACTTAATATAGCTGCTAGCGATGAGCTTTGGCAGCACAATGTACAGTAGCATTGTATGTGCATTATTAGTTATTGTGCTACTTGTGGTGACATTAATGCATGCATTGGCAACACAATGTACAGTAGCATTGTATGTGCATTATTAGTTATTATGCTACTTGTGCTGACATTAATGCATGCATACATTGTCTGTTGGATCTATTATGTAGCAAAAATGAATACCATGTTTGTTCAGCCCCTTTTAATCTTCTCGATTCACTCAACATACTTCAATATGGTAGAGTACTGCCCCAATATTATGTTCAAAGCCTCAGATGAATTTCAGCCCCAGACATTTCTTCTGACCAGAAAAATTGGACACTGCTCTTTGTTCCTCCTTGGAGAAAGGAGCATGTTTACACTATCACAGCAGCAAGGAAATGTAAACTTTGATCTTGTGACCACAGTAGTATCAACTCCAAGCATACATGCACAGAAAGCAGTGAGACAAACCTAAAGATATTTTATGCTGAAAGTGCAAATAATTTTTGATTTTCCTTCGTAATATTAGGAATGTCTATGCATGGAATGAAATTTCACTCTACAAAAATTATTTAATTATATTATTTTCTAGCTAACAAAACTAAACAACATGTATCACAGCCTTTAGCACACTTACTTAGAAGGAGGCAGAGCCTTTTCCCTGGGCTGGTGAACAAGATGACTAGTGTTGGGATTCCCTGGAAGAGGCAACAACAATGTCTGGACTAGCAAAGCTGTGATGGCCTGCACTGCCAAGCTACTTGCTTGCACCATTACAGCTACTTCTTCAGGAGCTGTGTTGTCTCCAGGGTTTGAACTCAGGACACTCAGCAGTGCCATCCATGTCTCCTCAAACTGCTGTCTGCTTATCCAACCCAGTAGTGTCACCCTGTACATTAAAATGTATTTAACAATAAGAATATTTTGATAGCAAAATTCTGGTAAGCATCACAGAATGTTAAATATTGTACTTGTACTGTTGACAATGGAATGGTAATATATCCTAAATTTAGGTATTCATTTTTTTGCACTAAACTCCATTTTTTTTACACTAAACTCAATTTACTTACATAACATTACATTATGTAAGTAAATGGAGTTTAGTGTAAAAAAATGAATACCTAAGTTTAGGATATATCACAGAATGTTATTTATATTTAATTTATGTCCATGCATTTAGTTCAGTGACAAATGTCAATGCCCCCTCTAATATTGGGGCATGAAAGAAATACAGGAACAAAATTATTAAAAACAGAAAGAAACCATACAGAACTAATCATTTGGGGAAAACATTTTATACACAAAAACAAGCAACATGTGATGAATTTTGAAATCCCATCCGAGGACGATCTAATCAGGAAGTTCATAGACACCAGGAGATAGTAATCTTAATAGTTAGATAAAGCACCCGAGAATGAATGCAAGTGCATTTGAAATATGTCCAGAATCTAAAGAACTTAGTTAAATTTCAGTATCAAAAATCCAACCAAATATCTTAATTTAAATAACTTCACATTAAAAGTCTTCATAAGTAACAAACCAATTTCTTGATTGTTTGACTACAGCTACAGGAAGAATTCATTGTCACAAGCAGAATTAGCTGACAAAAATAGCCATCAACTACATCCTGTTTGTCATATAAGTATGATGGATGCACTATGAAACAGTTACATCCAGTTAGGTGCATTTTCTGGGTAAGAGTTCTAACAAGGTACATATGTCAAAAATGTTCAGAGTGAGAAGAGAGTTGTGGGGTTTCTTGCTGGAACTCAAACTTTCTTCTAAAGGAGGCATTTATAATCTGTTTTTATATTGCTTGCCTATGCACCGGCACCTCTATGAACTTCATTAAATATGAATACAATTTTTTCTATTGGATATTTGCAAGTTGCTCTTTTACCTCTTTCTCCACTTCCTATATTTATGAGTTATGCTACCTCTCAATAACAAAAATGCAACATTTTTGTCATACTTTGTTATGCAACATTAATGCAATCTCGAAGGTAACTTAGTGCGTGGAAACAGATTAAACAAGCAATAAGAGGAAGAAACAAAGAATTTAAAAATTTCTTGATAAGATCACCCCAAAAGACAACTTAACTTTACACAAGAAAACACAACTAAAAAGTTATCTAATAATCCTAATTTAATCATTCTTCTAGCAGATAAAGGATCCTCAGTAGTATTATGGGACATTTTCTCTTATAATTACAAAGCTTATTTAGAGCTGGATATGTCACTTATTATGAACTACTATTACTATACAGTCAAGTTTAATCAAGATAATAGTTTCGTTTACCTCCTCTTCCGGTACTGCAGATGGAGTTAAGTGCCCAAATACTTATTCCTATTGCCCCTTATACTCCTACCATATATTTTCTCCCTAAAATGTATAAAACGAACTGTCAGGCCCAATATTAGCCAGTTTCCATTCCCTCACCAAACCACTTCTGCCCTAGTAAATTTTTGATTACAGCCATTTGTTATGTTTATGCCATTCTATATAAAAGATTCTTTCCATTTTTTGAGTTTACTTAAGAAAGTTGATCCTTTGGCACATTTTAATACACTTTTGGCCACTATCGATGTGAAACCATTTTATAGCAATATTCTCCACCATGAAGGACTGTTAAGACATTCCTTGGACTCTTGAGGACCTCTTCATATCTCATCTACAGATTTAATTTGTCATCTAACTTTTCTGGTTCTCACTTGCAATGCATTTAGTTTTGATTCTTAACTAAAAATTTCCAATTAAGATCACTTCTTCTGTCTCTCCCAGTGCTGCTATGTTCCTAGATATTGACATTTCTTTATGCAATGGCTTTTTTCTTACATCCGTGCACATTAAGCCAACCAATTTACAACAGTATCATTATTTTGATAGCTGTCTCCCCCTGCATACCAAAAGATTTATTTCTTTTCCTCTTTCAATCTGTGATCACTGTCTTTGTAACAGCTTTTCATCTCTTGACATGTATACTAAAAACATAGCTCCAAAATTCCTAGTCCAAAAATATATTTTTTATCTTTTAGAATCCTGTATCACCTCAGTGCACAAAACATTCCAATGCAAACCTAAAACTTCCAGCAAGAATTGTGTTAACCTTGCTGCTACTTACATACCTGGAATTGAGAGCATCAGACCTATTTTAAAAGAATGTCACAATACTTTATTAGTGCATTCATCTTTAAGAGTTTTTTCTAAAGTTGTACTGCATCTTACTTTTAGAACACCTTAAAATTATATTTTGCCACAACCTATATCCTTCCAAATAACCTCATCCCATCACAGGCTCATATCCTTGCCCATACTCTAAATGTAAAATATGTGCATTAACTATGCTATGTCATTCATTCCACAGCCCCAATTTATCCACAGAATTTAACATTTCTTTGTTCTGTTCTTCTAAGAATGTCATATTATGTTATCTTGTAAGCTTTGCAAAGCATTTTATATTGGTTAACTTCTACTGTTGTTTCACTCCATATGAACAATCATAGACATTCTTTTAAAACCAAGTCTCATTGCCAGTTGCCCAACATGCCCTGTCTTATTGCAAGACTTTTGATGATGCATTTAATTTAACACTTATTGATGTGTTACTATGTCATAGCTCTGAAAGTTTGTTATGAGATGGAAGCTATGTTTTTGCATAAAATGCATATACCACAAGGTTTAAATCTTACATATGAATATATTTATATTCTCTCTCTCTGACTCTTGTTGTTTGTTTAATCTGTTTCCATGCATTACGTTACTTTGGAGATTCAAAATTTGTTTTTATTACCTTCACTTGTCTTCTTGCCTTTAAAGAGCACAACTGGTTCAAAAAAATACCAAGTAATAATCTGTGAACATTTTAATGTTTTATTCTTTTTATCCTTCTTTAGTTATTGTTTTATATATATATATATATTAATAAGTAAGATTTAAGCATGGTGATGTATGCACTTTATGCAAAAATATAGCAGCAATCTCTCTATCTCCAAGTAAACTTTCAGAGGTATGAGTCAGTATTTATAAGTGTTAAATTAAAAGCAGCATCAAAATCCTTACAGTGAGACAGGTCATGTTGGGCAACCAGCAAGAGGGACTTGGTTTTAACAGAATGCCTATAACTGTTTATACGGAGAGAAACAACAGTAGAAGTTAAACCATTATAAAATGCTTTACAAAGTTTACAAGATAACATATATATAACGTTCTCAAAAGAACAAGTAGCAAACGAAGTAGTCTTAATTCTCTGGATAAACTGGGGCTGTGGAATGAATGAATGAATGAGAGAGAGAGAGAGACACAGACAGAAAGAGAGAGAGAGAGAATTTTAGAAACTATATCTTTTGTTCATAATAATAAGCAGTTTTATAGGAATAATGAAGATTGTCATGTGTATTACACTAGATCAGCTTTGCTAATACACTTAAAATATAACAGACTTACGAAAAGCTCTAATTATGTGTCACAAAAAGGTGCAATTCTGTACAATTAATTAGCAAACTCATTATGAAAAAACTTTCTGCAGAAAATTTTTAAAATATTATAAAAACCCATTGTTAAAACATAATTTTCATACTGTGGAGGAATTCTTGGAAACTACCTTATAGAGTTATATGTATATATATATGTGTGTGTGTAAAATAAATTTGTAGTTATACATTAATATAAACTGATAAAATCAAATGTAGAAACTGTACATAATCAGTGAATAAAATAATGAAATCAAATATATGATGTGGCTGGCATACTCTGCAAAATGATGTTGGATTAAGTCAACCAATATTCTTGAAATTATAAGTTAAATTATTACACAGCATTCCAATAACCTGTTTTTATATTGTGCATAGCAGCTTTCCTACCATTCTCTCCCTCCCTCTCCTTTGCTATTGTGGATCCAACTTTATGCATGTTCTGTCTTAACTTTCCCTAATATAGTGAAATAGTCATGTAAATAGTGCATATTTTAATATTTTATTATGTTTTTAATTCTTATTAGTTTACTTATGTTAATCTTTTCGAGTACTGTATTTATTTATTATTATTTCTTTAACATTCTTCATAGTAATGAAAATCTTAAGAGATGATGAATGAGTGTACAAGAGAGCCCAGAGCCACAATACTGTTAAGTACCTGACATCCATCTTTTTAGGATAAGGAAAAATTCTAGAAAAAACCTTAACCACGCAACTGATCTTACAGGATTGAACCTGGGATCTATGGATTTGTAAGCAGACACACTGACCATAAGACTACAAAGGTGGTCTACATTATTTTTTTATTTTTAGTTTTTATACAGATGAGGCATTTATAGTGTTGCGGTTATTTTTCTCTGAAAATCAAAAAAATGCTTCAGACAGAATTTTAAGAGCTCTTAGAGGGACATAAGATAGTGATCTTAACTTACCCTTGAAATGGCATTCTCAAGATCATTTCAAGATCAAACTTTTTTTCAAATGAAATGGAGTATTTTTTTTTTTTTGAGAATGGTTTTTTGATTGATATGGTTTATTTATGGACACCCTTTAACATCTCAGGTCATCAGTGTCCCATTCAATTTAGGTATGAATTTTGCTGGGAGGTCTCTTTTTTCAGGCTTGATGTTCTTTTTCTTGAATGGAAAAAAAATTCAATTTTCAGTATAAAAGTTCTAGTACATCTATCAGCTAGAGGTGATAGATGATGAGATATTGGACAAATAAGACAGCAAATATTATGCACTTACTTTCACTTGTCTCTCTTGTTTTGTTGTTGCTATGAAGGAAATTAATTTGTTTATATGGAGATGCTCATTTGTCAACATTGGTATACAAACGAATGCTCTCTTGCCAATTCAAACCTATAAGGACATTATTCTCAGTCAGTTCCAATTTGTTTTCAATTATAGATGTTCAATACATGATTAATAGGAGGATCAATATGATTTACATTTATGGCAAAGCTCATAAGAACGCTAAAGCAGCTTGCAACTTATATGGAGGTCGATATCCTGAAAGGAGGCAGCCATCCGTTAGAAATTTTCAATGCCTTGCAAACTTATTCTCTGAAATGGGAGGTGTCACATCAAGAAAACACCATTGAATGAGAAGTGCTACTGGGGAAAATTCTGAAGTCGCTGTATTAGCTGCAGCTGCCCATATCCTTACACAAGTTCCTGTCAACTGGAACATGATTCGGGAATCTCTCAAAGGAGTGTTCTTTGAATACTTCAGCGTCAAAAACACCACCCATATAACATTAGCCTACACCAAACCCTTCATGGGGATGATTTTCAGAAGCATGTTGAATTTTGCCAATGGTATCTACTATAAATTCAAAATTGTAACTTTTCCAACATTTTATTTTCTGATAAGGCAATATTCATCAATCATGCTCAAGTGAACCGACATAACATGCATTATTGGGCAATGGAAAATCCAAGATGGTTACAGGAAGTAGAGCACCAGCGGCAATATGTACTAGAACTTTTATAGTGAAAATTGAACACTCTTTCCATTCCTGGGGGGGGGGATATTCCATTCCATTTGAAAAAACTAATCTGACCTTGAAATGACCTTAAGAATGGCATTTCAAGTACGTGTTAAGGTCACTATCTTATGTCCCCTTAAGAGCAACTTCACATTCCGTCTGAAGTATTTTTTGATTTTCCCCTTCATTTCGGAGTAAAATGGCTGCGACACATAAATGCCTCACCCTGTGTATGTAAATATACAATTAAAATGAAAATTAAAGCATTTTGGATGGTTGGCTGGTTAGTTGGTACATTGCTTATTTGGTTGCTAGTGGCCATTGGGCATGCTATATTTATAATTTTTTTCCCAATAAAGAGCTTCCAAATTATTTTCCATGTGTTTTTTGTTATCAAGTTAGCTGCATTTCAGTTATGTTCTTTGTTTAGGATAGTATTCACATCTTTAAACAATGGGCAGTAGCTTTCCTTGATTAACTTCATTCTGAAGAGATGTTCTGAAAGGCAATGATGCCCAACAATTAAATGGAATAGGGAAATTCCAATTTTTCTTGGTTTCAATAAAAGATGTTTGAAAGTCTTTAGATTGCATATGGCTTTCTTTTAAGTTTTTGTTGAATATTTTGTTGTTCTTGTTCAGTTATTAATCTTTTTATGAGTTTCAATTTAGAAGGAAGCTCTAGTTCAAAAGTTGACTTTTATTGTATGGTAACTCCTTTTTTTGCTAAGATATCAGCAATCTTATTCCCTTTTAATCCAATATGCTTGGGAAGCATTTTAAAACTATTTCTGTATTTCTGATCTGGATTATATTATATAATTTTCTTATTTCATTTATATTGTAGATTGGTGGGTTATTGTACTTCATTATACTTGGTAGTGCTGCTATAGAGTTACTTAAGATAACACTTCTTTTATTTTTATGTTAGGTCTATATCACAGATTTTCTAAAGCTGCTCTAATGGTTATTATTTTGCCATAAAAATTGTTAGCATACTGTTACAAAGGTGTATAATCAGAGAATTCTTCACAGTATATTCCAAAGCCTGTTTCTCCATATAAGTCATCCATCTGTATATACTCTAATGGCTTCCATATTTTTGGGGTCCAACCCAGGACATATTTTTGAAATTACTTAAAAGTTTTAACAGTTTACCGAAACATTAAACTTTATTTATTCAGTTGTATTTTTCACTAGACATGACTTTTTTCAGAAGTGGTTTGTTTGTATGTTTTAATTACATCATACAGTTCACAACAAGAAGGTTCTGAATTAATTTTAACATTTAGCAGATGTTTAAGAGTAAATACTGAAAGTCTACCGCGGTAGCCATACCTCTGTCAAAATCGACATCAGCACTTGCTGCAAAGCCAGATGAGAGATGCATGGCCGTAAGAAAATGTTTAAAAATTCAATACCAAACATACAGGTCTAAAATTAAAAAAAAATACTTGCCAGTCATAAATTTCTCAAACCTGGGCATTTTTGTAACTACAGATGCACTAAAAACATCCTGGACATATAGTATCAATTGGATAATAGTTGTTTAGTGTACTAAGTGCTCTCAATCTTAATACTTCAGGTAGGTGGTTCTTCTTGGAGACCATTGTATCCAGATTTAGTTTTATGCTGATATCTATTTTTTATAAAGGGTCAGTTAATATGATGGTACATTTAGTGTTTGTTTTTAATATTTGTCTAAATCTTCTTTCTCTACGTAATTTTTGAAAGTCTGTTGTGATTTTAATCATGTGCAGTTAAGAATATGAAACCATTTATTCATGTGTTGATTACTTTTTAATTTCTGTACTAATAATGCTGTTTCAATTGGCAGTTGTTAGTTATGCTCTGCATTGAAGCAATAGATGGTGTTTTTATGGCTCCTGATATTATTTTTAATGATCTAAATTTTATTGTATCCAATTTAGTTTTAAGTTGGTATTTATTGTGGATATTATCTCACTTTCATTAAGCAAATTGGGCTTTATGTAGCTTTTGTATGTTTCATTAAAGAGACTTATGGATCCTCCCTATTAGACACCTGCTAGTCATCTTAATATATTGTACTTATTCACTTTCTTAGTTATATTGTTGATATGTTCAGAGAAGGAACATTTTTTTGAGGGTGGCTATAATCCCACTTACTTGTGGTGCATCTAAGTAATACTAAGAGGATTACAGCTATGGCAAGCTTACCAAGATTTAACACTGGTGGCTTATATAGTAGAAAGTCACAAATTGAAATTAAAGTATGTTTATATACACCTTATGTAACACTAACAAAATATAAAACAATTATTGAAGTGCTAGGAAAATATGAATACAAACTACAAAGGGGCCTCCACCTATCTGACCCAGGCCATTTTAGGTGTAACCCCTTGCAATTACAATAATTATTAATACAATAATAACTTTTATATTAACAACTTTGTTTACATTCTAAATAATTGTTTAAAGTACAAAACTTCTCCCTTGAATGCATCAGTTTCCAGTCCCAGGTTCATCAGCAACAGCCTACTGGAATTCCAGGCAAAAGGCTTCAACTTAACTCAAGGTACTAAAATAAATGTATATATTTCATTTACTCTTAACTATACCATTATTTTATCAGTTAGCTGCAGTCTCTATAAACTATTAGTTCCTTTATTTCTTAAATATCAACTATAATCCTATATTTATTCACTTTCTAGAACAATTTCCAATATCACAAGCTCATAATTTAATATAATTCCACTCCCAGTCATTCTCAGGTCAATGACAATTTTTCATAATCATACAGGTATTCTTTATCATCTAAAACTTATGTAAATTACTCATCTTTCAACTGACCATTTCCATTTCATTTTTACCTTCCATAAAAACTCTCCTAATTTTGGGTATCTGCTAACGATCTTCAAAGATCTTTCTCAATACGATTCCTTTATTCCTCAGTAACCATTTCTTACTAATTAAACTTTCCTTTCAATCTTTTGTGACTACACATTACTTTTAATTGTGTACAACTGCAATGAATAATTACTTTTATATATATCACAAAAAACTATATATTCCTCAGTAACCATTTCTTACTAATTAAAATTTCTGTCCAATCATTTGTGACTACACTACTTTTAATTATGTACAACTGCAATGAATAATTATTTTTATATATATCACAAAAAACTATATAGACAAATAGTGTTAAAAGTTCAGCTAACCTGAATACAAGCTGCTGAAGCAATTCAATGTCCTGTAAGTAGTCAACAGGAAGGGGAGGAACTATAGTCCTTGAAGATCCTCCTAACTCCACAGCCCAGCCCTGATTCCAGACACCAGGTGGTGTTGCAACGTAAGAGTTAACCAATGGCATGCGTGATAGGCTAATAATTAGGCTCCTAGAATAAAAATTCACATTTACTAAATATAGTATATGTATAATATGCAATTGCATAAGATGCCATTAGTATTTATCACATACAAACTACAACCAGATATGATACAGTAAGGTAAATTCACACAATATTTCTCATATTGTAGGAGTTGTTTGTAAGCAAATTTCTACATTTATGATTTAAATAAAATCTGAAGATTAGCAAATAAATATTTCTTAGATTGACTAGGTTACAGTCAAATGTTATAAAATGTAGAATTAAAAACATTTCTATTTTCTTTTTGATATTTTTTTAAAATATAGTTTATTTATGATAGAATAAAAATTTCTATGCTTACATTATGTATTTGATATGAAATTTATTACTTAAAACTTTTAATTAAATCAGAAGATTAATATCTTAATCAGCAAGCATTTTGATGACTATCCATTAAATAGCACATTTTATGAAATTTTTTATCTGCTAATTATGAAAACAGAACAATGAGTATATAAATTCATTACATTTTCTTTCATCTTGATGCTCAGATGTTTATACTCATTGAACATGGATTGAATCATATATTCATGTTGTTTGTACTATTTATAGTATAAAATGCTAAGTCTCTACAAGCTACCTACTCTTGAAAAATTTATAAGGGAGGGTTGTAGCAATATAATAAGAGATGACGATGATGATGGTGATGATGATGATGATGGTGATGATGATGATGTATAAAATTTCAATATCTCAGGACATGCAGTCAGTTCTTGTCACAAAACTGTTGAAGGTGGTTAGTATAAAAATATTTGACTTGTAAATATTTGGTCTCCAAATCTTGAATTAAAATATGTAACTTGCTGGTGATCATAATATTAATTTAGATATAGCGATGGTGATTATCTAAAAGAAGGGACATCTTTAAAGTATACTATCTGAGACACTATTCACACTCATACTAGGATAACTAACATCAGCTTCTATTATTGGCCACATTGCTACTAAATACATGAAAAGAAAATTTAAACCCGGGTCATTAATAGCCGCCTCTCAGAACATCGTGCTCAAATAATAAACATTAACAATAGATTTATTAAATATAGTAGCTTATAAGTCAAGATGTATAAATTACAGTATAATGACAACATTGAAAATCTTGTAAAAAATATGCTATATAAAAATAGGATAGTATCTCTAATGAAAAAAATGTTAACAAAAAATATAGCTTTTTTCTAAACATTTTCTAAGCACTTGATTAAAAAGAGATATAGTTTGTGAAAGTATTTTTAAAAATAACACAATACAGAGGTGCTTGCAGTTAAAAATAAAATAAAAGATTTGTACATATTAAGTCAAGAGGCCTAGTATATTATCAGACAGAATATAAGAAATATGTACAGAAGTACCAGAACATCTTGCATTAAATAGTCTTCCCATTTTACTGATAAATTGTATACTCCAATATATCTAAGACTGCATGATATAAGATCAAAGTTTAAGGTCAGAAAGTAACCACTGAAAAATATAACCTTGAATATAAAAATCACAATTGTATCCAATCCTAATACAGTAAGCAATGAGTTTCATAACTAATTTATTAACTGTGCCAACAAAATTACAAAGAATAAGAAGAACGAAATAATTTTGACACTGTAGCTGTAAATCTCATTAACCTAGATAGCATGCTGGGCCCTTAGGTTTATATGTTAGATCAAACACTTACTAAAAATCAGACTTCAGATTTGAAACCTGTGTATATCCTCTATTATTCTAATGGGTGCCAGACATAGTCACCAAGAGAAAAACAAAAGAGCAAATTTTAAATATCCCCCCCCCCCCAAAAAAAATTGTAACACAAGATCATGGGAATAACTATGAAGGACAAAATGCTTACAGTATTAATATCATTTAAACATTGCATAAATAGCCATTAGAATCAATTGGCAATGCAGTGGCCACATGGCAAGAATGCAGGACAACAGGTGGACCTACAGATCTCCATATGGGATCCCCAGATAGGAAAAAGGACACAAGGCAGACCCAGAAGAAGATGAACAGACCTCTTCACGGAACATGCAGGTCCGATTGTTCAAGAGGACTTTTTTTTTAAACGCCTGTTTTTACTACTGAGGCACCATAGGCAGTGGACATTGATAATATATGAGATGAAATGATATATTGGAAAAGGATTTTTTTTAAGGAAGAAAATTTTCCAGACCTAAGTTTAAGAGTATCTTCCTGGCTTTTGCTATTTATGAGTGAGGAAAACCTGGAAAAAACCTCAGTCAGGGAGGATGGTCCGGGCAGGATTCAAACCCCAGACTTCCTGCTCACGAGTCTGCACCTTAACGACCTTGGCCACCCATGGCAGTTTGGTCAAGAGGAATAGCAAATTGTACAGTGAATAAACAGTGTAGTGAGAAATAGCATAGTCAAAGAACAAATCAGACAGAGTATCTTAAACATACGAACAAGAGAGTGGAATAGCTCACCATGTTAGTAAAAAATTGAGCTCCTTGTACTTGTTAAGAGGCCTTTATCCTTTAAGGGACATAATACACTATCTTTATCTTCATCTTTTAGCTGTATAAGACTCCTTTTCATAAACCCAACATCAGATGAGGAATTATTAAATTATAAATGTTATTGAACATAAACTCCAGTGGGTGGGATGGCGTATCCCCAAAATGCAAATTTATATTTGCACATATACTCACTAACCTATCTAATGCCAGTATGACAGAGGGTATTTTCCCTGACATCTTAAAAATTGGCACTATAAGTTGTTATATAAAAAGGGTAGTAGAAAAGAACTTTTAAATTACAGACCCATAACCTGTAATAATTGTGTTCATTTATTTAATTAGAATTATGACCAGTAAATATACCATTGAACAAAGAAGAATACAAGGACGAATATCTACACATAATAGAGGTCACTAAATCAAAGGGTTCAGCAAAGAGATGATTAACAAAAAAATTTAAAAAATCCAAAACAGAAAAGAATTAAACAAGTCATAACTCTGTTGTGATTTAGCAGGAAGAGGGGGGGGGGGGGGGTAAAAAGTTCACACACCACCCATTAGCATGTAAAAAATTTCAAAACAATTTTTAGCAGTACAATAACATCTTGGCACCTCAAAACTGGAAAGGAAAAAAGGGAGAAGGAAAAAAAAAAAAAAATGAAAAAATTTAATTCCAGGCCCATACAGAAAAAATCCAAAATTTACCAGATTAATTATCAGGATTTTGAAAAAATCTACTCGGGAAAAGCAAAGAGAAATATAGGCATAAGGTTGAAGGAACATTGGAAAAATACCAAATACAAGCAAATGGAAAAATCAGTGGTGGCATCGCACTTTTGGAACGAACATCATGAGATAGAAAAAAGCATCAAGCTATTAAAAACTGTTCAACAATCAAAGGAAATAATTTAAATAAAAATAATATGAACAAAACTTAATGAATTTTGACATACCAGAAGCAGACAACCCTTTATTCAAGTTTATTGCAAGACCACCAGAGTCAACCCAGACATCTATCAACCCAACTTCAATGAATGATCCAATAGTTATTTATTAGCTGAATAGATGGATGAGGGCCCATAAAACATGTCCTGAGTAAATTTTCAGTAAGTGAAGTCAAAAAGAGTGTTTAAATGGTTCGACTCAGAAAAGATTATTAGTGGTTCTAATGTTTATGTGTTTAATGAAGAACTGAATTATGGTTGATTTTTTCTAACACTGAAAACTGTTTCTGCATTAGAGATACGATGAACTACATGTAATATCACAAACCTTTACATAATGATTCAAATTTTATTTGTGCACTTACATTTCTAACATCTGCAATGTTGTCCAATTTATTCAAAGTAAATTATATTCATGAAAAATATCACACTGGCAAGTTGCAAATTTTTCTTCTATGTTATCCTGTTCAATTTCATTAACCAAATATGGGATTTTGGTATAAAATGTTCCAGATATAAATATGAAACATTTTTCCAGTATGAAATATCTACAATTTCTGCATACTTAAGAAATTCATCTTCAAGAAAAAATTTATTTTTTATTGTCATTTTTTTAATAGTGTTTAACACCTGTTTTTACTGCTGATGCACACAGGCAGAAATTTCTTTATGATATACCTACATGCTGCCATATAAAACTTTATACTAGAGTTATAAATCATCTATCTGTTCATCATGGTATTTCTTACTTTCAAGAATACTCTGACTTTTACTCAAAATACAAAGTCTTCATTGGCTTTCTGGTACTTCCTTTTTAGTGAATTTCAAAGGAAAGAACTGTGGTTATACCCAAGAAAAGATTTTTGAAATATTTCTTCAAATTTCTATCAATCCTACCTACTAGGCGCCAAAAAAATATAAAATACATAATTTTTTCATTGTCATTTTTGGTGCTCAGTATGTAGGATTAATATAGATTTTAAGAAATTTCTGTCTGTTAATACTCTGCAGCTGCAATTTTTGTTTTTTCTCAACAAAACTCAATATATAACCATCAATTAACAAACAATTTATTGAGTTTGTTAACCAGCAAAATTGGACCAGTGGGGATGGAGGAGCCTAAGCAAAAATTTAAAAATCTCTCTAGTGGCTGCAATTTTTGTTTTTCTCAATGAAACTTGGTAAATGCCATTTAAATAAAATATGAAAAATAGTTTCTGAATATCAAGGAAGTTGGACCATTAGGAATTGGGGTTTACCTGAAAACCAAAATTTAAAGTATTGGGGATAAAGCAAAACTTTAAAAATAACACTAGCAACCGTAATTTTTGCTTTTTCTCAACAAAACTTGGCATATGCCATCGAAATATAATAAGAAAAACAGTTTCTGAAAATTAGACTATTTGGGGAGGGGGGAGGTTTCACCTCAAACCCAACATTTAAAAATTGCTCTAGTGGCATTGATATTTGCTTTTTTGTAATGAAACTCTGTATATATACTATTTAAATAAAATAAGAAAAATAGTTTCTGAAAATCAGGGAAAGTGGGCCATTAATAGTAGGGATTTACCTGAAACTCATTTTAAAAATAGCTCTAGCAGCATCAATATTTGTTTGTCATGATAAAACTCAGCATATACCATTAAAATAAAATAAGAAAAAAGTTTTTGAAAATTAGGGAAATCTGATCATTAGGATAGGGGTATGCCTGAAAACCAAAATTTAAAAAGAGCTCTAGACTTTAATTTTCTTCCTATTGTTTCAAAATAAGGACAAATTAACTCAGTATATAAACTGTATTTATAATCATTATTATGTTTTATACTTAACAAAAGCATTATCATGAAGGTAGCAACTGCGAAATATTAATCTAATATGTATGTGAGAATTATTATGTAAGAGTTCTCTGTAATAACATTCACAAAATATTTGGATTATTTCCTTTTACTACAATAAAATTTAAATTAAATTTCAAAGCCACTGATAATTGATGGAACTTGTGATTGCATATTGTTGATTACTGAGTATATTTACTTAGTACATCGAAATTGTTTTTAAATAGTAGAATGTTTCTGTTTTCTTGAAACATATGACCATCATCTTCTTAAATACAGAATGTAACTCGAAACTTTCTGTAATTGTTCTCTATTTATGTGAATGTGAAGATATTAATGGGTTAGTTCATATACATATTTATATTTAAAAATGTTTAAAAATAGCTTTATCTATCAGTGTTCATGTATTTCATTCAGTAATAGTATACTATTAATTTCTGTGCTTTAATATCAATAATAATAATAATAATAATAATTCTAAAAATGTGATTTCTCTTTTGTAATACTTATAGGTTGCAAGTATTTTAATTTTATTCCCATAACACATACAAAGTAATGACATAACATTTCATTTCATTAATTAATAAGGCCATAATTTGGATTTTATATTCATTTTTAATATTATTAAATTTGCTGTAGAATTCACTTAGTTTACACAGCTTCTGCATGACAGACTTTCTTGGATTTGACATTGAAAATAAAGTAGAATCAAATGAAAGGAAGATGACTTAATAAGTGTAATCAATAGGAAGTGCAAGACATTTTCAGATGTATAGCTGGAGCATCTTGTTGTAGAAACAAATTTATAGAGTAAAGAACAGAAGTTTACTCTGAATGAAATAATAATGTACTTTAGTGGGTGGATTCTGTAAGAAAGTTTTTATGGTTTCAAACTGCTTGAACAGAACAAAAGTGATAAAGTTTCTAATTATCAAGAACCTTGTTTAAAAAAGAGAAAGCAACTTGTACTGACATTCTTTAAAATTTTATGAAACTCTGTGCTACATATATTTCAATATATGTACTTACCCCATTAACTCTTTACAAGGTAGTAAAATAACTCCACAAATACTGGTGACTGGAGAACTGCTTTTTAGACAGAAATGTGTATAAGATGACATGAAAAACCCAGATGATTGCTAGATGAATGCTTCTCCTTCACAATTTGACATTTCCATTTATTGCACCAGTCACGTACAGGCATTGTAAGAAGAAAAATATATACAATTTTCCTAAGGTTCAGAGAAAACAATTTATTATCAATAAGAGAAAATTCTTCCCTTGCATTGTCATTACTATCTGGGAGGGGAAAAGGTGGGGGGACATTGCTGCATATGAAAAACAGAAACAACTAAAGAATAAATTTTTACTACATTTGAAACATTACAATTGTGTGTCCAAAAAAACCATTTCATTAAAAAGTTCAACTATTGCTTTCTTTGTCCTACCTCCCATTTAAAAATCAAATAAGTGAAGTATGTCACTAAACCAACTCTATATAATTACTTTACTATTTCAATGTTAATAGCTTCAACAGTATAAGTTCATATAACAAATGATTTATGAGGAAATCACTCAAATTTCACTAGTTTTGTTCTACTTACTTGGATATGTTTCAAAGGCAAATTTCCTTCATTGTCAGCATGATTCCAGTGTGGTATTAAGATGTCGCTCTTTGGATTTTATAAACTTTTTGAAGAGGTTACTATTGTTTGGAAGATCAAAATTAACTAAATTTTCAGTTGAATTTTAGCCTAGCTGATGATGAGAATGAAATGTTCTTGAAACCAGTTCTATATATTATGACAAGTAAGTGAAGCATTAAGAGTGTGTAGTTCAACTAAATCATACAATAATATCAATTATATGATTGGCTTTACTGTGCAAGTTCCAATTTACATTTTAATTAAATTTTCTTTGTTTTCATTCAAGAATATATTTTCCCAGGTCAATAATTCTATGGGTTTTTGAAGCGCTGTTAAGAGTTTTGGTTCATTTTGGATCTCATGGTTTCTTTTGCCAGAAATGATATGCTACTGCTGATTTTTCCGTATATTTATATTTTACATTTCTCATGTGTTCCTTAAACAGTATGGTAATGTTTCTTTATGTTTTACCTATATATTTACTATTGCAGTCTTTGTAAATGATTTCATTAATGCCTGATTGTTTTTCTGGTGGGATTTTGTCTTTTGTGTTGCTATTTAGCTAGAAGTGTTTTCAAACTGCATTTATTCATTGGAGTCAAAATAATGTTGGTATCTTTAAAAATCTTTCGAAGTTTTTGGTGTGCCCATAGATGGAATGGAATTTCTTATACATCTGCTCTCCTTTATAACCTTTCAGATTGGTGATTTCTTTTATTTTTTTTTTGTTTTTTCAATTTTTCTATCTTTTTCTTGATCATTTCTGTTGTGTAGCCATTTTTCTGTGCTATATCTATGATTTTTTGTTACTCCAATTTGTATTCTGTCTCAATTATTGGTAGGTTTGTTAATTTGAATGTGAGGCTATTGATTATAGCAAGTTTACGTTGTTTTGGACTGTGGCTGTTGCTTTTTATATAATTATCTGTGTGGGTATCCTTTCTGAATATGCCAAATTCTAATATGTTATCATTTTTTATAATTTTATATACAGGAAAGGAAGAACCTTGTTGTTCTCCATTTCCATTGTGAATTTTATGTTGCTGTCTTGTAGATTTAGTAGTTTTATTGATCTCTCCATTTTTAATCTACTATTGCAAAGACATCATCAATATAACGGTACCAACATTTGTATATATGTGGGAGAGCCTCTATTAATTTTGTTTCCAAGAAACTCATGTACATGTCTGCTAAGAATGGCGAGAGTGGATTACCTATTGCTAAGCCCCTCTTTTGTGTATATATCTTGCCTCTGAATGGGAAAATATATTCTTGAATGAAAACAAAGAAAATTTAGATAATTTTGATCTTCCAAACAAATCCAAAGAGCTTAATACCACGCTGGAAAGCTGACAGTGGAACCATGCTGAGGATGACGGAAATTTGCCTTTGAAACATTTCCAAGTTAATGGAACAAAATAGTGAAATTTGAGTGATTTCCTCATAAATAATTTGTTACATGATACTATATTTCACTGTCAAAATCCCAAAATATTCAAGTGTATAAGTTCGTGTTTATTTAACCATATTATCAAATAATTATGAAATAGGCTTGTTTTCTGATTTCATGCAGCCATATGTTTTCTATTTCCTAGAATCAATGTGTTTTCTAGTCATCTTAGCCACCATGTGCTGTAGAAAAATCACATGAGCATACATTCCAGAACATATAGTTTTCACTAAACACATGAAGCTATTAAACAAGGCCATTCCTTTGTGAAACCGTCTCAATATTCTTTAACACTGCTATCTTATTACTAATGGGCCCAATATGAGAAATGATACACTACTTTTAGAAAAACTACTCACTTGCACTTAAAGTTCTTTAACTTACACTCTTTTATACATGAATAGAGTAACAGAGCACACATGGTTGTTAAATAAGTAACTGTAGTAAACAGAAGTGATGACTCTAACCAACATAGATACCAGTTGTTGTGCATAATAGGAAGCAGTATTGCAATTTTTTTCGGAAGAACATTTTTTTCATTGTAGTTTTTCAATTCTATAATATTTTCTCTTCGGCTGCAATGTTTTAATGAAGGGAGGAAATGTGTTAAATTACAGATGGTCAGAATTATTGGCTGCTTTGCATACATAAATACAAAAGGTATTTATCTATTCTGCCTTGTAATGGGGCTTTGCAAAATTATTTTTTAACACTTTTACCATTTTAATTTTTTATTGCACTCTCATCAATGAGTATGAATACTTTTTTCATATTAATATGTACTTTCAACTTAGTTTTGATGTTCTTTTTCATTTTGAGTAGTGTTCAACAACACATCTAATAAACAATTGTTGTTTTCATTGAAATACTGAGTTTGTCAGTGCAAGTTGGTGCATGTACTGCCATGCAACAAACACAGTTTCAAGTTAGTCTGTGAAAGCACCAAGAGAAAATGGAAATCATACTTACATGTCTATGAAAAAATTATGAAGTTCAGTTTCATCATTAAATGCCTTGTGCAGGAAGTGAAAATGACTTAAGGAAATCCTTGAGAAGAAAGGCATGATTTATTTTTGCAATTATTTTACTTTCCCTGTCAATGTTAAAATATTAAAGATGATTAATTATGAATGAATGAAGGCACAAATGAACCTGGATTTCGTTATATGGCATTTGCCTTTACAAGACAAGGAGAAAAGTCATTAAGTAGGCAAATATGGCCAAAGTTGGATATCAACCTGCACCCTTCACTATTACTGCTGGTTAAGTAGAATAAGTTATCGATGTAGAGATAGGAGAATTTTAAATTTACGATCAGCTATCAACATAAAGAAAGTAGGGAGCTATTTAGGAAAAGTGAGGCAAAAATAACTAAGAAATGTGGCAGATCTCATTAGAGCGATAAAATGAAAAGTAATAATTATACAAGAATTATATGAATTAATGAACACTTTAATTTTTGGATATTACTTATTATTATTATTATTATTATTATTAAGTGCTAAGAAAATTACATATACAAAATACATCAGGGCCTCCACCTATCTGACCCAGGTCATTTTAGGTGTGACCCCTCCGAATTACAATTATTGTTACCATAATACATTTAATTGTATTACATTCTCCTTAATACTAAATAATTTAACAAAATACAAAATATCTGCCTCGATTTAGTCAATTCCCAGTCACCGGTTCGTCAGCAGTAACCTAATGAATTCCAGGGGACCAGGATTTGACTCAACCCGAAGCACCAAAATATATGATTTACTTGCTATAACTGCTCCAGTATTCTATCAACTTACTACAATCTCTACAAATTGTTTATTCCTTAATTACTCTACTAGTACCTATAATGTTGCATTTATTCACCCTATAGCACAATTTCCAATGTCCTTGGCTGAATAATTCAAATCAATTCAATGTTTATTCATTGCCAAAAAAAATAAAGATATAACCCCAGACTATTTTTACTTACTTGATCAATACCTTGTAAATAACAAATATATTACAAGGCTCACTACCAGATTCTAGAACACATTCTCCTAATCTATTGTTCCTTTCTTCTCTTCACAGTCCATTTCCACTTATTTCTTACTTTCTCTAAAAATTTCCCTATATCTTTACAGTTTTTTTCTATTATTTTGTTAACATTATTTTTCTCCCAATGTTTAATCTTATACTTTCTTTTCTCCAAGTCTCAGTTTCTTTACATTCATAAATTATATATTTTACATCTTCTTTATCCCCACATAATGGGCATACGCCTTGTGGGTATCCATTTCTTTGACCTTTTAACCTCCATATTCCTGCTCTTAGCCAGGCTATCCCCTTTCTTTCTTCATATTAGTGTTATCTATATACCTCTCTCTTCCCCATCTATTTTTCATTGAGACAAAAAACTAGTGACCTCTTCTCAGATAATTGACTAAATAATTTTCGGATCTCTATGTCCTCGAATCTTTTCCTAACTTCCTTCCAGAAACCTTTGTGGTTTATTTCTCTTTTTCTCCATATATCCCCTAATCCATTGCTTTCTAGGTTATATCTCAAGTTACTAACCCAACCTGTGTTTTGTACACTTGTTTCTTGATATTGTAACCAATGTTTTAATAAATTGTCATCATAGAATGCTATACCAGTATTTTAGAGCTCTCTCCATAACTATTCCCTTTCTTGTACCTCTTCCCATTTCAATCTGCGCAACTTTGTTTGCTGTTGCTATTGGCAGCCCTAAAACTTCCTTACAAAACATTCTATGAATGTGATCTACAACCTCCCAACCTTTCTCAAGTCCCCAAATTTCAATACCATAGAGCATTTGGGCCTCCACCACCGAATTGTACACCCTTTCCAACCATTTCATCTCCATCTCAGGTATTTTATATAGGCACCCCCTTACAGCCATCATAGCTGATTTTCCTTTTGCTAGAACTGATTTCATTTGTTTTTGCCATTTCTCCCCTGCATCTATTCTTATACCCAGGTATGTACAATCGCGCACAACTTTATATTCTTTATTTCCCTTCTTCCACTTTTCACGTTTAGTCAATTTAGTGCCTTTCTTAAATGCTAAAATTTGAGTTTCCTCTCTATTTACCTTTAAACCCCATTCTATGCAATATTTATCTACCTCTTGTAATGACTGTTTTAACTCATTTACAGTAATGGGGCCTACTACCAAATCATTTGCAAAGAGAAGTCCAGGGATTTGCAATTTATTTGTTAAGGCAAAAGATGATTATTATTGCTTATATTCGTCAATATGTCACCAATAAACAAATTAAATAACATTGGACTTGGCTTGCAACCTTGCCTTAATCCTTTATCCTGCTGTACTTCCCTTGTTATTGCTCTTTCTTCATATTTTATGCAAAAGGTATTCCCTTTATACAATCCTTTTAGAATAGTGACCTTTTGTTTACTCACCCCTTTTTCTGATAGCTTATGCCACAATAGTTTCATCTCTGTTCGGTCAAAAGCTTTTTCTATGTCAATAAAGGCCACATAAATTTGATCTTTTTTACCTTTTAAATATTTGTCCACTATAGTTTTTATACAAATATGTTATCAATCACCTGCCTTCCTTTCCTAAAGCCCATTTGAAATTCTGAAAGAATGTTATATTCTCCTGTCCATTCCTACAACCTACCAGCCAATATTCCTGTAGATTTTTCCCACATTGGACAACAGTGCTATACCCCTATAATAACTACGTTTATCCAAGTTCCCTTTACCTTTGTATATTGGTTGTATAATTGCTTTTCTCCAACTTTCTGGTGTGTACCCCTTAGTTTTCGTTGTATTAAACATCAGTGTTAGTACCTTGAGTCGATTCTTATCTCTACACCATTCTTTAAGGACTTTCCCTGGTATACCATCTATTCCTGGTGCTTTGTTTCTTTCTATTCTTTTAATCTGTTTCTCTACTTCTCTCTCTGTTATATCCCTATCTAGCATCTCTAACATAGTAATTTTCTATCTCTGGAATTATCTTCCTTTTTATAGAGCTTTGATATGCAAACAGATCTGAAAAATATCTTAACCATTCTTCTTGGGTTATATTAGATTTAAGTACACATTTTTTATATAAAGTCTTTATACCCTTCCATATTTTGCTTACATTATTGTCAGCAATAAGCTTAGTTAATTTATTGATATTCCTTTCCCTCCATATATGTTTCTTGCTTTCTAATAATTTATTATAGTATTATTTACTTTGTAAATACTCCTTTTTTGATTTAGGATCCCCTAATTCCAACCAATTAACTAGACTAACTTTTACGATACATTTATTTATTTTACATTCGTCAACAAACCAGATCACTTTTAATGTGTCTCTTGTTTTTTACTTTCATCCCTTTACCACCCCAGCACATAATAAAATTCAATATGCTGATTGCATTTTCAACTTCATATATTTTTAAGTTATAAACTATCCCATGTTGACATATTTTTCCTATCTCAAATTCTAAAGCAAGAGAAAAGTTAATCTTGCATTCATTTTCCATTTAAATCTAACATATTCTCTTACAGCAGTATTCTGTTCCCCAATTTGGTTAATAAATGCATTCTGTGATTTAATATTTATATCTGTTATCAGTGGAAAATAGCCACTACTCGAGCTTATATTTGACACTTTGAAGTTACTTATCATATGAGTAATATTACTTGACCATAATACAAAATCAATTACACTCTGTCCATTTTTATTTATGAAGGCAAATTCTCCTTGCTCATCCTCCCCATATTTATCATTTAAAATATCGAGTGCATTTAATTCACAGAAATTAATAAATTTCTCACATCCTTTATCATCCACACTGTCCTTATTGTGTCTAATATTCACATTTTTTTCTATTACATTGTTATTTTCCCACCCATTCATTAAGTTTACATCAAGCTCACCAATTCTTTTATTAAAATCTTCCAAAATTATCCCAATGTTCAAATATTTATCTCCTAACCTTTCTATATCTCTGTCTAGAATATAACACAATTCTGGGTTATGGAACTGTGAATTGGGGGGTTATATACAATACCTATACATATTATACTTTCATCTAACACTTTATCTTCCAATATGACCCAAAATACTTCCTTGCACCTAGACCAAGCGTCTCTAATCGTTTTACTCAAATCATTCTTAACAAAAAACCCTAGCCCTCGTGATGGTCTCCCTTTCCTTGCCATTGTTTCAGCCTTTCTTCCTATATATTTAAAATCCTTTATTGTAATCTCTTCACCCTTTAATCATGTTTCTACTACTGCAAAATATTGTACCCAATAAGTATTGTAAAGCTCCCACGTTAATTTTATTTTTCAAACCTTCACAGTTCCAGTACCCTAATCTCCTCACTGTCTGTTATTGTAATCCCGTTCTCCCCTTGAACCACATAAACTTTTCTGGAGTTTTTTTTTTTTTTTTACTTTTTAACTGAATCCCTTCATTTGGGGTTTTATCCTTATTCACTACCAAAATTCTTCCATGCAGAGACAAAATAATACTATCTCCCCCTTCTTCCATATTCATCCCACTTCTCTTGCCTTGCCCACTTTCATTTCCCACTTCCAACAGTTTGCGTCCAACTCAGGCCCCCTCTCTCCACTAATTCCCGCACTGCTACCACCTTCTCTTTCCTCGGCACACCTTTTTTTCCCTTTCTACCATTGGCTTTCCTGGCATCATACCATTCCCACCATCTTCTCCCTCTTGAAGATCAGCTGCTTGGCTCCCCCTAATCTGTGATGTGTGCGGTGATGACGTAGCTTCTGACGCAAAGGTTACTAACATGCCCTTATTTCGTCAATTCTCCCTTGAATACCAGACTTTGGATCCTTAAAATTTTCTGCTGCTATGTATATTTCCTGTTGCTGGTTGGATATTACTTATTTACATATATTTCCATTGCATATATAATCTGGTGCTAAATGTACCGCAGAATGAAAGAAATAGATAATTGATTATTACAGCTGTTATGAACTAATATACAAATGGTGTCTGAATGCACTGATGATGCATTTTCAAATTATGCGTGAAGTTTGGTAGGCAATTGAATATGATCCGCACCAAGACATTTTACAGAGGTATCATCACAGTAATGTGTCAAAAGTTGGAGAATAAGATTATATAAGACTACCCCGTCACATTAATGTAACAGTCTGTGACCTAAGTTTTCTATCATCCACATTAATTTGATAATGTGAAAGGTAAGATATTATGTGTATTCCAAATATTTACAATAAATCAGCTGCAAGCATTTGGAGCTGTTCAGAGAAAATTCACTTAACTTCTTTTAATATACACAGCTACCAGGGATGAAAAATGGGTTTACTGTTATGATACTAAATCATGTAATGCATATAATAGAAGTTTTGTGTCCAATAAAGCTGTAAAGATTATAACAGTTGACTAAAATGTATAATATATTTTCAGGTGAATTTATGCCATTAGAAAGACCCATGTATTCAGAATGAAATTTATATAATGAAGTTGTGTGTCCAATAAAGTTGTAAAGATTATAACAGTTAACTGAAATGTACAATCTATTTTTCTGGTGAATTTATGCCATTAGAAATACCCTGCTTTCACAATGAAGTCCTACATAGAAATATTATGGAAAACCATCAATAGGCACAATACTACTTTGTGAAATGCACTATTCCACAGTCTCACAAATAATAGATTGTTAATGAGGAATTGGTTTCACAGACATTTTAATTTCAAATTGAGGTGGATAAATTATTGAACTTCTCTTGTAACATAATTACATATGAAGATAATAATTAGCTGAAGAAGAAATATGATTTTTTAAATAAATAACTAAATGTACAATAAGATATGAAATGTATCTGCTATTCACAATTGGTTTTGACATTAGTTGTGTGAATGGGAGATATTCCACATTTTCAAGTGCTGTTTAAAAAGTAATTACATACATATATATGCTTGAGCCTTTGTCTCTTTATATACTTTTTTTTTAAATTAAAAAGGCAAGTCAAAAATCTAATGAAATTTAGCATAACATAACTAGAGATTATTGTCATTAGATTTTATTTTTCCTTTTTTAGAAGCAGCTTCACAATATGCATTGGATTAGCTGATATAGTTGGAGTATATCTACATTCTAATTAACTACAATTTGAGAGACAGAACTTAACTAATAGCAGATAATTTCATGTAATTTGCAGATACAGTACCTACATTCATTAAGAAACAAGAGTTCTCAGCATCTTCATACCTGAAATGAAGTCTATTAACCAGCAAACTTGCCAGAGATTATAGGGTTTTGCATTATAGCTCTTCCAATTTAAAAGAATCCATTTGTTATTTTGTTTTATTGCTATTGCTTTAAAAATACATAAAACAACCTAGGACTGTTTGAACTTTCTTTTATTTCCAAATAAGATAAACAAGTTTAGATAAGTTACTCACTTTATGGGGCAAGCTAGATATTTTGGTATTCTCTCCATGTTCATTTGTACTTTTTCAAGCCAAAGAACCAAGGTGGCCATCTGACGACAGGCATGTGCAACGCACATAGTTTCAGGATCAGACAATGCTGAACTCAATCCTGAAAGCAATACCAGTAAAGTATAGGTTCACATTTATCTTACTTGAATTATTGATCAACAGAATTTTCATAAAAATACCATTTATACATAAATGCAATTTACTGCTCACAACGCTAGGAATATGAGTCTGAGGAATTATTTTAATGTTCTTGATCAGCCTTATTTCTCAGATTTGTTTTAAAAAATGTTATAATCTAGTGTAAGAACATTTTGTGAAATAAAAAAATAAAAAAGGTTGGCACCTATAGGCATATCATTTCTTTGATTTAATTAGTATTTATGTTCCATTCTCCAATGTAATTAAAGCTTAGAAACCCCATGTTGTGATGTTAACAGCCTGAACCAAAAGCCTAATTGCAATATTAAAGTAGATTTAGCTACATAATGCAGTGCAAACCATGCCAAAAGGGGTTTTCTGGGATTCTTTGATCAGCATGAAATGGTGAATACACCGGCAGGGGAAGAGTAAAAATGTACATCTTCACCTGTCCTGATGTCACCTGTCATTTCTCATTATTAAACTCATGATAAATGCTCAACTGGAAGGCATCAGTCCACATATCATAATCTGTATTCAATGACAAAAAGTAATAGGAAGTTAATACTCATTAAATATTATAATACTGTGAGTACATAGTAATATGAAATTAAATTCATTATGAGTTTAGAGAAAGAAACTTTTACAGACTGATCACCAAAGGCTGTTCATTTTCATCACAATATAAGAGCTTCAGCAATAATGACTTTATATTATGGAGACTTTTTCTCATGGGCAGAATTGATTATAATCCCTATATACATTTCATGGTCATATTTATATAGCGATACTTTCCTCTGTGGAACTGCATTTTTCCTATGAGCGATCCTCCACTTGTTTGCAGCATCATGGAGGGGGTTGTAAGCCTGCTTGATTACTTGTCTTGCAAACTGTTGCTGGCATAATGCAGCTGTTCCCAAGTGTGTGTTATGCTGTTCGTTTCTTAATTTGCCAATATACGTAATGTATATTTTGCCTCATGTGTTTACATGATACAGCATGCCTTTATAAACAATTCATGTGTTAACTCAAAGGTGAAAGAATCATAGGACCAATTTTTTTTAAGCATACATTTCATTGTGTTACTTATGTGAATACTATACTAACCCCTTTTTTTCAGAGAATTAACCGACAGAGAGGGTGGTATGTATTTTTTCAACAGGACTCTGCCACTGCTCAGACTGCAAGTAATTCCATGAAAGCAATTCACAATGCATTTCCACAAAACAATTGGGTTATTAGTAGGGGTTTGTGGCATCCTCGACCTCCCAATTTAACAGCCTGCAATTATCATCTCTGGAGTAATTTAGAAAATTCCATGTACAAGACGAACCCGCACGCTGTACAAGAACTCAAAGATAATATTTGTAAAGAAATTATTTGCATTTCTCAAAATAAACTACAGAAAGTGATGATGATTTCCTGAATAGATGTCAAAAATGTGTGGAGAATGAAGGCCTGGCAGTTGCAACACCTCATTTGATAATTTGCTAAGTAATCAGTCTCTTAAATTGGTTTGCGAATTATTGTATAATTGGCTTGTTTTATTGTTTTACCCTCCCACTAATCACAGACATCAGACTGTCTAGCTAGCCAGTTAATGAGCAGTGCACTTGCGCATATGCAAAAATATTTTGGGAGAAAACAAAACTGATTGCATGGTATTTTCCTAGAGACAAATGACTTACAGCTGCCTTAAAACTGAACCTCTAGGAACTAAAGGGTCATTAAAATATATGGCATTTGCATAATGGAGAAATGAAAATGCAATGGCTGGTACTCCCATTAAGCAAGCCTTCTTCCCTTTGACACTGAAGTCGTCCATAATCTTAGGATTACATGCGACTCACATTCATGAAATGGGGATATATTTACGTTGTTCTGGTGGTAAAATGTTTAAAATGGTGCAGATTTGACTGTGAAAGAACAAATTTTTCATTGTAAAAGTATTTTTATAAACAGTTCTGCTCACTGTGCTGGAAAGTTTATTGAAACTTTTTCCAATGCAAAGTTCCCTTCAAGAAATTCTATACAAAGACTAAATTTGAAACCACAGATACAATGTTGGACAGAACAAGTTCCCAAAGATGAACAATTTTAATGCAAGAAAAATCAGATTATTTTGGAGCCAAGGTAGAGCATTCATCACAAAAAGCAATAGCTAAACTTGCACTACAGATGAACCTTTCTCCATTTTCTGCAAGAAAGTTACCAAAGTTAATAACATACAGGTTGCTTGCATGGGGCAGAGAGGATGGAGAGTGAACACTCTCGGGAAAGGTCAAGATGGGTGTACAGTTATACAGAGCAAGTATTGGACTGTTTAATAGACGAAAATGCAAAAGCCCAGATAAGGAAAAGGGTTGCACCTTTTGGAAGGTGCTAGATTGGCAGTTCTACTAGTAATTGGAGAAGTAGAACAAAACCCAGGACCAATAATGGAGGAAGTGAAGGATAGGTTCAAGTTAATAGCTGAAGATACAAAAGAAATCAAAAGCAGTGAGGCAATAATAGGAGAGAAAATGGAAAAGAACATGGAAGAAATAAAACAAAAAGATTAAACACATGAGAAAGAGGAGGTAAAGAATGCAGGAGCAGAATATGTAAATTACAGAATCAGAGGATATGAGCAGGAAGCTGGAGTGGAAGAAACAAGGGAAGAAAAGATGGATGAAGTGGAAGAAATTTTGAAAGGAAGACTGGGCATTAAACTGGAGGGATGGGAAATCATAGATGCCTTTAAAATTGGATAAAGGAGCTGGAAACCACGGAGCTGAAGACCCATGTTAGCTAAATTGGCTACTATGAGCTTTAAATGGAATGTACTATGTAACACTTGTATTTAAAAGGCACAAGAATATTTATTAAAAATGATTATGAGAAAAAAGAGCGAGAAATTAAGATTCAAATTATTAAAGGAGATGAAAAAGCCAGAAATGAAGAAAGAAGAGCCTTTGTGTGAGGAACACAGCTATGCTTTGATGGAATTCTGTTGACTCAGCTACAAGGTTAAAGAACGACGGAAAAAAAGAGAGGAGGAAAGAAGGAAGGGCAATGACTATTGGTCAAAGAAGAAGTGGGCATCAGGGAGGGGAAGAGTGTGTGTGGCAGCAAATACGGCAGATCATATGACATCACCTGCTTGGAGAACTAGTACTCAGAAAGAGCTGGATGGAGATAGGACCAGAATGGTGGCGGTGAAGAGTGGTGGGGAGAGACGAGGTAGGTTTGAGTGTGGTGACAACACTAGAAGGCAGCATTTTGGCAATAAGAGATCGCAATCACAGGAGACAAATGGAGCTTCAAGAGGGGAGGTTAACAAGAATGAGAGTGAAACTCTTTCAGTTTAGAAAAGAGAGGACAGGCTCTGTATAGGGGGGGAATCCCCTGGCAGTGGTGTGCTGGAATTTTGAAGGGCTGATAGATAAAATAAACAAAGGAATTAGCACAAATGCTGATGTTAGGAGACATAGTGGCAATGGTGGAAACATGGTTAACTAAGAGTACAGTGATAAATTGGGATGGGTTGGAGTTTTTTGGAAGATATGGTATAAAAAGCAAGGAAAAGGAAGAGTTTCAGGAGTACTGGGAGTATTTATTAGAAAGGAAAGAAAACTTAGGGTAAAGGAAATAAAGTGTGTTTGATTTGACACGGTGATGTGTCTTGTGATAGAAAATGGGTACAGACAGCACTAAATCTTAGCCGTAGGGATGGTGTACAACCTGCCACGGACTTCATACTTTTACAACTGTGTTTTTATAAAATTTGGAAAATGGTATCAAAACTTTGAACTAGAAATATGATAACATAGACCTTTTGATAATGAGAGACTTCAATGCTAGAATAAGGAAAAAACAAATCTATAGAGCTGAAGTAGATAACTTACCTAGAAAAGGAAAATCTATATAGACACAGACACAGTAGAGAGAAGATAAGTAATAGAGAAGGTAAAAAAAATTTATTGAATTAGTTAAGTCAATAATCTAATAATGTGCAATGGTATAAAAGGGTCAGATAAGTGGGGAGAATACACGTTTATTAACCAAAGGGATCAAAGTGTCATTGATTATATGCTTTGTTTAAAGAATTTAGATAATAATCTGGTAGACTTTATGCAGATAGTTGCGAATTGCTATCCTTTCTTTTTACATTATTAGCAAAATTCCAAACAATAAAGATGGGGGATCAGGAAGAAAGCAAAGAGCAAGGAAGAACTATAGAAAGCTATAGATGACTTATATAGGAAGAAGAGAATTATAGAAAAAATCTAAACTCAAACAGGAATATGTGGGGAAATCATACAATTAATTAAGAAGGAAAAAGTTTGAAGCAATTGTCATGTCTAGAATCAATAGCGAAGCCAGCTGGGAAGACAACGAAAATTAGGTAACAGAGGAAATTTAAAGAAAAGGGGTGGTATGACAAGGAGTGCTTTGTAGCAAAGAAAAGGGTGGAAAGAGAGTTTAGGAGGTGGAAACAAATGAAAGATCCACTGAAAAAAGGAGACTAATAGCAAGGTGGGGGTATAAATGCTTAATTGAGGTAAAAAGGAAAGAGTGAAGCGAAAAAAGGCAGTAAAAGAGGAGGACAGTAAAAAGATATGGGAATTAGTGAAGAGAGTGTGTAGACTAAGATCAATTGAAAATAAACTGGCTCAAAAATGGAGGGTGTACTTTGAAGAATTAATAGGAGGAAGCATTTTGGTAAGGCAAACAAAATTAACATAATACACAATTATGTTGAAGAGCTAGACCATGAAATATTGCAGAATGAAGTAACAGAACAGAATGCAAAATTAAAAAGTAACAAAGCACATGAGATTGATGGAATATCAGGGGAATTTTGGAAAGTGTGCTTTGAGGATAACGAAATGAGAGCACTGCTGATAAAATTGTTCAATGCACTATTTGAGGGTGCAAGGATACCACAGAATTGGAAACTGGGAGTGATTGAATCTCTAAAGGGAAGGGAGAGGTAAATAATGGAAACAATTATAGAGGGATTAGTATCTTAGCAGTAATAAGTAAGGTGTTTACAGGCGTGTTAGCAAAATGATTACAGTCATGGTTAGAGGGAGAAAGGAAGCTATCAGATTTCCAAGGGGAGTTCAGAAAAGGAAAATGTACAGTAGACAACATGCAAATTATAATTAATCTGTCACCTAACACACTCTTATGCTTCATTTCTTTTAAATATGGTGGGACCGGTTTCAAAGAGACATCCTCTCCATTTTCAATCAACTTGACGACTGGTATGAGAAACTAACATCTATGAGGACTTGTGGCTTCGTCCTGGTGGTGTTTTTTCTTTATAAACTGGAAATTGGTTATTACATTCTCCTATAATTTTGACATTATGAATTTTGACATTATAGGAGAAAGTAATACCAATTTTCAGTTTATAAAGAAAAAACACTACCAAGACGAAGCTACAGGTCCTCATAGATATTAGTTTCTCATACCAGTCGTCAAGTTGGTTGAAGATGGAGAGGATGTCTCTTCAAAACTTGTCCCACCGTATTTAAAAGTGAAGCATAAGAGTGTGTTAGATGACAGATTAATTATAATTTACATTTAACAAGCTTCACTGTGTGTGTTTCAACAAAAATTTTTAATGTCTTTTTTTTGAAAGTTCTTAAATGAAATAGACAACATCTTTATAATAAGAACATTGACAGATAAATATCTGAGTATATACAGAGGAAACGTGAATTTGTTCTTCACAGATCTTGAAAAGGCCTTTGATACTATCAAAGGAGAGGTGCTTTGGATTAAGCTGAGCGAAAAGGGAGTGAGTGGGAAGTTTATGGGACTAATACAGTGGCTGTATTCAGGGAATAATTTTTGCATTAGGCTGGAAAGCAACAAAGTAACAGACTGGGTACCAAATAGAATTGGCTTAAGACAGAGGTGTACATTAAGTCTGGTACTACTCAATCTGTTTACAGATGAGATAGTCTAAGAAATAGGGAGGGAGAATAGGTACTGTCCATCAATTAATAATAAAAGACATTCCAGATTTGCTTTTTGTGGATGATTTAGTAGAAACTGCAATTATGTGTGGAGGTTAGAAAGCAATAGAAGCAACAGAGAAATATTGTAAAATATGGGCTTAAAGATAAATAAAAGTAAATAAAAAAATTTAGTATGTAAAAAAGGGAGCAAACTCAACAGTGATGAGAAATGAGTGGGAGGTTTGGGGTTCGAATCCCATCAGGCCGTCCTCCCTTACTGAGGTTTTTTCCAGGTTTTCCTCAGTCCTCATAAAAAAAAAAAAAAACCCTATTTATTATTTCAACGCATGTATCATCAGTGTCCACTGCCTGTGGTGCCTCAGTAGTGAAAACGGGCATTAAACACTGGGAAGAAAGAAGAAGAAGAAAAAAACTATCAAACACCAATCTTAACGTTGGCAGAAGTGGAAAAATTGAAAGTTGCTTCCAAAAGATCTCTACAACTGCTTAAAGGATCATACAATCAAGTGAGATGTTCGATGATATAATAATTAATGTTGGTTTGTGGCCCAACTGCTCTCCCTATTTAACCAGTTGTGATTTTATTTATGGGCTAGTTTGAAAGACAAAATATTTCACAAATTTCCACACATTAGAGAAACTCCAAGCTAATAATGAATAGCAAAACTTAAATGAGTAACAATACTTTCTCATTATATGGAGCTGGTATATGAGCAGAAGGACACTTTCACCATATACCCTGAGATAAGGTTCATAATGCATTTGTGCTTGCAATTATGGGGAGAATTTTATAAGTTGCTGCTTCACCTACAGTCCCAGAGCCAGGTCTATGCTATTGCTGCCATATTTATTTATGAATCTGCAGAATTTGAAGTAGATACTTCAACTATTTAATATTTTGAGTGAAATTCTTTAGAACTTTACTGCTTATATAAAGGCTTTAGTCCAAAATATAGTTGGTGACAAAACATAATGACTTTTCTTTGCCCACTGTTCTGATGCATCACATCTCTGGCTTGCAATAAAGGTTTCAAACTTCATTTATACTATGATGTTCTGACACCTAAAACAACATACTTGTTGAAATACCACCTCTAGTTCTTATCTTATCTCAACTGAAAATATTTTCCCCTCATTGAAAACTGGCTGAAGTTGCAGGTGCTCTCCTGCTTTATAAAACTTTCCGTTTTTTTTTTTATTTATGTATTTAAATGTATTGTTTATTAACTACTTCAGCTCTTGCACTGGCAACCTTTTAAGTTTTGTGAAGCAACTATTCTCTTCAATCTGTGATCAAATCATTTTGACATAATTTAGTATATAGTGCCAGAGCAGCAAACTGAAAATTGTAGTCCATATGGAGCTGCCATTTCATCTATTGCATACTCTGTTTATGCTGATAAGGTGAAAGTTCATCTTTATTGTTCTGGAGGCATACAGACAGCATAGAACCTGGATGAAGTTTGACAATGCTGTGTTGTTTTCTCTTATACTCTTAACGACCATTACCATGGACTATTACTGATGGCCTTTCCAGATGTTTGATAACAGAATGTTCAAACTTGTTTTAAAATATGATGGGGTTGCTGTGTATTCTGAAGTAGCATTAGCCATATTTTTTGTTAATAAACGGTGCATCTTTGAGCTGGCTGAGCAAAGTATGGATAAAATCATACATTTCTAATTGCACATTCACACATTGATGTCCGTGCACTATACTAACTAATTGTATTTTATTGCCTGGATGAGAAATAGGCAGGATCATGTATACAAAACTTTTTGCAGGTAAAAAAGATGGTCAAGATTTGTTACTAACAGCAGCATTAATTATAGATAGTGATTGAGTTTCTACCTCAAAAGGCCTCTTCTAATTACATATGTGAGAATTACAGTCTGTGAGAATAAGTGACTGGAACTAGTGCACAAAATTTCCAGACACCAAGAAACAATATTAAGCTAAATAGGGAAGTCAAGCCTGATATTAAACAATGTGAATAGAATTTTAGTTTTACAAAAGAAATGTCTATGATGTATATATGGATTAGCTAGCAGCATCCAAAAATGTTTTTAGGGAAAAGTGTATCCTTACAGTGTTTGGACTATATGTATACAGGATAATTTTGAAGAAGAGAATCGATAATATAATAAATAGTGACATGTATAATTATAATCTAGAGGTAAGGATAACTTCTGCAGAATTGATGTAAATTTTAAATCAACTTAAAAAGATCTATTAATAAAAGATTTGATATTATATAATAAATTACCAGCACCAATTAAGGTGCATACAGGAAATAAATTTAAATGTTAGTTAAAAAGTACCTAATATATAGATGTATAAAGGTTAGACAAACTATGGTAATGTAATAAGGGACTACGTGTAGTTTTGAATAGCGGGAATTTTAACAGAAATGTAGTATAATATAACTAATTATTATTGAGCTAATTATACAATTTCACTAATTTTGTTCCACTTACTTGGACATATTTCAAAGGCTATTGCCTTCATTTTCAGCAGGGTTCTACTGTCTGCTTCCCAGTGTGGCATTAAAATGTCGCTCTGTGGATTTTACAACTTAGTGATGAGGTTACTATTATTTGGGGGATGAAAATTAACTAAATTTTTCTTGTTTTGGTTTATGAATTTCCCACACTGTTAATTTTATGGGTTTTTGAAGAGATTTTAAGAGTTTTGGTTCCTTTTGGAATTTGTGCTTCTTTTTTCAGAAATGGTATGCTATTGCTGATTTTTCCGCATGTTTATATTTTACATTTCTCATGTGTTCCTTAAACCATATGGTAATGTTTCTTTTTGTTTTTGCCTATATATTTCATATTGCAGTCTTAGCAACTGATTTCATAAATGCCTGATTGCTTTCCTGACAGAATTTTTGTCTTTTGTGTTTGTCTTTAGGAGGTTTTTTAAAACTACATTTGTTTACTGGAGTTAAACTATTTGAATCTTTAAAAACCTGGAATTTTTGGTATGCCCATGGTTGGAATGTGAATTTCTTATATATATGATCTCCTTTGTAGCCTTTTAGTGTGGCGATACCATTTATTTGCTTTTGTTTTTTGAATTTTTCTATTTTCTTGTTGACTAGATATATTGTGTAGCTATTTTTCTGTGCTATATCTATAATCATCTACTGCTGAAAAATCAGCAATAGCAGACCATTTCTGGAAAAAGAACCACGAATTCCAAAAGGAGCCAAAACTCTTAAAAGCTCTTCAAAAACCCATGGAATTAACAGAGTGGGAAAATATATTCAAAAACAAGGAAAATTTGATTAATTTTGAACTTCCAAAAAATAGTAACCTCATCACTAAGTATGTAAAATCCACAGAACAACATCTTAATACCATGCTGGGAAGCAGACAGTGGAACCATGCTTAAGATGAAGGCAACAGCCTTTGAAACATCTCCAATAAGTGGAACAAAATTAGTGAAATTTGAGTAATTTCCTCAATAATAAAGGGACTACATTTTTGTATGTATTCTGTAAATCATTTGTACCTTGTGAATTATTTCTGAGAATGCCAGACATTTGTAACAAGTCTAAAAACAATAAATTAATTATTATTATTATTATTATTTGATTCCTCAATTGTTGTTTGGCCTAGTCATTGTCTACAGATAATGAATGGTGTTCAGGTTTTTCTATAATTCTGCTTAAATTTAATAAGAGGTGATATGAGATAATTTATTTCATCTCTTTCATTTAATTTACAATTCTAAGTCTATATAGATAACTTTTGATTTACCTATGTTAAATAAAAAGTTGTCTACTGATAAGTAAGAAGCATTACTAAGACCTTAGTTGTTTAAATTGCATTTTTAATATCTGTTTACTACCGTGGCATCAGTGATGGTACATGACATACAGTGCAAACTGGGAAAGGAATATTCTGGGAAGACAGCATTCCAAGGTAACTACCCAGCATCTATCATTCATGACTGAAGAAAACCTGTAAAAACCCTAGTCTGGGAGGATTGTCCTGATAAAATTCAAATCTTCGAATTTCCATTCACAAGTTCATGCCTTAGTGATCTTTGCCACTTTTCAGAAGATATCAGTTTAATATATTCTTTTTATTATTTCCCATTTATAAACAAAAATACAGCTACTAAGACGTCAATTTAGCTTCATACATTACTTCATCTAACAAATTTAGCATGTACTAAAAATGAATACCTAGTGTAAAAAAAATGAATACCTAAGTTTATCAGTCCATTGTCAACAGCTTTGTAAAGTACAATATTTATTTACGTACTAAATTGTTCAGATAAACAAAATTGTTGGTCTTCAACCAACATTTCATACAGTATTTGATAAATGTATACACAGGTAACTAGTTTAAGCTTAAAAATGCTTGCAGTAGAAGGTGTATTCAGAGATTCCAAGCTATATTTAAAACTACTCTCAAAACATAATTTGCAGTACTTGATTACGTTCAAAATTAAACATTATGATGAACACTTAATGTTATAAAAATCAATTTAGTACATACTCTGCTTAAAGTGTAGTTGTTAATGAGATTGAAGGGAGCTATGTACAATGTACATTAAAACATAAACTACCTGAAGTTGGAAGATCTGGAAGACCATCTCCCTCTAGAAGAAACTGTACAACAGCATACACAACTCCCACTGCTGATGACATCCATGTTGTATGACTTGGCTGTCCAATAACTCCTGCAAGATTTGCTTCACAAAGAATTTCAGTTGCACAGTTTAAACTAACTTGTAGATACTGTGGCTGTGGTATGCCAGAAGGTTTATAGTGGAGGAGCCAAACAATTGCCTGAAAAACATTTTTGCATTTAGTAAATTATGATTTAAAAAAAAAGTATAATAAAATTAAAATTGCCTGAAAAACATTTTTGCATTTAGTAAATTATGATTTAAAAAAAAAGTATAATGAAATTAAAATGTAATTTAATTGTAAAAATGCCTAAAACACTCTTAAACCAGTTCAGCAGTGCTTACTTAGTCCACATAAATCCTAAATAAACATGAAATGAATCTTCTTGCATAAGTCAAGGGAAGAAAGCTGTTTTGTTTATTGATTTTGTAATAGTTGAAATTATAAACATAATAAATCAATGAAGCAAAATATAATCATTCTGTTCAATTCTTCATTATTGACAGTTCCTTTCTTCTTATTTTACACTAATTTCAATTTATGTGAGGCCTGTTTTTTCACCATTACATTTCAGCTACCCTTCTTGTTTTAAGTGGCTAGAACATTTCTCATATGCACCAGCATTACTGCTCTAAATGTGTTGTACAAGAAGTTAACTTTTAATTCTTATGGCTTCCTCTTTATTAATGTAAAATGGAAACTTGAAGCAACATCTCAAAATTGCTGTAAGCATATTAATAATCTAAATTAATAATAATGTAAACTTGAATATTTTTAATTTTAAACCATTAATTACTAATTATTTATTCTGAGCTTGTTTGAAATTATATAATAATTTTTATAAAATATTTGAAGAATGGTTATATATACTATTAACCACTCAAAATCTAACCCTGGGTCCACACAGCAAGAGTTGGACAATATTCAAACACAATTATAGGAGTACATATCAAAGTGAATTAAGGTGAGGAAGAGGTGATGGTGCACCAAAGAAAACAAAAACAGTTCCATCTACAGGAAAAGTCATAGATACAGTTTTCTGGAATTCTCATGGTGGTGCTCACAGACTACTTCCAGAAGAGCAGAGCCATCACAGGGGAGTATTAAGCCTCACTACAGGACCGAATGAAGGATGCCATTAAGGCTAAGCATTCACACCTTGTGAAAAAGGAAATTCTCTATCATCATCATAATGTGCCTTCATGCACATCTGGGATTGTTGCTGCAAAATTGCATGACCTTCACTTTAAACTCATCCACCATATTCACTGGATTTGCCTCCCAGAGATTACTTTTTATTTCCAAACCTGAGGAAATGACTGGGTAAATGAATATTCACATCAAATGATGAGTTTGAAGCTGAGACAGATACTTATTTTTCACAGTTTAATAAATCTTATTTTACTAAGGGTATTAAAAAGTTGGAAAGTTGTTGAACTAACTGTATTGATTTACAAGGTGACTATTGAAAAATAAATAAAAAAACATTTCTCTTAAATCATGTGTTTCCTTGGTCATGCTGAGAACTTTTAGAATGTCTTGTATGGTAGCTGTACAGGCCTGATACGAATCACAAAAATGATAGTGAGCATAAATTGTTAAAGGTGACTTTTAATGTCTGCAAAACATATACTCTAGGCAGACATACAGATAGATAATAGATATATGAAAATATAGTTACTAAAATGGATGTTGTGTCCACGTTGCAATGTAATTAAGTTTACATCTAATTTACCTTTGCAATAAAATTATGCACCATAAAAAAATAATGGAAATAATAATTAATCTGTGTGTTTTATTAGTTGAATGGTAATGCAAATGGATACAATTAATGACTTCATTTATTTGGATACTGTCCAAGATTTATTTATTATTTTGGCTTTCAAAATAAATGTTAAATATATCTTAGAATTGCCTGACAATCTATTACCTATAGTCAAGGATTAAACATCTTATCCATATAATTATCAAATGGGACATTAAAATTTCATATTCTGAATTTCTGTAATTAAATTACATGTTTATACAATTATAAATTACTATGGGCTAGTAGTTAAAATCTTTCATATTATTTTGATATTTTGAATGTTAACATTACAACATACTTAAAATTATTTCTGTTTTATGAAGTAAAACAATTCATTAGTCTGCTGCAGAATTTAATAACCAGCTTGGAATAGTAATGAGTTATGTAAATATCATTTCAGCTCATGTGAAGTGCATAACGAAACGTGTTCACATTTAGAGAAGGATAGGGATTTAAAAAAAAGAGGAAGAAAGGAAAGAAGACTGCATTTATCTATGTAAGTGGGAAGAGAAATATAACAGGCTTGCATGTGTCAACATAATAAATTTAAGGGACCTATCTATGTATTGTGAAAAAGAGATTTCAGAAATTTGTATAAAAGCAAACACAAAAATAATACAACATACATCCATACATCTGCACAAAAGTTTCCCACACAAATGAATAAGCAATGAACATAACTTAAGCATGGCAGACTATTCTTCATGCAATACAAATTCATCTCAGATTAAAAATAAAAGAACTGAAAGCTAAAATAGCAGTGTTGGCAATAACATCTGCAGCTTTATTCCTGACATGCACTAGGCAAACATGGAACAGATAAACAAGCTAAGGTTGAGCAGCACAGTATAGTCATAGGTTCATAACTATATAAAACTTTACAAATTTACATAAATACTCATATATAGTGAGAGTGGCTTAATTAGTTTATAATTAAATTTGTTTGTCTTATGTATAGGATAATTAAAGTTAATTGAGTAAATAATTACCTAAACTGTTGTAATTAAAGATATCTTAAGTGAGCTTATTCCTTTAATTACAACTTTGTTTCCTTCTAAGCATTTTTAATTTGAATTAACAATATCTTAAAATAATTAAAAATTCTGTTGATCATATTCATAAGACTATAAAACTTTTTAACAGATGTGATAAGATTTGCAGTAAGAAAGTTTACAATTCTCTCTAAGGTCATTTTTATTTTTAGTACTTTCTGTCTCTTAAAACTTATAGAGAGGGAGAGGTATCTTTTTTTATTTGTTCAAACATAAAAATTATGCATTCAGCACTTAGAAGTACAATCTTAAAGACCATTCCATATCTTCCTGAGTTTCAATTTTCTCTATCTCTCTTTTCCTTTGATTCTGCAAATTGACTAAAAATAACTCACCTCAAGACAAAGTACACCAAACTTTGCTATATTGTCCCAAGCCTCTTGTGGTACTCCAAGTCTTGCCCCACAATGAGACAGATATGGCAATGAGGTAAGATAACAAGTAACTGCTGGAGCTAATTTGAAAACAGAGTCCCAGAACACAGTATCACAGAAGAGCTGGTCAAGGCGTGATGAGTACTTAGCCTCTTTGGAAGTTTTCTCCCGTCCTATAGGATAGTAAACCTGTCAAAAAAAAAAAAAAAAAAAAAAAAAAACCAGTATTCTTCACAAATTGGAGCTGAATGGAAATTAGACCCAATTTTAACTATGGCTTATAATTTTGAATACCTTTTGCTATTTTCTATTTTTTAAGTACTAATGTAGCCTTAGATTACGCTTCCTATGCATACACAGAATATGCAGATATAATAAAGGATACTTAATTTTTAAACCAAAGTTCACCTATGTTTTATATTAATTTTCTTCAGTCACTCAAATATTTTATCAGTCACTGATGATATTATCCCTATTCTTCTGTAGCTGTGTCTTGAATATAAGATCTTTCTGCCACACTTGATATACTGAAATTTATATTTCCATTTCCATTATCTATGATGGAGTAACAGAAGTATAGAAAACAGATACAAAGGTTATAAGGAAAATATCAAATGAGAAATGTGCCACTGATTAGACTTTCTAGTTAAATAATGATGATAAAACATAAAAGACCTATATCTTAAAAAGTAGTTTTGCAAATATAGAACATATGCACTCACACAAACAAAATTATGGGCCTCAATATTCTGTAACTGACAAAAAAATCTTCAGATTTATAATAAATAAATAAAGAAGAAGAAAAGAAGGAAGAAAAATAAAAATTACAAAAAAGAAAACTCATCAGTTATAATGGTTTTCATTTGCTGCAAAGGATTCAAACAGCATAATTTATACGAACTTATACTCTTGAATCTATTTACAGTGAAGTAGTAAAATAATGTTGATACAGAGATGGTTTGGTGATACTTATATTTCACACATTTGGGCTTTTTAATTGGTCATATTTCACCGTTAGTCTTCTGCTGATAAGGAAGCGAATGTTCCTGAAACATGTGTAATTAGAGAGAGAGAGGGAAAAGTATATGTGTCACCAAACCAACTCTATCAACATTAGTACCAGTTTAATGTGCACCCTTTAAACTGAAACTATGAATTTTCTAAGGATTTAAAAACTATGCTAGTCTGCAATTGACAATTTTTTTCATAAAGAAAAAAATTATGGTGTCTTACCGGCAGCAAATAAAATTAAATAAAAATAAAGTCTCCAAATATAAATTTTTCCCATCAAACTCAACTTTTATCATTTTTAAAGTTTGTTTTCAGTTGTTATTTTAAATAGGTCTTTTTATTAACATTTGCTATTTTATTTTATATTCTATTCTAATATTTACATTGACAGTTACAGATTATGTACATACACTTAACACTCAATAATTTCAATAAATGAGTGAAGATTATAATTAAAGGGAACCGTGAAAATGTATGATTTCACAAAAATATGTTTAGCATCAGTAGATATGATCAATGAAAAATAGAACATTCCTATAAAGTTTGGCTTCATTAAAGTATTCTTCATGAGCTCCGATTACTGCAGCATTCTAATACAGATTTTCAATGTCAGACATTACAAGTTTCTCAGTTATGGTAGAGCCTCATTTATCTGGCCCTATCTGGTTTATCTGGATTGATTTTAATCTCCCCTCCATTCATCTCCAAGCTTGAATAATATTTATTTGGTGAAAGCTTCTTCTTGGAATTGGAAAGATTAGCAAGTTTAAACTGAGGAGTTTGCTAAAGGGGTGTGGAGATAAGTTTTACTATTGTACCTGCTTTGCATAGCAGTTAGCTTTGACAAGTGCCACAGATTTACCCCTCCCATAAGTAGCAACATGTCTTCATGCAATTTCAAGTTGTTTGAGGGTCAAGGCCACTTCAAAATGCCTCATACTTGCAGGCTACAGTACATATTTCACTGTTCTCCACCCCCCCCCCTCAGTCTTTGTTCAATCTTACAGAATTAAAATCCAGCTATTTAGTCTATAGAAGATACCTTTGGGACAGTATGCTAATAATTTTGATAGCAAAATAATGACCATTAGAGTAGCTTTAGAAAATCTACTTAACAGACCTAACATAAATAAAAGAATTATCATCTTAAGTGACTAAAGCAGTACTACAAAGTACAATGAATTACAGATATCCACCAACATATACCATAAATGAAATAAGAAAACTGTGACATACAATCCAGATCAAAAATACAGAAATAGTTTTACAATGGATCCTGAGACACATTGGAATAAAGGGGAATGAGATTGCTGATACTTGACTAAAAGAAAGGAGTCACCATAAAATTAAAACCAACTTTTGAACTAGAATTTCCTTCTAAATTGAAACTCATAAAAAAGATTAATACCTAAATAAGAACAACAAAATATCCAGCAAAAACTTAAAGGAAAACCATATGAAATCTAAAGACTTTCAAAAATCTTTTAATGAAACCAAGAAAAATTGGATTTACCCAATTCCACTTCATTGTTGGACATAACTGTCTTTCAGAACACCTCTTTAGGATGATATTAATCAAGTAAAGCTACTGCCCATTGTGTAAGGATGTAAATACTATCCAAAACGAAGAGCATTACTGAAATGCAGCCAACTTGATAGCAACAAACACATGAAAAATAATTTGGAAGCTCTTTATTGGGAAACTAAGGAAAAAATGATAAATATCAGTATTCCCAATGGCAACTAGCAGCCATCTAACAACTATATAGTGTATTGCAGAACTTTATGCCTCTCTTTCAAGTGGAATACTTCTGTCAATAGTTAAGATACATTTTTGGAATCATCATTTGCTATAGCACAAAAGCCTTGGCCAACTAAGCAAATCCCAGATGGGAAGGCATGATATTGCAGGATTATGTGGCACTGTTACCCTTCCAATGCATTCTCAATTTTTCACAAGATCTGCAATCACAATACCAACAAAGCACCTACAAACCAATGAGGAATCTTGTATTTAACAGTTGGCTTCATACACTATTATAACATGCACTTCCCTGGATGGTGATGCACTGATGTTTGATGTTTTGACGACCCCCTCCCCCCAAAGTTACCCTTGATTCTGCATAGAATGCTTTTCCAATCTTTGATAGTCAATTTCTGTGTCATTTCTCCTTTTTCTTTTGTTAGGAAGTCATAGCAACTGTTCTCCAACTGCCACTAGCTCTTTTAGTTTCACACTGCTGAGTTGCCATTTAGCTGTTGCAATTATTTACACTTCATTTCAATTATCTCAAGTTCAATTTGCAATGCTGTTTAGAACCTTTCTCTTTTACTCATGATTCTAATATATATCTTATCTTTTTTATCTGAAGTTTTTCAAGACTGCCAATATCTATGGTGAGTCCTCAAAAGACTGGTTGTATATCTTAAAAGCATATATAGAATTCCATTGGATATATCACCCAATTTAGCTATTTCAGCCACAGTGTGGCCTGCCTATTGTAATGCACCAATACCAGAATGGTTTTCTAATGAAATTTATTTTCTGGAAATCATTTATTCCTTATTTTGCATGTTCAAATTTGACATTGTTTACTCACCACAAATAGTTGTGACCTTTAGTGACAAAATGAAGTTTGTATATAGATTTATAAACATGCGAGTCTGTCACCACCTCCTATAAGTAGATAATGAAAATAGTCATACTAGCAATTTTAATTCTAAATTCATAATAATAAAATCTAGTTAACAGAGTATGTAACAAGAATTAGAAAATTAAGGAGATACTTTGTATAAACCAAAACCACTGCCATAACATATTGGCCAAGGAAAAAAAAGTATCCTAAAAATTCATGTTTAAATGTAAATGAATGTAACATAACAAATTATTATTTAAGAAATCACTCAAATTTCACTAATTTAGATTAAATTAGTGAAATTTGAGTGATTTCCTCAATAATAATTTATGTTATACTATATTTCACTGTGAAAATTCCCGCAATTCAAAACTATTTATGAAACGTAAATTAATTTGTAAATACAAGCAGTAATACTTTGTAATGATAATCACTTTAAATATCACAATTGTATGACTCTGTGGCACATGAAGTTATAACTTTTACATAAAATTTTATGCTTATTCAATTTGTATCTAGTTGAACGTTTCTTCTCTAAATTTCATTTAGAATGACAATAATGATAAATGATAATATACTAACAATGGAGAGGAACATTCAATATTTGGTGTGCTCCACTTGCGTCCTAATTACTGTTACCATTCTTCTCTGATGAATACTCTGTTTCCCTGTTTGATAATGCCCTATTCCTTCTGGAGTGCCTCCTTCTGTCCCTGCAAGGTCTCTGGTACATGTTATTGTACCTATCACATGTTGTTTAATAGGGTTTAGGTCAGAGCTATTACTATGCAATCCTCATTGTGTTAAGGTACTGTGACAGGTGCAACATGCACCTGAGCAATGTCAAGCATGAACAGAAGTGAACTCCAATAAATGGAACAAAGAGAATGAAATGGTTGAAGTTACTTAATTGATTGAACACTACCCCTCTATTTCAGTTTTCTTTGGAGATGCCAGCCCATGTCCTTCTCCACTGTGTTGCACAGGAATGGTTCAATGTTTTTTAGCTCTGTGGCATGTTACTGTAATTACACCATACTTTCTTGAGCAGTTCTCTCACACTCACACTGTCATGCTTGCAGTAGATTTTGAGCTTCAAATGAACTAAATAATCTCTTAAAATGAAGCTGACAAGGAATATGTCACCTTAAGGTGAAGTCTTCCTTTAACGAGCAGATTCTGTATAATACTTCTTAGGCTTTCACGGCCATGTTGTCATTAAAACAATTAAGTTCTTCCAGGCTGTTTTGCCGTGATCCATGGTTTAAATTACTACCATAGCTTTCACCAACTACTCCGGTTGGCATCTTCAGTGGACGAAGAGTAACACCTAACTGTTAACACGACGACAGTATTGAGAGAGAGACGGATCAATACTGTCGTCGTGTTAACAGTTAGGTGTTACTCTTCGTCCACTGAAGATGCCAACCGGAGTAGTTGGTGAAAGCTATGGTAGTAATTTAAACCATGGACCACAGCAAAACAGCCCGGGAGAATTTAATTGTTTTAATGAACAGATTCTGGCCTTCAACTTCTGGAGTAAATTTGTCTCTCTCTAAATGGTCTATCAGCCTCTTGCACTGGCAGCAGAACCAGCAAAATGATGGCTGCAATCATCATCAATCATGCAATAGTTCCAGCAGCATTTTTAGGTCTCAGGTGTATGATTAAAGCTAGACTTCATAAAGAGATGGTAAGAGTAACTATCCAAAATGTGTTATTTTTTTCTACAGGAGCCATAACCATAAACTAATAAAAAATTAAACATATTGCAATGTTGTGGTGATTTGGCACAAGTAGCAGAAACCATACTTTTTTAATGGGAAGCTAAAGTGACCTTATTTTTAAAACAAGAAAACAAGGCAGTTTGATATTTGTCTGGATGAAAAAAGGGCAATAGAGGACACTAAAAATTTTGTCATAAATGCTTAGGTTTGGAAACTAATAATAAATAATTAAATAATTACTATATAGCTTATATGATGTAGTAGTATTGAATTCACTCCAACCAAACAATCCTTTAGAATTATTAGTGCAGCATTCATTGATATTTTGCTGATCAATGGATATTTGTTACTAATTCCTTTTTACATCACAGCAATTTGTAAAAGTTTATACAAGTGTGATTAAAATTTAGCATTCAAAGTTTGTACTGAAAGAGCATTCTTGTCACTTGCTCACAAACCATTCATGTAAGAAAACATTCGTTCAGTGGAGGTGTTAGTTTCATGTAAACAAAGAAGAAATTCCAATATTTTAAGAAAATTGTAATAAGGCATATTGTTCACATTAAAACATGAAATAATTTCTACTCAACAATCGCTAGGTGATGTTCTTTACAGCTTCCTTTTTTTCAATATTTTGGTGTTTATTTTTTAATATATATATACTTATCATACAGACCAGTATCATCTATTGTAGAAAGGGAGCCATTTCAAATGGAATTTTCAGTCTTTTGTATATCCTTCCTTTAGGGTATCACTGCCTTATGTGTTACCCAACTATAGTACTGCAAACTCCCAATAATTGCAATGCAGTTATTTAAATATTCAGCTGCAGTTTGATAAAATGTATGCACATACTGTTTAAATTTTGTATCTTTGATGATAAACCCTTCTTTTCCAATTTACCAAGTATTGATCTGACAGCTGATGTTATGAAGCACCCTTGGAAACTACATTAGTTTTTAAATCATTTAACAGATATTACCTGAAAATTGTAATTGTTTGACCCTAAACTCTTTAAACTGCAGAGTGAAAAGTTGATACTTGGTTGTGAAGTACAGCCATACTTCTGGTAAAGGATTTTCAAAGAATGATTTGATAAGAAATGGACATTTATTTTAAGATTCAAAAAAATGATTTCAGAGGAACAAACATAGTCATGAAGATGTTTGATTGCAGGGAATGAAACAAGCCACCATGTTTTCCGATACTCTAAAACTTGTCTGTACTCCTGGTCTACAAATTCACAAAAGTCTTTTTTTAACCCTTACAGTATACACATAAAAATAAGCATATATTTTAGTAACAATGCTTTCAATATCAGTAGGAAGGATATCAGCAGTCATCTGGATAGTATTGTAAATTACATGAGCAGAATACCCAGCCCCAAATAAGCTATATCCTAAATGTTCTTTCAGTTTAATGAAGACATTGTTGATGCCCTTTCTAGATATACCTCCAAAATTGCAGTTTGTATGGACCTTCACAAAGAGCAATTGTTTTTTTCCTTTAAGTTAGTATTTTCCAAACACCACTCATACACATAGAAATGTTTAGTAAAGTTTCTCTAGGTAAAGATTTAAGATCCTACACTTTAATTTGAATCTCTTAATTATGATTAAAGTACCTAACGAGTAATGGAAATATTTTTTATATACTTTGATGAATCCATTATTATTGAGATAAAATTAGCTTTCTGTAAATCTGATTCTAGTTCAGAAATGGCATGGGATTAAAACATTTAGTATAATTGCCACAGCTTTATTATGGCTGCATGTAAATTTTGATTCAAAAGTATATTGGATAAGTTTAGAAGTACAGTAAATGGGTTTGAAAGAATGGTTGTACTGGACAGTATGATAAGTGAATGCTCCTTCAACAGCTGCTAATTTAATATATTTTTCACCAAAACTTTCACTTATAAAAAAATTAGTCAATATTGCATGCGCCATTCTTTTGTTTTTCACTGTTTATATATTGTGATATATCTGATCCCCCCCATGGCTTATACTGAAAGTAGATGCACACTTATTGAATCGAAGTTGAGTCAGAAATTATTTTTTTAATATATTGATATTCCTTCTGTAGGTCACTATTAAAACACACTTCTTTACAGTAATGATATATTATTTTCAAGCATTTTAGCACTTGAAGTTTACAAAAGTACACAGTATATTAGAATTTTACAAATTTGGGGCATAATACTGTCTTCTACCAGTCACAACTGTAATGAATTTCTTTTGATTGAAGCATATGCATTGGCAGTTTTCAATATTATTGGAGGCATTAATATAAAACAGAGATTACGATTTGGCACCATCTTACCATTGAGAGCACAGAGTGGCGCAGTTCAATTGTTGGCTACATCAACCATTTGCTGTACTTCCCAAAGCAAAGCTCCATATTGCTGCAGATATATACCAATAATATAAACATCACTTTGCTTTGTCAGTTGTCAGTAATCTTAAATTTTTTCATGAAAGTGATACAAAGCAGTACATTATGAGAACTATTGCTAATGCCATTTTATGACAGTAAGTCATTGCCACAAAAAAAGAAACATTTTGGCATCTCTTTCACCTTTAACAAAATGGGGCAGAGGCTAAAAAAGAGGGATGTCCTAGCTAATCTGGTTACCTTACAGGAATCCCATTGTTACATAAGAATATGAAGATATCAAGGACTGCGTAAATAGCTAATGAATCCAGGAAAACTACTTCCTATTCCAATGATAAACACACATTGGTCTATCCTAACTTAGGTATTCATTTTTTACACTAAACTCCACTTACTTACATAAAAATAAGACTCGTTTCGGGAGAATCTCTCCCATCTTCAGTCTGTTCAAAAGTAATATTTAACTTGACTTATAGAACTTTTATTAGTGATCAGTTTTTTTAGTGGGTGAGAATATATTTTTTTTATTTATTACCACATTTTTGCACAAAAATATGTGATTACTGAAATTATTGAGAGCAATGTAAGTGAAATACTTTACCTTAGTTAAGATATGAAGGGAAAAAAAAAGTCTTGAAAACCTACATGCAAATTATATCATACCTGATGGGGCCTTGGGACCATGGCTCTTATACTGGCTACATGTTGTAATAGGGACAGCCTTGCAGCTTTATACAATGGAGATTCTAGAGCCGCTAGAGTTTCATCAGCAACTATATAGCTCGTCATATCATTATATCTAACTTGGGACACTGGTACATTTTGATATGCCTGTAAAGCAAAGCACATTAATAATTTTACTGTAAATTCTACTTACTGCAAAAGGTTCGTTCATGTGTTTTTACTTACCATTTACAGTACATTTTCTAAAAGAAACCATAAACAAACTTACATATGAACTGTTTACTTACGTAATCGTGTTGAGTAGCAATTACTGTTAATCAATTTATAAAATTTTATAATTTTATCACAATGTGCAATTTATATCATGTACATATTTTACATTGTATTTTAAAACATAGCACATTATTAAAATTTGAAAATAAATATATATGTTTATACATTTTTTTAAAGTGGCCTCAAATAAATCACTATATCATTATTTATGTAATTCCTAGTTATGTGTCAGATTTGATGAGAGAAAAATATTTATTTTGCATAAGATATGATGAATACTGAGAAATGGCAATGTGGTACCTGAACATGAGAAAAGAAGAGGCGACTAACCAGCAAGATGCATGCAATAAGAGGTGAGAGAAAAGAAAGAAGAGAAAACCGATGTGACTTCACCATGGAGGCCTATCATACTAAATGATAGGGAAAGTGCACAAACAAAGACCTTGCCATCAGCTGAGAGGAGAATATATGTCAGTGGGCTTAAAATTAATGTTCAAAAATCCGAAGAATAGCGTACTGGAGGTAGAGTATGGATATGGCTGTGTGCTAAAGAAGAATGAAGTACGGAGCAAAGTTGGAGAAATTCAGAGGAAGGAGTATAATTCAAGATAGGAATTGAACTGGAAGGTGGGGATATGGAATGTAGAAGGATTAAGGTTGAAAAAGTGTTAAGAGTAGGGGATAGCGATGGTCGAGACTTGATTGGACAAAGATGAAAGTATAGAAATGAAAGCTTATGACTATATAGGTGATATAAGGAAGAATAATAAAGGGAGGGTTTTGATGTAGTTTTTCTTTTGAATAGTGTTTAATGCCCGTTTTTACTGCAGAGGCACCACAGGCAGTGGACAATGGTGATACATGAAATGAAATATTATATTGGGAAAGAATTTTTTAAGGTAGGAAACATTTCAGGCCTAAGTTTAGGTACCTCCTCAGCATTTGCCATTTATGAGGACTGAGGAAAACCTGGAAAAAACCTCAATCAGGGAGGATGGTGCTGGCAGATTTGAACGCCAGACCTGCTACTCACAAGCCCACACTTTAACGACCTTGGCCACCTGTGGCGATCATATAGAGGTGTTTACAAATAAGAGTAGTGGAATAACTGTGGGTGGTGTTATTTACACAAGGGCAAGCAAAATGATTAAAGATAAAGAAGGTGAAGGGGAATGACAATATGCCTGGGCAATATGCCTAGGATTAGATATAGTGTATTACCCACCTGAGTCATCAGAGTTTTACAATGAAATCTTTATTTAAGACAAAACGAAATAATGAATAAATTAAGCAGAGAATACCCAAGTACGGATTTTATTGTAGTCAGTGATTTCAACATCACAATAGGTAAATGAATGTTACATAAGATTTATGGGCCTAGAAAATAAATTTGTATGCATGAAAAGTGATTCATCTTTGAACTGGGAAATTCAAATCAGCTATGCTCAAGACTGGCTTGCATTATATTTTTAATTAACAGATTAAAATGACCAGCAATGACCAGCAAGTGCATTTTTTTTGACAAATGCATACTTAACCTTCTTCCACACACACATTTACTTTGTGAGTGCTACTATGGGGTAATTCCAATGGCGTTAAAGATGTCTTCATATGGCAAAAAAAGGCAATTAGAAAAATTAATAAGCTTTCACAAAGTAGCTCTTATCAGAATCAATTTAAAACACTGAAAATAATTATCCAAACTTAATGTATTAACAAAAACTGTTGTATTTTGAACTACATGCAACTGTTCACAGCTATGATGTTAGGTATAAGCAATAAATAGACATGCCCCATGTTACGTTAAGCAAAACACAGAACCACTATAAATACATATATAGACATGAAATGATGTAATAAATTATGCAATACTACACATTCAATTTCATTTACTCTTTTTAAAAATATTCTGACTAGTGGCTTGAAGTAAATCCACTCTATAGTCTAGTACAGATTTTTGACAGCAATAAATGTCAAGCAAATTTTTTATATTTTAATATCGACAAATGTATACACACATGTAATTTTGTAAAATTCTTTTATTTACAAATTTAAATAATTGTGTTCTTAATTTCATTATAATTACTATATAAATATTTGTAAATATGTCACAATGTGCAGAATGTGTTTGTATAAATGTATATGTACTCATATAATTAATTTCTTTGGTGTGTGCATGTGCGTGCGTGTTGCGCATTTTTTTTTTTTCCCCTCTCTAAGCTAGTTTTAACTTAAGATATATTTATATCAATGTAAATTGTCTGTACTTAAAAAAATTAATGTAACAATGAAGATAAAAATTAATGACAAGTGTGATATTAAATTAATATGATTTATGGACAAAAATGTAAATAAATAAAAAAAGTACAAAGAAAACATTCTTTCATTTGAGAACTTTCGAAAAATAGACATTTTTAAAAAATTCTGTTGGGACTCACACAGTGAAGCTTGTGAAATGTAAATTATATCTAATTTACATTAAGAGTGTGTTAGATGACAGATTAGATATAATTTACAAAACATTCTTTGTTAATGCCACAATGCTAAGAAGTAAGAAATGATATCAAAGCATTTTGAAAGGAACCCGGATGCCATCCTATTGCATCCTGCACCTCCCTTCCCAACCTCAAGCTTTGTATATACCCATTTCAATCCTTTTTATTATTTCCTTTTCTGGAAATGGTTTTCATATATTACTGTGCTCCAGAGATAGTATATAATCTATGCAGACAAAGTAGCCATCAAAAGCTCGTGTTGGAATTTACCACACTATTTTACAAACAGTTAGGACAGCTAAAGAAATGTGTATGCAAAAATTAGTCACATGTAGTTTCAGTCATATGACAATTAAGTTGAAGGCTGACAGGTGATACATCATTCCAATCAGATTGATTTATTTGTGAATGGTCTTTAATATCTCAGATCAGGAGCATCCCATTCAATTCAGGGTGTAAATGGCCGATAAATTTTGCTCAGAGTCCTCTTTTTTAAGACTTGAGGTTCTTTTACATGCTGAGGTTCTTTTACAGCTTTACTTCTCTTCTGAAGGAAGCCACATTTAAGATTTTTACATCCATCGACACTGACCAGGATTTAATCTGCGATCTTTCCAATCAAAAGGAGGGTACAATAGAAACATATATGTGAAGCCATCATGGAAATTGTTTAAGTCATGGAAATACTAATTACATTACCCTGATAAATATTAATACTTTTAATTATTAAATTACAGTTAATAGTAAATAAATGGCTAATAAAATAGTAAATATACTTATTAGTTGATTATAAATTGTTAATAAAAAATTAGCTTTATTCCCTTTGTTTTAATAGTATTCCAGAAGGAAAAACTACTGTATTTTTTTAAGATACCTCTTAGAAAAACAGGCAAAATTCAACCTCTTAGCAAGTTCTTTTTTCATAAACCCTTTTACTGGCATCTAATAGAAATAACAAACAGTGCGACAATGAACATTTTTGATTTAATAAGAGAGAGCATTTTGAAAGTGCAATCTTTTATTTAGATTTCAGTACGTACTTGTGGTATGCAACTAATTATGTGATGGAATGACTGCCAGATTTGATACAACATTTCACATACTGCATGATGGATTCTGTGAAGTCAAGCAAAATGTTCTTAAGCTATAATATATGTTGGAGCTGTTGGATAAATTGGAAAAGGGTGTTAATGCAACACAATTAATGGAATCATTGCACACTACAACTTCAAGTTCATAGCTGCAATCAGTTGGCATGTTGGCCACTCTGATTTTGATGTCATATGGGCACTAGTTAAAACTGTCATAAGGTACAGCAATTTTAGTATGTTTTCTATCATGAACTAGCAAATGATTATACAGTATTTTTATTGAAAATAAAATTAGTATTTTAAAATTTAATTTTTGAAAATCCACATAAAAAGCTCAATTTCTGCATGGAAAAAATGTTAATGCAGCATGTATTAACATAACCTATAAAAGTATTTTCCAGTTATCCAGCACTGGCTTTGTCTATAATTACAGGATACTAGAGATTTTACTGTACATAGTATATACATTTAGTGCTCTCTGGTATAGTTACACAGGTCAGCCTTCAGTAGATATTCTCACTCATTCTGAAAATACCAATCAATATCTAGGAAATCTTAGATATCAGAGGAACTGCATTTTGAATTCAAATATTACTGCAATATGAAATCTTTTATTTAATACATTTTAGCAAACTATTTAACCGAGATGGCATTTAAAGAAGCTATGATAAGTGTGCTATCATTAACCCACTGTATGAGTTTTAGTTAAATATTACATACCTTGTGATATTAAACACATTTTTGTTGTACAAATCTTTCCAAGTTTATTACCTGATATGTGAGTTGTGTCCCAAGTTTAAAACAGTCTTGCAGATTCAGTGTGTTAAATTCTTTGCAGCTGATGATGGTCATAATGTCCTCAAAATCAAGTTTACTCAATAGCTGTGCAGTTTCTGCACCAGAATGGTTCCACTGGCAACACCTACAGAATAGACAACATGTTTGGTGTGAAAATGCTCAAACCTGTCATAGTTGCATCATAATGTCAAAAGAGGGATTGGGGGCAAGGTAGGAAGAGAAAAAAAAAGCAGAAACTCTCTGGGATGACAGATGAATAAACCAAGAATGGATATGTTATTCTACATTATGCAATTATGGCTTTGGTAACAAATAAAAAAATAATCATAAATAAATAACAAATTAATAGCCTAGTTGGGTCTTTGGGAAAATAACTTTTGAGCTTAAAGAAAAAAGTATGTACATTAGTATTTAAAAAAAAAAAAAAACACACACACACACACACAAAGAGAGAAGAAAACATAAAAGGTTGCATTGGTTAGTTTAGCATTTATAATATTTTAATGAGTTCCGGAGGAATTGCGGTTGTATCCATGAAAATATTTTTGAAAAATTTCTTCAAATCTCCATTGATCCTACCTATTTGGCACCGAAAATGGGAAGAACATATACAATATATGTGTGTGTGTGTGTGTGTGTGTGTGTCTGTTAATGCTCTTGTGGCTATAATTTTTGTTTTTTCTGACTGATACTCAGCATAAATGACTTGAGTTCAAAACCCAGCAAAATAAACCATTAGGCATTAGGAGTGGGGTTAACCTAAGGTGATGTATATATACAGGATGAGGCATTTATATTGTTGTGGCCATTTTACTCAGAAACGAAGGGAAAAATCAAAAAATGCTTCAGACAAAATTTGAAGTGCTCTTAGGGGAACACAAGATAGAGACCTTAATTTATCCTTGAAATACCATTTTCAAGTTCATTTTAAGGCCAAATTGGCTTTTTCAAATAAAATAGTATATTTTTTCCCCATGAATGGAAAGAGCAGTACAATTTTCAGTGTCATGTGTGTTATTTGGACTAAACAAGAAACACTGAGAGGCAAATGTTCTGAGAATAAACTTTCCAAAATTGTATAATATGAAAATTGTTAAAATTAGTGAAGAGCAGAAAATAGCTCTACATGGTAGTGTCTGGTTTTCAGTTAAGTAAAAATATTTTTATTTGTCAGGATTTACAGATAATTTATTGCCTCACTTTTTCTGGGAATTAAAATTTGGAGAACTCCAAGACTGTAAGTCTAAGAACAGCTCTTACTACAATTAGGAAAGTCTCACAGTGCATTTGTTTAATTTTTAAGCTGTTGAATGGGTCAACAGCTGAGGATGGGAATGTTGTTCCTGAAACTTGTCCTAACTTAAACACAGTAAGGAAAGTGTGTAAAAAATTTACCTGCATTGTAATTTATTAATGTCTCACAGTGTATTTCCATTGCTTTGATTTGGACAAAGAGGATTCAAGTTGTTTTAATGAGGTGAAACAAAGGAGGGAAGGGAGTATAGGTACCCATGAAGATGCTGTTTGGGTGATATTATGGTACAATGGCTGCTGCAGGTAACAGACAAAGGATAAAACAAGATTGTGAAATTAAATAACAGTCTGTTTTGCACTTACCTTGCCTTTACCTGGGCTAAGAACCACGTTCTGTCAACAGAGAGGAAGCGAATATCTGCAGGATCAAGTGTTTTTCTTTTATCTGTTTCTACTGCAGGAATGTTATAATACTGAGAGCCCAGTTTGTTAAGTAGATTAATCAAACCATTGTGCCTGCAATATAAAGTATTGTATAATGATCTATGCCAGCAATTTTCATCCTTTTGAATATAATCATTCTTATTTAAATTGTACTTCGGAAGCTAATAATAATAAAAGTAACATATCTTATTAAAATTTATAAGATATGTTCACACTAATTCATAACATTAGGACATCTTTCAGGGGCAATCGCTCCCATTATCAGCTGTTGACCAACTACTTGATGTGGTGGCTGGATCCCAAGGTGCTTTTGTGGTGATCTCTGATGGTTTGAATAAGAACTTGCTGAGTTTGTCCATGGTTGGAACATCAAAATTCATTTAAGTTTTTCCTATTTTTTAGGATATACATTTTTTTCCCCAAGTAGATACCTCTTTTGGGTTTTGAAGTTCTTTCAGCTTCTTAGCTTCTGGTTTAATTTCATGATTAGGGTCATAGAGTCATATGGAGTGGTAATATATTCTACACGAATATATTTCACTGTTCACATTAATTCCAATTACTTAACATAGCACTAGGATGGAAATGTTAATGTATTCCAATGTTCATAATAACTCTACTTACTTACTTACATAACACTAACACTAGGATGTAGGTATTACGTAAGTAAGGGAGTTAGTGGAAGTGGAATACATTAGTGCAGAATATTTTCATTGTTGTTACATTTTTTAACTTTACTTGGGTTTGCAGTAATCCCACCTCCTCATGGTGCACCTGGGTAACCCCTAACCTGATTACAGCTATGGCAAGCTTTCCAAGATGTAAGAGCTCTAATACACAACATTCTTTTCAATACTAATCTGGAATGGCGGTGGCTTGTTACACAATTATTACATAAACATGGTGCAGATATTTTTGTAATTCTTGAGCTCATATTGATACTGATAAGGAAGAGTTTTATAGTTTTAAAAACTACAACATATATTGTCTACATAAATACTGACAAGAAACAATTGGCATACTAGTAGGAGTCAAAAACTCCCTTTCAAGTAAAACAACTACACTGAATGCTACACAGATTATGCTGAAATCACTCATTCAGGAGTATGGTTACAGAATGTAAAATATACAATTTTTGGTATATACAGTCCCTCAAATCCAAATCTTATCTTAATAGAAGTTTAACAAAATACTCTAATAATACAAGACCTGAATGGACATTCAAAATAGTGGGGGTACAATTCATCCAATGCAGTAGGAAAAACGATTGAAGAATTTTTGGAAGAAAATGCTGTCAATTTAATATACAAAACTTTTATTCACTATACTGGGGACTGAACAAATCCTGAAATGGTAATTGCTCCTTCAGATATTGCAAATCAACTACTAGAGGAGTATTGGAAGACATAGGTATTGGCCATAGAGTCAGCATAACTGAAATCATCTAATCACAAATAAGTCATATAAAAGCTAGTTGACTGAAAAAATGGAACTTCCAAAAAGCAGACTGCATAACATTTCAGAAACTCACTGATGAAAAATTTGAATATATTGACAAAAGTTAACAAAAAACTTATTAATATTGCAAAAATAACAATATCCAGAGGAAAGGTTATTAGGTAGAAAACCTTTTTAGAATCAGAGATTATCCATATTAAAAAGAGACCACGATAACACCAGAAATATAGCAGAAGCAACAAAATATCCTAATTTAATGAGATTGGAGGAAGAAAACTGCATTTCTAAACAGAGAAATAAATAATGCTAAGAAGGGCTCATTTAATAAATTCCTTAGTTTCCTTGACTATAGAAATAATAGCACTAAAGTCATAAATATATTAATACATTAAACAATGTCCTAGAAATAAAACAAGAACTTATTATTAACAACAAATTCCTCATTCATGATAAAGACATAGCCAACAGATTTGCCATTCATTACAAAATTACACATAATTTGAATAGAAACAATGGGAAATTAAACAAAATATTAAAAAGGCATAAGCTCAAGATATCTGCAAGTCAACAACATCTATTTTATGAGAACTTTACAATTCAGGAATTCAACAGGCAATATTATCTCTGAAGAACAAAAAGAGCCCTGGACCAGAGAAAATTCATAGTGAATACATCAAGAATTTAGGGCACAGAGCCCAAAAGGTGCTTTTGAACAAGATCTGGAACAGTAAAGATAACATTCTTGTTATATGGAAAAAAGTCATAATCATTCCAATTAAGAAGAAAAACAAACCAACATTACATTAATACATTATTACATATATTAACAGAGCTATAGGGCTATATCCTTTACCTCAGCACTTGCTAAAACATTGGAGAAAATGTCACTACAAAATTAACTATCTGGAATCTCAAAATGTCCTTTTAGACCATCAAGCAGATTTCAGAAAGCAATATTCACCAATCGAGTTTTACATTTAACACAGGATATTAAAAAAAAAAAAAAAAGAAAAAAAAAAAAGAAAAAGAAAAAGAAAAAGAAAAAAAGAAAAAAAAAAGAAAGAAAGAAAGAAACAGTGCTTACTTTCTTTGTTGACTTCAAAAAATGCCTTTGACAAAGTATGGAGGAGAAGCTTATTTATACGATGAGTAAAATTGGGAAAAGAGGAAACATGTTCAGATGGTTCATGGATCTATTATCACATAGGTACATAGCTGTAAAATGTAATAATATCTTCTCTAAAGTGCATACGACAAAAGTAGGCCTTCCTGAAGGTGCTGTCTCCAGTTCAATTCTTTTTAATATTTTCATAGATGACATCAACAAAGTATTAGCTGACTTCCCAAAGGCAAATATGGGATATTTTGCATATGATATTGCCCTATGGATTAGCCAAAAAAATAAGCAGATTAAACAACATTACAAAAAAATAGAAAATGAACTGCAGAAAATAATTAATAGCATGGGGACATGGGCATTCACCAACAATATGGAAATAAATGCTGAAAAGATATTTTGAATGCACAAATACTAAAAAAAAGTTTTCTAGCTTTTTAGTCTTCAACACACTACAAATGATTCATCAATAATGAACTACTACAAGAGAAAGAACACACTAAATATCTTGGAATATACTTGACAAAAAAACTTTCCTTCTCTAAACACATTAACAATATAACTAAGAAGGTGAATAAGAACAACTACATATTTAAGAACACTAGCAAGTATCAAATGGGCAGGATCCATATAGGTCTTAATGACTTTATAAAAGATATATAAAGCCCAATTTGCTTTATGGAAGTGTGATAATATCTACAATAACAACGAACTTAAAACTAATTTGAGTACAATACAATCTAGGTCCTTAAGAATAATAACAGGAGCTGTAAAAACACCAATTGCAGCAATGCAGAACATGACTAACAACCTGTCAATTAAACAAGAGCTAGATATTAAAACTGCAATACTGGGGCAGAAATTAAAAAGTAATCAACACAGGAATAAATGGTTTCATATTCATGACAGCACACAATGATTAACACACCACAGACTTTGAAAAAATTAATACAAAAAGAAGACTTACACAAAATTTAAAAAATAAGTGCTAAACCTACCATTATAGCAACCAATCTTTTACAATATATATCAGCTTGAAACTAAATCTGGACACAATAGTCTTCAAGAAGAACCACTTACCTGAAATATTAAGATTGACAGCAATTATTAACTAAACAACTATTATCAGACATATACATGGTGTGGAGTATATAATGGATCTCTTAAAAATGGAGAAGCAGGCCTTGGAATATGCTGTGAAGAATTCTCTCAATATACACTTTTGGAACAAAATGCTAACAATTTTGATGGAAAAATAATGGCCATTAGAGGAGCTTTAGAAAATCTACTATATAGACCTAACATAAATAAAAAGAACTGTTATTTTAAGTGCTCTAAAGCAGCATTACCAAGTATAATGAATTACAGGTACCCACCAACATACACCATAAATGAAACAAGAAAGCTATAATATGCAATCCACATTAGAAATATGGAAATAGATATACAATCAATCCTGAGCCATATGGGATTAAAGGGGAATAAGATTGCTGATATATTAGCAAAAAAAAGGAGTCATCATCAAGGTACTAAATGATGCAATAAAAGTTGTAAATTTTATTAGAAATTCATAACAATGTGCATTAAATGTAAGTTCTGTGAAGAAATGCATGCTTTGACAAAACTTTCCTTAGAATGCTGAAGTAAAGTTTAAAGCAAACAGATATTGAAGATTATAAAGTTCTTGATTTTGGGTGCTGCCATGTTATTATATACTGTTGATTCTTTCATGCTGACATTTCACACAAATTTATTATATGTTTGAGCAAAATCAAGATTATTATTACTGACACAACTCTACGTTCACTCTTGAAGTGATTCTAACATAAACAGCATAAAATGTATCCTACATACATTTCATACCAGAAACATTTTCAGGAACACATATGGCATATAATAGAAAAAGAAAGAGAGAGATCTTAGAGTTGTAGCTTGGAAGTTGGAGTGCAGCAAATGCTGCTCTTAAGTTCTATTTAATTAAATAATTCAGCAATAATTAAATTCAAATCATAAGATTATTTTAGAGAATGAACAATTTTATTCCAGCAAACAACATTACAATTAAGTTTTACATAACCAAACAAAATATCTAAGAATTTAGCAACAGCAAAACTAAAGTTCTCCCATACCTTAATCGCCTGGTTATATGTATGGAAATAACCCCTACAATAAATCACCATTTTCACAACTGTGTGTGCCCTTAAGCTCCTTCCTTATACTTATCCATTTATCCCTTATTTTTCCTAAGAATTCCCCAATCTTGCTTATTTTCTCCACCCTCATATCTGACATTTTAATTACCACTAAGTCTTCTTGTAGTTTATCCCATTTTTTATCCCAGATACTACCCCTCTACCTTCTTACCCTTTCAGATTCTATTAGGCAGTATAACACATTACCAACTTTCCCACATATACATCCTTCTTTAACTTCTTTAACATTTTTTCTTAATCCTGTTAGAAATAATACCCCTGTGCACATCCATGCAAGATCTTCCCTCTGAATTGATCATAATTATCTATATATTTGTCCCGTTCCCAATTTCTTTTAATTATTCTATACAAATTTAAAGAACTTTTATCCTCTAAGTTAGCCCAAATCTCTTGCTTCTCTGTATCTTCTATCCTCTGTCTCACTGCTTTCCAAAATCCACTGACATTTTCACCCAGTTTCCACACATCCCCCTTTCCAATTTCTTCTAATAGTTTTCCCACCTCCCAAACCACTTTCTCTTCTCAGTACATCTCTTTGGTACATAAGACATTCTTTTAGTACATTGTTATTATCTAATTTTAGACATCTGTGCCAATATTTCAAGATTGTCTCAGCTATTATACCTATTCTTCCTACTCATCCTAGTTATTATTTTAGATAGTATATAAATATTATTTAAAGAATTCACTCTTAAATTGAACACAGTACTACTTGTTTGATTTCATCCCAAAATTCGCTCTTTATTCATTTGAAAAAATTAAATATTGATTTGCAGTGAAAAGACAAAAGTTACGAAAATCATTCCAGGCAAAATAAATGCTTTTTTGAATAAACTTAAAAGTTAGGCATCAAGAAATGAAAATGGAAAGTTTGAAACCTTCCCACTGTCTTAGGAAGCTTATTTAATTTGGTACATGATATAATAGATTACACATCTAAAAGTTTTTTACTAAATAATGACTTTGGATCTTAAAAAGTTATATTTCAAGCAATAGTTAACAAAAAGGAGGACTTTATGCAACATCTCTCTGAAGAAATGCACAGAAATATGTTGAGGTGATTTATCAAATAAGTTACAAAACAGCTATGTTATAGTTATGAGAGATATGTACTGTTAATATGAGAGAAGCTATGACATCTATTTTTTCAGCATTCTTGCATATTCAGGAAAGTGCCCAAGTCAACCTTATTCTCTGCACCAAAGTTCTCTTTCAGCAGCAATACTCAGTTCTAAGGCACAAGTATATCCTGTACCTTATTGCTCTCAGAAGGACAGGTCATTAAAAATGTCAGTAATATGTGGTCTAAACCAACAGCACAACAATTAAAAACACCATATGCACGTTAAAACATGAACCCTTATATTACTTGACTAATACTATAATTTCTTGCTTAAAATTGCTTACTTTTTAGCTAATGAAGTTGAGTGAAGTATATCCATGAGACCATGAAGATCACTTTCAGTTAGCTGTGATTTCACTTCTTCAGCAGAGAAGGTAAGCAGTAGCTCTGCTCTACGGCACGCTAGTGCACCTGCTTGGCGAGCAGGTGCCAGCAGAGGATGCCCAAGAAATCTTGGAATGAGCAAAAGGAGAAGTGCTCCACTCTGTGAAGGATGTACACCTTCTAAACAGTGAAGCACTCGACACACAAAGCTCGGCTGCAAATATAATATATATTCTGCTGTAGTTGATTACCAGTATTAAACATTACACTTTACTAATAGATTATTTGCTGTTTGATTTCTAGTTGGTGATGAACGTGAAGTGGAAGACTAATTATTCTGTCCATTTCATAAACTATGAACAAGCTTACAGCAAATAATTTGAACAACCTTTTATAATGATGGAATAAAAATGGATTTAAATCATCAGAACAAAGGAGAGAGGAGATGATTCAGATATGGCTCATGTTTGGAACAAAAAACACGTGAGTTTGGTCCTTCTTATAAAGCAAGACAAGTTTTATTATAGTGTAGGCAAAGATGGAAAATTATCAATAACTGGAATGAAGCTAAATATTGAAAATGAGCTGTAAAAATAGCACATTAATACTGAAAACATTAAAAGAAAATGCAAAGGAAGCTTTTCAGCGTAGATGGAAAATATACTATAATTAATCATGGCAACTTTAGTCTAAACTGAGAAAAGCCAGAGCTGTAACTTTTATTATGACTTTTCTGTTATTTTGTGTCAATGCTATGCTTCTATCATGACTTTTTCCAAGCTCAAAGCTAGCAATATTTCTATACATGTTAAGGGTAATCTCAAAATGAGTTCATGTGCTCACAATGCAGCTTCTGGTTCTTAAGCATTTTATGACTATACTATCACAGACAACATTATGCAATATGCTTCCATTATCTCATACCATTATGCTTATTAATGTTGCTGAAAGCCTTCTCATTTAATTTGCAAAATCTGTTCTTTCATACAGATAAGTAATCTTTGTCAGGCCCACAGATGGTACTTAAGAAAATAGAGAAACAGGTGAGGAGATTATCAGTAATAACCATGCTTAAGGGTGATTTTTTTAAATAGTGTTTAAATGTCCGTTTTTACTACTGAGGCAACACAGATGGTGGACACTGAGGATACATTAAATGAGATGCTAAAATGAAAAAGAAGTATTTTTTAATAATTTTTTTTAAGGAAAGAAGAGTTCCAGGCCTAAGTTTAGGGTACCTACCCAACATTGGCCATTTATGAAAACTGAGGAAAACCTGGAAGACCCCTCAGTCAGGGAGGATGGTCCTGGCAGGAATTAAACCCAAGAACTCCTGCTCATGAGTCTGTGCCTTAATGACCTTGACCGCCCATGGTGGTTAAGGAGTGATGTATCATAATGCTAGTGCATTGTGGAGCACCAAATGTTTATTCTTCAATATCAAACCATAATCCAGGACTCTGTATACGTATCATATAGTATTTTGCATAGCTTTTTACCAATGCATATGTTATGTCTACAAACAAAAAAAACAACAGGTGAAAGTAAAGTGTTTTACCTGTTTGAGATTCTGACAGCGTGTTCCAATAGCTTGCACTAAAAGACCACTTGCTGCTGGGTTTCTGTGTACAGCTGCTATTAATTCCTGTACTGGAGGTTCTTTTGACAGCTGGACAACCTCTTCAATGTGGTTTACCAAAAGCCACGTTAACTGTTCTGCATCATTCAAGTTCTCACACTGAAACAGTTATGCTTTCATCAAGAGAAAGAAAGATACAGCTTTCTTATATTTATAGATATTTTTAGCAAAGCAGTATTTACATGCTGATGAAGAAAGTTTATTTCCAATTGATTCATGCTTATTCACCAGAAAATAAACTATGTTAAGCTAAAGTATGCTTATCACTCAGTGGGTCCAACTGAAAATTATTCCAAACTTCACTCATAATATCTGAAACAATATACTTTGAAACAAGTTATCCTCTGCCTCTTGAAAGTAATAATTTACTGATGCCTACTAACAGACTGACTAATAATGAAAAAACACTTTTCAATTAAAGTTGAATTCCAAATGTATAAAGAAAAAGAGAATGTGTGCATGTGGAATTAGGAAATAATATAGAGGTATTTAAATGCAAGATTGAAGAAGTTAAATTGTTTGCTAATGAACAGATTACAACAATGAAAAGAATGATAAAAGTATTAAAGTGGAATAATTAAGAGAAAGAAGATTATACGTGCAGTTCAAAGATTTAGAAGGACAGCAAAGTAGCAGCATTTATAGTATGTTTCACATATGTATCATACATACAATACATTACTATATTTTAATTCTAAATAATTCAATCCAAAATGTTTAATTTGATTAGCTCAGACCCCAGTTTCTGGTTCATCCAGAGGACCAGACTCCAATCCAACAAATAACACAATACTATAAATATTTTATACATAAGCCATTATTTTAACCAATTAGCTTTAATTCCTACACATGTAATTTCCTTGTTTCTAAATTACCCATTTACCCTAAGACAAATAAGCAAAGTTTAACTTTACTAAAACTAATGTTACCCAAAATACTTAAAAAATTCTTTCTAATACTTCACCTAATAAATCAATTCACAAATCACTACATAAGTTGCCCAGTTCTCATGGCTTTAATAGTCTCTAACAGAGAGTTATCTACCTATTGGACCCTATTTTCCCTTTATATCTATCAAACGATCTTTCTTATTTTCATTACCTAGCTTACTAATTATTTTCCTACGCCATTTCTTACTTTACCTAAATAATTTCCTATTTCCTTTATATTCTTTCTTAATTTTATGCTCATCATCTTTAACCCCCGATTTCTCTTGGCAAATTGGATCACTTCTTCTTTCTAGTTTCTCTCTAAGAATTTTGGTTTCTTCACATTCTAACAATATGTGTCGATGTGCAAAACTTTTTGTTGCTGCTTTATCACACTTATGAACATAATCTATCTACTCTACACTGATTTCAGAACTCTGTATATACTCAATGAAGTTTTGAAATTAAAACTGGCAAATATATCTTGCCTTTCAATGTCTTCAATTCTTAATTTTAATTTCTTTCCAGAAACCATTTTTTAATGATTCTTTTGCCGTCCAAATTTCCCCAAAACTAATTTTTTCAAAATTTTCCCCAATTCTAGTGTTTTTTTTTTTATTTAACTTTCCTGGATTTTCAGACAATGATGTAAGCTATTTTGTTCATCAAATTTATAATTTTAAATCAATGTTTTAATACTGTTTCCAAAATGTTTCTTTTACTATCAATTCTTCCTCTTTTTACTTGTGCTACACCATTGGGTGAAACTTGAGGCAAGCCCAAGATTGATTTACTAAAGTTCCTATGGATCATATTCACATTTGTCTAATCCTCCCTCTGATCCAGATTTCCACTCTAAAAAGCATCCTAAATTCAACTACTGCAGGTATACTCTCTCCAACCATTTTATCAGTGACGTAAGTATGGTTCAAATGGAAATGAAAGAAAATATAATAAGAGATGGATGGTTTGATGAATAGTGTGGTTGGGTAAAGAAACAGATGGAATAAGACTGAAGAGATGAAGGCAGTTAAGCAATTAAGTAAAAAAGAAAAATTTTCTAATAGAAAAAAGGGGTATAAGTGCCTATTGGAGGGGTTCCCTAAGAGAGAGAGAGAACAGGGTGTGCAAATTAGCCAGTGCTTGTATGAAGCTATAAAAGTTAATGATAATCGTATAGTATCAGCAATAATGAAGGAGCTATGCTAATTGGAACTTGTACAGTGAAGCCAATCATATAATTGAAATCACAGAATGATTGAGTCAAACTAAACACTCTTATTGCCACATTTATAGACAAATAAGTGGAGCAATAAGAGTGTTAGTTCAACTCAATCATACTATGATTTCAATTATTTAAAGGCAATCCAAAAAAGAATATAATAGAAGAAATGTGTGACAGTTTTTAGTTGCTCTTAGGGTTAAGGAGGTTTAAGGAACCAAAAATAGATTATAGGAAATTCTCAGGATATTGAGGACTTTGAAAATGGAATAGCTGTGATGGAAATGGAGGAACAAATCAAAAAATTAAAGAAAGTGGTATAAATTGGTTACCTGGCAGGTTTTGGAAAGCTTGGAATGTAAAAAGAAAGTCATATTTGATTACTGAATAAGGTGTTTTGAGTTAGAAGTAGTTCCTAAGAATTGGAATGCAGGAATAGTATAGATACCAATTTTTAAGATAAGAGTGAGGTTAGTAAACCAACTGAAATTACACTACAAAGACCCAGCGGATGGAATACATGTAATTGTCAAAAGATCTGTTTGGCAATGAATTTTACAGAAGTCAGTTACAGTCTCCAGAAACTCAAACTTTTGTGATGTTGCTAAAACTGCATGTCGGAACATTACAGTACTGTGTAAAGTGGAAACCAAACTTCTGTTAACTGAAACAATGAATGCACTTAGTTCTGACAATTTATTGCTATTCATAAACTTGCTTCACAATAACATACAATACAACTCAATTTGAGGTATCCACAAGAAATATACAATTGATTCACTCTCCCTCTGTCACCTGTTAAACATGCTCACTGGCACATTCCAATTGAATGGTGGAGATTCCCAGTTTGTATCTCTCTAACATTCTATAATTTTTGCGGTTTGTGACATAAAAAGTTGGTGCAGCCCTACCTCCACTTCTGGAGGTTTAATTTATAAAAAATATTGAAGATCTACTGTACAGTTTGAGTATAAAAATATGCTGATATGTACAATTAGGTTTGATTTGAGAATAATTTGCCTTTATCATTTATTTTTTTATTTCCTAGTGTTGTACAACCAATGTGATTCGAAATGCATGCAGAGAACCACCAGAGTCAAAATACAAGTTATTTTCATTATATAGCAATTCTAAGTAAACATTATGGTATTAAACACGTAACCACTGATTCAACAATTGCGGTGGATAGCTGCAAACCCTTATAAAAACACACAAGGACCAAAATCACAAACATAAACACTAGTTAATTTTGTGGAATCATGGATAATATTGCTGTGCTCACTTAGAGCTTAATTACAGCTGTGTGAAAGTTTATCAGTATTATTATTATTATTATTATTATTATTCGAATACTCCATCCAGAACAGTCATTTCATGCCTCTTTTGAATACCCCCTTACATGAACATAAACTGTGATTTGACTCTAGCAGTTTCACTCCTATAAACCCTTGTGCAACCCCCATGCATTCTGGGTAAAAACAAAACAAAAAAAAAATGCATAAGGTGATCTCTTCTTAAACATTAGCCACAATTATATCTCCTTACTGTTTTAGACTACCTATTACACAACAGAAGGCTGATAAAGTAAAAATTACTATATTTCAATTTAAACATACCAGAGTATTACAGCAGGTTTATAATAGGAAAATGAGCTTTTAAAAATTTATATTGACATACACAAGATTCATTGTCTCTACATCATTTTATGCATGAGTAAATGCAATAATGAGCCTTATGCACTGGAATGGCACTATAGAAAACCAAAGCTACAAACAATAGTATCAGATCCATCGCTTCAATATATTGGAGCTAAATGCAATAGCAATTAATATAATACATTAATTCAAAAAAGTTGTATTTTTATAGCTACCGACTATCAAACAAGTAGTTAAATCAAAAAAATTGTTATAGCTAAATGACATCTTAAAAATTATATTTAGCAAACTGGCAATTCTCGCTGAGCCAAACACCTATCTGAGTTGCTATGGAAGCAGGGCAGCCAATCAACGTAACACATTTCTGCTGCACTAGATGCTCCCAGTATCTGATTCTCCTTTTTGTCTGTATTCGCTATCTTGGGGCATGAAGCAGGCATCTACCATTGCCATGGCTACAGGTTGCAACTACAGCCAAATTCATTTTGATGGGATTGGGCTGCACCAGAGATTACAGGTGTATGAATCGTGATAAAGCAGTGCGCTGTTACCAATTAATTCTTATGTCAGCACCCAGAAATAGTTTAAATTTGAGTTAAAATGGAAAACCATGAAATTAATAACTATGTGTATAATGGATAAAAAATTGGTATAGCCTGACTGTACCTGTTACACCTGAAAAGCTGGTCCTGTATATAATTTAATTTTTCTTAATTTTGATTAATGTTCACTTGCTTACCAACTAATCCAGGATGAACTTCCCCCCCCTTTTTTTTTTTTTTACTTTCAAGAAATTCCTGTCCCATAGCATTTTATATAAGCCTTTAATAGAAAATACAAAGTAATCAATTATTCTTAATTAGGCATGGGGCAAAAATGCTTTTTGTCTTGCACTTGGAGAAATCTATATATTCATGTCTAGTGATTTACTGATTAGATGATAATAGATTCTTGAACTTGTAGCCGGAATTAAAGGCCGTCTTTGATTAAACTAACATTGTTATAATTAAGGCTAGTAATAATTAACATAAATATGATCATCTGATACATGTATGTAGTTTGTAGTCATTAGACAGCACCTGTGCTAAACAGTAATAAAGGTCCATTGTGTATTTATGTGAATGGAAAATGGTTCGGGTCGTTAAGCTTGGAAATGGTAAAAGTTTTGACCTTGGGGAAAAGGGTTATGTCCTGAAAAGAGGCAATTCTCTTTTCAGAGGGTTTAAAGAAAACCATTTACCGAGACGCAGACAAAAGCAGAGAAACATATGCTTTCAATAACTAAGGGTAAAGGCACTAATGACTTTACGGGTGGATTTCTTTCGAAGAAGGAACAAATGTCAATCTCATATGACAGCTCAAGTTTATAACCCCTCATGACAATAACATTCAAACGTCGACAGATGTTGACATGACTTTGCAAAACAAATAGATGTTCCTTATTTATGGCCGAGGTTTCATTGTGAGCAAATTTGAAAGGACAGAATAGTGAAAGGATATGTCGGATTATAAAAATTTCCCAACATTTAGGGCAGGAATGTCCGTTCTTAGAAATATTATAACGTGAGAGGTATTTCCAGAAATTGGTCCCACACAACCAATAGAAATCTTACAAAATTGAACGAATCGGAGCGAGCCTGCATAATTATAGATATTAAGGAACGACCAATAACGCAGAGAGAATCGAACTGAGCTCCATAAATTTCGCGGATTTAATTTTCACGATGGGAGGTTCCTAATAAACAATAAACTTTACATCTGATATATAATGTAAGGGACACAGAACAGGAGAGACTTGGAGAGAGAGAGCAGCAGAACTTCAACAGCAGTGAGACTTAGAGAGAGAGAGCAGCTGGACTTCTACAGCAGGGAAAAGTTAGCGGTCCGGGATTCGAGGCTAAGAGCTAAAGGTTGGATAGTCGGAGAACGGAACTGTAAGAGTCAATTTAAATAAGCGGGCAAAAGAATAGACAATCCAAATCAAAGTGAGCGAAGTCGGTAGGAGAAGAAAAATAGTCAGTCAGTTCAACACATTTCCAAGCTTACGCGAACAATCCAGTATTCTGTTAAGTTAAATAAATGATGTCAGATAAGAACTCCAGTGTTTCCGTGTAACTTTATAGATTTCCTTCCCTTCCCTCTGACTCAGACGAGTCACAAAATTCCAGAGTTCCCTGAGGTAAAGGTTCCTGATCCCGACGCAAGGGGCATCCAACCCAGAACTCAAAGAAAAACAATTAATCGACGACACCTCTTCCCGCGAGCGGACTGCTACCAGCTTATACCCCACGAACGGCCCCAAACTTCAGGGATTATTCAATGTATAAATTAGAATCCTGAATATAAACTATAAGTCACAATTTAAAAAAAAAAATATTTGTAACGTTTTATTAAGTGTTGCTTAGACTGCATTGGTCTTTTCCTGACATCTGTAGATTTTAAACTGAATATGGTGAAACCTGACCACATCAGACCTGAATATGCTGAAATCCTGCTTCTTTCAGAAAAAATGTTGGTAACTGTGGAAATCACACACTTTATGTGTAATTTTTCTTCAATAATACAGAAACTGCTCAACATGGAAAAAAAAAAACTATTTGCAACTGCTTAAAACTGACATATGCAGCAGTAAATGTATTTGTTTTGGGATATGCTCTGTTTCCAAGGAAACTGCAAATGTTTTATTTATTTTATTTTGAAACATACTGTGCTTTTGAGAAACTACAAATGTACGAAGTCTGTTCAAAAAGTATCGCGAATTTTGTGTTTTTTCAAAAAGTATTTATTCATGAATATCTATTTTGTCCCCTTCAAAGTAATCCCCACCAGATATTATACACTTGTGCCAACGTTTTTTCCAATCCTCGAAGCACTTTAAAAAATCGTTTTTTGTGATCTTGTTCAGCTCCTCCTTCGATGCCGTCTTTATCTCCTCAATCGTGGCGTAGCGCCGTCCTTTCATGGGCCTCTTCAGTTTGGGGAACAAAAAAAGGTCACAGGTGGCCAGGTCTGGGGAGTACGGTGGCTGCGGCATCATAAGTGTGTTGTTTTTGCCCAAAAATTCGCGCACAAGCAACGATGTGTGAGCAGGGGCGTTATCATAGTGCAAAAGCCAATTTTTGTTCTTCCACAAATCCGGGCGTTTCTGGCGGATTGCTTCGCGCAAAGTGCACATAACTTGCAGGTAATGTTCCTTATTGACCGTTCTACCCTGTGGCAAGAACTCATGATGCACCACGCCCCTGCAATCGAAGAAAACTGTAAGCAAAACCTTCACATTCGACCGAACTTGGCGCGCTTTTTTCGGTCTTGGCTCGTGTGGCAGCATCCATTGGGATGATTGAGCTTTAATTTCCACGTCATAACCATAAACGCATGGATATGTCACCAGTTATGACCCTCTGGAGCAAATTTGGGTCGTCGCGGACAGAGTTCAACAGGTCCTTAGCAACGTTAATGCGATGGTGTTTTTGGTCGAAATTGAGCAACTTTGGTACGAATTTTGCGGCAGCCCGTCTCATGCTCAAATCATTGGTAAAAATCGAATGGCACGAGGCAATCGATACGTTTAGGTCCTCGGCAACTTCTCTAACAGTGATTCTACGATTAGTCAATACTATTTTCTTCACTTCTTCAATGTTTTCGTCTGTTGTTGACGAGCTCGGGCGTCCGGGACACTCTTCGTCGTTCACATCTTCTCGACCCTCTGAGAATATTTTGTACCACCGATAAATGTTGCGTTGGTCCAAGGTAGCTTCACCATATGCCACAGTCAACATTCGGAATGCATTCGCGCACTTAATTTTGTTTTTCACACAAAATTTGATACAGATTCTTTGTTCCATTTTTTGGAATAGGCAAAAATCGAAGACGAGCCAAAACACGTCCAAGCAAAATAGCTGTCAACAATTAACTGAACATTCAAAATGGCCGAGCTTGTCAACATAAGTGAGGGACATGAGTACCAACATAACGCCACAAAACAATCGAAAATCGAATATACGTAGCCCGCGGAAATTCAAAATTCGTGATTCTTTTTAAAGAGACCTCGTATGTCATTAAGGTAAATAACATTTCTTTCTAAAGGTACATACCTTAGCTGAGACCATCTCAGGACCATCTCAGGACAAAAGAATGTGGTTACAATTGCAAATGCATGTTTTTCTTTCAGTGCTATCTGTTGTTTGGAACAGTGTATGTATTGTGAGAAATGCTGTGCATTTTGTGATAAAGGATGTTGTATAAAATTGTGGAGCTTTCGTTAAAGGATAAAGTGAAAATGATGAAAAGAGAGTATGTGTATAATTTTAAGATTCCTATTTTAGTTTAGTGTTATGATGTATACATTAGTGCAAGGACAGGGAGACTCAAATCTATAGTATAAATTTTCTTAATTAGAGTTGTAATGTGTTAGTAAAAGGACAGAGAGACTGAAATAATGTTCTGGGTTATGCAGTGCATATAAAACTCCATATGTACTAAGGCGAGTACTTTTTAATAAAATACATGATATTGAAATTACTGGCATAGTGTTTGCAATTAACATTAAGTACAAAATTTAGGATCATATCACTTTCACCTTGAACTGGTTCCACTGTACTATATGTGTCAGCAGGAATGAATGAAATGAAATTAATTATGATGCAAATGAGCTCAGTTCATGGTGCTTTATAGCTATTTGGCATTCACCTTCTCAGGATAAGAAAAACTCTAAAAAACCTTACCCTTACAGCTTAACCAGACTGGGATTCGCAAACAGGACCTCTGGATTAGTAGTTGCAAATGCTACCACTAGATCACTGAGGTGGTCCACAACTTTTATATATATGGTTCTGGTAGATTGTTTTAGCTCATTTGATAAACATGATGAGCCTTGGAATAATTTTTCTTAGTAATTCTACATATTTGAATGTTTGCTATTTACCTAAGTAAATATACTTGTAAATGTTAAAATATCTTTTGAACTTACCACATAGTCACAATACAGAATAGTGCAACCTTTTCGAACCAGTTCTAAATTAATGCACTTGGATGGACCACAGCTCTCAGTTGCAACAGACCTGGAGAAAACCAAGAATGATAATTGAAGCTATAGTTACATTAGAAGACGAGTCAACACACAAATAAAATTATTTATGAAAAGCTGCATGCTATCCATATATTACAGTAGGCCAGTACCATAACAACCTTTTCCAGTGATGTACCATTACATTCATTGAAGGATACTAGATGTACCAGCACATTTTATGAGGGAAATGTGTGATTTTGTGATACAACAGTCAAAATAAGCATTTCTCTACATTTATAATAATAATAATAATAATAATAATAATAATAATAATAATAATAATAATAATGATTTATTTAGTTATTTCTTGTATTTTGTATTTAGAATTAAATAATCCTGGAAAAAAAATTGGTCAATTTATTCCTATTTAATGGATTGTTCTGTGAAATGTCTTAAAAACTAATTTGATTAAGGTTTAAATATAGTGAATGAACACATCAACAAACTTTGACTTGACAAACATATATTCCTGATACTCAGACTTACAATCAGTAAAAACTATTAACTTTACAAATTTAACTATTTCTGACTCACACTTTTGTTTCAGTGCTTGTTTAGCTAAACATAGTTCTTTAAAGTTTTGATTTTAACTGACTTAATTTTAGTTTTAAATTGGAATCAACATTTAACTAATTTCTGTCTTGTTTCATATAAATTAGAGAAGTAAATCCACATTCACAAAGGTAATTAGGCACAAACACCGACAAAACTTTCACAGCTTTTTCTGAGATCATTTGCCTAAGAGTTCCTTAACATGATACTTGATCAATTTGTCTTTCTTGGAAGGAGTTAAGGTTTCTGGTAAGCAAAGGTCTCTAATCCAAAATTCTGAATACAGGTTTTCAGGAAAGTATACATTGAAATCTAAGATGTGACTCCCAATGTGCTCCTTAATATTCACTGTCAGTTCACAATGAAGAGGAATTTCTTTTTTACTTAAGAAAGTGGTTAACAATGGAAAAGAAAATGTCTGTTATTATGAAGCTTCGTTTTTTTTTTAAGAGTCTCAATTTTATCCTTTAGCAAGAATATGGAAGTAAGCACACTCTGAAAACTCTTGTTCAGCTGGTTGAGTTAGGAAAATACATCTGCCAATTAAGCCAACCTGGCAAGCTACAGCTCATCAGTAAAATAATTGAAGTCTGGGGATAAGTCGGAGAGAAAAATCTGTACTCTTGAACAAAGTTCAAACAGACATCTCAATATATTTCCCAGTGACGTGAAGCATACAAGATGCATGTTCAGCACCTTTGCATTACACAAAATGGAAAATAAGCTTCAATTCATAGCTCTGAACTTAATGAATATGATGGCTTTTACACTTTCATTTAAAAAGTAATTTTGGAGCAACAGGCATCATTCTTGTAGCTAAAGCTTTGTGACAAATGCTATAATGTATAATGTTGCTTCTGGGGCTACTTTTTTATATTTGTAATAATGCCATTGTGTTACCCAGAGAATACATGTGCTCCATCAGAACAAACCCCAAAATATTTATTCCATTCTATACCATAAATTTTCATAAATTGGTCTAATTTTGAAAATATTTCATTTGAGGTTGTTTGAGCAGGCAGTGTTTTACAAAACAAAACTTTTTCCTTCGCTGTTTCTTCATCTATAAATCTATGGGCCATGTTCATGTCAGCAGTTTCATCCAATTATATGGAAAAATACTGACTACACAAATTTTTCCTATTAAATGCTGTTTAACATTTGCAGAAAATACTAAAACTCTTCGAGATATAGATATAGATCACAGATCCAGGAATCACTTTAAGTTGCTTTGCTGTCTTGTCCCCCAACATCAGCTTGATCATATTTATAGCTGCTGGTACTATTAATGACATTCTGATCTAGTGAGGCTTCTCTGCCTTAGCTACTCTTAAACTGACTTCTTAAGATGCTTCATGTTAGATCCTGTAAATGAGGTTATTTGTTTTTTCCTTGATGATAAATCTGATTGTTTTCTATGAAAATATTCCACTTGTGTTTCAAATCATCAGATTGGTATCAAAAAGATGTTTCAAAAGGGAAGGTTTAACCAAATGATTTGAAAGTGTTTCATGACAAATCAGACACTGCAGTATTGGGATGATTTCCTCTCCATAACCAATATATGTGAAACCATATGATAAAAGGCTTATGCTGTACTTACACATTGCTTGTGTAAAGAGCTTTCTGTTCCTTTCTTTTGCAATGATGTCCTCTTGTTGAATGCTTAGTATTAGAAGTAGTAGCTTCTGGCAGAGTGGAATAATTTATCCCCCTTTGAGCTTTTCACGCAGAGTCCTTTATTTAATGACTTATATATGCTCTAGTTTATTTCTTCTGATTCTGGCCCAAACTACATATAAATCTGACAATTTAATAAATAAAATCTCAGGCTTTCAAGCCCAGTGTTATAATTAAAACAGTTAAAATCTTCTGGGCTGTTTTAAAAATAAAATCTTGCATTAAACAATAATATAACTCCATTGCTTTCATAACTATATATATGCATCACACAGTTAAACAAATGACAAAATGTATCCCATTGTTGTCTGACCAAATATATTCCAGTTGCGTTCTGTCACTGTCATAGGATTAAAATGGAACTTTCACATTATTTTTGTACAGTATCATAAAAATGTAAATGTTTCCATTTAGTTATAGTAGAACTGTCAAATATTTCTTGTTTGTTAATATATCTTATTTGCTAAAACTGTTATGCACCACTCAACAGTAGGTCACATTCTATTAATGGTATGCGTACCATAGATTGAGAACCCCTGCAGTAGGCCATGACTCCCATTTGCACACTGGCACATCACGTTAGATTGTTAGAATTGAAATATAGCTCACTCCTTGACTAACAGTCAAAGAAGATTAAACTATTTGAATAATGGTTATCATGGGACACCAATCTTGTGTTTTCCAGAATATCCACCAAGCTTTTGCCCATTTGAATTGAGGATAGCCATAGAGGTGAGATGGCTATAAGCTTGGTGTTGAAAATACTTGGCTAATGTTCCATGAAACCATTATTAATTTCCAACATTGAGAGATTAATAAATTATTTATTTTGTAATTAAAATGTAAATTGGAACTTGCACAGTGAAGCCAATCATATAATTGATATTTAAGTGAAGCATTAAGAGTGTGTAGTTCAACTAAATCATAGAATAATATCAATTATATTTGTTTTCTGTTTAGTATGGATATAAAACACCTAAACTTCACCATAAAAAGATCACTTACTTGTAAGTGAAGCATTAAGCGTGTGTAGCTCAACTAAATCATAGAATAATATCAATTATTATATATTTAATATTTAATATATTTAAGGTTAGTGAAGCATGAAGAGTGTTAAGACGACAGATTCAATTCACATGAGCTTCACTGTGTTAGTTCCATATGAAAACTTTTTTAAAGATTTACAATTTTTAAAAAATTTTAATATCAATTATATTTGTTTTCTGTTTAGCGTGGATATAAAACACCTAAACTTCACCATAGAAAGAGGTTGCAATATAGTGAAGCAAAAGTATTGTATAAGAAGCTTATAAATGGTGTAACAGAAATACCAGCCATTCCTTGTTCAGTTCAAAAAGTAGTGCATACTGACTGTGCATGTAATCTAATATTTTAATGATGAGATATAAAGGAATAATTGTACTATGTCAACAAAATGTCAGTACCATGCAGCTGCCTCAAATCCTAAGTAGTGGTTAGATGTAAAGTGGATTGAGATTATTTGAAAAAGCATACTAGAAGGAAGGTTGTTCTAATAATTACATGTAAACCATGAAATCCTATGGCTGCACAGATATGATCGCATCTGTCAGAAACTTACCTTTAAGTTAGTTCATTAATGGCACAAGAGAGCATGGGGCACATTTTAACTTACAGAAATGTAATAAATATTACTAAAGAGATGATAACATGTGCAAGTGCTCGAAAAAAGATATCTGTTTAATTCTATAAGAAATACAGCCACAGATGAACAAAAATAAAATCGAGACAATTTTACTCCATATGATTCACTGTCAAGGTTCTCATGGTGCTTGAACTTACTGAGAATGCACATGCACGCAATGTTTGGTCATTGGAAAACATATTAATGGTTGCTTTAGTTTTTCTCATTAACAAAATAATATAACTTGAAATTTAATGCTTTTGTGTACACTGACATTCTCACTAACTTGTCACAAACAAATATATTAATTAGGCTACAATAACTACCAAATGTTTATGTTAGATATATATTTTCAGTGCTATTTATATTTACTAAAGTTACTAAAGGGAATATGTGAGATGAAATAGTTTTTCTTAAAATCTTAGAAACCATTATTCTTTGAGTTTACAATATTTTTCAAAAGTGGAAACTATGAATATGATATTTTCTACTATATTCCATAGACTGGCAAGTAATAGCAAGTTAACATTCTCTCCTATTGTTTCATTAGTAGGAATAAATAATAATAACAAGGCACAGAGCAAAGTTGGACAGGTTTAAACCAGTGGCAAGATCTAGTGCTAGATAGGGATTGGAAATTAAGGTGATATTCTGGAATGTAGAAGGGTTAAAATGAAAAATAATTATGGGTGAAGTATCTGAGGTTTTAAAATTGGGTGACAGAGACATAGACTGATGATGGGAAAGTGTAGTGTGTAACTTTTTTTACATAAGGAGAAGTGTTAGCAGAAGAAGTGATAAGAGGAGAGCTTCAAGAAGTTTGGGCATGTTTATTAAGAAGAGTAGTGAAATATGTATGAGCTATGAAACAGTAGGTTTAGAAAGGCAAGTTTTATATGTTTAACAATCAACAAAATAAAGGACGTGGAAGTGAAATATGCACTTAGTGTTTTATTGGGGGTACAGACTTCTGTGATAAAAAGTTGTTCATAAATTTAGGTGAGAATATGGAGGAATTAAAGAAGAAAAATTCAAATATGGAATTTATACTAGTGGGGGATTTAAATACAAGAAAAGGCGAGTAAAAAAAAATTAAATTAGTGGAAAAGGAGAGAGTGCAGGGGAGAAAGATGTATCAATTATAAGGAAAAAAGGGATAAAATATATAATAGGGAGGGCAAAAAGCTCTTAGAATTTTGTAAACTTAACAATTTGTTAGTGTGTAATGAAGCAAGATGGGAAGATTTGGAAGGCGAATTTACATTTGTAAATGTAAGGGACAAAGTGTCAAGATTACATATTGTACAGTGAACATTGGATGAGGATCTTATTAATTTTAAAGTATTAAAAGAAGTAATTGGCAGTAGTCACATCTCTTTAATAATGAAATTGCTTGTAAATGAACTGGTGATACAGTGCAAGGGAACAAGTAATTGGATAGAGGATATATAGGATCAAAAATGGAATAAAAATGGAAAACAATATTGTAGCAAGAAAAACATTGACAGTCAGAGGTGAGAAAGAAATAGGAGTATGGGTGAGTATTTAGGAAGAGTAAGGGGCAGTGTGGGTTAGGAAAGTGAAAAGAGAAAAAATAGGCAAAATAGATCTCTAACTCATGTGGAAGACCAAGGAGATGATATGTTAATGTATAAATTATTTGTTAAACTTTTTGTAATGAAATATTGAAAAAGTATTCTGTTCTAAGTAAATAATACATGACATTAGTTTAATTCTTTGATAAGTTCTTATAAGGTAGCATTTTGAAAGCATTATAATGTGATATATGTGCACTATTTTCTGAAAATTGTAAAGTCTATCAAACTCTTATCAGACCAAAAAAAAAATTATCTACCTTATTGAAAATTTGGTGGTAAAGTTAATTGTGAAACTAAAATAATGCCGTGGAGAAAAAGAGAGAGTATTCTTCCTTGATTCCTAGAAAAATTCATAAGGATGGATGTAGCTGTTCCTACAATATCCTGCACAAAAGTAGGTACTCCTTCAAAGGGCTGGAATGGAATCAAACCAAAGAAAGATACAGTGTGGCTTTAGGAGCAAACAATAGCAGCACAGCTTTGCCCTTGTTAAATGACAGCTAAACAATCAAGATGCTTCAACAGTTTAAAGAATCTACCACACAATAATATAAACTCACATCTCATTAGCACAGGCTCCACACATTATGATACTATGTTGAATTCCATCATTTAAGAAAGCTGTGATTCTATTCAACCTTCTGTGCTATCAAAGAATCATTCTGTTCATCAAAACTAATGAAATCCACAATGCACTTAAAATGCCAACAGAGCTTCACAATTCAACCGCTCTCCAGTGGATATCTGTACATGGTGTGTTATAGGGAAATGAGAAAGTTGATGCCTTTACAAAAAAAGGGCACGAGAATAAAATACATACCAAATGTAAGTTTTTCTTCCGTTCAGCCAAACAAATAATTGAAAACCATATAAAAGTCCACTCCAAAGAATCTCTGCAGTTGGGTAGTGATGGTAAATCATGGCAGAGGTAGTCACCAATCAGATCATATTCCAGAGTCTCCATCCACAGAAGGACTCCAAGGACTCCATCCATAGTCCTGCTTTGCTTGCCTACTTGACATGAATGTATTGCAGCCTATATGCATAAACTATACATTTTATCTTATGCAACCATTTGGACAGCATCATGAATAAAGACCACCTTCTTCTCTGTCCCGCCATAAGAAAGGTAGATGAATCAGAGAGCATGAAATTGGATGCATAATGGCAAATGGAGATCATTCAACTGCTGAAGCACTAATTATTACGATACATAATGATGATGGGATTTTTTTCAGAAATTCTAGTGACCATTCAAAGAAGAATGGCTACAAGTAACAGAAAAATTCTTCTGTATATTAGCCAGTACCTTTATGAGGAACACTAATTTATTTCCAGATTTGCGAAAATTATGACAGGTACAAGTTTCGTGTTGTTACAATGGAAGGAATATGCTCTGGTTGGTAAATGTTGGCAAAATATAATGCGTGACTGCAATTGTAAAATATCAATTGTTGTCTCGTGCTTGCTGTATGATATTCTACCATGGAGCTGAATAGAGAACATTTTTGGACAATGATGTTTTTATTATTATAAAGGTGTTTTAACACAGTGTAGGCAATGAAGTGTTTGTAGGTACCATTTCCAAACTCTGCTCCATTATGACTGCAGGCATATTGGTGAATTGCAGAATTTCACTGTGGCAAGACATCTCTGAAAGATGAAGCAAAACTTGGCCAGCTGTCCCTGCAGTTGCAGCTGTTAAGAGCATGCTTTGTACTCAATCACAAAAGACTACTAGGACATAAAGTGGGTCCTAGGCATCACTTCGCCATCATACTCTTCTACACTAACACTTGCCTCGCAGACCCAAGATCATGGATTCAATTGTGGTCAAGGTCAATGGATTTTTTTTGAGTGTAAAATTTTTAAGTATGGCTTCCTGCAGAAAGGAAGTAAAGCTGTGTCTAGATTTTCAGCACATAAAAGAACCTCAAACCTGAAAGAAGAGACCTCTGAGCAAAATTTATCAGTAATTGTATAAAATATAGTGAACTTTTGTAACAGTGGTGTCAAATATTAACATTTGAAAAAAATTGAGTCGAAATTGTAACATACATACCACTAAAATTCAATAGAATGCAAGACTAGTTTCGGGAGCCATCGCTCCTATCATCAGTTCCTGGTGTAACATACACACCACTAAAATTCAATAGAATGCAAGATTAGTTTCGGGAGCCATCGCTCCTATCATCAGTTCCTGGTTGACCGATAGGAGCAATGGCTCCCGAAAGTAGTCTTGCATTCTATTGAATTTTAGTGATGTGTATGTTACAATTTCGACTCAATTTTTTTAAAATGTTAAAATTTATCAGATTTTCACTCCCTGAATTGAATGGAATGCTCATGGTCTGAGGTGTTAAAGAGCATCCGTAAATAAACCAAAACAACAACAAGCTTGGGTATTTTCTAGTGCTACTGCTGCTGGGCTGCTGCTTGGGCCTTAAGACTGCAGCAAATATGATAAGTGAAAGTTGGATTTATCAGTAAAATCCAGAAACCAAATTATTAGTAAGCTGTTTGAATCTTTTCAGATGAGGAACCTGCTTTGAGAGTGAAGCATACACTTAGCACTGGCTACTATTCCTCTAGAGGAGAGAAAAATTATTAGTGCCAATTCAGATGGGTTTCTAAGATCTTCTTGTACACCACAACAGATCAGCACATATTGTGATGCAGACAATTGATTTTCTAGAGGAGTCACCTCTCTAATTGGTAACTCATCCCACCTATAGTTCAGATTTAGCACCTTCTGAGTTCCTTTTATTCACAAAAATGAAAACGAAAATTTGAGGGTGATGGTTTGGCTGTGAAGAACAGACTATTGAAGTTTACTGGCAAGAAGTTAGAAACATACCCAAACAGACTGGTGAGGTTGCTTTAGGCATGGTTTCAAAGGATAAATAAATGCAAAAACTATGAAGGAAAATACAGGATCGCTATTTGAAAGTTTTCACTCCTAGTTTTCCTGTATCCAGAAAATAAATCAGTGACTTCATACATCTCAAAATTATTTTGCCCCAACAATATGAACATGAATTCCTTCTGATTTCATTAATGCAACAGCCAAATGTTTCAGAAAGCTATTTTTAAAATATAAAAACCAGAGAAATCTACTGGTTTTCATTCAAAGAATTTCTTAAAATAGATAATGGTCAGCTCCATTAAGGGTTTTATGTATTAGCTGACTGCATAACTTAAAAAGGAGAAAAAAGAACCAATAACAGCAATAGAAAATTAAAATGTAATGAGAACGGAATTAATTTTCATCATGGGTAGAATCAATAATATCTTTAGATATATGAACTGTTTTATGGTTACAAGATAATATATCTGAGTTATTACACACTATTATATTAAAAACATTAGCATTAGTTTCTTTAGGTTTCTTTTCTATGGGAAATCCTTTGTCACTTTTTCTAGCAGAGCTATTCACGAGTTCATTTGAAACACGTATCACAAACGCCTTCCCTTTAATTTTCATGTTATGGCACGTATAGGTATGTGAATGACATTTTTGCAATAATACCGAAGAAACAGTCAATAGATGCCCTGAAACTTCTTAATTTGCAAACATGAATCATTTACCATAGAAGAAGAAAGAAATGGTTGGCTACCATTTCTAGATTTAAAAATTATAAGAAATGGAGATGGTTTGAATTTTGGAATTTACAGAAAAGAAACACATACAGAAAAATACATAAAAAAATGAGAGTAAATAATCCCATTCCACATAAGTATGCAGTGTTTCACAGTTTGGCACACAGATTGATGAATATTCCACTCACAGAAGCAGAGTACAAAATAGAATACAAAGAAATAATAAAGACAGCTATAATCAATGGTTTCAACAAAGACACAGTGATAAAAATTATCAACAAATCTAATTTAGACAAAAAGGAATAAAGGAAGTTCCACACTGAAAAACACAAAAGAAGAATACAAATTCAAAAGTTTCACCTACCATCCAATTTACCACAAGTTCAAGAAAATTTTCAAAGAACATGGGATAATATTAGCCCCAAAGAACAGATACAATATCAAGAATTTATTAGGTTGCACAGTAAAAGACTCCATACCAACAGAACAGAAATCAGGAATTTATGAAATAAAATGTGCAGATTGTGAGCAGAGCTACATAGGCAAAACAAACAGAAATTTGGAAATTCAGAGGAAAGAATACTTTAGGTATATATGGTTTAAGCAGGTGATAAATCAGCAGTAGCAGCTCACTTTGGGACCAAAAACCATGAAATAAAACTGTAAATTAAACAGCTGAAACAGCTTCACAACCCATTGGAGTTATCCACTTGGGAAAAAATTTTTATATTAAAAAATGGAGAAAACCTAATGAATTTCCAGTTTCCTTCAATGAATGAACTCAGCAATTTCCTACTTCAACCAACAGAGGCCACCACAGAAACATCCGGGTGTCCAGCTATCGTTTCGAGTAACGGTGGTTAAGTGAGCAACTGAAGATGGGAGAGATTCTTTCCAAATGCGTCTTACTTTTATGTAAGTAAATGGAGTTTAGTGTAAAAAAATGAATACCTAAGTTTAGGATGTATATTACCACTCCATTGTCAACAGCTTCCTAAGTACAATATTAGTTTCTTTTTTTTAGGAAAAAAAAAGTCTATACTGGGTATATACGAAACACATTTTAAATTTTTCTTACTATTGGTTCATCTGTTGTTTTTAATTTCATAACACTGCAGATATCTTGTTTCTGTTTGTTTGGAATTTTTGTTCTACATTTGCAGTTTGCCCAAATTTTTTATTACTGTTGGACATTATGAATGAGATTAAAAATATGTTTTAATGTTATTTATTTTTCTAATAATCTTTATTGATAAATACACACTGTTGTAAAAAACATCATATGTATGATTAGCAGATCATTCAAAACAATTTCTGAGACATCTATTCAGCTTTAAGCAAAATGATAAATTTCAAAATGTATTTTATATTCTATATTTTTAATTATACACATTGAAGAAGTATCAGTATGCCTACCATAACTTCCCATCTTTAGTTCCAAAGATTTTCACAAGGGGGTTTTAAAATCTGTTAAACTTTTTTTTTTTTTAAAGAAGAAAGAACTTAGTTGCTTACTCTTGTCCAATAATCAGTTCATGGGGTTTCATGCGAAGAACTTGTGCCCATAAATCCTGATCACTGTAGTTAAGGAGTGTCAGAAGATAGCACCACTGGAATGTTAACATTGGACATTTTGGAGCCAGCTCAAGAAACAATAAATTGATATCATCTATAGGCAGACGAGAGAGGGGATCATCAGTTGACTCTTTGCCTTGCTGCACCATCTGCATCACAGCTGTGGCAACACGACAATAACTTCCTGGAAAAATACATTTTAAGAACAACACTTCAAAATTAAATTACATAGTATTAAAAATGCAATGAATGGAAGTACATAAATGGAAGTAATGCAAAAGTGTAAATGATGAAATTATATTTTAACAATGCATTAAACAATCATTAAAATTAAATCTTACACTACTGTGCTAAATTTAAAAAAATTATTATTTCGCTTAAATTTTCCATTTCATAATTTATGTTGTATGTTAACTATTATTAGTAAAATCTCTAATTATGGACTCTGTTTTGTACATTGGTATAAACAGTAGATCACATAATGCCAAAGGAGTAAATATATTATTAATAGGAAGTCTGAGTTGTCTTTGAAACTAATTCTTTGGTGTCAGTCAGAGTTTTGCCTAGTTTTAACATTAGGTTAGCCTCCATATACAGTTTGTTCCTGTATTTGTTTTTGATGGAACAAGAACAGAGAACCCTTTTCTCACAACCACAACCACACCACACTTTAAAGGACACTAAACTTGAGTCCCTGTCAGCAACCTTAGGTGGTCAAACTTAAAACAAATATCAGGAAGAGGAAGTTTAGAAGAGATGTTTTCCAGTTCAGTATCACACAAAAGTTCAAAGAATCATACTTTTTTTCCCCATTTGCCAAAACTTCTAGCAAAATGTCTCAATCAGAAAATGGGTCATTGATCCAGTCAATATTTTCTGAGAAATTGAATATTAAGTCTTCAATCAGTTTTTGGCAGTGGTTTCTATAAAGTCTTATAGCACATCATACTCTTGAATGAAACCTTGAAGAAATGGAATGAAAAGCACATTAACTTTCTCAGGTTCTATCTCAGCAAACTGAAGCTTACATTTCATGGTATCCACTTTGTCTTATATTAGAATCAGTGTGGATTGATTGGCTTGAAGAGCAAGTTCCTTAATTTTTGTTACATTGCCACTATATTCTCCTAGAACGTGCTCGATCGATGAAAACTCCCATACATTTAACCCATTCCAACTCATTTGTATTTATGAAAGTATTCATTTTTAAGGGGATGTCTTATTAATGTCAGGAAAAGCAGGAATGGTTGATCATTCATAAGCAATATCAAATCTATTTTGATTTGGTTTATTTATGGATGTTCTTTAACATATTAGGTCATCAGCGTCCCATTCAATTCAGGGTGTGAAACGGCAGACAAATTTTGCTCTGAGGCATCTTTTTTTCAGGCTTGAGGTTCTTTTTTGTGACATAAATGTATTTCCAAAGGTAGCCATAGGTAGCTTTACTTCCCTTCCAAAGGTAGCCATACTTTGGATTTTTACATCTGAAAAAATCCATCGATCAAATCTAGCAAAACATATAAGCTGAACCAAGTCTGCACCATAGTTAACTTGTTGAACTTGAGAGCAAAGCATTTATTGTGCTTCACATTTCATCACATCTTAGTACTGTCTGCCATGAAACTTATTTTTGTGTCACAATATTGCCACTAATGGATAATGCATTAAGCTGCTTAGCAACTGATTCTCCAAAGACTGAAGAAACAAAGTCCTTCACATTTGGCAAAACTAAAGTTTCACCTGTTGTGTATGATTTTTCCCATCTGAGCTATTTTTAGGTTAACTTTAAATGAGGTTTCACTTTATCATTAAAAGTAGAAAATACATTAAAATGTAAATTGACACTTGCACAGTGAAGTCAATCATATAATTGATATTACTATATGATTTAGTGAAACTAAACACTCTTAATGCTTCACTTACTTGTCTTAATATTTAGAACCGGTTTTGAGAACATTTCATTCTCATCATCAGCCAGGCTAAAATTCAAAGACAAGTGAAGCATTAAGAGTGTGCAGTTAACTAAATTATACAATAATATCAATTATAGAAACTACATTATTTTCCTTTATGAGTTCATAACTTATGTTCCTTTCATTAAAAATTCCCTTAATCTTTGTTTAGTTTTTCAGCTGTATGGGGCAAACACGACTCTAAAATCAAAACCCAGATCTTCTACCACTCTTTTGTATATAGAGGGCATTATCTGACGAAGCTAGCGCATTATATCTAAGAGTACTTCCTAAATCTGAACAATGAATAAGGTTTGAATAATCTCTTTTTTATAGTTTAGGTAAAACAATTGGGAAAATATTGTAGTGTTTAGAAAATCTTTTATAGCTTTTCCTATCAGGGCTACATTTTCAAACTCCCATCATCTAGAACTTACATTGCCTATTATGAGCATTTTAGTTTATGTTGCTAAATCATTGAAACACACCAGAAACTCTTTGGAATTACTGACATGAAAGAAAATATTCATCATCAAAAATAAAAAATGCATCATGAACTTCGAGACATACTTTGGATATTTTCAATCAGTTGCTCCAATCACCTACAGAGTATGCTTCTCCCAGTTCCTCTTCTGCTGATAATGGGAGCTAATGTTCCTAGAATATATTTATTTAAGACCAAGTAAGTGAAGTATGTCACCAAAGCAACTCTGTATAAACACTGATTATTTAACCATTATTCAACTGTTTATTTGTATCATTTAATCTATTCAAATTATTTACTTTTGACATTACAAAGTGTGGAGATGGTCACTATCTTGTTGAAAGATTAATTTCTTCTTTGATAAATCAAATTCTTCTATGAATCATCATGACATTATAAGGATTTCTCCATCAGGAAGGATTGTTGTTGGATAATCTCAGCAAATTTTTTTAAATCAGAAAATACTGTATTTACAGATTAATTTTTTGATTCATAAACCTTTCTTGTTTCATATTTGTATATTATGTAATTTATAGAAAGGAAGTTATGGATACCCTACAACTTCAAATAACTGTAACAATTACTTGAGCTTGAAATAAGTTTTGCTGCAATATGCCCCTAATTAAATTTGTACTAAGTACAACAAATAAATTTTATACATAAACTATTTTATATATATATTTTTTTTTTACATAAAGATTTAATATATGATCCCTACAATATCTATGTCCTGGCATCAAATGCCTATTGCTCTCTTCAGTATGGTTTATTTTTTACACAATGAAATGTACACAGTACCTGATTCAAACATGTAGATGCAATAAAGCAAGAAGTGAGAGAACTGCTCTTGCAGGTAAAGAGATTCATTCCCAGCAAGTGAATTATACACAGAGCTGTAGATATGACTGCTTATAAGACCAAGTACCCTCAACAGGAATCTACAAAGAAATAGCAAAACATATTTCATGAAGAGCTGATAGGATGAACAAATGCCTAGATGAAACTTTTATCCTAAAGACAAAATCATAAAAATTAAATTACTTATTTACTTTCATTATATCAATGTTGCAGTCAGGAGGCAATAAAGCTATTAAGAGATCATTAAATAGTAGTAATGCTTTTCAAATAGAAACATGACTGTCCTTGAAAGACACTTGCTCATGCTGGATTATAACATTGTGTACTTAAGTTTATGCCATAATCTCCAATAAGCTATAATATAATTTTCCCTACATTAAAATATTTGACTTAATACCTATAAAATTTAATTTGGTTACTATAGGCAGTAACCCTCTGAACATATTATGTTTGAATTCCAAACATTTAACTCCACAGAATGAATATCAAGAATACATATTAACAGTAACCAACATTAGGAGAGATATGCATTGTAGAAAGTGAGTAAAGCACATAATTATGTAACATGTTAGAAATGCTGTGTGATGATTAAGAATGATGCATGTCTTATGGCATATCTTTGGCAGAATAATGCATTCAGGTTGCAAATTTAATCATGATGGAAGTGCATCATATATTTGGCTGCAGATTTATAAGCAGTGGTTTATAGCCCATCATTCCCCAAACTTAAAAGTTTGTAATTTCTATCTCTAGGTAACATTGAAAGATAAAGCATTTGCAACTCTGTCCTCATACACTGAAGAAACTTAAAGAAAATATATGAACAGAAATTAGATCATTGGATGGATTGATGGATGGATGGGAAAGAAAGAAAAAAAAACTACGTTTAATAGATAAAAATGAGATAAATATAGATAACACCATACTTAGCTGAGCAATCAACAGTTTGCTGAGGATGCAGATGATGGTCCACAAAACATGTTCTAATCTTAACTATATAAAAGAAGAGGAGTCCAGACATACACAAAAGTGAGAGAGATTTAGAAGAGAATATATATGGAGCTGGAATGGAAAACTTGTATTCTGGGTAGATGCCATGTTGGATGGAGTGTTTCTGGAATCTTTAGCATTTAAAGTTACCTGATATTCATTTTTTCAGGGTAATGAAAAAAACTTACTCAAGCAACATGTACCATCAGGGTACAAATTCTGTTGATTTGATAAGCAATGTACTAGAATCTGAGCCATGATGGTGAACAAGCTGGAAGAAGGATGATTACTGTACTATGAATATCAGGATGCAAGAGTTATGGATAATTTATGTCTGTGGTAAAAGTAGGATAAACAGTTTAGTACATTAGGTTAAACAGGGCAATCAGGGTAAATAGGGTAAGTGTATAGTTGAACAGTAGAGTAAAGTAGTAGAGTAGTAATTAGGTATTTGCAAAACCTGTACCAAAGGGATAATATATTAAAATAATATCAATAAAGTAGAAAATAAAATCATGGAAACGTCTTGATATAGCTGCTAGGTATCAAGATGATGGTATAGCAGGTTTTTTTTTTTCATTTCATTGTTATCTATTGTTAGGATTAACAGTTTAGTAAATTAGGTTAAAAAGCGTAAATAGGGTAAGTGTATAGATGAACAGTAGAGTAAAGTAGTAGAGTAGTAATTAGGTACTTGCAAAACCTGTACCAAAGGGATAATATATTAAAATAATAGCAATAAAGTAGAAAATAAAATCGTGGAAACTGTGTCTTGATATAGCTGCTAGGCATCAAGATGATGGTATGGCAGATTTTTTTTTTTCATTTCATTGTTATCTCTGAGTAATTTTTTCTAGTGCTATTTGCCTTCGTTGAATTATGATTTTTAAGCCAATTTTTTCCCAGAGAATTCTCAAAGTTCCAGTTTAAGTTGAAATTCTGGTAATCTATATGGTAATTATTTTAATGCACTGTCTGATGCCGCAATAACTACTTCTCTGCCATATCGTAGTGTTAGTTTAGACATAGGTCTTGTAGATGTTAATGATATTTCATTCTTGCCTGCTAATCTCTTAAGTATTACAATGCTCTCTCTACTTTCTCCAATGTTACCTTGATTTGATCATTCCAACTTAGCTTCCTAGTACCACACCAAGATACTTAGTAGTGTTGCTTTTACAACATATTCATTGTTAAAGTTGCAGTTGAATTTTTTCAGATTGGTGTCAAAAGGGAAATACTGGCATATGGTTTTGAAAGTATTAATTTCCATATTATTTCCTTCTGACAACTGTGGAGAGTGCTTCCAATATTTTTCTTTTGGGGGTTTGGTGATGTTTTCTAATATTGTTCTTTGAGGCGACTAAAGGTTCACTCCTGGGATCTTTCTTAGTCTTATACTTTATGCAGTGCCTTGAGGCAGATCTTTGAGTTTCTTAAATTTTAACTGGGCATTATTGCATCTAACTGCAATTATCTGTTGGGCCAACAAATTTTCATTCCCTTTCAGTTTTTTCCCTTTGACATTTAATTCCTGAAACTTAAGTATTTTCTCTTCCATACTCTTGTCATATGCATTTTTAATGTCTACAAAGATTGCTAATGTGTATTTTCATGTTTATTTAATGATTCCTTAATGTCTTAAGTAGTTGATACGCCATGGACATGTTTGAGTGAACTGCAACTTGCTCTGAATATAGATGTTGCATTTCCAGAAACCAATTAAGTTGACTCGTAACCATGCATTCCATAGTCTTGATTTTTATTGATGTTAGAGAAATCAGATGATAGTATTTTTATGTTTCCATTGATTTGTTAGGTTTCTGTATTGCGATTATAATTGCCTTGGACCACACATGGAGAATATTTTCTTTATGGGTCCATATATTATTATAGATGTTCAACAAGAATTGTTTTACCATTGGTTCAAGGTGCTTGATAAATTCAGAAATATTTTGTCAGGCCCTAAGAAGTTTAAGTTTCTTATTGTGTCTTCCAATTCTTCAATTTTGAATTTAAATTCAAAAAGGTTATTATTCAGCAGTTGGTTTTTCTATTCATGTTGTTGCAATTGCTTTTTTAATTTCTGATCCAGTTTTTTTACCTTTGGCCAAGATGTGTGCTGGAGTTAAAGGTATGCAGAAACTTTTAGCTTTATCATCTGTAATTTCTTTTCCATTTTAGGTTACTGGATTTGTTATGGGATTGCTAAATTTGTTAAATGATCCTATAAATTTTTGAAGTTTATATGAGGTTCTGAATGTTGCACTTTTTTTCCAAGAAATAATTAAAATTTACCTTTTTTGCTGTGAACGATTTCTAGTTCAATTTGTGCAATTGATTTGCACCAGTGCTCCACCTTCCTAGGATCTTCTGTTTCTTGGCGAAAACTGTTATATTCTTTCTTCAGTTCGTTTAACATTTTTGTCCAGAAGAGTTTATAACTAGCTGGTTTGTCTCTTGGTAAGTTTGCTTGGTACTTAGTTTCCAAAATACGTTGAGACTTTTTTAATGTACTAATTTCTGATATTCCATCAACTTCTTGTTCTATATAGGTTTTGTTTTGATCCCAATTTGTTTTCTTTAAGTTCCATGTTTTTCTTGGGTTAGTAGGCTGTTCATATAAGATTAAGAAATATTTTGTGAGCAACACAATGGGGATTTATAGTTGCAGAGAAAAAATATGTTGAGGAGTTCTGAAGGGGAACTACATCCACTTTTGAAGATATTTGTTCTTTAATGGAGCAATATAGTAAGAAGAAAAACACTAAAGCTATATTTCATACAAATTAGAACAGGGTAATGCTTGATTTCAATTAGAGATCTGAAAATTGGGAGGTCTTAGAGGGGGATATAAATCAATATATTTGTCCAATTTGAGGGATAAGAGGAATGCTAATTATACTATGTTTACTCAACCTGGTGTTAATTGTAATGGGGTATGGAAGGAATGCAACTCCATAAAGTAAGGGTGATTAAGTGAGAAATTTAAATTGTTTACTTTGATTTTAACATGTTTACTTGTTAGTAAAATAGCTGCATGTAAAATGAAACTGGAAGAAATAAATTCATTCAAATACTTTGATTTTCATGAGACTGATAAATATAGAAATGGATTGTTAAAGAAAAAAATGGTCTAATATTAAAAAGCGGATAGCATTTCTTTTTAGGAAATCAGCCACTACTTAGGAAAGTTTCTATTAAAAGTTAAGAGGAAATGGCTGATTAAGTCATTAATTCTCCTGTTCTTTCTGTCTTTTAAAGTTAATATTTCAAAGGTTCTCAGCTGAAAAATGATGAAATCCCTCTTTTTATATAACATATTGTTATCATATAGAATGAATGCAATGCTAAATTCCTAATAACAATTAATCATGAAAACATTATCTGAGTCACAATAAACAAAAGCTTCTAATCTTGTTGAATTAAAAGTAAAACTTCTAAAATCATTTTAATTGATATCATTGTATGATTCAGTTGAACTACACACTCTTAAAGCTTCACTAACTTTTCATAAATATATGGAACCGGTTTCCAGAACATTTAGTTCCCATCTTCAGCCAGGTTAAAGTTCAACTGTCTGATCATTCGTTGAGCTGTGAGAATGTATATTCTGCTCTGGTGGCGGTGTGATAAACTTGTAGTTTATGTTTTCATCCCCAACAATGTCGAAGTTCATTATGCTGTCTTTGTATTTGTAGATGTAGATTTTCTCCCAGGTTGCTAATTCCGTAGGTCCTTGTACTGATTTTAATAATTTTGCTTTGTTTGTTATGTTGTGATTTTATGTCCAAAAATGATATGCTACTGCTGATTTCTCTATTTGCATATCATTTTTGGACACAATATCACGACATAATAAATAAAGCAAAATTATTAAAATCAGTACAAGGACCTATGGAATTAGCAACCTGGGAGAAAATCTACATCTACAAATACAAAGACAGCATAATGAACTTCGACACTGTCGGGGATGAAAACATAAACTACAAGTTTATCACACTGTCACCAGAGCAGAATATACATTCCCACAGCTCAACGAATGATCTGACAGTTGAACTTTCGCCTGGCTGAAGATGGGAACTAAATGCTCTCGAAACTGGTTCCATACATTTATGAAAAGTAAGTGAAGCTTTAAGAGTGTGTAGTTCAACTGAATCATACAATGATATCAATTAACATGATTGGCTTCACTGTGCAAGTTCCAATTTACATTTAAGTTCTAAAATCATGTCAATATATTAAACTCTCTTGTAAACTTTTTATTAAAAAGTTTTAATGTAAAACGTCAAGAGAGTTTAATATATTGACATGATTTTAGAAGTTTTACTTTTAATTTAACAGATTATGATAGTTTTACTGTGTGGATTCCTACATTCATTTTTAATTGAAAGGCTGGTAATTTCATGTATTTTTTTAAGAATAATTGAATGCCTTTGTTCTTATATGTGGGCTAAATATTCTCCTCTCTTGAAAACACACCACTTAGTTGTAGACTAGAACACTATTTTGAAAACAAAGCCATTTTTATTACAGGCAACGTACTTTCAGAATTGTGAATTTTTCCTGCAATATTAAGAGCATTTTGCATTTTATAGATGCTAGTGATTCATGATGGGCAGTGAAATAATAAGAAGTTGAAACTGAATTTGAAAAAAATTGAAACAAACAGTAACAAGAAAAAAGGGGATTCAGTATGCAAATTCTAAAGAGATTCAATCAACAAAAATTTCTGAGTTTACCAGTATGTCATATTGAAAAGAATGCAATAATGGTTTTGTTAGATTTGTCTGTCTGATCTAATTTGAATGAAATGAAAGAGAGCAATTCTATAAATAGAATTACAAATTACACTACAAAATAACATGAGTAAATCAAATACATCCATTCAAATGCATAATGTTGAGAATTTGGACAAGTAAGCAGCCCTAGACAGTATGATATTAACTGGATTAAAATCTGTATATGAAACCATTAACCAATTTCATTTTTATGTATAACAGGTATAAGAGTAACGATACCTTGCCATCACTTGTTCTGGTGTTAGATGTTCCCCTTTGGGCATTGTGCATGACACATTGAGTGGATCATAGATCTCTGGTTGATTATATAAGGTTCCTGGAGGAGGCAGTGACAACTCTAGTTCCTCCAAGCGTGCTAGAACCATCTCCTCCTTGCCCTGTGATATCAGTAGCAGCAGAATAGCCAACACCATTCCTAGCCATCTCTCCATTGCAACCATAGAACTGTCCTGTAAAAATTATCTCAGAAAGGTAACATACATTTTTAAAATGTCTTCTGTTTTTTATTGCCTTTTTACCTGCTTTACTTTAGCTAAATCAATACCAAAGACTTGATTCAAAAGTACGAAGTTCTCTTAATATTATTCTAAAAATGAAGTACATATGCACCAAACCAAAAAATGCTTCCTTATATAAATAGAATTTAAATATTAAATATAATAAATTTAATCAAATTATTATGAATGAATAGCTTGTTCTACAAATTCAAATTATTTTAAATAATCTAATGCATATTTCCAGATAAAGGATAAATGTCTGAGCTGATGACCTGTCATAATTCCTTTAAAAATGTAGTTCCTGTTCTTTGCCCATGCTCTGTTTTATAACAAATTTCAATATTTCTACCATTCCATTTTCAATTCTCTACATAGCTTTAAAAATATATTTTCTCTTAAGCTACTGCTTTTTGATTCTCAATATATTCAATTCTTGAAACAAACTTTCTACTAAAAGCCTGGCATAGTATTTACTTTCTCTTTGCATACATCTCTCATCCCCAATCTCCTCAAATATTTCCTGAATCTGCAAAATTCAACTTGCTCTAGATTTTAACTTTCCTTTGCATTCACACAGTCTTTAAGACATTACCCTATTTAATCCAATTATTAATTGAGCTTATATTTCACCTAATCAATGAAGAATATACTGATTTTGGAAATCTTAGGCATACAGAGCAAACTGAAACAGACACATGTCACAGAAGATTACTAAATTAGAATTCTCTAACATTCAAAATGCATTTACATTTTGCTATCTCAAATCCCAGGTATGCTGATTGGAAAGCCTCACACATGGACATAATAATTCCAAAAAATTATAAACAATTAATTGATATCATTGTATGATTCAGTTGAACTACACACTCTTAAAGCTTCACTTACTTTTCATAAATGTATGGAACTGATTTCGAGAACATTTAGTCCTATCTTCAGCCAGGCTAAAGTTCAACTGTCAGATCATTCGTTGAGCTGTGGGAATGTGTATTCTGCTCTGGTGGAGGGTGATAAACTTGTAGTTTATATTTTCATCTCCGGCAATGTTGAAGTTCATTAGACTGTCTTTGAATTTGTAGATGTAGATTTTTTCCAGGCTGCTAGTTCCGTAGATCCTTGTACTGATTTTAATAGTTTTGCTTTATTTATTATGTTGTCATTTTGTGTTCAAAAATGATATGCTACTGCTGATTTCTCTATTTGTTTGTACTTTATGTTCCTTTAACCATATGCCTATGCTTCTCTTTGTTTTTCCAATGTATATTTTTTCACATTCTGCACAATTTATTTTGTAAATACCTGCTTTTTCCTCTTGTGGAATACTGTCATTTACATTATCTATCAGTAAGTTTTTAACATTAAATCTATTAATCGGTGCCGCCCTGATATTAAAATCTTTAGGAATATTCTGAAATTTTTTACTGTCATTAATATTATCTATCAGTAAGTTTTTAACATTAAATCTATTAATCGGTGCCAAACTGATATTAAAATCTTTAAGAGTATTCTGAAATTTTTTTGTAGCACATGGATGATATGTGAACTTTTTAAAAATTAGCATATCTTTTCTTGCTGAAAGTGTTGTGGTTTCTTTGATATGTTTTTGTCTCTTGAATTTCAGCACTTTTTTGTTTACTAGTTCTTTTATAAAAACCATTTTTAACTGCTGTTTCTTCTATTTGTTTGTATTCATTAAAATATTCTTCTTTGCTAATTTGTAGGTTAGCTAGGTGGTATGTTAAAATGTTAACAATTGCATGTTTGTGCTCTGTGGGGTTAAAACTGTCAGCTTTGATGTGATTATCAGCATGTGTATTCTTTCTGTATATTCCAAATTCAAGATTTTCTTGACATTTCATTATTTTAATATCTAGGAATGGCAACATTTTATCTGTTTCTATTTCGTATGTAAATGATATGTTTATATCTTGTATATTCAAAAGTTTTAAGGCATCATCAATGAGTTTACTGCCAGGAGTGGCTGAGGTCGTTAAGATACAGATTTGTGAGTGGGAGGTATGGGGTTCGAATCCCGCCAGGACCGTCCTTCCTGACTGAGGTTTTTTCCAGGTTTTCCTCACTCTTCATAAATGGCAAATGCCAGGGGAGGTACCCTAAACGTAGGCCTGGAACGTTTCCTTCCTTAAAAAAAAAAAAAAATCCTTTCCTAATATATCATTTCATCTCATGTATCATCAGTGTTCATCGCCTGTGGTGCCTCAGTACTAAAAATGGGCATTAAACACCATTAAAAAAAAAAAAAAAAACCAATGAGTTTTATGTTAACTATGGCAAATATGTCATCTACATAACTGTATCATACCTTAAATAAGTATGGAAAAGCTGTGTTGATGTGTGTTTCAAATCTATAGAAATGGAGATAAGTAAGTAATAAGTCCCATTGTAAGTCCTGCTTGTTGTTTATAAAATTTTCCTTTGAAAGTAAAAAAAGGCTTGGTTTATGCAAATTTTTGTGAGTTTGATGTATTCTTTTATGTGTGTATCCTTAATTCCACTTGTTTTAAGCCAATCATGTAAATAAATCACGAGTTTTTCTTTTGGTATGCTTGGAAACACAGATTCTACGTCGAAAGATATGTGTGCCAGAGGGATGTAATTTTATGTCCTTAATTTTTTCTATTAACTGATATGAATTGTTTATACTCCTGCTTTGAAATTTTGGTAATGTCTTGAATCTATTAGCTAACCATTTTGCTAAATAGTAAGATGGAGTATTGATGTTGTTAATGATGGGACGCATACCATTTCCAGTCTTGTGAATTTTGGGTAAACCATATATCTTAGCTATTTTTGGGTTGCTATGTTTTATTTTGTATATTGTTTCCTTTGATGACTGTACATGTTTTTAGAACCTCATTGATGGAATTAATACACAATGGGTCTGACTGGATCTGAACATATTCTTTTTTATTTAACAAATTCTGCATTCTATTATTATAATCTTCTTTATCTAATATTACTATTCTGTTTCCTTTGTCTGCTTTTGTATAAACAACAGCTTAAGGATTTTATTGTGTTCTTGTATGTCTTGTGTATATACTGTTGTATTCTTTTTAACCATGCCTTAAAAATAATTAGATTTAAATCAGAAAAGGTTTTTAAAGGCATGGTTAAAAAGAATACATGCCTTTAAATAAATAGAATTAAATCAAAAAAGGTTTTTAAAGGCATGGTTAAAAAGAATATAACAGTATACAAGACATACAAGAACACAATAAAATCCTTAAATGATATTACACAAAAGCAGACAAAGGAAACAGAATAGTAATATTAGATAATGAAAAGGGACATGAGATAATTTGATTGCCTTCTTATTATTGTCATTACAATCCAATTTAGAATGTGCAGTCTCAAATAAATGGGAGATGCATTTAAAAACAGGATATTTAATATGAAAAACATGGGAAGACTCATTAACGAAGAAATAGACAATGTGACACAGAAAGACTCGGAATCCATGTTTGACATGGTGAGAAATTACAAGAGGAGGACTTTAGGAAAGAAATGCGATGTGGCAAAATGTTAGAACCAATAATAATAAATTTACAAGATTTTCATGAAGATAATAATAAACTGGTAACAGATGAAGAACAATGATGATGATAATGGTGATAATAGGATAGTGATGAGCCTCTAGCACTTCCACTGGATTAAATAATACATAAATAATATGATTTATTTTGAAAGTGTATATATTATGAGGAAACTGTAACTGTTATAACAGACATGATGCTGCTTGCATAAGGGTAAGAGGGTGGTAAAAGTAGGGAAGGATACAAGCGATAACTGCAACTTTGCATAAGCATTTATGTACCATTGGCTGCTGCCAAATCCTTTTCCTATTTGAAAAACACTACACTTGCTCTTATTTTCATAGATTTGCACATCACAGACAAAGGCCAATGATTAAATGATAAATGTAGAAATGAATTTTTTATGGGGGAAGAAACCATTCTAGACCTAAATTTAGGGTACCTTTCCAGCAATTGCCTTTGATGAGAACTGAGGAAAATCTGGAAAAAAACTCAGAGAGAATGATCTTGGTATGATTTGAACTGCAGACCTGCATTCATGAGCTCATACTTTAGCAACTTCAACCATTCTGTTAGTATCTGGGTTATAAATGGATTACAGAATGGGAGGTTTCTTTATAACAAAAGAAAAGAAAAGAAAAAAAAAAAAAAGCTATGGCAATGATTATTATTTAGTATTACAATTACTTTATATCAGAATTGTTTTTATTAACTACTGTTCAGTTTTATTTAGTACAAACAACTAACAGCTTTTAGTATTATAACTACTTTATTACTGAATCTTTTTTTTTAACTGCTGTTCAGATTAATACTTATTATTTGTACACATAATTAACAGCTTTTTGCACAATTTAATTTTGACTTGCATATTTTGTAAATGCAATGTAATGCATTTATAAAGCAGAGAAAAATAAATCTAGAAAAACGTAGTATAGGAATCTTTAATAAATGTGAACTGCTTTAGAACAAACAAGATTTTGAGTTTTTAACTGCCTTTTATACTTGTGGCAGTAGTCATTTATTATTATTTTGGATCTATGAATAGGATAAAATAAATGCGGCAGAAATAAGATATCTTACAGTTATTAAGGGTTGTACAATAATGGACAAAATAAAAAAATGAAATAAGAGAGAAATTAGGTATTTTCCAATTAATGACAAAATAAATCAATATAGAGAAAGATGGAGAAATCATTTGCAGAGGATGGATAAAACCCACTATGCTAAAATGACATATGATTATCAACCTCATGGAAAAAGAGATACTGAAAGACCAAAGAAATGATGGAGAGAGAATGAGGTTAGAACAGGGGAAGTCTCCTAAACCATGAAGAGATGAATGATGATACTGCTTTTCTGGCTCACTTTATTGATTACTATATTGAAAATATTTTGCAATAATGTTCTCTGCAGCATGTTTTAAATTATGCTACATCCTGCAGTTACAGGATACTGAATTCAAATCAGTGGTAGAAGAATTTATCCTACAATTGCTGCAGTATAGGAGGGCTTTCAGTCATGGAGATGTCAAGGTGAAGAGTCTTATTTTTTTTATTAGCCTTATTTTTTTTTTACCTTCTATTTAACTAGCATCTCATTAGATAACCAGGGCTTACACCTATTTCTCAAGGGGAATCTGAAATGTTTGCTGTGCCTTGACTAAAGGCAGTTACATTGCCACTAATTCTGTACCTGTTTCGTAAGACTAATATGAAAGTATATACCAAGTGTGGTCCATCAGAGAACAGCACTCGTAGCAAAGGATCCACTGGTCTGAATACACAAGGAGCAGCCGAATGGAGCAGACGCTGTAGGGCATGCTGTGCTGCACGAGATTCAAGTCGAACTTTGCCTTGTGCTAGTAATGGGAGCACAGCATCTACCACCTGACGTGACCATCGACGCCATCGCTCCTCACTTTCACAGCCATGACGACTTTCCATCAGGACCACACTGAGCAGTTCTAAAACCTGCAGAAATATTGGTCAGGATTATGCTGAAAATATCATATTATTGCAATGGAGGATAAAGCTGCAAAAACACAATTCTCGATTTGGCTTAAAATACCACATTGCTGGCTACTGAGACAATTTTAACATTTTATTGAAGGCTGATGCATTTAATTTCCATATATATAAAATATTTTTGTTAAAATTAATATTAAAATTAAGCTTGCTTCAATCACTTAAAATATATCTTCTGGAAAGTAAGAGAAGGGAGAAGGAAAGTTAAACCCTTGCAGTCCACTAAATCCAATTCTTATCAGGTTTGTATGGTCCATTACCATATATAAATTCTTCAAAATAAATTTACAAACATAAATGCTTAAGCCATAAAAGAGAACCGATATGAAAAACATGAGGTGAGAAGCAGCAGTTTTGTCCGGAAATGCATTTTTGCAATCTTTCACGAGATGCAGAAACAGTTCCCTAGCACTATACTTTAATTTTTTACGATTCTCATCTGAATTGAAACTTGAATGTATATAAACACTGTCTCTGTCAATTAAAATCATTATATGATCGAGTCGAATTATGCTCTTATTGGCTCTACTTGCTTGTTTAAATTTAGTAAATGTTTTGTAGACAATTGCCCACATCATTAGCTAACCGTTGACTGTTGGATAATTTGTTATGTCTCGGGGATGTATATTCTGCTCTGGTGAAGGAGATGAACTTATTTTTTATGTTTTCATCAAAGTTCATTAATCTGTCTTTGTATTTATAAATGTATATTTTCTTGTATACTATATCTATTGTTAATAATTAAGAAACATAAAAAGAAATTTATTGTTTAAAATTGGGCTAGTAAGGAACGCTATTCCATCACATTTACTTTATGACGGCTTATTATCAAAGAAAAACTTTGGAGCATTTTTTGTAAAATTTTTCACTTGCTGTAAGTAATTTCTTTTTTGATTCTCATATTCCCTGTCTTTAGGTTCTTTGTGTACACTTATTAGAAAGTGCTCCCACTTTTTTTTTTTTTTGGGAGGGGAGGACCCACAGCTTTACTTCCCTTCCAAAGGAAGCCATACATATGATTTTTATGCTCGAAAAAATCCATCGGTCCCGGCTGGGCTCAAACCCGTGATCTTGGGTTTAGGAGGCGAGTACGGTTACCACTACCACCAGGACAACCTCCCAATTGGTGAAACTGAATCAAAAACAATTTCTCTTCGCAATACATTTAAATAGAAACTAGCAGAAGATGCCATATTGAATTGAAGGGAATTTCTGGTCAACAATATTTGTTCTGCTGCCAATTGGAATTTTTGTTTCATATACAGTCATATGTAAATCATAGGTTTTCTAGGTGAACAAACATCTGATAGTGCAATCTAATAACATTACAATAACTGCCTGCTCGTTGGCGGTTATACTGCAATATTACACATTGAAATATGTAAGTTAAAGAATGAATGAAGAAAAATAAATAATTCTGCTTCAGAATATCCACATTTACATGATAATTGCTATAAATATTACTGCAATAGTTATGCTGTGATAATTCTTGGGATGAAAATAAGCAAATTAAACAGTGCACAAAATCTACCATGCATATCACTTGTTAATAAATATCATGAAGCCTGTATTTTTGTTTGAACTTTGGGATGCTCATTTGAAAATACTACATAAATTTTACTTCATCCTGCAGCAGGAAGTTAAAGAGTATAAGAAATGAGCTGCTGAATTTAAGTGATATATTTTCTAATGCCACATTTGCACTTTAGTTCTGATGTTCTGTTCAATTTGATCTGATTTTATTAGATGGGAGTGGCTGTTATGATTCACTTTGATTCATTTCCATTAAGTGGGAGCACTCCCTCTCTCTTGTTCTGAATACAATTGTGTACTCAGCAATTAACTTCACAAGAGCATTGCTAAGATACCAGGTTTCCCTTCATCCCATTTACTTGCTTGAAACATTTAAAACTATCTATATGGTGGTTTAACACATGGATAATGTTTTATGGTTTGACACACGTTTTTACTCATATGCCAATTTCAGTATATGACAGTATACTATCGGCCATTTTGCAAATTTCTACTTAACCAACTTTCATTTTTTATAGCTGAGGCATGTGTTTTCATCAATGATTTTAGAATGATAATTCCAGAAAGTGAACAATGTAAGGAAAAGGAAGAAAAATAGGGGAAGGGGAAAAATGGCAGATTGCGACATTTAATCTCAGACTATTCTGCTCAAAAGTCTTAGAACTTAATATAATACAAAATATTATTAAGTTCAGGCAATTGAATGTTATACAGGATGAAAGAGAACTCAGTACAGAATATCCATGCTGTAAATAAAACATTTTCTAATTATTGGCAGGAAAAAATTAATTTCTGCATTAATTTTCATTTGCTGTAATATGCTAATGTGCTGAAATTCATAAATTCTGATTATAATAATGGAGAGACAAACAGAAATACAACAAATGATGTCCTTCCCTATTTTTTGTAACTCAAAGCCTTTTGATATTAATTCACATGAAATGTTTATGAATAATCTGAATTCGCAAAGATTTGGCATTCCTGAGTCTAACAATTGTTATTGTATAAGTTAAAAAAAACAGTGAACAATGCTAGTTGCTGGGGCCTAATGACTTGCCAATAAGGGAAATGCTAAGCATGTCCATTGGGAAGGAGACCAAACACTGCAGATTGTTAAGCAGCATTGACATATGTTTCAATTGTTGATTTCATTATTTATGGATGCTCTTTTAACTTCTCAGGTCATCAGCATCCCATTTAATTCATGGCATGAAATGGCAGATAAATTTTGCTCAGAGGTCTCTTCTTTCACGCTTGAGGTTCTTTTACTTGCCGTAAATCTACGATACAGGATAAAATATTTGTTTACTCAAAAACTGTAACAGAAATCTCCAATACCATTTTATCTATGCACTGACAAGGGACATATGCAAAGTTCCTGCTGAAAAAGTGAATCATACTATCAGAGCTGGAATATAACTGCAGTGAATGTATGGACATTTTTCAAATCCATTCCATGTACCGCATAATGATGAAACATGCCATAAACCCTAAATGGTAAGCAGCTCCATAAAGCACATACATATCTTAATATGTGATAAAATTGTGTAAAAATGTTTTAAATATAATAGAATGTGTGCTACATTTTTGTTCTGTTGTTCATGATATATGGAGTTGAAAATTTTGATGGGACAATGTTACATGTTTTGTAATTTATGTAATAGAAGAATTGAGGCTCAAATATTTTTTGCTATAGGTATTATTCAGAAAAAAATATCACCAAGATGTGAAGGAATAAAGCAAAACAGCAATCCTCTTATAACTATGCTCTAAAAACATGATAGTAATTTAACTGCCAAACATAGTGAGCAATATGCATGCAACATCATACCAAGAGCATTTCATAAAGTGTTATGACTGCACGAATGTATATTGCTGTGTCTACATGTATAAGGTCCAACACATTCCTGAAAGGAACACCAGAAGTAATATGACATGTTTTCCCAAATAAGTGTACTTACGAAGCTGTTGACAATGGAGTGGTATATATATAAACAATGTATACAGTTTTTTTCACACTAACTCCATTCACTTACATAAAATTTGGAACATATGTTTCGGGAGCGATCCCTCCCATCTTCAGCCTGTTGACAAACTGTTGTTAAACGTGGCAGTTGGGTCTCTTGATGTTCTTGTGGCGGCATCTGTTGGTTCTATTAGGAATTTGCTGAGTTCATCCAATGGAGGGATATCGAAATTCATCAAATTATCCTTATTTTTTGTAATGAAAATGTTTTCCCAAGTGGAAAGTTCTATTGCATTATTAAGTTGTTTAAGTAGTTTTATCTCTGGTTTAATTTCATGATTTTTATTCTAATAGAACCAACAGATGCCGCCACAAGAACATCAAGAGACCCAACTGCCATGTTTAACAACAGTTTGTCAACAGGCTGAAGATGGGAGGGATCGCTCCCGAAACATATGTTCCAAATTTTATGTAAGTGAATGGAGTTAATGTGAAAAAAACTGTATACATTGTTTTTATATGACATGTTTTGTCATGATTGATAACTGATTGATAAGTTGATAGTGAGAAATTTGAATGTTAAGGTTTTTTTTGTTATTCAGATGGTTTTGTTATTTTGAATTATTAAGATTGGTGATATCAGGCACATGGAATTGCACACTTTCCATATTTTCACTGGAGTTGTATTCCACCCATCTGATACAGAATGATTCAATTTTTTAGTGGGAAATTTGCCTACTTCTCTTGTAAGTTCCCTTCCACCCTATACATAAGGCATTTTTTCTATTAATAACAAAGATATCCTACATCCTTGCTATAATTGATGGAAAAGTAACAGAACTGTGTCTTTTTATTTCTGCTATAGTCAAGACAGTCAGTAACCAAACACAGTGCTCATGTGTTTTGGAGAATACATAAAACATGGTTGTTACTTTGGATGGAATATATCAGCTTACAGCTAAAGATCAGTATAAAAAGTTGTAGAACTGAATTCAGTTACTCAAAAATATGACACACCATTGAATTCAGATTGTGCACGATGAAAGAAGTCTATATAAGGATTTGCAAAGAAGTTCTAGGTTTCAAAAGGCTTCTAGGAACAAGACAAAGTTTAGCTCCTTTAAAACACTAGGCCAAAAAGCTGTTCTCCAAGAGAAGTACAATGATCAGGACAAGAAGTCAAAAGGAGCCCCAGGAGAGGCCGACTTTTATGGGTAGACAAACCCAAAAAGCTAAAAATCTACAGAAGAGCTCTGAACACTGTACAACATCACAAAAGTACTTTCAAAGAACACATATAAATGGTGAGGTCTAGTTAAGGAAAATGGTGCTGTCCTAACCAATGAAAAAGAACAACTTCAGAGATGAAATAACATTTTAAGGAAGTCCTAAACATGGATTATGGAGAAGGCAACCAACAAGAAGATTTAGAACATACTAAACCAGGCCTAAATATAATCAAAGCGCCCAAAAAGGAAGAAATCATGAAGGCCATAAAGAAGTTAAAGAATGGTATAGCACCTGGGCTTGGCAAAGTTACAACAGAGGTATTAAAAGAGGATCTCCAGCTTTCAGCTGAACTTTTGAAACTTCTGAGAAAATTTAGGATGAGCATCAAATTCCAACTTATTGGAAAAAGGGACTTCTTGTGAAGTTGCCATAAAAGATGATATACTGGATGTGATAATTAGTGTAGCATCACTTTGTTGTCCATTCCTAGCAAGATGTTTACAAGTATTTGCTAGATTGGGTTAAAAACTATATGGATAGGAGACTCAAAAGAGAACACGCTCATTTCTGCAAAATTACATCTTGTATACATCAAATAACATACTGCATCACATTATTTATTTTTTTATTCATTTTATTTAAGGACGCTCTTTAACATCTCAGGTCATCAGCATCCCATTCAATTCCGGGAGTGAAACGACCAACAAATTTTGCTCAGCGGCCTCTTCTTTCAGGCTTGAGGTTCTTTTTCGTGCTGTAAATGTACAACACAGGACCCACGGTTTTACTTCCCTTCCAAAGGAAGCCATATTTAGGATTTTTATGCCCGAAAAAAATCCATCGATCCTAGCTGGGTTTCAGCCCGCAACCTTGGGTTTAGAAGGCAAGTATGGTTACCACTACACCACCAGGATCGACAATGAATCACAATGAAGCAATGTCTGGAATTGGGAATCTTGCTATATTTAGTATTCATAGATTTGTAAAGGCTTTTGACTATCTGAAAAGAGTGTTGAATATGGGGATCTCTGGAGAAATATGGCATAGCAGGAAATATCAAAATGCTAACTAAGGAATTTATGAGGAATATGCATGCCAGATTGTTCATATTCACATGCTAAGAGATACAATAAAGTCTGCTCAGAGGTTAAACAGGGATGCATTTTATCTCCTACCATTTTCTCGATAGAGATAGGCCTGTCATAAGGACACATTTTAAAAAGAGAACAGGATCCCAAAAGGGTTTGATGCAAGATGTTAAGATGTTGAGGACCTTGATGATATCTGCTTGCTCTTGCTCTCCCAGAACTTTCAAAGTATGGAAGTAAAACTAAACTGTCTGCAAGAGTAGAGTATTACAGTGGGACTAGCGGTAAACTGTAAGAAAATCAAGATGATATGATTAAACAGTAATGTAAATATCAAAAGAAAGTTCCAGGTAAATGGATATTGCATTTAAACAGTGAAAGAGTTTTAATACTATGGCAGCCTTGTGACAACAGATGGTCGTGCCAATGCCAATGTTAAAAGCTGCTTTTAAGATGTTGCCTTTGTACAGCTATATCATATTTCATTGTTGCATCAATTTGATTAAAGGTAAACCCTAATAATTTACATAATATAAATACTATTTTATGGGAGAAGGGAATAAGATTTAAAAATAAATTATGCACTATTTGTATTAATGAAAAAGGTAATAGTAAAGCTGAACCTTTTAGAAGAATTTTATTATAAAATAACGGATCTCTCTATTTTTTACATGGATGTGTATACTCTAGAAATTACAGTGCATTAAGCTGAAGAAAATAAGCGTGCTAGGGATTAAATAAGATTTAAATTCAATAGGCAATAAAGAATGACTAAAGGAACTAACCTGATGATACTCAACTAACCGCAGTAACATAGATACCAAAACTTCCCGTTGTGTGTCCAGTTCCTTCATATCGGAGCTGCTACTGCTACTTGTTCCTCGCACTAAAAATACATCTTCCACAACCGGTACTAATGCTGGAATACCTAATGTAAAAGAAATAATATTATTTAACAAAAAGCTCTAATTGTTTCAGCATGATTCTAATAAGGTTAGAACATACATATATTTTAACATACAATAGCAATTTCCAACCCATTTTTTTTTGTTCTCTTGACTTAGTGGAATATTATCTGATGAATACTGAACCTTCATCTACTTTAAATAATGAAATAATGTTAACCAGCTTAATCTATTAGAGAAATGAAAGAGAATATTACTGTATACATTAGGAGCACTGAATTTTGGCAAAAAAAAATTAAAAAGCAATTTTAAGCTTGCTTCTCTAAATTTTTTTAAATTAAAAACACAAAATCGTTTTCTCTTTCAAAAGCAGCTTGCCTAGCATTTCTCATCACTTCCCTCTATTTTCCATATCTTTGTTAATTTCAAAAACTAGATCATTTATAGAGAAAAAATGTTTTAAAATTATATATGAGAAAAATTTAATGTAAAGTCATTGTTCAATCATTCAAAATACAATTATATAACTTAAAAGCATTTATTTTATTTTCTTAAATGACTTTTTACTTTTGTCTAGAAGTTTTAATTGCATTTGAAGATTTTTCTTTATAAATGTAATTAAACATAATAAACCCAAAATCCTCAAAACTCCTATCATTTTCAATAAATGATTGAAAATTCATTTAGTCTAGCATAGTGTTACTTGATGAAAAATAGTAAACTGCTTATCCTATTTATCAAACTTAATTTCCAATGTCTGTTTTGGTCCTTTGTGCCATATTTTCACACAATTTTGGCACTATGTATACTCTCTTCAAACCTAACTTGGTTTGAGAAAAATGTCGTTGGGATTCAAACATGACAATTTTTATTACAAGTTAAACTTTAAATGTTAAGTACCCACACAAAATCATTAGATGGTAAGTAGCGTAATTATTTAATGTTTTAGCTGATGAGTCAATTACATACTCTTAAATCTCCACTTACCAAAGTGGAGAAAGAAAATAATTCACTTCCATATTGAACTTGAAGACATCAGGAACAAAGACAAGATAGAATTTGTGGATTTTTCAGAAAACATACATATACTGACAACTGCATTAAAGTCAATAGTTTTAATCCTAGACCTCACCAGTATGCAATAATTAATAGTTTAACATACAGAGTGAACAAATGTTACATTAAACAAATTATAAAATAATAAAATGTAAACACTTATAATAGAAATTGTAGAATACAATGGCTTCAGTAAAGAACTGGTGGATAAAAAATACAGTTTTTCAAATAGCAAGAAAAAAATAAAGAAAGCTACTATATTATCATTGAAGAAAGTGTTTATTTATATACTACATTTTACTTTTCAAAGATTTAAAATATTTTCAATGAATTTAACACCATATTGGCTCCATAAAACATATACAGTATAAAGGATCTCATAACCCATATCATATAGATGAACTTCCTCCAGAAAAGAAATCAGGCATTACCAGGTTAATCGTTCAAATTGCAATAAAATATACATTGGAAAAACAAAAATAAATATAAATGTCTGGTTTAATGAAAATGAAATGAAACACAAATGAACAGATAAATGGTTACCAATATAGGAAATGAATAATCAAATTGTTAAAATTGGTATACTGACTATTAGCATTAGGCTTATGGATAATGTTTACATCAGGAAATATGAAGATTACCTGATGAATTTTGAAATTCCAACAGATGGCAGCTTAATCCACCAATAGAGGCCAGCTGCAAGTGTCAAAGATTAATTTTGAATTGTCCATCAGTTCATCAGCAGCCAAGATTGTGGACAAGGGTACACAAAACATGTTCTGCCAATGAATTTTTATAATTGGAAACTTAGGAATATATAATTGACTTATCAGCTAAAACATTTAATTATATGTTTTCTATATAAAAGTTCCATAAGTTATTTGAGAGTAATTAATATTTGTAGCAGGAATCATTTGTTGTTTCAAAAATTAAAAATGAGATTTATCATTGCTTTCTTATAGGTAATTAACTAAACAATAGTAATCTCATCACTAAGTTCGTAAAATCTACAGAGCGACATCTTAATAACACACTGGGAAGCAGACAGTGGAATCATGCTGAAGATGAAGGCGGTAGCCTTTGAAACATGTCCAAGTAAGTGGAACAAAATTAGTGAAATTTGAGTGATTTCCTCAATAATTTGCTATACTATGTTTCACTGTAAAAATTCCTTCTATTCAAAATTACTTATAAATGTTTTGATAAATTAATCAGTTAGTGAAGTAGTCTAATACTGACCTCTTAATGTGTATAATATATTTGATCAAAATAGCTAATAGTGACAGAAATTCACAAAGTTATTTATATATATATATATAAAAATTAACAGTAATTATAATAGTAAGAAAAGGATAAAAGACCAAGAAAAGTCACACTTGAGATCACTATATTTCGAACTCGTGGAGTTCTTCTATGGCATGAAGACAAGTGACGGTGATAAAAGTAAATACTGAGTATCGAAGGTAACGTTATGCATGGAAACAGATGAAACTAGAAATGAGAGTGTGGGGGGGGGGAAATTAATACATAAGATTTAAACCAGGTGGTATACGCGCTTTATGTAAAAATATAGCTGCCATTTCTCTATTTCTGAGTAAAATTTCAGAGCATTGCGCAGCTAACGCATCAATAAGTGTTAGATTAAAAGCATCATCAAAATCCTTACAGTGAGATAAGGCATGTTGGGCAACTGGCAAGGGAGACTTGGTTTCAACAGAACATCTATGATTGTTCATACGTAGAGAAACAACAGTAGAAGTAAAACCAATATAAAATGCTTTGCAAAGCTTACAGGATAACATATATACGACGTTATTGGAAGAACAAGTAGCAAATGAAGAAATGTTAAATTCGTTGGATAAATTAGGGCTGTGGAATGAATGGCAAGGCATAATTAGCGCTCAGGTTTTACATTTAGGGCGTTGGCAAGGATATGAGCTAGCAAAGGGACGTGGTAAATTCGGAGGAGATAGGTTTCGGTGAAATATACTTTTAAGGTTAGGGGGTGTTCTAAAAGTAAGGCAGGGTACAAATTTAGAAAAATCATTTAAAGATGAGCGCATTAACAAAGTATCATGACATTCTTTCAAAATAGTTCTGATGCTTTCAATTCCAGGCACATAAGTAGTAACAAGGTTAATGAAGTTCTTATTAAAAGTTTTAGGTTTGCATTGGAAAGTTTTATGCGCTGGTATTAGACAGGATTTCAAAAGAGAGGAAGGATAATTTTGGTCTTGGAACTTTTGAGCTAGGTTTTTAATATACTTGTCAAGAGATGAAAAGTTGTTAAAAAGATGATGACCACGGATTGAAAGAGAAAAAGGAATAGATCTTTTGATATGCAAGGGATGATAGCTATCAAAATGAAGATGCTATGGTAAATTGATAGGCTTAATGTGCACAGACGTAAGAAAAGAGTCATTATATAAAGAAATATCAATATCTAGGAACATAGCAGCATTGGGAGAGACAGAAGAAGTGAACTTAACTGAAAATTTGGAGTTAAGATTAGTAAGGAACTGATCGAGAGATTCTGAGCCACGACTCCAAAGCATGAATATATCATCAAAATATCTCAGCCATAATAATGGTGCCAAAGGTTCTGATTTAAGAAATTCCTCCTCTAAGCAAGCCATAAAAAGATTGGCATAAGATGGTGCCATTCTGGTGCCCATTGCAGTACCTTTAATTTGTAGATAATATTTATTATCAAAACTAAATGCATTGCGAGTGAGGACTAGATAAGCAACATGACAAATGAAATCTGTGGATGGGGTATGAGGAGGTGCTCGAGAGTCCAAGAAATGTCTAACAGCAGCTAATCCTTCATGATTGGGAATGTTAGTATATAGTGACGTTACATCGATAGTGGCCAGAAATATATTAGAATGTGCAAAGGGTCAACTTTCTTTAGTAAACTCAAAAAAAGGAAGGAATCTTTGATATAGGATAGCCTAGATGTAACAAATGGCTGTAACCAACAATCTGCTAGAGCGGAAATACGTTCAGTGGGGGAATCTGGAAAAAGATAAAATAGTAACATATCAAAAGATCTATTCCTTTTTCTCTTTCAATCCGTGGTCATCGTCTTTGTAACAACTTTTCATCTCTTGACAAGTATATTAAAAACCTAGCTCAAAAGTTCCAAGACCAAAATTATCCTTCCTCTCTTTTAAAATCCCTTATAATCCCAGCATATAAAACTTTCCAATGCAAACCTAAAACTTTTAATAAGAACTTCATTAACGTTGTTACTACTTATGTGCCTGGAATTGAAAGTATCAGACCTATTTTGAAAGAATGTCATGATACTTTGTTAATGCGCTCATCTTGAAATGATTTTTCTAAATTTGTACCCAGCCTTACTTTTAGAACACCCCCTAACCTTAAAAGTATATTTCACCGAAACCTATCTCCTCCGAATTTACCATGTCCCTTTGCTAGCTCATATCCTTGCCAATGCCCTAAATGTAAAACCTGTGCGCTAATTATGCCTTGCCATTCATTCCACAGCCCTAATTTATCCAACGAATTTAACATTTCTTCATTTGCTACTTGTTCTTCCAATAACGTCGTATATATGTTATCCTGTAAGCTTTGCAAAGCATTTTATATTGGTTTAACTTCTACTGTTGTTTCGCTACGTATGAACAATCATAGACGTTCTGTTAAAACCAAGTCTCCCTTGCCGGTTGCCCAACATGCCTTATCTCACTGTAAGGATTTTGATGATGCTTTTAATCTAACACTTATTGATGCGTTAGCTGCGCAATGCTCTGAAATTTTACTCAGAGATAGAGAAATGGCAGCTATATTTTTACATAAAGCGCATATACAACCTGGTTTAAATCTTAAGTATTAATTTTTTCCCCCCCACACTCTCATTTCTAGTTTCATCTCTTTCCATGCATAACCTTACCTTGGACACTCAATATTTACTTTTATTACCGTCACTTGTCTTCTTGCCATAGAAGGACTCCACAAGTTCAAAACATAGTGATTTCAAGTGTGACTTTTTCTTAGTGTTTTATCCTTTTCTACTATTATAATTACTGTTAATTTGTTACATTGTTAATACTGTTATTTTATTTTTATTTTTCTTTTATATTATATATATAAAATAAATGTATTCAAGAAATTAAAGTAAATGAGCACATTGTTGCTTTTGGTTTCAACATTTCAAAGATTGTAACAATGTTTGCATATTTTAAACTGATGAAGCATGATTCTACTTATATGGTTATATGAACCCAAAATTGTAGACTTTGATAAGAACATCAGAGAATCTACATAATATACAAGATCAGCGTATGAGTTGCAGTTTCTGGAGAAAGGGCCACTGGTACCAATTTTATTTTATTAAATTACTAATTCTGATCAATGTTATTCTAAATTCTTTGTCTTTTCATTATGAGTTAAGTAAGAATGATATAAACAGAGCATGGGTTTAGCAAGATTATGTTACAGACTCTATGGAGGGGTGGGGAAAGCATTACATCCACCCAGCAAAATGCTTGGTGATATGTCATTTCAAAAGTTTGTGATTCCCATATTTGAAACAGATTTATAGTTAATTTCCTAATACTTTATAGCAAGAATTTTTGGTAAAGGAGATTTTACAGAGAAGTGTAAGTTGAAAATCAGTTTTAATTCCTAATTTAATTTTATTGATATCTGAAATTCATCTGGTATAAAAAAAATACAGTAGAACAGAAATTTATTATTAATCAACCATTAGACACAATGTTAATATACATTTGGAGGAGGAGGAGGAGGAGGAGGAGGAGAAGGAGGAGGAGGAGGAGGAGGAAGAGAAGAAGAAGAAGGAGGAGGAGGAGGAGGAGGAGGAACAAGAAGAAGAAGAAGAAGAAGAAGAAGAAGAAGAAGAAGAAGAAGAAGGAGGAGGAGGAGGAGGAGGAGGAGGAGGAGAGATTATTAAAGAGTTGCATTTCTTCTATTCTTGTTTATAATTAAAGAGTTGCATTTCTTCTATTCTTGTTTATAATTAATACCATGGTTGCACAGTAATGGGATATAATTAAATAAGCAATTAACAAATATTAATTAATACATATAATTCTTATCTTGTATAATTTTACATTTTTTTATCACTCTCATAAAGTTTATCCATATTTCTTTACCATTTTTGTCTTACTTTTTCTAAACAGCTCCCTACCTTTTTTATATTTGTATCTGATCTTAAATGTAAAATTTTCCTACCTTTTAAACGCATCAGTTATTCATCCCACTTTGGTTAAACAAATTCTTCTCTCAAAACTTGGCCTGTTTACATGCTAAAATACAATCCAAAATATTATTCAATTCGCTGCAAATTGGACATTTTTGTAGATCCTTTTCCTATTTCACTTAAGCATATTACTCTGGATTTGAACCATGCTATTCCTTCTCTCCCTATTTTATCAATAAATAATTTCAATATATCTTTCTCTCTCCCAGTAATTTTTGTGTGTGAGAGATTAAAAAATTCATTAAAACTCGCCCATAATTCCTGTTTTTCAATATCATCCACTCTAGATTTAACTTCATTCCAAAATTCTATTCTCATTCTCTCTTTCTAAATTCATAATGTTCCCATGCCAATTACTTGAAGGATTTTCTGAATTCTATTTATCCAAGTTTCTTTCTCTTTAAGTTTAACTTGAGTTATCAAATACTGCTTTATATATATATATATAAAAATTACATATTTTAGAAACAAAACACTCTAAATAAAGAGTTTACGGTTTATATGCACAATGTGAATTCCAATTCTAATACAAAATAATAATTTTCCTGCATCTTTCGAAAAGCTTGATATACCATAAGCACTTTAATTAGTTATTTTATTTTTCTATTTTAAATCACAAATGCTGTTATGACCTAGAATATTATGTGTACATGTAGCTTGCAACTACAACTAACACTTTCAGAATATTGGTAATATTATGGTGGTGATGACCTGGATCAATTGGTGAAATGACTACATGGAAAAACTCAAGTATATGGAAACAAATGAACAATATAAATTGAAACACCAGGATGGAACCTGGATAATTTGGGTGAGAGGTGAATAATCTGACCATTTGGCCACGGCCATGGCCAGCAAGATAATGGATCCCACTCAATATGAATATTCTCTTCATATAATAAAATTTTTATTAAGTCATTCAAAGCCATGTGATTTTTGTCATCACTAGACTAAACCTAAACTCAATATCATGCACTTTATGCAATGTATCAAAGTAGAAGATATGCATTATACTTTGTTAAAATAAATTATTTTTATTGTTACATTTTGGAAATTATATCCTGTCACGCGATAAAAAATATATATCTATTACTCACAATGGGTTAATGGAGACTGTCCACTTGCCATCAGTCCATCGCAAAGCTGAATTACTTTAGGTATACCAATGATGCATTTGGAATGATGCTTTTCATATGACAAATGAACCAAGAAATAAAATATTCTTGGTATCAGTTCTTCAGCATTCCTGTATTTGAACAAAGAAAGTGTTTATTTCTAAAATCAAATGATGCAATTTGTGGTTCACATTAATGTTAGACTACATTACACAATTACTGAACCAATGGAGTTTTTTGTGTCCTCTGAAGGGTAAGGCTTCCTAAAACAAGGGAGCTCTTTTAGAAAATTTTGTGGTGAGTAAACCCATATAATATTATAATTTAGTTTATATTTGTAGTCCTATTCTTTTTTAATGTGTATACTTATCTACAGAAACAAACCCAAATGTGCTTGCATGCATATCCTTAACATCGAATAGAATGAAAAATGCTTAATTACATTTTTTTAAACATGAGTAGACCAAAAGCATGATATCATGCACCCAACCTGCATCACAAAGCCAGAGATGTTTTCTCTATTATGTGCTATGATGACAGTTTTGATGCACTCTAGTGAACTACTTGGATGCCTATTATATTAAAAATAGCTACATGCATAAACTAAAGATGGCACACAGATACTTTCGCTTACAATGTCATTATGCATGAATTTTCTCAATCCCCTAAGTAATGTTTTCTTAGAAAAGATAGCTGCTGCAGAAGAAGGTTGTGTGCAGGCAAAGATGTTCTACATCTCTCACTGAACAGCTTTTTCCTTCCGACATTAATATTTCTTTTGTGCGGTCTACATTATAATAGATAACAACCAAAGAATGTAGTCTTATGTAATTTTAAAAAACATTAATAACAAGCCTGCAGAACCTATTTTAAATATCTGAATTATGAACACCTACATATTTCCTTTTGAGTGACACTTTGAAACTTCTTTGAGAAATACACTGTGTAACTAAAATGCATAGTGAGCTGATCTGGTTTGCAACACTTTGAAGATTTGATAGTATTGGTGGTAAAATAGTGGATGATTTGCATATTCCAGTATCTAAAGAGTTCTCATTCTCTATGCAATTGGAAATTGATTTTGCCAACAGGAAGTTACTAACTGCATAAGGACCTTGTTGTCTGCCAAGGATAATCATCTCACATAGTCGATATTCAGTGTTTTTTTTTTTTTTTTATTTATTTATTAGTGATAAACAGTAATCAATACTGTGCTCACCATCATAGTAGATGCTTGAAGTGCCTGCCCTTCACTGTGTAACATGCCCAAATCTATTAGAAAAAAATTTGAGACACTCCACAATTTGTTGCCTCAAATATTGTAAGTTGCCTCCTAGATATTTTGTTTTAGCACCTCCAAAGGGACTACCTCCATGATCTGGTGGTAGCATTTGTGAATACTAATCTGGAGTTCCTGGGTTTGAATCTGGTCTGGTCAAGTTATCTGGGTAAGGATTTTTTTTTTTTTTTTTTTGAGTATTTCCTAACCCTGAGAAGGTGAATGCCAGATAATTCTAAGGTGCCAAGGACTCCGAGTTCATATATGTCATCATTAATTCATTTCATTCATCCCTATAGGTTTTATTTTAAGTACAGCAGTAATTTTATATGGATGAAAATGCAGCTGTGAGTGACTTTATAAGTAGTTCTGACAGAACCTGCTGAGCTAATTGTATTAAAGGCTTTTTTGGAGAAGTTTCTAATCAAGAGTCTAATTTCATCAAGCTTGTTCCGTGTTAAAATATACTTTTTTCAATTTTCTTCACAATATGAATTGTGAATTCAATGACACTTCCCAGTGGAAATATTACTCCTGGAAATTTAGCATGAATCTCTCCTACAGTAATTATATAATTTCTTTTGCACATATAATGAATAAATATTCATATAAAGCATCTTTTTTCTTTGGAATTTTTGCATATTCAAATAAAGGTTGTTGAGTTTCTGCAATATATGGTAACAAATGTAAACATAAATACACTACCAAAAATAAATCTTTGATGGTTTGTACTCCCTTTAATAACAGTGAACTCCTGTTGTGACACCTTATTATTAAAAAATGATATTTCCTTTTTACCAAACATGCATTGTGCTATGCTAATATTAAGGTAGTGCTCATTTAGATGTTGAAAAAGTTAAAAATGGTTCATATGCTTTTCCTGTGATGTTGATGCTATTAGGATATCATCTAGGTAGGAAAATACAAAAGAGGGGTTATGAATATATTTTGGAAATTAACATTTTTTAAAAATTGTAAAAGCTTTAAAAAATGTTTCATATGGAACAAACACAGTGAAGCTCACATGAATTAAATCTGTCATCTAACACTCTTCGTGCTTCATTAACCTTAAAAATATTCGGTACCGGTTTCAAAGATACGTTATCTCCATCTTCGGCCGTGGATGACTAGTGTAAAAGGCTGTTGTTATGTAGTATCAGAAGCAATGTTCCGCTCTGGTGAAACTTTTATGAACTTAAAATTTATATTTTCTTCCTTCGGAATGTCAAAATTCATCAAATGATCCTTATGTTTGTAGATGTAAATCTTTTCCCAAACATCTAATTCTACCGATCCCTGTACAGCTCTCAATAATTCAACTTTTTCCTTTATATCATGATTTTTGGTCCAAAAGAGAAATGCCACTGCTGATTTTTCTATTTGTTTGTATTTTAAATTTTAAATCTCTCATGTAAACCTGTTTATCAAATGTAAAATATGACTGATTAATACAAATGCTTGTCTGATGTATGTACTCTTTTCTGTGTGTTTATTGATTCTTTTTTTTTTTTAAACAGTTTTATAAACAACAAACAGGCTTGACCATGGGCAGTCCTCTATCTCCTTTCCTGGCAAATCTTTACATGAGTAATTTGAAGCATATATTACTTCAGCCTTTCCACACTTCTTTAAGTGTTGATACAGACATATGGATGATATTTTTGCCATAGTTAACAAAAAGTTAATTGAGGATGCACTAAAGATTTTGAATATTCAAGATAGAGATTTAAAATTCACACATGAAATAGAAACAGACAATAAGCTGTTTTTTTTGGATATTAAATTAAAATTATAAAGAGTAAAGAAAACTTGAAATTTGGCATATATAGAAAGGACACACTATGCATTATATCAAAGAAAATGGTTTTAATCCTATAGCTCACAAACATGCAATTTTTAATAGTTTGATATGCAGATTGATCAATTTGCCAAACAGTAAAGAAGAATATAACATAGAATATAAAAAAATAAAATAAATAGCAATTTTAAATGGTTTTAATGAAGATTTAATACATAATAAGATTAAAAAATTCCAAAGAAAGAAAAGAATTGAAAATTCCACTACATTATCAACAATTAAAGAAAAAATGTCCTTTAAAAAATTTACATATAATCCAACAGTGATGTATAAATTGTAAAAAAATAATTAAAGATGTTAATATAAAATTGGCTCCCACTAATAGATTTAGTTTAAACAACATTTTGAAAGACAATACTACAGATAATATCCCAAAGGAGAAAAAAGCTGGGATTTACAAGATTTCGTGTGCTGTATGTGATAAGATCTATGTAGGAAAAACTAAGAGGAATGTGGGGATACGCCTAAAAGAACATATGAGAAATTTAAAATACATACAAATAGAAAAATCAGCAGTAGCATATCACTTTTGGACCGAAAATCATGATATAAAGGAAAAAGTTGAATTATTGAGAGCTGTACAGGGACTGGTAGAATTGGATATTTGGGAAAAGATTTACATCTACAAACATAAGGATCATTTGATGAATTTTGACATTCCGAAGGAAGAAAATATAAGTTTTAAGTTCATAAAGTTTCACCAGAGCGGAACATTGCTTCTGATACTATGTAACAACAGCCGTTTACACCAGTCGTCCACGGCCGAAGATGGAGATAACGTATATTTGAAACCGGTACCGAATATTTTTAAGGTTAGTGAAGCATGAAGAGTGTTAGATGACAGATTTAATTAATATTTTGGAAATGTTTGTGCTGCATGCTATAATCAAAACTAAATCTTTAAAAATTCAAAAAAGGTCTGATTTAGCAATGATAGCTGTTTATGAAACATTTTCTGGAGTAGCTGGAACATAATGATAAGCTTGAATGAAAACTGGGCCAACAAATTTATTAAGATGAGGAACTACTAGCAATTGGATGTTTTGATAGCATTTAAAGCTAAATAAAATCCACAGGTTTTCCAAGTTCTGTCATTTTTATTTTTTTATTTGTGGGGGGAGAAGACAGACTTACAACCTTTAATTTGGAAAACCAATATATGCTGAGGTTGATGATCTCTTGAAATTTGAGTTTTGCCTGAGCTAGTTTTTTCTGATGATAAACATCTAGCTCATATGTGAATTCGTTGTCCTGTAGTTTGAATTGTCTGGTAAATATTAATTTTGGAAGAGATAAAGTAATGGGTTTTAGTGATTAGATTAGAATATACTCCAGTAATTCTTGATACTTGTAATTGGGTCATCAACAGTGGTAAAGTGTGGTTGCCTTTACTGATGGAACCTGAGCTTGAGTTTAGAGCTAGTTTTATACTACTTTTATGACTTTCATGGCTGGTGTTCATTTTGTCAAAATTTAACACTGCTGGTTTGTTGTGGTATGGTCTTAGGTTTGCTTCAAAATCATGGCATAACAGCCCAGAAGTTTTAAATTTTGGTAATAAGAGCTTGTTTGTCTATCGCTGCTTAGATTCAATACCTGACAACAAGCCACAGAGACTTAAAAAATCATCTCCAATGATAGGATGGCAGGCATCTGCCAGAAGAAATGACCATAAAAACCTTTATCAAAGACCTATTTTGAGGTTCAGTATGTGTTGACCATATCAACCCTTTGTAATATAATGTTGTCATTTCTGAATGTTTTTGCATTCCAGTGGAGTTAAGGGTAGAATGGAAACATCTGCTCCAGAATAAACCAAAAATCTGAAACCAGTGTTGTGGTTACAAATATGCAGCAAAATAACTGGGCTCTCTCACTCAGTATGGAGTCAAATTATGGGTTTGCATCTTTTCCAACATACTGTAATAGAGGACTGATGAATAAATGAGCTTCGTGGAGTGCACTTCTTACTCTTTTTGAATTTATCAAGAAAGAGAATGTTTTTGTAAATGCCGTTGTGATTTGAACTTGGCTCTTGATGGTGACAGGGTTCTTAGCTAATGAATAGCCTATCACAACTATGGGAAATTACTTTTCCACATGCAAAAGTGAAAGCAACCATTTCAATTTTATATATTGACCGATTTGTTGTGATCTCTAAGCTTTTGCCTACTAAAGCAGCATTGCACTGAGCTTGAAGTCTTGGAACATGCATTGATGGGTAATCTGTGATTTGTGAACCAGTCAAAATATGTAATTCCTTGAATGGAATGGATGAACAGAACCTTTTCTATCATATTAAACTTTCTCTAGCTTTGCTCTATATCTGGTTGTCTGTGATTTGTGAACAAGTCAGAATATGTAATTCCTTGATTGGGATGGATGCAATGAATCTTTTCTGTCATATCTAAATTGCTCTAGTTTTCCTCTACTTCTGGTTAACCTCACCTCCTTACTGAAAATATCACTTTGCTCTTCTAGATACACGATACTATCACCCGGAGTGAATACTACGCTCACGTGTCTTAATCAGTTGTAGCTCCCCAAGATTCTATTGACATCTCTGAGGTGGGGAGAAGATGATCCAGGAACAACGCCAATGATGTTGTACGCTTCTGGCTCTTCCTTCCCTTTTCACTTTGCTTGCTGAAGTCATTTTCAACATTCTCATCTCCAAAAACTGCATGGTCCATTCAACTTAATCCTCATCTGGCTTTGTTGAAAACTGTTGGCTCATATCCTATTTCTTGCGACTGATGAATAAATATAATGCCTAACATAAGCTTTTCTGCCTTCCTTTATAGCTTTCTTCATTTGCTTCAATAAAATGGTCCTTTGTTCTTATTCCTTCTGTAATTCAGGCATACAAATATATTTGTACCCTTTAACATCTGTGTTAGAAAACAACCATTTGGATTTCATGGAGGCACATTTCATGAGTTTAGGCCCTGATCTTGCCCCTTATCTGTTAATTCTAAAAGAATCCACTAATTCCTAACCGTGTAATTGAAGACTCAATTTCCCATCCAAAATTTTTCAACTTGTTACTAGATTTCTCCTCTCTCTGTCCTCTTGTATTCCAAAAATAACAATATTTAAATTTACTGTCATTTTCTTCCATTCTTTCCAATCTTGCTCCTCTTCCTTTGATAATCTGTTACCAACTCTTTAACTTCTTCATTTATTTTGCTCATTCTCATCTCAATTTTTTTTCCTTCCTTTTTTTTCCCCCTGCCCTTCAATTAACTCTTCTGAAATTCCTTAACATCCCTGATCCTGCTCCATATTAAGACCAGATTCAATTCCACTCCTCCAATCATCAAAACTATTGAAAGGACCAACACAAATCAGAACAAAACCAATTATTTGGATCATCTTAATTAGGAAAAAATCCAATGATCCATGCCAGGTTTGAACATGTGATCTTGGGTCTATGAGGTAAGCATGGTTATTACCAATAGATGTTAAAATAATGTTCACCCATAAGATAAAATATCTATAATATAAAAATTTCATGTAGTATTTGACAATCTATTAAACATAATACTCTAGGTATTATTATTATTATTATTATTATTATTATTATTATTATTATTATTATTATTATTATTATTATTATTATTATTATTATTATTATTATATATTTTTGGGAAATGCTAATTGGAACTTGTACAGTGAAGCTAATCATATAATGAAGATCATTGTATGACTGAGTGGAACTACACACTCCTACTGGCTCCACTTACTTGTTTAAATTTAATACATGTTTCATAGACTGTTTTCTGCATCCTAAGATAAATGTTGTGCAGAATACGAAAAAGTATATACTGGAAAAACAAAATGAAACATAGGCACAAGGTTAAAAGAACATTTCAGGAATATAAAATACAAATGGAGAAATCAGCATTAGCATCTCATTTCTGAACAGAAAACCACGACATAGTGAATAAAGCAATTATTAATATCAGTACAAGTACCTACAGAGTTAGCAACATGGGAGAAAATTTTCACTTATACATGCAGACTAATGAACTTTCACACTTCCGGGGAACAAAACACAAACTTTAATTTCATCACATCTCCACCAGAGCAGAATATACATTTTCAAAGCATAACAAACTGTATATAATCAACTACTTGTCATCTAAACACTCTCGACGACTCATGTCGAGTCGACGAGTTGGTCGAGAATGGAGTGGATGTCGCTCCGAAACCGGTCCCGTCGTTTTCAAAAATAGTGTGAAGCATAAGAGTGTTTAGACGACAAGTAGTTGATTATATACATTTCAAAATCACTGTATTTAGTTCCAATTAGAATTTTCGAATTTGTGTAATTTCGATACTAAATTTAAACATTAAGTGGAGCCAATAAAAGTGTAGTTCAACTCCATCATAAAAATGATCTTCATTATGGTGCTCTTTTATTATATAGGTTAAATGTTGTATTGTAATTGAATTATTTTGTTATGCACATGAAATCCCTGAATAAGTGCATTTATATACTTTATGATACTTTTAAATGTCCACATAAATTTTTCTCAACTATTATGCAATACAGTACTTATATAAGGCTTGGGATGGAAATTGTAAAATGTGTTGCTAATATTCAGATGTGGCAACAGGATTTTTGCTTTTATGATCTTGAATTTACTAAATTTAAATATTCTCCATCAAGGTTCTTAAAAATTAAAAAAAGTCAAATTAGAAAAACTGTGCAATTTTGATTTAATAGTGCTGAAAACAAATATTTGCATATTATTTATGACTACACCATTATTTTTCTAACTGATGTAAGGTATGAGAAACTGAATACTCACGGAATTTGTCCTTCCTCTATGAATTCAAATTGCTTTAGAACAAATCCAATAAATATTTGGTCAGAGTCCAAAAGGCAATAATTCACTCTCAGTTGAACCAATTGGCTCAAGAGCAGTAATACACGACATTGCAGTTGAACATCACTTGTAACTGTATATTGCTGAAAAAGACAAAATTTTTTGTAAAAAAAGAAAGTCTACCATTTAGGCAATTCTTTAAATATAGTATAATCCTGTTTTTATATTACCAAAATTTATGTTTTCTCAACATTTATAAAAATTTGTTTCAGTTCCATCAATTTTCCTATGTTCACAATGTAAACTTGAGAAAAATTGAGATGTAGAGAATCTGCAGTCAATATTACCTTCTTCAAACTGTTAGTCACTCAATAACTTGTATTCAACCCACAATTTGCTTCTTATAAGCTTATTGCAACATTTCTAAGGTAAATTCGTTACTCATCAGTCAAAAGTATACACAAATAAAAAAAAAATATGATCTGCATTTGCAGCCAGAACAATTGAAATGAATGCAAACTGCACATTGACATACTTTTGATTTTTTATTTATTTATTATTTTTATTATTTATAATTATTTTTCTAAGCTACTGAGTGAAATCATGCACAATGCTTAATAATTCATTACATAATTTTTAAGATTTACGAAAGTTATCAATGTGAAAAATGCTGTACTGTGAACTAGAATTTTTCATGAACAATGGAATTAAATATGGGGCTAACTGAAGAGTATAGACAAACAGGCTCATAAGTCTGCGGTTCTTTTATTGCAGAACAGTCCATTAGCTGCACTTGTTTATTATCTAACAGTGTCAGAAGTTTGGTGATTTGGCTTATAAATAGATAACTCAGGAAATCAGCCATATTTTGACATGTGCTGCTAAAATACCTGCTGTTCAGTCACAAGCCATTAATGTGGAGGAAAAAATCAAGTCTCGTGTTAAATAATGGAGAACAACCCAAATTCAAGGAAAAGAGAGAGAGTTCAGAAAAGCTAATTTGAAATACGGAGAAAGAAAAATCAATAGGAGATGAGGTAAAAGTTATGCATCAATGAGATGTTGTTAAAGAAAAATCTTTTAGCTCCTATTGCAAGACAAAATTTACAAGTCATGATCAGAATGTATATTTCAATATAATGTGAAAATTACAAATCACTGCATGACTCCAGTTTACCAGGCTGCTTGATAAAAGAAAGTCTGTCACACAGGAGATATATAAGCTAAGCAAATTCCTCACCGAGTTGAATAACTTTTAATAAAAATGAATTTAAAATCCAAATTAATACTGATTAATTAATAAAAAATTAAATAAGTTATGGCATTAGTGTATGGTATTAGGGGAACAAAATTAGAATATTTGCAACCTATATGTATTACAAAAGAGAAACCACATTTTTAGAATTATCATCATTATTAGTGAGATTAAACCACAAAAATGAATGGTATACTATTAATTAAATGAAATATATGACCACTGATGAGTATTTGTATTGTATTTTTAAATATAACCATGTTTATGAACTGAGCCCTTAGTATCTTTACATTAATTAAAATGGAGAGAAATAACAGAAAGTTTTGATTTACATTGTATATTTAAGAAGATGATGTTCACATGTTTGTTTCAATAAAACAAAAACATGCACTATATAAAAACAATCAAAATGAACTAAGTAAATATACACATGCAATAATAAACAATCAAAAGCTTCATAGATTTTCAATGGTTTTGGATTTTAAATGTCATTGTAACAAAAACATGTAATGCAAATTTTTTCTGAAGGTTATTACAGAATACTCTTACATACAAATATAATTCTCATATATATATTAGATCAATATTTCACATTTGCTATCTTCACAATGATGCTTTCATTAAATATAAAAGATATGCATCATTATCAATATGTTTATATGCTAAATTAATTTGTCCTTTTATTTTAATACATTTTAGAGTAAATTAAATGCAAGAGCACTTTTTAAATTTCAATTTTCAATTGGACTCCTAACGGTCCAATTTCTCTAATTTTCACAAACTATTTTTTATATTTATTTTATTTAAATTCTGTTGTGAAGAAATCAATATCACTTCTAGAGTGATTTTTAAACTTTGGGTTTGAACCAAACCCTCCTCCTATTAGTCCGATTTCACCGATTTTTGGAAACTATTTTCCTTAATGGCATATACTCAATTTCTTTAAAAAATTTAAAAATGTGGCTGCTAGAGCAATTTTTAAATTTTGCTTTTACCCCACTCCTAATAATCTGATTTCACTGACTTTCAGACACTGTTTTTCTTATTAGAATTAAATGGTATATGCTATTGATTGATACACTGTGGGTAATTTTTATACACTTCACTTACATGAAATAGATACATGTAAGTGAAGTGTATAAAAATTACCCACAGTTTATCAATCAATATACAAGACCTTTACTGTAAATAGCTTCAATAATTTAACAAATACGGTATATGCTAGATTTAGTTTTTAAAAAACAAATACTGGTGCTGCTAGGGCAAATTTTAAATTTTGGGTTTCAGGTTAACTCCCACCCCTAATGACCTGATTTCCCTGATTTTCAGAAATTATATTTTTTATTTTATTTAAATGGTATATATGGAATTTTGTTTCAAAAAAAGAAAAAATTATTAATGCTGCTACAGGAATTTTAAATTTTAGGTTTTAAGAACCCCACCCTCCGTTTTCTAATAGTTTGATTTCACTGATAATCAGGAACTATTTTTATTTTTATTTCAATGCCCACTTGTTTTTCAGGTATACCCCCTCTTCTATTGGTCCGATTGTTCTGATTTTGGGAAACTACTTTTATCAATTTTTTTAAAAGAAATTTAAACAAAAATTGTTAGTTATAGAATGATTTTTTAATTTTTTTAAACATTTTCGCTTTAGGTTAAACCCCCCCCCCCCAAGTCCAATTATGCTGGTTAACGAACTCAACAAATTATTTGTTAATTGAGGGTCATATGCCGAGTTTTGCTGATAAGAAACCAAAATTGCAACCGCTATAGCATTAATGCACGCAAACACACATATATATAGATAAATGTATTTATTATTTTTTTCTTTCATTGTAGGTGCCTAGTAGATACAATCAATGGAGATTTGGAAAAATTATTAAAAAAATCCTTCCATGGGTACAATTGCAATAGATGTTTCACAAGACCTACTTCCTTCAGAATTTGCTAATAAGAAGGAAAAAATGTTTGGATGTACAACTTTAGTAACTAATTTTTAAGTGTGATGTTATTTAAAGTCTTTGTAAAAAGAATAAGAATTTTGATAAAGCATATAAAAAAAAACCATCTTTAATTCATTCTGTGATTATTTCAAGGAGAAAACAGGATGAGACTTAAAAATGAAATGCAAATTTATTTTTCATATTTCAAAAAGCTTAAATTTTCATAAACCTAAAACTTACATCTACAATTTTAGTACTGCTTCTGAACATAAACTAAGTTAAATCCTGCAGCTCTATGCAAGATAAATCAAGAAGAAAATTATCAAAGTGGAAATCAGATCTGGCTTATTTTGTGATTGATTACGGTTACTGTCAGAACTTTCCTGTGCCCAAGTTGATTGTGTATGACCAGCTCTATAAATGGCTTTTGTGGTATATATAAACAATAATAATAGTAGAAAAGGATAAAACACTTAAAAGTCACATTTGAAATTGCTATATTTCGAACTTGTTGAGTTCTTCAATGGCAAAAAGTTAGCTGTTGATTTTTTACATTGTTAATAGTGTTACTTTATTTTTATTTTATATTATTATATATATAAAATGTATATTGTCACAATGATGGCTCATCATTCATTTATAGTTTTAGCAAAGAAGGATGTGAACCGTGGCATTACTCATTTACAATACCCTGCTTATAAAAATGGAAGACTATTCAAAAGTGAAGAAAATATTGATCTCATATGCTTGCAGAGGACATAGTAAGACTTTATTGCAGGTGGTTTGCACAGATATATCATTTCGAATATACTTCACATATTTTCAATTAACAACTATTTCTTTAATCAATGTGGCCACAGTTTTGGGTTGATTAAGACCAAAATTTTAAAGCTTGAGATGGTAAATACAGCTAACTATACCTAGAAATTATGGATACATGCAAAGAAAAACCCATTAATGTTTATAAGTTACCATGGATTGGACATTAATAACAGATTGGAAAGAAGCCATTGCTCACTCTCTCTCTCTTTTTCTGTTTTTTTTTTCCCCCTCTGAAACATCCTGTTTCTAAGGGGTAGTCACTCAGAATTTGATAATGTCCAGATGGAATATAAATTGAATGTGATGCACTCCTTTGCTAACACAGAAATTTATACTTTTTTGAGTGTGTATGGAAAATTAAAATAGATGTAATAAATCCTAAATCTGCCTCTTGTAACAAATAAACCCACAAATGGGGAAAGATGTAAGGGATCTTTTCAAATATGTAGACAATGAAAGTTGAAGATGGATAGAGAGAATCCTAGAGAACAGCAAGAAGCTCTGCAAAGAAAAATATACATTATGAAGAATTAGAAAATGAATACAAATATGTGGATGAAGAAAAAACTTTATAGCACCATATTTATATGAATAAACTCCTATAAAAATTAATTGATATCCTTGCATGACATAATTAGCTTCACTGTACAAGTTCCAATTTACATTTTAATTCCTATAAAAATGTCTTGCTTTTCTATTTTCATTTTTTTAAAATAATATTACTACATTAGTTCAACTGAATCATACAATATCAATTAATATTACTATATGTTTATATCCCTTTGAAATTTTGTCACTGTTTGGAAATGAAGAAAAGTCAATAGACATGTTGATTATAGTTAGCAGGTCATTAACATTATGTTTTTGTTTCCTTGTTTTAAGATGTTATACTTTTTATATTAAGTATCTTTTTCTCTGAAATGTTATTTTAAATTGTATAAGAAATTCTGTTAACAGACTATTTAAGTTTTTGCTATTTAAGGGTACACATAATTCATATAAATATATTACATATCTAAAAGTTCGCTCCTCTTTAAGGGAAATTAAAATTAAACAATATTGCATTTATGATCTACACTTAAGAACCATTTTTTCAGAGATCACCTCAAATGTTCGACTGAAAAATATTAATAAAACATGTAAAAATAATGGAGATGCTACAACTAGGTTTTGCATAAATTAGTATAATGGATATTATATTGTTAACTACGTTATGCTTACTTTTAGTGCTTTGATAACCATTGGTTCAAACAATCTGATGTAAGATGCTAGTGATGTTTTATCTGCTGCACGACTGATATTTTTAAATGCACACGCTTTCCTATCCCCTCTCCTCCTTAAATAGTGCATTAACCTGTAAAATATAAAAAGTTAAATAGATAAAGATTAATAGGTTTGTCCTGGAGAAATATAAAGAATTAATTTGAGAAAAAGAGAGAGACCATATTAGTATGTGTACAGTGTACAAAGATCTCATTTAAGTAAAATTTATGATCAACAATATATAAGTTTTTATCTCTCACATTTTTTTATCCATAAAAAATTGATTCTATGCATCTCATAAATGAAAATGAAAATTATATAATTTTATGAAAGCTTAAGTTTGCTACACTGTTTTCATATAGATTTAAAGATTTTCACAGTGAAATATAGTATAATATAACATATTATTTATGAGGAATTCACTTACATTTCGCTGCAAGTACAACAATACTAGTGAAATTTGAGTAAATTCCTCATAAATAATTTGTGGAACAGGTGGAACAAAACTGTGAAATTTGAGTGAATTTCTCATAAATAATTTTTATATTTGCTAACTGTATTCCACATTTCTTTCACCTTTCTCATATTTTGGTCAATACTCTTTATGTCTCCTACATTAATGTGTTCAAGTTGTTAACACTAACTCCACTTACTTTTTTAAAATTTTGGACTAGTTTCGGGAGAGGTTCCTCCCAAAACTAGTCCAAAGTTTTAAAAAAGTAAGTGGAGTTAGTGGACTAGTTTTGGATGGAACCTCTCCCGAAACTAGTCCAAAGTTTTAAAAAAGTAAGTGGAGTTAGTGTTAACAACTTGAACACATTACTGTAGGATATATTACCACTCCATTGTCTACAGCTTTGTAAGTACATTTTTTACTTAACTCTTTATGTCGTTGACAATTTCCTCTGCACCCAGATGATGTGCATAGCATAGGAGAAAGTTGGTACTCCTATATTTTGTGCATTCCTTCCTTTGAAACAGTTTTTAGCAGATAAACCACGCTTCATAATGACTGAATGTGTGGTGCAACCGAATAAGCTTCCCTATTGGCATCTCAGTCACATAAGGGATTCAGAGTAATCTCTCTATGATCCCATATAATGGAATAGATCACAGGACATTACATATTCTACAATGCTGACATTAACAACAACAACAACAACAACAATAATAATAATAATAAAAAAAAAAAGAGGGAAGCTCAAGATAACGCTATTTGTAGACATACATTCTGACTGATAATTTTATTGGTAAAAAATCATTTTAAAAAATTACTTTTAGTAAAAATGAGATTGCTGAAGTTTTACTGAAACATGTAGTGTAGTCTTAATATTAATTAAATTTGTAATCTAACACATTGAAGAATGCATTAATAATATCTTCTGAGTCAAACTATTTAAACACATTCTTTTTGGTTTCACTAACTGGGTATTTGTTTGGACACGTTTTATGAATACTCATCACATCCTCAGCTATTAAACAATTGTTGGATCATTCATAGAAGTTGGGTTGGTATGAGTCTAGTTGACTCTGATGTCTTGTGATAAACTTGAATAAAGAGTTGTCTGTTTCTAAGATGTCCAAATTCATTAAATATTGCTCATATTTTTTTATTTAAATAATTTCCCTTTTGTTTAATTCCTTTGCTTATTGAACTTTTTTAATAAATTGATGCTTTGTTCTATCTCGTGGTTTTATTCCAAAAATGCCACACCATCACTGATTTTTCTATTTGCTCTTAACGGATGTATCTGCAATGTTCCTTCAACTTTATGCCTACATTCCTCTTTGTTTTTTCTACTTAGATTTTTTCAGAATTTTGACAATTAATCTGTTCTCTTTGGATCTGGAATCGTTTTGTTCAATAAATTTTTCACAATGTATTGGTTTTGAGGTGCTAGGATTATACTGTACTTTTTAAAAATGTTTTGAAATTTCTGATTGGCTACTGGATGGCATATGAACATTTTAAAAATTTTGTTCTGTGGTAAATCACTCAAAGTTGTAATTTGTTTAATTAATTTCTGTTTTTCAAATTTTCAATTTTTTTTTCTTACTCATTTTTTGCTAAACCCTTTTGACTTAGAGGCTATTATGAGTAGATATTTGTTCTTGTATTCTTTTTTGTTCAGTGGTATATTTACTACATTCATGCTGTTGAATGCTGCTTCTTTATGTGATCTAGGATTGAAACCTAGGCTTTGATATAATTGTCTGTATTCATGTCTTTTCAGTAGATGCCAAATTCAAGTTTATTATTACATTTTATTATTTTCAGATTTAAAAATGGCAATATACTATCTAAATTTGAATAGTTTGGGATTTTCACAATGAAATATAGTTTCATATAACAAATTATTTTTAAAGAAGTTACTCAAATTTCACTAGTTTTATTCCACTTACTTGGACATGTTTCAAAGGCAAATTTCCTTTATCGTCAGCACGGTTCCACTATCAGTTTTCCAGCGTGGTATTAAGTTGTTGCTCTTTGGATTTTATGAACTTTTTGATGAGGTTGTTGTTGTTTGGAAGATCAAAATTAACCAAATTTTCTTTGTTTTCATTCAAGAATATATTTTCCCATAACGATAATTTTATTGGTTTTTGAAGAGCTTTTAAGAGCTTTAGTTTATTTTGGAACTCATGGTTTTCTTGCCAGAAATGGTACACTACTGCTGATTTTTCCATATGTTTATATTTTACACTTCTCATGTGTTCCTTACACCGTATGGTAATGTTCCTTTTAGTTTTACCTACATATTTATTATTGCAGTCTTTGCAACTGATTTCATAAATGCCTGATTGCTTTGCTGGCGGGATTTTGTCCTTTGTGTTGGTTTTTAGGAGGTTTTTCAAATTACATTTATTCACTGGAGCCAAAATAATGTTGGCCTCTTTAAAAATGTTTTGAAATTTTTGGTGTGCCCATGGATGGAATGTAAATTTTTTATATATCTGCTCTCCTTTGTAACCTTTCAGTGTGGTGACTTCTTTTATTTGTATTTTGAATTTTTCTATCTTTTTCTTGACCAGGTCTGTTGTGTAGCCATTTTTCTGTGCTATATTCATGATTTTTTGGTACTCCAATTTGTATTCTGTCTCATTTACTGGTAGATTTGTTAATCTGAATGTGAGGCTATTGATTATAACTAGTTTATGTGTTTTGGATTGTGGCTGTTGCTTTTTATATAATTATCCGTGTGGGTATCTTTCCTGAATATGCCAAATTCCAGTATATTATCATTTTTTACAATTTTTATATCCAGGAAAGGAAGAACCTTGTTGTTCTCCATTTCCATTGTGAATTTTATGTTGCTGTCTTGTAGGTTTAGAAGTTTTATTGCATCATCTTTTCATCTACTATTGCAAAGACATCATCAACATAATGATAGCAACATTTATATATGTGTGGAAAAGCCTCTACTAATTTTGTTTCCAGGAAACAAAAAACAAAGATTTTTAAAGAGGCCAACATTATTTTGGCTCCATTGAATAAATGTAATATGAAAAACCAACACAAAGGACAAAATCCTGCCAGCAAACAATCAGGCATTTATGAAATCAGTTGCAAAGACTGCAATAATAAATATATTGGTAAAACAAAAAGGAACATTACCATATGGTTTAAGGAACACGTGAGAAGCGTAAAATATAAACATACAGAAAAATGAGCAGTAGCGTACCATTTCTGGCAAGAAAACCATGAGTTCCTAAATGAACCAAAACTCTTAAAAGCTCTTCAAAAACTGATAGAATTATCGGTGTGGGAAAATATATTCTTGAACGAAAACAAAGAAAATTTAGTTAATTTTGATCTTCCAAACAACAGCAACCTCATCAAAAAGTTTATAAAATCCAAAGAGCACATATTAATACCATGCTGGAAAACTGACAGTGGAACCGTGCTGACGATGAAGGAAATTTGCCTTTGAAACATGTCCAAGTAAGTGGAATAAAACTAGTGAAATTTGAGTGACTTCTTCAAAAATAATTTGTTATATAAATATATTATTTGTTATATAAATATATTATCTCTTTCAGTTTTGAGAGTGAATTTGACTGTAGGCTCTTGTAGGTTTAAAAGTTTTAAAGCATCCATATGTTTTTTGTTTATTATGGTGAATACATCATTTATATACCTGTAACTTCTAAAACCAAGATTGCGAGTTTGATCCTGGCCAGGACTAATGGATTTTTTTGGGCATAAAATCCTAAGCATGGTTTCCTTTGGAAGGGAAGTAAAGCTGTGGGTCCTGTGTTGTACATTTACAGCATGATAAGGGCCTCAAGCCTGAAAAAGGAAGTCTCTGAGAAAAATTGGTCAACTGTTTCATGTCCTGATTTGAATGGAAGCTGATGATCAGAGATGTTAAAGAGCATCCGTAAATAAACAAAAAAAAGTATCAAAATTTTAAAAATGTAGGGGAAAGCCTTAGTGATGTGCATCTCAAAATAGCTCATGAATAGACTGGATAGAAAACATGATAATACACTGCCCATCACTAGTCCTACTTTTTGTTTAAAGTTTTTGCCATCAAAATACAAAAAAATGCTTGATTTTAAATGCTTTTTATGTATTCTTTACATGTTCTTCTGTTTGGTTGGCTGATGGTAGCCATCTTTTTAAAATAATAATTTATTTTGTGGTATACTGAGAAACAGGCCTTGACACCAAATGAAATCAATGTGCCATTTGGTCAAATTCTTGGTCTTTATAGTAAACTATTTATGAGGAAACTACTCAAATTTTACTTGGAGATGTTTCAAAGGCCTCATTATTAGCATGGTTCCACTGTCAGCTTCCCAGCATGGTATTAAGATGTTGCTCTGTAGACTTTACGAATTTGGTAATGAGGTTACTGTTGTTTAAGAGATGAAAATTAACTGAATTTCCCTTTTTTTTTTATACATGAATACATTTTCCCACATTTATTTCTATGCATTTTTGAAGAGATTTTAAGAGTTTTGGTTTCTTTTGAAATTTGTGGTTCTTTTGCCACAAATTTTGATTTTTCCTTTGTTTATATTTTACATTTCTCATGTGTTCCTTAAACTGTGGAGTAACGTTTCTTTTTTGTTTTGCCTATGTATTTCAAATTGCAGTCTTTGAAACCGATTTCATAAATATTGATTGTTTTCCTGGTGGAATCTAGTCTTTAGTGTTGATTTTTAGGAGGTTATTTTAAACAGCATTTGTTTAAGGGAGCCAAAATAATGTTTGCATCTTCATAATGTAAAATGTTTGAGGCTGCATAAATTGAACGATACATTCAGGAAAACAATGGTTCCATAAATGATACATCGAGGCTTTACTCTACTATGTAATAATGAATTAGAATGGGACACATCTTCAGCAGGCTATGGTTACTTGTATCTACTGAAAATATGCAAAAGGAATGTTGGCAAGCTTTCTATAAAATGAGTAGAAGCAGGAGAGGCAACAGAATGAGTTACAGGCTTCAGCTGTACAGCTACTTGACACTTCAGCAGCAGTTTTCAAATCTAGAAAGAGTAGTAGTTCAAGAAAGCAAGGGGTACCCTCATTTTGGGATTTGAAAATATGGTAACCTCACTTTTAAAGAGCCACTCCCGAGCCCTTAACCTGTTGACATTTTATTATTTTATTTATTACTTTTAAAGTTTGAAACACACAGGGACTGCCATGTTAGTTGCATGTTTTAATCAAACAAGAAACAAAGACATGCACAGGGTGATCCAGAGTTGACATATTTTCAAAGAATCTACTGTTGCAGTTAATGGTGTATGGATTTTGTTCTACAATGCAAAAAAACAAAGACTATACTATGCTATTTAACTTAATTTAATTTATCTGTTTAAAAACAGGGAAGAGAATTATTGCTAGTAGAACTACAACTATTTGTCTTAATCATACAATTAATTCCATTATTCAGGCTCAGTAATGTTTAAGGCGCAAATTAATTTATATTGTTCTGTTATATGGTTTTGATGAGAATATTCTGAAAATAATGGTAATGTGCAACAAAAAAAATATTTTTTGAGTGTAGGAATTTTTTAAATTCAGTCCTCTTTGATCTGCTTTTCATCAGTCTTGCATCCTCCAATGCAGGGATCTTGCATGACATTCAATTTGAACTCTATAAAATTTCTATAATATTCACACAACCCAGAAATTGTTTCCTTGAGACAAGGTAATACAAGTACAGTTGAGTACACCTTGCTTATGAGCATATTCTAACCCATCTTTTGATGATTTCTGAAGCGTTTTTATTGGTAGGGTATGTAAATAACAGAACAAGTGTTAGTGGTAGCTTGTGAACCTTAGAAAATTGCATGAACAATCACTACATTTTCCTAGTGTAGAGTTGCAATGTTTGAAATTATTGGACCATTTTTATTTAAAAATGATAAATGTGAAATTTTTATAGCTCATTTTAGCTCTATGTATCCATGCTTTAAAAGGTTTTTTCGTCATGTTTGGAAGTATTTGACATTCATCCAAATGATGCCACTTGCAGCAAGATGAAGACTTCTGCTCATATATGAAACTCACAAGTTTGGAATTTCTCCTTTACATTTAACACTGTGGTTATATACATAATAGAGATATATTTAAATAAGTACTTTTCAAATATTCAAGTATTCATTAATGCATATAATTCTGGTATAAATTTTTTTGTTTCTTCATCAACTTATTACCCTCACAAGATGTGCTCCATATCTTAGCCATTGTTGACTCACTTTTTCTAAATAGCTTCCTACATTTTTTATACTGATATCTGATAATTTAAAATTCTCCTCTCTTATATTCATTAGTAATTGAAGCAATATTTATTGGTTTCAACTCCCAATCATTTATAGTGTCATAATTATCAATTGTATATTATATAAATTTAATCATATTTATATTATTTGCTTGTTTTATGTTTGAAGGTTTGTTGTAATATTCCAAATACTCTCTAGCCACAGAGCACTTATACTTCAGATGTTATGTTGACTTGATGAAAGGGATATAAAAACCTATACTCTTTTGTATCTTGTATTTGTATATAGCTAATGCTGTGTCCAGCAAGCCATGTTCCATTAAGTTCCTGAGGATGCCTTTAAAAGGGTTGCTTTCAAGGCCTCTCTATAGTATAGGATCAAGGATCCTCATCTTTATTATGTTAGGTAAAAGGGGAATATTGTAAAGAACTTTGTTACTGCGAGAATGCGTGGGTGTATAGAGATCCTTAACTTTTAGAAGGTTAAGTTAACTGTATATTGTACAAAGGAGAGCAAAGAGATAGACTTGTAAGTGATATATAATTTAACAGCCAATCATAAGGACTGTATGAAAGCGTCCAATAACCAATAGGAAGACATAAATAAGAGAGTGTTTCTAGAAAATTGTAAAGCGAGATTTCAAAAAATCCACCGATGGACTATAATAGTCATATAAAAAGATGCAATTTTGTGGCCTGCGTAATATTCTGTAATCTACAATTGGCGCAACCATACTCTAATCTTGTGTTAGTTTGAGTTCATAATCTATATCAGTTAATAACTTGTTTTGTGTTTGTGTTGATACAGTTAGTAAGACTTCATTTTAGTTCAGTTACATCTTAGTTGCAATTGAGTTCAGCTGATTAGATATTGTGTTATTAGTAGAAGAAGATGAACAATGTTGAAAGTTTAATTCTGAGAAGTATACAGTGCATCTTAATAAAAGCTAATGCATAGATGATAAGAATTGAAAGTGAATACTTATGATTTGCCAGTACCAAAGTGTGCTTCAGAAATCATCATATTCTAACCCATTTTTTAATGTTTTATATAGTTTTAAGGACTTTTTATAATTAAAATTGGCCTGTAATTTGTACTTTTCAATATCCCCCACTCTAGCTTCAATTTCATTTCAAAATCCTATCCTCATTCTGTCTCTCTCTGCCCTTAGTATTCCGATGCCAATTTCTTTAAAATTTTCTAGATTTTGTGTGTCCAAGTTTCTTGCCATTTGATTTGCTCTTGAGTTGTAATACATTATTTGATAATATTCTCAATCATGAAAATAATACATTATTTGATAATATTCTCAATCATGAAACCTCCAAATTCAGAGCTCTTACTATTATCACTGCTCACATAGCAAACTCAATTTTAAAATGGTTGTAAATTATTACATTAGCTGATCTCTTGGGCATTTCTTAAACAGCTTGGTTGCCAGACTTCAAGATTTCAAATTTCTTTTTATTGAGATATTTTAAAAGTGCTTATTCAGAATACTTCAAGAATTAAAGCATACAAATGAAGTGCAGATTTAACATTTTAAAAAACTGAGTCGAAATTGTAACATACACACCACTAAAATTCAATAAAATGGAAGACTTTTGCGGGAGCTATTGCTTCTATCATCAGTTCCTGGTTGACCAGGAACTGATGATTTTATTGAATTTTAGTGGTGTGTATGTTACAATTTCGACTCAATTTTTTAAAATGTTAATATTTGACACCACTGTTACAAAAGTTCACTAATTTTATGCAGATTTAAATTTATTTGTTTATATTTTGACTAATGGCTCTTACGTTTTACATCTAATGAACCCATTTTATTCTCTTTATTCTTCTCTAGTTACTTATAAAATTATTCCAAATTATGTGTCCTCTCTTCTGCATCATTCTGTATATATTTGATGAAATAACTTTAGTTGAACAGCCTGCTAATATGCTAGCTGATATGCGACACAGTAAAATCAGAATAATTTGAACTTGTTAATTAAAACTATCACCTAATTTGAAGAAGTCTGGTTTCCGGAAATTCAAGATACTTTTTAGCATGCTACCTAGTCTTACCATAAATACTGTAACAACTTTTGAGGATGGATGTACTTCTTCCCTCTAACAGTCCACACATTCCTGAGATGTGGTGCTATTGGTGAGTCATTCAGAGTTCAGCTGCAGAAGTGGAAAGTTGTTTGTACTCATATTAGTTTTCAAGATGGAATGGGGCAATTACAAAAATCAGTAGCTTTGTACAAGGTTGCAAATCTCCAGGTGAGATTTTTAAAATTCTGCAGAAACTGAAAGTAAGCTGGAGGTTCATATACTGCACTATCCCGTGCTTCCCTGAGACTGGAACAGTCAAAGACTGCCACAGGCAAGGGAAACCATGTACTGTGCGCACTCCAGAATTGTTGAAGCTCCAGAATATTGTCATCAAAGAATCCTTTTCACTGATGAAAATAATTTCAGAGTTGAGGAAACTTTCAATGCCCAAAATGACAGGATATACGCCAAATGCTCTGCAGAAGCTGCTGAAAAGACTCCAAGAGTCCAGAGAAGCGATCATTCTGCATCTGTTATGGTAGAGTGGGGTATGAGCTACAAAGATACCACAGAGCTCCATTTCTGTGAAAAAGGAGTCAAAACATTGGCCAAAATATACCAGAAGATAGTGCTAAGAGACTGGTCTAGAACCTCAACAACACACTCTTGCTTGGACAAAGCTGAAACTTCCAGCAGAATTCAGGCCCAGCAAATTTAACTCGGATAACCCAGAAGGCCAAGGTGAATTTATTTAGATTTTGGATTGGCCTTCTGCAAGTCCGGACCTAAACTCCCTGGATTACAAATTGTGGTCCAAGCTTGAGTAGATGGTTTGCAAGAAGAGACATCCAAATAATAAAAATTTGAAGCATTCTCTATGTGTGTGTGCGCGCGTGCATGTGTGCACGTGCATGCGTGCGTGTCAGAGGTAGTCATTTTGAATTATGTGTGATTTTGATTTATTATACATCCATTTAAATAATATTGTTGGGATATTAAAATATCTCAAACCATTTTGTGTCAATTTATTGGAAACTTTGTGATAGTATTTATGGTAAGATTAGGCATTTAAAATTGTTAATTAAAAATATGGTAAATTTATAATATGAAATATGATGCTGATACCATAACTGAAGCTAAGAAATTCAATTTGAAATGTTTATTTCTTTGCAACACTCAAGACTCTTTTTACTGCATGCTTTTGCCTGTAAAAATTTGCCAAATTTTGCTTTGTATTAAGGAGCATATAATGTGTTAGTCAATGAGAATGGGGGCCCATTGCTTGGTTTAGATCAACAGCATATAAGGTAGCATTTCAATTTTAGTTTGTTGTAACTATAAAGTGCATATTGTTTTAAGATACAGGCAAAATAACATTATTTAAGTTCTTTATGTAAGCTTATTAGGTAATGTAAATTTTGGTTCTGAGAAATAGCAAAGAGCCAATTCTTTATCTAGATGTTCAGTGAGAAACTGAAGATTATAAGTGAGATAGATAATAGATAAAGGGGCAAAAGTGAAATCATGAAAGAATCTGATATTCCACTATACATGCTTTATGTATTTACAGAACTGTGGAAGCATAGAAGCAAAGATAATAACAAAGAATTTGCACTGATAAGCACATGCAAATTCAACGTGCAAAGCAATCCGATTTACAAGGCAAACTAATGAACTTGTTTAGGCATGTACATAGTTATAATATACCCATTCGTTGTGAAATTTTAAAAGGAAAAGTGAATGACCTGGAACTTAAAGAAAGATGGGGATGAAGAGTTTCAGTGTTGCAATAGATGACTTTGACGGTTTAAAGAATGCAGTGTTACTTGGCAAGCTGTGTGGAAAAGCTAAACTGTAAATCACTGATGTTGAAATATGATGGGAAAGAGCAGAATCTATAAGTGCTTCATATGTCTTGAGTATTATTAATGTTTCCTAAACTTAGGTACACTAAAAAATGAATACCTAAGTTTAGGATATATTACCACTCCATTGTCAACAGCTTCATAAGTACAATATTTATTATTAATGTTGATGATTATTCTTCATGCAAAAGGGAGAAATACTACAAAGATAAATCCTATAAGGATAGGGTAACCATCCTAATCTGCTGCAATTTCAATGGAAATGAAAGACCTCCTCTTGTGGTTGGAAAATTTGTAGAACCTAATGTTTCAGAAGTTTCAGGCATTTTCCTTATAAATGTACAATTATAAAAATTCCTAAAATTGTTTGAGAAGTAGCTAATATCTTTAAAAAATAAATATGACAAGTCGAAACAGGAAACATCTCATATTTGACCAGTGTGCTTATCCTCAAACATGATATGATTTTAAAGAACATACATTTGTTGCTACTAACTGCCAAAATCAAGTTATCTCCAAACTCTTGATCAAAAGAGTATTTTGCTGCACATATGAATCAAATGGTACAGTTCTTCCTTTGAAAAATTTCTAGAGATGCCCCAGGTTCATAAATGTGAAAATGGAATATCATGAATACCGTTTTGACTGCAACAATTAAGAACTGTTTAGCAAAGTAAAAATTTGATTCTGGAAAATTTGAAGTAGAAAATAATAATGAATATGAGAAGTAATAAACTTAATGTAGACAGAGACTTCAAAGAATAATTGAAAAAGACAAAATGGAGGTTTGGTATCTGAGTTGGCAGTATTTAATTTTAAATTATGTTAATTAAAAATGAAATTTTTGGTATCAACAACTATGAATTAACAAAGTTTCAATGTATTTGCTACTTACATAGAATTCTCATCTTTATCCACTTTGATTCCAGGAGAAGAGATGTATTCTGTGAGCTGTTGGTATGGAATTTGGAAACAAGCATTATAAAATCCACCTCTGTTTGGAGAAGAGTTAACTGTAGTTGTTAATGAAGTAAATTGGTGCTTATCTTCAGGATCATCCCACTGCGCAGACAAGTTGGTTCCAAAGAGACATTTCAATAACTGGAATTAAATAGGTTTACAAAATTACTACTATTTGCTTTTATATCTTTACTCATAATTTATTTTTAATAATTTCACAATGCCAGAACTCAAGAACTGATACTTTCTTAAATCCTTAAGATGCTCTGAATGCTAATGTTTTCTGCAATGAAATCTAGATAAACCATTTTTAAAGAGGAAGAGATGAAGATGTGGGAAGAAAGGAAGGGAGGGAGGAAGGCAGGGAGGGAGGAAGGCAGGGAGGGAGGGAGGAAGGGAGGGAGGGAGGGAGGGAGGAAGGAAGGAAGAAAATAGATAATAATCCCTGACACTTTATCCAGCATTCCAATATGCTCTGTGAATACCTGATTTTTCACTTTCGTTCTAGATCAACTATGAGGAACTGTTGAGGAAATGAGGGTATTATTTTGGGACAGAGATAAACTAACTTTACATGTTTCAACTTTTATCTCCCATTTTCTGGTTGCAGTAGCTCTCCTTTCCCATTAATCACTCTTCCTTAGCAGCACATAACCTCACTCTTAGATGCATTTGAATATATGTTGATTTTGAGCAGGTTAAAATAAAAAGGTGCACATTGAAACTTGTACAGTGCTGCTGCTGACTTAACTTTCAATTTTAGAAGTTCTCAAGCTCTACATCAATTGTTGTACCTAGTATGAAAATCATCTTCTAGTTATATTCAACCTGGCCTCTTTGAACTATCAAAATGTGGTTGATTGTAGCAGAACATCATTGCCGTATGCTTGCTATAACATCGCATATGCTTCCATACTGGATTTCTGCAGATAGAAGCAAAATTTCAAAAAAGTGTACTGCTTGTTAAAAAGCCACTCTATTTTATGCAGCCAATTGGCAAAGTCTCACTCTTTATGGCATCCTGTACTAAGATGTATACATGTACATGCTTCCAACTATTTCCACCAATCACATGAGATCTGTTCTTCATGAAAAATTGTTTCATTGCCATATCTATACTGTGTGATGAAAAAAAAAATCAATGACAAATCATTCTTCTCTTCTTATAACTTTTTAAAAATTCTACACAGACTATACATTACATTGCATCATGAAACAAGATACTGTAGTCAGTAATCTGGAAACTATTCCTGAAAGGCCAGATTTCGTAATTGCAATGCTGATGAAGAAGACCTCTGAAGATGGCAGCAGTATAACAAATAAATAAAAAATAAAAAATAAAAAAATAAAAAATAAAAAAGTAATAATATTAACAAATTTTGTGTAAAATAACCACTCCTGTCAAATACAACTATTTTTCTTTGTTTGTGGATGTTAGTAAGTGCTATTTCAGTTATGCAGTTTTGTTACTTATGTGTTTTTTGTTTAGACCCCTTAAAAATGTATAAATAAATTAATATAAAAATATCAGTTTTTAAATTAAGTTTTCCAAGAAATATTTTTTGTTATAATTTTATTTTTTATATTATGCATTTTGTTTGATTCATTGAAATTATAATTTATTATGCTTATAAAATATGCATTTCATTAACTTTTAATGAATTAAAATTAATTAAAGGTATCATCCACATTATGAATTAGCATTATAGTTTTTTATGTTCTTTATGCCTTTTGGTTACTTCAGTTATCACACATCATTCATCCAAAACAAATGCTGCAATTCGTCATTTTCATTTCCACAAAAATTATTACTATGAAAAAATGTTGCTACAGGATTATGCCTATTCAAAAATCAATGTGAAAAGAATGAGATAGGAGATAAAAAAAATTGTTATTTCTACTGTACTAATTTCAGGGAAAAAAAAGATAGATAAAATTTTAGAAACTGAGGGTAACAGGTATGATGTATCAAGACTTCACTATATGTGCTTCAGATATTCATACCTGAGATAAATAAAAAATAAAACTTTTTATACACAAGTTCAGGCACTTAAAATCTACCATCTCTAATGTTTCCTACACTATTATTGATATCAAAGACCTGTTTTTGCTAGATTGAAGGGTTCACAAAACTATCAAATATAGAATATTAATAATAAAAAGAATATTTTTCAGCAAAAAGTTACATTTTATTAAATGGAATATTAGCCATAACTATAGCAAAAATTAAACTAAATTAAATTGGAATAACAATGGCATTTACTGTATGTTTCTAATGTAACAATTTACGAGTTGTCAATTTTTGAAGTTTTATCCCTTAAATAAGAAATATGGTAATTAAGTAATATGGTAATCAAATTTTTGTATTCCATCAAATGAATTATCTGAAGCTATCTTACCTTGTTAACATAAGCCTGGTAAATACATCTGGCTCATATATGTCCAAAATGGTGATCATTCACTGCAAAACAACCTTCCAGTCTTTGATGCAAGGATTATTCTACATTATTTAGCATTTTAGGAGAAATAACATTGAAAATGATTATTAAGCAATGTTCCATGTGTTGTGGTAGTTGGCACATCTTCAGTTTTTCCCATATAAATAAATCTCAGTGTATCAAATCAGGAGGTCTGGCCAGCTTCAAATAATTTATTTGAAGGAAAACAAAAGAATGACACCCATACTAAAGAGCATAGACACCAGAAATGCTACTTACAAGCTCACAAAAAACCACAGAATAATTGCCAATAAGGTAGACCTTAGTACTTAGCTGTCTACAGATCTTCCTACACTCCAAAAAAATCTTAATAATATTTACCTGCTGAACACATTTGACACTTGCTGTGGGTTCTACAGATGTAGTAAAGCGCAGATAAGAGAGGATCTCTTCTGCAATACGCCCTGCTTCATTTATAGTTCCCACCTCCAAAATTTGAGATAAAGTCTCCAAAGTAATGCGCAGCAAACTGACAAACTTTTCACTTGCAGCCATATCCAGAGTTATCTGAAATAAAACATATCACTTGTGACACAGTTTGCTGTTATAATAATTATCAAAAAGTGTAATGATGAAATTTGTGCTGCTTACTATCACTTGTGACACCATCTGCTGTTATAATAATTATCACAAAAGTGTAATGGTGAAATTTGTGCTGTTACAAGCCGCTACCATCAAGGAAAATTGAAAGTAGTGTTTTGCATTTCAAGTAGTGAAGGGACAAACATGTTAAAACTAATTTATAGACAGATGTACACAAAATTTTGTTCAGCCTGTATGTCTCAGGCTCAGGTGTAAGCAGGGTGTGGAAAATTTCAGGAAGGTGAAAGCAATTTAACAAACTTGCTACATCCAAAACAAATAAGAGAGTTAAAACTCAAGAATCACTGCAGCAACTGTTACAATTGCATTATACACATTGGGGAAATTTGTGTCAGCATTTGAATTAATGTAAATAGCTGAATTATATGAAAAATGGTGCAAAAAAAAGAAGAAGTTATGGGTCAACCTTATTAATATTCATTCCATACACGAGAAGAAACCTGGAAGTTCTCTCAAAGCCCCCACATTCTTCAATAAACAACTGCAGAGTGGTACTATATTCAATATCTGGGTCTAAACCTAGAGAATAAATTAATATTTAACTTACATCTGGAGCAAATGATTAACAAAAGGAATGTGGTTCTAATGAGAACCTGAAGAGGTTTTGGAAAAACTTGTGTACTTAAGCTGCAAATGATGTACTGGTTTACAATGTAGTGGTTAACATTCATAATCACTTAATTCAGAGGCTTCCTTGATTATGTATAAAAAGCAGGGAGAAGTATTTTCCTGTGTTATGAGAATTTTTCATGATTTACCACTAAAGGTCTAGCAAGAATGGAAACATGCCAGCTGAAGGGACAGGTCTGTTCACATAAAAATGATGAAGAGGCGAGATAAGACAATATGCCAAGCATGACAAATTCATTTGGGCTATGGGCCTTTCAAATATCTCTACAGATCTTAACAATACTAAGTGTACAATTGTTTTTTAAATTGTTGAGTTTTTACTTTTTGCTAGTTAATATTTATAGTTGGGGATGCATTAACTATTATTGTGATTTTATGCTAGACATTTGACACTGCTTGTTTGCAATCCACTTTGTGCAAGATGTGAAATAGAAGATTCTGTGGACCAGTGATTCCGCAACTGTGAGTTGGAACCTCTAAGTGGGTCACTGGATTCTATCTGGGGGATCATGGTGGATATACAGAAAGTACTTTTATTTAAGAACTTAGGTATTGTAGGTAATTTGATAATTGTAATAAAAATATTATTGGCCTTTTCTTTCAATTGTTTAAGAGTTTTGTCACAGTGAAGTATCATCAGCATCTATATACGATATAGAGAGTCTCAAGAAGGAGTAATCACTGTAACATCACTGCATAAGAAGATATCACCGGGCAGGTAATTGTCTCACAAGAGATTTAACAGTTGTGATGAAGGGAGTAAGAAGGGAAGAGGAAGATGTCACTTCTGATTCCAGCATTATGTCAACATCACGTGAAAATATTTTATAACATGACAGTATGGTACAGCAGTATGAGGGGAAGACGTGTGTTTCCCTGACAGCAGGAGTGATCGAGCTCAGAAGTAGGAAGAAATTGCAGGAGTTTAGAGCTAGAGTTAATTCAGAATAGGGTGAAAAGGAGGAGATTGGATACCTGAGGCTGGGTTTTAGGAAATGCGAAGTTTTGAAAAGGAGTTTGTCTTTGGATTTTATTGGTTCATTAGATAGGAAGGTACATTTATTAGCATTAGTTAAGGCAGGGTTAGAGGATATGGATCAGATTAGAATGGCTGAGTTTGAATTTATAGGAAAAAAGGGTTTGAGAAGGAATATTAAGGAAACACCTTCTGGTGGCTATTATTTAAAAAGGAATGAAAGGACAAGATTAAAGAATGTAGCTCTAGAATGGAGGATGTAATGTGGGTAATATTGGTGAAGTTAACACTTTGTTTAGGTCTGGTTTAGAGAGTTTTGAAGTATTGTTTTAGGATATAACAACTATTGGAGGTTTCTTTGTTAAATGAACGCTTAAAATTTCAGCAATCTAGGGAGGGGGTATCTATTGGGTAAACAAAGTTGGAGAAGAGTTAACAAAGAATAGAATGGTATGGTATAGTATGGTATGGTATGGTATGGTATGGTATGGTATGGTATGGTATGGTATGGTTAAGAAGAAATGATTTGGAGGTTTGGAGGAAGGTTTTTAGAAACAGATTAGAGTAAGATTTGAGGATATAGATGGACAGATATTACATTCTATAATTAGGGGGAAAAGGTCACTAGTGTTCTTCACAATGTAAAATGAGTGTTATAAGAGATAGGTACATTAGTCAGAGTAATAAGCAGGAGAGAGAGGGGAAGGCATAGTTTAAATTAGGAATCTGGAGCTTAAGGGATTTTAGAAGTAATTGTGTGTATGGAGTTTGCTACTATATGTGGAAATTTGGAAAATGTAGAACATATTTTGTTTGAATACTCAGGAAGATGTGTATAGTGACAAGAAGCAATACATTGTAAATGGTTGAAGTTAAATAAGCAAATTGCAGCAAAGAAAATGTTTGGTAACCAAAGAGAAATTCTGAAACATGGGTAATATTTGTAGAGAGTTAAGAACAAATAGTTATGGCCAGTGAGGAGGGAGGATCTATGAGTTTGATTGTGTTTGTCTTATGTAATTGGCTGGTAGTGTTTGATTGTGTTTGTCTTATGTAATTGGCTTGTAGTGGTAGTGTGTTTATATGTGTAGTAGATTAAAGTTTAAATATGAATGGATGTAAACTAGTTAAGGGCAGGATTTCTACAAATGAGAACAGACTTATTACTAATTTTGGGTGGTTACTGAATTGTATAAAACGTTTTAGTTTATATTATTATATTGTTTCTTTGTTCAGTAGCAGGAGGGGTTGTGCCAAAGTTCTCTGGCAACCCAGGATTGGGCTTTGCAAACATTGTTAAATATAGTTAGTTGAATATTGAAAATTTGTATGATAATTAAATTGTTGTTTTGGAGTGACTTAAAATATTGGTCTAGAATAGAACCTAGATTGAACTGGGGCATATGGTAATAGTTGTGAACTTAATGCTATTTAAATAAATACTAAATATACGATATAGAGATGATGATTATAATGATGATGATTATTATTATTATTTATGAACTCAGCCCTTGAAATTTTACATTCATTAAAATAAAGAAAAATAACAGAAAGTTTTGAATAACATTTTGCATTTAAGAAGATGAAGTTATATGTTTCAATAAAACAAACACATGCTACTGTTTAAAAACAATTTCTAGGTACTAAGCAAACATACAGAAACAGCTATAGAAAGTTTCACAGATTTACATTGGCTTTGAAATTCAATTTAAATGTTATTGTATTAAAAACATATAATATAAATGTTTTCTGAAGATTAATACACAGCGCTCTTACATGCAAATATAATTATCAAATACATATTAGATTAATATTTCAGAGCTGCTATCTTCACGACGATGCTTTTGTTAAATATAAAACATATGCATGTTTTAAATACAGTTTATATGTTGAATTAATTTCTCATTTAATTTTAAAACAATATAGAGAAAATTAAATACAAGAGCACTTTATAAATTTTGGTTTTCAAGTATACCTTTTCTCCTAATAGTTCATTTTCTTCCATTTTCAGAAACTATTTTTCTTATTTTATTTAAATGCATATACATAGTTTAGTTGCAAAAAATAAATATTAATGCCACTAGAGTGATTTTTAAATATTTGGTTGCAGGTAAACTCCGCTACCCCATTTCACTGATTTTTAGAAATTCTTTTTTTTCTTATTTACTTCAATGGCATATATTGAGTTTTGATAAAAAAAAAACTATAAATGCAGCCACTAGCATTATTTTTAAAATTTGCTTTTAACTCCCACTTGTTTTTTCAGGTAAACCCTTATTCCTAATAATCTGATTTTACAGATTTTCAGAAATCATTTTTTTTATTTGGTTTAAAAGATATTTGCTGAGTTTAATTATGAAAAAACAAATTTTTGTGCTATTAGAATGATTTTGAAATTTTGGGTTTCAAGTAAATCCTCACTCCTACTGGCTCATTTTCCTTGATTTTTCAGAAACTATATTTTTGTTTTATTTAAAAGGTATATATGTGTTTCATTGTGAAAAAACAAATATTAATGCAGCTAGAATGATTTTTGAATTTTGGGTTTCAGGTAATCCTCTCTCTCAATAGACTGATTTCACTGATTTTTCTTATTTTATTTCAATGGCATATACTGAGTTTCTTTTAAAAACATTTAAAAATAAAGCTGCTAGAGGAAGTTTTAAATTTTGCTTACACCTAATGGTCTTATTGCCCTGATTTTCAAAAAAAATACTTTATCAATTTATTTTAAAGAAATTTACTAAGTTTCATTGAGAATAAGCAAAAATTGTGGTTACTAGAGCAATTTTTCAATTTTTTTAAAAATCTCTGCTTTAGGTTAACCCCCACACCCAATGCTCTAATTTTGCTGGTTAACAAACTTGACGAATCATTTGTTAATTGATGGTTCTGTGCCGAGTTTCATTGAGAAAAAACAAAAAATGCGTCTGCTAGAGAGAGAATGAATATATATATATATAATTCGAAATAATTTTTTTTTTTAAATTGTAGGTGCCTAGTAGGTACGATTGATGATTGATGCAAATTTGGATAGATTAGTAAAAACTCTCTCCATTGGTAATAGCTTACCTTCCTTTGGAATTTGTAAAAAAGAAAAAAAGAAAACCCTGAAAAATAAGCAGATTTTTCATGGTGCCAACTGTAATAGCTTCATTCCTTTGGAATTCACTAATACTGACATAAACAGGCAAAGAAATATTTACTTTTAAATGAATAGATAAAGTGTGTTGTTGATCTGATGTGCAGGCTTTTGATCCATCAATTTTTCCCTGACCAGTCAATATAATTTGTGTATTTTCCCATCAGGTGCAGCTTTCCTCAGTTCTGTGCATTTCAATAGATGTTCTCTGTTTAGAATCTTGTCAGTATTGCAGATCTTACATGTGTTATCATTCATAAAACCAAATCAGTGTAGATGTTCCACCAGACAATCATGTCCAGTTGCCAGTCTAAAATAAGCAACTGCTTCCTTCCTTGATGGATTATTTATTTTTTGTACTGTTTCTTTTATATTAGAATAATTTTTATTAGATATTTCCACTTGAATATTATGTTGATATTTTTGTTCTATGGCTGTTTTGATATTTTTTAATTTTACATTTAATCCACAGCGCTTTATTGGTTTTGAATATAGCACTGCTCCCTTTTTGGCCAGTCTGCATTTTCGTTACCTATCACTCCCACAAGTACTGGTATCCACAGTAGTATTATTTGTTGAAATTTTGTTTGGAGTAATCTATAATAAGATCTCATGTCTCTTACATTGTAAGATTCATATGAACTATCATATCGTTCTATAGCTTGTATAGCTGAAGCTGAATCTGTAAGAATCACTACTTTATTTTCTTTTATATCAGTCCTATGGTAGATCTGTTCCAACGCTCGTTGTAATGCCACCATTTCACCCTCATAACTTGTGGATAGTCTAGTCAGTGTGAAATAATGCAAGAAATATTTACAATATATACCACCTCCAACATTATTTCTCTGTTTGTCTCAGATCCATCTGTGTAAATTCTAAGCCACTCTGTTTCAGGGAATTGGTTGTGTAAATGTTCAAGTGCTATAGTTCTGCTCTGTTGAATCTTCTTGTTTATTTAATTGTTCTGTCAGTTTTTTATCTGTTACTATCTTAATATAATCCATTGGATTAGTTCATGAGGGATATGGGATGCTCTTCTCTGCCAGGTTTAAATAATTGTAATTCTTCTATAAGTAAGCTTTATTTGTGATCTGTGTTTTTAGTTTGTGTTCTTTGGGTAATTGATGAAACCATTGATGTTTACTTGGGTTAGTTTTTAATTTTATGTATAATTGTGCCGCTTATGTTTCAATGATGGTTTTCATTGTATTATTATTCATTCCGGCCAGAAGTGCATTTATTGGTGTTGTTTTCACGCCACCTGTTATCAGTCTTAAACATTGATTTTGGCATTTCTCAATCTTATTAATTTTTTCTTCTGTTGCTGTTAATAGTAGCTCACATCCATGTTTTAGTACTGGTTTTATATATCTATTACATGTTTTATTTAAAACTTGCATTGAGCTGCCCCATTTAGATCCAGCTAATCTTTTCAATATGTTACTTTGTTTTATGGCTTTTTGTGTGATATTTTGTACATGGTCTTTCATTTTTAATTTCCTGTCCAGTGCTATTCCAAAATATTTGATTTCTTCTGCATATTCTATTTGACTTCCATTAATTTCAAATTTTAAGTTTTTTTCCCTTTCATCAAAGTATTTCATTGTGTAGACTTGATATTTTGTTTTGGCTGCATTAATGGTCATATTATTTAATTTTGCCTAATTTGCTATTTTATCTAAGACATATTTTATTTTTTCTTCTAGTCTGATATATACAGTCTTATAATTTTTTTCAGCTGACCATATAACTACATCATCAGCATACATTGCATTTATATAAACAATGTAATACAGTTTTTTTCACACTAACTCCATTCACTTACATAAAATTTGGAACATATGTTTCGGGAGCGATCCCTCCCATCTTCAGCCAGTTGACAAACTGTTGTTAACAGGCTGAAGATCGGAGGAATCGCTCCCGAAACATATGTTCCAAATTTTATGTAAGTGAATGGAGTTAGTATGAAAAAAACTGTATTACATTGTTTATATATATACCACTCCATTGTCAACAGCTTCGTAAGTACACTTAATACATTGCATTGTTTGTTCTGGTTTGTTTTATAGTCTTTGGCATATCATTAATATATGTATTAAATAATAACGGACTGGATACTGCACCCTGTGCCAGTCCAGTTTTGACTTGGGTGTATTTGGATAATGTATTCTTCCATTTAACTGCAATCCATCTTTGCTGTAGGAATCTTCTATACCATCTAATTATATTTTTTGGGCAATTAATTTGTATTAATTTTTTAATTAACATCTCTTTCCATACTAGATCAAATGCTGTTTGAAAATCTATGAATACTGCAGCTACTGACATATTGTTAGCTAGTTTACTTTTCACATCCTCTATTAATCTTGACGTTTGGTGAGCTGTTGAATATTGTCTTCTAAATCCAGCCTGTTCGTCTGTTAATAAGTTGTTTGTTTCAACGTAATATATTAATCTATTAACTACCATTTTATCTGCTATTTTTGCCAGAATTGAGATCAATGATATAGGTCTGTAACTTTTTGTCTCATTTGTAGTTTTTCCTGGCTTTAAAATCGATATTACTAATGCTTTGTACCAGTGGATGGCATATTCTCTTGTTCAAACCATATTTTATTAATAATTTCCAATAATATTTTTTTTGCTCTTATTCCAAGATTCTTAATGTACTCCGGATGTATAAGGTGTGGTCCTGGTTGCTTTTTATTTTTTAGTGTTTTCACTGCCTGTTTTAATTCTTCCGATTGGACCTTTGAATCCACAGATAATGTTTGCATTTTTTCTATTTCTATTGTGTTGGATTTTTTTAATGTTCTATTATCTTTTGTTGGTGTTTTCCTAGTGTATTAACTTTCTTATAATGTTGGTTAAATTCATTAGCTATATCTTTGTTGTTGTATATGTCTTATTAACTTTTTTTTTAATATATACATATACTTTTTGAATAGATAAAGTCTATATTTAAGATTTTAAAAGAGTTAAAATGCATTAAAAAGTAACTCTATGATAAAAGATTAGTGATTTATGTGATATTTTAAAAAGTAAAAGTATGCAAGACTTTACAGCAAATTACTGTGTCAAAAGTTTAAAAATTACTGGGATTCAAAACATGCTTAAAATTGCTGTACTTATAATTATATCAATTTGAGGTATCAATGTTTACTTAGAAATCTTAGCAATAAGTACAAACCTTATAATTTGTATAAGCACTTTTCACTATATCATGTATCTTCATGTAATGCGGAATACTAGCAAAAAAGCCCAATGCTGAACCTTTGTTGCTTTTCTTCTCATCTATAACTCTATCTTCTTTGTCTGAAAAGCAAACGAGGAATTTAAATATACAATGCCTATTTGTACTACTGTGGCATCAAGAGGTGGTGGATACTGATGATATCAGATACAAAATGGTAAACTGGGAAAGGAAATTTTGTTTTTCCAGATCTAGAGTACCTCCCCAGCATTTGCCAGTGGCAAAGGTTGAGGAAAACCTTGTTATAAACCTCAGTCAGGGAAGATGGTCCTGGTAGGATTCAAACCAAAGACTATTTATTCACATGTGCTTGCTTAATGATCTCAGTTGTCAAGTTGTTTGAATATTTTCACAGTCCAGTTGGCCTATAATTGTCAGTAAATTTAAAGATTCATATCAAAAGTGGCTTTTGTTTATGTAATAAGAATTTTTGTTTTGATTTGCTATTGTTTAATGTATTGGATTTTATTCAATTTTATTTCTAGCATCTTTAATTATGTGCTAATTTATGGTCTATCTACCTGCAGGAAATAATGACTACAATCAATCCATAACCACCATTATCATAATAAATTCTAATTTATGGAGGAAAAAAAAGATCATTCATATGTGATAATAGTATTTAAATAAAGTACTGACACATTCAAAACAAAATGATGCTCTGAAAATGAATATATTATAAATGATTTTTGAGTTTAACTTTTGTGTATTTAATTCCTATACAAAACATATTTTCAGAATTATGAAGCATCCACTTTGCAGTAGCAAGATGAAAGGTTCCTTATGTTTTAATTTATTAAGTCTTTATAGAGATATATTTTCATTTATTTTATAGTCACTGACCGCAATTGTCCATGCAGCAGTTATAGGTTTGTAATTTGGTAATTGGTGACAGTTTATAGCAGAGATGAGGTGGAAAACATTTCAAAACTTTTTCACACATCTTTTATATACTTACTCATACTTACTTTCCATATTTCATTTCAACTTTAGGACTTGAAATCATCATGATTCATCTTGTAAACTTAATAGAAGATAAGAAACAGGAAGTAGATTAATTATACAAAAAAAAAAAACAAAAAAAACAAATCAGTATTGGTAGCACTATTAAATAATCAGTTAGTGCAGTATAATGTTATCTAATACCAACTACTATTTATATATAATAATTCATGTTGATTTTTCTTTTAAATGCAGCTCATTTTCTTACGATTGCTATTTTCTATAATATCTTTATCACTATACCTTTTCCTCCCTTATTTTCAATACAGAGAATTCAACTAAAATATTTGCACAAACTTCAATGGTGATTTCTGAATATTGTAACAAGGGAAAAAGGGTGGGGGGAATGCCTGGTTTTATGGTCTGTTACAAAATATTTAATTGAACTTTAAAAAATGCTGACGTTGTGCTTATTTCATATTGATATAGTGCATTAAAAAGATAAACCAAACCTTGCAATATGAATGAAAATACAAACACAAACAAGTTTCAGCTCAATTATTATTATTATTATTATTATTATTATTATTATTATTATTACTATTCACAATTGACAAATCTTTATTTTCAGTCTACTTAAATATTCATGGATATGTTTGAACATGGAATGATGCACATTTTTCAAATACTGAGGAAAGTTGTGAATGGTTTTGCAGGCATATAATTTGTTTTGGTGAAGCATCTAATAACAGCTGCATAAACTAGGGTATATAAATACAAATTTACTGGATTAATATCACGCTAATTTGCAGGACATGGATGAGATGCTGCTCTATTTATTTGTTATGAGAGATATCATTGAAAGTTGTTAGTAAACCATGACCACAATCACAAGTATCTTTTTATGATTAACTGAATATGTGAAAAAGCTACAGGATTGTATTTTGCCACTGAAAGGTTAAATTTTGTTGTTTAATGCCTTGCATTTGGCAATAAAACCATTAGTATTTTTGCTTTCCAATACTTCTGTATTATCTGTAGTTAATGCATTACAGGTATTCAGGTGACCCTCATTCATCCCTTCTTGAGTGCTGCAAAGTGGGCATGATGGTGAAGAATCCTAGTCTGTATAAGTAACTTGCTTAAATAGTCATGATTCGTAATGAGTCTAAAGGCTGAAGCTGCTGTTTTTCATGGTCCTTGTGGGATTTTAGCCAGATTGGAGAGGAGGGAGTTTCATTTCTAGTCTTCTGCACATTTTTCTATTTCTTGTTTATAATGATGTGTCAGTTTTGATGTAATTAGGCATTTTAATGTTGCAAAGGATGTGTTTGCCTTTCTCATCTAATATATTGCGGGCCTTTTCTTGCAAGCATATCAGGTAGCTCATTCACCTTAATCCTACAATGTATGGAATCACTGAATGTATATTATCTTATGAAGTTTCCATAGCTGTGTGATATTTTGTAGTACTCTTTAGTTTATATTGATTTCTTTGCAATGTTAGAACTTATTGCTTGAATGGGAGCCTTAGAGTCAAAGAGAGAAAATTACTACTTTGGGAACTTATTTGGTGGAAGGTTCATTAATTTTTGCAGGGCTATATATATATTGCCATTATCTCTCCATCATAATTGATGGTGTCTGCTCCTACAGAGTGACAATATGAAAAGAAGGGACGTGAGATTCTAGCTCCAGTGCAATAGTCCTTAGAAGATCTAGTGTAAATGTGAAGTCATTCTCCAGGGAGATATTTAGTGTTAATTGTTTTGAGAGCTAGTGCTTTCAGTATATCCTTAGATGGCTTCTTCCATTAAATGTAAATTTTAATTAGTTTATAGTAATTTTAATGAATTTTCTCTTATCTGCAAGTTTTCTTTAGTGTCTGGTAAAGTAGTATTTGAGGTGTGTTACTTTTTTAGAAAGATTAGTCATGTTTTTAGTGTCTGTGATTGGGCCTTTTTTCTCTCATTTAGTATTACATAATTTTAAATTTTTTTAATGTTAAATCATTGCCCATTGTTGTACCTTAGCTGCTACACACCATTAGTAAGCATCCCAAATGTTAAATGTAATTTTCTGATTATTACTCATAAATGATCCATTTCTAAGTATAGGTTTATATACCTCATTTTTCTTGCTTAACAATGCAGCATTTGCTCTATAAGTTATACAGGTGTGTTAGTTGAAATTGAATTTATTGAAATGCTAAGAAAAATGCAAAATCAAAGAAGTCTCCACCTATCTAGTCCAGATCACTTTAGGTGTAACCCCTCTCCATTACAAAAATTGTATAACTGATTTTATACTAACATCTTTATCTAAGTTTTAAATAATTAAACAAAGTATAAACTTTTCCTCTTTAATGCATCAGTCCCTGGTTCATCAGCAGCAGCCTATTGCAATTCCAGAGGACCAGATCCTGACCCAACTTAAGGTACTAAAATAAAATATTTCAATTACTCTACCTATACCATTATTTTATCAGCTAGCTACAGTCTCTACAAACTAGTAAGTCCTTTATTTCTCAAATACCAACTAAGATGCTATATTTCTAGAACAAATTCCATTATTACAAGTTCAATAATTTAAATCAATTTAATATAATTCCACTCCCAGCCATTCCCAGGTCAATGACATTTTTTCAATAGCAATTTTTTTTTGTTCCTTTCTTAAGACTTATTTATTAAATTATTTGTGTTAATCTATACAAGGTAATGTGACTAAAGATTCAATACAGGCTATTGGCTTGCCATGATCATACACTGAAAAATTTCGTTATTACAGTGGAACCTTGATCTATCTTTACCCCTAAGTATATTTTAATTTATAAGCCCCAAACGTTTTACCTTATATCTTATGTAAATAAAATCCACATTCATCATTTCTCGAAGTATTGTTTTCCTCCATTATTTGTTCAAAAAGTTCAGTCCCAAAGAAATTCTATTTTTGAACAATCCTTTTCAAACTGGAATAGTGAAGCAGTGATTGCCCCATGTACAGAGTTTGTGCCACGCTTGATCCGAGAAAGCATGACTAGGACTCTCCGTAGTGGCCGATACTTTTGGAGACGCAGAATGAGGATGAATATGATGATGATGATAGCATATGTGAAGAATGGGCCAGAGTTGCCATTGTCATTTTTGATACCTACGAGCACAGATTATTTATCTACAACATAGTACCACCACCGGTGGCCGAGGTTGTTAAGGTGCAGACTCATGAGAGGGAGATCTGGGGTTTGAATCCCGCCAGGACCGTCCTCCCTTATTGAGGGTTTTTCCAGGTTTTCCTCAATGCTCATAATTGGCAAATGCCTAAAATTAGACCAGGAATGTTTCCTTTCTTAAAAAATCCTTTCCCAATACATAATTTTATTTCATGTATCACCAGTGTTCACCGCCTGTGGTACCTTGGTAGTAAAAATGGGCATTAAATACCATTCAAAAAAAAAAAAGAGAGAGAGAGAGAGAGAGAGAGAGGGAGGGAGGGACAGTGGATGAAGAAATTGTCAATGTGGTGCTCTAAGTGTTGATGAAATGTATAATGAAATGGGAGAAGTTGCATTTGATATGGGAGAGGGGACTGAGAAGGAGGGAGATGACGATGCAACAGCGAAGCTCTGCGAGCATACTTTTCTAAACTTTTACAGAGACCTTTCAATTAATAGTCAAGCATATGGGGAGGATTGTATGAGTTGCACGCAGTACTATGAGTGGTTTAAGCATTTTGAACACAGCAGAATGTTAGTCAGTGAGGATCTCAGGACTGGACGACTTTCCACATCAACATATGATGACTATGTTGAAAGAATTAGTGCTGTGATTCAAGGAAATCATTATTTAACTGTTAGAGAATTAGTTAACTAAGTGGGCATCAGCCATCATGCATTAACATTTGAGGGCAAACTTGAGATGCATTGTCAGTGCAAAATTTGTGCCATGGTTGTTGACTGACCAGAAACAGACCCATATTAAAATTGGTCAGTAACTGCTTGCCATTGTAAATGGTAGTGAAAATTTCCTTAAGAACATCATAACAAGAGATGAGATGTGGGTTTATGGCTATGATATTGAAATTAAGGTCATTGCAGTGGGTGGGCAAAGGTCTCCTTGTCCAAAAAAAGGACTCATAAGTTGGTCAAAGATAAGGTGGTGTTGGCTGTGTTTTTTGACTGCAAAGGCATTGTCCATCAGGAATTTATACTACATGGTTAGATGGTAAGCAAGGAAATCTACCAGGAAATTTTAGAGCATTTGAGGGATATTATGCACACGAACAGGCCTGAATTATGGTAAAACCATATTTGGAATTTTGCATCATGACAATATGCTGGTTCATGAGTTGCTTCTTGTCCACAGCTATCTGGCAAAACATCAGACTCCCATTTGCCCCATCAGCCCTATTCTCTGGACCTAGCCCCTGCAGACTTTTTACTATTTCCCAAACTTAATACCAAGTTGAAAGAACATCATTTCCAAACCAATGAGGAGATTTAGGACAATGTGACAAGCCTTGCATGCCATCCCAGAAAGTGCATTCCAAGAGGCTTTCCAAAAATGGAAGAAACGTTGGGAATGGTGTATTGACAGTAGAGGAGATTACTTTGAAGGGGACAGTGCTTAAAATGTTATACAATGAGCAATAAAGATGTTATAGAAAAGTTCGGTCATTTTTTGAAAAACCTTGTATCAATTACAAATGAAAAAAGTGAAGACCATATTCCATGACACATGACTAGGGAACATGTCCAATCAAGGTAGAGTTTAACTGCAAACCATATATATATTAAGACTTTATGATGAAATACAGAACTCCTAATACTCGCCTCCATCTGATGACATATTTCATTAAAATTAAGTATAATAGAATAGTGTGTTTATTTCAATCTTTCATTACAAAAAGTATAACAAATGATTTATACATTTCTTACAATTGGGACTGACCTAATTTTTCTCGATTTCATTAAAATGAAGTATAATAGAATAAGAGTGTTTATTTCAATCTTTCATTACAAAAAGTATAACAAGTGATTTATACATTTCTTACAATTGAGACTGAACTAATTTTTCTCGAAGCCCTAACATGTCATGACTCCCTGGTCTTTGACGTGTGTTAAGAGCCCTGTTTTACCTACTTTTCCTCGTTTTCTCTCACTTTCCTAATCCATTGCCCAACTCTTCTTAAATATTCACCGATGCTCCTATTTCTTTCCCACCCCTCTAACATTTTTATTTCTACAATTATATATATTCTTGGTCCCTATAATGAACTGCTTACTAACCCCCTTTTATTAAAGGTGACTACTAATTACTTCATTTAATACTTTAAAATTACTAAGGTTCTCATCCATCCCTTCACTATATAATATATAATCTATGACACTTTGCCCATTTGCATTTGCAAATATAAATTTGTCTTCCAAATCTTCTCTTGTTCCATTACATACTAATAAGTTATTAATTTCACAAAATTCTAACATTTGTTATCCCTGCATTTTCTTGTGATTAATGCAGCTTTCTTCCATCCATTCTCACCAATTTATTTATTTTTTTTTTCCTCACCTATCCTTGCATTCAAGCCTCCCATTACTATAAATGTCACTCTTGCATTTTTCCTCTTTAAATCTCCATACCTCTATCTAGATTTATAAACAACTATTCATCATAAAATTCTTTAAAATAATTTTTACTGCCTTATGTTTGTGAAATGCATCTTTTAATGACTCGTGTACTGTTAATTCTGAGGAAGTTAAAAGTTGCAATCACCGCATATGCTCTGGCCATATTCTTATGCAAACCCTGGTATACTTATTCAAATACCATTGATATACCCGAATATAAGATAACCCTCTATTTTTAAGATATTTCCTAAGACTTTTCTTTATTCACTTACAGTACTAATCCATACCATCACCATCTTTATCATCATTATTGTCTTCTCTAGTGCTACTTTCTTCATCTGGACCCTCTTCCCACAAGATGTCATCTTCAGACACATCCATGGCATTGGATATAGAGCACTTTTTTAACCCATTCACAATAGATTTATTGGGAATTCTCTTCCAAGCTGTATGAATCCAATCCCCCAAGATAATTATTATGGCTTCTTCAGTTTCCCACCTGGAGTGAGGGGATGGTCTCCATGAAGAAGCCATTATTATAATAGAGTTGGTGCAGATTATCCTTGAAAGGTTTGCTCACAACAACATCCATTACTTAAGGTTGTGATATCATGCCAGCAGAAGTTATAACAAGATCTTTAATTCCAAACAACTTTCAACCAATCTAACATTGGTGATTCATCATCCATCCTTTTTCCTAGCATCTGAAGACAAGGCCAGCAGAAAACTTCTCTTTTAGCATGTTTTTTCTTCACAATAATACATAGAGAGATAACTTCTGGCCATTGGCTAGGGAATACAGTATGACTGTAATTCTTGCATTCTCATTGCCAGTAGTTTTAATTAGGACACTTTTTGAACCCTTTGCATTGTCTATGGATGGCATGTCAAAATAGACAGAAAGACACGGTGCTCTAGCATTGTTCTATTCAACAAAAGCCTTGCTCTCTTCATCATTCTCACACACCAGTTTGTACTAGCTTTAAAGGTTGCATTGCTTGCTTCAGGAAATTCAAGCACTTTCACTCTATAATCTCCTGTGTGTTAGGGAAGACTTCATTTCATTTCTCTCACATGTACTGAATACCTTGCTGCTCCAAATTATAAAAACTTTTCTTCTTAGGTTCACTGGAATATTTGCATGATGAATTCTATAACTTCTCTTTCATTTGACGCCTCTTACGAATGTTCGCTTCCTAGACATTAAATTTTCTTCCTGCTGCACAGTTGTTCATGACCTTTGCTTCATTATAACCATTAATTTAAAGTTTGCATCATAGCTTTTAAGAGAACCTGTTGGAAACTGCGAGCTTGTAAAACCATGTCTTTTGATGGAATCAAGTTTGTTCAGATACATTTTAGATTGCAGTATCAGTGAATTTTAGAATGATTCTTTACACTTTACTGCTATTGTCTTTACTGATCTACTAATGACTTATAAGCAATTTGTGATTGCATTTTAATTAAGGTCCTTATTGATGCTACATTCCTATTGGATATCGTAATTTTATTTTCAGCTGCTTATGTGGTCATTCTTATATTAGTGGTGATCTTTTCTGCAGCAAGTGGTCGATATTATGTAATGTAAAAACATGAACTCTAATAACTGTAACAGCAATGATGATGAAGGCAACAGCCTTTGAAACATGTCCAAGTATGTGTAACAAAACTAGTAAAATTTGAGTGATTTCCTCATAAATAATTTGTTATATTATGTGTAACAGTATGTTAATCTGTGATTTTAAAATGACCCTGATTTTTTGATTCAAGAATTTGGAATAAAAAGGTTGTCTTATATTGAGGTAAATATCTATGAGTCATCAAGTTGGTTGAAGATGGAGAGGATGTCTCTTCAAAACTGGTCCCACCATATTTAAAAGTAAGTGAAGCGTAAGAGTGTGTTAAACGACAGATTAGATAGGATTTACATTTAACAAGCTTCACTGTGTGAGTTCCAAAAGAATTTTTTAAAAATTTCTTATTTTTCGAAAGTTCTTATGATGAAATATCTATATTCTGTGTGCATACCTATCTTTCATAGTCATAGAGAACTGTTTCACAAATTTTCATATCAACCATTAAGAAGTGTGGTAATAGGAGCTACAAAGGCTGATTATTTTTATTAAAAAATTAAAGGTTATCAAATCTAATTACTGCAATATGTAACCATTAAAACTACAGATCTTTAATTTCTCACACGATATTGATAGTTAGGGTTTGCAACATTTCCCTGCCATTTTCCATGCCCTTTATTCACAGAGAAGTCACATCTAGATTTGTATTTGATTAGTATCCTTTGGCCTTAGATGTTCCTTGAAAGGTGTGCGATCAGAGTCAACTATCAACTGCTTGGTATTCAATCTTAGGTTACCATTATTAGCAACTATTTTCAGCAACTAAATAATATACATTACAAACAGAATAACTTGAAGAGGAGCAGAGTTATGATTGCCTACTGGCTTTAGATTGTTACTCAAGTGTAGCATATTATTAATTCCATCATTCCATTTTTTCCACTATTTCCATTTTTGAAAATTATTGATCTCTAGATTAATATTGAGAAGCATAAAATATTTCTAATTTTATGTATACTTAACCATTTTACTATATGAAAGTAAATTTAAAGAGTTTATATAGATTTTTATGACTCACCTCCTGCTGTTTTATGAGGAGACACACCTCTTTGCCTTGGTCCTTCTGTTGTAGAGTTGCTACTGCTTGTTATATCTGAAGTAGCTGCCTTACCCTTACGTTTGATGGGGGACAATGAGGGAGCAGTTGGGAGCGATGGAAGTGATGGCTTGGAGGCTGGAACGGAAGGTGTGGTCTCCTCCAAAATGTGTACAAATATATTAAGTGTGCGCACCACATGAAGCAGCAGTAACTCTGCACAGACTGACAGCTATAAGAAGAGAAATAAATATTTAGTTAAACATGCACGTGCATGTAGTTGAATTACATTTCAGAGTATCAAATATCTTAAATTATATATAGTAAAAATATTTTAAAACTACACAAAATGTACAAATATGATAATTATTTTATGAGCAAAATTTAAATAATGCAGAATAAAATTTGAAATGTGCTTGTAAAGGTGAGACTGCATCAAGGCAACAATGTGCAAATGCAGTACATAAAATTAAATTTTAATGTTGCATTTAATAAAAGCACTGTTACCATAAAATAAACTGCACATTATGAAAAGTCTTCCAGATAAGGGAAGTAAGTAATATTGTAATAACATGGGATTAACAATTATACATATCAGTTCTTTGATATAGTTATAGTCAGTCACGTTACACATGCAACTTCACTGGCACAGAACTATGTGATAACCAAAATTGTTATACTGGGGTCCAAATGCTATTGGTTACTCCCTGTTATTGCAAGTATTCTTTAATTAATAACTGCCTTTTCAAATATACGGTCTCAAAATATAAATTGAATAAAGACTGATTTGAAAAATGTTATTAAATGACAAGCTTTTAATACAATAGAGAAGCTGTTTACAAAAATTTGAAGACAACTGTTTTCATAAGAAGAAATTTGTTGCTTTATATAATAAAAATCTGTCAAATCAGAAAAAATGGAGTGACTATATTAACTTTTGCAAAAGTGAAGATATATACAGATTGCGAAGAAACTCTTATTTTTTTTTTTTAATTATACTAGCTCACAATGCCCGTATTGACATTTTTCATTCATATAAGCACAAAATACCAAAAGATACAATAAATTTTAATATAGATCATGAGAAAGAATTAGTATCAGGTCTTCTGGTGAGGGCTGCATCCCCAGGCTTGATTTTTCCCAATCATTGTTCTTATCAGTGGAGGTCTAAGCATTCATGATCAGCATTAATTAAATTTCATCGCCATGGGTGGCCGAGGTCATTAAGGCACAGACTCATGAGCGGGAGGTCTGGGGTTTGAATCCCACCAGGGCCATCCTCCCTGACTGGGTTTTTTCCAGGTTTTCCTCAGTCTTCATAAATGACAAATGCCTGGGAGGTACCCTAAACTTAGGCCTGGAACGCTTCCTTCCTTAAAAAATATCCTTTCCCAATTTATCATTTCATCTCATGTATCATCAGTGTCCACCACCTGTGGTGCCTCAGTAGAAAAAATGGGCGTTAAATACTACTAAAAAAAAATTCATTTCATTTTACATGTAAAAACATTTCACTACTTCTTTTCTAACAAGAAATTATTTAAAAAATATTATGTTTTAGAGAAAATTATGAATGGGCAACCACATAATGTTAATTTTTTTTTAACACCAGCTTTTTAATGCAGCTTTTATATTAAAAATGTGCATTTGTGCATTTTCATTCTTTTGTGCCCAGAATGAGTTGCTTAGTGGGAAAGGTGTTGGAATTATAGGATATAGTGACCCTGGTCAAATGTGCCCCATAAAGCTGGCAGAAATCATGCAAAAGATAACAAATGTTGAAAAATTAAGTAGAAGTTATTAACAATGAACAATATACCATTTGATCATAGCATTTGGCATAGTAGCATTATTATACCTCACTTACTTATTTAAAATTCAAAACATGTTTCAATAGCACTTGCTCTCATCATCAGCAAGAGACCGTCATCCTCTGGTGATGGTAGAAGTAATTTGCTTATCCAATGATGGAATCTCAAAGTTCATGATGGAGGTTTTTGTTTCTTTATAATAAAAGTCTTTTCCCAAGTCAGCTCTACTGCATTCTGTTTTTAACAATTTAGGCTCCTTTTTAAAGTGATAATTTTTGGCCCAGAAATGTGCTGCCATTGCCAAATTTTCAATTTGATTGTATATAATATTTCTGAAATGTTTTTTTGTGTGAATTCCCAAGTTTCTCTTTGTATTTCCTATATATATATTTTATTGCAATTTTCACAATTAAGTTGATAAATGCCAGCTTTCTTGTAATTTGGCACTGCATCTTTTCAATATGATTTTAATACTTTTTTAATACTACACTTATTGTGGAGAGCCTATGTGATTTCTTTAAAGAGCTTTTTAAATTAATTAATTGTTTTTTGGGGGTTAAGAATTTCTTGAACTTGCTATTTTCATTCATTTTTGTCAGTTTGCAATTGTTTCTGATGGCCTTAATTCTCTTAAATTTTGCAATATTTTTTATCCACAAGAAAACTGTTGAAATTGTTCTGAAGAGCTGTATTGCAGATATGTTGATATTCTTTCCAATATTCCTTTTTAAAGTGGCACATTCACTAATCAGTGTGCAAGGCTATTGATGATTGCATATTGTTGTGATTTGGGATTATAGCTATTGTTCTTAAGTAATTAACTGTGTGAGTCTGTATATTCCAAAGGCAAACCTGTTACTATCTTTAATTATTTTTAAGTCTAAGAAGAGTAGAAAGTCATATTCTTTAATTTTTAGGGAGAATTTTATATCTCTGTCCTGTATATTTAAAAGTCTTGAAGCATCTTCAGTTTGATTTTTGGAAACAACTGCAAAAACATCGACATATTAGTGACATGTTTAAAAAATTATGGTAAAAGCTTTGGTTACATACATTTCCAGTGCATTCATGAACAGTTCTGCCAGGAATGGAGAAAATGCAATCCAGAAGTTTACTGTTAAAATCTATTGTTGAAACGGAATTAATTCTGCTTTATGTACAGCTCAATAAGTCTTATCATGGATAATTTTGTAGAGAAGAGTAATTTTTTTTAAAATTTTCAATCATTTATCTCAAGGAATACTGAGAAATAAAGCATTAACATCAAAAGAAACAAGAGTATCTTCTTCTTATAAGGTTATGTTATTAATTTTTAATTCCAAGACTGTCGAACTCTTTAAGGCAGTTGAATTTTTGAGCAAGCTATTTTGACAGTTTGTAGGTAGGTGAATCAATTGATTAACAATTGGTTTATTTATTAATACAATGCGGGTAAATTTCTTACACCCTTCACTTATTGTATTTAAGTTAGAACATGTTGTGGGAACAATGTTGTGAAATGTGTAAGAAATTTACCAGCATTGTAATAATTATTGTATAATATCTTCACTGTAAACAGCTTCAAAATTAACAAATAAGTTAAATTGGTCTATTGTTACTACTCCTACTGCCATGAACAAAAGTAACAAATGTCTTTCAAAATCTATTTGCAACAATACATCTTAATGGTTGTGAATTGGAAATTGTAAGTGTGACAACTGTATACAATAAAACATTATGAAATTGTTGAACAAAGCTAAAACGTTCGGTAGACAACACTCAAAATATTAGAAGTTGCAAGATATTATGAATGCACCTAACAAGGCACATACACAGTCAGCAGATTAAGTAACTTAATTTTTATTCAAAGGCCAGAATATATCTAGCCCCATGCTCTAGCTTTGTCATAAACAGACATCAGTTAAAAAGTATTAATATTTTTATTGAACTTGCTCTATGATTAGCAAAACATATCCAAAACACAAAATGCTTACTAAAAGAGAAACTAAATGAAATCACAGCTGTATTGGGCAAATTACTGATTAAAACAAAAACCTAATGATGACATAATAACAAAAATAAGTATTCTATCATCATCATCATCATCATCATCATCATCATCATCATCATATTTCTGATAAAAACAATGTCAATGACCTCCATAATTAGCATTACAACAAATCACCAATGCATTCTCAAAATTGGGACACTTAATTGCTAAAAAACAATTTCAATGACCTTAATAATTAGCATTACAGTAAATAAATCACTAGCACTTTCTCAAAATTGAAATACCCAGATATGTGGTGCTTATTCATAACTTCAAGGTTTGTAAACTGTAAAATGTTATTTGAGATTAATGGGACATTATTTAAGAATCCCTACCGCCACAGTGGCTGAGGTCGTTAAGGCGCAGACTTGTGAGTGGGAGGTATGGGGTTAGAATCCCACCAGGATTGTCCTCCCTGACTTAGGTTTTTTCCAGGTTTTCTGCAGTCCTCATAACTGGCAAATGCCAGGGAGGTAAAATTAGGCCTGGAACATTTCCTTCCTTAAAAAATCCTTTCCCTATATATCATTTCATTTCCTGTACCATCAGTGTTCACCGCCTGTGGTGCCTCAGTAGTAAAAACAGGCATTAAACACCATTCAAAAAAAGAAAGAAAAAAAACCCATTCTAGCTACAGTAAATTGCTTTGGAAGCTCATAATCATTTTCACATAATACATTATAGATTTCATAACCAGGTTTTTGTAACAAACGCTTTTATATTTCTCATATATTTGAGAAGAATGCTTAACAAACCTTTTTATAATTGACTTTTTGCAGCCAATGCTTACCAAAAACTTTTTATAATTGATTTTTTGCAGTCAAAACCAATGACTCAAGATAGATCACTGGCTTCTGACTGCCTTTAAATATATACATCCAATAAAATAAAATAGGCATTTTCCAAAACATTCAACATCTAGTCATAAGACTATACATGGTAGTTGCTAATACCTAGGTCATATTCCTATAGTCTCTAAAATGATCCTTTCAAGACATTATGCTCTGTAACCATAGTTTGGAAAGAATTTTAAAAACTGCTAAAGTGAATTCATTTTCTTGGTAAATATTTAATGATATAATTTTGAGATATACCTGGAGTAGAGTCCTTCATTATAATGAATGAATACTTTATTTCTACATAATTCATATTAACTTTACACATTAAACAACATTCTTGGAGTGCTTATTTTAGGATCTATACATTTAACACACTGGTTGTATATGCAATAGATACTACTTTCTATTCACTAGCCCTTTCACTATTCTCTCATACCTCTTCCTTTACTTTATTTCTGGCACTAACTTATAGATCTTTAAAATCATCAATAATTCTCCTATAATTTATCTTAAACTTAGGTAATCATTTTTTACACTAAACTCCATTTACTTACAAAAATTAAGATGCATTTTGGGAGAATCTCTCCCATCTTCAGTTGCTCACTGAACCGCCATTGTTCAAAATGATGGCTATACACCTGGATGTTTCCTGTGTAGGCATCTGTTGACTGCAGTAGGAAATTGCTGAGTTCATCCATAGGAGGAAACTGGAAGTTCATTAGGTTTTCTTTATTTTTTAATATCAAAATTTTTTCCAAAGTGGATAGCTCCATTGGGTTGTGGAGATGTTTCAGCAGTTTAATTTCCGGTTTTATTTCATGGTTTTTGGTCCAAAAGTGAGCTGCTATGACTGATTTATCCACTTGTTTAAGTCAAATATTCCTAAATGTTCTTTCTTCTGCATTTCTAAATTTCTCTTTGTTTTGCATATGTAGCTCTGCTCACAATCTGTGCATTTTATTATATAAATTCTTGATTTCTGTTTTGTTGATATGGAGTCTTTTACTGTGCAACCTATGGATACAAATTCAAAAGTTTCACCTACCATCCAATTTACCACAACAAGTTCAAGAAAATTTTCAAAGAACATACTGTTAGCCCCAATGACCAGATATAATATAAAGAATTTATTAGGTTGCACAATACAAGACTCCATACCAACAGAACAGAAATCAGGAATTTATATAATAAAATGTGCAGATTGTGAGCAGAGCTACATAGGCAAAATAAAAAGAAATTTGGAAAAAAGAACACTTTAGGAATATTCGGCTTAAGCAAGTGGATAAATCAGCCATAGCAGCTCACTTTTGGACCAAAAACCATGAAATAAAACCGGAAATTAAACTGCTGAAACATCTCCACAACCCAATGGAGCTATCCACTTCGGAAAAAATTTTCATATTAAAAAATGAAGAAAACCTAATGAACTTCAAGTTTCCCCCTATGGATGAACTCAGCAATTTCCTACTGCAGCCAACAGATGCCAACACAAGAACATCCTGGTGTCTAGTCATCGTTTTGAGTAATGGCGGTTTAGTGAGCAACCGAAGATGTGAGAGATTCTCCCAAAATGCGTCTTATTTTTATATAAGTGGATTTTAGTGTAAAAAATGAATACCTGAGTTTAGGATATATTACCACTCCATTGTCAACAGCTTCGTAAGTACAATATCCTCCTATAATTACTTACTTTCTATATCTTCCATGTACATTACTCTAATTTAGCTTTTGCTCTTGTAACCCTTTAATTTGTCCTTGAGTTTTTGGCATTATTTCGATAATACTACCTAAGGACGATGACATCACACTCCAACTTCTTCCTCCCAATCAGTCATCTGACAGCTGATTCCCCTCTTCCACTTCTCCCTGCCATATCATTTACCATACTTGGCTGTTTCACTGGAGTTGCACTCAATGACGACCATGACACACTGCTATACACTCCTCCTCTCTATGCCAGATGCTAATTCCTTGACCGCAGGTACTTTCTCTTTCTTCTCTCCTCCTCTCTTCACCTCTAGTCATTGTTCAATGACCTTAATGCTGCATCATCAGGTTTCCATCTATAGCACTCAGTGACATACTTAACACTCTTGCTGCTATACACTCCTCCCCTCTCTGCCAGATGCTAGTTCCTTGCCCGCAGAGAGTAGGGTCAATAAATACTAAGTAATTATTTGATCTGTTTTACCTCATTAATTATTATTTTATTTACAGTTTTCTGAATCAAAATTGGATAACATTTTTGAAAAGAAACCAGCTACTTCCATTTCCCCAAATTTTCTGACATGCTGAGTTCCAGCAATGGATCAAATGTTGACGAGTTCAAGGTTCAGAATGCAGTTTCCCCTATAACTGAAGATCTTTGGTAGTTTTCCAGTTACAAAAACCTTTCTTAATAATATCTTACTCAAGTCTATTCAGAGCATACATACACAACATCACTACTATTTTTCTTTTTTTCACCAATGATTAAAATTCTAGTGAAGAGAGATTGCAAGAGATACCTTAAAGAAACTTCAACAAGAAGGAAAAAATCCTGTATAGTGTCATTTGTTATGAATTTGGTGGAATTTGAATCTATGATTAGTTTTTCATAGCTCTGATTTTCAGAGACATTATTTCAATGGTTGGACATGTTCAACATCATAAAATTTTGTAGAAACAAGAGCAGTTGTATAATTTATTATTATTTTGTCCAAATCCATCTTTTGTCAAAAGAAATTAATACGTTTCTAATATGAACACATGCATTAGCTAATCTGCAACTTTTGCCAGCTTTTCCTTACTATTTTATTAAAATTTTCATGACTAAATTTTCTGCAGTCCCCTTTCTTCTCAAAAATAATAATTTAGTAACAAACAATGATATATGGCACGTCAATACTTGCACTCACTTACAATGGATATATGAAATAAGCACCAGAATGAAATTCATGGTTGGTTTTTATAATTTCAAAATGGACTCAACAGCTGTTACCATTATTATCTTTGTGCTGGTTTAGCAAAAAACTTAGCATTAGAAATATCAAGCAGATATCTGATTTCTCATATCTATTGTTCCATCTTTCACAAATATTTTTTAGACTGCCCAACATGACACAGAAAACTGTTGCCATCGCTGTTGAAACATTGCAAAAAATTAACTGATGGTGTATAAAGAAGAAATTCATTTTCTCAAATATGTTGCATTGGCACTGCCTTTAAGGTTGCATGCTATGAAAAACAGCGATCTTACTTCTAAAAATAAATATTAACTTGTTTACAATTAGTAAATTGAGTGTTTAATTTATCTTCTCTGAAAACAAACAAGAAACAAATGTATATAAATAAATCATTGGGGGATGTATGAATTACTACTGCTTCTGCAATAATACTGTCTTACATAGTTGCCTAAGCTTAAATACAGCCCTGATTATGAGAACAACAAAAGCAATGATTAAGATCATCTTGAGAATACTGTTAAAACTGCACTTTTTCAAAGGTTTCATATTAAAAAGTTAAATTGCCCAAATCTTTACCTGTTTATCTCTGAGTACACCCCATAGGTGTTTATCATGTTCGTTTAGTTCTTCATGCAGAGGATTCTCAGGATGCAAACTTGATGCTGCCAGTCCTAAGCAATAAAATAAACATACCATAAAGGTAGTAGCTCTAGCAATTAAAACTCAGATGTATATTAAATAAAAGCTTCATATTAAAGAAACAAAGCACATGAAATTCTTATCCTTATATTGCCAACTGACTTGGCACGTTAAACATATCTGCATACCCAGAAAACTGAAGCTTTGTTAAATTAAAGACAGAATTTATATTTTCTTTAATTACTTGTTTCTTTTTCCTTTTTCTTCTTCTGCATTTCCTTAAGTGAGAAGTACTATAATTAAGATTATTTTGTGACTGAGTTGAACTACACACTTTTATTGGCTCCACTTGTTTTATATCTGGAACAGGTTTCACACACCATTATCTGCTAGGTCAGCTAACTGCCAATAAGAATGTTAATTTGACTCTTAATCTCTTTCTCTTAATTATATGATTAACTTTACTCTAAAGTTCCAATTAGCATTTCATTTAAAAAAAAAAAACAACTTTTTAATTCAGTAATACATGATTTAAAAATACAATTTTGTGAGGACAAGACCAAGACCTTCTGGAAGCAGTAAGATGAAAAGAGACTTAAGATCTGATCGTTGTGAGAAGCAACTTGTCATTGTCTTCAGGAAAAAAAAATGAAATACTGACAGTTGATGTATCTGGCTTTAAATAACAATGGCAAAAGGGCATGAATAAGAAAGGATTACTTGATCAAAGATTTAACCAAAGGAGTCAAACAACTTCCTATCTGTTTGCTGCTAAGTGCTAGACTAATGATTCAAGTTTGATTTAGCTGCAGCCTTTGTCATCAGGCAAGATTGCCCTGTTCTACTACTATCTGTTTGCTGCTAATGGCTATACTAGTGATTCAAGTTTGATTCAGCTGCAGCCTTTGCCAGGTCAAAATTGCCCTGTTCTACTTCCTATCTGTTTGCACTAAGTGCTAGACTAATAATTCAAGTTTGATTCAGCTGCAGCCTTTGTCAGGTCAAAATTGCTCTGTTCTACTTCCTATCTGTTTGCTGCTAAGTGCTAGACTAGTGATTCAAGTTTGATTCAACTGCAGCCATTGTCAGTTCAAAATTGCCCTGTTCTACTACTATTTGCTGCTAAGTGATTTTTTTAATGGTGTTTAATGCTCGTTTTTACTACTGTGGCACCAAAGGCAGTGAACACTGGTGATACATGAAATGAAATGAAATGAAATGATAAATTGGAAAAGGATTTTTTTTTAAGGAAGGAAATGTTCCAGACCTAAGTTTATTGTACCTCCTGGCATTTGCCAGTTATGAGGACTGAGGAAAACCTGGAAAAAATCTCAGTCAGGGAGGGCGGTCCTGGTGGGATTTGAACCCCAAACCTCCCCCTCATGAGTCTGCATCTTAACGACCTCAACCACCAGTGGCGGTGCTACTAAGTGCTAGACAAGATATTCAAGTATGATTAAAATACAGCGTTTGTCAAGTCAAGATTGCCCTGTTCTACTTCCAATCTGTTTTCTGCTAAGTACTAGACTATATATTCAAGTTTAATTCACCTGCAGCCTTTGTCAGGCCAAGGTTGTCTTGTTCTATTTCCAATCTGTTTGCTACTAAGTACTAGACTAGTGAATCAATTTGATTCAGCTGCAGCCTTTGTCAGGTCAAGATTGCCCTGATCTTTTTAAGTGATCACAGCTTCTTTGACACTTTCCGGACTGACTATGGGCTATGCTCACATTGCCATCACAACCACTGATAGAGAGCAATGAGCTATGGTTGCAGTTAACTCTTAAATATTTGCTGCTTATAAATGGTGGGACATATATGTGCACTTCACCTGCTCCACTGAGCAGCTGGATGTTTTAATTAATATTGAAATTTAATAGATAGCGGCACCAATCAATTGTAGATGAGAAGCATTTTCTGTGAAAATCACTTCCAAGACTGTAAAATAGTATCATTTAGGAAGGATCTCATGGAGAAAGAAATGCTTGATATTTTATTTAATGATTTTTGGTCCAGAAGAAGAATGGAATAAAGTTTTGATCTCTATCATTGCCGTGATCTAGTGGTAGCATTTTTACTCCCTAGGCTGCAGGCTCAGCTTTGATTTGCATTTAGGACTGTTTCCTAGCTGAGGTTTTTCAAGGGTTTTCCCTCAGGTCTTAGGGTGAATGCCTGGAAAACTTAGGGCACAAAATTTCCTGAGCTCATTCAGTCAAATTATCATCTATCATCTCCCCAGGCAGCTATCCTTGGGATAACACAGCTGTGACTCCCAGACATCCTAAATTCAGAACTCAGGTACAATCTTGGCTAGAGGAGCATCCAACAAGTCTGAATAACATTACAGGAAATGACATATTTTGATCTTGAAGATGATACTAAAGCTAATTATTATGTATTACTGGAAAATTTACTTTATAATTTGTTTTAAATTAGGAAGAATTCATATTTCAGCCATGACAGTTACAAATACTTCAAAACATTTCATTTTCCTTACACACACACACACACACAAAAAAAACCCTACTGAATTATACTTTCAGATATTACAATTTATGACAAATGTTCACTGATTTTAAAAACATATGTAGGATCACTAACATGAAAATCAGAAATGTTATTATATAAATATCTTGCTCAATGAAAAAATCATTACAGCATATCCATAAGCATGTTATAACTTTCAAGAGAATGACACTTATCTCTGGCCAGATGTGTACAATTATATCATTAGATAAATAAATGCACTTTTATTATACTGCCATACCAATTATGTTACATATTTTGTAAATGTACAGTTATTTTTGTTTAAGAGATTTTAAAATTTAGAAACAGCAACTTGATTATGACAAGATACTGATTTCTACTGAAGAATTTCAGTATTATATATGTATTTGAAATGTATATTTTAAATGTGTTTTAAGTTTAATGTACAAAAAAAAAAAGAATGAATGAATGAATTTATATAAGGCCATTCAAGAAATATGACATTTTTAAAATTCCATAAAAAGCTCAGTCTAGGAATAAGAAATGATGTATAAAGAGCTGATGAGAAAGTGTTAATCTTGCATTCCTAGTAGACGTTATTCAGAAATACATATATATTATGCCCCATCTTGATGAAATGTTCTGCAGTCTCTGATTTCTAATCATAATTTAAATGAACATAACTGCACTTAATATGTTCATTGCTTATTATTCTCAGCACTGTGGTTAATTTTCTCTGAAAAAATGGAAATTTCTATTTCTCAAATCTCAGATCTTGAATCTGCTTGCACCTGGCTGATGTCTCAAAAATCATTTACAGTTGCATATTGCAAGGAGTTCTGGTTTTTATATTTTTTAAATACATTCTACAGTAGAAATTTAAACTTAAGTATGGAAAGAAGAAGTATAGATAAAGAAATGGGAAAATTTATACAGAGAAAATTTTATATTAAAATTTTTTAAAATTGGTAGCAAGGAGCTCTTAGAGAAACTTGATAAATGTATGTAGGGAAAGTAAGGGAGAAATGGTGGAGGAAAGTGATTAAAGCTAAGGAAGAATATAATGATGGAGATAATGAAGGAAAGTGATTAAAGCTAAGAAAGAATATAATGATGGAGATAATGAAAGAAATAAAAAGATATAGATAGAGAGAGGTAGGATCTATTATACACAATAACCTGGCTGTTAACTGTATAGAATCCGAAAACAAAAATTGCCCCAAGAGGGTGTATGTATTGAAAAATTTAATGTAATGGAATATGTTGAAATACAGCAATTATTATTATTATTATTATTATTATTATTATTGTTGTTGTTGTTGTTGTTGTTGTTGTTGTTGTTGTTGTTAAAGGTTTTATCTTCAGAGAGAGAGAGAAATTCCTGGAATTGAAAAAATTATTTATGCTCATCTATTTCTATTTTTACCATTACAGATCATTTGCTGCAACTTCCTTTATTCTTTTTCCATTGATTTGCTTTTCCTTCATTACATGTACTGACCAGCTCAAATTATTAACTGCAATGGAAAGGGGTCCCATGTTAACAACATGTAAAATTAAGTAAAACTGTACTTACGAAGCTGTAGAGTTAATATTAACAACTTGAACACATTAATGTAGGAAACATGTAAAATATTTCAGATGATGGGTTAAACAAGGATGTTAAATTTCCCTGAATTAACAAAATATACCAAAAATGTTATGATTTCATTAGTTATATTTCATGTTATCATTCTATGTCCGTTTTATACTTATATATTCATCTCTCATTAATCAGTTAGTACCACTTGTATTTGAGTTGGTGATTAAATGTGATTAGATTGCACTTAAATCAAATTTATTGTTTGTAATATGTAGTACAAGATTTGTACATATTTGAAGTGCTAAGTGGAACTTGTACAGTGATGCTAATCATATAATTAAGATCATTGGTTACACTAAGTAAGTCAAGTAAATAATAGTCAATAAGAGTGACTCAATCATACAATGATGTTATAAAATATGAAATTTACAGTTAATATTTTTTATGAATAAAAAACACATTTCTTGGAAAATTTACTTTCTTTATTTTTTGACTTTTTATAAATGGCTAATTATACTGGATATTTAAAATAATTCAATCAAACCATTTTCTTTGAGTTTCAGTGCCACATGTCTGCCTGACTGTTATTCCTTTTGGGTGATCCTAAAGGACAATTAAGAGACTTTACTTATTTGATTTATTTACGTATGCTCTTTTAACATCTCAGGTCATCACCATTCCATTCAATTCAGGGTGTGAAATGGAGATAAATTTTACTCAGTAGCCTCTTCTTTCAGGCTCAAGGTTATTTTACATGCTGTAAACCTACCACTTTACTTTCTTTCCTTTCCTTCCAAAGGAAGCCATAATTTGTATCTCTACACCCAAAAAAATCTATTGACCCTGGCCGGGATTGAACCCGCGATCTGTCTACAAGGGAAGTATGATTACAGCTAGACCACCAGGACCAACTAATTAACAGACTGTAATGAGGAAAATGGTAATGAGAAAAGCTAAACAGATGTAAGTAAAAAGTTTTGTTAACAAATCATGAAAAACAAAATTTGCTGTTAAGTACTCTCTGCAACTTGAGAAAAGTTTTATTTAACATAACCTTTAAAAAAAGTTCCTGAAATAGCAATGATGTATCCAAAACTGTACTGCTTTTAAGTGACAAGTATGTTTACAGGGGCTTTAATCCATTATCAACTTAGAAATTAATTAAAATATACATAAGATTATAAACATTCTTTAAATATATTGACTATAAATAGTATAAATATAGTGTTATAAATAATGAATTAATGCACTACACCCAGCCATATATTTCTGTTGTTTTTTTAAAAGCCAAACTAAAGCTTTAAAGTAGGTGGAAGTAAAAATGTGATGTCCACAGTAGTGGTAAAGGCAGAATGAGAATGGCAAAAGAGAGTGTTGAAGTACAATAAATTAGTATAAAAACTACAATCCTATTTAGACACATGTCATGGTACAGCTATTTTCTCACAAGTTAAATAAAATTTTTCTGAAATAGCAAACATTATATGGCCAATTTTAATTAAATATTGAAACTAGCAATGGTGTTTACCTGCAAAGAGATTTCCTGCTAGTTGTATGAGCCATTGCTGACAACTGAGGTCCAATGAAATTGGGGATGCTGTGAGAACAGCCAAAGCAGTAGTTAGCAAACCTGCTGCAGGACTTACTGCAGCATCAATTGAACCTTCATGACCCTGCTGACTATAAACCATTCATCATTAGTACAACATCAAAACTTTTGTTATTCGTTAGAGCATATATGATTTAAGGATGAGAAAATGCTACGATGTATTCCTTTTGATGCATTGTTTTGTTTAATGGGGTATCCATATAATTATAGGATTTTTTTTTAACTTTTGGAGAATGATAGTGATTAGCTTTAACCTCTTCTGTGAAAATTACAATACTTTGGAATGAAAATATAAGTATTTTCTAACAAAATCTCCTTTACTTTAATGCATTTATCAGGTCTCTGATTTAACCTTTCAATACACCTAAAAAAAATAGTCTAGAGCTTTGTCTGCAAAATGCTGAAATATGCATCTTTCAACCCATTATCATTTCTGAATGTCAACCCTCAGGGATCTAAGTTGCTGGGGTAAGGCCTGGGCTGAGCAGTGAATGATGCAGCTCCTACAAGCCACATGTGTTCACAATAGCCTTGGCAGCAGATGTACTCCTCTCTCAGCTTCCATGCCTCTTTTCTTGATGACACAGCATTATTGATGTAGTAATTTGAAATATATTAAAATGCTAAAAACACAAAATACAAAAAGGCACTTATGTGTCTGTCCAGGCCATTTTTAGATATAACCCCCGCTCCAAAAAAAAGTAACACAATATTTCATTTTTCTCTACATAAATACTGTCTCACACTCTTGCTTGCCCTTAAATCTCTAATATTCATATTTACAATTGTTTTATTCTAAATGTTGCATATCTAAAAGTCAACTTTAGTCTAATATTCAGTACTAGTGGAAAGTGATCACCATATGAACATAAGTTTAAAACTTTAAAATTGTTTACTATGTAGGTGATACAAATAAGCCATAAAATATAATCTATTGGCCATTTTTATTTACAAATGTAAATTCACCAACCTCACCCTCTCTATATTTTCCATTTAAAGTGTCTAATGAATATGATTCACAAAAATTCTTATATTTTCACTGCCTCTGCCTATTTAATTAATAACTTCTTAACAAACACTCCTAACCCTTCTGATATTCTTCTTTCCTTAGCTAATGTTTTCCCTTGTCTCCCAAAATAACTAAATCGTTACCATTTATATAACATCTATTTTAACTTCATCTCTATCACTGCCAAAATGTCTACTTTTGCCACTAAATGATATAAAGTTTCATTAGATATTTTACTTCTTTAACACTCCACCCCTCTTTGCGAGGTAAATATAAATGTAATTTTCAGTTTATCCCAAAAGTTACATCATTTTTTAAGTAATTTTTCTGCACAGATGACAATACTAGTACTTTAGATATTTTGCAAGATTAAAATTGTATAGTTGCAAAAACCAAAGTGCCTTCCCTTCTCTAGCTGCTATTGAGAACCGAATTTATTTTTAAATACATCCAATCACTTTTTATTCCTTAAATTAGTTCCTTCCTATTTTCCACTTATTCAGAACTATTAAAGATCTGCGCTGTGATGATACAAACTTTCTTCCTCTTCTGTGTTCTTTCCCACTACTCAGCTGCCATATTTTCAAACTGCTGTTTGTGATTGGTGGACTTCAAGGTGCTAGCACCTCCTTCTGTGATGGTAACACAACTTCCTTGGTGAAATCTCCCCGGCCAGCTCTTTGATGTAGTAGCTCTACACAGTACTTTCCAACACTGCTCTATTCCTTTTTTGAAGACTTATCATCGGAATTCTCTGCAGTCCCAAAACTTTGCCATGATCTTTGTGCTATGTGAGTTTAGTCTTTCTAGAGGATGCTTCATCCATTTTTGGCCAGTCCATTGATTCTCTTTTTGAAAGAGGGTCACAAGAATTATAGTTTTCATCCCCTGTGATGATGGGCTTCCTCTCATTAACACAGCATTGGTTCAAAAACTTCTGACAACCTTCTACATGCACTTAAATTTGATTTGTTGAAAGAATTTGGGACACCCATCTTGCACTGACTTTATGCATATGCTAATGTTGGCTGTTTTCGAAAGTCCCAACCTTGCAGTTCTTTCTTTTGTCTTCACATGCCTGCTACTCAGAACTTTCTTGAAAACAGAGATATGAGTACAAGGGCTATTTTTTAAGTAAAGCCCATTTGTTAATAAGGTTTGAAATTTTGGGGGTGCAGGAGAATGAGTGATGCAGGCTCCAAGCATCCCTTGCGCAGACTCCAACAGAAATTGTATTCATGGTGTCAGTCTGTATGCTTTGTAGTGTGAGGTTAAAATATTTATGAAAATTAAGAGGGCTGCCAACTGTGAAATACGGTCAGTCATTTGGTTCTTAATAGCAAGAAACATGAAAGCTGTAGATATACATCGCCAGACATATGAAGTGTATGGTGGTGATACAGTAAAATGTGACAGTAAAATGTGAAAATGGGTGAGAATTTTCAAGGAAGGTCAGGGCAACATTCATGATGAATCGCACTCTGATCTGGCATCTGTGATCAATGACAATTTGGTACAGGCAATTGACACCAAAATTCACAAAGACAGAAGATCATGAATTCTACGTTGTCCTGGGAATTTCCACAAATTTTAAGGTAAGTTCGATTAAAATTGTGTCTGAGAACCTAAAGTACAGGAAATTGCTTGTGATCGTCTCTAAACTATTGAGAGAGAAACACAAAAAGAAATGATTGGCAAGTGTTTGAACATATTTCACTCTCTATAACAAAGAAGGTAATAACTTAATGAATCATATCATCTCAGATGAGAGATGGGTAACCCATATGACTCCTGAGTCAAAACAAAAATCAATGGAATATTGATACATCATTGCTGGCCAAAATAAAAGCAAAACACTTTCAAAGAGCAAAATCATGGAAACTGTGTTTTGAGACAGATGTGGTATTTTGTTAGCAAACTTTTTGCTGCAAGGAACAACAATTAATTCAGCTGCCTACTGTGAGACCCTAAGGAAACTTTGAGCTCTCCAGAACAAATGGCATGGAATGCTTTCAGCTAGTGTTGTACTACTGTCTGTGCTATTAATGTTGCAAGGCCACATGCTGTTGCTCAAACTCAAGAGCTCATCAACTCTTTTGGCTGGGAGACATTTGACTATCAGCCTGACCAGACCATGCATGCGACATTACTAGCTCTTCTGCCATCTGAGGACCTTGCTAAGCAGCAAGTGTTTCAACATAGAGGAGGACTTGAAAATGTCCTTGAATAACTGGCTATCATCAAGAGTTTAAAACCTTAGTATGGCAAATGTTTAAGATGGCAAGGAAATTATGTATAAAAATAGAGAATTATGTAAAAGCAGAAATTACATGTCTCTTTGACAAAGTGTTACTTGTTTCAATTGTATTGCAAAAAAATAGCCCTTGTTATTATCTTATGTCAATATATCCACTGGCCTACCCTCATGTTGGTATGTTCAAGGCTCTCTCTGTCCAAACAAAATAATTTTGTCCAGACCTTCACAGTACAATATGAAGGAACTTCCTTATACTTATAATTAATATCACTAATTGAAAGTCTTTCTTTAGTTCGTAATTTAATCACTGCTCTTTTTTGAGCATCAAGCTGCATTGTGCAACATGTGATTTAAATGAGCTTTTCCAAGCAAATTAATATTGTGGCAAGAAAGGAAATTGCAGTGTTTATGCTCCTGAAAGATGTATTAGAATGAATCATAATCCTCTATATCTGGCTGGAAACTTATGGACTGCACAAGAGATTACAGTATTTCAGCTTATTAACAAATAACTAAATAACTCATACCTAGAGCTTCTCTTGTAGACTGACTTCTTTACACTAGATTTATTAGCAAAACAGCAGTTCCATGCCTTGGGGTACATTGTTGTCATGTATTCCAAAGACAGTAGCGTCAGTGCTTCACAACAACCAAACTGTGAAGAATGCAAGCAAATATATTTCAAAATTTACATTTAAAATTACTTTTCTTTTTTCAGATCTTAGCCTTATTATTCACAAGCCATACAAAATTAGGAATTAGAAATGCAGGTGATAATAGTTTTAACATGTCTAAAGTCAAAGAGTGCAAATAATCTTTTCATAAAATTATATTTTTTTAAACAGTGTAATGAACAACAGTTGTCTTTAGGAAAATAGACTCTACTTACTGTGAAAAATTTTGAGGCTGACATCAGGAGTGAATGTGACAGAAGATTCACCATTCTAGAAAGTGATGTTTCCACAGAAGTTCTAATATCATCTGCACTATTTTTGGCACAACCAGCTTGAAGTGATATGACATTGAATGGAGCTGGAAGGTTATTAATGTTTGTATGCTGAAGTATTGGTGAAGCACCACCACATTCACTATGAGTTACTAAAATGTTGGATAAAAACTGCTCACTATAATTGGCACCTTTAGCTGTAGCTGCATCCCACTGAGGCTGGTCCAAGGAAAAATAGAGATTTGGTATTATCCTGCATTGGAGAGGAAAACCATTACTATGCATAATGTTTGAAATAGTACTCAAATAATCAAAAGTGCACTTACACTGTTCAGCATGACAGCTATATTTCCCTGTCAAGTCTCTCTTTCCATATACAGATGTTGCTAATACATAATTAACCTGGCTTATTTTCAAATGCCAGAAGCCCTAAGAATTATAGGTATACTTGGCGATAAGGATAGAGTTTCAAATACAGCAGATTTACAATTTTAACATAAAATCTAAAACGAGCAAGGCCACTGCTCCTGAGCAAAAGATCACACCATGACTAATGTGCATTTAATCAGCAAGAATGGAACATAAAATATGAAAATTCTTAACTTACCTTACCACAGCCTTAGCTGCTGCATGTCGCACTCGTGCATCCTCATCTTCTAGCAAAACAAATATCACAGAGTTTATCACTTTCTCTTGAAATTCTGAATGGCCAGTCAAATAATGAATGGTTATGTATGATAACTGACTGACCACTTCCACCAACTTCACCTATATGTATATAAAAAATAAAATGTAACAATTGCATCTTCTACTATCCTAAAATATATTTTCATCATATGTCAACTTGTCAAAAAATAAAAAAATCACTTTAACACTAATTTGTTTACAAAGGGAGATATCTATGTGACTTCTTGATACCAGATATTGCACCTCTACCTTGCCTAGTGATACAATAAACATTGGCCTCTGCAAGATATATGTAAAGGTTGTTCAACAGATGAAGGGATTGGATTAATAAAAAATAAAATTTAAAAAAGGTAAAATTTGTTATTTGCAGCTCCCATAAATTGATAGCAACTGAAAATCACAATATTGAGTGCTAATTTTGTTGTGTAGTTTTAAAGAACAATTGTATATATAAAACTGTATATGCACTGCAATAAGACCAGTCCCTTTAGACAACATTTTCCAGCTCTGAATCTAAGAATGAAATGAAATGTGAAATTGATATTGTTTGCCAGCAGTTCACCATCAATCTGAGTTGAATGATCTTGTTAGGGACAATTCACACTCAGAAGAAAAAGCAGCTTCTAAATGAATGGGTAACATTTTAAGGAGGATGTCAAGAAACTTAATTACAAACTGTATTTATATTTTGCACTTATATTTGCAGAATATTTATTTTCTTTAGAAGATCTAATGGTATTTTGTAATGATGTGAATGATATCTTTGAAGAAGTGAAACAATGGTACAGCAAATAAGTTTAGGAGCCTATTTGCTGATCCATTGCAGCAAAGTCTGAAACCAATTCTTCTGTAAAAGAACTTTAAAGTGAAAATGTTTGTATTATTTTAGCAGCAAAACTAAGAATGAGACTTGGAGAAGCTTCAAGTGAATTTGTATAAACCTTCTACTAACTACAAAGCAGAAGGAATTTCTGGATACAGATTAAGAAAGTATTGAATGTCACTTAAAATGCATTTTCATACTTTACATTTAGATTTTTGCCCTACCAATCTTGATGTCAGTAATGATATGAATGAAAAAGGTTAGTAAAAGAATATTACTATGGGTTCTGAAATGTGCCTGTGATTGAAGGCTATTGCTTGATATGTTACAAACACTCACATAATAAGTACAGAAGAAAATAAACTTCTAAGCATTTTTGGCTTCTAATTCTGTCCAAAGAAATTAGTTCAGATATGCAAATATTATCGTGGTGCTAAGCTAGCAGTGAGAGTGAATGATATGCTACTAGTGAGCTTCAGTTTTATATGAAGAAGAATATAAGTAACAATGGGAATAAGCATCGGCATTTATAGAAGAATAATTGGGTATTTTAGCAACATATAATGGAATCAATTTAAAAAGGTTAGAAAAGTAGAGATGGTTCTTTTACCCTTTTGAGCATGACTAATAATATTAATTATAGGAGATATAGAAATGAATCCTGGACCAAATGGAAATCAAACCTGATGATAGTGAGATTTATGTTCATACAAAGTATTTATGAAGTACTGAAATGAGCTAAGAAATAAAAGAGACAGATATTATAGGTCCAGCTTAAGGCAAGTACATTCAAAACATGCATATGGTTTAAAAAAATCTAAATATGATATTTGTACTTAGCACATGTAGTTGCTTAGATTCATTTTTGAAACTTAATGCAGCATTAATTATTCTTTTACAACCTTAATTACTGTATATAAGACAGTTTTGGTGATTCCAAGTCTTTAAGCAACTTTGGATTTCTTCAATGCAGCGCAGTCTATCCTTCTAGAAACTTTAGTTTAATCTGAAGACCTATAGCTGTTTCCACTTGGTGATGGCTTATATTTTATTGCTAAATAGTTCTTTATGCTATTGTATGAGAAGACATTGATTGCTGCTTCTTAAAACACTACTTTTGGTCTTGAACATGTTATTTTCCAATAATACTATGGATTATTTAAATAAATTTATTGACAAAGCTGATTGTTGTAATGCAAAATTTGTAATTGTTGAACTAACTCTATTAAATAATGATACTATTAACTTATAAATTCACAGTTTAGCATCCAAATAAATATGATTAGATAATGGTTTGCTTTTAACTACATTTTTTGCATATTTAGCAAAGATACACCAAAACAAAAACCACTAAAATATTTAAAAAAACTATATAAGGAAATATCACTATGAAACTAATTGTTTGATTAAAAACATTTGGGTTATGTTGACTTAAACACTCTTATTGCTCTCCTTACTTGTTATAAAATGTAGTAATGGTTTCGAAGAATGTCTTCATCCTCAACCACGGAACAACTGATTGGAGACTCCACTGACTATGTAAAAGTGAGGTTCTGCTATGGTGGTATTTTGATGAACTTAAAAGTTGGTTTTTTCTTCCTCCAGGACGTCAAAATTCATTACACGATTTCTATATTTGGGAATGTAAATTTTCTCCCATGTAGCTGTAGGTCCCTGTACTGCTTTAAACAGTTTCATTTTTTTATAATGTCATGATTCTCTGTCCAAAAATGATATGCCACCACCATGACCGTGGATGAAGACAAAGGTCTTCGAAACCGGTACCACATTTTATAACAAGTAAGTGGAGCAATAAGAGTGTTTAAGTTGGCATAATCCAAATATTTTTAATCACTAAAAATATGTAGGAAGTTTGGGTTACATGATACCTAATAAGTATAAAAACAGTTCTTAATTCATGTTAACCAAATATATTTTTCCTTAAGAAATAATATAATCCCACTAGGATCAAATTTTTATTCATGTTAATAAAATATTTGTTTTAAAAAGGGTTTACTTAATAATTCATTTATCTTTTGTATCAAGATCATTTATGCAGTTTGCTTTTAACTGAATTTGCAAATTTAACATTTCCTTATTAAACTATTTTTATAAATACGATTTTAGACTCTAGTCTATGTTTAGACTAAAATAAGTACTGTAACAATTAGATTCTAGCACGATTCTTCCTTCCTAACTGCAATTATTATGTGGTGCCACCAAAAAATTAGCTGGAAATGCATGAAAAGTATAGATGAATGGTAATAATTAGAAGTAAATACATAATACCATACCTTAACCAACCAATAGGAATTATTTACAACTGGAAGTAAACCGCTGAGAAGAGACAAAGCTGTTGGACTTTCCAAACTTTCAAGCAATTCTGGCAAACACTGGCTTACTGCTGATAATGTCTGTCTTGAACAGACTGAGGATTCATCCTCTAAGCCCTGAAGAAATGAAAGATGTTTACAGAAATTTTGTGTAAATTATCAACTTTACTGCTTAATGCATTCTGTGCAAAATTAACATTTTTATAAGTATCATATTGGTTATATACTAAAAGCCTGAGAAGAAAGTAAATTATGGTTGTGGATGACAGAATACAGTAAGACAGGGTTCTCAACCTATGGGTCCTGATCTACTGGTGGATCCTGACCTACTGGTGGATCCTGAGAGAGAGGTTATGTTGCAAAGTTCTCCAATATGCCAAGGGAACAACAAAAATTTATATAATAGTATAGAATAATACAGATGCCTAATACATCTATTCCTGTTTTGGAACTATATTTTTAATTTTATTTTGTTGCACTTTTAAGTTTAATATTTGCTTTGGTCTAACCATGAGCACATTAAGTTGAGTCTTTAACTATGTGTTTCTTTTCTCATGTATCATATTCAAATCTCTTTGTTCTTGTTTGGCAGAAATGCAATACTGCTGTCAGGAACACGTGCATTTAAATAATAATCAATGTTTTATATTATTTCTTATTGAATTTATAACCAAGAATCAATTCAAATTTAGAACTAAATTCCATGGTTCATTTGAGAATTAATTTTTTTAGGATTTTATACACAATTATTTATGCAACAAAACAAAACTAAAGATGCACATTTTGCCATTATTCAATGCTCAGTCTTTAGTCAACCTTTGTTCAATATTGAACGACTTTCATCTTAAATTGCCATTATTATGCTCAGTCTTTAGTCAACCTTTGTTCAATATTGAATGAATTTCCATCTTAAATTTATTACTATGGTTATGCGGCTTAAATAATAGATATTAAAAAAGTAGAGAAATAGATTTGATGCATCATACAAATTAACTGAACTTAACAGACAACAGCTTATGCACAAAGAGCAAGACAAAACTGTCACATTAATTTGGTGAGTACAAATTGTTTTAATACAATTTCAGCACATGATCAATTGGATCAATTTAGCTTTTTGAATAACTTATTTAGTTTTATGTGAACTGAATCTTCCGGGCTGTGAGCCCATGTTCCCCTGGTATTCTTCTACTTCATAGACATCATCAGTGGTGTGGTTGCCGTAATCTTCTTGGAGACAAGGCAGTGACTGACTCATTGCTGGAATGGACAGAGGTATATATGGTAGGGGTGCCTGTGGAACTGAGCTGTGATTGGTTTGCTTAGTTAAGGAGGATGGATCTAGCCAGCAGCTCCTGGTTGCTGATTGGTTCACATTGTTTGTCATGGTATTTTGTAAGGCTGGATTTAATGCTGAGTGCAATTTCAGAGCTGCTTCTTTCTTGTTAAAGTTGTTTCTATGCTTGTGAATTTCAATTGTCTCCCAGTATAATTGAGGATGATAATGAGATGTTGAAGCTAATATGTCAGATATCTCTTTTTGTCTTGTAAATTGATAAATTTACAATTTTTAAATTAAAATTGATAAATTAGATAAATCTAAAAGACAAAAAGAGATAAGGGAAGTTTTCATACTAAAAAAACATAAAAGAAGGATACAAATTCAAAAGTTTCACCTACCATCCAATTTACCACAACAAGTTCAAGAAAATTTTCAAAGAACATGGGATAATGTTAGCCCCAAAGAACAGATATAATATCAAGAATTTATTAAGTTGCACAGTAAAAAACTCCATACCAACAGAAAAAAGAAATCAGGAATTTATGTAATAAAATTTGAGCAGAGCTATATAGGCAAAACAAAGAGAAATTTATAAATTTAAAGGAAAGAACACTTTAGGAATATTTGGCTTAAGCAAGTGGATAAATCAGAAGTAGCAGCTCACTTTTGGACCAAAAATCATGAAATAAAATCGAAAATTAAACTGCTGAAACATCTTCGCAACCCAATGGAATTATGCACTTGGGAAAAAGTTTTCATATTAAAAAATAAAGAAAATCTATTGAACTTCGAGTTTCCTCATATGGATGAACTCAGCAATTTCCTACTTCAGCCAACCAATGCCAACACAGGAACATCTGGGTGTCTAGCCATTGTTCAGTGAGCAACTGAAGATGTGAGAGGTTCTCCAGAAATATATCTTATTTTATTTAAGTAAATGGAGTTTAGTGTAAAAAATGAATACCTAAATTTAGGATATATTACTACTCCACTGTCAACAGCTTTTTAAGTACAATATTTAAACACTTAAATTAGTGAAACCATAAAGTGTTCTAAATATTTTGATTCAGAAGAGATTATTACCACAAATGTTGCCTGCTCTGTTGTCATATTGCTCTATAAGATGAGAACAGCTGTATGTTTTCAGCAACTTCTGCTATTGCTAGAAATGAAAAAAATACATCGCTGTAGGGTGAGAAGAGTGATGGGCAACCTCTGTTGGTAATATATTCAACTGAGCATAAGTTTATAAATGTTACAAAAGATAAAAGACTACTAGCCCCTCTTAATGCTAACAAGAAGAAAGTACATGCTTTCTCTATCACAGTTAAACACACAATGTTTAGGAGTGAACATTAGTGCAAATGTGGTTTATGAACTTGACAACTGGTTATCCAGTAACAAGCCAAATGTTTGTGACAATATTTATGGCTAGACAGGTAAACAAGTCATATGATGCATATGCATAAAGTAGATAAAATTATACAATACAAACATGAAATTAATCATAAAGTTTTAAGCAAAAGCAGGAAAATAGTTAATATCAAATGGACAGTTATTTGAGAATTACCCATATGTATGCATCTTAAGTGTGTGAGAAAAAGAGACCCTGCATATTAAACTTAAATAATACCAGATGTTATTTTGATTTAAAGTAAAACACTAAAAATCATGTCGTCACAATAAAACTCTCTTTAAGTTTCACAAACACACTTATAAAAGTAATTTTGGAACATGGAATGTACCTCACGAAACATGTTCCAAAATTACTTTTATAAGTGTTTGTGAAACTTAAAGAGAGTTTTATTGTGACGACATGATTTTTAGTGTTTTACTTTAAATCAAAATAAGATTAACAAAAGTTTCACTGTGTGGATTCCGACATTCCGTAAACATAATACCAGATGTATCTAACATTTTATGAATTGTTCCTGCTCTTCTCCTTGCCATATGTGTCGGTCCTGGTGGTGTAGTGGTTACCATACTTGCCTCCTATACCCAAAACGCGGGTTCGAACCCGGCCAGGACCGATGGATTTTTTCGGGCGTAAAAATCGTAAGTATGGCTTCCTTCGGAAGGGAAGTAAAGCCGTGGGTCCCATGTCGTACATTTACGGCACAATAAAGAACCTCAAGCCTGAAAGAGAGGCCTCTGAGCAAAATTTGTCGGCCGTTTCACGCTCTGAGTTGAATGGGACGCTGATGACCTGAGCTGTTAAAGAGCGTCCTTAAATAAATCAATCAATCTTGCCATATGCATTTAAATTTCTCCCCTAATCTGTGCAAATAAAACCTAATGCTACTCATAACTTCACAGGAAAGTTTTCTGTAGCAATAGGAAAATGACAGGATAATTCAGGATAATGTTTTAAAAACGGACATTATTGAACAATACTTGTAATAAGTGTTATGAAACAAAATATTTGTGGATGAAAAAAACTGTAAATCATTATAGACCAGTTTCATCAAATGGTGTATAATTCAGAACTACATTTTCACCAAGAGCAACAGTTGGCATTTGTATGTTGTCCTTTATTTAGAAATCATGAAAAATCATATTGCATATATAATGTAGTTGTAAAACCAGACTACCTCTTTATTAGCTCCTAGACCTGTAGACAACAGTCTAATCTACTGTTCAGGGTTTAAAGTGTGTGTGCTCACTCTTCAGGGCCCCCTCCCTCAAAAATTTACGGATACCAACAAAAAGACCCCCACTATTTCCAAATAATGATAAGAGCGATATTGGCAACAACAGTTCTAAGATTCTAACACATATTTCTACCAAGACCATGATTAAATACATATAATTTTAATGTACTTGGTGCAACGGAGTTTCTTGCATTTTTGCTGAAAGTGCAACTTCTTGCTTTTCGATTGATACATGTGTATCGACTGTTTTTTTGGTGAATCTCTGCTTACCATGTATGACATAGCTTATATTTGTACCATGAGCCATGTTATTTTACCATAATGTGTTTAAAGCATTTAATTCTAGACGTTTAGGCAAAAATGGCATGAATGATATAACTAGTGATTTCCTAAATTCTTACATCATCACTGCTTAGCATTGTGGTACATATGGGAACATGATGCAAAGTATCTCTCTTTTTATGCATTTGCTTACTCATGGCATTCACATATGTGTGGATGGAACACGAGCTCATATGTTACAACGCTTATCAAAGTACATGAGTGACTAATGGCAATATTGCTCAGTTCAGTGTTTAAAATATGCCAGTGTAACAGTGCTTACACATGGGGCCTTATTTGTATAACCAGAATCAAAATATTATTAAAAGACCAAGACTTGATCATTCAATTGATGCAGTGCTGTCTACATCAACTAACTTACTTGTAATATTGGTGACGATGGAAGGAAGTGCTACTTATGGTATTTGTAAACTGCCTCTAGATCTGAATAGGTCTACAGTAACATTATTGAGATGCAAGCAAATCTATTTTTTTCAAGAAAAGTATATCAACCTACCCATGCTACTGCATGATGAAACTACAGATGTTGTTTAATGCAAATATTGCCAGAAAGCTTGTTCTAAGAATCTGGTAAAATTTAATACCAATTATGACTTGACATTTATAAACATTGGTTTCAAAAACTGAAAGAAAGCTCTGGGGAGGTTTTGGATTCATGAAAAGTGTGATTACCACAGCAAATGTGTTTCAGCTGTAACTAATGTCAATTTAGATGTGAATGTGTTCGGGCAGATTTCCACTGCAAAGGAACTACAGTTGAAAGAATCTAGGGGGGCATTATTGAAGATATCTTCTATACACTATCTAGCTATGCAGGGTATTGCTATAAGAGGTCATACAGATGATATGAGTAATTACCTTATTGTGAGTTAGAAGTGCAAGTGATGACTGTATGGAACTTAGGAAGTGGATGAATCACAATTAAATAAATGGTATTCTCATAATAAATGTAACAAAATACTGGAAATTATGAGTCAGTGCATAATGAGAGAAATTATGAGAATGAGTAAATAACCTACACATTTCATATGGTGAACGTGTCATAATACATAATTTACATGAAATCAGAGTGAGTATATGAATAATATCACTAATAAAAATAATACATAGGTCACCAGATTTAAATTTCTTCTTCTATATGGAAGGTACTCCTCTCTGTTTATATTCTAATGTTAACTTTTTATGTTAAAACAGTTTATAAGAATATTTATATATTTTTGCAAAGGATCGTTCTTTGAACTAATCTTCAATAATTATTTTACATCATAATGTAGTACATTGTACATTACCTGGATATATATTAGTCTGGTTTGTAACAGAATGCATGTTTGCATGTGAATGTGATTTTTGTGCATTTTTACAAGGCCAAAATGATGCTTAGACATTTTACCCACTCAACTATTTTTTCCAGCACTGCACAAGTGTTGACAGATCATAATGTCTGGCATGTGCCTCTCAACAGATACCAGAGTTGCATTGCTCTAAGATCATTCCCACATCAGATAGGTGACAATCAGGAAATTAGTACTGCATTTTTTGTGAATATACATTATGGATATATTAGAGAAAGGTACTTTCCTACTGGTTATAGTATTTGCTAATAATAGTGTATTATTAAAAAGCAGTATTACAATGTTGGAGGATCTCTTCATTAGGATTTTGATTTGATGTTTAAACGGTATTGCCACTGTCTTCTGTAATCAAATTTTGGTGGGAATTCTCTACATTTTTTTTAATAAGATATCATCAATTTTATTTTAATACACAAATGCCAATGCTTGCCTGCTTTAATTTTAAATTTTCTGTATATGATCTGCAAATCTAGGAAAGTTTATATAACCACAAAATGCTTCTCTTCAAAACTCTTGATTTTTAAGCTGGAAAAACGACTGCAGCAGTGAAAAGTATGGCATAATATAAAATAATATTTTAACTTGTTCTAAGAATAAATGACAACAGAAAAAAAAATGTATGCTTTTTCCTGATTTGATTTTACTCATTCTATAAAAAACATGAGAGGGGGAAATGTATAGAAAAAAGCTTTGCATGTATCCTTTATAATAAATCAGAGAAAAAGAAAAATATGCCTGTTTGCAAATTATGCACCACAAATGGGATCTTCAAAATGATTTAAAAAGCAAGGGGGGAGGGGAAGATTGTTTTAAAATAGTAATCCACTTATACTTTTTTTGTCCTCTTAGACACCTTAAATTTTGTGCCTCTCTATTCCTCTGTTTACTGTAATCCCAATTTGGGACTGCAGCTCCTTGATAGAGAGTTAAGTGTTAAGACACTTACCTTAAGTAGCAACTTCAAGAGATGAGTCAGGTTTATTTCCTTGGCAATTATTTTTCCTTTCCTTTCTACTTCAATCCACTGCTGGAAATTGCCTCGTGACTGTATGAGGGCAGACTGAAGAAAACAGCCAATCAATGTGCCAGTAATACCACGTAGCTGTGGATCGGAGTGATTAGCAAACAATAAAACATCACTCATTTTCTGCAAGCCATCTGAACCAGCTCCTGCAAAAAAATAATATTTATTGACTATTTCTTCTCATTGTATGGATAGCTAATTATGTTACTCAATGATAAAGCACAATGTGTACCTAGTGTTTCTGAAATTACCTATATATGTTTGGCTTCTGCCTTCTGATTTAAGTCCAAATTATGTCTTCATTCTCAGATATACTGCCTCTAAAGTTATAAAAGTTCACATTCCCACTCTGCATGCATAAGTTACTTTGCACGATAAATATCATAGCAGATTAAGTATGCCAACTTGATTGAAAGATTGCATGAAACACTTGAGAAAAGTGGTGCAAGTTAAATTACAAATTTAAACAAAAAGAAACAAATTTGTGATCTTGGACAAAGAAGATCACAGACCAAGAATGCAAGAACTATTAAACAATGATAAATACATTGAAGTTAAAACAGACCCTTTAAATAAATGCCAAAAATCAATAGAAGAAATCCTAAAAAGTAGCACTTTATTCTCCAACCCAACTGTTATAAAATCAAAGAATATAATCCATCTTTAACCAGGATTTTTGGCTTACCAAAAATTCATAAACATGGGAAAAGCATGATACCAATTATTAATATCAACACTCCTTGTTATTATTTAGCTAACTGATTGTCCTCAAAGTTTAACACATTTCCTAAGTTTGACAGTTTAAGCTTGAATAACTCTAGATCTCATTAATAAAATTAGAGATTGCAAATAGTCTCCCAATGACACTTTGGTTTCATTTGATGTCAAAGCTTTGTTTCCCCAGCATACCACAAAATAAAACTTTAATTTTTCTAAGAAAATGGCTACAGTCTTCCCATCTAACAGAGACACTATCAAAGAATACATTAAACTCAATGAACTATGCTTAAATCAGCTTTTTTCACATTTGAGGAAGATTTTTCAAACATAACTCGGGATTAGTAACGAACAGTCCCCTTTCACATTCCTAGCTGACTTTTTTATGAGTTCTTTTGAAACACATATCACTAAAGGCTTCCTCTACAACTTCAAGATCTGATATAGATATGTTGATGATATATTTGCTATTGTACAAAAGAAATATGTAGAAGATGCATTGAAACTATTAAACGTGCAGGAGCCCATAACTAAATTCACTATAGAAATTGTTTCACCAACAACATATTAACATTTCTTGAAGATAATAAAAAGTAAGAACAAAATAGAATTTGGCATTTACAGAAAGAATATATAAGTTGACAATTGTATTAAGGCCCATGGTTTTAACCCAAGACCTCATAAGGAAACAACTTTCAACAGCAAGGTATTCAGATTAGTTAATATACCACTTAACGAAGATGAATATAAAAAAGAATACCTGCATATAATAGAAACAGTCATTTCTAATGGGTTCAAAAAACAGATGATTGATCACAAAATTAAAAGATTCCTAAAACAAAAGAAAATTAAACAAATTATTACCCTGACTGCCCTAAAAGAAAAAAACTTACAAAAAGTTCACTTACAACCCACAAGCTAATAATAAATTTCAAAAAATGTTCGAGCAATATATTTTGTTGATTTGGTTTATTTATGGATGCTCTTTAACATCTCAGGTCATCAGGTTTCCATTCAATTCAGGGTTTGAAACAGCAGACAAATTTTTCTTCCAGGCCTCTTTTTTCAGGCTTGAGGTTCTTTTACGTGCCGTAAATGTACGACACGGGACCCACAGCTTTACTTCCTTTCTGAAGGAAGCCATACTTAGGATTTTTACTCCTGAAAAAGTCCATTGACCCTGGCTGGGATTGAACCCACAATCTTGGCTTTACGAGGCAAGTATGGTTACTACTAGACTACCAGGACTGACTTAGCATATGGTGATTGCTTCCAAAGGAGGCAATTCATTATATTTGCAGCTATTATATTCTTGGTGATATTTGTTGTTAACTTAACCAAATTCATTACTTCTAGTGGATCTATGGGATATCATTATATGAGCGTCACTAATTTCCAGATACAGAAAAACTAGGATAAATACAAGTTTCATGTTGGCAGCAATGGAAAGAGCTTGTCCTGATTCGTAAATAATGGTAAAAGATAATATAAGGCTTCAACTGTTGCAGCTGCAATAAAAGGTCAATTGTTACCTTGTGCTTGTTATTTGCTATTCTATGGAGCTAACTAAAGAGCATTTTTTGGTTATATAAGAGCTTTAATAGAAGTGCAATCAATGAAGCATTTGCTGGGAACAGTTTCATACCAGTATAACATTGAAGCTGTTAATGAGATGATTTTATCTTTGAACAATTAATTTATAAAATAATATTTATCTTTACAATGAAAATGTAATGTTTTAATAAACTATATAAATTAAGATGTAAATGATTTTAATCACATGCTTCATCATGAATGCAGGTGTACTGGTGGTTTGTGAAATTTCAGCATAGCAGGACAGAAATATGAAGTGAGACCTTGTCAGCCTGTCATTGTTATGATCAATGACAATGTAGCAACTGTTAAGAACTGATCCCACAGATTCACAAACGACATACTAGCACATAGAACGAAATTTGGGCATCTCTCCATCATCATTGAGCACTATCCTGAATCAATATCCCCTTGAGAGAAAAGTTTGCTTCTGATATTCCACATTTGCACCACAAGACCAGTAGCAGCTCAAGTGGAATGGTGCAGATACATGTTCCCAAATTTGAAAATGAGGTTTCTCAATATGTACCAGATATTATAACAGGTAATGAAAGCTGGATTTATTACTATAAACCAAAAAGCAAATGTCATTCAGCAATTTGGATCTTTCTGGATGATAAATATCTTGTGAAAGTGAAGCATGCATATATCACCGGCAGGTGATTGGTAGCCAAGTTCTTCATGAAAAGTGGGCACTGTCCCTCTGGAGGAGAGAAAGATGCCAATTGGTATGTGAGTTTTCCTGCTATTAGTTTTTAACAAAATCTATGAAAGACAATCAAAGACCAGTCTCCAAGGTCTTCCCATTCACATGACAATGCTCCAATGCAAACTACAATGTAGACAATATAGTTTCTGGAAGTCAGGTGTCCAGCTAATTAATCATCTGGATCTAGCATCATGTGACTTCTTTTCATTCCCGAAAGAGATACTTGAAAGAGCAGAAAAAATGTTGGAAGTGTACAGGCAAGAAGTTCCAAATATACCCAAGACTGACATGATTACTTTTAGGCACGGTTTCAAATGATGCAAAATTGCAAAGATTGTGAAAGGAAATATTTGAGAAGATATTGTGGTTATTTGGAAGTTCCCACTCCTAGTTTCCCATATTCAAATATTAAATTAATTAAACTCATAAGGAAAACTGTATTTTATAACAAATTATTTTTGAAGAAGTCACTCAAATTTCACTAGTTTTATTCCGCTTACTTGGACATGTTTCAAAGGCAAATTTCCTTCATCGTCAGCACGGTTCCACTCTTCTTCAAAAATAATTTGTTATATGATACTATATTTCACTGTGAAAATCCCAAACTATTCAAATTTATATTAAAGCTGTATTTGTTAATTACATACACTGAACTTTCTGCTTTAAGTCTGTTTGCATTTTACACTAAAGCAACAAACTTATAAGTATATAATATACATTAAACTATTAATATAGTTTTACCCAAACTTAAATCAGTCAAGTCTTACCATTGGAGACTTCGAGAGGAGCCTTGTTTTTGTCTAAGCTGAGAAAAATTATGTTTGGAGTCATCCTTAGTATGCTAGCTACACAATTCAGAGCAAGAGCCTTCACACTGACTCTAACACTGTGGTCTGGCATGATGTAACCAGACCATCCAGTAAGAAGGAAAGATGAGGCCAGATGTCTAGCACAATATACCAGAGGAACTGCTGGATCTGTGAAAGAACCCACATCACAAGAACGAAATGGCACAGTAGCCAGCTGTGCACTGGTTGGTGATGGCGATGATCCCATTCTTACTTCCTCATCTCGGGTGTCATCACTTTGCAATGAGAGCTGTGGTGTCAGAGATGATTTTTGTGGATTACTAGAATCTGTTGTTGAACAGGGAGAGACACTCTCTTCTGGATCTGCAAGAAAATATAAATTTTATAATTAAAAACTACAGAAAACTGGGATTGTGTAGAAGCTGACGCGCACAGAGATAAAATGATGTGGCTATCTAAGGAGTAATAATGCACACTGGAATGATTTCTATCAGGAAATAGGAAGAACAAGAGACAAGATTGATAACTTGGATAAAAGGATTACCAGTAGAATTACATAGAGTAAACTAACATGCAAAGAGTGAAAAAAATACCGTCCAACTGCTGTTTAATTCATTTGGAGTGAGCCTTCTTTTATGAAGAAGCTAATAACAGCTTGATACTCTGAACATGTCACAATCTTCTACACATAGCCTTCTTTATGCAACTATATATGAACACAGCAGAGTGGAAGTTACAGCTGCAATTATTTACTTAACAGATAAGGCATGACACCAGATAAGGGTTTTGTGAAGGCAATAATCCTTATTGGCAAGGCATGGACTTGTAATATATATATATATATATATAATATAAATGAAAAATAAAAATAAAGTAACACTATTAACAATGTAACAAATTAACAGTAATAATAAAAGTAGATAAGGATAAAACACTGAGAAAAAGTCACACTTGAAATTGCTATATTTCGAACTACTGCGAGTTCTTCAAAGGCAAGAAGCTAGACAAGTGAAAGTGATAAAAGTAAATATTGAGTATCGAAGGTAAGGTTATGCATGGAAACAGATGAAACTAGAAATGAGAGTATGGGATGAAAAAAACTAATATGTAAGATTTAAACCTGGTGGTATACGAGCTTTATGTAAAAATATAGCTGCCATTTCTCTATCTCTGAGTAAACTTTCAGAGCATTGTGTAGGTAACGCATCAATAAGAGTTAGACTAAAAGCATCATCAAAATCCTTACAGTGAGATAAGGCATGTTGGGCAACTGGCAAGGGAGACTTGGTTTTAACATAACGTCTATGATTGTTCATGCGTAGCGAAACAACAGTAGAAGCTAAACGAATATAAAATGCTTTGCAAAGCTTACAAGATAACATATATACGATGTTCTTGGAAGCACAGGTATCAAATCAAGAAATGTTCAATTCCGTGGATAAATTAGGGCTGTGGAATGAATTGCATGGCATAATTAGTGCACAGGTTTTACATTTAGGACGTTGGCAAGGATACAACCCAGCAAAGGGACGTGGTAAATTCGGAGAGGATAGATTACGGGGAAAATACTTTTAAGGTTAGGGGGTGTTCTGAAAGTAAGGCGTGGTACAAATTTAGAAAAATCATTTAAAGATGGATGCATTAACAAAGTATCGCGACATTCTTTCAAAATAGGTCTGATGCTTTCAATTTCAGGCACGTAACAAACAAGGTTGATGTAGTTCTTGTTAGAAGTTTTAGGTTTGCATTGGAAAGTTTGTGCACTGGGATTATACGGGATATAATTCCAAGACCAAAATTATCCTTCCGCTCTTTTAAAATCCCATATAATCCCAGCGCACAACACTTTCCAATGCAAACCTAAAACTTCTAACAAGAACTTCATCAACCTTGTTACTACTTACGTGCCTGGAATTGAAAGCATCAGACCTATTTTGAAAGAATGTCACGATACTTTGTTAATGCATTCATCTTTAAATGATTTTTCTAAATTTGTACCACGCCTTACTTTCAGAACACTCCCTAACCTTAAAAGTATTTTTCGCTGTAATTTATCCTCTCCGAATTTACCACGTCCCTTTGCTGGGTTGTATCCTTGCCAACGTCCTAAATGTAAAACCTGTGCACTAATTATGCCGTGCAATTCATTCCACAGCTTTAATTTATCCATGGAATTTAACATTTCTCCATTTGCTACCTGTTCCTCCAAGAACGTTGTATATATGTTATCTTGTAAGCTTTGCAAAGCATTTTATATTGGTTTAGCTTCTACTGTTGTTTCGCTACGCATGAACAATCATAGACGTACTGTTAAAACAAAGTCTCCCTTGCTGGTTGCCCAACATGCCTTATCTCACTGTAAGGATTTTGATGATGCTTTTAGTCTAACTCTTATTGATGCGTTACCTGCACAATGCTCTGAAAGTTTACTCAGAGATAGAGAAATGGCAGCTATATATTTACATAAAGCTCGCATACCACCGGGTTTAAATCTTGCATATAATTTTTTTTCTTCCCACTCTCTCATTTCTAGTTTCATCTGTTTCCATGCATAACCTTACCTTCGATACTCAATATTTACTTTTATCACTTTTACTTGCCTAGCTTCTTGCCATTGAAGAACTCGCAGTAGTTCGAAATATAGCAATTTCAAGTGTGACTTTTTCTCAGTGTTTTATCCTTATCTACTTTTATTATATATAAAGCTGAACCAAAGTCTTAAGGAAATTCCATTGTATAATCACAGATGAGCCTAAGACTAATGAATAGCTTATTGGTTAAAAAAAATTTTATATTATTAATTATTGATTAATAAACTTAATTCATTCAATCATTCCTACTATATGATCCATATGTTTAGAATGTACTTACTTCCCACATCCCCCAATATGACTATGTTACACTATACTCTGCAGCTCCTCTCAACCTCTTCTGTTCATGTAGCTTAAAAGGTTATGTCTACTATAATTGGAGAATCTATTGCTGCTGATGAAAACTAGATATCTTATAAAATTTACATTTAAGAACAGGTAGTATATGTAGTTTTACACATGAGTTAGATATTACTAAGCTTTATTATACCAATTTTAAAATCCCAAAAAGGTTCATACCTTGTATCTGACCAATTTTAAGACTGGAATATTCTGATTTACTGTCATTGATAACACAATTTCCATCTTCTTCCTCATCCATCTCTGGGCTGCGATGCTCATCAATGATGTTCTCTTTCTCAGTTAACCCTCTATCAAAGGAAGACCGGGCTATCTCGGCCTTAGTTTCGCCAACCCATTTCTCAATTACTGGCAATTTAAGCTCTGGAAGATCTAGATCAGGGTCTAGCAAAGTGGTTTCATCTCCCTGAGCAAGTGACTGAGCTACACTCATCTGACCTGTACAAAACAGAAAAAGCTTCGAGATAGTTCCAGTCAGAGAAAATGCCAATTTATAATTCCTGAAGAAGCTTTTTGCTTCAGAGTTCAAATTATTTCAAACTGCATGAACATACTAGCTGCTAACACAATTCAACATGGACAAAACATATTTATTGAGCATTTATAAATTACCTATGAATTTTGTACTTAAATTATTTTTATATTTTTATGTTTATTTCACTCTCCTAAAGTATAGAAAGGTATTCTTTCTCTCATTCTTGTTGATGCTGATATTAATCATTGACAGTGCAGCAGAATTCCAATGATAGCTGAATGGCAAAGTTTAGCTGTCTGTCATGCCTTAGATGGCAGTGGTGGTGGAAAAAGGTACAGAATAAATATGACATCATTAATCCCAGAAGTACACCCAGCTGGTCATGATGTGCATACAGTATCACAATGCATTCTGAAAGAAGTATTCCTGCCACAACACAGTATGAGATGCAACAGGGACAGCTTGCATTGGTACCTTTGATATAGTTGCTGCTAAATCTGCTCTCAATGTTCTGAATGAATCCATTTAAAGTTCCTTCTATCACCAAAGCTGACATATGTATTTAACAATCTGTTATTACATGTGGAAGTTACAGATGCATTTATTAAAACATTAACCATAAGAATATTCACTTTTTCTTTTTAAAACGAATATGAAATTTCAGTGTTTATCATTGGAATAAAATGTAATTATGTAGAATACCACATTAATTCAGGGTGAAATTAATCCAGGACAGCCACTGCCCATTGTGTAGGCATGTGAATACTATCTTAAGCAAAGAACATCTACTGAAATTCAGCCAATTAGATAGCAACAAACAAACGAAAAATAATTTGGAAGCTCTTTATTGGCAAACTAGGGAAAAACGATAAATATCAGCATCCCCAATGGCCACTAGCAACCAACCAACATCAATTAAGGTGGATAAATAACCTATTTTAGTCTGGTTTTCCATTTTGATTGTTAATTGATGATTTCCCAGTGATAGCCAAGCATTTATTTGGATCATCATATTTTTTTTAATCCCTACTTTAGGTTTAGCTGAAAAAGTGTCAGGTTTTAAAATTTTACAGAAATACAAAATGTAGGTTCAGTACCTGGTGCATAGCTCAGTTTTGTAACTGCTGTAAATGATGGATCTCTTATGAAAACCAGATATAGTGTTTTCTACACTTTGCAGTAGGCTTACCATATGATTCATTTAAGAACTTTCGAAAAATAACACATTTTTAAAAAAATCTGTTGGAACTTACACAGTGAAGCTTGTTAAATGTAAATTATAATTAATCTGTAATCTAACACACTCTTATGCTTCACTTACTTTTAAATGCGGTGGGACCGGTTTCGAAGATACATTCTCTCCATTTTCAACCAACTTGATGACTGGTATGAGAAACTAACATCTATGAGGACCTGTGGCTCTGTCCTGGTGGTGTTTTTTTCTTTATAAACTGGAAATTGGTATTACCTTCTCCTATAATGTGGAAATTCATAAGATGATCCCTATGTTTATGAATGTAAATCTTCTCCTATGTGTCCAATTCTATACGTCTGTGTGCTTCTTTTAGTAACTATATTTCTTTTTTGATGTCGTGATTATCTTTCCAAAAATGATGTGCCACTGCTGACCTATCAATCTGCTTGTGCTTAATGTTCCTGAGAAGTTCCTTTAACCGTGTTCCTATGTTCCTTTTAGTTTTTCCAACGTATATCTTATCACATTCTTTACATGTTATTTTGTAGATGCCCGACTTTTTCTCCTGTGGAATGTTATTAAAACCATTGTCCACTAAAGCATTTTTCAGAGTGTATCTGTTAACAGGTGCAAATTTAATGTTAATATCTTCAAACATTTTTTTTGGAATTTATTCATAGCTACTGGATGGTAGGTGAATTTTTTAAAAACCGGTCTCTCTTTTTCAGTTAATAGTGTGGTGGTATTCTTGATCAATTTCTTCTTTAGGAATCTATTATGTTTTTGTATACTAAATTTTTGTTAAAACCATTTATAATGGCAATCTCCTGTATCTTCTCAAATTCTTTTTTGTATTCCTCTTTACTGATTGGTAAATTCACCAGTCTATGTGTTAAGCTGTTGAAAATTGAGCGCTTGTGAGCTATGGGGTTAAACAGTTATCTGTGTGCGTATCCTTTCTATAGATTCCAAATTTCCATGATTATTATTAATTTTTATATCTAAAAACGGCAACATTCCCTTAGTTTCTGTTTCCATTGTGAAGGATATATTCCTATCTCGTATATTTAAAAGCTTCGAAGCATCTTCAACAAATTCTTTTTTCACCATACTAAAAATGTCAGCATTTAAAATAATGTGGAAAGGCGGAAATTATGTGAGTTTCGAATGTACTCATAAATAAATCTGCCAGAAAGGGGGACAAAGGATTTCCAATTGTGAGTCCTGTTTTCTGTTTATAGAACTCTCCTGCAAATGTAAAATATGACTGGTTTATACAAATGTTAGTAAGGTGGACGTATTCTTTCCTGCGAGTTTCATTAATTGCTATCTTCTTTAACCAATCATTCAAAAATTATGAACATTTGTTAGTTGGAATACTCCGGAACAAAGATACTATGTCGAAAGACACTAAAATATCAGAGAGTAGAACTTTAAAATCTTTTATTTTTTCTATTAACTGGAACGAGTTTTTTATGCTTCTACTTTGAAACCTTGGTAGAGCTGTAAATCTGTCTGTAAGCCTTTTTGCTAGAAAGTATGTAGGGGTATTTATATTATTAATGATGGATTTCATGCCCTTCCCCGGTTTATGGATTTTAGGTAACCCATATATTCTGGCTATATTAGGATTGTTTTGCTTTAAACTATGTTTTTAATAATACCACTATGTCTGGTATTATAGTGCAAGTCTGTATAGCTTCATTCACTGTTTTTGTGCATTCTTTCAATGGGTCAAATTTGACATGGGCATATTCTTTTTGTTTAACAACTGTAACATTCAGTCAGTGTAATCATCTTTGTCCAATATTACTATTTTATTCCCTTTATCAGCCTTTTGTAAATAACTCCTTTTCCTTTGAGTGATGTAATAATGTTACTGTAATTTTGAATTCTATTTGGTTTCATTTTGTTAATTTTTTTAAGAGCATCCTCTGATTTTATTCTAATCTTTTCTTTCTCTATATTAGTTAAACCTTCCATGGCAATTTCCAAATCAACTATGTAATCTTCAACGTTAATGGAGAAGTTTACACCAGTTTTAAAACCCATATTGAGCATAAATAACTCTTCTTTATTGAAATTTACTTGTGATAAATTTACCACATTATTCTGTTTCTGTATTGTTTTTTTACTAGTTTTCTGCAAATTTTTCAATTTCGTTAATTTCTTTTTCTGAATATTTACTTTTTTCTTTACTATGATATTTATATGCTCTAGCTCATTCCTTATTAAGTTGCCCCAAATGACATAACCTAACTTTTTGGTAACTCTTAGGTATATGCTACATAATTTCAAATCTATGTCTGCTAATTTTGCACAAGGACATATAGAATTGGACACATGGGAGAATATTTACATTCATAAACATAGGGATCATCTTATGAATTTTGACATTATAGGAGAATGTAATACCAATTTCCAGTTTATAAAGAAAAAAACACCACCCAGCGGAGCCACAGGTCCTCATAGATGTTAGTTTCTCATACCAGTCGTCAAGTTGGTTGAAGATGGAGAGAATGTCTCTTCGAATCCGGTCCCACGGCATTTAAAAGTTAGTGAAGCATAAGAGTGTGTTAGACGACAGATTAATTATAATTTACAAATTACCATATGATACCCATTATTGGATTATCCATGGGGGAAGGGGAGGAAAGAAATATTTTTGTAAAAAGATGTGAGCTAGATTCTGCAAAATTACTAAATAAAATAACACTATTAACTAAGAGCAAATTTCACTACACAAATACCACTTCAAATTTTTAATTTCTCTGTATTAATTTATTGCACAAAAATAGGCTAACATAAACTAGAGAGGGGAAAAAAAAACAAAAAAAAAACCAACAACAATAATAATAATAATAATAATAATAATAATAATAATAATAATAATAAGAAAGAAAGGATCACTCAATTGGGTAGCCAAATTTAACTGACTGAATTAATTATTATTTTGTGAAAGATTATTCAGTATTTTTAAAATGCACCAGAGGTGATAAAAGCATGAACTTGATACTTTTGGAGTCATAAATGGAATTATTCAGAGAAAGTCAATGCAGCACTAGACTGTGTATTATAGCCATGCAATCAAAAAATAAGTGTGCAAGGTTTAACCTATAAGAAGAGCTAGTGCCAACATAATCACTGTTTTTTTTTTTGATTGATTTTATTTATGGATGCTCTTTAACATCTCAGGTCATCAGCATCCCATTCAACTCAGGGCGTGAAATGGCTGACAAATTTTGTTCAGAGGCCTCTTCTTTCAGGCTTGAGGTTCTTTATCGTGCCGTAAATATACGACACCGGACCCACGGCTTTACTTCCCTTCCATACTTAGGATTTTTACGTCTGAAAAAATCCATTAGTCCTGGCCAGGTTCGAACCCATGATCTTGGGTTTAGGAGGCAAGTATGGTAACCACTACACCACCAGGACTGACTTAAACCTGGTGACTTAGATTTTAGTGTCTATAGTAAATATTCCAGAATGCTTACATCTGGCAATAATTATTATTAGGGTTCCAATGACATAAATATTCCTTAAAGCACAATAAAGTTGGTTTGGTGACATACTCCACTTACTTGATAACAATGAAGTATAAGTACATCCAATCCAACTCTATATCAATATTATTTTACCACTTCATTGTTAATAGCTTCAAGAGCATAAGTTCATATGCCTTTATAGCTTTTCAATTAGTTTGCATCCAATTAGCCATTCCTTTATTTATGCAGAGTCATATAACATAGAATCCAGGTAGTAAAAGCAGTTTCATGACATAAGCATTCAGAATTTGACCCTGCAAAACACCCAAGCTGTCCCTAATGCATTGCCTTATACTGTGACCACAGCTGCAGCATCATATCACAATGCTATAGGGTATCATATTTCAGAATAACACATTTTTTTTTTCTTATTATAACAAGTTTATGGCTATGAAATACACTAGCATACTCACTCAAAGAACGCTGTGTAAGTTTTTCTTGTCCATCAGCAGCACAGATGTGACTACGTGTGACTCCATGAGAAGACAATAAAATGGGCAATAGATCTGGAGGTGGACTTTGAAGCAGCTGATGTAAAGTTTCTAAGGCAGCAGTTACAACATTGTGATCGCTGTGGTTGGTGTAGTGAAGACACAGTTCATATACCTGTAAGGAAAAATAATAACAATTGTTTAATGTTGAAAATTTAACCCTTGCATTATCATTAGGTCCAATTTTATACTCCACTGTTATATTTTATGTGATTTTTTCCACATAAGCATTTCAAACATGCTGTACCTAACCGTAGGCCTTAATATTACAGTGCCATTCCTCTGAAAGCAAAATACTCATGAAGAGACTTTGGATCAACATTACTTTTTAATTGAAAAACTCCATTATTTCTTGCACAAAATAAGTGCTTAATGCGCTTTAATCAAAATTAAAAGTTTAATTTAAACTAAAATAAATCATTAATAAGAAGTTAGTATATATGAAATAGAAAAGTTCTACAAAATAAAATCATCAGTACATAGTAACAATATATTTAATTTTATATTTTTTTGTAGAAAATGTTTCAAGGGCCCTTGCTCTCATCATCAGCTATGAACCACTAATGTTAGTGGATGAAATGGAGACATCTGGTGTTTTTTTTAATAAAATCTCCATATAAGACATTGCTTTTTATTTTCCAGGCTACATACGATGGAACAATATAAAATCTTAATGCTGAGGAGTTCCATTAAACTACTGGAACTTATACAAGGAACAGATTTTGGTAAACAATGAAGGCACCCCTCCCAATTGGGTAGCACAATAAGCCTTAAGACTGACATGCTGGAGAATTTTTAAAACTCCATCAAATCCCCCCAATATCTAATCTAATCTAATCCATTAAACTCTGTTGGATTATAAATTATGAAATATCACTTGTATTGGCTCATACTGGAACCACCCAATGTCTCCATTTTGTCTATCAATAATAGTCTGTACATAGCAGACGATGGGAGCAAGAATGCCTGAAATATTGCATTGCATATTGCATATTCTGCATAAAATATAAAGTGAAATTTAGTGTTAGCATGTACCAATGTTTTTATTAAATAAATTTACTCTGATATAAACTTTGATCTTGCGATTCTGAAAGGATATGGTATGCACATTTTAATAACATGCCAAAGATGTAGCCCCTAGCTTAAAACATTTTCTTATATATTTGGTTCTGCCTAGGAATATGCCATTTCACAAAATAATATTGGGGGTCAGAAAAACCCTACCCCATTAATGAAAGATTTAGAGTCTTTTTGGCCCACCTATAGAATGCTAACCAATTGCTTTTAACAATGTACATTACTATGTTGGCCAAAAATTGCAGCACTTATAATATTGTTGCATCATGATTTTTGTAACTGTGATCATGAAGAAAATCTGCCTGTGGCAAGCCTTGGATGCCAATGTTTTTAACCTTGTGTATATGTTATCATGTACTGGAGTTAAGGCTTGTTTCTGCTATAAAAAGATTTTAAAAATAAACAATAATGACTGATGAGCTATATATTTTAGCCATTTCCACAAGTATGTCATCCAAAAATGGAAACCTACTATCTCATGAGGATACTTACATCAGAATTAGAAGCAAAATCTTGAAATTGTTTGAATATTCTGGCATTACGTTGAATAACTTTTTAAGATAAAGCTCTAACTTACGGTGATTCTACTAACATTGTGAAATTCAATGAATTCATGTCTTAAATAAAAGAAATTTTTGCAAGTATCAAGAGGATGACAATACAGTTTTCAGAAGAGTTTCTTTATATAATAATAAAAACTGGAATTTTAAAAAAAGTATAATTAACTACCCAGAATGAAACAGTATGAACAAAAGGCGCCACACAGAGCTCTCATAAACCTGACATCATTGCAGGATCTGAATGAATTTCTTGAGAAGCACATATGAACATTTTAAGTTCAAAGAAGAATGAAAATTTGAACATAGAAGCTGGGAAGTCTTAAGTTATTTATAGCGACAATATTTGAGTTATGGCCAGAAGAGATGACTGTGAACTGGGAGAAGCCAGTTATCAAGGCTATATAAGACATGTACAGGTAGCAGCTAGTAGTTAGTCTGAGGAAGGCTTTGTCAGTAACTGGTTATGTTTTCGTGTGTTATACAGTGCTTTCTTGTGTGTAATTATTCTTTGATAGTTATGCCAATACATAAATATGGTCTTGAAGGAGAGTTTTTATGTATGATATGTGAAAACCACTCTTGCACATACGTGGTTCGGTGATTAATAAGAAAATATCCATATAATCATATTACAAGTACAGGAATTATTCACCAATTTTTAAAGCATTATGAGAGACAGAATCTTTCAATGTTTCAAAGTTTGAGGGAGGCTTTGTCAGCAAGTGAATGTGCATTCGTGTATTACTCAGCGCTTTCACTATGTGTAAATGGACACAAGAGAAATGTGATCATGGTAACTCAAAGTGCAGGAAATTTTACATCCGATAGGCTTAGGAAACTTATGGATAAATAGGGGATACCAAAACAGAGGATACTAGAAAGAAATAAACCTAAGATTGGAAGATATTAAATGGCAATAAATATTTGGTAGTATGGGTGAAAAGAGTTCAATGAGACTTTATAGGGGAATAAAAATAGTAATGGGTAGGGAAAAATATATAGGACAATGTGATAAGGCAGGTCAGGAAGGGTTTGCATGGGCTAGAACTGGAGTTATGAATTTAAAAGGATTAGGATATGATAAAGAGGTAAGAAAAGTGTCCAATGTATGGAGAAACCAATAAGAATTTTCATTGTTTATTATACACTAGACAAGCAAAGTTATGGAGAGAACAAATTTGACAACAAAAATGGAAGAATTTAGATGGGGAAATATTAATTGGAAAGATTTAAACTGTAAAAGGCTAGAAGAATATAAAAATGATAAGAACTATTTGAGCAAAGTTAGAGAGAAGTGGATAAGAATGATTAAGAGGAGCATATAGGGAAGTATAATCTTAGAAATATATAGGTCAGATAAGCATAAACAAGGATAGGATAATATAGCAATATGATGGTAACCAATAGACTAATAACCTGGAGTTGTATATATTGGGATCAGAATGTAAACAAGCAACTCTAGAAAGAATATATCTAATAAGTAAGACTAGCTTTATGTTTTACGTTTTTTAGATCTCATTCTGTAATGGATTGATACAGTATGTATATCCTAAACTTACATATTAATTTTTTACACTAAACTCCACTTACATAAAAATAAGATGCGTTTTGGGAGAATCTCTCCCATCTTCAGTTGCTCACTGAAACGCTGCTAATTGAAATGATGGCCATACACTCGGAAGTTCCTGTGGTGGCATCTGTTGGCTGAAGTAGGAACTTGCAGAGTTCATCCAAAGGAGAAAACTCGAAGTTCATTAGGTTTTCTTTATTTGTTAATATGAAAATTTTTTCCCAAGTGGATAACTCCATTGGGTTGGGAAGATGTTTCAGCAGTTTAACTTCCGTTTTTATTTCATGATATTTAGTCCAAAAGTGAGCAGCTACTGCTGATTTATCCACTTGCTTAAACCCAATATTTGTAAAGTGTTTTTTCTACGTATATGTATATTTGAATGCAGTATATTATGTAATCTATTGGGGTAGTTTTAATTAATTTCAAATTTCAAATGTGTAAATTATAAGCTAATTGTTCTTCATTGTTATAGTTATGCCACTACATAAACATAGTCTTGGACGGGTATTCATGTACAATACATATGTGAAAATGGATTCTTGCAGAGAAGTGGTAGAAAGATTCACAAGAAAATCCTGCAATTATGTTCCAGGTAGAGCAATTGTTTGCCAACTTGTTAAAAAGTTATGACAGACAGAATCTCTCAATGACAAGCAACATGTTTTGTATCACTGTGGTATTACAGAAGAAAAGTTAAATGAATAGAGGAGTTTCCTTTGCTGATGCCAACAATGTCTTGACAAAAAGAGGTATTATCAACCTCTCTTATAACACAGGTTGTGTTTATTATTATACAGTGCCATTTTATGTTTTCAGTAAAAATATAAATACTAACTTTAAGTGCAGTGACTCTTATTTCCCTTTTTCAGTTGCAGCAGCTGCACTTCCTGCATAAGCAGCTGTGCTTAGGTGGCACGTGACTTGTAGCTTAAATAACCTCACTGTATATTTACTATACATAATCTACCTCAATTCAGCAAGTTAATGTGTGGTTAGTTCATGGCTGGAACATTTAACATGGTATGGAATCTTATTATCCATAAGCTGTAGAGGGAAACTGAAGTGTCTTGTTCTATGTGTTATGACAAATAAAAAAAGAAAAAGTTTTAAGTCGGTTTTAAGAAAAATGTGGATTACTGTAATGCTAGCATTTTTCCCAGATCAGCCATAGGAAAGGTTAGCATACCAAATTTCTATTGATAGTAATGAAAAATTATTCTTTGCTTTAGTTCCCATTATGAGAGTTTTAAAAAATGGCATGGTGATAATGAAATTATGATGGAAATAGAATTTGAAAGAAATATTTTACTGTGAATAAATAACTGCAATAGATGGCCTAAAACTGTGCGCAATACATGGGAATAACATGATATTACAGTTCCTATTAGACTGAGGACATTAAGGTCAGTTTATGAGTGCATAATCTTTCTTCTTAAATACAGTTTTCAACCTAAAGAGTATCATCTATAATGAATTGAGTGTATCTGTTATTGATAATTATATAGGAAATTAATATTACAGGGGCTGAAAATTATTATATTTGCTTCATTTTCTTACGTTGTTTTTTTTTTTAAGGCTATAACAGTAGACAAAATGTAATCAGCAAAGGACAACAGGTAATGTGTAATATCTGAGAAACTTTGGGAATTTTGTGAGGGCAAGATAAGGACCAAGAGGCTATATAAACATATGTCCGGAAAAGCACAGTAAACTCACAGTATTAACATTTACTGTTACATACCTACCATCACAGCAGATGCTCAAAGTGTCTATCATGACTGATAACACAAGCACTGTAACATCAAAAGAAAACCTCTTAAAGATTTCGATTCATTCTGAATAGAATGACCAGCATCATGTAGATGTTGAGCCAAAACATGCATATCATGAACTAGCACAACATACAACTTACTCTTCATTCATCCACAAAAGTACAAGTTAAGAGAATTTAGATCCAGCAACCATGAGGTTATGCTAGAGATCCACCATGACCAATTTCTCCCAGTGGTTCAAGTTCTAAGCATACTTGCCTGTTAGACCCCAAGAATGCAGGTTCATATGGTTCAATGGAATTTTGGGGCATAAAAATCCTAGACATAACTTCCTTCAGAAGGGAAATAAAGCCGTCGTAAACTTATGACACATAAAATAACTTCAAACCTTGAAGAAGCCTCTGAGCAAAATTTATGGCTGCTTCATGCCCTGAATTGAATGGGGTGCTAATGACCAATCGTATTAAAGAGTATCCTTACACAAAATACACCTAAACCATGACTGATCATCTTTCAGGGACCTTGTAGTTCTGACAGTGGCAAACAAGAAAATTGAAATAGGCAAGCATTCCTAAATATATGTTCATAGAACCTTTATTGGTCCTCGTCTTGCCAGCAATTACTGCTGCAGTTTGTCTCCATAGTTTCTTAACACACTGTATATTATATAGTCATTGCCTGATGTATGCTTATGAAATGTCCTTTTATGTTCAGAAAAGTGATGCAAATTGTGCCACTGATGTTGTTTTTAAGGTAACAATTAATGCAAATAGTTATTTTATAGTATTTTGCATTCTCCTCCTCCTCTTTTTTTTTTTATTAGCTTACTGACCAAAAATATAAAATCTTTTGCAACAAGATTTAGCCACTTCTCATACTTCATTAGAAACAATTCATGATATTATAACAAATTATTTATGAGAAAATCACTCAAATTTCACTAATTTTGTTTCATTTACTTGGACATCTTTTGAAGGCTGTTGCCTTCATCATCAGGACAGCTTCACTGTCAACTTCCCAGTATGGTATTAAGATTTGCTCTGTAGATTTTATGAATAAACTTAGTGATGAGGCTACAGTTGTTTGGAAGATCAAAATTAACTAAATTTTCCTTGTTTTTGTTTATGAATTATTTTCCCACACTGTTAATTCTATGGGTGTTTGAAGAGCTTTCCTAGGCAGATATGTACATGAGTTTTTCAAAAACAAAATTAGTTGAGGCCTTTCCACTTATATACAAATGTTGGTACCACTATGTTGATGATGTCTTTGCAATAGTAAATGAAAAATGGAAAGAGGATGCAATTAAACTACTTGATCTACAAGACAGTGCCATTAAATTCACAACAGAAATAGAAAACAAGGTTCTTCCCTTCCTGGATAAAAAAATTATAAAAAATGGCAATGTGCTGGAATAGGGCATATTCAGAAAAGAACCCATGCAGATAATTATATAAAAAACCACAGCCACAATCCAAAACAACATAAATTCGCAATAAACAGCAGCCTCATATTCAGAGTAACAAACCTACCAACAAATCAGAAAGAATATAAATCAGAGCACCATAAAATCATAGATATAGCACAGAGAAATTACTACACGACAGATTTGGTCAAGAAGAAAACAGACAAGTTCAAAAAACAAAAACAAATAAAAGGCATCAACAAACTAAAAGGTTATAAAGGAGATTATATACATATATAATAAATTCAGATTCCATTCATGGGCACATAAAAAATTTCAGAAGATTTTTAAAGATTCAAACATTATTTTGGTTCGCGTGATCAAATGCAATTTAAAAAATCTCCTAAAAACTAACACAAAAAACAAAATTTTGTCAGGAAAACAATCAGGTATTTAGGAAATAATTTGCAAAGACTGCAATATGAAATATATATATAAAATATATATAAAATAAAAAGAAATATTACCCTATGGTTTAAGAAATACAGAGAAATGTAAAATACACATGGAAAAATCAATGATAGCATATTTCTGGTAAAAAAAAACACGAATTCCCAAAGAACTCAAACTTTTAAAAGTTCTTCAAATGTGTGTGTGGGTGTGTGGAACAGTGTGGGAAAATATATTCATAAACAAAAACAAGAAAAATTTAGTTAATTTTGATCTTCCAAACAACAGTAGCCTCAACACAATGCTCATAAAATCCACAGAACGACATCTTGATACCATGCTGGGAAGCTGACATTGGAATCATGCTGATGATGAAGGCTATAGCCTTTGAAACATGTCCAAGTAAATGGAACAAAATTAGTGAAATTTGAATGATTTCCTCATAAATAATGTTATATTATACTATATTTCACTGTGAAAATTTCTGCTATCTAAATCTATATTAATTCATGATATGTTTTAGGAATGGGCTTTTAGTAATAATACATGGCATTTGATCTTCTTGTTTTACCTCAATGTTTTCTACTTTTGATCTGTTTTAAAAGACCAGTGTAAATGACTAATCCTAGGAATGAAAAGTTAGCATTCATTTCCTAAATGATTCTCAAGTTCATCTGATCGTGTTCAAACTTCTCCAAAAACTAAGATAAAATATTTTAGTGTTTTGTCAAGGGTAAAAACATAGGCAATACATTTAATTATTTTTACAATTTCAACCCCTAATAGTGAATAAGAGATCCTTATGCTATCAGCTATGCTAAGAATGCTGTTCCATACAGTGCTATGCTAGAATTGGATAATCCCATAAAATAGCACAATGAAAATGCTTATTAAGCCATACAACCCCTTCTTCCTTCTGCACAAGAGCTTATCACTTACTGTAAAGGCATCATGTTGTCCAAGATAGACTAACAGGCATAGAAAGGCATATTGCAATGTATCTCTCCTTTAAGATCTGTAGCATCTGATGGTAAGTAATCATGTGGTTAAAATTTTAAGAACTATCGAAATTACACAAATTCGACAATTCTAATTGGAACTAAACACAGTGAAGCTTTTGAAATGTATATAATCAACTACTTGTCGTCTAAACACTCTTATGCTTCACACTATTTTTGAATACGACGGGACCGGTTTCGAAGCGACATCCACTCCATTCTCGACCAACTCGACGACTCTACGCTCCGAAACCGGTCCCGTCGTATTCAAAAATAGTGTGAAGCATAAGAGTGTTTAGACGACAAGTAGTTGATTATATACAAATCATGTGGTTGTTTTAATCAGTTTTAGAATATGAAGTTTATATTGCACCAGTTTAATTAATGCATGCACTTCTGTCAATACAGAAATATTTTTCTGCTATCACATGAATAATTCTTATACTAAGGAATCTACAACATATGCTTCCCAATACCAAATAAACAGGTAAACTTAAAGTTAAAAATAAATTTTTTATAGCATTAATCTCGTGCTATTAGAGCTGACACAGAAAAATACTACCTGAAGTAGACATGGATAGAAAATACAGTACCTGAATCATTCTGTCCACTGCCAAAGGTGATTCCTGGTAACATCTACGCACACCAAAACTTCCTCTCATCTCATCTTCTCCTCCTTCTCTCAATGATATATGTGGTAAAAGATTACGAAGGCAGCCCAATACTCCTAGTACATTAGAAACTGACTGCCCTTCTTCTATAGGAATCACACTATCTGAAATTGCAGCAAGACAATTTGAAAGTATACATAATAATGATGAAAGATTATGTTTTAATCTTGTTATCACATAAAGAATAAAACTAGTTCCATTATTCATTACAAAATTTATTGCATAAACAATTAGTACATCACTTTTAGCCTTTTAAGGGGATTACCCATTTTTTTAGCATAATGCAAGGGTTACTTAAAGCCAGTAATTCAATTTATTTCAGTCTTTTAGCAAATGCAGTCACACAACATCTTAAATTATATTTCTAAACATAAGTTATAAAATATATATCTTTGAATATAATGAATAAAAATAAACTTTGTTTTTAATGTTAATGACTGAGGCTATTTTTCCTTTTGGCCTCTTAACATTTTCCATAAATGGATGAAACATTATATAAAATTAACATAATCAGTTTTTTTGATTTAATAACACAGACTGCTATTTGAAGAGTGATAAAACACCAATCTTAAGCAGATGTATTATCATACAATTACATTCCACTGTTACTTAAAGTGCTTCACAATTTATATTCTGTACAGGTTTAGTGTTAATTTTTGGTTCTAGTATATTTTATCACACTCCATTCCTTTTTAATAGGTATGCTGATAGCTTTGTAAGAGTCTAATTAGCCATTTTGCTGTATAATTAGTAGTTTTCAAGAGTCTTTTGGCTAAAGTGTATGCAATCTCATTTTCGATTACTCTATTTATTATATTCACTACAAGGATTTGTTTAATTTTTTGTGTTCAGTATCTAATGGTTTTGAAAACATAGTGGAGCTTCTTGAAGCAACTATAATGAAGCTGGTATCTTGACATTCTTATTTCCCTAATGATTTGGAATCTGGATCTGTGGAACTCCAGACTAAATGAAAAGCTGTTTGCACATCTTCACATTGGTATGATATCATTGCCCATTCATATGGAAAGAAACCATTTAGAGTAATTCAGATGAAGAAAAAAGAAATTTTATTGATAGAAATTCTGAAGTTAGTAGTAACTCTCTGTAGAGTTAACAGATTAACCTTTCCAATATCTTGATTACAAGGTCAATGGCTGCAGTGCAGAAGGTCTAAATGTTATGAGTTATTCTACAAGACAACATTGAACATTGGACACAAGAAAAATGAAAGAAGGGAATGTCCAGTTAAGCTCAACAACATAAAACAGAAACCACTATATGAACATGACCAGTAATGGGGAACAAAGCAGAGGAGATAAAAAACATGTTAAGACTTAAATTTAATTTCATGTCTGAAGTAATTCAGTGAAGCAATTAATATATTCTCAATTACCTAGTCAGTGGATTTAATACTCTTATGTTCCACTTACCATTGAATTATATAGAATGTTTCATAGGCTTTTGCCCATGTTGATTCAAAGCTGATGATGCAGGCAAAAGCCTATAAAACATGTTCCATATAATTCAATGGTAAGTGGAGCATAAGAGAGTCAAATTGAATCACTAGCTAATTAAGAATATGATAACATATTAATCCCTTGCTTTTCAGAAGTTTATTCATTCTCTGCAAGCTCATTCTGGAAGGAAAAAAAAAATATTGTGTCTTGCTAATACAGACTGAAATTGATGTAATATATAATTATATTTAAAATGTAGTATTAATTAATTGAAGAAGAAGAAGAAGAAGGAGGAGGAGGAGGACGAGGAGGACGAGGAGGAGGAGAAGAAGCAGAAGAAGAAGAAGCAGAAGAAAAGAAGAAGAGGAGGAGGAGGAGGAGGAGGAGGAGGAGGAGGAGGAGGAGGAGGAGGAGGAGGAGGAGGAGGAGGAAGAAAGAACGAAAGAAAGAAAGAAAAAATTAATTGGCTTACGCTTCTACATTTTATACTTCATCTATTTCTCACTTTAATATCCAAGCTGTATTCTGCACTGAGTCTTCTTCATCAACAGTATAATGAGAGAAAAACATGTTATGTTACAAAGATGTTATATCCATCTCAACCTTGATAGCTTTTTGCTGAACTAAAAATTGATCATATTTTTTTTATTTTCTACTGTATGGGATTATTTCACTGGTATTTCATTATGCTCCAGTTTTATTTTATAAAATGAGGTTATAATAGATTTTAAAATTCAAATTCAATTTTTAAAATTAAAATTCAGTCTTGGGATTACAGTTACATGTTTAAGAAATATTGTTGTGAGGTATGTTCTTTATCAATAGCAAAGCCTGTGTTTGTCGGTGTGCTAACCAGGAGTATGATAACCTAGAAGTACAATTCCAAGCGGATCAAGGCCCAAAAACCTAGAAACTGTTCATTTCACTGACTTTGATTGTGAAACCTTCGTACTTCAATAGGTCTGTTTTTCTTCAATGTCACCAAAGAGATGAGAGTGAAATTTTTTATTCCTGAACATGGGTTAACTCCAAAAAAATGTTTTAGTTTATTACAAGGTTTGAGTACACATTTGTGTTCATAGTTTTAGTATTTTCATTTATATATGAAAATGTCACATTGTTGTTTTGTGATTAGTCCTGATTCATTCTGCTGTGCATGTGGCATCTATATGCCACTAAGGCAAATAAGAAAAATTCAGATTTTTACAAAAAGGTTTATATTTCTTTATTCAGTTACAATTTTAAGATATAGACAAACAGTGAACTCCCCATTATGTAAATTCATCATGTATAGAAAACATATTATTATTCATCCCTTTACATCAATGAGTGCATCACAATGTAAAGGTATGGGATACGTCAATAGAATCAGTACTAGGTACACAACCAGTAAGGAAGTTCTTGCAAACAAGAAGAAGAACAATGACAACAGTATTAAAATAATAATAATAATAATAATAATAATAATAATAATAATAATAATAATAATAATTAGAAAAATAATCACAGTAAGTTTATGGCAAATGAAAGTCATAGTCAACTGACATCCCCATAGTGTGACATGAACCCTACTATGGATGGCTATCTGTCTCTGTGACATTACCAGAATGACAACAAAGAACAAAATATCCTGCTAACTTGGACTCTACAACTTTTTCTCCTCATAGTAAGCAAGTGCTGGTTCCTTCTGAACCTGAAAACCAGTAAAAGCAGTTCCAGCATAGATGATGCACCTAGGTTATCAGACATGGCCTAACAGCCTACTTGTGAAACTGAAGCCTTGAAAGACCTTATAAGAGATTTGAGTCTTCCTAAGAGCGGCTCAAAACATCTAGCATCAAGATTAATAGAAAGACATTTCTTAGCACTCAAACCTTTTGGTACATATTCAGGTTTCGTACCCCTTTTTTACACATGATAATAAACTTGTGTTTTGTAGTAAGAAGTACATGTGTTTAATGCTCTAAATGTTTCATATAAAACTTAAAACTTAATTGACTTAACTGATGGAGACTTTTCATAGAGAGTTCAAAAATAGGATTGAAAGCTATGCTCTTGCACAATAGCAACTTAATATCCTTTATTTCTGTTTAACATTCAAACCATTTAGGAATCATACAATACTTTGAAACTTACGCTGCAGAATTTAAAATATGAAGCATGAATAAATGCTCTGTTTGTGGTGACTTAAAAGTGCTCACTATGGTCTTAGGTAAGCAGGCAGGATTTACTAAATATTTCTATCTTATTTTTGATTGGGACAATAGGGCTAGATCATGGCACTGGATTAGAAAAGAATGGCCACCAAGGAAAATTTAGTGGCAATACAGAAAAGAAAAATGTGTGCATAAGCCTTTGGTTCCAACTGCTAATGTTCTTTTGACTCCCCTCCACATTAAACTGGGTCCCATGAAGCAATTCATAATTGCTCTAAATAAAAACAGAGACTGTTTCCAGTTTCTTTTTACAAAGTTTCCTCACAAAATAGAAGCCTAGATTACAACAGGTACTTTTTATGAACTCAAATTCACAAACTTATGAGGGATAAAGCCTTCCCTCAATTTATGCCTAAGAAGAAAAAGTTGGCATAATGATTTATAAAAATGTAACATAAACATTTTTGGACACCAACAAATCAGAGAATTATAAAGAAATTAGGGAGAAAATGTTGAGAACTTAAAACATTTTTGGTTGAGAACTTCAAATATTTTGGTTGGAGAATGAGTATAAAAGTGCATTTTCTGAATAGTCATATTGATTACTAATCATAAAATCTTGTTGCAATGAGTAAAGAACAAGGTGAACTATTTAATCAGAACATAGACACCCCATTATTAAGTTATTTGGTAGTGACAATGACGGTTTGGATCTGCACAGCAAAGGGAAGGAAAAAAATGTTTCCTTCAATTCAAGTGTTTGAAATTTAAGTAGTGCTTAATTCCTACATTGTTATCATGTTGCAACATAAAACAGATAGGAACAGTCTTGCTTCACCTAAAATATAATAATGTTTATATATATATTAATAGATGCAACATTTACTGAAAATTAAGGTTATAATAATCTTTGACTGATATTGGTTAAAAAAAAAAAAAAAAAAAAACTAACCAGATAGGGGAAAACTGAAATTAGATTTGAATTTAGAACATTCAACTATATAGATGCAGGTGTTTTCACAAACCCACAGAAAAAACAAGCATAAAAACTTTTTTTACCAGTGACATTAATGAAAATTATTGTGCAACTATTACAGTTTGTTTGCTCCACTTATTTTTCCTTCTTTAGCTTAGTTTTTAGCAATTACACACTCTGAAGCTTGTACTTATCTTGCTATAATTGCTTGTAGTATAATTAATTGTACTTATCTTGCTATTGCTATAATTTTAATATGCAAAAAAATTACATTTTATTTTGTATTTCACGTACCCAATAATGTATTAAGAATGTAGGACATGAAGACATGGGGTTTTCTGCAATGAAGGCAAACTGTCAAAATGCTTGAAGCAGCTGTCCTGCGTACTACAGCTGAACTGCTAGACAAATTATGTAAGAATGCTTTCAACAGGCCCTGCAACAGATCAAGAGAGAGAGTATGTAAAAGATATAAATTATATTATATAAATATATTTATGCATAAAGTTAAAATAATATCCACTATCCAAAACTTCAATGATTAAGCTTTGAATTACACAAAACTACTTTCTAAATGATGTATTACAGTAATGCAACTTCTCAGACATTCTTTAGATTTAAACTTTTTATTCTTTTACTTTCAGTAACAAGTATTCAGTCTGATCTTCAGTCACATTTTCAAGACATATTTAACTTTTTTATTTCAAGTAATAACAAATATATAAATAACAAAAACAGAATGCAAAAATATTCAAGCAATTATTCAAGCAAAATGTATCACAGGAAACAATAAATGTATAAAAAATGGCAAAAACTTGCAATACATATGTTGCTTCAACCTGCTACTGCTTGGCTTAGCTTGCCACAGCCAAGTGACAGAGAGAAGAATGTGTAAAAGGGATGGGCACCACAGCGGCACTAACATGTAAATACACTTAATAATACTTGTAGTTGAACATACGCCACAGTGGTGTTAACATGAAAATACACTTACTGACACTTGTAGTTGAACATACACCACAGTGGTGCTAGTAAGTAAATATATTAAGAATCAATAAACCAGATAGCACCACAGATGATGTACTAATGACCAAGTCCCCATAGTTGCAGTGTAAAAGCCGACTGAGGCTGCCCAGAAACCCGTTAGCCTTATTAGCTCATACTATCGATTGGACTATTCAAACACCACATGGACTTCTAATTTTTGGCTACACTCTCATCACTCCCTCCCTGCTTTCCTTTCTCCACTCCTGTTACCCGCCATGGCCTGGCCATACCGACTTGATGATCCCAGATAGGGTATCCACACTACTCAAGCACAGCCTTGCTGGTATTGGCCAAACCACTGACACCTTTTCGTCCAGCATGACAAACCCAGCCCATGCCTTGTGAGCCACATTGCTCAGGAAGAGCTCAGACTGGCTAAGAGGTGCCATCACCGGACATCCAGGGCATACATCCTGCCATAATTCCTCTCGCAGTTAGCATGCAGCATGGACAACATTAGATCCACAACAACATATAACTTATTTTGGTAGTAATATTGAATAAACATTGACAATTTGTGAATTTACCACCGAACTTAAATGGAGGTAAAACGAAATGTTAATTTTATATAATTTAAATTATGAGTTACTATCAAAGCTTTGTAACTGAAAATATAACTAAATATTTGCCAATGCATGGAGATGGTGGCCAACTGGAAAACAAAGAAAATTTCCAGATTTCTTTATTCATTATTAAGCTTTTTTCTTTGGTCCATTACCAGCCCATTGTTCTCATGAACTTGCAAGCATTCCCCTCTGGCATGGCAGTATTGTAGCAGAGTTCTGCGGCCAGGACACCCAAATGTTACCACTAGATCATTAACACTAGAAAGCACCTATGATTTCAATTTACAATGCCAAACATGGGTCAATTTGATTCTTGTTATGTGAACGTTGAATTTTGAAATAATAGAAGTCCATTTTGTAATATTGTGTAATACATTTCAGTAACACTATGAACTAAAAATTGATCCACATTTATAATAATGCAATTAGTATAATTTAACAATAGTAATAAAACACAAAATGCAGTAAAGATAAAAAATGAGTTTTACAAGAAACATTTTTAGTTTTTACAAAGGTAATATGTACTATTTTGAACACAATGTTAAATTTTTATACAGTAATGTGTGATGTACATGAGCTATCAAACTCTCAAAATCACACACATTTGGCAGATATATATATTGCACTTTCTTGGTGCACTGTCCACAGGCCATTTTCTTGAAAAGTGAACATTTACTAGAACGCTTCTTTTCCTTACAGAGGTGCTTTATTTCACATTGTCAACATTTTGGCTGATATTTAGAATTGTCAAGGAAGTTCCTTTGGGATCAATTTTCAGGTGTTCAGCTCCAAGTTCTTCTGCAAGTTGTTGAATATATTCTTTCTCTGTAATATTTCTCCCTATGATAGCTTTCAATATAGCAACTGCATTTATTGCTGCTAAATCAGGATATTGTGGAATGTACATGCCACCTTCTGTCTGAAGCCTTTACAGTGCACTGTCTACACATTTTGTCTAAGATTATGTCATACTTTTCCATTATAATAACTTATTGTTTCAGGAGTTTTCTTTTAATTTGTTTTGATATTGACTGTAGAATGGAGGGAACTCATTATTGTTACATATTTTGTCTTTTTTCCTTGACATACAAATATTGTGGTTCTATGCAATAAAGCTTTTATATTTTGATATTTTTAGGTATTTCTCTCCTGACTCAGTTTACTGTACCTACAATGGTAGTTGACTTTTCCTTCAGCTTCTTGGCTAGATGTATAGGTGTGAAATAATTGTCACTTATTATATTTCTGCCTTTAGACAAATATGGTGCACAAGTTTCATCACAATATAATCAGATAATCATCTGTTCTCAGGTGGAGCATTGTCCTTTCCCATATTGGAGACCATTTAGAATGTATTTTGAATAAACATTTATACCGAGCCAAAAAATTTGTCCATACTGTCAGACAGAATGAATGAATAGTGTTTAACGCCCGTATTTGCTACAGAGCACCACAGGCGATCGACACTGATGATACATGAGATGAAATGATATATTGGGAAAGGATTTATTTTTAAGGAAGGAATCGTTCCAGGCGTAAGTTTAGGGTACCTCCCTGGCATTTGCCATTTATGAGGACTAAGGAAAACCTGGAAAAAACCTCAGTCAGGAAGGACGGTCCTGGCCATATTTGAACCCTGACCTCCCGCTCACAAGTCCGAGACTTAACGACCTCGGCCACCCATGGTGGTTCATACTTGTCAGGCTTAGAAGCCACTAAGTGAGTAAATGGGCACCTAGCTTTAGTGGGAAATAACTGTATAGCAATTGTAATATTTGTTCCACGTTTGAAACAGAGTTTATATATATATATAGTTAGCTATAAATTCATTCCATACCTCATAAATTCAGAAGCATTCAAATTGCATGTTTATCTGTAATTGAGCAGTTTGAGTAAATTTGATATCAACTCTCAAAAGTCTCATTATCTCACAAAATCTGTTTCTGTTGTGGCAGACCACAGGGATATGGCCCTAAGTTGTGGATCTCCATGTTCTTACAGCCACCAACACCTCTGGAATACATTATGCCAATAAAAGCTTCCTCTTCAAATGTCAAAGATCAATTACTGTTTCCTAACACTTTGTGTGCCTCAGGTATACTATATTTCTGAATATGTTGCAGCATCGGCTTGTATATAAATAAACACCATGCACTAGCCACGCTCTCATTACTTATATTTCTTTCAGCAGGAGTGTTGGATCAGGAGTTTCCCTCAGAATAATGCAATTAAAATGTCTTCCAGGTAGGTTTATGTTTGACTTTTGTTCCATCCATATTGTGCCATCAGGAGCTGCTTGCTCAGATCCAGGGATACCTTTTCTAGGACTTGTCTGGTTATTAGCAATTTCTGCAGTACTGTTACTTGCAGGTTCAGGACCTATAAATTTTGTTACAGTGAAAGTGGAATACTGTAAATGCTATTGTGAATAATAATTATCATTTATAATTAGTTATACATATTAAAATAAATTGTAGCAAACACTTACCAGACTCATTATTTTCACTATCTCCAGTATTTTCATCTACATTATTTGTACTTTCATTAACTGATCTATTCAATAACCCATCTGATGGAGATATATATTCATCATCTGATTAATTTCCACCATCAGATTATTCTTCCATAGTCTTCATTGGTTCAGGCAGGAACATTTCTTTATAGGATATCTATGAGTCATTCTATGTCACGTCGGTCCTGGTGATGTAGTAGTTACCATACCTGCCTCCTAAACCCAAGATTGTGGGTTCGAACCCAGCCAGGACCGATGGATTTTTCCAGGCGTAAAAATCCTAAGTATGGCTTCCTTCGGAAGGGAAGTAAAGCCGTGGGTCCCATGTCGTACATTTACGGCACGATAAAGAACCTCAAGCCTGAAAGAGAGGCCCCTGAGTAAAATTTTTCGGCCATTTCACGCCCTAAGTGAATGGGACGCTGATGACCTGAGATGTTAAAGAGCGTCCATAAATAAACCAATCAAAAAAAATTCTATGTTACCACATACAAACTTGTCGGTCCTGGTGGTGTAGTGGTTACCATACTTGCCTCCTATATCCAAGAACGCGGGTTCGAACCCGGCCAGGACCGATGGATTTTTTCAGGAGTACAAGTCCATCAGCAGTATGGCTTTCTTTGAAAGGGAAGTAAAGCTGTGGGTCCCGTGTCATACATTTACGGCACAAAAAAGAACCTCAAGCCTGAAAAAAAGAGGCCTCTGAGCAAAATTTGTCGGCCGTTTCACGCCCTGAATTGAATGGGAAGCTGATGACCGGAGATGTTAAAGAGCGCCCCCCAAAAAAAAAGTTTAGCCAAATACTAAACTCACTTCATCTTATTATTAGACATTGTACAAGATTGTTTTATGCACACTGTTGCATAACATGCAAATATGCACAAAGAATGTTACGTTGTTCAAAAGCATGAAATTTATCCAGTAGGACATTGTTGGTAAAATACTTCATATTCTAAAAATAATGAGTTTGTAATTTTGATTTATATGCAGGCTTAGTACCCCTAAAAAAATAAAAGTTATAAGATATAGTTTCTATAATCATTGGGGATGGTTATTTTAATTCATGTATTGGCGGAGTTGTTGCAGTTTTATCAATGGTAGTAGGAGAAGTCTGAATGAGGAAAGTGCTTTATTTTGGAATTAATATGGATATCTGATTAAGACAGCAAATAGCTAATTATGGAGAAGGGGAATGTTAATCGGATGTTATTATAAGATGCACTTTTCTTCTTCTTTGTAGATCTCAGGTTGATGAAGGTGTGATGTCTGCTCCACTTTTCTTTTGGTTGTTCTGACCAGTAACTAGTGGCTTTTTGGAAGTGAAGTATGAAAACTTCATGGGTAAGGAACTGAAAAGGCTTCTTCTAGATCACATTAAATGAATTGAAAGTTGTTAACTCTATTAAATAGTTTTTATTTACATAGTTGTACACTATGAGAAAATATTTCGTTATTAGAATCTTTAAGTAACTTAGACTGTTCAGTAAAACATATTATCTAGAAAGTTATTTATAGGTTTTTTACGTCCAAAAATCATTCACGTGTAATTCAACTGTTGCTCTTAATGTTATTACTCTCACTTTAACTGAAGCATTTATTAACTCTTACGATGGTTTGTTACTGCCACATATTCTTAACTGTTTACATATTTATTTACTCTGACTACTCTTGCTTCTTAAAGCTGTTCTTTCTCACTGTTCATTAATTATTTCTTACTCTCCACTGCTATCACTTCCTATTCACAACTTCTACAATTCCCACTTATTATTTCACTAAACTAACTTCTACCCATTTCATACTGCACTGTAAACACTATGGTACTCTCCTACAAATTGTCCTTAAACTGTCCTGAACTGTACTGCCTACACACTGCAAAAACTGCAACAGCCTGCTTTTAGCCTTGATCAAACACTTCCATTCTGAAACGGTCTGTTGGTCATCATGGAGCTTGCTGAACCCTACTTCTCTCCGTCCTAACATTTTTAATTATTCTTCATTGGCTATTCCATTGCACATCTAACTTATGGACTTTACTGATTGGTTCTTAATTTCCAGCAGCTCCCTGGGTTAGAGCGCAGTTGACCTAAAAAATATAACTCTCCCTTAGTTCTTGAGAGTGGAAAAATACCGTAACTCTGCTTTTGTATATACCTTAAAAGACGTGTGTTATTTTTCTAGGGTACAAACAATTTCTGATGCAAACATCAAGGGTGCAAACCCTCAATTTTCCCTTCTATGAATTTTATCAAAAACCTAACAATACTGCTTTCTTCAGGGTCACTGTGGTGTAGTGTGAGGGGATTTGGAAAGTTGGATCTGATTTTATGACTTCAGACCACAGAACATCACTTCTGTTCATTTCTGTTAACAATAAGTTGAGATATGACACCCTTATGGCAATGTAATTTTTTAGCGTTACTTGTCCTCATGTTTTCAATTTGTATGCAATATCTTATCATTATATTAATATTTTATATCACTATTACCACTGTGATTCCCTGAATATTTAAGTTATGTGGGGGTGGAAATATACTGTTCCACCATTTTAAGTGAAGAAGATACAGGTTACAGTATCTGGGTGAAATTGATTGACCTGGCTTAGGCGTCCTATTGCTAAGCTTACAACAAGCAACAGATGTCATAATATAACAGATTAATACAATATATACAAGTAATAACATATTTTTACGAGAAGCTAAAACATGTAAATTAGCATAAAATTTCAGATATCACAGTAACAACTACTGAAAATGATGTTATGTTATGTAAGGCCAATGATGTGTTGCATTATAATAAATATCAGAGTGTCACATAAAGAGGTAGCTTCCAGCTGTTGGTTACGGCAGACAGCATGTTCGTAATTGTTGCCTTCTCAATGTCAGTGATTTTAATTAGGATGTTTTTTATGCCCTCTATATTGACTATTAGATTTGACATCTGTTTCCTTAAATAAATGTATTTCTTCTCATGATTTTGGGGTACAGATTGTAATCAATAAAACATCCAAAAAACAAAGAGAAATTTAAAAATTTGGAGAAAAAATGCTTTAGGAACATTCATTTTAAAAAAAAAATGATAAATCAGCAGTAGCAGCTCAATTTTGTGTCCAAAATCACAAAACCAGAGGCTAAGCTACTGAAAGAACTTCACAAACCAATTACAGCTATCTACTTGGGCAAAAATGTTCCTCCTGAAAAATAGGAAAAATTTAATGAATTTTGATTTCCACCCATGAATGAACTTGGCAAGTTCCTATTCAAACCATCAGAGACTGCTAGAAGCACCTTGGAATGTGGCCATTACATCAAATATGAGTAATCAATCAACAGCTGGCGATGGGAGAAATTGTCTCCAAAATATGTCCTAATGTAGTATCAGTAGTGTTAGTGCAAATATTTAATAAATTCTAATAGGATAAATTATACCTTTATATCATTGTCAGTAGTGAAATTTCCAAGTGCTTTGAAGATCTTAGGCATTGCTGCAGCAAGTGTTTCTAGCACAGGTTCTTCTGTTCTCTTGGCTATATGGATGATGCATGGAATGAGGTTCATGACATATGGTTTACCCTTCTGTGGCCTGCAAATATAAACAGCAATATTTTAATAAAGTATTTTAAGTGTAATAAAAATCATTTCTGGGAATTTCAAAATTAACATAGCATTTATCTGAAGGATCTTTAGGTACAGCTATCAAAATATTTTTAGTCAACAGAAATTTTTGACAGTGAGTAAACATCCTAATAAATGGTGGACAAATATACTGAAATGCTTAAAATGGAGTCTGAAACTAGTGCAGTTCATATGAACCATACAGGATTTGGAGAAGAGCTTTGAGTTAATCTCTGCAGCTGATGATGATATATGCATAAATTATTATTACAGATTAAAAATTAGCTTGGGAAATATGAAGTACTGCAAATGGTTGGACAACAGCATGCAGCAGAGCTCAAGTTTTAACACTATAAATGCTGAAAAATATTTTTGGCATTAAAACACACTATTGAACCTGGTACTGTATAATTTATGGTATTAGGAAGTGGAAGGTCACATTAATATAGTTTTGACATATCTGCTGCCCAAAGGCTAATAATAATAATAATAATAATAATAATAATAATAATAATAATAATAATAATAATAATAATAGTTCCCTGTTGGATTTGTGAATTGCTTATATATAAATGAAAACATTATAACTTTCTTGCAAATAACAAACAAAATTATTTAAATGTTACTAATTGCAATAAAAGTTTAACTGTCATCCTTTTGAACTGTAATATCACATGTTTTCTCGGACTTCTGTATTTGTTTTGATCTCATTAGTGTCTCAAAATTTAGATAGAGATCAATTCACAGACAATCAAATTGTAAACAATGGTTTCACATTTGAATTCTATGATGAGATTCGCTAACTTTTACGAGAGAAAAGATGGTAGCAAAACATGCACAAAATTCCAGCAGCCAATTGGTTAATCTCTTCTGAGTCTAAATATTTAGAACACTCTTTATGGTTTCACTCACATATGAAACCTTATAAATTTTGACATCCAGGAAGCAGACAGCACTTTATTCGAGCTTATCACAAGACCACCAGAGTCAACTCGGATATCTACTTACCCAAGTTCTATGAAAGGGGAGGAAAAAAAATGTGTTTCTAAATATTTTGACTCAGAAGAAATTATTGATGTGCATTTCACTTGTTTGATTCCAAACTGAAGTAATATTGAAGTCAATTCGCTTTTACAAAAGGCACAAAGTCCCTTTTATTTTTAAAACTGCCCTTCAGTACCTCGTTTGCAAATCAATTAAGTTCTAATTGCAATTAGGAACTATGTCTTTAACATTTAGTGAATACTGAGTGAAAAAAATCTTAAAAATTAAGTTAAGGTTGCTCAAATCTTAAAACAAATTCCTGATTTTGCTCCTTTAATATTTGTGTGTAATCTCCAAACTGGTGAAATACAAACACATTGTTTTGTGAAAGTATGAAGTATATTTGTTGCAAGTAATGTTCTCATAAAGGTGGGTTCACAAAGGGAACTTTTTGTATAGAAGATGTGTTCCGAACATGTTCTGGTTGGTATAGAACAAATTCCTTCACATTTCATACAAATGAACTAGTTCTGTGCATGTATAGGACAAAGTTCTGTGTATCGCTAAACAATTCTTGTTCTGCAGCTTGATCATGCACACAATGACTCAAATAATGTCTTCCCCCCTACCCCCATAAACTATATGAGTGGTCAACCATAAAAACATTATATTTAATAGGAAATGGGAAAATGTATTTGGGATTCTCAAAATAAGACTTTCACAGACAGGAACACACACAAAGATTCTTTGCATGAAATTACTTCTGTCCTTAAAGTTGAGAAGTGGAATGAAAATATGTAACTTAAAATTCCAATATAATAGGGAAATGATGAAAATAAATAACTTAAAAACTTCAGGATCAGGCAGAAACTAGGCATATGTATTCCTTTTAAGCAAAAAATGTTAGTTCCATATGAAATTTTTTAAAGTTTTTACAATTTTTAAAAAAGGTCCTGTCCATCAGCTGCATTTGTTTCCTGTCATTTTCTTACACAATAACAGCACAAGCACCAGTTGCACAGAGCAAGAAACTTTCCTCCATGTTGAAACTGACTTGCAATAATCTTCTATACAAATGTTAAAAATATAAACACTTATTTGTTTTGTATAGAACAAATCTGTATGATACAAAACATATTATACAGTTATATACAAAAGTTCGCGATGTAAATACACACTAATGAAGCATTCACTCAACATGATATTTCAGTTACTTGAAGATTTTTTTTCCTTGAGCAAAAAGTTTCAACATTTGCAATGACTTCTCAGATTTGCAAGGAAAGCTAGGCTGCATATTTGTTTTATCTCTCAGCTGTGGTATGGGCTTATTCACTGTTTCCATAAATAAGCACATTTCTTCTCAAATTTCAAAGAATCTGTCCAGTATTTTAGTTTGATTTAGCCAAGTGTCATTGGAATAATACATATGCACTAACGACTATCACATTTTCTGAAAGAAATATTTTGAAGAAGCAGTGATTAAGTTCTTTTGATTATATATATATATATATATATTTATTTATTTTAAGATCTAACAACCCTATTCAACATTTTAATGAGTTTAGTACTTTAACACATAAATTTTCTACATGTAAGATGAAATATAAACCCACCCTAATGAAGCCTTTACTCAATACATTATTTCATTTACTTTCATCTTTATCTTTGAGCTAAAAGATTCAAAACATTTGAGATGACCTCTGAGATCTGCAAGGAAAGCTAGGCTGCATATTTATGTTTTATCTCTCAGCTGTGGTATGGGTTTATTCATTATTTCCAAAAATAAGAACATTTCTTCTCAAATTTCAAAGAATCTGTCCCATATTTTACCTTGATTTAACCAACATATGTCGTGATAATGCATATATATGACTATATATTTTATCAAATTTTCTGAAAGAAGTGTTTTGAAGAGGCGGTGGTTAAACCCTTTTGATCATACACACACGCTTGATATATATTTCTTTTAAGATCTCTTTTAACAACTCCATTCTCCACATTAATGAGTTTAATGCTTTACACTTTTTCCCATGCGTAGATGAAAAGTAAACCCACCCTAATGAAGCCTTCACTCAATATATTTCAGTTACTTGAAGATCTTTATCCTTGAGCTAAAAAATTCAAAACATATGAGATGACCTCTGAGATCTGCAAGGAAAGCTAGGCTGCATATTTATGTTTTATCTCTCAGTGCTATGGGTTTAATCATTGTTTCCAGAATAAGAATATTTCTTCTTGAATTTCAAAGAATCTATGCTTCCCCATATACACCATCCAATCACTGTTTAATTTCATTTGCAGTAAGTCCTTTTGTAAAGAAATTAACAACAGGTTGATACTCCATTTTGAACATGTCACAATCTTCTACACATGGCCTTCTTTATGCAACTATATCTGAACAACTGAACACAGTGGAGCAGAAGTTACAGCTACAATTATTTACTTAACAAATACAGTATGATACTAGATAAGGCTTTTGTGAAGGCGATAATCCTTATCGGCAAAGCCGGAAACTGATGGATCTACTCTCGTATATGTTGCTTTTCCCATATGTCCCAAGCCATGCAAATTCTGTGAGCCACAGTAAAGTTAGATTTACTAACTGATTCAAATTTTTGTAAAATTTACAGGGAAAGTTTTTTTGCTGCAAATATTAAACAATCTTTAATGAACACACCATTGTTAAATGGATGAAGTTTTCTTGCAATATGTAAGCTGATCTTGTACGTAAACAAATGGCAGACTCACTGTTCAAGTGTTCTTCTTCTTCTACTTCATTGTCCTTTGGCAATCTGTCTTTGAGTTTCATGATGATATAAACATGCTCTTATCCTTGATACTTATTGCATTCTGCAGCATGATTCAAATAATGCCTCTATAGATTGAATTTTTTCACTTATTTAATTTTCTTGGAACACATTAAATATTTTACTCCATTCCAAAATCCATAAACAGGGACAATTCATCCCAAACAGAAAGAAGCTGCGGAGTTTATGGTCTTTGAGGTATGTTACACATTTAAACCATATACATACTGCAAACAAACATTTTATGCAACATCCTTCTCCTTTATGTCTTCAGCTCTCACTGTTTTTCCACACTTCTGCTCCATGAGTGTAAGTATGTCCTACATCATACCTTGACCAATTGGAAATGACTGTTATAGCTCATACAGCTGGTATGAAAAAGTCATATGAAATGCAACTCTCTTGATATCTATAGTCAAGTATGAAAAAGCATTCTTGGCACATATGATTTTACAACATTTTGTTTTTACCTGGATTGCAGCTGGGATATACAAGTTTCAATTCTTCTTCTGCAAGTTCAACAGGCAAGATAAAAGAAAGCTGAGATATTTAAAGTAGCTGCACCTTAGTTCTGAGAAAAATATTACTTTCTCCATTCCAGTAAAACTGGATTTGATTAAGAATTATATGAAAGTAACAGATCTTAATCAAGGCATATTTCTATTCATGAAGAACAAGCTTGTAAGGAGCAGTGAAGCAAAACTACGAGTAATATTTCTAATTGAGAAACTAGTAAAAAATACACTGCTTCAGTCATTTATATGAGTACATGCAGCAGCATAATATTTCAAAAATGCAAACACAAAGTTTCTAAACAATTATAGGTTACATAATTTCAAACTTAATGAGTTTATCCAGGACTACAAAGTGACGAAGTACAGTATATTCTCAATCAAACTTCCTACTTTCTTCTTGAAAATTTTTGTGTGTGTTTGAAGTAAATGGAGAGTGTTTCCACCTAGAAATCACTGAAATGGAATGGCAGACTATTGTGTTGGATACTCAAAAGATGCATCCACATGAAATTCACTATCCTTGGGCCACCAAAAGATTCCAAAAAAATACTCAGAGTATTTGGGATTACTTTGTCCTTAGTGTAGTTTAGCCTAAAAAATCTGCTCAATTCTGGTGATAATGATAGAATACCGGAGGAGAAGAAGCCAGGAATATACAAACTCAGCTGTTCAGACTGTAACAAAATATATATATTGGAAAAACAAAAAGAAGCATTGGAAGAAGCATAAGGTACAATCAGATAGAGAAATCAGCAGTTGCATAACACTTTTGGAGAGATAAACATGATATAGAAATGAGAGTGAAATTATTGAAATTCGTAGATCGACCGTTGAGCTGGGAATATGGGAAAAAATTTATATAAAAAAACATGAGGATAAGGTTATGAACTTTGAGATCCCAACAGAAGACAAATTAGTTCAGAAGTTCATAAAATGTCCACAAGAGTCCTCCAGCCAACCAACAACAAAGCCGACTATCCACTCGCAACTGAGGATGCAGGCAAAAGCCTGCAAAACTAGTTTTGTATAATTCAACAGTAAGTGGAGCATAAGATTATCAAATCGACTCACTATATAATAACATAATAGTTGCTTCACTGTATTCGTTCCGACACAAAATTAAATGTTATACTCAAAAGGTATTTTTTTTCAATAGTGTTTAATGTGCATTTTAACTACTGAGGCATCACAGGCAATGGGAGAGGGGGAGAGAGGGGGGAGAGAGAAAACCAACAACTGTCAGGAAGGACGGTCCTGGTGGGAATTGAACCTCAGACCTCCCACTCACAAGTCTGCACCATAACGAAAAGGTATTTCAACCAAAAATCCACTTTTATTAATGATGATTGCAGGATTCAACACAGTGAAACAATGTTAAAATCTTAGATAGATTAAAAGTAAAACTAATTTAAATCATGTCAACACAAAGAAACATTCTTGACGTTCTACTCTTGAAACTTTTAAAAAAACTGGGACATATTTCGTGAGACCTTGCTTGCATTGTCAACCAGAACAACTATTGGATCAATCTAAATTGGCAGTGTAAGTGATTGTGAGTGCTCTGATGGTCTGTTTCTAGGATACGAAATTCATTGAGTCAATGCTCATATTTTTTTTATGAAAACTTTTTCCCATATTTTTCCTTTGGGTGTTGCAGTGCTTTTAATAAAGTGATATCCTTCTCAATTTCATGGTGTTCATTCCAAAAATGTGCTGCAACCGCTGATTTTTCTATTTTTTTTGCATTTAATATTTCTCCAGTGTTCCTTTAATCTGATACTTATGTTCCTTTTTGTGTTGGCTATGTACACTTTTTCACAGTCATTGTAATTAATCCTATATATGCCACAATTTTATTCTTTGGGTTTGGGGTCTGTTTTGTTTAACTTGAACAGTTTGCCAACATTGTACTTATTTTTAGGTGCTAAAGGTTTGTCGTTTGTGGTTGACAACGTGAGCAAGGTCTCATGAAGCATGTCCAGTTTTTTTTTTTAAAAAAGGTTTTTAAAGAATCAAGAGCAATTTAATGTGTTGACATGATTTTAAGAGTTTTACTTTTAATCTACCTAAGATCCACTTTTATGTTCATTTTTAGGTCCATAAATATAATTTCAGCATAGATGTCAAAAATGCACTGTAAATATTTTAATTACACTTCTGAAATTCCACAATATGGTTTATAAGAATCAACCATTCTTTACCTCATATAAAAGATTACCTTTTGTTGATTGAAGTAATGAGTCCCTAAAATACTACAGTGATGTTGACAAGAGTAATTTTGACTTCATAATCATAAATTCTCACTTCTTCATGAAACTATTATGCAGCTGAATTAATTTAAAAGCATACCTAATCATGTGGCAAAGCTCAGCAAATCTCCAGAGAGCAGCTCTCAATGGTCTTGCATTTCCATTTTTCTTTATTTCCTTGTGAAGCTCAACTTGTATTTTTACAATGTTGGTATCTGCCATGGCCTGTAGATCCATATATCATAGATTAGTGAAATACATTTGGAACAAAACAAAACTGCTGATACAATTATGCTATTTGAAGTTTACTTTTCTTTTCCTTCCTTCACACGTCACATTTTAGTTATTAAAAGTACAAACAGTAAATAAATAAACAAACAACAAATAAATATATATAAAAATTAGTCACAGGCATTCATGCAGTCTATCAATATGTTTACCAATGAACAATCAATTTAATTTTCAGTTATTTAAATTAGAATTTCTATTTTTAAGTCTCAGTTGAATCACTGATTGGAAAACCGAAGAAGGTCCATGCAACCATGTTTTGAGAAAACTAAAAATAACTTTATAATACTTAAAATTGGGTCTCAACAATTTTTATGCATTACAAACTTGTAGAATTTAGCCATTTGAATAATATAGTGATTAGTTTGAATAGATTAACTAAACAGATTTTAATATAATCAATTTTAATTTATTTGCTTTTCCAATCATTGGTTCAATTAATGTCAGAAATAATCTCAAGAGAAAACACTACAGGCTGGTCATAACTGTCAAGAAAAGCACTCCCATTCATTTTTGCTTCATGAACAAGATCATACTTTATCTGTTTGCTCCTATTGGACTGTACTTAAAAACAAAACCATTTTTGGACTTTTTATTGTTTTATTGCATGCATTAAATAAAAACAAATGCATGTTAATTTTGGAGAACTATAACACTCACTAGATTTTTTTTACTGCAGAAACATCACAGACAGTGGGCAATGATGACACATGAGATGAAATGATTTAAATTTGGAAATATATATATTTTTTTAAAGGAAGGAAATGTTCCAGGCCTAAATTTAGATTACCTTCCTGGCAGGAATTGAACTTCAGACCTCCAGCTCATGAGTTTACATTTAATGACCTCGGCCAACTGTGATGGTAATGCTCACTACAGGATTAAACAATTTTGTTAAGTAATCATTAAAATTTTATTAATTTTAATCAACTTCTTCAACATGGTTGATGATGGGGCAAATCAATACCACATTCTAATAAACTGTATTGGAATGCTGTGTACATTTGTCACTTATTCATTGATGGCAGCATATTATACCAAAAATTTTTTTCTGAGACTGAAACTTGAAACAAAATCAGAAACAATAATTCCTTTGAAATGGCTGAATGCTTTTACAGTCTTATTATATGCTTGGAGGATATACCTGTAATAATGCTGTTCTTGATTTGATATTATGTAATCTTCAGTATGGAGCTCCTCCATCTTTAGTCAAAAAATGAGAAGAAATGGATGTGAAGAAATGAGGAAAATCTGCATTCTCATGCACATGATACTAGATCCACACTAATGTAGACTGATAAATTTGCTCTAGTATTTTCAATGTGGAACAAATTATAGCGAATTTTAGTGTCAAACATGCTATAGTCTAGAGAAATGCCTAAATGCTGATGAACAGTTCTATCCAAGTAGAGTTCAGTGTTCGTTCCTTAAAAATATGGCTAACAAACCTGATAAATTTGAAATAAAGTTCTGGTACTTAGCAGATATTCACCCTAAGAATAAATGAAAGATTCTCTTATCTTGAAAAATGCGATTTAGGACCTGCTAATTAATCATTTTTGAAAGAGTAATACTGCAACTGTGGGAGACTACTACAATGTTGCCACTGATAACTTTTTCACTCTTTGAAATTCACTGACAAATTCAAAGAGTAAAAATCAAATATTGCTGGGACAAGTAGTGCCACACAGACAGAATATTAAGAAAAAAAGAACAAACATATCTGGCTCTACTATTCAGACTTAAAAATGTCAGGAGTATAAAAGAAGCTTCCTAAAACAATAGAATTGTCTGTTCTACTAAATATGGGGTAAATATAATGAATCAATTAGCACGAAAATATTCAATCAGAACAGCAACTTCCAGATGACCTGTGTATGTATTTTACTATGTACTAGACCTTGCAACAACAAATGTATAGGTTGTCTAAAGAGAAATAGCTGAGCAGAAGATTCCAATAAGTTCATTCCTGAAAAAGGAAAAGAAGAGAAGAGGTTATGATCAAGGGACATCATACAACAGCAAACCAGTAAGAGACAGACGACTGCAGAAGACCAGAAGCACAGACAATATCAAATACTCTACAAGTGTAAGAAAAACAAAACTTATACTATGTGCAATAATTGTAATAAGGCAGATGTTACTGTGAATATTCATTTCCCATTATTAGTAGGCTTATGATGTGTGCGTGTAGGTTAGGTATGGTATCTTTAACATTTAGCATGTATATTTTAACTTCAAATAAGCTTGCTATAACATTATAATTATCATAAATATTACCTAATGATGAAAATATTATACTATACCCATAAACAGGATTAAAAGCAAGAAAAAGCATTTATATTAATCTTATTAATTGTAAGTAAGTCTGAAGGATGGATAATTCCACAACAGATCATCTACAATGAGTCAAGTAACAGATAAAGCACTACAATTCAATCAGAAAATATGAGCATGTAACACAGTTTAACACACATCATTATTGAAAGCCTATGATAAAACCAAGGCATATAAATCTCAATCTGGCAAAAATGCATTTAAACACCATAGCTAAAACTAATTGGATAAACAAGAAAAAGAATTTAAACTTAAAAAGACATAAGACAGATAGGTCAAATATCTTCAAAATGTTTAAATGGGTTTTGGGAAGGGGGAAAAGAAAAAAAAAAAAAAAAAAAAAAAAAAAAAACACCGAAGATGGATAGATGGAAGAAAACTTTCCAACCTTAAATCCACAGACAATACTGTGCTTATAGCCCCTACTACAGCAAAACTAAAATTACTACTGGAAGAATTATCTATCACAGCAAAAAAACATACTGAAGCAAGTTGGCTTAGGCAGTAACATTATTCACATTGGGATCCTTGATTTAAATCATGCAACCATTTCATGATTTTCCTCAAGTCCTTTTTAAGAAAGGGCAAAAGCTGGGTTAATATTTTTGTGTCACAGATTTACTTTCCAATTCATTATTCATCTTCATTCCATATTAATTGAATCTGTTGTCTTAACACTCTTCATGCTTCACTAACCTTAAAAATATATGGAACCGGTTTCAAATATATGTTATCTCCATCTTTGGCCATGGATGACTGGTGTGAAAGGTTGTTGCAGCGTCATTCATCATTTGATGAATTTTGACATTTTGAAAGAAGAAAATATAAATTTTAAGTTCATAAAAGTTTCACCAGAGCGGAACATTGTTTCTGATACTATGCAACAACCACCTTTCACACCAGTCGTCCACGGCCGAAGATGGAGATAACATATCTTTGAAACCGGTTCCGTATATTTTTGAGGTTAGTGAAGCATGAAGAGTGTTAAGACGACAGATTCAATTCACAGAGCTTCACTATGGTAGTTCCATATGAAAACTTTTTTAAAGATTTACAATTTTTTAAAAAATTTAATTCATTCCATATATTTGTTTGTGCCAGCTCGTGTATTTGTGACATCAAGGTAGCTCTGACACAGCAATTGACGATCCATGCAGGGAGCCCCTCAGTGTGCTAATTTCTCTAGAGTAATTAGCTCCCCAAGAGGAACCAACTCAGACATTGATGTGCAAGTCCTACAAACAAGGAAGGATAAATACAGCAAAAGAAGAAGTAATAAAGCAGGGTTGCAAATGGATCAAAAGAAGACAACCAATGACTTTAAAGGAAAAAAAACAGACTACATTCCTGGAATTTGACAACAGAGATAAGGGGAATATAGTCCAAAAGTAAGGATAAACTGACAAGAGTCTCAAGAAATAGAAATACAAGAACAAATATGCTATTAAAACTGCAAGTGCAGGAGCTACATCTGCTGTAAGCCACAAACATAGCATGTAGTCTGAAATAATGATGAGCCAGAGGCCATAATAAATTCTTGTGGGGGGGAAAGAAGATAAAGAAGAAATATATATAGATGATTGCAAAAAAAATACTGTAAAAAGTTATAGATTTTCTCATAAATAAATGCTAAATGTGAAAGAGAGACAATATTCTGTTTTAAATTTAAAGTTTTCTTCTCATTTACTTTTCTTTACTTACACATTCTACCAATCAAAATCCATTACTGTTGCTTCCAAACCAAAGTGGTGGCTTCTAACTTAACACATATCTAGTAAATATACTAACAATGAATTGTGAAGTTAATTTTTTTTTTAATTATCCACTTCAAATGCAATGCATCTTGAGCTTTGTTTTTATTTACGGTATATTGTTTTGGCTTATATTCAAAATATGCAGAAATTACAGAATAAGTGAGTGTGTATGTAGACTTTCTCTTTTAAAATACACTGTATTTCAATACAGTGAAATTTCATTATAACAAAGAAGTTTAGTGGTTCCCAGAATTTTGTTACATTGTATAAAATTAAACTATATAGAATTAAAAGTTTTCCTATGTTTTATTTGCATGTTATTTATTAACGTTTCTCACAGAAATGACAATTTTTTCTAGATCATCACTATGCTCTGTTTAGCAGCTATCCTACAATATATCTACTAGAAAACAACAATCTGATTCCTGAACAAACATCTTAATCAAAGATATGCTTTAATGGCCTTTTCTTCTGGAACTGACATTACAGTTATCCAGCTGCTTATTTATGTTACTATGATATAATACACGTGAGGAATGAGGTGTATCAGAATTTGCTCAGCAAAACAACATTATGTCTCTGGAATCTCTTTCAATACTATTTAGTGCTAACAAAGATCAGACGCAGAAGTGAAATAAAAGAATAGTTTATTAATTTATTCTTTATTTATTAAATAAGGCACCCTAAAATACTCTTAAGAATATGAGAAACAATAAATACTCATAATTTCTGCCCAGTCTTTGATGTAAGAAAGTAATAATAACAATGCTGGAGAATTTCCCAGAGAATTGGCAGTGTGTAACTGTTTAGAGGAAAGTGATAACACTAGACACTCAGAACTGGATGGAATTAAGGTTTGTCCTGAACTTTACAGCTACTGCATATAATCAGAGCTAAACAAAACAAAGAAAAAAATTTAGTGGTAGACCTACTAGCTTTAGAACATGGTCAAAAGGTTTTGCAGCTGTCATACCATTGTTTAAATTCCTTAGAAAAGTTTGCTTTGAACTTTAACATAAATATCTGGGAAAGCTCTTGGGAGAAAGTGTTAGTGGGCTTCATGATTTAAGAGAGATTGCAATTAAAAACACTGGTGATAAAAAACACGGATCATATTATGTACATCAGACATGCAATAAATACAAAACCAATACTGAATAATGAAAAGTGTAGACTCTGCCATGATTTCAGCAACTCAAACTATGTTGATTTGCACAACCATTAATTCCAGTGTAAATAAAATCTCAAGATTAGTTTGATATTCTAGATACACCTTTCGATACATCTACTTTGTTTATTTACATATGTCAAAAATAACATAAGATTACAATGAGAGTGTTGCAACTCTAAGAGAGCAAAAGTTTATGCTTAGATGCAATATTGTTACGAAGGAGTTTCAGATTTGGAATAAGTGTTACTGATCGAGATATGTTGTTGTTTACAACAAATAATTACTATACCTGTACGGTAGTATACTAATTAATATATACATGCATTTAGAAAATAAGAAACAGAAGAGAGAATAATCATGCATAAAAACATTGTTGAATACCAAAGGAGAGGACCAAAAATGCAACATCTACCTGCCTTACTTGTCACACTTCTACTTACTGTGTTCATGGCAGCCTGCTACCAGCAAGCCCCCATCACTCTCTTAAACATTTCTGTAGTGACTTTAAAGGTTCATTGGTTGCTAATGCCTGACTTGGTGCTCTTCCATTTTCATCTTTTCTCCCAGTAGCTTTAAGAAGGTCTATATTGTATAGTGTTGTGCACTGCCATAAATGATTGCTATCCATTACGGAATCTCACTCAGTACAGAGTGTGTAAATGTATTGTTTTTTGAAGATGTGCATCTAGGTAGTTATGTCCTGTATATAGTTTGAAAGAAGCAATGGCACTTGCTCTGGAGTTGTATGGAACAAAATCCTTTTCTTTAAGTAGGATATTCAGTTTTTTTCACTTTTCTTAAGCATTTCTCTACTTGTGTTCTGTGAATGAGTTTAATGATGGCCAGTTTTGTGACAAGGACATATAATTTGTTTTGCAAATCTGTTGGAATTTTGTGTCCTCCTTGGATAAGAAATTTGCCTGTCCACTGCCTTGTAAACCATACTGAGAGGGGAATACATTGTAATGTTATATTTTTCTGTAGTATTTGTAGGTAATGGATAGATTTCTGGATTTCTATTATGCAAATCTGTTTTTAAGATTGCTGTCTACACTGCTTGTATGGCTGATTTACAGTCATTTAGGATTAAGAGAATTTTTTAAGGCTTTCTAGTGGCTAAGAGTTGTTTTATGGCCTGGTTGATGGCTTCCACTTCGCCATCATTGTATTAAATTTGAGCCTAGGGATATGTGGAAATTGAAATAGTTTTCTGAATATTTTATATCCTCTATACTATTGTTTCTTATTAGAGATCCATCTACGTAGATCTGTACCCAATCTAATTCTGAAATATTGTGTTATAGTGATGTCTCTTTTTAGATTGTATCAGTCCTGGTTATCTTGTGGTAACAATACTTGCCTCATAGATCCAAAATTGCAAGTTCAATTTCAGTCAGAGTCAATGGACTGTTTTAGGCATAAAATAATAAGTATGGCTGCCTTCTGAAGAGAAGTAAAGCTGTGGGTCCCATGTCATAGATTTATGGCATGTAAAAGAACCCCAAGCTTGAAAGAAAAGGCCTATGAGCAAAACGTATATGGCCATTTCATGCTTTGAAATGAATAGGACACTGATGACCAGAGATGTTAAAGAACATACATAAATAAACCACAAAAATAAATACATTTTTAGATGTGTGGTTAGTTTCCTGTTTCATAGTGGATCTTATTTCTATATTTTTACTCTGATTAATTTTATTAAGAGAGTATAGAGAGGTGTCCTGCTAATATCTCCAATATATCTATTCATTAGAATATAATGGACTAAAGAATAAAAGTCTACATTGGTTCAAATCCTATCTTCATGAAAGAAAACAAAGTACTGAATTAAAGATCTATGCTTGATGTAAAAAGGGACCATCAAATTGGTAAACAATAACACATGGTGTACCCCAAGAATCAGCACTAGGGCCCTTACTTTTAGCAAATTCCTAAGGAATGTAAGCTATTGCAGTTGTGCCCATGGAATAATTTTTGAATAATTTTTTCAAACCTGCATTGATCCACCCTAATAGCCACCAAAAAAAAAAAAAAAATTACACACACACACACAGATTATATTTCACTATATTTTGAACTATGGAGTTATTTTTTTTTCTGCTTATTTAGCTATTTGATTTGCTTTTAAGTGTTTTGCTATTGACTTCTTTATTATTTACATGTTATTAATTTTATTTCTTACTTTCTCTGAGTATTCTAATACGCTTAATTATTGACTTTCCTCTTGCCTCAGAAGAACTACAGAAGTTTGAAATATAGCAAGATATATTCTGTGTCTATCTAAGTGACTTATCCTTTTTCTGCTTCTTTAGCTATTGTTATTTAGTTACATTGTTTATAGTCCTGGTTTATTTTGCACGCGCGCACACGCATGCATGCACGCACCCACCCACACACACATCTGTTAACAGTATAGTGGTTGCAATTTTTGTTTTTACTCAACGAAACTCAGCACATATTCATTAATTAACAAATGATTTGTCCAGTTTGTTAAATAGCAAAATTGGATCATTCGGAAGAGGGGGTGACCTAAAGTGAAAATGTTTAAATAAAATGGAAATATCACTCTAGTGGCCCAAATTTTTGCTTTTCTCAATGAATCCCAATATATTTCTTTAAAATTAAAGTAGTTGCTGAAAATAAGGCCAATTGGATTATTAGGAGTGAGGATATACCTGAAAAACGAGTGGGGGTTAAAGTGAAATTTAAAAGTCGCTCTAGCGGACACAATTTTTATTTTTTTTAAAAGCAACTCGATATATGTCATTGAAATACAATAACAAAAATAGTTTCTGAAAATCAGTGAAATTGAACCATTAGGAGGGGGGTTACCTGAAACCCAAAATTAAAAAATCGCTCTAGCAGCATTAGAATTTGTTTTTTCACAAAGAAAATCCATATATTCATTTTAAAGTAAAAAATGCAGATTCTGAAAATCAGGGAAATCGGACTATTAGTAGTTTCAGGGGGTTAACCTGAAACCCAAAATATAAAAATAGGTCTAGCACCACCAATATTTGCTTTTTCACAACTTAACTCGGCACATGCCATTTAAATGAAATAATAAAATAGTTTCTGAAAATCAGTGAAGTCAAATTAAAAGTGGGAGTTACAGCACAAATTAAAAATCACTCTAGCGGCCGCATTTGAAAAGTGTTTATAAGAAATCATATATGGTACCGAAATACAAGTGAGAAAAACAGTTTCCGAAAACAGTGAAATTGGACTATTAGGATGACATTTATCTGAAACCCAAAATTTAAAAATCACTCTAGCTGCATTAATATTTGTTTTTTTTCAGAACAAAATTCTGTATATACCATTTAAATAAAATAAAAAATTAGACTCTGAAAATCAGGGAAATCTGGCCATTAGTCATTAGGTGTAGGGGTTAACTTAAACCCAAAATTAAATCCCTCTAGCAGCAGTAATATTTATTTTTTCACAACTAAACTCGGCATATACCACTTAAATCATATAAGAAAAATAGTTTCTGAAAATTAGGAATTTCAGATAATTGGATGTGAGGGTATGCCTAAAAACGAGTGGAGATTAAGGCAAAATTTAAAAACTGCTCTAGCAGTTGTATTTAAAATATTTTTAAGGGAAAATCAGTATATGCCATTGAAATAAAATAAGAAAAATAGTTTCTGAAAATCAGTGAAATCGGAATATTAGAAGAGGGGTTTACCAAACATTTAATATTAGTTTTTCGCAACTCCATATATACCATTTAAATAAAATAAGAAAAATAATTTCTGATATTGGGCAATTAGCAGTAGTGGTTTATGCAGAATTAAAAATTTGCTCTAGCAGTACCCATATTTATTTTTTCACAACAAAACTTGCATTTACCATTTAAATCAAATAAGAAAAATACTTTCTAAAAATCAGTTAAATAAGATTATTAGGAGTGGGAGTTTACCTGAAACCCAAATTTTAAAAATTACTGTAGCAGCATTATTTGCTTTTTTGCAACAAAACTCCATATATACCATTTAAATAAAACACAAATAATAGTTCCTGAATATCATAGGAATTGAGCTATTAGAAGTGGGGCTTTACCTGAAACCCCAAATTTAAAAATCGCTCTGGAGGCACTAATATTTGTTTCTTCACAACAAAATTCAGTATACAACCATTTAAATAAAATAAGAAAAATAATTTCTGAAAAATTGGGAAATTGGACTATGAGGAGTAAAGGTTTATGCAAAAATTGAAATTTAAGAACTCTTGTATTTAATTTTCTCCAAATTGATTTAAAATAAAAGAACAAATTAATTCAGCATATGAACTGCAATTCTAATGATGCATATATTTTATATTTATCAAATGCATCATTGTGAAGATAGAAAATGTGAAATATCAATTTAATATGTTGAAGAATTATATTTGTATGTAAGAAGGGTTTGTAATAGTCTTCAGAAAACTTTTGCATTAATTTTTTAATATAATATAACTACATTTAAATTAAATTTTAAAGCCAATTGAAAATCTACGAACCTTCCGATTGTTTATTGTTGATTATGTGTATTTGCTTAGTACATTGAAATTATTTTTAAACAATAACAATGTTTATATATATAAACAATGTATACAGTTTTTTTCACACTAACTCCATTCACTTACATAAATTTGGAACATATGTTTCGGGAGCGATCCCTCCCATCTTCAGCCTGTTGACAAACTGTCGTTAAACGTGGCGGTTGGGTCTCTTGATGTTCTTGTGGCGGCATCTGTTGGTATTATTAGGAATTTGCTGAGTTCATCCAATGGAGGGATATCGAAATTCATCAAATTATCCTTATTTTTTGCAATGAAAATGTTTTCCCAAGTGGAAAGTTCTATTGCATTATGAAGTTGTTTAAGTAGTTTTATCTCTGATTTAATTTCATGATTTTTATTCCAAAAGTGCGCTGCTATTGCTGATTTATCAATTTGTTTTAAGCGAATATTTCTGAAGTGTTCTTTTTTCCGGATTCCCAAATTCCTCTTCGTTTTTCCAATGTATTTTTTGTCGCAATCTGCACATTCTATTTCATAAATACCTGACTTTTGTTCTGTTGGCATGTAGTCCTTTACTCTGCAACCTAATAAGTTTTTTATATTAAAATTGTTCTTTGGGGCTAACATAATTCCTTGTTCTTTGAATATCTTTTTGAACTTATTGTGATAAATTGGGTGATATGTGAAACTTTTGAATTTGTACCTTTCTTTGGCACTTTTAAGAGTGGAAACATCTCTTATTGCCTTTTGTTTTTTGGTTTTATTGATGATTTTTATTACTGTGTCTTTGTTGTATCCATTAGTTTCTCCTATCTTTATGATATGTTGGTATTCTAATTTGTACTCTGTTTCTGTGAGTGGAATGTTAACTAATCTGTGTGCTAAACTATAAAACACTGCATATTTATGTGGAATGGGGTTAAAACTGTCATTTTTTATGTAATTTTCTGTGTGAGTATCCTTTCTATGAATTCCAAATGTAAGATAGTTTTCATTTCTTATGATTTTTACATCTAGGAAGGGGAGATATCCCCTTCTTTCTTCCTCTATGGTGAAATTTATAGATTTGTGCTGCAAATTCAGAAGTTTTAGTGCATCCATTGTATGTTTTTTCGGAATTATTGCAAATATGTCATCCACATACCTATACCATGTTTTGAAGATTAGAGGGAAGGCTTTGGTGATATGCATTTCAAATGAACTCATAAAAAAATCTGCTAGAATTGGAGATAACGGGTTTCCCATAGCTAGTCCCGAGACTTGTTGGTAATATTTTTTATTGAAAATGAAGTAATTTTGTTCAATGCAAATGTTCGTAAGTTTTATCAAGTCTTCAATTTCTTGTGTCTGTAGATCTAAGGATTTTAACCATTTCTTTAACATTAGCATAAGTGTATCTTTTGGTATGCTTGGGAATAAGGCTTCTACATCAAACGATACCATTATATTTTCTGCTGTAATTTTGTAATTTTGTATTTTTTCTACCAAATCTTGTGAATTTTTGACACTCAAACTTTGGTATTTTTTCAAGGATTTGAAAATGTCGGTTAATTTTTTTGCTAACAAGTATGTTGGTGAATTGATATTATTGATTATAGGTCTCATGCTGTTGTCTTTTTTGTGTAATTTAGGAGCGCAGCGCACTTTTGGAATAAAAATTTTGGAATAAAAATCATGAAATTAAATCAGAGATAAAACTACTTAAACAACTTCATAATGCAATAGAACTTTCCACTTGGGAAAACATTTTCATTACAAAAAATAAGGATAATTTGATGAATTTCGATATCCCTCCATTGGATGAACTCAGCAAATTCCTAATAATACCAACAGATGCCGCCACAAGAACATCAAGAGACCCAACCGCCACGTTTAACGACAGTTTGTCAACAGGCTGAAGATGGGAGGGATCGCTCCCGAAACATATGTTCCAAATTTATGTAAGTGAATGGAGTTAGTGTGAAAAAAACTGTATACATTGTTTATATATATATATATACCACTCCATTGTCAACAGCTTCGTAAGTACACTTATTTGAATAACAATGTTTTTGTTTTATGGAAACATATGAACATCATCTTAAATACATAATGTAACTCAAAACTTTGGTTATTTTTCTTTATATCCAGTTCACTAACATGGTTATATTTAAAAATACTCACTGTATAGCTTTGTCTATCAGTGGTCATGTATTTCATTTAATAATAGCATACCATTAATTTTTGCAGTTTAATCTTAACAACAAAACAATAACAAGATTGATTTGATATAACATTTAATTTTGTGTCGGAACCAATACAGTGAAGCAACTATTATGTTGTTAATTATCAAATCGACTCACTAGATAATTAAGAACAAGATTGATTTGGTTTATTTATGGATGCTCTTTAACATCTCAGGTCATTAGCGTCCCATTGGGTACAGGGCATGAAATGGCTGAAAAATTTTGCTCAGAGGTCTCTTCTTTCAGGCTTGAGGTTCTTTTTCTTGCCATAAATGTATGACATGGGACCAACGGCTTTACTTGCCTTCAGAAAGAAACAACAATAATAATACTCCATATGTGGTTTTTCTTTTGTGATGTTTATAGACTGCGAGAGTGCTAATTTTGTTCTCCTAATACCACATGGTAATGCCATAACTTATTTCATTTCATTAATTAATAAGGCCATAATTTGGATTTTAGATTTGGAATTTGCTTAGTTTACGCAGCTCCTCATGACAGACTTTTTTCCTAATATACATAAATGACCAATCACTTTATATAAAAGATATTACATATTTGTTGATCAGTGTGCTATATTAAGGAACAGCTATCTGCGCAGCTGTGGGAATGTTGCATGGTAGGCAAGGAAAGTCACGTGCCAAGCTCAACCAATAAGCATCATTTAAAGTTGAGAGTCTTGTGTATTTTGTAGTTTGTGTATTGGTGTATGATTTCAGTGTTTTTTTTTTCTTTCAGTTTGTACATTTATTTCTGTTTTAAAATAGTATAGAGAAGTAAAACATGGATCAAGAAACATGTGAATGAGATGTTTAGCATAAACAAGCACCTTTTTTTTTGAATGGTGTTTAATGCCCGTTTTTACTACTGAGGCACCACAGGCGGTGAACACTGGTGATACATCAGATGAAATGATATGTTGGGAAAGGATTTTTTTTAAAGGAAGCAAACATTCCAGGCCTAAGTTTAGGGTACCTGTCCGGCATTTGCCAGTTATGAAGAATGAGGAAAACCTGGAAAAAGCTGCAGTCAGGGAGGATGGTTCTGGTGGGATTCAAACCCCAGACCTCCTGTTCAGAGTCCGCGCCTTAACGACCTCGGTTACCCATGGCAGAAACAAGCACCTGAAATGATATATAAAATGTTTCAGTTGTATAAGAATGATGTAGCGAAACAGAGCAAATGGCCGGCAGCTCAGCTAATAGTGTTGCAAAGAGCCAAGAACATGTGGATGAAGCATGTGGTATTGGTGTGACAACTGTGTAGAAGATTGCTAAAGAAGCAAGATCATATGGAACAATAGTGATTCTGGTCTTTTTAGATCACCACGGAAAAATGTATGTGACAAAAAGAGGTAACTGATTCAGATGACTTTGATTGAGGTGTTCTATGTAACTTGATTTTTGACATGTATAACAGGGAGTTTCCTGCTGTACATATACTAGCAATTAAAATGATAATTCCATTGGATTTTAAGGGAGCAAGCATTTGAAGGACATGGGCTTTAAATATAGGTGCTATAATGATGGGAGAAAGTATCTTTTGGAAAGTGGTAACTTAGTAGCTGCTAAGGTTGTGTTTTTGAGAGCTGTGCATGAAATTAAGAGAGACTAGTACATCTAACACCTATTACTTAGTGTAGACAATACATGGGTGAATCAAAACCACACAAAGAAGATGTGCTGGACAAATCAAGATTGCTCTGGTGGCATAAAAGTTCCAATTGGTAAAGGGGGAGCTTTTTATGCCATGCTGGTTCCGTAAAAGTGGTGTTGTTCAAGAATGTAGGTTAAATTTTAGAATAAAATTACTGCTAAAGAGTATAATTATATACTTTCTGTTCAGAAAATGATTTGAGGAATAATTATTGACTATATCATTCTTAACTTTGTCATGTTATGGAAAGTGCCAGCATCCATCCATTTCAATCAGATAAAGCCCCTTGTACAAAGAGCGTTGTTCAGCAAGAACATCCTGTTGATTGTTCATTTGTTTTATTTATAGATGCTTTTTAACATCTCAGGCCATCAATTCAGGGCGTGAAACGGCAAGAGAATTTTACTCAGAGGCCTCTTCTTTCAGGCTTGAAGTTCTTTTTCATGCTGTAAATCTGACACGAACCCACAGTTTTACTTCCCTTCCTAAGGAAGCCATACTTAGGATTTTTACACTGGAAAAAAATCCATCAATCCTGGCTGGGACTGAACCTGCGATCTTCGGTTTACATGGCAAGTATGGTTACCACTAGACCACCAGGATTGACACGAATATTTTGCATTCTGTAACACGGATATGGGCAGAATGATTACAGGTGGTAAAAATGAACAAATTAGGTTGCAAAACATACGAAATTGACCTTACTGCTAGGAACCATGGTCAACGGGTAGTGAGATTTTCACCTTATCACTGCCATTATAATTCCATTAAGCTTATACACATAAGAGGTTGGTATTAGGTGATACACTTCACTAATGATTAATTTATCAGAACATGTTTCAAGAGCATTCGCTCTCATCTTCAGCTGGGAACCAGCTAAGCTGGCAGGCGACAATGTGACTACAGCGAAACATTGGTGGGATGTCAAAATTCATGACACAATGTTTATTCTTTAAAATGAAAATCTTTTCTCATATTGCTAATTCCCTGAGATTATTGGCAGCTTTCAACATTTTGGCTTCTTTTGCGATGTCATGATTGTAAGTCTAAAAATGATCTGCAATTGCTGATTTATCCACCCACTTGTAAAGTGTTCTTTCATTGTCTCCAAATTTCTTATTGTTCTGCTTAGATATATCTGATTATAATTCAAACAATCTATCTGATACACTCCTGTCATTTTGTGGGGCAGAAAAACATCTTTTATGATACTGTTAAAAAGGTTCCATGTAAAAATTATTTTGTGCTACCAATATCAACATTTTTTTTAAATTTTCATGAATGCCCTGTTTGCCCAAGGTTAATATATGAATATTTTGAAACTTAAGTCCTTCTTTATTGTGGATTGGTGGAAGTTTTAATATGCTTAAGTCTTTTGGAATGCCTGATCTTATCTACTAGTGAACTGTCAAATCCATTGTTAAGGGCAATCTTGATGATGTACTAGAATTTTGTTGTGTATTCTTCCTTGTTGAGTTGGATGTTTACAAATCGATGAGCAAGTTCGTTTATAATGGCATGTTGGTGTAGTTTAGGGTTAAAGCTATTATACTTTATGTGATTATATGTATATCGGTTCGTGAATATATACCAAATGAAATTATGTTGTTTCTGCTGCAGATTTGCAGGTCCAAAAAGGACAAACAACCTTCCTCTTCCATTTCCATATTGAACTTAAAAATTTGGTCTTGCAGATTTAGTAATTTTAGGGTATCCTCTGCTTGTTTTTCTGGTACTATTGCAAATATGTCATTCACATAACAAAACCATGATTTAAAGATAATGGAAATGCCTTGGTTATGTGTTTCTATGTACTCATAAATAAATTTGTCAGAAATGGAGAAAGGGGATATGCCCATTGCAAAACCAGTTTTTTGGTAAATTTTTCTGTTGAATGTGAAGAAGTTTTGGCCTATACACAATTTTTAAGATTGGTGTAATCCTCAATTTTGTCTACCAGTATATTCGTACATTTTAGTCATTTCGTAGTTTAAGGAGCAGTCTTTGTTTTAAAATACTAGTGAACAAAGATGCAACATCAAAGCACACAAGGGAATCTCTGGCAAAATCCTTGCATTGTTAATTTTGTGCAGCAATTTATAGGAACTGGTGATGTTTTTGTTTTCAAATTGTTCCAAAGATCTAAATTTCTTAACCAACCATTTAGCCAAATTGTAGGTTAGTGAATTTATGTTATTAATTATTGATTGTGTACATTTGCCTGGTGTGTGTATTTTGGAAAGGCCATAAATCCTAGGCAACCTCAAATACATTAAATTAATGTAGAGCTTCTGGCTAATAAAGAATATTCAGCAATAAGGCATGCATGATCCCTTGAATGAGTGTATCAAAGCTTATAACTCTTCCCTCAAGCAGACAAAAACTTTGTCAGAAAGTGATAAAAAGAAGTTAAAAATTAATAACTTGAGATTGCCAAGGATTTTGCAAAAGAGAGAGAGAGAGAAAGAAAAGAAAACTATTGAAGTTTTCCACAAAAGGAGACTTTTTTATTTCTTATAGTTTTTCCAACTGGAAACATGAACTGAGAAAATTCAGTGCTCATAAAACATTTCATTGCCATCAAGAATCATGCTGTAAAACAGTGTTCAGTGATAACTGTATCAAGTTTTAAAGCTACAAGATCAACAAAATTTACATATCACTTTTTAATTTTTGTTGTATTCAACATAGATGGAACTGACAACCTGAGGGAACACACATATATAATAAAAGAATATTTTAAGCAGTTAGATGATGTGGAAAATGAAATGCTTGAAATCCTGGATATAAAGTTCTTCATTTACTGGTTAGTGAAATTCAGAGTGCATTAATTTTTGTCTGTTTTTGGATGATACAACTGATGTGGCAGTGAAAGAACAAGTTTCAATATACAATTAATGGTGAGTGTAGGAATCCACACAGTGAAAATCTTCATCAAAACAATAAATTATTTTAATCTACTCAAGAAGTTTCAATATGCTTGGATTGTTTCTGATGAACCTGAGATTCCCAAGTATTCCATAGTATTTTGGAGAACAGATGAGTCAGCTCTCTTCAATATTGTAAATGATGTTCTATTAAGACTGGGACTAAGTATCAAAAATTGCCACTGATGGTGTTATGATGGTGCTTCAAACTTCGGTGAGAATGTACAGAGCCACAGGTTCAAATTTTAGAAATTAATGGAAAATCTAGTAATATGGACTGTTTTATGCACTCATTAAATTTAGAGCATAAATAGAATAAGGCACTTTACAACACTTAGAAATGTGTTAAATAAGTTAAAGGCTTAATCAATAAGATAAGGGAGTTCCCAAAAAGATTGAATTGGTTTAATGCCATCAGAAACATAGACGAAAATGAACAAAAACAAAATTTGAGACTCCTATGTCCAACAAGATTCATAGTTAGGGCTCTTAGTTTGAGATCCCCGATACACAATTACCAAGATATCCGTTCATTTCTCTCAATTTTCTTAATGTGATAAAATTGAATTTGCTATCAAATCCTGCAGCTATTTATCAATAATGGAATTTACCCTATTAGAAATATGTATGTTGTATAAGTGGAGTTAGCAAGAACATATTTAATTCATTCTAATTAGACATTATCCCTCCATTGCCTATAGCTTCATAAGTGGAATTCCATTAACTAATTGAATTGTTTAAACTCTTCAAATATTTAAATATATAGGCACTAATTTGAACTACTATGGATGCAACTGATGCAAAACTCCAAAGTGTAAATCTTGTTTTCACAAAGCAAATGCCTCATAGATTGCCTTCAAATGAGAATTTTGAAGTATTCTGGGTGAAAACTACAAAAAGGGGTGCAAGTTCAGATTAACAGAACCAGATACCAGATACCCAGGCAAAAGAAAATGTCTCAATGCCTGGATGACATTCAATATACACAACATGCCTTTACAGACATGAACAAATTTTTTGAGTGCAAATATTACAAAATTACTGACTATGGCATTGTACCTGTTGTACTTCCAAGAAAAAGACTTATTAAACACTGTAGAAAATGTTATTATGTTAAATGCTCTTAATTATCCAGTGAGTCAACTTGATAATTAGTTGCTTCACTGTAATGTTTCAGACACAAAATTAAATGTCATATTTGATGTTAAATGTGTTTTAGATAGTGACATTTTGACTATAAAGCTTTGCAATTGCAATTTATATGAGGGTGCTGCATTATAGAATACAAATAAAGATTTTTTGGGGTGCAATAGAATTTCTGAACAAAAGCTATTCATAAAATCAATCCTGAATTTGTGAAATTTGTATATTTAATTCTGACAGTGCCATTATTAAAATAATGGTTCACTCTATGTAATTTGAACTTTCGTCATCCACTTAACATGTGGAAGTAGATATTCTTTAAAAAATAAATTTTAATAAACAGTAACACATCCTTACTTGTTATAAAATACATTCTTACAATGAATAAATGTCAATATACTGTGAATTTTTAATAAAATGCTTGCATTCTGACTGTTACAATTGTTCAGTTGATGAGCACCAATTAAATAAGTCTGATATGGCAAGATTTGTTATATTTATTATATATATTTAGGTTATTTAACTATTGAGTAGAAGCACATGGAGAGAGTTTGTGTCTATTACGACTATTGGATGCAGCACCTTTTATTTTTCATGGTTACATGCAGAAATTGGCAAAAAATATATTTTCTGTGCAACAATTTAGTACGTATATCCTACATATGTTTTTCAGATGTTATGTTAGTTACCATGGAATTATATTGTTTAATAGCAATTTAAAATTTACTGTTGTCATTTTCTTGTTCGAATACTTGGAAGTTACAGATATATATTTTGTGAATGAATTGAAAAAGTTTACAGGAATATATATTAACACAATGCTGGGGTGACTGATCTGTATTTATTTTTTTAACCATTTAAAATTTTTGCACGCAATTAATTTTAATGAGCTCACTGAATATTTTTAAAAAGTTGGCACTACTACCTAAAAGCACCATATTTTTTATTTTATTTTGATAAATATTATCTGTTTAACATCCATATGAACAAAAGACTCTTGTGGCTGTCAAGATGTATTTACACAGTCCAAAGTTAATTGATAAATGCTTGCTTACTATTAATCTAATCTTTGTTGTATTCAAGTAAAGTAATGGCTAACACTGAAACTTCATTATGTGTATCCCACATGGAAAACTTAACCATACTAACAGGCTCATCTCCTTTTCATAAGTACAAACCAAATAAACACAACAATCCGCAAATATGAAATTCTTTTAATTCATATATGCACACACTATCCTAGACCAAACTCGAGTCAATCCTATAAACAGGTGGGCCCAACGGCTCATTTTTTAAAATAATATTTGCGCCTATTCTCCTGCTAATTACATAAGTTTAAAATGGCTCTTGCACTTGAAAGGGAAGTATGAGAGTGGGATGCATATATTGCAGCTTTATTCAAATGACACTTGGGAATGTTGCAAAATTGTGCCAAAGTAAATTAGGCAGTATAATGCAATTTGTACAATATTACCAAATGTCACATATTATAAAATAAACCTATGAGCATATTGTAATCATTTATAGCAACTCCATAAGCATGTGCCACATGTGATGTTTAAATTAAAGATGATATTAACACATGACACCGTTATTCTTTAATCTCTAAGCAATACAATACATTTGCGTTTTTGAGACTATTTAAAATATTTATTATGCTAATGTTAATAGTAAATTATAGCATGCGAAACACTACCTCACAATCGGAAACACCATGATCCTTGTCAATGTTTATACCTACTCTAATTATTCGATTGAGGCTTTCATCAGCAATCATTCGAACATCAGAATGAGGGTCATCACAAAGCTGTAGGAGTATTTCGATAGCAATACTCAAAAAACGGGAGAAGTTGGGTGCCCCTTTAACTCCAGAATGACACATCGCATCAGCTATTGTCAAACAGTGGCTGATTTTTTCCTTTCTCCTGCAAATAATTTAGGTTAAAGTGTATAAGAACTAAAATATAAAAGCCTTACTGCAAGAATATTCTACTGTGATAATCTTTATTTACCTTACTGACGTTTCTTCTGCCAATGCAGGAGCTAACTGAAGAAGCTTCAGCGACTCTAAAGCTTTCTGTAATTTGTCTAAAGTAGCCATTATTGTTTGATGTATTATGCGATGTTTTCTGAAAACATGACAATTTGTACACAATTCACAAAATCGGCAAACTCCCCAAAAATGAATACTACATAAACATTATAGGCCATTACGTACAACCCTGTATATGAAAACTTTGGGCATGTACGTTCTATGTTAAAAGTTCAACAAATCAGGATTGCAACTGCAAGGATTGTAGCAGACAGGAGTACCAACGACATAGCAACCACTATAAGTCACCAATGCTTTGTAGTTCTGGTGGCTGTTAAATTCCAGGACTCCAAGCATTGGCAAAGAGAATTACTAGAATCTTCGATAAGCCAACCCAATACGCCGACTCATCAGTTCCTACATGGATTTTTTTGTTGTTTTAGCAAATTTTACCTTTAGAAATTTATTTAAGTCAAACAACAACAACAACAACAACAACAACAACAACAACAACAACAACAATAATAATAATAATAATAATAATAATAATAATAATAATAATAATAATAATAATAATAAAGTAATACACTCGTCAGGATACAAACCTTGAAGATAATGTGATTATTGTGTGTATTGTATTCGATTGTGTGGATTGTATTATTATTGTGAAAAGGGCTAGACACTGGACGTGATAGGAAAGTCCTGGCACTATTCTTGTTTACTGTGGCGATTCTTTCTCTATTCGTCCATTTTTTTTATTGGTTTATTTATGGACGCTCTTTAACATCTCAGGTCATCTGCGTCCCATTCAACTCAGGGAGTGAAACGGCCGACAAATTTTGCTCAGAGGCCTCTCTTTCAGGCTTGAGGTTCATTTTCGTGCCGCAAATGTACGACACGGGACCCACGGCTTTACTTCCCTTCCGAAGGAAGTCATACTTTGGATTTTTACGCCCCGAAAAAATCCATTGGTCCTGGCCGGGTTCAAACCCGCGATTTGGGTTTAGGAGGCAAGTATGGTAACCACTACACCACCAGGACCGACCTATTCGTCCAATTAGCGGCACATGACATAAGCGCTTTTTCTAGTTTCAAAACCTTTTGATAACTTCGTGTGATGATCGTTGTGTTATTTAAAATTTAATTTAATATAAATCAGATTAAAAAAAAGGATCAGAAATGTTTAAAATGTACGTTAACATTCCACACAGAAAAAAGAAAGAAAAATAAACACACTGTATTGCATATATAAAATCAACTACACTTGCAGAATATAAAATTACATTATTTTGCGATATAACTCATCGTTGCATATTGACAGTTTTATTACTGAAAATCGAAGAAAAATAATCAAGCTTTGTCTGAAAATTTAATAATAATTGTTGAGAGTGCACTGGAAGTGGCTAATGAAGAAATCAAATGAGTTCTCAAAAACTCTTCAACTGAAAATTTTATACCGGGTGTTCGAAAAGTGTTTGTCCACTCACAAAAATATTGGAAATTATATCTATACAAGTCTAAACCCGTTCAATTTTATTTTTACACAGCACATACTTTATATGGACAATTTTTCAAAATTTCTTGGACAGCTTACCCTCCCTCCTCTTATGTAAACCCCCGTCATTATTTCTATGGACTACATTGCATAGAGTCAGAACGTTAAAAAATTTCTCTCTTTTTTAAGTTTAGGTAGTTTTTCACTTTGTTCAGTTAACACAGAGCCTGCCTCATGAATTTTCTCAAAAACTCTACGAACTGCATTGTGATGAGGTATGAGGTTATGAGGATGTATGAAGTTTGGAAACACTTCAGCAATTTTTTGATGTTTTATTTATTTTCACTTTGGCTGCATGTCTTCTTGCGACGTCTCTAGATCGTGGACTGAATATTGTAGGTGTAGGTTTGTAGGGATGAATGAAGCGAAATAAGACAAAATAATGATGGTGCAAATGAGCCCTGAGTCCTTAGCGCCTTAAAGCTATCTGGTATCTATCTCCTCAGAATAAGAAAAAACCTCGAAAAAATATTTACCTAGGCAGCTTGACCTGACCGGGATTCTAACACAAGATCCCCCGATTAGTAACCTCAAACGCTATAGACGAGACCATGAAAGTGGTTACCAGCAGAAAAATACGTTCCTCAATTGAAAGAACCATTATGAATTAAACAACTAATTGCAATTCAACATGTATTTAACAACAGAATACTGAACTTAAAACAATTTAATGTCATAAGACAATAGAACAATTGAAAATCACAAAACAACACTTCAATGGAAACGGAATTAATCACAATTCAACAGCTGTTTACATAGTTCATCTAGTCAACAATATCATACTCAAAAAAGGAAATAGAATGTACATACTTATCTGCTTTGTCTCCATTCTTGCTGCTTCGTATCTGTTTCTCCGTTCTAAAAGAAGCAGATTTTGACTCAGATCATTAGTGGGCTTGTACTGACAATGTAGGAACTCCAAAAGTTGTAGCAAGTCCATGTAACTTGGTCTTATTGCAAGTACTCGTATAAATAAAATGCATTGTGGTGTTCCAACTTTGTAACAGGCTCACTGTAGGATAATCCCTATAACCAGACTGTTAAAGAAATACTCCAGATCAGGGCTGTCCATCGTTCGTTTGTACTAGGGCACATTTGCATGATATCGAGGGGTATGCGGGCGCCAGACTACGATTCCACTACTTCGAAAATATGCTACCGATACTACGACTAATGGGATGATGATAATAATAATAATAATAATAATAATAATAATAATAATAATAATAATAATAATAATAATAATAATTATAATGATAATAAGTCTTCAATTAAAATACGTGAAATTGTTTCTCATTCAAAAATACCGCTCTACATTTCTTTTAGGAACAGAGACGCTAGCATTATACAATACATTTCACAATAAACATATGAGTTTTCCTTTGTTTCTAATAAAGCAATACTAGTCCTTACATTCACTGTTAAAGCTATAATTTCTTTGCCATTTTAAGAAGAGCTATGCTTAAAATAAAACCGAATTATAACTGAATAATTTATAGTTTAAATACTAATAAAAAATCTTAAAACTTGTGTTGAAAGTACAATTTACCACAACACAAGGCACTCAAAACGTGTTTCACACAAGCTCACAAGTAATACTGAAAGTTCGCCTGAAAGCAAAGAAATTGGAACATTCCTAATGTAAGCATGTTATAAATCGTTTGTTCATTGTTTACGGCACAGCTTTGTTGGGATTCAAGTTATTTTGATGAAAAATTGGGGTCCCAACGTCGTCTTGGTGAAACACTGTCATGGTAGGTAGGCAGTTTATGGCACTGCAATAAAGTGAATCATAAGGAAGTGGCCTGTTTTGCAGAATAAAAATGCCGCTATAACAAATTTTTGAAGCTTGAGCTTTTAAAACGAAAAGAAATAATATTTATTCAAATGCATATTAAAAAAATCTTCAAATATTAATTAAATTTAATTTGAAAATTAGTTGCGAAGGGCGTCATAAAAGGGCATCACGAGCGACAGGGATGCTCCAGATACTTATCCAGAGAACAAGGTAATGTTTAATTGTGCGACCGCCATCTTGTCGGTATGAAAGGAAACAAACAGTGACGTTAGATATGAATGAAAGCAGTGTACAAGAGAGTAAGAATATGTATTTAATTACTGAATAAGAGAAGACTTTTTGGTGTTGAAGAATGTAATATCACTGCCTAACCTGCTCTTCAGAAATGACATTTATTTTACGTTATACTTTTGGATTGAATTGCCTTGCTCAAGGGCTAACCGTTTGTTTCTACTCCCCAGTGGGTGGGGGCGGGGCAACTCCTGGATGAAGGATGAGGCAAAGAAGAGACAGGGCAACCAGAATCCACAGGCGGTGAGGCAAAGACGTTAACAGAATCCCTAACAGGTAGCATCCCTCCCCTCTCAGAAGGACTGCTTCGGTACCTCGCGCCGGGGCAGAACTCTTTCCAAAACGCAAGACTCCGTCACACCGCACGAACCCACCGCACTTTGGTACTTTCAACAGTGATATGAAATGGGAGAACGAAACTTTCTCTGAAAGTAAAAGTCCATTCTCCTGAACGAAAACATCCAAAAATCAGGATGGCCAACCCTAACGGATTTGAACCCAGGATCTCTCGAAAGCGCTACCTCCTAAGCCACCCCATTATATTAAAATACATTGGATGTTAAGAAAAGCGAGTAATAAGTCGCCTATGTCTCTAAACTTCTGTCCAGAGAGTACGAATATCTCATTTGTACAACATAGTAGCAGTGTATTTATTGCAGTAACACTAATGCAATACAAAACAACTTCAACAGGCGCCGGATCCAACGGACTGTAGTGCACAACTTAGTCCTATTACTCTCGACATAAACTGCATTAATTTTCTTTTTCTTTTTCTTCTTCTTCTTCTTCTTCTTCTTCTTTTTGGTTATAATAAGATTGATATAAGCTAAACCTTTTGCTAATAGCTGATTATTAATTTGAATTATTATTAATTTTGGCCTCATTATAACAGTATTATTAGATTTGCAGATGTATAGAGATGCTAAGGAAAGTTATAGAAAGTAAACACAAACGGGCGATGACCGAGTTGGACAACTTTCTGGTACCATGCGTGATGGATTGCATTCTTTTAATATGTATTATACAGAGACATCAATCCGGGCCTCTGTTTGGGCGAATCTCTAATTTTCATTAGCATTCTGTGCATTTGCTTAAAAAGAAAGTACCTCTGGGAATATCTAGGTTGATATTTTTTTTCAAACGATAACGTGTATGTATGTGTACTAAGGGCGTTTGAAAAGTTCTCGGCCTCGACCATAGGTCACCATGCAATTGAAGGATAATTGCTTTTACGTTGGTACATCTAACTTAAGCATTCATTTGAAATATCAATCATCGTTTCAAACAGTTTATCTAATACACCTTTTTAAAGTAGGCGATTGTGAGTATTCCATTGAGTATCGTGCAATGTTAACGTTCTTCATAAAAGATAGACCGGCGCCAAAGAAAATTCATACAACATTATAATATTTTATGAGAGCTCTTCGTCTTCATTTTCAACGATTAAAAGTGTGTGCTGCTCAATTTAAACATAGTCCAACCATCCAGGAAGTTGATCACCGCCAAGGGTGGCCAAGGTCCATAAGGCGCGGACTCGTGAGCGGGAGGTCTGGGGTTCGAATCCCTCCAGGACCGTTCTACCTAACTGAAGTTTTTTTCCAGGTTTTCCTCAGTTCTCATAAATGGCAAATGCCGGGGAGGTACTCTAAATTTAGGCCTGGAAAGATTCCTTTCTTAAAAGTAATTCCTTTCCCAATATATCATTTCATCTCGTGTAGTCATCAGTGTCCATCTCCTGTGGTGCCTCAGTAGTAAAAACCGGCGTTCATTTTTCAATTTGAAGTTGATTCAGTAAAAGGTGTCCTAAAAGCGCAGCAACAGAATACATGGAACAAACACATTATTACACGATCGGCATGAAAGTACATGAAATTGCTGAGGCTACATTTCAAAGGAACGTGTCGGTTACATATTATACGAGAAATGGTTTTCGGGAAAGCTTTGCACAAAATGGGTGTTGTATTTGCTTACAATAGATCAAAAACGCATTCGCATGGAAATATCGCAGCAATATAGCAACAAAACTGATTATGGGCACCGACTTATAGCTGTGGATGAGATTTTGATTCACCGTTATAAATAGCAGTCAAAACAGTGGACAAAAGCTTGTTGTTCATTGCCAAAGAAGAGAAGTTCTGTTCTATGTGTTGGAAAGGCTATGGCGTTATTCTTTTGGGGTGCTAAAGAAACTTTACTTATTGATTATGTTTAGAAGGTTAAACCCATAAGCAGAAAGTATTATTCCAATCTCTAAAATCAATTAATTGAAAAAAATTGGGAGAAAACAGCCAGTTTGCAGAAGAAAAAAAGAAGTTTTCATGAAAAAAATGCATGTGTTTACGAAAGTGTTTCAGCAATTGAAAATTTGAGAGATTGAAACATACATTTTTGAATTATCCACCCTAATCTCCATATTTGATTTCCATTTGTTTCTGAAGCTCAAACTCCTGCTCGCTAATCAGCGTTTTTCATTAATCAAGAGGCGATTGCAGCTGTAGAAGTGTATTTTGCAGACCTTCCGGAAAACCATTTCAAAATGTCATTGGAGCATCGCTAGAATAAATCTTAAGGGACTTTATATAGAAAAATTATTGAAGTAAAAATTCGTTCCTTCATTGTTAGGCCGAAAATTTTTCAGAACGATCCCCCCCCCCCTCACACACACACACACACACTTTTATATGTTACAGGCAAAAAAGTTTCCTTACCACACTTCAGAGAGCTTAAGAGTGATTAAGATCATTTTTACTCCTTCCTTCCTTGCTAAATCAGTCGCTATGGATCCTACATAATGATTGATGTTGCCCATGATTTTTATTCTTCTTCTTCTATGGCGCTACAGCATGTGATCGGGCCATGGCCTGACGCAGCGACTTACGACTGCATTGATAGAGGACAGTGTGACAGGAGGGTATGTAATCAGCATGCTAGCATTCCGTCGGTCGCCTATTACGCTGCTTTCTAGAAGAACGCCACCTCTCCATCAGGCAGCTCCCCAATTATACTCACGAGACTGGGTGGTTCCCCGATCCAGACCTCCCTAATTTAAAAAATTACTAAGCAGATACATGGAATCGAACCCGGGTTCTCCCGACCGGCAGTCAGCAACGCTAACCACTATATCATTCATCTTTATTACGTTTAAAACTTACCTCTAATGATGAATATCACACAAATTAATAGCAAAACAATTTCAAATAATGGTTTCTCGTTCTTTCTGCTATTCTACTGTCTATTTGCAGTTCTTGAGAGGTTATATAACCAATGCATTATTGTTTAGGACATGCGTAGTGCAACAGATATCTGAATGTAGGTAGCAGAATAATCTACTGCGAGCAGAGAATGCGCACTAAATACAATTTTGGCATTAGCTAGTCCCCCCCCCCCAATGCTTTTTGGTAGGTAGTGAACATGTGATGCATAATTCCAAGGATGATTTCTCTATAATTAACCAATACATGGAAGCCAAAGCATTTCAGAAAAGATAAGGGAGGTTAATAAAGCTTACTCAGCATGGTCCTTAGATGAAAAAGCTCAATTCAAGTATACATGGACGGCCTGAAAAGGTCTCGGCCTAACATGATGAAACAAGTTTTGAACTTGAACATTATTAACTCCCTTAAGGTTAGTGTGTTCATTCCAGTTATGCAACAATGTCATTATGTCATTTCTGAAGTTTGCAAAATGCTCTTCGCCTCTTGACAAGCAAGAATCAGCTTCAGCTATGGGAACAGATGAAAGTCGGAGGGAGCCAAATCTGGTATTTGGGTGGGTGCCGAAGTAATTCATACTCCAAATTTCTCAATTTAACTTTGTGAGCAGTACATTGTCTTGATGAAAAATTATTTTTTTCTTCTAAAAATGGATCTTTTCTTACGAAATTTTTTATCTCATTGGTATAAATATTGGAATAGTATTCTTAGGTTATACTTTTACTTTTTTGAATGTAATCAATTAGTAAAATTCCTTTAGCCTCTCAAAAGACTGATGACATAATCCTTCCAGCAGATGGAACCGATATTCATTCCTTTAACCCTGAATAACTACATTTCGATTCTGGTGTGTGGAGGCATATTCAAATTTCATCCACAGTAATAAGTAGATGCACAAAGTCAGGTCTGTTGCTGTTAAAACGCTTCAAAAACTGTTGGGATATTTTAATATGAATGCTTTCTTGGTTTGCTATTAGCAAGTGCGGCACCCATTTTGGGCAAATCTTTTTCATATGCACTTCTTCATGTAAAATATAAACTACACGTTCTTTTATGTGCTTATAGCATTTTAACTCCTTGGTCTTCATATTCTTGTTTAATCAGTTTTGCTGCAATTTTTTTACCCCCTTCACATGGATCAACTTCAAAGTTGGTACAGTCATATTTAAATTCAGTAGCCAATTTTTTAATCGTTGAAAGTGATGGAGAAGAGTCCTCATAAAACGATCGAAATTTGATATGAATTTCCTAGAGTTAAACCAACTTTTTCAAAGGGCTTTATCGCTCACTATACAATAATTAATTTTATCCATTTTGTGAAATATACACAATACGTCTGCTTTGGAAAGCTATATATATATTGAAGAAAGTTTTTGAAAGAATGACTTGATAATACAAATGAATTTTTAAGAGAAACGTGTCAACGAAAACAATAAAATCAATAATTATCTTTCCAATTCCATGGCCATCCATGGTGTAGGCTGGGAACGTTTCAGACCATCCTGGAATACATTTGTCCACCTTGATATGATAGTAAAAATTAAGGGTTTCATACCTAACCTAATTTTGTTTATATTGACCTGCTCTATCGGGTCTTTGGCTCGCAAGACACATTGTTGTAATGAGCTTAAATTTATATACAGTCTAATTCATATTATTTGCTACGGCATATAGTTGATTTATGTTATATTCTCATTATTTAATTATTAAAGATTTGCAGACTTGTATGCATATGTATTTATTTATATATATGAAAACGTTGTCTTTAATTTATGTTTTTATCTTTGTTTTTGCCTTGCTCGTTAAATTAGTAATATATAAAGAAAGAATGAAGTACTTTGACTATTATAAAATTTACCGGTAAGCTTAACATAAAATAAAAAATAACACTTTATATATTTTTTATTTGTTTTATTTACGGAAGCTCTTTAACATCACAGGTCATCAGCGTCCCATTCTATTCAGGGCATGAAACGGCCGACAAATTTTGCTCAGAGGCCTCTTCTTTCAGGCTTGAGAGGTTCTTTTTCGTGCCGCAAATGTACGATACGGGACCCACGGCTTTATTTCCCTTCCGAAGGAAGCCATACTTAGGATTTTTACGTCCGCAAAAATCCATCGATCCTGGCCGGGTTTGAACCCGCGATCTTGGGTTTAGAAGGCAAGTATGGTTACTACTACACCACCAGGACAACAGCATTATATAAGCGAATACATATTCATATACAGTTTGTATAAAATTAATGGTGCAAACTGAAAGTATACGAAGCAAAAGAGTTCTAGTAAATATGGTTCGCAAATGAGCCATGTGTGAGATAATTGCAAATGTGTGGTTACAAGCCGCCACTGACTTCATTAAGAAACATCGTCCTAGTTAGTACAAGTTAATTTCAAAAGGAGACATTTCTTTTAATTTCCATTCTAAGTTTGCTAAAAATTCACTCGTAGCTTAACCAAGAAATGCAATTCTACTTTAATATGTTACATGTTTTGTACTGTACACTCTTATCTGTTAAAGGAGGTGTTCAAAGTGTCATCCTTACATCTGAATGCAATACTGCACTCGCCTCTGCAGTGCGTTTGGAATTCTTTGAAACACCCCGGATCATTTAGGAGTTCTTGACAAGCATGTACAATTCTCTGCCCCAATACTTCAACCGTATCAACGGGAGTGCTATACACTACACTTTTGACATGAGACCAGACAGAACAACTCAAAGGATTGACATCAGGTAATCGTGGAGGTCAAGGTATAGATCCTCCTAAACCTATCCATCTTAGCCATATCTCCGCGTTAGATATTCAGTTTTGTAAACAACTAGCAATTCGCGGACCGCTTCTAAACGCATAACGAATGACGCATATGATGTATACAACGAATGAACTCAGTGACGGCTCATAAGTCATAACCACACATTCGCAATAATAAATCTTTTACACGGTTTTTTTGCGCACCCATGTTTACCGGAACTTTTTTGCTTCTATTATCGTATACTTTCAAACGTTTAAGTTTGCGCTATTAATTTTGATACACCATGTATATCTATAATAAATTGTAAATAAAATCTATCAATTTCGGCAAACTATTTAAAAGTGAACATTCGGATCTTAATGCGTATCATATTTTTACTACATTTTTATGAGAAAGAGAGCAAATGTCACATAACACCAGAACAAAGTTAATTTAATTGACGTTAATTATTTTGTTGGTCAACATGCTTCGTCTACTGCAAAGTAGTTAGAAGGTGGCTCGGTTGATGAGTGTTGTTTTCTTTGCTTCTTGATTTTATTTGTAAAATACAACCATAATTTAGAACGCAGAGGGGACTCCAAGTTAAAAAGTAATAACATCAAGATGGTGACACTTTTACTTATGCTTTGGTAAACAAATGTTTACTTAGGGGTAATTAAGTAACTTTAAGTTATGAAGTGCAATTCCTTATCGTACATTTGTGGCTATAAATGTGGAAAGAGTTGTTATACCCATTTCAACTAGCAAACGCTGAAATGAAAGAAGAGGGCACTGAGAAATTTGCTCCTAGGTTGTTGAAAAACGCAAATATTTTGGACCTATAGCAGCAGAAATTAGTAAACGTAAAACTCTTTTTTTTATTTATTTGGTTTATTTACCAACGCACTTTAACATCTCAGGTCATTGGCGTCCCATTCAATTCTGGTCGTGAAACAGCAGATAAATTTTGCTCGTAGGCCTCTTCTTCCAGGCATGAGGCTCCTTTATGTGCCGTAAATCTACGACACGGAACCATGGCTTTACTTCCCTTCTCATCGACCCTGGCCGGGATTGAACCCGAGATTTTGGGTTTACGAGGCAAATACGGTTACCATTAGGCGTCTAGGATCGACACATACACATGAAGATGGAGCATATGCAGATTAAATAACAATTGTCATACTACAATAAGTCGGTCCTGTGGTGTAGTGGTAACCATACTTGCCTCCTAAACCCAAGATCGTGAGCTCAATCTGGGCCAGGGTCGATTAATGTTTTCCTGTGTAAAAATCCTAAGTATGGCTTTCTTCGGAAGAGCAGTAAATTTATGGTCCATGTCGTAGATTTACGGCACAATAAAGAACTTCAAGCCTGAAAGAAGATGCCTCTGAGCAAAATGTATCGCTCGTTTCACGCCCTGATTTGAATGGGACGCTGATGACCTGAGATGTTAAAGAGCGTCCGTAAATAAAACAAATAAACACACCATAATGACGACGATGATAAAGATAGCATTGAATCCTGCGTATAGTAATTTATGTTTCGTGTTTTCTAATACAGAACGTTTAAAGGATATTCTAACAGGTTTTTTAACCCAACTAAGATTTGGATTCTAGAGTGTCGAACATTTAGCTTAAGTTACAGTGCTGGTCTAGACTTTCCTTATAACTGCATCTCGTAAGAAAAATTATGAATTAAAGAAACACCAAATCGTTGCAAAAATGTCATATATATATAATTGATAATTTATGAAAACATTTAATGCAAAATTCTTCTTCCTTTATAACTAGAACAAAGGCTATAGCTTTCTCCTGGCAGTTCAATTAAAGTCAAGTGCGCCTGATAGCCCAAAGTGACCTCTTAATGATTAATGGAGGTTAAGTTCCACCACGTCCGCTCTGGCTTCCCTTTTAGACTTTCGATCCTGCTCGCACTTTTTGGACGTGCTCGGAATTACTTCGACTGGCCCTGCTTGTCTCTGAGTCAATATAAGATTGATATTATATTGTGAAATTTGCTGTGAATGAAATAAAATATCCTCTAAGGAGGGAAAACAATAAAAATAGGAGAAGCGGGAGAAGAAGGAAGAACATTCCATTCCCCCATATTGTTTCTACTACATCACTTTGTAGGAATAATTCAGTAATGTCTAGGGCTTGCATTTCAAAACTTCCTAGTGTGAATATCTATATAATACTGAGGGGAGAAGTTTATAATCCATTTACTAACTTTTATGTTTCTTCCTCTTTCCCCAGTCACTCTTACTTTGAAATTTCAAATGGCATTCCTCATTTTGATACCTACAATTTTAAGAACATTGCACTTTTCACAACTTTTATCGTTTCCTGGTAATCTGAACTGTTTTATCGTACTTGGACAGAATAAAATGTGCCAGTTAATTATAAGAGGAAAAAAATTACCTTGGGTAAAATTAAAATCATAAATAACAATACAGTGTATTTCAAAACTCCTGAAACATTTTCATACTAAAACACAACTATTAATTGAATGCTTAGTTGTTTTAGCGTATTATTTTGTCTAATTCAAACAGAGTAACTACAGTCCAACGGGAGAAAAAGTTGCGACAAAAATGTCTTCTCTTAAATATATAAGCATGAAAATGTAGCAATGCCATTTGAAATTTCAAGGTGGGGTGGCGAAGACGAAGGGGCGAAACAAAAAGTAAAATTGGTTTTAAACTTCCCTCTCAAGCAATTTGTATTGATTGTTTATTTTTTGTTTAATTAAAGTACATTTTAAATAGATAGTTATTTGGACTGGGGAGTTTTGAATGAACGTCCTTGTTAAGTATATTAATTATTAAACATTAACAATTAATTCGATATCAATGCATCACAAGTGGGTATATAATATTTTAATTACTTATATTTGCTATTTTTTCACCTCAATCTGAGAAATACTAGAATAAATGTATCAAAATGAAAAATAAAAATGAATTTTGATTACCTTCGAGGTTTAGTGGTAGCGTTTGTGACTACTAATCTGGAGGTCTTGGATCCAATTTCTGGTTTCTTTTCGGAGTTTTTCCTTATCCCGAGAAGGTGAATGCCAGATAGTTTTAAGACATCAAGGACTCCAAGTTAAATTGTGCCATCATTCATTCATTTAGTTTCATTCATAACAACAAACTTAAACCTACAGTATTCACTTCCAATCTACAGACGTCGTGATAAGACCAACGCAGTCAAAACTACAATAAATGGCATATTAACATTTTTCTTTTGTTTATTGATAAATTTACTGAAATAAGCGTGTAATTCTTCCACAATGTACCCTTCCTGTAGTTGCAAACAGTTTCTTGAAGGATCTTTCAATTCCACCAAAGACGAAGAATATTAGTCTCGAAACGACGGACGAAACACTTCCTTCGCAACTAAATTACTGTTAAGCATAATATTTTCCAGATCGAACTTCCCGTAGACTGTTCTGCATCTTGTGGGAGGCTAACAATGTACCGTGCTATCAAGCGATGTATTTCAGAAGAATTTAATAATTCTTAGGAATTTTTGTGAAGAGGGTAGAGCTGAAAGCAGCATTCTTAATGCGTCAGCTTCCATTAAAGCGGTATCTGAGATATATACGTTTCAGCATGAAGCAGTATTTGTGGAGATTATAAGTTGTCAGGCGCTATTGCTTTTTTATATCATGCATTTCTAGCAATGGCTTTATTTTTTTTAATTTTATGATGTATTTTTTAATTTCTATTGTTTATTTGAACTTTAATTAAGAGCATGGTTTGTTATTTACCATAATAGAATTCGATGATTATTAATTGTTAGCTATTCTGTATCATATTCATATTTTTGGAGCTTTATTTTCTTATAATATTGTGTAATAATAATAATAATAATAATAATAATAATAATAATAATAATAATAACAACAACAAGAAGAGAAGAAGATGAAAGTTATGGCCCTAAAATCAGTATACAATGGGCGAAGTGAAATACAAAATGACATGGACAGTTCAAATACTCAAAATACGTAACCACTATTTAACTTGTGATTTAAAACTCTTCCCGCTAAATCTGCTTGATTCAATTTGATACTTCATGATCTGTAAATTTAAATACTTACAATAAGGTGAACTATATCTAATCTTTGCTAATCATTTTTAATATCGTTTTACCGCCCGTTTTAACAAATGAAGCATCACAGGCGGTGAACACTGAAGAGACATGAGATGAAGTGATAAGCTGTAAAACGATTTTTTTTAAAGGAAGGAAGAGTTCCAGGCCTATATTTAGGGTACTTTCTCGCCATTTTCCATTTATGAGGACTAAGGAAAATCTGGAAAAAGCATCGTCAGGGAGGACATTCCAGGTGGGAATCAAACCACAGACCTCCCGTTTACGACGCCGTTGGCTAATCTTGTACAGACACTGTAACTTATCATAATTCCTAATGTAATAATTGTGTATATCATTTGTTAATACAGATACATTAACGCTTTTATATGCATATTAAAAGTAGCATACATTCAAAATTCCTAACCTAATACAACAAATTAAGATTTTATTTCGCTTTTCAGAACAAATACACTTTCTAATGCTCGAATGTGCATTATATTAGAAAAATAAAACATCTCTCCTTATTTTATGTATAGGTGTATCGGAGCGGAGCCCATAAGCACTAGACCATTATTTATTTAATAAAGAGTTAGTCATTAAAGATGGGGGAAAGTTCTTCTCCATAGATGCTATATTTTACGCTCTTATGAAAATAAAAAGGATCAGTCTATGAAGATACAAAGCTTTAAGAACTGGCGACTTGTCATTAACCATTCCGAACGTCACCTGTCCGGCGTCCCACTTGAGTGGTACAGTTCCCCCAGCACGCATGACAAACTCGAGTAGAAATCCATCGGGGAGAAAATGGGTCTCCGGTTTTGCTTTTTAGTGTGTCACCTGCCCTTTAATAAGTGAAACATTGGCACTACATACTATCGGATCTGGCAGTGAGAGAGGGGTGGGAGGTTCTTCGATATAAAGGTTGAATGAAAGAATCATTAAGCACTCACTGACCGGGTCCCATAGCCAGCGGCAACAATCAAATACAGGATATTTTAATTTCATAACAACATGCGGCAGAAAGGATATTTAATTATACTATCAGTGCTGTTAGTGTTTATATGTCTTGGACAATGTTCAGAAGTGCCGCTAAAGGACGCCGATGTTGCAACACCGGCACAAGAAGATATGAACGATGGTTTGGAATCGACGATGGTGGTGAATGATGGTGCTGCAGCTCCCATTTTGGTAGAAGAACCACGAGCGATGTCAGACGTCTCAGCGATAGATGTCCTGAAAAGGATTTATTCCGAATGCGTGCAGCAAGGATCTTTCGCTTGTGTGAAGCCCAAGTTTCTATCTTTCCTCAGCGCCACTAGCAAGAAGGACATCATACCCCTTACGGAGGATCTGGTAATAGAGAGGACTTTTAGGGCAGATTCCTACGACTTCGAACAACCACAGGTACGACATAATGCATGGCTGTTTACAGTAGACTTCTACACCTTACTGATGAAGGAGTGGCATGATATAAAGTATTCTACAATAAAAATGATGATACAAGTGTTAACTGTTTATGATTATGGGAAATTAGGGCGGAGGGAGACTGGAAAACTAATTTTTGAAGTCTGTGTTTGTCAATTTATTACAAGTTGAGTCCTTTAATCAGCAAAACTGTGACATTTAGGGAAATTCAAGTCATTTGCATTCATGAAACAATGAAAGCAAACTTTGTAGTATACCATAAGCACTTAAAAAAAAAAAAAAAAAAAAAAAAAAAAAAAAAAAAAAAAAAACTGAGATAACAAATGAATGACAATGCTCTTCCTTGTTCGCGTGATTGTTTATAAGTTAGTAAAATAATGTTCCAATGTTAAATTTTACAAGTGATCCCTTTTATGCTTTGTCTCATTTCTGCCGCTTTCTCAGTTGGGGCTTAGTTACGTGCAATACTTTATTTCATACTAAGTCAAATTACTTTATATGCTGAAGATGTACGCAGACATTACACGCCCGATAAATTCGGCCACTAAACAAATAGTTGAAAAAGGGAGATTTAAATAAATATTATGAACTTGCTTCTAAAAGAAATATTAGACAAATATAACGAGGCTGTGGGGAAGTTAGATCCAAGCAAATCAAAAGACAGATGTGAAAAACAGTACAAGATATTCAGATGGAAAACAAAGTTAAATGGTAAGCATTTTAACCTATAAATTTGCAGTTATAATTATTGCAGACTGATATAATAGCAATTTTGTTACAATTCAAGAATATGAAAAGCTGTTCTAACGTATGGCTAAATATTCACTGGAAAGTTACTTTATTTAGTTTTGTGTGCCATTACGTTCTTAATAATAATTATAATAATACAGTGAAAAACATGTAAAACCTTTCATTCGCAGACGGCGTGGCGCCGCAACACTTCGTCTTTTTAAATTGGGACCCTTCTTACAGAAAATGGTGGAAGTGTTGGCCATTTTGTACGACATACAATCTGCATCTTAAGAATTACTATAAACTCGTTTGTCCTTCTGCACTAATGTACCTAATTTCTGGTCAACCCTTTTAGCATCCTCTGTATGAATGATTAGTGAAGAGTTAATTTATTTTGTTTGAATGCTCGTGATTTTGCGGCGTCAAATGCTGGCGATAACAGGGGGTTTGGAGGTCGTGCCGGTAAGCGGCAGACTTGCGAATGGAAGATTTAAATGAGCTGCGCTTGTAGACGTAATGCACATATCAAGACTCATCGCTCCATTTCAATATATGAAGACTCCCCAGTAACACGGACTCGTGTAGGCATAGCAATGTGACAGTTGAGAAGCAACTGTTCTAATCATTAGCCAGTAAACGCAAAGTTCGGAAAATTATTACAACAACGTAAATTTCCATTTCCCTTACCGTCTTTAGGAATGGAAAGAAATGACATTCTGTAGTGTATGAAAAAATATTTTTTGCCCTTAATTACTATACGATATCCACAATAAATAAATCTTTGTCACTTGTACTTTCTCATGCTCTCACTATTTTATTAAATCAGTTTATAATGTTATAGTATCACTCATTCCTTTAAAAGTGAGCAGTTAAACCCTTAAATTATCAGAGAAAATGAAACTAATTAAATGGAAATGCGCTATAGTTTTATAATAATGCGCAATTTTGTTAATTATTTGATAATGAAAGTTCTAAGACGAAGGCTTTCAAGTTGAAAGTCATTTTGGTTACCGTTAGGGGTATAATGTGCAACGGTATTTGTTGTTAACATAGCCTTTGGTCTTTTACTTTCTCCATTTGCAGCTGGCGTTCATATTGGTCTTCATTACACTTAACTATTCATTATTCGATATGGTAGTGAGGTTTCATAGGATTTAGCATTTTCATACTCAATGTAACTCAGTGCGTGCCAGTAATAGTTTGCAAAACTACTTAGCCCCTTGACAGCACATTTACATAGCCATTCATTAAAGAAAAATGTGATACAGATTGGTTTTTGCCTTTGATTGGAATCTTAGAGAGGTACTTTAGCATGCTCGAGGGCTGCCCGTTGTACCCTCCCCCCGCAGTGCCAGACCTCCGACAGGAAGGGATAGGGCGAGAGAGACATCGGGCGGCCAGAATCAACTGGCGTGAGGCATAGATGTAAATGGGGTCCCTAACATTATTTCCAGATGAAACGCCGACACCGGCATAGGCCCCTCTCCAAAGAGTTCAAGGCCTTCAGAAGGACCAATTCCATATCAGACGTGGGCAGAAACTTTTCCAAAGCGTAAGCTTCCGTCACACCGCATCTGGCTCTGACACTTTCCACCCTGTAACAGAAACAACGAAATGACATGAAATGAGAGAGCGGAAAGGAAAAATCCATTCCAACATTCGCCTAAACAACTAAGGCCAGACCCAAAGGATTTGAACTCAGGACTTCCCAAATACGACTCCTAAGTATTATCGCCCAAGCTACCCCGCTCGATGACTTTTGCCATGCTTTGGTAGAATATAATCAAAAACTAAATTTCTCTTTCTCTGCCATTCTTACTTTTCATTGACTTTGCTGTTAGTTGTACTTCAATTTTCTGTTCCCATATTCGTTCTTCCGTTAGTCATTTTTTAAGCTTATCTTTTAGAACTACATATTCTGATTTCATTTCTTTCTAACCTTACCTGAAGTTTACTTTTGCGACATTTGTGCAGGTTCATTCTTTATTAAGGGTTTATACTCCTCTCAGGGAAGTCCCTGTTTTGGCTTCTGTTGGGTTCTGTCTGGAAGCTTCCTCGAGGGAACTCGGGATACCCTGAGTGAAACTTTGGTGAAATTGGGGTGTTTCTCGCGGGCCTGTCGACGTTCTGGAACTTATCATCTGTGGAAATGTTAGGGCCCGGTCTACGCCCAAGCATCACTTCCTCGGTTCCAGGCCGCCCTATGTATCTTCTACCTCATCTCTTCCTCCCGCTAGTTCCCTCTCGGCACATTGGCGGCCGCAGTGCGAAAGCTTCCCCCGTAGAGGACAAAAAGAACTGTTCATACTAAACTGCGAAGTTCTTATTTCCGATGTCTTGCATTCCTGTAATTGCTAGTTAAAATGCTCCCGATTTTAATGGTTTTAAACGCTTGGATTTCATTTTTATTTCTTTTTTATAATTTCCGACATTTCTTTTGATAGCTATTCCATGCATTCGTTTTCTAGTACCAAGTATTGTATCCCATACTTATTGCAGTTCAGCAAACCTATCTATGAAGTGAGTTTCAATTTGTTTCCCAAAGGATGAACAAACTCAACAAATCAACATAGTCTTAAAGTCTGTAAAACCTATTGTTGATGACATCTCCATTTATTCACTACTTTACATGCATATACCTCAGCACTATTAAATAAAAAAGATAATAACAACTTTAATACGTTACCCCGAAAAGAATGGAAGAAATGATGCAACAATGTGCAAAATTTCCATTAGGGCAGATATAAGAACTTGCATATTTTTTTAATGTTTTATTTATTGTCGCTTTGACTGCATTGATCTTCTCTTGATGTGTACTGAGGGTGTAAGCCTTTAGGGGTGGATGAAACGAAATGGCGCAAATTACCTCTGTGTCCTTGGTGCCTTAAAGCAATCTGGCATTTACCTTCTCAGAGTAAGGAAAAACGCCGAAAAAGTTCGTCATGTAGGAGCTGCATAAACTAAGCGAATTCCTCACCAAGTAGAGTAACTATAAAAAAGAACATAAAACCCAATTACGCCTTATTAATTAATGAAATAAATTGTGGGATTACTATGTGGTATTAGCATTTTTTGTTGATGTGAATTATTTAAGGATGCTCTTTAACATCTCAGGTCATCAGCGTCCCATTCAATTCAGAGTGTGAAATGGCCGACAAATTTTGCTCAGAGGCTTCTTCTTTCAGGCTTGAGATTTTTCTCGTGCAGTGAATTGCGAATTCCGAAGGAAGCCATACTTAGGATTTTTACGCCCGAAAAAAATCCATCGAACCTGGCCCGGTTTGAACCCGCTATCTTGGGTTTAGAAGGCTAGTATGGCTACCACTACACCCCGAGGACCGACCTGGAATTTGCATTAGAAGCTTTAAAGCTAAATAATAAAAGCAAAACTGAACTATAATACATTAAATAACTAGGATGATTATTTTTTTACCTTCAAAATCACTTGAAAATAAATGTCTATAGTGAATCTACTCTAGTTTTCAAAGTAAGCGGAACAAAATTAGGATTCTTGCAACCTATAAGTATTACAAACGAGAAATCACATTTTTAAAATTATTATTCCAGATCTGGATGTCCTGGGTTCAATTTCCTGCCGGTTAATATTTTTTCGGAATTTTCCTTACTCTGAAGTGAATGCCAAATATTTTAAGGTGCGAAGAACTCCGAGCTCATTTGCGTCATCATTAATTCATTTCATTCCATTCCTCCCTACGGATTTACACTTACAATATTTCAGTCCACAATCTACAGACATCGCGAGAAGACCAATGCAGTCAAAGTAACAATAAATATAACGTTAAAAGAATTTAAGAATATGACGATATTAGAATATTATGAATTATAAAGATTGTGTAAAATACATAAGGAGTATTTGAGAATGACAATATTTCTTTCCAGGTTCCATCTTGTTTCCTGAGTAAGGTTTTTTCCTGAGTTTTCTCTTGCCCTGAAAAGGCGAATATCAGATAACATTGGACGCCATATCCATTTGCTTTATCATTTCATCAATTCCATTCATCGTCTCGAAAGACCTTGACAGTTGGCAAACGTTGAACACTTACAAAAAACGTTGAAAATACTGCTTCAAATTATATTTCAAGTACCTACCTTCTCGGCTACTAAATAATAATTCAGATCAGCTATGGGGATAAATGTATTTTTCATTGAAATACGGAATATGTGGTTCATATAAGAATATTATTTTACAGATTTACCTCTAATTAACACCCGGTTCAATCTTAATAATAATAGCTTCAAGAATCTTGCTACTGTAGAATTTGAGGAGAAAATACAAAAAACTTCTTCATAGACTTCCCATGTTAGAGATCCTAATGTAAATGCTAACAATGATCTAACTAGCCTTGAGATGACGAGATTGCTTTCCTTTATGACAAAAAATACTCATGGCCAAGGGTTGCAAGTGGAGGTTCTGTCATGGTATGCCTCTCACCACTGAGACTTAGTCAATGTTTTGGATGCAGTTGATGCCATGCGTTTTCTATTATTAATCGAAAATGTTGCTTTAAGATCCTCGAAATGGATGAAAGACCCACTTGTCAGTTGCCTTCAGTCTTACGAACGCATAACTTGTCTTTCATTCTCCAGATCTGTAACAACATGACGCAAATGATGTGCTGCATAAAGCACCTTCATGAGGTAGTCCTACTATATGTTTTACAGTATTCCGCAATAATTTATCAACATCATCCAGAAGACTGCCGTTAATCTTAGTCAACGGAACATACAGCACGAAAATGTGTAAAATTTTAATTTACAATCAACTTTTCAAGTTTATAAAAGTTTAGTTCTTAAAGGAACACCTAATTTTTTGAACTTGCTTTATCACTCACTTTATAACTTTTATTTTAGAAATGAAAATGCTCTCTTGATAACCTCCCTTTGAACTTTTCCCCAAACTATATTTTTTTTTCATAACATCTCATGTAATGCGCCCACGATCTATGACTTTTTACACTTTACTTATTTTTAAGATATTTCTTTTTCTTCTTCATAATAATATTCATTAGTTATATCTATGATCCTGAATTTACCATCTTTTTAGACTACGTCGCTATTACATTAAATACAAGTTAGTTCACTACAATACTGCCTGGTACAATAAACCATATAAATGAATAACCAAAATGCAAATATAACCATTAAATTTTGTTTACCATTGATATTAACGTTCACAACATTAATTATGCTTAGTTATTGTTAGTTATAGTTAGTGCTAAGCAATAGAACGTATCTTATATGCATATAGAAATTAAACATCGACTTCTGAGGTTCTAAACTTATTTAATGTCGAATTGCTCTTTAATTGAACACGTGACTGAGCGCACTTATTTAAAACAAAGCGTTAAATTTATAGCATTTACAATAAACTACCACAAATATTTGTTGAAAAATCATCTTATTAGTAAAGAGAGCACTTTGTAAAATTATGTTGGGATTACCGAGGGAAACTCCAAACGGATAGCAGTGGTGGAATTAGGAAAAGTTGGCAGGAAAGGCATGGTAGTTAAACGTATTTTGAAATATTGGTATAAGATAGCATGGGGAGAAGAAGGAGATATAGGCAAACACTGTTTACAGATACAAGAAAAAGTTAAAGGGTAAAGCAGTTGGTTAGCTTAACTAAAGAGAATAGTCCTAGCGGTTGGAATAGATGGAGTGGAGGAACAGTTAACGAATAGACAAGGGCTATGGAATAAAGTGAAGCAAAGGATAGATGATATTGGAAAGCAAAAAATATGGAGTAGTTTACAAGGCAAGATTACCTTGAAACATTATAGGAAATTTAAGAAAGAACGGGGATGGGAAAAAATGTAGGTATTTGTAATAAAAGGGGAAGGAAGGATTTGCTTGAGGCAGAGCAGGAATGTTAGGGTTAAGTGGGTTAAAAGTGAAAAAGTAAGAGTGTCCACTATGTGGAGAAATAGAGGAGCATTTTCGCTGTATAGTTGAATGCCCACAAACTAAAGAATGAAGAGAAGGTGTACGGATTAAGAAATGGGACAATTTACAGGTAGCAATTGTGGTACTGAAGAATTTTTGGAACTGGTAACAAGGAGCTTTTGAGAAAATTTTGGCGATTATATGGGGAAGGTAAGAGAGAAATGGTGGAAAAGAGTGGTTAAAGCTAAGGAAGAATGTATATGTGCAGATAGGGAAGGAATTGGTAGGGTAACACACATATAACCAGAGTGTTGAGTGGGTAGGATGTAACACACATATAACCAGGGTGTTGAGTGGGTAGGATGTAACACACATATAACCAGGGTGTTGAGTGGGTAGGATGTAACACACATATAACCAGGGTGTTGAGTGGGTAGGATGTAACACACATATAACCAGGGTGTTGAGTGGGTAGGATGTAACACACATATAACCAGGGTGTTGAGTGGGTAGGATGTAACACACATATAACCAGGGTGTTGAGTGGGTAGGATGTAACACACATATAACCAGGGTGTTGAGTGGGTAGGATGTAACACACATATAACCAGGGTGTTGAGTGGGTAGGATGTGACACATATATAACCAGGGTGTTGAGTGGGTAGGATGTAACACACATATAACCAGGGTGTTGAGTGGGTAGGGTCCGAAAAATGTGCAAGGGAAGGTACCGGGAGGGTAGGATCAAACACATCTAACACATACATATAACCAGACCGCTACGGGTGGCCGAGGTGGCTAAGGCGCGCGCGGACTCGTGAGGAGAGATCTGGGATTCGAATCCCGCCAGGACCGTCCTCCCTGATTGAGGGTTTTTCCAGGTTTTCCTCAGTCATCATAATTGACAAATGCCGGGGAGGTACCCTAAAACTTAGGCCTGGAACGTTTTCTGCCTTAAAAATCCTTTCTTAATATATAATTTCATCTCATGTATCATCCATCAGTGTGCATCGCCTCTGGTGCCTTAGTAGTAAATACGGTCGTTAAATTCTGTTTAACATATATATATATATATATATATATATACATATATTTATATATGTTTATTAAACCAGGGCGTTGAGTGTGTAGAATCCCAGAAATATGCATTCTGGGAACAATAGTAAAAATGTAAAAACATTTGCAAACTGATTGAAATATATATTCTATTCCATTCTATTAGTAAAAATATGCACTACACATCTTTATGCTGAATTTCCTATTCTTCAAGCGATTTGTTGGTCTCTTCACATATTTATACTTTAAGAAGAATAGAAAGACACATTTTATTGAAATACTTTATGAAACTATTTTGCTAAAAGTTTAGGAAACTTTCTTTAATATTAAACACATTAAACATAAGTCACATTTCTTCCAGCATTACTAGTACACTTTTACAATTTCAACATAAAGAGCTTAATTATATATTTTGGATCAACTGTTTTACAAACTTCAACAAATATGTGTATATCTCAGTACCTGTTTGTGAATGAGAAATTGGTTCTAATTGTAATGCTTAAGAACACAATGAAAGCGGTAGTACTTTTCATTAATTTTTTTCTTTTCCTGATTAACATGTAGCACTTCTTTCATTGTGTTCATAAGGCATTACAATTAGAACCACTCTCTCATTCACAAGTGTAATTAGCTGGAATACTTGACTACTAGTAGAACTTGATGTAGAGGTTTCTAACAATTTGTAGAAAAGTGCTCTTCCTCGTCACAGCTATTATCATTTGTCGTAATTTAACGCTCAATTTCTGTACAGTTATTTTGCTTTTTTCCTCTAAATGATTCAAAATGCTAAATTTGTCATATTTTGGGTAACTTTTCTACATCCTGAAAATTTTTATTTAATTATTTATACATATATTCATTAACTGGTGGTTTGGACATAGTCCTAATGACAGAAACATGAATTGTGATTTTCGTAGTGGAATGCTGCTGAAGTCAGAGCCGACCAAATATTAGAAAGGATTGATCGCTTCCTCGATAGCCACGAGCTGAAAATGAGAGTACCTAAAGAGATCGTGGCAGGCTCTATGCTGCCTTTCGTACCTAAGTTCCTGTTGCAAGGATTGCCAGCAGAGATTCGAGTGCCTCTATCAGACTCCACAAGCAACAGCGTTGGCCAAGGTAAGCTCAATAACAAGGCTGGGAATCTTGTCAGCGTAGATTCCAGATTATTACTCGCCATACTTTTATTTATGTTATTTCCCCTGGAGCATTGGCAGTCTTCAACAGTTTAGTATTAATACTTAATTTCCAGCAATTAAAATAAACTAACTATACACATGTATCTATATTTCAAATTACATTACTCAATGTCATTTCATTATAAAGTAACAATTAAAACATAAGGAATAAAACGGACTCTATAGTATGATTTTAAGTTTTCTAGCATTGAATGTTGAAGGATATAAATTAATACGAATGATCTCTTGGTCTATACTATACTTTTATTAATCGAATTATATAAAATAAATTAAATTTATCCTAAATTTCCTATTAGAGAAGTTATACATTGTAATATTACAGGTAAGTGTTTAGTAAAAAAATGAAAATATTCATGCAAATACTTGAAAAAAATTAATTTCATTACAAATTAACTTACTCTGAAACAGCTTTCTTTAAACTAGACATAAACACCCTTACCAATGCCTATGCATAGATAATACATGAGATGCGCATGTTGAACGCAATTCAAAACCCCTTTGGCATTTCAGGCACGCGATAAGTATAAATAAATGGAAGTATTACGGCGGTATAACCACCAAGTTTGATAAATAGTATTTTTTTGATGAAGCTCCTAAGAAACCTAATAAAACCTTTATCGTCACATTATTAGGAACGATTTTTCACAGAATCGTTTGCTGCCCTAATGAGGAAACTTCATTTACTTCATATTTTGTAACAATTATTCTTTATCTCAGAAAAAAAAAAGATGGGAGAAAATAAGCTAAAATTGTGCTGAAAAATGCCATAAGCAAATTCTTCTTATTGCTTGATATAAACTTTTGTGTTATTTAAAATGCAAATGCTACTGCAGGCACTTATTTTTGGTATATGATCGTTGAAATATATAGCCTTATATAGGATAAACCAAAAACAAATTTACAAAGGATTTCTTTCATCCTGAATTCTAAAAATAGAATTGAATCCTCCAATATTAAAAGGAACTAATTACAAATTTACAACTTTTCAGGAGATTGAAAAACAGCCATTATGTGTTTAATTTTTGAAACAATGTATTCTTTGTGGTGTTATTAGGGACCTATTAGACAAATACGTAGACTGCCCGACATATAGTAGGTCCTGGTGGTATGTGGTAACCATACTTGCATTCTACACCCAAGGTCGCGGGTTCAAACCCGGCCAAGATCGATGGATTTTTTCGGGCGTAAAACTCCTAAGTATGGCTTCCTTCGGAAGGGAAGTAAAGCCGTGGGTCCCGTGTCGTACATTTACGGCACGAAAAAGAACCTCAACTTGAAAGAAGAGGCCTCTGAGCAAAATTTGTCGGCCGTTTCACGCCTTAAATAAAATGGGACGCTGATGACCTGAGATGTTGAAGAGCGTCCTTAAATAAAACGAATCAATACCCGACATATTGAAAAAATCTAAATGTTTCCGGTTTATAATAAACTTGTAAAACTTTATTTGGCTTCTTTTAACAACGTGGTAATAATAAAGGAAGCAAAGCTAATGTTATCATGTTAATAGTAATTTTGTGTCATGAACTTATTGAAAACTAAACATTTCACACAAATCTACTTTGCCATATTAGTTTAGAAAGACACGTGACATAACAAAAACACAAATAATAGTTGTACTATTATACTGCCCTCTATCAATGACGCCATAAGATGGAGGTAGAGGAAGCAGAGGTCGCCGCGGCAGGCCAAGGCTCCCTGGGGCTGTAGTGCCAAATGAGAAGATGTTGTCCATTATAAGAAGTTCTGTTTTCCTGCTCAAGTTCTATTCCCTGCTTGGAAAACTACACTTGAGTTACTATTTGGGTCAAACCAGTATTTCATCATAAAATTCCTTTGAATACGATGTGTGACACTCGCATACACAGACTTTTTCTAGGACTTGAATCTTTAGAGCACTGATAGAAACTTTAACAGTATATGCCTTAGGAATATTGTACAGGTGGACGCTTGTATGCAAGAAAAAAGTGTGTTGTGCATTGCTATAAATGAATTATTTGGCCTTTACTATGTTAGCATCAAAAGCAAACTTCTTAAAAGAAATAGGTCCAAACTGTAGCTTTCGGCCACTGGGTAGACTTTTGTTTCATCAGAGATAACAATCCTCTTATACTTATTAGGCCACCGGTTGGTGAAATCTAGAACATCATGAGAGGTGACGCTTTCGTTTTGGACATTTTCTTGTTGAATTGGCCAGAATTTCTGCATAATCTTTAAATGTATATATTTTATCTCCCCGTTTAAGATTCTTCTCAAAAACATCAAATATCCAATCATATGGTAAAAAAGAATTCCCTCGTTCAGGAAAGTGGTGAGTCGCTTTCTTAAGACGTGCTAAATAAACGAGATCAAGACACATTCTTATTAGTGCGTGGTTTTGATTCTGAACCTGGGCATGCGTCAGAAAATAAATGCAGTCTTTTAACATCAGAGGCCATTGACTTTTCAACACATTCAAACAAAAATGAGCTACTTCATTCCATTTCACTCATGATAAACATATGAAACAGCTGACTGAGATTTGAGATCATACACTCAAAAATAGTTTACCCAAAACTGCCTTAAATAAAAAATCTCCTGTACGAGAATGTGTGGCAAAGGCAGACTTGGCATAAGTCATACACTAATCCACCAGCATCATCTTCCTTTTTGCATTCTTCACCAACAACTTTCAGCTTCTTGTAAATTTTCTCGCTTATCTTACATTGAGCTCAGTTGCAGCAAGCAAGTCGCTTCATGGACTCACACAGATGAGGAGTTTAGCTTTCAGTTACTCACATGTGCTGCACACGTCGATTAGTAGATGCTCAAAACGATAATTATAATTTTCTTTGTAGAACTTTCGAAATATTTCACATTTTACATTGGCATCTGAATGTTTTTCATAGAACACGTTATGTATGCATATAGGAAAAATATTTTCCACAGTAGTGAGTTTTCTTCAGTGAAATGCTGCTAATATGCTCTCTCATTAATGCCACAGTATTTTCAGATGTTTTACTGACATTAGGATAGTTACCTCTAATATCTTTAGATGACATCCCCTTAAGCAACAAAGAACTCAGCGGAAAACTCTTTCTTGGTTGTTGCATGAAGACTCAGGAAAGCATTGCTGCACACCTTTGTCTTCTCACTTCCAACAAGAACAAAGAAGTCATAGGAGGAATTTCGCTGTGTTTGCTCGTTTCTTTTTTAGGGATGTCTTGGCCTGCGTTGCTTAACTAGTTTCATCTCAATCAAATGTGAATGCCTTGTTGATTTTCATCTTCAATTTTGAAAATGATGAGAGAATCTTATGTGTACCATCTTCAGGTATGCTTTGAAAACAATGCATTTGACATTTACAATCTGCACCTGTTGTTCTTTGTTCAATACGTTTACCACTGCGATTGATGTACTCTTCTTCAGAAACTCTGCAATTCTTAATAATATTTCTTTGCAACTTTTCGGAATCGTTCCTCATTATAGTATGTTAATTCTGTATCTAACCATAAAACCTCTGCATCTACAACAACATTGCAGTGAAACAAATGACGCATGAAAACAAAATAATTAGGAGGGAACTATACACTAGGCACCGTCGACTTAATGCTGTGTTAAAAGGAACCAAGTCGATGACTTAATCAAACTGTGCTGAATTACTGTGTTGGGAAGACAGGCTTGTTTCTTTTTAACAAAGTTTGATGCAGTTTGGCTTTTGAAATGATTTCTAAAGGAAAAATGAAGAATGCATTTTTGACTTAGTTCCTTTTAACATTAAAGGATTCAATTATATCTTCATATTTGTGAATCTTATACATAAACACAGAGGCTTAACTAGATGCAACTGCATAATCCAAAAGAGGAGAGAAAGAAGAAAGGAAGGATAAAAAAATATCATTTCATTATTCATGGTATGACAAATTCAACATTAACTAATTACATCTTTCAAGACTCTTTTCCAAACAAGGGTGGCTGAGATCGGTCGCAGGATCTGGGAGGATCTTTTTCCTCAAGTGACAGTATCCTAACCTTAAGTTTAGAGCGTTTCCTTTGCTTGTAAAAAAATCCCTTTCCCAATTTCATCTCATGTTTCATCAGTATTCAAAAGGACATTAAACACTGTTAACAAAACACGATCTTCTTGGTATACTAAAGCAATGTCTGAACTGTTTCAGAGAGAGGTATCATGAAAAAAGTGGTGATGCCGTTTCTGCTAGGCCTCAAGTTTAAAGCAACTGCACTGGTACCTCTGGCACTGGCTCTCATCGCACTTAAGACTTGGAAGGCCCTCACTCTGGGTCTTCTATCCCTCGTTCTCTCGGGGGCCATGGTAATCTTCAGGTTTACCAAACCCAAGGTGGTCAACTATGAGGTATACCACTACCCAGCACCGGCTGCCCCTGCCGTTATCGAACATCCCGCACCCAGTTACGATCATCACGGCGGTGGTGGCTGGAGTCGTTCCTATGACAGCGCTCAACCCCTGGCATACAGGGCCTATTACTAGCCATGTTCTCTGTAAAACACTTATTTAATTAAAAATTATTTATGTCTAGAACTTTTTGTCTATTTTATTTCATGAGAATGTTTACTGTCGGTAGCTGTGGCATGCTTAGTTGATAACAAGAATGACATTTTCCATATATGCCTCACTTAAATGTGTGCAAAAATAAGAAAAAACTATAAGCGGCATGATCTTGTTTAAATATTGAACTTTAATTATATGGTGAAACTGGCAGATGACAAAGTTCTTTTAATGAAGAACCCACAAGGGCACAATATGTCGCGTGATATAGCGGAGCGAAATTCATTACATTAATTATAGAATTATTATTATTATTATTATTATTATTATTATTACAAGTAACTTTTTAAAATAATTTTCTGGATATAACTATTAATAGTATTAACAAAATTAATTTAAAAAGCTAATATGGTTAATATTTACTAAGATAATTAAAGGTTTTTGAGGAAATAAAATGCAGCATATTGCAAAATGGGATGTCTACTCTTGCAATTCGCTAATACGAAGTTGCCATACAGAAGGCAAATTAGTAAATGTTTCCTTTACACTCATTTAAAATTTCAAGATATTACGAACAATAATTTTCTCATACATTGTTGACATTTTACATGAAATTTTTCTTGATTTACTAAATTTAATTTGAAAATATCTGATTTAGCTAACCACAACAATAACACAAATAAATACTTATTGCAATTAATATTTAAAAGAAATAAAAATAGCAGAATGACCTAGCACTCTAATGTTTAAATTGCATGATATCTAGATACTTTACTTCAAAATGTGCAGATAAATAACCATTTACAGCACAAAGCAGTAAAGAGAAAGATCGTCGTCTTTAAAAGCTAGGGTGACCAAAAGGAGCGTAAATCAGCATATTTAAATGAAGATTGTACAAAATAATAATGACCTATATAAAAGAAAGGAAAGAAGCATTGAAGTAATATAATGAGCGAAGCAAATTAAGGCTTTCAGCATTAAATAAAGCCATCAGAAAAATGTAGATGGAAGGGAAAAATCGGTAATGAATCTTTGAGAATTTGAATGGTAATCTTTTTGATTTCAAAACAGGTATAGAATTTTTCTTAAATTAATTAAGTCAATTTGGACAAAAAAAAAAAAACCAAGTACTGAAGAGTAAGCCCACTACTGACCAATTGAAGACAGGGTTGTCATTATTAAGGAAGAAATACTCTTCATCCACCTGTTGAACTTAAGTGTTGTCCTTTTCCATGCGAAATGTTGAGTCAATATAATTATAGTTGTTTGCTTTTGTTTGAACCACAGTGAACCTTTATATTGACTACCCATATGTCGAAGAAAAGTGGCAACAGCTCCACGAATTTGTGATGTCTATTATAGTAGTTCTCTTTTCCAACTAAAACCTAAGGCTTCAGTATCGTTACAATGAGTCGTATTAAAATCCCTGTCAGGAACCGGAATGAGATTGTAATTGACAAATTTCAAAGAAAATAGATTATTTTCATTGTTAAGTCATGATTTTGCTTTAATACCTTTTGCATAAACAACGACACCAGAATTTCAAAGACGTCTTTCGCAGTATTTTTCATCGATGTCTTCCAGCAGCACGAGGTATATGCCGGTTTTAGGCGACTTCGCTTTAAAGCGGTTTTTCTTTCCTCTTCTAGATTTCTGACAATAGAGAGATATTTATCGCCAGTATGCAAGAGGCGTCCACAAATATTAAAATGTTGTATACTCTCTTTCCATTCTGCTTTAAGAAGTCTGAGTTCTCTAACTTTTTGGAAGCACATAGCATGGTATTAAGTGTATCATCTTCAAGAAATGTTAATTTCTAACGACTTTCTCTAGGTCTCTTAATAAGTTGTCGGGAAGTTGATTGAAATGAACACTCTGTAGAGCCCAAGTTACAAATATTCATTTACAATCTTCAGTTTTTGATAGGGTTTGGCAAAGATTATTATGCCTGTTGTGATATTTTTACTTAAATAAATTTAAATAAGTAATCCATTCGTTTTCGATTTATCTGAAATACTATGAAAATATTATCTAGAGAGTAAAATGAGAGGTCCTATAGTTAAGTTGCCTTTTTTGACAGTAATACACTTGCTTTTATTTGCATTCATTTCAAGACCCAATTCAGCCAATTTACTTTCAAAAGTCGATTAGAGTTGTAGGCAACTTTTCATTTTTTTCCAATTAGAACAAGATCGTCAGAAAATGAGAAAGCACTCAGATTTGTAACCACACAATTTGCTAATTTCATGATCTTTTAAATTATTCAGAACATAATCCATTGCCAAATTGAATAAAATCGGAGATATAGCGGATCCTTATGCAAACTCAGCTTCATTTTTACAGCTTTGATTAAAGTGAAGTTTGTTTCTGCTTGAATTTTGTATTCAGCTAATAAATATTCAGTAAGCCAGATATTTTAAGAACTCTCATAATGTGTTACGTGTTAATCAGAAAAAGATAAAAATTAATGAAAAGGAAATGTTTCTTTTTTCCTAGATTGTGCATAATTTTGTTAAAATAATTTTGACTACAATTTTGTCAATTTTCACACTTACCTTTTTCGAAATATGAGGGAATTTTATAAATTCGTTTTTAAGCAATAAATTATGCCTGTACGTTTTATGACAAATCTTATTTTCTAAAATATGATCATGAATTGCTTACTTTAAGCTACAGCTAATACTCCAAAATATTACACTCCATGAAAATAGACATTTTAATTTTAACACAAAATGCTATTTTATTTCGAAACCGTTCAAGAAAGAACAAATTATACTTTTTTTTTCACCGTGTGCTTATTAAAGCAATAATATCTTAGGAAAAATGTAATAGGTTTCCTTCCATTCTGTATTTAAGACGCGGTACTCCTTTATTGGAATTTGGAGGTTGGTACTTAATGCATTTTTCTTATATCACTGAGTGCTCATGGTTGTAAAACATTAAATGTACATGCAGCTAAACGTTTATTACAACTACAATTACAACTCTGCGTTTACTTGGTAAACCTACGTTAGTAATAAACATAAGCCCTGTGATAGTAATTAGCGATCCTTAGTAAATCCAATAGTGATAACTGCTTTTTAATACTTAAAAACATTTTCAGAAGGTAAACTTCATTATTTAGGCATCAAAGGCTACTACTGGCCACTGCTCTTTAGCTAAGAAGGTCCTGATGATTTCTGTCTAGGTTAGGCCACACTAGATTTAAGGGCTCCCCTGGAGGACTCCCCTAATTATATCATCTTTGTCCCTATTAGGTCGATTTGCTGCGCCTTATAGACGGCTTGGCGTCAAATAACAACTACAATATGCCAGGGTGGGGTGGGGAATGTACAAGGAAGCAGAGCTGGCGTTAGAAAATAATCAGTCAGAACAGAGCAGTATGTATTATAATAAATGTTTGAGCTATACAACTGGTAAGAACAGAAATTATTTAAATAAATATCATATAGCTAATCTATTTGTAGCATATTGAAGTTGTCAAGATGGCCTTATAGCCAACTAAGCATACAAGACAATTCCGATACCTTAAGATATTCACCATTACGTATAGTTTTAACACAGCACATATCGCTTTATATGTTTCCTTGAAACCCACAGAAATAAATTAAGATTGATGGTACAGTTGTGCTATATATATAAACATCAAACTTAATTTTGAACATTCAATGAACAATCTCCAATCACTGACTTTAAGTTGAACATGGAAATCATTCATTTGCCTTATTTTAAAATGTATATGTAGTTCCATTTTCTTCTTTAAAATTGAAAGTATGAAAAATTATTGTATGAGGATAACTATGAGAACTATTTTTGCATTCTGCATATAAAGACACATTAGAAATAGTCATTAACTTACTGCAGGCAAAAGTCCACCTTCCCTGGCTTATTATTCTTGGATTTTTTTTGATTGATTTATTTATGGACGCTATTAAACATCTCAGGTCATCAGCGTCCCATTCAACTCAGGGCGTGAAACGGCCGTCAAATTTTGCTCAGAGGCCTCTCTTTCAGGCTTGAGGTTATTCTTGGAGGAAATAAGAACACTTCACCTGGAATTATATTCCGTTTGTTTCACACTTATACCAGTTCATCAGATTTTAATATATATTATGTAAATTAGACATTGGAGGACTTTAAAAATATCATAAGGGGCATCGAACTTCTGAAGTAGATGTAGAGACGTTATAAAATGAAAATATCTTATCGATATTTATATTACCATCCAGTACACTCATTACACTCATTCTTCATTAAGGAAGGTACATACGAAGAAAAGCGCAAATTCTACATCAGTTGTGGTGAATATATAGCTACCCAGCTCTAAAAATAGATACGGCAACATCGGAAGCATCTAAGTGAAGTGAAATTAATCTATATATCTACCTTTTAGGTAATTTTATACCTTATATATAATGTTGGTATAATGTTTCAGTAAAATAAATGACTGTCGATGTTATATGGTTGATAAAATAATAAACTACCTATAGAGTTTTCTTAGAAAATTGTAAAATACCTTGACTGGAGACCTTAAAATCTAGAATGGAATCCCTTTTACATAAAGATAGCTTTGATATATTGATGTTTAAGTTGATTTGTTTTCACTTTTTACTTTTTAATATTTGAAACATTTTTGGACAAGTATTCTCCTGATAGCTTAAGTATAGAACATCTTAATTGAGGAATCCTTTTTTTTTTTTTTTTGATTCGTTTTATTTAAGGACGATCTTTAACAGTTCAGGTCATCAGCGTCCCATTGAATTCCTGGCGTGAAACGGCCGACAAATTTTGCTCAGAGGCCTGTTTTTTCAGCTGAGGTTCTTTATCGTGCCATAAATGTACGACACGGGACCCACGGCTTTACTTCCCTTCCGAAGGAAGCCATACTTAGCATTTTTACGCCCGAAAAAATCCTTCGATCCTGGCCGGGTTTGAACCCGCGACCTTGGATTTAGAAGGCAAGTATGGTTACCACTACACCACCAGGACAGACATCTTAAATGGGGAAAGTTACAGAGTTGTCCAAGGAGGAACTTTGTATGGTTTTATGAGCCTGGGGGAATTAAAAACACAAGCATTCCAAGAATAATGATGTGTTATTAATCAGATTTGTTACAAGCACTAAAATGTGACAATGTTCATAATAAGTTTTAACTGAATGCACAAATTACGGAACCTAAATGCCTAAACGCGAAGCTCTACTATGTCTCCATAGAACAATCTGACTAGACATTACGCAAAAGATACCACAAATTCACAAGCTAGTCACAAGTCCAAATTTCTGACAATAAATTCATAAAGAAAGCAGTGTAACACATAGTTTAAAATCGGAAGGGAAAAGGTTATTTATGCAGTTTTTTTTTTGATTGGTTTATTTATGGACGCTCTTTAACAGCTCAGGTCATCAGCGTCCCATTCAGCTCAGGGCGTGAAACGGCCGACAACTTTTGCTCAGAGGCCTCTCTTTCAGGCTTGAGGTTCTTTTTCGTGCCGCAAATGTACACACGGGATCCACGGCTTTACTTACCTTCCGAAGGAAGCCATACTTAGGATTTTTAGGCCCAAAAAAATCCATCGGTCCTGGCCGGGTTCGAACCCGCGATCTTGGGTATAGGAGGCAAGTATGGTAACCGCTACACCACTAGGACCGACTACTTATGTAGTATAAAATAACTGAAAATTACAAACAAACACTACTAAACATAATATAGGAAGTAAAAAGAGAAAAATTACGTTAAGGAACACAGTTATTCTACAGTGACTTAAAAATATCTGACTTACTGTAAAATTACAAGAAAGGAATAAAATTCAGCGAATTTAAAAGTGCGCGAAAAATTTGAAATTAATTTCGACTGTATCACACAGTCAAGGTAATCGCCTACAGTTAAGAAAACCGAAGCTCGCCTTTCGCGGGTGATCAGGAAGGTGGTGGAGAGTCAAAATCGTCAATAGTAGAGAAGAGATATGCGACGCCGAACATGATTCACTACCCTGCCGGAGGAGGCCAGTTAAGAAACATTATACACACTCTAAAGGGGGTCAGTCCTTACTTCTGGAATAGCATCGAGAAAGTTCAGGGACTATTGCCGAAAACGGAAGCGTTCAAAACACAATCAACGGGTGGATTTAAGATGGCGGTATACGGGCATACCGCATATACGCTCGAATTAAATTTATACGTAATTTGTTGCCTGTTCTTCATTCTTTGAAGTAACCATGAAGCAATCTATGCAACTTTTAGGTTAAAATACTACATAAATGTATTGTTGAAGAGATTATGCAGCATTGCCTAAGCCAAATTACATTTTAACAAGATCAAGTTCGAAATATTTTCTACTGGTACAGACAATATTATGACGAAATGTCTCATACAGAAAACAGGTTATCATCCATATTGTAATTTAAATAGCAACAAGGTACTGATCAATATGCGTGATTGCATTTAGTCGTGATAATCGCCCATGTGGTCTGCAACTACTTAAAGGTCTGCATATGCACAATTTTGCCATATTCTGTAATTCAGCCTTAACCTTAACCACATTTCTGTGGTTCTCTTTTCTGGAGTGAAAAGTTTTGCTCTGGAAACAAGTTTCCTTAGCAAGTAAATAAATACGATAAAAGAAAGAATTGGCAAAAGACTGCAGCAATGTTTAATAGTGTTTAACGCCTGTTTTCACTACTGAGGTACCACAGGTGGTGATACAGGTTGATAGGTTGATTCGGGTACTACTAGGCCCTGGGTCCAGGGGTACAACACAGAGGTCTGTGCTACCCGTGGGTTTTTGCATTAGGATGGTACCTTGTTTCCTAAACCGACCCGCCTTTCGACTGCAGACGATTGCGTCGCCCAGGCGCGCTAAGTTCCCTTAGCTTCCAGATTCTCACTGGTGGGTAGGTCATACTAGCTTAGACCTACTCGTATTTAAGAGGTGAGTCACCCCAGCATTAAGGTAGCCACCACCCTCCCTACAAACAACGGCGATTCCGGCGTACCGGCCCCCAGGGTACACACCTTAGGCACTCCCCTGGGACACGCCGCCATCGTAGGTCCTCAATTCCCCGTGAGTGACGGGTCCACTGCCAAGCCGAGTCCAACCCAATCCGGACAACTCCCTTCCGGGAGGGGCTCGAATCAAGTCCGGCCCGGTCCCTCTAGTACGTCAGAGGTACCACGGGCACTCAGGGTCCGCAGAGCCCGCACCTGGAGCAGCTGTAGGGCAACGACCGAAGCCACGCCCCCCTTACGGGAACTGAGATGAAAAGATGATTTGGGAACGAATTTTTTTAAAGGAAGGAACCCTTTTGGACCTAAGTTTATGGTATCTTCCCTGCATTTGCCATTGATGAGGACCGAAGAAAACCTAGAAAATGTCTCAACAAAGGAGGATGGTCCTGGCCGGAATCGAATTGCAGACTTTTTATTCACCAGTCCATGCCTTAACGATCTCGGCTACCTCCTCGACAGTAATAAGTTAGTCAATTTCATATTATTAATTTATGTAGTCAAGACAATAAGAATAAAATATAGTCCTTAAAGACTACTAAGCATGAATGCTTATATCACAACACTTTTAATATAAATCATTTCAATGTTTCTAATATTGTTTTAAATAGATTGATATACAATACATTTTTACATATTTTATCACATTTTCTGCTAATGTTATCATATTATTTTGTAAGAAGAAAATATACATTACTAATTATTGATAAAACATATTTTATAGAAATATTTAATTCCAGCTTTAATTTTTGTGTTTCAAATGAAACAAATGGCAGAGCTTCCTCCCTTATGTAAATCTTTTAATATCAATAGAAAATCTAATATACCGAAATCTTTCATCCATTTATACCGTCTGTGGTGCCTCAGTAGTAAAAAGGGGCGTTAAACACTAATTAAAAAAAATATGATTATATACACGTAAAGATTATCTCAAAATGTAGAAAATAGTAATATATTTTTATAAAAAACAGTTGATATTGATTTCCCACATCATCTAGACATTTATTTTTTCTTTCCCATATATGTTAAAAACAAAAGAAAGAGCTAAAACCTTCCAATCCAATTCCAGAAAAGTTACCTCAACATTCCGCGAGCTGCAACGAAGCTCCAGTCTAAAAAATGCACAATCTCGTTTATTTAAAGAATATTTTCAATAAAATAATATTCGGTTAAGTATACAACAATATATGACAGTTTCTCTCTTTCGAGTTCGCAGAACTTGAATGCACTTCTTACCGTTGTTGCTCAATAAATTGCGTTGATGTATCACTAATGTAAAATTTCTAGCCTAACAGACTAAAAAAAGGGGGAAGCACTTCACACTGTTCTATCTTGCATACTTTTTGTTGTACAGGGTGCTAATACTAAACCCACACATTTCTTTCTTTCTTTTTTCTTTTTTTCTTTCTTTCTTTCTTTCTTTCTTTCTTTCTTTGGACGGATATACATAGCAATAGTTCGTTTAATTTTCAAATTAAGCGGGAGCTCTTAGAGTTTGATCCATTGCCAAATTGCACAGGTGTTTAGGTTTGAGCGTTGGCAACTCTTTTGCCATTTTGTATTAGTCGTTATATAAATGCAATATACTCGATTTCAACGGCTATTGCTTGTGAAGAATTACTGGATCATAACTTCAATTAAAGCTACGTAAAGAACATAGCAGAAGGAATTTGATGTTTGTAACAGCACGCAAGTTGCAAACTATGTTTATTTGCACAGCCGACGAATGCTGAGGACGCCAAGACTTTACTGGAGCAGTCATCCCATAAGTCATTAAGGCGTTTGTCGCATGAGTCCGGATACGCACTATGTCAGAGAGTTGCATAGAAAACTCATCTAAAGTCACTCGTATAAGGTTATGGTTGTCCAACAATTGTAGGAATCAGAAAAAGCCAAAATATTTCCCTTGGTTTCGTTTGTGGGGCTATATCAATTATAGGACGCACACATTTGGGCCACCTAACATTTACATACATTCATGAAGCCCATAAGCACAGAGTGAAAGTCGGAGTTTGGAAAATAATATCCGCACAGAGAACTGTAGGCCTAATTTTTTTAGAAGGGACTATAAATACTGTGCATTAGCGAAGCATTTTCATGGAATTATTGAGCAAACTGGATGATGTGGAACTGCGTCAAGAGCATTTTCAAAAGGACGGCGCCACATGCTATTCACAAACTAAGACCGTTGAGATGATTGAAAGTTCCTTTGACGACAAGATGATATCCAAGAACCTCTGGCCACTGAAATCGTGAGATGTGACAAGGCTGGATTGTTACTTGAAAGACAGAATGTACGCCATACTTCCCCTGACATTGGACATATGAAGCTGAACATTACACACGAGATCAATGGCATTGACTACAGAATTCTTCAAGTGTCCAGGAGCAGAAACTGTGTTCAGTGTGTTTTCAGGAGGAGGGAGGGTAGTTTTAACATTTTCTATAGATGTTAGCAATATCTCAGGGATACTCTATATTTAATGTGTAGAACACTGTTGTAGGCTTTTCTTATATAGAGTTTTATATTAATCAATCTGTATGAGAAAGGAATGCACATAATTAGGGCAATTAATACGCTATATAATTACTTCATAATGAAAAGAGTTCGATTAATTCCTTTCGATTTATATAAAAAGCACAAATGGCAACCACAAGGAGCACTCGTTTTCCTCCAGTTACATAATGTCAAACGACTAAAGCCCACGAGAGAAAGAAGTTACTAAATCTAATGATAATACCAAAAGTATCATTCTCCCTAGTCAATTAAAACACAATGACGCAAGCAATTTTACTGCACCACTACAACCAGTAAGTTAATGCATAGAAATCTGTCATTATTACAGTACCAACAGATTAGCACAAGAGTATAAAACGCTTATTTAAAAATTCCAAAGTTTGCTTACAATGTAATCTCCAAATAACACACTTGGTACAAATCAAATTTGTTATAACCTCGGGGGAAAAAAACTCAGGTGGTGTAGATAACGCAATTGTAACACTGTAAATGCAAGTGCAACGATAAAAATCTGAGCGAGCTGGGTGACTTAGGCGGTAACAGTTAATAGCCCAGGTTCAAATTCCGTATATCATTCGATTTTTTCGTGGTTTCCCCTGGTCGCTTACTTTATGCGAATTTTCTGCTCTGCCACTTCATACCACTTCATTTCGTTGTTCTGTTACAGGGTCGAAAGTGCCAGAGCGAGATGGGCTGATGCGGCGTGGCGGTGGCTTGTACTTTGGAAAGAGTTTTGCTCCGGAATATGGTACGGACCTACGAGGGTTTCGAACTCCTTTGGGAGGCCTCCATCGGTGAAGGGATATTCTATCTGGAAACGTGTTAGGGACCCCTTCTATGTCCGCGCAGTCCCCGCCCGATTTGTTCCTCATCACGTTCCTTCCTCCCGCAAGCATAAAATCCAATCAGTTTTTTTTTTAATAGTGTTTAACGCCCGTTTTTACTACTGAGGCATCACAGGCGGTGGACACTGTTGACACATGAAACGAAATAATATATTGGGAAAGGGTTTTTTAAGGAAGGACACGTTCCAGGCCTAATTTTAGGGTACCTCCCCGGCATTTGCCAGTTATGAGGATTGAGGAAAACTTGGAAAAAAACCTCAGTCAGGGAGGACAGCCCTGGCGGGATAATCCAATCAGTAAAACGATACGCAATCTTAGTCAGAGGAGCAACGTACTTGAAGAGCATTGCTGATGAACCTTGTTCAGTTGTCTAGGATGTAAGCTGCAAAATAGTAAGGCGTAGGTTCGAATCCTGCACGAGTAGGCTGAATGGGCTTTTTATTTTCTGCAACTTTTTCTTACTCTGAAATGGCAAATGTCAGGCAACTCAAGCCGATAATTGACTCTGAACTTATTAGGGTCATAATTAATTCCTTTATTACACTCTCATTTGCCTTAAAGAACTATATATTTGATATTACGGCACTAAGCGTACAAAAAGTAAATAAATAACAGTAAATTTCCCAATAATTTCTTGAATCCTTGACTTATGAATAAATTTAATGCCGGAAAATTACATTTGAGTAATACAAAAACATTTTAGTTTTATTTCTGTTTCTGATATTCAAAATAATTTTGCATTCTGGTTGTGCAAGCCTGGAAAGCTAGCATTAAACCATTTGTGCAGAGTTAACACCTTGATAATTTGGTATAAATGCATTTTACTTGATAAACAACTATCTTGGATATTTGTATAACTGTACATACTACGTTGTCAGGTCACAGCAGAACAATAAGCAATTAACACCTTACAATGAACTCAAAAGCAAGGTCAACTTATGCATTTACTTGCAGGACCTACATTTCTAATGTTTCACTTTGCATTTACATTAGCCCATTAACCTTAAACGCCAGAGAGCATGACGTGTCGAAATGTATCCTAGTCACTCATTGACACTGGCGGGCTTTGGTATTTGAGTGCCTCTCTGTGGTTTTCGACATAGCATAATTTCTTGAGTTCTTTCCTCTATGTGGCTCGCAGCCAGAAATGATTCATCTTATTGAACTTCCTGTATGTAATTTAGCTGTCCAAGAGGTTGCTAATAATTAAACATGTTGCACATCTCAGATAGATAAGGTGAATATTTGCATCTTTTAGTATTGTGTATCTTTTGCTGTTATGTAGATTTACATATCTCAATAGTTTACAGATTCATTATACCTGTACATTCTGTCTCTTAGATGAGGGAGACACGAAGGGGATTGCGCGGTCCCTCTCTAACATGTTTCCAGATAGAACGTCCCAAAGCCGGCAGAGCCCCTTCCCAAAATGTACAAGCCTTTCAGAAGGGACAGAAACCTTTACAAAGCGTAAGCTGCCACTCGTGGAAACGTGAGGAATTCCATCTACTTTTTTGCATCGCCCCCTTGGGATTCGGGATATCCATCTTATCTCTTTCTCTTGGAGGTCTGCATGCAAAGTTGCCGTTAGAAGTTGAATATTGAGGGATCTTGCCGCATATCTATCTTATTTACCAAATGTTTTATCTACTGCATCCTCTTCTGAAGAACTGAGCAATAACCAAAATTGTAGTTCGTTAGTTGGATGTCGTGAAATGATCACCATTTAGTTGTGTGTTAATACTTGTAGCATTTTGTTCCTGTCAATTCAGATATTGTTTGTAAGTTATTTATTATTAATATAGCATGGTTTATGAGGCAATAAGTCCTCTGTTTTTCGTATTATCTTTTGTCCTATATGTAAAATATAGAAACATTGAAAACAAATTTAACTCCAGAAAACTGAATTATGCTTACTGTAAAAGAAGAACTTTGTAGAAGGTAAGAGCATAAAGTGTTTATTACTAGCCTTATTTTGGAGCATTTTTATGCCAATAGTTTAAAAATGCCTTAGTAGTTATTCAATAAAGTACTCATCATGTTTAAGGCAAGCTCGGAGTTTGGTTATGTGTTTTATTTTTATTATTACATATAATTAATTCGGATCTTCTTCTTCTTCTTCTTTTTCTTCTTCTTCTTCTTCTTCTTCTTCTTATTCTCATTTGGCACTCTACAGCCCGGTAGAGTGAACCTTGGCCTCCCGCTGCGACATCTGCTTTCTCTATTTCCGTCTTACAACTTCATTGATAGAGAGCAGTATTGCAGGGAGCATATGATCAACATGCTGGCACTCGCAGCCTAGGCAACTATCATGTGGCTTTCGTGATCGAATTTAATTCAAGTATTTTATAAAATTGGATTCATCTGGAGGAAAAAGAAAGAGAGGTACGAATGTGGTAGCTTGTGTACGCGTAATACTGTCAAGGCCTAGTGTGGCGTGACAATAGTCTAACCTAGAGGCTCTCAACCTTTTTTAGTGATATACGCAGGATATTAGATGTACCTGTAAGCAAAATTTAAGAGGAAAATGCGTGCTTTTGTGGTCCAAGGGTCAAAATGACAATTTCTCTAACTTTTTAATATCATTAGTGATTTGTGTAGTAATTATCTCAATGTAGTATTTAGAATTAAAGAAAATCTATTCCTATTCCTATCCAATTGATTGTTCTGTGAAATGTCATAAAATTAATTTTTTAAGGTTAAAATATAGTAACCGAATACATAAACTTCGACAAACATGTATTCCATTTACTGGTACTCCGGTACTCGGACTTACAGTTAGTAAAAACTATTATCTTTAGAATTTTAACTAATTTCTAAGTTTTATCTTGCCAGCTAGAAGTATATTACATAGCTCGATCAATTGTCCTTCTCGGAAGGAGTTAAGGTTTATGGTAAGGTGTCAGCAATAGATAGGAGTCTCTAATCCAAAATTCTGAATCCAGGTTTTCAGGGAAATCTGAGATCAGACTCCCAAGGTGCTTCTTAATATTCACTGCCGGTTCACAACGAAGATACCGCTACGAGTGGCCGAGGTCTATAAGGCGCGGACTCGTGAGCGGAAGGTCTGGGGTTTGAATCCTGCCAGGACCGTTCTTCCTGACTGAGGTTTTTTTCCAGGTTTTCCTCAGTTCTCACAAATGGTAAATGCTGGGGAGGTGCCCTAAACTTAGGCTTGAAACGTTTCCTTCCTTAAAAAAAATAACTCTTTCACAATATATCATTTCATCTCATATATCATCAGTGTCCACCGCTTGTGCGCCTCAGTAGTTAAAACGGGCGACAAACTCTATTAAAAACAAGGAAGAGGATTTTAATTTTCACTTAAAAAGTATCCAGGAAGATGTGTTCCCAATATTGACTTGTGTTATCAAGAAACTTAGTTTTTTCTTAAGAGCCCGAACTTCGCTGCTTTTCTAACTGTAAATGCGACTCACAAGTAAACAAACGACAAAGTATAGCCTATTGTTATCTGATCAAATAATATATTTGAGTTCCGCTCTGTTATTGTCGAAGGGTTAAAACTGAACTTCCGTTTTATTTTGTACAGTATTACACAAAAGATTTTTATGATTATGTAAATCCTGCAGTTTCTGTTTAGTTGTAGTAGAACTGTTAAATATTTGTTATTTGTAAAACAAAAGTTAATTCAACTATTAACTAAAATGTTTGCGTATCACCGGGCAGTAGCTGTGTACCATAGAATGAGAACCTCTGGTCTAACCTAAATTGCCCATATCTATAGAGCTCGGAGTAAATAACAAACAGCATACATTTAATCTGCATATTCTACTGTTTCTTATAACTCTCTAGCCTATCCTCGTGGCGACTATCTTTACTGCTTTCACCCTGTCTGGTTCTAATTCACCCATAACCCCCGAAAAATCTTTTTGATCGCTATTCATAATTTCTAAATCTCAGAAAGGAGTAGGTATGCCAAAATCTGCCATTCCCCCCTTAGTTTCGGGTCGTAATTTCCATTGCCGTTATTTTGAAAGCTATATAATATTGGCGCCAAAAGACATCAGATGAATTTAATGTTTGATACTGAACCATTATCATGTTCTAGAAAGTGCCCATTTCTGACTCAGAAGAAGCTACTGCTAGGCTTACAATTCTTACAGCAACAACCAAACAACCTGCAATTTCAAGGTTCCTGAGTAGATTCCTGCTTGTCTTAATTTATGAGACAATGGCCTTGTCTTTTAGCTTCACGGAAGAATAAAATACTCCTGCTTTCACAAATAAACATGTTACTTTATTTTTACACCGTTTTCATTTTATATTCATTTGGCTCTAAGCATTTCCATACAGTTGCAATCTGTTCATAAGATTTTTACAGCAATATCCAGAACCTTTAATTTCTCAGCTTCACAGTTTGAATAACTATCCACTTAACACAACTTTAATTTAAACATTTATATGAGAAGAACGTTTAAAAGTAATGTTGGTTAAATCTGAGGTTTCACCCTCAACTTCAGTCATCGCCATTTTGAAATTTCTAGTGTTACCTTTACCTTTTAATGCTTAAATTTTTAATTTTATTCTTACCACACTCTTAGTTTTTTTATTATTGCCTGAAAACATTATTTTTATTGTTGTTAGAACTTAAATAGAAAGTCAAAACCTTTCGAGCTAATATTTTCCTTACAAATGATGAATGCCCAGTACGAAAGAACAGAATGTAAGCAGATTATTCAAAAGTTTAGAAGTAAATTGTATATTGCAGTATTATTAATTGCAACCTTACCGAAAATCATTTTGATCACATCCGTGGTCTAGTGCTAGTGTTTGCGACTGCTCATACGGGTGTCCTGGGTTCGAATCCCGGCCAGTCAACATGTCTTTCCTTACCTTGAGAAGGTGAAATGCCAAATAGCTTTAAGGCGCCAACGACTCCGAACTCATTTGCGCTATCATTAATTCATTTCATTTCATTCACCCCTACAGACGTACACCTACGGTATTCATATCCAATCTGCAGAGAGGGCGAGAAGACCTATGTAGTCAAAAAGACTAAAAAATAAACATAAAAACATAAAAAATATTGTTTCTCATTCACACAGCTAAGTGAACATTTTTTATTCTGTCCAAATTCAAACAACTATTAAACAACACCCAGAAGTTTAAAATAAATATTAATCAAAATTTACTTTCGGCACTTAAGTTTGAAAAAAATTTAAGCGTTATCACAACTTTTTTTTCTATCGTTGTGTGGCAACCTGGGCTGTTGCTATGACTGTTTAAAATTGGACAGAAAACAAGCATTATTGATATTATTAATATTGTATCTCTTCTCTTCCACCATTACAATTTCAACTTTTTCCGAAATTAAAACGCATTTTTTTTAACTCCGCGTAGTATTTAATTATCATTTGTTTCCAAGCTACTTTAAGAATTTGTGGCATTTCATTTAATACAGACATTAGCAACTAATTATGTTGCAATCCAATTTTTCTAATATGTCCACAATGCATGCATTAAGCTGAAGAGATCTGGTCCCTCAGCTATTAAATAAAAATACAATGCCCTCTTCTAAACACTCATTCGGTTCCTTATCTTGCATTAGTATTGATGAAACTTTTTAAGATGGAACTTCCTTATATACTTTTATTATTGGATTCGAAACTTTTCAGAATGCAAAGCAAATAATTTACTAAGGGCATAGATGAATTATTTATTACAAAGAGCCAGGACATAAATACTTTCGAATATACCAGTTTTTGTGAAATCATAATATTAGTTAATATATACCGCAATTAAATATCATATGCAGTTGCACGTCTTTCCTTTTCTGAGTCTCTGAGATGAGCTAACATGTTACATTCGAATTAATAAAAATCTTATATAACTTTTAAATTATTCTTGACTTTCAACATTATCTTATTCCACAAGGGTGTCTTCATATTATAGTATTTTAATTACTTTGCAAAAATTACAAAAAATAATTACGGAATTTAATACAATTATTAAAACATTCTTCCACTGAAAATAAGTAACGCATTTCAAAATTATAATTCTCTTCGTTTTTCTTTCTTTCTTTTCCTGAGTCAGACGCATTTATTGCTGCTAAGCTATTGCACTCATTTCTAATATGGTGTGATTATTTAAATTTTCTAGACACTTGCATCGTAAGAAATGCACAGGAAAAAAAAATGACAAAGATAGATGCTATAACTAGCTTTTATTAAATAGTTTGCATGACCTTTAGTTAAATTAATGACACAACTTTACATGCAACAAATGCTATTAATTAACTTTCAAAGGAAAATATAATGACATATAAAATTATAATTACAATATTACATCTTAGGTGAGGAAATATATTTAATGTCTACTTCCTCACGTGACTTGAGCATCATTTGCATGGAGAGTGGGTTCTACTTATCTCTTACACGTGAAACATGCACGGTATTTTCTTATGTATACTATTTTCTAACAATTGATCAGTAATGAAAATATCTTTAGTAATTATACAAGCGATGTGAAATTGCCAAAATATAAACAGTGAAATTTGTCAGCTTCTTGTTTTGTATTGTGGAGTAGACTTTTGTTCCATTGTGTCCTTAGTCTGTTGTAGATAATTGTCGATTTCCTGATCTACTGTTAAATTTTCCCATTATTATTCATACTTGAGAAACTCAATTTTGCTTCGTTTAGTCATATTATACCCGGAAACTCTTCTTGGAATTCAAAAAAGCTACAGCTAACTTTACATGACTTACTTCAGTGGCTTCTTCTAGAATTTTCTCTTATTTATTATGAGGGTTCCTGTAAATATACTATTTTCCACGAGGTACTTTGCCATGCTAACTGTAATAGTCAATTTCCAATGTGAACGTTTGATAGATTCTATCATTCTCTGTTCTACATTTTTGCGGTAAAGTATGGCAGTCCCCTCTTTTTTGTCTCGCAGTAGAATCTCAAAACTAAGATATAGAAGGTGCGGGTATCATTATTACTTACCGTTAGCCCACAATTCACCAACTGTTTTGGTATCTACTGAATAAAACCACACAGACCACGAAATCTCTCATCTATGTAACAAACTCTCTTATACTGTCTGTAGCAAAAACGGGTGTTAAACACTATTCATTCATTCTTATACTGTGATTTCTTTACCTTTTCCAACGAACTTTGCGTAAAATGCCCTGATTGCTGCTATTTACAAATGTGCTTGTTACTAATCAAAACAAATACATCACAGGAAGAGCAAAAATGTTTTAGAATTACAAGGACATAATTTCTATTTAAATCGTTTCTTCTGATCTTTTCATAATATAAACATTCGTGTATTTTATTCATTATATCAATTGTTATAATACTTTTAATAGATAATGTATATTTATGTTATAAACCTTAAGAAAGATTAACAAAGGTGATTGAAGTAATATATTTTGTAAATGTAAATAATTCTTAAATAATATAAAAACATACACACCAAAAGTAGAGAGTAAATTTTAAATAAACTAATGTAAATTCCTTTTTTAAGGGTATAATGTAATTAATTTACCGTAAAAATAATATTTGTAACACCTTTTATTTACTTGTTGCAACAAACTCATATCTTATGTAAAAATATACCACAGTACAATAAATTAAAATGAAATATCCTATGTAATTTTTATATTCCAACTGCATAAGACATTTAAGATAATGTGCATTCCTTTTACCTATCTGCCAGTGAATCGAAACCCGAAATTACCTCGGTCAATATCCGGCAGACGACTAAGTGAAACGCATGGTACTTTGTATATCCTCATGTGTCTTATATCTTCGAGGTATAATTGCGGCGTTTTTGTTGTTTGTGGCTCAGTAAGAGTGGCTGCAAAGTCCGTGTGGATTATTGCACTCTTGCATGTACATACCATACCTTTTTGGTGGTATTAAAGTCGTTTGAATACAGAAAACTTGTATTTTGTTGTTGTTGCCTCTATACCGGCTGCAGTACACACAAGATCACTATATCCTCTCTATTAAAATATCTGGGAATATTAAAATTATTTCTATTTCAACGAGGATTACATCTCATACATTATTACTGACCCAAAGTCAATCTTGTTTCTTGGAAGGCATCTCTGCAACGCTCATCACGACACTGGCCAAAGTCGAGATAATTCTGTGAAGAGTACTTTGAGCCAATGCCAAAGTAGTGCGAAAGTTAGAGAATCTCTTTTATGACTAGATTTAGGCTGTGGAACTAATATGGTGTTATCCAAATTCACTGCTCTAAGCCATTTCTTACTGTGCGATTATAAATATTGAATAATTTACCTCCAGATATCATTTTGAGGTTCGGGGTAGTAGCATGATGAAGTTCGAGACCACAATCGACCAGGTGTTTTGCATTTTCAAACCTGTAGTGCCTTTCTACCTAATTTATGTCTCATTAAAATGTCTCCAGCTTCAGCTTTCTGATTGCTTCAGTAACTTAGATATATCGTATTATATTAACTATCTGTATTGCAATGTAATGAGAACTGTAATTTGTCAGATGCCAAACATTTGTGTGCAATCCTCTTAAACATAACATAAAATCGCAAAGGTTAATGTGGCAAATAATTTGTGTAATTGAAAACGACGCATTAATATGACGTTGTTTTCACTACCTTCACTTGTCTTCTTGATTTAGAAATTTGAAAGAGATATAATTTGGGTCTATCTAAGTGTTTTATCATTTTTCTGTTTTTTTAGCTATTGTTATTTTAGTTGCATTATTCATAATGTTATTTTATTTTTCATATATATATATATATGCCCATTAACACTCTAGCGGTAGTAATTTTTTATTTTTCTCAACGAAACTGGCATATGACTATCAATTAACAAACGATTCTTCGAGTTCGTTAACAAGCAAAACTGGACCATTGGGAGTGGGGATTATAAAATAGCGAAAATTTTTATAAAAAATTGAAAAATCGCTATATCGGCATGAATACATGCTTTATCGCAATCAAACTCCATACTATATACCATTTAAATAGAATTAAAAATGGCTTCTGAAAATCAGGGAAATCGGACCATTAGAAGGGGAGGTTTATCGAACATTTAAAAATTGCTCTAGCAGCACCATTATAGTTGTTTCTTTCACAACTAAACTAGGCATATACCATTTAAATCAAATAAGAAAAATAGTTTCTGAAAATAAGTGAAATCACATTATTAGGAACTGGGGGGGGGGGGTTCACCTGAAAAACAAGTGGGAGTTAAAGCAAAATTTAAAAATTGCTCGAGCGGCCGAATTTAATTTTTTTTTTAAACGAAACTCGGTATATGCCATTGAAATAAAATAATAAAAAAATTTCCGAAAATCAGTGAAATGGGACTATTAGAAGGGGGAGTTACGTGGAATAAACAATTTAAAAATTGCTCTAGCCGCATTAATATTTGTTTTTTCGCAACAAACCTCTGTATATAATATTTTAATAAAATAAGAAAATAGTTTTGATAATTAGGAAAATTTGGCAATTAAGAGTGGAAGTTTACCTGAAACCAAAAATTAAAAATTTTTCTAGCATTTGTTTTTTTTTTGTAACAAAAATCAGCGCATACCATTTAAACAAAACAAGAAAAATAGTATCTGAAAATCAATGAAATCGGTCTGTTAAGAGAGGGTATTTACCCATATTTAAAAATCTCCCTAGTGGCATTAATAATTGTTTTTGCAACGAAACTTCGAACATGTATATCATTTAAATGCCACTGATACAAAATTAAAAAGATAGTTTTTGAAAATGAGTGAAATTGGACTATTAGCAGGAAGGAAAGGAGTTACTCAGCATTTAAATTTCCTCTATTGGAATTAATATTTGTTTTTTTTGAACGAAACTTCATGTATAATATTTATATAAAATAAAAAAAAAATAGTTTCTGAAAATCAAGAAATTGGGTCATTAGAAGTGTGAGTTTACCTGAAACTTAAAATTTAAAAATCGCTCTAGTGGCACCAATATTTGTTTCTTCACAACAAAATTCTGGATATACTATTTAAATAAAATAAGAAAAGTAGTTTCCAAAAATTAGGTAAGTACATCTAAGTACACCCCTACTTCTAATGGTCCAGTTTCCATATTTTTTGGAATCCATTTTTTTATTTCATTTAATGGTATATACGGAATTTTGTTGTGAAGAAACAAACATTGGTATCGCTAGAGCGATTTTTAAATTTTGTGTTTCAGGTAAACCCCGCCCTCCTAACGATTTCACTGCTATTCGAAAACTTTTTTCTTATTTTATTTCAATGTCATATACCTAGTTTCGTTTAAAAAAATGAAAATGCGGCCGCTAGAGCGACTTTTAATTTTGCTTTAACCCTCTTTGTTTTTCAGATAAACCCCCACTTTTAATAACGATTTCACTAATTTTAAGAAAATATTTTTTATTTGATTTAAGTGGTATATTCCGAATTTAGTTGTGAAAAATCAAATATTAGTGCCGCTAGGGCGACTCAAATTTTGCATTTCTGGTTAACACTCAATCCTAATTACCCGATTTCCTTGATTTTCAAAAACTATATTTTTTATTTTATTTAAATGGTATTATGGAGTTTCGTTGAGGAAAAAAAAAATTATAACGCCGCTATGTCGATGTTTAAATTTTGGGTTTCAGGTAAACCCTTCCCCACTTAATAGTTCGATATCACTATTTTTCAGAAACTATTTTTTTATTTTATTTTATTTCAATGGCATATACCGTTTGTTCTTTAATTGCGGCCGCTAGAGCGATTTTTAAATCTTGCTATAACCCCCACTAGTTTTTCAGATATACCCCCTATGAATACCTTCGTATTGGCTCCATTGCCCTGATTTTCGGAAACTACTTTTATCAATGTCTTTTAAAACAATTCTGCCGAGTTTCGTTAAGATAAAGCAAAAATTGCGGCAGATGGAGCAACTTTTCATTTAATTTTTTTTCTCTCTTTACATTAACCCCCACCTCCAAGGTTCAATTTTTTCTGGTTAAAGAATTCGACGAATCGTTTGTTTTTATTGATGATTATATGCCGAGTTTTGTTGTTAAAAACAAAATATTACGACCGTTAGAGCGTTAAAACACACACACACACACACACACACACACACACACACATATATATATATGTGTGTGTATATATATATATACCTAAATGTATATGTATATATGCCTCGTTGGTAGGGTCGATCGAGATTTGGAAAGATTATTCAAAACGATATCCAGGGGTATAACCGCAATAGTTTACATTCCTTCAGGATTTCTTAAAACGTCAGCGTTACATGTTTTACTGCAATAACATTTAAATTAAAGCCAATGAAAATCGATGTAACTTTCGATTGCTTTTATTTGCTTTGTAAATGAATTGTTTCTGAATAGTAACATGTTTTTGTTTTATTGAAACATATGAACATCTTAAATACACAATGTAACTAGAAATCTTCTATTGTTTCTTTATATTTTAGCAAATGTAAAGATGATATCACATTTTCAGTTCATAAGCACGGTTACATTTAAATATGTTTAAAAATACGCACACAACAGAGCTTTGTTTATTAATAGTCATAAAATAAATTTAATCAATAGTATAAAATTAATTTTTGTTGTTTAATCTCAATAATAATAATTATAAAATTGGGTTTTCTCTTTTGTAAATCTTATAGATTGCAATAATTCTAATTTTGTTCCCCAAATACCACACAGCAATGCCATAACTTATTTCATCTCATTAATTAATAAAGTTTAATTTGGATTTTATATTGCTTTTTATCAAAAGTTATTCAATTTGGTGAGTTTGCTTAGTTTACACAACTTCTGCGTGACGAACTTTTCTTGCTACCAGCTTCAGTTCCAATAACAGTTTAATGTTGCTGGCATTAAATAGTACATTTTATTTTACACAACAGCGTACAACCGTATAAGAATTGGAAGAAAACTATTGTAACTGCGCCTGAAATTTTTCTTTAATAAAAAAGCTACTTGAAAGCGATTGTCTAAAAATAATGTATGCAACACATTCAAAACGGGAGTACTATGCATATTTCGAAAGTTTTATTCCTGCCTTATCTGGGCTATGCATAATTTCATCCTGTGATTTATGATAGACATATACATTAAAAATGTATTTTTTTCATTTGCAGAATAAATACACTTTATGGCATTTTGTTTATTAGATAATCGTGCTTCGTCATTTGGATTAGACTAGTACTTAGCTTTTTAGTCCTTCAGCCGTGCTCAAGGCTGGCTATTTGTGCCTATGTCCCCAGTGCAGTGGGGCCACCTCCGGAAGGAAGGGTCGAGCCGAGAGAAATTCCAGGCGGCCAAGTTCCAAGAGTGGTAAAGCACTGCCTTAACAATATTTTCAAACAGAGCGCGAGGCCAATGGAACGCCCCTCTCCAAGGAATTCGAGCCCTTCAGAAAGGCCACTTCTGTTCGTCCTGGTCTTGTAGTGGTAACTATACTTGCCTTCTAAACCCAAGATCGCGGGTTCGAACCTGGCCAGGATCGATGGATTTTTTCGGGCGTAAAACCCGAAGTATGGCTCCCTTCGGAAGGGAAGTAAAGCCGTGGGTCCAATGTCGTACGTTTACGGCACGAAAAAGAAACTCAAGCCTGAAAGAAGAGGCCTCTGAACAAAATTTGTCGGCCGTTTCATACCCTGAGTTTAATGGGGCGCTGATGATCTGAGATGTAAAAGAGCGTCCGTAAATAAACCAAATCAACAACAAGGTCACTTCTACACCAAGCACCTTTCCAATTGCAAGTCACAGCTTGCCTGGCACTTTTGACCCTGTAACAGAACCAATGGAATGAAATTAGAGCGGAACATTTGTGGAATAAAAATATACGTTCCAGCATTTGCCTAAGTTAGTAGAGGTAACCACAAGCATCCCAAGGTCAGAATGACCGGCCCTAAGGGACTTGATCGGTGAACTCCCAAACGAGAGTCTCTAGAGAAGCTAGACGCTTTTTACTTTGATTTTATTGCAGTTAATATTTATAGCAATCCACTTTTTAAAGTTAAAACATAGACCTATTTTCGTATTTTTTTTTTTAGAAAAAAGTGTATATATTTTGTAACATAATACTGTCATTCTTCGTTTATAGTGAGCAAATAAAAAAAAAAAATCTACAAAAACAATGTTTTCTTTTCAATTAAAATACTATATTCAATTATTTATGTAAAAATTAACATTTATTTGTTGAAGAAAGTCATTTCCAATTGATTATATCCTTGGTAATTTAATATCAATTCTCAAAGGAAATATAACAGATTTCCAAATGTCATACTTAGTGAATCATATAATATGATAACAATCTTGTCGGCCCACTTCAAGAACGAATGAAGAGTAATTTCCTAGAAGAAGATAGTGAAGCATTTAAAGCGCTAAATGGAAGGGAAGAAGAAAAGAAAAGACCGGAGATGTTAAAGCAGCTCCTCCCAGTGCAATAAGCATGTGTCTAAACATATGACTAACGCGAGAACAAGTAGGTCCATCCTGTATTAGGGCTAAGGGAAAGTTCACTCGTTAAATGTAAGATTGTGACAAGGATACAGAGGTCCGTTAGGCGAGCCAAATACTACTGTGCTAAAAAGGAACCTGCAGAATTTTATTAGTTGAAACGCCATTACCAAAACGTTCATATTCTTATGTTATTGTTTTGCGAATCCATATAGACAGCAAGAATGAAGTAGCCTTGAATCATGTGCTTCTCTCAGAAATATTGACATGCTTTATAATACCACAGTATTTTTAAAAACAACCTTGATATAGCTATGCAGAAGATATTTAAGTATTAAAAAGGTAGAAATAGGTATTCAAAATAGATACTGAAAATACAAAATAAACATTGAAAGTTGGCACCAATTATCCCTAGCCACTGTATGCATGTATAGAAATACTGCAGGCGTAGGGACTAAAGTCTTTGTAGGGTTATGAAATAAGGATATTCAGCTAAAATAAAACCTATTAAGAATCGCAAATATCAATAAATATTAAGGTTCAAAAGGCTCTTCCTGACTTTCCTTTTAGCATTGCACATATTTTACTTGTAAAGTGACAAAATGAGATGCACAAAATTTCCAAGCATAGCAAACTTACCATGCACTTCCTCTTAAGGCATATGAGTATTATATAATGCGCTTAACAGCAGCAGCTGCTTTTGCTAGTACTCCATGTGGCTGTCAATACCTTGCATATGACTGAGAAGAAAATAAAGAAAAAAACTTTAATCGACTGCTGTAACGGCGCTAAGGTATATTAAGCTACTCAAAAGACAACAATCTACCTCATTTGTTAGCAACATGGACAGAAGGAAGCTTGTTGATGAGTTAGAAGATAATGTTTGCAAATATAAATCATCCTGAATAAATACTTGCGATTTACCTTTGGGCTATTTCTAGGCATTGAAATATTGTAATCTATTCTTAAAAGTAATATAAACAAGGATTGCGTGATTCGTCACGATGGAAAAACATGGAGAAATATTCTTTCGTGGAATTTAGCTCTATTTTTGCTGTAGCGTTTAACGATATGGAGTACATTTTGTTTTTCCTATGCACTAGTATTGTAGTTGTGCATTCTTAAATCGCTTTACTATCACTCTACTACTGCTATTACACTTACCAACCAAAAAGTGCATAACACAGCATGTAACGGTAAGAAAATAATTAGACATTCTTAAGCAGCGGTGACAGAAGTGGAGGGAAATAATGAAGAAAGAATGAGGTCGCATTGAATTCGTAGAAAATTCGTACAAAACTAAGCGACTGTTGATGCTTTTTCAGAGAAATTTAAAATATAGATTGAGAGGGATAGTAGCTTTAAAAATCTATTAAATTATTTCAAATTCTGTTCACTTACATTGACTGTCATAATTTCAACATTTCATTATTTCTCTATTACTGCATATTTGCCCTTTTATTCCCAATTTCAAACGTGACTTCCTCCACCAGTAATTTTTATATTCATCTTTTCTCCTACCTACCTGATATTCTTATACTATTTGAATTTTTTGTGTTTACTCTTAGAAAATTATAATGTTCAACTATTGTTATATTACTAGACACGTAGCCCATAGAGTTTTAAAATGGGATCGTTATATTTTATGGCTAATTAAATATCTAGAGCCTTAATTTGCACATGGACAAAAACGAAGCTGAAGAACTGGAAAAGTAAAAGAAAAAACATACATAGTTACAGCTTTAGCAGATGGCTGGTTCTGATATCAATACGTTCAATATCCTTTGCGTAAACCCATTCTTTACCATCATCTCTATTGGGACAATATAGTCGTCCCGGCCTCAGAAGTTCGCTACTGTACTGGCATGCCACTAATTTATGAGAACAAGCGGCTAGCATAGAAAAAACAGAGTAAGTTCATGCAACGGTTCATATACATCTCCCGTGAATAGCAATCAATTCGAAGTCTTGACTAAAAACATTAATTCTAGGCATTATAGATATGTAAATCGAGAAATAGCATTTTGAATCCAGGTCTTACACTTTTTACACAATTAAGATTCATATTTAGTTTAGTTTTTGTTTGAAAGAAGTGTCACTTGTACGGTCGCTTTTTTGGGTTGCAATATTCTCATATATATATATATATATATATATATATATATATATATATATATATATATATATATTGCAAACGGCTTATTCAGTTTAAGTGGAAATTTCTGTTAGGGGAAGGAGTGTTGGTTTTTTATATTTACTTGAATTCTGGGGCTTTTGCACTTCAGTTACTTAAAAACAAATTATGTTACTAAGAAGGGTCTTGATATTTGTTGGAATACCATATTGAATGCTTATTTTTGTATAGTTGACTCTTAATATGTGAAAGTGGAACATAGTAAGCAACTGCAGTGTCTGATGCACAACTAGATAAACACGTCACTTCCTTTGCGGCATTAGCTCCTCCGTCGTTTACCGTAATCCACTGGAGTGAAAGCAGCCATGCAGTATGGCACATTTGCCAAGGTCGAGTAAAATGAACGTGAGAACCCAGCTTAAAACTAGGAATGCCTCTAAAACTCTTTAACTGTAAACCTCGTTCAAGCATTGTATTAATGTACGTAAATCAAGCCCGTGTCTCATGGTTTAAAAGAGGGCAGTGGAAGTCATTTCTAATATTTTGCAAACAAAGCGCATTGTCTCTCATACATCTCTGAAGCGATCACTTTTCTTTATTCAGATGTCTCAAAAGGCTAAATGTACTATGCTTACCACACCACCCATTTGTGCTTTATTTTCAAACAATGATATAGAATTAAGTACAGACGAAAATTTATAATCCGCATTAAATTCACATAACCTATAAAGTTGTAATAAATACGATTTTCCCCCAATTTGAAATAATTATTTAATTTAAAATGTGTTATTAGCAATTTTGATTAGAAAGATTAGAAATGTTCTATTTTAGTGCTCATATACTAAAGTACACAGACATAAGACACCACCTACTCCACTGAGATAAAAGTAATTAATTTGTACATATATATCTAGTTCTAAACAAACCTTTGTTTATATAAAATGTTTTTGAAGAAAAATATGTGAAGCATAACGTATTAATTAGAATAGATATATAATTACTGAAATAAAATTGTTCTATTAATGAACATACACATCAATACATTTAATACGTAATACTATGTATGAATCGCCTCGGGCCGAGGTCGTTAAGGCGCGGGCTCGCGAGCGGGAGGTCTGGTGTTCGAATCCCACCAGGACCGTCCTCCCTGACTGAGGTTTTTTCCAGGTTTTCCTCAGTCCTCATGACTTGGAGAGGTACCCTAAACTTAGGCCTGGACCGTTTCCTTCCTTAAAAAATCCTTTCCCAATTTATCATTTCATTTCATTTCATGTATCATCAGTGTTCACCGCCTGGGGTGCCACAGCAGTAAAAACGGGCGTTAAGCACCATTAAAAAAAAGTAATACTAGTAACAATTTGTATGCAACAGATCTATCCTGGTCAAAGTTTTAGATGTTATACCTATATAACTCAGAGATAAATTTTGTCTGCAATTGCTCTTAATACGTATATTATTCTTTTGAAAAATTATGTTTCATTAAAGATTTTATCTATAAAAATAGCCATGAAAGGTTATTTTAAATCTCAAAACGTTCATGTATCCATTGAACTTTATATGACATGATAAACACCATACCTAATCCACAAGAATACAAACAAATGAACAAATAACAGAAACATCTGAAGTTACTGAACCTCATAAATTTAAACTTCTTCCAATGCTTATGGGACTTCAGCAGCTGCCAGTTACTTAAATGGGTTTCAAAAAGACATATTTATAATACATCTAACTTTCACATCAAACTCTCTCAGGAATGATGATGAAAGTTTAATATTTCATTTCCTCAGGTTTTAGATCTTTCACCAAATATCTGACACATTACATCATAACCTAACAAATTTCGTATGTTAAACCCCCTCTTTCTTCATTCACGCAATTCATATTGAGCTAATCGTATATCTACTTAAATGAAAGTAAAACTTATTTTGGAAAGTATAGTAGCCTTCATTGTTTCAGTTTTCGAAGGTAATGGCTACGGTAGATATATCCTAAACCTAACCCATCTGGTTCGCAGTAGTTAGTAGGTATCACAGATATATACTGCATACTGAAAGTCTTCTAAACGATTTATGGACATAAAGCTTATTAACATTTTAAAAAATGCAAAAATATTAAAAAAAAATATTCAGATTTAAAAAAAATGCAAAGATTGGCTAAAATATTCAGGTTTTAAAAAATGCAAAGATAAGCTAAAATTTTAGATTTTAAAAAATGCAAAAGTATTAAAAATATTCACATCTTCAAAAAATGTAAAGGATCACATGGCTGCACCCAGTGCAGTATTCTTCAATGCCTGAGTATTCCTATAAATCAACAATAGAAATTGAAGTCTCCCTATACGATTAGGTTAAGGTTTATTTTATTTAAGGACCCATTAACATCTCTGATATTTCATGTCCCATTTAATTCATAGCTGAAACGGCCAATACTTTTTGTTAGAGGTCTTTTCTTTCAGGCTTGAAATTCTTTCACATGCCGTATCAAAATGCAGCGGATTGCCTGAGGGAGTTTCATTTCGCTTTCTGAAATGAATAATATATATATATATATATATATATATATATATATATATGTGTGTGTGTTTCTGAGATAGTTTCTGGAGTATAAAGAAAGAAGAAGAAAAGAGAGATTGTGAAGAAGATTTTTTTTCACATTGCAATTTACATTGCTCAATGCTCAAACAATAATGTGACTACAGGGCTTTCTAAAAGTTAAAGCGTGAGACAATGTCTAATGGCAAAAATAGGAAACACCACGAAGGAAAAAAAAAAATAGATTTGACCAGAGAGAAAGCGCACTTAAAATATTGAAGAAGGGAAAAGGAAATGCTTGAAACAATCTTTCAAAAGTCAATAGAAAGAAATAAGGCGATAAAAGTAATCAGTCTTGCAATCATTTTGAAACCGAACTTTATCTACATATATGGTCGTTATGTTTCTCCGCAAACTTTTTAAAGGAAAACGCTATTGATATGTACAACAGAAATGCGGGGATTCCGTGGAGCAGTTTGCAATACTTTTAGAGGCAGATTTACTTAAACTTAATACGACATAAACTGAAATAATCGATACATCGTTAAAAAGTTTCTGGCATGAATAGATTTAAGAGTATTTTGGTTAGGCTATATGTTGTGCGTCATTCATTTCCAACATTTCTGGGTAGTTCCAGTAATCTGCAGCTGTTGGAAATGGAGGTTTATTAATAATTGGAAGCTGGACCTTTGTTAATTTCTGAGTATTACTTTTATTAAAAAGAAATATAAAATATTTAGATACTGAATTATGGAATCAAACACATCTAAGTAGTTCCTTTATAAGAAGTTATATAAAACTTGAGGTTAATCGTTTCCTATAATATTCCCAGAGAAGCTACCAATTGCAAAAAGTACTATTTATCGTTTAGCAAATAACACATTATGAGAGTCAGTTTATTAACACATTCAATGCACTTACTTCTTATGTCAAGGTGTCAAACAGACCTTGTTCCTGAGTGACACTTTATTATAGAACAGATTCTGTTATTACGATAATTTGTTACTCATATTTTACAGAAAGTTCGCGGCTTCCTTTGAATGTGCCTTCACAACTTTGCCTTGCTTTGCTAAACACCTGATAATTTCGAAGAAAATATTTACAGTACCATTTTGATTACAAGCAGTTGAATAATTTTTTGAATAAATATTTTTTACTCTATTCAAGTTATCAAGTTAATCTGAATGATATATATATATATATATATATATATATATATATATATATATAAGGCTTTTCTAAAAATTTATGTGGGCCTTTCGTGCAAACTCAAAAGGTTGTTTTCAAAACTGCCTAGCAATGTGGTGATATTGAGGAATGGTGAAAATGTTTATAAGTAGTAGTGAAACTTAATCTATGATTGATAGCCACTTTTCTGCTTAACATGTAAACAAGCGCTCAAAAAGAAGAAACACGAATTTCTTGTGTTAATAAACTTGTTTTTTTGAAAAGTGCAACGCCCGCATAAACTTCGGCGAAGCGCACAAACATTACGGTGAATTTGCACCTTTGCTTAGTGTGATGTACAAGTAGTTTGGCGAGTTTAGATGTGCACAAATGAGCACAAGCGATGCGATCCTTTCCGGACATTCTGTCAAGGTAACAACTCCCGAAATAACTGAAAAATGTCATGGACATGGTGCTGAACGATCGGAGACTAAAGGTGCGAGAGATTGCCGAAGCTGTGGAAATTTCTGGAAATAGTGTGCATAATATTATCATTTGCAAATGAAAAGGCTATCAGGGTTTGCTAACGATTGACCAGAAAAGAGAATTGTCTCTTCCATAAAAAATTTGGAGCTGTTTAAACAAAGTCCAAGTGAGTTTGGGAGACGTAATGAGAAGTCGACTACCAGTGCAGGTTGGTAGAGAAGGAGCAGTGGAAACATTGCACATTCCTTCAGCAGGAAAGACGATTGGCGAGGCTGTTTTGGAATTGCCATAGCATAATTTTATTTGACTTTCTGGAAAACAGAAAAATTATAACCCGTGAATATATAAGCTATTCTACCGGAGCATTTAAACGATACGGCACGACGAAGAGAATTATCTTCATTTGGCGAAGAAAAGATCCTATTTTATAACGATAACGCGCCAGCGTTCAAGTCTGCGACTGCGACCTCAAAATTATTATATACGTACTTAAGACATGAAATTCTTCCTTATCTCCAACTTGCCGAATTTGTCTCTCACTTTGCCCAACATGAAGGAATGGCTAGTAGGGAATAAATTTGCATCAAATGAAGAGGTTGTCGCCGACATAAATGCGGATTTTGCAGAGTGAAGAAATCGCATTTTATGAGTAGAGTAAAAAAACGAGAAAATCGTTGGAATAACATATGTATTTAAAAGGAGATTACTGAGAAATGAAATATTTTTCCCCCAAAGAAGTTATGTCTTCTTTATTTTTAGGTACTTAAGAATAGTACTCTAGTTCTCTAAGTTATGTTTCCATACTAAACCCAAAACACAATAAAAATATTACAGAAAAAAAACTGTTTGCAGATGGGAAAACAATCTTTGGAGAAAATACATTTAAATTTTTTCCAACCTCCTTAAGAAGGTTTTTTGTTAAAGTTATTTTAGATCTTTAAGAATTCTCATATAGCAGCACTTTTATCTCTAATAACATACGTCATTTAAAATAAATTAGTGTGAAAGAAGCGATATTTAAAAATTGTACTCTCATTAACTTATATGAAACCCTCTGTTGTTCTTGTTTCAATTGCCGCAGCTTTTGTATTTCCTCTGCTTCATTTATACTGTGGAAAAAATTGTAACATGCACAAGTAAAGCTTAAAACAACCGAGCTCAAAGATTTCCATTTTGTTGCTCTGTGAGAAAATGCGTAAATACAACGGCGGCTGCTATAAGGCCTATTTCCAAACATATGTGATTACCTACTTTATGCAACATTCACTGTGAAACGTATGTTATTACTGTTTCGCAAAACGATATGGTTGAAGGGCTAAACAAACAATTTTAACGGATCAAATCCTCTATTGGGTTGGATATGGAGTGTAACCGACCTTGCATAATGTTTATATTGGGAACCCTTCCATCATAAAGCAATGATAATGGTCTTCCACTCCATGCAACTCCAGGTCACTATGTATGTACATATGAAGGGGAGTATTCTGCACTGAAGTTTGTGGACTTGATTTCCTATACGGACAATTTGCTTGGTTGGTGATTTTTTTTTTTTTTTTTTCCTCTCTATGAAAAAGTGATCGCAAGGTATCTCTCTGTTCATCGGACAGGAAGTGGTTCAGGCCTTAGAATTCGCATTTAGAAGATTCTAGGTTCCTTGGGGATGATCATCCTGGCCTGGAATTTTTTTTTAGCTTCCTCTGATTGCTTAGGCGAATGTTGGGATGGTCTTTCTTCCCCACGAATGTTCTATTCTCTTTCAAAAAATTTTATTCTGTCACAGAGTCGAAAGTGTCAGGACTGGGTGGGCTAGTGCGGTGTGACGGTAACTTGTCATTTGGAAAGATTTCAGTTCTGGTATTTATTATGGAAGCGGCCTTTCTGAGGGACTCGAATTTCTTTGAGGGGCAACGTTAAGGACCCGTCTATGTCTGTGCCGTGGATCTGACCTCCCGGTGTCTCTCAAATCCCACTCCTTCCTCCCAACGGTCAGCCCTTGAGCAACACAGTTGAAAAAAAAATGCGAAAGAGCCAAAGATAATGCCTGAAAAAAAAGATCAAGAAGCGATGGAAAATAATGAGAAAAAAGAAAGGAAATATTGAGTAATTAGCAGAAAACGTGAAAGAGAAGAAAGGCGAATTCTGATTTCACTTCAGTCTTTGAGTAAATAGGAAATGATAGAGGAGAGGAACTATGTGGCTCCAGTAAAGCCACTAAATTTATCTGGCATTATGCTCCAGGAAGAGAAGGAAATAATATATATGTATATATAATCATTGATTTACTAAATCCACGTGAAAACCCCAGTCTTTGAAGTAAATTGGTTTCCCAAGAATGAATGAAATTAAAACATGTAAACCTTGAACCGTTATGCAAAACCTGCTCCGGAATTCCGGTCACTAGATTACCCAACATTTCTTTAAAGGAAAATGACACCATTTTCATCATTTCTTCTTCGTAACCAAATCAGGAAATGGTGCTCTGCTTGTTCCCATTCCATGTAGGCTTTAACATCCCTTCTTCGATTTTGTTATGTCCCTTGTTGCTTTTGTATATGCTGGAATATTGGGAAATGTTGTAGACTCTATTTTGTTACACTTTTTATGGACACATTCCTAATTTTAACCGTTTTTCTTCATTTAAAATTAAGCATGCAGTCCACTATCGTATAGTATTCTAGAAATAATTATTTTTTAAGTATTTATTTTTCTTGTTATGAATATCTAATCGTCATCAAACACTTTAATCTTATGCCTAGTTTAAAGACTTTTGCCTGTTTTGAAGATTTTAAATAAATGTTCACAGTGCTTGGAACGAAAACTACTAATAAGACATTGTTGATACCCCACTTAACGTAGCGACGGAAATTCTGTTTAGAGTAAAATGAAGATACATTTATCATGTTTAAATGGGTACGTCGCTATATTTCATTCTTAGCCATTTCAGCCAAATATTTACTTCTTTTATTGTTTAGTCAAATTGGCAACCATGGTGCTCCAGGAAGCGGAATGTTGTGCTAGCTTACAGAATTTGCATTCTTTGATAGTCTAGAGACAATTTTTGACAAAAATGTAAATAAATTCCACGAAAGCCGCAGAATAATAACTTGGCATAAGACATTTCCTGCAAAAAATGAGATTGCAAAGGTATTTTGTTTATAATTTCACCGTAGGATACAACTATTTTTCTACATAATCTATATAGTATTTGGATTTCTTGTTTTGATAAAAATGTTTTGTGACATTTTTAAAGCATTCCCAGGCAATGTTTTCTTATAGTTCCTCAGTCACATCAAATTACCTTTTTCCATCAATTAATATATCTGGATACAACAAAAAACTTTTTTTTTTTATTTTCGATTCATTAACTTTTGGATACTTCTCTTTGGTGTACTGAAATCCTCTGTCATTATTTTTATACCCTTCCCAAAGTTTTTCATGTGGAAGGGTGAAAGATGATATGGGTGAATGAGACATCTAAGCTAGAGGTGCAATCTTTGCACAGGAAATAGCAAATATGAAGTGCCCATTCCTTCCTGATCTTCAATATTACATACAAAATACAGGTGTTAAACTGTTTTTATACACCTTCTCTAATGCTTCGCATATGTAACAGAAAGTGCCTGGATCATTTGTATGTGTCATCCATTTAGGTTATTTTTTTCCTTCGCCGATATACTACACATGCAACACAATATCTTATGCTATGAACACTAATGAACAAAAATAATCAATAGCATAGTATACAGCTCATATTACTGCAAGATAGCCAACAATAGCACGGTTACAGAGTTGCTTTCAACTGGTAACACTGGTTAAAAATACACTGCTGACAATAATAAGCGTTTGTATCAAATAAGACGATAGTTTCTGAACAAGTGGAGTAAACAGTTCCTACTCATAAAACACTTCATATTCAATAATGTATTCTATAAATCTGTACTGATAAAAATGCATAAAAAACGCTTCTGGGCCACCTATTTGTTTTGTGGACCAAAATTCTTGTTGGTCACCATTATGCTAAACTAAAATACAACTACCCTAGAAGAGATGTCAGAGAATGTGAATGAACAAAATGCGTAATGAAATACAAGAAAAGTATTAAATAAATTATGAAATAAACTATATAGAAATCATGGAAGAATCACATGTAGCATATAACATCACAAACTTAATCAACACTTCATTACATAATAAAGAGAAAAAGAATCAAGAAAGTCGAATAAAAATGGATGTCTAATTGAGGGCCGAACAAGTGTATTCTTAACCATGAAGAAGGCAGTGCGAAAATTTGTCTGAAAATGACAATTTGTAAATTTGACCTGAGTTTTACACATTCAGATTCAGAAAAATATATTGCATTCCATTGTTAGGGTTAGGGAAGTATGGCCGTTCGTGCCTACGTCCCCATGGGGGTAACTGAGGAAGGAAAGGGAGAAACCGAGCGGCCGGGATCCATGGGCGGTAAGGCACGGACTTGGAGTCCTTAACATTGTTTCCAGATAGGACATTCTGACGCCAGCGGAGCTCTCCAAGGATTTCGAGCCCCTCAAAATAAGCGCAAGCCACCGCCACACCACACCTGCCACCTAACCTGACACTTTAGGTACTGCAACAGAACCAATGGAATGAAATTATATGAAGTGAGAGAGCTGAAAATTCGTGGGAAGTAAAAGGGAAAACACACACACACACACACACACACACACACAAACCCCGAGGTTAAGATGGCCCGACCCCAAGGAATGCGAGTTCTAAGGGTTATTGCCTGAGCCACTCCGCTCGGTAAAGTGTTTTATGTGAGCGATGATTAATGGACAATGAGGTCATGATGTGAAATGCTGAAACGCAATTAATTGCCTCTCGTCCATAGCACGTATAAGCACATATTAAATATTCTAGTATCTAATATGGACTTTCTCGCTCTGAATAACTCAAGAATTCAGAGACAAGCTATCAAAAGGAATCAAGATGCTATGTAAATACATTAGTACTGAGCTATTATATCAGATCTAGCAATGACAGTATCGGAGAAGTTATTAGTGGCTTTTTAAATTTAACTCACAGCAGAGAGATGGATTCGGAAGAAACATTTATCTAATAGTGGTTTGCACATGCTAGGAGTGTTGAAAGTCAGCAAGGTATAAACTTTCCGTTATAGAATGCTGATCAACCGGTGCAAGTTTCGACACTCTTAACGGATTCCAAAGCAAAACGTCTTCCGTAAAGTCTTTCGAAACTAGCAACTGTTGAGACCATTTAGCCTTTTCGTTCCGAGATTCTTAAAATGTTTCAAATATGAAAATACTTATCTTTATATCTGTAATTACATGTTTATACACGTTCTTTAACTGCGACATTGTGAGAAGTAATAGCGTACCATAACTTTTAAAAATTGTCTCATTCCTTAGCTTTTTCTTTAGCAAACAGATATAATTTAGAACCCTGAACTGTTTTGTTTATTCAATAAAAAAGAGCACAGGTAAACACAAAAATCATTTTCTTCTTATAAGAAATTAATAATTTCATCACATGCAATTTTATAGCTCTTAAAATTAAATGAGTGACACAATGCGAGAGACACACCGGCCAATCAGTACTTTCACTTTTTATATTATGCTTTAAAGGAAAAAATATTTAGTAGTATAATATGCAACAATCATGTAATAACACACAAGTGCGAAGTAAGAGTGCATTAGTCAGTGAACGCTGCATGATAGGTAAAAGATATACATTTTTTATTAACTTTCGATTTTAGTGATACTGATGATATGAAACTCTGAACACCGTTTGAAATACGTAGGAGGAAACAAAACACTGTAAGCGATGGTATGTGCCTATCGCCATTACTATGGAAACAAACAAATGAAATGAGCGTTATTTAAATATATGTAGAAGATAACATCATAAATATGTACATTTTAATCTGGAAGGAAAAAAAAAAGAAAGCATTTTCGCATCAGCCGCATAGTTCGGAGATACTGAAACAAAGAACAACCTCCATGATACAGGAATTACTTGGCTATTTTTCAATCGAGTAATTTAGTACGAAAATTGACCAGTAAAAATGGGAAAAACTTGTAAATGGAACAAGGAAAATCTAAATAAGAAATATGGATGTATCAAAAATAAATTATCGGTCAGTTTCTTAGTGCTAAATAAGATATGGAATAATCGTTATGAGACTATAAATGCCCCTTAAATTGAAAAGGTAGCTAAACAACATACTAGTAATAATTTTATTTGCATTGTGTTTAGGGACGGAAAAGGTCTCGCTACTTAGTCTTGTTCATGGGCTGGCCATTTGTGCGTATTTTCCCCCTAGAGGCACCTCCATTGGAAGGGATGAGGTGATAAAGATGCCTTTGGCCAGGATCCACATGAGGTGAAGCAGGGACAAAGGTGGTGTTCCCTAAATTTTTTCCAGATAGAACTCGGCGGATTTCCTCCACCCCCAAGTAAAAACCTTTCCAAAGCGCAAACCACCCTCATACCGCACTGGCCCATCCTGTAACAGAATCAACAGAACAAAATGGTAGAGCCAAAAATTCGTGGAAAGGAAAAATTCATCTCAGCATACGCTTAAGTGGCCAGAGGAAACCACGAAGAAACGCTAGGTCAGGATTGGCGGTCTTCTGGGATTTGAATCCGGAACTCCCAAATGCAGGTCCCAAACGTTACCACTTTAGCCACCCCACTACTTCTTTCATGGCAATGAAGTTCATATTACGCTTACTGACATCAGTGAGAAACATATACACCTTAAAGTTAGTGTACATTTTGTCTTTTGAATATTGCATAAATATACATTGCAGCAAATCTAACAATATGAAAGTTTACTATAGACTAGCATTATGTGTTTAGATTGTTATAAAGTATAATTATTTTGAAAACAGTTTAAAAGCTTGGAGAAACAAATAATATATAAATTGACATGGGATGGTTTTGAAAACATAAAACCAGTTTTTCATTGTTAGATTTACCAATTATTATCCTGTTTTTGGTATCACGCTGTATTATGTGATATTTAGCTGTAGCACTTGTTATATAATCTTGTTATATTTAGTTATCGCATATATCTTGTACTGTGTGCATTTAACTGGTCTACCTGTAGCGCTTGTCACATATTAGGTTGATTTAACTGCAGTCAGATCATATTTCTTGCTTTATTTACTTGTACCTACTTGCTTGTTACGTTTGCATACTTGTAATGCTGCAGAGAAAGAAGAGGTATGATGTATTTCTAGTGGAAAAGTCGAAGACCTGATTGTGCGCTTTGGCAAGGTTGGCGGCAAGTTCAACACCGCACCGCACCGGCTGTGACGTATTTGTTGGGGGGAGGGTCCTGGTAACCTCGTTCTTCAGTCCGACAGTCAGCTACATAATAATCAAGAGGAAGGGCGGGCGGTGCAGCGTGGCAGTGAGCCATAATATGTTGCCATCGTATTCCAGCGGTTAAAGTCTCCACGATCATCGAGAACTCGGCGTAGTCTTAGTAGTGTTTCATGGTTCCATCGAAAGCATCGGTTAACAACTGTCTTGCGTAACGAGGAGCAGTAGGTACCTGCCATATCTTAGTTACTAGGCGAATGTGAAGGACAATCAGTGCTGTGCATTGCTTAATTTAATTCTTCTGCTGCTCAACAGAGCAAAGAAAACAATGGGTAAGTACAATGCATACATAGTAACTTAGATCTTTTGGAGATCACAGGCGGTTCTTTACAATGAAAGTTAATACTTCACTATGAGCATTCCACAAGTAAAACTTAACCTACAATAAAAGGCTCGCCTACCAGTGGTTACCTACTCTCCTACTGTATTACATTAAATTCAAAACTGACTCACAAACATATAAAAGAAGTTTGAAAATGGAATGCATGTGTTAACGTTTATATAATAATAATCTATGGTGTATGGAAGTTGACATTCTTAGAAGGATTTTCGCAATCCCTGTCTTCTATTATTTAATGGATTGCAGGTTAATGCATTGAAGATATTGCTACATGAGCAAATCTGATTTTGTATTGTGAGTGCTAATTGATCAGAATTCATACATCTACTTCTAGAAATCTTATGTTGATAATTGCACGTTTCCGTGAGTTGATGTAATTGCTGTTTGAAGCACATCGCCCATCCATGAGCTCTGAAGAGGCCTTCAGGCACCTACCTTCCATTTCATGAAAAATTAAAACTTGCATGGCACTTCTGAAATGAATGTATGGGTGTGTTAGAAAATTTGTTGTAAATTATTGCCGAATATTCGATTCAATGAAAATGAATATTTAAATACTAATTTAGCTGCTGTTTGGCACACCAATTTTGCATAAACGATGGAAAACTATATTATAAAAACTAATCCATTAATGCTTTTCACGTATATAATCTTATAAGCACCATGTCACTTTTTGGAAACACTGGATACTGATAGATAACCTTTTAGAGTACTTTGTAGTTATTATTATTATTATTATTATTATTATTATTATTATTATTATTCATGCTACTATACTTGTAACGAGCTGTAACTCAAATAGTGACAGGTGCTTTATAAATGAACACTGGTTGCGTAAACTCTTTGAGCAATTTGGCAGATAGACGGAAGCTTGGCGCACGTATAAGTGTAAATAGAGTTGCTGTAGCTCTCACAAGGAAGAGCTCCCCCTCCTTTTGTTTTTTTTTTTTTAATCTTGAGTCACTTTTCGTAAAGGAGTTAGTAGCATAACCATACTGGTCACATCTAGTTCAAATTCGTTTCAACAATTAATTTATTACCTCTGTGAAGTTAGCTTTAAATATGTTTTTATTACAATTTGAAGAAGTTCCCTCCCTCTCTCTGTATCAAAGGACCTCAGCACCTTTAGGACTTTAGGGTTCTTTACAAGAAATATTTCTTGATTTAGGAAGCTGCTAAGAAGAAAGCGATGAGAATATAATTCTGTGGTATTCATACAAACTAGTTTAACCTTCACATAAACATGCAGTAACCTGACAAGCACTTGACTAAATCCATTAAGAAGAGTATATATAACAAATGTGGTTACTTGAAATTTATTCTTATGGACATTTAATAGTCAAGCACTTGCCCAATTAATCTTTGAACATCACTCTTAACTAGTATTTGCTTACAATTTAATAAATGAAAGTTTAAGACTAAGCACATTTACGAAATTGGAATAACTTTACAAGGTGCTAGCCCAATATTTTATAAATTAAAGCACAAAAGCTACAAATTGTGTTAAAATTGCAATATAGTATTACAGTTTCTGTTGTCTTTATCAATGGGTTAAGCCTGGGTGGTGTAACGAACCAAAACGAAATAGTGTCCAAAAACGATCTAACCCTGGTGTAAACTCTACTCCCTCTAAAGCATGAGGGTCGGTTCTGGTGGTCTAGTGGTAAACCCAAGATCGCGGTTCAAACCCGGCTAGGGTCAATTCGCGCGTAAAAATATTTAGTATGGCTTCCTTTGAAAGAGAAATAAAGCCGTGGGTCCTTTGTCGTACATTTACGGCACGATAAAGAACCTCAAGCCTGAAATTAGAGGCCTCTGAGCAAAATTTATCGACCGTTTCACGTCCTGAATTGAATGGGACGCTGATGACCTGAGATGTTTAAGAGCGTCCATAAATAAAACAAATCAACAATAAAAGCATTAGGCACAAGTTTAACAGGTCGAGGCAAAGTTATGACGTCATGGCACTTCTAGTATGTTTGACGTTAGTGTAAAACTTTGAAATAAAGGACACAGGGAGCAGATTGCAGCTTGGGAAGGAAGGCGAGAGGAAGGAAAACAGGTATTTGGCACGAAAGTATATTATACAGATGCGTGCACCAACGGTACATTTATTACGTTTTAAACCTACAATTAGGAATGGCTATCACAGTAGCAATACCAACTGACTGTAGGGAAACTTGCATACTAACACCCAAGCGCCCACGCACATTCCTGTACATAATACAGAAAATGAAGAAAGAGAAGCAAATAAGGCGGAAGCTAGTAGGCAATAATAAAATATGATGCTTGTGGTGCAAATGATAACCCGTATTTCTTCTGAAGGACTAGTCATGTTGAGCCAATTCATCACAATAAAAGTTAATTAAAAAGCTGTAATTAGAAATAAATACAAATTTAAAAAGGTTTTATATGTAAAATATTGAATGAGGATAAATAAATATAAATACCTATTTTCACTAACATTAACATATGCTTTCACAAATTAAACCTTTTCGTTTTTGAGATTAAACAGTTTAAGATACTCTATTATTACTTCTATTGTTTAAAATATCCGTAAAGATATTTTACGAAATGTACAAAATAATGCTCAGGCTTTCATGACGGCCAGTGTCAGAGGAACAATATCTTCTGGATTGTTTGCCCATGGTCGAGCAAGCGGACCAATCAGGAACCAGCAGGCAGGATATAAATAAAGTCACCAGGAGCGGTGGGTGTGGGGCCACCCTTTAATAATAATAATAATAATAATAATAATAATAATAATAATAATAATAATAATAATAATAGCTACAGGTGCCGAGAAGATTGAGAAGAAACACTTCTCAGAGGTCATCAGTGCCACTGTAGATACTCGACACAGTTACCTGCGAAATGTCTGAAACAATGAGCTCCAGCAACCCGGAAGATTGTGTTTCTACAAAATTTTAAAATGTTAAGAAGTTCATTATATAGAATATGATGATAGTGAGAAATTCTTATAGTACATCATTGAAATTTCAGAAATTAATCCTTGGACCTGTTCCGCTCAACTAATCACATAAACAATAAATCATAGACATATAATAAATATTACCATGATCAACATATACAATTGACACTGTAAACTACAAATACTACATAGCCTTCGTTTGGACGCGTGCCCAACTTAAAGGGGATTTGCCTGTCCTGCACTGTGCTCTTTCAAACCGATTCTGTTTCCTTCTTTCTTGTGCCGGCTTATCAGTTGAAGTATTTGTGCTCTACACAAGTTGAAACTTTGAGGCCACGTATTTCAGTATTATAGTGTGTTAGTGCTGTTTTAATGCCAAAAATTCCTTATACTTTAGCACACAGACTCTTCATGTACGATTCCTGTGTGACAACAAACTCTTGTAGAGAAGATGGTGATTTATAGACAGATTGGCTGTTGTTCGTGCCCTCACAGAGAAACGGTTCATAATCTTGCGAATATATTTAGGTAAAGATACCTAATCTTGATAAGAGCCCGAAATACACGCTGTTTTCTTCAGAGAAAACCTCGATTTCATCTGAGAAAAGTTAGAACGAAGTATAAAGAAAAATCTGAGAAAGCTTGTACAGGAATCAGGAATTTCGCAAACCTCGGCTTGGAATGCTACTAAACTTTTAAAATTTAAACCTTGTAACTGTATTTCAGAAATTGTAACCATGCGATAATGTGACTGGAGTTAATTTCTGCAATTTGGAGTTGTATAATGTTAACGATCGCTCTATTGACCCGCGTTTATTTCTTTTATTTGTGTGTTTGTTTTTCTTTTATGAACAAAGCATGGTTTTAGTTACAAGGCCATGTAGCGACACAAAACAATATATATAGAGTGCAGAAAAACCGGATTTTGTACACAAAATGCCATTATAGAACCAATAAATTGATGTTTGGTGTGCAATGAATGCTTACAGAATTATAGGGCCTATAAGAAGAGAATTTGCTGCAATTTTGGAAGAAAAATTTAGTGTTAATGCAAATTTTCTTAAAAGACATGAGAGATGTGTGGCGGCACAAGGCATCATTTCCAACATATTCTATGATGAAGATATACGGCTATTGTAGTTATAAGTTGAATAGGAAATCTATGCGCTTGAATTAAAGGGGCAATGAAAGTCCGACTCCGCCGGCAAACCACTTGCTTCCCGGTGGCAAGCAAATCCCCGTTAAGCCGGCCATCAGTCCAAACGAGGGCTCTGCAGAACAAACGCATAAAGCGTACCGGAAACTTATACATAATCTCTTTACCAGTGGTTAATATTAATGAACATTGCTGTGAAATGTTTGGAAAAGAAATGGAAGCTAATGGCCGTCTTAAGCAAATATATAATTAAATACACAAATTTAGCCCTCTTATGTACAATTAAATATTTGATTATTGAAAATAAAAATAAAATATTACCTTTTATTATTGAAAAGCATTCGGTGTATTTTCGGCTCTCTGAGTTAAGCACATATTTTTTAAAGGCTAAGGCAATAAATTATGGATATTTTCGATTAGCTCACTTTTTAAAAATGGAACATTTGATTAGCTCAGTTTTTATTAAAATGGGCAATTATCTCCGTTATTAAATTAATATTAATCATGCAGACAATCTTCAAAACATTTCCAAACTAAACTTCTTTTCTTGAATAAATAATTCCAGACAATATGTGGAGTTAAACTTAACATAAACAAATTTAATTCTAATTATGTGTACAAAAGAAAGTATGTCCTGAACTAGTAATATCTTGCAATATTTGCCATAGTTTTACGTAGTTAGAAATATAAATACTAAATTTAATTCTTGCATGTTTACACTTCTTTGGAAGGGACACCTTATTTATAATAATGAGAAAAAAACAGAGGTGCTGTGTTTGCAGAATGACTATGAGAACAACTGTAGTCCGTTTCATTTATAAAAAAATTATTTATACAAAATGCAATTGAAGTCACAATAACTGTATCGAACAAAATATCACTGATCTGTTAGTGAGATTGCAGACTCCCATGGAGAAAGATATAGGCTTCCCCCCCCCAATCTTTGAGATGTATTTGTTTTCTAATCGAAACCGAAGCTCCAAGAGATAACAGGCCAGTGAGAAAAGTTTTGTATGTTTCCAGCCAACCTTTTGCAGAGTTTTTATACGGAATATTTTGTCTTTCTTGGCCCCATGGACACTTAAGGCTTTTACGAGGAGTCCTCTCATTATGAGAAATATACCCTAGGGCAGAGTTATCGGATCACAACAGTCAAAATCATACAGCATAAAATATAACACCACTGTATGTGTAGCACATATTAACTTGTTGCATTATCGCTGAAACAATAAATAGAAAGTCAACTTACATATAGATTTTTATTTATTAATCTTTAAGGTTATATTGCTAAGGTTGTATTGCTAAAATGTCCAGGGTTGTAGTAGAACATAATGAAGGTGGGAGGAAATATGCTCAGGCACTGTTTTATCCAATGTGGTTAGAAGTACCTAACTCGTAGCTTGATAATCGGTCACATCAAGCAATCCATTAAAAGGAGGGTTGTTGCTTTGTTTTAGTTACGGACGATCTTCAATATCTCAGGTCATCTGCGTCCCATTCAATTCAGGGTGTGAAACGGCCGATAAATTTTGCTCAGAGGTCTCTTCTTTCAGGTTTGAGGTTCTTTTTCGTACCGTAAATGTACGCCATGGGACCCACGGCTTTATTTCCCTTCCAAAGGAAGCCATACTTAGGATTTTTACACCCGAAAAAATCCATCGATCCTGGCAGGGTTCGAATCCCTGTTCTTGGATTTAGAAGGCAAGTATGGTTACTACTACACCACCAGGACCGACTTCAAAGGTGGAGAATAGAGTGATGCACGCGCACAGAAGGTAAATAAAGAATGCCTCATCTCTTAGGGTTATCTATTCAGATTTTCTATCAACTATCATTTGATGGTACATTTGCTTCCGCCCCATCTCGCTGCCAGAGACTGATGTGTATCTGGAAGATGTACCATCAAATGATAGTTGTCAGTTGGAAAATGTAGATAATCTTAGAAAAAATTACACGTCTATCTTTCACTGAGGAACAGGGAGATATGTCATAGATAGAAGCTATGATCCTATTCGACAGGCTCTTAACTATGGAAGTTATTGTTCCGTATTAGCCATGAGTTGGTTTTCAGTAACACCGGCGAGTTATACATGACAAAGCAAGCCGTGGATGTGGTAAAGGAACTTTAGTAGTTAAGTCAAACTCGAGCGCTGGATTTTTCGATCGCCTGATCACGATGCACGTTTGCTGAGCTTATTATAGCCCCGAAGTAATAGAACTGAGCAAGCATTGGAAATATGCCAAAGAAGATCAATTCCTATACATTATCAGGAAAAATTATGGTGAGCATGTTTTGGGCTCGATGGTGATGTCATGCAGAACTACGCTCAAAAGGGCGTCACCGTCACCGACAAATACTACCGTAACCTTCTAAGAAAACTACGGGAGCAAATCGACGCGGAATGTTATGAAAATGTCTGCCTTCCCACGAATAACATCACGCACATCTCACGTTGCCCATGCTGCAACGACATTTGCGCCAGTTTGGCATTTGAACTTTATCCCATCCATTACATTCATCAAGCCTCTCGGTGTTTTCTTTCGCTCTTCAAGGTTGAAGAAGCACTTCGTGGTAAACATTTCGAGACGATGCTATTATTTGTGCAGTGGGAACTTGTCGATGAGACCTTCTGTGACAAGGTATCCGCAGGGGATTTGTGTAGAAAGAACTGACAAAATATTTTGCGCTTGTATCTATTTTTTCTGGGTGACAAATAAATGTTTATGGCTCTCCCTTCTATATGTGTGCACGGGTATATTATGCGTACATATAGAATTTTACATACACAGTGAATTAGAAACACGACAGTGTGAAGATTATCTTTAGTTCTTCTACACAATGAACTTTTACTAATTTTTATTTTATATATATGCAAAATAAAACAACACACAATGAAATATATCAATAACTAGATAAGCAGAAAAAAGTTAAACACTTGAAAAGTCACAGATTTACTATCGCAATATTTCGAACAGCTCGTATACTTCTTAGACAAGAAGACAAATGAAAGTAGTAAAAATAAACATTGAATATAGAAGGTAACGTAATGCATGGAAGCATTAAACAAACGAAAAAAGTGAGAGAATATAAAAATATAATACGTAAGATTTAAACCCGATGATATACGCGCTTTATGAAACATATAGCTACCATTTCTCTATTTCTCAGTAAACTTTTAGAGTTATGAGTCGATAACGCACCAATAAGTTTTAAATTAAATGTATCGTCGAAATCTTTACAGTGAGACGGGGCATGTTGGGCAACCGGCAAGGGAGACTTGGTTTAAGATTGTTCATACGGAGGGAAACAACAGTAGAAGTTAAGCCAATATAAAATGCTTTGCAAAGCTTACAAGATAACATATATATGACGTTCTTAGAAGAACAGGTAGCAAATGAAGAAATGTTAAATTCTCTGGACAAATTAGGGCTGCAGAAAGAATGACATGGAGTAATAAGCGCACAGGTTTTACATTTAGGGCACTGGCAAGGATGTGAGCCTGCAAAGGAACTAGGTAAGTTGGAAGGAGATAGGTTGCGGCAAAATATACTTATATATATATATATATATATATATATATATATATATACATATATGCCTTATCTCACTGTAAGGATTTTGATGATGCTTTTAGTCTAACTCTTATTGATGCGTTACCTACACAATGCTCTGAAATTTTACTCAGAGATAGAGAAATGGCAGCTATATTTTTACATAAAGCGCGTACACCACCTGGTTTAAATCTTACATATTAGTTTTTTTCTTCCCACACTCTTTTTTCTAGTTTCATCTGTTTCCATGCATAACGTTACCTTCGATCTCAATATTTTCTTTTTTCATTTCACTTGTCTAGCTTCTTGCCATTGAAGAACTCGCAGTAGTTCGAAATATAGCAATTTCAAGTGTGATTTTTTCTCAGTGTTTTATCCTTATCTACTTTTATTGTTACTGTTAATTTATATATATATATATATATAAAAGAAAAATAAAAATAAAGTAACACTATTAACAATGTAACAAATTAACAGTAATTATAATAGTAGGAAAGGATAAAACACTGAGAAAAAGTCACACTTGAGATCGCTATATTTCGGACTCGTGGAGTCCTTCTATGGCAAGAAGACAAGTATATTCACCGTCACTTTTCTTGCCATAAAAGGACTTCACGGGTCCGAAATATAGCGATCTCAAGTGTGACTTTTTCTTAGTGCTTTATCCTTTTCTACTATTATAATTACTGTTAATTTATTTATATATATAAATTTAATTAAATTTACATTTTTACTCTATATGTATATATATACATATTATATATAAATTTACAGACAGGTTTACTCTATTGACCAAAAATAAAATAATGAAGTATTAATTTGTAAAAGAAATGGAAATAAAAATTTATAGACAATTTAACAAATTAATTAATTGTTCATTTCTAATGGCATAAATGAGCTAAAACTATCTTGAGATGTTTCAAAAAAATTTTTAAGACGGTAAAAGAAGTGTTCTGTTACTCAATAATGGCATGATCTTAAATTTTTTGTAATTTAATTTATCTGTTTGCTGTGGCAGCTTAGAAACAATTGTTTTGATTTAGTTATCTAAAATCTGCTCAGTTCTCGCATGAAGAATAGACAGCTTTCCTATACATTATTTTATCAGTTTTCAAGCATCTTTGTTATTATATTTTTGAACATCTTGTGGTTACCTTCATATGCTTATAAGGTAATCCTAGCTTGCTTCAGATTTTGTAATTTAAAACCGGAATGCTGCCCGACCTCAACCGTGAACTTCTATCATCTGAGTCTATACACCCTGGAAGACATTTCAGAGATTTTGTCCCTGAGAAGCGATTCATATATTGAAACGCTTAAGGAACATTGCATGATTTAAGCATCGGCACGATTAGCAGAAGATCGCGTGGTGAGATACTCGTAAGTAACTTCACATTTTTGCTGACTGAATTTGACTTGAAATCCTAACCAAAGCATGTGAAAAAAGCATTTAAATACTGTGAGGTCATTTGAGTTATGGGCCATCTGAATCCAGCCGCTTATTGAGGAAATGCACCCACTGCAACTAGGAAAAGGAAGATGGTCATCGTGCTTAAAATTTGTATTTTATATTTACTGAAGGGATAACATTTTTCTGTATTTAAAACAGATAATTACTAATCTGCTTTATAAGAAATGCCTAAAACGATTTTCCTCGGTGGCAATACATTGTTCAAAGAAAGTTTGAACACGTTTCTTATTATTTAGTGATCCTGTCTCTCGTTAAGTTTTTAACAAATTGGCAAACGGTTTCTCTGCCTGGAATACGATTGCCAAAATACTTTCTTGTGAATGGTCTTACCACTTCTCTGCAAGAATAAAATTTCACATGTACTGTAATGAAAACCCGTTCTTCTTCATTATATTTAGTAATATAACTAACGAAGCGGAATTAACAAACGATTTACACACAGCGAAAGCACCGAGTAACACACAAACGCACTCCTTCACACTGACGACAGGATTCACCCAGCACGCATTCGCGATCTACCAGCTCGCAACTAAAATAGCAATTTTATACTAACTCCATTCAATGACATTACTGTTACTTAGTGACTGCAAAGTGTGTGAAATGGAAGTTCTCCCTTATATTAATTGTCTGAATTTAATTTGTCTAGGATTAACTTAAAATTAAACAAAATAAATTACACGCATTTAAAAATCTCAGATCGGATTCCTGTATATAATATTTTTCTCTTTTGAGATACTTCTAATTTAATGACTAATTCAAGCTCAGGAGCTTGAATGATACACTTTATATTTATAAAAGAACTTAGGTACTTTTGGTTTTTAATTGTGGCTTGTAGCTATGTAAAGTATAAAGGGTGCAATTATCTGATAAATAAGTCGAAGGATATATTCTATTCATAAGCAAATGCATAGTTCATAATTTATTTTCATTTTTTAAAAAAAATTATCTTGTTTTGTTCGCAGCTGTTTTCCGAGACAGTTAATTTGTCTTTATAATAATTTCCTCTTAATGTTCCCCTTTATGTTAACAATGTAAAAAAATAAAAAAATAAAATATATATACAGAACTTTCATTTGGACTCATGGCCAGCTGAACGGGGATTCTAACCAGTTCTGTTCCCCCTCTACTTTCTCACACTTTGTGCCAGTTAATAAGTTGCAAAGTCTTTTTGTTGTGCAGGAGTCGAACGTTGTCAGACCATGTATTTCAGTGTTATGACGTGTTAGTGCTGTTATAATGCCAAATATGCTTATACTTTAGCTCACAAAATCTCCATGTATAATTCCTATGTGACAAACCTTTGTAGAAAAGTGAGACGGCAATTTATAGACAGATTCTCAGCTGTTGTGCGCCTCACAGAGAAACGGTTCCCAATACTGTGAATAGATTTAGGGAAACGGATCTTTTCTTAATATGAAACAGACATTAAAACGCCTAACGTAGGACAAACTCTATGACACCGGAGAAAAGTTAAAACGAAGTCCAAAGAAATACCTGAGAAAGTTTGCACAAGAATCAGGAATTTCGCAAACCTCGGCTAGGAATGCCATTAACTTTTTAAAATTAAAAACCTATAACTGTAGTTCAGGAATTGCAACCACGTGATTATGTGGGTACAGTTAATTTCTGCAATTGGATATTGAACAATGTTAATGTTCGCACTGTTGACCCGCGTTTATTTATTTATTTTTTCCCCCTTCTCCAAACGAAGCGTTTTAATTACATGGTCATGTCAATAGACACTGAAGTTAGAAAAAAACCGATCTTGTACGCAAAATGCAATTATATGACCAAAAAATTGGTGTGCTGTGAATGTTTACAGATATGTAAACGCTTGAATTTAAAGGGCGATGAATATCAGATTCCACCGTGCTTCCCGGTGCCAAGTCAATTCCCGTTAAGCCCCACGCGTCCAAACGAGGGCTCTGTACTTAATATATGTACACTTATATTAAATAGTATACTATAAATTTTCTTTTTCGATCAAATTTAACTTTTAGTTTGCTGGTAGTTATTGATTAGCTTGGAATGAGTTAAAAATATTCGATATTCTTCTTTAAAATTGTCATAAGTAAAGATAAACTGATTGTCTATTTTGCTGCCACATTGTTATAAAATGACATGTAGATTCCAAATGTGAAAAACAAAAGTTCTTCGCGCAGAAATTGCGTAAACTAAGGGAATTCCTCAGCAACTTGAGTAACTTACAAAATGAATATAACATTCAAATTATAGCCTTATAAATAAATTAAATGAAATAAGTTATGGCATTACTGTGTGTTATTAAGGGAAAAATTTAAATTATTATAATATCTAAGTATCAAAAAAGAGAAATCACATATTTAAAAACTATTATTGAGATTAAACCACAAATAATTAATGGTACTGTTAATTAAATGAAACGTGTGAACACTGATAGATAAAGTTATACTATGTGGGTATTTTTAAACATTTTTAAATGTAACCATGTTTATGAACTGAACCCTTGATATCTTTACATTCACTAAAATAGCGAATTAACAGAAAGTTAGAGTTATTTTGTGTGTTTAAGAAGAAAATGTTCAAAGTTTAAATAAAACAAAAACGTTACTGTTTAAAAATAATTACAATGTACTAAACAAATATACACAGTTACAATCGAAAGTTCTATCGATTTTCATTGACTTTGAAATTTAATTTTAATGTTATTGTAGTAAAAACATTTAATGAAACGTTTTCTGAAGGTTATAACACAGCGCTCTTACATGCTATTCTCAAATACCTATTAGATTAATGCTTCACATTTGCTCTCTCCATGTCAATGCTTATGTTAGATATAAAATACATGCAACTTTATAAATACAATTTATGTGTTGAATTGACTTGTCCTTTTATTTTAAAGCAACAGGGAGAAAAATTAAGCGCAAGGGTCCTTTTTAAACTTCAACTTTCAAGTATACACATGCTCCTAGAGGTGCGAATCCCATTTTCATAAACTAATTTTCTTGTTTTATTATATACCAACTTTTGTTGTGAAAAAAAAAAAAACAAATATTGGGGCCGCTAAAACGATTTTTAAAATTTTAGTTTTAGGCAAACACTCCTAATAATTTTATTTCACTTATTTTCAGAATCTATTATTCCTATTTTATTTAAATGGTCTATACGGAGTTTCGTGAAAAAAAAAAATGCGGCCGCTAGAGCGATTTTTAAATTTTGCTTTAACCCCAATTCACTAAATTTCAATTTTCAGCTATATCCGCACCCCTAAGAGCCCGATTTCCATAATTTTAGATAACATTTTTCTAATTTTAATTAAATGGCATATACCAAATTTTGTTGTGAAAAAACAAATATTGCTGCCATTAGACCGATTTTTTAATTTTGGGTTTCAGGGAAACCTCCTCTCGAAATTCGCTAAAAGGGGGGGGGGCTATTGCGTTTCCCTGCATAAGTACTGTGGTTTTCTTAGATGACTGAAGAAATGTTTGCCACAATATTCAAAGAATGAGATCTCAATAACATAGCACTATATGATTTTCAATTGTAAGATTCTGGTACATAGTATCGTACTCATGAGATAGAGCATAAATCTCTTGAATCAAATACTCGGTGCTGCTTTATATCTAACTTCAAATAGGCATATCTAGGATATGACATAAGCTGCACTAATCAAATGGCTACATTCCGGAACTGCATAGTGAGAGTTCATGGTGATCTGTGAATTTGAAAACATACACATACACACCTGGCCTATCAACAGTTTTAGGGCATTAAGTTCTAAACGCTCTAAGCTACTTGATTCAAAGTCGGCCTATTAATGAAATAATTTGAAATTCCGAAGAAAGGCATTTAGAATAATGAAATGTTAATATACTTAGATTGTTTCCTTGTGTTATTACCTATACAAACTTAATTTCAATTTCAAACGGTAAAGTCCTCTGACGCATGTTCTAGAAACATGTCCATTCTTTTCAACATGTGTTGACACTGCTGCCAACCTAACGGTAAAAAGACAACTTTATCTCTGGACTTCTAAAGTACCTCATTTTAAGCCTGAATGACCAGAAAATATTTCATGTACGTGCGTTCTTAAAGCAGGTACGGTGTTTTTATCTTTTCAAAACTCTGCTTCAACATTTATGAAAATACATGTAACAATTGGTGATAAGAATGTAATGGCTCAGCCCAAAGACACAACTTTAGAAACGAAATTAGACTTTCTAACGATTGGCACGTTTAATTTTGTTATTTCAGCAATGAAATACGCTCCGACTCAACCCCTACTAAGAACACTTGAATTCAAAGAGTATGCGTTCAATATTATTTTGAAAAAAAAAATGAATATGTTTGAACATTCAATGGACATTAACTAGATCGGGTAGAGAATATTCTGTTAAGGATTTTGCGCTCTTCTAATATTCTTGAAAAATTTGAATATTATGTATTCTAAAGTTCTGTTTGCAAAAGCTCTCCTTGATCATTTTGAGTTCTGGCTTACATGATAGGATGCCCCCAAAATGGATTTTGGTTTACATGTAGAATTGACTAGTCACTTAAGGGAAATTTTTGGAGTTATTTCTCATTTTGGGTCAATTTGGCCAGCTAAAGATATCAACTCACAGCACTCATTTGCCCCACCAAGACATTTCTTTTCTCGTTCGCAGAATTTAATGTTGGTTCCATTATGTAAGCAACATTAGGATAGAAGTAGATATATGACTACAGTAGTCTAGTGGTAACTATACTTGCCTCATAAACCCAAGATCGCGGGTTCAATCCCGGCCAGTGTCGATGATTTTTTTCGGGCGTAACAATTCTAAGTATGGCTTCCTTCGGAAGGGAAGGAAAGCCGTGGGACCCATTTCGTACATTTGCGGTATATAAAAGAGTCTCAAGTCTGAAAGAAGAGGCCTCTGAGCAAAAATTGTCTGCCGTTTCACGCCCTGAATTGAATGGGGCGCTGGTGACCTGAGATGTTAAAGAACGTCCATAAATAAACCAAATCAACCAATGATTTTGAACTACGGAATCCGAGGATTTTAACAGCGGAAGAGAGAGTGAGTTTGCTTGATGCTGATTTTGTATCCAGAATTATGCACAATTAAAATTGGTATTTACACGTTCCTTGGAATATATTCTGAAAGGCCCTATTTAATCTAGAACTGTAGCTACTTACCACTGATTCCCATTTGAACCTATCATTAGTTTTTCTGGGTAATTACATTTTATCACATCGATTCTAAATTGTTAAAACGGCACATATTTGGAAGCTTTAGAGCTTTCTAAATTTCAATCCTTCAATAGTTTTTGTTAAGGAACAAACGTGGAAGTAGCTTTTCTTTCAGGCACAACATTAATGCCGCCTCACCTAATTTTGTTATAAAAAATATTGGTGCATATTAGTAACCTTCAAAACATAGAAATAAGTCGGTATTAAATTATGTTTTCTAAAATAATGTAACCGATAATAACACCAAGAATAAGTAAAGATAATGTATGAACTACATAAATACATAGGCGCATATAAACATGTACAGAAGTGTCTTAAGAGAAGACATTCGGTAGACTTTGGGGGGGGGGGTTTAACGTCCGTTTTAACTAGAGAAGGTAGACACAGATGATACATGAAATAAAATGATATATTGGGAAAGAATATTTAAGGAAGGAAACGTTCCAGGTCTAAGTTTAAGGTATCTCCCAGGCATTTGCCATTTATGAGAACTGAGATAAACCTCAGCCAGGGAAGACGGTCCTGGCGGGATTCGAACCCCAGACCTCCCGCTCTCGAGTCCGCGCCTTAACGGCCTCGGCCACCAGTGGCTGTGGTAGAAAATTTGCTGTAAAGTTCAAAACATCAAAGAAAATAGTGTTATTAAACAGATAATCCCTCTGAATATTTTTAGCGGATTCGGACGCATTTTAATATCTCATGTCATCAGCGTCATATTCAATTCAGGGCGTGAAACGGCCAATAAATTTTGCTCAGATGCCTCTTCTTTCATAATTGAGGTTCTTTTTTCGCCAGAAAAAAATCAATCGACTCAGGCGGGGACCTACGAGGCAAGTGTGGTTATATCGCGTGGCCGAAGTCATTAAGGCGCGAACTCGTGAGTGGGAGGTCCGGGGTTCGAACCCCCCCCCCCAGAACAGTCCTCCCTGATTGAGATTTTTTCCAGGTTTTTCACAGTCCTCATAAAAGGCAAATGCCGGAGAAGTACCCTAAACTTAGGCCTGAAACGTTTCCTCCCTTTAAAAAAATATCCTTTACCAGTATATACCTATCATTTCATCTCATGTATCATCAGTGTCTACCGCCTGTGGTTCCTCATTAGTAAAAACGGGCATTAAATACTATTAAAAAAACAAACAAAAAAGTTGGTTATCACTAGACCATCAGGACCGACAACATTTTTATTAAAAGTACTGCTTCAATTACATTTATTTCTTAGTTTTCGACTTTAGTAACCTGTCTTTGCTTGCTTCACATGGCGTTTTCAGTTCTGAAATGGAAGTGAAAATAAAGTAATAAACTTTTAATTTCGCTTCGTAATTGCTTCATTTTAATTCACAATTTACGGCCTATTGCTTCACTTAGGTCTTGAGAATAATGTTATAAACATAGGATCCACAGACAGCACGTGTTGCCTAAATCGGTTCTGCCAAAATGATAGGATAACTTTAATAGTTTATAACCTTGTAATGCATGCACAATTCATTCAACATAAGGTGGAGTGTGATAATACAAAATAGTCTTTAATATTTCATCCCATTGAAATTATCCAGTGCTTTGATTTAGGATAAATATTCTTTAGATCATCTGGTCTATAAGAGACACATTTAATTTCATTAACTTTTTATTTATAGGGTTAATATAATTTATTATATTTTGATAACACATTCAGTACTCTTATTGTGAAGCTTGATAGTTACTTCTTAGTCGACAGTATGTAGTCCTTTTTATTTCACATCCTTGTCAATTATTTTAAGTCGATAAGCAGTTGTTCTCAAGCATACATAATATATGTAGGAGTTTTATTTTGAAGTCAATGTCTTGAAGTTTGTGATCATATTTTAATGTACCCACCAAAATTTTGAATATTTTGTTCATTGCTTTGCAACTCATCTTTTAATACTTCAATAAATCTCCAAGATGAAAGGATGATACACGAAATTTGCTGTAGAACCATTCATTTCTTTTGTTACATGTGTATAAACATTCCAAGTTTCTAATGAACATTTTGGAGTTTATAGTCTTCTTTTGGCTGTCATGCCTTCCTAAGAACTAGTTCTTTCAACATACTCCCGGAATTGTCTAAATTTACTTCTGCGTTCTTCCCATTGTACTCGAAAAGTTTCATTTATACCTTCTAAAAGAACAATAAATGGAAATTGAAACAGCATTGATGCACACTTATGAAAAATGCAATAGGTAAAGTATGCCTTATATAGTAGGTATTATGGAACGTGGTTAACGATGCAAATGAATAGGATTCACTTTAATACATAGATTTGGCCTTTTAGTAGGAAGAGTACCACTTAAACTGGATAACTTCCTGAAATAAAAATTCAAAAACCGAAATTTTATTCAAGCGGTTCCCGTTACTTACGAGATTAATTTTTGTGGTTCCAACATACTATGCTCAACATGGGGTATTACGAAGAAATGCAAATGAATGAGATTGATTTATTAAAACAACGGATGGTCACTTAGGTTAAATTATCATGTTTAACAATGAGAAAAATCAGAACAAAATCGGCTCGGTGTTAATGTTCCCACTTATTATTAAATTGAGTTCTGGGTTTATTTTTTATTTGATAGTATGTTACCGAGACATTTTTGCAGTTTCGCCTCACCTGTAGGTCCAATACTTGAAACATTAGGCATCAGTTTGATGACGGAACTCATATTGAATTGATGAGAACATACTGAGCAGTGTATATTGTACCTTGCAATGCTTGTTTAGAAGCGAGATTATCAACGGAATATGCTACCGGGTTTTTCATGGTTTTATCGTCCGTTTCAGGGCAGCTAGCTGGTCGGCAGTCAGAGTGGAAACTCCTGGCAAAGCGGATGTAATATCCGAGAAGCTCATTCAAGTTCTCGCATTACAACTACAATTATAATTCATATGAGCACGCATGTTATGACAGATGTGTAAATGTCCTTCTATATCAAAATATTTCTGACAATTTTTTAGAAAGCTATCATTCACACCATCTTCTGAAATTCAGTCAATTTAAAATATAAAGTATTCAAGATCGCTGTCGTCCACGAACTGAAAGCAGGTGACCCTGATATTCGGTAAATTTATGTAAATGAATGTTACGTAATGTCAATGATGACGTTAATGTTCTTTACTAATGAATCATGGTTCCATTTACGCGGCATTTTTGACACAAAATAACTGGCATTTGGGTATAGAAAAACCACTTTTTGTACGTGAACCCGGTATATGTTTTATATGATGATAAAACCACTAAATACATACACAGTAATAGGGCTCATCTTTTTTTTAAAGAATATAATAAATATTAAAATGAAAGAATGACACATTGGCAGTATGTGATTTTTATTTGTGTGTGAAATTGAAAAAGTTTGTGGAAAGAGATATTGACTCAATTTTGGAAGATGAACTGGTGCATGTAAATGTCAATATTCTAAAAAGATGACAGAAATCTGTGGAAGACAGCATTTCCAATATTTCCTGTTTTAAGGTACACACTAATTTTTATTGTAATTGTAGTTTTAATTGCGAGAATTTAAAGCAGTTACTCGGGTATTACATCAGTTTCGCCGGGAGTTAGCGCTCTGGCTGCCGACCAACCAACTGCCGTGAAATGGGCGACATAATTAGTAGATAGGAAGTGAGCTCTATGAGGAAATTCTTGTACTGCTAGGATCTTTTAACATAAATAAATAATTCCTCTTAAAGTTGAGGTAAAAAAAGTTAAAAAAATGTTGAAATAGGGAAAGAAGATAAGTACGGGAAGAAACGAAAAAGCAAATGACGATACTGAACCGTGCACATGTGTATCTGAAAGTATATGGTGGAAAGGAGCAAAATACTACATTGGTGATGAAGGAAATGGACGCAAACAAGGAAGGGAAAAGACGAAGGAATGATATGAGAAGAAAAAAGGAGCATATTGGAATGCTAAATATGGGAGAATTGAGAGGGAACTAGATGGGGAGAGGAGAAAGAAATGGTAGTATTTTTTTAATAATGTACTCTGAAATATTGAAATTGTTTTTTTAGTAGAAATGCTTCTAGTAGGTATTAAAACGGAACTTACAGAACAAAGTGCTTAGTGACCTCTACTAAATGTCCATGGAATTACATATGCTTGAGCAGGCAGTACAAAGTCTCTGGTCCATGGAAGTTATATATGCTTCTGTTCCATAAAAGGGAAAGACAAGTTATACAAGATGTGTGTAACAAAGTCTTAATATAACTAGAGTTTGGATACAATTTGCTACCTATTTAACAAAATTAAATTTAAGTCTTTAGGTCAATCATTATCCTAGCAATGATTCGATACCGTGCCTTAGGTCCAAAGGAGTGTTGGCATAGCGCAGAATGTTTTTTGTCGAAATGAGAAGTACACAATGTTAGTTTATTGACCTTGAATATAAGACACTCCTCTTGTCTGGCCTAGATTTGGGTCCTTTCACGACGGGGAAGAGGCTGCAGGATGGTCCACAAACCTTGATTCTCCATTTCCCGCATTGGAGCTTCGTCTAATTATTTTATAATGGCATCCGACTTGTCGGTTCCGTAACTTAGTGTAAAAATATACGCATTTCGTAACGTCACTGCGAGAACGTTGACACACACAAGTTCCAGAATGTGTTACACATTTTATTTAAAAAATACCAAATATCGAATTATGAAAATGTTATATACAAGCATTTACTCTTTTAGGAATGTCGTTGTTGCTAGTATATTTTATTTGGAAAGTTTATATTTTAAAGGTAGCTTCTTAAAATATTTTAGTATATAAAATGTAATTGAGCTATCATTGACATTTCATTTACCTGCACATTTTTCACCAGCATGTATTACACGTGTTTGCATTATCCTTACTTCAGAATTTTCTCATATTCGTAAATTGACCCATAAACTAGTTATTCTAGTTAAACAGGTTTTTCCTCAAATACGAAAACTTCACTTGTTGCGTATTGAGGTTGTTGTAACGCATTTACTTACAGTCTCCTACTATAGGAATGCAGTTTCAGCGTTATCTAAGAAGATCAAACTGGAATAAAACAAAGTGCAAGTAAAGTTACTAGAAAACGTTTAAATTGTCAGATTCGTAAATTACTGAAGTATAAACCTAACTCTTTTTCCACTTATATAGCATTCCAAAACATCTAGGTTATGAGATATTTAAATTCTGTATAGTCTTTTTTACAGAGTTGTATGCATTCTTGAAATGAGCATGCATGTTTGTTAATAGTGTAGTCATCCCACACTTCAAAAAGCAAAATGGTTTTATTTAAAAACTAAATAATATTTTTTTAAAAAATTGCCAAAAATTTGATTCTTAATTTCATGGTGTGTTAACCTGTAAATTATTGTTTATATCCTAGCCGTTTTTGTAGAAAGAAATGCATTCTTTATTTACATGCCTCGCGGACCATATTTCGTCTAGACTTTCAGAAGAGGTATTAACAATATCCAATTTGCACTAATAGTTTTAGGTTTATTATTACAATTTTCCGAGTTCAAAATGTAAAATAATGACAAGCAAACGTTAAAAAATGGAAAAAACAGAACAAAATAGCATAAAATAGTTCTTAAAAATTAGGCACTTCCACATTGCAGAAATAAACATAGCTTTATTATAGCAGCTTTTATTTTTATTTTTAACAGCTTTCAGATATGAAATGATGTACTTTAATATCTGTTCGTGCTGACAGGTGTGCGATGGTTGTTTTGCGTTCATCATAATGAAGCAACCAAACCACTTTCTGTTGTTTTTTTTACGACAAAAACCTCAGATTTCCTTGTGAACTCTTTATCTTTGAAGAATTTTGAAAGATAAAATAATCAGAACAAATCGGATTCGCATCGACCACAGGAAATTGAAGATAGGATTTTTTTCTTTAAAGTTTAAAAAGCATTTACCAACACATTTGCAATATAGGGCGTGAAAATATATTACTTAACAATTTTAAGAGTCAAATTTCAACCCATTGATATTATTATGTATTCATTTAATTCTAAGTTTATGGAGGAGGCTATAAATACCAGCGTTTATTGTATAACGACTATGTCATCGTTTCAAATGAAAGTATACTTATTTTTTCTTCGCTCTCTTCTTATATTTGCGATAAAAAGATTCTATCTCAAGCTCTTGCATGTAAGAGTAAAAATAAAAACCTCGAGACACGTACTTGTTCCAAATATTGCTTGCAAATGCTACGGGAAAGATGGGCGCGCATTGAAATGAGTTAGTTTAGGGCAGAACATTTGAATTCACTGAATTATACGCAACAAACAAAACACAATTGACGAGCTTATTTAGCTTTTATTAATGCATTGTTAGAAGTAGCATAATCTTAATAACTAAATATCATTATAATGATTAGGACAGTTGTTTGCAAAGAACAGTATTTTTATTTAGTTCAAAGCACGTTATCTATTAATACTCTTAGGGTACAAAATATGCACCATGAGTGACCCTGAAACTAACCAGGACATCTAATATTGCACACACTACTTCACAGCTGCACCTAATGATCATGTATGCTAATGTTCATCATTGTTTGAAGCAAGAAAATTTACCTCCCCTTGGAAATTTAGCTTCTGCATCAGTGTTACAATGCGCGTTGACTTCACAGGCTTTGGTTATGTATGGAGTGAAATGTCAGCAGAAGGAAAAGAATTAATGAGTGGAGCCACTGATGAATTCTGAATATGGCATCGGTTTTTGAATTTTAAGAGTATGTAGTTTCAAAATATGTATATGTGATCTGTGAAATTGAAAGAAATATATGTTTACTTAAACGCATTCTAAATAGAGATCTTGTTAATTAGTATTTTTATATTTAAAGATTTTTCTCTTACAAGTCGTGACCTTTCCAAATTTACATTAAAATAGTGGATTTAAGGATTTTATTTTATTAGCACGCATTAGTTGGTAGTAGCAACATAAAACATATTTTTGTTTATTAGAGGAACTAAGTCTAATGAAAAATCTGGCAGTTTTGTGAAAACAAAACTAACAATCGTATATTTTTGATAATAAGATAGTTTTCGTTATAATTAGTTTTTATCAATTTCTTACAGCATAAATATTAAGTCTGCCATGATATAGGTAGTGTTTTTGTCAATCCAACAGTTTTATTTGGTGCTACTGTAATATTATATTACATATTAAAATTGCAGTCTTTAAAGGCTACATGGGTTGCACAATTGCTCGAACCTAAAGTACAACACATGTCTTCTGTAATGGTAAATTATGTTTATCAAATCAAACTGCATTACCACAAAATATGTGCAACTATAAATCAGCGTAATATTATGCATAATATTTGTGTCAACATACAGTAGCCTTGAGACGATCGCAGTGCACTAACTTTCGAAACACAATACTTTTTTTTCAGACAGGATATTTTTAAACTCTAAATTCTTTCTAGTAAGTTACAAATTAACCAGATCCTTCTATTGGAGGGGAACAAAAATTGTGACACTTTAAATGTTTTTAAAATATTTCTAAAATTTATCAATGACCATCATGGCTACAATATCAACTAATAAAACTCTTCAAGAACTAAGCAAATGTCCATACAGAGATAAAGGGAACAGTATGGTCGCAAACTCGTTCAAGTAAAAATAAATCTATAGATAGGCAAGAGGGAAGGTTATGGCGAAGTTCAAGGATTAATTAACAAATTAGATAAACAAAAGTCACCAATTAATGCTCCTATTAATTAAAGAGGAAGCCAATAGTTAAAATGACAAATTGGTGCGAAAGAAAGATTGAGTGAGATGATATTGGAAATTTAAAGTCATTTGCTACTGATAACAAAATCAGAGTTTTATATGTTATCTCAGTGAGCCCCTAAGTATGTATTAACGCACTGTAATATGAGACTAAACAAGAAATTTTAAAATCGTTATGAAATAACATTTTAATATAATAGAGTATTTGTTGCTGTTGCAATTATGACACCAAGTTGCAAAAAATTAACGGAATAACAATCATGTCATTAAATTGTTCCCATTGATAAAAGTCTATCATCAACTGAATATTATGTTACAATAATACCGTGTGTTCAATTTTAAATGAAACTATTTTTTTTTTTTAATTATTACGAAGCGAGTTTAACCCTTGAAACATGGTAAAGCGACACAGACCATGGATTTTATTTTTTCTTATCTTCACCACAACTAGAAATAATGATCATTCGTGTTTTTATTTTAACAAAACATTAAAAATATTTTAAAGGCATGATGAAGGTTACAAAAGAACATCATGACTTTATTCTTGAAAGTTTATTCCGAGCAGGGTATCGTACGATATATAATTTCTGGTCATTTACTAATTTGCACTATAATTGTTTGAAATAATTAACAGCGGTTATCTCAGTTTAGTTATATGTATAATTAAGCGACTAATGTGATTGATAGCGTAAGTTTTTTCGCGTTCCATTTACTTTATTTAATGCCTGTGTGAAGCAATAAGTTATGTCAGTAAATTAAGATGGCTGACTTATATGCACAATTTTGAATGGATTAATAATAAAAGCATAAAACTCTTGCTTAGTTCTTTGAAACAAAAGAAAATGCTCGCGGAAAATTTTGTTTATTTTATTATCCAGCGAAACAAACAATTAGATTACTAGCTTCGGTTTGGCCCGACAAACATAGCTATGACTTCATGAAGTAACAATATTCTATTTAAATTTGAACACGCATTATTAAGGAAATATTTCATGTATTACGAAAACAGAATCATCCATTATCAGTCTTCATTGAAAAATGCATAATTATAGAACTAAGCAAAAGTAATTAACTAATAACCAACTTGATAATATTAACTTGTTTGAAATTATTTGCCAATATTAAAGTATGTGAAACATTCTTATTTTTTTTACTGTTCATTCAGTTAATAAATCTGTTGAATTCCCCTGATAAGTACAGTAAGATTTTCTCGCTATTAACGATAATCTAGCCTTTTCAACTTGGGCTAAAATTTCTTGTAAATCATTCTTTACTGGCAACAATAACAATACACGAACTAAATAATTTTCATCGATACAGTGAGGTCATAAGAGTAATAAAAGAGATATTTGACTTCAGAGTAATTGATTAAAATGCTAACTCGATATTAATTTTAATTTATTGATATATTTTTATAATTCTGATACCTATATAAAAAAAACATTCCCATCACGCAGGAGCTGCGTAAAATAAGCGAGTTTCTCACCAAGTTAAATAACTTTAAAATTGAACATAAAATCAAAATATTAATTAATGAAATGAAATAAGTTGTTGCATTACTGGGTGGTATTAGGGGAACAGAATTAGAATTCTTGCAATTTATATCACAAAAGAGAAACATTTTCTATTATTATTATTATTATTATTATTATTATTATTATTATTATTGAAATTAAAATACAAAAAGTAATGATACTATTAATTAAATGAAATATATGAGCACGAATAGACAAACTGTACTGTGTCAGTATTTTTAAATATTTTTAAATGTAACCACGCTTATTAACTGAGCCCTCGATAATCGTCTTTACATTCACTAAAATAGAGAGAAATAACAAAACGTTTCGAGTTATATTGTATATTTAAAATGAATATGTTCATATGTTTTCAATAAAACAAAAACATGTTACTATTCAAAAAGAATTAAAATGTACTAAGCACAATCAAAAATATACAATCTAAGGTTTAATCTATTTTCATTGGTTTTGAAATTTAATTTAAATGTTATTTTAGTAAAAACATGGACACAAACGCTTTCTAAAGGTTATTACAGAATTCTCTTACATACAAATGTAATTCTCAAACACATTGGATTAATATTTTACATTTGCTACCTTCACAACGATGCTTTTGTTAAATATAAAACATGTGTATCATTATAAACACAGTTTATGTGCTGAATTAATTTGTTATTTTATTTTAAAACAATAGAGAGAAAATTAAACGCGAGAGCGCTTTTTAAATTTCAGTTTTCAAGTATACTATACCTCCAATGGTTCGATTTCCCTAATTTTCGGAAACTATTTTTCTTGTTTTATTTAAATGGTGTATCCCCAGTTTTGTTGCGAAAAAACAAATATAAATACCGATAGAGCGATTTTTAAATTTTGGAAAATACTCCTTCTAATAGTCTAATTTTAGTATTTTTCGGAAACTATTTTTTTTTATTTAATTTAAACGGTCTATACAGAAAGCTGTTGTGAAGGAACAAATATTAGTGTCGCTAGAGCGATTTTTAATTTTGGATTTCGTTGTGAAAAAACAAATGTTGGTGCCGTTAGAGTAGTTTTGAAATTTTGGGTCTCAAGAAAACTCCCACTCCTAATAATCCGATTTCACTGATGTTCAGAAACTATTTTTATTATTTTATTTCAATGGCATACATCGAGTTTCGGTGAGAAAAAAATTGCGACCGCTAGAACGAATTTTAAATTTCGCTTTAACCCCTTTTCTTTAAATACCGCCACGGGTGGCCGAGGTCGTAAGACGCGGACTAGTAGCGGGAGGTCTGGGGTGCGAATCCCGCCAGGATCGTCCTCCCTGACTGAGGTTTTTTCCAGTCCTCATAAATGGCAAATGCCTAAAACTTAGGCCTGAAACGTTTCCTTATTTAAATCCTTTCCCAATTTATCATTTCATCTCATGTATCATCAGTGTCCATCGCCTGTGGTGCCTCTGTAGCAAAAACGGGCATTAACGGAAATTCATTAATTTCCACTCTCTTTAAATTTCGGTTTTTAGCTACATCCTAACTCCTAATGGCCAAATTTCCCTAATATTCAGAAAATATTTTTCTTATTTTATAAATGGCATATATCGAATTTGAAAAAAAACAAATATTGGTGTCAGAGCAATTTTTAAATGTTGGGTTTTAGGTAAACCCTAATTTGTAATAGTCTAATTTCACTGATTTTCAGAAACCATTTTTATTTAATTTTAATGGTATATATCGATTTTCCTTTAAAAAATTAAAATTGCGGCCTCTAGAGCGATTTTTAAATCTCCCTTTAACACTCACTCCTAGTGATCCGATTGCACATTTTTTAATGAAATATACCGAGTTTAGTGGAGAAAAACAAAAGTTTTATCGCTAGATTGCTAACAAATATATACTTTTTTCATTGTCATGGCCTCATTTTCGATACTTGTAGTAGAATCGATGAAGCCTTGAAGAAAATTTTCAGAAATCGTTTCATCACAAAGGTATATTTCGGAATTCGCTAATAGCATATAATGTTGTACCATTATTGCATTCTTAAAAATAGCGAAATTCACTTAACTCCATTTTAAACATTTACTCATACAGTAAAGTATAACGGTAGCAACCAGTGTCATATTTTATTGTACAATTGCAGTAAACTAAGCATTCATTATCGTCCATAAAAACATTTAAATAAAAGTGGGAAAAGCAGCAAAGTCGATGCTCTATTACGACTCCCTTACCTAATTTTTTATATATCTGACATTCAGATCAGTAATTACAGCTTAGACGATATCCGCAGGTAAAATAGCACGCGAGATTAACTGGTTGTTCCGCTTTTGAAGAAGAATCTTGTAAGTGGTTTCGAGTATTTAATCAGGCTGTGTGAACAGGTGCTAGTAGCTAACGGAACACTTCGTACTAACACCCACTCACCTCATTACTGGATACCGATATAGCGAGTTGTCATGGGAAGGCAAACTTCTTTTCTACCAACCACTCAATGGAAGAATAAATGTTGTGTCCACAAGAAACTGCTTTCACTGAGAACTACCGCACTTTCTGTGATGACATGAATTGTTACTTTGGTATTATAATCATGATTAGCAATCTTTGTCATTATTGGTGTGCTTGAATTGTGTCATGGTTCGATGAATAATTAATAAATATTATATAAAGAAACTATTTATTGCGATTTATACAATTTTAATGCTGTTCGCGTATTCACAACTATATAAAATGGCGGTTTCTTGCCCGAGCATTGCTTATTGAAATGCAATAACTTATTTTCGAGAGCTTCTGCTGCCTTTCTTCTTACGTTGCTCAGTTTTTTATCCTAATGTATAATTTTCATCGGTTTTCTTTTTTCCTTCCTTCAATACCGCTGTCATTCTTTTGTCCTGAAATTTATAAATGCACGAATAGTTTCCAAGTTACTTTATGTTTTTTGAAGTGAGAAATGTCTGAAGTTCATAGTCAACATTCATATAATATTCCGTAATCACTTTGTCTTCCTTAATGGTTTACAAAGCAATATAAAATGCTATTTTATGGTGCTATGTAGCAATTGAATCATTTATTATTTGTTATCATTTAGTACCTTCAGTATGCTCCCTCGATTCTGGGTGTTTGGGTATCGAATAAGTATTTATATATACCATTTGCAAAAGAAACAATAAATGACTTTATTATCCATGTTTCCTCGAATTATGTTAATAATTAGTTATATGGCTTATACACCCTCAATGATACGATTCACACTGGTACTTTTGTACATTTGCATTGGAGCACTAATGAAGTGTTGCATATACACTTAAATTTTCACCTTCGAAAACATTTCACCTCTTAATACAAACATGATAAACAGAAATTGAATTACACCAAAGAGGATACCTGATATAACATAATGGAATATTTCATACATAAAATTTTGTTCGAGATATGCAGGTAAATTATGAAATGCAAGTCTAATGTGTTTTATATTGTAAACGTTGAACTACTATGCCTAATAAATAATAACTGGCTGTTACCATGGAGAGCAGACATAACGTCAATTTCCGATCACCTTTTCCCTATCTTCAATGTACATTATGTTGATATCAGAACTGAATGTTTAATATACAGTACACTACAACTTCATTAGTTGTTAAGATATATACGAAATAATGAATTAATTTATTAAATAATTATTCATAAATACGTGAAACGATTTGCACTACTGAGGAAAGATCGACATATTATTAATTTTAAGAGAATGTTTTCAAAATGGGACGAGCAGAAAAAAGTTTTGGGGCACGTTTTGTTGATAAACACCTGCCAATCCGTTTCAACTTCATTAATATTGTCCCAAAACCTCGCGAGACTGAAAACTTGTCCCTCCGAAACAGGTTCGAAGTAATTGGGTGATAAAGGAAGCAGTAACAATAGCGTGCTTACTGCTATTGCAATAAAATCTCATGCAGTTCTCACGAAATGGGAAGTCAGAGAGAAATGAGTCGAACAAGAGCTTCACAGGTTTAAACAGTTCACAGCTCCAGGTCTCAGTTCATCACAAGTTGTATGGAATGACTTTCAAAATCACTGCCGTTGGGCTGTGCAAGTCCGCGATTTTATAAGGCGGGCACTGTTTACAGACTCTTAACAAATCACGAGAAGGTATAACACATCTCTAGCCAACTGAGGTTTTCTTCAGGTGGAAATTGTCAGTGTAATGTCAAATTAGAGCATATTACTATCAGACAACACTTCATTGACTCGTGTTTCATTGATGAAAACTGAATGGGGAATAGTACAAGCGTTTCTTGTGACGTAGTTTCCATATCGTTTGAAGATCTGCTGCTGAGTTTACGTAAAATTATGTGGCATCTACACGATATATATCTTAGTAGCAAGAATGCTCCAAGCCGGCTGTTGCCAAGTCGATGGTTAGGACGAGGATTTTGGTTAGAGATCTAACTCCAGTTATCTTTCTTTCCTCTAAGGACAATAAAAATATAATGCAACAGCAGACTAGTGTGATTCCTGTCAGTGCGGGAGAGTACAGCCCTACAGTGGAAGACATGAAATTCTGTGCTGCAATAACTCAAGAAGGAGCACGGGATTGTTGCAACGCCATTGATCAACTATTTGAATACAGTTTCTAAATCACCTGGTTTAAGAAATGGACTGCACACTCAAGCACTAATTATCGTTAATTTTTATTTATGTACCTTGTAATCTCCACGACACGTATAAATATTACCGTGCTACCTTTAAAATTATATTAACTCTCATATGTTGAAAATCATTTAATTAAAAATCATTATATGCATTAGATGCCCTCTTCGATATAATTTAGTTTCTGTTTGTCGTATTATGTATAATTACTACAGTGAAACACTTTATTCTATCATTCTGGCAGCTGAGATCACAAACCAGCATGGATTTTGTTGAGGAATTCAACAATACTAATTGCTCAAAGCAATTTTCTGTTCATGAGTTATTGCTGTAGTACAGATTGAAACTTACAGGAGAAAAAGTACATTCTAAAGGCGCATCTATCCCATCCAGTCAACAGACATATCTACAGGTGCCTCTAGTACATGATGTTGGAAAAACAGCGTGCAGAACTCTTTCAGTCTTCAGAATATCTCCTTTGAACGCAGCAGCCATTTTACAATATAACACAAGTTAAGGCAAAATATGAGCTGAGGATTAAAATTAATGTACTTGGGTTAATCGGTTTTTGCTAATGAAACAGATGAGATAACTTCCCTTCATGTCTCAAAGCTACTATGAAACACTTTAGTTTTTAATACTGAGTGGGGGTGATATGGGCTGTAACGTTTGATCACATTGGAGAGACGCTGATGACCTGAGATGTTAAAGAGCCTCCGTAAATAAACCAAAACATTGGGAAGGTCCCAGTTTAAATCCATTGTGGCCGACCATTCCAACTTGAGTATTTTCGCAGTATCCCGCGATCATTTAGGACGTTCTTTCCACACTTTTCCGCTGTACTTTTGTGGTAGTTCAGTTCAGGGTCGAAAGTGCCGGGCGAGATTGACTGGTGAGTTTTAGTTTTGGGAAGGCTTCTGCCCCGGCGGCTGAAAGTGGTTCCTCCTCCTGTGTCGGAGTGCTCAAATCGTGCATCACTGCCCCTGGATACTGGTCGCATTGTCTCCCTCGCCGCACACCTCCTTCCGCAGGTTTCGCAATTGGGGCGTAGATACAAATGGCCAGCCCTTGAGCATGGCTGAGTCCCTACTAAGCCAGTGTAATAAATTTTATTTTTGTATTGAGAACTGTTTTATAGTCTTCAAAACATATTTATTATGTTTTATTTTTAGAATTCCTAATGACTCCCCCCAGTCACTCCTAAAACCATAGAAAACTTGCCATGTATAGACAAGGGAAGGACTTATAGCTGTCCAAGATTTCTTGCCGTTTTTAGCCAATATAATATTGTGAAAAAGTTACTGAAACTCAGTACAAGAAGGTGCACAAGTCTGTTTAAGACGAGAATGCGGTTCTAGATGTACAATATATGCAAACAGGTGCATGTATGCAGTGCGCAAGCAAATACCCAAAAACCCGAATGAGATCTCCAGTCTGTCAAGTATAAGTAAGCCGTAAATTAGAGATCATAGTGATTGGCAGATCCTGCAAGCTCGCTGGAATGCCACCGATTTATTTATTTGGTAGATAGAGCAGTTTTTAACAATAGGCTATTGTTTGAGCAAATCTAGCGCTTAGCCAAAGAAACTAAGTACTTGTAAACAAAAAGCTCTGTTGTGCACGATGTTTTGACGCGGTTCAGTGGCTAAAGAAGTCATGAATACCGGAAAAATTCAAGATAATGCTTTCGATTTACATTTAGCACAGGGACTAGTTTTCCGTGAGGTTGTCCGTAATGCTGTAATGCCTTGTCGCTTTAAACAGGTTTTAGAACTAAAGAAGCTGCACGTGTTTTTTCACATTTATTCTCAATAATTGCAAGGAAATTATTTTTATGGGGGAAGCGAGATATGTAAAGGTCTAAAACTGGCCAAACAACATTCAACTCGAAAAAATGTGGTCTGAAAACATCATAAATGAGGTTAGTATATTATCCGGACCATCATTATTGGACAGGTGATATTTGGATTGGGGACGATCATATTACACCTTCCAGAAATATTGCTAGCCTTTTACGAAGCAAGTTTTCCAGAGCATTGAAATATTTCTTCACCATTGTCGCATATTTCTGTAGAGTTCCGTGTGAACTTGTTAGAAGTCGGTGATTTTGCTCAGGTATTTCGTGTTATTCTCATGTTCGCTTTATTCTGGTTATGAACACTGAATAAGTTCAAACACGATGCGAATAAAGCGTGGAGCTTAGAGTGTTTTAAAAACGGTCTGATAATAGTTATTTATGACTATTTCACACATGTGACTTCATCTTAAAATCGACCAATGAAACGAAACAAAATTTTGAATTTTTACAAATCACAGCCGGATTGCGGAGTGAAATTAACGAAAAAAATGATCAAATCCGTTTTATCACGCGGCGTGCATTTGTCTTGTGGTCAGTGCAGCAAACTCAATACCTCCACTATAAAATTTCCGAACACGCATCACTGACACTTTTGCTAGAGACTGTGGGGAACTATTGATTGCAACAAAAGCATGGACAATCGACATTCATAACGCAAAATGGAGGGTTCTTCAAAGCGTTTTGGTCATGCGTCAAGTGTGTAAATTGATCTTATTCGTTAGGAATTCCAAACCACAAAATACGAAGAAAAATAGAGGCACTGTATGTTATATATATATAAAACATGGAAAAACAATATATATATATATATTGTTTTTGTTTTTCTTAGTTGGTATCATAAAATAGAACTGTAACGATTGTAATAGTCGATTTTTGTCCATTTCAGTCTCACGGTTTCTGAATAGCATAGATATTCATAAGTATAACATTTTATATCAATTTTATTATTATTCTATTCATAAAATACTCCTAAACCATATTTTGCTGTTCCAATCGGCATTCGTCTGTTGCAAAATTGCTTGAAAAGGTTAAGTAAAAATATACAATTACCTATTACAATTTTTTAAGTCAAATTTAGAGGAATTATATTTAAATTCTTATTTTATTAATGAAATAGTGCTAAAAATATCACTTGTGGGTCTCAGATTTCAAGATACTCACTACGTTCGTGAATTTATAGGTAATCTCAGACCCTCTCGTGATATTACTTGTGATAAATGTTTAAAGTGACATTTTATTTTGTGGTGAAACGAGGCCTCCGGATTCACTATTAACACATGTATCATAAATTATTTTGAAAAACTTTTAATATTTATAAATAAACTAGAATTATAAACTAAATTTATTTCAGTCATTCCTAAAGGTATTATTTTAAAGAAATAGTTCTCGCATTTCTAACTTGGAGTAGCATTGAAGAAACGTTATTGACATTTTTAGATAATGTTTCCACTATCGCAATGATGATAAATACTGGGTTTTAAACTTATTTTGAGGCGGTTAAATTACAAATTATAACTTTTAATTATTTTCGTTTTCTTATATATTTATATATATTAGTTGCTGTTCGAAATGTAATTTTAGGCGTTGAAAGAGCAGCTATAGCATGCTCTTGGGCATGCGTAATTATAGGATCAGCAGTTATTGGTTTTCTTTCAAACTGACATGGATCTAGGGCTGCCAATATGCACCTTGTCTCAAGTGATTTGAGAACGACACCTCTGCCAAGTTCTTTCTTTAGGAACGTGCTGGGCTAAACCCCCAGGATACGACTGAGGGAAGGTGACTCGGCTATACGAAAGAAGAAAAGAGTGGTGATCATTTACAAAATTCAACAACAAATATTTCAATATAAGCTTTATGCACATACCATATGTATAAAAAGTGTGCAATTTGAATGACAAACAACTGTGAATAGTTTAACATATAATTCAGAAAACGTATAACAGCGATATTCCACTGAATCTTTACATGATTAAAACATTTAAATGTAACTTTAAATAATTAATCCTCGTTTAGATAAGTTTAAAATGTTTGCCAATTCAACAGGTAGAAATATATAAATTTGTGACCAAGAAAATTACAAATATAAAAATGCAATAAAACTTCCTATTTAAATAGAAGTAAATGTTTTAAATCCTTGCTAAAATTATAATGGCTTAACACTTTGACCTAGCAGTATACATTCCTTGGGGGAAAATACGATTATAAAATGAGCCTTGAGCCAGACCGGTAATCAAAAATCCTTTAGAAATAAACTTTTTTTCATAATACATTTTACCTGGATCACTAGGTGGACACAGTGAAGAAGGCTCCAGTTGAAAATGTTGAATTACAAAGCCGAAAGTGAAGCCTTCTTACTGCATCATGTCGGGGATGTCTAGTCTCCACAGCAGCAACCCTTAATTCTGTTGCATTGCATTTAATAGACGAGCAAAATGGCAATTAGATGATACATACGTACCAGCAAAAGGAAGGGGAAAACAGGATGTGCGCAAAAATGACATATTATGCAAATAAATCTTAGAAATCTGTTTAAAATCGGTTTATTTATTAAGAAGAACAGAATTTATCCCTTTATATTTTAGTTTTAAGCTGAAATTGCTATATTTATGGTGCAATTGTTATAGTTCATGGAATTCATTGTAAAATATATACTTTTGATCTGCTTGAATTGATTAATAGCCAACACACTATATTTTAAAACGAAGTTGATAACACTAGAATATTAAGTGTTTCAATTAATTGCCTTATGAGTGTTTTAATATGACCTGTCTAAATATTTTTGTATGCAACATAATCCTCCATTTAAGATTGTTAATTTCTTTTCGTGTTTAAAGAATTGGTAAACATTCATTTCGATCTGAAATAACGGAACACGTTGATCGTCTGCGTGGTCTAGCGGTAGCGTTTGCGATCGCTAATCTGGAGATTCTGGGTTCGAATCTCGATTAGTCAAACTGTCTAGATAAGGTTTTTTTTTCGGAGTTTGTCCTTACGAAAGTGAATGTCAGGTAGTCTTAAGGCATCAAGGAATCCGAACTCATTTGAGCCACCATTAATTCATTTCATTCATCTCTACAGATTTACACCTCAGTATTCAGTCCACAAGGCCAGTGTAGTCAAAAGCGACAATAAATAAAACAATAAAAATTGTAAAATCTTCACATTATGCAGAAGATTAATGCCATAATTAAAGGGATTAAAACTGTACACACAATTTTCACATACGCACACATCCACCCATACACCACACCAAATGTAATCAATTCACCGCCATTGTAGACATTTTGGATACGCTGGCGGAAGTGGTCGGAGCACCCCAAGGGAACGAGGCTCCAGGAAAGGCTTAAACCTAAGTACTACACATTTAAATTGCAAACAATAATTATTATCGATATTGTTACTGCAATAATTGCAAACATTTTAGTCTTTTTGTTGTCATGGATGCTTGAATTCTGTTAGATAATTTAACATTAAATGTGTTAATTTAGAGCTAAATCCTTTTATTTACTTTTCAGATGACATCGAAGGGGACAGGTAGCGATTTCTAGGACAGCCATCCAAAAGTAATCAAGGTCAGATCTGTTATTTCAACAGAAAATGGACCCAGTGCGACTGCGTAGCCGTTACCGGGAAACCGGAAACTGGGTGACATTGACTTTGTTCATGACTTTAATGACGAACGTTATTGGCATTGACCCCATCAGTAGTACAACACCAAAACATGATACTTTCAGACTGACGAATACCTCAGCAGTAAGAACTCACAGTGACTCTTTTGTGGAAAGTGATTCCTCTTTAGCCGCTGTCAGATGGTCTAAACTTAGCGAGCTTTATAGTAAAATCTTTAGAGATATTGATCTCAAGTGCTCAAATCCAGGTAAGAGACATATCGACTGTGCTATGGTGGCTATGGCAGATTATCTTTGGGAGAATACCCGCGACAAAGACGACCCTGCAATGAACGAAGTGACGGATACCAGGAATTTAACAGCGTTGCAGGAGGTGGTGCTCGATCGGCTGAAGCAGTACGAGATATCCATACAACTTCCTATGTTGGCGGATCGGGTAGAAGACTCTGCTAGAGCGGCATTTTCATGGTTCACATCTGGTGAGTTGTCAGGCTTTCATAAAAATTAAATTTTTTGATAATTTGGGCGATGTTTTTAATATTCTAATTATGTAAAATCTGTATAAAGAACAATGCTGTCAAATGAAAGCTAAGTAGTTTACCACTAATAGTATAACATATTATTTCCATTGCAATATTTCATTGCGTTATTTCTTCTTAATAGCTGCAAATGTTTTGAAGCAGTGGGCGATACATGTTAAGGAAGGCATGAATGAAACGCAGAAAAGGCAAACAAGTTGAGGTAGCTGAAGAAAAAAAGAATCTAAATTAAAAACATGTTCATCTTTGTCAAATAATATTTCTAAGTTATCCATATTTATTGTACTCTGATTGAATGGAACACTGTTGAGAGCTTGAAGATGTAAAAGTGCTCTCATTAAGATTTAATAACTTAAAACTAATGCTAATATTTCAGTATTCGCTATCTGTACTCTGCCATTTTATATTAAATAAATGCTATATTTGATGTAAACTAAAATACAGTAATACACCTCAGACTAAGAAATTAACTGTTTCTGTGTATTTTTCCGTGCGCTAGATGATTGATGATAGATGATAACCAGGCCAAATGAGCTCAAGGGCTTTTACGGCTTAAGATTTCTAGGAATTCATCTAAAAAACTTGAGGGAAAAGAAACCTAAAAAAAAAAACTCAGTTGGGAAAGTAACCCAACCGGGAATCGAACTCGGGTACGCCATTTGGAAGCGCAAATGCTATCGATAGACTACGGTAATGGCCATACATATGCTTAAATATAGCCACCGCAGCACGGGGTCTGGCTCGTGGGTTACAGGTCGAGCATCAGCTGGTAAAATGCTAGCTGCAATATCGGAAACACAAATGGCTTGAACCTTACCTTAAAATATATTGATAGTTATTAGTACTGCATCAAATTTGTGGTCTTTATAGCTACCCTATAAATAAAAATCACGACTGACTAAATCGGAAGAACGCTAAGGCCAGAAACTAACACTGTCATCATCGAACACCTCACTTATTTTATTTAATTATTCTTGAGTCAAATGTGCGTTTGTAGAGTCCTGTTTGGAACTAGTCGCACAATTTTCCCTCTTCTTTCAACTATTGAAGAAACGGCATTAAGATTAGTGTTTGATACCAATGCACATTTATTAGGTTATTGTTTTATCAAAGAATATTGAACCTTTCTCCTTGCTCTTATTGCCCATCAGACATCAACTTTCAACAAATGGGGAGTATGGGGTTAAAGTAACTTCTACAAATAAAAATTCGTTCTCTCACATTCAAACGCCTCGTCATTTTAAAAGAAAGTGTCACCACACAAACAAATTTATTACGGCTAGGTGCATTATCCCCGTCACATAAGGCATAGGTCACGTTTTCTTAGGCGACCCTAAGACTATGTTCGACTCTCTCAATGTCAATGGAAGTAGGGAGGAACGCACAACGGGAATTCCGGCCAATTCCATTTATGCGGCAGCCATATAATTTAATGGTCCTGTACAAAAAGCGTAAAATAAAATGGTATTTCTGTAATATTGAAGATGCGCAAAATTATACTTCCATTTATTGTGAGTTTAGTTTCAACATTTCCAATATCAAAGTGAAGCTGTAAAGGAAATCGTTTCTAGTTATTTTAATTGTAATGTGGATAAATTTCTCTTTAAAGTTAGAACCATTTCAGGGATCTTTTAACTAAGAGATTTAGGATGGATAATGTTATTAAAATTTTCTAAAGTCATGATAAACCTAAATTCAGACTTTGAAAATTATATATTGTACAAGATTATTAATGCAACATTTCTAGCGGCGTTAGTAGTTTTACCGACTACTGCTAGCAAAGAAATGTTAACGGGTACTTTTTCTTAAGAAAGACGCGATATGCTTTATATTCAATTGTAAACATTGTTGCTTGCACTGCGATGTGTAAAAACACATAGTGAAGTAGCAGCATTTCGGTAGGTATAATGTGGGTAAAATAAAATGTTATGAAAAAATTGAATTGATTTATGTTATATCTACCCTATAGTCACATCTGCTTTCCTTACTGCAACTAATTGTTCTACTTCTTAGCAGAATGACAGACAACTCTTAGATTATAGTTCTAATTGAGAACACTTCATCTTTTCTTCATAGTCATGCTCGAAAACGACCTGTTACCGCTTGATATTACTATGAATTCTGAAGAGGGTATAAGACTGCATGCCTAACTCTGATCTATCAAAAGTTCCCTGAGTAATCTCACGCTTCTTCTCATTGTGACTAATTTAAGTTGCTGCTGGTGGCAAAAAACAAATCGTTTCATGAACAGCAGTTTCATCACCGATGGGTCTTACAGATAGAAGTGGAATGAAAATAAAAATGATAAACTATTTTATAGGTACCAGAGCAAATTCATTTTGCATACAAGAAAACTTTGAAACACATTATTTTCGTGATTAGAGCCATTTTAAGTCATCAGTTATAGAATTGGCACTATCGTGCAATAGCACACTTATTGTTATGCTTTACAACAAAATCTCCACCATCAATTGTTCTAATAGTACCTTCATAAAAGTGCATATACTCTTTCTATAGCAGTGAAAATTCCTGAAGATGGTGATGTTAAACGGTTTCATGAAACAACGGTATGTACTACCTAGTATCCAACTGGCCTTGAGCCAGAGTGATCCAGATATGTTTGGTCAGTGAGTAAGTAAGTATCCTATTTTCCTCGAAGAGGACCTCACGGAGTACGGGTATGCTTTTTGCAGTTGGCTGGTGCTGCACAGCAAGCGTATATGTGAAGTTTAAACCCCTAGTTTAAAAAAAAAATGCCCTGGAATGGTTTAGCTATTTGTTTCAGGTCTTAAAAACCTTATGAATATAGTTCTTCAACACGAGATATGGAATTATACCAACTTAATCAACCTCATTTGCGCATTCCCAGGTCTCATTTGACGTATTTAATAAGAGCGGGTAGTTCTGCTTTGACAGTGTCGATGGTGCTTTGTTGTGTTTGTATCAGTTTCAAACAATAGAGATGCTTTTCAATATATTTTCTATAGTAACGTCATGTCTTATACACTTTTTTCGAATCCAAGCACTAAACCCAGTACTTTTATATTATAGCTCTTTCATTTGCATGCATGGATGTAACTTTCTCTTTCTTGAGGTTTATCTATCAAATACACTGCTGAAAGTGCTCCAAGTATTGTATTTTTCTCAAGATAAGACGATTTAAACTTGCACTACTTGATTCATCTTATAATGTAGGTTCAAAATTATGAAAGCAGTAAATGTTAAGACACTGGGTTGAATTGAATTCTAAGTTACTATTTCATTCTGTTTTCTTTTCATTGTCGTTTGTTTTTACCCTATAAAATGCACACCTATGATAGAAACAGATTAAAGGCTTCTTAATAGATAAACTTGTAATACACGTCGTGAAATGTCCTGACTAGAGAGCTATTTTTATTATACAGGAAACAACCAAGGAGGTGGTAAGAGCTCCTTCCTCACAGGTTTTGGCTTGGGCTTCCTGGCATTTGGACTTAAGAAGTTGCTGTTACCGATCTTCATCGGGGCGCAAATTGTGAAGTCCGTACTTATCGCCATGTTCCTGCCCAGTATCCTGGGTGGTCTTGGTAAACTCGTCGGAAAGGGAGTGTCCACCTTCGCTGCGGCCTCAGGTTCTTCAGGCCCTTCATCTGCTAACAACAACAACGTGGACGACTTTGACTTCAAGGACAACATGGGGTTTGAGACGGACAATAGCGCCGCTGCTCAGAGTGTATATCCCCCATCTTCATATGCGTATCCCGATACGACACAGAGCAAGTTCCCTGTGGGTACTCTCCCAGCAGCTGCTCTGTACGTGCCTGGGACAGGTTCAGGAACCTCAGACCTTAGCAGGTGAGTGCCCTTTATTAGACTCAGAAGCCTTAGAATTGAGGAGTTTAGATGTTGCATGCTAAGCATTTTTATGAACTAATATTTTGATAAGTATCTTTCAAAATTAGATAACACGCTTTAAATAACGTAACACTTTTACGGCAAATGTACTATTTAAAACACATTTTACATAAATTCTTAAGTTTATGTATATGCATCAGAATTTCTAAACTGCCACGGGTGGCCAAGGTCGTTAAAGCGCGGACTCGTGAGCGTGAGGTCTGGGGTTCGATTTCCGCCAGGACCGTCCTTCCTGACTAAGGTTTTTTCCAGCTTTTCCTCAGTCATAACTAGCAAGTACCCTAAACTTGGCCTGGAACGTTTCCTTCCTTTAAAAAAAATACTATCCCCAATAAATTTCGTTTCATGTATCACCAGTGTTCACCCCCTGTGGTGCCTCAGTAGTAAAAACGGGCGTTAAACAAAAGAATTTCTAAACATAAAATTGGAATGCAGTTATGGCAGAGGTACAATAGGTAACTATCTACAAACCACCTTCTCACCAGTTATTGTTTGCCTACCCGGCCTTGGCTCATAGCTGTAGATACCGAACTTTATGTTCAGTAATTAATAATTCCGATCCTATTTATAAGACACACAGAAACACTTTTCGAACCATTATAGGGGTGGATTGATATTGGTTCTAAAAAATTAGGCAACAGTTATCATAAACGACAGACAGAGAGAAAGTTAATGGTTTTTGCTCAATAACGAGATAAAAATGTACTTTTGAAGTATAGTATAAATATATTTATGAGCTATTTTTAAATAATTCAAATTATGGAGATATAAAATAGTCATACCCAAAATGGAATCAATTAACTTGCCTAATTTTATAAATGATAATATATAACTGCTGTCTATAATTTATATATTTCAAAATATGAAAAATAGGAGTATTTCCTATTTTATAGCATAGTTTAAGCGAATTATCAAAATACTTAATAATTCTTTCAATGCAATTACTTCTTGATATTCAGTTTTTAATTTTTTGTCTATTTTTAACGTGTTGACTGAACTGGCATGCTCACAATGAACTGGAAAAACAGATGTGGCTAAAATAAAACAAAAGAACAACCGATATCAAACTTGCTCTGGAAAAAATATAAGTTATTGATGGCAAACATTTTAAAAATTGTGAATAATATGTATGGTTAATACATTTCATATTTGGCAATTGTTTTACTAAAAATGTGTATAAGTACTCTGCTGGCCATTAAAATATCAACCCCTATAAGAGACACTTTAAACCGACTTCGCATTTTCTCAGGAGTGAGTATGGTTCGTCGAAATATGTCAACAATATCAGCAGATGTGAGAATTGTGACACACGAGAGTGGTGGATGTCATTCTGCGAAATTGGAGCTAGGACGAAATACGTCTACAGTGAAAAGAGTGGATCGAGGTAGGACGACACAAAGAAGTGAATGATCGAAAACGACCTCATCAAATAATCGGACGAGAAAACAGACATTTCCGCATGACTATTATGAACACGCACAATGTGTTTCATTTTAATGGCCAGCAGCGTATCAATAATAATAATAATAATAATAATAATAATAATAATAACAAAAATATTAATTTAAATTTAACCTTAAAAGTTTATAAAACAAACACGAACTGCTTGGCAATTCTGAGTTCTTAAAACTTAACATCTACAAAAATAAAAAAAATTCAGGAGAGAACTTTTTCTAATTGTTTCACAAAAAACGCATTACTTGCACGTTTAATATCAATTTATTGAAAAGAGGATAATTGAAATAGATTATGATACTACACATATTTTATTAAATGGATGTCAGGCGCCTCGATGCCATTAGAAAAGAAGACGCAGAGGGGTTCTAGACGTAACGCTCGCTCCGTTTACTGAATTTTAATATAATAATTTACTTTACGTACTATCTCAGTAAAGAATGATGAATATTGCAATAATGATTTGAAGTATTTACTTTAAATACCGGTGTACACATATTCAGAAATATTAATTATTTTTGTCAAAAATACTGAGAAAGAGTATCAACACGATAATAGAAAACCTGTATAAGTGTCTGGAAATTATTTGACATTAGATACAAAACGCAAGAAATCTTGAAGTAGCCGCTATTCAAAATGACTGACTTCGCGGGCTGCGACATAAGATGTGGAATGTGTTTGTAAACAGAACATATATTGAAGTTCTTAAGATGGGAATAAGTAATGCAAATAGAAATGATACAATTGTGTGTTCCAGTAAATAATACTTGTTCCTCTTATGATTTGATACACTATTATTGAACGAAATTGAATGGTACAACAGAACAGAAGCATTTAAATGTCTAAAAACTATTTTTCTCGCGTGTTTTAAATTTCAAAAGTACTGTAGAATTCTAATTCGAAAATCTTAGTACAAACATTTTGAAAATATAACATTTTAAATACTTCTTTTTGTCATTTTTATTTTATAAATGTATTATTTTACTTCTTCTATGGTTACAAGGAGCCGCTCAGTGTATAAGTGTAATCTATATGAATCAGAAGTAAATAGCGTTCCGACAGACCCCTGTCATGGGCATTGGTGTAAAAGTCCTACTAATAGAGAAGGGTAAATGCAGTGAAAGAAGATGAAGCTTCAGTAATTGATATATATAAGCTCTCGTATTATACCCACATTTTACGACTGTTGATATTGATTTAAGCTAAATTTCAACCACGTAATAAATTCAGCAAGTGCTAATCCATGAACATGTGCCTACAGTTTCCCTTGTGCGAAGGCAGGGCAGCCTTTACTCACGGCAGTACAATTCCCGTTCACTTTACCTACAACTTTAATACTGGAGGCTCTGGTTAACCCTTCACAGTCACACTGGAGTCATAGGGACTCCACTATTTTATTTGCCATTATGATAAATTACTTCATTACCGGCCAGTATTTATTTAATGTTATGTTTCAAGCAATCATTCAAACAAATTACAGGGACAAATTCAACTAGAAGAGAACTATAAACATGAATTCTAATTATAAGCACAAATTATATATGTTCTAATGTCAATTAGTTTTGCATTATTTTAATTATTAATTAATAATGCTTTTTGTGTTAAATTTAACTTACATATATAACAAGGCATAACAATGCAATTACATAAATTTTGACAAACTCAGTTCATGCATTCTAAGCACACCTGTGCCCTATTTTCGTTGCATATCGCCCTTCTATCAAGTGACAAACGTTTAGTTTTACCGTCGCTTAATTTTGAACAAAAATAACACCGTTATTTCTTATTAGGAGGTTTCTTGATTTTGTTTATTTACGGACGCTCTTAAACATCTCATGTTGCAGGTTAGAGGTTCTTTTACGTGCCCTAAATGTACGACATGGAACCCACGGATTTACTTCTCTTCCAAAGGAAACGATACTTAGAATTTTTACGCCCGAAAAATTCCATCGGTCCCGCTGGGGTGAACCCGCGATTTTGTGTTTGGGAGTAAAGTATGGATACCACTATACCCCTAGGACCAACTTTATTAAGAGGTGGTTCTTGTGACTCTTCTTTTTGAATATTCAAAAATTTTATCAATTAATAATCGTAAACTCCTTCTCAAGGTGTTTCAGACCTTCCAGCGAAAATGGCTCGATGAGACTCATGGCAGCCTTTTCAGAAAAACCTCTCTTTCTTACCTTTTCGTTTGACATAAGTGAAGTACAGCACAAAGTATTGATTCCACTTTGGTCTAACATGCCGACCAGAATCTCATTTGCCAGCGGCTTGTTTTTCTCTTTGTTGTGGAAGATGACACAGCTGATCAAAAGTGTTAGTTCCTCCTTTGGTACAGTTATAAAATGGTATAATGTCTGGCTTGCCAATAGTAGGATCAATTTTTGCATTGTAGTGCATGTTAGATAAAAGAAGAACCACTTTATTCTTCTTCGGAGAGTTTTGTTTCGGTCGAACGCAAAAAGTGATAACCGTACATTTATGTTACCGAGAAAGTTAGATATTTTAGGTTTATTCTTTTATAGGGTTCCAGCCATTATTATTCTATAATCAGATAGCATTCGCTCAAACAGTTCAATGGAGGAAAATTAGTTGTAAACTGTAAAGTTTCTTTGAGTACCTTGAATGGGTTTCTCGCATAATATGAGGGAACACTTTTCATTTTTTCTCTTTCTACCTTGCCGACAATATGCATTTACTATATAGAAAGTTTTCGCATCATTGAGCATTACAGTTTTTATGTCATGTTTGTCAAGCTTTGATGTCATATGGCAATTGCCTCTGAAGGAAAGTAGTTGCTCGTCGATTTTATAGTTTTCAAAGTGTATTGCAACTGTCTGGAATTCTCTACGAGCTTTTCCCAAATTTTTCTTATAGGAGTCAATTTATACATACTTTTATTTCATCCCTTGTGTTATACTATCAAATCTAAGACGAGAATTTGAATCGCTGAACACTCATTGTGGGCCTAAATATCGCTTGTCCATATTTCATTGACCACAATTCTTCCACGTCTCTGTGGAAAGTTTTCTGAGCTCCGAATAAATAAACAATGCCAATAAATGCTCTAATCTCTAAATAAGTGATATCCCTATTACATGACTGGCGACAAACAGTTGCATTTTGTTTATTTCTAAGAACAATTGCATTTAGCATACTGGGATCCATTAATAAGTCCTAAGCTTGTAAATCGTTCGAATATTTCTGGCTGCACCTTTAAGTTCTAGCAAATGTTACGACGTTCCTCCTAACTACCCTTGACTTCTGACATATCTTTCGTTTGGCACGTTTCCTACATGAGAAATCACAGTTTCAGACATTTTTTCATCGCCACTCAGTTCACTGTTGGAACTTCGACACAATCAGGATCGTTATTGAGTCATCACCTCTAAAATCATTCATTTCCCCAATATCTTCACCCAAAACTTATTTTTTGCTCTGTCTATCTCTTCCGTAGTTCTTAAAGGAAGTCTCAGATCCTCCATTTGTTTCTCTGAAAGTAGCAATGATACCTATATCTAGAGTTTATTTCATTTTACTTCCCAGGCTATAACAGATGGAAAGTTAAATTAAAGGAAATACTATATATAAACCGAGACTACATGCCTAAAGCGACAGACAAAATCGCAACCAGAACAGTCATAAAGAGGTATTTTGTACCCCAGAGCAAGCAGCACTTTACTTATAATTTAAGTGGACAAAATCCTTGGCGAGAATAAGCTGGAAAATAGTGGTACAAAAATACAAACTGAATTTGCAAGACGAAAATGCGCTGGAGTCATTTTTGAAAGAGCTATAAAAACGAGGCGAGGTTTCAAGTACCCCAGTATGACGGGGGTTTTATAATGTTAAAACATCACTTATAAAGACATGTTCACCCGTGTCACCCAAGAAAATGTTGGAATGGCTTTCCATTTTCCAAACATTTCTGACATCGACTAATGAAATTTACATCACTCTTCTTAATTCCCTTGGAAATAAAATTTAATTATTGATAAATGTCACTTTAACATTTCTGGTCATTAGCGTCCCATTCAATTCAGGGCGTAAAACTGCCGATAAATGTTGCTCAGAGATCTATCCACTCAGGGTTGAGGTTCTTCTACGTGCTTTAAATCTACGACACAGGACCAACGGCTTTACTCCCCTTCCGAAGGAAGCCATACTTTTAGTATGGCTAGTTTTACGGCCTAAAAATCCATCGACCCTGGTGGGATTTGAACTAGATACTTGGGTCTACGAGGCAAGCACGCTTACCACTAGACCAAAGGTGTTGGTCTCAAGTTCCTCTAAGGTGTTTGGATTTGTCCTTCACCTCTTATCTTTTATTGAATCCCAGAGCTAGTAGTCGTTGAAAATTAGATCGGTGGAACGGGCGGAGCAAATGGTCTTTACTGATAATTTTATCGCCTTAACACTTACTCCATTGCTCGCATTGAAATACTGACTGTGTGAGCTTTGCTCGCAGAGTCTACATTAAGAATCGTAGCACGACTTAGAACCCATCATTAGGACATTTTTCTTGGAGTAATCTGACAGAATGAGGCAATTCTGTACCCACATAGTAATCGTAAATAAACACTCGTTGGGAATAGAATACTTAGGTCTATTATTAGCCATAGGTTTCTTCGCACATTACTGTACAAGTGCGATTTCAATAGCCGTTTATATGTGACTGAAGACCTTTTCTCGATTTCCGGCCTTGACCTTGGCCGACATCGCAGCAGGACTGTCTTGACTGACCGACCAGCGGCTAGAGATACTGATAATCTGCTCACCCAGTACTAATACCACAACACTGAAAAATTTGTAGTTAAGTTTTTAATTTTTTCTTAGAAGTATACAAGTATTTTGTGTATAGGGCTGTTTTAAAATTGCAATTAACTTTATCAGCTTGAATGTTGATTAAATTTTATTTGCATTTTTGTATTTCTTAATATGATTAAATTTATAAATGATTATTTAGTTTACATTTTTATGAATTTTATTTTAGTTTAGGTTGCTCTAAGCTTTTACTTTGTCTTATACTTTGTCATTAAAATAAATTGATATTGAAGTGGGCAGAAAGATCAGTGACTCAAAATACAAGGACCCACCCTTGGTCAATGAGAAGACTGTGTATAATGGCATGGCATAATTTACTTACATACCAAATGTTCTTATTAATCATGGCATTTACATACTTCTTAAGTCCGAAAGGAAAGGTAACAGAGGAGAGAATAATAAAACTACATTTGCTTTTAATCCAGGTATCCTTCGTCGCTGACGGACTCTGCAGCCAATCCGAAGATTAGCCTCTCTATGCCATTGATCCAAAGTGGGCTATCCCACGCACACCACGGTAGCTTCTACAACAACCGGATACAACAAAAGAAACAGGACTACAAGGTGTTCCATAAAATTCCGTCATCCTCTTTGCTCCTCACCAACTATGACCCTTTCTACAGTCCTCTACTATCCCGCTTGGACAACGTTTTCAAGCAACTGGGATACGAAACTGAGGCTTGTAGGGAGAGACTTGTCTGTGCCATGTACAACAACCCAGCCAAATTTGCGCCTTACAGTAATCTCGTTTCGGCTCAGCTCAGCAGGTAAGTCCTAGACAGTTTAATATTATTGTTCAAAGGTTTTATTATTGATGTTTGATCACACCGCTCTCACCATTTGGGAGACTAAAATTGTGCGAATGCACACAACACACACAGCGCTCATAACTAAGTTTAGAAATAACTTAATATCGTAGCCAAAGGTTAAAGACATTTGCTTTCAAATACAGCTTTAGTAGCACATTCAAACCATGTTTACCTACTGTGTCTGAACACGCAATGCATATTGAATATTAAACGAAATCTTGGAAGAATATATCCCAAAATGAAGTTTACTTTTTATGTTGAAGTAAGAAAATTACATTTATTCCGAACTTTTTTCTTTAAATCTAAGCAATATTAATTACAAGTAAAACTCATCATGGATAGAGAAACTATCTAGTAATGGCAGATGATTAAACAAACAAAAAATGAGGCTGGAATTCATAGTGTTTACCGATATGAGATAACATTTCTTCAGCAACAGTCGCTGCGGAAAGTTAAGTACATTAAGCAACAGTTTATTAAGATTGTTCGGCGCGTTAAACAACTAAAAAATATAACATAGTTTCTAATGCATTATTATTAATTCGCTGCCAATGACACGCTATGTACATCTTATTTCGGTAAGGCTATTCGAATGACACACTGTTTAAAGCATTGTGATATAACTATGTTATTGTTGCTTCCCGCAATTCTCCTAGGTTTTTCTGTCAATTAATACACTAGCGGCCCCACGCTCTGCGTTAATGTTGGCTGAAACGGGCTTGTTTGGTTTACTGACTTCATCTACTATAAACAAGTGAGAGGGGCTAAACATTTTAAGTATACCATAAAAAAAAATCAAACGTCGCTATCCATTTCACTTTTTTTAACTGCAAGGATAAATTTGTAGAGTTTTCAATATAAACTCTCTCTTTCTAATGTTAACGGTTAGTGTCATAAGCTATAAATTGCCATTGTACCCAAAAACGTTTACTAAAGTATAGAAGAAAAAATGATTAAATAACACAACGGAGAAACCTCACTATCCAAAATATTAGTATAAATTGTTGGTCGCTTCTGAATTAGTTTGACAGGAAGATTTGAAAGTTAAAACAGAAGAAATAATGAAACGAGCAGCCTATTTTAATTCTAAATAACAAATTTTACATTTCTGGAGCAGAAAGTAAAAATATCTAGCCAGCACAATAGAGCAAACTCTGAATTTATAAGCACGAATTATGAGAAACAGACAAACACACAATTTCACTAGCCAAAAGAATTTGCAGTACTCTGTTTCATAGCCGAAACACGGGCCCAGTTAAGTGATTCCGGAGCTGTTGACGAGCAGACACACCAATTCACGTGCAAGACGTACTTGCACTCCGTTCGCTGATGATTTAGCCATTGGTAGGGTACAGTACCTGCCCGGGTTAGAGTCGTTCAAGCACATCAGCTTGCGACAGTTTACAGCAAGTGCAGATTTTACACCAGATAGTAGTTTCTATGTGCCCAATTTAAAATCCCATCTTGTGTAATAGTTGGTGTTGTTTACGTCATAAATACAGTAATGAATTGTATATTACATACATGCCTAATAGTACTGAAACAGTCATAGTGTATATATTCAGTGGATGCTTAGTTATTAATACTTGTTCCATTTCCTTCTCTATGTTTGTTCTTACATTAAATAATTAAGCTGTTAGTGATTCCGACTTGCAGGACTTATTGTCGGTTTACATGGGTAAAGTATTTATGCAATGACAGTTAATGAAACAAAAGGAACAATTATTGTTATTTAATATTGAATATCTCAACAATCAGGTATTGCCCGTTGTTAAATTAGCTGCTAATTTTCCCATTCCTTAATGCATAATATGAATTGCCTACTCCAAGTCTTGAGAAACTGACTTGAATTAAACGAATATTTATTATTTCTACACATTACAATTAAAGTTTTATAATATTTCCTTGATACTTGAGTGCTTGTTAATACAGGCTACTATAGAACTATAGTATACTATACTATACAACTAATACCCTGGTACATGGATCCTACATCACACTTAACTTTACTTATTATCAAGTGAACTATACATATACTTCCCTCGTTGTTACCTTATTACCATCTTCCTTTGCCTCGAGTACTTTCTTCCAATTTTTCTCTTACTTTCCCTACATACTTTCCAAACTGATTATAAAATTCTTATCTGCTAATCCCAAAAATCTTTAATGCCAAAATTTCTGCCTGCCAATTATCCTACTTCTTGTTCCATCTATCCTGTCTCCATCCTTCGGTTTCTATACTTTGCATTATTGCAAGTTCATGTCTACCTTACCACAAGTTAGTATAATTCTTTGTCACCTTTTACCCCACCTAGCATCATTGTTCCTGTTCTTGCCCATGCTATACCCCTTCCCCATTTTGTGATAAACCTCAATATATTTTTCCTTGCCCCACTGAGAACTCTTATCTCTTAGACTACCAAATATTTCCTGTTTATCTATATTATCAGCCCCTGCTTTCATTATTTCACGTGCCTTGCCCCTTTATGAATTTAAACTATTTAGTTCTCCCAAACTAATTTGTCTTACAATTTAGTTTCATCTACTTACCCATTTTCCTTTTTCTTGCGCCCCCAAGATGCCTTTAAGAATGTTTCCTATCTCCAATGATTGTATCCTCTGCCAGTATTTCACAATGCATTTTATTACTAGACTTATTCAGACCACCCTTCCTAGTTCCATCAGGGCTACTCTATTGGGTACTGCTCTAGGTAATCCCAATATAAGTTTACAGATTGCTCTCTGAATCTGATCTATGCATTCCCACCCTTTTCTATCTCCCATATTTATATCCCATTCACCATTTTCGATTCAATTGTAGCTGAAAGATCGCAAGTTCAAACACGGCCAGGATCGATGGATTTTTTTCGGGCGTAAAAATCCTAAGTATGGCTTCCTTCGGAAGGAAAGTAAAGCCTGTTTGCTCCATTGACCTCCATTGATTAGCGTTTAATTTTATTTACCTGACCATATAGTAAAACAAAACAATAGATACTGGAATGCAAAAAACCGATCTTATACGTGAGATGCCATTGTATAGACCAAAAAAAAAAAAAAAAAAAAAAAAAAAAAAAAAAAAAAAAGAAGGTGTTTGGTGTGCTGTGAATGCATGCAAAAATCTGTGCTCTTGAATTTAAGTGTTTATGAATATCCAATAGCGTGCTTCCTGGTGCCAAGCAAATCCCCGTTAAGCCTGCTTATGGCTTTGTAGTTTTCCTGCCTGCTCTTTGATTAAATTCAAATGTTTGATTTTGAGCTCCAGTAATGAATTTTGATAACATTAGCTTATAAGAGGGTTTTCTTTTTTATAATTTTCGATTTCGTTTATCTATTTACTATTAATAATCACAAATTTACAAGAATTGGGCCTAAGTGGTACTGCGGGTCATGGTCATTCATATGAACCATACGAATTTAGTTAGCATAGGTGTCGGGATGGATGGTCAGTCCATCGCCTCAAATTCATATAATGTGATGCTATGGTATTACTTGAACGTGAAAGGTACAGCAATTTTTCTTTTCATCAGATATGGGGTTCCTTAAGTTGCCGCAAATAACGACATGAAACCAACGGCTTAAGCCCCACCTGAAGATTTTAAGCCCAAGATATTTATGTAGGATAAAAATCAATCGATTTCTTCCGCATTTGAACACGCGAAGCTAGAGTTTTAAATCTATTTCTTTATTGGAATACTCATGAAATTATAATCACTTTCGTGTGTCCTGGTGGTCTAGGTATAACCACACTTGCCTCGTAGACCCAAATTCGCGGGTTCAATCTCGGCCCGGGTCAATGGATTTTTTAAGGCGTGAAAATCCTAAGTATGGCTTCCTTGGAAGGGAAATAAAGCCGTGGTTCCCGTGTCGAAGATTTACGGCACGATAAAGAACCTCAAGCCTAAAAGTAGAGGCCTATGAGCAAAATTTATCGGCCGTTTCTCGCCTTAAGTTGAATGGGACGCTGATGACCTGAGATGTTAAAGAACGTCCGTAAATAAAGCAAATAAAAAAACTTTTTGTAGTTTTACAGGCTATGCTTGGAGTGGTAAATCTTGATTGCTAACAGTATTTGTGTGGTGGGAAAGGATGTGTTGCATACCCTCACAAATCGACAAATCTACCGTCCTCAACCTACAATCGTAACTTTTTTCAAATGAATTGGAGTCATCGCAATCATGCAATCACTTTAAATAACATCAGCAAATTGAACTGCACACAGCAAGTTTAACAATAAGACCTGGATGAGTGCTGTGTGTTTGATAATAACAGGGAAGAACAACGATGCCCAAGATATGTACATATGATTCAGCCAATGAAGCATACAGTTACAATGTTCTATAATGCCAAACATTACTATTTTATTAAAACAACAAGTATATACCGTAAAATGGAATTTTTAAACAATACGCTACTTATTTAAAAATTAAAAATCATTTGCATAATCAATTATTTTTGTAAATAAACATGTGTATTGAAAATAATGAATAGTAATGTAACTATTACATTTCTCAATACAAAGCTTAAAAGCTTATGAGAGCTTATCGTTGTATAGTATGGGAATGTGCAATTCATAAGATTAAAATCTTCTAAACATTGGAAAATTCTTAAGGAATCTTCTCTTTTGCTACAAAGTTCTAACAATTTTTTAAAATTATTTATTTAATAGTTATATATATTTACATATTGCAGTGAAATTATCCAGGTTTGTTTTCTAATCACTTAAACTAGGATTATAATTTTATGCAGCATTATAATCTGAGTTGGGCGAGAACAAAGCTATAAATATATGTGATAGTTACCAGAAGAGACAGATATTTAGACTAATGTTTTTTTAGTAATTAATTACTTGGCATTTCAAAGTGCAGATTAAAAACTTTATAATAAGCATATGTCTTGAAGTCATTATAAAAGGGTTAATACTCTCATTAATACTATTTAATTAAAAGAAAACCTTTAACCCTAAATAAAAGCAGAAAAAGTTTAATGATAATGACAAAAATCTTTTCCAAGCCAAATATATCAACTTATCACAACGATATCGAGGCAACTTTTTTCTTGCCAAGAACACAGGATGTTTAAATGTGAGATTCACTCTTGTTTTAAACATTAACAAACAGAATACTTATTTATGCAAAAAAGCATTATTTGGTAAATATCTGCCAAGTTTTAAAACTGGCCATAACCATTAAAAACATTGATATTGCTGAAAACCAATAATTTTTGGAAATGTCATAAAGTTTCTTCTTATATTGCAGTAAATAATAATGACGTTTTAGTATATTAATTTGTACTTATAGTAAGTGAATGCAAATAAATGCATTGCTTTATATTTTTAATAGGAGACTTTTATAAATTTAATTTTAGGGAATAACTTCCGTAAAATAGATAAAATAGATTTTCAAGTCTAATAATTTTGACTATTCAGCAAATTATTTACATTACTTTTAATAAATTAGCGTATTTTAAAAGGATTTTGCATTATTATAAAATAAGCAGGAATTTGTGCTTCCTTATTTATTCTTTCACAAGAGGGAGGGGAAAAAACTTCAGTTTCTTCGTATGTACAAAAGGTAGCTATTTTTAAAAAATATGTAAATGGTTTACAAATAATGCTGATTTAATTTTTATCCGCTTATTATTGCTATTATTTTTCTAAGGCAGACAAAAAAGTTAATGGCATATGAAAACGTAGCATGGTACACGTTGCATCCAAAATGAATTTTGAAAAATATTAACGTAATTAATTATGGTACTTTATTAATTTAAAGTGTATTATTTCCATTATACGCTCGAATTTATATTTCAAATACAATTGTAGGATTATTATACTCATATAGAGCTTACCTTTCTGAACATATCTGTACAAGCCTCCGGTTTGTACGATGCACAGTTTTATTCCCTGTTAATTCACACTGGATTCTTCCTCCTCAACAGTAAAATAAATACAAAAGCTAAGCAAATAGGGCAAGGAATACGCTTTCAAGATAAGTATGTAAACAAAACATTTGTTTTAGACAATTGTGCGCGCGTTTTAGAGCGGTTGGTATTTGCTTGGGCTTAAAATGTCACAAGAAGATAATACAAGCAGTTTCCCTATGCAAAACGCGAATTGTTGTGTAATCAAAGTAGAAAAATTGTGTATTTAAAAAGTTATCTTGGTCTGAGTGTAGAGCATGTGAACACTTCTCAAAAACTCAATAATTTGTCACTGAAGTTTCTCTGATGTATAGATTTCCCAAACGCATACCCACTTAGTTTGACAATGGCGCTAAGCGTAGGGATTTGCTGATTTTCGCATGTCGTTACCTTTTGCATCCAGTATAAGAGTGCATTACCCGGTTTAGATAACTTTATGCATAAGTGTGTAGCGCTAGTGTAGTTGTTGGCAGGTTGAATACGGAAAGATAAATGAGTGGCGGGGTCGAAAGCATGGTATAGTTGTGTTATCAATGTCTAGTCCGAATAGTATTACGAAAAGAATATGTACTTACGTTGTTCATTAGCAGTATTCAATGATTATAATGTGTTAGACATTACTATAACCTGTTATTTGACACGCCGAACGAGACAACGGTAACCTAGTGCTTCAATCAACTGATCTATCCGCAGTGACTGTACAAGAGCATTGCTTGGTATGAGGTAGGCAATAAGTTACTGAGTTCTCCACGTTAAAGGAGTTGAAACGAGCAATATAATATTAAATACTTGTATACGCATATGTATGTTAGTGAGGACTGTGTTTGCTTGTACTAAAAATGTACTACAGGGGACAATGAATACAAAATGTTAAACATTTTTTACTATTTGCGAGTAACCTTTAATATGGGTGGGTAATGGAATAAGCACTTTTAATTATAAAGCACAAAGTCAACAAAGTGTCCTGATTCACACTCCATATATACCAGTAAATACACTTGAGAGGATGTATATGATATGATTAAGTTTGTTCTGATATATGGAAGTGAAATATCGGGATGCGGGAGAGCTGAACATGTAAATTAAATGTAAATCGATTAGGAAAGGGCTCTCTAAAGAAACTCAAACTGTAAAATGGGCTGCTATGAAGATACGGTTAATAGTAAAACGAGGACGGTGAAATACTGTCTTAGACTTATGCAGGGAGACCAGTTCACACTAAATGCTATACACACCAGATATAAAATATAACTGCAACGTTTTGGACTGTAGAAGTAGAAAGAGCACTCAGAGAAATTGGCCTGGATCCAATATGGCAACGAAGTAATCAAAATGCATGGAAGAAATATAGAACAAGACTAGAGGTTATCAGCAAGCAGGAAATCGAGGCAGAATGCAACACGAAAATCTCTTTGAGTCTATCGAATGAAATTTAAATTACCTGGGGTAAATAGGTATATGTGCTTGTTCTAGGAAGAAAGGAAAGATCAGGAATGGTCTGGTTTAGACTGAGGGGTTGGAAGGCTAAAAAATGAGAAGTTCTGGTTAGAAAATCTGCTGATTTGTGAAGGGGATGAGAATCGAGGAAAACGATATTTTTCCGGAAAAAAAAACCATTTTAAGACAATTAGAGTCGATTGTCGTGCTGAAACCGGGGAGCACACTAACTGGTTGAATATGGATGGGGTTTTCCTTACCTAAGTGCATGAAGCAGAAAGCAATTTATTTTATGTCTAGAAGGCAATAATTAGTATAATTATAAATAATATGTAAGTTGTTTCCAATCATATATGTGTTATATTATTAGTTTTATTTCTTTATTTATTTTTGTTACCTCTTTCTAATTATGTATCATTACTTTAACATGTACGGTCGATGATCCATGCATAAAATATATTTGTAATATGTATATAGAATTTTATAGCAATACACACTTCCTCCTCTTTATCTTTGTCTTAACTTCTTCTACTCCTTCTTTCTCCTCCTCCTTCTACTCCTTCTCCTTCTTTCTCGGACAATTGGATGTATTGCAAAGTAATCTTTATCTTTCCACTCTGAGGAATTCTTCTGCATTAAATCCAAAATTGATGTACACAAACTGTTTAGTACTGGAAGATTATTCAGTTCTTCTGTACATCATGTCATTCAATGTTTCCAACATGAAGACTTAGACTTGGTGGTAACAAAGCTGCTCCTTAAATGGGGTTGGAGTAATTGGTAGCCATACAGAAAATTACTACATTCTTAATTATGTTGCAGTCAAATTGCAAAAGCACTTAATGCTTGAGGTACTCAGTTGCAGTCTTTGTGTTTTAGAGATAGGTCAAACCCTAATACATTTTGCTTAGATTCAGCACGTTTTAAATAAAACGGAACTTACAGCAAGCAACATTGAAGTTGTTTAGTAAATATCCAGAGTATAATGCGAAATTCTAGTCAAAAGTTCAGTAGGACATTTTACGGTGAAATAAGGTGTTTTTATTGTGCCTTGTATGAACATTGTATGTACATTCCGATCAGTACAGTTATGAGGTAGAAGACTGTGGTTTTGATCCAGGCAAGCAACTGTCGTTTTTTATTTTTCCTTGGTTATGGGTACGTTTACGGTCAAATAGAGATATCCTGCACCATTTCGCAGGAAGTTTTCTAAAACATGTGCACAAACTGTTCATTTTTGCTCTGTATGCAAGAGCAGATACCGAATTATTGCTTGCTATGCTCCATTATATCAACTGATTAGTAACTTTTCAGCAAACTTAATGGCTAAAAAGCATATTTGATTAACACTTAATTAAAATATTAAATTGATTGAAGAAACATAAGTTAAATTTTCTAGCACGACATTTATTGTTACTATAAAATCTATAAACGCAAGTTTATAAAGCAACACAAATTACATTGAAAAATTGCAAAGGAAAAAAAAAAAAAAAGAAAACTTATTTCTTGATTGCTTGGGGAGGTAACTACAGTTCAACGTATTGTGAATTATATATAAATGAGTCTTAATGTTGGTGCAATGAGAGTAAATTCTGTAATTGAGGTGAAATACAAGCTAGCGATCCAAATGTGAATTACAAACCAGGTCTTACGCATATTTCCAAGATGCACGGAATGTATTTAACAAATTTTTATTTTGTTCAAAGTGGTCAATTCAGAAAAAAAACTTCAATTCTTCTGTAAATAAAGTACGTTTTAATTAGCAATGCAACACAGAATGTTAGGCCTCCACGCACTATTGTCTAAATTTGTAAAAGAAGCTGTACTTTCTTAAGATAGCAAGAAATTATTTACGCACAATTTGTTTTAGTACTGTTTACTATATTTTCTCCAAAATATATCTACTTTCCCGATTTTTATTTAAAGGGTAAAAATTCAATTCACTCTCTATTTAGTTATATCTTTTAAAATGTCAGGCAAACTCCCATTACTAAGTTGAAAAACAGATAGCATCTAAGTATGTCATGTGTAATACACTAAAGAATCCTGAAGTAGGTAAAACCGTTAAGTGCAACGGCGTAATATCTTGCAACTCTCACTGATGCATAACTGCAACACCCAGTGCAGACACAACTACTGCCCTACTATACTACTATCATTTATAAACTACACTAGCAGGGTCTATTTGGGTTCAAGGAAAACTTTCCTGAAGGAGGTTATTGCACTGCAGTGAATGAAAAAGACATTTTCCCACGTTATCGCATTCATTTTGGCTATGCTTACTCTTTCCACGTCTAGTTTTTATGTTCACATTTTAAATTAAATACTTTTGAATAAATTTCTGTAAATTGGAGGATATCTAAATTCAGTTATTTGTTTAATTGTATCTTCTTTAAACGTTTGTGAAAAGCTTCTGTTTAACAAAATTACTGCAACTATGAAATTTTATCACATCGATTTTCATAAACACAAAAAACAAATTATTATAATGCCATAAAAACATGAACAAAATAGGACTCCTTGCATTACGACCCTCAGTAACTCAAGTCGACTTGAATGCGTATTTTACTTAAAAATACGATTATTTTGCAGTACATATATAATTCCACGTTTTAAAAATTAACCCTCTATATTAATATTTATAAAGATATATTTTTAATTTTATTCCTTAAGTTAAGTAGTCCCTGTAGGCACACTTTGGTCAGAATATAGCTTCAAATTGACGGCCGTTTTATTAACTGGAATATTCCATTATTATTGACCTAAACTTTACAATTTAAAGCGCTTAACAGTCCCACCTTGAATTGTAAGTAACCTTGGATACCGAAACAAGTCTCTTCGGCTTACTATACCGATGCTCTTAACTACTGAGCTGGCCATAATTTCCAACTTCTCTAACCCGAGTCTGCATATCCTGGAGAGCCAGAAGGTTTACTTCAGAAGGGATCCCTAGGAACGACTCGAACATCCAAGTAGTTTTGACCCACGCTTCTAATTCACCTTAATATAGAGACCAATTTGCATTTGCATCTGTAGTCTTCACACTAGCCAAATGTGATGACAAAATTTTGAAACAGCAGTCTGCAGTAATAATCTTTGAGGTTCATAAAACATGCACTGGAAAGTGAGGTTTGCTGCCAACCAGCACACTTTTGTTCAATGGTAGAGCATTGGAAGTGTAAGCCGAGATTCCGTGGCTCTAGGCTCAAACATTTTCTATGTTAATATAAAACCCCCAAAATAATTGCATGCTATTTTTACACAGTATACCGTAGCTCAGGCACTTAAGTGTTGCTTGTCAAAGGCAGACAAAAGTTCAATTTTAGAAAACTGGCAGTATGTGATTCTTACCGAAGTTTCAACTCGCCCTGAAAAAGTGAACGCCAAGTAACTTTAGACGCCGATGGATTCCAGACTTATTTGCGTCATTATTAATTCATTCCATTCATCGGTTGTAGCAAGCGATAAGGATCTCTTGCAAAAAGAAAATTTCGGACAGTCACAGATATCATAATGGTATCTATTGTATCTGTCAGAGTTTTCAATAATCTTCCAAGATTAAGCTTTGTAAACTCTCGTGACATTCTTGTACAACATATGCAGTTTAGAACATGAAAGTACATAAGAAGCTGTATTATGTTCATGATATCGATGTAAACATTTTAAAATATTTTATAGTATATAAATATATGCCAACAAGCATTTCAGTTACAGTAAAGTCAGCGAATATAATAAATGAATAACATTTAATACATTGGCATATGCGAGGGGAGGGGAGGGCAAGAAATGCTCTGGGCCTAACAATGAAGAAGTGAGTTTTTAACTTGATAATTAGTCTTATTTTTCAACATAAATCTCCCTTGAGGTCGTTATGTTTATTCCAGCGATGCTCCAGTGCCATTATCCCTTATCTGAAGTTGTTTTCTGGAAAGTCTGTAAAATGCCCCCTTCATAGCTACCCTTTCATTCGATGCAATACTCTTACCAGCTAGTAACTTTGGAAACAGGTGGATGTCAACAGTCAAACCGCTTTTGTGAGCAGGTGAAGTTTTTGATGAAATTTTTTCATCCGTAAACCGGGCCTGTTCTTTTAGGTTTTTTCATCTAGTTGCTTTAAACTATTTGAATACTACTCTGGTTATGGTTTTAATCTTCTGAAGACAATCAATTAGTAAAATTCCTTTGGAGATTCAAAAGACTGATACCACAAACTTGCCGTCAGACGAAACCGACAGTCTTCCTTGACTCTGAGCAACCGGCTTCTGTCGCAATTCTGGTGCCCAAGCCTTATATTCACAGTTATACAAGTAAGTCACACACACGAAACCGGTTGCTGTTAAAACGCTCCAAACACTTGTTGCAATATTATTTTACGAATGCTTATTTGATCTGCGAGTGCGGCACACATCTTGCACAAAGCTTTTTAACATGCAATTCCTCGTGTAAAATGTAACCTAAACGTTCCTTTGAAATGTCCATAGCCTCAGCAATTTCACAACGGTTTCTGTACTCCTCGCTCATATGAATTATTCTGTTGTTGCATTTTTTGAAACGTGGGCCATCTTCAAGGCTGGCATAGCTATGTTTGATTTAGCAGCTCATTTTTAATCGTGGAAATGAAGGAGAAGAGCCCCCAAAAACGTTTATAAGATTTGTATGTGTTTCCTTTGCTGTTGAAACACCTTTTGTAAAGAAATTATTGCACGCACGATTCTAATTTTTTATTTATTTTATGGAATACCCACAAGAAGTCCGCTTTAGAAACCTGTATTAAATAAATTATTTGAAATAATGACTTGATGACTTAGGTGTTACATGGCTATAAAATTAATACCTTGCTCATTGCATTACCACCTACATTCAGAGCTTAGAACTTTCCAGGCCCCCATTAAAATTGCCATATAAGATAGTAGTCATATAATTGAACACTATTTTAACATTATTGATTATTCATTTGTGTTTTCGGCAGTGGATTATTAGATTTTATCACACAGATATTCTGTAAATCATATTTGTATATTTTTCTATCATCAGATGATTATAATTTAAAACTAATTGGGACCCCCAATGGTGGGCGAAGTCGTTAAGACGCGGTTTCGTGGGGTTCGATTTCTCCAGGATTTCCCTGGAGGTTTTTTCCAGATTTTCCTCAGTCCTTACGAATGGCAATGCCGGAGAGAAGTCCTAAACTTAGACCTGAAATTTTTCCCCCATATAAAAAGAATCCTTTTCTAGTTTATCATTTCATCTCATTTCATGTATCAATCAGTGTCCACCCCTTTGATACCTCAGAAGATAAAACGGACGTCAAATTCTATTAATAAAAATTAATTGAGCGTTATAGATTGCAATACATTCGTAATAAACATGTTTTTGATAAGACGTTACATTGGCCATGCAGTTATGGAGAACACACTTTTATCTGTTATTAATAAATTTCTCTTCAGTTTTAATATAAAGTTAATGAAAAGAATGGTTAAAATATTTTTTTAAGTAGAGCTCTATATTATTTGCTAATTTTCTGTTATTTGTATCACATTTTTATAAGTTAACTCATATGTAGAAATGAAATTATATGTTTAGAGATAATTATAAAACAAATAATTCAGTATTAATCTTCATATGTTTTTTTTAGCTATATCTAGGATATAAGTGATAATTTTCACATTATTACTGATATATTGGTTAACAAATTACACGTTTTTACCATTTAATTTGAAGTATTTTGTGGAAATTAGTGGTTTATTTTTCCTAATCTTACAACCTTTTTAAGACAGTAGATCTAGATCGAATTGTTGCATTTATACATGTACACTTAGTTATTTTACGTTTTATGTTGTAATATTTACAAGCTTTCTTTTAACGTTCTTGGAAACTCTGAATAACCACCCTGTTGTAAGCTTTGCACGTCCATGAACTTGGCAGCGTGTCACGGAAATTCCTAGACCGGAAGACTGTGTTATGTCGGTGTGTACGAAAAGCTTACGTGTGTCAGCTCCATGCGGCATGGTGACCGACATTTTAGTTGTGACGTCATGCGGATAACCCCTGGGTGGGGTAAGGAGGTGCAGGATCCGTGTCGATCACCTACCTGACCCACTTGATGACATAGGGTGCTTCATAGCTTCTCTCCCAACTCTCAGTGAGGAATAAACGTCAGTAAGACTTTTTGTGAGCATTTTCCTTGTTTGATTTGATTTGTTTTATTTATGAACGCTTTTTAGCATCTCAGGTTATCAGCGTTCCATTCAATTCAGGGCGTGAAACTGCCAACAAATTTTGCCCAGAGACCTCTTTATTCATGCTTGAGATTCTTTTTCGTGTCGTAAATGTACGACAAGGGACTCACTGCTTTACTTCCCTTCCGAAGGAAGCCATACTTAGAAATTTTCGCCCGAAAAAAAATCCATCAGTCCTGGCCGGGTTTGAACCCGCAATTTTGGGTTTAGAAGGCAAGTATGGTTACCACTACTTCACCAGGACCGACAGCATTTTGCTTGACGTTTCTATTATTCATTAGCTTTATCGTCTTTATCGTCTGAGAACATTGCGCTCATTTTGAACAAGGTCTTAGATATGTGAACAACTATCAGTTTGGAAAGAAATTATTGCACGGTTCATTGGTTTGTTAATAGCATTAAATTGTCATTGAAAGCCAGTGACAACTATATCTAGTCGAGAATAGAACTCTACTATGTAGCAAAGTTGAGGTTAGGTAGAGATATTGGGGTGATTGATTTGGTTTATTTTCGGACGCTGTTTAACATCTCAGGTCATCAGCGTCCCATTCAGTTCAGGGCCGACAAATTTTTCTCAGAGGGCTCTTTTTTCAGGCTTGAGGTTCTTTTTCTTGCCGTAAATGTACAACATGATACCCACGCTTTACTTCCCTTCCGAAGAAACACGTACTTAGGATTTTTACCCCCAAAAATATCCATTGATCCTGGCCGGGATCGAACCCGCCTCTTGGATTTAAAAGACCGTATAATTACCACAACACCACCAGGACCGATTGAACGGGAGGTCTGGGGTGCGAATCCCCCAGGACCGTCCTCCCTGACTTGAGGTTTTTCCCAGGTTTTCCTCAGTTCTCATAAATGACAAATGCCGGGGAGGTACCCTAAACTTATGCCTGGATCGTTCCCTTCTTTAAAAAAAAATAAGTCTTTCCTAATATATCATTTCATCTCATATGTCCACCGCCTGTGTGCCTCAGTAGTAAAAACGGGCGTTAAACAAAATTCATTTATTCCGTCCACATCTTATCAGCAGAGACCACACGTTCTAAATGGCCTTCTACACAACTGGGCTGCGAAACAATTGCATGATAACTGCCATGTATTTTGTTTACTTGTACGTGCGGTGTCGCTGATTATCTTACCTGACCCAGGATAACAGCTACACCTCCCCGAGGTATAAACAGCAGCGTTTGTATAATAATTTTACTTCAGTAATGGGTTTTTAATTGTATGATAGAGAAATTCTATTATGCTGTTTCACTCTCTAAAATATATTATGTACTAAAAGAAGAAAAATATATTATTTTGTATTGTAAATAAATTAAATAAACAGCAAAGTACTGAGTGAAACAGTTAATATTACGTCCTCCTCTAAACCACAGCAATGGATAACTTCAAAGACAGCGGTCGAATACTGTTGTCATTTCTTGGCAGCTATCTTTCAAAATCAGGTGTGAGCTTCGTAGTGAAAGCACTATGTGCATGTTCACCGTTTCTAAATTTAAATATTTGAGCTTAATCTTGGGAGGGGAGGGCTGCTCACAGCTGAGTTTGTACTTTTAGAATATTGTTGACATTATGGCAGCTACAAATTTAACGAAACTTTGGGAAGCCATTTGGTAAAATTCAATGACATCTCTTTCTTTAAATACTTCTTACAATTGTGTGTCACATTATAAATAAACCAGTTTCATTTATAGGTCTTCAGGTGCATCCTACGGTTTGACACAGCAAACAGTTCTAACTTTTCTTGAAGGACCTCAAAATCTTATCTGCTATGAAACCATTTGCAAGTTCATCAAGCATATGGATGTATAATTACAAATTGTCGACAGTGTTAAGACATTTTGTTCTGCAAAATATATGATAAAAAACAAGATAGGAGAATGATTGCAGAATAATTGTAATTAAGCTGTTGGGTAGACGAAACAGAAGAAAATTCTTTAAAGCGAATAGGCAATCTAATAGCAAAATCGGAATGTGCTTACAGTCTCCACAACTTTTGTTAATTGCGTTAGCAATTTAGTTCTCCCCCCCCCCCCGATACTGGTGTATTTATCTCCACGATAAAAATTATCATGCTGCTTAATATTTATTTTTTTTAAATAATAGGGTGTTTTTTGAACAGGGTTGGCAATTTCGCATCAAATCGGCTGTTCCTTTCTCACACCTCGTGTACACAGATAACACAATGTCACACCCCTGGGCTAGCTCTCCTATCTCTCTTAGGGAGATAATAACTAGCACGCATGCAGTTATTATACGAGGTGCATTCAAGTTATAACATCTTCAATATTTTTTTCTCAGAACTGGAAACCGATGAAACACGCGGTTTATTTTAAAATACGCGGGCATTCATCAATATGTGACAGAGATGGCAGCATTGTGTGGCACACAGAAATCTAGCCGCAGCGGCGAGAATCAGGACTGTTTTTGATACTTCAAAATGACGACGTTTTCGTAACAAGAACAGAGTGTAATCATTCGTTTTCTCCATTTGCATGGTTTGACACTTGATTGAAATTCATCGCCAGTTGAGTGAGACATTTTGTGATCGTTATGGATGTGTCTAATGTGCGTTCATGGGTGCGACAGTTCAAGTAAGGCAGATCGTCGTGTGACAACAAAACATGATCGAGTGAGTGGAGGAAATTGTTTTGGAGGATCGCCAAATGAGTGTGGAATGCATCGCCTCCAAAGTTGGCATTTCCGTGGGATCTGTGCACACAACCCGGCATGAAGACCTGAAAAGGCGAAAAGTATCCTCCAGATGGGTGCCACGAATGCTGATGGACGACCACAAGGCTGCATGTTGCCAGGCAATGTTGACCCGTGATGACGGTATGAATGGGACGTTCTTTTCATCGATTGTGACAATGAATGAGACATGGATGCCCTTTTTCAATCCTGAAACGAAGCGCCAATTTGCTCGATGGAAGCATCAGACTCACTGTCACAATATTTTTTCAGGTAAGCGCTAGTGCAGAAAAAAATGATGGTGGCCATGTTCTGGGAGTAATCCTTTCTCATTGCATTCCAAAGGGCACTATTGACAGGTGCATCATACGAAGATGTTTTGAAGAAGAAGTTCCTTCCAGTATTGCGTGAAAAACGGCCGAAAAAGGCTGCACATGTGTTCTTTCACTAAGACAACACCAGCGAATCGGGCGAACGTGATGCAGCAGTTTCTTCAATTTTGAAAACAATTTTGAAGTGATTCCTCGTGCTCCTTACTCACCTGACCTGACTCCTAGCGACTTTTGGCTGTTTCCAACGATGAAAGACACTCTCCATGATCTCACATTCATTAGCCATGCCGCTATTGCACCAGCGAGTTTTCAGTGGTCAAAACAGACTCCTACAGAAGCGTTCTCAGTGGCCATGGAATCATGGTGCCGACGTTGTGAAAAACGCATACGGCTGCAGGGAGACAAAAATTTCATAGTTTTCGTGTGATTAGTTAGTGAAAAAAAATCGAAGGTTTTATAACTTGAATGCACCTCGTACACAGCGTGCTGCGTCTGACGTGCCTGAACTGTACAGAAATAGTTGCCAGACAAAAAAAAAAAAAAAAAAAAAAAAAAAAAAAAAGCGGACTTTGAAGAAGTTTTATAGGTAGGGGAAATAGAAGTTATAACTGGGAATTGGAATCAGGCTGTATAGGTTAATTGATCAAAGATAGCCGAGACTCTCTCCAGGGCTTTTCACTGAATTTTGGCAGCTGTAAGCTAGCCAGGACTGAGAGAATGGAAATTGGATGTGGAAGGCGACGATAAATAAATTCTCGTTATTTATTTGGTGAAAACACTTGTAAGGTAAACACTTAAATCTGGTTGCATTCGCCAAATGGTGCATAATACGAAGAAAGTGCTACTGCAACGGTATTTAATGCAGCACAATGGTGATATATCAGTAGTTCAAGTGGCGACAGATGCCGGATCTGGTCCTCGGACTTAGGTCACTCTTACTCTGACTGCAGGGATACGCAAGGTTCTGAAAATTCTGAGACCGCCCACTTTTGGGGCAAAATCTATCCCTTATATACTCAGTATGAACTGACGCTATCACCTGAAAAACGACGCGAAGTTTTCGCGCCAGTTTTGTGTTAACCATGCTCATAGGTTGATGCTTACGTCATGGAGCTCTATTTTATTTGCTAGACAATTTTGGCGAAGCTACACGCCTGGCGACTCGTCAATAAATTCACTTCAAAGAGATTTCATCCGTTACTGCCAATGACGCACACCTGTCGCTTCCCAAGCAAAAAATAGCTGAATACGATGCCTAAGGCATAGCCAACCCTTTGCTCGCCGCATTCCTGAAAGGATTTGCATGTCTTTGTCTGACTTTGCCAACTCTTGCTGTGATCCGAGAAAGAACGCGAGTTTTTCCCTAACCTTGCTATAATATTACATGTCATTACTTAAATTTCACCGAAATTAAAATTATATAGGTACATTATAATCTTTCTTAGACGCTATAAAATCTAAATTCTACGTTCACGGATTTGGTTATCGAAGTTTCTTAAATAAAAAGGCACAACATACCTGCAAGAAATCACAGAATTGCTTATTTAAAAGTATGCATACCAATCACCTCTATTATTTGGTAATAGATGGGGAGTCAGAGACAGCCTCAAGTTTTTCGATTACAAGGTAAAGCTATTCAAAGTTTTCTCATAACATTTGTTCAAATTTTCATCTTTTATGCTCTCAGCTCCTCAACTTTATTTATGATTTTATTTATTCTGGATCGTTTCCTGATAGGAGTGTAAGGCTTCAAAATAGTTAACTTTAGCTGTACAAAACGAACATGATGCAAGAACCGCAATGGTGATCCTGAACGTAAGAACATATCTAATGCATTTTGAACAACGGAGGAGAAATAATTGAAAACCTTATTTGCTTTTCCAATAAAGTTTGATTCCACCTTCATTATGTAAGCTTGTGAAATAATATTAGAGCTTTTAAAAAGCTATTTCTTTTAACAAGTGCCCAACTTGTTGAGAAAATTGATGCTTGGTATGATATGGTACAAGAAACAAAGAATAAAAATACTGCAAGACTAATTTTAGATTTTAATCCTGCCTTTTTAATGTGTTTAGTTAAATGGAGCGTAATTTTGCATTTTTTCAACAGAGCTTTGCCCTGATCTAGTAAGCAAAAAGAAAGTGTTCAAACTTACTAAGTCTCTTGATCGCTATCAGTGCTTAATATCTGTCAAAGAACAAATCGAAGAATTATGCAAGAGTATAAATTTACATTCTTCAAACGGTTTCCTCGATTTTTGGACAGAAACCACGAATGATGAGTAGATTTTTGTATAGATGCCAAAACGGGCAGATAATGAAGGTGAACAGCTAAAACATTTCATTTCCCAAAACAGAAAAACCCTTTTTAACCGCTTTTGTCTCATAAACTGTAAAGGAATTGCTTATATTTGATACATTACTATCTTTGAATGGCAAGCATTATTAGCTACTACCGGCACGCTTGTCTATAGTGAAAGTGCTTAGCGTGTAGCCAGCTATCCTATAACTCCTATAAATCTTTAACAACTTAATAGAAACTGGATGGCGCTCCGCGAGTTACTGGCCAATAAGGTCTCCATTGCTATAGCAATGGAGACCTTGAACCCACATCGTTCGCTGTTAGTCATGTACATAAGTTGTAGGGCTATCATCTAGTATTCGTGACATGGGAGATTGCTGTATCGTGTCCACCACAAGTGAGCTGTATTAATTTCAAACAAATCAAAAATCTAGATATCTGTATATCTATTACTTCTTTGTAGTTCCAGAAAAAATTAAATTATATAAGCATTTTTGGAAAAAAATGAGGGTATATACCTAGTGCCTTGAAGTTAGTTACTACAGATATTGTTATACAAATAAACGGAATAAGTCATTTTGGCCGAGTGGTTACTATTTACAAACACTTCAAGTCCGATACTTCTATATTCACTATATACAATCTTTATTTTTCCTGTTTTCAGAACTGTCGTAATATCGAATGCAAACTAAAGTGTTTCTTCATTTAATTATTCGTTCACCAATCCTTATGAGCGAGTAAATTTTCTCAAGCAGCTTCCAATGAATTATGTATTAGTTTGTTAATTGTTGTGTGGTATCCGTAATCAGGCCTTTTGTTCCTGCTACAGTGCGGAAAGGAATTTCCTCCACAGTGGAGGGCTAACTGGGGAACAGTTATGTTGGTAGCACAAACTGTCCATCCCGAATTGCCTGTCCTTAACACTTTGTTGGCTACATAATACTCTTTAAATGACGTGCCAATAACTCGATACTGTTGCCAACTTAAATGCATTCGCTAACAGCATACCATCACTCAGCTGGGTGCGGAGCGACTTCCCTTCCGCACTGTACTTTTGTTAATACGAATGCAGATAGCACCATTATTAAGATGACATTATAACAAATTAGCAGAAGTTGTACGTTTTAACGTGAAACTGTACCAAGTGATAGTAATATCCATGGATATTTTACTAGAGCCTGTAAAGCGGGGGGGACTTGTTCAAATATTAATAACTAAATTATTCTTACCTTCTCAGATACTGCGACTGGAGCATTAGGTCCCATAGTAAGTGTTTTCAGCGTTAAGCTAAACAAACATTACCTTATTAAAGACGTACAAAATTGAGTACAAGATATTTTCTTTGAAGACTTAGCCCTATGCCTGCCGGCTTCGTCGTAGTTTCATCCATTAACACCAAGCTTTTCATCACTTGTTTCTTTTTCGGCACTAGTGTACTTGTAGCAAATGATATGTATTGCTTACTTAGCGTTCACTTGCACGTTTTTCCAGAAATGACCTAAAGTAGAAATTACCCAGCCCTTTGAAAAGAAATGTAAATATTTGCCTTTCTAGAGAATGCTGGACTATTTAAAGTGACATTTTTAAATAGAGTTTAACGCCCGTTTTTACTACTGAGGCACCACAGGCGGTGGGGTGGACACTGATGATGCATGCAATGAAATGATAAATTGGGAAAGAAGGACTGAGGAAAAACTGGAAAAAACCTCAGTTAGGGAGTATGATCCTAACGGATATTGAACTGTAGACCTCGCTCTCTCCAGTCCGCGCTTTAACGAACTCTGCCACAAGTGGCGGTTTAAAGTGTAATGAAAATTGATTCTTTGATAGCTGTTCTACATTTCCCTTGTGTGTTTTACTATTTTATCCCCCCCCCCCATTGTTTCTTAGTTCTTACAATGTGAGCTTGCATACTGCATGCACAATGTTTTCTTTTTCCATATTAAATATATCATTATGAATTTTTTTCACTAAACTCTCCAGTACTACATTTTTGCTTTGTTTTCGGTATTTTAATTCGTGCCACTTGAAACCACCCAATCTCTCGCTGCTTCTGAAGACTTTATCGTTGCGCGCCACAGCACTAGGACAGGTAAAGAGGGCTTGTGTCATATATGTGCAAGATCACCATCTTTCCGTTAGTGCACCCAGCTCCACGGTCTACTAATTACTTGTGTTTCTGAGCGAACAATACATTCTTCCGAGTTTGTAAGCATAAGGCAAAAGTAAACTATTGTGTTTACAGACTTGTACTTTTACTCATTCGCCTAACACTTTGTTTAGTAGCGGCGATCGAAAGAAACTTTACGAGATTGCAAAAGTTGGTCACGAGTGTGTTAGCATCCATTCAGCTGTAAGTAACCGGTTTTTATATTATTATGCATTTGCTATTTATTCCTGAGGATTTTTAAAAGTGTTACGAGCTCTTTGAATATGTTATTCACATCAAAACTTTGAATCCCGGCTGAACATTATATTTAGTTTGTTGTTCCATCTAATTTTCTTTACTTCACGGTTATCATTAGAGCTGACACATTAAAATTTTTATTTATGATTTTTTTTGTCTTATTTCCAAATAATAGAACCGAGTACATCGGTCTGCGCACTTCATATATGAAAATTTCCTTTGATATTACAATGTCCTGATGACTCCAATTCGCTGTGTAAATTCTCTGAGGCTCGTTTGACTGTGCTGCTCTTCGTATATAAATTGTTAATGAACAACGCCGCAATAAATTCAAAATTTGTAGAGGAATTTTAGACAAGCATTTAAGATTTTTTTTGTGTGTTTAACGCCCGTTTTTACTACTCAGCTCTACTCACCACACCGCGTGTGCCTTAGCACCACAGGACACTGATGATACATGAGGTGAAATTATACGAGGGGTGATCAGAAACTAAGGTTACAAAGCTTGCAATGAAACGTGTACATTTTATTTCATACAATCAGTACAGCCAACTGAGAGCACATTAAATTATTTTTCGACATAGTCTCCATATCGGTTTAGGCACTTGTCGCTTCGTGAATATTCCCTTCTATTAAAACTCCTGTCTTTGCGTATTCAGATATGTTGTGGCGAAGTGTTTCACCTCCTCGTCTGAAGGGAATCGTCTGCCTCCTAGATGCTCCTTCAAGTAAGGAAAAAGGTGAAAGTCGCTTGGAGCGAGGTCCGGGCTGTAGGTGATTGATTGATTTTGGTTTATTTACGGACGCTCTTTCAGGTCATCGGCGTCCTATTCAATTCAGGGCGTGAAACAGCCGGTAAATTTTGCTCAGAGGCCTCTTCTTTCAGACTTGAGGTTATTTTTCGTGCCGTAAATGTACGACACGGGACCCACGGCTTTACTTCCCTTCCGACTTCCGAAGGAAGCCATATTTACGATTTTACGCCCGAAAGAATCCATTTATCTTGGCCGGGCTTGAAACCGCGATCTTGGGTTTAGAAGGCACCACTACACCACCAGGACCGACCCGGGCTGTAGGGAGGGTGGTCGATGATGTCCCAGGGAAACTGCTTCAACAGCGTGATCTTCTGGGCTGTATGAGGTCCGTTGTCGTGAAGGAAGATGAAGCCCTCGGTGAGAAGTCCTGACAGTTTCCACCTGATTGTTTCCCAGCAGATGGCGTCACCTTAAACTTCTTTGTCTTCGAAGAGAAGGGGTTTTTCCACTCCACTGACGACCGTTCACTGCTGGGAGTGTAGTTGTGGATCCAGTTTCGTCACCTGCGGTAATGTGGTGAAGAAAAATGTTTCCTTCCGTGGATAACAGTTCCATATGTTGCAGACTTGTTCCCATGCGCTTCTCCTTGTGTTGGTTGGAGAGATTTCGTGGAACCCATTGGGAACAAACTTTCCGATACTGCAGAATACTCTGAACAATGTGACGAACGCTTCCAAACGACATTCCCAATTCTACAGTTATGTGCAGTAACGTGATCTTCTTCTTGTTCTGAATCAGCTCCACCACACCGGATGTGTTCATATCTGTTGATGCCGTGCTGAGTCGGCCACTGCGATCTTCGCCGGTGATGTTTTCTCCACCGACCGCAACCTTTCGACATCATTCTGCGACATGCTGATTAGACGTTACAGTCTCTCCGTTAACCTCTACCAGCCGCGGTTACCTGTTTCGCCGACAGAAATCTAATAAGGGAGCGAATTTCTTTGCGATACCAGTTTTCCAAAACGAGTCGCCATTTGTGTTTACCTGTGGCAGGTAGCTGAAACTCTACAGTTGCCAATCGTTGTGTTAGAATTACCGCACACTACTAATTTCTCTATAACGGACGAAACTCCAGGAATTTCGGCCTTGTAACCTTGGTTTCTGATCACTCCTCGTACATTAGGAATGGATATTTTTAAGGAAAGAACTACTCCAGGCCTAACTGTTGTGCACCTTCCCGACATTTGCCATTTATGAGGACTGAGGAAAATCTGGAAAAAATCTCAGTCAGTGAGAACGCTCCTGGTGGGAATCGAACCTCATTTGAGATAGCGAATCTATGATCTGCCTTTTCAGAATTCAAAGTTAAGGCGCTAAGTTTCTAATGAAGCTATAAGCATTTGATTAATGAAGCTTCAATTGGAAATATACCATACATTGTGGAACATGCCTCTTTAGCGCATCACTGAAGAGAGATAATTGTTTTCAAGTTCGAGTCTTTGTGATTACTTTTTTTACTTTTACATCTTATGTATGAGCATGTTCATCGTAAAATAAAGTCGGTTCTGGTGGTCTATGGTAACCATACTTGCCTCGTAGACCCCTCGCGGGTTCAATTCCAGCCAGGATCGGGGGTAAAATCCTAAGTATGGCTTCCTTTGGAAAGGAAGTAAAGCCGTGGGGGTCGGTCCTGGTGGTTTAGTGGTAACCATACTTGCCTTCTAAACTCAAGATCGCGGGTTCAAGCTCGGCCAGTATTGATGGATTTTTTCGGGTGTAAAAATAGTAAGTATGGCTTCCTTCGGAAGGGGAGTAAAGCCGTGGGTCCCATGTCGTACATTTACGGCACGTGAAAGAACCTCAAGCCTGAAAGAAGAGGTCTCTCAGCAAAATTTATCGATCGTTTCACGCCCTGAATTGATAGGTACACTTATGATCTGAGATGTTAAAGAGCGTCCGTAAATAAACCAAATCAACAACATTATAAAACAAATAAACAAAAAAAACCTTCTATGCACCATCTTTGAAACCACGTTCTGTTGCCTTATCCCTTAGGTTCACACAATCAGATGCATAGCTCCCTCTTGAGTCTTGACTAAGTTATTTAACATGATAAGTTAACTCTTGTATAGTGCCATGGTGTAATACTATTAGTTCGAGATTTCAGAAATTTTATGACAATAAATGTTAAAAACGCTGATGAAGAGAGATTGAAAATGGGGATTTCCTTAATGTTTACATCATTTCGCTTTAACATCGGCTAATTAGCAAATTATGATTTCAATTTGCGAATCACAATTTAATTCAGTTATTTTTCTCCATAAACTATATAGATTCTTCATCGTAAATTGCTTGTCTGCACCTTTCTACAATTTTTGAAATTATTGTGGTTGGTTCTTTGACACTCAGTATGCTAAAGGCAGTGGGATTATTGGACATATAGTTAGCGACACTTGATCTATTCATTGGGGAGGAATCAACGTCATTAACGCATACGTTCTTAAACATTGGCTTATTTCTTCGCTGGTATGCTAATCACAGAGTATTTTACGCTTTATTTAATTAATACTACAACGACGGCTTATTTAAATGCTTCATTAATAAATTGAGTGCTAACATTGAAAAAGGAAACCTTTTTAGTGTTACATAGTTATTGTACCATTTATTCATAATTTCATAGTATTTTTTAAAACGGGCAATATTCTCAAATAAAATGCTTGCATGCTTTTCTCTTAACAAACTTTATCGCTTAACCTAAGTTAGAGATCACTTTTTATATAAATAAACTTAAACAGTCCTTACCAGAACTGATGTATGTTTAATATGTAGATTTATTATTCTTTAAAATGTAGAAGTGTGCGAATTCTTCTGTCATATTTTGCTGCATGCATTAATATACATATGCTAAATTTCATTCATTGTTTGGTTTGGTGCGCTTGCATTGTTTCTAGACTCTATTACAACTACACACACACACAGGGTGGAAGAAGTATAGATGTCATACTTTGAACAAAAAAAAAAAAAAATTCTTGATGAGGACAATGAATTATGAATTATGAATTATGTTGGAACACTTTTCTTCTACCTTTCATAGATTTGTACAAATATGTATTAGTAAAAAAGAGCGTTTAGCAATCAAGCCTTCCTCTTGTAGCTACTGGAACAATGTTATTGGGTGGTTCGCGTTTGGAGGGGGAATGTAAACGCTGCCTGTTGGACACTGAATATCCGAAAACGGCCCCGGTTACTGTGTTTGATACTTCCAAAGAGAGTTCTCTCATGTTTACAGCGAAAGTTTCAACGTTTAACTAAAATATCTAAAAAGGAAAAACACGTTTACTTAGCTTTAAATGAAAATAAAAATGTTTTTCACTTAAACATTTATTCATACATACATTCAGTAAACTCCAAACAATATTTATTTAAACATTAAGTAAATGTTGCTGATTTCGTGCTCACGTGCAAAACTGAAATCGGAACTGAACGATTAACCTTTGTGTCAAAGTGACTTACTTAAGCACCGAGCCTGGTGAAAGTCACGCCACCTTCACGAAAGGCAGCGGAATGTTATACGCGTAGAAAATATAACAGTCGTAACGCATAGAAACAAGTAATTATACGGCAAAAGTAACTTTGTAGGAAGCATGTTAATAGTTAATCGCATTCAGTATACAGCGAAATTAAATGATGAAACTACCTAATGTAGCAGCGTAAAACGCAAAGGAAATCATTGATTCGGGAAAAGGCATACGCTTTTAACAGTATAAGTTGGGCATTCTTTTAACTTAAGCTAAGTTAAGCTAACCTAACCAAATCAAATTTTGCAATCTTTGCGTTAACAGTATAAAATTTGCAATTTTTTAAACTAAGCTATTTTTTTTAACTTAAGCTAACCTAACCTATAAACCAAAATTTGTAATCTATGCTTTAACCTCCCTTAAAAAGGTAGCATTTATTATAGTAAGAAAAAAGTGCAGACAAATTATGAAGTTAAAAAAAATACCCATAAAGGGGGAAGCGAACCCACTACCTTCCTTTTGATAGCACTACACTCTAACTGAACTATCAGACCTACATGAAGAACATTGTAACTATCCCCTTATATTAGTTGACTGCGGTTGGGCTCGGTTTTCTCCGCTACGCTCTGCTGCCGTTCGTGAAAGGAGGCGTGACTTTTACCAGGCTCGGTGCTAAGTGTACAGGTAAGTTTAAAATGTGCAAGTGCTCATTCTCCACTGCGCACTCATTCCCCTTGAAGCGTGTACGATGTTAGGTAGCAGGCGTTCGATCCCGCACTGTCAGGCACAGTCTCAACATCAAACTCGCGTTTAAAATTACGATTTTGGCTAAACGGAGCACTTAAGAAAGAGAGTGAAGAGAACAAAAACACCTGACCATTATTTCTCTACCATGTCTTTCAATATGCCTTGTCATACTCTTTCTGTGTTTGAATTATAAGGCCATGAAAAGTGCGCAAAGCTTATTTTAGTTTGTTGAAACGCTTTTTCAAGGCCAAACTTTTTTCATTTGTATTTATATATAGAATTTACCTTCTTAGTTTATGACATCTCTACCCCTTTCACTCGGTATATAGATAGTTTTCAATTACAAAGAAGATTTTCAAGTACACTGGTTTCCAGACAGGGCAGAGAAACAGATGGTAAATCCAACCTCTAACGTCATCTGACAGGAGCTAAACTTGGGTTTGAAAAAGCTGATAATTTTATTCAGAGACTTCTTTTTAGGGTATAATGTTCTTTAATGTGCCATAAATCTCGATCTACGGCATGGGACCCAAGTCCCTTTAGGGGTATTTGAATTGAGTATTGACCCTGGGAGCATTAGGAGCCTAAATAATATTACTAACATAAATTTTCTCACAGACTGATCCAAAAAACTTTTTTGTTTGTATAAGATTTCCTAAAATATAAAAAAATAACATGCCAGAAATTTGGTTATTAAATCTAGCGAAAGTAGAACATTCAATGAGATCGGTGAAAATTAATCAGCACAAGTAGCACTGAGCACTTGTAAATCATCTTTAACGGAATATTTCTCCACTCTTGGTCACATCCTCGTTCTTAGCTCTGTAATTACGCTCTTGAGTACCAATTGGTCACACTGTTTAATGAGAAGGTTCACTGTGAATAACAACCGGAAAATAGAAAACTATACTTTTTAAACTGGTTATTGACAGCGTAAATAATTTCCTACAAGACCTTATATTTTAAAGGCAAAAACATGCACGACTTCCGAGTACACACATTTGGCACAGTTCGATTATGGAAGCTATTTTTCCGGATTTTATTATTATTGGTATTAATAATAACAATAAAATAATAATAAATTAATAATACTAATATAATAATAATAATAATAATAATAATAATAATAATAATAATAATAATAATAATAATAATAATAATAATAATAATAATAAACATTGTAATGCGACTTAAATTTGCTTGTCTATTTTGTTTCACGAAATCACTCTGCCATAATAAACATTTTACTAATTCGCAGAAAGAACCTGAAAATCTGCAGTCACCAGAGATTCTTTGGTTCGAAAGAAAAATACATTTGGTACTGTTATTTTCGTACTAAACCATTCAATAACAAGTTTAAGCTGGTATACAGCTTCGACGCTTAATTTATATTATGTAGCCCACAAAATATTCCAAACACATTTTCCAGAAGAAATAAAACATACCACTTAGTTCCTCCGGAAATAATAATAATAAAAAAAAAAAAAGCCTACCGTATAGTATAGTGGCTGTGCAGCAAGTATATTCCTATAGATCCGATCTTAAAAACAAAGAAGGGAAATATGTGTATTTTAAGTGAAAACAATGCAGAAGTTTAGCAAATGCTGTGAGCTAATAAATGAAATTCCTCTCTACAAACAGGAAAGTACAGTGTTGTACTGATGCTACCTATATAGATTTTGAAAATACTTGATTTATTTATTTATGGACGCTCTTTAACATCTCAGGTCATCAGCGTTCCATTCAACTCAGGGCGTGAAACGGCCGATAAATTTTGCTCAGAGACCTCTCTTTCAGGCTTGAGGTTCTTTTTCGTGCCGTAAATGCACGACACGGGACCCACGGCTTTACTTCCCTTCCGACTTCCGAAGGAAGCCATACTTAGGATTTTTACGCCCGAAAAAAATCCATCGGTCCTGGCCGGGTTCGAACCCGCGTTCTTGGGTGTAAGGCAAGTATGGTGACAACTACACATCAGAACCGACTTTAAATTACTGGAAAATGATACGCGCACATGGAAAGAGCATTGATAAACTCATGACATAAGGAAAATTAGTTCTATATGTTGTAAGGAAAGTCGCCAAAAAGAAATTTGAAGAAGAGGTGAATTCTCTAACGAATAAAAGGGGTAAGTATATGCATAAAGATTTGGCACTTATCTATTTACCTCCGTCGGAAATTGCTATCGACAATTCCGAAAAATATGGACGAAGACAAAGCTCAGTTGCTTAAAAGACAAAATGAAGTTATCATTTGAAATTGGACAATTTGGTTTTTTCTAACGAAGCCTTGTTAATTTTATATGCACCGTTAATTTGGAAATTCTTTGTTCTGCAAGGCCAGTTAAGATAGATGAGGCATTTTCTTACTGCCGTAAACTGTTCTTTCAACTTTACGCTTATATGTCGAGGGTTCTCATGTAACGGTTTTGCTCGACTAACTTCAAGATCTGTGAAACGATGGATAGAAACAAAGAGTATTGTTGTCACTTGTTGAGAGAAAATTTAACTTTACCATATTTTATGCCGATTCTGATAGAGCAGCACGTAGCTGTGGAATAACTTTTTTATTTCAGAACAAAATTAACTGTTGCAAATTCCATCTAGCCCAAAATTACAAACATCCACAACTGAGACGGTAATATACGAATTTCGAATAAGTAATAGATAAATGCCTTTATTATTTTTTCGGTCTTCCATTATTATCTCTAGATAAGTCAGTGATTCTGTAGCAATGTTGGTATCTTTATCACCGATTAGCGACATTTATGAAAATTAATTCGATATAAATTCATAATTTCCTCCCAGTCTTTGAGTTGCTGAAGTTTATGTGCATTCTAGGACAAAATAATAATGGACCAGAGTTTTATACCTTACATCCAAATGAGCATAATGTTATTTACGTTATTCTTTGTATAAACATGAAAGCAAGCTAAAAATAAATTCAATTAAAATAATATTGACTTATTTGAAACTGGAAAGCTGACACTAATGCAATACCTTAAACATATTTTCAATTATTACTGCGTTATTAAACTTCAATCTGTATTTTAATCTGTGATGATGGCTTGACTGTAAAAAGAAGGGAAAAAAAAAAACAGTTAAGTGATTTTGAACCTGAATTTTAATCTTTAACAAAGGATTGCCTAGAAAAGGAGCATTTTTAATCATACAAGGGAATTATCTTGGAAGTTCCAAACGATGTGATCCAAAAGTACGAAAAAAAAAAAAGGGTATTTAAGTAGTTTTATCCCAAACGTTCAACTCAGAGCTAAGTAGGTAATCTCAACAGGAAAAATAAAATGGCAAAAAAAAAAAAAAAAAAAAAAAAAAAGAGGATATTTAATTTTATTCATCCATAAAAGTATTTCTATACATAAATTTCGATTTCGTGAAAGTGTCTACAATGATGAAATATACAATGAATATGCATAAAACCATGCAATATTTATTTCAATTTTGCAATATATTTAACTAATAAAAGTAATCTGATCATCTCTTTTGATGCAGTGGCTATACAAAACTCTTAATCTGTTAAAATATTTAACGAATTCATCTGCACTGTAAAAGGTTCAACACAGGTTCAATCAACATTTATTTTATTTTCTTTAAAAAAAAAAAAAAAAAAGAAAAAAAAAGAAACAGTAGTGTCTAGACAGAATAAGATTGCACAATATTATACCTTTGTTTTGTGGTTCTTTTTTGTTCTGATGTTATTTATGTGTATTTGTTAGATACTAATGAATTGCTTTATTCATAGTGCCAGGTTGGATAAAGCACCTGATCCAAGAATGTAAACTCTGGTGCTATTATGTTCTCTGAAGTAAGGTTAGGTTTGTTTTACTTAAGGACACTTTAATAGGTTTGGTCATTAGCGTCCAATTCGAATCAACCAAGATCGGGGGTTCAAACCCGGCCAGAATCGATGAATTTTTTTCGGGCGTAAAAATCCTAAGTATGCCTGCCTTCGGAAGGGAAGTAAAGCCCTGGGTCCCGTGTCGTACATTTACGGCACGAAAAAAAACCTCAAGCCTCAAAGAAGAGATCTCTGAGCAAAATTTGTCGGCCGTTTCACGCCCTGAATAGAATGGGACACTAATGACCTTAGATGTTAAAGAGCGTCCGTAAATAAACCAAATAAAACAAAACCATTCAAATCAAGGCGTGAAACGGCTGATACATTTTGCTCACAATCAGATTCATCCCCTTTGAGGCTTAAAATCGCTCTATCGGCCGCAATTTTTGTTTTTTCTCAACAAAATTCGGTATATGCCATTGAAATGGATAAAATAAATAATTTCCAAAAAATCAGTGAAATCAAACTTTATATACCATTTAAATAAAATAAGAAAAATAATTCCTGAAAATCAGGGAAAATGGGTCATTAGGAGTAGGGGTTTACCTGAAATCCAAAATTTAAATATCGTTCTAGTGGTAGCAATATTTGATTTTTCACAACAAAATTTGCAATATACCATTTAAGTAAAATAAGACAAATAGTTTCTAAAAATTAGGGAAATCGAACCATTAGTATTATGAAAACCAACATTTAAAAAGCTCTCCCGTTTAAATTTCTCTCTGTTTTTTTTTAAATAAAAAGAAACATAATTCAACATATAAACTGTATTTATAAAGTTGCATATGTTTTATTTGAAACAAAAACTTCGTCTTGAATATAAATGTGAAGTATTAATCTAAGAGGGGTGTGAGAATTATATTTGTATGTAAGAGGGCTCTGTAAAAACATTCAGAAAACGTTTGCATTTCATTTTTTTTTTTACTACAGTAACATTTAATTAAATTTTGATTGTGACATTGTCCTTTTCTAGAGTTTCAATCTCTTATGGTGTCATTCTAATAACCGCAACCTTCTAAATTCTAAATGAAAATATCGTTTTAAATAAAGTTATAATAAAGATATGTTACAATGCAACGTACAATACCTTTGCAGTTATATGTACATACTTTTAAAACTTAGCATCTCTGCCGGAAGAACATAAAGCGCCCATAAAGCTATTTCGTGCTCTGATTATCCTGTACTGTATGGTATCCAAGATTTAACAAAAGGGGTAATGTTTCAATCAGCAAGAGCCTTCACACTCACGAGATATGAACTATTTTCAGCGATAAGAGACTTTCGTTTGTCTGTTGCAATACTATTCATTAAACTGAAAACTCTTTCTGCTTCTGAGGAACTCACAGCCATTATGCTTCGTCACTCTTACGGAATTCCAAACTTGAACTCAACTTTAGAAAAGATCTCTTTCATAAACTAAATAGCTAAATGAACAGAATTTTGTATTTTAGCAACTTATATAGCTAACCTAATCTGTCTTCTCCAATCCTCTAAGGAGATGTAGCTGTTGCTAGTTGTGGGATTTACTCAGAGTATGATTAATTTGATTATTTAACATATTATAAATTACTCTCTGAATCAACTCTTCCTAGGTATTTCCTATGTTTTTAATTAAGAATAAATGCTACGTGCTTACAAGCTTCTGGTTTCTTAACTGGGGTACAAGCTTTTCAGACTATTATCCCTGAAGGACTTCAGTGTTCTTATACACATCTGCTTATACACTCTTTCAAATCAACTACAGATTCAGTGCTTTATCGAAACGATGAATACACATCTCGTAAATATGATTAAGCACTTCCTTTTGTTACTGAAATTGCTTCTTCAATGATACTGTTGTCAAGTCTTTGGAGATATATGTAATGTTCCATAGCAGTTTGAAGTGAATGTAACTTAAGTTCCAAGATTGACCATTCTTCCTTTGCAGTTCAATTTCATCAGTTACATCTGACATTGGGCGGTTATGCTGAACAAAACTATACAATATATTGAAGTCGTGCGTATTTGATTATATGTGTTTTTCATGTTCTTGCACAACTATTGTTAGCAACTTCTCTATTGTTCTTTCCTGTGATTTACGCAGCTGTAGAATGTGATACCGACATTTGATGTTCATGGTATATCTTACGTATAGATGCTTGCTGTGCGAGTCCAGCCACCTCTCCTGGAAATAGATCAGTATGTTTGGTAGACTGTATACTTAAAGCCTCCCTTTAAAGCAGGTCTGGCATTTCTAACTTGTGTACTTGTTAGTGAAAGATTGTCTTTGGACATCTGTTTGTTTGAAACATTCGAGAACGTACCCACATATCATCGTATCGTCCATTTTACATTTCTTAAAAGAGCATAACTAACACCATTATTGAAAAAAATTGACACTACACTTTGGCGCTTCATTTAATTCAATAATCACTCTTTTACTTCTAAACGCCATTGGGCCACTGGCCCAACAAACAATCTTTCATTCCTTGCTTGATTGTTAGAAGTTGTGTGCAGGGTCTGCTGCACTAATCGCAGTTGGGATTCAAGGTTGCGTCGATTTGGATTGTTATCTACTTGCATTACAACAGCAAAAGTTCACGAATTCGTATTAAACTATTGTACTTTCTTTACCTTTAAGTTAATTTTTAAGTGTATCAACTGGTTCTACAGGCTCTAATAATTTTACAACCGGTTTGGGCGAACCGTGCAAACCGGCTGAATGACACTACTGGCACCAATTGCGACTATATTTTGCTTTACAGTTATTCATTTAGTTTTTTCGTCTAATTGTCGGAAAAGAAACCCATCTATATAGCATATCATTTTTTTTTCTTCCTATTTGTCTCCCTTTCAATTAACTTCATTGTATGTGTCGTATCAGTACACACACGAAGCAGTAAGATTTTTACCCGTTTCCTGCTCACTCAAAACCGCAGTACTACCTGAGAAAGTTAGGAAGTAGCTTTCGTCGCGTATGAATACTGTAAGAAATTTGCGGTATTCGGTCATATGACTATCGTGAGTATTATTATGTTGCGCATGAATACCATACATTATTTGCGATGTGCAGTTAAAGGTATTACCTCAAATACAAACAGACTTCAAACTGACTGAAACAAACGTTCTTAAAACGGTAAAAGGGTCGTTCGTCTCAAAAGGAATACACTCCTCTAAGCAAATCGAAAGAAAATGCATTAACGACTGAAAAAAAAGACAGCTTTATTGGACTTTTGTGTAAATATGTTTAAATAGATGCTTTTATTTGTGAACAGGATGACGTTTTATTTTTTATTTATGTTCAAATAGTTGCAAGGTGTAAAAATATCTTGACATTTGGACTTTTCCATAAAATGTATAAATAAATACATGTGGTACAACCGGTTGTATGGCTTAAAATGAAACAATAACCATTCACATTAGTTTAGGGACTCTCCAGTTGACATTTCCGGGTCAGTCTGTAGAGGAACTAGGCTTTTGGACCAGTCTAGACCACACGTCCGACTAGCATTCTAGTTACCTGTTTGTTATCTTCCAAGCTGGCATGTTGAATTCTAGAACGTCAGGTTATTTTCTTGGTTTTGTTCGGAAGCAGCACACCATGGTGAAATACTCTGCGGGCAGCTGTTGAAGTTGCTCAGTCAGGGTATTGGCAAACTTCCCCTCAATGTACTTGCATTGTATATTAATTGAGGACATGACACGAATAAGGGAGTTCTGCAGAACGTGAAGCAAAGTTTCGTATCTCTAGGTTCACTGCACGGTTTTTTCTTAGTGCTGCGCTTACATCAGTATTAACTTGTTATAGCTAGTCGGTCCAAGCAGGCTGTTCACTGATGTGCCTCTTTTGCTACATAAATCTGAAAACAGAAAACGTTGAATAAAAACAAGTGGAAAACCGAAAAAAAGAAGAGTATTTGAAACAGTAGTAAATGATACAGGACTTCTGGAACACCAAGAGTAGGAAAATAATTTGTTTTTGTGAGAAAAGGTTGCATTAAAACTTATCATAATGTGTCTATAGATGATCAATAATCAATTTTCAATAATTTTGGGATATGAGTGCTAAATTCAAACAATATTTCTTTCATTTTTTTGATTAATTTATTTATGGACGCTCTTTAACATCTCAGGTCATCAGCATCCCATTCAACTCGGGGTGTGAAACGGCCGAAAAATTTTGCTCAGAGGCCTCTCTTTCAGGCTTGAGGTTCTTTTACGTGCCGTAAATGTACGAAACGGGACTCACGGCTTTACTTCCCTTCCGAAGGAAGCCATACTTAGGATTTTTACGCCCGAAAAAATCCATCGGTCCTGGCCGGGTACGAACCCGCGATCTTGGGTTAGATGGTAAGTATGGTAACCACTACACCACCAGGACCGACATATTCCTTTCATGCCTCTTGATTGGAGAGAGTCGATCCGAAAAAGACGTTCATCTAGAAACAGGAATAGGTCGTGGAACTATGGAATTTCCTACATGGGAGGTGATGTCTGCGGTTATTTTCTGCAGATTTTGGGGGGGAAAAAAATACGAACTGTTCAAAACGGAGAGTTTTAAGACCTTCCTCTTGATAACAAAAGGGGAACGTACTTAATATCGTCCCCCATAAAATAAGTAATAAATGTGTGGGAGTGTGCCTTACAGAACCTCAACAGTTTATTGGCAACTTTTCTTATTATTGTCAAGTTAAAATATTTTCATTATCCATATTTTACAATGAAGTCACTCTCTATAATGTTTAAAATATTTTATGAAGAGAAAACAGACAACTTACCATAGGTATCATAAGTACTTGCGACAAAATGTGACTTCTCCATTTGTCGTCCTCGCACAGAATTGACGTTGAAAGCCGATAAAAATAATTTTGTAAACTAAGAGTTCTTGCAGCGTAAAGGAAAACATTACAACTTATCAAAGACACATTGCAGAGAATTAGCTTTGGCTCAAAATCTGCCCCTCCCTAAATTATACCATACAAGTCAGTTCTACAAGTGTGTTCTATGGTTTTATTATTTTCAATTTGCATGTAAATCACAGGAGTACATTATTCTAGTTTTATATATATATATACTTTTCTAGAGACAGAAAAGGGGTGGACGTTACACTCTTCTATAGGCAAAATTCATGAAAACGCTCCAATTTAAGATAGTAGAGGTGAGAATAAAAAGCATACATTCCTAACATTTTGCTCTTGATTTTCAAATGTTTTCAAAGTAGATATACTACACATTTTTCCAGTAAGGGTCACAGCTATAGTCAGTGTAACAGAAACTAAAAGGCGGAAAAAATGCCAGTCATTGAGACTGCAATGGACTATTTTCAAACAATTTCACTTTGCCGCCAAAAACGCGAACCATTCAAAGCATTATGAGATATCTGCGTTATAAAAGAGTGGAATGCTGTCTTCCTGCCTTGTTCTTATGCAAAATGGTGTCCTTCTGATGCATAAACACAAACAGATTCTGATGTAGTTTCAGCATTAGCCTTGTTCTTATCTTTCATTGACTTTAACTTTTGGAAGACGGCAGTGGAATTGTTAGAGAAGAATTAAAACCCATCGCAAATGAAGTCAGTACCTATAAAACCTTGCAAGGAAAAGGAAGTAAGAAACTCGAACCATTTTTGGATGAAGAAGAACAAACATGGTAATGATAAGTGTTTGAACAAATGACATAAATCTCAACAGAAGACATCTGATAATGCACAATAACAAAGAAAAGAAGAAAGAAAGTAAAAAGAATAAAACGTAATAAATAAATGGGCGCGTGCGTGCGTGTGGTTTTTTTTTTTTTTTTTTTTTTAAGTAATGCATTTTTGTTATTTTCATTATGATGTTATTGTTTATGTACAATAAACTCAAAGAAGAGAGATGATTTAAGAAACTAACATAACTGATTTAAAAATAATATCATGTGTAAAATTTTATTATCGAAAAAAGAGCGTATAACACACTTCACAATCTTTTTTTATCACTGAATGTGATGCTATTTTACAATAGTTTACATTTATTCTAGAATGATGTGCTCCTAAATAATTGAAGTAGTTTCGACCTAACATTTAAATCACGCTTAACTGAAAATGCAATTTTAGTTATATGCCCTTATTCGACCCATGTCCTCAGTTATTTTCTTGCTTTGACTTACCAGACTTTAATATAGCAATACCCAAGGAACCTATGCATGGCAATGGATCATATCTCATTATAGACGCACAAACCATCAGCAGAATGCTATAAGCCCTTATTTGCTAAACTTTATTAATAATTTATTCGAAAAAAGTTTCATCAACAAATAAATATTTGAGCATAAGCTGCACTTTGGCTTGGCATAAAGACAGCACCGATATGCCAGTTCTATGCAGCTGTATTTACCATTATGTCAATGTAGGCCTGTTCAAACTTTAATTAGGCACTAACCTATACATTTTCTATTAATAGGAATCTATATAGAGGGATAACGTATCGCTTGATTCTCATTCCAAGTTGAATATTCTTATGAAAATAAGTTTATATTAGTTTTAATTTAATGCAGTATAAAACGGTGTATAGCAGTGTGGTTATAAGCAGTTAACTTTATTGCAATGAATATTACTGTTAAAATTAACAAATTTAATTACTAATTTAAATCTTGATACAAATCTTTAAAATATGGAAACCTGTTTTTTAAATTTTTGTTCAAAAGCTAATGATGCTAAATATTAAATGGTACTGTACTCTGCAGTGCGTTAAAATATAACAGATATTTGAAAATTTCTCTGCCTTGACTGGATAAGAGGCTTTTTTTTTTTATTATGGAAAGGCGATATAACGTCAAGAAAATGTATACCAAATTTGCCAAAGTTTACGGGGAGTCTTCTTAACACTTAACACTGCTTGGGGCCCAAGATCGTGGGTTTAATCCCGGCCAGAGTCGATGGATTTTTTCCGGCGTAAAAATTCTAAGTATGGCTTCCTTCGGAAGGGAAGTAAAGACGTGGGTCCCGTGTCGCACATTTATGGCACGATAAAGAACCTCAAGCCTGAAAGAAGAGGCCTCTGAGCAAAATTTGTCGGCCTTTTCACGGCCTGAATTGAATGGGCCGCTGATGACCTGAGATGTTAAAGGGCGTCCGTAAATAAAACAAATCAACTGTTTGCGGCGTTCCTAACAGCAACTGAACTGACTTAATGCATCGACTTATAACTAACTGTAAATGAGACTTGGAAACACACATCAGAATCGAGAAGCCGATTGTTCAGCGCTAAAGAAAAGTCGACCAATTTTTCGAGACGCTAAAGGAATTTTACTAATTACCATCTTGAGAAGAATATAAACGATAACTGGAGAATGCTGTTTCAGTCTTTCAAACCAATTATATGAAAAATGGAATTACTGGAAGAGATCCGGTTTGCACAAGAAATGTTTTTAAGACAATGCATCTGCTCACAAAGGCTTACAATATGTTTTAACAATGGGTATGCAAGGTTTTAAATATTGTTAGAGAGCGCGTCCGCAAATTTGCTCCCTCTGACTTCCATCTGCTTCTAAAGCTCAAATTCTTGTTCTCTGATAACGTTTTTGTTATTAAATCAGGAGACGAATGCAGCTTAGAAAAGTATTCAGCAAACTTCAGAGACGAGGTAATGGCATTGGTGCATTGCTGGAATAAAATTATATACTTTAAGAGAGATTGTGTTGCAAAATAAAAACTATAGTACCGCTTAAATACCTGTTTCTTCCTTGTTAAACCGAGAACTTTTCAGACCACGTTGTTATTGATACATTTTTATGCTGTTTATATTATCAGAAACTTTTTATCGTGACCTTTTTTAAAATTATAAGAAACTTGTAACCTTTCAACTTTCTTCATTAAGCTCATAGAATAATAGCTATAAGCTTTTACATTATTATCTTTATTTATTGCTTGAGAAATTAAAACTTAAATTTGTCTTGATTTTTACAGCATTATTACCTTGGGTGTAACAGTAGCTTTCTTTATTGCATCATTAGTCTGCATGTAGTTGGCACTTGAGGCGATGAGCTGATTACCTATTTCTCTTCTCGAAATTAGTGTAACTAATTTCGAATAGTTCATATGGTCCGTTAGAATCCGGAATAGACATCAGGACTAATTCTTATAAGTTATTGATAATAAATCCCATTATATTTGTTTAACTTAAACCTAAAGGCAACAGACATTTATACTGTTTTAACTGTAAATGCGAAACTAGCAGGCGAAACTTGTAGAACAATGAACAAACTTATATCAGAACGCCCTTAAATTATGATTTACATATAATAACTTAGTGCATATAACAATTTCTGGAAATTGATATCTTGCTAAGCTCTGTAAGAAAAAATGTAGGGAAATGAATGACACAATTTTCTTAAGGACGGTTTCTATTATCGCCGATAATGAGGAATATTGCATTCGGTAGATTATTTGAAGTATCTATGGATTATTCTCTATAGTTGGAGGACCACTAGTGCATTCAGCACTACTTTGTTGTTTTTCCTCAAGATTTTTCAACAAGAACAAAACCCCTAAACCAAAGGCGTCCTATGACTGGCACATCCCATTCTTACAAAGAAGTTTACAAGTCACGACTGAATAACGGAATTTACATTCTATCACAGAATGCATAATACCTGTTTCTTGCTGTGTACACAAGGAAGTTTAGTCGGGTTATACCTTTTCAAGTAAGTGATATGAAACATTTTGACTAGCAACGTGTTCCTATTGTTCAACAGAGAGCTGAACGAGTTGAGAAAGCCATCGACGGACAACCCAGAGATCTTGCGCTTCTTCCGGTACATGAAAGCTGCGAAGGATGGCCAGGACGGAGGTGACTGCATACACATATATCGGGGCTGCACGGCGTCCTCATCGGCGGGTTCTTCCAGTGGTGCCAATCCTCCGATAATGCAGACGTACCAAGATATCAACAAGTTGGTACAGGCGCGGAATCTGGCTAGGGCGTTGCAGTAACCGCTCACTTCTCTAGAGGTACTGTAGAATTTTTTCTGTTCATATTGCTTCACTTTTTTCTTCTCTTTTGCAAGTTTATTTAGCATACAGTAATTATGTAGTGTTTCATACGGCAGCCGACGAAACTAGAGCATTAAATCCCCATAATATAATTTGAAGGATTTAGAATTACTTTGTATTCTGCAAACAAAAATTCAAGCTGCTTTTGCGGGAAAAAAAATCTCTGTTCGATTCAATCACACTGCGTATGCATTGAGGTTATTGAGTTACTACAGGTCGGCAGAAAGAATCGGAGCTCTGTAACTCATTGATTATCAGTCTCCCATTCAATTCCGGTCGTGAAACATCCGATAAATTATTCTCAGAGGCCTCTAATGTAAATTTACGATACGGAACTGATGGCTTTACTTCCCTTCCGAAAGAAGTCATAATTAGGATTTTCACACCCGAAAAAAATTCATTGACCTTGGCCGGGATCGAACTCACGATCTTGGGTTTACGAGAAAAGTACATAAGGCAACTACTTGACAATTGGGATAAGCGATTGATAAATACTGTATAATGCATATGCTGAGAGTAGCTTGTAGTTGGTGAATTTGAGGGAGGTTTTATCAGCAAATGGTTGTGTTTCGTAAATTAACTCAGTACTTTCATTGTATGCCAACTTTTCTTTATTAGTTATGCCGTTGCATAAATATAATATTGAACTGGTTTTAAGTACTACTGAAAAGGGTGCTTACAGAGAAGGGGTAAGACAATTCATAAGAAAATATATTCCAGGTAGAGAAACTGTTTACCAACATGTTAATAAGTTACTTTAGACAGGATCTCTCAATGACAAGAAACGCGTTCCGAACCGCCTTGTTATTACAGAAGAAAAGCTAAATGAAATACAAAAACTTTCTACGCAAATGTCGGTAATTATTAATGCTCAGGGGTATACTTTTCAACAGTTCTTATAACACAGGTTAGTACTTGTTATTATTATTATTATTATTATTATTATTATTATTATTATTATTATTATTATTATTATTATTATCATCATCATCATCATCATCATCATCATCATCACTATTATTACCATTATCATCACTATTATTACCAGTTTTAAATAGAGTATTATTTTATGCTTTCAGTAAAAATAAGTACTAAAATGTTAACTGACGCATGGCGATTCTATCTCCCTTATTCCGATTGCGGTGTTGCATTTTTCCAGTAAGCATGCATTCAGGCGACCCGTAACTTAAATAACCCTCACTGTATAAACAATATCTTCACTTTTACTCTGATGATCTCCTTCTCTTAGCAATGAAAGATGTGTTTTCTGTATTGATGACTTAAATAGCCCACAAACAATTTATACTCTCGTCATCATGCACAATCTTCTAGGTAGACTTCTAGACTTACGAAACTTAAGAGTGAAATGTAGGTAACACGTGTAATGTGCCTGCCTTATGTGACTCTCAAACAGCATTTGCCTCAATCTAATAAATATAATTTCAATTAATATTAGTGAAACTATGTCCATACTAAGAGACTGGGTTTGCGCTTTGCAGGTAGAGCTACGTCACACAGCTCTGCTATGACATTAACCTATCGCACCACTCTCAGAACATTATGTAAACTAAACTGCATATTACATTCTAGGCAACTATTTGGATACCTATTGTCTAATTATATAAATTAAAGATATATACCAACATTTATCATTTGTTGCCAGGCGCATACTTTTCTCAATCAAGCACATAACTTTCTTAGAAAAGGATAGCTTCTATGTAAGAAGGTTGTGCGCAGGCGTAGGATGTTGTATGCAACTTTCTTTTTTTCTACAATACCGGACTTCCAAGTTCAAGTGTAAACTTACCATGCACGAGCTCTACAGGCAATCGTGTCTGTCTGGAAAATAAACGTGTCCATAAATAGTATACATGGATAAATAGAGTTATCTAATACTTAAAAGCAAACAATCTTATGAATTGAATTTAGCGGATCCGGTCACAAACTTCGAACACGGAAAACTAACTGACAGCGTAGCCAAAAGGTACTGCATCAGCTTCTTGGTTCCCCCTGAGAACAAGCAATTTTATAGAAAAACATTAAACATTTCTAGAATTTTCTCTAACATTTAAAATAGATTGTCTCGACTTTACTACAAGAAAGTTTCCGGTCGGAACAGTATATAAAGAATCGTGCTAAGAGATATCAATATAACAACAACAATAATGAGAAGATATCGTGCCACAAAATGTTGAGTGTGGGCATATGCCGAACATAAAGGTGGCAAAGCATATTGTCTGCATGCGATGTTGTAACAGTTACATCTCAGTGCCGCCGGTCGTTTTACCGGAGCTGTGGATATACGGAAAGTATATGAGTACCCCTTATATACTTCCAGCATACGACATTGACGATATACATTTTGCTATGAATATAATTATATTGTCATCTTGTTTTTACAATGTTTTGTTTTCATTTTTTGCTACTAATCGATTGAGAACATTCATCAAGGAATCCCCAATTTACTGCGTGTATCACAATTTATATATTGAATCGTAAATGTAGTAATCAGAACTAAAATAAGGATCAGACTAAGGTTCATCATGTCTAATTGTAAGCAAATAACTTATTATAAAAGTGAAAATAAGCTGATCCAATGTTAATGAAGAACATTGTAATGTTTGCATCCTATATATTGGGGTCTTACACAAGGAATTTGGGTAGGGAACTCAGGGTCAAAGAGTTAAAACTTAAATATTAGGACTTAAAGTTTCAAAAGGGTAACCATGCAACTGACTTTTACTTTTGCTTGCATCTTATCCAGTGTACCCAAATGCCAATCAACAGACTGTAATGTAATATAATGTGAATGTCTTCTGCTAGGGAATCTTTATAGATCTCAGCAGATAACCTCTTTCTTCCCCTGAAATCTGGTGCATGTCTGCAAGTTCAGAAAAATTATAACAATTCTCAATTTTTTTCGATTTGTAATAATTTTATGAGTTATTTTGTCTTAAATTTTATTACAACACAAACAATTGTTGCAAGAAAAAATTAGTAAATATCTTGCAAAATTAGAAATAAATAGAATAGCGACTTTGTTCCTAACAGCTGAATTCTTATGAGCACACTGATGCAGTTGCATGCAATCATGTGCTTAGCCTGAATTTTGCAGGTTATTTTAACATTAAATTATGCAAATTGGCTATTAACAACCAGATTTATTTAGATTTTGTTAAGCAGGCACAAAACCACTTTTATAAAGGATTTAATGCAATTTAACTTTAATGTGAATTTTTGAATATCAAATTGTAATTCACTTCAATAATCCATAACCCTGACATTTTAAGTCTGTGATAGTAGGTTCCCTATCTCACATTATTTGTCCAAGACCTCTCTATATACAGTGAAAATATTTTAGTGTTGTTCATTAATACCTTGAATATACAAAACTTTCTATTTTAATTAATAAAATGTTGCATAATTAAGGGCAAGTGATTAAGTATTTTGTACTTCCCAAACCATGGGGTTTATTGAAATCATTTCTTGGCTATCAGTTCATCTGTCCTCCTCAAATAGCTTCTGAACAAATGGGGTTGTTTTTACAAAATCTTGCACATGAGGTTAAATTTACTAGGACCTGTCTTTTTAAATGAATAAAAAATTTAATTCTAAATGGTAGCAACCTAAATATTTAATTAGCATTATCATATCTTGGCATCAATTTTAACATTATACTGAAATTAAGTTAATTGATGAAGCTTCATATTTTGTATTGTGTATTTATATCTGGATCCAATTAAGAGTCACCATTTAAAATAATTAAAGAATAAATATATTTTAATCAACAGTAGAAAGTATAATTTAAAATATGCATACATTAAGGTAATGATGAATAGAAATACTTTTAGATAATAGTTAGAATTTATTTAACAAGAGAATTTTATCCTTTAGCACAATTTTGGTTAAGGTCCAAATTTTGTTTTTAAAGTATGCATAAATCAAGCTACAGCAAAAAAGGATAATTAAACAGTTTCAAACCTCAGAAAAAAGGTGTGTGAATTATGAATGAACCATAATTACATGGTATCAAGTTTAAGACAATTTGTACTCTACCCCTTTACAGTGTTTTTTATTTTTAATGTTTCACTTTGCCCAAGGCTCTTGCTGGAAAGTAGAAAAAAAGGTGTAGGGAACTATGAATTAGTTATAATTATATGGTATTATAATAACTTGCACTCTATATCCATTTGTTAAATTTTTTTTAAATGTGCCACTTTTAGACCTGGAAGCTTCCTCCCTCCCTCCCAAAAAATTATTTTTCCAATTTATCATTTCATTTCAAGTGTCCATCACATGTGATGCCACAGTGAAAATGGGTGTTTAGCACTAATGAATAGGGGATAAATCTGTGTATAAACATAGAGACATTTTTAGAGTTTAACTATGTTTATTAATGTATTCATCCTTTTCACACTAACTCCATTTACTTACATAACACTAGAAGTGAGTGTGAACAGGTTGAATACATTAATGTATATATTATCACTCCATTGTGTACAGCTTTATAAAGACAAATTATTCATTTAATTAACTGTGTTTGTTTATTTTTCAGATGTGGTTCTCCCAAGATAGGAATGAGCAGTCAGCAAATCAAATTTCTATTTCAGCTGGAAAAATGAAATTCTTCAAATGGTTACCAGTAATAGAAATTTTATGATTTTATTTCCTATAGTAAAAGCATTTAAATCTAAAGAAACTGAGAATGTTCTTTTTTCTTTTTTGAGCACAAAATGCAACTTTCCATAAAACAATACAGTTTATGAAACATCAGTGGCATTGCATCTCATTTACTATACTTATATTTTATAATACTTTGTACTAATGCTATTCTAAAATTTTTAAATATAAGAAACCTTTTTGAGATTGTAATATAGATAGTTCAAGTTCACATACTGCATAATGAATGTAACTGAAAAAAATTATGGTGAAAAAATTTTAATAGGGATAAAATATATCCTGTTACAAATATGTGGCTGATTATATCTACAGATATATATTCCGCAAATATCAATGAAAAGTTAGGAATGGTAAGGACTTAAAGCAATTCAGAAATTTGCAGAAGTAAACTGAATTTTGCTCATATTTGAGAATATTTTTAAACGTGAGCATATATGGTAGACAAAGATGAATATAAAGAATGTAATAATAGGGAACTATATGAAACAATTGGCAAGGTTAACTTTTCACATTTTAAAAATGCAAATTTGCAGATATGCATGAGGGAATGTTTTTGTTTATCAAGGAGATGAGTAATCTATAAAGTTATTTTTCAATCATTGAATTATTTTGTAGATACTTTATTCTTTGCTATGTCTCAGTTAATTTAGAAAAACAATTTCTTTGCACTTTTTCAGGTATAGGAAACCAATCTAATATTTGATTACTTTCAGATCACTTGAAGGGGAGTAAACTTCTGAATTATAGTATATGGATATAATACAAATATATAGCACCTTTAAAGGTCTTATAAGAGAATGTAAAGGCACCCTGATACACTTAGCTATTGTATGATTGTTATTAACTGGATAAAAATATTTATTTCCTCTGGTTGCATCTTGGTAGAATGCAAAAATTTTCCCTTTTACTTTTTACCAAATATTCAGTTATATTTTACTTGGGCTCTTTATGTATGCCACATTTTAGGTTATAATGAACTGTTGAATAAATGCTTTCAGTACCTATATTTCCCAGACTGGAATAATGAGAAATAATCAAAACTGTTCACACACATTAATGTGAATAGACACATCAAATGCCATTTGCACTGTAAGTAAATAAGATGTATATGTGAAGAATAATTTGAGATAGGATGCAGGATGTATGCAGGGTGGTGTAACCCAATAAATGTTTCCTGAAATAAATCATACTAATGGTAATGTTACAACAATTCATTGATTACATTATATTGCACTTATAATTAGTGTACACCTAAAATTATATCAAGTATACAAGATAGAAGATTTGCTCTTAAGGTGGTGCCATGGCTGAATGGTTAGATTGATTCTATCACACGCCAATCTGGGTTGACTCCCATTGGTTGCAAGTGGAATTTATGGAGAAAAAAATGGTCTAGGCAGCTTTTCGCCAGGCTCTTCCCTTTTCCACTGTTATTCAGCCATTGCTCCATTGTGAACTTCATTGCTATCTTCACCTTCATCATTCAGCATAATATAGTCACCCAATTCCTAATGTGTGAATTGTAAATGGACTATGTTTTTGCCCTCTTCCATGCCAGATTGAAACTCCAATGTCTAGTTGGCAAGTAAGTTGGCATTGGTACTCACTCACTCACTCACTCACTCACTCACTCACTCAGAGCATTACTCTTGTGTTATGATAAAAAGTGTTGGCTCACTTCTCAAGAAAAGCCCTGCAGTCATCGATGCTGGTAGATGTTTCATAATTACTAGTGTAATAAAAGTGCTATAAAAGATCTGTTTACCATTAAAATAAAGATAGATATATGATATTCATATAATACTTATTTATTTATTTATTTATTTATTTAGTCATAATATAACTATTGTGATCATTATTTATGCATTAATGCATTTAATTGTTTATATTATTTATAAATAATTTATTAAATGAAATAAAATATTCACGTATATTGATGTATTTATTGAATTGAATGTAATTGCAGATTTTTGCAATTTAATACATGATGAATCTACTCAGAATTTTCACATTCATAACCGCCTTTGGTTGGCAGTATTGCTTCCCATGTTGAAACATAGTTTTTGCTGAGGAAGAAGATAGTAGTCTGAATCTTGGTCATCCTGGAAAATATTCTCCTTACTTCAAGTATTTAGGCATTACAGCCTGTTGTGTCTCAGATATTTGGTCTCACCAGTACTTCTTTGTCCTCTTGGTTTATATTCCCCTATTTGTTTTGAGATGTCATCATTATTTATAAAATGGACATGTTCTAACCAAGAGATTCTATATTCATCTATTCTCTCTTCTGGCATTCAGCACCAAGCTCTTTTTCATATCTATATTCCTTTTCCTATTCATTAAACTGTATCCTGCTTATATTCTCAGAAACCTAATTTCTGCAGCTTGTAATCTGGCTTGATATCTGGAACTGCCATTATCTAGTAAATTTTACAATGGTTTTTTTCCTAACTTTTTGATAATGTTCATTTAATAGTATATAATTCATTTGATTAATTTTTGCTATTTTGTTACTGATATAAATTCCATCATGCAGGATCTATTACAACCCAAGAATGTGAACTTGTTCAATAGATGTGTCATTAATTAGTATTTTAGATTGAATTGGATGTGCTCCTTTGAAGGCCTGGAAGGTGATAAAGAGTAACTATTCACAGCTGTTTACAATGAACTATGTAGAATATGTAGAATATTTGTGAGCTGTGATTGATGGAAGATAAGGAGGTGGCACCATTGAGTTTGTAGAACTTTCACATAGTTCAGGTGAGTATTCAATAGCTTTCTTTGCTACTTTATCAAAGCTTTTACTCCTTTGTCATTCAATTTGCTTTTTTGCTGTTGCTAAGTAAACATGACTTTACCTTTTCTGCTTATGCTGAAAGAAAATTGTTTTGAAATTCTTAAGTTATTCTTTAAACTCTGCTGTAGTTTTAACTATTATCTCATGCTATATGATTTGAATTTATTTCTCCCACTTTCAAATGAATATGCAGATACAATATTTTTAACAAATATGAATGCAACCAAGTTTATACAATTAAAACATACAAGTAAATGTATTAAAAATATACAATTTGCATATAGTGTATGTTCTATCATTATTTGTGGGTCCAGAGCCTTTGGCAATTCAGAAGACATTAGAACCAGTATTAACGAAGATGAGCTTTCTATTTTCGGATTTCATGAAGAGAGGGCTCTAACCTTTACCTCTTAACCTCTTAATGTGCTTACACTTACAATCTGTCCTTAAGAGTTACTTTACATAATTAGATCCTTTACACCAAGTTTTTAGATAATATATTAAGATCTGATCACAACATTATTCCTACTTTACTTTGGGACATAAGTCTACCACTTTTCCTGTAACTCTGCTCTTATTTTTATTAACAATTTTCCCCTCACTTTACCAAAAATCACACATTACCTTAATATCCTTAGGCCCTTTTGAGAAGTTTTACATTGCAAATTATTCCAATTTTCTAACCGTATTTCATCTCTATCTGCTTTACATTCTAATAAAGAATGTGTATTATTTCTCTGTTCTAATCCATACACATTCATCTTGTTCTAATTTACCAAAAAGATCCCCCTTTTTATGTATCCTTTTTTTTTTTTTTTTTTTTTTAATCCATATACTATATATTTCAAAAAAATTTGACCACTTCAACTTCTCACCTTAATATCCCCCATTTCTCATCTCTTCTTAGTTTACCCTCCTTTTTAAAATTAATTTTATTTTTATTCCTCAAATCTCATTTTTAACAATAAACTAACGTAGCTTTTGTCAGCTGACCGACTAAATGGATAATACAACAAAATCCTTTGCAAATAGTAAATTTAGTTAGGGAAGATGCAAGTTATTATTTCTATCTCATCCACTATATTATTTAGCAATAATTAAATAGAATTGGGTTTAGTTAATTTGACTAAAGATTATCATAGCAACAATGTGGTAATTATTGATTCATCCTCATATATACTGCAGCAAGAGGCAAGTTCATCACTGTAGCAAATTTGGCCACAGAAAGCATGAAAAGGACTGGATGACAGAAATTTTCAGATAGTAGTATAGAATGATCCATGAAAAACTAGCTGTGGCCTGTGGCCTTTACTGTACGCATGCTAAAGGTTGGCTCCTGTAGCTTGGCCAGTGTTTTGTAGGCCACCCAATAGTTCAGCATAAAAGCTGAAGAAATGAAGAAAATCCATGTGGGTGATTTGAACTTCCTTCTGTTATTAAACAGCAATGTGAATCTATATTCCCTTGAGTTAGAAGGTACATTGTTCTGCATCTTAATTTATTTATTTTGTATGAGTGTGGGACTCTTAATATTATTTAGGACTTCACGCTGTGGAACAGCTAATTGTATTCTACTGTCAAAAACACTTACACTAAACAGTATGAGAAAAATAATGACTGAATTCAAATAACCTCAAAAAGTTTTGGAATTCTTTCTTTGGTGTGCATAAAGGATAAGGCAACTAGCATTAGAAAGGAAAATTGATTAAAATATTTCAATGCTGGAACAGACCAGGGCAATAACAAAAGAATAACATAATAGAAATGGTGGTTGATTAGAAAATTATATAAATTATGTGCTAACAAAAAGTGAACTGTTCAAGAAGTGGCAAGATTATATATCACTTCAGCTTATTAAATGTACAAGAAATTTCAGCTGCTCAGCTAGAAAAAATGCCTACGTCCAATTCCTTGTTAGTTAATGGCACAAACATGTTGCTATTGACTTCCTCTTTATGGGAATCAGAAAACTAAGTCAAGCGTACTTAATTTAGGCAATATGTTAATGTCTTCTCCTGTTTCTATTTAAAATTCTTTTTGAACATCAGCTTATATATTTCTGATTTCCATTCAGGCTTCAGCTTCCAAAAACTTGTGTATTGTATGGGGAAAGTTTAGTAAACAACAGAATTGAGCACATACAAAATGTACTAATTTGGGGCATTCAAAACTTTATTATAAATATGATAGTATATGCAAGTGTAATAACTGTTTCCTTCTAAATGCAGACTATTCTATAATAAACTATTATTGAGGAAATCACTCAAATTTCTGTAATTTTTTTTCATTTACTTGGACATGTTTCAAAGTCTGTTGCCTTCATCTTCAGCATGGTTCCACTGTCCCAAAATTGGTGACTTTCAATGATTTCCTCAATAATAATTTATTATATTATACTATATTTCACTGTGAAAATTCCTGCTATTCAAAACTACAGACTATTCTGTTTACAACAGACGATGATAACCAGGTTAACATTGTGATAAAAGATTTCGTTTTCAATGAAACAAACATGTCAATGTCAACCACATAAGATATTTAAAGTGTTCTTTCATATCCAACCTTCTCAGACACTTCAAGGTCACTATAATTCACACCTAAAAGTAGCAGCAACAAGATTCAATTTCAGGAATCTTTAGCTATGAAGAAAAATTGGCGTTCAATGTGTTTTTATAGCCAACCAATTGAGTTGAAAATTTTTGCTCTCCAACCAAGTCCAAAATTATGGAAAAATAAAATAAACAAATAAAATACAGTTAATGATTTTAAGATAACCCTCATTAGATTGGACATAGCAATAACCCCAGTAGCTAAAAACTAGTGCAAAACTAGTCCCTTTATTTTTAGGATTAACCATAAATCATATGTGGATTTCAGGGAATGTTACACAAACATGCATTCAAGTTAGTGATTTATTGGAGTAGGTTCTGTCTTGGCACATGCAGTTCATTTTAAAAGTTGCAATGGGTCCAAACAGATGGAGAGTTGTAAAAAGGTGTCTTGCAGAACTTGCATGGAAGAGCCAAATCTTAACATTTATTTAATACTGACGCCAATAGTTAAAACAAACATGCCATGTTATAATATTGCAGAATTATGTGTGTTCATAGGGTTTGGTTTTGTTATTAAAGAACAAATCATTTTTTGCAAAATATGCAAATAAACATTAAGATAGAAAAAAATGTGACAAAAGAGACATTGTTGACATAAAACACAATGAAACCTAGAAATAATTAGAGGTATCTACATATATGGATACAATTTTATGTGATCAATTAGAAATTTTAAACAATTTATGTCAAATGATGGTAAGAGCAAATATTACCTTAAACAAGGTACCATTTTAAAATAACTATAAATAACACAATCAAAATCTGCCTTTGTGAATTAACTAAGAGAAAGCACTATTTGGAAAACTGTTATGACTGGATACTACAATGCATAATAAGCTAATGTAGAAGATAACCACATTTAGGTTTATTTTGATTTCTTTTCTTTCGATGCTAAGGAGAGGTAAATGTGGTGCTTGGAATATTGTCACTTGATGAACGTGGCAAAATAACTTACTGCTGACTTGTGAAAAGTTACAAGAAATGAATAACAAATCTATACTGCTTTTTTTGAAAATATAATATCTCTTTTTAATTTGCCAAATGGCAATCAAGCAGGAAAACTTGCTTCTTTTTGTTACAGATGCAATACGATATATAGTCAAAGCAACAAGATTTCAAGCTCTGTATCGAAACTTGGTTCACTTAACATGGTCTTCATTGAATTGTGGAGGAAATTTTAATATTTTATAAGAATGTGTCATCTCACATTTGAAGAAAATATTTTTAAAAGTAGTGACCCATTCTTTAAATTTGCATCTCTTACATCATATGCATTTTTCCAATATAAAAACATTTTAAGTGTCCATTGGAGGAATTTTACTTTTCAGTAATTGAAAATAATTAACAGATGATATCTGTATACATAAACATTCATAATTTTTGATTACTTCTGTTTCCAAATATGCTTTTCAACACTCTATGCATTATATACATTTATTCAATGTAAAAGAAAATTTAAACATATGAATGCTTCTTACATTAGTAAGAATCACACAGAACACAGTTTTATTATAACTAGATTGCACTGTGAAGTTACCTTCTTCTCTTACCCTTACTCATGCAGTCTGTAGCCTATGTGCAGGATATCTTATAGATGTTTTGGCAATCTGCCAGAGTCTAATCATAAGTGATTAAAGTGGTCAATTCCACCTCATTTCCATTTCTTACATTTGTTTTCAATGTTGTAATTGTTCAACACTTTTTTTTTTTTTTTTGCACAATAGGTGTTGGAAATATTAATTAACTTGAGATGGCTTTCTACCCATATAGTCCCTTTTTGGATTTAAGAATTTCCAAGGACACTTTGTGTATATTTGCCTTAAGTTTAATATGGCATGAAAGTTCCATCAATTCTTTCTTCAGCATGCTGTTGATCAGTGCGTGCGCATGCATGCACACAAACAAAAAAATTAATTTCTTATTATTAAAATGTAATATCTATTAAATGGTTTCTCAATTTACTTAAGATTTTTTTCTTTTTATCCTTAGGAAAATACTTAATTTTCATAGGAACATTATAGATTGCCAGACTCATTTTTTTTTTGTTAAAAATGACTTGGTATTGTTTCTTAAACTATCACAGATAATTGACACAAGCAGTAGAACGTTTTTGTAAAGGAGGATTACTTCCCTACTTACATTCAGAGTGATTAGGCAGTTTATTTAACCAATTATTTCGATACATATATTAATGATGAATAAGCTTTTCACTCATAAAGTTTAAAATGTCTATATAAAACCTTCAGCAAGATTGTGATACAGCTGTTTTTTAATTGTTTTGTTATCTAATATTTTTAAATAAAAGCAACCAATGCTTTTTACTTTTAATTGGAATGTAAACTATCCAAATACTTTTTCCAATTTGAACGTGCTTTAGTTGATCATTCAAAACAACACACAAGCGTTTGATGACCACACTTTGTTGATTAGCACAAAATCAGAGGCCGGAATCGCTAAGGCACGGGCTTGTGAATGTTATGTTTGCAGTTTCAATCTCGTCAGAACTGTCCTCTTTGAATGAAATGTTTTCCAGTTTGCTCAGTCATTAACAGCAAATTCCTGAGGGGCACCATATAAACTTTTCACTTTCTGTCAATAAGCTACCTTGGCCACAGGATTCGACTGAAATAGATAGTTCGTGAACACTATAGAGTGTGGCTGTTGAACTGTTTTCTCGGACAGATTGCATACTCTATTAGATTTATTCATAGTATTTTCAAATCGGAATATTGCAATCTAATTGAAAACATTTCAACTTCTGTTCACTTGATGTCACATGAATATGGTTTCCAGCTTACGCTTTCAAATTTAATTGCGTGCCTGCCAGTGCTTGGGCTTTACTGCAATGTAAGATAAAGGATGTAGGAAGAGTTGGTTTTTAGAAGTTTGATTGTATTGCCAGTTCGAACTCCTCTTCGGTTAAAATGAACGGTCCTGCAATGCAAGGTATTGTATTGAATGGTCATATTATAATTAACCTTAAGCTTAAATAAATTATGGTTTGGTTATCAGCATGCAATATTCAAAGGCGCATGAAATGTAGGAAGTGGAAAATCAACAAGGATCTATCACTCGTACGTCAACTTAACGAGACTGAGTTCTGTACCAATATTTTATTGGATGGAATGTCGCCGAAAATAATTACATATTCTGGATGCTACCATCGTCATCTAGAGCCTGCAGGGCCGTAAAATATGGCTAGGTCTTAAATGCTGAGCAAACGGACGAGAATATTCCAATGTTCTGATGAAAATCATGTTCATAGTCTCCTGATTTCATTCTCTATAAGCAAGGAAATAGGCAGCTTACAGAAATGATGTCGCGGAGCCCTCTATTCAGTGCCCGATGTAGAGATAGCAGTCAACTTATCTGCTGTCATGATTCAGATCTCGCAGGCGTAGAGTATGAGGGGAATAATCAGTACATTGAAAAGGTGTAACTTTAAATTAACTGGAATTGTTTTGGGTGAACACCGGAAACAATTGGGCGACATTTCTCTGCGCTCTGTGAGCAGTCTTCGTAACATTTCTAAAAAAATTTGGATTTTTAGCTCCACTGAACGCTCAGAAAGTAGGGGGTTTTCCTTATATATTCGTTTCTGCCTATACATATGGGATTATGGGACAGTTAGGGGCGATATGACTTGGTGATGATGATGACGACGTAGTTTTTGGTCGGGTTTATTGGTGTTCATCAACACTACCTTTTAATGAGGTTGTTAGTTTCTGCATGGTGTTCAAGACTCAAGACTCTGTACCTATTTTTCCACAGTAAAATGTCATGATTAGGACCAAATCTTTATACACTAAAACGCTTAAAATATGCATTAAATTCCAACAATATGCACTCGTAATTAGACAATTGCACTTAAATAAGCTTATTTTATTCTGACCCATCAGTCTAAATTTTTATTGTGTGAAAATGACTAACCATAGGAGACTACCCGATACTTTCTGTAGAGAAACTTTGTTTACTATTGGAAAATAATTTATAGATCTAAAATTATTTTTAAACCTCAAAATTTAGTTACAATATTTATACATGGAAATAGAAGGTTCCAATTTGTCTGACAAAGATACGTGTACACTAATTCTAAGTAGGAAAGCAAATTATTTTTTTTCTTTTAGGATTTGTTTGTTATTAGTTTCAGATATACTGAATTTGTCCTGAATTTTTGACAATGCAGTAATATAAGCGTTGTTACGCCAAATGGATGACGTAAAGGAATTCTGCACATTTTCTCATTTTCTCATTGGCTCTTCATTCAGCGCCCTGGCTTCTTCATCCTCCTATTCCCCACAGAAAAATTCTTTTTGGATTGAAAGCAAAAGGAACTAAATAAACACTGGCTGTAAGATGGTTGAGGAAAGTCAGTCCGCAAAAGTTCTTCTGTGAAATTTCACTATGTCATGAGGAAAAATTCCTTTAGTCAGATTATTGTCAGGTCGAACGCGCGTTTTAAACGCCTGAAGAGTTTTGACTTATACTCCAGAATTCAGTATTTCATTACGAGGATATACATCGATAAAAATAATTACTTCAGAGTCCCAATTAACCAGCTGAGAAATATTGTCTTGAAGTATATTCCGAAAAGAAATTTTGGAATGCTATTCCATGAATTGTCTTTTGATCTGAAGTTCAAAATGATGAATTCATGTTTCATTTCCAGTTAAAGTAGTGGCCAAGATCTTCAGACTCGTAACAAGTAAACAATTCTAAACTCTCTGTTCTTTATGATCAGCGGTTAGACTTTGAGGGACATTTAGCACAAATCTTTGAATATTGTAATTGGTGTGTAATAGCTTGACTTTGTCAACGGAGATATAAAGTTAAACAGTGAGATTTCATCCCGAATAAGGATGTCGGTACGTTCAATATTATAAGTATGACAACAGTGTGCTGCTATCCGAAGCAGTTTCACTACTTTAACCTTTCAATGAAGGCTGCCTTCTCGTTAGTGCCTTATTCGCTGTCTTCTGTCCTTATATATTTCTTAAACGCCTCTGAGTGTTGGTGATGGTCTCATTTTTTTACCAAAATATATTCAATTAGAGCACCTTTGCTTTGTTTATGACGCATTTAGAGACTCCAAATTTGAAAGTAACTGCATCATTGCTAACTAGTGAAATAAGATAAAACTAACATGATAGTGTGAGAAGGTTCATAATTTCTGTACATAAAATAATGCATTTTGCCAAGATAAACTGCCAAGGAAAATTTTTTTTGCTTTACTTATTGATCACCCTTAATTTGAGTTTTATTTAGTTCTAGATTAGAGTTCAGCATCTTCTAGAATCTTTTTTTCCAGTTTCTTCTGGAACAGAATTCAGAGAATTAGTTTCGTAGTTGAATTCAAGAGGTTGGTAAGGGGTGCTTCATTAATTTATTTACCCTTAAGAGCTTTTAAAAAGACGAAAAATGTACACGGATAAAATTAATATACTCTTAGACAGGTTACTTTCAAATGAAACTTTTATTTTACTCATTCACATGGAATGACTACGTTCAAGGTGTGTTACCAATCCTTTTACCTGATTGAGATCTTCCGGATAGAAGTAGTACTCTTAATAGTGATAGTGGTTGTGTATTAATTTAAAAAATTTATATTACTTATATGACTCATCCATGTCCCATGAGTCCTGCGACCGCACGTCTTTTACAACACACAAAGAAATATATGAAATTGAACCAACAAATACATAAAAGGCAAACGATATACACTAAAATAAAATAAATACATGAAAAAATGTCTAACAGAAAAAAATTACTATGATAAAATAAAATAAAATAAAATAAAGAGAAAAACAAACCATACAAAAGTAAACAACCCCCATGTATGTGCAAATATTTCAAAATGGTGTTACTAAAGTTTCCCTACCTACCTTTCCGGTTATCGGCCTTTACCCATCTGAGCTATATCACTTTGTTTAAAAATGTACCTACTTCCTCATCAATGTGTTTCACCCCCCTTCCATTCATCGAGAAAGTTAGTAAGGTACACGAAATTCTTCGCGTTATCGAGTGTTTGTTCTGCATATGTCCATCTCTTGTTTTGCTATAAATATTTCTTAAAGGTTTGTTTTGTTTACATTCACAGTAAGCAGCCATGTATAGCAGCAGGTCTGTTGTTTGTTTAGTCCACGATGTAAGCCATATATTATAGTAGAACCATTGTCATGATAACATCCAAATATAACAGAGCTGATATCTGTATATCCATCACCGTAGATGACGCAGTATTTTCTTGTAGCATTGCATTGACTATATCGTTATTAAAAGGATTAAAGAGTAGGGAGAAAAGAATGCAACACTGCCTTACACCTCTCCGACTAGAGAAACTCACCGATACCTGTCGTACTGAAAGCAGAATCCCACCTTTCTGTAGATCGCCTGTAGTGCCCGATTCATTTTTATTGACATCCCCATCAACAGTAATTTGTGCCATAGTGCTTCCCGATGAACGGAATCAAATGCTTTTTTGAGATTGGCAAAAGAAAAGTACAATTTTTCACATTTATTTACTATTTATTTCAACCTTAATGTGCCCAAAATAACTGCTTTGTGAACAGTGCTATATCTCTTTCCGAATTCAGATTGAAATTTTGCGAAATTTCCTTCCTCAGATTTTTATTTCATACAAAATTATGCCACACACTTTCCACATAATCGGAAGCAGCGTGAATCCATACAGTTATTCGGAACTTCACTTGAACCCTTCTTCTTATATATCGGGTGGGTAATTCCAGTAACCCAACAGACTGGATATTCTCCTTTATTAAAATATTGTTACACATTCTAAACAATACAAAACCAAACCTTCCAACGCATGAGGGAGGCCGCTTTAAACAACTCCGCTGGTAGCCTATCCCGCTTCGGAGTTTTGACCTGCTTAGGTATCTTTTTGCCATTGTTACTTATTCTATAGAAATCCAGTGTCTAGCATTGATATTTCTAGCCCTTCTGCCTCCCCCCCTCCGAGGTCCCTCCATGATCCATTAACCCCCTTCCAAATTAATAGGACTCATATAAAAATAAAATAAAGAGTCATTAGTATGCTAAATATAACCCATGAAATATAGCTGTTTCTAAATTGATCATAAATTGAAGATGATAGCAGAAAGTCAGCATTAGAAAAATAAAAAAGGTTCAGAAAAGATTGTGTCATCTTATATAAAAATATTGGAAAAATATAGAAAGTGTAACATAGTTATGGACATTATATTTCAAGAAAATATCTATGGAAAATTATGATCAAATGATCAAATTATGAGATCTTAATCATTTAATAGATTTCATAAGAAGTTAGCACAATGAGGCTACTGTTCTTAATGTATGCAACCATAATAAAAATTAACTCTAAACAAGGAATAAGATAAGGTTGCACTTAATTGCTATTACTTTGCAATATTTACATTGATGATGCCATAAGTAAGAGGCATGAAAAGGTGTTACAAAATATTAATCTCAATAAAATCATTATTTAGACATTTACATAAACAATGAAATTATTTTACAAAATTTCAGTATTCAGTTACAGATCATAGACCTTATATTTGACATTTTTGAACGAGAATACAATCTGAATACATAGAGAGATAAAATGAAGACCATGATATTCCAGGTTAAACAACATTTAAAACAAAGATTGTAATTGATGATAATTTAATATTGCTATGCTCTGAATATTATCTACAATTAAAAGGGGATATAGACATTAAATTAAAATTATAATAAACTATTTATATGCCTAACTATATCTTATGCATTATAATTATTTGTTATTGTAGATATTTAAATATTGACAAAACCAGCTTATGTGTAAATCAAATGGTGAAATAGATATTATAATCCAAAAAATTGTTAGAGGGCCCAGAGTCAGAATAAAAGAAATTGTGTAAAAATAATACAGCTATCATGACAATTTTAGCCATTGTTTACCATGCATTTATCTTATTTCTAGATTATTTTAAAATGCATTTTACTTATTTTCTTTTATAATTTCACTTGTGGCTGGCTGTCTTATACCTATAATATTACAATGCATTAAATTGCTTTCAAATCCAATTATTAGATTTACTTTCTTTTAGGAATCAAAATGAAGCCTGTAGAACATAAAAGATCGTTGCTAGTATCAATTATATTTACTAAAACAGGTGTCTGAACTCAGATCAGCATGTGCAAATGTCAAAGAAAATGATAAAGAGAATTTTTATATACAGCAAGCAAGTTTTAGTTTTTATTCAGAGCCTGGTTTAGTCAATTTATAAAAACTTTAGCATTTTTTCGTCTTTCATCAACTGTTTAAATTAGATTATATAGTTGAAGAAACATGTTCATTTCCAGTTCCAATTTTGAAATAGTGCCAAATAAAAGGATGAAACCTCAGATTTCAACATAGTTGGGAAAAAATTCTTTTTTTAAGTAACTTAAGTTACATGTGCACTCATTTGCTATGAAAATTAACAAAGTTAAAGTTACTGTTCACAAAAAGTAACAGTAACAGTTTAGTTATGGTTGTTCTCAAAGCTTAATTACTTTTAATTCTTTTCTTTAACTATAAATGTGTTCTGTTATTTTCTGCTGATGGGCACATATAATAAACTAGGAGAAAATAGAAAGAGCACATAATCAGCATGGTTTTAGTAACAACAACAATTATGGATTTGTAAGTAATAGATCAACTGAAAGTGCAATATCTAATTGCAATGAAAGTATAATAAATTGTATTGACTCTGGAAATTATACTGTTGACATGCTACTGGATCTTACAATGGCATTTTACTGTGTAGATGTAGACTTACTTATGTCTAAATTATCTATGTTAGGTATTAAATGATTAAGTTATAGATTGATAAAATTGAATATGACAAATAGAAAACAGTTGGTGCAGCTAAAAATAAATAATGGTGAATATCTATCCCAAACACAAAATACAACCCATGATGCACTGCAAGGATCCATTCTTGCGGACAGATATTATTTCTATTATGTATACATAACATAGACAAAATACAAACTGCTAACATCACACAGTTTGCATATGATATTACAATTACCATTAGTGACTCAAATTTTGATTGTTTGGAAAAGAATGCAAGTACAGTTTAAACTCAGTTGTTGAATATTTCACAGTATTAAACTTAAATGTAAATCCTGCAAAGTGTGAGATAATCAGCTTTGGCTTTGAGAACCCTGGTAAACAACTGCAGTTAAATATAAGGAATATAATAATGAAAAATGCTGATGATGCTAAATTAGAAGAATCATATATTGACAAGATATTTACTTATAGTACCCATATTGAAAAACTAGCAACAAAACTTAGTCAAATCTATTCATTTTGAGATACTTGAGCAAGCATGTTCCTCCACAAACATCCAGAACCATTTACTTTGTTCTTATTCAATCTCTCATTGCATATGAAATTAAAATATGGGGTAATACTTCTAAACTTAATCAAAATACAATATTCATGTGGCAAAAAGTGCGAGGCATTTTGGATAATTTGAAACAAACTGAATGTTGTTGAAATATGTTTAGGCAACTAAAAATATCTACTCTACCCTTTTATACATCTATAGAGTTGTTTTGCATTTAGTCAAGTTCAATTTTCCCATGAATACAAACTCTAGTATCTACAACCACAATACCAGAAGTAAAGATTGCCTCGCATTCCCCAGACATAAATTACAGCTGTATGAGAGGATGTCTTGCTACACTGGAATAAAATTTTATAATTAATTTCCAGATAATATTAAAAATTGCAATGGATACAATAAATCCAAGGAACACCTATTTCATTTCCCTATAGGCAAGGTTTACTATGATTTTGAAGAATATATAAATTATGGCTAACTATTATGTTACACACTTTTTATGTATTATATCGCTATATAATGTATGTGCATATGTGTAAGTAAATTCAGTAGTTTATAAATTATTACTTTTATGTTATTTTATACATTGACATGGCTTAATTATTTTTGTCAGTCCTGGTGGTGTAGTGGTTACCATACTTGCCTCCTAAACCCAAGATTGTGGGTTCGAACCCGGCCAGGACCGATGGATTTTTTCAGGGCATAAAAACCCTAAGTATGGCTTCCTTCAGAAGGGAAGTAAAGCCGTTGGTCCCATATCATACATTTACGGCACGAAAAAGAACCTCAAGCCTGAAAGAGAGGCCTCTGAGCAAAATTTGTCAGCCTTTTCACGCCCTGAGTTGAATGGGACGCTGATGATCTGAGCTGTTAAAGAGCATCCATAAATAAAAAAATCATTAAATCATGGCTTAATTGTGTTCAACACCATATTAAGCTGAAATAAATGAAATGAAATGATTTGCATATGTATAACAATCCAGCTAAGATAAAAAATTTAGCCCATTCCAGGGACTGCCAAACCTTTTATGTTGTGGCCAAAGCATACTTTATTTCCCTTTCTTTCTCCATCTCTGAAAGAAACTGTAGTGAATGAAACATTGGCAATTGGATTGTATGTTATTGTTATGTCACATGTTTGTAATATACTCATTATTATATATAAAATTTTCAAATCGAAAAGATATACATGAAATCTAATTTATAAGATGTAAATGCATTTCCATGAGAGTTATAATTTGGTCATTTCTATGTAAAATTTTAGGATATGTATGATTGTTTAAATTAGTGATCTATGAGTGATTGGGGAGGGGGGAGCATAAGAACTGAAGTATTTTGCCACAATGAATTGTGTACATATGAGCTGGCCTTAAGCAAAACACAGATGAATATAGTATGACCTTATTTCACTGCCTGAGATTTTAAACAAAATATACTACAAGTAACATAAATAGTAATAATATTTACATTACCGATAAAAGTAACTTAGTTACAGCTATAATAGTTTATTGAAATAATGTTGCCATTAATTATTTTGAAAAAGTAATTGTTTCTAGTAATGGCATTACTTGTAATATGCAACTACCCAAATTTAAATTTCAATGTATAAAAACCATCCAGATGGAAGTGATAGCACAAAGTGGAGGTTTGGACTTACAGGCATTCTGTAACATTTTCAAAGTCAGAGGTAGAATGAATACTTGACCTATTGATTTATTTCATAAAAATATTTTGGGAAATGGAAGAAAGTGGTGCAACAAGCACTAAACTCTTCAGTATCATGAAGTAGTCTCCATGATGCAGTTGGTCCAAGTGGTCTAGTGGTAAGCATACTTGCCTCATAGACCCAAGATTGCAGGTTCAATCCCAGCCAGAGTCGATGGATTTTTTTCTGGCATAAAAAATCTGAAGTATGGCTTCCTTCAGAAGGGAAGTAAAGATGTGGGCCCCCTGTCATAGATTTATGGCACATAAAAGAACCCCAAGCTTGAAAGAAGGGACCTCTGAGCAAAAATGATCAGCAGTGTCATGCCCTGAATTGAATGGGATGCTGATGACCTTAGATGTTAAAGAGGGTCCATAAATAGAAAATAAAAAAAAAAACCAGGATGTAGATATTATTATTATTATTATTATTATTATTATTATTATTATTATTATTATTATTATTATTATTATTATTATTATTATTATTTTTTTTTTTTTTATGCAGCCAAGGCTTAATTTACAGTAAACATAACTTTCTTCATTAGATCTCTTATATCACATTTTATAACAGCCTTTATTTTTTAAACTTATATGTAGAGAGAATGAAGCCACTTAGTACTGTTGCAGAACATTCAATTTAAATTAATATTTTCCTGATTTAGTTTTGTAAAATTCATAATTTATATACTTGGAGCTCTTGTTAGCTTATTTCAAGTGCAGAGTTTCTCATATTAGATGCTACTGTAAAGTCATTTTTTAAACCTTTTTTTAGAACTGAAAATGCCCTTTCACTCAAACAGTTCCATGTATGATAAAGTAATAGACAATTACAACGCTGTATCAACATTTGGAAATATATATCCCAGCCCCAATTTTTTCAAATACTCAATTGAAGTGATAAATCCTAGTTATAAGATTGAAATAACATAATCACAGCTTCTAAACTGAACAAACTTGTTTCTAGAATAAAAAAGATGTCAATTAGTTGTAAAATAAAAAAAGGGTATTTTTGGAAAAAATAACAAAAGAATATTACACTAATACAATCTATTTTGAAACTGTGACTAATCTGCTTTCACTCTATTATTTCTAGTATACAATACCATATACCACTTTGATCCACTTTATTAGAACACAACTATAGCATTAAATGTTCAGTAATTTTATATTATTTTGTCTAAATTCAAACTACAATAACCACCCAGGTTGCCAGGCAATAATGAATTAAACATATGATAACAATTGCATTCTTTAAATTTTTGTGAGCATGGCAGACTTGATAATTTTTTTTTCTGAAAACCTGGTTTTCTCACAAATTTTTTCACCTGCTTAACTTAGAAGATTATAAAAGTAATTTCTGATTAAAGATTTATCCTTCTAAAGATAAACAATTAATACTATTCTTTTAATGTTCTAATTGACTGATGCCTTAACCTTTCCTGTAGAAGGAACAGACTTGGTCTTCTTTGGCACTGAACACCTATTATGTTTTTACTGTTGTTTCCATTGATGTGGTGATTAATGGTAGATTCAAGTCTCGTAAGTCGACACACAAAATCAGTCCTATCACTGTTAAAATGCTCAAAATACTGTTAAGATATTTACATACAAATGCATTTTTGATCTGCTCTTAACAAGTGTGGCACCTATCTTGCATACAAAATTTTCATATGCAATTCTTCATGTAAAATATAACCTATAAACTTCTTTAAAATGACTATAGTCTCAACAATTTCACACACTTTAATTTGCCGGTCATCCATATGTTTGTTCAATAAATTTTGTTGTTATGTTGTTGTTGCACTTTCTGTGCGCCTTTAATATGAGTCATCTTCAAGGAGGATATGGCCCAATTTTGAACATTGAAAATGAAGAAAAACAATCCCCATAAAGTTTAAAAATTTTTTTGATTTCCATTAGCAATCAGTCATATTTTACAAAGAACTTCACCACTGCATTGCACGGCACTCCATGTTATCGATTTTATGAAATACCCACTTAGAAAGCTATATTAAATAACTTGGTATTTCATATAATATATGAGAAAGGTAAATAGATCAATAAAAAGCAGCAAAGAATCAAGAAGAAAGGAAAGAGAAGAGAAAAAAAAATGTCCTCTTTATAATCATTATTTTCTCCTTCTTTCATTCTTAAAAAAAGAGAATGAATCTTCTTCCAGTTATTCAGCACTTTCCTATTTTGAACTAATGCATTTTATTATAGTTCCAATATCAGGAAATAGGAGATATTCTAAAAATACTTATTTTCCTGCAATACAAAATCTCTATAATTTAGATGAATTTTAGTTCCGTTCTAATCCTTTATTAACTGAAATTCACTGGTCAATTATGAAATTATTGCCTCAGAAATTTATACATTTTTTTTAAAAATGGCATTACTCTAAATCCAAAACAATGGTCAGAATTTTACTAGCACATACTGACTATTTGGAATTGAAATGTGTATTAATGAATATCATTGTATGATTCAGTTGAACTACACACTCTTAAAGCTTCACTTACTTTTCATAAATGTATGGAACCGGTTTCGAGAACATTTTGTTCCCATCTTCAGTCATGCTAAAGTTGAACTTTAAAGAAAAGTAAGTGAAGCTTTAAGAGTGTGTAGTTCAACTGAATCATACAATGATATTCATTAATATGATTGGCTTCACTGTGTAAGTTCCAATTTACATTTAAGTATGAAATGTGTATGTTAATGTACTATATATAATTTTTGGTAATTATATTTGGAAAATTTTGAAACAAACATAAATTGATTTTCATTCATTTCCTTGATGGATAGTAATATGTTGTTTGAAAATATGTTGTGAGCTTCCAGAAAACGGTAGATCATTCATATTAATAAAGAACAAGCAAGGAGCAAGGAGAAACAAAGGCAAAATGTAATTGGTAGAAACAGGATGCCTTAGCCCCCACCAAGATGCCCTTATGTAGTTTTGATTAAATCCTTTGAAATCTGCTCTTGCCATTAAACACATTAATATTTCTGAGCAGTTTTCAAAAGGAATTATTGTGTAATTTGGTTCATGTATACTCAAAGAAGAATTTTTAATTTTCATGTTTTCATGTTTTTAATGAAATTAAAGAGGCCATTCATTTCAAGTTTATAACTGATTCACAAAAGCAACTAATACATACTATTCTACATTTTAAAAGTGCATATCAAATTTATAGATAGAGGAAGACAATGTACTTTGCATCCATGAAATCAGGGAAAAACAGAGGATGGGCTATAATGAAAAAATATCTGCAAGGTTCTAAAAACAACTCTGTTTTCAGAGACTGAGCACTCAAACCAGAGGTTTTGTGTGTCAAAGGTGATGAAATCAATAAAAGAGTAATTTGTATAAATTTTAAGTTAGTCTATTGGTTTATTGATTCTACAGGGTACCCATCAAAGGGATTTAGTATTTTATATGGAACATGCACATACATAAAGACATTCATACATACATACACTGTGATTTATATAAATAGGTACATATACAGTAGAATTCGGAGATCACACATAAGAATGGTCTGGGCCAGATAAGTGTAGGCCTCCTTGAACTTTTCTTAGCATTTCAGTAAATATTCAATATTCAAAACAATATATCTGATGTGAATGCAATTTCAGATATATTTGAGAAAATTTTTCTTTTGATAACTAACAAATTTAAAATTCAACAGTTAATGATAATAATGGTTAGAGTTTTAACCTGTCCTTCAAAATTTAAAAAATGCAGCCATTTCTAACAAACTAATATATATAATTTTAAATTATTAAAAATCTAAAGTCAAAAAAGTCCTCTTTATGATGAAGTAATGAATAGATTTTGAAAGTTAGTGCAATAAAACAGCTAAGCCATTATGTTGCCTACATAATTATTGATTTCAATACACAAGATGAAAGCTCTAAAGAAAATTGCAGATCTATCTTATCTCTACAACTTTTATCCATATTATTTGAAAAATAGGTGCTTTAAGAGATTATATCATTATTTTGAAAGATACAGCATTTTAATACCAAAAAAATTTGAATTAGAAAAATTTTATCTATTGATAATGCAATACATCCTTATATCATCAAAAAACTCTGTGCATATTTCATTAATAGAACTAGTTGGATAATGATAATTATGGTAGCAATGAGTAGTATGAACTTCTCTCAAAAACTGTTCTTACTCACATGAATGCCAACATTATCACATGAACAATGCACTATCAAACAAAGAAACAAAGTATGATTATCATTTAAAAAGTGTAAAATGTTTTTAAAGTAGTATTTCAAATTTGAAAATGTTATTGAAGTTCAATGGCAATGGAGGTCAGAATTAGCAACAAAACCTCCAGCATGCCTGATAATAGCACTATTTGTAATAAGATTGAATCAATTGTGTGTATGCACACAAGGGAAGATTCAGGAGACCTTGCATAACCACAAGTCCTGCTTCCTTGGCTATGGCATTCAAAAATTTACACACCTGCCACAGAAGTCTGCCACACAATGTGCACATGAGGCATGGGTTAGCAGCATAAGCATAACAAGATGTTAACATTTAAAAAAAAATTGAGTCAAAATTGTAACATACACACCACTAAAATTCAATAAAATGGAAGACTAGTTTCAGGAGCCATTGCTCCTATCATCAATTCCTGGTCGACTCCATATTTGACACCACTGTTATAAAAGTTCACTATATTTTATACAAATAATAAGATGTGTTCTTAAAATAGAAAAAGTTGCATCTCTAGATTATTACATGCAATAAATTTAATATGATCCAGATTAAAGATTACATTAACCTGAGTGGTTTCAATATATGGTAAACACCATCATTAGCTGTTTAACATGAATGTTCATTTAGTTTTTCATGAAGCAGGCTTATAGTTGAATAAATATCCAAACTAATATTCAATAGCCTAGTGGGACCAAATTTTTAAAATGTTAACTCTGAACCATATGTAAGGTCCTGGTTGATGTCTGAAATATACTGTGCCCTTAAAACCTGCACTGGAAAAGAAATCTCAACCAATGTGCCCATGATCCTCTATGTAAATTTTAAATCCTAGGTGAGTACCTGACCTTTTTTATAAACTTTTATAAAGCATGAATGAAGGAAGGATTCTATTTCCTAATATAAACATTCCCAAAGGCATTATATTGGCTAACTTCTGCACAACGTTGTAGCCTATTTTGCATTACCCAGAGGACACCACGTGGAGGCAGGCTACTTTATCCCCCAATGGCTTAGAATTTACACAGATGGATCTGCAGACAAACAGAGAAATAATGTTGGAGGTGGTATATACTGTAAATATTTCTCACATTATTTCACACTGCCTAGACAATCCACAAGTTATGAGAGTGAAATGGTGGCGATACAACACGCGTTGGAACAGATATACCCAAGGTCTAATATAAAAGAAAGTAAAGTAGTGATCCTTACAGACTCAGCTTCAGCTATACAAGCTATAGAACGATATGATAGTTCATATGAATCTTACAATGTAAGGGACATGAGATCTTATTATAGATTACTCCAAACAAAATTTCAACAAATAATACTACTGTGGATACCAGCACATATGGGAGTGATAGGTAACGAGAATGCAGAGTTTCTGGCCAAAAAGGGGGCAGTGTTATATTCAAAACCAATAAAGCCCTGTGGATTAAATGTAAAATTCAAAAATATCAAAATGACCATAGAACAAAAATATCAACATAATATTCAAGTGGAAATATCTAATAAAAATTATTCTAATATAAAAGAAACAGTACAAAAAATAAAAAATCTATCATGGAAGGAAGCAGTTGCTCATTTTAGACTGGCCACTGGACATGATTGTCTGGCGGAACATCTACACAGATTTGGTTTTGTGAATGATAACACATGTAAGATCTGCAATACTGACAAGATTCTAAATGGAAAACATCTATTGCAATGCATAGAACTGAGGAAAGTTGCACCTGACGGGAAAATACACAAATTATATTGGCTGGCCAGGGAAAAATTAATGGATCAAAATCCTGCACATTAGATCAACAACAACAACAACAACAACAACAACACATTCCCAGAGGTAGCAGTGATGAGGGTAAATATGAAGGGATGAAAAGATAGCATTGTTTATGTTTCTTTCTTGCCTCTGGGAGAAAATAACCAAGAAATAAATGTGAGGGATGACAATGATAATGTAGTAGAATGTACCTACCTTCCACATGCATAAGCACTACAAAATGCAATATTTATGTGGTAATAAACCATGACAAAATGCACTTTGAGGCATTTACACAGTTAAATTAAGATATTGCTCTATAAACCACTGCATGCACTATTCTTCATATAAAATACCAAAATATGAAAAAACTATAAGCACTAGATAAGCAAAAATTAATATAATTTTTATATAAGTATGATTGACTTGATTTGTATCACTTGAAGTAGTTCATACTGTAGAATTATACTGTGGTCTTTGTTATTGCATTACATGATTCAATTATTTCAAGCATGTTTAACAAATATATTTTATCTTCTGTCTTACTAAGTATATTCTCTCCATTTTTAATCAGTCTGTAAAAGAAAATTTTGATGTTTATGAGAGAGAAGCTCCTTAGCCAAGAAAGAAAATGGTGCTGAAGAGTCATGTGGGTGAGTTCGATTCAGGAGGTGTTCCTTGTAATTTAACTTCAAGACATTAGGAAAATGAAGTAAAGCATACATAACTCTAGAAAGCAAATTTCTATTTCTTTATAAGTAAAATATTATAACAGAAATATTTTAAAAAAAATACAGAGATGTCGTGCATTGTTCACAAAAGAGAACTGGGAGGAAATTCTGACCTAATTCAAATAACAATAGCCGTTCTGGTTGCCAGCAACAATGGAAAACAAAAGATGGCGTAATCGAATTTGTTCTTTCTTGTAGAGTAAATATGCACCACTTTAAGGTCTAGACAACTTGATTCCTTCAGTCCAATGGATATGTTGTTAGTCTATTCTAACGTTTATTTTTTCTTATCAAAAGAGATTTCTTCAGCATTTTACAACAAGTACTTGCAAATCTCTGATAGTTCTTCTGAAAACTATTACAGCAGAAGCTCTTTCCAAATTTCCTACTATTCTGCATTTGGTCAACAAATGATACATTGAACTGAATAAATGCTAATCATGATACAACGATTCAGACAGAAAAATCCTTAGAAGATACTCATAACTCAATAACTAAGCACACAGATTCTCTATATAGCTTTATAAATATGGTAATGTGATAATATATAAAGCACACCGTGCAATTTTTCTTTTTTTAGACATATAGACATAACGCACTTTGGCCTCATCATTTTCCTTTCAGTCTTACGCCACCTCGTTTGCGGAGATCATGTAATCTTGCTTCTGGCGTTGATTATGTTTTCAGGTAGTTTGTAATTAGCATTGCAAACTCCAATTTATATTTTGTTTTTCATTTCACAGTATGTGTAAACGTGGCAATGAAAGTCATGGGGGTTAAGCAAGTGTGAACCGCCACGGGTGGTCCAGGTCGTTAAGGCGCCGACTCATGAGCGCGAGGACTGGGGTTCGAATCCCGCCAGGACCATCCTCCCTTTCTGAGGTTTTTTTTCCCAGGTTTTCCTCAGTACTCATAAATGGCAAATGCCGGGGAGTTATCCTAAACTTACGTTTCCTTCCTTAAAAGATCCTTTCCCAATATATCATTTCATCTCATGTATCATCAGTGTCCACCGCCTGTGGTGCCTCAGTAGTAAAAGCGGGCGTTAAACACTGTTAAAAAGTGTGAAAGGCAATTGATGAGGTCGTAAGCGCACCTGCTTCCTAAAAATGTTTGATATTTTGAATCAAATGTGCCTAGGAGATGCATACCTACAGGCTCTTTTTTCCCCCCATGCCTAGACGTTCGCTTTCCAAAGAGACAGAAGTGGAAGACGAAACAAATGGGAACGACGCAGGTAGACAAAGGTGCTCAGGCACGGACTCGTGAACGAGGCTTATTTGGGGGGAGGGGTATTGGATACTGGATTACTTAAAAAAATGGAAATTCTTTCATCATTGCCTCAAGAACATTGTACCATTTGCGGTGACATGTTAAAATAGATATTGTGGAGCAAAGTAGAACGCGCGTGCGCTGTAAGCAACCCTTGGAAAGATCCATGACCTTGGTAAATAGTTCGAGGCGATGAGTCACAGAAAGTAAAAGTACAGCAACATAAAGGGCGGACTTTCTATTTACCGTAGTACGAGATCATCACCCATTGGACACTTTCACCTCAAGATCCGTTATCGTTCATGGATCCGGAAGACGTGCCTCTCACGGTTAGTGAGAAGAGGCAAATATTTATTTGATCTATTTTACGAAACTTGGACGAGCTTGCCACTTTTCCACTTCTGTCTAGTAACAATGGCTCCATTTATATCTAGACTATATTACTCTTCAATATTCCTTTCAAATCATATTAAATGTTGAGTTTTAATGGTGTTTGTAAATGAATTATTTGATTTATTTTAATAAATTATTCCTCTGATAATTATGATTTAATTTTAGCGTTGTTTTAGTTCTGTTCCTCATAGCGATGGCTAAGGAAGACATGGGAGATCAGCGGTTCGATTCCCTCTAGGCTATTCATTCCTGACTTATCTTTTCCTGGAAATTCTCCGATCCTCACCAATGCAAATGCTAAAGAGATACTCTAAACTTAGGCCTGACAGAGCCTTCCTTGTTCCTCCAAAAATAATTTGTTTATTTATAATTTCATATCATCAGTGCCTATCCCGGTGGTGTCGCAGTAGTAAAACGGGGCATTAAACAGTACCTAAAGGTGGGAAAAATCTTCAGTTTTCTTGAATCCAAAACGGAATAAAAGTTCTCGTATTCCTTCGAATCTTTGAATGGTAAGTCAGTTTTGACAGTCAAAAAGGCTTAAGGGTGAAGAAGTTATTAATAGGCATTGTTGATTTTGTTTATTTACCGACGCTCTTTAACATTTCATGTCATTAACGTCCCATTCAATTCAGGGCGTGAAACGGCCGATAAAATTTTCTCAGAGGCTTGAGGTTCTTTTACGTGCCGTAAATTTACAACGGGGGACCCACGAAGGAAGCCCATACTTAGGATTTTTGCGTTCCAAAAATCAATCGATCCTGGTCGGGGTTGAACCCCCGGTCTTGGATTTACGAGGCAAGTATAAATGTTTTGCTTTCAAATAGTTTTACACTATTAGAGTAGTATGTGGCCTTTTTCTTTTGAATATTTGTTGAAGAATACACATAGTAATGCGCATTCGAGATTTAAAAATAGTTCCAGATATTAAAAAATGATTTAGATGGTGACATCTTATGTGTTGACGTTAGCTGCAGATTATGGGAGGTTGTGTGGGAGGCACAAGGTAAATCACTCCTCTTTATACGTTAATGTTGCGGTTAACAATAGAAGGAATAAAGATGAAAGCGAGAAAGCGAGTGTAGATAACGCCTGTCTTTGACTAATACTGCGGAGTGTTAAGTGGAAGTGGAAATGCTAAGCTCTAGAGTTAGTAGTTTAATTGGTGGACAACCTGAGTCATGTGTACGGCAAGGCGTTTATATACATACCATGGGTCAGTTACTAGAAACTCCAGAACTATCGAGAGTCAGTTTCTAGAATTTTTTGAGAGAGTGCAGCGTACGATAGCAAAAGTTCCGCAACATTCCGCTAAATGGCACAATGAAATTAGTGAATTACTCAGGGGCGCCACAATGTGATATTGGCCGGTACCAGCGAAGTAATTGTTATTTTTTTTCTTTTGTTTGCCTACTTTGCTAGTGAACTTTTCTATTAATTGCCAATGGGGTTAAAAATAATCTTTTCAACATTTTAACCGTTTTTTCGGTTTGGGTACGAAAGAATCGAATGACGAAAAAAGCGCGAAAAACGTAAAACATTGCTTGAGCGATTTATAAGTCTATATAGCACTGAGTTAACACTAAGCGCAAGAGCATGGTTAAATTAATACATTAAAAATGGACTTTAAATTTAAAGAGAAACGCTGGAAAATAGTTCAGAAAATAGGCGATATTTTGGATGGCAACATATTCTCTTCTTGGGAAGCTGAAGAAGGCGGTATTCAGGTAAAATTTAAAGAAATATTTGTCACATGAATCTCTAAGAAGACGGCGGCGAGGAAGGTGGGACGGGAGCTGTGTTATGCTTTAAACTCAGTAGTTAAGATTTGAAAAGGAAGGTATTTATACCATGAATTCCACTCAAACATCCCGACAAACAAATCTCGGTACTATCGATCTGCTGACAATTGATGAATGGGATACTTTTTCGACCCTGGTGACCATACTCATTGCGGCGAATGGTTGACAATGTGAGCGTCTTGGATTCAGCTCGGCCTACGGTAAAGGTGCATTTTAATGTCCATGTATCTTGTCTAAAAGGCAATATTTATGTTAAGACTGACTACACTGCCACGGAGTAGCGTCATTTTTTCCATGTTTCGGTGTTCAAATTGATGATAAAGGATCCGAAACAGATCGTTTAGCATTCTTTGCAGTTGATGTAAGCTATACATAATTTAGAAAAGAAAATTGCTATTATTTCTTTATTTTTAATACCGTTTTATGCATCAAGAATAGTCAATTAAACATTAAAGAATTAAACATTTAATAACATTCTTCATGGGACTGGGCATGTTTGCAATTAATTTATTAACGTTTTACAATCTTTACAACATAACATACAGCAATATTGAAGACACAGTTAGTGAATTAGATAATATTTCGCTAAATTAAGTCCGTAGAAGTATTGACAAGGACTAATTAGTGCATACATTTTGGATTTAGGGCTCTAACAAGAGTATTAACCGATATTGTCAGGAATAGTTTACGATAATATCTATATCTACTGATCATTCAAATTAGGTACGACACAGATGTGCAAAGAAATTACTGGGGTATTCCATTCAATAAATGGATGTGGTTAAATATATTGATATAGAGAGAAGAAATATTTAAACAAGAGTTTAAGCAATAATGTTCCCTAAGAGATGAATGATATATTTATATGTATGATGATATATTTAAAAATTAATAAATAACAAGTCTCAAACATTACTTTAAATGATTTTACAGAGCCAAGTAATTATAATTATATTTAAAAATATGAACAATTTTGTTAAAGAGTGAAAGACGATCACCATAATTGAAAATTATATAAAATAATAGCATGGTATATGAGATATAATTAAGAATGTATAGTTATAATACATAAGCATTTAGTTATCTAGGCCGCAAACTTTTTAGCACTAAAATCGAATAGCAATTCAGAATTATTTAGTATTACACTTCTCATTTGATATTCATTGCAATTAAGATAAACTTTTATAGAGCGAGTGTATGATAACGTTGTAGTATGAACGCAGCTATAACTTTGTGGATATAAGACGTAAAACAGAATTAAAGTGTTCAGTGGTAACAACTTACATATTTACTTTTAGATAGAAAAAGAATCTGGTTTAGGTGTATTTACTTCATGGGAAAATATAAAAATCAGGGAGGAATAGACAGTTTCAACAAGCGGACATTCTTCTGAAACCTCAAGGAGTCGAATGACGTAACAGATTGAAGCAGTATTTTCGTCTTCGCCACTATTATTATTATTATTATTATTATTATTACTTATGAATGTATTTTATTTCCTAGATTGATAATCATGAGTAGTGTATATTTAACAATTCATATTTTTGTTCATAAGTAATATAGATGAAAATCCTAGTAAGAAAGAAACTCTGTGTTCTGCCTGCCGTAGAGAGAAGGCCCCCCGGACAATAGCAGTATTGTGAAAGTCAGGTCCTTTGTAAAATCGAGGTCGAAGTCTTTCGTATCTTGTCCCTTTAAAGGTATGATTTCTTAAGAAAACTGCCGTTCCTTCTATTTGCGTAAGCTTTTAACCCTCTATGAAAAACAACCTTAACAGTGAAGTTCTTCTTTCGAAAACACGAATCACTAACAGGGTTTACATCCCTCAGCAAATAACAAATCAAATGAGGCCAAATGAGCCAGTGGCAGGACTTAGTTTAAAATTATAATGTTAGACGCGAAGTTCTGGTTGATTTCGCGGAACTTGGGCGTCCCAAAGATGTACTTTTATATTCTACATAAAAAGGGAGGCTTGGGCAAAGAATGGGACATTCGCACTTCGACACTCCACATTTACATTCTCAGCTTTGGATTCTCCGACCATTCACTGCATACTAGATTTTCCAACTTTAAAGTCACTTGCTGTTTATATTTTAGCCAGAACTTCAGATTATTTGTTCGTCACTCGGCTGACTTCTTCTAAGTTCTAGTCATTGTAGTCAGATAGCTGAAACACTAAGAATATAGCTATATAACGAACAAGTATCAAGTCTGCGATTTCATTAAATTCAGCTCGTCGGGAAAAACTGCCCGCCGAGTAGCACCGCGTAATAATCATACACAGCGTTCATTCTGTAAACGGCAGAGCACTTAACATCACCGGGAAGTTTTGGTTAATAAATTATTAGTGAAAGTTACTTTTACACGCCTATTTGTTTGTAACATCGCTACCTCGTTCTAACCTATTGATTCAATATCAATAAAACCAGTGAAATTCCCTGAGATCGTGCTACTTTTACTTGGGACTCCTGTAGCAAAGCAACCTCATCCGCGAATCTACATCAGCAGGCCGAAGCAACACCCTGCTACTTCGAATCCACAGCTTGAGGGCGTCTGTAGCTGGGCCTACTGTCGTCGCTCCCCTAACATCACAGTCTCATATTTTGGCGCTCCAACGAACTGCCATTTTGATACCAAGCCCACACCCACGATACAGTGTCATATTTTTTGGCGCTCCAAATTGGGGCCATTTTTTGAAACAAACGTTAACGTCCCAAGATAATGACGATTATTTCTATTTAATTTAATGAAATACTTCAAACCTGATATAGAGCTAATGTGGCACATGCAATAGACTCATAATGTCGCATTTGGAATTTACGACGTGTCTCTTACACAGAGATTTGTTATCGAATATTCGTTTTGTTTTTTCTCGCAAGCGAACCGGGCTGGCAGCCGGGAACACATAGTTTGTGATGTACTAGTCTGTCTCGCGAGTGGTAAAACACTGAAAAGTGGTTTTACAAAAGATGAACTTTCTCTTTTGTTGGCTCTTAGGCATGAACTTCTGTAACATTATAGGGATGAAATTTCAACAATATTATAGTAGAATGTGCTGATGTGCGGCTGAAAACGACTTGTGCGATCTTGTACAAGATATTTTCGCGGATATTGTTCTTCTAATTGAGCAGCTTTATCATTATGTTTTTTCTTATATTAATACATGACACCTGCGTCTTTATTTTCTTGTTCCACGCTGCTTTTATTATTTGGAATTTAAGTACTATTCTCTCAATAGAACTGTCAAGTGGGTTAACCCCCCTTCTTCGGAAAATATTCTTGGAATTCTGTACGACACTGAACAGCTGAATCATTCCTTTAAAGTTTACAGCAAATGAAAATGCGTTGTTCTAGATTAAGTCTAGAATCAGTCATGGCATAAAGACATGAAACTCAATAACACAGTAATTCTTCATTGTTTTGAACCTAAACACGCACTATCTGGTCTTATACGCGTCTTTGACTGTCGGTGTATGCAGCTGTGACCTGCTAACTTTGGACCCGACTTGCATACGAGGAAAAAAAAACAAAACGAAGGTCTGATGCAATAATATAAACCTTTGACATACGCATTTAAAATGTTTAACTAAAACACCGGAGTAGCATTTTCACGTTTATTTCTTTATAAGAAAATAATTTTAAAAGCTATATACCCAGAGATACAAAGAGATCACGTAACAAACAGCATCTTATAAATTATAAATAAGTAAGAATTTTGTATTATTATTATTATTATTATTATTATATTTATTTATTTTGGGACGCTCTTTAACATCTGTGGTCATTAGCGGCCCATTCAGGACGTGAAACGCTCCATAAATTTTGCTCAAAGCCCTCTTGGCGCTTTTAAGTGCCGTAAATCTAAGACATGGTACTTTTCTTTTGAAGGAAGTCATACTTACGACTTTTAAGCACTAAAAATCCGTAGACCCTGGCCGTGTTTGAAGCCGCGAACGTGTGTCTAAGAGGCATGACTACCATTAGATCACCTGGATCGACACATTTTGTTCTATTTCACATTCACGATATAACTAATGTGTTCAATAGCTTTCCTATATTCTTTGGCTAATTTTTATTGATGTGTATTTTATAATAGTTGATAATAATAGCTAACTCCTTGGCGTAATATAGGAAAAGTAAATCAAGTTTAAATACGATTTAGATAATATTTATGTAAATATACAATATGCTAAAAGCAGAACCCCTTTTTCAAATGAAACAGCTGTTGTTGAAAACATTAACTTGAAATAAACATATCATGGATAAATAACATACGAGTTGTATAGTTTCCTTGCCCCCCCCCCTAGAGTGTCTATAGTTATAGGCATGTTGGGCAATTATATTACTTCATTGCAAAAAAGGTCGGTCCTGGTGCTATACTGGTGACCACACTTGCCTTCTAAACCCAAAATAGGCAAGGATCGATGGATTTTTTTCGGGGGTGAAAATCCTAGGCGTGACTTCCTGCGGAAGGCAAGTAAAGCCGTGGGTACCTTGTCGTACATTTACGGCATGTAAAAGAACCTCAAGCTGAAAGAAGAGGCCTCTGAGCAAAATTTATCGACCGTTTCACTCCCTGAATTGAATGGGATGCTGATGACCTGAGATGTTAAAGAGCGCCCGTAAATAAAACAAATCAATATTGCAAAAATACAAAATCTATACTGGATAAATAAAAAATACGAACAAGGTCATCATTCAGCAAAATTTTATTTTGGCAAGCTAGTAACTCCGTTTTGAATACGGCGTAAACGCAATGACACTCCGGACATTTACATCTTTTATTCTAATAAAGTTTCAATACATTTAGATGTTGCTTGTGGTCACGCAAATGATAGACGGTGACCGCACAGTTGCGGCTACCAATTGCGCAACGAGGTCTGCTATCATAGTGTCAGCCATGGTAATGCTAATATGACACACACGTCCATTTGTAGCACTAGTAGCGCATGTTGGCAATGTATTAAACATTTATAGTTGATCGTTATTATCCCTTATCAAGAAAATGCTTGAAATGCTTCAAATTGCGTAGATTTTTATTTGTTATAATGTTCTAGATTTGGTTTAGATTACCTGATTTGCATTCCTACCCGAATTGGTGGTGCACAGAGGTAAAGGCGAACCTTGATTCGACTTGAGGATTCGGGATTAGTAAAACACAATAACAATGCACTTGTACCCTCGGTGGTGGACGGCGGTGTTGTAGCGCAGAGTAGTACTCGTAGTATTTATATTTTTACTGAAAGCATAAAATGATTGTATACTTAAACTTATAATAAATTATCACTAACATGCATAAGAGACGTTGAAAAATAATGCCCCTCAGCGGAAATTCATATTATTTTGTTTAAACAAACATATGTAGAAAAATTCTAATTTTATTCATTGGGCCAGAGTTGAGTCATGATAAAAATATTTAGTTTCTTTCCTATTCAGAGTGTTAACTTCATTCACCGTCAGGTCATCGTGAATAGAAGCAAAGATGAAATATTATACCGACCTGCTTAGGCTAGCGTTGCGAAACTAAGTACAATCGATAAGACAGTCAATCTGAAGAAAGCTCAATCATGTTATTTAATAAACAATAATATTTGTGCTAAAATTATGTTTTTTAAGAGTCAAGAATACAGACATTTTCTTAAACAAGGGAGTACAAAACAGAGTGCAAAATATGCACCAATATAAATAACCTGATACTTTAAAACCCTGCATAATGTAATATATGAAGATAATTGTCTCTAAATGCATTTAATTAATATTTACTATATAGATACACTCGGCCTTAAAAATATTGTTTTTTCCGGTGCATTTTAAACCCATTTATAATGAATGAGTGGGGAAAAAATGAAAATATTTCTAACAGTTTATATAATACCTTTATTTTTTATAACTTTATTTTACTTAGTTAATATTTAGGTTACGAAGACCTTAACTAATCTATTTAGGTTTTAAGCTTTTATGCTTACATAGTTTGCATTATTATTATTATTATTATTATTATTATTATTGCTACTTTTACTATTAAAATTAACTTTTGTAGGGCACACTAGTTTATTGGCGAGCTGATAGCAATGAACGAGTGTATTTATTCAAATTAACATACACACTAATAAATTTACAATCTTCGCACGGGTCCACCGTACGTGCCTTTCATAATACACAAAAAGTACACAATTTAAATAAATAAATACGTCATACCTTCATTGCTTAATGCAATTAAAACGATGATGATGATAATGATGATAGTAATAATAATAATAATAATAATAGTATCAATATTAGCTTCATATACACATACAGAATATAGAACCTTTCCCCCTTGTGAGTGGAATAAATATACACTATAGAAACATATATACTTTTTGTTTCAATTCAGATTTCAGAGACCTGAGCTGTCTCACTTTGGACAGAATTTAAAGGAAGACTATAGCTTTACAGCCCTTCTTGCATACGGGAGAGGAGAAAAACTGAAATCAATGTATGCTCCTCTCATAGTGGGTCTCTATGAAACTTTCATTTCTAGAATAATAACAAATATGTTAAAGCGTGGGGAAATTTCAGTAGAATGCATATTTTGATTCGATGCAATGCTGGAAATTCCCTTGTTACCAAACACTATAGTGAGCTGGAGAAACGCTTTCGCGTTCACTTTCATGATCATCGGGGGTATTTCCAGAGCGGAAGGAGTACTAGAATATAAAGCGACAACAGTGCCGCCAAGATTTCAGTCCAAGCTGTTCCAGTAAGTGGGTGGATAGCTGTGCAGAGGTAAGAGTTCATTGACACTGTAAGCTACTGTTGGTAACTCCTCGAGAGATAATGAGGACAACTTAACCTAAGAAACATTTCCAAGAGGTATTGACAATGGTTCTCTTTCAATAAGTTCCTACATCACAAGGACATTGAGATGGAATTCTCCACATTATAATTAAGTAAGAGTGAAAATCATTCTGAAAATTTGCACGGATTAAAGAAATGCCACCTGAAGGTTTAACGTTGTTATTTATAACGATTTTTCTGGTTTGCAAAGAAAACATTGTAATGTTTCATATAACTTTTCTCAGTGATATTTTTCAATATCCTCTTGTATTACTGAGCTTATCATGTATAGTCTAGGACATACAAACGCTAACTTTTTAAAGTGCAGGACAGTGTGTACTATTTAAGTATGTTTATCTTCAAGTAGTTTCGTAAACTCAGTTATGTTTCTCTTAATGCTCGATTGGAATTAAACATCTAAAGAGCATTAATATCTCCTTTTAGTTAAGTAAAATGAAAGCTAATACTTGTTTTTTCATCGATGTATTCAAAATATGTTAATTAAAGTTGATATATGCATCACTACAAAATATATAAAGCGAGAACCTAGACCTCGCTTTTCAATGAGTAATGTTCCTGCAGTACATGTTTACAAAAGTACAGAAATAAACAAAATAATAAAGAGACAAATAACAATGACTAACTACGAAATTACCGATCAGGATTTATGAACTATTTTCTCTTGACAGTGTTAGTTAAAAACCGTTGAACAAATACAATTAAGTTTATTAAATGCATTGTTGATTTGATTTTTATGGAAGCTCTTTAACATCGCAGGTCATTAGTGTACCATTCAAATCAGGGCGTGAAACGGCCGACAAATTTTGTTCAGAAGCCTCTTCTTTCAGGCTTGAGGTTATTTTTCATGCCGTAAATGTACGACACGGGACCCACGGCTTTACTTCCCTTCTGAAGGAAACCATACTTAGGATTTTTACGCCCGAAAAAGTCCATAGATCCTGGCCGGGTTTGAACCCGCGATCTTGGGTTTAGAAGGCAAATATGATTACCACTTGACCACCAGGATGGACATTATTAAATGCATAACAAAATATCTTGGTATTTAACTATGCAATAAAAACATACATTGCCTGTATTTTTGTATAATAGAAGAATTTAATGAAATAGATATTAATAACGAATCTTTTATTATCCCACTGTCACATTCTTTGTACTTAATGTATTTTAGCAAATGATGTGGAAGCATTTTTTTAAATGAGACCTTAATGAAAAATATTCCATTTGGAACGAGCATAGACATTCACATAATAAGAGTAAATTAGACGTACTTCGGTCACAGTTTTGGCCCCAAGGAGAGATTAGCGACGATTCCAATTGCTGAAAGAATACGATGTATATAGATTTTGTGAGTACCCAAGATTTACATTTACAAATTTTTGAAAAATAACTTATATATTTTATAAAGAATATTAATTTGAACGGTTGTACCCTTTTTGTATCACAATTTATATTCCTTTATATTGACTTCTATGAATTATTATATTCACTACTGAATGAGAGAATGATGACGACAAAATATTCTATGCTCTTTAGGAATCAAAGAGCAAGACTTTTTTATGTATCATTTCCACTCATGGGGTGCTTTACCTTTCGAACACTAGGGTACTATGACAGGAAAATGAATGCCGGCCTTAAAAAGGGTAAACAAATACCACGTTACACATTTAACTCACTCCTGAGCTTCACAGAGAACGGGTGATTGGAATTTAAATATTGTGGTTCATCAGAGCAGGCAGCTGCCGCGCAAAGTCAGCATTGCACGGAGCTTGACACAGATAGTTACCATCATGCCTTATTCGTCGGACATAAAGAGAGGATGTATATATGGAAATGAGGTTGTTTAATTCCCGATTTCGCCATTGCAGTCGATAAATCAGAAGAATATGTTTGCCTTTGAACTGCTCGATTTCAAGAGCAAGGGTAGCAGTATTTGAAGAGACAAAATCCGGTAAGTGAAGGAAGGCTTAAGATTGAGGTATCACTTTCAAAGAGACCAAATAAGGTTTTATATCACGAGTTCGTATTGATTTAACATTTTTACCCTGATAAGTGTTGTATTATCTATTAATATGAATACGTGTTATAACTTTATGTTAATTGTAATTCCTAATACCCAAAGGATAATTTCTTTATATTGTTAGAAATTACAAGAAACCTTGCAATACCGTACCTTAAGTTTACATCAATGTTAGTTTCCCAGCACACATAAAATTATTTTATTTAAAATGAGCTCTTTTTCTGTTTGATGTTATTTTCGAGGACAATGCTTCTTTGTATTTTACATTATTCATGATGTGATTTTATTTCACTACCCTTTTAATAAACCAAGAAGATTCCTTTATCATTATTTGAATTTCTAGGTTTGTTAAAAATTAAAAAAAAATATAAACTTGCTCCTATTTTAACCACATATGTGTAATTATGTATCATAGGGAAAACGAAAACTTGGATATTCCTTATATGTATATAAAGTTAATAATAGCTGTTATCCTTTAAACATCTTCGTATTTTCCGGTGTTTTATATCGACTTTTCTCTCTCCCTCTCTGACCCCTCATCCCCTATCACAAGCGCAATAGATTGCTGACCTTTAAAGGCTTGTCCAAAGGAGCATTTTTATTTTCTGCCCAATGTTTATTTTTCCTTCTGAACTGCAGCCGGCGACTCCTGTATATCAATTTTATTCCTTCTCCCCTTACCTATCCGATATTTTCATGACATTGATGGTCGCTTTCTAAACCAGTTCCCTGTAGATTTCACCGCAGTGTACACCCATTCCTGAAGATGGCTAGACAGTTTCCTCTGGAGCAATTATGTGTAAATGTTGTTTTAAATGCAAATCAGTTCCATATGTGTATATGGAATTTATTCAGAACTTCCTTGATCAATTGCCTTCTTCCAGAATTGCAATTCATGATGTTGTGCACAAATCTAATTTACCTGCTTAATAAATTAATAAATAACCAAGCAAAAAACGTACACTTTTAACAGATGAAAAATTAGACGTTTATTTATTTAATTGCAGCTAACGAGTAACTATGTTTTTACATGGGAACCAATTAGCCTTTGCACAACCTCTAACCTGGAGGACCAGTGTTTAAAATAGAATATCCTACTCCTAGATGCGCTGCCTTCACCCTTAGTTTCCTCTCGCCTCTTGCCTTCCGGTGAGCTAGAGAAGGCCCCATTCACAATGAAAATTAAACGTAAACATAATAAAATAAGACGTAACTCGTTAACTTAGTAGTATGTAGGCTTCACAATGAAAGACGCAAACGTACGCATTATCCAATAGGAACAAGCGAAGATCAACTAACAGCTGATTGAAAATGGCTGCTTCTGAGCAGACGGCGGTAGCATTTATGCTTATACAAAGTGCAATAACTAATTTGCTTGGAGTAATGTGAGCAAAAATAATGCAATTAATCATTTGTACACTGACGCCATTCTGTCTACAAAGTCACTAATCTCTCTCGGTTCTCTCTACCATAACCTGCCCTTACATGGAGCACGAAAACTATGTGCTACTCCTGCGGCTAGCTGCTGCAAGTCCCGAGCGACAGGGTAGAGAGCCGAACTACTTACGTGGTCGCAATGTAAATGTAGCATGTACCTATTATTATTATTATTATTATTATTATTATTATTATTATTATTATTATTTTTTTTTTTTTTTTTTTTTTTTTTGTTAAACATAATATAACCTATGCGTTGTCCTCCATAACTTTTAAATATACATTGATAGGAGATTGTTAGGCGGGTAAAATACTGTAACGGTGGCATATCTGCTCTTAATGGAATTCGCAATTAATTCATATATAACCTCGGGATAATCCTAGAAACCGGTGGACCCAGTCGTTTTTCGTAAATATAAATTGATAGGGACGGGTAAATCACTGTAATGGTGGCAAATCTCCTTTCATTGCAGCAGAAAAAATATTCATAAACATCAATTTATAGCGCATTCTGTGCGTGGTATTATTATTCGCTCGAAAGTCTTATTATCTAGCCTATATCTGTGCATCACAGGCTTCGGTTCTCTCCGCCGTCGCTCGGGACTTGCAGTAGCAAGCAGTAAGAAAGAGTTGCATTTGATCTCCGTGCTCCGTGCATGGATAAATTATTCTACCTTAGAGCTCTACAAACAGAGCAGCTGTGTTCTGATTGGCTAATTTCTTAAGTTTAAGTTGCAAGCTTCTAAGTTTACGTCTAATTGTACGTTTATTTTTATGTTTACGTGATTCATTGTGAATGGTTCCAATACAATCATCTCATCTAGCTTTTATGTTTACGTTTACGTTACGTTTAATTTTCATTGTGAATGGGGCCTTAGTGTAACACTCCCGTCCAGCCGAGTAATGAACTGGTGAGGACCACGGGAGCGAATAAGACTTTGGCAATTCAGACATTTACTTACGGATCTGAGCATACCATTGACTAAATACCACTGCATAGACTCCAAACTTCCGAAATGAAATTGATTAGACTGATAACAGGTTAGACATAGAAAGATATAAATAAAAAGGAATACAGACATGAAATGGAAGAGTTAAATAATTAAAAATCACAGAGAAAACAGTGGAAACAACTCTTGATATGCTAGATATAGAGAACTCTTAAAGCAAATTTTTAACATAATTCAGAAGAAGGGAGAAATCCAGCAAGGTCAAGGAAGAGAGGGTCGCAGCAGTTTGGAGCCGAATGGGTTGAAGCCCCAAGCATAAATAATAATAATAATAATAATAATAATAATAATAATAATAATAATAATAATAATAATGGAGGAAATCGGAGCAGATCTTGCATGTGTGCCAAATAAAAAAATCACTTCCGATTGTACAATGTGTACAATGATGTGTACAAATGGGAGGTTTGGAAAGCAAAAGAAAAGGTTAGCATTAAATCAGAAACATTACAGTGGCCGATTTTACTTGTATCAGTCACAGCGAGTTTTATACGTTGGGGAACGAACTTTGAGCATCTTCTATAAAGTAAGATCACATACACGGTTTAGGAAGCGAAGTTGAAGTCGGGTACCGCCGGAAGCTGAAATGCAAATACCGAAGTGTGCGTTAGTCATGATGAATGCCCTTAAGGTTTCATTGGAGCAAGAGCAGTCTGTCCCAACCTTTCACATGACATATGCAAATGTAGAGACAACGTGAGGGCTCCATTTGATACATTCTACAGGAACGCTGGCTCAATTGAGAAACAGAAGCTGGGTTTTAGGAGAGAGGATTAAGTGAACGTCACCATTCCTCTTCCTCTGAATACCTGCTTACTTCCACTTGATTCAAACGTTGCTTCTTATTAAGTAAGAAATCCATTAAACATATTTCATGAAAAATGAGAAGAGCAATTTACTTGTTGTGAAGAAGTGACATATGTTCAAAACTCTTACTGGAACTATTCACAGATAACATTGCAAATATTATATCGGTTGCAATAGAATGAAAAGGTAAAGATACTTTATCCTCTGTTTCGTGTACATTCAAAATATAATTTAAAATTACTTTTTTAAATCACAATTACAAATTGAAATCTGGATGAATATAATCAAGTTCTTTATTTACATTTAATTATGAATAATTATTGTAAGGTTAGTGGCGTCACGTCTTGTCCATTTACTTCATATAGGTTTTCATGTTTCAAGCTAGACTGAGATTGACAAGACGTTTACACATTTCAGCAGAAGAACGTATTGGAACATTTAAAACATGAACATATATTGCTTTTAGAAGGATCACCATGTTGCTGTTGATTTAAGATATTACAATATTTTCATAAGTGTTGCATTTATAAATGTATTTTCTTTATTGTTACACACTTATCTATTGTGCACTTACCAATAAATGAAATTAATTTGTATGATTTTATTATGCATTAATTATTTTATATTTTTAGAAGAATGATAATTATTTTGTAACTTGTGATTTTTCCCCAAACGTATCAACTAATTAAACTTCTTCAAATTTAATATCTACTTTTGGTACTATATTCTTGATGATCTGTCAGTCACACACAAAATCTGTTCTAGAGATTGTTTTCGACTTCACTTTGTTGCACTCGCTGTGACTCGTCGTGGACATTGTTGTTCTAGAGCCAATTTATGCCAATAATGGTCACGATGCAGAAGAACATAAGAATATCTATTTGTCAACGGCTGGTCTGAGCTATATTCTCATTTATTATCCCTCCCCCAGGAACTTTCTAATATCAGGTAACTTAATCTCCAATAGACTCCAAATTCATTGGCATCATTAATAAGTAATCAACGCGTTCCAGAAGTGCAAGGTTTGAACCTTTTGTGACTTATTTTTAGACTAGAGGATATATTTGCAGTCAGTCAAAGAAACTCATCATACTATTTTGGTCGAGAAAGCTCAGAATGAAGAAACTGTCACGAGGTCAGTCAGAATTTCACTTCGTATTTGGATCATCACTCATGGGGTGAAAGTAATACACTTAATTGTACACTTTAATCTTACTGGCGCTTTCGCATCGTTGCTAAAGTAGACTAGTTGCACCTCGGTGCTCTTTCTTTCAGCATTTTACGAGTAAACCAAATGTCCTCATATCAAGAATTGTGTTGAATTATTACTACCATTTTCATTTAAAGCATTTCTTCCATCTCCATTGCAGGAAATCGTGCTATTTTCACACTTATTATCACATTGTCTTTGACTGTGGTGCATCTGCTATCAGCATCTCAGAAAGAAAAGAGAAAAAGGAAAAATAACACACACATACACACCGTAATCCACATTCAGACAAAAAGCATTGTCAAAATATGGACTTTAAAACCAAACAAACCATTTGCTCTTTATTATTTGAGCCATGCTTGTAGTTTTAAGTTGAGAATTTCTAATGATTGTTTCTATTCGAACTTACATTCAAATTCTCTCCTATTCAGGGCATCCTGTTCCCCTGAATGTGGGAAATAACTTACTTTGTCACTAGATTTTTCTAACGGTGTAGTGCTAAAGGGGCATCTGCAAGTACATTTCTCGATTTATTGCATTTCTTAAATATTTCAACTTACACTACTGCTCATCAATTTAATTTAATTAAAATGAGATATCAAGCAAAAGATTATGCTTAATAAATGAATAAATAGCACAATATTGTTCAAAATGCCATTCCAAGCCTTGTTGTTTTCATAAAAGAATGTTTCTGCGTTAGAGAAGCAAACTAGAAACCATATGTTGCTTTGGCTTGGTCAAATGTATATAACTTAGGCACCGTTGCTGTTCTCTATATCATATTAACCACATAGTTGTACCAAGGTCATATTACTACATAAACATCTATATGCAGTTCAATTTGTTGGTGATACTTAAAGTGGCTAAATTATTGCTATGGCTGCATAATAAAAGTTCACTTGAAAAGCACTCTACAATTATAACATTAAGAAAGGAGGGCTGGTCCACCCGTCATATTGTTAAAAAGTGTGACACTCCTATCTGCCACACTGATTAGCAACCAAGATTTACCACGATCGGGATAACTTCACAGGAATACATTTAAAACTGCATTACAAATGTGCACAGAAGCAATAGAAATGAACAAAAAGCCTGTGCCTATTGCAGCAGTAAATAGATGACTTTCAGAATCTTAAAGGGGCACAGTAAGAAAATCATTGCCAAAGCTTATCAACATAAAAAACAGACTCAATCATATAGTTCTTCAGTGTATTGCAATATCATCTGGATTGCATATATTAGGGAAAAGTTTCACTTGCAGCAAGATAACAGACATTGATCTGGATATTGCATGAGATACATTGCATGTATAAAAAAAGAAAGGGATACTGAAAGATATGACTTGACTGCAATACTATAGAATAAGACAAAGTGGATAGAGATATCCAGGAAGTGCATTAAAAGCTTAGATAATCTCTAAAAATTATACAATATGCATAGAAGGGTAAGGGAACAGAATACCTCTTAGAACTTAATAAACTACATGCTAAGTTTTGCTAGCCAGTTATTAAAGTCAAGTGGATGTTTTGATGATAAACAAGCTTTGATTTGTTCATTTTCAATGGATATATTTTGCATCCTTCGTTATATTTATGATCTAATAAATTGTTTCTGTGCTTATTTTTGTTTGTATATGATGCTCTTAGAAATATTAGAAAATTATATGACGTACTGAAACTAATGAGCGGTGATGAATTGAGTGTAATTTAAAAACCTGTAATTTTATAAAGAATGGCATAGTATCTGTTCCTATAACATTTCGTTTTTTACGAGATTTCATGCACTAAAATACATTTCATGTTATAGAAATTATTATACTATGTTAGTAAGTATAATTTGTTGGTTATACGGTATTATATTAATTTTTACAAGATAGCAATTACATTTAAATCGACAATCTTTAACTAGCTAAATAAAGCAACTTCCTTGAAAAGTGAACCTACAAACACTGAGAACAATGAAAAGAGTATTTTGAAAATTATTGAAAGAAAAACTGTTCCTTAATTATAAAAATAGTCTATTTTTTATTTGGTTTATTTACGGACGCTTTTTAACATCTCAGGTCCTTAGTATCCCATTCAACTCAGGGCGTGAAACGGCCGACAAATTTTGCTGAGAGGCCTCTTGCTTCAGGCTTGAGGTTCTTTATCGTGCCGTAAATGTACGACACGGTACCCACGGCTTTACTTCCCTTCCGAAGTAAGCCTTACTTAGGATTTTTACACCCGAAAAAATCCATCGGTCCTGACTGGGATCGAACCCGCGATCTTGGATTTAGGAGGCAAGTATGGCTACCACAGAACCGACTAAAAATAGTCTGAATATTCTCTTAGATTAATGTTTAATTATAGGCACTAATTTTCCTTCGTAAAATGGGTTCGACAGATTTTTACACAAAAAATCTCTATGAATACATGACATTCCACTTTTCTGTCGGCGCTTTCTCTGATTTTTTTGGTGTTACAGTACAATGGAAACAGTTATGGTAACAGATGCAGAGTATGCTTTTAGTTTTATATGTCACTAGAACAACTTATAGAGTCTAAAGTAGAGATCCTTTGTTATGCATTACGTTTATCCAGCAGATGCTGGTATTACTGCATGAGAGATGTAGAAGATTGTCATAAGGGACGGAAGTCCCTCTTATGAGATATGGCGCTCTATTCCCAAAAAATTCCAAGTAGCTCGATGGAGATTAGACCTACGATTCTTCGGCATAACATAAGTGCAACAATCTTCAAACGCAGGCATTACAAAAAATGATAAAAAAATATCTTTTTAGTGGGTCAAGGATTGAAATATCGATCAGTATCAACAGACCGAAGTTGATAGAATTCTTCGACGGCGCGAGAAAAATTGAAGTCATAATTTTTTTTGAAGGGCAATTTAAGGCCACTATTTGTCTTGAAATTTAATTCTGGTATTTAAATTAATCCATAATAAATAACTATTCACTTGTATATTATGTTTGTATTCGAAATGATCCGATTCTAAATTTTTTCGATATTCGATACATGTTTTAGTCTCGATATTCCTACTTTCACACATTTCTTACCAAATAAAACACACACTGTTAATTTTATTATTTAGAAAGTATGAATATATCAAACATATTTGAATTTGCTTATTCACCGAATATTTTTATATTATGGGACATCTTACAATTATTACTAGAATTATTACATCTCACGAAAAACTTCTTTTACAAATGCAACAAATGACATTTATCATTCACACGATCAAACTGAAACTAGTTCTAAACTTTATTCATTTGTCTGAAAAAGATAGACCATGAAATGTACCGTCTTCCGTCACTTCAAAATAACAATTGGGGGTCAGTTTGCGCTCAGCTTTCATGCTAAAGACGCTGAAGTATGAAACTGTTTTCACAAGTTACTTGGATTAGGAAATTTAATGTGTCGCATGATATGTTTACCAAAAACCTCTTTTATTATTCGCCGGGCTCAGAGCTGCCGTTATTTTGAGGTTTTTACCTATCCGCGTAAAGTGAAAAACATGGTAGAAATTAATGCAATAGCACATTCGAAAATATCTAACTTCAAACTGAAATTCAGCAGTTTTATTGCTTTGGTATATGATTAATAAAGAAATTTGTAACTTAAACTATCGCCAGACCATTTTCAGAAATTAAGAGAAGGAGAAGGAGCGGGGTCCATGGTAAGGCTTAGAAGAGCATTCAATTTCTTGGTACCTGGTGATAAGCAGAAATATAAAGATGCATTGGTTTTTCGCCACATTTCTTGTTTGTTTGATATTGAGAAGTACGGTTATATTGAAGGGTAATGCGTTTACGCCAAAGACATTTGGGCTAAGTATTTTTCGTTTTTGTGAAGTTGGTAGCTCACGAAATTGGGTGACAAGCGCATCTATTACTGTGTGCAATTCCCAGGTGGCGTGTTTGCATTGAGTAGTAAGCACATTGAGTTATGGGACATAAACATTGTACGGCAGACTAGTGAAGGTTGTCATGAAAGTGGTTGAAGGAGGCAGTGATAGAGGAAAAGACTTGCTTGTAAAGATGGTTTCAAGTTTCGTAAGTGAATACATTTGTATAGATGGACATATACTTAGCGTTTTACAGTTAAGAATTGTCTTGCCAAAATAATAACCTAAAACATGGATACGAAAACTGTAGTCGGTCATAAACACAAGAACAACAAAAGAGATCTTGTGCGTCAAAAAGTTCGTGCATCGTGTAAAAGAAAAGTCGCTAGTGACTTAAGAGAAAAACCAAGCATTGTAATATCCAAAACATTTCATGAGAATCCCAGATTCGTGCTCGTTTACTAAGTTAAAACTATTGTACGAAGCAGTCTGCAGTGAATGACGTCACCATAAGCCGAAACTACAAACAACCTCAATTGAAGTTCATGAAGTTGTATGTAACTCTACTAACGAACATTTTGTGCTAGTGAATGGTCGTGAAAGCAATGTGATTGTTTTTAGAGGTGAAAAAAGTTTGCAACATTCTTTGGTGTTTCGTTTCATGCAGGAAAAGTGCGCACGTTTAGGGTTGAACGTCTAGCAAAGAAAATAGTTGCTGATTTCGAGGTTGCTATACATGAATCAATTAAGTCAACATGGAGTGAGGCAACTCAACTCTTGGGTTGTCGGTTTCATCTGAATCAAGCATAGTGGCATAAACTACAAAGTATTGACGTGCCAAGTGAGTTGCAAGACAATTCGTCTGACGCTGGTAAGTGACTTAAACGCTGTTTTGGTTTGTCGTATTTACCTCCAGAGGAATTACGTGATTGTTTTGTTTTTGACATGTCTAGGAGTAAGCCATTGTGTCAAAAAATTGAACAGTTCAGCAAATACCTTGTTGATTACTATATATCTGACGAGATTATATTAAATACTGCATTATGGGCTGAACAATTGCACACTACAAATGCATAGTAAATCCAACGCTTTATTTTATTGCGCAAAATAATTTCAATTCTAAAAATATTCAAACTAATACTTATTTGAAAATTAATGGCATGCATCTGCAGAAGATGCAGAAGAAGAAAAGAAGTAAACAAAGAACACAAGGCTGAAAATTACATTAAAAACAACAGATAAGGCGGAATTACTCGTATTATTTTTGTGAAATACTTTTCGTATTTAAACTGATCCTTCACACGACAACCAGCATAATTTTTAACAGCTTTTAAACATTTTTACCAACAAAATTTTTGACAATCTATAGTTAAAATCGTACAAACAAAATTTTTAACCACACCGCTCGCATATTAGCTTGACAGTCTGTGAAAGTGGACGAAACATTGTACCCTAAAATGTAATATGGAGCCAACCTAAACCAATAATGTTGCATAAAGAGTTTGAGTTATTGGCACAAACACATTATGGATCTAAAGTAAACATTTTGGCGTGATTGCAAATGGCGCTGTCATGGTGGCCCGAAATATAAGGAAAGGGGTAGGGCACGTTCCGTGATTGTAATTTTAAGCGCACTCAATTTCTTGGTACCTGTTATCTGGTATATAGAAGCTATGATTGAGTTTCATGCGATCATATTATGACAATATTAATTAAACATTGTTGTCTTAACAAAACAACGAAAAAGTATCTAACTCATGTTCAGGGACATAGGTAAATACAACTTGAGTGCAAGAACCCGATTCTAGTTTATACTGAATTGTGAAACTTTACATCTTAAAAATTAATGGTAAACTCGAGCGACAAAGAAAAGGAGCTATGCATTAATACCTTACGTTTCCTTTCGAGCTGTATAGTTATGCTTTTCTCAACGTATATCATTACTTGCAATAGTTGCTAATTTTCTTGGATTATATCATGTACCTTTTCTATAAACCATTATCAATGAGACTTTTCATAGGGGAATACGTTGAAATACTCTTAAGGATTACTCACCCTTATTTAAGACGAGCATAGCACTCTTTAGGAAGGATACTTTTTCCTAACCTCGCGAGCACCCTGAAAAGTCATAACATCGTCGTTTTCTTCATAATGCATGGTTGTAGAACGGTTATCCCCATCAAAAGTTAAGAAAAAAAATCAACCTGAAATTATGTCGGAGATGCTGTTAGAAGATATAAAGTGAAGGGGGGGGATATCAGCAAATAGAAGCAAAAATCCACAAGCAAGTTCCCATAGCTGAAGTTGATATAATGAAGAAAGAATCCAACGCTCCTTGTAAATTTCACAAAAGATAGATAAAATATAATTTTTAATAATGACGAAGTTCAAGATTGTTTTTTCCATTTTGAAAGATATATCAGATATACAACTATTTTAAATGAAAAGAATATTTAAGTCAGTTTTGAATATGAACAAGGGACTTAACATTTTTACTGACGGGCCCAACGGGAGTTGAACCTGGAACCTCAAGTATTACCGTCTGAGACACCCCGTTCAATAAGGGGATGAAACCGCAATGCAGCGAGTAAAGTCCTAAGTGGAACAGTTGCGCTACGTTAGTAGCTTGAGCAGATCCTTTACAATAAAGGGGCAGTCATTATAATCTTAATAATCACTCATGTGCCCTGCTGTCAGTTGGAAGCACCATTTCACACCATGGAGTTGCTTCAGTTCTTTTGTGATATTAATCAACTGGCAAGATGTTCTGATTAACTTAGTTGCGCTTGTATGACGAACTTTGCGGTACGCGTACATAAAAGTCAAACTTCCCAATTAATAATCATTTATATAAGATAACAGTCGGGTAGTGTAGTGGTAACCATACCTACCATCTAAGCCCAAGATCGCGGGTTCGATCCCGGTCAGGACCGACGGATCTTTTCGGGGTAAAAATGTAACAAATCATAAGTATGGCTTCCTTCGGAAGGGATATAAAGCCGTGGGTCCCGTGTCACACATTTACGGTACGATAAAGAACCTCAAGCCTGAAAAAAGAGGCTTCTGAGTAAAATTTGTCGGCAGTTTAACACCATGATTTGAATGGGACGCTGATGACCTGATGTTAAAGAACGTCCTTAAATAAACCAAATAAAAATAAATAAATAATAAGAATATAACAGGATTTTTTCATATGTGCCTGTTTCATAGTGCATTATGTACAATAGAGTTAAATATTTATGAACCTGCTACCAATGGGAAAAAATTTACCTTCTGACATTCTTTCATCGTCAAATTTACACATTAGATGTCTTAAGAGCATATATTGACATGGCATGAATTTGGTCTTATCTAGAAATTAAGGAATGACCTCAATAAAGCAAAAACGTGTGCACAGTAAAAGGAATAATAACAAAAATGACAAAATTAAACTAATGGCCTTCAGTTGGGCTTTCAGGTTTTTATAGCAATTATAAGAATTGATTCTCTTCGTCTTTCCCCCCATCTTTTTCATGTTGTTTCGCTAGTGACTGATATTGAAATGTTTCTTTGGGATACTACATATTTAAAGCATTCTAAACTCTTACGTTACTAATGATAATTACTTCTTATTGTAAAACTCTCAACATATTTTATAACCATAACAACTAAGCATTTGAGCAGGTTTTTCGTTAACTCCTGATCACAATTGTTTAATAAGTAAACAAAACGTATCTAATTATAAGTTAATATTTTTTCTGAAGTATAAGCGAAACTGATGTTAAACTTATTAAAGAGGTCCGTGATGCCCCTTGCCCTGTTATTAACTACGCACACTGTGCTACGTGCTTGAATGCATGGCTAGCCTAACATTCTTCTTGACTTTCTACAGGAGCGCCGGAACTCTACGGCTACACAGCTGTCAGACGAAAGCAGGCTGTACCGTTTTCCAGTGCTTCGCGACCTAACGGGACAAGCGCGCCGCTGCTTGGAGTTCTTGGTGGATATACACAGAAATCTGGACATATCTAACTCCTTCAGGATGCCACGGAATCAACTGGGACTAGCCAGGAAGAGGACATCATTCAGGTCCATTGCATCTCTTTCCTTTCAGGTTCTGTCACTTGCCGTAGCGTTGGCATCGGGCGAGGTGGTGGAGGAAACTGGAAGTAGGAGCAGTGGTGCCAATGTAACGGATTCGAATGTGGTTCAAGCAACAAGCGGCAACTCTACCATACGTCCTGTCGATACTAGAAGCTTCGTAGCCCCGGTAAATGGCACAGCAAGGGGTGCACACGGAGTTAGAGAAGGCAAGAATCTATTGGATTGGATTGGTTTCGGCACAGGGGCAGATACTGACCCTTATCTGGCGAGAGCTAATGCAGCCTGCCTCGATGGGGACCTGGCTGAATGCTTCAAATCAAGAGCTCTTGTGTCACTGGATGAATTCTTCGACAAGGAATCCTACATTCTCACGGAAAATGCGAGAGTGGTGAGTAATTCCTGCAGAAATATAATAACGAGCTTTCTAATGCTATTTAATTAAATACGCTGAACTTCAATTCATTTTCTTGCTAGGCTCCTGTAACATTCAAATAAACTATTAGGGACTTTCAACATAAATAAAAATAAACTTAGGGAAGTTAATTATTTAGAAGAGCTACTTCACTTACTTTCTAAAACTTTTTAATTAAAATGGTTGCACAATGTTTGCCGAGTTATTTAATATTTGGTTTATTTTACGGCAACTGAATTATAAAGTAAAAAGAAGAGTATTGTTATTTTTATTTATGTATTGTTACTTAGACTGCAATGTTCTTATCACGATATCTGTAGATCATGTACTTGAATACTGTAGGTGTAAGTCTGCAGGGATGAGTGAAATGAATTAACGATTGCACAAATAAGTTCGGAGTCTTTTGCTCCTTTAAGCTATCTGGCATTCCCTTCTCAATGTAAGAAAAAACTCCTAAAAATTTATCTAAATGGCTTGACCTGATTCGAATAGAACTCAAGACCTCTGGATTAAGAATATTTTTACAATGGTTTTCGCCATTTGTTTATGTGCGAGCCACTAGTTGGAGTGTTGAGAGTTTTGTGTTTGGTTGGGTTTAAAAGGATATTCGTAATTATTTTCTGACGATGATTGGTGGTAGCAATATTTCTATTTCTTTACTTGGTTTGTCAGTTGGCAAGGAATTACTGTGGAGCTCAGTTGTAATACACTGAAAGTATAAACTAGCGATTTTGTGCGTCATGGTGTAATTAGGTGTCGTATGTATTGTTCAATTTGTGAAAACAAATACGGAAACCCTACCTTTTCGTTTTGGTGCGTATTATTCAAAATATACCAAAAGTAGGAAGGCCAAGATAACATTTATTAAACCTGCTCGTCCTAGAAGTTCGTTGAGGGGGCAAAAATGACTTTGGTGTGATTTGTCTCTTTTGTCGCTTCAGTTCAGCTCCTATTACCACCTTGCCAGGAATCATGGATTGCTTTTCTTGTCTTTTGGGAGATTTTTGTGATAGTTGTCATAGCTTCCAAATTTTTGAGATAACATATGGAATTACTCATGTTTTGTGATATGTTTAAGGGCATTTATAGGTAAGGTTAGGTTTAGGTTAGCTCCTGATTAAGTAGTTTTCCGAAAACTGTAGCGTTAATTCCATCTCAAAAACATATAAAATTGTATATTTTACAAAATATTTTGCTTGATTTTCGTGATTTAGTTTTATAAATAATTGTCCATATATTTTCTAAGAGTTAATGCCACATTCACGCCGTTAGAGGTGGTAATGCATGTACGTAAATTGGCACAAAAAGTAATGTTAAAGGTATTAAGCTGTAATGTGCTACTAAAATTAGAAAGAATGAATGAATGAATGAATGAATGAATGAATGAATGAATGAAGCAAGGAAGAAGGGAAAGAATGAAAAAACAAAAGAAGCTTCAGTGTTTGTAATGCCATAATAATAAAAACGAGAGCTAAATACTGTTAGGGAAAAATTTGTTTACGTTTGCACAACAATTCAATTAAGCGCATTGCTTCATCAGAAATCAAAATTGCATATGATTTTACTGAATTATTTTTCCCTACGTCACTCACATGTCTGCCGGAGACCTAGTGGCCAGAGCTTAACGGATTTCTAAGTTTTGGAAATGGGGACTAAATTATACCCATGATAATTTCCTGGTAAAGTTATTTAGCTTTAACTAGATACAAGTCACTAATTCAAATTGTTTGTTTCGCTGATTTATGGGTTTTTATTAAGTGGAAAATGTGTAAACCATATGCACTAGTGCTAGCATTATATAACTGTAAAATTATGGTTATAAAATAGTCAGTTTAGGATAAATGTAAAAACTGTTGTTGACTGCACAAAGCCCGTAGTAGAGCGTGTAAGAGTTTGATAGGCTTCCTGTGAATTATGTTTTGTTTTCTTTCTTTTTACGACAGGGTACTCGTAGTGCAGGAGCGCGCGCGCGCACGCACACACACACACACACACACACACACACACATATGCACACAATATAACTATGCTCCAGCTATCACAGATACTTGTATGTTCACAATGCACCCTAAACGAGTCATCGTTGTACTATCGGGCGATTCTCTCTCGATGCCTCATCAACCATTGCAGATGCGGATGATTAGCAATTGTACAATGTCAGCACATGCTCATAAGTTCCTATTTTGAATAGCCATCGAAAAACGGACAGTTGGAGGGAAAGTAATATAGGAACATGGTAAAAACGTGCAAAGGAGTTGTGTGTGTATACATTGTACTCAGATTTAAATGCTACATAATATATTGCAGAGTGTTTACAGGCTGTTTGAGAATTGGATGCCACACATTTGAAGGATTACAGAGGAATCACAGAAAACTTTTTGAAATAGGCAACTTTTGGTCCAAAATTCAAAGATAATGTGTAAATAGTCAGAGATGCGTCGAATTAAAACGACGCAGGAGTCATATTTATTGTGCAAAATGTGTACAGAAACGTTGGATTCATAATCAGTGGTTATTAATTTTCAATTATATGGGCATTGCCGTTTTGGTAACAATTTGCTTATGGGAAAGATATGTACGCCACAGATGACTATAAAAAACATTTTTACTAAGTAGGGTTATCTATTTAGCAGAATGTATAACTTCTAAGCAGATAATAGGTGTTTCAAGCCCTATCTTACTTGAAGTTTTTAAATTTTTTTTATTTGAATTTTCTTACAGTTTCCGTTGTTTCAATTTATTTATTTTAGGCCTGCTGAGAACACATTTAGTTTTAACTGCTTAATTACATTATTACAATAGTTGTTACATAAAATATATTGATACTGAATAAAGCTAAAAATTTCTACTTCCATAATACAAAAACGAATAAAGAAAGAAGGGGGGGGGGAGTCAAAGCCAACCAAAAATTGCTAAATGCTAAATCCTAGCATCTAGTAGGATAGCCAAATTAACAACAAGAAACTTCAACTATCCCAATGAAAGTGTTAAAAGTACTTCGTATGCAACATTAGCGGACAAGTGGTAATGAAGGCTAACCAACATCTTAATTGTAGAAGAAACAAGTGAGAGGGAAGCAAAACTTTTTGCGAACGCGAACTAATTTTCCATTTCACTACTTCGTACTCTTGCCAAGCATTAGCAAATGTTACACCCATATGAACATTTTCTATACCATTTAAAAGTTCTACGCGCAGTAAAACATGAATAACGATTATTCATGTGCAGAGCTTGTCGATTGGTAAAGCTGGGAACGTGTTCTTTAATTGCGCAGCTGTACCGTGAGAGATATCCAAACAGACGACATCCTCGTCGTAGCACCTATCAGTCTATCCATCATCCTCTACGACAACTTGATTCCTGCCAGTTCGTAGACCGGATGTTGTTGCAAATCGAACCCGACGCACTCCTTGGCTTCGAACAAAAAGTTCTCGACAGACTGCATGCTCATTCTTCAACAAGTACTTGCAGAATTGCAAGTACTATGGATACAAACAGCAGTAGTGTTTGGCAAGTCCTGCGGGAGAAACGGTTCACTAATCCTACACGTTTTTCCCTAAGTGCTGTTCACCGACGAAGCCACTTTCACCAGAGATGGGCATGTGCTCAACCACAGGAACAGTCACTTGTGGGATTACGAAATCCACGTGTCCTTATGAAGACATGTTGTCAGCACAGGTTCAGTGTGAACATTTGGAATGGCATAGTTGGTGGCCATTTAATTGGCCCTCACCTTCTTCCTTTGCGACTAAATGGGCAACTGTATCTTCAGTTTTTGATTAACTCATTGCCTGTATTCCTGGAAGACGTTCATCTAGAAATGCGACATCAAATGTGGTTCCAGCATGAGGGGGCTCTGCTCAATTTTGATAAAGTTCGACAGCATCTGGAAGTTTTCCCTGAACGGTGGATTGGAAGAAGCGGTTGAGAGGCAGCATCTGGGCTCCCCTGACATTATCCCTAAGGCTTTCTTTTTATGGGGACACATTGAAACACCCATTGCCTATAATGAAGAATTGCTGGTGAGAATAATGGCTGCCGATGATAAAATTTATGGCACTCCAGGATTTGGAAGTGTGCGGGACTCATTTATGCGCCGATGTAATCTCTACAGGTATGTCGGCGGTCGCCATTTTCTACAATTCCTGCAATTGTTTTCTAAATGACGCCCAAACTCTAAAAACAAGATAGAGAATCGATGTACTATCATTGTTCATGAATACAGATTTCCTTCACTATAAATGGTTTTTCATACTTTTTACAAGTATAAAATTCGAAGTGGGTTTTTATTATTATTTGTTCATTTTTTAAAAATTTTCTCAGCTTGAAAGCAAAACTTGTCTCATATCATCATACCTAGTATTTCCATCTTTGATCCTTTCAGAAGGGAGTAAATTGTTTTAATTAGTTGTAAGTTTCCATTTTGTTTCAATTCTCCTTTCAAACATTTACAAGTGCACTACACATTGCTGACAAACAGATAAAAATAACCTTACAATCACATGGACATGGCGTCATATTTCATAAATCATTAAATTATAACTTTGGAAGTAATCATAAGTAACAGAGATCAAAATCCAGCCTTTCGCAATAACGCAGACAAACAAAAAAAATTAGAACAAAAATGTAATGCACTCGCCAAGATTTAGTCGTTAATTTTGTGAATATTTCCAGTAGGTCTCGGCACTGAGCTGCAGCGATCTTAGGAACTACTTCCCTACACTCATCGTGTAACAAAGTGGAAGCCGAATCAGTGACATGCTACCCCACATTAGATTTTACTTCATTGCAGGGAAAATTTGCACCCACAGGTTCCCTATCTCAAAATTATTGCTTATCATTCCTTCGAATTTTGAGTTTATGCGATCGAATTCTGACACATCTTGTAATAAAGGAAAATTCAAACGTATAAATGGTCAGATGATTAACGAATATAAATAATTAAAACGTTCTAGTAATAAGTTAAGAATTACGTGTAAAACACCTTAAAACACATACTTTAAAACAATATTTCGAGCTGTAAAGCAGAATGATACTGATGTTTAAAGTGTTTTAGTAGTAATTCTTAACTTATTGCTAGAAGGCTTTAGTTATTTATGTTAATCACCAAACCAGGCTATCATTTTTAATTTTCCTAGTTATTTATATATGGAGTAGCCCTTATATGTAATATATTATTTGATTTTTATTGTTTTATTTTAAAATTAGAATCTATGATGCTTTATTTACTATATAGTAAATTATATAAAATTCTGCAGATTCTTTGAAGACAATTTCTGTAGCTCTCGTTATATATAATGAAGCTCACACAAGGGTTATTCAGCTGAAATACGCATACTATAATCTAACCATGTGCTCCGAGCACCCAAAAACCACAATTTCAGAAGTTATGTTTATGTTGAATATTTCTCAAATTGACTGAAACTAATTTTCCCTCTTGTTTGTTATTCTGGCATGCTTTATCTCATTCCTCTGTAGACCGCTGGCTAAAAACTGAAGATTGCAAATCAAAATTCTTATAAACATGCATTAAATTCTCTGGTTGTCCCTTAACTTCATAACTTTCTACCATGAATAATTACCTATTTAACAAAAGTTTAATTTTAACTAAATAAATAAATTAAATGAAATTTATAGATATTAAGGGATACTTTTAACATCAATATTGAACACCTTTTAAGTTTAACTCTCTCCCCGCAGCCACTCCCACTTCAAGTATCAAACGATTCTGTACATTTTCATACTTAACTTTTTAAAGAATATGCCACTGTTAGCACTTATTTCTGTATTTTATTGTTGCCTAGCAACCTAGGCTATTATTATTTGAATTTGGACAGAAAAAAAAAAACATTAAATCCGTTAGTTGTAATATAAGGAAACATTTTAGTTTAGGTAAAATTACAATTATTAATATTACGATATTTACAGGTTATTTTTTAACTTCTGACCAATTCGCTTACATTCTGGTCTTTTTTGTAAGGGATACAACTATTCATTGCAAAAAACACAACTTTAACATTAAATGTTCAATAGTTTTTAATGCATTATTCTGTCCAAATTCAAATAACAGATTCAGGTAGTAAGAGATCAATAAAAATAAACAAAAGATAAGATACAAATTGCATAACCATTAACATTTAAGTGACAAAAGGTAGGGATGCCATTCGAAAGTTTAAAGTGGGAGTGGCAGAAGGAGAGGGTTAAACCTAAAATTAAATTGACCTTGGTTTTAGTTTTCTCCCTCGGAGTGTATTTTTTTTATTTAAATTAAAATTATGTTAGAATGGAAATTTGTGAATGAAAGCCCTATACGTTGTGTAGAGGATGTGCGTAATCGCTGGTTTGCCATTTCAACGTTATCTCACGAAAATGCTCATAGTTAAAGAGATCTTTGACATAGTTTTTGGACATACAAAATAACAAGCAAATGAAAAATAAAGAATACAGCAGTAAAAAGACAAACAGGAAAATATTTTGATTTTACTTAATGATGTGTTACTTTGTACCGTTAATGTTTTTAATGTTATAACCCGCCTATTTAATTGTATTGTATTTTTGAATATCATATTACAGTTATCTTCTTTCCTTAGCGTTCCACTTATCAGCAGTTGTCTGGTAACACAAAACGATATGCTGTACTTACAATGGTGTACTCTGTGGTGACGAGGTCAGCATTACTCAAGACCTCGATCTGAAGGAGCCAATAGGTCAACACAAGGCAATGGACAAATGCATCCATACCCAAGCGTGACTCGAAACCGCAACTCTTAGATTGTTATTCATTTTAACAATGGCTACCTCACGTCTCTATTATACATATTTTTTAACTGATTATCCTTCTCTGTTATTGGGACTTAAATCCCATTTCCTGGGATTTAAAAACCCAATGTAGGTCAGTCGTCTGTCGGGGAGTTAATTATCTCTGCACACTATGGAGTATGTGCTTCTTAAATGGGTAGTCAGTCAAATGTCAGAACCGCGGCCGCCTCATTGGCATCACAAACCCAGAAAGACGCAGACACGCACATGAAAATGGACCACCAATGGCGGCACAGAATTACTAACCCGGTATTTCCGGTTCCAAAAATAAACAAGAATATCTCGGTCAAGGATTTGAACCTCTTACCTCCCGAATACGAAACAACTCGCTCATTTAGACAGATAATTAAGAAGTAAAACTTTTACATTTATCCTAAACTGACTATTTTATAACCATAATTTTACAGTTATATAATGCTAGCACTAGTGTATATGGTTTACAAAATTTCCACTTAATAAAAACCCATAAAGCAGCGAAACAAACAATTTGAATTAGTGATTTGTATCTAGTTAAAGCTAAATAACTTTACCAGGAAATTATCATGGGTATAATTTAGTCGCCATTTCCAAAACTTAGAAATCCGTTAAGCTCTGGCCACTAGGTCCACTAAGTCCGGCAGACATGTGAGTGACGTAGGAAAAAATAATTCAATTAAAAACACAAACGTAAACAAACTTTTCCCTAATAGTGTTTAGCTCTCGTTTTTATTATTATGGCATTACAAACACTGATGATACCAGATGAAATGATAAGGGTATATACTGCGGGAAGAAGCATTTTGGACCAGTTAGGTTACTTTCCCGGTATTTTTCATTGATGGTGACTGAGAAAAACTGGATAAAATCTCAGTCGGACAGGATGGCCCTGTCTTCGCATTAAGTTAACCACATCACACGGTTCGCATTCCGACAGAGGATTTAAAATTAATGAAGGTTTAAAAATCAGTTACTCTGTGAACAATAAAAAACATATATTTCCTAGTTAGTGTCACTTACTAACAAATGCAGGGGATCAGCAAAGTGCAAGCGAAAAAAAAAAAAAAAAAAAACAGCAGATATAGAATTTAATTTCATTTATGTATCTTGACTGCTTTTTAGAACTTAATTATGCAAGGAGCTTAGATAATTTCTCAAAACTTCAGTTGTTTTCTGGTTAGATTGTGAATGTTAATGAATAATAATAATAATAATAAAAAAACAAATTAAAGGCAAGTAATAAAACTAATTTTGGTAGCTTTAGAAGTAAACTAAGAAGTAATTTGGAGTATCATTATTTTCAGATTCGTATGCCCAGGAAACAATTGCGACTGTTGCACCATGAACCCTTCGAATATTCAACCGCTCCAAGGGCAGATGAACCTGAATGGGACCAATTCGTCAAATTCCTGCTCCGAAAAGTGGAGCGCTTCCTCAAATCCTCAGCACTAGAAGTGAAACTCGGAAGTGATGTTACAGACGATGGCCGCTATGCTCCGCGTTTCATTGACGAAATCGCTTCGGAGATCGACATTCTGGAGGACAAGACCGAAAGTTCATTCTGTAAGTCCAATCTTCTAAATTTTTAAATATAAGTGTTATTATATAACCTTTTTATTCAAACAGCTATATGAGCCAATGTCTGGGGTCTGACACGCCAGTGAAAAATTACTTTTGACTTTGAAGAAACTCTTGCCAAATATCTGCATTAGATTCCGCAAGGTAGTCACCGAATGGACTGGAGTTTTGGACATGTGGGTGACTGAATACGCGGTATAGTGAGCACTTTGAAACAGCTGCATGAAGAAGTGGTTAACTCGAAGGAAGATAGATGCTTCTGCGTGTGCAGTAACCGATTTTCTTCCATCAACAGTGATTTGAGGTATGGCCTATAGAAAATACAAATCTCAGACTTGTCCCGCTAATTCTTAAGTTTTTGACCACTTCTTTTACTGCCATGTAAAAGATATGAGATACCTCTGATAACATTGGTCTGATATATCATTTCCTTCCCTTTGAGGTGAGTGTCCTTGTGGATTAAGCTTGGCAGAATTATCATCCCAAAGCTGAAAAGGTAACAGATAAGGACAAAATGTACGACATAAATCTATTACTAGATTTCTCTGCTTATTCATAGTTCTATTATAATGGGAACGGAAGTTCTTGTTAGATCTGTAACGAAAGAAATTAATAGATTATGAACGACAAGTTATAATATAACTCCAAAATTCAAACGTCATTAGAAGCCATTTAAATTCTCTCTCTTTTGATTGTTCACATTGAGTGTAAAATAATTCATTCCCAATTGCAAACTTGAATCCATTTTTTAAACTTTCATTTTGTAATAATTGCAGTGAACATAGCGATTCATTTTCTTATGTCATCATTTGATGATATGCAAATGATGGAACATCGAAGAATGTTGACATTTACAAATTGCCAACAACAGGGGATTTAGCGGGATACTCCCCTGTGAAAATGTAAACATATCCTGAGTTGCAAGACTTCTTACACCCTACCTCCACCAATACTTAAATTTACAATAGAAAGGGAAATCATACACTATGTATAGAATATTGAATAGTTTGTGTATTCCGTGTAAACAATAATTAAATAGTTCATGGCCTATGTAAATAATATACTCTGAATATCGGGCTTATCTTTGTAGTATAACATGTACCTGCCACATGCCTAAGGCGATGGCTCTAACAGATGCAATGGAACAATAATCACCTATCCAGATGCTGCTGTGTCCGTTGCTCGTGCGACAAGACCTTTCGCTCCGTAGCGAACTCAGCAGAGTCGTTGGCAAGGTGAATGACGTTACTGACCACTCGGATGCCAACTTTGAACCAACCAATGCTGAGAGACTGTTTTACACTTTTCAATATTAGTGCTAGAAGGCGAGTTTCAGTCCACCAACGGTGGACGGAGACTTCAAACCCCCTAAGTAGCGTCAAGAAGCCAAGGTACAGCTTTTTGAATTTTATATATAAGAGGGAACATTCCCCGCGAGAGAGAGAGAGATTATATTCGATATTCGTCTCCGATGCGATTGGCAGAGCATTCGGCTCAGTTTTCAGAGGCATTACAGGACGTACTTAATCGGTAGAACTTCAGTTTAGCATTTTAGTTTAGCTCAGTTTGATTCAACGCAGTTCAGTTCAGAATGTTATACTTCGATTGTGTATAATTAGAAAATTGTGCAAAACAACGGCTTGATCTGCACAGATGTCAGGAGAATCCGTTGCGTCGAGAGTAAATGCATAGTCCATACAAGCCAGTTTCGCCACCTAGGCAAATGCATCAGAGGGCAAAATAAATATTTCTTGGGAAATAAAATCATCAACGCTTCTGCACAGCATCGCGTATTAATTTTCCCTGCCCCCTCTTCTCGCCTCGTGGGACAAAATTCATGAAATGGCAGAATTTGAACTTAGCCCCGCTTCAGAGTCAATTCTATAGAATTAACGCATGTCACAGTTCACGTATAGTTTCAAGTTTGGATTAGAAATCTATGTATTAATGGCGCTTTATGAGATTTTCCGTCCGGGTTCTTTTTCTATGTCTTCACTCTTTCACACGCACAAGATAATATCTACGATATCATTTCTAGAGTCGATCCTGGTGGTGTAATGGTAATCACATTTGCCTCATAAACCCAAGAGCTCGGATTCGATCCCGGCCACGACCGATGGATTTTTTCGGGCGTAAAAATCCTAATTATGGCTTCCTTCGGACGGGAAGTAAAGCCGTGGGTCCCATGTCGTACATTTACGGCACGATAAAGAACCTCAGGCCTGAAAAAAGAGGCCTCTGAGCCGTTTCACGCCCTGATTTGAATGGGACGCTGATGACCTGAGATGTTAAAAACCGCCCGCAAAAAAAAAAAAAAAAAAAAAAAAAAAATTGGTGCAATTTAAATATTCTTTAAATAAAATACAATTGGTGGACTCACGTAATTTACAGCTTTCAATTTAAGCACACCTTTTTTTTAAATAAGTGGTTCAGCGTTGCACATTTTATCATAACAGTGTGGTTAAACACAGGGTGAACATTAAAATATTACCTGTTCTAGTTTGAAATGCAAGCAGACTCCGGGTATTTCTTTATACTTTCAAGTCATTTGAACCTGTTTAGATTTTCATACACAAATTTCTCAATCTAGATTTGAAATTTCACCTAGCGTTAAAGGGTGAGAAATCTTTCTGACCACTACTTTATTCAACAAGAACTGGAAAAAAAAAAAAAGCAAAAATTTCATTGAGGTCTGAATAGAATATTTTGAGGATCAAATCAAGAAATGTGACTGTCTATGTTGGAATTGTTCTTTAAAAAGAATTTGGATTCTATAATGACAACTACTCTTTACACTGACGCCATCGAAACTTTTCCCGATTGTGTTATCATAAGGTAACTAACTGAACTACTGTACCCACATTCATAGTTCCGTTCGCCATTCAGAATTAGATATGCAAATTAGGCTACCGATCTTTAGAAGTTCCCTCGAAAAAACCCGGATTTTTAAGTGACTGCTTTCATCATATCATCGTAGCGTAAGAACCACAAAATTTCACACAATCCATTATTTTTGATAACACTTAATGATTTTTTCGCACTTTCTCAGTGCTCAAAAGATTGAATTCCAAATTAGAATGTAAGTGACTTTTGCAAAGTTCATGCCTTTTTATTTTCTAAGACAATATCCCAATTTTAGTCAACGCAGCTTAGACAAATTAATTTCCAAACAAAGTAGAAAAACTGCTTATGTCACACCCTCAAACCCAATCGTTTTTATTATACACTTCCGAATTAAACTTACTCACTACAATTTTATGAGTACATTTCCTTGAATGTGCTGTATTTAGGCCAAGACCAGCCCTCTCCGATCTTTGATCTCTGTTCACTTTTTAACGTTAGAGAAGAACAGCAGTTTCCTCAAGCTGTCTATGAAGTTCATGCTGTTTGTCTACTTCCACCCTACATTTTTTTGAATGATTTATTTACGGACGCTCTGTAACAAGCTCAGGTCATCAGCGTCCCATTCAACTCAGGGCGTGAAAGGGCCGACAAATTTTGATCAGAGGCCTCTCTTTCAGGCTTGAGGTTCTTTTTCGTGCCGTAAATGTACGACACGGGACCCACGGCTTTACTTCCCTTCCGAAGGAAGCCATACTAAGGATTTTTACGCCCGAAAAAATCCATCGATCCTGACCGGGTTCGAACCCGCGTTTTGGGTTTAGGAGGAGGCAAGTATGGTAACCACTACACCACCAGGACCGACTTCCATTCCACTCTACAGACTGACAATGAAAGCTAATTTACAAATGGTTTATTTGGAACAAATTATAGCATTGTATGTCATGCAGCAAACTATCGGGTGACAAGGATAGCAATTCCTTCTGTTTCTCTCTTTCTTTTGTACTAGATATGCACGAGGAGAGGATTTTTTTACACTACAATGGAGTTTAATGGTCTAAAACTGTATTAATATATTTGTTTATTTAGCAATAATTGTGACATTTTGGAAGCATTGCTTCTTGTAATCTCCCCCCCCCCCTGGCCCCTCCCCCCAAAAGTGAAGTGGCGAAATTGGGGATGTGTAATTCGGAAACTGTCTCCACTATAGTCTGTAACTGTTATTTTTGGGTGGTTTCAATGCAGGGGGATTGAATGGGATCTCAGGGTAAATTTTGGACTGTTTTTAAATGACTTAAAAGTCATCAGGAGGTAAGGAGATTGTTCACTGTGTTAATAAAGTTCGGCACTGGTTGAACATTGAATTTATTTTACAAATTGGCCGGTTACTTCCTGATTGTTCGTCGCTGACTTCACTACTCATTAGACTGACTTTAGAATCACCTTAGAATGACTTAGAATGCCTTCGACCGCTTTAGAATGACTTAGGCTGTCCTCGACTGACTTTAGAAATGACTTAGGCTGCCTGCTTCCGTATGTCTCTTGAGTGAATACTCTCGTATGACCCTTTGAGTGACTACCCCGTATCTCCTACTTCTCATTCTGTACTCCAGTTTTCTACCACATCGCCACGCCTCTCGCTAAATTAAATTCCTCCGTATATTATCATATTTCAGTGTTATATGTTCATCATTGGCTCTTTTTAAAATATTTATTTGTATCTAAATTCTCCTTATTCGTTGATTTTTATCTGATGCCCATTGGCTGGAATTATTCTCTCCGTCCTGGTCTACAATGTCTTCCCACGAGCCTGAATTTTCCAAGAACAGCCTGTCATAAATTTCGGTACTTTCCTGTAATAAAACATTTTCGTCTCCGTTCTGACATTTCCATTTTCTCTTAAATGATTGCTATGTCTGACTTTGTTCAAATACTGTCCCGTTAAGCCATATGTTTTCTTACTGTGAACTTTCTAAATATTCCTGGGCAGATGTTTCGTGATCTAACAAAAGATAGTTTACCCTTTCCTCAGCCTTGTCTAAGGAGCGGTCAGCGGACGAGCCGTCAGGTTTACATCTCTGTCTCTTTCTCACATCTCTTACCTCAAAATGTATACAAAACCCTTTTGTAAGATACAATCACCTGCCACATGACATACATATAAGAGTACAAGTTACAAATTATTTCAATTTCTGTTATACCTATCTCTAAATTATTTCATTATACATATACATAATAATTATCCTTATCAAATCTAATGCTTTTATAAATATAACTATGCAGCCTCAAGTTATTAAATTAATAAAGGCAGCCTTATTTCCGGCTTCAAGTCTTTTTCAAAGACCGTGCACTTAAGCATACTTAAATCTCCCTCGAGTTTGGAATGCTACGAGTATAAAGTTTAAGACTTATTTTAAAGATTATGTTAATACAATAAAAGCTGATATAAATTTGATGTTAAACATGTAAAAAGTAGTGTGAATGCTTGGGTGTAAATTGTTGTGGTCAGAAAGTATAAGAATTTCTCCCTATTGTTCACATTTGAATGTTAAGTGAAGGTGGTGGAAGCAAGTGTTCTTGAGGTACTAATCATTAACGGAGTAACCATTTTGTAAGGTCACTAGTGATACTACAGTAATGTTTTAAACAACAGTATAATTTCATATTAGCTAATATATCGCTAAAATTTAGCATGAAAAAGAGCTTATTTCATCCTGTGCACAAATACCGTTCAAAATAAAACACAAACTTTAAAATTAAAATCAAGATTCATAAAAATTTATTCAACCATTGCAGAAATCGCTAAATTCTAATTTTACGGGAGAGAGAAACCCCCCCTTTTAGACAACACATAGATGGATTAATGTTTCTTAATATAATGTCCTAGTTGTGATATCACACGAGGATCGGAAGATAAATATAATTTTTATTTTGTGATAACATTCCTTTTCAAACAAACTATAGTAATGAGCTGGATTCGTGCGCATGCGCCATGTGCAATGAATTAAAGAATTATTCTTAAAAGTATGTACATTCAGATGCCATATAAATCGATTATTTTTTTAAAAATTATAATGAATTTAGAAATTATCTGTTTTATAATGACTATGATATATTTTCAAGTTGTTAATTATGTTTTAGAAACTAATTTTGTATTTATTCTTAAGAAATTTGCTTTGAAATCCAATATTTTATTTTTCTAAACAATATTTTGCTAGCTATTTTATCATGACACTATCACAGAAAAATTTCTGTAGAACGAAATGAAGTATAATTTTCTTCATAATTATCATTAGTGGTTTCAATTGACAATCCTAAAATATTTTCATAAAATTCAATATATTCGGAAACGATATTTTTCTCACTTTCAAAATGCCCTCCACCTTTTTCACATTGATTATTTCAATGACATTGTGCATTGTTCTCACCAGAAATACCGAAATGCATTTCTTTTGGTTTTGGGTATGTGCACTTTCAAAACGTTTAACAGAAATGAAGCACTACTAACTATATTATTGGAAATCACCAGAATGTAAATTTTTTTTGTGCAAAATTATTCGATTTCATTACTGGCCAGAATTCTATTTTGTGTTGCGTATTTGCATTTAAAGCTATTACTATCCAACAAGACGGTAGTCTGTCCATCCCCCCAAATAACGAACTTCCAAAAGTATTCAGTACTCTGAAATTTTGTCTTAAAAGCTTGCATCTTGAAGACCAACTACTGACATTGAATTCTTTCCCCTGGAAACTAACGTGTTGCAGAACGAAACAATAAATTGGTACAGGCATCGCCAGAAGTAATCTATTTGGGATTGATGGCTGTTTGACGAGGCCTTTGGTAGGTGCGTCTACAATACAGGGTGTATGCTTAGGATTGCTGGAAGCAAAGTGGCCCTAATGGTGCAGTATGCCCCTAGATCGTCAAAATAAAACCATTTCCATCCCATAAGATTTCAGGTAAAGTCCGGTTATGTCTTACACTAGTGAAAATACCCGCGGTCGTATCGAGTACCCATAAAAAAATAAGAATTTCAACACTACCTCTCTTAAACTCGATTAATATTCCAAGTACTCTAAACTTAATTGACGTTTTTACGTAATTAATCATTGTGATAGATGCCCTTAACTCTTATAATGACATTATCCATCAAATTCTCAGTACTAGCTACACCACCACGAATGGCCGAGGTCGTTAGGAGCGGACTCGTGAGCGATAGGTCTGGGGTACGATTCCCACCGTCCTTCCTGACTGGATTTTTTTTCAGGTTTTCCTCGGTCCTCATAAATGACAAATGCCGGGAGGTACCCTAAATGTAGATCTGGAAAGCTCTTTTCCTTTAAAAAAGAATCTTTCCAGTTTACCATTTCATCTCACGTATCTTCAGTGTCCATAGCCTGTGGTGCCTGGGTGGTTAAAACGGGACACTATTAAAAAGAAACTACTACCTACAAGACATGAGTTGTATCTATGGAAACTAATTAATAATAAAACCTCTAATTTTCCCTGTTGATGCAACATTTTCAGAATGTATTGTATTCAGCAACATAATTATAAATACAGTCATAAGTAGAAATATATATTAATACAGTTTGGATTAAGCTCTAAGAAAAATAAAAGGTATTAAACTTTTTAATGCTTTATTAATTGTCACTTTGACTGCATTATTTCTCTTGCGAAGCCTGTATAGTTAGAGTATGCATTGATATTATATTTGTAAGTCTGCAGGGAGGAAAGAAATGAAATAATTAAATTTGGCGCAAATGAGCTTGGCTCCTTGGCGTTAAAGGATCTGACATCACCTTCTCAGGGTAAGGAAAAACTCGAAAAATAAATAAATAAATAAAAATCATTGCCCAGGTAGCTTGGCTTGACCGAGATTCGAACCCAGGACCTCCGGATTAGTAATCTCAAACTCCCACCATTAGACCATGAAGACATCTATTCAACATTATCTAAATTATTTTTGGACTTAACTATTATTGACATTTGTCACTTATGTAGCAGATACAACACAAATATATTGTCTATATTCATTTCTATGTTACATTTCTTTTATTTTGGTGCTGATGATAATGCATTTACACAGCGTCAGCATGCATGAATTTCACTGCTCATTTTTCTGTTTATTTTGTGCAGCTAGTAAAATTATATCTTTGGTACTTATGAGAATTTTCTGCTGAGTTATTAACTGAGATAATTCAAACAGTGCTTACATTTCAAAACTTCCCAGATTGAATTACTGCCTTTATAACACTAATTTTACCAAAAAAAATCTCGCCAATTTAGATGTTAAGGTTGAAGTTTAAAATGGATGTTGATTAAATTTTTGGTTTCCACCCCTCACCCCCAGCAACTGCCATTTTGAAATTTCAAACGACACTTCTACCTTTTGATACTTAAATTTGAAAGGGGATTCAATTGTTATCACATCTTTTGTTTTCAATCAGGACAGCTGTAATTGTTTGAATTTGTAAGGATAAAAATAATTATATTTAATGTAGGATGAAAAGTATTTTTGGGTAAAATTACAATAATTAATGCTACAAAGTATTTAGGAACTCCTGACTAATTCGCTTATATTTTGTTCTTGGGTATACACTATTTTGAAAAAATGCGTTACAAAAAGCAACTATTACATTCATCGTATTTTTTATATCATTACTTTGTAGAAATTAAAGGAACAATAGCAATACTTCAAACAATAATAAAATCAAATCAAATCTTTGATAATAATGACACCCTCTTTAACATTTAAGCATAAAAAGATAGGGGTACTATTTCAAAATTGAAAGTGGTAGTAAAGAGGTAAAACCTACAATGTAATCAGCTTAGATTTTAAACTTCCCTCAATATCTAAACTGTTTAAATTAAATGTAAGTTAAACTGGTTTAGGTGTGCTATACCGAAGGGACCGATTTTTTAAATCGAAAGTGTAGGTAGGGAAATACTTTAAGGCGATTGAGTAAAATCTGGACGGCCCAAAGTTCAGTCTCTAGCAATGCGACATGATTCTGCTACTGTCCGTACGATTAACTGGTGTTTTCTTTTTTATAAATGCCCAGTTTTGACTGCACTGTTCTTATCTAATACAGAAGATTTCACTTTTCAAGGAAACTTTAAAATCTCTCTCTCTCTCTTTCTAGCGCGTGTATAGGCTCAAACTGGGATTTTCTTTTCTTTTTATTTAGTGAAACAAAAATATATATTCCTTATGTGTTTTCAATTTGCAACACCCATTTCATGGTTAATCTCAAGAGTGTCAATATAATTCTCTTGTAATTTCTAGTCACCTTAAATTGTTGTGAAGATGAGCTTGGCTTTTTAAAAAAATGTGGTTATTTTTTCACAAATACATTCATATATTTCTCCCGAATATGAATTTTTAAGCATGTTAAAGCATTCGGTATCATAATTGTGAGTTATGTGCGAAGAAATAGAGAAAAAAAAAAACTGTATTTTGGAGGCCGTGCATAATTGGCACGAACACTTGCGTAATGTAGGCTAACAGGAAGCGAACATGCCTGCCAACTTGAGCATGTAGGTTACGAGTATTCCGTGTCAACGTGTGGTCAACATATATGACGAAGAAAATTGGGAACGCCTCGTTAATTTTTAAGAACTGATAACGTTATGTAGCCTTCAATTTTCCACTTAAGATTAAATTAACCCAATAAGAGTAAGTTATCGTGCAGAAGAGAGCTCAGAGAATTAACACCCCCTTTCCTAATATTTTGTCTTTTTTCTTTTCTATTATTTTTGTGTATTAAAACTATTTAGAACTAAAAATATTACTTTTAAGGCGTTTATTTTATTATTTTTTGTTACTCAACAATTTCAAAGATACATATTACTATGGGAAGGCATCTATCAAAATATATAAACGAAGTTGAGATTTAAAAGTCTTGTTACTCTTTTCAATGGTTTATCAGTCTTATATTTGTTTATTGAGACTTTCAAAGCTACAGATATTTTTTAAATGTAGGTGATCAAAATTTTATTGTAAAGTTGCAAGCAGTTTTTCTATAAGTTCAACATATAAAATTTTAACACGGGTTTGGTTTTAATTTATTTTGTTAAAAATTTAACTACTATTACTTAATACTTACTCATTTCTATTACATATTACAGTTGTCAGCTTTTATACATAATTTTGTGGTTCCCTCTTTGCCCACCTTTATTATGTCTTATAGAACAGTTCATGTAATTGACTAAGTTTGTCCATCTAATTGTTAAGGAATTTGAATCATAAAAGAGGTCCAGTATCCCGAAAATTTTCTTTGAAACAGAGGGAAAGCAATTTCCAATGAGCAAAACATGCGGAATGTGCCGAACAGCTAAAATATTCGCATAATCTAAACAATTCTGCAATATAGCCTTCGAAGTAGCACTAAGAGTTCATCTTCGCGCTTTTGGTTTTAACAGCAATTTATTCACAATTCTTCAGACATATCTGAGATTAAAAAAAAAAAAAAAAAAATCTTATGGCATGTTACAATAGGCAACATTCACGCCTTGCAGTGTTTATACAGTTCTAAATAAAAGACGTGGATATAAACTGTTTGTACGGGCGACCTTTGAAATTCGCCAAGGCTAGAAAATGAAATGAATAGTGTTTAACGCCCGTTTTTGCTACAGAGGCACCACAGGCGATCGCCAAGGCTAGGGCAATATATGGTTGCATTTTGCTCTGGTTGGTGACTGTAAAATTACATGTAAATAATAACAAAGCAGAAAGACAGTTTTACAGATATCTAGTTCTCAACAATTTATTTACATCAAAGGCAAACAATGTATTGTCCTCCAAAAGTTTAGAGAGGAGAAAAAAGTTCCACCAACTAATCTTAATGTGCATAAACAACTAGGGTCACAAAAGCGAGTGAAACAGAGTACACCTTAGCAGAATGTCTACAGTGACACGTTTTAGTGGGTAATGTAAACAGAAACATTTAGAGTTCAAGCCCTTCACACGTGTCAAGGTTAGACATCTGCTACGTGCCTAGAATGTAAACAAAGGTGGAATGGTGGACTGGCTTATTTCAAACGCCTGAGAGGAAACGGTTTTGGTGTTCTGTTTCACTAAGTAAAATAACATTATCCTAATTGCTGCAATTGCATGCTTCCTTAAGACTAGAAAACGCACTAAATTACTTGTTTGCATTCAGTAATGCTGAAACAAACAGAGAATTATTTAATATAAAACCAAACAATGACATAACTGACATATTAATTTAATTGACAATATCAGAATTAGTATTAAATAAAAAAGAAGGGAAAATAGAATGAAGGGCACAAGAAAATATTAAAAAATAATAATAAAAAACTAGCAGTCTGTTCCAAATACTTTTCATTTAATTAAGGCGGCGGGGCACTATTGAATTAAATGCTAAGAAAACTCTGCTTTATACGTAAATCCTCCCAAACATTGATGCAATCCTCAGCACAATGTGCCTACACATTTGCGGTAATGTTAAAATCTGGGGACTTAGGGAGTCATTGGTGTTAAACTAAAAACGTTCGCGTCTCCAGCAATGTACCGGCTGAGATTTTGTCTTGCACTACAGGAATAAAAGGAACTTCCTCTACCAGGTAGGCTAATCTTGGAATAAGAGCATCAATCAATCGTGAAGTGTTCCTTTTATTTCATCTTTGAGGAAATCTCCACCAGTTAAACGGTCCAGTTGCGCTGATCTAACCGAACATCCCGCAGGTAAACCGCCCCAAACGAAACTGTGCGTCAAATCAGACACCATTTCAACGCCAACGCCCTAACTGTTTTCTAGTACCCGCCAGATAGTGACCTCCATGACAATCGTAGGAGTTAAAAATTCCTGAGGTGCAAAACTTCTCGGTGGCAGCGCGACGACTGTGTAATATATGTAGCGGTAATGTTATAATAGTGGCGATTTATTACTGGATTAATTAATTATTTTAATTAATAAAAATTGGCGGAAGAGAATATTTTTGAATGCTTAGATATTTAGGATTGGTTGCATGACGGGTGACTCTTATCTCAGGGATATATCCTCTTCTTCCTCCTCGCCGATAATTACCCGCTATCTTACGTTGCTCCGACTCTTACTGGAATTTTTGTTATCCGTGGATAAGAGGGAAAGGATATTACCAAGACATTGATGAGGGAATGAACAGGTTAGTTGTGTATCGTGATGAACTTCATTTTATTGTTTCTGGTAAGTTGTGTTGTGATGGTACTCGGTTATTGCCTGGAGAATTTGTGACGCTGTGTATGTCACATTTGCATAACCATTAGATTTCGATTATGACGTCACCAGCAACGTTTCGGCCGCGGCACTTTTTCTGAGGCACAGGTCAACATTAACACGAAAGTTCACGGCTCAAAAGTTTTAAACTTACCAACTTAACACTCGGATTACTGGTATGGTATGCCTGATTATTTACTTAACTCAGTGATACTATATTGATGTTGAACGTCGGTCCTGGTGGTTTAGTGGTAACCATACTTGCCTTCTAAACCCAAGATTGCGGGTTCAGGACCGATGGATGTTTTCGAGCGTAAAAATCGTAAGTATGGCTTCCTTCGGAAGGAAAGTAAAGCCGTGGATCCCATGTCATACATTTACGGCACGAAAAAGAACCTCAAGCCTGAAAGAAGAGGCCTCTGAAGAAAATTTGTCGGCCATTTCACTCTCTGAATAGAATGGGACGCTAATGATCTGAGATGTTAAACAGCGTCCGTAAATAAACCAAATCAACAATGATGTTGAACTAGTAAACTCACGCTACACTCTCTCGCGGGAAACTATTCAGAGATGAACACTGAATTCTGTCCCTAAGAAATGAAAAACCGAACTCTCCCTGGAAAACTGAAAGATTGACTTCGCTGGTCAAAGATACAGCCTTCGTCCCTCCAGGAAGTATCCGAGTGTATATATGTTCACAAAACAAAAGAACAGGTTTTTCTGTCCTTAATTCAGGTCAGCCTACCAGCCCCTTGGTTCTGGGCTCTGGTTGCAGGCATTCAAGAGGACAACACATTTTTCTAAAACCAATTTTGGCATTGCCCTCAGACTATAGGGAACACGCATAAACTGGCAATTATAATATTTGGAATAACAATAACCTTACAGCTATGAATGTATATACACATTACTTGGTAATGATGAATTAATATCATTTATTACCTAAACCAATTATTTCAGTTTCACCTAGCATCAAGAAGTCACTGTAGCCTCCACAGGTAATTGCTAGATTGCAGCTACATTCGTTGAATACTGTTATGAATCTTCCAGGCTATTACTAGGGCAACATTATCCTCTAGCGCACTTTATTTGGATTGATCTGCTAGACTCTCCTCGTTCCCTGGTTTCGATCCATCGCCACACTGTATATATTTTGCATGGTAACCTCCATGATATTTTTTTAGCCATTCATTTCAGCTTCTCACATATCCACTATGCATTACAATTGATTGCCGATGTGAGTGGAGTTATATGGTTATCACTGAACTCAAGAATGCTGTGAATTTATTAGTTTCTTTCATGTAAGCTGCGCACTGGAAATTAGTCAGCACATTCTTCTATTTACCGTTAAATTATCAGATATTGGGGGCCCTGCACATTCCACTATTAACAAGGTCGAATGAACGTAATTTTTGAAAAATGTCAAGGCAATACAAAAGCGGCAGAATCAGTTTACTGTGAGCATATCTGAAAGATAAATAAATCGTATTTTTTATTGGTGATTGGACTAAAGACTATGACAATCGGAAAAGTTGATTCCAGTCGTATGGCAGTGCTTGTAGCGTGCATGCACCTGGGAACGAAGAAATTATGTTGAATTCGCTCTGCGACGTCCTACTTGCAGCATAGTGCGGCACTTGAGAAAAAAGTCTACTCCACAAGGTACACTGAACGTTTCAATTTTCTGAGCTTTTTAAGATCAAGTTACTAGAAAGGGCATTGTAACCCTAAAAATAAAAATTGGGCAATAGTGGAATCACGTCTGTGCCATAAGCGTGATTTTCAAGACTAGAATTTGAATGCCTGGAAGGTATCGTCTATGGCGTCTATAATCATATTTGTTCACCGTATTTGCTGCACAACACAAATTGTGGAAGATCTCTAATTTTTCTAGTTTTACTTCCAAAGTTGGAGAAAAATTGTCGTTGGTCATTCGTGTTTGGATTTTGGGCTAACAAGATGGTGCTCCTATACATCGTGTTACTCAAACACCTTAAATAATATTTTTTCCGAGTGAGACAGAGTTATGGAATAGACCAGCAGATCACCTAATTGAAATATACTTTTTAAATAAACTTTTTCGTTTGGAGGCTTATGGAAAATGAACTATAATGAGAACCGCGAACTGTTTTGGAGATCTTATTGTAAGAGTCAATGTAGCTAATCATGATACATTGCAACACACAACAGCAAATATACGACGAGTTGAAGGTAAGAGGAATTATCTGGAACAAATTTCCCATTGTCCGGAATTAAAAATCTGCGACTTTTCTTGAAATTACTGCCCTATGTTGTTCACAGTTTGCTGAGTATTATATATACAACGCAATATATGTTTTATTTCTTATCATTTTTCAGAAAGAAGTTTAATGAAAATACGATACATATATATCTGTGTAATTCTATTTCTTATATACTGACCAAAATTAAATTTGTCTGGTTCTAAAGTCTAGGCAAACGATGGTCACTTTTTCCTTAAAGCTGGCATTTTTATAATGCAGTATTTACTTATATGACAAACATATCACATTCCACTTTAAATATTTTAAATTTCCTTTATTTATTTTTGTTTATTTGTTTTTTATTTGTGTCACTTGAAAATAAAACAGTAGACCTATTATCTAAATGTTGCAAGATTATAAATATCTGTTGCTTAAATTAAAGTCTGACTTTATTCGATTTCAGTAAAGTACGTTCATCCGTATTTTGAAGACAAATATTTAAATTAATTTTCTGTAATTTTTATAACGTAAGCAAAATTTGCATTCTTATTAAGCTTGAGCTTAATAAGGTACTATTTTTCGTTCATATAATTGAATTTTATAATTATTTCTCCATTATTAGCTTTCTATGAGATTTGCTTATAAACTCAATTGAGCTGAGAAATAATACCAGATAAAACTCCAATCAGAATGTTAACCGTCCTAAATTGCCATAATGAGTTTGAGATAGACGGTTTTCTTCATTAAAACCACCTATTTTCTCCACCATAAGATAATAAACAATAGACTTCATTTTGGTATGAGAGAATAATATTTTGTTTAGAAATATTTTTATCCTATTAATAAGCACGGGTATTTGGGCGTAATTTTCAAAGAAGTTATTCAATACATATATTTTGATATTTTAATGAAAAACAATCGAGTATAATTTTTTTCTATTCGTCTTATAAAATTTTACATGTATATTATGTATCTTTCAGGAGAAAACCATCCCTTAGTTCAGTTACTGGCATTATCTTTGCAAGCTATAATATTATTTGTGTGTCTGTAACCACTTATTAGGTTTATTAAAACGGCAACATATAATTTCTTAAGCATTTATTTATTATATCTTATATATCATTATGCAAAAGGCATACTCAAACTACGTGCTCATAATTGTATAGAATATGGATTTAAAGTTATACATCATCACACCATATTCTTTTATTCCAGTAAACGCAATTCTCTCCCCCCTGCAAGTTTAACTATGAAAGAAGTAGACGCTTTTAATGGAAAGAAGGACCATAATATTTCATGAACAAAATAACATAATCTAGTTTCCTCCTTTAACAAATCTTTCATTCATTTGCAAGTTTGAAAAGCAAGGCTTTTTGCGGTCATTGCTTAATATATTGGGACTTAAGAAGTTTTGCTTGTATGTGAAATATTTGTAGGTTTTTTTAATTTCCAGAGGTAATTATGGAGGTATTTTAGATGATCCAGAATCAAACGAATGCTAATAATTTTTCGCTATCTTAAATACGTGAAAAGTTAAGAGAATAAAGCTGCTGTTTCAAACTGTGCTCCAGAGACTACCGGGAGTCCACGTAGTCTTACCAGAATGCCCTTGAAGCATTAGGGTACTGTTAGCAGCATTTATTTTTAAACTTACAGACATAAAGAATAAATTAAGAGGAAAGAAAGGCAATACAAGTTCATGTTTATTTAATGAGGTAAAGAAAATTGTTCAGGAGGGAACTTTCAAATAGATAAACCCCTACGTACACACTGTCATATTTTCCTGCCAATTTCGGAGTAAACTGTATAGACTGAGACTGAAGTCTATGAAAATAATGATGCTTTCACTTAATTTCGAGAAAAATCATTCTATGCACTCATTTATCAACACTTTTATTTTTTTAAAGAAAACTTCATTGGCGTTCTAATTATCTAGAATGCAGTTAGGGCAGATACTGCTCGCTCCATGCGTCAATTTTTATAATTATAAAATCTAGTTCTAGTATGGCCGAAAATTAGTATAGAAGCCGTTTGGTAAATGTAGAATCTAAATTCAGAATACAAATAAATTTCTCGTATTACGTTTTTAATAAACAGTTACTCAGAATCTACGTCTCAGACACAAACGCTAATATACTCGTACTGTATATACCGAGCGTGACAAAAATCTATTTAATATATTACAAAGTTGGACCGAAAAACAACACTAATTGTAGTATGATGTTCTGTAAACAGGCGTGACTCACGTTACGTTATGCTAGCGTTGCTACAACAAAATGGAGCGAAGGTTATCGTTTGAACAGCGAAAAGCAATTTTGAAGTTGTATTGAAAAACCGGGAATGTTGTTAAAGTTCAAAGGCAATAGAGACGTGTGTACAGAACAGAACCGCCAACGCGAGTAACATGGCACGCATTCGAGACAAATTTGAGACTCTTGATACAGTATGCGATGTTCACAAAGGCAGATCTGAGAGACCTCGTACAGCAACGAGCTCCGCGCACTGGTTCCAGGGCACTATCCAAGGCACTGGATAGGACGAAGAAGTCCGATTGAGTTTCCACCCCGTTCTCCGGATCTAACTTCTTTGGACTTCTACCTATGAGAAACTCTTAAGGATGTTGTATACCACAGAAAACCAGTTACACTTGCAGCACTTCGGGAAGAAATCGGAACGGCATGTGCTGCGATCACTGAGGACGCTTGCGCAAACACTGCTCAATCAGTAGTTCAACGTACTCAGAAGTGTATCGACGCCGATGGTGGGCATTTTGAGTAACTGTTGTTAACTGTAAAAGTCTAAGATGATTAGTGCTTATCTTTTCTGTTTGTATGAATTCAGTTATGTTGTGTTAACAGTTTTTTAATGTACTGATACTTTATCTATATCAACAGCAAGAACCCGCCTGAAGAAGCTGTTTATTCCACTGCTGATCATCTTGAAGCTGTTTAAACTGAAGCTGCTGCTGTTCTTGCCTCTTATACTTGGCCTAGCCTCCTTCAAGAAGCTGCTGGGATTCGTTGCTTTGGTCGTGCCAGGCATCATCGGCTTCCTGAGGCTCTGCAAGCCAGACTTAAATCACAATTACGGCGGTTATGGACACTCCAGCTTCTACCATCAGCCACCACATCGCTATAAGCATGAGTACTCCCCTGCTGGAGTTGCTTCCAACCCACACCCGCTCTATGGGTAAGTATTAAAAGTCACCCAACTGCATGGCTCATAGTATTGTAGTTCTTCCAAGCATTTTCATGCAGTTTGCCAAAAAACAGCCACATTTATAATTTGCAATAAAACGAATGGTAGTGTTTCATATTACATGAGGCACAATCAACTGAAATCCGTCGGGGACCATTTATTAATATAATACAATACAATACAGCGAATTACAAACTAAACATAAACGAAGAAATAATATTTAAGGAATAAAAATAAAACACTTTCTTTGGAAGAAAACACCCTGGGAACTCAAACATGCATCACACTGCTTCACTGAACGCTTGAAACTGTCCGAAAAAAGGATTGTTACTGTGTATTAACAATTCCGCGCCGCAGCCTTAATTTCATCATCGTTGTGGAAACGTTTACCCTTCAGAAATTTCTTGAGTTGTCTTGAACAACAACAAATGAAAGTTGCAAGTTACAGTGACAATGTCCTTATCAGTAGCGACCACATGCATGCCCAAACCATTACTGTTGTCTATGATGCACATTTCCATTTATACACGTTATACATGCGTCGGTGAATTTCACTCGGTTGACAGCCCTCCGCAGTCAAAATTTGAGTCATAGTCCATTGATCTACTTCTGACCGGTTTGGAATCACCGCATATTTGCTCAGTGCTCATACAGCTGAACAATACAAGTTAACTGAACCTTCTACCGGGATATTATGATATACTTTGTTGCCTCTTTCCCACCCTACCATTGCTGTTTTGTTCTCGCAGACGAGCATGCAATGAAGAGCTCATGATCTAGTGACAAACATGTTTTGTTATGATGGTGATTTTTTCAATAAAAACTCTTTAAACCATTTGGAATCATTGCAAAAATAATTGTGTTTACTGAAACAGAATTATTTTTCTGCTGTGACTGCTCATAGTGGGCTGGTATCCAGATATTGGGGTGGCAGGTAGCTTGTGTAAAAATTGAATATTATAACAGTAAATCATGCATATATATATATATATATATATATATATTTAGTTTACTCAGAGATAGAGAAATGGCAGCTATATTTTTACATAAAGCGCGTATACCACCTGGTTTAAATCTTACATATTAGTTGTTTTCTTCCCACACTCTCATTTCTAGTTTCATCTGTTTCCATGCATAACGTTACCTTCGATACTCAATATTTACTTTTATCACCTTCACTTGTCTAGCTTCTTGCCATTGAAGAACTCGCAGTAGTTCGAAGTATAGCAGTTTCTAGTGTGACTCTTTCTCTGTGTTTTATCTTTATCTACTTTTATTTTAGTGTTATTTTATATATATATATATATAAAATGTTCAGAAATTATGTATTAGATTTTAATCGAGTGTTAGCACCTAAATTTCAATTTTAGTGTTTCTTGTAACGTTATATTCTTTTAGTTTCTAAATTTTGTATATTACTTGGCGTGTATTATATTTATTGTTTTCCTTCACTAGATCTAGAGTGTCGACTCTTCTTTTGATTGATTTATCTGTTTTTTATTTGATGCTCCTATTGCCTAAAAAGCTTCTGTTATGCAAAATAACGTTCTAATCTTCGAGAATTGTACCATTTGATCTTAAAAGTATTCTATGTGGAAAATTGTCAGTTTTTTATTTATGCTATATTTCTTTCTGTGCTTTTAGAATTTGATACGTTCATATTGTTTTAAAATGTATTAGGAAAAGGAAGGAAGAATGTTTTCTATGCAAAATAAAATGATAAATAAATATATAGGCTTGGTGGTGTCTAGACTTCTGAAAAAAATATTGCTAAAAGTCAGTAATGCGATATACTATTACCGATCCGATTCTTAAAACAAAGCTGCAGGGCTCCTGAGACATGGCATACAGTAACAGAGGAGTACAGTTCATTCAGAAAAACGCAGCAGCAGAGAGTAAGATTAGGTTCGTTCTGTTTCCTTGAGAATGCCGAAACAGAAATCAAGTAAGTCTGATATATTAGGAAAGTATTTCTAGATGTATTTACTATAGTTGATAATTATTTTTTCGGTAAGTTGTGAGGTAATAAATATAAACTCGCTTGTAATAGAAAAAAAAAAAACGGCCCTGTAGTGAGATGCAACAGGTGCCCTTAACGTAGTTTGATCAGTTCCATTTTACTGAAGATAAGCGAAGCTTTTATTGCAGCTACATTCCACGTAGCAAACTGCAGAATGATCAACTTGTGGATTTTTAGAAAAATATACAAACATCCGAATCTATTCAACAATGCACATGTAAGTGAAGTGAGAAATTATTCTGAAATTGAGACCATTAAATTTTAACCATAGGTGCATGGTTCGTCATGCTGCCAATGTGACTAGTTAAATACAGGAGGTGCCAGTAGGCCCTACTTCTAAACGCGAATCATTAGATACTGTTAAATTGTTCTTCTATATGCCAGCATTTTACAGAGCTCTGAATGTGTGCTTTGTCCATCTTATGTGGAATATATAAAGGTGTTACTGTTTATTACAGGTATTGTAACTTGTATGTTGAAATCAGCAAAATATCTTGAAGAACAGTATTCTAATATGATGCACATATCGTGCTTTGTGTGTGCCATAGGATTATTGAGAAGTGAAAGTATACTTTTCTAACGTCGATAGACTTATAGCTAAACTTACAATCGTTATTTATCATACAAGTTCTCTGAAGTAGACATATTTTGGGCAAATGTGCAGTTGAAGAAGGGTTTTAAGTGGTGATTCATTTGAACTTGGAATTGGTAGCGAAGGCTTGAAGGGGTTTGGTAGGGAGAATGGAATTGGAGTTTGATTCGATGCCCATGCTGCTCACCACCAAATAACACTTCGTGTCGACCTACAGGGATCCCGTTGGTTTTTGGGAACTGATTGTTGCCGGAGTGAGTGAGAGGAATTAAAGGTGATATGGGAAGATAAAGATTGCCCAGTTGTCCGCCGATTAACATTGTTTATGGAAACCCCTGGGCGTCTCTCGTCGGACCGCAATAGACCGACAATTTGCCAGACGCTTGGACCAATAATGATTTCCAAACAGCAGCAGTTTATTCACAGTGCACTGGCGTAGAGATTAATGTTCATGTCCCGCTTAATGATGTTGAAGCCGCGAACTTGGACCTCTCTTATTCTGACTGCCGGGTGGCGCTGCTGACACGAGGCTCGCGATTTGTAGGTCCGGAGGCTGTTTATCAAGTAACTGCCCAATACTGCCTGTTCATCTGCCGAAGACTACTATCATCTGAACTTGCCCCTTCACGTAGGCGGCCGGTCCTTAAATACTCAACGAGAATCCACTCGACCACGTCAGAAGAGACGCTATCTTTTCGCGCCATTATTGTGTTAGACCTTCTTATAGGCTTGTAGTGACATCATGGAGCTTCTTTATCATTTGCTAGTCATATTTTCTGACAATACCAGCTTCGTGATTTGTCATCGATTCGATTTCGAGCATCCGCGTTCGTTAAAGGGCGAAGGCCTTTAACGGTACTACTGGTGTTAACAGCATTGTTTCCTCTAGCTTGCCCGCCTGAAGGGGCAAGCAGCCCTTTCACCTGAACAAAGAAAGGATTACTCGCCTTTGTCTGCCAAATGACATCTCTGCTGTCCGAGAGAGAGAATTCAGGTTTCCACTACATTTCCACAGACACACAGAAACCCTTTATTCAATGTTTAGCTGGAATAAAATATTAGTATATTGTAATCAATCTCTTATAACTGATAATATACCAATGATGGTATCAAAGTTGAGAAGCGAGGCAAAGCTAATCTATGAAAACAGCTTTAGGAACGCGTAACACACACTATTTCTCCTAATATAGCAAAAATTTTGCATGAAATGTTTTCAGTATGAAGAGGTTATAGCAACAAAATTGAATTAAGTGTTCATAAACCGGCAATTCTTAAATTAAGAGCCATAAAGAAACAAGTGGCTATGGAATCACAGCCTATTGACTAATGAAAAGTGGAGTTGTTTCAGATCTTTGAAACGGTACAAGCAATGAGTGCTACACACATAACTACAGAATAATGTGGCATAAATTTGTGAATGCGAATGTTAAATTTGTTTCTTGTGTTACTCATAAAAATTGATTTTTTATTAAAGAAGTTCGTACTTTGAAAACGTAACCAATTGATTTCTTTAGGCTTAAGAGTTTTACAATCTCGCATTAGGCACTAACTTTGGGTAATTTTACGCTCTGTCGTGGAAAAACTCATTTCTTTAAATCACCACATCGTCTTTCCGAATTCAAACCACTCTTTTCTAAAGTGACTCTTCCTTCACCTCCAGTTGTTATTCGTCGGTGATCTTATTCCAAGCCTTCAATTATTATTCGTACACTTTCTGTCTATGAAGAAAGGGATTTAGTCCTTTTATTTAGTTTATGCTACAGCAATAAATACATCACATTTACTATTTTATTGCGTTTCCATTGAATATAATATACATTATATGAAAACTATTTTTTGTTGCCATTGAAGTCTTAAGAGACCTCCGATGTGGAAAATAAATTTGATAACAGGTGTCATTAGTCGTTTGAACAATGTTGAACATGAAACTGGGAAACTCGTTTGCTTTCAAATGAAAAATATGCTGATTAAATACATGATTTCAACATTTTTTTTACAAGTGTACTTATATTTTTTCAAATAAAAGCCAAGTCTGAAACTGTGAATATTAAATGGGATATAAACAGTTTCCGTTATTGTATGATAAATTCAGCAGATGTATAAAACTTAGTTGGAAAATGAAGAGCGTTTTCCTTTTCAAAATTTAAAACAATTGTTTTCTGTAACTCATCATTACATAAGTAACTGTGGATGAAAATGATTTACAGTTTCGTATTTATATATTTTACCAATATGAAGCATACAAGTAACAGAAATACTACACTTTTACTTTAGTAAGTCATTTCTTATCAATCAACTGCACTACAGCGCTTCCAGAATATATTATTACCGATCGCACGGGTTTTTGCATCTCAGTATCTGGATATGCCGCAGCCGGCCGGGCCTGTACTCCTTACACGATCATTAATGTAACTTCTGAAAACAACACAAACTGTGATTCGATTAACCCTTCAGTCACTGATAAAACAAACCACTTAAAATAACGCACTTCTGCTACCCGATCACTTTATCGTAGATAACGGGCACATGTACACTGTAAGGTTTGAGACTTAAAAAGTTTGTGCAGAAGAGACTATAACCTCACCTTGTGAAATTTCGGCACTGATTTTGTTGGCGAAATTTCAAGATTTGCGCCAATTTGTCTTCTCTTAAACTGTACATCTTCCTGTGCGTTTCTTGTTTTGCACTGAACCATTGAACCTATTTATTCACAAGAGAGAGAATTGTAGTTCTGGAAGAAGGAAATTGCCCAGAGAATATTCTTAAAATTCCTCACGAGCGCGACGAGTTGATTCGCTGATATTTGCTCTAAAGTCAGCTATTTTGTCATCTGACGAACGAACTGGTAACTGCTTGACAGTTTAAGGAGAGGTAGGCGGTCTTAAGTGGGGACTGGAGCCGGTCTTGGAGAGACGTAAAGCTCCTTGCCAGCGGTAAGGACTTATTCTGGAGATCCGGTATGTTATCGAACAGTATACTTTATTAAACCTACCCAACCCTTGCCCAGGTCGTTGTGTGCTGAATGACAGCCACATCCTGAAGTTCTGTTTGTAAAAACCGGGCATAGTGCAACATGGCACATTACTGTTTTTTAGCAATACTTTTCCTGAAATCTGGCGGTGATATGTATTCTGATAGGATTTGAAAATAAATAACAAAATTGGGTATTGTTCATTTCGTAAAACATGAATATGCATGTTTTTAAAGTACAGTTTCAAAACAAAACAAAATTTTTTGTTCAAGATTTCGTATTTTTAGCAAAGAAAAGCGCTTTGCTCATTGATCTTTACTATTAACTGGAAAAGTTTATTGTGTTGTGTAGTAAAACATTGCCTTACACGTGCTTATTTTTGTAATAGCGCCTAAAACAAATTATATAGTTTACATTTTATATTTTATAACTAGTTCTATCCATTTACAAATACATTTTCCAAAAATACTCTTTCAACTTTCGTTTATTACCTTTTTGTTGTCTTTGAATTATTTTAGCCTTATTATTTACGTACTATTTTTGATAATTCCTGTGTACTACATAGTATAAAATCAGCAACAGTTTTCTACTTTGATACAGTTAAAACTATTTACAATAAATTGTTTTTAAATAACTACACATACTTTTCCATGGCAAACATAAGAACCTTCTTCCACCGTGCGATCAGCTACTATAGACACATGAATAGAAGGTTGGGAAACACTTAAGCCGGGAGGGAGGGAATTGCAGCTCTACTGCACTATACTTAGTACTAAAAAAATACAAAATAACCCATGGATAAGAGTTCTCAGAATATTACTTAACTTTTACTAAGTTCTATATTTTAAAACACCCATCTGTCTCTCTCTCTCACCCACCCTAACTCATACTCATACTCACTCACACTGATTCACTCACTCACTCACACTCACACACAATAATTCTGATATTCATATACATTTTCTTATTTTTTATTTACAATGTTTATAGAAATGTCTTGTGCCTAAAACTACGTAGTTCATTTAAAAATGATCAGGTTTAGCCAGTTTGGTCTATTTGTAATAAGTCCCAAAATGAATCCAGAAGAAATTTTATCCTAGCATCTCCTGTCTATGCACACTTAGCCAAAATATGCACACAGTCTTCGGTTTCGAGTAGGATGGGTAAGTCCTTCTGCCCTCCTCGTCAACAACCTAACACGCCTTCCAGCATTCCAGTCTAAGCCATGCTATTCCCGACCTCTGTTTCATGCCTAACTCCATGATATAGGTCTTTGCACAGTCTACTTTTAATTTCGCTCTGCAGGTCCAGAGATGACATCTGCATGCATTGCGCCTCTATTTCCTGCCTGTTTATATTTATTATTATTATTATTATTATTATTATTATTACTATTACTATTACTATTACTACTACTACATTCATTTCCTTTACATTTTTTAATTTTAAAAGAGAGATTTAGTTTCTATTTGAATAGAAAACAGGAGTTTTTTTTTTTACTTTTTTCACTACATCATACTTATTTTTAATACCCATCTGCCAAATATCATTTAAACCGAATTTTCACTATCCCAGTTATACAACCACTGCCCACGATTTTGGATAATACATATTGCTCAATTGGTGTCTGTAGCATATTGCCCTCAAGGTTGCTTGTTTTCTTCTAACTGCAATAATAAATACTACTACCACTACTACTACTACTACTACTACTACTACTACTACTACTACTACTACTACTACTACTATAATTACTACTACTACTACTACTACTACTACTACTATAATTACTACTACTACTATAATTACTACTACTACTACTACTATAATTACTACTACTACTACTACTACCACTACTACTACTACTACTACTACTACTACTACTACTACTACTACCCCCACCACTGCTACTACTTCTGCTACTACTATTACTACCACCATCACCACTACTACTATTACTACTACTGCTGCTGCTACTACTACTACTACTACTACTACTACTACTACTACTACCACCACTACAACAACTACAACTACTATTACCACTACTACTACTATTACTGCCACCACCACCAATACTACTACTACTACTACTACTACTGCTACTACTACTACTACCACCACCACTACTGCTACTACTACTACCATCTCTACTGCTACTACTACTACCACCCCTACTGCTACAACTACTACTACTGCTACTACTACTACTACTACTACTACTACTACTACTACTACTACTACTACTACTGCTACTGCTGCTGCTACTACTACTACTACTACTACTACTACTACTACTACTGCTATTACTGCTACTACAACTACTACTACTGCTACAACTACTACTACCACCACCACTACTACTACTACTACTACCACTACTACTACTACTACTACTACTACTACTACTACTACTACTACTACTGCTGCTGCTACTACTACTACTGCTATTACTACTACTACTGCTATTACTACTACTACTACTATTACTACTACTACTACTACTACTACTACTACTACTACTACTACTACTACTACTACTACTACTACTACTACTAAAATAATTCATCTCATTCTGTTTAAGTGTCTCCCTGCTCACTTCTTGTGTTTATAGTTTCAAAACTAAGAATGCTTGCCATTAATGTCTAACAAAGCCCTAACTACTATTATGATGAATATCTAAGAATTACTATTTTTTCTTTACAGCAATGGTCCGTATTACAACTCTTATGGTAGGGATGCAGAAGTTCAACCCTCAACAGCTGAAGGCTCTGCGGTAGCCTTTAGGGACGAGTCTGTTGATCCCGCTTATGATGCTCAGAGGCTTGCCTATCAAGGATACAAGCAGTACCAGACCAGATGAGAAAGACTTGAATACTACCGAGTCTGCGAATACCACATGACACTAATCTGTGTGCACGAGTACACAAGGTGACACGATTGCACAGCACATAATTATTACGTCTCCGGTGCTTTAGTTTTTAATAATTTGTCTTGAGGCGATGAATAACTTGCCACATTGCGAGAAATCTCTTATAAAATCCAGGTATCTCGCTGAAAAATAATCATACTTTCACTCAAGAAATATATATTGTTTGGGAACCAAAACTCTGTTCTCATACTTCCATTTAATGGGAGAAAACAAATGTTTTGTAACATGTTAGGAATTGAAGTATTCGTTCTTGCATATCATTTCTACTTAATTGTCTTTCAAAAATAACCATTTGAAATATGTCATACATGGACATCCTTAATTTCTTATACTAATGGAACAAAATTTTAACCTAAGAGTGTGAAACTTTTTCGAACATCACTTTCTGCCGTTGGTTTAATTTAGTTAAAAATATCATTTAAAATATTACAAAATACCACATTCTTCTTCAATGATTTACTAGATGGCATATTTTGTTGTTAATACCAAGAGAGTATTTTTCTGAATGAATAATGTAAGGTATCCCCATTCAAAGATTTCTATAAAGTTCACCTAAATATTCAATCAAAACTTTGTGATAAAGAAAATAAACGGTGAATGCATTCTACGAGTACTTCTTAAGTGACCAACAATACTAAATGTTACTTGAGGCGAATGCAAAGCATAATGAATGAAATATATATAAGAGTTAAAAATGTTAAAGCACAAAAGTAGAATTCAGGCTTATTATTTGAAAGAGTTTACCGTATATGTCTGGTACTGATTTTGAATGAAAAATAAGAAAAAGTGCCATTAGTTTATTTATTAACAGTTTCTCTGCAAACATGTGTATTTATGAAGATGATGTTTCACTATTTCTGTTTATTTGCTAGAGGAACCAAATGTAAAATAAATCATTTATTGATATTAGCAAGCATTTTAATTTAAATTAGGTTACTTCCATTTTCAAACATACAGCTACATCAATGAAAACCATTCCAAGAGACATGAAATCTCCAAAGAAAACAACTTTACTCTTCAGTGCCAAAATTGTTTCTATTTTTACTCAGAGTAATGATTAGGAAAACTTTGTCACTCTATAGAAAAATATGTGACAAATGAAATATTCAATTGTTTGCTGCCACATAGTTTTGAATATTTCTTAGTGTACAGTAACATTTGGGCTAAGTAAAAATAAAATGTTACACGACTTCAGTTCCTTTGATTCCTTTTTCATATGGTATAAAGTGTACAAATATCAGGTTTTTAACAGTGAATAAAACTTCATGAAAATCAACATAAGTGACAGAACTAAGTTTTCTTACATATTCAGATGTGAAGACCTTATTTATTTATTTCTGACTTAAAAGGGAAATAAATAATTATATCCTAAAGTTCCTAAGAGTTATTTTGTTATACTGACCCAAGGACGATAGGAATAGGAGCATGATGAGATACTCAGCTGAAATCCAAGAACATGTGGAATATGAAGTTATAAATTATAATTTCTTATGAGCAAATTTTGCAGCAGTTTCAGTATCACTATTGTGACATTGGTTAATTTTTTTGAGCTGTAAAAATCCATGGCCTACAACAGAACTGTAATATAAGATCTTTTACAATTCCATTGCACTATAATACATTACTGAATAAAATACAGAAATATATTTTTACTATAAATTCATTGCAACTTGATTGTAAAAAGAAGTTTACTATTCACATTTGAATGTTAGTTTAAAATGAACTAAATTGTGTAGGAACATTGCATTATCTCTCCTTATTGATACAGTACAATTTGTTTGCTTTCGGATTATTGTATTTGATGTAAGGCACCCTTTCTCAATAGATAAAATGCAGCAACTTTAAAGCAGAGCAAATGCTGAAACTTGAAGTCAGAATTTTTCATATTACTCACCTCCAATTAGATATATAATATTAATTTTTGGAAGAACCTTCTTTATCCATTCATGGCTGTTTAGGAATAGGTATGACAATTCTAAAACTGACTCTGCAGGCATGGGCCATAAGCCTCCATAAAGCTCTACAAAATGCTAAAGGTGCTTTGAAATATTTGTTTTTAAAATGAGGATCACAAGATTTAATCATTTAGAGAGTATTTCATGTGGTGTTTATTTACAGTATGCAGTATTAAAATTATATACTATAAACTTTGTAAAGGAACACATATACATTTTTCATTGATGTCCAGGACGTAATATTGACAACGAGCTAATTGTTTTCCATATAGAACATTGACATTGAAAATGAATAGTTTCTTTGTAGAAACTTGTGCATAAGCTATTTAAATAAGCATTTCTCTAACCCTTCAAAATAAACCATTATTAATGTAAATAGTATTTTATACATTTGCTTGCTCTGTTTATGCTTAACCACATTGCTTATATATGTGTTTTAGACAATTGCACACTTTTTAATAACAGCATTGTTAGAAATTGTATTTTTATGAGTAGTGTATTAAGTGACACATTTAAATCCACGTTAAAAGTAAATTACTTTGAACTTCATACAGAGTGCTTTATATTGAACTAATACATTTCTTTCTTTATTTATTTCGGACCGAACGATTTATTATACCTCAAATGTAGAGTATCTTTGGAAGATTATTAACCTCTATATAAAATGCCCTCTCCCCTGCATAAGGCGTAACACAACACATAGTTCATTGTGCAAAATCCTCGCATATTGTCCGTCACATGATTCACAGATGAAGTATGATTCCGTTTATGTGGCTCACAGAACTCAAACTATTGGGAACGTCCAAAATCTACACGTCATTCATGAATCACCTATGCGCCCAGTTAAAGTCGGGGTTTGGTGCGAATATCCGCACAGAGAATAGTAGGACTAATATTTATTACTAGACTGTGGACACTGTAGAGTACCGTCGAATTTTCATGGATGACGACGAAGAACTGGGTCATGGATATTTTCAACAACATGGCGCTAATAAAAAGTTTCTTTGTCGATCGGGTAATCTCCAGGAACCTGTGGCGACCGAGATCTCCTGGTTTGACAACACCGGGGTTACTTAAAAGCAGAATTTAAGCCATACGCCCCATGCATTGGCTGATATAACGCACAACATTACACAGGAGATTATAATGGTATTGACAACACAATCCTCCAACGGGCGGCTAGCAAGATTAAATTATGCCCTTATACAGGAGGGAGGACATTTTAAATATTTTATATAGAGATTAATAATCTCCCATAGATACTCTACATTTTTGTGGTTGGCATAATTTATTTTGAAATAAATAATAAAAAATGTGTTAGTTCCATATAAATAACTGTTTAACAACTGACAAAGGATGCATGGTTCACTTTTAAAAAGAATAATGCTTTTTTTATACAATTTTAATGTCGCCCAATTTCTATGATTTTATAGCGGCAGCAATATAATACAAAACCAGCAAATAAGATTTACACTCCTTAAATGAAATCTAAAACCAGCATGAATCTGTCGGAATCAAGTAATGCTGATTGAATGCTTAATGAATACTTCTTTGGTTTGAAAATCAGAAGTAATTTGTTATGTGTGTATTGTGTTGTTAAGAAGCAAAACGTCAAATGATTCAAATATGCTCTACATTGAGAAATGTACAATATTTATATATATATATATATATATATAAGAGTAATCACGAATCTATTTACTCTCGTGTTTTATTTTTTTAACCACTAGCACGAAAATAATATTTCAACTTGACCGCCACCGTGGTCTAGTGGTAACGTTTGCGACTACTAATCCGGAGGTCCTGAGTTCGAATCCCGATTATGTTTTTATCAGAGTTTGTCATTACTCTGAGAAGGTAAACATAAGATACCTTCCAGGTGCCAAGTACTCCGAGCTCATTGCGCCATCATTAATTAATTAATTTCATTCATGATTATGGACTTACACCTACAGTATTCACGTTTAATCTACAGACGTCTCGAGAAGACAAATGGAGTCAAAGGGACGATAAATAAATAATAATAATATATATATATATATATATATATATATATATATATATACACATTTCAATGAAAGTAATATATATGAATGTTTGCCATTCAAAGCTGACTGTTGTCGATAACAATAACATTGCTTATTATGGATATATAGAATAAATAACCTGAAATATCCTCGAGGTTTTGTGAATATATGAGTTTGCTGAATGAAAACGTGCAAATAAAATTGTATATTTATGCTGAAAGATGAGTTAAGTGATATTAAGTCGGCCCTGGTGGTGTAGTGGTAACCATACTTGCCTCATAAACCAAGGTCGTGGGTTCAAACCCGGCCAGGACCGATGGATTTTTTCGGGCGTAAAAATCCTAAGTATGGCTTCCTTCGGAAGGGAAGTAAAGCCGTGGGTCCTGTGTCGTACATTTACGGCACGATAAAGAACCTCAAGCCTGAAAGAAGAGGCCTCTGAGTAAAAATTGTCGGCCGTTTCACGCCTTGAATAGAATGGGACGCTGATGCCCTGAGATGTTAAATAGCGTCTTAAATAAACAAATAAAAAAAGTGATACTAAAGTTGCTGGCTGTACGCTAGTTCCGAAAAGGTTTGATTTGTTATATTAAAACAATAATATTTCGTTCTGTGAGCGTGTGAAAGGAGTAAACAAAGAAATTATATAGGCTTATCTTTCAGAAACAATAAACCAATATTATTAAAAATCTTAATTTGAAACATTTGTTTGATCTACCAGTTCTTAACTTTATTTTAGCCGTGAAAAGTAAACTAATATAAATATGACGAATGTTGTTAATAGTATTATTTTAAATGCTGTGTTATATTGTTTATTTTATTTCTTTTTACCTCTTAATATGCTACCCTCAAAGCTCACTTATTCTCCTCTAGTTCTCTTTAATTAAAATGTATTTCGAGTAGGGAATTAAAACATCATTAATGAATTAAAGTTGGGTTGGGTTGAAATCCAATCCCTTAAGTGAAGTATAAATGATCCCTTCAGTGAAATGGTACCGGGAAATATAACAGAGACTCTCGCCCTCTTCCTGACATAACGTAAATCTATCAATATGTTACGGAAACAAATTCTTAATTCACTTCTGTGATTAAACCCATTGATTCGGTTGCCAAGGACGACGAAATAAAGATAGGTTTAAATACAGAGGGTGCCAAAATATGTATACACACTTCAAGCGAAGAAAAAACTGTGCTAACATAACAAAACTGAATTCACACAAACAGAAAATGATGAGCACTAATCATCTTAGACTTTTACAGTTACTTTTGCAAAAGTCTTGGGATGAAAACTTTCAACTTTGCTGTTTTAATAATACGACGCACGCTCGTTCAGCTAATCCCAGTCTCAGGTGCATATTTCTTTGTAGATTTCTGCGATGAGTGCTCAAAAACGTTCCAAAACCATATCAAAGTACGCGGGGCTTGTTGCTGTGCGAGATCTCCCAGATATGCTTTTGTGAACATCGCATACGGTACCATGAGTCTCAAAATTGTCTTGAATGTGTGCAATTGTTACTGGCGTTGGCGGTTCTGTTCTATGCACACGTCCCCATTGCCTTTGAACTTCAACAATATTCTCGGTTTTTCAATATCACTTCAAAATTGCTTTCAAATGATAATCTTGGCTCCATTTTGTTATAGCAACGCTAGCATAACGTAATGCGAGTTACATCGGTTTGCAGAACATCATACGATAATCTTGGCTTCATTTGTTCATTGTTGATTTACCTGTCACATAGCAACACTATCATAATGTATGTTAGTCACAACTGTTTACAGAACATTAAAATACACATTACTGTTGTTATCGGTCCATCTTTGAAATATATTAAATACATATCTACTGTGGACGTGTGTATATATTTTTGGCACACTTGTTATTTGTGAGAAAATACTTTATCTACTAATGTTGCAAAGGTAGGCAATTGTTTAATATTTTTCAATGACAAAAACGAATCTTTATACTTGCGCGTTGCTATTATATAGGATTAGGTAAAATTCCACACCACCTAAATACTTTTTGAAGCATGTGATTCAATAAATGAAACTCTGTGCGGATAGGTATATACTGAGAACTCAAAAATGACATTGAAGATTTTTTTTTCTATTTCCCGTTTAACCAGAAGTAAACCTAATTTATTTTAAATGAAATACCCAATATATTTTTACATTTTCGAATAATGTTCATTGATTATCCTTTTAATAGGCATTTATATAAAATAGTGCACATGTAGTTGCATTATATGTATTTGCCAACCCACTAAGACCTAAGCTAACTTTTATTGCGATTTGTACTTTTACCGGTGGTAAAATTACAAATCGCAACTGTTTTTATGAGCAGAGTATATAGCTGAAAGCATGAAATAGTTGATCATTGTATGGCGTTATTCTAGAGGTATTTTCTATTTCCATTAATGAAACACGAATAACTTGAAAATATTAAATAGACCATTCCTTTTCTAAAACTTTCTTACTTGTGTCACTAATAATTAATTTATGAGTCTCAAATTGTTATTGTTATTATTATTGATGAGGCAACGGACCAAATTATCCAAATTGATCCATTTTAACTTCTTATTTCCCCTGAACAGCAAGATCAAACTGAACTTCTCTACAAACAACCACAAATCTTTAAAAAATACAGTAACTTCCATATTACGGAACACCTAAAACTAATCGATATAGATGGAACAGAATCATATTTATCATATACTATTTTAATGAAAAGGACATCGTCTTCATTGTCAATAGTTATACCTGTCTTTTCTTTTCTTAACCTCACTTGTAAGAGTCGAAACTTGCTATAATGTCCTACACACGCCATTCAATAAATTTTTCTTCATTTCGCTCCAAAATCCGCTTCATATATTCTTCCTGATCTTTCCTTTCATTGCTAAACATCAATGTGAACCATGATTGTAGATTAGGAAAAATTGCACAGGGAAAATATTTTCCCTAATCACAAATTTTGGTTCGAAATGTTTAATGTACACAATAGTTTTATCAAAAACTTCCAAAATTTGCACGGTGTGCTTTCTAGTCGAGAGCTGTGCAATATACTGTAATATTGATAATTGTAACTTTATCCGGACTAACTTTATTTTGATCCTACAACTAACTGACTTATCTATACTGTCAAAATTTAAATAACAATTACAAACATCCAGGCTGCCAGGCTAACACCAGCTCCAATCCTCAGACTACAGTACGAGCATCAATAATACACAATGATGGCAATCGAAATTCACAAGCATGTTGCTGCTATTAAGTTCATAGGGTTGTTTATTTGGTTCGTTTCATTTACATGGTTTATAGTTGGAAAGTAAATCGACAGTAGCTTAATAGTTATTTTGACTTTATTAAGTTAATATTGATTTTGAGAAAATTACAGCAGGAACTTGTATAGTAGAAAGTGTTTAGTACAACATGGGTCGCTCTTGTTGGGCTCCCATCAATACCTCTAAATATGCAGTGCACCGCATATTACCGTATTTTGAAATTTTCTAAAGAGCAGTCATTAAGGCAATGCATCGGTTAGCCAAAAATCGCAAAAAAAAAAAAAATCATTTTTAGGTTTTCATCATATCATGTTCGAAGATTTTATTTTCATTGACACTTTCTTTTTTCGGATTCATCGCATATTTAAGGCGTAACCGAGTAGGCGTTCCCTATTTATAGACAGTACTCAAAGTACTGTCATTTTCACGAAATAAATCCCTTTTTTATATTTACTGGCTTTAATTTCACGGACTGTGATATTTCTAAAGGTCATGGGAATATGTAATACCTGAAAGAAAGCTAAAGGACGTGAGTCGCAGACGAAGGAAAATTTTACGAAAGAAAGCTGATTCTGTGTTTCAGTGAATGTGATCTGCCTTTGTGCTTAGAAGTGTTGTTTTTCTCCGAAAAAGAAGAAATAAGCACTGTAACATCTAAATTTTATAGTTTACATATAAATTACCCCTTTTATAAATAGTTTAATTCATTATTATTAAGTGTACATAAATAAGCTAGGTTATGTTGTATACTCTAGGAGAGTAGAAAAAATTGCTGCAGTGTTTGTTTATAGTGTAAATAGATATTTGTAAATATGAATCGTATTTATGGTCATTGTCTAGTATGAAAGAAAGTCAATAAGAGTGTAAATAAAATCAGAAAAGCGTTATTAGTTAAAAGACAAAGATCAAACAAATATATGCAATAGTGGAAAAGAAATTTCTGTGACAAATACTGAACCTCAAATTTCATCCTCCAGTAAGAAACTTTCACATTTTAGTAAATTAATTATTTCATACTCTGTAAATGTTTACAATAGTTCTAGTGATAGGGCTAGTGCAATGAATAGGCCACGTTATATGATGGTTCACAGCAGCCTGTGGGAGGAAATTTTTAGTGTGTAAATGTGTATGCAGTTTGTGGATCTAATAATTTATTTATAGGAACACAACTGTTCTCAGTACAGAAGCGGTAAGGATCACACCAGAGGCTGCCTCTAATGAACCTTGAAGCTTTGCATGTAGGGAATACCAAAATGCTAAATAGTGCCTCAATAGCGTTATTTGTTCCAAGTATCCGAAAAAAGCAAACCTTTAAAAAAAGAAATTGAAAATTGGTGTCACTTCTCCCATTTTACAATTTATTTTGGGATGTGAGGCTTCTCAAAAAGTGAAAGAAAGTGTAACAGGAGTAATACTGAGTGAATCATGACAAAAAATTGTTGTAGTGAGAGACAAGCGTCGGGAACTAGCAGCACAAAGAGGACGTAAAACAGACATAGGTAATTGAAAATGGTTAAAATTATTGCAGAATTGAAGAAGAAATAAGTAGAAGGAGAAATGTATGAGGCTGGAATAGTTTTAGAGTAGTAGGCTGTTAAAGTACAGTGTTTCATATTTTAATTTTAAAATTAATTTTTCTCGCATAATTTTTTTCCTATGTTTTACTAAAATTCTAAATGCTCCACGCGATACAATTTGCATGCAATATTTTTAAAATTTAAGGATTTGTGAGTAAATATAAAGTTAAAAAACTGATTTGGGATTTTTATAGTGTCAATAATGATTGACTAATAAAAGTTTTTCTTTAGCACATAATTGAAAATTTTAGAGAAATTTAAAAAAACAATCTATAAAAACTATTAACAATTACCTAAAAAGCCCAAATCAGTTAATCTATTTTGGTCTTGTGAGGCAAATATTAAAGTTTGAAGCAACATTTTGAAACCATTCTTCGCAAGGGGAATTTTGAAAATGTAAAATTACGCAAACAAATTTTACATTAAAAGTTAATATCTCTGGAATTGTTCATGATAGAACCGTAATATTTTGTGTTTGCTACTAACATATTATTATGATCTGGTAAAAATTGGAAGTTTATAGGATAAGAAATAAAAAATTAGAATTTTAATCGATGCATTGTCTTAAAGGAGAAATGGAAAAATATTACATTCTTCCTTCTTACGAAAAGCTTCCACACAAATAATATCATTAATAGATTTCAACGCGCAATTGCCCCTTATTACATCTTTATTTTCAGATGAATAAGTCATAAAAATAATTCATAAGTGTTACGTATTGTTATAAGGGATGAGGGCACAAGCTTTCATTATGCGTAGAGCTATTTTGGGTCTATTCTCGGCTTTATTTCATTAATAGCCTCTAGTTTTGAATTCCATAAAAAAAAAAAAAAAAAAATGTACACGATAATTTTAGGCATCTCATAATATGGATTATGGGGTACTTATTTTGTTATCATATCTATCTTCCTCAATACTGAATATCTATAATGAGTGTAACAAAATTTGGAGTATAGAAACTCAAATTGACAAACAGATTTGGAACATTGAGGTATTACACCTATATAAAACTAAATAAAGTGTAACTAATAATAATAATAACAATGAAAATGCCAATTCTCATTGGATGTAATAGTGATAAAGTGTTTCAAAATAGTGTATACGCTACAAGAAAAAACAGAATGTTAGAGAAGAGGGAAGTTGTATACAATTTGTATCTTGACCATGTAAACGTTAAAAAAAAGTTCTTCTTAATTTAAATATGTATATTTGTTTTTCATTTCTTATTAAGAAAGACATTTGTTAACTGTGCTACGAGTTTATTCTACGTTCTGCACCATCTAGCGGTGTCAGTGCGCAATAAAGAGTAAGTACTTTAAGGTATGTTGGAGAGATGTCGCTAGCGCTTTAAAGAGTATTGACCTAAACTTTTGTTTGGGTTGAACGTACTGCGTTTTAGTAGTGACTAGTAAAACTGGAAACCCGTTCCGTTAAGTTTTTGCAACCTTCACAGCTTTGCAGATGGCATTGGTGACGTATCCTGAATTAGCCAAGAAATGTCAGCCTCGTGCCTTGTGTTCAACATAATCATGTTGCTATACTGTGGTGATTTTGCTACTTAAGTAATGTATGGGATTAATGTTGTAATATCAAGGATATCATTAAGTAATTATAGGAAGTGCTTAAGAACTCTACAACAGGCGAGCTGTTTTGAACACGAGTCGCAGTTCAGATTCCGCAATATGGGAAGCAGCAGTTAGTTTCAATACGTTTGAACTTTCAATCCTAGTGACTCAAGCATAATACTGTTGCATTTCATTTTCCTTCGTCCACCTGTTTGTTTACGAATATTTAATTCCATTTTGTCCATTCTCTCTCGTGCAATGATATTTCTCTTTCGATTACTAAATTTGTAAATCTTGCTCCTTGGGACATATAAATACCCACTGATTTTATCATTGGAGAAGAAATAAACACGGATTTGATAAAAAATAATACTTCTATGGTAAGTTCAAATACGCCCACAATCTGAGGCTTACAAGTGATGCTGATCTCAGTATGAAGTAAACAGTATCTTACACAACAACAAGCACTTCAGTTTAAATTTATGATAATCTAAAGACTTGTATTGACTTTTTTATTCGCTGTATTTCGATAATAACAGCGTAATTTCGTAACGATATTTCGATAGATACTAACGTATCCACATTTTCATATTTAATAACATAAAACAAGGACATTTCAAATCAATTTATGCTGCAATTTTTTATGCTTAATGGCGCACCCGAAAGTCTTTCAGTATGCGACAGTCTTTACGGGGGGGGGGGGGGGGGAGGAAGAAAAAGGATGGGTTTTAATTGATCAGAATATCCATAGTATTTTGTAGAATCATTGAAGTTCTTGTTCTTCTCTCCCGCTGCAGTCACGATGTGTCGCTATGTCACAACTAGATTAGGTAGAGCACTGGAATTTTGGTACCTTTTCAGGTCAACAGGGGAAATAGTCCGGAACTGGAAATGTATAAAAGCAAATCTTAATACTGGAAATGACACTATTTATTTGCTTATTCGATGTTAAGGGTCGCCTTTTTTAAGTTCTATTTAGCGGTTCTTAGATCACACTTGCACTAACCGAACTAATTGTCTATCAAAACACACTCTGTCACTCTGTCCTCAGATAGCTAAAATCTCACCATGTCCGATAACTATACTTATACTACCTCTGATAATTAAACTTATACTCTGTTGATAGCTAAACTCACACTCTACTGATGGCTCAACTCTTTCTGTGCTGATAACTCAACTCATGCTCCATTGATGGCTCAACTCTTTCTGTGCTGATAACTCAACTCATACTCCATTCATGGCTCATCTCTTTCTCCCTATCTCGTTAGATCATCTCCTACTATTTCCACTATTATTCCTCTTAAAATTTCTCACTGTTCGCCGAGAGGCGTGCATATACTTATTCTAACATTGCTGATTGAACCTTTCATAGGCTTTAAATTTAGGCAATACTTTGTTTTCCCTTCAGTTCCACCAAGTCGGGATACCCGGTTTATTTCACCCTCATGATTTCATTCTTTTGTGTGTTCTATTTTACGCTTGCCTACGGATTTTTAACAAAGCTGAATTTTTTCAGAAATCTCAAAACGGCGACCCTTTTTTATACAAAGGATCATGGAACAAAATAACAAAGGAGGCATGTAGTCATCTGTTCTTTGTCCAAAACACATTAACTATCTACATTTTCTGGCTTATTTCTAAAGTTTCTGTGCGCCAGTTCTTCCTCTCTCTCTCTCTCTCTCTCTCTCTCTCTCTCTCTCTCTCACTACCCATGTAATCACAATAACAAATACACAAATAACTTAACTACTAACATGAATACACATAAATTATACACACTAATTGTAATACTATTTATAATATATGTAATTGCTTATGCTAACATTTTATAATGTTTTAATTGGGTACGGCATCTCATTAATATTGCATCAAGTATTAGCAAAACAATTTCAAATGATGTTTTCGATATTAGAGAAGAATAGCTTTCTCTTTTTTATTTATTATACTTTCGTAACAGAGACAATTAATACAATCACTGAAGTTTAGAATTCCCTGAATGGCCATGATATGTTTCCATGTTTATAGGTCAGTGGTTGCGAACACGTGGAATTGTTACAAAGAACTAACTTGTTAAGAAGGATTAACACTTCATACTAAAATAAATAAAAATCTATTGGATTATTATCTTCCGAAAGTTTCTGACTTAGTTAAATGGATATTAACCAAGCCAGCCCGTAGAATGTAAAGTATAGATAATTTCTTGGAAGATCTTAAGTGTAATATGAAGAGATAATAGTAGATGAAACATTGACTTTTTAAAAGTGTGGTACATAAAAACAAAAAGGCAGAAACCCTTCATATGGATGCGGTGGGTGTAGTGATTTTGTAGGGAGAGTACTTCAATCTTGCTCGAAGTTTGGTGCCCAAGGAAACTGAACTTCGGGGATGACAAGATCAATGGACAAGTACGATGAAAGGAGCGATCACAAAAGTGTTCTTCCCGTCATATCGGCAGAAAACTCCCATCTTTTCTGAATTTACGACCCTGGTGGCTGGTCGTGAAAAAACAGGTGGTATTTACATCGATTTAAATTAATTGGCAACCAGCTCTGCACGTATAATGACGACTCACAAACAGTAAACTATATAACATTTGATTATAAACATTTAACTGCACAAAGGAAAGAACTGAAACACGAGTTAGAGAAACTGGAAGCACCTGACCTGTGACCATCGAACAATTAATTAGCAAACATCTACGCACTTTTGTTAAATTCATAAACTCATTAAACTTGAGTGATATGTAAATAAGCAAATACTATAGACAATAACACAACATATTAGAGATTTAATGCATCATCTTCATTATCATCATCATCGTTATTATTATTATTATTATTGTTATTATTATTATTATTATTATTTTTATTTTGTTATTGATATTGTTATTATAATTATTACTTTTTATGTTTAATACATAGATGACTCATGTAATATTTAAGAGTAACAGTATAGTGGGAACAAAATGAAATTAAATAATTATAACTGTAACATTTAATATATTTAAAGCATGTAATATAAAACAATGGAGCATGCTGTTAAATAAAGTTATAAAAAAGGCCCCAGTGTGAGGCTGTTCGATGGGTGGCCCCACATTCGGCGCCAAATTATGAAGCGGTTTAATAGAGTCCAGCTAAGTGCCCTAGGTTGGGCACTAATTTTAAAGTGGTTTGTTGTCTGCGCCGGGTGGACTCACGTTGTAATGGCAATTTTGAAATGTTTTAGTAAATTGATGAATGATCGCTTAGGTGTTGTTGCCTACGCTGACAATGATTTCTCAGGGTGAATTCTGTAATTGTTGACTCGTACTCAACAGAACTGGGACAAGCGACATAATGATGTATATATATATATATATATATATTGGTACTTTATGATGTTCCAAAATCTTTCGCGTCCTCTGGTTTTTTTTGTGTACGATAGACCCAGCTGAGTGGAAAGCAAACTTAGCTGACGCTTGAATTTAGAAGTGAAACAGAGTATTGCGTAAGTCGCAGTGAATATACCTTACAACTGAGTGCCTTTTTCGGAATCGGGGTAACAACAAGTGACTCTCGCCGCGTGTAAAAATTATAGATGAATTCCGCGACGCGTGAAACTGTAAACTGCTTAACTGATGTATCTGAACTGCGTGTTCGCGTCCGAAGTAGAACTTATCTGCGTTTGAGTTGATTCTGTCAACTGTGTTGCCTTAGCAACGACGAACTTATAATGAGAACTGAGTCGAACTGGATGTATCTGGCCGCTGAAGATCTTATAACTGCTTCTTGGGCTGTCAACTGAAAAATAAAAACTGCAAACAGCCTCTGAGTAACTGCATGTATCTTATAACTGCGTCTGAGAACGGTGTCGAACTGAATGCCCCACCCGAGCAAACGCTTCCTTATATATTAAATTAAAATTAAGTAATCGTTTGCTTTACTAAGCCAAGAGGTCACGGGCACGATCAAGTTTCGCGCCTATCTTTCAAAGTTCAAAGTTTTCCATTGCGTGGTTCATGTTCACCTGCAATCCTATCATTCACTATTTTTGAAAGTTTGAAACATTTGTTAGCATTGCTAGTTTAAAGGCTAACTATACAAAGCCTGTCGAGAACAAAGCCCCAAATGGATTTAAAAGTCCTTCAGTTTATTAATCTCAAAAGGCAGTCCCTTAAAAAGGGGAGGGGGTTTCACACGCAGCTCTCGAGTTTCTTCCTCTGAATATAATTTTATGAACTTGTTAGCTTTCCAAGCTACCGTAACCGAAAACCAGGGACTTTCTCTTTTGTTGGCACACAAGTCACACGTTAATCATTATGCTGTATTATGCATATATACTTACTGATATCTACATTACTAATTACAATACATGAAATATTACGATAATTAGGTTTGCAACATACATATTATATTATATTTATATTTCAGGGGTAGGCCGTAATAACTGTGTCAAGTGGGAGCACCTCCGGGAGAAAGACACCTGGCAGACACGACAAAGAGTGAGGCACGGACGTAGACAGGATCCTTAACAATATTTGGACACCCAGATACCGACGGGACCCCAAGGAAATTTAACCCCTGATAAGGGTACTTTTACGTCACCCGTGGCAGAAATCCTACCAATTCATTGTCACACCGGACACAGCATTAGTACACCTCGACTGGTACTTTCAAACTGTAACAGAACCAAAGGAATGAAACTGGAGACCGGGAAATTCGTGGAAAATAAATATCTATCCCGGCATTCTTCTTAGCTACCAGAGGAGGCCAAGAAAACAGTGAGGATGGCCGGGATTTCCCAAATGCGAGCCCAAGCTTTACTGCCTAAAACACCCCGCTCGGTTAGTGGGTGAATAGGACTCATTATTTACCACAAAGTATCTAAGGTAAGCAAAAACCCTCATAGTGCAGGAAATATTAATAGTCGCTCTAAGTAGAAAGAATATAATAGAGCGTATCCAAAATATTCTGGACTTGTGCTGCCATCTCGACAGTTTCAGTAGAATTTAATACCGCTAGGTGGCAATACTAGCACACCTGATGAGTGATTGTTTAAAGTTTCATGCATCTGGGTAGATGTGTTCAGATTCTGATGAAAAACTTTAAGATTTTCATAACTTTTGAAATTTCCGTTTATCAGTTGGTTCACCATTGACATTTATGTTATAATTAATAATACTGATAAGGGTTTCTGTAACTGAAGTTTATTTCTCTAGTATTTACTTCTTAATTAACACTATTCTGATTTCACCTTAGGTAATAATTGTAATAGGATATGGAAGGAATACAACTCCATAGAATCAGGGGGATTAAGTGAAAAATTTAAATGTTTCAATAATAGTAAGTTTACATGCATTGAGAACATGGAAATGTTAGTTGTTTAGTTTGAGTTAAACAGGTTTAATTGTTGGTGAAAATTACATTAGATTGGTTCTAAGAAATAAATTGATTCAAATGTATGTATATTTAAACGTAGTAGTTACGTAGTTGTTAAAATATATTTGTAATAAACTTCACTTTTAATAGAATAGTTGAACCCATGTCTGCCGGATATTCCAGTAGGAAAATACTGATGAGATGAAGACAAAGGTTCAGTAATCAGTTTATTAAGTAAAACTAAATGAAATTTTATTGAAAATGTATAATTTTTAATTGGTATAAATTATGAAGTTATGAAACTAGTCAAAGGGTAGGGGAAAATGTAAATTTAATCATAATGTTACTTACTGAAATAAAATGTATTTATTCATTCATTCAACCAATAAAATTACACCACTGCCAATTAACACACTTGACTCTTCGAATTACCACGTAAAACTGATAATTTAACTAAAGTAAGATAACGCAGCTATTTTCGTATTGCTACATAATCCCCAATATGCCACATTATTAAAAATTCTGTAAAAAATCAAACAGAATGAGAGATACGAAAGAGGTCCATAACTTTCCGGCCTCGCCAATAAGGATTATCGGTTCACAAAGGCCTTATTTGGTGTCATAGCTTATCTGTTAAGTAAATAATTGCAGCTGTAACTTCCACTCCGCTGTGTTCATTTGTTCGGATATAGTTGCATAAAGAAGCTGTGTGTAGAAGATTGTCACATGTTCAAAATGGAGTTTCAAGCTGTTATTAAGTTCTTTACAAAGAAGGACTTGCTCCTAATGAAATTAAACAGCGATTTAACGGTGTATATGGGGAAGCATCCCCCTCATATTCTACCGTAAAAGAATGGGTTAAGTTTTTCGAATGGGTCGAGAAAGCATTGAAGACGAAGAGCGTGCAGGTCGGCCCTTGGAGGTGCTCACTCCTGAAAACATTGATCTTGTGGAAGGAGAAATTATGAAAGACCGGCGGCTCAAAGTTACAGAAATAGCAGCAACCTTGGGCATTTCTAAAACAACAGTCTTTCGAATTATTCTTGAATATTTAAACATGAATAAGATTAGTGCAAGATGGGTGTCTAGACTTCTTTCGTCAGTCCAAAAGCAGCAAAGAGTTATCTGTTGTCAGACATTTTCGGAGCTCTGCCGTGGCAACGAGAGAGAAATTCTGCAAACCATAAAGGAGATGAAACTATGGTCCTCTATTATGCTCCCTAGCCCAAAAGAGAATCAACGGAGTGGCATAAACTTGGCGAAGCACCGCCTCTAAAGGCCAAGGTCACTCAGTCAACCAAGAAGATCATGGCCACAATCTTTTGTGACTGTGAAGGAATTCTCTTCATTGACTTCCAGGAGAAGAACACCACAGTAGATGGGAAGTACTATGCTGGCTTACTGCACTGACTACTTACTTCCATTAAAATGAAAGGGCAAGGAAAGCTGAGTGGTAGTGGGCCTTCTTCACGACAACGCGTCTGTGCACACAACTCTTATTGCAAAGGAGGCAGTGAAGAAATACGGCTTCAAGGAGATGGACCATCCACAAATCTACAGCCCAAATCTAGCCCCCAGGGGGCTATTTCCTCTTCTCAAGACTCAAGAAGGTCCTTCGAGGAAGGACATTTAAGTGCAACGAAGTGATGGATGTTGTTTATGCCCATTTTGCAGACAAGACTTTCGACTATTTTGAGGGGGGGGATTGAAATGTTAATTCAAAGATGTCAGAAGTATGTTGGAATAAAGGGTAACTATACTGAAATGTGAAATATAGTTTTGGTCTTTATTATACCGTAAATGGCTAGGCTGGAAACTTATAGTCCTGCCCTCGTATGTATTATTCGAATGATAGGTACAATGATGTACAATGTGATGCAATTTATAAATACAATAAAAGATTTGACCTTAACCTAAAGAAGAATGCATATACTTTAACAGGAATTTTACATTTAAATTCTGTTTACAATTTGCAAGGAAATTTTCTTGCCTTTCGAAATGGGATGCAGGCGATGTTTAGTGTAATCCTCATAGGCATCTATCATGTCAATTATAGTGCGTCTTCAATGGCGTATAATTGACCTCAATAAGGTAAATGAGATATCAATTTACCTCTATATTAATAAAATAGGAAAATAAACGATAGTAAAGTCAATGACTGTGTGATCACATTTTTATAATCATAGATGTTTATCGTCATTTTAAGAATTGAACTTTAGTAATATTTGCTCGCATATGCTACTCGCGATGCCCTACACTTCCTAAAATGTATACATTCTTACCTTATAGTTTCATGACAATGTCAGATGCTCTTGTAAGAGTCTATTGGCTACAATAAAATTATTATTATTAAAAGACATCGAAACTGTCACCCTATCTAGGCTGAACCGACATTATATCAAGAAAACACATTGTTCTTGATATTTCTGATTTCATTGCTAAAGTTTTCTCCTACATTCTGATACCCCCTCTTATGTTAATTTCGGCGAGAGCTCAAGATTTGTGTCAGGAGTGGTTTATTTGTTTCTCTAAAAACTCTACATTATCGCTCGTGTTATTTTTTGAATTTAATCAGTAGATTAAATTTGGTGCACAGTGTCGGGACGAAGTTCTTGAAGTAGATACTTGATAATAATGTTCTGATGCTGCATACGAAGAGCTGAGTTTTACTTTAAAATGTTTACATAAAAAGCATTTCTCTAGGGTCAAGTGTCTAACCACGAATGATACAAGCTCAGAAAACAACGTTTAAGAACAGGACAAAAGGAGGATGAAGCGGAGTTCAAGAACAGGCGCCACTTAAAAGGCTTGAGCGGATAATGCTTTTAACTAGTCATTGAGATTCTTAAGCACTTAACTTCAAGTTAAATACCCTCAAACACAAACAAATAAAGTAAGCTCTGTGTCACGCCCAGCAGCTAAACATAAAACTGTTGAGGGACAAGGGTAAAGGAAGAGAGGAAGAGGGTGGTTTGTAGCTCATGACCTCTCCCACCTGTCGTCTACAGTACAGCACTAACATAATTTGTCTTATTCTGCTTTGTGCCTAGAAATCCCTCTGTCCCCTTACAGATAATGACATTTCTTATGGAATATTACTTTTCGTAACCAAACAAGTTCTTATCTTTATATAGCAGCATTTTAGTATTTAAAAGCATCGTAATTAATTTTTTTAATCCTATATGGTTTACATTTTTAGTACATATTCATTGTAAAGCTGTTTAAAATTTTCTTTATGGAATTTTAAAGTTGGAATTAACCTCTTCCAGTTTGATAATTTTATATAACTGCACAGTAACTCTTTTTATGTTAAATTAAATGATAAAATAATGGTTAAAATTGAAAATATATTTTCAGCCTTGTCTAAATTAATATTTAAGTTCTGAATTATTTTTGCCATAGCATTGGTGTGACATTTATGCTAATACAACGCTTACAATACTTTCTTTCAGCTCTTCATTCTATTAATTCTACGTTCAACAGGCTGAACTCTTACACAGCTTTTTAGCAACCATTTTTATAAGATTTTTTTGGCCATTTACATCTGTTTTAGATGTAATTAAAAACAACTGAATAAAATGACTTTAGTAGTAAAATAGTCAGTGAAATGAGGTACTAAAATTACCCAGTATTCATCTTTAAATGACATAGAAAACCTGCATAAGACTCCAAAATGTATTTAGCTCTATCGAGAATTGAACTTGTTCCGTCTGCTCTTGAAATCAGATTCACTATCAGGCCAGGAAGACTGGCTTGTTATATTTTGAATATGTGATTTGCATATGTTGGAAGGAATGCGACACGAAAGATACGTTGAGATCCATTCATAATTGTCATTTTGGTCAAGAGTGGCGTTGACCGGGTGACCTACATTTGTCTGCCCAGCAGTTCTACTCCTCACGTCCTTCGACACTCCCATTCGAAGGAAAGTCTGAAGATAAACGCTCTCATATTGATGACAAGAATTCTGCTTTGGAACAGCAATACACCTGTAAACGATCTAGGATTCTGTGACACCAATAAACTTCTTCCTTATAAGAAAACTGTTAAAGTTATTTATACATCGCTCTTTCGATAAGGTGCTTACTTTTTACTTATAGGTGATGAAAGAAAGTAACTCCCGACTTCTTGTAAAGTACAGGGAAGAGATTCACACAAATAGCAATATCAATTTATATACATTTTCCAGTTTTTAATGGATGATACCAATTGTTAAAATAATTTTCTTAATCAACTAAATGCTATCCAAATTTATTCCAAAGCAAATAAATATTGAGCTAAGTAGAATTCAGAAAACTTTTATTGCTTCTTCAAGTCACTGCACGCCCTCTCAAACTATTCAGATTTATTCATCTTGTGCTCAGAAGTCATGCAGCAACAACCATGCTATGTGTGTAATATATGCATATACAAATTGCTTTTAACAGACGGCATAAAAATTTTGGAAACAAAATTTATACAAAATAAGGGCTACTTTTGAGTAATTGTCTGTGCATTCCGTAAAAGTTCATATTAGTTTTGTTCCAGAATTACTAAAAAACTAACCACTTATTGACTCATCTTCTCATTCCCATTCAAATTTGTAAAAAACTAAACGGGGTTAAAAGATGAATAAAATGGAAATATTTTAAGATGTAATGAAAAAAAAAACTATGTCATCCCATACTATTCAGTATTGAACACGCAGCCAAAGTATTTATAAATAAGTTTTAAAAATAGACATTATGTTACACACTTTTATCAAATAAGCCTGATCAATAAGACGGACTATGAAAAATAGGAGACACAGAATATCCGAAAAAGAGAGGGAATTGCTAGATCTCCGATTTTAGGCTAAATACTTTTTTTTTTCCATATGAGGATAAACTAAAACTTAAATATCTTCAGTTTTATATAAAAAGTATGGTTTGGTAGGGGAATTCCTACTTTGTCCATTTTGACTAATTTTAAGGTGTTAGATCCTAAAAGTATCTATGTATATTAATATTTTCATACAGCATTGAAATGAAAAACTTAGAATATCATAAAGTGATTTGGCTCAGAACCTTGAAATATTTGGTGGCAGAAATGAGTAAACTCCGGGAGTTTTTTTTTTCTGAACAGTTGGGCAGGCGTAGAAAAACAAAATAGTAATGCTGTTCTAAGACATTGGATTTTCCAATTCGTGTGGTGAGAGGGTTAGAGCATCAATCAGTGCAATTGAGAGAGTAGTGCATTTTTTAGTGGTTATAACAATTCTGTATTTTAGTAAGTTCAAAATAAATTTTTGGATAAATTGTGTAAAGCAGAAAGAAAAAGCAAAAGTAACCAGAAGTGTGCAGATTCAATAGTGAATCCAGCTTATTCCGGAATTAGCCTATATGGGAGAATTATATTTGGCCAGTTTTGTTGCAAAGAGGTATTAAACAAATATATAATTATCCTTTTCTAGTACGAGAAAAATTATTACATCAACCAGCATATTAAGGTGCCAGGTGCCAGTCATAAAGAAAAATATCATAAAGCAGATCCAGATTGCCTATTCATCCTATTGCAGTAATTTCAATATGGACATTTGCAGAGCCCTTGTATGAAGTGCTATCAGAAAGTTCCTAGACTAGGTATATAGCATGATAACAGAGCAGGCACTGGATGCATTCTTGAGTGGCGTGGTTCTGTAAACCTACAGAGCCATGCTATACAAGATTTTGATACCAGATGCACGGGCAGTATTATGAACTGCAAACTAGAGCGAAGATCTAACATCAAATTCTACTTCAAATCTAGAACGAAGACCTTAGAAATAATTTGGCAGACTTATGGCAATGAAACAACGAGTGTGACGGGTTTTGAGTGAAACTCACATTTGCTGAAGGGAGGCGAGAAGTCAGGCTGATTATCTACTAACATATTTGGGAAAATGTGATAAATAGACAACTTATACACAAAATTCTTCGAAGAACCATTTCGGACATTTTAAGTACAAATGATTGTATTTTTCCTGCCTTTAATTGTCCGAAACCGTATTTTCATTGCCTGTTTTGTAATTTTCAGAGCCTATTTCAGGCGCCTAAAAGTTGGATTTTAAGCATCTATAAAGAGAGAGATGGGGAAAAAACTTTGATTTGAACTTCGCGGGCTTCATTTCTAAGTGGCAGATAACAGTCATAACATTACTCCATCTATCTACAACATACTGTGATTCTTCTCTGCTGTGCACTGTGGGTATGGTATAGCTTGGTTTTGGCCCTACGCTGCCACCCCTGTCCAGGAATTGCCGATTATAAAACACCTATACCTGCAATGGACAATCAGAAGAGGATTAAAGATAACTCAATCTTATCTACTTTAGCTTAGTAGTATCAGAGTAAGATAGCCAAATTAAGGAAACAACTGAAAAGAAGAAGAATGAACATTGGCGCTCTAAGCAGAGAAGATATGACAAATCATTTATCAGCCGAAGCAACTAGTGTGCTTTTTACTATGTGATAAAATCGCACACACACGTGCATAAGTAAGGCATTATGACACATAAAAAATAAGACAGCCTGATGAAAACAGTTAATGCCAATATATATGGTATGTGTGTGTAGTACATGTATAAAATACATAAATAATAGCTGCTTTCCTCTTTAGACTTTTCTGTAAATCAGAAATGGGCCGTTAAGGAATAGTTATCTAGTAGTTTTTTGAAAAAAAAATATCTTTATGTAGAGCTTCATCAATAATAACAAACAATTCATAAATTAAATTAAAATAAATAATACAAGTAATGGTTGTAAAACGTGTATTATTTATTTCCGCAATGTTGCATTATTAAGGCTTAAGTATGTACGATATTGCAAGTATAAACTAAGGCGCTGTTCAGACAAATATTTTTGTAATATTTGTGATATAGTTACACAACCCTTCTTAACCTTTTTTAAGTATTAAATTATTAGGTTTATATTCTGTAACGATTTATTATTTTGAAGGTGTGATGTACACATATCACCATTGATCGACCTCCCGGTCGCAAAATGAAGACATGGCAACTCTATGAAGCTCAAAGAGCTTGGTAACTTTGGCACTAATTAGCAGCGTAGATACTTGCTTACCATTAGTTACCGGAAAATTACTGTTATCTCATAGGCAAACCTTGTTATGCTAGTGGTAGGTAAACTTGAACCTTTTGAGGCAACAGCTTCGTGCTACCTTGTTAAGCACCAGAGTCTATAAGATCTGAATATTTTTAAATATGGAATTTCATCGTTATAAATATTAAACATATAAATGAAAATAAAGTTCCTTGTTCTCAAATATAAATTTTATTTTCGTTTATATATTACCAGCTGTAATAATAAAATATATGAAAATCTAGAGAAAATGAAGGCCACAGGTGGCGAACGTTCTTAGTCTTAAGAAATTGGTTTGAGATATTATCATTTTTAACTTTTTAATCAAATTATTTAAACTCATTAAATATGAATATAAATGTTAAATTTATGAAAAGAAGAGTTTCAAATGGAAAAATAACATTCCAATAAGCGTATATATTCTAACATAATATTTTATTCTTTTCAAGTTTGTTATATAAAATTTTAAAACTAAAAATCATTCTAAGTTATAAATAAACCGTGATTTTTGAGCATTTTATAAGGACATAAAATTTCTTAAGTTCGTTTTATGAGCAGAAAATACTTTTTTAGGTCTTGGTCTTCTTTAACTACGAAAAAATTAGTCATTCAATTACTTACGCGGTAAATTTGCAAAGAGTATTTCGGTTTCAAGTCCACAACCTTTCTCGAGGACCTAAAGGAGCCGAAAACTAATGAGTTATATTTTTTAATAGTGTTTAACGCCCATTTTTATTGCTGAGGCATTACAGGCGTGAGCACTGATGATACATGAGATGAAATGATAAATTGCGAAAGGATAATTATTTTTAAGGAAGGAAACGTTCCCGGCATATATTTAGAATACCTCCCCGCATTTGCCATTTATGAGGACTGAGGAAATCCTGAAAAAAAAAACTTAGTCAGGAAGGACGGCCCTCTGGAATTGAACCCCGGACCTGCTCACGAGTCCGCGCCTTAATGACATTATTGCAAATCTTTCGAATGCAAATTTTTGTAAGTTGTCATTTTTAACCCTTAAAGATTAGCTATAAAAAGGTTTTTTGGCAATGCTAATTATGTGTTAGAAAAGTAAGATTTAATTTAGGTTTTATTCGTTTCATATGTTGTTACCTTTTTGAAGATTTATAAATATATCGGGCTAATGTTTAATTTCTGTGAGCGCGCATCTTTTCTTTTAATGTTGGTTTGGTTCATTTAGGGACGCTATTTAACATCTTAGATCATCAGCGTCCCATTCAAAAGAGTCGATACATTTTGATCAGAGGCCTCTTCTTTCAGGCTTGAATTCTTTTACATTTCTTAAATCTACAATACACTTGACCCAAGGTTTTACTTCCCTTCTGAAGCAAGCCACATTTAGGATTTTTATGCCCGAAAAAATCCATCAATTCTGGGCGAGATTGAACCCACTTTCTTAGGTCTACAATGGAAGTATGGTTATCACTAGACCACTTTTCTTTTGAGTTGTTGAGCTTGTTATGCCCCACCTGTCGTGAACTGGATTTGAATAAATTCTGGCCCGGATTTGATGTAATATATTATTTCCAGTGACCTTGTGATTCTAGCCCTAAGTGTCTAAACTAGAATTCAAGGGTCATGGTACATCCTACTATCTATCCGGAAGTCCTGATTAGTGATTGTTACCTAGTTAGCAGGATATCAGAAAAAATGCGCATAGATACGCGACATGCAGTGTTCTTCAGGTAAGGGAGTATATGTTTAGAGGTACTTTTAATAATATTAAACATATTCCCTGTCGTATAGACGCTTGGAATGCTGGAAAAGAAGCACATTAAAACCTGTAATAGGGAATGAATATTAGCGCATTGAACAGCTGCTGTTAGAACATCATTTGTTGTCTTCGGTGTACTGCCTGCTGAATTCAAACTCACATCCACTAAACGAGAATAAACAGTCAGTAGAACAGTGTCATTCTGTCTAGGACACTGCAAGCCTACAGAGGCTGTCAAGTGTAAAGAGAAGGTCAAGAGCATTTTCATGTTTAAGTACTTTTCCTATGGGAGAAAACGCCTACAAAAAAAGAAGCCCTTAATCATGATTTGGTCTGGTAGCCGAACAAGATGAACTAGTTTAGACAAGTAGCACTTTCCCCAGAATGTACAAAACGTGACTCGTTTTACGTTACCACAGAGGAATATTCGGAGCAAACATATGGTTAAACTTTCGTTTTACGGCAACATTACATCAAGAATCAAGGCTTTCCAATATTCCAGCGCTTTCTCTACCCCCAGAAAGACAACTGCCCGGTAATTTTAGGTACTGAAGAATCCATTTATTCATTTGTGCTATTATTAATTTATTTCCTTCAGCGTTCTCAAGTCCTATGGAATTGAGAAAGGATCTTAGAAACGTTAACAAAAACCTTTCAACTGTAGTTCTGAAATTCTTAATAACTTCCGGATTTTCAGTTGATAAAACCTTACGTATTTGTATTAGCCTTTGAGCTTCTATCTGAAGAAGAGCGAATTGACTCGAAATATTCTGTTAATGCGCGTGTTTGTTAATGTGTACTTTAATATAACAGTGGACGTCTTATATATACCGAGGGTGCCAAAAATGTATACACACTTTCACAGTAGATATCTATTTAATATATTTCAAAGTTGGACCGAAAAACAACAGTAATATGTTGTATGATGTTCTGTAAACAGGTGTGACTCACATACATTATGATAGTGTTGCTACGTGACAAGTAAATAAACAATGAACAAACGAAGCCAAGATATCGTAAGTCAACAATGAACAAATGAAGCCAAAATTATCGTATAATGTTCTGTAAACAGATGTGACTCACATTGCTTTATACTAGCGTTGCTGCAACAAAATGGAGCCAAGATTATCTATCGTTTGAACAGCGGAAATAATTTTGAAGTGATATTGGAAAACCGAGAATGTTGTTGAAGTTCAAAGACGTGTGTACACAACAGAACCGCCAACGGGAGTAACAATTGCGCTCATTTGAAACAAATTTGAGACTCATAGTACTGTATGCGATATACACAAGGGCAGATTTGGGCAGACCAGCTACACTGGCAGCACTTCGGGAAGAAATTGAAACGGCATGTGCTGCAATCGCTGAGGACACTTTGGCAAACGTTGTTCAATCAGTAGTTCAACGTACTTAGAAGAGTATCGACGCCGATGGTGGGCATTTTGAGCAACTGTTGCAACTGTAAAAGTCTAAGATGATTAGTACTCACCATTTTCTGTTGTTTGAATTCAGTTTTGTTATGTTAGCACAGTGTTTTCTTTGTTTGAAGTGTGTATACATTTTTTGGGAAATAGTGTGTGTGTGTAGGACATTAGTTGGTAGGGAAGAACCAGATGACCCTCTCTATGGTCAAATGTTATCGTTAATACGGAGTTCCCGGGTTCAATTCAGGTCCAGCTGTTTGGGTAAAGTTTTTTCGGAGTTTTTTCTTATCGTGAGGAGGTGAAGCCAGATAGCTTTAAGGCGCCAAGGACTCCGTGTTTATTAGCACCATCATAAATTTATTCCACTTAATACTACAAACATATACTCATCCATATAACACTCACATTCAGAAGCTAAACATTACGCGAGAAGACCTATGCAGTCAAAGCGACTATATAAATAATAAAAATAGATTTGGGAAATGCCCATAATATTATTATAATTTACAAGTTTTCCCTCGCCATAATTACCATAATATATAATACTTTTTCATAATGAATATTTTTCGCTTTATAATGTATTGTCTTCGCTTATCCTGTGTTTTATAGCTTAGCATCATTTTAAATGGTAAAACTTTTTGCTTTGTCCGCAATAGCGTTGAAAATAGGTAGAACTATAAAACCTTGGAAAGGGTAAGATATTTTGTATGTTACGGTAAAGCGAACAAAGGACATTTTTCATTGTGTTATGGAACTTTAAATGGTGTATTTTGGTCAGGAGAAAACTACTGTCCCATTAAATGTAAGTGTGGGGGAGGCTTTTGACCCCAATACAGTTGTGAACAGTTAAAATTTGAAGTAGCGTATCGTGTGATATATTTTTAAACTCCTGTAAACGAACGAATCAGATAAGGGCAGGCAAATTTAAAAACAGCAAGTGTAGAAGCAGAGTTTGAATTTTTAAGGATAGACGCGATGCTGTTACGTGTTTCGCGTGGCTTGCTTGCTCCAACGATTTCTATTTGAATTAGGTTTATAAGGACAAGATTGGGCGCTGTTTACTCACTCCATTCAATTCTATTCGATTCTCAACTCGATTCTGGATTCGATTCTAGTCTTTAATATTCTACCGTACTGGTACCATTCTCGCTTCATCCAAGCGGCACTGTGCATTCAGACAACTGGAGCTCGCAAAGGCTTATACCTCCATTGGAAGCACTTGTTTAGTCTTCGGTCCAGCATTAATAATGTTAGGTTTCGTCGAAACAAACAATCTAATAGTCTAAACATCGTTTAATAAATGTACTAAAGTGATTTGACTCTATTGACGGCAAAATACGATGTTTTAAAGAAAGTGACGTGAAATATATCATTCTTAAAATTATCGTCGAATCATGTGCTAATTTACAACATAAAAACCATTTCCTCAAGGTAATTAGCGGAATTACTTTCAGAATTTTGTTTTGGGGGCGGAAACAACTAATAAACCACATCTACAGGCATTCAACACTAGCAGAGGCCACTAACGAAAGGGCTAGAGCTACATTATTATAACGCTCCAAATGGCATCAACGTGGGACCTATAGCAACATCCCCCCAAAACAAATGCCGTCCCAAAGTTAATTGTAACCATTGTCTAAAAATTATACCTAGGGCTTCGGTCACCAAGCGGGGTGGCTCACACGCTAACGTTTTAGATTCTCATTCGGGAGACTCCGGGTTAAAATCTCTTGGCCCTGCAATTCTAAACTTTAGTTTTTATTCGTGGTTTCTCCTAGTCGCTTAGGAGAAAATTTCCGTTCTCATAGTTTCACATAATTTCATTCCGTTGGTTCTGTTACAAGGTATAAAGTGCCAGGCAATAAGGAATGGTGTTGAGTGCGGTGTGATGGTGACTTGCGCGTTGGTCCTGGCCGCTCAGTATCTCCTTACACCTGGAGTGGCTTTATTGAAGTCGTATGCACAAACGGCCAGCATTGAGAAAAGCTCATGTACGGAAATGCTCTACTGCGGCCCTATCAATCCAAACTCAATTTCCACCGTTTCTATTTTGCATTATCTAGTTTATTCATAGGTATGCACATGCTACCAATGGCGGTAATATTGATTAATAAAATTTCCTTCATTTAATATTCAACTGTAAATATCGCCTTATGGCAGCTACTTACCCCTTTAATTCTGAATTTAAAAGTACAATTTATAATCTATATTTCTCTATTTATTTAATTATTTATTTATCATTTAATGTTAATATATTTTTTGACTTTCTTAACTACATAATTTTGTTGTTGTTTATTCTATAATTGTATTCAGGATCCATAGTACTTAAAGTAAGTCAATTTGGATCCTTTGGCATGACGAACTATATAAAGATAGTTAATAGATTAACATAAAGAACCATACGAATTCCATATTGAAATTAGTAACTTATAGTCACAATTTCCACTCCTCTTGAGGCTCAAAACATTTAAAATAGTTCATATAATAATAGTTCCTTCAACACAGGGCACTCATACTAGAAACTGCATTTTATAACACTCCAGTTTTATCAACTTGCATATTTTATAATGTAATAGATATTCTTAATTATCACATCCTTCAAGGGGGTTGCGAAATCAAGCTGAGTGTAATTAGTAATGTTGTTACATTTGTTTTTAAGATTTATTTGGCAACAAGTCAACTAGGAAGAAAATCAAAACGGTTAATCCCATTATTGCGCATGCCCAAGTGCATGCTTTTAGCTTCTTTCAGAGCGAGAAAATTACATTGTCAAACAGAAAACTAATATGATATATAGAAGTAATAAAATAAAAATGATAAAGATTATTAATTTGTAATTTTGTCCTCCAAAATACATTTAAAATCCCGTAATTACCACAGTTGCGATGTGAGTAACACTACCCAGAAATTTGGGTATTTCTGCTTTGCTCTTCCTAATGAACTACTTCCTTAAAATAAAAAAAGTTTCGGAATTATGGCAAAACATTTACTTTATAATTGCTAAGTTATTTATGAATATTAAGGTTTGTTAAAAATAGCGTATGCACGCTAAACCTGTTAAAATAATTTTGTTTCCGGCCTCGTTTTGCAAATATTCCTAAAAAAAGTATTCTACTTTTAACACTTATCGTAAGTAACTATTATAGCTCGTATTCAAATAAAAATTGCGATCTTTATTTTTGCAGATCTTTCGCAGATATGGTAAACACTAATTATGATATATATTTTTCCTTTATCTATATCGAGACTGGGGACTAAATGTTTTCTCTGTATCTCACCCAGTGTGCTGTATTTTAAATACTAAGAAGTATGAACGTTTCAATCAGGAATTCAGTTCAATGCGACAATAGGTGCAGAGATCTTGAACTGAAGGTCACGGGTCAGTATTACGCAGATACTTGGCCTGTTCGTCTAACCTCATAACAAGCATCTATACCGTACTTCGGAAAATGTATGTGTAACACATTGACCCCATGATGCTAGAGCGACTCTATCGCTCTCTCTTTCTGCAGTCTCCTAATTTAAGAACCGGAAAGTTGAGGTTTCAGAATTTTTTCAGCTTAAAAAGAGGATGGTGTGTAATGCACACAATTCATTTACTGTTATCAGTGATTCAATAATACACGTTGTTTCTGCTGAGATTAAACTGAAGCCATGGAAAAACGGAATATATTGTTCGTAAAAGAAAAACAAATGTTAGAGAAAATGGTTGTCTCGGATTAAAATCATTTTAACAATATAAACATAAAGAGAAAAATGAATCTATTACACTAAAGGCGAAATTGGACCAACTTGTAAATATATCTTATTGGACCTTTAATTCGTCAATTTGTTACGAGAAAGAAGATGCAACAAGTCAGAATGGAAAAAATAAGATCTTTTTATATGTTATTTATTGCCTCTTTGAATACATTGGTCTTCTGGGAGTCTGTTGATTGTGCACTGAATACTATAGTTGTAAGTCTGTAGGGATGAATGAAATTAATTAACTATGGTGCAAATTAGCTCGAAGTCTTTGGCGTCTTAAAGCTTACCCTTCTTAGGGTAAGAAAAAAACTCCGAAAAAAAAAAAAAAAACTTACTCAGACAGCATGACCTAATCGGGATTCGAAACCAGGACCTCCGAATTACTCTGTATACTCTAACAACTAATTGCTGCATATAATTGACAAATATGTCACGCATGACAGGTATAAAATTGTAACTTTTCACAAGGCAAATTGTTGTTTCGCAAAGCTGATCATTATGTCAAACAAACTGTCAAAAAATGACTGTTGCTACGATCATAGAAGCATTAGCTGTATGTATTCGTTCAAGATTTTTTGTTATTTAACGAGCATTAATATTTACTTTCTTTGCGTTAATATTATAATAAATTATATTATAACGCAATGCAAGGTAAACCCGAAGTACAATCTATTTCATAAAATTGATCAACTAATGCAATTATTATTATTAGGGCGTTATTATCCAGTGTTCTCTGTCCCCATACCAGGTATTTTATAAAGAACGTAAACGATAAGTTAGCTATGGCCCAAAATAGATAATAAATCGCTTCTTCTTAAAAACTGTAAAAACTTACTTTTATTATCTCAAGGTCATATATCGCACTGTCTAAAATTATAATTTCGCACATTGCTATAACAGGTAAGCATTTTCGAATTTGTTTGACAGTTTTACAAGTATGTCATTTTGTCACAGTTGCATGTTTCATCAAACAAATGTGTCAAAATAATTCTGACAAATTGCCACTTTTTATCAGTTACAGAAACAGAATACGGCAATTATGTCGTGACAATTTGACAATTGCCTGTCACATACCGAATACTTGTCAAATTTTAGGAATACAAGTCACCCCGTTCGGTTTTTTTATTTCAGGAACCAATGGTCGTTTGCAAATAAGTTTGCCTGCTCATTTTAAATCACGAAATCACGTGAGATTTCGTCTGAAACCAGATGAAGCACTTAAACTGGCGATAAGAATAACTTTTGTTCTTGGTTTTGACTGAAAGGGAATCTCTGTTTCGATCATTTCAACATCTCTATTATTTTATATATTTATTAGGGAATAAGATAATTACTGTATGCCTTACTTTCCGGCCCTTTGTGTTTATTCACTGATGTGCTGTGAACACGTTGCAGCTTACGCTCGCTTTCGCTGCTTGTTCTCCCACATCCGTTCCACTAACCTTGCCCTCAGTTCGTCTCACTTCCCCCACATTGCAGGGGGCAAGCACGCAAAGTTCAGTGTCAAAACTTGTTGTTGCTTAAAACACTTTTTTGTATAGTGGAACAATGAGGTACAAATATGCGTATAAGGTGCATATCATGCTTCAAGGATTTTCTACGGCAGGAAATGAGCAATTAATTCCACATCTGCAACGCTTTAGGGATGTGCAAACTAAAGGCTGTACGAGCAATAGGCCAAACACAACTAACAACTTTGCATCCTAATTTATACCCACTTTCTCAAATCAACAGAATGTTTGATTGTTAAGTAATACAGAAGGTAAGAGAAAATGGAAGCAGTGTTTAACAGTTATTGGTACGAAGTTTCTGAGCTGTTTTATTATTATACACCCCTCAACCTCGTGTAAACCTCTTGTCCTTAAAACAAAGATGAATAGCTTTAAGAATACTGTTTTCTCATACTCTCTGTATGTGTGAATCTTTTTGGATATTCATCTCCTTTAATTCCCACCCCCTCCTCATCCCTTACTCTTTCTTTGTATTCATGGCTCTAATTTTCCGCCATCTTTCTTTACCTCTTATTTTATTTACTTAGCACTCAAAACTATCTGAGTTCACACCACTAAAGAAGGGAACTAGTTGGACCCAAAAGTACTCTATCCCTGATGTAGCGATATTCATTAAAGGTAACAGATGGTGCTATATTTGATACTTTCTTGTGTTCTGGGAAACACGTAGAGATAGTAATTATTTTCTTTCGATACTAAAGTGATCTTAATTCTTCCATAGTAGCAGTTATTTTGTAACTTATATTATATCTCCAAATGCCTGGCGTTTTACAAGTAGCACTTTAACCTGCAATAATTAAATTATTTTATATAAGTGCAACTTTAGATGGGATTTGAACCTGGGAACCCTCTGGTCTCTAGCACGGTCTTCTAACAATCTACGCTTAGTTAGTAATCGTGAACTAAACTTATATTTATATAAGTTTAGTTCGATTGGATTATATTTACGATTGGATTTTGAAAAATTTGATGACACGGAAAAAAACACGAAATTAAGTTTTTATATCTGAAGAAATATAGGCTCAAAATGGAAAATATTTTAGAAAATGAATCATCGAAGCCATTGGCTTAGCAACTTCATAAGCTTACATCGTTGTTTGCGGAAGCACTATTTTGCCATTTTGAAGATATAAAAGTTAATAACACAGTATTAGCATGGAAAGTAATTGTAGTTTAAGAGGGCTACGCAGTAATTTGTGGAGTGAAGAAGGAAAATTAATTTCGCCATATTGTCTAATAAAACTGCAAAGTAGTGCATAAATTACAATTTAAATAACTCTTTATAAGGAAATGAAGGATAGTTGGCAGTTATATAAAGATTTAAAAGAAGAAATAAATGTCAACCACAATCAATAAAGTTTGTAGTAGTAGTAATGGACGTTTTATTGTACGATTTTAGGATACACTCAAATAAATACATCTGTCGCATGGGCCTTAAGGCCGTACATGTTAATGTCGTTCTTATAGCAATCAAAAGGGTCATACTCATACATACGTACATACATATACATACACACATACCTAAATACACACAAATCTAAATGCATACATACAAATATACAAATACTTCGATACATTTAAATTTTCTATTAATAATTTAAATACAAATACATAGATATGAATGAAACCCTTACTCTTGAGCCCCCTTCCCTTTACTCACACCCCCTCTCCACCCCTCTTCATTATTGCCATTAACCTCTGTTGTCGGGTCTTCTGTAGAAATATTCCCAAATTTTGTATCTCGCATGCACCATCATTTCCCGGCATATGTTCGAATTTCTATTGGAATTCATAAATTGCTGTGATAAATGCTTATTTCTTGAAATCTCCGTTTCCCTGCATTCTGCCAAATGTGCCTCCAGGTATCGCTTTCTCCGCATAATGGGCAAATTCATTCCCCGAAAGCATTAACTGTTTTGCTTCCTTTCCAAGCCCCTAATCTCAACCATGTGAGACCACTTCTTTCTTCCCTGCCATAGATATCTAGATAACCCCCCTCCCCCACACCGGATGTATTTGAGCCTGGAGGTTCAGCGATGCTTTTTCTGCGCATTGAGACAAAATATTTTATCTATCTATATCTCGCAAACGCCTGTTAACTATTTTCCAACTATTTCGTGTAATGTTCTCTTCCCTTAACCAAATGTACTCCAATCCAATTTTGTCTAAGCCTTTCCTTATTTCTGATGCCCATCCCGTATCCCACCCTTCCCTTATTTGTTCCCTTAGACAGACTGCTTGAAGAAGAGCTGGATTACCCCGTATTATCCTTAACCAGTAATTAATTGTTCTTATTTTTAAATTCGCTCTTTCGTTCGATATGCCTGAAGGCGAACCTTTCGTACGCACCCAAAATATAGAGCGAATATGGAAAACGCTAAAATGAGCTTTAAAAAGATTCAGTGAAAATTTTCATTAAATATATATATTGAATTGATATGGTTTGGTGCAAACAATGACTGCACAGAAACAGAAAACGTCGACGAAGTGAATTTTTTAATCATTACCTAGGGAGTAGCTACCATTTTTTGTTCTAGATAGTTTATACTTGAAACATATTTTGTGTTTTCAGTAGAAAGAGCAGTTGTAATTTCTAAAATGTATGTTCTGATGCTGATACAATTTGATAATTTTATGCGGAATGTTTAAGTAATGTGCATTTCTTTTGTGTACATGTACAATATTACCATCATCTAGTAGTTGAGGTGGAATTTATTAATTCTATCCCCATTTAAATTATAATCAACATATTAATTAATTTATGTAATTTTTCTATTTTAATCATGATTGTAGTGACATTTTTATTTTCTCCACATGTATTGAAGTGATATGTATGATGTTATTTTCTTGCCAGAGTACAAAAGCACTCTAGGTATTAAAAACTTGACCTGGCAATGAGGACAGAGATGCCTGTTGTCTATCGTAACAATATTTGTATGGATGATTTCGAAGCCGAAACGGGAAACGGACCGCTATTACTTGGAGAATTCTAAAGCAGAATCTTAGTGAATATTTCCTTTGTATCTTGTTAGACAGAGAGATTTGTTTTTATCATTTTAGGCAAGGGTAAGCGTAATAAGCATCTTCTAGCTACGGGAGTGAAAAGACAAGGCAATGATCTCTCGATGTAATAATTGTACATGAGTATGATAAGCGAGAGTCACGTAAACATGGTAGCCAATGAGAGAAAGGTTAAAGAACATTATGCGAGTTCAGTATCCAATAAAAATTCTTAGATTCAAGGAAATTTTCTAGATCTTTCTAAAATAATATTTTGAAAGAATAAAGGGAGCGTCAGGAAGACTGACTGACCCCCACGCTTGGGGCTTAGGATCAGTCTTTCATCAGTTTTTGCGGTTCTTGGTCAGAGGCAGCTTCTCAGTTCAACTCACAGTTCTCAGTAGCCATTGTTATTACGGAACCAGTTGCGTGCTATAATTTGATCAGTCTTGTCAAGTTTAGCAGTGCATCAATATCAGCTTTATTGAGTTAACAGTAGGAAGTTTCGGAGTTATCAAAGTGCGTCATGGTGTCAGTGTATGAACGTCATAGTTAGTGCAAAAGTAGCACATCTAGCAGTTTAATTCTCCAAGAAGTAACGGTGCCTCTTTAAGTCTTTGTTAATAAACTGTGCTTTACTTCACAATATCACAAATTGAATGATTCACCTGAGAGGTTCCAGGTAATCTTCTTTCCCTGTCATGTCCTAATCACCAAAAATTCCAACAAAGAAAATAAGAGCTATTCGGAGCAATTGTAAGTCAGCGGAAAATCATCGTAGAGGAGAAGAAGCAAATCATTATCCCTGAGAATCCATAATAAAATCTTTAATTAAAATCCCTTCCATATTTTCCCCTCCATCACCACCTATCCTTTCATAAATACCGCTGCATTATATATGAAAATTCAATGATAAGGTACGCTATTGTCGTATTTTTTACAAATGTTTATACCTTTTCATCATCCGTTATCATGTGTCTTTAGTTAAAGCTATGAATTTAACTCAAGCACTTTACTTGTATAAAAATATTTCAGGTAACTAAAATTTGTTTTCCATCAGATGTGTCAAATAATTTGAGGTTGGAATATTCCATAAGAGCATAAGACTGGCATATCTTTTATATAATAGAAAACTTAAATAAATAAAATTTTGATTTGCAGGAAGAAACGCGTGATGAAGTACTGGAAAGTGCGAAACCAATAAAAATTTTGAATAGTAAGGATGTGTGTACGCATTGTAATACATTTTTAAAATGTACATTCCTTTGTGGTGTTTTCGGTCTGATGCCCAGTGTTTCTGGCACATTAAAATGGTTTTCTGCCTGTATTTAAAAAGGTATCAAATACTTTTTAGCAAATTATAGACTTGTTTAATAGTGGCTCCGGGCAAGTTTTGGATAGCTAACCAGTTATTTCATAAATATTTGGAATTATATATTTTTTCATTACTAATAAATTTGGTTTTACAAAAGATAAATCGACTAATGGTGCAACAGGTTCTATACTAATAAGGAAAATTCTTGGGTTTGAACGAACAAAACGGCACCAGAATTTAACTGCAGGCTCTTTTTTTACCTATGAATTCAATTGCGATACTCATTCTTCTATAAAACTCCGCAGTTGGTCACCATAAGGCTCGTTTAGACAATCTTTGTTCGTTTTCTGTTACGTCAGTCAGTTTTTCATTAGTAAATTGTTCTTGTCTATAATTTGAAAAGTAATGAAAATAAATTTATTATAACCGTCCTAAATACAAAATGCTAACGTTATGATATATTTGCGGTCTCACATTGGTCAACATAAAAATATTACGTATTATTGAGATTGAACTTATTACAAAAATAACAAATAAACAATTCATAAAAGCCTACATGCAGAATAAGCATAATATCACATTGCTCATGTAATGTTATTCTTCAAGAAATGTTTTAGTCACTTGAATGACAGTAAATATTTGTTTCTTTTACAATGTCAGGCAGTTTTTGGTACCAAGCAACTCAGAACGCTACTTTATGTTGGTATGCGGCTACTTGGTTAAATAAATTACAGCAAGTGTTCTTATATTGAAAAGGGACTGCTGACAGGCTCACATCACTGGCGGTGACAGTTTGTACCACGTGTATAAGCGGTTTAATAGGCCCCGGCTAAGTGCCCCAGTTTGGGTACGAATTTTGAAGCGATTTGTTGTCGACATCGAGGGGCCTCACGTTGTGGTGCCAATTTTGAAGTGGTTAGGTAGATTGAATATTGGTCGCTTCGGTGTTGTTGCCCACGCTTCAATGACAACAAAATCTTAGGGTGATTTCTCCTATTTTGTTGTTTCGTACTCAACAGAACTGGGAGAGGAATTCATTAGTATAAATAAGTACGCGATGCGACATAATACATTGGTTCTTTATCATATTCAAAATCTTTCGCGCCCTCTGGTGTTTTGCATACGATAGACTTAGCTATAGTGAATATAAACTTAGTTGCTGCGTATAAAACTTACAGATGAGTGCCGTGGCAAGTAAAACTGAAAACTGCTTATCGGTGTATCGGTGCTGTATAACTAAACTGCGAAACTGATAACTGGTTCTCAGCTGAGTATCAACTTAAAACCTGCCTAGCTGATATATCAGAACTGCGTGCCTGGATTCAAAGTATAACTTGCTATCCGTCTCTGAGCTGATTCTGTAAGCTGCATGCCTGAGCAACGTCGAACTTATAATGCGTACTACAAACGGCTTGTATCTAGCCGCATGTAGATCTTATAATTGCTTGCCACCGCAGAGCAAACGCTTTCTTATATATTAAATTCAAATTAAGTAATCGTTGGTTTAACGATGCCGGGGTTACACAGGTACGCGCAAACTTTACGCCTATTTTTAAAAGTTCAAACATGCATTTGCCATTGGATGGTTTAAATTCACCTAGCACACGTGCCATTCGCTACTTTTTTAAAGTTTAAAACATTTTGCTGGCATTGACTAGTTTAAAGGATAACAGTACAACGCCTACCTGAGCCACAACTCCTAACGAATTTAAAAATCCTTCAGTTTATTAACCGCACAACGGCAGTCCTTTCAAACGTAGCACTAAACTTGTCCCTCGAGTTACTTCCTCTGAATAGAATTTTATGACCCTCTTGTCTTTTCAAGTTACCATAACGGAAAATACCAGAGGCTTTCTCTTTTGTTGAAATACAAGCCACACGTTAACATTATGCCATATTGTACACATACTTGCATGATATCTACATTACTAATTAGAATATATCAAATATTACAATAATTAGGTTTGCAACACACACACATGTATATATATATATATAAATAATTCAATTGGGGTGGGCCGTAATAATTGTGTCAATTTACATCCGCTAAAGAAGTCTCTGAAGTAGTTTTGATATGTGGAGGCCTTCATCCGCTGAGTGAGACACTAGACTCTTTTTTTAAAGCGAATTTGTCAATATATTCAGATTGATATTATTATTATTATTATTATTATTATTATTATTATTATTTTATGAATTGTTCTACTTGTCACTACAGGCGGACCAGTCGAGGATTTACGGGCAGAGTGAGCAGAAATTAGCTGTGAGCGCGCTGACTGTGTTCCATATTGTTTTCATTCCTTCTTGAAGAAGTAGCTTCATAAAAATAAAATCAATTAAATATTTATTTCTATTTTAAATTTATCCACAAATAAAATAAAAATTGCATATGCTGAGATTTGGAAAACGAACTGTCTGCTCACCCTCTCATTTAACACATTTTCAATTGCTTGTTTGGTGGACCTCCTAATGTTTAAAAAAAGATAGTCAAAGGAAAACGTTTTGTATTTTCCTTATAGCTTTTACATTAATCGTAACTCTAACACTCATGGAATACTTTCCTTTTTTTATAAGACGTTATAATCTCTCCTGAGATTATGCAATCCTAGTTTCTCAACACTCATAAAATTATTTTGTCTAAGAAGAATTCCTTTTCTATTTTTATTACTTTAAGAAAAACATTTTTCTTATTCAAATTCGTCTTAATGTTATTTTATTTCTAAAAAATTAAAAGAATTAAAAATGTCAAATGTATAATTAATTTTATATTTTTCTACTAGTATGTACCATATACAACCATTTTTCTTGACAAAAATAAAAATCATCGTTATTCCTTAATATTGACCACTCTCTCTCTCTCTCTCTCTCCTCCTATTCCCCCACTTAAGTGCAACAGACTACCTCCAGCTGATCTTTAAAGGGTTGTCCAAAGTAGAATTTATTTAAAAGTCACTATTTTTTTTTTATTTGTATACTTTTTTTCCCTTCATTATTACATAAATGATGAGATGCTACCTGCGAAGGAGGACGATTGACCAGGTCGTGAAAGATGGAAGAGAGGAATCTAGGAGGTGCACTGGTAAAGACGCAAGGAACCCACCGCTGAAGGGCTCACATGAAATTCTGTACAATAGTTGCCTGATCAATTCTGAATGGTTTCCTTTTACTTCAGATCTCAAGGCCAAGAAGTAACATAGATCTTTTTCGGTTCTTGAACGAGTAGCTTGTACCATACTCCTAATACAAAGACTGTGTAATGCATGATATCTAGTAATTATTTTACTAGTTCCCATCATTTATGGGTAGCAGCCAAAATGAAGGCTGTATTTCGCGACAGCAGTGTAATTACCAGAATGTCTAATTCTTTCATCTAGAAGAATAGCGACTTTCCACTTAATTCTCTAAGATATTGTCGCTTCATCGTTTCGAATCTACTGTTGTTAATATAAAACATATATCATCAATGAGCCCAGAACCCGTTCTCGTTATTTAAATAATAAATGCTAGCAAATGCTGGGTAACTTTTAATTGTCAAAGTACTAAAGATTCATTTGCGCAGGTATTACATCTTATAATTAACTACGTTTAAAGGATTCTATGCAGTCGACAAGAAATATTAAAAGGCTTACCAACAAATTTTATGTCAAGTCCAGCGAAATAAAATATCTATGCAACAATCGGTGTCACTCAGCTGTGAAAATAGATCATTTTTAGATCAACTTGATGAAAGTTTAGCCTTCAGCTAAGCAGCAGGTTTCATCCTGAAATGCTGCCAACATCTTCAACTTGACCGCACAAAACAGGTTTTCTCTTTTGCCATTGGTTTGGCGCTTTTGCTATACCGTAAGATCACCTGCAGCAAAGCGCGGTTCTTTTTGCCCCGTTCCGTGTTCCAGTAAAGTTTAATTTGAGCTTAAACGCGACCGTGGGGATATTTTGTACACTGTTAGCACTGCCTCCTGAGGCACAACATTCCCACACATAGAGCACGTTGTGGGTGACACAGTTCTCCTACATCTAGTCGATCCGTTCCGAGTTGTAGCAGTTTGTCACGTAACGTTGCAGCTAATTAATGCATTAAAACTGTAATTACAGGATATTCTCACTATTGTTCACTCAGCTTTCCTTCTTTCTTATGCTTTTTGACATCTTTTTTCTTTCGTCCCTTCTTTTCTCCTTTTATTCTCATTCACCTATCGTACGTGACCTTCTTATCCACTATTATTGTTCTCTTTTGTTCCTGCCATAAACTAGAGTTAGCGTTTCATTCTTCTAATTAATAAACATATGCACACTTATGAAAGACACACAAAAGTGACAAATTAAAAGGAGGAATAATTACGAAAATTAATTGAAAACATTAAATCATTTTATGTGAACAAATTTTATTTTAATTTCTTTTAACTACAAAGTATTTTACTTCCCTTTCTAGAAGGATAATACACAAAATAATCAAAGAACTTCATAAGAGAAACTTTAGATATAAAAGTAGCGGAATGGAATGTTTTACCAAACATTTCTAAGAGAACTTATCTATTGTATATCTTCAGAGGAATATGACACATTTAATATTGCTATTTATAGTGACAGACGAGACTCTTCTTTGGTAACATTATAAAGCCTATCAGGAAGTTTAAAGATTGTCGTCTCTTGCTGCAACATTTTTCTCTTGTTTTTAAATATCTCATAGATTATAACATTCATATCTGATTTACCAATATTCCGTGCAGCTCTTGATACGTCTGAGGAAAACATATGACACAGCATAGGCCCTACCGTTTGGTGATCTATAACTAGCTGTTTCTTAGCATTCTCCACGGCTAGTTTCTTAGGTACGGGAATTTCCAATCCCCAATCATTAAAACACAAGACTTGCTTCTGGAAATTTCTGACAACTAACCGGCACTAACGGTCAATCTCCTTAATGGACACTTTTACCTTAGCAATAAACGAACAAACCAATGCATATGCACAATATCAAACAATAATATATGCACAAGTTTATCCTATATTTTACTTGTTGATTTAGAGTTGTCTTTTACTTCAGGTAATTGTAGCTTAAGGATAACGAATCTTAACATTATTCCAGTCTGAAGACTGCAAACACCCAAAAGTAATAAACAATCACAGTTTTTTTTTTTGGAGCTTAAACTAAGACTAGTAGATTCACCAAGTTCCTCACTTAAGTATCTGGCTGTTATTACCCTTAGAAACTGCTCTCTTTTCGTACCAAAGTTCGAATCTCTGTTCTGCACAGTGGTATTTTTGGTGGTCAGAATTCTTCCGTTTTCCATAATTCATTCAACCAAAACACTTGACGTCCTACCTTTATGATCTCGTCTTTATTTTAAGGCAGGCTGACATTCCAGAGAAGACCATGGTAGTTGTTGGCTCTAAAAGATACTCCTAATGCGTTTTCTAAAAAATCTTGAGCTTGAACAAATAGTTCTAACTTCTCCTTAACCTTTCAGCGGGCATGCTTATTCTTTTTCCGAATTTTATCTTTGGATTTTTTTGACTTATGCATTAAAATTAGTCGCTATTAATAAAAAACGAAAATAAAGTCCATAAATGTTACATTCTTATTTTGTTTTTTTTTTCAAATATTGTACATAAACACAAATTAAAATGCATGTACGTATGTATTTACTAGCAAATGATTTATTTCAGAACGGAAAATGAATAGGAACAAAATATAGTGTTACAAGATGTAATAATATGCTAGTATAGTATTTATATGCTATCTTGTGCTGTCATTTGAACATTTTTTGCTTGCGACATGCCGATCACTATATATTCTGCAAACGAAGTTCTTGCACAGAAGATAATGCACGAGGTTTTATTGTTCTTATATGCTCCACATTGTTGACATGGACCACCGGTTCTTCTTTTATCAGGAGCTCCATATTCCAATCGATATTTTGAAAGAAATACTTTCCTAATGCTATTTTCAAGAAAGTACTCCGCCAAAGAATAACTACTGTAATAGTTATCTGTAGTCAAGTTTTTTGTGTGAATGTTTGTTGGGCTCTATTATTCTTTTCATCACATCAAAGGGCTTATTTGACTCAAAGTAAGGGCCTTCTTTTTTCTTGCTACAGTATATCGAAAGTTTGTAGGTATAGAAGGTGCGGCTGTTACACATTGCGTACATATTTCGCCGGTTTTTCGACATTATTAAATAAAATGTCACTGACGTCGAAAGGGGTGTAGCATCTCATATACAGTCACAAACTCTCAGAGGTTATAATTGTGCTTACAGTTCTCAACAAAGTTTGTGTAAAATTTCCTAATGGCTGCTAAATTATTAGTTTTTAGGCGGTGATTTTTTGTCATATCATCAAATCAGTAAAAATTGAAATCTTTTGTAGCTAAAGTTAGCTCTCAGGATATTCATGACAGAGCCATCTGTGTTGCGTAATTCCAAAACATTTGCATGCTTGCCCTTTTTGAGGAAAAGTACAAGAGTTATAATTTCTGCTGGTTTTGTTGCTTTATAATCCCTTTCTCTTTGTTAGTGATATGTGCTCTTTTCATAATAATGAAATTAGTATATTGTGCAATTTTGTCAATTATATCAAGAGTTATGAATTTTAAGATGGCTTCTAAGAGAGTGGCCGTATTTCTGGCAATCCATGTAGGCCCTGGCATTATATTTTTAGACTAGGCTTACCTGGAATTCTCTTCAGAGTACTAATGTAACTTGTTTTACCATCCTTGCCTATGAAAAATCAATAATCAACATTTTGTTCTATGGTGTCTGCAAAATAAAATTCTTCGGATTGTTCGGAGTCACTCCCACTTGATAATCTACTTAATCTTCTCCATCGGATTTGCCTGAGAAATCAGCTAATTCTTCTTCCTGCTCCAGCACCGCGATGATAGCTACTTCTATATCTTCTGAAGTATGTCTTTTGAACCTCAAAATAAAAAAGTATTATTGCAATTTAAATTGAATATATTAAGTATTAAATACTTCACAAATGAACCTATGTCAACATATAAACTAATATTACACTCTCAAAAATACTTAATTATCCGGGCGCGTGCGGTAGGTAGTGCCGCAAAAATGCAGTGTTCACTTTACAGGGCAATAATAACTGTTAGCGACTTCCTAAAAACAAAATCACTGTACAAAAACTAGTTAAATGCCTTCAAAGGAGAATACACTAGCGGGCTTCCAGGAAGGCCCAGCGCTCTCATCGTAATACTTCGTGACAAAAAGGATGACGCGCGCTCTAAACGGTTAAAACCTTGAAGACTCTGGTCTATGAATCCCAGAAGGGATAATTCAGACTATCATTACTACTACCAATATGACTACATTGACTACTACCACCCCCTCTGTTACTACGCATTAGACAACCAACAACAACACATTGTGTATGTAACGAACTTGTGGGATTAGTAACATTTGCTTGTTCAGTTGCGTGATGTATCTACATCGTGTAACCTATTGTTAAAGTGGCGAACTATTAAAAGTTCAACTCTTGTATTAGTAGCGGAAGGAAGAGTTGGGAATTAACAATGATTCATGGAGATTAGTGGTCGTGTTTCAAGATGAACCGATTAGTGCCACAAATCCCACCTCCCAGCCTACGTTAGAAACAGAACTAAATATATATGTGAACCCATTGTTTAAGTGGGCTGGGTAGTTATGGGTGGTAGTGGTAGTAGCAGTTGCCGTAATGTGGGGTGGTGGTCGTAATGATAGTTTGATGGTGTACTAGTAGTAATGATGGTGGCAGTCGAAGTTGTGGTAGTGGTTGTAGTAGTGGTAGTAGTAGTAGTAGTAGTAGTAGTAGTAGTAGTAGTAGTAGTAGTAGTAGTAGTAGTAGTAGTACTGGTGAAAATGCTGGTGGTAGTAATATAGTAGTAGTAACAATAGAGTAGTGGTAGTGTTATAGTGGTAGTAATGACGGTAGTAGTAGTAGTAGTAGTAGTAGTAGTAGTAGTAGTAGTAGTAGTAGTAGTAGTAGTAGTCGCAGTAGCAGTAGCAGTAGCAGTAGTAGTAGTAGTAGCAGTAGTAGTAGTAGTCGCAGTAGCAGTAGCAGTAGCAGTAGTAGTAGTAGTAATAGTAGTAGTAGTAGTAGTAGTAGTAGTAGTAGTAGTAGTAGTAGTAGTAGTAGTAGTAGTAGTAGTAGTAGTAACTGCCATTGAAGAACTCCAGTAGTTCGAAATGTAGCAATTTCAAGTGTGACTTTATCTGAGTGTTTTATCCTTATCTACTTTTATTATTACTGTTAATTTGTTACATTATATATATATATAATGTAAAATAAAAATAAAAATAAAGTAACACTATTAACATTGTAACAGATTCACAGTAATTATAATAGTAGAAATGGATAAAACACTGAGAGAAAGTCACACTTGAAATGGCTATATTTCGAACTCGTAGAGTCCTTCTATGGCAAGAAGACAAATGACGGTGATAAAAGTAAATATTGAGTATCGAAGGTAACGTTATGCATGGAAAGAGATGAAACTAGAAATTAGGGTGGGTGGGGGATTAATACGTAAGATTTAAATCAGGTGGTATAAGCGCTTTATGTAAAAATATAGCTGCCATTTCTCTATCTATGAGCAAACTTTCAGAGCATTGTATAGGTAACGCATCAATAAGTGTTAGATTAAAAGAATCATCAAAATCCTTACAGTGAGATAAGGCATGTTGGGCAACGGGCAAGGGAGACTTGGTTTTAACAGAACGTCTATGATACGTAGCGAAATAACAGTAGAAGTTAAACCAATATAAAATGCTTTGCAAAGCTAGCAAGATAACATATATACGACGTTGTTGGAAGAACAAGTAGCAAATGAAGAAATGTTAAATTCTCTGGATAAATTAGGGCTGTGGAATGAATGGCAAGGCATAATTAGCGCACAGATTTTACATTTAGGGCGTTGGCAAGGATATGAGCCAGCAAAGGGACGTGGTAAATTCGGAGGAGATAGGTTTCGGCGAAATATAATTTTAAGGTTAGGGGGTGTTCTAAAAGTAAGGCGGGGTACAAATTTAGAAAAATCATTTAAAGATGAGTGCATTAATAAAGTATCATGACATTCTTTCAAAATAGGTCTGATGCTTTCAATTTCAGGCACGTAAGTAGTAACAAGGTTAATGAAGTTCGTATTAGAAGTTTTAGGTTTGTATTGGAAAGTTTTGTGCGCTGGGATTATACGGGATTTTAAAAGAGAGGAAGGATAATTTTGATCTTGAGCTAGGATTTTAATATACTTATCAATAGATGAAAAGTTGTTACAAAGACGATGACCACGGATTGAAAGAGAAAAAGGAATATATCTTTTGATATGCAAGGGATGACAGCTATCAAAATGAAGATACTGTTGTAAATTAGTAGGCTTAATGTGCACAGACGTAAGAAAAGAGCCATTACATAAAGAAATATCAATATCTAGTTGTTCAGATATAGTTGCATAAAGCAGGCTATATGTAGAAGACATGTTCAAAATGAAGTATTGAACTGTTATAAAGTTCTTCACAAAAGAAGGACTTACTCCAAATTAAATTAAACAGCGATTGGACGGTGTATCTGGGGAAGCATCACCCTCATATTCTACCGTAAAAGAATGGGCCAAAATTTTTCCATTGGTCGAGCTTTTTCGAATGGGTCGAGAAAGCATTGAAGTCGAAGAGCGTGCAAGTCGGCCCTTGGAGGTGCTCACTCCTGAAAACATCGCTCTTGTGGAAGGAGAAATTATGGAAGACCGGCGGTTCAAAGTTACAGAAATATCAGCAAGGTAAGGCCTTTCTAAAACAACAATCCTTCGAATTATTCATAAAAATTTAAACAGGAATAAGGTTAATGCAAGATGGGTGCCTAAACTTCTTTCCTCAGTCCAAAAGCAGCAATCATCTTGTTGTCAGGTATTTTAGGAGCACTGCTGTGGCAACGAGAGAGAATTTCTGCAAACCATTGTTACAGAATATGAAACTATGGTCCTTTACTATGATTCCTTGTCCAAAAGAGAATCAATGGAGTGTGGTGGCGTAAACCGGTGAAGCTCCGCGACTAAAGGCTAAGGCCACTCAGTCAACCAAGAAGATCATAGCACAATCTTTTGTGACTGAAGGAATTCTCTTCATTGATTTTAAGGAGAGGAACACCACAGTAAATGGGGAGTACTATGCTGATCTACTGCACAGACTACGTGCTTCCATCAAAGAGAAAAGCAAGCAAAGCTGTGTGGTGATGTGCGCCTTCTTCAGACAATGCGTCGTGCACACAGTTCTTGTTGCAAAGGAAGCTGTGAAGAAATGTGGCTTCAAGGAGATCGATCATCCACCCTGCAGCCCAGATCTGTCTTCCAGTGACTATTTCCTTTTCTTAAAACTGAAGAAAGACCTTCGAGAAAGGAAATTTAAGTGTGACGAAGAAGTGATTGTTGCTGTTTATGTCTATTTTGCAGGCAATACTTCTGACTATTTTGGGGGGGAGGGATTGAAATATTAATTAAAAAATGTGAGAAGTGTATTGCATAAAGGGTAATTATATTGAAAAGTGAACTATATTTTTTTTCTTTATCATGCCCAGACAATGACTAAGCCGGAAACTTATGGACCTACCCTCGTTGATGAATTTAGAACTGATAAGAGATTTGGGATAGAGTGTGCGGACAGGGGAAAGTCTTTTATTCTTTCTGGGAAAATGAAGAGGGCTAGATATTTCAAGCGGATGCTTTAGCTTTACTGGTTTGTAAAGATCTACCAGGACAAATATTGATATTATATGAAATAATACATTGAAAAATAAAAAATGGGAACGAAGCTTTCCATGCCACATCTAGCTTTATGACCAATCTCGACATTTGTCTCTGATGAGAGCTAAGGAAAATCTGGATAAATCGTCAATCAAGGGAATTCTGGCAGAATTTGAACTGTAGTCCCTTTGTTTATGAATCCGTGCCATATCGATCACCCGTATCGGTGTAAACAGGGATTTACTAATGGTGCTAGATTCGTTATTTATTTGTTTTATTTACAGACGCTCTTTAACATCTCACGGGATCAGTGCCCGAAAAATCCATCAACTCTGGCAGGGATTGAACTCGCGATCTTGGGTTTACGAGGTAAGTAAGACCACTAGACCAGAATCAACGATTCATTGTTGAGCAAAACCCTTAGATACATGAATTGCGTTACTCTCCATCTCTTACTATACCGAGGAATTTGTCTTTTGGATCTGACAATGTAGACCCTGAAATTATGAGAGATGATGGCTTGACAGAGTTGGGCGGACTGCAGAGTTTAGCCTTGCATAGAATATGTGGTACAATGAAACTAATGCAGTCCAGTCCAAGCACAGAGACTGCAACCCATTTACATTTTTATTTTAGATTAAGCATATATTGATTATAAATATCTTCGTTGATATCATTGCAAAACTTGGTTTAAAATTAAAAATTGAACAACATTTAATGCGCTTCGCGCAACGGTATAGTAACTCGTAAGCTGGAATTATAACCGGAAGCATAAAGTTTGTAGAAGGGGGGGGGGCGAAGGAAAGACAAGAAACACGCAGAATAAAAATTAAGATAAAATTTGTAGAAGGAAAAATAATTATAGCTCATCAATGATGAAGATATAAAACATTTCTTAGAGGAGATATAAACAATGTTTATGGTTTGAGGAACTTAAAAATCGGTTTAAATGCCATAAATTGGAACATTGGAGAATGTAGGAACTTTGTTAAATTGCAATGAAAATAATCGAAAAAAAAAAAACATTAATTCGTTCCTAACATGTCTAGCCGAGCAGTTGGTTAAACCTCAAACCTCCTTAGATGCTCAGCTACACAAGGGAAAAACAGCAAGAAAGTAAGTCAAAGAGAGGATATCAAGCATACGCGGAAATAACTTCTTTTGCCTGAAACTGTATATGACTGGGAGGAGATGAGTCATCAGGCGACCGCATGTATTTATTTGGCGGCGGAAAGCGTTTGTTAAAGGCACGGTTTGTCCTAAAGGCCTTGACCTAGTGCGCCAAGGTTAGAGGAGCGGAACCATGATATTTCATCATCGCCAGAATAACGGATGGTGTTTTGGGGGCCAGATTTATGTTTGCATCTCCTAACAGCGATGCATAATCATAACGATAATCTTATTTTGTTAAATTCTAGGGCACATACCAAAGTTAAGTAGAATTAGAGATTCCTGGGCGATGTTTACCATAATATAGGGAGACTGCGTGAAATAATTTGCAGACATAGACATGTGTATGTTCACTGTAGAGTTCCGTGTCTAACCTAAAAATCAGTTACAAATATAGGCTGGTGATTATTGCTGGTCAAACTTTTAAGATGAGACCAAACTTATTGTATTGCGCTTATCACCTCACTGAACATTTAACTCCTAAAATCAGTACGATCAATGACTGATTTATTCTAGACGGTGACTTTTTATATTAAGGTTAAAATATAATATAAACTTTTTGTCTTAAGTTGCATTTGAAATTATGTAGATATTGCGCTGTGCCATGTAGAATGCATTCCAGTCGGGAGGAAATTCTAGTGATTAAATTATGTTTTATTAATTCATTGTGAACGTGTAAGAGAACCAGATAATTCAATTTTCACTAACTCATAGAAATGCGAAGGAAAGATAAGAAACATTGCAGAAAAAAAAGTTTTATTTTTTTTTTTCTCTATTTTGACTGGGCCTGTAGCAATTGGTAAATCGAGAATGAGCGAGATGTACTAAGATCTGATTTTTTTTTTTTTATTTTCGTAAGAAATTTAAAATATTTTTAGCATTTCTAATTTAATGTTTTTACTGTTGGCAACATCTATAATTTGTGAATGCGAGTTGCTTATCAAAATCGTCACTGTATAGTGTTGAATATATTTCTGCAATATTGTCTGTCCATAAGCTTGCAAGATGATTCACAATATTCACTTGAAATATCTCTCTCAAAGCATTTACAGTATTATTAATTGTAAAAAAATGAAAATACGAAAAGTTTTTACCTTTCTTCAGGAAACTAAAAAAATGGCCAGGATGTGTTCAATTAACAGATTAGATTATTAGCACTTCTTAAATATGTGCTACAAAATCACGACTTTCTAACAAAAATCTTTCAGTTTTAAACAAAATTAGTTACACTTATGTTTCGTAATATTTCATGATTTAATGATGTGCCTATTGATTTATAAATAATCTGGTGTTACATGGTATAGACGCAAAGTTACATAACATAAAGAGAAAATAATATCAGCTAAATATCGGAGAGCTCGGTTTTTTCGTTGTGCAAGTCATAAAATTATTTAGACGTGAACGATTAGAGAGATTTCTAATCTCACCAGAGATTAGAAATGGTATTGACACTATCGAAGAGGGAGTAGTCAAAGGAAAGCCTTGGTTGGAAATCTCCAGAATTTATGTCAAACATACTGGTTCGAAAAAAACACAAGAAAATTGAATGAAAATTTTTTGGAAATAGTAGTAAAACTGACAATATTACGCAAAGAAAATAATCGTGAAACTACAAAGACAGAAAGTCTATCAACTTTGCCGCACACTTTCTTTTTCTTTGTTGCACTAAAAACGTAGCCAATTAGAACTTGTCACAAAATACGAATATAAAGTTTGGGAACTTTGGTAAATAACATTGATAAGTGTTTGATTTATGAAAAAGAAAATGCGGAAGCTGAATATGAAACAGTCAGTAATAGTGCTGAAAGTGCATTTACACATTTTGGAGCTACGAACATAATATAAATCATCTATCAGTTTCTACCATTGAATATTACATAAAATCTATTTTTATTCTCTATTTGGCTCATCATTCTATTAGTGTTTAAAATAACGATTTTTCAGAGGAAAAAGGGAGCTTTTAACCTTTTTGTTTACATCGTAAGTTAATGCCTTTCCTAGGCACTGTGATTTCATTAGAGAATTATAAAACCAAACAATTTATATCGAGATTAGTAGATAATGTTACTAAAGAAGTAAAGACTTGGTATAACATCTGTAGACCTCTTTAACCTACTTCATATCGGATATCGCCCGCTGTAGCAGCTAAATAGTCTTAGCTTGTCAAAGATCTTTCAACTATTTAATTTTCTTTCGAATATATTTTGACATTTTATTATATAAGAAAACGGGCAACTAATAATTAGAATAAGTATATCATTCAATCATTATTACTCTGGTTTTAATACTATTTTTACTAATAATACTAAGTTTATATTTTACTTTAGAATCATTCTAAACACTATCTCAATAGAATACTTTTAAAAATTGATTACGTTTTGATCATTTTTTATTGTAGTACCTTAAGAAATGTAAAAACATGTCTAAAACAGATTACCTATAATCATATCAACGGTTTTGTAGTATACATTCGGCGAGAAAAAATAAAATCACAAGGGGGTTCCTTTACTAGAAAAGTGATAGGCCTTTAAAGGAAAGCCCTATCACTCAAGTGAATTTAATTCTTGGTAAATAATTCCAATGTAAATGTCAGTAGTTCATTTTACGCTTTATTATAACAAAATTCCAAAACATGTGATGCTATTTCATTATTCATTATCATTTTAAAATTATCATTATTATTTACATCGCTTATAATGTATAGACTGTGTGGTATGTGCGTTTGATTTTTTATAAAATTGTTGATAAACATCCTCAAGCACTTAAAGCGCAAAGAAAAGATGAGCAGAGGGTGAGGCCAAAATGATGCCATAGGATGTTTAAATTCTTAGATATCATGTGTAAGATTTTGCTTCTATTGAAAGAAAACCTGCGCCATGTTGAAGCTAAAGAAATTAAATATTTAAAAAACATGCATTCTTGGCTACAAAACAAGTGATCAGAAATACCTCAATAAGGAAAGAATGAAATATTTTTAGTTTGAACGAAGAAATTTCAAAATATAAATCAGAACAGAAAGATTCAACAGAATTCAGATATCAAAGTAAATATTAATATGTAATCTAAAAGTAAGAGAAGTCAGTTATATTGAAGATGAACGATTATTAGCCTACCAGAGTTTCACTAAACGTTTTAGACAAAAAAGAAATGAATTATTCCTATAACATTTCCTCGAGACAATCTCACTAGCACTTTGTACATATTCAATCCGCCCAAATATTTTTGTGAATGATGGGCTCAATGTTTCTTTGGGCTTGCTAAATTCACTCTTCATAGGCGGCTGCTTCAGCCATAAATGATCCAATCTGACAACCATAAGTGTATTATTTTACTTTAACTTTTAGTTTGCACTTTAGTATCTGGAAAAGCATGTGTTGCACATCTAGTAGCAACTAATTTGAACCCAAGGAAGAGTCAAATTGCTTTGTTTCTGGATCATATCAATGTATCGACCTTTTATCACTGTCATGATATTAGTATCTTTTGATTTTCTTTTATCCAATACTTCTAGCATTTTCTGCTACCACACTGCGTGAAGGATTTAGCGGTTCCTAAGGCTACTGACATGAATTATTTTATACAGAATAGTTTTAACTGCTGTTAAACCAATATACAAGATCTTCTAGACCTAAAATTATGCGTATCATGTACATTTTCTATCTACTTTATTATTTTTGTCACATTTTCATCCATTGTGTCTGCTAATGGCCATTTTGAACGGCGTTCTTGTTCAAGCGACTCCTATTTTCTTGCCGAAAAAGGCATTGTGACAAATTTTTAAGACATGCTTTCTGTAATAATTTTCCGTAGAAAATGAAATTATTTGACGTTCATTGTGGCTTTGGTCACAATTGATTGCTACATTGCTACTGGGCTGCTTACCAATGCACTGCTATAACTGTTGAAACTTACATGGTTATAATCAACATTAAGTATAAGGACAAGACAAGACAAGAACACGCGATGATTGATGCTTATTCTCTAAACTTTTAGAGTGAGAGTCTCAAGTAACCTCAGATTTTATAGGTCATGCAAAGAAGCAAAATTTACCTTCGGCCCTATTATCTGGATCACAATGCACTTATAATCGGCTCAAACGACACACTTTTTTCCTCTAATAAGAGAAGTTCAAATCTAAATTGCTGCCATTATGTTAATATCTGCTCAGAGCTGCTTGTATTGTACTGCTTGGGGTTTTGTATTTTAATGAATGCTATAAGTGCGGTATTTTGATCTTAGAATGCTGTTATTTCATGCTAATAAATCGATAAAAATAGCGTATATGACTTTTTATATAATTTCTGCCTCTATCAAGAGGCTTCGATCATTATTGAACTGCACTTATGGAAGGTGTCATTTCATTTCCTATGTAATGTGGCACTATTACACATTCTGGAATTTTAAAAATAATTTGATCATAGAAGCAGCGATGTTATTATATAAATAAAATAAATTGTAAAAGATAACACATTTTGAGTAAATGAACTATATTTTGGAAATTACTTCTTACCAAAATTGTAAAATTACAGTGAGATTATTTGAAATACGAGCCGCCCGAGCACCGTTACTTGCTTAAGCAGTGCAATTGCTGGAGTTGGACAAGAGTCACAGCGCGTGAAGTTAGTATTTTTATTTCAGTGTTTATATTTTTACTAAAAGCATACTATAGTTTTAAATTGATAATAGTAATAAGAATTCATTCGCATTACACATGCATTATATGGTCTTTTAGACTGAATTCCCTTAAAAAAAAAAAAAAAAAAAAAACACACGCACAAATAGAGCGTGTCAATTAATTGAAGTCTTAATTATTGACAAAAAAACCCACACACACACGCACAAATAGAGCGTGTCAATTAATTGAAGTCTTAATTATTGACAACTATACTAATTGAATCGGTTTTCCTTTGCTGATTCTGACAATGTTATTAGCACCCAGTCTGCATAGTCAGTCGGTTAAGCAATCAGTCCGAATTCAGCTATAAAAACGGACGGCCTATCCCTCGAATCGAACATTCAATTGGATAAACCTCCTACCATCCTGAAAGAATGCATGTCCCTATCTTCCATTAACACAACATCGCAAGCATCCTACATCCTTCATCCTATCCAAGTAGATAAGTATGCTCTCAGCACCATTTAGATTCAGTCTGTCATTTCATCTACAGAACAGAATATCCTGCTTAGATAAATGAGGTTTCCATAACTCATGTGACAAACGGGAGATGCCTGACTCATTTACTACATACATAATCTGGGTGACTCCCTACAGAGGGATTTTATTTTCTCATTTACTCCGGACAATACTTTTTGTAAACATCCCTATTTCCTTCCCATAAAAAAGATACTGCAAGATCTGAACGTATACTGATTTTCTCCCTGTATAAAACGAGGGTGTAAAAGGGGTTGTATCATGTTTTAATATTTTACTTTTATGTTAAGTTGGTTGCAATGAATGTATTAGAGGGGAGGTGTTAAGGACAAGGCATTAATTAATTGTATTGGGGAACTACAGATTTTCATATTGAAGGAAAAGGAGTTAAAAGATCGATAGATATGTGCGTTCTTTTTAAAACCTCATTCAAGAGAGCAAGAGATAACGGAACCAAACGTCCACGGGAGTGATGAGTGTGAAAATGATGAAAAGCAATTAGAAGAAACGATATCAGTGAATACCCATGAAAACTAATTCATAAGCAGGTGGCTTTGAATAGCTAGATTCTCTTACCACGGCGGATGTGCTTTGTAAAAGGGAAGATGTTTCAAGTGCGAGATTAAAAGTAAATTTTATTCTACTTAACAAGTTAAAAGTTATATGTTGTGCACTAAATAGGTACCATGGATATCATTAAAGGATAAATAGTGCAAAATGTCATATTTACATGTGAAATTAATATAAGATTCTGCGTTGTACAAACTGTTTTGTAGACGGGATATTTCAGTACTGCACCAAATTATTTAAATTTATACATAATGAAAAATAGGTTCAACACACCCTTGGTTTTCATTTTATTAAATAACAAATAAACTGAGGCATATTCTACAGCGCCAACTTTAGTGGAAGAGCTTGTGGAACTAAATGCTATATTTAAGTCGTCATGTATATCGCATTAGCTGATTTTGAAATAGTTATTCAGTCAATTCGACCTTTCCAAATATCGATAATGTAAGGTTGTTGTTTCCATATTGGCCAAGTGTGATAGAGGTAACACGGAGTTTAGACTTAGGACTTAAATACAATTCTGCTAAATACCTTTAGGCGTTTTTCACTTATATGTTTGTTTTCGAAACCGAAGCTGGTGACTCAGGGGTAACGCTTGAAACTCACTTTCGGGAGGTCCCGGGTTCAAATATCTTGAGCCTGGCCATTCTGACCTTCGGTTTTTTTGTGATTTCCTCTGAACATTTTGGCGAATGCTGCGATGGATCTATCTTTTCCAAGAATTTTCCGTTTTCCCATTTCAGGATCGAAAGTGCCAGGTTAGGTGAGCGGGTGCTGTGTGCGATGTGTATGGTATATGCTCTTAGTAATGATTTCTGCCCAGTGTCTGTTATGGAGTCGGCCTTGCTGAAGGAAAGTAAATAATGCTTTAAGTGACCTTTGAAATTATTTCAATCGTGCGGAAGCTGAACGTTGATCGAAAACGAAAATAAAAAGTGTAAAAGCTGTAGAGATGAACCGGTTATAAGGGAATATATGCATCTATTGAATTAAATAGCAAAACATGAAACTGCATCGCAAAAGCTGAACATTTTAGAGTTTGTGGTAGAAGAAAATACTACAGTATATAAAACGGGTGTCACAGATGAGACTGCCCAAGAAGGTGACTGACTGCTCTCCATTAGGACGAAGGAAGAAAATTACCAAAATTTACTTGTAGGGGACGTATATTTGGATTGATGAAAGTTTATGCAAAAAATTGATCTCCGGTTACAAAAAGTGGAAAAACATTCAAAGAAAAGCGTTTTGTTATAATAATACTTGCAAGATAAATTATCATTTAATGAAGAATCTGAGGGCATTAAAAAAATTGTGTTTTTTTTTACTTAGATAAATGACTATGGCGAAATTTAATATGGTATAGTTAATGGGTTTATTTATTATTAGCAACATTTCAGAAGAGGAAAGCTAAAAAGGAAAAATAGACGAATGGATGGAAAAGAGGAAACAGTCAAGAAAATGAGAGAAAAGTCGCCATTGATGGCCCATCATCAGAGCAAGATCTTCAATGTAGCCTTTGTATTAAAATGCTAGTGTGGGAACGTTAACATGGTCACAACGCCACGGGAGATTTTGACCAAATTTTTGGGGCATCGCACAAGGTGCTAACATCCGTTCTTATGGAATGCTACTCTTCTCGATCTCCCCTCCCTTTACCACTGTCCAGGTGCACATTCCAGGCATCGTTACGTTTCAGATGTTTCGCAACCACTTGGACACGCAGTTGATGCCATACAACAGCACAACAAACCTACTTACGCAAGGATTGGCGCGATCTGCAGAAAACTTGTTGCCGCGCCTTCTGTAACTGTTTCTCTGCAATAAATGTGTTTAACGTCAGTCATATAATCATACCTAGTGTAAAAATCATTTTTCAAATTCCGATTGTAAACATCATTTGTTGGTCAGCGTGTAGTAACTTAATTAATAAATTGCGCTTTTGTGAAACTTTAGATGCAAAAATGTTGCTGTAGTCCCAGTTAAAAATCATCAAGGAACATTTTAGAATATAGACGTTTGTATCATTTCTTGTTAAAGTGAAGTTTCTTAAATCTGCGAAACTTAACAGTTGACTGATAATGTAGTGAAGGTAACTAATTTCATAATTTTTTTAAAGGCTTAAATTCTGTGGTGTGTAAACTATTTAGTAGGCTTAATACTAGTTTTTCTTCTGTAAAACAAGGGCACATTCCTGTGAATCTAAGCATTTCTTGCAAGCTGGCTGTAGGTTTTGTGGATAAATTTCTAAAGAAGGAATCAAGTAAAAAAAAAAAATTGGAAATATTTTTCGTTTGTCAAAACATAGCTGCAATAACATGACTTTATAATTCAGAGTACTCTTAAAGTGTCTAAACCAAGGGGTGGCATAGACTTTGGATGGATCATTCCTCTCCACGATTTTTCTGCTCTAATTTCATTCCGTTAGTTCTGATTGTGAGTTGAAAGTACCAAGCGAGATGGACCGGTGTTGTGTGCAGTGACTTGCGTTTTAAAACGGTTTCTGTTTTTGCGTTCGGTATTCTGAGGGGCTGAAATTTCCTGAGGGGAGATATCCACCATCATCGGAATGTAGTATTTGAAAACAAATTAAAGATATAGTACTCCTCCGTGTCTCACCGCTCCTGGATTCTTGTCTACCTCACCTCATACCTTCCTCCCGAAGGTGCCCCAAATTGGGAGCGTAAGCACAAAGGTTAGCCCCTGAGCACAACTGAAGTACCGAAAACTCCATCTCTCTTCATACCACACTAATCCAATAAAAATATTATCTAATTGTATCATTTAATTAATCTATTGCATTATACAAATATCTTGTGTGTACTGGCTAAAAATTATTCTTTAGTCTTGTTTTGTCCAGTGGAAAATATCTGATTAACTTTCTAACCTTTAAAAACTGTGAAGCAAAAGACATTAAAAATTAATTTTGTAACGCTCTTGACATCCTGTGGTTTTGTGGTCATCGTGTCTGCCTACAAATTCGTAGATACCGTGCTCAAATACCGTAAATTAAGTGGTCTGGGCAATTTTTTTTTTCTTAAGCAGTTTCCTTATCCTAAAAAAGTAAATGACAAATAACTTTAAGCACTGGGGCATCCGAGTTCATTCACGCACTCATTTCACCAACTAGTCATGTATCTTATCATTGGAATTTCGTTGTTATGAGGGAGTTAAACTAAAAAAAAAATTGTAAAGTTTTGAAATATAATCAATTAATTTTTTATTCTAATTTCACTGCATGCCTACTATATTATGACTTTTTATTTTAATTATTGTGAATTTAAGCTGAATTCTCAGATTACCGCTACACTTTTTTTTTTGTAAACGTACATATCCATGCAATTAAACAATGCGGTATTTGTAACAATCGCCTCATTCTATTCTTTCACTGCTAGCGTAGTTTTGAATAATGAAAACGAACAATTAAAACTCGTGTTCTTTCTTAGCTAATATTATTCTTCGCGGTATATGATACTGGTTAACGCTCTAACTGAGCTGGTGGGGGAAGCCACGCTAATTAGGCACGTGTAATGCGCTCATTTTGGTTAAGGAATACTCTTGAGAATAAGCATAAAGGGGTTCATGAGGATATTAGTTTGTTTAGGGTGATGTTAAAGAGTAATGGCAAAGAACAGCTGCCACCCTTCAAGCAGCAAATTGACCTCCAGGCTTCAAAACGCTTTATAAAGTTACATAATTGTTTATTGTTTTCAGTGTTTTATATATACACAGACGCCTTTAAATGTATACACTATTCAACAAGAAAAATATCAGCTTTATACCTTTATAACCGGTACGTGAAGAGATTAAAGGAGTTTTACCTCATGTTTGACTTCTGTAACCGCACAAGATATTCAAAATATCCACTTTTATCACCAGGCACTTCTGATTTCGGCGAACTACTGCCTATAGTGTTCACAGGTGCTGGACATTTCAATTTCTTCCTTTGTTCAACTAGCGTAACTACTTTCCTACGGTTTATCATATCTTTTGGGGTTCCCCATATATAAAAGTCCAGACATGTAATTCAAAAGAACATACAAGGAAAGCAAAAGAACCTCTTTGACCTATCCAACGTTTGGCAGATTGTCATCAAGATAAGCTCTCATATCACTGTAGTAGTGTGGTGGTGCGCCATCTTGCTGCTCGTAGAATTGCTCATTCACATAAAATGCACAAATCACCGGTAAAATGAATATTTACAGCATTTCAAGATACACGGGCTAGTCATCAAACTTTCAAGAAAAAATGGTCCAAATTAAAACCCTGGATGACAGTCCACACCAGGCATTAAGTCCCAATAAATTTACTGCCTTGTCGAGGTTGCAAGGGTCTCTTGGAGCTCATTAAGTACAATTAAGAAAATTTATTCTACCATTTAGTTTAAACTGTACTTAATCAGACCAAAAAAACTTAACCAAAACCCCTTATCCTTCTATCCACGCGTTGAAATCTCTCACAACACTGAATGCCTCGATCTGGATTATCTTTATTCATGCCGTCTAACAATCTCAGGAGGTAAACTTCCAATGTACGCTGTTTAAGAATGCACTGAATGCTCGATCTGCGTGTCTTACTTGCACATTACTTGACTACTTTTGTGCTGATCTTGTAAATTGTTGCAATATCATATCCCAAGATGCAAGATTTGTTGGTGCGCCTGCTTGCATATAACACAAGTTGTCACCAGTTTCGAATTTATCACGAATGGATGAGATTGTAAGGCTTGTTGGTGCTTCTGTAGCAAACTCATGTCGCCATTGTCGCTGCTCTTCCCAAACGTTCTCAATTTTCCAATGGACATTTTTCGAAAGTCAAGAGAATTTGTCATTTCATTTTTTATTTTGTTGATTCTCATCATGACCATCTACTTCTTATATCTTTTGAGACAACTTAAACTACCAATTTATGCCGCATGAAAAGTATTCAACATGTTTTAATATTTACACTTATAAGTTGATAGATTTATGTTTTTTCTTTTTCATAAGAAAACATGGAAATGCATGGAAAGTGCAATAAAGTGGAAGCAGGTAATATTCAAAGATCTTTTTAGGTAGCCACTATATTTTAATGCCTATAAAACTGAAGAAACACGTGTGTTGTTGTATTAGGAGAGTGCACTATAATATCACACTGCATGGATTAGCGTGATTTATTATGTTTTAGAACATTATCAATTTAATCAACAGATATTCACTAGAATTATATCATAATATAAGGAATACTAGACTTAGTTTAAACATACATAAAATGCAGGAGGCAAATAAGAAGTAATAGTTACACAAAAAATCAGATATAATTGAACAAAGCATCTCTTAGCCAGCCGGAAAATAATTAAGAGCGTTGATTTACAGATGAGAAATTATAGAAATGTTGGATTAATTGGATTGGTAGAGACAGAGCTCAAGGGCTGGACGTTTGTGATTACGCCCCCAAGGAATGAGATGAGGGGGATACCGGGTGACTAGGATGAAGGTGCGGTGAGTGACGAACGTAAACGAAACCCCTTACATTGTCTCCTGACTCCATCGGAAACCACCTCCAACGAATGCGAGCCCCTCAGAAAGGCCACTTATAAACCAAATACCAATGCAGGAAAAGAAAGCATTCGCCAAGTGACCAGGGAAAATCACGAAAAATCCCACAAGATCAAGATGTCTGACTCCAAAGGATTTGACCTTGGCACCTCTTGAATGCGACTCCCAAATTTACCGCCTGAGCTACCGCCCTCGGTAAATATTGAACTGACATAGTATTATTCGCGTCCTGGATCTAAAAAATTTCATTGCTCCATATTTGATTCAGTAGATTCTACAAACAATAAAACGTTAGGGTTGTCGGAACAAATCCCTAATATTTATGAAAATAAGTACTACATTCATTTTTGAAACATTAATATTGTTTACCTTCTGGATTACTGTGGAGGTGTAAAATGTTAAGGTGTATAAACAAGAAACATTCAACAAATAATATAAACCGATCTGTT